>CM057338.1:698910334-701399834 GCA_030015575.1 Agapanthus africanus
ACTGGATCTGGTAGAGACAGTGGGTACTCATTGCGCCAATTATAGGCCATAGTGCAAGTGGGAGATTGTTGGATATATATACCCTAGAGGCCCTATATTGTATAGGATGCTTAGGATATGTATGTACATGACAGTCTTGCTTGATATGATACTACGCTATTTGGTTTGACTTTGTCTTAACGTATGATATTTTTTACATGGTATTTTATATATATATGTTGATAAAGCCCATAGGGTGTTTTGTCTGACTACCCGGCGTTGTGATGGAAATCATACTAGTGGGAGCTGGATAGTCAATAGACACACCCTTGGATGTCCCTGGTCGCAGGAGTATCGAGATTGGGCATCGATACTCCGGAGTAGACTAGTGTATACATATCTAGACCCTGACGAGGGGCAATGGATTGGTCCCGCAACCATTGGTGGTGTTCACCTAAGATTGTATACAGATGCTCACTGGGTGTGAGTACACCGGACAGGACTCGCCGAGAACTGACTGGATGGTATTATACCTAACGTCAGATAGCAGTTCTCAGGTGACATGTATGCAGATAGTCCGTTGACTTAAGGTCATCATTTGTCTCGTGTGAGTTCCAACTGTGCTTTGATTATTACCCTACCACGGCTCAAAGGAGTCATGCAAACTGGTTTCAGTTGGGCACAGTCCCGAGCCACGTGGAGGCAGTGAGCGACTGTTAGGGATTCGTCTCTCCCACGGTATAGGGAGTTGATATCGCACTGCGGTCGGTTGGTCATTACCATAAGTCCCTGGCCAGGGCTGATTGAGAATTACTGATGGAATGATCAGTAGATTCTCGGGTAGTCTTAAACCATACCGACACGACTTGTAAGGTTATTAGGGGTCTGCCGTCCACCAACACCCTAGACCATACATGCGATACTCTTAGACGAACAGACCGGACTGCGTGGATATTGTCACAGACAGGCTCAGTAGGATTTCAGATGGGTTACCTCATCAGCTTTCTTATCGACAACTACCTGGGGACCGTTACGTACAGCTAGTGCTGCTTGCGGTCTGTAGTTAAACCCACTGCCAGCGTAGTAGTTGAGTCTTTAGAGTCCCAACATAGAGATTTCCCAAACCCAGGCGAAAAGATATAGAGGTCGTATGGTTTTACGACAAAGGTTCGGACGCATACGTGTTTGAACGCACGTACGACATTCGGACAGTTTTTACTAACCGGCTTTGGTTTAAGCCAGATTCTAGTATCAGGTTATTGGATTTATACAGTCTAAAGTTTTCCGTGTTTTCACGGTTGAGAGGGGCGTTCTCGTAATTTTCCGAGAAGCTTCTAGAAGGATGTGACATGGAGGGAGAGATGGCATTTTCATTTAATGATTTAGTGACTCATTGTGAGTGATTCATCATGTCATTAATGCATTATTAAATGCTTAATGACTCACATAATGAATCACCCACTTGCATTAATGAAACATGATGAATAATCTCATATTATTCATTTCTTTTTATTCATTATGTTTCATATATCAAGTGAGAAGCTATTTCATTATTATTATTATTATCATTATCATCTTCTCACTCTCTCTCTTCAAGTTCTCTCTTCCTTCACCAAACCTAATCCTACCCCCTCATGAGTTGAGAACAAGGATTAGGAAAGACTAATTACTCCATAACCTATCTCTACATCACCTTAGCTACTCTATTTAGCAACTAGAGAAACTAAGTAACCTCAAGTTTAGAGGTTATAGCTTGGATTAGGGTTCTCGGGTGGATCGTCTATCACGGAAGAAAGCCGAAGAGGACGTGGAGATCTAAAGAGGCCGTAGATAACATTAAGACGAAGGACTAGAACCGTTTGGTATAATCTCTTAACATAGTAGTTTAGAACTCTATAGTTTTTGTTAAAACTTGTTAGCAAACGATTCATACGGTTATCGATGTTTAATCATAGAACAAGATTGTTATTCATATTTCCCGCCTCCCCATAAGTATTGGGGTGTTGAACATCGACTTACAACTACGCCTTAGCTAAGGTCAACAAACGCAGTACGAATACTAAGCAGTACTTATCTGAAATGATAGAGGGCTACGACAGGTTTTTAAGAAAAACCTTTTGCGTAATGAACTTGATATCTTTGTAGAAACAAGTGATTTTGAAAAGGAGTGTTTTTTAAGCTTCTACTAGTTTCGCTAAAGAGGCCACTCCCGGTGAAAGGATCTCGACTCTTTCCTTATCAAATAAGGTGAAGGATATTTCATAAATACCACTATGCAAAGCAAGAACTATAGAAGCAATCAAAACTAAACCGAGTGAGTTGTAGCATCTGCTAGTTTCGCTAAAGAAATCACAACCGGTGAAGGGATCTTGGCTCTTTCCTAATCGAATAAGTTGTTGGATATTCAACAAGGAATACCGCTATGAAAAGCAAAAACTAGAGCTAACCCTTTTCGAAAATTTGATTCTACAACATCTTTTAGATTTCTTTTCTTTTCATTAATCTCATTAATGAAGTCCCATCATTTATGCTTCCTAAGCATCACAGAAGAAATAAAAATACAACGTACGCTTATGTTATCCACATTCGCCACAGCGTCCCGTTATGCACCGTTAGGTTACTTAACTAACGGCATAGCGGGGCGAAACTAGTGCAGGGCAAAACATAAACAACGTTTATTATATATCATATATATATAATAATAAAGCATTCATCTCAGCATATAAAGTGTTCACATCATAGAATATCAGAAACAGAAGATAGCATATGAAATATTGGATATACTAGGAGGTCCGTATTTTGTATTTAGCCAACAATAAAAAATACGAATTCCACGGTCGTGATGAATAGACAAACCCACATCTCTATACCCTTATGAGAGCGGCAAGCAACCCTACCAATTCTAGGGATAGGAGACCCGGACTCGACTCCTCGAGATGGTCTCCCACTAGATTTTAGAACCCGGTTACTTGTGCTCCCCATCTTGGGTCTATCCTAATGCGGAAAAGTAAAAAATACACAACAATGGTGACATCATCCTCAACCCGGAAGTGCCCTAATAAAAGAATAATATATATACATGAATGAAAATAAAAACTCTCATCTCACATAAAACCCCCGGCTATTCACAACATGACGATCCAATATAACATATCACAGCAACACATAACATCACATGTCATCAACGTAAGTAAACATGTGTATCCCAATTGTCATTGACATATAGCAACAAAACCAGTGATACACCACATATTACACTTACGGCCATAGAAAAAAAATGTCAAACAACAACATTTGGAATCCACAATCACCTTAGACATCATAAACCTGAAATATCACATACTTCGCATTTCATGCCTAATAATATGAATTCCAAATATTGTATCACATTACACAAATAGTTAGACGATTTTAAACATTCCGATCGAATCAACAAATACCCAAAATTTCCCAAAAAGCTCAACACTTGAGCGCAGTCTAAAAATACTCAGAACATGCCACAGTACCAATGGACTAACCGTAGAAGGGTCAACTTTTGCCTCATCTATGGCGCCGCGGAACTACTGCAAATCTTAGGGTTTGGCGGCGGTTCTTACGGTCACAGAATTGAGTTAGGGTTTTGTTCTTCTAGAGGGTCCATCGAATCACTTGCTTGATATTTGAATGTTCTTTAACTTGGAAAAAATCCAACTCTTGAAAAATTTCCAGCGATGGTTAAAATGGGTATTTGATATCCATTCAAACTTTTTAACGCCGTCTAAATAACCCGAATACATGTTAGAATTACGACTACGAAACACTCCGAATTGCCTTTATAGAAAAACAGCATCTCATGCAATTTTAGAAAAAACAAGCAATACCTAAAACACCAAAACTCAGAGACCAGAACACAAAACAAAAACGAACCCCAGAAGTTACTGTTTGGCCGGCCTTCTCTGTTTCTGTGGCCATGTGCTCGGGTGAAATCCGGCCAAATGTGTTCGTTTTTTCTTCAGTGTTCATGTTATATCTCATATAACATTCTGCAGTTGCTAAAATATTTTTTCGACGACTTTAAAATTTTGACCGAAACTAGGTTTTAGCGTTTCAATTTTCGGACTAGTTTCGGTTTCGTAATCTAACAAACATCGTCTAAATCTCTAGCTTGTCTCTGATACCACTGTTGGATTACTTAGCACAACAGCAAGGTTTCAGGAGGCATCGTCCATGCCATTTTCAAATTTTTGCCATGCTACTTAACCCTAACCCTAGAATCTTAACTAAAGATTTAGACGATACGATATTTAAACAACTTTACAACTAAGTGAATGTGGAATACAACCTTTGTAAACCGGTCCTTCACTTCTATAGCTCCTTGTAGTGGTCCCCTTCGCTGCGATCAATGAACTCCCGGACTCTTGAGAGGCTCCACAAGGTGAATAATGCATACTTGCTTGAAGTCTTCAAAGTCGAAGATGATCTACCTCGAGGAAACACGGGCTCAAGATATCACGCCCCGCTTCCCAAAGTACACTAAAGTGCGCACCGTGACATAGCCAACCATGCTACCTGTGGATAGGAAAAATCCTTCCACAGTCACATTACGGCTGTGGAGATATCAAGAACAGGAAAGTAGACTAACTATCTAGTACATGTCTATAAGCCAGAGTAAAAGAGTCGAGAGATAATAATATGCGGAAGCCAAAGATACAATAAATGAAACACCTGGAGTGAAATTATATACTGACAGGAACCTCACCGCTCGTCTAACAGCGGCAAAACTCCTAATCAGTCTGCAACAGGGTAGAAGAATCTGGGCCATGCAAAACCCAGACGTCAGCGCGTCAAGTCATCAAGTAATAACATAATAAACAGGCAATGTGAATATAAACATGAATAAAGTAGGGGTAACAATAATAAGAATCAGAGCAGTGCAGGGTAGTGTGCAGTGGGTAAACTAAACTATTCTATCAGGTTTTCTGTTCTAAAGTCTTTGAAACCAAATTGATGAATCATCGATGTAACTCAGTAGTATCCCGTACATACCCGGGACTACGGCCATAATATTCTCGGCTGCAGCCGAGACATGCCGCTAGGCACAAAACAGGAATGTGTACACTCGATAGTATCCCGTACATACCCGGGACCACGGTCACAATATTCTCGGCCGAAACCGAGACATGCCGCTAGGCACAAAACAAGAATGTGTACACCTAGAACAGGTAGCGAACTGTCGAGTTATAAGTCAGGTTTCACCTTTGATTTCCCCATACCCCTAAGTTATATGTATATGTCAAGTCAGGTATTCCGAAAATCAAGAAACTAATGCCAACACAGGATCAGGTAAACAAGTTTGTCTGGATAGACAACAGGAACGGTCTATGAGGACTACATGTTATGTTTGTTGGCATTAGACACAAGATCAGGTAACAGGTAAAGCCATGGTACAACAGGTCAAGTCAAGTAATGTATAAAGGTGTCATGTCATGTCAAGAGTGTACGGTACCATGTCATGTCAAGTAGGAAGTGTATCAGGTCATTTCAGGAAGCACAAGATGTCATGTGGGTGCTCATAATCAAACTAACATAACCATATGTATAAATAAACAAGCATGAGTACTATCAGAACAATAAACTGGAACATGTAATATGATATGCAAATAGATATAATTTCAAAGATATGGATGTACAGTTATCGATAAGGGTTACATTTATAGTTCCAATATTAATTAGGATGCAATTTATTAAACATGGAGTGTTAATATCACATTATTATGTAGTAATATGATCTATGGATGCAATTATATGTATCTTAAATGCGATGGATGCAAACGGGTATCCGAAAAGTTATAAAACTATAAAATGGTAATATGGGATGTACAACTAAGCAATATGTGATATAAATATTGATATAATAATATTAATATGGATATCATATTCAAAGCGATTAATAACTATAAAAGTGGTATTGATTAACCATGCACAAGAAAGTTCCGTTCAAAAATTCAGCGTCACCCTAATTTGTAAAATAGCTTAAAAATAACAAACATTCTCCAAAAGGGACGTGTTTTATTCCAAAACAAAGATAATTCAATACGGTTTTCAGTTTTATAAGTATAAGAATCTCAGGTTGTCTCTACAAAAAGTTATCAACATTCGAAATTGAAAGTTTGCTGCTGGAATTTCCCTGGACAGCAGTTTGGAGACATTTTCATTTGTATTTTACGTTATTTAAACAATTTATTTTGCAAGTAAACATTTCATAGAGTAATAGTATTCTGAGTTTTCTTCATAACGAACTAAAGAACGTATACTAATGATTTTTGTATGATTTATAATGAATTTTATACGGTAAGGTGTACAGTAAATTTCAGATTTGTCGTATCCGCTTTTTCAACGACGTTTCATGTGTAAACTATAATATTTTAAATATATAATATCATAAAATGCAGATTATACACTAATTAAAGATAAAAATAAGAAATATTACGACGATGTATATTTTAATTGATATGGATGCAGTATAATGTAATCTAGTATGTCACAAGGTAAGTTTTCATGATCTAGATTTAATATGATATAAACGGATGCAAACGGAACATCGAAATGTTATAAAATTAAACATGGGGCGCTAGATTTAAACTATAGGTATGGTATTTATTTAAATAGGTATAAAATGAATTATATAGCATGTAGCAAGATTAACTTGCCTCGATGGGTCGCGAATCGGGAAAACGGAACGTTAACCGTCGGCGGGGAAAACTCGCGATGGTCGCACGGTTCACGGAATGAACCCAAACGACGAACAAAGGAACCACACGGGTCGGGGTACCTCGCTGGAACGTCGAGAAGCGTCACCGGCACGACGGAATTCTGGCAACAAAAGAACAGTTAAAAAAATGAGAAACGAGACATGAAGCAAGATGAGAAAGAATGATAAAGAGAAGTATGAGTGAATATATGAGAAAGAGAGAGAGAAAAAGTGGAGAGAGAGAGAGATTATGGGGGAGGGAGAGAGCTGCAGGTGGGGCCCACGGAATTAAAAGGAATGCGATTGGCTAAAGGGGAATCGTTAGTTAGGGATAAATATTAATTAAAGGTTCAAAACATTTTAAGGAACAGTAGGATATATATATATAGGTTAATTTAAAGATTTAAAAGATAGGTAATGAACAGTAAGATATCAGGTTAGTTAGAAAAATATATGCGATGGTTTTAATAATATTAAAATTTGGGATTTTGGCGCCAAATAAAATATTTCCAAATCGCGCCCGGGTCGAGTCCAAAAATTTGAAATTGAAATAATAGAATTTTAGGCGGGATCCAAAATTTAAAATGAAGTGTTTTATGATCAAAATGCATACCCCAAAACGGACACACGTACGTGCCTGTAGCCGTCCAAACTCGCCCGTTTCACTGAACGGGACGAGAACACAATGCACGGACGCTACCACAAGGCTAGGGGTGTCAAGCAGGCCAAGATGAATATTTTTAATTTTATTTTAGATGCCAAAAATTGTTATATGCAGAAATTAATTTCCGGGTAGAATTTACAATAATTAACCATCAAGCAAGATAAATGAAATAAGTGCCACACTACATTCGAACGGTAACTGAAAGTAGTAGCATTGGGCTCGGGTGTTACATTATACCCAACTACAAAAAGAATTTCGTCCTCAAAATTCCAAGAATACAAGGTAGAAAACTACAGATAAAGGTGAGGAAACTTCTGCCGGATCTCATCTTCTCGTTCCCAAGTGGACTCTCCATGCGATCGATTACCCCAAGAAACAAGCACAAGGGGATAACCTTGTTCTTAAAAATCTTTTCCCTTCGATCCACGATTTCAATCGGTCGCTCCTCAAAAGTCAAGTCTTCTCGTACTGTTAGCTCCGAATGATCCAAAACGTGTGTTTCATCTCGAACATACTTACGGAGTTGAGATACGTGAAACACATCGTGCACATTTGCCAAGGACTGCGGTAACGCCAAACGATACGCTACCCCACCAACACGCTCCACGATCTCAAGGGTCCAACGAATCGAGGACTAAGCTTTCCTCGACTTCCAAAACGAATCACCCCTCTAGTCGGTGATATCTTCAAGAATACCAAATCACCCACGGTGAACTCTAGAGGTCTTCTTGACGTATCTGCCCAACTCTTCTGTCGGTCCTGTGCTGCCTTCATATGATTTCTGATAGGGTTAACCTTCTCAACTGTCTGCACAACCAAATCTGGTCCCAATAATCTTCGTTCACCGACATCATCCCAACAAACAGGTGAACGGCATTTACGACCATACAAAGCTTCAAATGGAGCCATCTGAATAGTTGCCTGAAAACTGTTGTTGTAAGACAACTCCACCAAAAGTAGATGATCCTCCTAAGACCCCTTGAAGTCCAACATGCATGCTCTCAACATATCCTCAAGAGTTTGGATCGTTCTCTCCGACTGACCATCAGTTTGAGGATGATAAGCTGTGCTAAACTTCAATCGAGTCCCCAAACTTTCCTGTAAACTCCTCCAGAAGTGTGATAAGAACCGAGTGTCCCGATCGGACACGATGCTCACCGGTACTCCATGAAATCTTACAATCTCCTGCATGTACCGCTCTGCCAAAGTCTCTGTTGATTGACCAACCCGAAAAGGAATAAAGTGAGCTGCCTTGGTCAATCGGTCAACAATTACCCATACTGCATTGTTGCCTTTTGGACTCCGCGGTAAAGCCGTCACGAAATCCATGGTTATTTGTTCCCACTTACACTGAAGAATCGGAAGTGGTTGCAATAAACCAGCAACCCTTTGATGTTCAGCCTTAACTTGCTGACACACCAAGCACTTTGCAATAAAGCGAGCAATCTCCCGTTTCATGCCTTCCCACCAGAAATGCTGTCGAATATCTCAGTACATCTTTGTGCCTCCTGGATGTACAGAATAAGCTGAACTGTGTGCCTCCTTCATAAGCTCTTCACGAATATCTCCCTTTGGCACACACAAATGGATACCAAACCTCAACGAACCATCTTCGGGGATTAATAAATTTGTTCGTAGTCCGGCTTCAACCTGTTCTCGAAACCTTTGCAGTCTAGGATCCTGCGATTGAGCTGCTTTAATATTCTCGATCAAAGACGAATGTACTTGCAGCTGCAACAACTGTCCCGTAGAATGCGGTAGCACAACCTCCAAGTAAAATCTTCGAAAATCTGCGACGATCTCCTTCTGCGTAGTTAACACCTGAATTACTGGTAACCGACTAAGCGTATCCGGCACAACATTAACCTTCCCCGGATGGTACTTAAGATCAAGATCGTAGTCGGCCATCAGCTCCAACCATCTACGCTGCCTCATATTCAACTCCTTCTGAGCGAACACATACTTCAAACTCTTGTGATCTGTAAAAACTTCGACTCTCTCGCCCAAAAGGTAGTGTCTCCAAATCTTCAAAGAGAATATCACAGCCGCAAGCTCCAAGTCATGAGTCGGATAATTCTTCTCATGGGTCTTCAATTGTCTTGATGCGTATGCTACAACCTTCCCATGCTGCATCAAAACACATCCCAATCCTTTCCCAGATGCGTCGCTGTGAATCACCAATCCTCCAGAATTGTCTGGCACGATCAGAATAGGGGCGGTTATCAACTTCTGCTTCAACGTCTTAAAAGCTAACGCACACTTATCCGCCCATACAAAAGGTACCTCCTTGCGCGTAAGCTTGGTCAACGGCTCTGCCAGACGAGCAAAGTTCTCCACAAATCTCCTGTAGTATCCGGCTAATCCAAGGAAACTTCTTATCTCAGCAACATTCTTTGGAATCGGCCAATCTCGTACTGCTGCAATCTTTTCGGGATCAACGGCGATGCCATCGCCAGACACAACATGCCCCAGAAACTTCACTTCCTCCAGCCAAAATTCTCACTTACTCATCTTCGCATACAATTTCTCCTGTCTCAATGTCTGCAGTGCGATCTTAAAATGCTCAGCATGCTCCTCAAAACTCTTCGAGTAAACCAGAATATCGTCAATGAATACCAAGATAAACTGGTCCAAGAACGGTGAGACGATTCGGTTCATCAAGTCCATGAATACTGCCGGCGCATTCGTTACTCTGAAGGGCATCACTAAGTACTCGTAATGTCCAAACCGAGTTCGAAACGCCGTCTTGCAAATATCTTCTGCTTTCACTCGGACCTGATGATATCCGGATCGCAAATCCAGCTTCGAGAATACCCTCGCGCCACTAAGCTGCTCAAAAAGTCCTCCAATGCGAGGGATCGGGTACTTGTTCTTAATAGTCACACGGTTTAATTTTCGATAGTCGATGCACATTCTTCTTGTGCCATCCTTCTTCTTTACTAGAAGAACTGGAGCTCCCCAAGGAGAGTTACTGCTTCGAATCCAACCCTTCTCAAGCAATTCAGCAACCTGTTTCTTAATTTCTTCCAATTCTACTGGTGCCATTGGATAATACGCTTTAGATACTGGTGCTGCACCAGAAATAAGATCAATTGCGAACTCCACGTCTCGCTTCGGCTGTAAACCCGATATATCTCCAAACACGTCCATAAAATTGCGAACACCAGCCGGTTCTTCACTCTCATCAACTTCCATTACTGCAAGAATATTGTTTGTCGGCCTAGCCCTAAACTCGACTGGCCCGACAGAACTGCTTCCTTACCGCAACTGCTGTCTGCTGCAAACTCCCCTTCATCCCAGATAAACTCTGCTGCTCTCGGCTGCCGCAATTACTTGTGAGAAAGTGGTCAAACCCAGGGAGACAATCTGCCTCTGGATGTCCACGTCCAAGCTGCGCATGAACCTCCGTGCCCTGTCTGCATCATTGGCAACTAAAGGTCCAGCGAATCTACTGAGTCTTATCCATTCTGTTGCTTGCACATCTACGGGTGCTCCATTCCGCTTTAGCCCGATGAATTTCTCTTCCAATTCCTCCCGTGCAGTCCGCGGGAAGAACTTCTCCAGGAAACTCTTAAAAAAATCCGCCCACTTGATCGGCTTGGGCAAGCGGGTCTCTTCCACAAGCCACCACTCTCGGGCGTAGTCCACTAACTGAATGCGTACCACGTCAACTCTTTTGTCATCTGGAATCTGTGCCGCAATCAGCAAATTCTCCGTGTCGACTAGCCACTGCTCGGCTGGCAACGGCTCCTCCAAACCAGTGAATGTAGACGGACCCAAACGTCTGAAATCTGCCACAGTCCCTACTTGGTCAACTGGTTTAGCTCCAACGTTGTTTACAGACTGCTGAACGATCTGCAAACCTTCCTTGAACGAGTCTGCTTGCTGCTGGATCAGCTCGGCCTGTCTCTTTTGATTCTTCAGCATTCCCCTTATCACTCCAAGCATGGCGGTTTCGTCCACACGCCTCTGGTATGTCTTCAATTTCTTACCGGCCATAATCCTGAACTCAAAATACCCAACATTAGCATAATGATAGATTTTGAATATAGATCAAGGCTAGAACTCCAAGATACTTAAATAGAGTACCGCATTGTAACTATGCCGCGGTACCATAGCCAGAATTACATAACTCCATCCAAGTCGCCTAAGTCCTAGAGATAACAAGGAATCAGGTTTTCGAATCGATATGCAAAGGAAGTTTGCACATCGTAAAATATATAACCAGGAAGAAAGTGATTCAAGAATGGAAAACGGTAAGGTGGCAGGACATGTTTTCGAACACGGGTATTCTGATTCGTGTATTGGGTACAATACCCAACTACAAAAGAATCAACCCAACTAACCTGGCTCTGATACCAAAAAAACCATGTCACGCCCCGCTTCCCAAAGTACACTAAAGTGGGCACGTGACATAGCCAACCATGCTACCTGTGGATAGGAAAAATCCTTCCACAGTCACTTTACGGCTGTGGGGATATCAAGAACAGGAAAGTAGACTAACTATCTAGTACATGTCCATAAGCCAGAGTAAAAGAGTCAAGAGATAATAATATGCGGAAGCCAAAAGATACAATAAATGAAACACCTGGAGTGAAATTACATACCGACAGGAACCTCACCGCTCGTCTAACAGCGGCAAAACTCCTAATCAGTCTGCAACAGGGTAGAAGAATCTGGGCCATGCAAAACCCAGACGTCAGCGCGTCAAGTCATCAAGTAATAACATAATAAACAGGCAATGCGAATATAAACATGAATAAAGCAGGGGTAACAATAATAAGAATCAGATTAGTGCAGGGTAGTGTGCAGTGGGTAAACTAAACTATTCTATCAGGTTTTCTGTTCTAAAGTCTTTGAAACCAAATTGATGAATCATCGATGTAACTCAATAGTATCCCGTACATACCCGGGACCACGGCCACAATATTCTTGGCTGCAGCCGAGACATGCCGCTCGGCACAAAACAGGAATGTGTACACTCGATAGTATCCCGTACATACCCGGGACTACGGTCACAATATTCTCGGCCGAAACCGAGACATGCCTCTGTTGGATATATGTATGCCCTAGAGGCCATTATATGATAGTGGATGTATCTATACATGTATATATATTCAGTATGCATTCTTGTTCGACATGATAGTATGCTATCTGGTTCTTCTTTATCTGACATGTTGATTTGATCATGCTTTTATTCATTCATACATGCTGATAAAGCCCTGAGGATATAGGCTTGACTACTTTGATTATGATGGAGATCATACTAGTGGGATATCTGTAGTCTGTAAGCATATCCTAGAATGTCCCTAGTCGTAGGTATATCGAGACGGGGCATTGATATACCAGAGTAGACTAGCGTGTATGATACTAGACCCATGTGATGGGCGATGGATGTTCCCACATTCATCGATGTTTGACATCAAGATCATATACGGGTGCTCAGTGGTCACTGGGTACTCCTATATGGAATTATATCTATCGTCGGATAGCAGTTCTCAGGTGACACTGGTACAGGTTAGTCTGTAGACCCGAGATCGTCATAGAGTCTTGTGTGTTCTCCCATTGTACTTTGATTGCCACACTACCACGGCTCTACTGAGTCGTGCAAACAGGTGGCCGTTGGGTACAGTCCCGAGACACACGAAGGCAATGAGCGATAGAAGGGGTTTCGTCTCTCCCGATATTGGGAGTTGATGCTGTACTGTGCCCGACTGGTTATATCAGTAAGTCCCTGGCCAGGGCTGCTGAGATTTGCTGATAAGTGTTATCAGTAGTTTCTCGATCTGTTATAGACCATTCACCGGCACGACTTATTGATTTATTAGGATCGACGTGACCATCCCTAGGCTCAATATGCAGCATATCTGACGAAGAGACCGGACTGTACGGTAGTGTTGCCGGATGGCTCGACGGGAGTTGTAGCAGGTTCGCTTGTTTTCTTCTGATCGCTCAATACCCCGGTGGCCGTTATGTTTAGCTGACCGCTTGCGGCTTGGGGATACCTGATATGATCATCACCCTTTGCCGGCGTATTGACGAGTCTTAGAGTCCTACAAAGGAGTTACCCAGTCCAGGCGAAACGTTGTGGTGCGCGTATGCGATATGCGCATGCACCCGATTAAAATGTGCGTCTATGATACCGAACATTGATCGGGTGAACTGCTTTTGGTGGGGTCATATGAGATATGACCGGATTGATAAATCAAGTGTTGATTTATCATTTAACCATTAGTTTTCTCACGTAAAACCTTTTCTTGGATGATGGATGTGTGCATGCATGTGTGCTTTTCTTTCTTTCTTTCATGCTAGTTTCATGCTCATATGGATGTGCATACATACACCCATCTATCATGGTTGTTAACATATGGAAATGGTGGCAATATAAGACTCACACCATGGTCTAAGTGATGGATTATTATTTGATTTTGGATTTAGAACAAATTGAAAAAGAAAGGATAATTCTTACTAGTTTCTACATTCTTCTTTTAACCTAACCTAGCTCACCTACCTCTTAACTTGAGTTATCCTTCTCTTTATCATTTAAAACTCAAGTTAAATAATGTCTCCATCACTTTAACCATGGTTCATAGTAAGAAGAAATAAAATATATATTGATATATTTCTTTTTCTTCTAATGAGTTATCTTTTATCTCATTACCTCTTGTGAAAAATATTGCCACCATCTTCTTCCTCTTTCTCATTTGCTCTCTAGTTTTTTCTAGTGAGTAAATACCACTTAAAGAAAGGTTTTTGAAGTAAGAACCTTAACCATAACTTCATTCTACACAAGCTTAGCCGTCTTGTTTAGAGTGTTCTCTTCGGTTTTACGAAGTTGCGAGCTTGGACGGAGAACTCCGTGGTGGATCGTCGTGGACACAAGAGGACTTCAAGAGGACCTCCATTCAACACCCTAGAGACCAAGGAGTCCAGAGAAAGGGACCTAAAAAGGTTGTAGTCTCGAAACCCTAGATTAGTTCGCTTTATATTTCGAAACCCTAATTTTCTAGGATCGATTCCTTTGCTTGTTCGTTTAGCACCATAAAAATTTAAACTTTGGGACATGTGATGCTTCAAAACTCATTATAGGGTGCTAGACAAACCTTTCACTGGTATCAGAGCTACTAGGCATTGGATGTCGACCTATGGGGGGTTCTCACTGTGTGACAGTGTGGCGAAGCATAGGCTCTTACCCCAAGGGTGTCCCGAGACCGGAAGGTGTTCCGGCGGGTTGTAGTCCTCGCGAGGGGGCATGCTTAAAAAGTAGCTGCTGAGGGACCCGTTGGTGCCACGGAGACCCCATTGGATGGGGTTGCTGCCTGACCAACACTGGTATCAGAGCCGACCTAGAACATTAGGCGACCCTTTTACGAAGTTAAAACTCCGATCGAACCGAAATACGGTTTTTTAGGGTGCTCTCTGGAAATTTTTTTAAAATTGACATTTTTCAGAATTAAAAATATGTAAAAAATACAGCAGGAAAAAATAAGGATTACGGTACAAAAATTATTCCATGAACAGTGATTGTTGCCGCGGAAACGCGGCCGTATGTATTAATTGTTGGATAATTTTTTTTCAGTAATTCATTAATCTGCTTGTATATTTTTTTGGATATTTTTAATCTGTATTTAGTTTTGAAAAATTCTGGAGATGATTTTGGACCCGTCGATTTGATCGGAATTTTGTTTTCGTGGTTTTTCCGGGTAAATTAGAAAGTATTGAAGTGTTTGAACGACTATCATTTGCTCACTATTCACGGGGTTTAAATACTTTGGAGATACGTGCAAGTCTTTTTGTGGTGGACCCTCTAGAAGACAACAAATCTTAACTCGATTATGTGACCGTCTTGAACTGCCCTTTGAACCTTAGGGTTTGGGGCAGTACGGCGTGCCACATGTGAGGCGTTGGCTTGACCCTTCTACGGCTGGACCGCTACTATTGTGTCACACTCCGGATTTTTTTGAACCCTGCTCAAGTGTTGAGCTTTAGTGAATCTTGGGTACTTGATCGTTCGTTCGAAAACTTTAATACTGTCTGTTTATCTGGAATTTGATACAATATGTGGAATTCATATAGTTTAGGCATGAAATACGAGATATGTGATATTTCGCATTTATGATGTCTAAAGAGAATGTGAATTCCAAATATTGTAGTTTTACACTTTCTTTTCTGTGACCGTAAGTGTAGTATGTCCGATATCGCCGGTTTCGTTGCTATACGTCAACGACAATTGGGGTATGCATACTTACTTACGTTGATGATATGAGATATTATGTGTTGCTGAGATATGATGTGCAGGATTGTCGCGATCGAATAGCCGGGGGGTTTTTGTGAGATGAGAGTTTTATATTTTCATTCATGTAAATTCAAATGTAATGTAATATTCTTTTATTTGGGGCACTTCCGGGTTGAGGTTGTGTTACCAGTGTTGTATATTATTTACTTTTCCGCATTAGGATGGACCCAAGGAGGGGAGCACAGGTGACCAGGTTCTGGGGTTCAGTGGGAGGCCATCTCGAGGAGTCGAGACCGGGTCTCCTAAACTCCAGAATTGACAGGGTCACTTGCCGCTCTCGTAGGGGTCCAGGGTGTGGGCTTGGCTATTCATCGCGACTGTGGAATCCGTATTTTCTATTCTGGATAAATACTAAATACGGACGTCCTAGTATATCCCACGTTATATCTATATTTCTGCTGCCTGTGTTCTGTGATATCTGAGACGAATGACATATTATATATATGATATATAGTAGACGTTGCTTATGCTTTTCACCCGCGCTAGTCCCGTCCCGGTATGCCGTTAGTTAAGTAACCTAACGGTGCATAACGGAACATTGCGGCGAATGCGGATGGCATAAGCGTACGTGTTATTTTCGTTTCTTTTCTGTGATTGGCTTAAGGACTTAAATGATGGGGATTACTTTAATGTGATTAATGTAAAGAAAATAAACCTAAAAAGATGTTGTAGAATCGGATTTGAAAACTACTCGGCTATTTATGAAAAAGCTACATTTCAAAACTGCGGAGCTTAAGCCACTCCTTTTGAAAACTGTTTGATTCTACAACGATATCAAGTTCAAAGCGTTAAAGATTTTCTTAAAAATCATTCGCAACCCTCCGTCATTTTAGGAAGTAGAGTACTTAGTATTCGTGCTACGTTTGTTGACTTTAGTTAAGGCGTAGTGTACTGTAGCTAAGTGATGTCTTCCTACACTGCATATGATGCAGATTAATTAGGACATTCATGCGATTTTGTTGACCATAGTTAAGGGTCATATGGGTGGGTCTAATTGATCAAGAAATGACGGGTAGAACTTGACTGGTACTTATGATTTGTTGACCATAGTTAAGGTCATAAGTACTAGGGGTAAAAATTACATCGGGAATTTCAAGTGTTGAAATTTGCAATGAGATTGCATACCTTCCATGTGATGGTTGGATCCCGATCCCACTGTGGGCAATAGTTGCTCCTAGGAGAGTTTTACAGTTTACAATTAGCTAACTCATTAGGTGTCTAGAAAGGTGTTAACGGGGCTCCGCCTCTGGGAAAACGAGGTTTACTCTAATTAGGTCCGTGCGAAAGCACGGGGAACCTCCCTCAAAGTACCGACACTGGCCTGGCTGAACGGTTAGCGAAGTTGTAGACTGTAATTAATCCTGGCTAGTTTTTCTTTTTAAGGTTTGAAAGAAAAACTCGATAAAAGCAGTGGGAAACATCGATTAGACAAGATAATAACCAATCTAATCTATGCAAGAGCTTTCGCTGAGTGTATTCTTTTCTCTCTCTTAATGGCAGATACCAATGACTGGACTTAAGCTTCTACTAGATAAAAACAAACTGAATGGGACCAACTATAAAGACTGGCTGAGGAATCTGAAAATCGCCTTGACTTATGATAAAGTATCATATGTCCTCACGGCTTCAGCCCCGCCCGTCCCTGTTCCAAAATCCTCAGTTGCGGACATTGAAGTCCGCAAGACATGGGACGCTGACTGTGCCACGGCCACATGCCTCACGCTTGCATCGATGGATAACACACATCAAAAGCAGCACGAGGACATGGACATTCACGGTATATTGCTACATACAAAGGAGTTGTATGGGGAGCAATCCCGCGTATTACGATATGAAGCATCAAAGAAATTGTTTCAGATGCGAATGGCCCCTGGCACACCAGTAGGAGACCATGTTCTGAAGATGATAGCTCTTATAGAAGAGCTTAAGGACCTTGGATGGACGATGGACAATGAACAATATATAGATATTATTCCGCAGTCCCTCCCCTCCACCTTTGCTCAATTCATAGTGAACTTCAACATGCATGGCATGGAGAAGGACCTCCCTAAACTCCTTAATATGTTAAGGAGTGCAGAGAGCACTATGAAGTTAGCAAAAACTCCCGTTATGACTATTGGACAGTCTTTCTCTTCTCGCCCGAAAGCCAAGGCCAAGGGAAAGAAAAAGAAGAAACCCACTAATCCTAAGGGCGGAGTTAAAAAGGTGAAGGGAAAGTCCAAGGCTGGAGACTCGGGGAAAGGCGAATGTTTTCATTGCCACAAGACAGGACATTGGAAGCGCAATTGCACGGAGTACTTAAGTCTCAAGAAGAAGCATGGTGATGCTTCTGCTTCAGGGGCTGAGAAATAGAAAGGTTTTGAAGACAGGTGACCATACTCTCCGCGTTGGAAATGGTTCCAATGTACATACAGTCGCAGTGGGAGAGTATCACTTGGGGTTGCCATCTGGATGTATTTTGATTTTGAATCCATGTTATTTTGTACCAAGTATGCTATGTAATATAATATCCATTTCTTTGTTGGACAATGAAGGATATAATTTTGTGTTGCAGAACAATGTTATGAACATTCACCTGAATCAAATGTTGGTTGGGTATGGTACGCTTAATAACGGAATATATGTCCTAAATCAACACACAGTTTTCAGTATACAACACACTAATAAAAGAAAACTTTCAAAATTAAATGAAGCTTTTCTTTGGCATTGTAGACTTGGTCATATTAACGAAACAAGACTAAACAAGTTACACAAAGATGGATATTTAAACTCTTTTGAATATAAATCTTATGCGACATGCCAGTCTTGTATCAAGGGTAAAATGACCAAAACTCCGTTTACCGGACACGGAGAAAGAGCTACTCAGCTCCTTGGCCTCATACATAGTGATGTATGTGGGCCAATGTCTACACAGGCTAGAGGCGGTTTTTCATACTTCATTACATTCACTGACGACTTCTTAAGATTCGGTCATGTATTTTTATTAAAGCACAAGTCCGACGCTTTCGAGAAATTCATTGAATATAAACAAGAAGTAGAAAAACAAACCAGCTTGAGTATTAAGATGCTTCGATCAGATCGAGGTGGTGAGTATCTCAGTACAGAATTTGCAAACTTCCTAAAAGAGAATAGGATTCTCTCTCAGCTCACTCCTCCTTACACACCACAGCACAACGGTGTGTCAGAATGACGGAATAGGACCCTATTAGATATGGTCCGGTCCATGATGAGTGACGCTGAGTTACCAGTCTCATTTTGGGGGCATGCATTGGAGACTGCAGCGTTTCTGCTGAACAGGGTTCCAACCAAAGCCGTGTCTACCACGCCATATGAGATATGGAATGGGAAGAGACCATCTCTTAAGAGAATTAAGATTTGGGGTTGCCCGGCCTATGTTAAAAAGCAGAATCCGGACAAACTCGAGACACGGTCAGTCATGTGTAACTTTGTGGGATATCCAAAGAATTCTTATGGATATCTGTTCTACCACAAAGAGGAACAAAAGGTGTTTGTTTCCCAGTATGCCACATTCTTGGAAAAAGAGTTTTTCACAGATAAAGATGATGGCAAGGTGGTGGATCTAGAAGAGGTTCTAGAGACACAAACTACAAATGACGATTTTGTTGAACTGGCTGTTGCAACAGAAACTGAGGAACCTCGGCCACTCTGAAGGTCTGGTAGGACTTCTTGCCCACCGGAGAGGTACTACGGTTTCCTCATTGATGGTGACAGGGAAGATTGCATCATGGATGATGATGATCCTACCAGTTTTCAGCAAGCTATCACGAGTGGTGACTCTGTGAAGTGGCTGGATGCCATGTGATCCGAAATGGAGTCTATGTACACAAACAAAGTATGGACTTTGGACGTTGTACCCCCTGGGGTAAAACCTGTAGGGTGCAAATGGATCTTTAAAAGAAAGATTGGTGTGGATGGGCAGGTAGAGACCTATAAGGCAAGACTTGTGGCGAAAGGTTTTCGTCAAAGACCAGGTTTGGACTATGACGAAACTTTTTCGCCCGTAGCCATGCTTAAATCCATTCGGATCCTACTTGCTATTGCTGCTCACTACGACTATGAAATCTGGCAGATGGATGTTAAAACAGCATTTCTAAATGGAGATTTAGAAGAATGCGTTTATATGGATCAGCCAGAGGGCTTCATTGACAGTGGGAGCAGCGAGAAAGCGTGCAGGCAGCTTAAATCCATATATGGGTTAAAGCAGGCATCTCGGAGTTGGAACATCTGTTTCAATGATGTTATCAAAGAGTTTGATTTCATCAAAAATCCAGATGAACCTTGTGTTTATAAGAAGGCTGTAGGAAGAGCTGTCACATTCCTCGTATTGTACGTAGATGACATTCTTCTGATAGGAAATGATATTCCTATGCTACAGTCGGTCAAATCATTCTTATCACTGAGGTTCTCCATGAAGGACCTGGGGGATGCCACATACATCCTGGGTATAAGGATCTATAGGGATAGATCCAAAAAGTTTTTGGGATTGTCCCAAACCAGGTACATCAACACCATCCTAAAAAGGTTTAGTATGGAAGACTCCAAGCGGGGTGCCTTACCCGCATGCCATGGAGTCACTCTCTCCAAGGATTCTTGTCCAAAGACCGATGAAGAGAGAGCTCGCATGAGCATTATACCCTATGCTTCGACAGTAGGATCTATAATGTATGCGATGTTATGTACACGCCCAGATGTAGCTTATGCACTCAGTGTTGTAAGCAGGTATCAATCCAACTCAGAGGATAACCACTGGACAGCTGTGAAGAACATTCTCAAGTACTTGCGAAGGACTAAAGAATTGTTCTTGGTGTATGGTAATACAGATCTCCAAATGGAGGACTTTACCGATTCGAGCTTCCAGAGCGATAAGGATGACAGCAAATCTATCTCTGGGTTTGTATTTACCCTCAATGGAAGGGGCGGTAAGTTGGAAGAGTTCCAAACAAGATACCGTTGCAAACTCTGCGATGGAAGCTGAGTACATTGCTGCAAATGATGCCGCCAAGGAAGCCGTCTGGATGAAGAAGTTCGTCTCGGAGCTAGGAGTAGTTCCAACCATCATTGATCCAATACCTTTGTATTGTGACAATAATGGGGCTATGGCGTTAGCCAAGGAGCCCAGATCCCATCAGCGGTCCAGACACATCCTGAGGCGTTTTCATTTGATCCGGGAGATTGTAGATCGCCGCGAGATCGAGATTAAGAGAGTAGACACAAAGAACAACGCCGCGGATCCATTCACCAAGGCCCTCCCACAGCCGCAGCATGAGCGACTTTCTGAGATGTTGGGTATGAGATACGCCAATAACTGGCCTTAGTGCAAGTGGGAGATTGTTGGATATATGTATGCCCTAGAGGCCATTATATGATAGTGGATGTATCTATACATGTATATATATTCAGTATGCATTCTTGCTCGACATGATAGTATGCTATCTGGTTCTTCATTATCTGACATGTTGATTTGATCATGCTTTTATTCATTCATACATGCTGATAAAGCCCTGAGGATATAGGCTTGACTACTTTGATTATGATGGAGATCATACTAGTGGGACATCTGTAGTCTGTAAGCATATCCTGGAATGTCCCTAGTCGTAGGTATATCGAGACGGGGCATTGATATACCAGAGTAGACTAGCGTGTATGATACTAGACCCATGTGATGGGCGATGGATGTTCCCACATTCATCCATGTTTGACATCAAGATCATATACGGGTGCTCAGTGGTGACTGGGTACACTGGACGGACTCACCGAGAACTCCTATATGGAATTATATGTATCGTCGGATAGCAGTTCTCAGGTGACACTGGTACAGGTTAGTCTGTAGACCCGAGATCGTCATAGAGTCTTGTGTGTTCTCCCACTGTACTTTGATTGCCACCCTACCACGGCTCTACTGAGTCGTGCTAACAGGTGGCCGTTGGGTACAGTCCCGAGACACACGAAGGCAATGAGCGATAGGAGGGGTTTCGTCTCTCCCGATATTGGGAGTTGATGCTAGACTGTGCCCGACTGGTTATATCAGTAAGTCCCTGGCCAGGGCTGCTGAGATTTGCTGATAAGTGTTATCAGTAGTTTCTCGATCTGTTATAGACCATTCACCGGCACGACTTATTGAGTTATTAGGGTCGACGTGACCATCCCTAGGCTCAATATGCAGCATATCTGACGAAGAGACCGAACTGTACGGTAGTGTTGCCGGATGGCTCGACGGGAGTTGTAGCAGGTTCGCTTGTTTTCTTCTGATCGCTCAATACCCGGGTGGCCGTTACGTTTAGCTGACCGCTTGCGGCTTGGGGGTACCTGATATGATCATCACCCTCTGCCGGCATATTGAAGAGTCTTAGAGTCCCACAAAGGAGTTACCCAGTCCAGGCGAAACGTTGTGGTGCGCGTATGCGATATGTGCATGCACCCGATTAAAATGTGCGTATATGATACCGAACATTGATCGGGTGAACTGCTTTTGGTGGGGTCATATGAGATATGACCAGATTGATAAATCAAGTGTTGATTTATCATTTAACCATTAGTTTTCTCACTTAAAACCTTTTCTTGGATGATGGATGTGTGCATGCATGTGTGCTTTTCTTTCTTTCTTTCATGCTAGTTTCATGCACATATGGATGTGCATACA
This sequence comes from Agapanthus africanus, assembly GCA_030015575.1. Classification (NCBI taxonomy): domain Eukaryota; kingdom Viridiplantae; phylum Streptophyta; class Magnoliopsida; order Asparagales; family Amaryllidaceae; genus Agapanthus; species Agapanthus africanus. The sequence goes on from CM057338.1 coordinate 698,932,665, forward strand.
TACACACATACATACACCCATCTATCATGGTTGTTAACATATGGAAATGGTGGCAATATAAGACTCACACCATGGTCTAAGTGATGGATTATTATTTGATTTTGGATTTAGAACAAATTGAAAAAGAAAGGATAATTCTTACTAGTTTCTACATTCTTCTTTTAACCTATCCTAGCTCACCTACCTCTTAACTTGAGTTATCCTTCTCTTTATCATTTAAAACTCAAGTTAAATAATGTCTCCATCACTTTAACCATGGTTCATAGTAAGAAGAAATAAAATATATATTGATATATTTCTTTTTCTTCTAATGAGTTATCTTTTATCTCATTACCTCTTGTGAAAAATATTGCCACCATCTTCTTCCTCTTTCTCATTTGCTCTCTAGTTTTTTCTAGTGAGTAAATACCACTTAAAGAAAGGTTTTTGAAGTGAGAACCTTAACCACAACTTCATTCTACACAAGCTTAGCCGTCTTGTTTAGAGTGTTCTCTTCGGTTTTACGAAGTTGCGAGCTTGGACGGAGAACTCCGTGGTAGATCGTCGTGGACACAAGAGGACTTCAAGAGGACCTCCATTCAACACCCTAGAGACCAAGGAGTCCAGCGAAAGGGAGCTACAAAGGTTGTAGTCTCGAAACCCTAGATTAATTCGCTTTATATTTCGAAACCCTAATTTTCTAGGATCGATTCCTTTGCTTGTTCGTTTAGCACCATAAAAATTTAAACTTTGGGACATGTGATGCTTCAAAACTCATTATAGGGTGCTAGACAAACCTTTCAGCCGCTAGGCACAAAACAAGAATGTGTACACCTAGAACAGGTAGCGAACTGTCGAGTTACAAGTCAGGTTTCACCTTTGATTTCCCCATACCGCCAAGTTATATGTATATGTCAAGTCAGGTATTTCGAAAATCAAGAAAGTAATGCCAACATAGGATCAGGTAAACAGGTTTGTCTGGATAGACAACAGGAACGGTCTATGAGGACTACATGTTATGTTTGTTGGCATTAGACACAAGATCAGGTAACAGGTAAAGCCATGGTACAACAGGTCAAGTCAAGTAATGTATAAAGGTGTCATGTCATGTCAAGAGTGTACGGTACCATGTCATGTCAAGTAGGAAGTGTATCAGGTCATGTCAGGAAGCACAAGATGTCATGTGGGTGCTCATAATCAAACTAACATAAGCATGCGTATAAATAAACAAGCATGAGTACTATCAGAACAATAAACTGGAACATGTAATATGATATGCAAATAGATATAATTTCAAAGATATGGATGCACAGTTATCGATAAGGGTTACATTTATAGTTCCAATATTAATTAGGATGCAATTTATTAAATATGGAGTGTTAATATCACATTATTATGTAGTAATGTGATCTATGGATGCAATTATATGTATCTTAAATGCGATGGATGCAAACGGGTATCCGAAAAGTTTTAAAACTATAAAATGGTAATTTGGGATGTACAACTAAGCAATATGTGATATAAATATTGAAATAATAATATTAATATGGATAGCATATTCAAAACGATTAATAACTATAAAAGTGGTATTGATTAACCATGCACAAGAAAGTTCCATTCAGAAATTCAGCGTCACCCTAATTTGTAAAATAGCTTAAAAATAACAAACATTCTCCAAAAGGGACGTGTCTTATACCAAAACAAAGATAATTCAATAAGGTTTTCAGTTTCATAAGTATAAGCATCTCAGGTTGTCCTTACAAAAAGTTATGAACATTCGAAGTTGAAAGTTTGCTGCTGGAATTTCCCTGGACAGCAGTTTTGAGACATTTTCATTTGCATTTTACGTTATTTAAACAATTTATTTTGCAAGTAAATTTTTTATAGAGTTATAGTATTCTGAGTTAGCTTTGTAACGAACTAAAGAACATATACTAATGATTTTTCTATGATTTATAATGAATTTTATACGGTAAGGTGTACAGTAAATTTCTGATTTGTCGTATCCGCTTTTTCAACGACGTTTCATGTGTAAACTATAATATTTTAAATATATAATATCATAAAATGCAGATTATAAACTAATTAAAGATAATAATAAGAAATATTACGACGATGTATATTTTAATTGATATGGATGCAGTATAATGTAATCTAGTATGTCACAAGATAAGTTTTCATGATCTAGATTTAATATGATATAAACGGATGCAAACGGAACATCGAAACGTTATAAAATTAAACATGGGGCACTAGATTTAAACTATAGGTATGGTATTTATTTAAATAGGTATAAAATGAATAATATAGCATGTAGCAAGATTAACTTGCCTCGATGGGTCGCGAATCGGGAAAACGGAACGTTAACCGTCAGCGGGGAAAACTCGCGACGGTCGCACGGTTCACGGAATGAACCCAAACGATGAACAAAGGAACCACACGGGTCAGGGTACCTCGCTGGAAAGTCGAGAAGCGTCACCGGCACGACGGAATTCCGGCAACAAAAGAACAGTTAAAAAAAATGAGAAACGAGACATGAAGCAAGAAGAGAAAGAATGATAAAGAGAAGTACGAGAGAATATATGAGAGAGAGAGAGAAAAAGTGGAAAGAGAGAGAGATTATGGGGGAGAGAGAGAGATTATGGGGGGGAGAGAGAGCTGCAGGTGGGGCCCACGGAATTAAAAGGAACGCGATTGGCTAAAGGGGAATCGTTAGTTAGGGATAAATATTAATTAAAGATTCAAAACATTTTAAGGAACGGTAGGATATATATATATATATAGCTTAATTTAAAGATTTAAAAGATAGATAATGAACAGTAAGGTATCAGGTTAGTTAGAAAAATATATGTGATGGTTTTAATAATATTAAAATTTAGTATTTTGGCGCCAAATAAAATATTTCCAAATCGCGCCCGGGTCGAGTCCAAAAATTTGAAATTGAAATAATAGAATTTTAGGCGGGATCCAAAATTTAAAATGAAGTGTTTTATGATCAAAAAGCATACCCCAAAACGGACACACGTACGTGCCCGTAGCCGTCCAAACTCGCCCGTTTCACTGAACGGGACGAGAACACAATGCACGGACGCTACCACGAGGCTAGGGGTGTCAAGCAGGCCAAGATGAATATTTTTAATTTTATTTTAGATGCCAAAAATTGTTATATGCAGAAATTAATTTCCGGGTAGAATTTACAATAATTAACCATCAAGCAAGATAAATGAAATAAGTGCCACACTACGTTCGAACGGTAACTGAAAGTAGTAGCATTGGGCTCGGGTGTTACACTTCACTAATATGGAATTAGTGAAGTTAACACTCTAAAATAAATGGCTAGTTTAGTAGAGGATGATGAAGTAGGAATTTTGCTCACTTTAGAATTTAATTTCTCACTATTTTTCTTTACTTTCTCAAAAGCAAGAGAGAGCTTGAAGGAGAAAAAATGAAGAAGATGAAGTGATTGAGAGTGAGGTTAGAAATGCAATGATGGGTGAGCTTATGTCATGCACTAACCCATGTAGAGAATTGATCATGGCTAAGTGATAAGGGTTAGGTTAAAAAAAATTCTTAGGTAAAATCAAAATTGGTAGACTAAGTCAATGGTTCTACAAACTTCATCCATCCAGTAACCGATAAGTCGTGCCGATGTGAGGCTCATAACAGGTCGAGAAACTACTAATAACACTTACCAGTAGATCTCCATATCATCCCTGGCCAGGGACTTCCTATTATAGCCAATCGAGCACAACGCAACATCAACCCCCAATACCGGGAGAGACGAAAACCCTCCTATCGCTCATTGCCTCCATGTGATTCGGGACTGTACCCAAAAGCCGCCGTTTTGCACGTTCTCTTGAACGTGGTAAGGTGGAATCAAAGCATAGTGTGAATCACACAAGACTCTATGGCGATCTCGGGTCTACAGACTAACCTGTACCAGTGTCACCAGAGAACTGCCATCTGACGATAGGTATAGTACCAACTAGGAGTTCTCGGTGAGTGCGTTCGGTGTACCCAGTCTCCACTGAGCATCCGTATACCATCTTTGATGTCAAACACCAATGGATGTGGGATCATCCATTGCCCATCATACGGGTCAAGAAGCGTCTAGTCTACTCTGGAATATCGATACCCTGTCTCAGTACACCCTCGACTAGGAACAATTAAAGGATGTACTTGTGGACTACCCTGGCCCTATCATAGTCCTGGTAATCAAATACACATCCTAAGGGCTTCATCAACATGTGAGAGCAACACAGTATCACAATACAAGTCTACATGTTAAGACAAAGAGCAACTAGATAGCATACTATCATGTAGAGCAAGAAAGTCCTCTCTATATATGTCCAAGCATCCACTATAATATACATCATATGTACAATAATGGCCTCTAGAGCATACACATAACTAACATATTGATAAAGACTCGATACTGTAGTATACTATTATGGTTTGACTTTATCTTAACATGTGTATATGTTATATATGTCGACCACATGTTGATAAAGTCTATAGGATCTTGCTTGACCACTAGCATTATGATGGTGATCATACATGTGGGAGCTGGGTAGTCTATAAGCACATCCTTAAAAGTCCCAAGTTGCTGGAGTATCGATATCGGGCATCAATACTTCAGAGTAGACTTGCGTATACATTTCTAGACCCCGACGAGGGGCGGTGGTTGATCCCACAACCATTGGTGTGATCACTTAAGATTGTATACGGGTCCTCACTGGGGTGAGTACACTTGACGGACTCACCGAGAACCTTTAGATGGTATTATACCTATCGTCAGATAGCAGTTCTCATATGACATGTGTACAGGTTAGTATTAGGACCTGAGATCGTCATTTGTCTCATGTAAGTTCCCACTGTGCTTTGATCACTACCCTACCACGGCTCTACTGAGTCGTGCAAATAGGTTTTGGTTAGGTACAGTCTCGAGCCACATGGAGGCAGTAAGTGATTGTCAGGGATTTGTCTCTCCAGGGATTGGGAGTCGATATCGCACTGTGTTCGATTGGTCAGGACCATAAGACCTTGGCTAAGGCAGTTGGGATTTACTGATAGGTTGATCGGTAGTTTCCCAGATTGGTCCTGAGCCACATCAGCATGAATTATCGGGTTATTAGAGTCTGACATTTTACTACCACCTAGATCCGGTATGCGATACTCCTAGACGAAGAGACCGGACTGTACAGATATTTTCACGGATAGGCTCAGTAGAAGTTCGGACGAGTTTGCTCGTCGGCTTTCCTTTTCGACAGGTATCCGGGTAGCCATTACGTACAGCTAGTGCCGCTAATGTGCTTGTGGTTATCGATATATTCAGTAACTCACTTCCAGCGTACTGTCGAGTCTTTAGAGTCCCACACAGAGGATTTCTCTGCTTCGGGAGAAAAGATGTAGAGGCCGTATGGTTTTACGTGAGGGTTCGACCAAATATGTGTACTTCTGCACGTATGATGTTCGGGCGGATAATACTAGCGAGCTTTAGTTTAAGCTGGATTCTAGTATTATATTGTGGGATTATTTTCGTCTCTTTGTATTCATATTTTTCGGTATACGGATACGGGTATGTATATACAGTGAGGGGTATTCTTGTGATTGTGCAAGATGCTTCTAGAAGAAGACACCTCATTATTGTTTTAACCATTTAGGTTAAATGGTTAATGAGGTGGAGGTATGAGGTGTTCATTTGTATTAAATGAAGCATGGCTACTTTGTGACTCATGTAGTGACTCATGGGGTGACTTATGGTTTACTATTTAGGTATGCTTGATATTTTGTGTTATGAAGATATTTTGTGGGATATTTTTGGTTTGCATTATTAGTTCATAACACTTAGCCATTCTTCATTCTATGCTCACTACAACACTATTATCTCCTCCAAGCTTCTCTTCTTCTACCTCAAACCCTAAATGTCTCATGTGTTGAGAAACCTAGGGTATCTTGAGACTAATTAATCCATCATCACTCTCTACATCCTTTAGGCTACATAGATTAGCATACTAAGTAACCTAGTTACCTTGGTTTAGAGGTAGGAGCTCAAAGTAGACACTCTCGGGTGGATCATCTTTGACGCGAGGAGGCCGTCGATCAAGCGTGATCCGTACATCCTTTGAGGAGCTAAAGGAGAGGAGTGAAGACCTGAAGGACTTGATTCTTTAGGTATAAACTTCGATTATAGTAGATAGCTTCTCTAGATGCTAGTTAGGTTTATGGTGGATCCGGTTAACCGGTTATTCTAGCGCCAGTTTAAATCGTTGTAAAAAGTTTTGTTCTGCAAACAGATACGGATGGTGTCTAGGGCGTTAGTGTAACCCAACATACGTGGTATAGCAATTACCGATGATGTGTGTGTGAGCCAGAAAGACTGTGTATGTGAAACATGCGTATCATCGGTAATAGTGCGTGTGTCCTAGCAGACGAAGTCATACAAGGTAAGGACGGGGAACGTGGTACGTATGTCGCAAAGTGAAATAATACATGCGTAAACAGAACAAGGGGAAACGTAAACCTGAACGGTATGAAATACGTAACTGTTGTTAATGATATATGCCCTGGAGGCCATTATTGTATCATACTGGATTGTATATTACTTAATGGAAGCTTGGGATATATACGGATATAGTAACAGTCTTGCTCAAAATGGTAGTATGCTACCTGGTTTGTTTCTATCCCAATATATGCATGTGTTTCTTTTAGTATATCGCTTATACATATTGGTAGAGCCCTTAGGATCTTTGCTTGGTTACCAACGTTATGATGGCAGTCACACTAGTGGGGACTGGGTAGTCTATAAGCACATCCTATACAGGTCCCTAGTCGTAAGATTATCGAGACGAGGTATCGATACTGCACAGTAGACTAGTGTATACGCTTCTTATCCCAGCAGGGGAGATAGTCTGTCCTACAGCCATTAGTACATCGTATTGGAGATAGTATGCAGGTGCTCATTTGGTTATGAGTACACTGGACAGGACTCGTCGAGAATTGCTGGTTGGTATTATACCTATCGTCGGGTAGCAGTTCCCAGGTGACATGAGTACAGCTTAGTCCGTCAACTTGACAATGCTATTTCGCCTTGAGTGTGTTCCCACTGTACTTTGATTACTACCCTACCGCGGCTTAAAGGAGTCGTGCAAACATAGTAGTTGGGTTCAGTCCCGAAGCACTTGGAGGCAGTGGTGGTTAGATAGGACTCGTCTCTCCCGGTATTGGGGGTTGATATCGCGCTGTGTTCGGAAGGCCAATACACAAAGTCCTTGGCCAAGGCAAGCGAGATTTACCGGTAGGTACTCCAGTAGTTTCTCAAGGTGTTTTGGGCTACTCTCCAACATGACTTATTGCGCTATTAGGGGTCTGACGATTACCGCCCCCTAGGTCCGATATGTGATACTCTTTGACGAACATGCCGGACTGTACAGAGGTTGTCACATTCAGGCTCAGTAGGAGTTCGGATGAGTTAGCTCATCGGCCTTCTTATCGACATCTACCTGGGGACCGTCACGTGCAGCTAGTACCGCTTGCGGCCTGTGGTTAAACCCACTGCTAGCGTAGTGTCGAGTCTGTAGAGTCCCACACATAGGGTTTCCCTGCACTGGGCAAAAGGTGTAGAGGCCGTATGGTTTTATGGCAGGGCTTCGATCACTTACGTGTACTTGTACACGTATGATGATCGGGCAGGTAATACTAGTGGGCTTTGGTTTAATCCGGATCCTAGTATTATATTGATGGATTGTTTTGTCTATCTGTATTCGTGTTCTTTGGAATGCGGATGCGGGTATGTATATGCGGATGAGGGGCATTCTCGTAATTAGTTCGGGAAAGTTTCTAGAAGGGGACACCTATTAGGGTTTTTATTCTATTATGGATTAAAACAAAATGGGTGGAGAAATGAGGTGGAATTTGGACATTGAATCTAGCATGGCTACTACATGACTCACTCTTGACAAAATAGATATTTTGTGAAGCTTGTGAGATATTTTTTTTGTGAGATATTTATATCTAAAATATCATATTTGCTTCATTCTTTAGTTTGGGATAGCCATGCTTCCTTCAAGCTCTCTTCTCCTTTTTAATTTCCTCAAGCCTCTTCTCTTCATCAAAAACCCTAAAAACTCTCATGTGTTGAGAATCCTAGGGTTCCAAGAGACAAATCTTTCCATCTTCTCACTTTAAAAAACCTTGGAATTCTAGTTTAGTGTACTAGAAGCCGTAGTTATCTCGGATTTGAGGTAGGAGCTCGGACTACAGACTCTCGGGTGGATCGTCTTTGACTCGAGGAGGCCGTAGAGATTGCTACGATCCGTTACGATCCTTGGATCTGAAGACGAGTAGAGGACAGCGATGAAGACCCGAAGGACATGTATCGTGAGGTATAACTTCGTATCCGAGTAGTTAAATCACTAATAGTTTGCTAGCTATGGTTAATGTTCGATCATTGGTTCTAATCGGTGTTGCGAAGCCCGTAAAAATCATTTTTTGCAATTTCCTCCTCCACATGAACAAGTGGGGTGCGCGACATCAACTTACAGTGGTATTAGAGCCTCTCATAAACCTTAGATAGCTTGTAGTGAGGTTAGAAATCCGCCATTTTTGTCACGCAATAACTGCCGAAAAAACAGTTTCCAAAATTGATGTTTTGAGTTGTTTGCACACCCTACGAGCTCATGGTTTGAACCGAAAAGCAGTGGGGTGGAGTGTGTGCACCCCAGGGACCCTTTGGGGGGAGAATGGCTAGGACCACTCCCCAAGACCACCACAAGGTGGTCTTGGCGGTGGGGACCCGAAACTTCCCCACCTTGGGCAGTTTGGGGTCTGCCTCACCCCATGGCCACCTCGTGGTGACCTCGGGGGTAGGGTACCTTTCTAGGCCCCTCGACTTGAAGTTAATTTCATTCTATAACTTCCCGCGAAGGTTCGGGCGTGTTTCGTTTTGATTCGGTCTTCCGAATTGGCTTAAAACGATCGTTTTTAGAACTTTAGCTAACTGGATTTTCAAGTTATGGAAAATTGGTTTAGTTTGCTAATTGCATGCGGAATTCTAATATCGTAGTTACTTTACAAGCTTTGTGATGTATATATGTGTTTGGAAACGTCGACTAATTGCTATACGTCGATTAGTCGGGGTTGCACATATCTGTGATGATGTTATGTTGGTTTGTGTATATGAACTTGTTGGATCGTCGTGGATGAATAGCTGGGGATGTGAGATGAGGGTTCTCATTCTTTCATTCGATGTAAATTTGTAAAGTGATGTAATATTATTTTTGCGGGGCACATCCAGGTTGAGATTGTAGCCACCGTTATATTAATTCTTTTACTGTTTTCTTCTCCTAGGATAGACCCAAGGTGGAATGCAAAAACTACCGGGTACTTTGAAGTACCGAGTGGCCTACTCACTTTGTTGAGGGAGGTTACTTCACTTCGGGTATTTGGCGGGTAGTTTGCCATACCATAGGGGTCTAGGGTGGGGTTTGTCTATTCATCATGACCGTGGAATCTGTCTTTCGTTATAGGCTCAAACGAAACGCGGAATTCCTAGTATATCCAATATGTTCATCTGTGATCTGGAATGCCTATTATTACGTAAGACGAATGTATATATCTATATATGATATCTAGTAGGCGTTGCTTATGTTTTGCATCCACGCTAGTCCAGCCTCCGCTCTGTCATTAGTTAAGTACATAACGGGTGATGACGGGGCCCAGTGGCGAATGCGGATGGCATAAGTGGACGTAGTATTTTCGTCTCTTTCTGTGATGATAGGAGTAAATGATGAGACTGCATTACATTAATGAAAAGCAAACAAACCAAAGCTGAATCATTGGAACAAATTTTAAAACCACTCGGTTATTTTAAAATAGAAGACTTTTAAATGCGGAGCTTAAACCACTCCTTTTTAAAAGCTATCAGGTTCCTTCCATTTTATATCAAGTTCACTACGTTCACGGTTTTGCGAAAACCATTCGTAGCCCTCCGTCATTTCAGTTGAATAATTAGTAGTATTCAAGCTATGTATTTTGACCATCGCCAAGGCATAGTGATTGGTAGCCGCTGGATATTCATCTGTAGCATAGATAGATGCGTTGGTTTGGGACTGTCGTACTACTATTTTGGCCTTCGTCAAGGGTATGTACAGGTGGGTTCAAAGTAACCTGGACAATGACGGGTAGAACTTGACATGTGATTTATGATATGTTGGCCTTCATCAAGGTCATAAGAGTATGGGGCAAAAATCCACATCGGGAGTTTCTAAAGAAACTGAAACTTGCTAGTGCTGCATACCATTTGGAGTGTGATAATGTTGGTAGGATTTCTTCAGGATTATCACACAATGATATTTGGATCCTGATCCTACTGTGAGTATCCTCTACTCCTCGGAAGATTCTTCACTTAACGATCAATGCTATAAACAAAGTAGGTGTCTAGAACAGTGTTAGCGGGGCTACGCCTCTAAGGGAAAGAGGTTTTTTAATTAATTAACTTCATGAAAGCGTCGTAAAATCTCCCTCGAAGTACCGACACTAGCACAGCCGAACGACTAAGCAAATATTGTACGGTGAGATTAATCCTAACTAATTCTTCTTTTATGGTTTGAGGAAGGATTTAAGAAACAGTGGGAGCCATCTTGTTTAGATAAATTAAAAACCAATCTAAACTTGAAAAAGCATCATGCTGAGTATATTCTTCTCTCTCTCCTATTTGCAGCGACCAGGTGACTAGATTAGGTTACAGATAGATAATAAAACGACTGAGTTATATTATATTGACTGGCAAAGGTTTGTCCAGATGTCCATTACCTATAACAAACTTGTTAGTTATGTATATGCCCTAGAGGCCATTGTTGTACATATGATATATATTATGACGGGTGCTTGGATATATATAGAGAGGACTTTCTTTCTCCTCATGATAGTATGCTATTTGGTTTCACTTTATCTTAACATGTTGACTTGTACTGGTTTACTGTCTTTCTCTCACATGTTGATAAAGCCTTTAGGATCTGTACTCGACTACTGGGATTATGATGAGATCATACTAGTGGGGCCACGGTATTCGATGAGTACATCCTATAAATGTTCCTAGTCGAGGGTATATCGAGACGAGGCATCGATACACCAGAGTAGACTAGCGTATACTCATCTTGACCCATATGATGGGCGATGGATGATCCCATATCCATCGGTGTTTGACATCAAGGATGGTGTACGGGTGCTTGGTGGAGACTGGGTACACTGTACGGACTCGCCGAGAACTCCCAGATGGTAATATACCACACGTCAGATGGCAGTTCTCCGGTGACACTGGTATAGGGTAGTCTGTAGATCCGAGATCGTCATAGAGTCTTGTGTGATTCCCACTGTGCTTTGATTTTCACCTTACCACGTCCAAGAGGGCGTGCAAAACGGTGGCTTTTGGGTACAGTCCCGAATCACATGGAGGCAATGAGCGATAGGAGGGGATTCGTCTCCCCCGGTATAGGGAGTTGATGTTGTGCTGTGTTCGATTGGCTATAACTAGAAGTCCCTGGCCAGGGCTGATATAGAGATATACTGGTAAGTGTTACCAGTAGTTTCTCGACCTGTTATGAGCCTCACATCGACACGACTTATCGGTTACTGGGGTCTGACGTATACCACCCCTAGACTTGATATGCGACATATCAGACGAACAGACCGGACTGTACGGGAGTGTTACTGATTGGATTCATAAGAGAACGGACAGGCTAGCTTGTTGATCTTCTGATCACTCAATACCTGGGTGGCTGTTACGTTTAGTTGACCGCTTGCAGCTTGTGGGTGTTTGATATGATCATCACCTGCTACCGGCGTATTGACGATTCTTTAGAGTCATACACAGAGGTTTCTTGGCTCAGGCAAAATGGAGTAGAGGCACATATGCGATATGTGCAGGACCGAGGATAATGTGATATAAGATACCGTATTATATTCTCGCGATATTTAGATATGAACCGAGTCATCAGATCAAGTGTTGATTCGATGAATCGGTACATGATATATTAGTCGGTTATATTCGATATAGCCGGATCGTCGGATCAAGTGTTGATTCGATGATTTAATGTATAATGATATATATGATATATTGTATTACATTATCTAATATTGGCTCTCTTTATTATTTCATTTTCTCACCGGATTAGTACATTGATATATGTGCGATATATGTTAACTGTATTATTTTCTTTTGTTGCAACTATATAATATATATGTGATATATATTATTGTGACATGATATGATTTATTATGAAACATGTTTAAGGATGATAAAAAGGGATTAGGGTTTTATTAGGGTTAGCTCCTTCTTGTTCATTCTAGAAGGATTCTCTTTTGTCTTGGTTAAGATATTATGGTTGATACTTATCCTTAACCTAATCAAACCCTAGCTCTAGTTTATTCTCTATAAAGGTTAAGCCTATCATCCTTGACCATGGTTCCATATCAATCATATATTCTTATCTACTATTCATCACAAAAGAAAATATCTCATATTTCTTCATCTTCTTCTCTCTTGAGTTTTTGAGAGAGCTTACTTGTGATTTCTTTTGTGATGATTTCTTGTGAGAAAATGATATAAAAAGAAAGCATAAATACTACTCCATCATCCTCATCTAATCTAGCCCATTAGATTAGGGTGTTCACCTCATTAGAGTGAGAGAGCTTGGGTTATAGCAAGTTCGACGTAGATCATCGGAGAAGCGGAACACTACAAGCTAGCATGGATCGTTCGAGTCGTAGAGCCTCTCTTGAGTCCGGGAGATCGTGGATCGCGGCGAAGGGACTTCTACTCGGAGCATGTGAAGCGAAGGAGCGGACTACAAAGGTTGTAATCCCTCACACTTAGGTTTAAAGATGTTGTCTTGCATGTTAAACCCTAATAATCTAGCAAAGATCCCGGCTTTGGGTTGTTCGGCACATCTAAAATTTTATTTGGGCATGTTTGATGCTTTATGAACCTTCACAAGAGTGCCTAGGAACCCTACAGTGGTATCAGAGCCTAGCTAGAGCATTAGGCGACGTGTTTACGAAGTTAAAACTCCGATCGAACCCGAACCGACGAAAATGAACCCCTCTCTGGATATTTTTCAAAAATGCGATTTTTTCTGAATTAAAAATACCTGAAAAATACAGCATACAAAAATAAGGATAACTGTGAAATACGAGGAAGTGATCCGTAAAGACAGCCGCGGAATCGCGGCCGTACCCTGCTTAGGCCGCGGTTCCGCGGCAGTACTGCTTGATGTGACTGTTTTTATTTGACAGTAATTCTTCAAAAATGCTTATATTGTTTCTGGTATTTTATTTTGACTCAAGAGTTGATTATTCTGGGGATTATTTTATAATCGTAGATTCGATCGGAATATTTAAATTCGTTATTATTTCCGGATATTTAGAAACTGTTAAAATATTCGAACGGATATCATTAACTCATTTTTTCCCGGCACGAAAAACTTTCAAGTGTTGAATTTTTTTTATCGGGTTTAAATCTTTCGGAAAAATATGCAAGTAACACGGTGGACCCTCTAGAAGACAACAAACATTAACTCGATTATGTGACCGTCTTGAACTGCCTTTTGAACCTTCGGGTTTGGGGCAGTACGGCGTGCCACATGTGAGGCGTTGGCTTGACCCATCTACGGCTGGATCACTGGTACTGTGACATATTCTGGGATTATTTGAACTCTGCTCAAGTGTTGAGCACTTTAGGAAATTTTGGGTATTTGATTATCTGTTCGAAAAGTTTAATACTGTCTATTTATCTGGAATGTGATACAATATGTGGAATTCATAGATTTAGGCATGAAATGCGAAGTATGTGATATTTCGGATTTACGATGTCTAAAGTGATTGTGGATTCCAAATATTGTAGTTTTACAATTTCTTTTCTGTGACTGTAAGTGTAGTATGTAGTTGTATTGCCTGTTTTCGTTGCTATACGACAACAACGATTGGTGTATGCATACTTACTTACGTTGATGATATGTGATATTATGTGTTGCTGTGATATGTTATATTGGATCGTCGTGTTCTGAATAGCCGGGGGTTTTATGTGAGATGAGGGTTTTTATTTTCATTCATGTAAAATTCATTTGTATGTAATATTCTTTTATTGGGGAACTTCCGGGATGAGGTTGATGTCACCCTTGTATATTATTTACTTTTCCGCATTAGGTAGACCCAAGGAGGGGAGCACAAGTAACCGGGTTCTAGGGTCCAGTCGGAGGACATCTCGAGGAGTCGAGACTGGGTATCCTAACCCTAGAATTGGCAGTGTTACTTGCCGCTCTCATAGGGGTCTTGGGATATGGGTTTGGCTATTCATCGTGACCGTGGAATCCGTGTTTTATACCGGCTCGTATTGAAAACACGGACATCCTAGTATATCCAATATTTCATATATGTTCTTCTACTGCAATGTTCTGTGATGAGATCATATTACTGCCTGAGACGAATGCTTATAATATATATATATATATGCTGATATATAAATATTACTGCTTTCGTTTCTCCTGTGATACTTAGGAAGCATAAGCACATGGGATTTTTTATTAATGAGATTAATAAAAAGAAAAGAAACCTAAAAGTTATTGTGCAATCAAAACTTTATAAAAAAAGGATAGCTACAGTTTTGCTTTGCATAGCGGTATATATGATATACCCTGCACCTTATTCGATGAGGAAAGAGCGAGATCCCTTCACCGGGAGTGACCTCTTTAGCGAAACTGGCAGTTGCTACAAAACTCGGTTTGTCTTTTGATTGCTTTTAGAGCTTTGCTTTGCACAGTGATATATATGATATGTCCTGCATCTTATTCGATGAGGAAAGAGCCGAGATCCCTTCACCGGGAGTGACCTATTTAGCAAAACTAATGAAAGCCTCAAAAACATTCCATTTCAAAATTTCACATGATTCTACGACGATATCAAGTTCATTACGCTCATGGTTTTCTGAAAAACCTGCGTAGCCCTCCGTAATTTCAGATAGATATTATTTAGTATTCGTGCTATGTTTGTTGACTCAGTCAAGGCGTAGTGTACGGTAGCTAAGTAGTGTTTATCTGCTAAAACATGAGATGTGATTGGATTAGGGTATTCGCACGGCCTTGTTGACTCAGTCAAGGGTCGTACGGGTGGGTTTAATTCAATCGGGAAACGTACGGGTTGAACTTGACTTGCGATTTATGGTTTGTTGACTTAGTCAAGGTCATAGATCGCTAGGGGCAAAATATTATCGGGAATTTCAAGTGTTGAAATTTGCAATGAGATTGCATACCTCCTATGAGATAGTTAGATCCCGATACTCACTGTAAGTAAGAGTTACTCCTGGGAGGGTTTTACACATTACAATTAGCCGATCAAGTAGGTGTCTAGAAAAGTGTTAACGGGGTTACGCCTCTGGGAAAATGAGGTTTACTTTAATTAGGTCCGTGCGAAAGCACGGGGAACGTCCTTCAAGTACCGACACTGATCTGGATGAAAGATTGACGAAATTGTAGGGTGTAATTAATCCCGGCTAATCTTACCTTTTAGGGTTTGAAGGTAAATTTGATAAAAACAGTGGGAGACATCCTGATTAGATAAGATAATAACCAATCTAATCTTGCAAGAGCATACGCTAAAGTGTTTTATTCTCTCTCTCTAAAGGTAGCGACCATGTCAGGCCATAATCAAGATAATAATATGGATATATTGACTGAACCCGCTTATTATACTGAGCAGGGGAACGTTGGACCCCTTCTTTCTTATAAGAGTTATAAGACTGAACAGGAAACATGAGAATATCTGGATTCTCACGCCACCGAAAAGAACATGCATGTTGATGCATCTTCTTCAGGTGTGTTAGTCATTGAGATCTGTTTCTCAGTTCACCCTATGTCTTGGGTATTAGATACCGGATCAGGATCCCATATATGTAAATTGTTACATGGGCTACGTAAAGGTAGAGAACTGGGAAAAGGTGATCATTCCGTTCAAGTAGGGAACGGTGCAAGTATTGCAGCCAAAGCAGTTGGCGAATATCACCTAGTATTGCCAAGTCGTAATACACGGATTCTAAATGAGTGCTATTATATACCGAACATGATGTGCAAAATTATATCAGTTTCTTCATTAAGTAAAGAAGGATATAATTTTGTAGTAAAGGATAATGTTATAAACATATTCCTAGATCAAAAGTTGATTGCATCAGGCTCGTTACATAATGGCATATTCATTCTAAATCAGAATACAGTCCTCAATATACAAAACACACACAAGAGGAAAAGTTCAGAAATGAACGAATCCTTCTTGTGGCATTGTACACTTGGCCATATCAATGAGACACGGCTAGCTAAGTTACATAAAAATGGATATTTGAATTCATTCGAACTTTCATCTTATGATACTTGCATTCATGTCTCAAAGGAAAAATGACCAAAGCTCCGTTTAGTGGACACGAAGAAAAATTTACGGAACTCTTAGGACTGGTACATAGTGATATATGCGGTCCCATGTCTACACACGCCAGGAACGGTTCTTCCTACTTCATTACATTCACTGACAATCTCTCTAGATACGGGCATGTGTTCCTGTTGAAACACAAGTCTGAAGCTTTTGAGAAATTCAGAGAATATAAGCACGAAGTAGAGAACCAAACGAGCAAAAGTATTAAGATCCTTTGATCTGATCGAGGAGGAGAATACTTGAGCAATGATTTTCTGGATCATCTAAAAGAGAATGGGATTCTCTCTCAGCTTACTCCTCCTTATACACCACAGCACAACGGTGTATCGGAACGGAGGAATCGGACCCTATTAGATATGGTGCGCTCTATGATGAGCGAAGCTGAGTTACCTATTTCCTTCTGGGGGTATGCGCTTGAGACAGCCATATACATATTGAATCTAGTTGCTTCTAAATCTGTACCTACCACACCATATGAGATATAGAGTAGGAAGAGACCATATTTTAAACGAGTTAAGATATGGGGTTGTCCGGCCTATGTCAAAAGGAAAAATCCGGACAAACTCGAGGCACGATCAGTTCTTTGCAAATTTGTGGGATATCCAAAAATTCTCAAGGATATTTTTTCTACCACGCTGAGGAACAAAAAGTGTTTGTTGCTCAACATGTCACCTTTTTGGAAAAGGAATTTCTTGCAAAAGAAATTAGTGGCAAAGAAGTAGAGTTGGAAGAGGTTCCAGCACCACAAACTACAACTGATGATTCGTTGGAACCAGAAGATTCAGTAGTACCCAATGAACCCCAGCCTCTCTGCCGATCTAGTAGGGTTTCTCGTCCACCTGAGAGATACTACGGTTTTCTCATTGATGGTGGAAGCGAGGATTGCATCATGGAAGATGATGACCCGACTAGTTTCGAGCAGGCCATCTCGAGTGGTGACTCTGTGAAATGGCTGGATGCATGCGATCTGAGATGGAATCCATGTACACCAATAAAGTATGGATTTTGGAAAATGCTCCTGAAGGGGTAAAACCCATTGGGAGCAAGTGGACTTTTAAAAAGAAATTTGGTGTAGATGGAAAAGTTGAGACTTTCAAAACTAGACTTGTAGCAAAGGGTTTTCGTCAACGACCAGGTGTGGATTATGACAAAACCTTTTCTCCAGTGGCTTTGCTTAAGTCCATCCGGATCTTACTTGCCATTGCTGCATACCATGACTACGAAATCTGACAAATGGATGTTAAGACCGCCTTTCTAAATGGTGATTTAGAAGAGTGTGTGTACATGACTCAGCCAGAGGGCTTCGTAGATAGTGGGAGCAGCGGAAAGGTGTGGAAGCTGCTTAAATCCATTTATGGGTTAAAGCAAGCATCGCGGAGTTGGAACATCTGTTTTGATGTTGTAGTCAAAGAGTTTGACTTCATCAAAAATATAGATGAACCTTGTATCTATAAGAAGGTGGCAGAGAGTAAGGTTATCTTTCTCGTATTGTACGTGGATGACATACTCTTGATAGGAAATGATATTCCTATGCTGCAATCAGTCAAGATCTTCTTATCACAAAGATTCTCAATGAAAGATCTAAGTGATGCCTCCTGCATATTGGGGATTAGGATCTATAGAGATAGATCCAAAAGGATACTGGGATTGTGCCAATCCAGGTACATTGACACCATACTAAAGAGGTTTAGTATGGAAGAATCCAAGCGTGGGAACAACCCACGATCTCTGGACTCACTCTCTCCAAAGAGATGTCTCCCAAGACTGATTTGGAGAGAGCTTGCATGCAACGGATACCCTATGCTTCAGCAGTAGGCTCTATCATGTATGCGATGCTATGTACCAGACCCGATATAGCATACTCACTAAGTGTAGTGAGTCGGTATCAAGCAGATCCTGGAGAGAGTCACTGGACAGCTGTGAAGAACATTCTCAAGTACTTGCGAAGGACTAGAGATATGTTCTTGGTGTATGGTAACAGAGAACTCCGGGTGGAGTCCTTTACCGATTCTAGCATCCAAAGTGATAAGGATGACTCTAAGTCACACTCGGGATTTGTCTTTACCCTCAATGGAGGGGCGGTATGTTGGAAGAGTTCCAAACAGGATACCGTTGCAGACTCGACGATGGAGGCTGAATACATCGCTGCCAAAGAGGCTGTCTGGATGAAGAAGTTCATTAGTGAACTTGGTGTGGTTCCATCCATTGAGTATCTAATACCTCTGTATTGCGATAACAATGGAGCTGCGGCTTTGGCCAAGGAACCCAGATCCCATCAGAAGTCCAGACAGATTCTGAGGCGGTATCACCTGATCAGGGAGATAGTTGATCGCCGGAAGATCGAGGTCAGGAGAGTAGATACAAAGGACAACACTGCGGATCCACTCACGAAGGCCATTCCCCAGATACAGTTTGAGAGATTATTCGGGATGCTAGGTATGAGATACTACAGCAGCTGGCCTTAGTGCAAGTGGGAGATTGTTAGTTATGTATATGCCCTAGAGGCCATTGTTGTACATATGATGTATATTATGATGGATGCTTGGATATATACAGAGAGGACTTTCTTGCTCGTCATGATAGTATGGTATTTGGTTTCACTTTATCTTAACATGTTGACTTGTACTGGTTTACTGTCTTTCTCTCACATGTTGATAAAGCCCTTAGGATCTGTACTCGACTACTGGGATTATGATGAGATCATACTAGTGGGGCTATGGTAGTCGATGAGTACATCCTATAAATGTTCCTAGTCGAGGGTATATCGAGACGGGGCATCGATACACCAGAGTAGACTAGTGTATACGCATCTTGACCCATATGATGGGTAATGGATGATCCCATATCCATCAGTGTTTGACATCAAGGATGGTGTACGGGTGTTCAGTGGAGACTGGGTACACTGGACGGACTCGCCGAGAACTCCCAGATGGTAATATACCACACGTCAGATGGCAGTTCTCCGGTGACACTGGTACATGGTAGTCTGTAGACCCGAGATCGTCATAGAGTCTTGTGTGATTCCCACTGTGCTTTGATTTTCACTTTACCACGTCCAAGAGGGCATGCAAAACGGTGGCTTTTGGGTACAGTCCCGAATCACATGGAGGCAATGAGCGATAGGAGGGGATCCGCCTCTCCCGGTATAGGGAGTTGATGTTGTGCTGTGTTCGATTGGCTATAACTGGAAGTCCCTGGCCAGGGCTGATATAGAGATATACTGGTAAGTGTTACCAGTAGTTTCTCGACCTGTTATGAGGCTCACATCGACACGACTTATCGGTTACTGGGGTCTGACGTATACCACCCCTAGACTTGATATACGACATATCAGACGAACAGACCGGACTGTACAGGAGTGTTACTGATTGGATTCACAGGAGAACGGACAGGCTAGCTTGTTGATCTTCTGATCGCTCAATACCTGGGTGGCTGTTACGTTTAGCTGACCGCTTGCAGCTTATGGGTGTTTGATATGATCATCACCTGCTACCGGCTTATTGACGATTCTTTAGAGTCCTACACAGAGGTTTCTTGGCTCAGGCAAAACGGAGTAGAGGCACATATGTGATATGTGCAGGACCGAGGATAATGCGATATGAGATACCGTATTATATTCTCGCGATATTTAGATATAAACCGGGTCATCGGATCAAGTGTTGATTCGATGAATCGGTACATGATATATTAGTCCGTTATATTCGATATAGCCGGATCGTCGGATCAAGTGTTGATTCGATGATTTAATGTATAATGATATATATGATATATTGTATTACATTATCTAATATTGGCTCGTTTTATTATTTCATTTTCTCACCGGATTAGTACATTGTTATATATGCGATATATGTTAATTGTATTATTTTCTTTTGTTGCAAATATATAATATATATGTGATATATATTATTGTGACATGATATGATTTATTATGAAATATGTTTAAGGATGATAAAAAGGTATTAGGGTTTTATTAGGGTTAGCTCCTTCTTGTTCATTCTAGAAGGATTCTCTTTTGTCTTGGTTAAAATATTATGGTTGATATTTATCCTTAACCTAACCAAACCCTAGCTCTAGTTTATTCTCTACAAAGGTTAAGCCTATCATCCTTGACCATGGTTCCATATCAATCATATATTCTTATCTACTATTCATCACAAAAGAAAATATCTCATATTTCTTCATCATCTTCTCTCTTGAGTTTTTGAGAGAGCTTACTTATGATTTCTTTTGTGATGATTTCTTGTGAGAAAATGATATAAAAAGAAAGCATAAATACTACTCCATCATCCTCATCTAATCTAGCCCATTAGATTAGGGTGTTCACCTCATTAGAGTGAGAAAGCATGGGTTATAGTAACTTCGACGTAGATCATGTTAGTTATATGTATGCCTTAGAGGCCATTACTATACATAGGATGTATATTGTAGTGGATGCTTGGAAATATATAGGGAGGAATTTCTTGCTCGACATGATAGTATGCTATCTGGTTACTCTTTACCTTAACGTGTATATTGATTGTCTCTCTGATACATGTTGGTAAAGCCCTTAGGATGTGTACTTGACTACCTGGACTATGATGCAGATCATACTGGTGGGGACATGGTAGTCCATAAGTACATCCTTCAAGGTCTCTAGTCGTGGGTGTATCGAGACAGGGCATCGATATACCAGAGTAGACTAGCGTATACCTTCTCGACCCATACAGATGGGCGATGGATGATCCCATATCCATTGGTGTTTGACATCAGAGATGATATACGGGTGCTCAGTGGAGACTGGGTACACTGGACGGACTCGCCGAGAACTCCCAGATGGTATTATACCTTACGTCAGATGGCAGTTCTCTGGTGACACTGGTACAGAGTAGTCTGTTGACCCGAGATCGTCATAGAGTCTTGTGTGGTTCCCACTGTGCTTTGATTTCCACCTTACCACGTTCAAGAGGGCGTGCAAAACGGTGGTTTTTGGGTACAGTCCCGAGTCACATGGAGGCAATGAGCGATAGGAGGGGATTCGTCTCTCCCGGTATAGGGAGTTGATGTTGCGCAGTGTTCGATTGGCTATAACCGGAAATCCCTGGCCAGGGTTGCTGAGATTTACTGGTAAGTGTTACCAGTAGTTTCTCGAACTGTTATAGACCTCATATCGACACGACTTATCGAGCTATTGGGGTCTGACGTTTACCACCCCTAGGCGAGATATGCGACATATCAGACGACGAGACCGGACTGTACGGTAAGTGTTACTGGTTGGATTCACTGGAGTGTGAGCGGGCTTGCTCGTCGATCTTCTGATCGCTCAATATCCGGGTGGCCGTTACGTTTAGCAGACCGCTTTTGGCTTGTGGGTGTTTGATATGATCATCACCTGCTGCCGGCGTATTGACGAGTCTTTAGAGTCCTACACAGAGGTTTCCTGGCTCAAGCGAAACGAAATAGGAGCGCATATGAGATATGTGCGGGACCGAGAATAATGCGTGTATGTGATACCGTATTCTATTCTCGCGATGAATGTATCGAATGGTTATATGCGATATAACCTAGTTATCGAATCGAGGGTTGATTCGATAAGCCGATACATTGGATACTAGTCGGTTATATGCGATATGACCGGATCATTGAATCAAGTGTTGATTTAATGATTTAATGCATAATTATATATTTGATATATTACTTTGCATTAACTAGTATTGGTTCACTTTAAATGGATTTTCTCACTTGGATTGTGCACATTGTATATGTAATATACTTTTGTACACAAGTTTGTATCATGTTTGATAATACATGCTCACTAGGGTTTGTGTAAAGATTAAACCATGGTTGTATATTGGTTAGGGTTTTCATTTTCTTATTCATTTATTTATTTATTTATTATTTTTGGAAAATAAAAAGCATAAAGAGAAAATGGTGGCTAACTTTGTTTGATTTTGAAGCTTCATGAAGCTTTGACTAAGTCACCATTTTGTCTCATGCTTAACCCTAACCATTCCACATAACCATGATTCATTCTCTACACTTAACCATGGTTTGAATATAATAAGTATTCATTTTTCTTTTGGATTTAATTAACATATCATATTCATTTTCTTTCTTTTTCTTCTTCATGAGCAAGAAAGAAAAGCTTTCTACTTCAATGGCAACTTGAGCAAATGAGTGAGAAATCAATTTCTAAAGTGAACCCAATTCCTATTTCTTCATCCTCTACCTCTTGCCAAGTAGTATAGGGTGTTTTCCTCACAAGTTTCATGACTTGGTGAAGTGGGAGCTTGATCTTGTGATGCCTCGACGTAGATCATCTTCGGCACGAAGCCGACGACCTTGCCCGCCCATTTCTCCGATGAAGCCGACGCTAGAGCCCGGGTTTCCATTTGGACAGCGAGGAGACTTCATTGCGGAGCTATGGAGGTGGAGGACCGAATCTACAAAGGTTGTATTTCCGTTTACTCGTAGTTAAGTTGTTAACTAGTTTATTGTTTCGCCTAAAATATCTAGTTAACGATCTAGTCTAGGGTTTCTCGGCACCGTAATTTTTGAAATCGGCATGGTTGATGCCTTGTGAGACCTCTTGAGAGTGTCTAGGAACCCTACAGTGGTATCAGAGCCTAGCTAGAGCCTTAGGCGAGGCGTAGACGAAGTTTGAAACCCGATCGGCCCGAAACCCCAACACAAACATGCTCTCTGTACTTTTTTCAAAAACAGGGATTTTTGAGGATTAAAAATATGCAGAAAATTCAGCAGGAGATTATAAGGGTTACTGTGAAATTCGACAGCCTGAATCCATCAACCCGCCGCGGTTCCGCGGCACAAGTATGGCTTGTGCGGCGGTTCCGCGGCCTAAATGTCTCCTTGTGCATTGAATTTTGCACAGTAACTCCTACTTTGCAGTGCTGAGTTCTCTGGGTATTTTTAAATATTATTCAAGAGTTGAATTTTCTGGGGTTGTTTTGGGGATTCGATGATTCGATCGGATTATCAGATTTTGTCTATGTGGATTCTGGATAATTTTTGAATATGTTAAAAAGTTCGACCGGATATAAATACCAAATTTTTCCCCTGTCGGGAAATTTCCAAGTGTTGGATTTTTCTGTGGTTTAACGACGTTCTAAGTAGTGCAAGTAACGCGATGGACCCTCTAGAAGATAACAAACCTTAACTCGATTATGTGACCGTCTTGAACTGCCCTTTGAACCTTCGGATTTGGGGGGGTACGGCGTGCCACATGTGAGGCGTTGGCTTGACCCTTCTACGGCTGGACCGTTGGTACTGAGGCACGAACTGAATGTTGTTAGACTTATTTCATGTGTTGATCAATATCGGGAAAACTTCGGTGTTCGACTGTTTGATCGAAAAGTTTAACATTTTCTATTTATCCGGAATGTGATACAATAATTGGAATTCACAATAAGTTATGAGATAACTGAATGAATGTTATAAACATAGCATTTTAGTCTCACTTGATCGGTTGCCACGGAATTTTGATGTGATCAAAAGTCCGTTGCAATCACGTTGCGTACGCGGATACTAGCCGGGTAAACTTAATAGACAGCCTCACTCCATAGCCCCAACCATGTGACTGTAGGAGAACCCCGTCGCCGAAAGCATATGTTCGGGTGCTCGCGGTAGCGGTGTTCCGCCTTGGTGCACTTCGTCGACGGTATCGGGGGTGCGGCCGCCTACTAAAGTTTGTGACGAGCATTCGATCAGGATGTCGGGAATCTTGTTGAATTGCCCGACTTGATATTGAAAAGTGTTTTCGATAATGAGACTAAAATGTGGGGTTTATAATTGTTAGGCATGCGATGTCTAAGTAATTCATTTGATTAGGCATGCGATGTCTATGCAGGTTGCGGATTCCAACTGTTGTAGTTTTACACTTTCTTTTCTGTGACCGTAAGTGTAATATGTGATATCGCCGGTTTCGTTGCTATATGTCAACGACAATTGGGATGGACATATTTACTTACGTTGATGACATGTGATGTTATGTGTTGCTGGATATGTTATATTGGATCGTCGTGATTGAATAGCCGGGGGTTTTTATGTGAGATGAGTGTTTTTCATTTTCATTCATGTAAAAACTTGTATGTAATATTCTTTTATTGGGGCACTTCCAGGTTGCTGAAGATGTCACCCTTTTGTATATTATTTACTTTTCCGCACTAGGATAGACCCAAGGAGGGGAGCACAAGTAACCGGGTTCTGGAGTCCAGTGGGAGACCAACTCGAGGAGTCGAGTCCGGGTCTCCTAACTCTAGAATTGGTAGGGTTGCTTGCCGCTCTCGTAGGGGTCTAGGGGTGTGGGTTTGGCTATTCATCGCGACCGTGGAATCCGTGTTTTATACTGGCTCGTATTGAAAACACGGACGTCCTAGAATATCCTATATTTCATATGATTCTTCTGCTGCGATATCTGTGATGTGATCATGTGATATGTTATGTGATGGATACTATATATAGTATATATGATATATTATATAGGCGTTACTTATGTTTTACACCCGCGCTAGCCCTGCCCCGCTCTGCCGTTAGTTACCTAACCTAACGGTGCACGAGGGGACATTGAGGCGAATGCGGATGGCATAAGTGTACGTCGTATTTATCTGTGATGTTTAGGTATTTAAATGATGGGACTTCATTAATATGATTAATGAAAGAAAAGAAACCTAAGATGTTGTAGAATCGAATTTCAAAATAAAACCGGTAGCTACAGTTCTTGCTTTGCACAGCGGTATATATGATATATCCTGCACCTTATTCGATGAGGCCCTTCACCGGGAGTGACTCCTTTAGCAATAATTGGCAGATGCTACACACTCATTTTGTCTTTTGATTGCTTTTAAGAGTTTTTGCTTTGCACAGTGATATATATGATATATCCCGCACCTCATTCGACGAGGAAAGGACCGACGATCCCTTCACCGGGAGTGACTCCTTTAGCAAAACTAGAAAAGCCTCAAAAACACTTCATTTTAAAATCATTCGATCCTACAACGATATCAAGTTCATTACGCAATAGGTTTTCAAAAAACCTGTCGTAGCCCTCCGTCATTTCAGATAAGTAGTAGTTAGTATTCGTGCTGCGTTTGTTGGCCTTTGTCAAGGCGCAGTGTGCGGTAGCTAACTGGTGCTCATCTGCTTATGCATATGATGCAGATTGGATTAGGGTAGTCGTGCGACCTTGTTGGCCTTTGTCAAGGGCCGTGCGGGTGGGTTTAATTCAATCAGGAAATGACGGGTTGAACTTGACTAGCATCCTATGGTTTGTTGGCCTTTGTCAAGGTCATAGGAGGTTAGGGGCAAAATATTATCGGGAATTTCAAGTGTTGAAATTTGCAATGAGATTGCATACCTTCTATGAGATAGTTGGATCCCGATACCCGCTGCGAGTAAGAGTTACTCCTGGGAGAGTTTTACACATTACAATTAGCCGATCAAGTAGGTGTCTAGAAAGGTGTCAACGGGGTTACGCCTCTGGGAAAACGAGGTTTACATTAATTAGTTTCGTGCGAAAGCACGGGGGACCTCCCTCAAAGTACCGACACTGGCCTGGCTGAAAGATTGGCGAACTTGTAGTGTGTAATTAATCCCGGCTAGTCTTTCCTTTTAAGGTTTGAAGGAAGATTTGATAAAAACAGTGGGAGCCATCCTGATTAGATAAAATAATAACCAATCTGATCTTGCAAGAGCGCACGCAGAGTGTTTTCTTCTCTCTCTCTCCAGGTAGCGACCATATCACGCCTTAATCAAGATAATAATACGGATATTTGACCGAACCTGCTTGTTATACTGAGCTGGGGAACGTTGGTCCCGCTCCAACTTATAATTGTTATAAGACAGAGCAGGAAATAGGGGATTACCAGAATTCCCGTGCCACCCAAACGAAGAGAGTGCATGCTGATGCATCATCTTCGGGTGTGTTCATTACATAGAACTGTTTCTCAGTATCCTTTACGTCCTGAGTATGTGATACCGGAGCAGGATCCCAGATATGGAATCAGTTACATAGGGCTACAGAAAGGTAGGGAACTGAGAACGGGTGATAAGTTTCATGAGGCAGAAAACGGGGCAAGTGTTGCAGCCAACTCTGTTGGTCACTGTCACCCTGTATTCCAAATACATTGATTCTGAACGAATGTTATTAGATACCGAACCTGATATACAAAATCATATCTGTTTCTTTATTAGTAAAGAAACGATAAAATTTTGTATTGTTGGATAATATTTTGAACATTTCCTATATCAAAAGTTGATCGGTTCAGGCACGTTATCTAAAAGCGTTGATGTTCTAAATCAAACTACAGTTCTTACTATACGGAACACACACAAGAGGAAGAGTTCAGAAATGAACGAATCCTTCTTGAGGCATTGTAGACTAGGTCATATCAATGTGACCCGACTAGCTGAAGTTACATGTAGATGCATATTTAAATCAGTTTGAATCTACATCTTGTGAAACTTGCCAGTCATGTCACAAAGATATAATGACACCAGCTCTGTTTATTGGAAACAAAGAAAGAGTTAGTAAACTCTTGGGATGATACATGTTGATGTATGTAAGGTCCCCTGTCTACACATGCCAAGACCGGTTCTTTGTACTTCATTACATTCTCTGATAATCTCTCAAGATTCAGACATATGTTCCTGTTGAAACACAAGTTCGAACCTTTTGAGATATTCACAGAATATAAGTTAGAAGTAGAAAACCAAAATAAGGGTATAAGTATTATGTCCTTTGATGAGATCAAGGAGGAGAATACTTGAGCACGAAAATCCTGGACTATTCTAAAGGAGAATGAGATTCTCTCTCAGCATTACTCCTCCGTATACACCATAGCACGATGGTATATCGGGACGAAGCTATCTCACCCTATATGATAAGGTGTGCTCTATGATGAGTACTACTGAGTTACCTATTTCCTTTTTGGGAGTTATGCACTTGAGAAGCTGCATAACTATTGAATAGGGTTCAAATCAAATCAGTTGCCCACCACTTCATATTTGATATGATAAGGGAAGAGCCCATCTCTCAAGTTAGTTGAGATTTGGGGTTGTCCAGCCTTTGTCTGAAAAGCAAAATCCGGACAAGCTCGAGGCAAGATCTGTTTTGTAGAACTGGAAATGTTCCAGCTATACAAACTGCAGCTGATGATTTGAAAGAACCAAAGGATTCAATAGTTACCAACGAACCTCAGCCTCTCCGCCGATCTAGTAGGGTTCCTCACCCACCTGAGAGATACTTTGGTTACTCTATGACAGTGGGAGCGAGGATTGTATCATGAGATGATGACCCAACTAGTTTCGAGCTGGCCATCAGGAGTGGGACTCTGTAAGAATGGCTGGATGCTTAGCGATCTGAGATGGAATCCTTATACACCAACAAAGTATGGACTTTGGTTGCGATATCTGAAGGGTTAAATCCCCATCAGGAGCAAGTAAATCTTGAGAAGATTACTTGGTGTAGGTGGAAAAGTTGAGACTTTCAAAGCAAGACTTGTTAAAGGCTTTCGTCATCAACCAGGCGTGGATAATGATGA
The DNA here is from genome assembly GCA_030015575.1 of Agapanthus africanus. NCBI lineage: Eukaryota > Viridiplantae > Streptophyta > Magnoliopsida > Asparagales > Amaryllidaceae > Agapanthus > Agapanthus africanus. Next base: position 698,960,654 of record CM057338.1, read on the forward strand.
AACCTTTTCCAGTGGCTATGCTTAAGTCCATCCAGATCCTACTTCCCACGGATACATACCATGACTACGATATCTGGCGGTTGGGTGCCATGACTGCTTTTCTAGATGGTGTTTTAGAAGAGTGTGTCTATAAGTACACAGCCAGAGGGCTTCGTAGACAATGGGAGCAGCGGAAACGTGATGCAAGATGTTTTATGTGATAAAGCAGGCATCGCGGAGTTGGAACATCTGTTTTGATGGATTAGTCAAAGAGTTTGACATCATCAAAATGGTAGATGAACCTTGTATATACAAAAAGGTAGTAGGGAGTATGGTGTTGATCCTCGTAGAGTACGTGGATGACATACTCTTGATAAGAAAGGAGTTTCCTATGCTACGCTCGGTCAATCTCCGCTTATCACAATGATTCTCCATATAGGATCAAGGTGATGCCTCCTAAATCCTGGGTTTTGGATCTATGAGATAGATCTAATTGGATGTTAGGATTCTCACTAGTTGTAGTGAGATGGTATCAATCGATCCTGAGGAGAATCACTGGAAGGGTTCCAGGGTGATAAAGACGACTGAATGTCAGTCACAGGCATTGTCTTTACCCTCAGTAAAGGGACGGTATGTTGGAAGAGCTCCAAGCTAGATACCGTGGCATACTAGATGATTAAGGCTGAATACATCGCTACTTAAGATGCTATCAAAGAGGCTGTCTGGGTGTATATTTGTTCATGAGATGAACTTAGTTCCTCCCATTGTGTGAAAATGGAGTTGTGGCTTATGCCAAGGAACGTCCGTCCCATCAGTGATCCAGACATATTCTAAGGCAGTGTCACCTGATCATGGAGATGGATGATCTCCAGGGTGATCGAGGTTAGGAGAGTAGACCAAGAGGACAACACGGCGGATCCACTCACAAAGGCCTTTTCCCAGAGAGAGACTTTTATGGGATGGTTGAGTATGAGATACTACAACCACTGCTATCAGATGGCCCTAGTGTAAGTGGGAGATTGTTAGTTATATGTATGCCCTAGAGGCCATTACTATACATATGATGTATATTGTAGTGGATGCTTGGACATATATAGGGAGGACTTTCTTGATCGACATGATAGTATGCTATCTGGTTACTCTTTACCTTAACGTGTACATTGATTGTCTCTCTGATACATGTTGGTAAAGCCCTTAGGATGTGTACTTGACTACCTGGACTATGATGCAGATCATACTAGTGGGGACATGGTAGTCCATAAGTACATCCTTCAAGGTCCCTAGTCGTGGGTGTATCGAGACAGGGCATCGATATACCAGAGTAGACTAGCGTATACCTTCTCGACCCATACAGATGGGCGATGGATGATCCCATATCCATTGGTGTTTGACATCAGAGATGATATACGGGTGCTCAGTGGAGACTGGGTACACTGGATGGACTCGCCGAGAACTCCCAGATGGTATTATACCTTACGTCAGATGGCAGTTCTCTGGTGACACTGGTACAGAGTAGTCTGTTGACCCGAGATCGTCATAGAGTCTTGTGTGGTTCCCACTGTGGTTTGATTTCCACCTTACCACGTCCAAGAGGGCGTGCAAAACGGTGGTTTTTGGGTACAATCCCGAGTCACAAGGAGGCAATGAGCGATAGGAGGGGATTCGTCTCTCCCGGTATAGGGAGTTGATGTTGCGCAGTGTTCGATTGGCTATAACCGGAAATCCCTGGCCAGGGTTGCTGAGATTTACTGGTAAGTGTTACCAGTAGTTTCTTGAACTATTATAGACCTCATATCGACACGACTTATCGAGCGATTGGGGTCTGACGTTTACCACCCCTAGGTGAGATATGCGACATATCAGATGACGAGACCGGACTGTACGGTAAGTGTTACTGGTTGGATTCACAGGAGTGTGAGCGGGCTTGCTTGTCGATCTTCTGATCGCTCAATACCCGGGTGGCCGTTACGTTTAGCAGACCGCTTGCGGCTTGTGGGTGTTTGATATGATCATCACCTGCTGCCGGCGTATTGACGAGTCTTTAGAGTCCTACACAGAGGTTTCCTGGCTCAAGCGAAACGAAATAGGAGCGCATATGAGATATGTGCGGGACCGAGAATAATGCGTGTAAGTGATACCGTATTCTATTCTCGCGATGAATGTATCGAATGGTTATATGCGATATAACCTAGTTATCGAATCGAGGGTTGATTCGATAAGCCGATACATTGGATACTAGTCGGTTATATGCGATATGACCGGATCATTGAATCAAGTGTTGATTTAATGATTTAATGCATAATTATATATTTGATATATTACTTTGCATTAACTAGTATTGGTTCACTTTAAATGGATTTTCTCACTTGGATTGTGCACATTGTATATGTGATATACTTTTGTACACAAGTTTGTATCATGTTTGATAATACATGCTCACTAGGGTTTGTGTAAAGATTAAACCATGGTTGTATATTGGTTAGGGTTTTCATTTTCTTATTCATTTATTTATTTATTTATTCTTTTTGGAAAATGAAAAGCATAAAGAGAAAATGGTGGCTAACTTTGTTTGATTTTGAAGCTTCATGAAGCTTTGACTAAGTCACCATTTTATCTCATGCTTAACCCTAACCATTCCACTTAACCATGATTCATTCTCTACACTTAACCATGGTTTGAATATGATAAGTATTCATTTTTCTTTTGGATTTAATTAACATATCATATTCATTTTCTTTCTTCTTCTTCTTCATGAGCAAGAAAGAAAAGCTTTCTACTTCAATGGCAACTTGAGCAAATGAGTGAGAAATCCATTTCTAAAGTGAACCCACTTCCTATTTCTTCATCCTCTACCTCTTGCCAAGTAGTATAGGGTGTTTTCCTCATAAGTTTCATGACTTGGTGAAGTGGGAGCTTGATCTTGTGATGCCTCGACGTAGATCATCTTCGGCACAAAGCTGACGACCTTGCCCGCCCATTTCTCCGATGAAGCCGACGCTAGAGCCCGGGTTTCCATTTGGACAGCGAGGAGACTTCATTGCGGAGCTATGGAGGTGGAGGACCGGATCTACAAAGGTTGTATTTCCGTTTACTCGTAGTTAAGTTGTTAACTAGTTTATTGTTTCGCCTAAAATATCTAGTTAACGATCTAGTCTAGGGTTTCTCAGCACCGTAATTTTTGAAATCGGCATGGTTGATGCCTTGTGAGACCTCTTGAGAGTGCCTAGGAACCCTACAGATCATCGGAGAAGCGGAACACTACAAGCTAGCATGGATCGTTCGAGTCGTGGAGCCTCTCTTGAGTCCGGGAGATCGTGGATCGCGGTGAATGGACTTCTACTCGGAGCTTATGAAGCGAAGGAGCGGACTACAAAGGTTGTAATCCCTCACACTTAGGTTTAAAGATGTTATCTTGCATGTTAAACCCTAATAATCTAGCAAAGATCCCGGCTTTGGGTTGTTCGGCACATCTAAAATTTTATTTGAGCATGTTTGATACTTTATGAACCATCACAAGAGTGCCTAGGAACCCTACAAAATTGGACCACCTCATTACTACTCAAGCCCCGCCGTCCCAGGTCTAGTTTCCACCGTCACGGATGTTGATATCCGTAAGACAAAGGAAAAAAGACTGTGCGAATGCCAAGTGCCTCATGTTGGCCTCAGTTGATGGTGTATACCAGAAGCTGCACGAAAAGATGGACTTAGTTTCTATCTTCCTCCATAAAAAATTTTTATATGGAGAGGAATCTCGTATCGTAAGATATGATACCTCGAAGGAATTACTTCAAGCGAGGTTGGCTGTCGGATCATCTGTAGGGGACCACGTCCCTACAATGATTTGCTATATTAAAAGGCTCATGGACATGGAGACCACGTTGGAGAACGATTCATATGCTGACTTGATTCTATAGTCCCTACCTCTTAAGCCCAGGGGACGAAAGTTATACTTCCAGTTGAGGGCACCCTGAAGAAAACTAGGGAGACACCCACTCTGCTTATTGGGGAATCATCCTCTTCTGGATCTAAGGCAGATGCCAAGGTTGAGAAGAAGAAGCCCTCTACAAAGCCGATAGGCGGTGTCGGTAAGGTAGAAGAAAAGGGAAGGGCAAAAGTTTCGGGGTTAACAGTAGGGAAGGAGGGATGTTCCTATTGTTACAGGAAAGGGTATTAGAAGAAGGGATGCAGGGCTTGGAAAGCCAGAATCCAGGATCCGAAGCATGTTGTGGCTTCCATAGTCACAAATTCGTCATTCGGGAATAATTCGGCGAGGTCGAAAATTCGGATTCGGAGAATTATTCGGAAAAAATCGGCAGGTATTCGGGAAAGATTCGGTAAGTGTTCGGGAAATGTTCGGGAAGGATTTCGAGCAATAAATTAATATATGAGACGCTAGGTTTTGATTTTGTGAATTATTTGCTGTTTTTTAAATTATTCGGTGTTTTATCACATAATTCGGGAATAATTCGCGAATTATTCGCGAATAATTCGCGAATAATTCGGCCAGTTCGGCAATCACGAATAATTCGGAGATTAATTCGTTTGATCAAGAATTCGCGAATTATTCGCGAATTCGGCGAATAATTCGCGAATTATGTGACTATGGTGGCTTCGACTTCGGGTGTGTTTGTGATTGAAAACAGTCTGTCGATTAGCTCTACTTCTTGGATACTAGATACTAGATCAGGATCTCATATCTTTAATTCATTACAGGCTTTGAGAAACTATAGAGTTATCAGGGCAAGTGATATGACTCTCAGGGTTGCTAACGGAATGAGCACGGATGCTGTATCCGTAGGGTATATCACCTAGAATTGACATGTGTATAGATATTGATTCTACGTAACTATTTATGTGTACCAAGTCTAGTTTGTAAGCGGTGTGGTTCATATCCACCTAAATCAAAGTTTTATTGGGTCGGTACACTAAAGGACAGTATATAACGAATCAAGCTCAGGTTTTCAAACGTCTAGAACACACTTAAAAGAAAGTCTCCAGAATTAAATAAAACATTCTTATAGCATTGTAGACAGGGTCGCATCAATGAAACACGGTTGACGAAGTTATAGAGAGAGGGATATTTGGATCTGTTCGAATACCAGTCTTATGCAACTTGTCAATCTTGTCTCGTAGGAAAGATGACAAAGACTCCGTTCACAGGACATGAAGTAAGAGCAAGCGAGCTCTTGAGACTCATACACAGCGACGTGTGTAGTCCAATATCTATAGATGCACGAAGTGGTTATTCCTTTTTCATTACTTTTACGGATAATTTCTCTAGGTTAGGACATGTCTTCTTGATGAAGCATAAATCCGAACCCTTTGAAAAATTCTAGGAATATAAGAATGAAGTGGAAAAACAAACAGGCAAAAGTATCAAGACACTGAGATCTGATCAACGTGATGAATACTTAAATTGCCGAGTTCCTGGATTACCTAAAAGAGAATGGGATTCTCTCTCAACTTACTCCTCTATACACACCACAACACAACGGTGTATAGGAAAGGCGGAACAGAACCCTATTGGATATTGTTCATTCCATGATAAGTAACGCTGAGTTTCCGTGATCCTTCTGAAGTTATGCACTAGAATAAGATGCATATCTTTTGAATAAGGTTCCTACCAAGACTGTGCCTACTACACCATATCAGATGTGGAGTGGGAAGAAACACTATCTTTAGTATCTGAAGATACAAAGATGTCAAGCTTTTGTTGAAAAGAAGTATACAGACAAGCTCGAGGCGCGCTCAGTACTGTATAGGTTTGTGGGATACCCAAAGAACTCCGGGGGTATCTTTCCTATTACGCAGAGGAACAAAAGGTTTTTGTTCCTCGTCATGCCCACTTTTTAGAAAATCAATTTTTTGTAAAAGGAAATAGTGGGAGCGCAATAGAACTGGAAGAAATTCCAGAACCACAAACTATTACTGAAAGTATGGCAGAACCAGAGGTTTCAAAAGAACCGGACATCCCTATGCTAATCCGCAGGACTAGTAAGCAGTCTCATCCGCCCGAGAGATACTGTGGTTTTCTCATAGACGGGGATCTAAAGGATTGCATCATTGACAATGATGAGCCAACTAGCTTCCAGTAAGCCATTCAGAGCGGCGACTCAGTAAAATGGCTGGATGCAATACGGACCGAAATGGATTCCATGTACACCAACAAAGTATACACTTTGAACATTTCTCGAGAAGGGGTAAAACCCGTAGGATGCAAATGGATCTTCAGAAAGAAGATTGGTGTAATTGGATAGGTTGAAACCTATAAGGATAGACTTGTTGCAAAAGGTTTTCGTCAAAGACCTGGTTTTGACTGTGATGAAACCTTTTCTCCGGTGGCTATGCTCAAATCCGTTCGGATCCTTCTTGCCATTGCTGCCTTCCAAGATTGTGAGATCTGGAAAATAGACGCAAAGACGGCTTTTCAAAATGGTTATTTGGAAGAGTGCGTCTATATGGATCAGCCAGAGGGTTTCAATCAGAGTGGGAGCAGCGGGACAGTATGCAAGTTGCTTAAGTCCATTTATGGACTAAATCATGCATCACGGAGTTGGAACATCTGTTTTTATTGAGACAGTCAAAGAATTCGACTTTATCAAAAATCCAGATGAACCATGCATTTATAGTAAGATTGTAGCAAGAACTGTGGAATTCCTCATTGAGTACATGTATGCCATTCTCTTGATAGGAAATGACATTCCTATGCTACAATCAGTCAAAGGATTCTTTTCACAGAGATTCTCCATGAAAGACCTGGGTGATACCAACTACATTCTGGGGATCCAGATTATCGTGATAGATCAAAGAGGATGGTGGGACTTTCACAGTCAAAGTACATCAACACCATACTAAAAATATTTAGTATGGAAGATTCAAAGCGCGGTAGTCTACCGACTTGTCACTGAATCACCCTCCCCAAAGAGATGTCTTCCAAGACTGATTTGGAAAGGGCTCGCATTACATCTATACCCTACGCTTCTGCGGTAGGCTCTGTAATGTATGCGATATTGTGTACCAGACCAGATATTGCTTACGCACTTAGCACGATAAGCCAGTATCAGTCAAACCTAAGGGAGAAGCACTGGGAAGCAGTAAAGAACATTCTCAAGTACCTGAGAAGGACTAAGGAGTTGTTCTTGGTGTATGGCGGAAAAGGACCTCCAGATCGGGTCCTTTGCTAACTCCAGCTTCCAGAGTGATAAGAATGACTCCAAGTCCATGTCGGTTTATGTCTTTACCCTCAGTGGAGGGGCGGTTTGTTGGAAGAGCTCCAAGCAGGACACCGTTGCAAACTCGACGATGGAAACGGATTAGTTCGCTGCATGAGACGCCGCAAAAGAGGCTGTCTAGATGAGGAAGTTCTTAATAGAACTTCTGGTGGTTCCTTCCATTTGTTGGTCCAATACTTTAGTATTGCGATAACATATGGAGCTATAGCTTTAGGGAAGGAACCCAGGTCCCATCAGAGATCCAGAGGCAGTACCACCTGATCAGGGAGATCGTTGATCCCCAGGAGATCGAGGTGAGGAGAGTAGATACGGAGAACAACACTGCAGATCCACTCACAGAGGCCATCCCTCAGATAGTGTTCGAGAGGCTATTCAAGATCTTCGGTCTGCGATATGCCAGTATATGGCCTTAGTGCAAGTGGGAGATTGTTAGTGATATATGCCATAGAGGCCATTATTGTATCATACTGGATTGTATATTACTTAAAGGAACCTTGGGATATACACGGATATAGTAACAGTCTTTCTTAAAATGGTAGTTATTAGTTATATGTATGCCCTAGAGGCCATTATTGTAAATGTGATGTATATTATAATGGATGCTTGGATATATATAGAGAGAGGACTTTCTTGCTCAACATGATAGTATGCTATCTGGTTGCTCTTTGTCTTAACATGTTGACTTGTATTGTGATATTGTCTTGCTCTCACATGTCGATAAAGCCCTTAGGATGTGTACTTGACTACCATGACTATGATGGAGATCATACTAGTGGGGCCAAGGGTAGTCCATAAGTACATCCTATAATTGTTCCTAGTCGAGGGTGTATCGAGACAGGGCATCGATATTTTAGAGTAGACTAGCGTATACGCATCTTGACCCAAATGATGGGCGATGGATGATCCAACATCCATTGGTATTTGACATCAAAGATGGTATACAGGTACTTAGTGGAGACTGGGTACACTAAACGGACTCGCCGAGAACTCCTAGTTGGTATTATACCTATCGTCAGATAGCAGCTCTCTGGTGACACTGGTACAGATTAGTCTGTAGACCCGAGATCGTCATAGAGTCTTGTGTGATTCCCACTATACTTTGATATCTACCTTACCACGTTCAAGAGAACGTGCAAAACGGTGGCTTTTGGGTATAGTACCGAATCACATGGAGTAATAAGCGATAGGAAAGGATTCGTCTCTCCCGGTATTGGGGGTTGATATTGCGCTGTGTTCAATTGGCCATAACAGGAAGTCCCTGGCCAGGGATGATACGGAGATTGTTAGTTATATGTGTGCCCTAGAGGCCATTACTGTACATACAATGTATATTGTGTAAGTCCGCGGCAGCACCCCGGCCATCTAACAGATGCCGATATGCGGAACAAAACTTTTACGACTGCCGCTATCGCGAACTTTATCCCGGATCGTCCATTAAAGCTAAACTAACAAATTGTAAAGAGGGTAGAATTGTTATACCGAATGGTCCGAGTCCTTCGATCTTCAACCATCATCCCACGCTATGTTGCAACTGATCCGAACTTGCTTGATCTCCGGTCTCGTCGTCCAGGTGGCACCACGTCGACGGATCTTTAAACGGGCTCCCGCCTCTGAACCGAGGCAACTCGATCGTCAAGTTTGCTAAAAGAGATGACCAAGATGAAGTAGAGAATGAGTAGAACACTTTGTCTCGTTACGTCCAGGGTCACGGACGATCGGTTATAGAAGTTGCCAATTGGAATCGGGTAAATGGAAATTGGGCTATCAAATTTCCATACACTTGTATCATAATCTTTTACCAATATGAAATGAATCAAAAATCACACACCCACACAATGAGTGGCCGGCCAAATATATGAGAGGAGGGAGGTGATGGTAGGAGCTTCAAGTGGTGACATTAAGCATTCATCCTTATCAAAACCGAACCACAAAGCATGAATCACTAGAAGCAATAAATGCAAACCAATGACATTAAACCTAGTCACCTTGCATCATTAATGAACCATTAATGACACAAATGAGTCATATGCCTAATCACCACTTCTAGAACCTTCTAGAAGCATGACTCACCTCATCAAGAAAAGATAAATCCGTATTTAACCGACTGTCAAATACGGCTGATAGAAAACTGGAAACTGGCAACTTCCAAAAATCATCCCGAAACGAATTTCAGGATAACCCCGTATCGGTATAAATATACCGGCATTTGTATTACGACCGAATACAAATGCAACTGAGACAAAGATATTATATCTACAAAGTATAATACTGGGTTCCATCTTAAACCAAAGCCTACCAGTATTATCTGCCCGAAAACTGACACGTGCGAAAACGCACGTGCATTTTTCGAACCTTGCCATAAACCTATACGGCCTCTACAACATTTCGCCTGAACTTGGGAAAGTGTCGGTGGGGAACTCTAATGACTCATCAACACACTGGCACTGGGTATAACCCATAGCACATCAGAGGTACAAGCTGTACGTAAAATTTTGCCTATGTATTGATAGGAAGGGAAGCTGACGAGCGAACTCATCTAGAAACCATACTGAGCCTGACAGTGACAATATCCGTACAGTCCGGAACATTCGTCTATGAGTATCGCATATTAGGCCTAGGGGGTCCGTAAACATCAGACCCCCAATAGCTGCATAAGTCGTGTCAGAGAGCAGCCCAGAACACCTTGAGATACTACTGGTATACCTACCAGTATATCTCGATTACCCTGGCCAGGGATTTCGTGTAATGGCTCTCCTAAACACAGCGCGATCTCACCCCCAATACCGGGAGAGACGAATCCCCGAAGATCCGCTCACTTGCCTCCAATGTGGCTCGGGACTGTACCCAAAATATACCTGTTTGCACGACTCCTTTGACCCGTGGTAGGGTATAAATCAAAGCACAGTGGGAACTCACATGAGACAAATGACGACCTCAGGTCGATGAACTAACCTGTACACATGTCATCAGGGAACTGCTATCTGACGATATGTATAATACCGACTAGCATGTTCCCGGCGAGTCCTGTCCGGTGTACTCATAACCCAATAAGCACCTGTATACATCTTAGGTGATCCAACTGACACCAGTGGCTTGTGAGACCGGCCACCGCCCCTCGTCGGGGTCTCGACTGTATACACTAGTCTACTTTGGAGTATCGATGCCCTGTCTCGAAACTTCCACGACTAGGGACACTTTAAGGATGTGCTTATAGACCCCAGCTCCCACATATATGATCGCCATCATACTGCTGGTAGTCAAACAAGAATCCTATGGGCTCCATCATGACGATAAAGACAAACCAGATAGCATACTATCATCTCGAGTAAGACTGTTTTATCGGTATAGGTCCTCCCTCAATCATTGCAATCACGTACCTGCGATCCAATAATTGACTTAGAGGGCACTATATCCAACATATTGTAGTGGATGCTTGGATATATATAGGGAGGACTTTCTTGCTCGACATGATACTATGCTATCTGGTTGCTCTTTATCATAGCATGTACACTGATTGTCTCTGTATTACATGTTGATAAAACCATTAGGATGAGTACTTGACTACCAGGACTATGATGCAGAACATACTAGTGGAGACAGAGTAGTCGTTAAGTACATCCTTCAAATGTTCCTTGTCGTAGGTGTATCGAGACAGGGCATCGATATACCAGAGTAGACTAGCGTATAGCTTCTCGACCCATGTAGATGGGCGATGGATGATCCCATATCCATTGGTGTTTGATATCAGAGACAGTATACGGGTGCTCAGTGGAGACTGGGTATACTGGATGGACTCGCCGAGAACTCTGAGATGGTATTATACCTCACGTCAGATGGCAGTTCTCTGGTGACGCTGGTACAGGTTAGTCTGTAGACCCGAGATGGTCATAGTGTCTTGTGTGATTCCCAAGTGCTTTGATTTCCACCTTACCACGTTCAAGAGAACGTGCAAAATGGTGGCTTTGGGTACAGTCTCGAATCACATAGAGACAATGAGCGATTGGAGGGGTTTCGTCTCCCCCGGTATTGGGGGTTGATGTTGCATTGTGCTCGATTGGCTATAACAGGAAGTCCCTGGCCAGGGCTGCTTAAGAGATATACCGGTAAGTGTTATCAGTAGTTTCTCTACCCATTATGAGCCTCATATCGGCACGACTTATCGAGTTACTGGGGTCTGACGTTTACCACCCCTAAACGAGATATGCGATATATCAGACGAAAAGACCGAACTGTACGGTAGTGTTACTAATTAGATTCACAAGAGTGTGGGCAGGCTTGCTTGTTGATCTTCTTATTGCTCAATACTCGGGTGACCGTTATGTTTAGCAGACCGCTTGCGGCTTATGGGTGTTTGATATGATCATCACCTACCGCCGGCGTATTGACGAATCTTTAGAGTCCTACACAAAGGTTTCCATGCTCAAGCAAAACGGAGTAGGAACACATATGTGATATGTGCGGGAATGAGATTGGTACGAGTATGTGATGCCGTATTGTATTCTCGCGATATGTAATATCGGACGGTATATGTGATATAGTCGAGTTATCGAATCAAGTGTTGATTCGGTAAATTGATATTATTGATATTAGTCAGTTATATGTTATATAGCCGGATTATTAAATCAAGTGTTTATTTAATAATTTAATGTATAATTATATATTTTATATATTACATTACATTAACTAATATTAGCTCACTTAAGATTTCTTTTCTCACTTGATGTGCACATTGTATTTATGTGATATATATATTTGTGTACATAGATTAGTCATGCTAGGTTACACATGCAACTAACTTGTGTGAGACTTACACCATGCTAGGGTTAGGTTAAGGTTTTATTTATTATTAAATAAATTCAAAATTGGTAGAATTAGTCATGGTTAGGGTTTATAGAAACTTGTAGAACCATTGACTTTCTCCACCTCTTTTGTTTTGCTTAAAGATATTTGTTAACCTAACTTTTAACACTTAGTTGTTTTTCTAACCTCACTTGATTATCCTTCACTTGATTTTATCGTGAGAGATATTCTTCTTCTTCTTCCTAAAAAAGCTTTCTTGCTTCAATGGAGATGTGAGAAATAATGTGAGAAAATCAATTCTAAAGTGAGCCCACTTCCTACTTTATCATTCTCTACTACTTGCAATTTAGTAAAGGGTGTTTGCTTCACTAATTCTACAATTAGTGAAGAGATAGCTTGGGTTAGCGTCTCATCGATGTAGATCATCTTCGGCCTCGAAGACTTCGAAGAAAGCATGTTCGTTTCTTTATGGGAGCCACTCTAGAGTCCGGAGTTCATGATCGCAGCGAAGGGACTACTACACGGAGCTATTGAAGTGAAGGACCGGTCTACAAAGGTTGTATTCCTTACTCTCTTTACTTGCAAAGTGTTTGCATTTATATTCGTCGGAATTCTAGTATACGATTCTAGGGTTAGGGTTAGCTAGAATGGCAAATTTTTGAATTTGGCATGGACGATGCCCCCCGAAATCTTGCTGCCGTCCTAGGAAACCCTGCAGTAGTATCAGAGCCATGCTAGAAATTTAGATGGATTTTTTTAAGATTACGAAACCGAAATACTCCGAAACTTGCAACGCCAAAACTTGCTTGCTGTCGTTTTTAAAATGTTGTCAAAATTTTTTTAAAACAAGTACAGAGTGTTGTATGGGATATATCATGAACGCGGTAAAAATTTCAAGGGGTCTGCTCTGTTTTGGGCCGAGATCATAGTGTATGGGGCCAGCCGCTTTTTGCTGGAATTCCCTGAATTTTTTTTTGTGTTCCAGTGACTTGGTTTTGGTGTTTCAGGTGTTGTTTGTTTTTGCTAATTTTGCATATGATGTAATCTTACACTATAAGCAATTCGAAATGTGTCACGACCCAAAGTTTGGCCCATGACCGGCACTTAACCACGTAACGTCTACAGGCGTAACGCGACTAAGTGAACCGAAAACCCACAAATCAAACCAGTAAAAGTATAGAGTGTTTTAAGTTTAAATGGAAGCATTTACAACATGTTAAGAAATCTAAGTAAACAATCACCCAGATAGCAATATACGACGCCGTAGCGAAGATCAAGAGCAACAAGTGAGAACATCACAAATAGAATAGACTGCATAAGTAAAGTCGGCTCACAACGAGCTCGACACCAGAATACCAATAATATACATAATCGTCCTCACACTGTCTCTAAGTCAAATACATATATGGTAGATGGAGATTACTAGATACAAAAGTGTGTACAATAAAAGTAACCAGATACCACGACCCACCTAACAGCAAAACAGCTCACGTACCAACTGTAGTGGTATCTGTAGCCAAAAGATGTAAGAAAACAGCCTGCCGTGACTACTCCGAAAGGCAACCTGCAAATACTGTGGTACAATGGGGGTGAGTTGCCAACTCGTGAATAGAGGTAACATATAAAGGTAATCGCGAACATGCACGTACTGTGCTACTCTATCAATATGCCAGCAGATGATATCAATGCGTGATAAGTAGTATGTGCAATAATCATGCAAGTGTTCTATCAAGTAATATAACTACAGGATGAGATGCAATAATGAATGCTGAGTATGGGAATATAACATCTACACGGAAAGTCAACATGGAGTATATGTAATCGGTGTCCATCAATGCACCGTAAATCCCAACAACCCAGACGCCGGCACTCCCGTCGGCCCTCAAATCCTGTACATCACTGAATCACGAGTGCCCAACATCGGCACCCAAATATCATAAATACTCGTGTCTAGCATCGACACGCAAATCCTCCTATATCGGGCATCCGTCAGTCCGGGTCAGCCCTCTTTCAATATATCGGGCATCCGTCAGTCCGGGTCAGCCCTCTCTCTCAATATATCGGGCATCCGTCAGTCCGGGTCAGCCCTCTCTCAATATATCGGGCATCCGTCAGTCCGGGTCAGCCCTCTCTCAATATATCGGGCATCCGTCAGTCCGGGTCAGCCCTATCTCAATATATCGCTCTAGCACCGAGAAAACACATGGTGGGCGCACCGAAATATCAAATCAAGGGAACCGGGTTTTTAAATGATTACATTGTAGGGTGTTTTTCGTCACCCCATTGAGATGGGAATACGCGTGCGCTTGTCAGGCGCACTACAGATTCCCCCTGCCTAGGGTAGGCCGGGGTTTAATGATTGTGGGGATTCGAATCTCCGGCAGCCGCGGACTAAGCTGCCGTTAATTACCCCCCGCTTTTGGGGCGAGGGAACCTCCGATTAACGGGTTAAACTGGTCATGCGAACTCAATGTGCAGTGTACGTGTGTTTTGTTTTGGAGGGGGGTTTAAATATGTCGGGAGCCACGCAGAGTTTTTACGGGGGTCCCGCTACCCGGATAGCGGGCTGGGGGTCAAGGGGGCTAGCAGCCCCCTTGCGGGGTGCGGGGCAGCGCCCCGTTAGAAATTTTTTTCTAACAGGGACACTGTCGTGTAGTATGTGTGTATGTAAATATGTATACATATGTATATATATATATGTACATAAAAAGAGGGGGAAAAGGCATCTAAGGGATGCGTGGGGCTAACGCCTTGAGCGCTGTGCGCTTAGGTGCTGTGCGCTCAGGCGCAAGCGCGCCACGTGTCAGCACGTGGACGTTTTGCGCTTGAGCACAGTGCGCCTGAGCGCAAGCGCGCCCACGTGTCGATACGTGGGTGCTTTGCGCTCGAGCGCAGTGTGCCTGAGCGCAAGCGCGCCACGTGTCGGCACGTGGGCGCTTTGCGCTCGAGCGCAGTGCGACTGAGCGCAGCGCGTCACGTGTCGGCACGTGGAGAGCGCGGTGCGCCTGAGCGCAAGTGCGCCACGTGTCGGCACATGGGCGCTTTGCGCTCGAGCGCAGTGCGCCTGAGCGCAAGCGCGCCACGTGTCGGCACATGGGTGCTTTACGCTCGAGCACAGTGCGCCTGAGCGCAAGCGCGCCACGTGTCGGCATATGGACGCTTTGCGCTCGAGCGCAGTGCGCTTGAGCGCAAGCGCGCCACGTGTCGGCATATGGGCGCTTTGCGCTCGAGCGCTGGGCGCTGGCGAGATAAAGGGGCTTTTAGTCCCAGAACCAGAAGCTATGCTTCAGAAAGGAAATATTTATTATGTATATATGTATGGAGTTAAACTCCTAGGATGTTTTGAAGCTGATGAAGGGGGGTTCTTCTTCTTCCTCCTGTTGTTTGGCCGGATCTTGAAGATCAAGAGATGGGAGATCTCAAAATCTCTCCTTTTTGAGATCTGATGGGAGATCTGAGTTCCCCTTTGCGGGTTTTGTGGTGAAAAACTACTTAGTTTTGGAAAAGAAAGAGTAAAACTCTTGATTTAATTCAAAAGAATTGAGAAGGTTTAGAACCTTGGAGAAGGAGCAGTAGGCACAAAGAACCCTAATTTTTTTTGGGGAATGAAAAGTATATCTTTTATTCATCATCATGTTCCCTTTTATAGGCTTACATATTTACATATAGCCCCTTAGGCTTTACAAAAATGGCATTTTTGCCATCCCATGGCTCATGTGCCATTTCATTTTTGCACATAAGCCATGGGCTTACAAAATATTGGCTTTTATGCCCATTTTGTTTACATTTATGCATAAAAAAATTACATAAAAATTATTTATTACACGGTCTATATTTTGGCATGGAGGAGGCTGGCCGCGGGCTCGACTTGGGCATGGGCCCGCTTGACCTGGGCTTGGGCCCACCTAGCTTCGGGGTTGACCCTGACTTTGACTCGGCCAACCAGGGTGTAAATTTTTACCCCAACAAAGTGCCCCCATCAATAAATGCACACCGTACATTTGAGTTGTATGCATGAAATTGATGGATCTTGAAGTTGGACTTCGAGGTAGAACATCATTCCAGGGATCGGAGCATCATTCCGATTCGCGGAGCATAATTCCACTGTCGGAGTATCCCTCGGTGAGCATGATTCCCAGGGATCGGAGGAGATCGGAGCAACAATCCGAAGCGCGGAGCATAATTCCAAGATCGGAGTATCATTCCGAAGGGCGGAGCATGATTCCTAGGGACCAGAGCATCATTCCGATGAGCGGAGCATTATTCCAGGATTCGGAGCATCATTCCGAAGGTTGGAGCATGATTCCAAAGGACCGGAGCATCCTTCCGATGAGCAGAGTATTATTCCAAGATTCGGAGCATCATTCCGAAGAGCGGAGCATAATTCCAGGATTCGGAGCACCATTCCGAAGGTTGGAGCATGATTCCAAGGGACCGGAGCATCCTTCCAATGAGCGGAGTATTATTCCAAGATTCGGAGCATCATTCCGAAGAGCGGAGCATAATTCCAGGATTCGGAGCATCATTCCGAAGAGCGGAGCATAATTCCAGGGATCGGAGCATCATTTCGATGAGCGGAGCATGATTCCAGGGATCGGAGCATCATTCCGATGAGCGGAGCATAATTCCAAGGATCGGAGCATCATTCCGAAGCGCGGAGTATAATTCCAGGGTCGGAGCATCATTCCGATTTGAGGAGCACAATTCCAGAGATCGGAGCATCGTTCCGAAGGGCGGAGCATGATTCCAGAGTTCGAAGCATCTTTCCGAAGAGCGGAGCATAATTCCAAGGGTTCAGAGCATCATTCCGAAGAGCGAAGCATGATTCCAGAGTTCGGAGCATCTTTCCGAAGAGCGGCAGACATTCTGACCGAAGCATGATTTCGATGCAGAGGTGGATTCCTAGGCGAAGTATAATTCCGACAAGGAAGGAAAATATTCCGAGGCGAAGCATTGATTTCGACACGGGGTATATTCTGGGACGGAGCATGATCCGGCGCAGAGCTTGTTGGCTGACTTGATTCCGAGACGAAGCATACTTTCGACAGGGAAGGCAGGTACACCGAGGCGAAGCATCATTTCGACACAGGGTGCATTCTGAGACAAAGCATAATTCCGACGCAGAGCTTGCTGGTTGACTTGATTCCGAGGCGGAGCATAATTCTTGCAGGGAAGGTGGGTATCCCGAAGCGAAGCATGATCTCGACACGGGGTAAATTCTGGGACGAAGCATGATTCCGCCGCAGAGGTTGTTGGTTTGATTTGATTTGGGTTGACATCAGCATCGCTACACTGGAATATGGTAGCAGGAGCGAATCATCATTTGCCATGAGTGGATTTGAGGATTTCGGTTTTGTTTGGCATCTGCATTGCTGCACTGGAATAATGCCAGGAGCAACTCATCATTTGCCCCGAGAGGATTTAGGAATTGGTTTTTGTTTGGCATCAGCATCGCAACACTGGAATATGGTACCAGGAGCGAATCATCATTTGCAATGAGTGGATTTGAGGATTTCGATTTTGGTTTGGCATCTGCATTGCTGCACTGGAATAATGCCAGGAGCAACTCATCATTTGCCTCGGGAGGACTTGGGAGAGATTGGGATCGTTTTACGCCCGTGGATTGTATACGGTTTTGCAGGATGTATGATCCAGACCGTAGGGCCATAAAAATTTTGGGGCTTTGTTGGCGTCTGCATCGCTGCACTGGAATATGGTACCCGGAGCGACTCATCATTCGCCGTTGGGGTATGGGATTTGGAATTTGGTTAGCGTCTGCATCGCTGCACTGGAATATGGTACCAGGAGCGACTCATCATTCGCCGTTGGGGTATAGGATTTGGACTTTGGTTGGCGTCTGCATCGCTGCACTGGAATATGGTACCAGGAGCGACTCATCATTCGCCGTTTTGGAATTTGGTTGGCGTCTGCATCGCTGCACTGGAATATGGTACCAGGAGCGACTCATCATTCGCCGCTTGGGGATTGGGGAGCGATGGCTTAGGAGACAGGTTTAGATCCCTATCCCCTAAGACTTTTCAATTTTATGGGCCGTGAGGGTCCCATAAAGCATTTTCTCCCTACGAGTCGTAAGGATCCCGCAGGTGTATTTTCTCCTTAGGAGTCGTGAGGACTCCTAAGTGTGTTTTCCCTTTGTGAGTCATAAGGATCCCACAAAGGTTTGTTCTCCTCATGTATCGTGAGGACACATGAGTGGGTCTTCTCAATGGAGCATAATTCCAAAGGCGGAGACCAGCCGCGTAACTGGTGATTACGGTGGGGCATGGGTATGATGAGAATTATTTGAGCCCGTGGATTGTATACAGTAGTCAATTTGGGGACTGGCCGTAGGGCTGGGAGAATTTTAAGAAATTGGATTTTGGGTGGCGTCTGCATCGCCGCACTGGAATATGGTACCAGGAGCGACTCATCATTCGCCTTTTTTTTAGCTCTATCATTTCAGCTTTTCTTATCGCGAAGATCGCGATTGCCCTATCATTTCGGCTTTATTTTCATCTTTATTTTACTCGCTGATTTTTATTGCGAGTTGCCCCATCATTTCGGCTTTATTTCCATTTTTATTTTACTCGCTGATTTTTATTGCGAGTTGCCCCATCATTTCGGCTTTTCTTTATTTTTCTTTCATTTACACATTTTTTTTATTTACACATATATTTTTTTTACATTCCCAGTTTAACGACTTAGAGGTCGATTGTTCCCAGTTTAATGACGTGGTGGTCGATTGTTCCCAGTTTAATGACGTGGTGGTCGATTGTTTTCAGAGAGAGGCGGATATCTGAGAGAATCAGTTTCACGAAGAACTTCGATCTCCGTTTGTATGAAATTGGCGGTCGCAGCTGGACTGTTTGTTAACACGCCTTTAGAAAGTTCTATCTCTCCTGCCTTGTATTGTTTTTCGACCCAATCTTTGAAGACGAAGCAGTCCTCAATGGCATGACCTATCACTCTATGATAGGGGCAGTATTTGGGGTCGTCGGTCCTATTCGCTTCCTGCGGTCTTTTTGACTCTGGCAGTTGTAGACCGTTCTTCACGGCGTCTTTGAATATTTTATGGATTTTGTCCCTTCTGAAGGAATAGACTTTATCCAGCTTCTCTTTCAGTGGAGATTCTCTTCCCTCTCCGAACATTGACTTCCGAGGCTGGTTGGCGCTAGGCCCGCTCATCCCTTGCTTATTTCGGTTAGCCGAAGTGTTGAAAGATTCAGAATCATCGGAGTTTCCGCCTTTGCGATTATCGTCCTTTCGGTTTCTCCAGGACCTATTGTTATTTTGGGAATCCGAGGAGGACTCCTGCTTTGAGCGCTCCAGCATCTGGACTTTCCTGTTCAGCTCTTGGAATGTTTTGAGACCCGCGGTGCATAGAAACGGGGCCATCCAATTGTTGAGATTTCCGATGAGGAGACTGAAGGATTGGTCCGCTCTATCGTCGGTTGACATTTGACGGAGAGATTGCACCATCGGGTTATAAAATCCGTGCTGCTTTCGCTGTTCTTGGGCTTGGTCCTTACGATCTCGGCAATGGTGATCTTATCGCTGACGCTCATGAATCTTTGTCGAAATAAAGATTCCATTTGGACGAAAGTAGTAACGGAGCCATCCGGTATGCTCGCGTACCAGTCGAAAGCAACATCGGTCAAGCTATTAACGAACTGGCAGAGGAGAAGCGCATCATTGCCCCCAGTATTCCCGCATGAGGCTTTGAAGTGGGTGATGTGTTGATTCGCATTTCCCGTCCCATCGAATCTTCCGAATTTAGGGATGACATAGCCGCTAGGAAACTCTACCAGATCATACTGAGCAGGATATGGTCTCCCACTACTGCTGATATCTTTTTGCGCTTCGGCTTTGGCCACCAATGTTTTGACTTTGCTGGCAACCAAATCCATAATTTGACCTTGAGTTAGCGGGCTACTGTCATCGGTAGCCAAGACATTTCCCGAGATAGGATGCGACTGATTTTCATGCGGTTCGCCCACTTTTGGACTTGAGGGAATAGACGTCGGCTGCTTTGGGACACCATTTCCCGGTTCATGAGAGCCCTGCGCCTGATTGGGCGGCTGAGAGGCAAGTTGGGCCGTAAGCTGTAAGACGACATTTGTCAAGTCGTCGATCTTTGAGTAGAGCTTGGCCATCTCCTTGTCTTTGCTTCTGAGCTGCTTTCGGAGCTCTTGGAGAAGTTGTTGCTCTGTGGTCTTAGGACGGAAAGTTGGCTCATCTTCGCTTTCTGAGCCTGACACCTCATGAATTGAGGGCTCTCTCTGCCTAGCAGCCTCATCGAGCGGGTTTTTGTCATCCAGCGGAGGCGGATGTTCTTGGAAAGTGGCAACCACATTCAAGCCAGATTGGATTTGAGATGTGGTGGCCCCGTCCTTGCTCTTGCTGCGCGTGCCCACCACGTAGACAGTGTGGATAACACATTCAGCCATCCCCTCATCTTTGGTGGGGTAACCCTGTTCTTCGAACCTCATGAGGTTTAGCCTGGCAGGAGCCTTAGCCCTTTTGTTGGCTCTATATCTGAGCCTTTTCTCCCTTAGCTTCTCAATTTTAAGGGCATGGCGGGCATCTGTTTCCTGGGAAGCCACCGTGAGTCGATTAGCGGGAAGCTTAGAGAAGACACCCGATCGAGCAGTTGTCAGTGGCACCGCCGGAGCTTGCTCGAGACGCCTTGTTGCATTGTTGGTGTTGATGGCCTTGCCCCCAGCTGGGACCAAGGAGAGTTGTTCAAACACTGATTTGTGTTTGAGTTGGGGCGCCTTCGAGACCACCACATTTGGCCTCTTGCCTTTCGAGGTCGGTTTGTCTGCCACCGAGGCTTGAGGAGCTGGGATGGCGCCAGCTGGCATGAACACAATAGAGCCGAATGGTAGCAGCGGCTCCTCCCATTGATGCCCAAGACTGGCCGGAATGACCGTCCTAGAGTCTATCCTCATCGTGTAGGAGACGGGAGTTGAGTTCATCATCGAAGACATCGTCGGAAGGTGATTTCTTGAAAATCTACATGAAAAAGCATTATTTTTAGTATAGATACAGGTATGTATATTGATTCAGTTCGCATGAACGCTTAACCCAAAATATGGGAGGAGAGATTGGTCCCACCGGGCGTGCCAGAATCTGTAGGGTGTTTTTCGTCACCCCATTGAGATGGGAATACGCGTGCGCTTGTCAGGCGCACTACAGATTCCCCCTGCCTAGGGTAGGCCGGGGTTTAATGATTGTAGGGATTCGAATCTCCGGCAGCCGCGGACTAAGCTGCCGTTAATTACCCCCCGCTTTCGGGGCGAGGGAACCTCCGATTAACGGGTTAAACTGGTCATGCGAACTCAATGAGCAGTGTACGTGTGTTTTGTTTTGGAGGGGGGGTTTAAATATATCGGGAGCCACGCAGAGTTTTTACGGGGGTCCCGCTACCCGGATAGCGGGCTGGGGGTCAAGGGGGCTAGCAGCCCCCTTGCGGGGTGCGGGGCAGCACCCCGTTAGAAATTTTTTTCTAACAGGGACAGTGTCGTGGAGTATGTGTGTATGTAAATATGTATACATATGTATATATGTACATAAAAAGAGGGGGAAAAGGCATCTAAGGGATGCGTGGGGCCAGCGCCTTGAGCGTTGTACGCTTAGGTGCTATGCGCTCAGGCGCAAGCGCGCCACGTGTCAGCATGTGGACGTTTTGCGCTTGAGCGCAAGCGCGCCCACGTGTCGACACGTGGGCGCTTTGCGCTCGAGCGCAGTGCGCCTGAGCGCAAGCGCGCCACGTGTCAGCATGTGGGCGCTTTGCGCTCGAGCGCAGTGCGACTGAGCGCAGCGCGTCACGTGTCGGTACGTGGAGAGCGCGGTGCGCCTGAGCGCAAGCGCGCCACGTGTCGGCACATGGGCGCTTTGCGCTCGAGCGCAGTGCGCCTGAGCGCAAGCGCGCCACGTGTCGGCACGTGGGCGCTTTGCGCTCGAGCGCAGTGCGCCTGAGCGCAAGCGCGCCACGTGTCGGCACGTGGGCGCTTTGCACTCGAGCGCAGTGCACTTGCGAGATAAAGGGGCTTTTAGTCCCACAACCAGAAGCTATGCTTCAGATAGCAAATATTTATTATGTATATATGTATGGAGTTAAACTCCTAGGATGTTTTGAAGCTGATGAAGGGGGGGTTCTTCTTCTTCCTCCTGTTGTTTGGCCGGATCTTGAAGATCAAGAGATGGGAGATCTCAAAATCTCTCCTTTTTGAGATCTGATGGGAGATCTGAGTTCCCCTTTGCGGGTTTTGTGGTGAAAAACTACTTAGTTTTGGAAAAGAAAGAGTAAAACTCTTGATTTAATTCGAAAGAAATGAGAAGGTTTAGAACCTTGGAGAAGGAGCAGGAGGCACAAAGAACCCTAATTTTTTTTGGGGAATGAAAAGTATATCTTTTATTCATCATCATGTTGCCTTTTATAGGCTTACATATTTACATATAGCCCCTTAGGCTTTACAAAAATGGCATTTTGGCCATCCCATGGCTCATGTGCCATTTCATTTTTGCACATAAGCCATGGGCTTACAAAATATTGGCTCTTATGCCCATTTTGTTTACATTTATGCATAAAAAAATTACATAAAAATTATTTATTACACGGTCTATATTTTGGCATGGAGGAGGCTGGCCGCGGGCTCAACTTGGGCATGGGCCCGCTTGACCTGGGCTTGGGCCCACCTAGCTTCAGGGTTGACCCTGACTTTGACTCGGTCAACCGGGGTGTAAATTTTTACCCCAACATACATATTTAAAATAGCCACGGTTCCCAAATCCAGAAATCAAATGTAAATCCAAACCAATATGGAATGCAATGTGTTGTGATATGTGCATCCAGTATGAATATCATGTCAGGTCACATAAAAGATGAGCTACATCATAATGATCCGATGTGATATATGCATTAAGTATGAATATCATGTCAATTCACATAAAAGATGAGCTACAGCATAATGATCCGATGTGATATATGCATCAAGTATGAATATCATGTCAAGTCACATAAAAGATGAGCTACAGCATAATGATCCGATGTGATATATGCATCAAGTATGAATATCATGGCAATTCTAACGGTGTGTGTGTAACATGCAGGATAGTGCTTGTGCAACATGAACTGTCAGTGAGGGTGTGGTGTTCTATCAATTCTAGTTTATATACATATAGCAGGGAATGCGGTATGCACTAAATAGTAGCCATGAACAGTCAATGCATGGAAATGTAGCTATAAGGTCCTATCAGCCCTGACGTAGAACGCCATGCGGGCGATATCCCCGTAGATGTTAAATCTACTCACCGTAGTCTCTCGCTAGCTATAGCCGATGACTTATTTTCCCTTCTTCGCGGTGTCCGTCGCACTCGCCTGCGAACCTAGAATTCCACAGAATATCACGCATAAGCTCAAAATCATACAAACACGACATTTAAGGTCAACTAGAAACCCGTGTCACAAACCAAGCGCGCGTGTGCGCGATACGCAAAAACGTGTGATTACGCGCCTGAAGTCACTCCGACGCGTCGCGATACGCAGAAACCCCAAACCCACACACACGTATCACGCGTGTCGCGAAAGATTAAAAATACGGGTGATTGTTAAGAAATTCTTGTTGTGTAAATCAATTCAAATGATCCCTGATAACTGTTTCATTTGATTGATATGAGTTTCTTGTTGTGTCGGTATGAAAATTGAATAAAATTCACAATCAAAGAATTATATTTGACCGCAATCAATTACGGTGTCAGTTGTAGATCATAAGCGAGTGCGGATCGTCCACAGGGATTGTGCGATTCATTTCTATGTTTGATTTGTTTGAATTGAAAAGTTAATAGAAAAGAAAAGAAAACATGATTCAATATTTTATCAAATGTTTCAAGTGTCACTATTCTAATCAAGAATCAAGAAAATGATAAACATCAAGAATCGAGTTTCGATAGAATTCCAATCACTTTAGGGTTTCAAGATTTGAAGTAGAGCTCGTAAGAATCGATTAGATCATAGATGTAATGAAGATTAGAAATCAACGTTTCTTATCCATTAACGAATTGATGCTAACACGATGTCGATTGATCGAGGTTTAAGGATCTTGCGAAGAATTAGGGTTCTTCGTCCTATCCTTTGTCCTTTCGATGAATCACATTCACTAGATAGCTTCTTGAAAATGCAATGATCGATCGTTGATTCTCTAGATCGTGCGAAAAAGAATCAAGAACCCATTTCACATTGATCTAGATCATCGATCATTCTATTTTCAAGAATTTACAATCGCTATAGGACTTAAGAAAACGTTTAAAGATTTATCAACATCATCATTCTACGACCATCTCGATTCCTCCACGAGCGGAGTTTATTCACACATCATCGCAAAGAATGCATTCAAGAATTGAAAAGAAGTCATGATGCTAGAATTAAAATGTAAACAAGTTTAAAGAATCTTCACCTTTATTACATCAACAAGAAGTTACAACTCTCAAGAATTACAAGAGGAAGGAACATCGCTCATCGAATCTTGCATCGCTCGGCTTCTTGAGTCTTGGATCGCTTCGATCTCGTGCTCCGATGAAGTCCGGCTTTGCTTCTAAAGGGTTGTACAAGACTTGCTTGGCTTGAACTCCATGAATCTTGAAGTGGGTATTTGTGGATTGGATTAGGGTTAGGGTATGGAGGTGGTTGTTGTTGGGTAGATGAAGAACTAGGGTTTCTACTCAACAACAATGAATGAATCAATGAATGGATCAATCAATTTCAATGAATGAATAATTTTTTACATGTGAGCCTAGGGTCCTATTTATAGATTTCCTAAACCCTAAGCCTTGAGTTTGAAATAGAAGTTCCCTCCAAAAGTTTGTTGAAAGACTTCTAGAAGTAGTTAGTTAGGCTTAGCTTAGGGTTTAAGCTAGGGTTTAAGGAGAAGTTTCTAGAATGATAGGATAGTTTAGTGTAGGAACTCAAGGTTTGCTGATCTGGCAGAAGGTTCTGGGGCTTTCTGGAAATTGTTGTGTCATTCTGAGCTGTACACACTGAGGAAGGAGTTATGGTGCAAAATTGGGGTGATGAAGAGGCAAGACCACCGCGGAACCGCGGCGCAAGCCGGCTTAGGCCGCGGTTCCGCGGCCAATTGGGCTCCTTGGGGCTGCATATTTTCAGTGTTGGCTTCTTATGACTTCTTCTATATTTTCTGATATGTTGAATTCCTGAATACCCTTTAGATCATTACCAGATTCCCATTCCTTGAGTTGGCGTATCTTTTAGCAGTGTAAATTTGAGCAAGCTTCTGATTTTCATGTACGGACTTCGAAACACAAGTTGCAATATATAGAAATGATGCCATGCTATGACATGCAGTCAATTTCCCTTGAAATGCCGGTTTTAAGGTCTAACACATGTAATCTGATATTTTGCGACATATTTGCTAATATGTGAAATATGAATGCCAAACACTTCTATATAAATGCAAATAATGAGGAAATTGCCGGCTAAAAGATGCAATATTTTCGACTAATCGAATTCCCCCAAACTTAACTTCGATCGTCTCGAGCGAACTTTTTATTAAAAAGAGAAGGAGAAAATAAAGAAAGAAAAAAACTAACTACCACACTTTAGTAGGCAACACGATTGCACTGAGCACGTGCAACAAGCCTTTAAACCTCTTGGTGTCCCTAGTAGGAGGAGTGTTGTCTCCTGAGGGTTTTCAGCGGATTGCACCAACAAAATCCAATAATAAAAGAAAGATCATGAATATTACATTTAAAGAAAAGAATTTTAAAAGAAAAGCCTTGAAAATTAGGGTTTCCAACTAAGCTGGCTTTTCGGTTGTCATGAGCTTTATCTTAATGGTCAAGAAAAAATGTCGGAAATCACGTCCTCCCTCAATAAAACATCGTCTTATTCTTCATTCCTATCTTTCTTCCAAAACATCGATCATATCACCCTGCGTGTGTGTAAAGGACATCCCTACACCCGGAGAATTCAATTCAAGCTTTCATACTCTTGCCCATCAGCCTCCGTACTTTTTAATTAATGAATATTTAGATGAGATTGCTCACACACTTTCATGCGACCGTTAATACTTCTTGAGGTACTAACCGACCGATTACTCCTGTGCTTGCTTACTTGGTGTATTTTCCTCGTCTTGCACCACCTCAGGCATAGCAGTGACTCCCAGACTGTCACGACCCGAAAGAGCACGTGACTGGCCCTTGAACCATATGAAGTCTATAGGACCCCATCTGATCCAAGTAAGCCAAAGCCCAGCAATCTAAAACCATTTAAAGAGTAAATAAGGAAAACTGGTTTTGAAAAGTAAAGAAATCATGTTTCGAAAATCAAAGTTTTTAAATAACTAAGCCGAATGTGTATTTTTAAAATGTGTAACCTTTTCCTGAAAATTTCGGCAGAGTTTCCTTTGTAAAAACTGGCCCCGAACGGGGTACAACAAGAATAATATATATGAGATGATAAAAGGCATCCCCAAGCGGGAGCTAGTTCTTCATCAATCGACGGTCACAACCACGCAAGCAATAATATACAACGCCAAAGGGCGAGGATCAAAAACCCAAAAAGAAACTCAAAACAGCCAGAAACCGTAATACTACAAACGCGACTCTAAGGTCGAAATAATACAACACTGTTTTCTAAGTCTGAAACAATATACAAGTTTTGGTTGATGGAAATTCTAGATACAATAAATAATACATGAACAATGGCGGTTCTGATACAAAAGAACCTACCTACCAACGCAAGTCACCCATATGGAAGCAGTGTGCCAGAAACGCCGCTATGGAATCTGTACGGTAAAACCTGCAAGGACTGTGACACAACGGGAGTGAGTTGCCAACTCGTGAATAGAAAATATCTAGAAGCAGAGATCGAATGCATGACCCATCCTAGGTCAATACGATCAGATATAAATAAACCTCAATATGAATAAAGCTGAAGCATGCTAAACTGGCAATGTAATCTCTATACATGAGTGTAGTGCCAAGTGCTCGTGCTAGTGCCTCAGGTAATAGCATATCATGAATGTGAGGTATGATCAATGTAATCAAATCTGCATGTACGTGGATCCCGTCCACTCGTCACCCAATGACAAAACCATCATGCATGTAAATATCATCAGCATATGCATGGAAATATGAGGATATAAACCACCTGTGTCCCTCGCGACACGTCAAAATCATGGAACCGGAGTGCCCAGCATCGGCACTCGAAAACATCATGAAAACTGTACCCAGCATCGGCACGTAAATCCTTATATATCGGGCTCCGTCAGTCCGGATCGGCCCGCGGGCGCTGTATGCGGTATCGGCCCTCGGCCCCGACAGTATGCCCATATCCATCTATCGACACTGGTCAGTATCCTCCGGATAACCGCCAGGTCCAACCAATCACCGGTAGGTACTCGCCCGCCTCCAGGCTCAATCGGCAAAGCTCATCAATCATCTTGCCGATGGGAACCATACCGGGTCCACCATGTACCCGCAATCGGCTCGTCCACTCCTCGATTCGGGTTTCACATGTCGCTCTCAGCACCGAGAAAACACATGGTGGACGCACTGAAATATCATATCAAGGGTAACCGGGTTTTTAAAGCAATGACATATTCTCTTTTGAAACACCCTCGGTTCCCAAATCCAGAAATATCATAGAAACAACATATCTCAATGCGTATAATCAAAGAGCATGAAGTATGCGACATGTAAAGGAAGGTATGCATATCATCGTGTCATGCAAGGATCATATACTGAATGCAATAGTACTACAGTGTAGTGACATGGCAATTATCGATGATGAGTGTGTGAGCCGGCAACGAGTGTATGTGGAACATATGCATCATCGATAATGGTGCTGGTGTCCTAGCAGCATGACTGAAATGTATCAACAGTATGAGCGATGCAATGCAACAGCATGAATATGCGGAATCGATTAATCACGCAACAGTAAAGAACCTGCCTCAATAATTATATCATGCAACCTTGCCTTTTGAAATAAGACGAATCAGGGCTTTTGGTGAAATAAGGGCTACGGTGTTTTAAGAAAAGACGTGTCGTTTGAAAATATCCGTATAAACCCTTTTTGCCTATCTTTAAAATATCCCCGATTCGTTAGTTTTGAAATAGGTATGACTCGGGTCTAGCCTAACGCCTACTATGCGAACTACGAACCCGACAATCAAGCCAATAGAGAGGGATATGAAAACCACCTAAATCTGAGTCGATATCACAATATCTCATCACATGACAGGCATCACTACCATCATATCACATCTCCAATACGAACTCTGTCATGTCGCCAAATCTCACGGCCTCAATCGAATCTCATCGACTCATCTCAATCCCACGTATCATCCTTAAAACCCGTATATAAACACATAGTCCCATACCCATGTGTAGATATACACACCATCATATGCGCACAGATAATGAAAGAATGTAAGCAAGTATGTGTGTATGTGTATGTGTATGTGTGCAAACCCTACTCTAGGGTTTCGCACTAAACTAAACCAATACATCCTTATCACCAATAATACCATTATCACCATCAATAATCCTAAACAACACATAATAAATATATGTGTGTATACGTATTCGTATACATCACCACGGACTGCGGGGGTGCTATACGCCATCCACCCGACTTCTCCCCGTAGATATAAATCTACTCACCTTGCTTCTCATGTGTCGGTGCCGATGTCGCCATCTTCATCTTCTTTGGCTCACATCTCGTAGGGTACCTACAAGGATATCACAAACGCTAAAGCACATGAAAATCACATCGGAAACCAAAACGGCACACGCTATGCCTATAGGTAAAAACCTATAACCTCGCATGCAAACACGATCAATATGCACTTGTCGTTGACGTCCAAACGCCACCCGACAGGAACGAAACACCAAATACCAAAATCCATGCTAAAACAAGTCGTAAACCATGCACCAACATATGAAAATCATCCCAGATTTTTCCCTAGATGGAATCAGTCAAAACTAGACATACCCAGGGTCAAGAATATAGGAAATGGGGCCATGCACAAAAATCGAGACAGATCCCTCCTGCTCTGGCCGCAATTTGCGGCCAGAAGGAATTAATTGGTGGCCTCAGTTTGGAGTTGGGGGCTAGGGTTTGGTGTGGTGGTTCCATGGTGCCTGCACATCTCACTGTTTACTCAGTTTTATTTTTGGGGTCTCGGGGTGATAGCAAATTACACAAAACAGTGGCAGATTTCCAGTTTTTCCGATATCGGTTCCGTAATTCCGTATTTTGGTTTCAATTCCAGGTTTGGGTCCAAATTTGCATTACACCAGGGTTTCTAAGGTCACAATAAGCCTCAATCTCATCTTGATTTCAGTTTTACCCTAAACCCTCACTTGAATTCTCCAAAATCCACAAAACGACACAATATCGATATGAAACTAGAATTGATGCATAAGGAAATTGAAATACTACAAGAGGGTGCAGAAATTAGCTCCTTTGGCAACTCAAGAAAATTCTTGAGTTGCTCAAAGTCCTCCAAATCCAATCTTGCTAGGTTCAATGTGTAGCTAGTGAGCCCGGGGACATTTTTTGTGAAGTGGGAATGGGGTTTTGGCTTTGTTTTCATGGTGGATCTAGGGTTTTAGTGAAGAGGGTGAGAGAGGGAGAGAGAGAGCAGCAGCTCAAATGGGAGAGGGAGAGAAAATGAGAAGGGAAATGATGGGGGGGCATGGGTCAAAAGAGGTGAAGGTTGACTTGGCCCCTTTCTCTCTCTCATCATACTACTTTTTCTTTTCTTTTCTTCACTAAACTCTTCTCACTTGAATAGTAGGCCCAAAAGAAAAACCATGGCAAAAGAATGTAACACAAGTGTAACAAGTGTGGAAAATGATATGTGCACATTTTTGCACAAAAATGCTAAAAATCCAATTAGCGATTCTTAATCGCGATTAGCACTAAATTAGCATACAACTAATCTTAAAAACTTTAAAATGGCATAATTCCATAAAATACCTTATTTTAGAATTTTCCAAAATTTTTCCCCATTTATTTGTATTTAATTCCACCCGAACATTAAAATATTCATTAAAATAATATTAAATTATAAAAATTCCTGAAAATAATATTTTATTATTTTGGAAATGTTACAATCTACCCCCCTTAAAGAAATTCGGTCCCCAAATTTAAATTTAAAACCCCCAAGTACTAAAACATTTCGATACAAATTCCAAGTCGTCGGGGCTCCGAAATCATCAATACATAAAACATCACAGCGCGATGCATGCGCATGAGTAATGAGCAGATAACTCAAAATCGAAACTCCGTCAAGCATCTCGCAATCATCGGAGTCATGATAAAAACACAATGTCAAATCCAATACAAAACCGATGTGATATGGATCAGAACTACACATGTAGACATCCAATCTATACATGTAAATGGCTGATGTAAATGCATGCCCAATCTTTTTAAGTCGCTGTGCGATGCGCGTAACACTGCATAGTGGCGGACGTTTTTCACAAGAAAATAACTATATATGTATATATATATATATATCCTTTGTTTAATAGGTACGTTCCGCCGTTTTGAAAACACTTTTGAAGGGTTTCCTTGTTTTTAAACGCTTCGTGTCATATCGGACACGTAGGTATATATATATCGAGACCATAGCTTGCTCTTTGGAAATCCCTTCGAACTATCAATGCATGCAAAATATATCCAGGTACTGTCCTCTGACTAGTCCTGCTCGGTACAAAACGAATATCAGATATCATAGAAATGTACTGCTCCAAAAGGAATAAATCCCAAAAATGCACATAACACCACCCTGTGCGTCTGGTGCGCACGGAAATCAAAATCCATATATATGCCATACAGGTGCACAAAACAACATCTAGCTGCAACGGGTGTGCACGACACATCTGTCATAGGCAACGTGTGTGCCTGACAGCCCAAACATGTGCATCTGACATGCACGAAGAATCTCGATTTAGTGCATCTGGTGTGCCCCAAAATCGTATCTCAAAGCCTGCGCCCAACATGCGCGAAAATCCAAATCGGTGCATCCATCGTGCACAAATGAAAATCTAGACCCTGCGCACTCAACATGCACGGAATCACAAAATCCAATAGCAACGCCGAACATGCGTAAGTCCAGTCAAAAGCACGTAGTGCAAGAATCAATCATTAATATCACAATCAAAATCGACATATCGAAAAACATCAAATCGAAGTCAGGTGCAACCGTAATGCACAAAATGTAAATCCGGTGCAACAAAGGCACGAAATATAAATCTGATGCGATAAACGCAAGAAACATAAAACTGGTGCGACTAACGCACGAAGTATAGAACTGGTGCATCCTATGCACAAATACCAGCAATAACTCAAATGCGTAAGCAGCAACACTAAGTGTACCCAGATATAAAGAAAATCATAAACGTGCGCAACTGCGTGCACAAAACACACATCAATGCACTACAAGCACATATAAGCTATACCGAGTGCAAAAATCAAATCATGTGCGTAACATATGCACAACATCAAATCAACCGTATGAAATCCATAAAGTCATAAGCAGGTGCAGCCAAGGCACGAAACGATATACAACGCGGCTCAATCAAAATCAGGTGTACCGCGATGGAAAAACTCACAACCGCGTGCATCAGCGTGCACAAATCAAAACACTAAGAGTATATGAAACTATGCTGGAAGCGTAAATCAAATCACCGGCATAAAATAGGCATGAAATCACAATCAATACCTCAAGAGTAATAACTATGTGCAAGGTATACATACCAAGTAGGTGCAACCATGGTGCACAAAATCAAATATCATGGAACTCAGTCATCAAGACTAATCATGCAAATAGATCGCCAAAATACCGAAATCCCAGAGTGACGGATACGTGATAGTCGAATCATAAAATCACAAATCATAAATACCGTCGTCGGTATATCCTCCTTCAAAGTCGAGAAGGTGCCGGTACATCCAATGCTAGCGGCGCAAGATATCTACTCACCTCTTGCTCGCGGCTGGCATCCTCTGCCTCTGGTTCCTGATCTTCCCTGTAGATTACCAACCTCGCAATCCACAGGCTCATCGGCCCGGTCAGGAGCGCTGACAGGAACGATTCCGTTCTGGCACTTCCTTGGTAATCTCTCGGTCAATCCTGACGACTGCTCGTAAAGCAATGTGTCATTGGCGTCGGCCTCCGGCTCTCTAAATGCACATCACACATCTGATCCTGGGTGCAAACACCATTGCAGCGGTGTCCTGGAAGGAATCCTGCTCAAGGTCTCTGCCGATCTTGCTTATGTCGATCTGTACGGAGGCTGGTACTCTTGCTTAGTCTTTTCTCGTTCCATGGACATCTGTGTCCTCAGCACGGCATTTCCTCGGAAATTGGTCGCATCTCAACGCCTCTATAAGCATATCAGGCCTCTGGTCTCGACGGGGAGTAATGACAGCTCATCAGCGTCTCGTACGAACCTCTTGTCCCGCCTGTCTGTATCACCGTCCATTTCGACATCGCGTCTCTATCTGCGCACTGCAATGCCTTCGGCTACGGTCCATCCGAAGTCCCTCATACGAACTAAAAATCACGAACACGGTATCTTCCTTACTCAGTAGAAGATATCTAGCCGAATACGTCCTCAGCGTGTATGTCACATCTCTGATGTCAGCGGAGTAGAACGTCATCTCGTCGAAATCTCATGCAAACTCTTTACTCCACCTTGCTCCAATGTCGGCTGATTCGGACTCATCTTATCGTGGCTACACGGACTACGCTCCGACGGCTATGCTCGTATCTGGAGTCTCCCAAGCAGTGTCCCATCACATGATATCCGAATGATGTCGACTCATCCGATCGACTCGTCAGAACCTCACAATCCCCCAAGAGCTCAACATCTCGGGTACAGTTTAATAGTATCGAGTACATGCCACAGCGTCGGTGGTCCAGCCGTAGAAGGGCAAACCCAAGCCTCACTAATGGCGCCGCGGAACCGCCGCAAACCCTAAGGTTCAAAGGCTTTCACACGGTCATTAAGTCGAGTTAGGGTTTCATTCTTCTAGAGGGTCCATAGAGTCACCTGCATGTCTTTCCGTATACTTTAAACTTGGAAAAGGGGTTCCTGACATTCGATCGTCTCAATCGACTCTCAACGAATCTGCGTGAAGTTGCCTCTAGCTGGAATCAATCTATCTGATGACCTCGCATCGGGGTAAGCGAACGAACCACATGTCCTAGTCATTCATCCTCGGTGACTAGCGACTCACTATCATATCTCTAAGAATATGCTCATGCTGCAGTAGCTCTAATCATCTGGGCGATATCTCATCATTCGCAGCAGTAACTGGCTCATTCGTCGGTACGCTAAGCAGCGCCTCAACCATCATGAATAAGCGATATACCAACGGTCATCACATCCTGGCTGGCCTCTATCAGTGGCTCAATCCTCTGGTACCGATCGGTACATCCGAAAATCTCGCAACAGCGATCTGTCAAACGCTCATAGTGCGGAAACACAAAATACGAAGCCTCAATGCAACCGTATGCCTCTAGAATCACGCCCTGGTCAGCCCTCGTCCTCGACAAGCTCATGCTGACACTACTCGAGCCGTAGCTCACTCTGCCCGTGCAATCGCGGCAGCAAAACCATAACCAGTATCGATGAAGGTAGATCATAGGAAGGAATATAATACGGTGCAAGGAAATGTACAACCTAAGGTTTCTTAAGCGGAGTGGCGTGTCGTAAGTATGCCGCGGAACATACCCACGGTACGTCACTCTACTTTAGTCACCTATTCCATCAACCAAGGGTCATCCTACACGGCGAAAGTTCGGGTCTAATACCCCCTCGACTAAGTCTAAGTTCCGTAAGGTCAAGCCTAAGTTCCGTATATAAATAACGCCCTAGGCCCCACATAGTCAAACTCAGACTCGAACCAAGGTCAACCTAGCGCTCTGATACCAACTTTGTCACGACCCGAAAGAGCACGTGACTGGCCCTTGAACCATATGAAGTCTATAGGACCCCATCTGATCCAAGTAAGCCAAAGCCCAGCAATCTAAAACCATTTAAAGAGTAAATAAGGAAAACTGGTTTTGAAAAGTAAAGAAATCATGTTTCGAAAATCAAAGTTTTTAAATAACTAAGCCGAATGTGTATTTTTAAAATGTGTAACCTTTTCCTGAAAATTTCGGCAGAGTTTCCTTTGTAAAAACTGGCCCCGAACGGGGTACAACAAGAATAATATATATGAGATGATAAAAGGCATCCCCAAGCGGGAGCTAGCTCTTCGTCAATCGACGGTCACAACCACGCAAGCAATAATATACAACGCCAAAGGGCGAGGATCAAAAATCCAAAAAGAAACTCAAAACAGCCAGAAACCGTAATACTACAAACGCGACTCTAAGATCGAAATAATACAACACTGTTTTCTAAGTCTGAAACAATATACAAGTTTTGGTTGATGGAAATTCTAGATACAATAAATAATACATGAACAATGGCGGTTCTGATACAAAAAACCCACCTACCAACGCAAGTCACCCATATGGAAGCAGTGTGCCAGAAATGCCGCTATGGAATCTGTACGGCAAAACCTGCAAGGACTGTGGCATAACGGGGGTGAGTTGCCAACTCGTGAATAGAAAATATCTAGAAGCAGAGATCGAATGCATGACCCATCCTAGGTCAATACGATCAGATATAAATAAACCTCAATATGAATAAAGCTGAAGCATGCTAAACTGGCAATGTAATCTATATACATGAGTGTAGTGCCAAGTGCTCGTGCTAGTGCCTCAGGTAATAGCATATCACGAATGTGAGATATGATCAATGTAATCAAATCTGCATGTACGTGGATCCCGTCCACTCGTCACCCAATGACAAAACCATCATGCATGTAAATATCATCAGCATATGCATGGAAATATGAGGATATAAACCACCTGTGTCCCTCGCGACACGTCAAAATCATGGAACCGGAGTGTCCAGCATCGGCACTCGAAAACATCATGAAAACTGTACCCAGCATCGGCACGTAAATCCTCAGATATCGGGCTCCGTCAGTCCGGATCGGCCCGCGGGCGCTGTCTGCGGTATCGGCCCTCGGCCCCGGCAGTATGCCCATATCCATCTATCGACACTGGTCAGTATCCTCCGGATAACCGCCAGGTCCAACCAATCACCGGTAGGTACTCGCCCGCCTCCAGGCTCAATCGGTAAAGCTCATCGATCATCTTGCCGAGGGGAACCATACCGGGTCTACCATGTACCCGCAATCGGCTCGTCCACTCCTCGATTCGGGTTTCACATGTCGCTCTCAGCACCGAGAAAACACATGGTGGACGCACTGAAATATCATATCAAGGGTAACCGGGTTTTTAAAGCAATGACATATTCTCTTTTGAAACACCCTCGGTTCCCAAATCCAGAAATATCATAGAAACAACATATCTCAATGCGTATAATCAAAGAGCATGAAGTATGCGACATGTAAACGAAGGTATACATATCATCGTGTCATGCAAGGATCATATACTGAATGCAATAGTACTACAGTGTAGTGACATGGCAATTATCGATGATGAGTGTGTGAGCCGGCAACGAGTGTACGTGGAACATATGCATCATCGATAATGGTGCTGGTGTCCTAGCAGCATGACTGAAATGTATCAACAGTATGAGCGATGCAATGCAACAGGATGAATATGCGGAATCGAGTAATCACGCAACAGTAAAGAACCTGCCTCAATAATTATATCATGCAACCTTGCCTTTTGAAATAAGACGAATCAGGGCTTTTGGTGAAATAAGGGCTACGGTGTTTTAAGAAAAGACGTGTCGTTTGAAAATATCCATATAAACCCTTTTTGCCTATCTTTAAAATATCCCCGATTCGTTAGTTTTGAAATAGGTATGACTCGGGTCTAGCCTAACGCCTACTATGCGAACTACGAACCCGACAATCAAGCCAATAGAGAGGGATATGAAAACCACCTAAATCTGAGTCGATATCACAATATCTCATCACATGACAGGCATCACTACCATCATATCACATCTCCAATACGAACTCTGTCATGTCGCCAAATCTCACGGCCTCAATCGAATCTCATCGACTCATCTCAATCCCACGTATCATCCTCAAAACCCGTATATAAACACATAGTCCCATACCCATGTGTAGATATACACACCATCATATGCGCATAGATAATGAAAGAATGTAAGCAAGTATGTGTGTATGTGTATGTGTATGTATGCAACCCCTACTCTAGGGTTTCGCACTAAACTAAACAAATACATCCTTATCACCAATAATACCATTATCACCATCAATAATCCTAAACAACACATAATAAATATATGTGTGTATACGTATTCGTATACATCACCACGGACTGCGGGGGTGCTATACGCCATCCACCCGACTTCTCCCCGTAGATATAAATCTACTCACCTTGCTTCTCATGTGTCGGTGCCGATGTCGCCATCTTCATCTTCTTTGCCTCACATCTCGTAGGGTACCTACAAGGATATCACAAACGCTAAAGCACATGAAAATCACATCGGAAACCAAAACGGCACACGCAACGCCTATAGGTAAAAACCTATAACCTCGCATGCAAACACGATCAATATTCACTTGTCGTTGACGTCCAAACGCCACCCGACAGGAACGAAACACCAAATACCAAAATCCATGCTAAAACAAGTCGTAAACCATGCACCAACATAGGAAAATCATCCCAGATTTTTCCCTAGATGGAATCAGTCAAAACTAGGCATACCCAGGGTCAAGAATATAGGAAATGGGGCCATGCACAAAAATCGAGACAGATCCCTCCTGCTCTAGCCGCAATTTGCGGCCAGAAGGAATTAATTGGCGGCCTCAGTTTGGAGTTGGCGGCTAGGGTTTGGTGTGGTGGTTCCATGGTGCCTGCACATCTCACTGTCAACTCAGTTTTATTTTTGGGGTCTCGGGGTGATAGCAGATTACACAAAACAGTGACAGATTTCCAGTTTTTCCGATATCGGTTCCGTAATTCCGTATTTTGGTTTCAATTCCAGGTTTGGGTCCAATTTTGCATTACACCAGGGTTTCTAAGGTCACAATAAGCCTCAATCTCATCTTGATTTCAGTTTTACCCTAAACCCTCACTTGAATTCTCCAAAATTCACAAAACGACACAATATCGATATGAAACTAGAATTGATGCACAAGGAAATTGAAATACTACAAGAGGGTGCAGAAATAACTCCTTTGGCAACTCAAGAAAATTCTTGAGTTGCTCAAAGTCCTCCAAATCTAATCTTGCTAGGTTCAATGTGTAGCTAGTGAGCCCGGGGACATTTTTTGTGAAGTGGGAATGGGGTTTTGGCTTTGTTTTCATGGTGGATCTAGGGTTTTAGTGAAGAGGGTGAGAGAGGGAGAGAGAGAGCAGCAGCTCAAATGGGAGAGGGAGAGAAAATGAGAAGGGAAATGATGGGGGGGGCATGGGTCAAAAGAGGTGAAGGTTGACTTGGCCCCTTTCTCTCTCTCATCATACTACTTTTTCTTTTCTTTTCTTCACTAAACTCTTCTCACTTGAATAGTAGGCCCAAAAGAAAAACCATGGCAAAAGAATGTAACACAAGTGTAACAAGTGTGGAAAATGATATGTGCACATTTTTGCACAAAAATGCTAAAAATCCAATTAGCGATTCTTAATAGCGATTAGCACTAAATTAGCATATAACTAATCTTAAAAACTTTTAAATGGCATAATTCCATAAAATACCTTATTTTAGAATTTTCCAAAATTTTCCAAAAATTTTCCCCATTTATTTGTATTTAATTCCACCCGAACATTAAAATATTCATTAAAATAATATTAAATTATAAAAATTCCTGAAAATAATATTTTATTATTTTGGAAATGTTACACAGACCAGTTGGCCTTAGGGCACTATGTGAAGAATCACCCTCGCTATACATTTTTATTGCCCTTGGTGATAACAAAACCAGTGTCCATTTTTCTCACCACTTTGTATTTTTTTATTCACTTTTTTCTTTTTATTTCCTTCATACATCGGCTTTAAGACAAGAGCATTTCAAGGTATCCTCTACTATCCCAGGCTTCAAGATGTGTGTAAGTGCGAATAGCAGGGTAGCAACGTTCAAAATGTTTGACTTTTAGTGACGTTCTTCATCTTACTAACCCTTGGGACAATGGCTCATAACTACTTATTACTAGTTCGTATAAGAAAACTTCTAATTTTCTTAGTTTTCTTAATTTTTTCTAATCTCATGGATGTAATTGTTCACTATCTAAACTTTTATTATCTTATTTATGTACAAAAAAGTGTAAATATTAAAATTATTTTTATACTTGAAAATTTTTAAATTTTTATGGGTTTTGAAAATTTTTAAATTTTTATAAGTTTTTTTTTTAAAAGAAATGTTTTGTGCTTATGCAAATGATATGCAAATGATGCAAAAATAAGCACAAACCTCCCCCAAACTTGTTTTCAACAGTGTCCTCACTGTTGCCAACAACTATATCTACAAAACCTGTAAGTCTGGGAGGAATTATTAGTGGGGGCAAACTATATAAGTGAAGAACTTCCCCCAAACTTACTCTTTTCACTCACCTCCATTCAAAAGATGATGCAATGATATACTGGACATGAAGGTGAGACGGAGGAATTTTAATCCAAATAAAATGGCTCTTGTAAGAACAAGAGCTCCTCCGTGGGGTCAGTGGAAAAATACGGCTTTAGTCTATGTCCATTCACTTTGAAAACGATGCCGTTTTTAACATTTTCTACTTCTACTGCCCCGTGCGGATATACAGACCGCATAACAAAAGGTCCCTTCCACCGAGATCGGAGCTTACCCGCGTGAAGGTATAATCGTGAATCATGAAGAAGGACTTGTTGACCTTGTGAAAATGTTTTCCTCAAAATTTTTTTATCATGAAAAACCTTAGTCCTATAGCGTTATCATAAGCTTCATCGCGGAGTTCGCTTAGCTCATTTATTTGCAGCTTCCGAAAGTTGCAGGCTTGGTTTAGGTCAAAATTTATTTCTTTAATAGGCCACAATGCTTTATGCTCAATCTCGACGGGTAAATGACATGCCTTCCCAAACACTATCCTATATGGAGACATCCCTAGGTCGGTTTTAAATGCAGTTCGGAATGCCCAAAGAGCATCCGTCAGTTTGGTTGACCAGTCTTTTCTATTTTTAGAAACAGTCTTCTCCAGGATAAGTTTGATTTGTCTATTTGAGATTTCAGCCTGCCCGCTCGTTTGGAGATGATAGGGTGTAGAAAGTCGGTGGTTGATTCCGTATTTCCGCATCAGATTCTCGAAAAATCTGTTGCAGAAATGTGTCCCATTATCGCCGATGATAGCGCGTGGGTGTCCAAATCGCGAAAAGATATTCTCTTTTAAGAACTTAATGACAACTCTCCTGTCATTAGTGCGACATGGAATGGCTTCTACCCACTTTGAGACATAATCAACCGCCAGCAGTATGTACAAATTCCCAAAGGAGTTGGGAAAGGGACCCATAAAATCAATGCCCCAAACATCGAATATTTCAACAACCAAGATGGGTTGCTGAGGCATTTCATTCCTCTGGGAGATTCTACCAGTGTACTGACATTGTGTACAGGTTTTGCAATAGTCAAATGCGTCCTTGGATAAGGTCGGCCAATAAAATCCACATTGCAAAACCTTCTCCGCCGTCTTTCTAGGACCGAAGTGACCCCCACAGGCCTGATCATGACAAAAAGAAAGAACACTCTTGAACTCTTCATTCGGGACACACCGGCGAATGATCTGATCAGGATAATATTTAAACAAATAGGGCTCGTCCTAGTAAAAGTGTTTTACTTGGGATAGAAAACGGTATTTGTCCTGTTTTGACCAATCGCTGGGTATCGGTCCCGTGGCATGATAGTTCACAATATCCCTGAACCATGGTTCATTGGATATGCTCAAGGGTTGTTCATCAGGGAACGAATCATTGATCGGCAGGGTCACAGGGGAAGACGAGATGCGTGAAAGATGGTCAGCTACAACGTTTTCACATCCTTTCTTATCTTTGATAACAAGATCGAATTCTTGTAACAGAAGGATCCAACGTATTAGTCGACCTTTTGCATCTTTCTTCGCCAAAAGATGTTTTAAGGCAGAATGGTCAGTATACACAACTATAGGTGAGCCAATTAAGTAAGGCCTGAATTTTTCTAATGCAAATACAACCGCTAAGAGTTCTTTTTCTGTGGTTGTATAATTGATTTGAGCATCATTCAGGGTCTTACTTGCATAGTATATCACGTGTGGCATCTTTTCGATGTGTTGTCCTAAGACTGCACCTACTGCAAAGTCGGATGCGTCACACATTAGCTCAAAGGGGTAGTCCCAGTTAGGAGACGATAACACGGGGGCTGAAGTGAGTGAGTGTTTAAGTGAGTCAAAAGCTGTCTCGCAGTCC
Source organism: Agapanthus africanus (assembly GCA_030015575.1). NCBI lineage: Eukaryota > Viridiplantae > Streptophyta > Magnoliopsida > Asparagales > Amaryllidaceae > Agapanthus > Agapanthus africanus. The sequence continues at coordinate 699,001,159 of CM057338.1, forward strand.
AAGTAAAAATGGAAGGTCGTATCCTTGGCCAGGAGAAGAGTTAAAGGTCCAGCAATTTTTCTAAAGTCCTTAATGAATCTTCTATAAAAGCCTGCATGGCCAAGGAAAGATCGAATATCTTTGACGCTTTTGGGATGAGGGAGGTTTTGAATGGCATCTATCTTAGCTCTGTCAACCTCAATGCCTTTCTGTAAAATAACATGTCCAAACACAATTCCCTCTTGGACCATGAAGTGGCATTTTTCCCAGTTCAAGGTTAAGTTCTTCTCTTTGCAACGAGTAAGAACAGTGTCAAGATTCGATAGGCAATCGGAAAAAGAGTCTCCAAACATCGAGAAGTCGTCCATAAAAATCTCCAAGAAATTATCTACCATATCAGAGAATATCCCCATCATACACCACTGAAAGGTAGCGGGAGCATTGCATAGCCCAAATTGCATGCAACTGTAAGTAAAGGTACCAAAAGGACAAGTAAAAGTGGTTTTATCTTGATCCTTTTTGGCGATGGGGACCTGATTATAACTTGAGTATCCGTCCATAAAACAATAATACTCTCGTCCCGCTAAGCGTTCCAGCATTTGATCAATGAATGGTAGAGGAAAGTGGTCTTTCCTCGTGGCAGCATTGAGTTTTGTATAATCGATACATACACGCCACCCAGTTTGGGCGCGTGTCTGAATCAACTCATTTGCCTTATTGGTTATAACAGTGATGCCGGATTTCTTAGGAACGACATGTATAGGACTCACCCATTGGCTATCGGAGATGGGGTATATAATACCATTATCTAAGCATTTGATGATCTCTTTCATTACCGCTTCCTTCATGACGGGATTTAACCGTCTCTGTGGTTCTCGGGTTAGTCTGGCATCATCCATCACATGTATATGATGGTCAACTATCAAGGGACTAATCCCTTTGATGTCCGCCATACTCTAACCAAACGCCTCTTTGTTAGATCTCAATACCGATAAAAGTGCATTCTCTTGCTCTAATGCTAGAGAAGCGGATATTATAACTGGTAAAGACTCCTTCTCACCTAAATAAGCATATTTCAGATGAGAAGGTAAAATTTTGAGATCTAATTCAGGCGGAGAAATGATAGAAGGAGGGATCATTGAGTGATTTTTGGAATTACAAAGAAGCTCAGAGCCTGTGAAAGATACAGACTCGGGTGGAGAAAAGTCAGGAGTGCAGGACTCAAGTGTAGAAAAAGTGTCCACGCTAAGATCTTGTGTGAAATCAAACAGAGATGTGGTAATGTCGTCGAGATCAGTAAAGCAAAGTTCCTCAGCTCCACAACTATCGGGAGCGATCTCATGGACAGAGCACACATCTAAAATATGAGCAGAGGGTTCTGATGACTGACTTCCAACTTTATAGATGTTTAGTTCAATGGTCATATTTCCAAATGATAAATTCATTGAACCGTTTCTACAGTTTATAACAGCGTTGGAAGTGGCAAGGAAAGGACGACCCAGAATCACCGGAATTTGGCCCCGGGGGTTCCCTACAGGCTGTGTGTAGAGCACAATGAAGTCTACAGGGAAAACAAATTCCCCAACCTTTATCAACATATCCTCTAGTTCACCCCTTGGTTTGGTGATTGAACGGTCTGCCATCTGGAGAGTGCAGTGAGCAGGTTTCAGCTCTCCAATCCCTAGTTGCTCATATACAGAATATGGAAGTAGGTTAACACTTGCGCCAAGGTCTAAAAGAGCACGATTTATGTTTTTACCCCCAATAGAAATCGATATTGTAGGACATCCTGGGTCCTTTCGTTTCTTAGGTAGCTGGGGAATAAAAGCAGTGCTAATATTATTAGCCATGAAGACTTCTTTGGCACTTGAGTCTTCCTCTTCCTAGTGCACAAGTCCTTAAGAATTTTCGCATAAGCGGGGACTTGTTGAATCGCATCTAGGAGAGGGATATTGATGTTTACCTGTTTGAACATTTCCATAATTTTCTCAATATGAGGACTCGTTCTATTACCCCTTAACCGATTCGGGTAAGGTGCTTTCGCAATAAGAGCAGGGTCCATCATAGGAGAAGGAAGAGGGGGTAGACGAGGTCCCAAAAGAGGTGTGGGGACCGTCTGTGGAGAACTATAAGGGTTGGGTTCAGATGTCGAGCCTAGTGGGAAATGGAGAATAGGCTCTCGAGAAGGTGGTGTGGTAGAAGAAGAAGGATCAGAAGGAGAAGTGTGTGAGTGTGGAAAGGTCTCAGCAGGGGTGTTGATATGATTTCCAATATCATCAACTTCTTCCCCAACATAGTTGTTCAGCACTCTTCCCGATCTCAACGTTGTGACGGCATTTACATTGTAATGCCCAGGATTCTGTAGGGGTTGAGAGGGAAGTTTCCCTTTTTCTCTCGCACTCATTTCGGCTTTAAGTCGTGCGATTTCAGCTTCCATCGATCTGATACTCTCAGCTTGGGACGCTGAGTTTTTCTTTATCTCACTGACGGAAGATCTAACCTCAGTTGAAACCTCTATGAAATTTGACAAAAGTGATTTCATAGTTTGAGTGAATTGAGAGAATTCGTCAGAACAGGACAACTGCATGGGATTAGACTGTGCAGGAGTGTTGACCTGATTTTGGAAGTTTTGTGACTGGTAGGGGTGCTGAGTGAGTTGAAGGGGTTGCTGTGGTGGAGGAAGAGCCCTTTGAAAATTATTTTGGTTTGGAACCGTGTTTTGAGATTGGTTTTGGTTCCAAGAAAAATTCGGGTGATTCCTCCAACCCTGATTGTACGTGGAAGAATATGGATCGTTTCTCAGTCTTTGAAATGCGGCATTAGATTGCTCGTGACCTTGAAACGCAGAGTTTAATGGATATTCTTATGTTAAATGAGACGGATCAGAACAGCACCAACAAACAGTTTTGGGGAGCGACATTGGGTTTAGGGAGGCTGCTGCAAATTTGTGTTCCATAGCGTCGAGCTTCTTTTGCATTGCTGCCATCTCAGCTCGAACACCTATGGACACATCTATTTGGTGTACACCACCCCTATTCAATGGTTGGGTTCCACTCTCCCACTGTAGTGACTTTTCATCGAACTCTTCTAAAAACTTCCAAGCTTCCCCATCATCCTTAGTCATAAAAGTACCTTGACACATGTTTTCAAGGCTCTGTTTAGTGTTTGGGTTAATGCCCTCATAGATGATTCGGCACAACTCCCATCTCGGGATGCCGTGATGTGGACATTGAACCAATAGATCCTTGAAACGTTCAAAGCATTTTGAAAATGGTTCAGCAGAGAGCTGGGCAAATTGATTCAGTTCGCTACGGATTCGAGCTGTCTTTTGTATTGGGTAAAATTTCTTAAGGAATGCCGCTACAAATTCTTCCCAATTCGTGATAGAGTGTGCGGTAGTGTTATATAGCCACTTCTCGGCTATATCACACAAAATAAATGGAAAAAGTCGTAGACGCATAGCATCCACTGAAAGTTATGGCGTACCCATCATTGCGCATACGTTTTCAAATTTGGTAATGAAAACGTAAGCGTCCTCAGTCTCGAGTCCGTGGAATTTGGGTAAAAGGTTGATGTATTGGGGTTTAATCTCAAAGTTATCCCCATTGGCTGGTGGTGCGGATAAATAGGTCGTAAGAGGACCTCGCAGTGGATAGCACCTCTCTTGGAGAGAGATGCGGGGTGGATTCTGCGCACCAACGGACGGCAGCAGATTAGGGTTAAAGAAGTTCGATGGAGGTGGATCCATCGATGTGGGTGTGGTAGTGGGTAAAGAAGAAGTAAATGGAGAAATACCGACTTCGGAGTCGATAAGGGGTACGCGGACTAAACGGGCACTAGAATCCCGTGTCCAGCCTATATTGTACTAAAAAGGGTTAGTATAAGTGGCAGCGTTGACTTATAATTAGGGGTAATGAATGAATGCGGTGTTTGCTTTGAAAAAGGGCGGATTTTTGAAAAAATGATGCAACACAACAAATGCAGCAAGCAAAACCCTAGAATCTAGTTGTCACCTAGGTCCGGCTCTAGACCGCTCCTAACTGCCAAAAGACAAGTCACAGGATAGAATCCTCCACTGCCTCTTTGTCCCCCTGTGGCCAGGTAAGTGCCTGGTAAGTGGGAAGTTACTCCACTACGTAAGTAGTGGGCCTAATTAATAACCACTAGCCTTCGACACACTTGCCTTAGATACCACAAGAAAACGCGGATAAGCAATGAATTACCCACGGCCTTCTCTTGTCCTAAGTGAGCGCGACGGTCCTTAGAGTCATCTGTAGATCTTTATTAGTTAATGAGAGTGAATGCGGATGCAAATTTTGTGATTTTTAGGGCCTAGGAAGGGTAATGAACTCCCCACCTAATTTGGATTTGGCCGTGCCCCTTAATATCCGTATTTAGAATGCAAACAACCAAGAAACAAAAACACGCACAATTTAATTTTGCTATTTTGCGCGCTGCGATTTCTGCAAAGAAGCCTGCACAAAATGTTAGTTGGAGCTAAAAAGAGGAGAGTGGAGAAGGTAAGAATTTACCTGAAGCGAAATTTACACAGAAAAGCCCCAAGAATGCCGCGGTTCCGCCGCAATTGGGTCTTATTGCCGCCCTTCCGCGATCAAAATATGGGAACACTGCACAAAAAATTAGCAGCAGCTTTCTGTTGATATCTCCAGCTCTCTGGAAATCTCCAAAAATTATTTCACTTTCACAGCAAGCTCCAGATCTCCTTGCAATAAACCACAACAAATCGTTTAGGGTTTGTGCGAATTTCGATCTAAAAAAAATGTAATGGAATAAATCTTTCAATTCAAACTTCAATATAAAACGAATTAGTGCGCGATCCCCGGCAACGGCGCCATTTGATTGTTAAGAAATTCTTGTTGTGTAAATCAATTCAAATGATCCCTGATAACTGTTTCATTTGATTGATATGAGTTTCTTGTTGTGTCGGTATGAAAGTTGAATAAAATTCACAATCAAAGAATTATATTTGACCGCAATCAATTACGGTGTCAGTTGTAGATCGTAAGCGAGTGCAGATCGTCCACAGGGATTGTGTGATTCGTTTCTATGTTTGATTTGTTTGAATTGAAAAGTTAATAGAAAAGAAAAGAAATTATGATTCAAGATTTTATCAAATGTTTCAAGTGTCACTATTCTAATCAAGAATCAAGAATATGATAAACATCAAGAATCGAGTTTCGATAGAATTCCAATCACTTTAGGGTTTCAAGATTTGAAATAGAGCTCGTAGGAATCGATTAGATCATAGATGTGATGAAGATTAGAAATCAACGTTTCTTATCCATTAACGAATTGATGCTAACACGATATCGATTGATCGAGGTTTAAGGATCTTGCGAAGAATTAGGGTTCTTCGTCATATCCTTTGTCCTTTCGATGAATCACGTTCACTAGATAGCTTCTTGAAAATGCAATGATCGATCGTTGATTCTCTAGATCGTGCGAAAAAGAATCAAGAACCCATTTCACATTGATCTAGATCATCGATCATTCTATTTTCAAGAATTTACAATCGCTATAGGACTTAAGAAAACGTTTAAAGATTTATTAACATCATCATTCTACGATCATCTCGATTCCTCCACGAGCGGAGTTTATTCACACATCATCGCAAAGAATGCATTCAAGAATTGAAAAGAAGTCATGATGCTAGAATTAAAATGTAAAAAAGTTTAAAGAATCTTCACCTTTATTACATCAACAAGAAGTTACAACTCTCAAGAATTACAAGAGGAAGGAACATCGCTCATCGAATCTTGCATCGCTCGGCTTCTTGAGTCTTGGATCGCTTCGATCTCGTGCTCCGATGAAGTCCGGCTTTGCTTCTAAAGGGTTGTAGAAGACTTGCTTGGCTTGAACTCCATGAATCTTGAAGTGGGTATTTGTGGATTGGATTAGGGTTAGGGTTTGGAGGTGGTTGTTGTTGGGTAGATGAAGAACTAGGGTTTCTACTCAACAACAATGAATGAATCAATGAATGGATCAATCAATTTCAATGAATGAATAATCTTTTACAAGTGAGCCTAGGGTCCTATTTATAGATTTCCCAAACCCTAAGCCTTGAGTTTGAAATAGAAGTTTCCTCCAAAAGTTTGTTGAAAGACTTCTAGAAGTAGTTAGTTAGGCTTAGCTTAGGGTTTAAGCTAGGGTTTAAGGAGAAGTTTCTAGAATGATAGGCTAGTTTAGTGTAGGAACTCAAGGTTTGCTGATCTGGCAGAAGGTTCTGGGGCTTTCTGGAAATTGTTGTGTCATTCTGAGCTGTACACACTGAGGAAGGAGTTATGGTGCAAAATTGGGGTGATGAAGAGGCAAGACCACCGCGGAACCTCGGCGCAAGCCGGCTTAGGCTGCGGTTCCGCGGCCATTTGGGCTCCTTGGGGCTGCATATTTTCAATGTTGGCTTCTTATGACTTCTTCTGTATTTTCTGATATGTTGAATTCCTGAATACCCTTTAGATCATTACCAGATTCCCATTCCTTGAGTTGGCGTATCTTTTAGCAGTGTAAATTAGAGCAAGCTTCTGATTTTCCTGCACGGACTTCGAAACACAAGTTGCAATATATAGAAATGATGTCATGCTATGAAATGCAGTCAATTTCCCTAGAAATGCCGGTTTTAAGGTCTAACACATGTAATCTGATATTTTGCGACATATTTGCTAATATGTGAAATATGAATGCCGAACACTTCTATATGAATGCATATAATGAGGAAATTACCGGCTAAAAGATGCAATATTTTCGACTAATCAACGGGAAATAGGGTATTCTACTCCAGATTTTGATACAGAACAGATATTATAAAAGTATATATACCAAAATACTCCATATAGCAGCAGACTCCAGTGGCCTAAACCCCAACCCCCAACTCACCCATCTGACCGCAAATTGCGGCCAGAATGAATATTCCGGCGGCCTGTCTTGGGAATTGGGCTCCCAGGTTGTGTGTGTGCACTCTATACCCCCTACACAAGCTACAGTAAATCCAATTTCATTCTAAAACAACTCGGGTAGTAGCAGATTCCACAGAGCCCCAATTCTAGTTAAAAATCACATTTTTACACTAAAATGATACTTTATGGTATTTTTCTGAAATCTGAAACAAACTCTAGTCCAAAATCACACTAACAACTCATTACCAAGCTAATTAAACCATAAAAATGCTAATTTAAACATATCATCACAAATTCCCCACAATAGCACAAAACAATGCACAAAAAGTGATATTTTGAAACTAAACATGCAAGTTATGGAGATAGGGTGCTAGGAGTGAGATTATACCTTCAAATGACCTTAGAAAAACCAAAAGTTCCAGCTTTAACCTCAAGTGGGCAGATCCACCACCAAACACCTCAAAAAGACCCCTTTTTCCAAAGTTTTGTGAAGGAAAAGTGTTGATTTGTGTAGGGTTTTGTGTGGAGATCAAAGAGAAGTGAAAAGAGAATGGAATGTGATGAATTTTGCTGAGTTTTGACTGCTGCCTCTGCAGAAATTCTGCAATGAGAAAGGAGAGAGAAAAGATGGGAGAAAATGGTCACCAAAGTCAAATGTTCACCTAACCACCATGCTTCTATTTTCTAATACATTTTGAATTTTAAAAAAGGTTTTGTTTTGATAAAAGGGTGGGGAAAATAACAACCATGCATGAAGGAAAAAGGTTAACTTGCTAACACTTTTTACCTAGGTCACAAAAATTGTGCTAAGTGTGCATGTGTGCACTTAACACAAAAATCCCCAATTAGGGTAAACACGACTAAATTATAATTAACAATCATATGTACATATATGAAATAACACGCTCAAATGCTAATTATCACGAAAAACATTCTAAAGAAATTTCAATGTGTTACAATCTACCCCCCTTAAAGAAATTCGGTCCCCGAATTTAACAATCTAACTACACGTACCTTCAAAAAGGTGGGGATACCTCTTCCTCATCTCGCTCTCGGTCTCCCAAGTGACCTCCTCGCTGCTCTGACCACGCCAAAGTACCTTGACTGATGGTATGTCCTTCGATCTCAATTTCTTCACTTGTCGATCCAAAATGATCACCGGCTGCTCTGCATAAGAAAGGTCACGCTCAAGCTGGATCGTCGGGTGCTGAACCGCATGCGAAGGATTTTGAAGATATCTGTGGAGCATCGAAACGTGAAATACAGGGTGCACGTCTGGAAAACTGGGCGGAAGGGCTAACCGATGCGCAACTGCACCAACACGCTCGAGGATCTTGAAAGGGCCCACATATCTGGGACTAAGCTTCCCCTTCTTCCTGAATCTCATCACACCTTTCATTGGGGAGACCCTCAAGAAAACTTGGTCACCAACAGAAAACTCAAGTCTGCGCCGACGACGGTCCGCATAAGATCTCTTCCTACTCTGGGCTGCTCTCATCCTATCGCGAATCAACTGGATCTTCACGGTCGTCTCCTCAACGATCTGTGGCCCTAAGATACTGCTCTCACTGAGCTATGTCCAATAGATGGGCGATCTGAATCTCCTCCCATAAAGAGCCTCAAACGGTGCCATCTGAATGGTCTCCTGGTAGCTGTTATTGTAGGAGAACTCTACTAAGGGTAAATGATGATCCCAGCTACCTCCAAAGTCTAAGGCGCACGCTCTGAGCATGTCCTCGAAAGTCTGAATAGTCCAATCTGACTGTCCATCGGTATGCGGATGAAATGCTGTGCTGAAACTCAAGCGAGTGCCCAAAGCTTCCTGAAGTCTCTGCCATAGGCGGCTGGTAAATTGGGTGCCTCTGTCGGACACGATACATGTCGGAACTCCGTGCAGTCGTACAATCTCATCAATGTAAATCTGGGCATACTGAGCAAATCCGAAAGTCGTCTTCACCGGTAAGAAGTGAGCCGCTTTCGTCAAACGATCCATGATCACCCAGATGGAGTCATACCCTCGACTAGTCCTAGGTAGACCCACAATGAAGTCCATAGAAATCTGCTCCCATTTCCACTCCGGAATGGGTAACGGCTGTAGCTCTCCCGCGGGCCTCTGGTGCTCAGCCTTGACTTGCTGACAAGTCATGCATCTCGACACAAAATCCGCGATATCTCTCTTCATTCCGTCCCGCCAGTAAACACCTCTCATGTCATGGTACATCTTGGTGGAACCGGGATGAACACTATATGCCGATCGATGTGCCTCCTCAAGAATCTCGCGCCGCAATCCGTCAGCATCTGGTACGCACAGCCTAGTCACGAATCGTAGTATCCCCTAATCATCGATCACGAACTCGGAAAATCTGCCCTGTCCCATCTGTGCCATGATCTCTGAACACCGGTCGTCGTTGTGCTGTGCCTCTTGTATACGGTCAAGCAACTGTGGGTGTGCACGAACATGTGCAATCTGTCCTCCGATCGACGTAAACTCGAACTGTACCCGGCTGTCACATAAGATCTGCCGATCTGCGGACGACTGCTTCTGTACTGCGCTCAAACAAGATAGACTACCACTGGGCCTCCTGCTCAAAGCATCCGCCACTACATTAGCCCTGCCCGGGTGATACAAGATCTCACAATCGTAGTCCTTCACTAACTCCATCCATCGGCGCTGTCTAAGGTTCAGGTCTCGTTGCTGAAATATATACTTTAAGCTCTTGTGATCAGTGAATATCTGGCACGACTCGCCATATAGGTAATGTCGCCAGATCTTAAGTGCAAAGATCACTGCAGCCATCTCTAAATTGTGAGTGGGGTAGTTCTGTTCATGTTTCTTTAATTGCCGCGAAGCATACGCGATCACCCTATCATGCTGCATCAATACGCACCCTAGCCCCACTCGTGAAGCATCACAATAGACTACAAATCCGCCTGATCCTGAAGGCAAAGATAGCACTGGTGTCGTAGTCAATAGAGCCCGTAGCTGCTGAAAACTGTTCTCACACTCCTCCATCCAATCGAAACGAACTCCTTTCCGGGTCAACCCGGTCAAAGGTATAGCAATGCGAGAGAAGTCCTGCACGAATCGCCTGTAGTAGCCTGCCAGCCCTAGAAAGCTGCGAACCTCCGTCACTGACGTGGGTCTAGGCCAACTCCGAACGGCCTCAATCTTCCTCGGGTCTACACATATACCATCTCGTGTAATCACGTGCCCCAAAAAGTCTACGCTGTCCAGCCAGAAAGCACATTTGGAGAATTTGGAGAAAAGCTGATGCTCCCTGAAGGTCTGCAGTGTAATCCGCAGGTGCTGCTCGTGCTCCTCTCTACTTCGAGAATACACCAGAATATCGTCAATGAACACTATGATGAACAGATCAAGATACGGCCAGAAAATACAGTTCATCATGTCCATAAATGCTGCTGGCGCGTTGGTGAGTCCGAACGACATCACCAAAACTCATAATGGTCGTAACGCGTGCGGAAAGCTGTCCTAAGAATGTCCTCCTGTCGAACCCGCAGCTGATGGTAGCCTGATCGCAAATCGATCCTCGAAAAGTATCCTGCCCCCTGGAGCTGGTCGAACAAATCGTCGATGCGTGGCAAAGGATACCTGTTTCGCATTGTCACCCTGTTCTGCTGGCAGTAGTCGATACACAAACGCATACTTCCGTCCTTCTTCTTGACAAACAGGACTGGAGCACCCCAAGGAGAAACACTGGGTCGAATAAGTCCCTTATCCAACAAATCTTGCAACTGACCCTTCAATTCTCTATGTTCGGCTGGGGCCATCCGATAAGGCGGTACAGAAATAGGCCCCATGCTAGGAACCAAATCAATACAGAAAGAAATATCACGCTCGAGCGGTAGCCCAGGAAGCTCGTCACGGAACACATCAGGGAACTCACTAACAACCGGAACCTGATCCAACGAAACCTCTGTAGCTCTAGTATCGCAAACATAGGCATGAAATCCCTGACATCCCTTCCGCAAAAGCTGTCCAGCGCGAAAGGAAGAAATCACACTGTGAGGGGTGGCACCACGGTCCCCCAACACAACAAAAATCGACTCGCCGAGAAAACAAAATCTAACTGTCTTCTCGCGGCAGTCAACAGAAGCATAGCACGTAGCTAACCAATCCATGCCCAAAAGAACGTCGAAGTCCAACATTGCAAGAAGGATCAAATCGACCGGCAACTCTCTCTCGCCAATACGGACGACACAGGATCGAAACACGTGCCTAGCAACAAACGACTCTCCTACAGGAGTAGTCACAACAAGCGGTTGATCAAGCAAACCAGACTCTCTACCTAAACTCGGCACAAAGTGTGTGGATACGTACAAGTGCGTGGATCCGGGATCGAATAACACGTGTGCATCAACCGAACATACTGGAAGGATACCTGAGACCACCGCATTGGACGCCTGCGCGTCCTGATGCGTCAAAGCAAAAACTTACGCCTGTCCTCCACCTGTGACTGGCTGTCCCCTGCCAGCAGCTGGCTGCCCTCTGCCTTGGCCACCTCGTCCTCTATGAACAAATCCTCTGCGACCACGACCTCTTTGTGCATGCGTCTGACGCAGAGTAACAGTAGGCACTATAGGCAATGCCGTCTGGGGTGGTGAAGGTGGTAATGTGACGTGCGGTGCTGCTGCCTCCCTCCGGGGTATCTCAGGACAATCTCGTACACGATGATAAGAACTCCCGCAGCGAAAACATCCCGACGATGACCGCTGACCCTCTTGGGGATAGGAACTGAACAACCGGCCCCGCCCTAAATCTCTGCTACCTGCAATACGTCTATCACGGCGCCGAAAAGGCTGTCTCTGCGTTGATGTATCCGCACGAACTCTCTTCGGCTTTGGAATTGCCGAAGTCTCAGCAAGGCGCACCTCAACCAATAAGGCCGCATCTACAGCTGCTGCGTAGGTCTCGTAATGCTGCGCGCTGATCGCAAGGAATAGTGGTGTGAGCAAGCCTCGGACAAATCTCTTGACTCGCATCTCTTCGGTAGCCACTAAATACGGGGCATAGATAGATAGCTCTGTGAACAGCACGTCATACTCTACCACTGACATCTTCGGAGTCTGGCGTAAGGAATCGAACCTGCGTGCTCTAGCATCTCTGACGCTCAGTGGAAGGAAGCGGGCAAGGAATAGCGCCACGAACTCGGTCCAGGTCATAGGAGGAAGACCTGCTGCTTTACCCTTCTCGACCGATTCGCACCATTTCTGCGTGAGACCTTCCAGGCGAAAGCTCGCGAACTCAACCCATCTCGCATCTGCGCATCTGAGGGAATGGCATATCCGAGCCATCCTATCAATGAAAGACTGTGGGTCCTCGGCTGTATCAGTACCTGTGAAGACCGGAAGCTTCAGCCTAATAAACTCTGACAGTGATACTGTAATAACCTCTGTAGCTGCAAGGACAACTTCCAGTACTGTGGGTACCACCGCGGTCTCTGCAACGGGTGGAACTACCTCTGGTCACTGCGCTCGAAGTGTCTCAACTAGAGATCCCATCATCTGGCGCATCTCCTGCATACTGGATCCCACCGTCTGGCGCATCTCCTGCATACCAGCCCCTAACATGGCAATCTGATCTGTCACGGCAGGAACAGCCTGCTCAGGCACAACCGGTGTACTACCCGAATCAGTTCTCATCTCGGACGAGTCAACTTGAATCTCGGCCCTCGCGGCAGCTCTCTGCGCCCTAGTAGTCTTTGGCGACATAATGGCTGAAAGGAAAAGTAGGATTCGATAAAGATACGGAAATTGAATCGCAAGAATGTATGTACTCAAGAAGGAATTTAAATCAACAAGTCCTAAGGTCACCTTGGCGGAGTACCATGTCGTGAGTATGCCGCGGAACATACGCAAGCTACGCCACTCTGCTTCAACTACCTACTCCATCATACCAGGGTCATCCTAGGAACACTCTGAAAGGTAAAACCTACGCTCTGATAACAATTTTCTCACGACCCAAAGTTTGGCCCGTGACCAGCACTTAACCATGTAACGTCTACAGGCGTAACGCGACTAAGTGAACCGAAAACCCAGAAATCAAACCAGTAAAAGTATAGAGTGTTTTAAGTTTAAATGGAAGCATTTACAACATGTTAAGAAATCTAAGTAAACAATCACCCAGATAGCAATATACGACGCCGTAGCGAAGATCAAGAGCAACAAGTGAGAACATTACAGATAGAATAGACTGCATAAGTAATGTCGGCTCACAACAATCTCGACACTAGAATACCAATAATATACATCATCGTCCTCACACTATCTCTAAGTCAAATACATATATGGTAGATGGAGATTACTAGATACAAAAGTGTGTACAATAAAAATAACCAGATACCACGACCCACCTAACAGCAAAACAGCTCACGCACCAACTGTAGTGGTATCTATAGCCAAAAGATATAAAGAAATAGCCTGCCGCGACTACTCTGAAGGGCAACCTGCAAATACTGTGGCACAACGGGGGTGAGTTGCTAACTCATGAATAGAGATAACATATAAAGGTAATCGCGAACATGCACGTACTGCGCTACTCTATCAATATGCCAGCAGATGATATCAATGCATGATAAGCAGTATGTGCAATAATCATGCAAGTGTTCTATCAAGTAATATAACTACAGGATGAGATGCAATAATGAATGCTGAGTATGGGAATATAACATCTACACGGAATATCAACGTGGAATATATGTAATCGGTGTCCATCAATGCACCGCAAATCCCAACAACCCAGACGCCGGCACTCCCGTCGGCCCTCAAATCCTGTACATCACTGAATCACGAGTGCCCAACATCGGCACCCAAATATCATAAATACTCGTGTCTAGCATCGACACGCAAATCCTCCTATATCGGGCATCCATCAGTCCGGGTCAGCCCACTCTCAATATATCGGGCATCCGTCAGTCCGGGTCAGCCCTCTCTCTCAATATATCGGGCATCCGTCAGTCTGGGTCAGCCCTCTCTCAATATATCGGGCATCCGTCAGTCCGGGTCAGTCCTCTCTCAATATATCGGGCATCCGTCAGTCCGGGTCAGCCCTCTCTCAATATATCGCTCTAGCACCGAGAAAACACATGGTGGGCGCACCAAAATATCATATCAAGGGAACCGAGTTTTTAAATGATTACATATTTGAAATAGCCACGGTTCCCAAATCCAGAAATCACATGTAAATCCAAACCAATATCAAATTCAATGTGATGTGATATGTGCATCTAGTATGAATATCATGTCAAGTCACAGAAAAGATGAGCTACAGTATAATGATCCGATATGATATATGCATCAAGTATGAATATCATGTCAAGTCACATAAAAGATGAGCTACAATATAATGATCCGATGTGATATATGCATCAAGTATGAATATCATGTCAAGTCACATAAAAGATGAGCTACAGCATAATGATCCAATGTGATATATGCATCAAGTATGAATATCATGGCAAATCTAACGGTGTGTGTGTAACATGCAGGATAGTGCTCATGCAACATGAACTGTCAGTGAGGGTGTGGTGTTCTATCAATTCTAGTTTATATACATATAGCTGGGAATGAGGTATGCACTAAATAGTATCCATGAACAGTCAATGTATGGAAATGTAGCTATAAGGTCCTATCAGCCCTGACGTAGAACGCCATGCGGGCGATAGCCCCGTAGATGTTAAATCTACTCACCGTAGTCTCTCGCTAGGTATAGCCGATGACTTGTTTTCCCTTCTTCGCGGCGTCCGTCGCACTCGCCTGCGAACCTAGAATTCCACAGAATATCACGCATAAGCTCAAAATCATACAAACACGATATTTAAGGTCAACGAGAAACCCGTGTCGCAAACCAAGCGCGCGTGTGCGCGATACGCTAAAACGTGTGATTACGCGCCTGAAGTCACTCCGACGCATCGCGATACGCAGAAACCCCAAACCCACACACACGTATCACGCGTGTCGCGAAAGATTAAAAATACGGGAAATAGGGTATTCTACTCCAGATTTTGATACAGAACAGATATTATAAAAGTATATATACCAAAATACTCCACAAAGCAGCAGACTCCAGTGGCCCAAACCCCAACCCCCAACTCACCCATCTGGCCGCAAATTGCGGCTAGAATGAATATTCCGGCGGCCTGTCTTGGGAATTGGGCTCCCAGGTTGTGTGTGTGCACTCTATACCACCTACACAAGCTACAGTAAATCCAATTTCATTCTGAAACAACTCGGGTAGTAGCAGATTCCACAGAGCCCCAATTCTAGTTAAAAATCACATTTTTATACTAAAATGATACTTTATGGTATTTTTCTGAAATCTGAAACAAACTCTAGTCCAAAATCACACTAACAACTCATTACCAAGCTAATTAAACCATAAAAATGCTAATTTAAACATATCATCACAAATTCCCCTCAATAGCACAAAACAATGCACAAAAAGTGATATTTTGAAACTAAACATGCAAGTTTTGGAGATAGGGTGCTAGGAGTGAGATTTATACCTTCAAATGAACTTAGAAAAACCAAAAGTTCTAGCTTTAAACTCAAGTGGGCAGATCTACCACCAAACACCTCAAAAAGACCCCTTTTTCCAAGGTTTTGTGAAGGAAAAGTGTTGATTTGTGTAGGTTTTTGTGTGGAGATCAAAGAGAAGTGAAAAGAGAATGGAATGTGATGAATTTTGCTGAGTTTTGGCTGCTGCCTCTGCAGAAATTCTGCAATGAGAAAGGAGAGAGAAAAGATGGGAGAAAATGGTCACCAAAGTCAAATGTTCACCTAACCACCATGCTTCTATTTTCTAATACATTTTGAATTTTAAAAAAAGGTTTTGTTTTGATAAAAGCGTGGGGAAAATAACAACCATGCATGAAGGAAAAAGGTTAACATGCTAACACTTTTTACCTAGGTCACAAAAATTGTGCTAAGTGTGCATGTGTGCACTTAACACAAAAATTCCCAATTAGGGTAAACACGACTAAATTATAACTAACAATCTTATGTACACATATGAAATAACACGCTCAAATGCTAATTATCACGAAAAACATTCTAAAGAAATTTCAAAGTGTTACAGAATGTTTCGTATTCGTAGTTTTAACATTATTTCGGGTTATTCACATGTTGTCTAGAGTAAGTTAAAAAGTTTGATCGAATGTCAAAAACCCATTTTTCCAAGTTTAACGTATTCGGAAAAACATGCAAGTAATTCTATGAACCCTCTAGAAGATTGTAACCCTAACTCGACATTTTTGGATCACGGAATCACGGTCATACCCTAGGGTTTGCCATTGTTCCATGGCGATATGAGTGAGACTTGGGTCTGCCCTTCTACGGCTGGTGCATAGGTACTGTGGCATATTCTGGATATTATTGAACTGTGCTCAAGTGTTGAGCTGTCGGGAAATTGTGGGAGTTTGATAAATCGATCGAAAAGTTTAACGTCTGTAAGTCGACGTTAGACACCCCACGAGTTGCAGGGAGGCGGAATTGGTAAAACAATAATTTTAGTTTAAACTAACATCGACCAACTTACGGATCTTTGCCAAACCCTAATTAACAACATCATAGGAGGGATTATCTACTATGAAAGAAGATTATACCTAATGAACCAAGTCCTTCTTCTTCTCGTTGACCACCTCCTCGTCGGCCTCCTCTTTGTGATAGAAGATCCACCCGAGAGCTACTACTCCAAGCTTGACCTCTAACTTGAGGTAACTAGGTTACTAAAAGTGCTAATCAAAGCAACCTAGGGGATATAGAGAGGGATTAGGGATCAATTAGTCTTGCTAACCCTTGATCTCAACACATGAGAGGTTAGGTTTAGGGTTTGAAGAGAGAGAGAGAGCTTGAGGAGAGAGAAGGTGAGAGTGAGAATGAAATGAAATAATATCCCATCTAGAATATATGAAGCATAATGATTTATTAAATGAATAATCAAATGATAATATCAACCATGCTTCATTTATTCACTTTGTGTGATTCATCTCATGAGTCATTAATCATTAAATGCATCATTAACTCCATGGATGAATCACACCATGAGTCATTTGTTAGATATGTATGCCCTAGAGGCCATTATTGTATAGTACTAGTTTGTATAATAATTTTGGAGGCTTGGGATATATATACGGTTTTACGACAGTCTTGCTCGATATAGTAGTATGCTACTTCGTTTGTTTCTATCTTAATATGTGTATATGTTTCTTTTAACATATCGCTAATACATATTGATGGAGCCCTTAGGATCTTTTGCTTGACTACCGGCGTTGTGATGGCGATCACACTAGTGGGGGCTGGGTAGTCTATAAGCACATCCTTATCTTGGTCCCTGGTCATAGGATTATCGAGACAGGGTATCGATACTCCAGAGTAGACTGGTTCATACGCTTCTCTTCCTAGTAGGGGAGATGGTCTGTCCCACAGCCATCGGTACATCGTACTGGAGATAGTATGCGGGTGCTCGTTAGGTTACGAGTACACTGGACAGGACTCGTCGGGAACTGTTGGTTGGTATTATACCTATCGTCAGTTAACAGTTCCCAGGTGACATGAGTACAGCTTAGTCCACTGACTTGACACTGTCACTTCGCCTCGAGTGTGTTCCCACTATTCTTTGATTACTACCCTACTATGGCTCTATTGAGTCGTGCAAACAGGTAGTAGTTGGGTGCAGTTCCGAAGCACTTGGAGGCAGTGACGGTTAGACAGGATTCTTCTCTCCCGGTATTGGAGGCTGATATCGCGCTGTGTCTAGGAGAGCCATTACACATAGTCGTCCCTGGCCAGGGCAAGCGAGATATACTGGTAGGTTTCCAGTGTTATCTCAGGGTGTTCTGGGCTACACTCCAACACGACTTGTACCGCTATTAGGGGACTGACGTTTACCACCCCCTAGGCCCGCCATGTGATATTTTCAGACGAACAGACCGGACTGTATGGAGATTGTCACATACAGGCTCAGTAGGAGTTCGGATGGGTTCACCTCATCAGTCTTCTTATCGGCATCAACCTGGGGACCGTTACATACAGCTAGTGCCACTTGTGGTCTGTGGTTAACCCCACTAACAGCGTAGTGTCGAATCTTTAGAGTCCCACACAGAGGGTTATTCGTCTTTGGGCAAAACAGAGTAGAGGTCGCATGGTTTTGCGACGGGGTTCGTTCACATCCGCGTACTTGTGTACGTTTGGTGTCCGGACAGTTATTACTAGCAAGCTTTAGTTTAAGCCAGATCCTAGTATATGTTTTTGGGTTAGTTTTATGTCATTGTATTCGTATTCCTCGGAACACGGATGCGAGTGTGTATGCACAGTTGACTGAGGCAGAGGCAAAGGATTCTCATTAGGGTTATGGTACGGGTGTGTATGCACAGTTGACTGTTGTCTTTTTCCAAACCCTAATGAGAATAGGAAATATGATTAATAATATTAGTTAACAATTATTGTGCCATGGTTGAGTTGAATTCTTGACTTTTGTTGACTTGTTGACTTTGTTGACCGGTTGACTAAAGTGGACTTGTTGACCATCATCATTTGTTTTCAAAGATGCTTCTTATTCTTTGCAAAAGCATTTAATGAATGAAATGATAATAGTCATTCATCAACTCACCATCACAAATTGTTAATTATTATTATTATTATCATTTTTCTAAAATATGAGAGCATGGTTGTAAAATTGTATCATTCTTACTTGCATCTTCTCTCTCATCCATTGCTCTCCTTCTTCCTCTAGCTCAAGGAAAAATCCCTCTCATAAGTTGAGAACCATTTTCCTTTGAGATAAAACACCAAGACCACTCTCTACTCATCCTAAGGTTGAAGGTTTAGCAAACCTAACACTTTAGTTACCTCAAGATCGAAGAAAGAGCTCAAGGTAGAGGCCCTCGGGTGGATCTTTCTTCGGCAAGAGAAGGCGACGAGGAGAACCATCCAACCCACTCCAAGGGGAAGAAGAGAAGGAGTTCAAGACTAGGTATAACCCTCTTACAGAGTAGGTAAAGATTGTAGTTGTTGCTAGTGTGTTGTTTAGTAAAGATCCGGTTTCTAGTCCATGTTACCAAAACCCTAAAATTTTGATTTTTACCTATTCCGCCTCCCCGAAAGAACCGAGATGGGTAACGTGGATCTGACATTGGTATCAGAGCCTAGCTAAACACACACTAGCATGTTAGCAAAGTATCTAGAATTTCGATCGGAGAAAAAACCGCAAAACACGCCGAAAATGCTAACTTTCTACCGATTTTTATTTCTGTTCAAAAAATAATTTAACACATACTAAAAATCGGCTCAGGGTTTTTACAGAACATACAAGAAAATTGGTCCAGTGACTCGATCAACGCGCCACGGAACCGTGGCAAGAACATGCTCTTGCCGCGGATCCGCGGCCGAGTTGACTCGGCCGTGGGTCAATCTTCTTGCAGTGTTCTTATAATGGTGTTTTGGGATTTTTAGGATGGTTTGTTTCTGCCCAGAATTTCCAGAGAATAAAATTTGTTTTTGGGGTGGTTACAAATCCGTATTTTGATCGAATTTCTGTAGACTTTGGCTAATGGGTTATATCTGTGATGTGATATATGTATTGAACGTCTGCTAATCGCTATATGTCGATTAGTGGGGATTATACATATCTGTGATCTGTAATGTTGATGGTTTGTGTATATGAATTCGTTGGATTGTCGCGGATGAATAGCCGGGGGGTTGTGAGATAAGAGTTTTATTTATCTTTCAATTCATGTAATATGTAAATTGATGTAATATTATTTGTATGGCCGCACGTCCGGGATGAGATTGTAGCCGCCATTGTATAATTTCTTTTTACTGTTTTTGCTCCTAGGATAGACCCAAGGTGGGGTGCACAAACTACCGGGTACCTCGAAGTGCCGAGTGGCCTACTCACGTTGTTGAGGGAGGTTGCTTCACTTCGGGTATTTGGCGGGTAGTTTTCCACACCCGTAGGGGTCTAGGGTGGGGTATTGGCTATTCATCGCGACCGTGTAATCCGTTTTTCGTTGCGGGCTCGAACGAAATGCGGATTCCGAGTATATCCAATGTGTTCATCTATGATCTGGAATGACTATCATTGCATCTGACGAATGTGTTGTTGGATATAGTGCCCTCAAAGTCAATTATTGGATCGCAGGCACGTGATTGCAATGATTGAGGAGGACCTATACCGGTAGTACAGTCTTACTCGAGATGATAGTATGCTATCTGGTTTGCCTTTATCAGTCATGTACAGGTTCAGGTGACTGATCACTGTTACACGTTGATAGAGCCCTTAGGATCTTGCTTGACTACCAACAGTATGATGGCGATCATATACGTGAGAGTTGGGTAGTCTATAAGCACATCCTTAAAAGTTGTCCCTAGTCGTGAGAGTTTCGAGACAGGGTATCGATACTCCGGAGTAGACTAGTGTATACAGTCGAGACCCCGATGAGGGGCGGTGGCCGGTCTCACAAGTCACTGGTGTCAGTTGGATCACCTAAGATGTATACAGGTGCTCATTGGGTTATGAGTACACCGGACAGGACTCGCCGGGAACCTGCTAGTTGGTATTATACCTATCGTCAGATAGCAGTTCCCTGGTGACATGTGTACAGGTTAGTTCATCGACCTGAGGTCGTCATTTGTTTCGTGTGAGTTCCCACTGTGCTTTGATTTCTACCCTACCAAGGCTCAAAAGAATCGTGCAAACAGGTATTTTTTGGGTACAGTCCCGAACCACATGGAGGCAAGTGAGCGGATCGGCAGAGGATTCTTCTCTCCCTTTATTGGGGATGAGATCACGCTGTGTCTAGGAGAGCCGTTACACAAAGCCCTCAGCCGAGGCAGGAGATTTATTAGTAGGTACTCCAATAATATGTCAGGGTGTTCTGGGCTTCACTCCGACACGACTTATACCGCTATTGGGGGTCTGATGTTACCAGCCCCCTAGGCCGGATATGCGATACTCATAGGCGAACGGACCGGACTGTATGTATATTGTCTCTGTTAGGCTCACTAGGGTTCCTGGATGAGTTCGCTCATCGGTTTCCCTTGAGGTCAGTACATGGGCAGCCGTTACGCACAGCTAGTGCCGCTGACGGCTTGTGGTTAAACCAACTGCCAGGGTACTGACGAGTCATTAGAGTCCCCCACAGATAGTTTCCAAAGTTCGGGCGAAACGTTGTAGAGGCCGTATGGTTTTATGGCAGGGTTCGGAAAATGCACGTGCGTTTACGCACGTGTCATATTTCGGGCGGATAATACTGGTGGGCTTAGGTTTAAGCCGGATCCATGTATTATATTGTGTAGATATAATATCTTTGTCTCTGTTGCATTTGTATTCGGTCGTAATACAAATGCGGTATGTTTATACTGTTATGGGGTTATCCTGAAATTCATTTCTGGATTGCTTTTGGAAGTTGCTAGTTTCCAGTTTTCTATCACCAGCTTTAACATTCGGTTAAATGCGGATTTATCTTTTCGTCACTAGGATGAGTCATGAGGGTGAGTCGTGGTTCTAGAAGTTTCTAGATGGTGACTAGGATGATGAGGTGGCTAGTGACTCATTAGTGCATTTAATGTTCATTTAATGATAGCATGACTAGGTTAGATGATTCATTAGTGCATTAATGATATGTGCAAGGTGTCTTGTGACTCATTTCTATTGATTAATCTTATAGTCACCTTCCTCTCTCCTACACTCACCTCCCTCCTTCTCATAAGTGGCCGGCCATTCATTTTGGGGAGGATTATGGTTGTTGGAAAAAGAATATAGTTTTGGTTCATGAAAATTTGTATACTCATTTTCTCATTTACCTGATCCAAAAGGCAACTTCATTAAACGTTCGTCCATAGCTTTAGACAAAGCGAGACAAAGTGTTCTACTCATTCTCTACATCAATCTTGGTCATCTCTTTTAGCAAACTTGATGATCGAGTTTCCTCGGTTCAGAGGCAGGAGCCCGTTTAAAGTTCCGTCGACGTGGTGCCACCTGGACGAGGAGACTGGAGATTCAGGAGATCAGAGCAGTCGCAACAAAGCTTGGGATGATGGTTGAAGACCGAAGGACTCGGATCGTTCGGTATAACATTTCTACCCACTTTGTAGTTTGTTAGTTTAGCTTTAATGGCAGATCCGGGTTATAGTATATGATAGCGCCAGTTTAAAATTTTTTGTTCCGCAATTGGCGTCTGAAAGACGGCCGGGGCGCTAACGTAGACTCACAGTGGTATCAGAGCCTCACCATTAAGCTTTACTAACTTGTGTTAACACTTCTAAAAGATTGATCGAACGGATTTTCGAAAATTACAATTTTTCTGTTCAATGTTTCTGTCGATTTTTAAAAGGGTCTAAAAATTATTTTGCATATCACAGAAAATTGAGCAGGGTTTTTGAAGAATTCTGGTGAAATTCTAGCACGTGTTCCCACAGAACCACCACGGATCCGCGGTCAAAACTAGGGTTTGACCACGGAACCGCGGCCAGTTTGTGGGAACAATGCTCCAATTTTTTCCAGAGATCTTCACATGGGAAATTGTGGTTTTTAGTATATTTGTTTTGGGCCCAGATTTTATTACTGTACACCAGATGTATGTGGGGCCCACTTCGGGATATTTTGTCGATCGAAATTTAAACGTGTTAGTTTACAGTACTTACATTATATCTCCGACCATGAATGTCATTCGAGCGGTAAATTCGTCTAATTGCTATAGTCTTTTTAGACGGATTTGCGAACGTGACATTTGCGTTGATGTTCTATGTTGTGCTGTGATGTTGCGGATTTGTCGTGGTGGATAGAAGTATGCAATGGTAGTGCAGTTTGGATTTATTTGTACATTTGATATTGCGGGGCGAGCGTCCAACATGTGGACTGCCGTCACTGCCTGTTTGTATAATATTCTTTTAGGGCACGACCGGGCTGAGGTCGATGTACCCGTTGTATATATTTTATTATTTCTGTACTAGGATTACCCCGCGACGGAGTGCACGGATAGCCGGGTTCTGGAGTGCAACAGGTCCGTATCTCATGGCTTTGAGAGGCAGATGGGCCTCACTCTAGAATTGGCAGACTATTCGCCGCACTCGTAGGGGGTATAGGTTGACCCAAGGAGGGGTGTTCAATTTACTGGATTCCGTGAAGTGCAGGGTGGTCCATTCACTATGCTGTAGGGGGCTGCCTCGCTTTAGGTTTTGGCGGGTAACTTGCCGCACCCATAGGGGTCTGGGTTTCATTACACAGGCTATCCACATGACCAGGGGAACGTCGGGTTTCAGTAGCGGCTCCGTGAAACCCGGGGATCCCAGATTATCTGTATTGTTCTGTGATGCTTATTACTTTTCTGTATTGTTGCCTATTATCACGCCTGGAGCGATTATTGTATATTGGTATATATATACTATTAGATGTTGTATATGTTTTACACCCGCGCTGGTCCAGTCCCCACTCTGTCGTTAGTTAAGTTACCTAACGGGTGATGACGGGACCCAGTGACGAATGCGGATGGCATATACGTACATTTTATTTTTCGTTCTTTTCTGGTGTGATTAAGTGATGGGACTGCGTTGATTCTGATAAATGCAAAGGAAAACAAACAGTTTGGAGTTGTTGGAACAGTTTTTAAAAAGTGTTATTACAAAGACGTTTCCTTTTGTTTTGCATAGTGGTATTCGGTTGGAATATCCTGCACCTCATTCGACGAGGCAAGGGCCGATATCCCTTCACAGGGAGTGACCCCTTGGGCAGATGTTTGCGTCACGGTAATGACTTCACTATAGTCGATTACAAGTTGCTTTGCATAGTGGTATTCAGTTGGAATATCCTGCACCTCATTCCACGAGGAAAGAGCCGAGATCCCTTCACTGGGAGTGACCTCTTTAGCAAAGGTTTTCACCACTATATTTTTATAAAAAGCTATCAGGTTCCTTTAGCAATATCAAGTTCATTACGTTAAAGGTTTTTCACCAAAAACCAGCCGTAGCACTCCGTCATTTCTTTTGGGTATTCAGTAGTATTCAAGCTATCTATTTTGACCAAAGCCAAGGCATAGTGTTTGGTAGCAGCTGGGTATTCATTTATTGCATAGATAGATGAGTTGGTTTGGGACAGTCGTTCTGCCATTTTGGCCAAAGTCAAGGGCATGTGCGGGTGGGTTCAAATTGACAAGATAGTGACGGGTAGAACTTGGAATGTGACTTATGACATTTTGACCAAAGCCAAGGTCATAAGAGCATGGGGCAAAAATCATATCAGGGGTTTCTAAAGAAACTGAAATTTGCCAAGTATGCGCATACCTTCTGGAGTGTGATAACATGAGTGGATACCTTCACATTATCATGCGATGAGAGTTGAATCCCGATTCCCACTGATGAGTTGGTTTACTCTTCGGGTGATCGCGATTGATTCTTCTTTTAGGTTTGGAGGAGAATTTTACAGTACAGTGGGAGGTTTCCTGATTAGATAAAGTGATAACCATTCTGATCTAGGTTAGAGTGCACGCAGAGTGTTTCTTTTCTCTCTTTCTTTGGCAGCGACCTTTGACCGACCCTAGACTATGACTCAGTGACCAAGTTGACCGAACCTTCTTAAAAATACTGGCTTTCGGATTGTCTCAGTTGCATAAGTCATTGCCACTCTTTCTTTTACCCTTTGCATTTCTCATAACACCCCGTATTACTACGGACATCCACTTCTATTGGATAAATCCATCGTATGGTTATATACGAACTCGAAGGGACTTCTTCGAGGATGGATCAAGGTTCAAGAGAAATAGAATTGGTTTATTCAGTTTTCTTTTATTATCACCTTCTCTCAGGTTCCGAGGGCTCCTTAGTTTAGGAGAGTACACCTATTACGCTTATTGGATAATCTTATTCCATACCATAGGTAGGTGCCGAAAGGTAGGGAATGAAGAAAACCAATTAGCCTAAGTAAGCTATACAGAAGGTAATAACTAAAGACAAAATAAAGAGATTAGAAAGAGGAAAAGTATATTGCGACTATTATCATTCACGACCAAACCGCGTACTTCATAGCCACTCCTATTTCACCTTTGAATTTTTTCCCCGGTTCGGGAGAAATAGAATAAGGTATTATTCAGTTGTCTTTTACCATCACCTTCTCTCAAGTTGCGAGTACTCCTTGGTTTAGGAGGGCACACCTATTATGCTTACTGGATAGTCTTCTTCCAAACCATAAGCCGGTGCCGAACGGTAGGGAAGGAAAAAAACCATTTAGCATAACGATGGTGTACAGAAGGTAATGAATAAAGACAAATAAAGGGATTTGGAGAGATGGCAAAGAAATATACGGTTATAGTCATGAATTGGATTATGGAAGAGGCATTACTAGGATTACCAGGATACCCTTACGAAACATTTTTCATGTTTCAGTGCATTGTTAAAGGAAAACTGTTTTCCCGATTAGATACTTACTCCAGGGTATGTATTTACCAGGTTTCATTCTCATATCTGTATGGTTTTACAGATGATGAGTGGGAGTAAGTTATTGGGAATTAGGTGATCATCCTCATTATATCGGAATTCGTTGTAATTGGTGATATTTGAAGAAATCGCCTGGGTACAGTTTTCAACCTACGATACACAGGTTTTGAGTTATTCAACTCAGTGGACTTATACAGAGTATTGTATGTTGTCCAGTGTCCATCAGGACAAAAGGGTTGGTCCTCGTACTATGTTCTGTTTACTTGTGACTTTTTTAGTTTTTAGACAAGTGTTTCATAGAAATATAATGTCTAAGTTTTGAGAAGTTGTGGGTATAAGAATAAAGTAGAGAACCAGGTATCGCAAGTACCGGATTCTTCAAAGAGATCGAAGATGTAGTTACTTGTGAGTGGTATTCAGTGACAGTAATAGTTTAGAGAAACTAGTTTCTCTTCAGATTACTCATAATTGGATGTATTCCTAAGTTGAGTAATGCTGATTAGCCTCTCTCCATTAAGTTGATATGAACTAGAGACAGTTGCATGATTAGAATCTGGTTTCAATTAAATAAGTGCCAAAGTTTCTATATTGGATATAGAATGGTTCATATCTTAATGATGTTACGGTACGATGAGTTGTCCGGTTTATGCTTAAAACCAGACTCTGGATAACTCAAGGCACGTTTCTATAATGGCAGTTTGTGGGTTGACCCTGGCTATGACATGGGTTGACTTTCTACCATCTGGAAGATCAATAGTGATATTCTTCTTGACTCGCCACAGTTTTAGTAAAATGGATTTTTTTTCAGAAAACAGTAGTGGGAGTATGGTAGAACTGGGAGTGATTCCACAACCGCAAACGATTACGGAAAATTTAATAGGACCTAAACATTCAATCAGGTTTGACATTCCAATAGCCTCTCCGCAGATATGGTGGGTAACCTCAGACACCCGAGGGTACTCCGGTAGCCTCAAGGACGGTGACAGGGAGGTTCTTGTTTACCCAGACTTGACACTACTGTTGTTCCAGACTATGAGACCCGGCAGGAGGTTAAGTATATCGTCGTTCTAAACTAGCTTTAGAAGTGCACGTATTTATTATTCTGCCAGAGGGTTATTGTGGTCAGTGGGAGCAGCGGAAGCATAGTGGGCAAGTAGCTTATGTCTATTTATAGACTTGAGCAGATATAGCGGAGATAGATCATCTATTTGTTGGAGAAAATTCCCTTAAAGTCAGTTATTGGATCGCAGGTACGTGATTGCAATGATTGAGGCAGGACCAATACCGATATGACAGTCTTACTCGAGATGATAGTATGCTATCTGGTTTGTCTTTATCATCGTATACATGCTTTAGTTCGCTATTGCATATTGATAGAGCCCATAGGATTATTGCTTGACTACCAGCAGTATGATGGCGATCATACACGTGGGAGCTGGGGTCTGTAAGCACATCCTTAAAGAGTCCCTAGTCGTGGGAGTTTCGAGACAGGGCATCGATACTCCAGAGTAGACTAGTGTATACATTCGAGACCCCGACGAGGGGCAATGGCCGGTCTCACAAGCCATTGGTGTCAGTTGATTCACCTAAGATGTATACATGTGCTCATTGGGTTATGAGTACACCGGACAGGACTCGCCGGGAACATGCTAGTTAGTATTATACATATCGTCAGATAGCAGTTCCCTGGTGACATGTGTACAGGTTAGTTCATCGACCTGAGGTCATCGTTTTTCTCGTGTGAGTTCCCACTGTGCTTTGATTTCTACCCGACCACGGCTCAAAGGAGTCATGCAAACAGGTCTTTTTTGGGTATAGTCCCGAGCCACATGAAGGAAAGTGAGCGGATCGGCAGGGGATTCGTCTCTCCCGGTATTGGGGGTGAGATCGCGCTGTGTCTAGGAGAGCCATTACACAAAGCCCTCAGACGAGGCAGGAGATTTACTGGTAGATACTCCAGTAGTATCTCAGGGTGTTCTGGGCCACTCTCTGACACGACTTATACTGCTATTGGGGGTCTGATGTTACCAACCCCTAGGCCGATATGCGATACTCATAGACGAACGGACTGGACTGTATGTATGTTGTCACTGTTAGGCTCAGTAGGGTTTATAGATGAGTTCGCTCGTCAGCTTCCCTTCCAATCAATACATAGGCAAACGTTACGTGCAGCTCGTACCTCTGACGTGCTAGTGGTTATACCCAGTGCCAGTGTGTTGATGAGTCATTAGAGTC
The DNA here is from genome assembly GCA_030015575.1 of Agapanthus africanus. Classification (NCBI taxonomy): domain Eukaryota; kingdom Viridiplantae; phylum Streptophyta; class Magnoliopsida; order Asparagales; family Amaryllidaceae; genus Agapanthus; species Agapanthus africanus. The sequence continues at coordinate 699,028,731 of CM057338.1, forward strand.
CCCCACAGACAGTTTCCCAAGTTCGGGAGAAACGTTGTAGAGGCCCTATGGTTTTATGGCAAGTTTCGGAAAATGCACGTGCGTTTTCGCACGTGTCATATTTCGGACAGATAATACTGGTCGGCTTTGGTTTAAGCCGGATCCGAGTATTATACTGCGTAGATATAATATCTTTGTCTCAGTTGCATTTGTATTCGGTCGTAATACAAATGCGGGTATGTTTATACTGATACGGGGTTATCCTGAAATTCGTTTCAGGATCACTTTTGGAAGTTGCCAGTTTCCAGTATTCTTTCAGCCGTATTTAACATTCGGTTAAATACGGATTTATCTTTTCTTCTTAAGGGTGAGTCATAGGGTGAGTCATGTGTGTGGATGGTTCTTGGAGATGACTAGGATGGTGTGGTGGCTTAGTGCATTAATGGAGCATTTATGTGCTGATGACTTTGTATTATGAATCATTGTATCATTTATTGTGTTCATACTAGGTGTTTAGATTACTCATTTTTTCATTAGTGCTAATGGTCACCTCCCCTGTCCTACACTCACCTCCCCCCACTCTATATATGGCCGGCCTCCCCCCTTCTTGTTTGATTATAGTTGCTTGAGGGAAAAGATTGATATTGTTTTGGACTCATGGAAATTAGATAGCCTCATTTCTCATTTCACCCGATTCCAAAAGGCAACTTCATTAACCGTTCGTCCATAGCTTTGGACGTAATGAGACAAAGTGTTCTACTCATTCTCTACATTATCTTGATCGTCTCTTCTAGCAAACTTGACGACCGAGTTGCCTCGGTTCAGAGGCGGGAGCCCGTTTAAAGATCCGTCGACGTGGGTGCCACCTGGACGAGAAGACTAGAGAGTCAGGAGATCGGTGCAGCCACAACAAAGCGTGGGATGATGGTTGAAGACCGAAGGACTCGGATCATTCGGTATAACGTTTCTACCCACTTTGTAGTTTGTTAGTTAGCTTTAATGGCAGATCCGGGTTATAGTATGCAATAGCGCCAATTCGTAAAAAGTTTTTGTTCCGCGTTTGGCGTCTGTTAGACGGCTGGGGCGCTACTGTGGACTTACATTGGTATCGGAGCCTCACCATTAAGCTTTACTAACTTGTGCTAACACGTTTAAAACATCGATCGAACGGATTTTCGAAAACCGCAAATTCCAAGTTCACAGTTTCTGTGGAATTTAAATCAGGTCCAAAAATTATTTTACATATCACAGAAAACAAAGCAGAGTTTTTTAAGCAAACTGGGAAATTTTGAGCACGTGATCCCACAAGACCGCCGCGGATCTGCGGTCAAACCTAGGTTTTGACCGCGGAACCGCAGCCGTACTGTGGGAACAGTGCATCAAAAGTTTCCAGTAGGCTTTCCTTGGTAAATTGTGGTTTTTGGAATATTCTTTTGGGCCCAGTTTTTGTTACTGTACAGCAGATGTACGTGGGGCCCACTTCGGGAAGTTTTGTCGATCGAAATTTTAAATTTGTTAGTTTACAGTATTTACATTATATCTCCGACCGGGAATGTCATTTGAGCGATAAACGCGTCTAATTGCTATAGTTCTTTTAGACGGGTTTGCGAACATGACATTCGCGTTGATGTTCTGTGTTGTGCTGTGATGTTGCGGATTTATCGTGGTGGATAGCAGGGTGCAATGATAGTGCAGTTTGGATATATTTGTACATTTGATATTGCTAGGCGAGCGTCCAACATGTGGACTGCCGTCACTGCCTGTTGTATAATATTCTTTTGGGGCACGGCCTGGTTGAGGTCGATGTACCCGTTGTACATATTTTATTTTTTGTACTAGGTTTATCCCGCGACGGAGTGCATGGATAGCCGGGTTTGGAGGGCAACGGGTCCGTATCTCATGGCTTTGAGAGGCAGAGGGGCCTCACTCTAGAATTGGCAGACTATTCACCGCACTCATAGGGGGTACAGGTTGACCCAAGGAGGGGTGCTCAAGTTACCGGATTTCGTGAAGTGCCAGGTGGTCCATTCATTTTTGCTGTAGGGGACTGCCTCGCTTCAGGTTTTGGCGGGTAACTTGCCGCACCCGTAGGGGTCTAGGTTTCATTGCACAGGCTATCCACACGATAAGGGGAACGTCAGGTTTCAGCAGCGGCTCTGTGAAACCCGGGGATCCCAGATTATCTGTATTGTTCTGTGATGCTTATTACCTTTTTTGTAATATTGCATATTATCACGCCTGGAGCGATTATTGTATATTGGTATATATACTATTAGATGTTGTATATGTTTTACACCCGTGCTAGTCCAGCCCCCGCTCTGTCGTTAATTAAGTAACCTAACGGGTGATGACGGGACCCAGTGGCGAATGCGGATGGCATATACGTATATTTTATTTTCGTTCTTTTCTGGTGTAATTGATTGATGGGACTGCATTGATTCTAATCGGTGCAAGGATAAAACAAACGTATATTTGATGTTGTCGGAACAATTTTAAAAGTTGTTATTACAAAGACGTTTCCTTTTGTTATGCATAGTGATATTCGGTTGGAATATCCTGCACCTCATTCGATGAGGCAAGGGCTGATATCCCTTCACCGGGAGAGACCCCTTGGGCAGAAGTTTGCGTCAGGGTAATAACTTCAATATAGTCGATTACAAGTTGCTTAGCATAGTGATATTCAGTTGGAATATCCTGCACCTCATTCCACGAGGAAAGAGCTGAGATCCTTTCACCGGGAGTGACCTCTTTAGCAAAGGTTTTCGCCACTATATTTTTATAAAAAGCTATCAGGTTTCTCCAACTATAAGTGCACGCGGCACCCCGGCCGTCATCCCGAGGCCAAAATGCGGAAGCGTTAATTTACTTTAATTTTTGAAACCGGCACCACCGCGCACTAAATACCCGGATCGGGCCATTAAACTAGTCCTAGCTAACTAGAGAAGGGGTAGAGAGATATACCGAGTGACCCGTGTCCTCTGGTATTCTCGTCGTTGTCCCGATCTCCCGCGGAAACTCCGGTCGTCGCCTCCTCGCCGGAAGGGCACCACATCGCCGGCTTCTTTTACGGGCTCCCACCTCTGGTCCGAGGCGGCAACTCGGGCACGAAGTTGGCGAGTCGACCTCGGGCACGAAGTTGGCGAGTCGACATGCCCAAGGTTTGCTATAGAATAGTGTAGTGAGCTATGTCTCATTTGGGGTAGTGGATGTTGCCATATGTTGGAGGTATGAGATATAAGCTTTTGGAGGAGGAGCTAAAATGATTTTTACCAAGCCAAATGGGTGTAAATCCCCCACTAAAAAATTAGGACAGCCCCAAACTTTTGGCTCGCCAAGCATAGTGGTAGAATGAGAGAGGAGGATGAGTGTCGTGCAAGAAAGAATGATGATTCATTATGAGAACAAAATCATCACCAACAAAAACCAACACTCCACCACCATCTCACATCTCATCACTAGAAGTCAAGCCATCATGAAGTGAGCAAGTCAAATGATGGTGCAACCATCATGACACAAGAATATGCAAAGACAACCCTCCACAATGCTAATTTGCACAAATGCAAATAAGCCCTCCTCCACCAATCTTTGGCCAATGAAAGATACAAAGAAAAATGGCCGAAACGGAAAGCAAACTGGCAACTCCAGAAAACTGATCCCGTAATAAATTACAGGAAAACCCCGATACTTTGTATACACACCCGCATCTGTATTCCGACCGAATACAAATGCAATGAGACAACATCTACACTGTACTATACTAGGATCCGGCTTAAACCAAAGCCCGCTAGTATTTTCCGTCCGATCATGATCCGTGCAATACCGCACGTATCTGATCGAACCCTGCCATATCTCCGTACGACCTCTACAGCGTTTCGCCCGAAACTTGAGCAACTGGTCTGTGGGGGACTCTAAAGACTCATCAATACTATGGCTGTGGATTTAACCACTAGCATGTCAGAGGTATTAGCCATACGTGACGGGCTACCAGCTATTGACCAAAAGGGACGTCTGTGAGCGAACTCATCCTGACACCCTACTGAGCCTGTCAGTGACAATATCCATACAGTCCGGTCCGTTCGTCTATGAGCATCGCATGGCGGGCCTAGGGGGTTGGTAAAAGTCAGACCCCCAAAAGCGGGTACAAGTCGTGTCGGAGTGTAGCCCAGAACACTCTCAGATACTACTGGAATACCTACCAGTAAATCTCCTGCCTTGGCCAAGGACTTTTCATGTACTGGCTCTCCTAGATACAGCGCGACCTCACCCCCCAATACCGGGAGAGACGAACCCCTGCAGATCCACTCACTGCCTCCATGTGGCTCGGGACTGTACCCAACTAAAACATGTTTGCACGTCTCCTTTGAGCGTGGTAGGGTAGTAATCAAAGCACAGTGGGAACTCACACGAGAGAAATGACGATCTCAGGTCGATGAACTAACCTGTACACATGTCACAAGGGAACTGTTATCTGACGTTAGGTATAAGACCAACTAGCATGTTCCCGGCGAGTCCTGTCCGGTGTACTCATAACCCAATGAGCACCTGTATACATCTTAGGTGAACCAACTGACACCAGTGGCTTTTGAGACCGGCCACCGCCCCTCGTCGGGGTCTCGACTGTATACACTAGTCTACTCTGGAGTATCGATGCCCTGTCTCGAAACTCCCACGACTAGGGACCTTTTAAGGATGTGCTTATAGACTACCAGCTCCCACGTATATGATCGCCCTCATACTGCTGGCAGTCAAGCAAGAATCCTAGATGCTCTACCAACATGCAATAGTGACCTGTAGGGTCACCTAAAGCAGTACACGATAATAAAGATAAACCAGATAGCATACTATCATCTTGAGTAAGACTGTCCTACCGGGATAGGTCCTCCCTCAATCATTGCAATCACGTGCCTGTTATCCAATAATTGACTCTGAGGGCACTATCTCCAACAATCTCCCACTTGCACTCAAGGCTAATTATTGCGATGTCGCATACTCACAGCCCGTGTGATACCCGAACACCCAACTCCTCTCCAAGTCAGTCTCACAAAGCTCGTTTGCGAAACTATTGCGTTCGAGGAATAGCCTCAATGAGTGGATCCGCTTTGATGTTTCTTTCTATGTCTCTCTTAATCTCAAGTTCGCGGAGAAACCTATCTCCCGAAATGAGCAATACCTGTCTTAGAATGTGTCTGGATGTCTGATGGGACCTAGCTCATAAATGAACTCCAAATCCAAACTTCTTAGACTGTATCGTCAACTGAACCTAATCAGTATCCTGCGCCATGCCTCCCTCAGTATCCCCTTAGACCACCTATCAAAAATACTGCCCTTCGTCAGAAGGAAAACTATAACTCTGACAACCGCTCTGTCATTCAGGTCACCTTGGAAGCCTGGAATGATAACCGTCTCCCGAATGGGGCTGTCGTTATCATATCCCTAGAACATCCACTTATGTTCTAAAACTGCTTCCTAATGTTCCTCCAGGATTGGATCAATATCAACTTATTGCACCTACTGCAAAAACAACCATCTGGTGTGGTACTTGACATCTCATGATTGACTCAATTGCCTAAGCAAGTGATCTGTCAATCATAGCGCATCCCTCTCCCCTTTAGTCTGTAAGACACCTTTAGAGAGGGTGACTCCATCACTTGCAGGAACAGTACCGTGCCAGGAGTCGTCCATTCAAAATACTCTTAGAATGCTGTCTAAGTACCCAGATGGGAAACTATCCAAATCTAGATCTAAAACCATAGATCCAGTAACCAGAATGTTTGATATGAAATCCCTTTCCTTTGTGGAGAAACCATTGTGTGACAACCAAAGTATAACCATCGTAGTACAGGAATATCACTTCCTACTCTCTGTATGTCATCCAAATATCAGGACAACACACCCTACTACTTTCTTAACAGATCCATCCCCTGTTCTGATGAAGTCAAACCTATGACTGTCACATCAGAAATAGATGATCTATCTCCGCTATATCTGCTTTAGTCTATAAATAGACACAAGCCACCTATCCACTAATGGTTCCGCTGCTCCCACTGACCATGACAACCCTCTGGCAGAGTCATATAGACGTACACTTCTAAAGCTAGTTTAGAACGACGCTATACTCATCCTCCTGCCAGGTTTCACAGCCTGGAACAACAGCAATGGCAAGTCTGGTAAACAAGAACCTCCCCGCTACCGTCCTTGAGGCTACCGGAGTACCTCTCTGGTGCATGAGGTTACCCACCATATCTGTGGAGTGGCTAATGGAATGTCAAACCAGATTGAATCTTTAGGTTCTTATTAAGTCTTCAGTAATCGTTTGCGGTTCTGGAATCACTTCCAGTTCCACCATACTCCACTACTGTTTTCTGAAAAAAAATCCATTTTTGTTAAAACGGTGGCGAGTCTAGAACAATATCACTATTGATCTTCCAGATGGTAGAAAGTCAACCCTCGTCATAGCCTGGGTCAACCCACAAACAGCCATTACAGAAACGTGCCTTGAGTTATTCAGAGTCTGGTTTTAAGCATAAGCCGGACAACTCCCCGTACCTTAACATCGTTAAGATATGAACTGTTCTATATCCAATATAGAACCAGAGGCACTGATTTAATTGAATCAGATTCAAATCATGCAGCTGTCTCCAGTGCATGTCAACTAAATGGAGAGAGACCGATCAGCATTACTCAACTTTGGAGTTCTTCCAATTATGAGTAATCTGAAAGAGAAGCAAGTTCTTTAATCATTACTATCAACTGAATACCCTACACAAGTATCTACATCTTCGATCACCTTGAAGAATCCCGATACTTGCAACACCTGGTTCTCTACTTTATTCATATACCTATAACTTCTCAAAATTCGGACCCTGTGTTTCCGCGAAACACCTGTCCAAAAACTAGAGAAGTCATAAGTAAACCGAATATAGTACGAGAACCAACCCCTCTGTCCTAATGGACACTGGACAACATACAATACTCTGTATAAGTCCCTTGAGTCTAATAACTCATTCCCTGTGTGTCGTAGGTTGAAAACTGTACTATAGTTATGAAGAATTACACCGCTGTTTAATGCTCCTTACCTAACCATGCACTGATATGGGTAAATGTCATAGACATAATTTCAAAAAGGTATATCTCACTCTATGGAAATAGACGTACAGATATATCAATTTGAAATTGGTGCACAACAGCGGATATTCAAAACCAAATATTTGCCGTCTGGCAAACAACCCAGGTGACTTCCTCAAATATCACCGATTACAACGAATCCCGATATAATGAGGATGATCACCCAATGCCCAATAATTTACTCCCACTCATCATCTGTAAAACCATACAGATGTGAGAATCATAACTGGTAAATACATACCCTGGAGTAAGTATCTAATTAGGAAATCAGTTTTCTTTTAACATTACATAGTGAAACTGAAACATTGAAATGTTTCGATAGGGTATGCCGGTATTCCTAGTAATGCCACTTCCATTATCCAGATTCACAATTGTAACCGTATAATTCTTTGTCACCTCTCCAAATCCCTTTATATGTCTTTAGTCATTACCTTCTGCACACCCCTTTAGGCCAAATGGTTTTCTTCCTTCCCTACCGTTCGGCACTAGCCTATGGTTTGGAAGAAGACTATCCAATAAGCATAATGGGTGTACTGTCCTAATACTAGGAGCACTCGCATTGCGAGAGAAGGTGAAGATAAAAGACAACCGAATAGACCTTATTCCTATTTCTCCTGAAACAGAATCCATCCCCGAACTGGAACAGGTTCCTTTCGAGTTCGTATATAACCATACGATGGAGTATCCAATAAACTGTGGATCTTCGTAGTGATACGGAATGTTCTGGAGAAATACAAAGGTGATTTTAGGATTGGCGAAGAAATACTTGGTTTGGTCGTGAATATCAGTCGGAATTTACTTTGCCCTCTTACTGATCCCTTGATATGTCTTTACTTAATACCTTCTGTACACCATCGTTATGCTAATTGGTTTTCTTCATTCCCCACCGTTCGGCACCAGCCTAAGGTTTGGAAGAAGACTATCCAATTTGCGTAATAGGTGTACTATCTCCTAAACCAAGGAGTACTCGCAATCTGAGAGAAGGTAAAAGGAAAAGACAACTGAATAGTCATATCCGTTTCCTCCAGAACCGGAAACCATCCTCGAATAAATTCCTTCGAGTTCGTATATAACCATACGATGGTTTTGTCCAATGGAAGTGGACGTTCGTAGTTGTCACGCCCCGCTTCCCAGAGTACGCTAAAATAGGCACGTGACATAGCCAACCATGCTACCTGTGGTTAGGAAAAATCCTTCCACAGTCACATTACGGCTGTAGAGATATCAAGAACAGGAAAGTAAACTAACTATCTAGTACATGTCCATAAGCCAGAGTAAAAGAGTCAAGAAATGCTATAGTATATGGAAGCAAAAGATCAAATAAACACCTGGAAAGTAAGACTGGATACCGACATGATCCCTACCGCTCGATCTAACAGCGGCAAACTCCTGATCAGTTTGTAACAAAGGTAGAGGATCTGGGCCATGCAAAACCCAGACGTCAACGCGTCATAACATCAAGCAATAATAAATGAACAGGATACACGAGATATGCAGGCATGAATCATAAATAGTAACAAGTCAACAGGGATGTATAACAGTGAAGTGTATCAGTGTATGTGACGTGCAGTGATCAATCTAAACTGTGCTACTGGGTTGTCTACTCTAAAGTTTGTTTGAAATCAATTAATGTAATCCTCCATGTAACTCAAAGGATATGTCCCATTACCTCCCGGGACCACGGATCAGGAATATATGAACAAAGAGTGGTTCTGTCCCGTTACCCCCCGGGACCACGGATCCAGATTTAAGAGTCACGAATGGCTCTGTCCCGTTACCCCCCGGGACCACGGATCAAGATGTAAGAGTCACGAATGGCTCTGTCCCGTTACCCCCCGGGACCACGGATCAAGTAATACCCTTTTAAGTTACACTTTAGTTTACACTTTTGATTTTCCCATACCCCCAAGGTTATGTGTTCAAGTCAGGTATTCCGTAATCAAGAACTAATGCCAACACAGGATCAGGTAGGTGCAGGTTTGTCTGGATAGACAACAGGATCGGTCCATAAGGACTACATGTCAGGTTTGTTGGCATTAGACACAAGATCAGGTAACAGGTAAAGCCATGGTACATCAAGTCAAGTCAAGTAGTGTATGTAGGTGCCAGGTCATGTCGAGAGTGTACGGTACCGTGTCGGGTCAAGTAATATGTGTGTAGCAAGTCATGTCAGGGTGTAAAAGATATCATGTGGGTGCTCATAATCGACTAACATAATCATGGTTATAAATAAACAAGCATGGGTATTATCAGAACAGTAAACTGGCACATGTAATATGATATGCGAATGGGTACAGATTAAACTACTTGGATGCACGGTTATCAGTTTGGGTTTAAGAGATAGTTTCAACATTACATGCATGCAGAATAAATGTGGATGATAAAATCATATTAATATGTACTAAAACAATCTAGAGATGTGTTTGAATATGAATTAGACTAGATGTATGCAACCGGTCGTCCGATAGAGTATAAACTACAAAAGGGTATTATAGCTATGCAAACAATTGGGATGATGAGATCTAACATATAAATGTGGTTATTAGGTTTAGTAAACTAAATGCGACAGTTAGGTTTCAAATTCTAAATCTGAAATATGTAAACGGGACATCGTGCTGCTAACTTGGAACTCATGGATTTAGATTCTATTTACAGATTTAAAAAGAAAATAGATAAATTAATATAGGAATAGTATGAATAGCATGTAGCAAGTTTCACTTGCCTCGACGGATCGCGAAGCGGTAAACGGAACGTCACGCGTCGGCGGGAAAAGTCATGACGCGCGCACGGTACACGGAATGAGTCCAAACAAGGAACAGTGGGATCACCCGGGTCAGATGTCCTCGCTGGATCGTCGAAATCGTCGACGGCCCGACCGGATTCCGGCGATCTAAAAACAACAGTGAATAAAAGATAACAGAAAATGCACAAAGAAACAAGAAGAGAAAAAGGGAAAGAAAGGAAGAGGAATGAGACTAAACTGGCTTACAGGGTTGTAGTGGGGTGATCTGGTGATGGCGAGGTGAGGAGACGACGACGAGGCGACGGGCGCGGGCGAAGAAGGAAGGCGGAAAAGAAAAATATAATGGGGAAGACGAAGAGGGGCGAGAGAGAGACGTGTTAAAATTTAAGGGTAACAAATCTTTTATGCATGTGCAGAGAGAGAGATAAAGAGAGATATAAACTGTTTAAAAATATAAAATATATATTTTTTTTAGAGATGGAGAGAAAATCAGGAGAGAGAGGAGAGAGAGAGAGAATCGGGTGAGAGAGACGAGACAGAGAGAGAAAGAGAGAATTAAGAGAGAGAGACGAGATGGAGAGAGAAAGAGAGAATTAAGAGAGAGAGAGAGAGAGAGAGAGACGAGACAGAGAGAGAAAGAGAGAATTTAAGAGAGAGAGAAAGAGAGAGAGAGACGAGAGAGAGAGAGACGAGAGAGAGAGAGAGAGATTTTAATTATATTAAATGATTATAAAATATTTATATAGTTAAAGAAGATTTGAAAAATATTATAATATTAATCCGTTTTGAGATTTTGGCAAATACAAATTTACTCCAAAACACGCCCGGGTCGGGTCTAAAAATTCAGATTTAAAATATGAAAAATATATGTGGCTTCCGAATTTCAAAACGAGTGCTCAGGTAACGAAAAAGCATACCCCCAAAAACGGATGCACGTACGTGCGCGTAGCCATCCAAACACGCCCGTTTCACTGAACGGGACAAGAACAAGATGCGCGGATGCTACCACAGGGTATCATGCAGGCTATGAAATGCAATTTTAAATTATTTTAAGTGATTTAAATTGTTATATGCAAAAGATGCGATACTAGATAAAATGCCAGTATGCAGTATACATGAGATTCACGTGTCTTTATAAGAAGTCAGGGTAATCTATAAATATGAATCAACCAGTTCAAGTAAGCGGGTCGGGTCGAATGCAATGTAAAAGTAAACTACCATTCGCATCTAAACATGATAAATCAATAAAATACCACAGACAAAAAAATACGGAAACAGAAATTGGTATAACTGAACTCGGTTGTCACAGTTGTAATACGGGGTGTCCTGGAAAAAAGGGTAAAAGTAGGAGTGGCAATGAGGTATGCAACTCTGACAATCCAAAAGCCAGTGTTTAAGAAGGTTCGGTTAATTTTGGTCACTAAGTCATAGTCTTAGGGTCGGGTCATGGTCGCTGCCAAAAAGAGAGAGAAAAGAAACACTCAGCGTGCACTCTAACCTAGATCAGAATGGTTACCAATTTATCTAATCTGGAAACCTCCCACTGTACCGTCAAATTCTCCTCCAAACCTGAAAGAAGAATTAGTCGGGATCACCCGAGGAGTAAACCAACTCATCAGTGGGAATCGGGATCCAATTATCATCGCATGATAATGTGACGGAATCCGCTCACGTTATCACACACCAGAAGGTATGCGCATATCTGGCAAGTTTCAGTTTCTTTAGAAACTCCCGATGTGATTTTTGCCCCATGCTCTTATAACCATGGCGTGAGGTCAAAATATCATAAGTCACATGTCAAGTGTTTACCCCAATCAGAGCAAAGCTCTGTTCAAATTCCAAGGCGGGAGATGAAGCAGCGCTTCATCTTCCCCCAATCAGAGCAAAGCTCTACTTTGAAAAATCTAAATTTTAATAAATGAAGCAACGCTTCAGATTCTTTGCGCCGCGCGCAACGCGCCACGTGTCAGGCGCAGATACATCAGCGCCACGCCCAAGGCAGCGCACCCAATCAGAGCAAAGCTCTGTTTTAAACAAAATTAAATGAAGCGACGCTTCAGATTCTTTGTGCCGCGCGCAACGCGCCACGTGTCAGGCGCAGATGCATCACCGCAGCGCCCAAGGCAGCGCACCCAATCAGAGCAAAGCTCTGTTTTAAGAAAAATTAAAGGAAGCAACGCTTCAGTTGCGCAAGCACTGCGCTGCGCGACACGTGTCAGCGCAGATGCGCTAGCGCAGTTGCGCTGCGCGACACGTGTCAGCGCAGATGCTCTAGCGTAATTGCGCTGCGCTGTGCGCTGCGCGACACGTGTCACGCGCTGGGGCATTTGCGCCAAACAGAATTAAGATTTTAAAAAAATCTTTCTGTTCTTGTTAAAACAAGAAGATTTTCTTCTGTAAAACAGAAGCCCTTAGATCAAAGATCCAACGGTGGGGAAAATTCCCCAAATCACTCAGAGAAAAATCTCTTCAACAAAATTAACTAATTTATGGGCACTATAAAAGAGACCCCAGAGCTCAATTCAAAGGGATCAACATTTTCTTGAAAAAAGTCAAGAGCTTCAAACAGAGAGAGAATTCTAAGAAAATTGTTGGAGATAGTGCCCTCAGAGTCAATTATTGGATCACAGGCACGTGATTGCAATGATTGAGGGAGGACTTATCCCGGTAGGACAGTCTTACTCAGGATGATAGTATGCTATCTAGTTTATCTTTATCATCGTGTACTGCTTTAGGTGACCTGACTGTAGGGTTCCTAGGCACTCTAATGAAGTCTCACAAGGCATCAACCATGCCAATTTCAAAAATTATGGGTGCCGAGAAACCCTAATACGGATCGTTGAGTAGAAGTTTAGGCGAAAAGATAATCTAGTTAACTACTTAACTAAAAGTTAGATGCTACAACCTTTGTAGATCCGGTTCTCCACTTCCTTAGCTCCACGTGGGTGTCCTCTCGCTGTCCATCATGAATCCCGAACTCAATCGTCGGCTTCATCGGAGAAACGGGCGAGCTAGGTCGTCGGCTTTGTGTCAAAGACGATCTACGTCGAGGCATCACAAGTTCAAGCTCCGACTTCACAGAGTTGTGAAACTTGTGAAGAAAACACCCAAAACAACTTGGCAAGAGGTAGAGGGTGAAGAAATAGGAGGTGGGTTCACTTTAGAATTGGATTTCTCTCACTTTAGCTCAAGTTGCCATTGATGGCATCAAGCTTTTTTCTTGAAGATGAAGATAAAAGAAGAAGAAAGAATATGATAAGTGTTGAGATAAAAATAAAAATAAATCAATACTTATCATAATGTGAACCATAGTTAAGTGTAGAGAATTAACTAAGGTTAGAAGAATGGTTAGGGTTTAGTGTGAAGACAAAATGGTCACAAAGTCAAAGCTTCATGAAGCTTCAACAATGTTCAAGAATGAAAGCAACCATTTTGTATTCTTATCCCATTCTTTTTCCAAAAATGAATAAATAAAAGAATGGATAAATAAAAACCCTAATCACTTTCTTAACCTAAGTTTAATTCTATACACTTAACCCAATGAGCATGCATCATCAAACATGATACAAACATGTGCACAAAAATATATCACATATACAATTTGCACATCAAGTGAGAATATCCATTTAAAGTGAACCAATACTAGTTAATGCAAAGTAATATATCAAATATATAATTATACATTAAATCATTAAATCAACACTTGACTTAACGATCCGGTCATATCGCATATAACCGACTAGTATCCGATGTATCGGCTTATCGAATCAATGATTCGATAACTAGGTCATATCGAATATAACCAATCGATACATCCATCGTGAGAATGAAATACGGTATCACATACACGTATTATTCTCGGTCCTGCACATATCTCATATGCGCTCCTATTTCGTTTCGCTTGAGCTAGGAAACCTCTGTGTAGGACTCTAAAGACTCGTCAATACGCCGGTAGCAGATGATGATCATATCAAGCACCCACAAGCCGCAAGCGGTCTGCTAAACGTAACGGCCATCCGGGTATTGGGCGATCAGAAGATCGACGAGCTAGCCCGCTCACACTCCTGTGAATCCAACCAGTAACACTTACCGTACAGTCCGGTCTGTTCGTCTGATATGTCGCATATCAAGTCTAGGGGTGGTAAACGTCAGACCCCAATAACCGATAAGTCGTGCCGATGTGAGACTCATAACGGGTCGAGAAACTACTGGTAACACTTACCAGCAAATCTCTGATCAGCCCTGGCCAGGGACTTCCCTGTTACGGCCAATCGAGCACAGCGCAACATCAACCCCCAATACCGGGAGAGACGAAACCCCTCCTATCGCTCATTGCCTCCATGTGACTCGGGACTGTGCCCAAAGACCACCGTTTTGCACGCCCTCATGGACGTGGTAAGGTGGAGATCAAAGCACAGTGGGAATCACACAAGACTCTATGACGATCTCGGGTCTACAGACTAACCTGAACCAGTGTCACCCGAGAACTGCCATCTGACGTGAGGTATAATACCTTCTGGGAGTTCTCGGCGAGTCCGTCCAGTGTACCCAGTATCCACTGAGCACCCGTATATCATCTCCGATGTCAAACACCAATGGATATGGGATCATCCATCGCCCATCTGTATGGGTCGAGAAGGTATACGCTAGTCTACTCTGGTATATCGATGCCCCGTCTCGATACACCCACGACTAGGGACCTTGAATGATGTACTTATGAACTACCATGTCCCCACTAGTATGATCTGCATCATAAACCAGGTAGTCAAGTACACATCCTAAGGGCTTTATCAACATGTAACTATAAGACAGTTTAAAGAGACTAGTGTACATGTTAAGATAAAGAGTAACCAGATAGCATACTATCATATCGAGCAAGAAAGTCATCTCTATATATGTCCAAGCATCCAATATAATATACATCATCTGTACAATACTGGCCTCTAGGGCATACATACAACTAACAATCTCCCACTTGCACTAGGGCCAGCTGTTGTAGTATCGCATACCGAGCATCCCGAAGAGTCTCTCAAACTGTATCTGGAGAATGGCCTTCATGAGTGGATCCGCTGTGTTGTTCTTCGTGTCAACCCTCCTGACCTCGATCTCCCGGCGATCAACTATCTCCCGGATCAGGTGATACCGCCTCAGAATATGCCTGGATCGCTGATGGGACCTGGGTTCCTTGGCCAAAGCTACCGCTCCATTGTTATCGCAATACAAAGGTATTGGATGCTCAATGGATGGAACCACTCCAAGTTCAGTAATGAACTTCTTGATCCAGACAGCCTCTTTGGCAGCATCGTTGGCAGCGATGTATTCAGCCTCCATTGTCGAGTCTGCCACGGTTTCCTGCTTGGAACTCTTCCAGCTAACCGCCCCTTCGTAAAGGGTAAAGACAAAACCCGACTGCGACTTAGAGTTGTCCTTATCACTCTGGAAGCTCGAATTGGTAAAGGACTCCACTTGGAGTTCCTCGTTACCATACACCAAGAGCATCTCTTTAGTCCTTCGTAAGTACTTGAGAATGCTCTTCACAGCTGTCCAGTGACTCTCTCCAGGATCAGCTTGATACCTGCTCACTACACTTAGTGAGTATGCAACATCGGGTCTGGTACATAGCATCGCTACATGATAGAGCCTACAGCTGAAGCATAGGGTATCCCTTGCATGCGAGCTCTCTCCAAATCAGTCTTGGGAGACATCTCTTTGGAGAGAGTGACTCCAGAGATCGTGGGCAAGTTCCCACGCTTGGATTCTTCCATACTAAACCTCTTTAGTATGGTGTCAATGTACCTGGATTGGGACAATCCCAACATCCGTTTGGATCTATCTCTATAGATCCTGATTCCCAATATGCAGGAGGCATCACCATGATCTTTCATTGAGAATCTCTGTGATAAGAAGAGCTTGACCAATTGCAGCATAGGAATATCATTTCCTATCAAGAGTATGTCGTCCACGTACAATACGAGGAAGACAACCTTACTCTCTGCCACCTTTTTGTAGATACAAGGTTCATCTGGATTTTTGACGAAATCAAACTCTTTGATAACGACGTCAAAGCAGATGTTCCAACTCCGCGATGCTTGCTTTAATCCATAAATGGATTTAAGCAGCTTGCACACCTTCCCGCTGCTCCCACTATCTACGAAGCCCACTGGCTGAGCCATGTACACGCACTCTTCTAAATCACCATTTAGAAAGGCGGTCTTAACATCCATTTGCCAGATTTCGTAGTCGTGATATGCAGCGATGGCAAGCATGATCCGGATGGATTTAAGCATAGCCACTGGAGAAAAGGTTTCGTCGTAGTCCACACCTGGTCTTTGACGAAAACCTTTTGCTACAAGTCTAGCTTTGAAAGTCTCCACTTTCCCATCTACACCAAGTTTCTTCTTGAAGATCCACTTGCTCCCAATGGGTTTTACCCCTTCAGGAGCAACTTCTAAAGTCCATACTTTGTTGGTGTACATGGATTCCATCTCGGACCGCATTGCATCCAGCCATTTCACTGAGTCCCTACTCGTGATAGCCTGCTCGAAGCTAGTTGGGTCATCATCCTCTATGATGCAATCCTCGCTCCCACCATCCATGAGAAAACCGTATTATCTCTCAGGTTGGCGAGGAACCCTACTAGATCGTCGGAGAGGCTGAGGTTCATTGGGAGCTACTGAATCTTCTGGTTCCACTAGATCTTCAGTTACTGTTTGTGTATCTGGAACCTCTTCCAGCTCTACCACTTTGCCACTAATTTATTTTTCAAGAAATTCCTTTTCTAAAAAGGTGGCATATTGAGAAACAAACACTTTTTGTTCTTCAGAATGGTAGAAAAAATATCCTTGGGAATTCTTAGGATATCCCACAAACTTGCAAAGAACTGACCGTGCTTCGAGTTTGTCTGGATTTTGCCTTTTGACATAGGCCGGACAACCCCATATTTTAACTCGTTTAAAATATGGTCTCTTCCCACTCCATATCTCATATGGTGTGGTAGGTACAGATTTAGATGGAACTTGATTCAATAGGTATGCTGCTGTCTCCAGCGCATATCCCGAGAAGGAAATAGGTAACTCAGCTGTGCTCATCATAGAGCACACCATATCTAATAGGGTGCGGTTCCTCCGTTCTGATTCACCGTTGTGCTGTGGTGTATATGGAAGAGTCAGCTGAGAGAGAATCCCATTCTCTTTTAGGAAGTCCAGGAATTCACCGCTTAAGTATTCACCTCCTCGATCAGATCGAAGGATTTTAATACTTTTTCCGGTTTGGTTTTCGACTTCTTGTTTATATTCTCTAAATTTCTCAAAAGCTTCTGATTTGTGTTTCATCAGGAACACATATCCGAATCTAGAGAGATCGTCAGTGAATGTAATGAAGTACGAAGAACCATCCCTGGCATGTGTAGAAATGGGACCGCATACATCACTATGTATTAGTCCCAAGAGTTCGGTAACTCTTTCTCCGTGTCCCGTAAACGGAGTTTTGGTCATCTTTCCTTTGAGACAGGACTGGCAAGTGTCATAAGATGAAAATTCGAACGGTTTCAAATATCCATCTTTATGCAACTTAGCTAGTCGTGTCGCATTGATGTGACCCAGTCTACAATGCCACAAGAAGGATTCGTTCAGTTCAGAACTCTTCCTCTTGTGTGTGTTTGTTATACTTAGAAATGTTGATTGATTTAGAACATAAATGCCATTGCACAACGTGCCTGATCCAACCAACTTTTGGTTATGGAAAATGTTCATAACATTGTCCTGTAATACAAAATTATTTACTCAGTAAAGAAACCGATATAATGTTGCATATCAGGTTCGGCATATAATAGCATTCGTTCAGAACCAATGTATTACCAGTTGGTAATACAAGGTGATATTCCCCGACAGTCTTAGCTGCAACAATTGCACCATTTCCAACTCTAATGTCTTTATCACCTTCTCCAAGTTCTCTACCTTTCCTTAGCCCATGTAACTGATTACATATATGGGATCCTGACCCGGTATCCAATACCCAGGACGTAGAGCAAATGGAGAAACAGTTCTCTGTAACGAACACACCCGAAGAAAATGCATCAACATGTACTTTCTTCATTCGGGTGGCATGCGAATCCTGGTATTCCCCTATATCCTGTTCATTCCTATAACTCTTATAAGAAAGAACGGAACCAACATTCCCCAGCACAGTATAACATGCGGGTTCGGTCAATACATCCATATTATTATCTTGATTAAGGCATGAAATGGTCGCTACCTGGAGAGAGAGAGAAGAAAACACTTTAGCGTATGCTCGTGCAAGATCAGATTGGTTATTATCTTATCTAATCAGGATGGCTCCCACTGGTTTTTATCAAATCTTCCTTCAAACCCTAAAAGGAAAGACTAGCCGGGATTAATTACACACTACAAGTTCGCCAATCTTTCAGCCAGACCAGTGTCGGTACTTTGAGGGAGGTCCCCCGTGCTTTCGCACGAACCTAATTAATGTAAACCTCGTTTTCCCAGAGGCGTAACCCCGTTGACACCTTTCTAGACACCTACTTGATCGGCTAATTGCAATGTGTAAAACTCTCCCAGGAGTAACTCTTACTCGCAGTGGGTATCGGGATCCAACTATCTCATAGAAGGTATGCAATCTCATTGCAAATTTCAACACTTGAAATTCCCGATAATCTTTTGCCCCTAGCAGCTATATGACCTTAACATAGTCAACAAATCATAAGTGCTAGTCAAGTTCAACCCGTCATTTCCTGATTGAATTAAACCCACCCGCACGACCCTTAACATAGTCAACAAAGTCGCACGACTACCCTAATCCAATCGCATCATATGCTTATACAGATAAGCATTAATTAGCTACCGCACACTACGCCTTAACATAGTCAACAAACGTAGCACGAATACTAACTAGTACTTATCTGAAATGACGGAGGGCTACGACAGGTTTTTCTGAAAACCTATTGCGTAATGAACTTGATATCGTTGTAGAATCAAATGAAGTTTTGAAATGGAGTGATTTTGAGGCTTTTCTAGTTTTGCTAAAGGGGTCACTCCCGGAGAAAGGATCGTCGGTCCTTTCCTCGTCGAATGAGGTGCGGGATATATCATATATATCGCTGTGCAAAGCAAAAACCCAAAAGCAGTCAAAAGCAAACCGAGTGTGTAGTATCTGCCAGTCATTGCTAAAGGAGTCACTCCCGGTGAAGGGATCTCGGTCCTTTCCTCGTCGAATGAGGTGCGGGATATATCATATATATCGCTGTGCAAAGCAATAACTGTAGCTACCTGTTTTGTTTTAAAATTTGATTCTACAACATCTTAGGTTTCTTTCTTTCATTAATCACATTAATGAAGTCCCATCATTTAAGTACCTAAACATCACAGATAAATACGACGTACACTTATGCCATCCGCATTCGCCTCGATGTCCCCTCGTGCACCGTTAGGTTAGGTAACTAACGGCAGAGCGGGGCAAGGCTAGCGCGGGTGTAAAACATAAGTAACGCCTATATAATATATCATATATACTATATACTGTATCCATCACAGAACATCACATGATCACATCACAGATATCGCAGCAGAAGAAACATATGAAATATTGGATATACTAGGACGTCCGTGTTTTCAATACGAGCCAGTATAAAACACGGATTCCATGGTCGTGATGAATAGCCAATCCCACACCCCTAGACCCCTACGAGAGCGGCAAGCAACCCTGCCAATTCTAGGGTCAGGAGACCCGTACTCGACTCCTCGAGTTAGTCTCCCACTGGACCCCAGAACCCGGTTACTTGTGCTCCCCTCCTGGGTCTATCCTAATGCGGAAAAGTAAATAATATACAAAGGGTGACATCTTCCGCTACCTGGAAGTGCCCCAAATAAAAAGAATATTACATACAAGTTTTTACATGAATGAAAATGAAAAACACTCATCTCACATAAAAACCCCCGGCTATTCAAACACGACGATCCAATATAACATATCCAGCAACACATAACATCACATGTCATCAACGTAAGTAAGTACGCATACCCCAATTGTCGTTGATGTATAGCAACGAAACCGGCGATATGAACATACTACACTTACGGTCACAGAAAAGAAAGTGTAAAACTACAACAGTTGGAATCCGCAACCTCTTTAGACATCGCATGCCTAATCAAATGAAATACTTAGACATCACATGCCTAACAGATAAAAATCCCGCATTTTAGTCTCATTATCGAAAACTCTTTTCAATATCATGTGGGACTAAACTGCTAGATTTATAACATTCATTCAGTTATCTCATAACTGTTTGTGAATTCCAATTATTGTATCACATTCTAGATAAACAGAAAATGTTAAACTTTCCGATCGAACAGTCGAATACCCAAGTTTTCCCGATACAGCTCAACATATGAAATAAGTCTAGCAACATTCAGTTCGTGCCTCAGTACCAACGGTCCAGCCATAGAAGGGTCAAGCCAACGCCTCACATGTGGCACGCCGTACTGCCCCAAACCCGAAGGTTCAAAGGGCAGTTCAAGACGGTCACATAATCGAGTTAAGGTTTGTTGTCTTCTAGAGGGTCCATCGTGTTACTTGCACTACTTAGAACGTCGTTAAACTACGGAAAAATCCAACACTTGAAAATTTCCCGACAGGGGAAAAATTGGGTATTTAAATCCGGTCGAACTTTTTAACATATTCTAAAAATTATCCGGAAATACACAAAGACGAAATTTGATAATCCGATCGAAAACATCGAAGCTCTAAAACACCCCAGAAAATTCAACTCTTGAAAAAATATTAAAAATACCCATAAAATTCAGCTGCTGTAATGATGAATTACTGTGCAAAGCATGAGGGGTGACGTCATCACAATACCCATAAAATTCTGCCGCGGTTCCGCCGCACTATTTACTGTTCATGGAATAATTTTTGCATCGTAATTCTTAGATTTCCCTGCTGAATTTTTTAAGCATTTTTAATCTGGAAAAATCCCAGTTTTTAGAAAAAGTCCAGAGAGCTCATAGGTTTTAGGGTTTCGGGTTCGTTCGGACTTCAAACTCCGTCTAGACTTCACCTAAGGATCTAGCTAGGCTCTGATACCACTGTAGGGTTCCTAGGCACTCTAATGAAGTCTCACAAGGCATCAACCATGCCAATTTCAAAAATTATGGGTGCCGAGAAACCCTTATACGGATCGTTGACTAGAAGTTTAGGCGAAAAGATAATCTAGTTAACTACTTAACTAAAAGTTAGATGCTACAACCTTTGTAGATCCGGTTCCCACTTCCTTAGCTCCACGTGGGTGTCCTCTCGCTGTCCATCATGAATCCCGAACTCAATCGTCGGCTTCATCGGAGAAACGGGCGAGCTAGGTCGTCGGCTTTGTGTCAAAGACGATCTACGTCGAGGCATCACAAGTTCAAGCTCCGACTTCACAGAGTTGTGAAACTTGTGAAGAAAACACCCAAAACAACTTGGCAAGAGGTAGAGGGTGAAGAAATAGGAGGTGGGTTCACTTTAGAATTGGATTTCTCTCACTTTAGCTCAAGTTGCCATTGATGCCATCAAGCTTTTTTTTTGAAGATGAAGATAAAAGAAGAAGAAAGAATATGATAAGTGTTGAGATAAAAATAAAAATAAATCAATACTTATCATAATGTGAACCATAGTTAAGTGTAGAGAATTAACTAAGGTTAGAAGAATGGTTAGGGTTTAGTGTGAAGACAAAATGGTCACAAAGTCAAAGCTTCATGAAGCTTCAACAATGTTCAAGAATGAAAGCAACCATTTTGTATTCTTATCCCATTCTTTTTCCAAAAATGAATAAATAAAAGAATGGATAAATAAAAACCCTAATCACTTTCTTAACCTAAGTTTAATTCTATACACTTAACCAAATGAGCATGCATCATCAAACATGATACAAACATGTGCATAAAAATATATCACATATACAATTTGCACATCAAGTGAGAATATCCATTTAAAGTGAACCAATACTAGTTAATGCAAAGTAATATAACAAATATATAATTATACATTAAATCATTAAATCAACACTTGACTTAACGATCCGGTCATATCGCATATAACCGACTAGTATCCGATGTATCGGCTTATCGAATCAATGATTCGATAACTAGGTCATATCGAATATAACAAATCGATACTTCCATCGTGAGAATGAAATACGGTATCACATACACGCATTATTCTCGGTCCTGCACATATCTCATATGCGCTCCTATTTCGTTTCGCTTGAGCTAGGAAACCTCTGTGTAGGACTCTAAAGACTCGTCAATACGCCGGTAGCAGATGATGATCATATCAAGCACCCACAAGCCGCAAGCGGTCTGCTAAACGTAACGGCCATCCGGGTATTGAGCGATCAGAAGATCGACGAGCTAGCCCGCTCACACTCCTGTGAATCCAACCAGTAACACTTACCGTACAGTCCGGTCTGTTCGTCTGATATGTCGCATATCAAGTCTAGGGGTGGTAAACGTCAGACCCCAATAACCGATAAGTCATGCCGATGTGAGGCTCATAACGGGTCGAGAAACTACTGGTAACACTTACCAGCAAATCTCTGATCAGCCCTGGCCAGGGACTTCCCTGTTACGGCCAATCGAGCACAGCGCAACATCCACCCCCAATACCGGGAGAGACCAAAACCTCTCCTATCGCTCATTGCCTCCATGTGACTCGGGACTGTACCCAAAGACCACCGTTTTGCACGCCCTCATGGACGTGGTAAGGTGGAGATCAAAGCACAGTAGGAATCACACAAGACTTTATGACGATCTCGGGTCTACAGACTAACCTGCACAAGTGTCACCTGAGAACTGCCATCTGACGTGAGGTATAATACCATCTGGGAGTTCTCGGCGATTCCGTCCAGTGTACCCAGTCTCTACTGAGCACCCGTACACCATCTCTGATGTCAAACACCAATGGATATGGGATCATCCATCGCCCATCTCATGGGTCGAGAAGCATATACGCTAGTCTACACTGGTATATCGATGCCCTGTCTCGATACACCCACGACTAGGGACCTTGAAGGATGTACTTATGGACTACCATGTCCCCACTAGTATGATCTGCATCATAGTCCAGGTAGTCAAGTACACATCCTAAGGGCTTTATCAACATGTAACTATAAGACAGTTTAAAGAGACTAGTGTACATGTTAAGATAAAGAGTAACCAGATAGCATACTATCATATCGAGCAAGAAAGTCATCTCTATATATGTCCAAGCATCCAATATAATATACATCATCTGTACAATACTGGCCTCTAGGGCATACATACAACTAACACTGACATGTCACTATTACACGTTGATAGAGCCCCTAGGATTCTTTCTTGACCACCAGCAGTATGAGGGCGATCATATAAGTGGGAGCTGGGGTCTATAAGCACATCCTTAAAAGGTCCCTAGTCGTAGGAGTTTCGAGACAGGGCATCGATACTCCAGAGTAGACTAGTGTATACAGTCGAGACCCCGACGAGGGGCGGTGGCCGGTCTCACAAGCCACTGGTGTCAGTTGGTTCACCTAAGATGTATACAGGTGCTCATTGGGTTATGAGTACACCGGACAAGACTAGCCGGGAACATGCTAGTTGGTCTTATACCTGACGTCAGATAGCAATTCCCTGGTGACATGTGTACAGGTTATTTCATCGACCTGAGGATCGTCATTTGTCTCGTGTGAGTTCCCACTATACTTTGATTACTACCCTACCACGCTTAAAGGAGACGTGCAAACAGGTTTTAGTTGGGTACAGTCCCGAGCCACATGGAGGCAGTGAGAGGATCTTCGGGGGTTCGTCTCTCCCGGTATTGGGGGTGAGGTCGCGCAGTGTCTAGGAGAGCCATTACACAAAGCCCTCGGCCGAGGCTGGAGATTTACTGGTAGGTATTCCAGTAGTATCTCAGAGTGTTCTGGGCTACACTCCGACATGACTTGTACCGCTTTTGGGGGTCTGACTTTTACCAACCCCCTAGGCCCGCCATGCGATGCTCATAGACGAACGGACCGGACTGTACGGATATTGTCACTAACAGGCTCAGTAGGGTGTCAGGATGAGTTCGCTCATCGACGACCCTTTTGGTCAATACCTGGTAGCCCATTACGTATTGGCTTATACCTCTGACGTGCTAGTGGTTAAATCCACAGCCAAGGTGTTGACGAGTCTTTAGAGTCCCCCGCATTCTGTTGCTCAAGTTTTCGGGCGAAAAGCTGTAGAGGCCGTATGGAAATATGGCACGGTTCGATCAGATACGAGCGGTATTGCACAGATCAGGATCGGACGGTTAGTACTAGAGGCCGTATGGATATATGGCAGGGTTCGATCAGATACGTGCGGTATTGCACGGATCAGGATCGAACGGATATTTCTAGCTGGCTTTGGTTTAAGCCGGATCCTAGTATAGTACAGTGTAGACTTTGTCTCATTGCATTTGTATTTCGGTTGGAATACAAATGCGGGTGTGTATACACAGTATCGAGGTTTTCCTGTAATTTATTACGGGACCAGTTTTCTAGAGGTGCCAGTTTGCTTTCCGTTTCGGCCAATTTCCTTTGTATCGTTCATTGGCCGAAGTTTGGTGGAGGAGGGCTTATTTGCATTTGTGCAAATAAGCAATTTGGAAGGGGGTCTTTGCATATTATTGTATCATGATGGTGCACCATCCATTGACTTGACTTTTTCCTTCATGATAGTTTTCATGATTGCTTGACTTTGGATATGATGATGGTTGTTGTTGGAGTGTTGGGTTTTGTTGTGATCATTTGATTTTCTCATCATCACTTGCTTTCCACCCACCTCCTTGTCTTTACTCCACTCTCTTCTCCTCATTTTGCATGGCCGGCCACACTTGGAAAAGGGGGGGATGTCCCAAATTTGTTGTGGGGGTTATCATCTCTTTTGACTTGGAAAAATCCCCACAAGTTCCATCTCCAAAAGCCAACTTCAATCCCTCCACCAAAAGGCAACCTCCATGAACCCCAAAATGAGACATGAGCACTACACATTCTACAGCAAATCTTGGGCACGTCGGCTCGCCAACTTCATGCCCGAGTTGCCTCGGTATAGAGGTGGGAGCCCGTAAAAGAAGCCGGCGACGTGGTGCCCTTCTGGCGACGAGGTGGAGACCGGAGCTTCCGCGGGAGATCGGGACGACGACGAGAAGACCGGAGGACACGGATCAGTCGGTATATCTCTCTTCCCCATCTTGTAGTTAGCTAGGACTAGTTAATGGTACGATCCGGGTTTTAGTGCGCGGTGGTGCCGGGTCAAGAAAAATTAAAGTTAACCATCGCTTCCGCATTTGGCCTCGGGATGGAGGCCGGGGCGCCGCCGTGCACTTACAGTGGTATCAGAGCCTCGCCATTAACCTAGTCTAGCTTTGTCTAATGTGTTTTACACTTCCGATCGAACAAATGTTCCAAAACTGTGTTTTTCAAAACAACAGTTTTCTGTCGAAATTTTTTTGTCTCGAAAATTTTTTCAGGTAGTCTCAGAATACTGTGCATGGAATTATAAGCCTACTGTAAAAATTTGGTGGCGAGATCTTTTTATTCGACCGCGGAACCGCGGCCAAACCCAAGCTTGGGCCGCGGTTCCGCCGCTGTTTTGAGTGATCAGTGCACCAATTTTTTACAGAGGCCTCCTGACTTGAAAATAGGGTTTTTGGAACATTCTTTTTGGGCCAAGAATTTCTTTAGTTGCTACTGTTGGAGATAGTGCCCTCAGAGTCAATTATTAGGTCACAGGTACGTGATTGCAATGATTGATGGAGGACCTATCCCGGTAGGACAGTCTTACTCGAGATGATAGTATGCTATCTGGTTTACCTTTATCATCGTGTACTGTTTTAAGTGACCTGACACGTCGCTATTACACGTTGATAGAGCCCCTAGGATTCTTGCTTGACCACCAGCAGTATGAGGGCGATCATATAAGTGGGAGCTGGGGGTCTATAAGCATATCCTTAAAAGGTCCCTAGTCATGAGAGTTTCGAGACAGGGCATCGATTCTCCATAGTAGACTAGTGTATACAGTCGAGACCCCGACGAGGGGCGGTGGCCGGTCTCACAAGCCACTGGTGTCAGTTGGATCACCTAAGATGTATACAGGTGCTTATTGGGTTATGAGTACACCGGACAGGACTCGCCGGGAACATGCTAGTTGGTCATATACCAGACGTCAGATGGCAGTTCCCTGGTGACATGTGTGCAGGTTAGTTCATCGACCTGGGGATCGTCATTTGTCTCGTGTGAGTTCCCACTGTACTTTGATTACTACCCTACCACGGCTCAAAGGAGTCGTGCAAACAGGTTTTAGTTGGGTACAGTCCCGAGCCACATGGAGGCAGTGAGCGTATCTTCAGGGGTTCGTCTCTCCCGGTATTGGGGGTGAGGTCGTGCTGTGTCTAGGAGAGCCATTACACAAAGCCCTCGGCCGAGGCAAGGAGATTTACTGGTAGGTATTCCGGTAGTATCTCAGGGTGTTCTGGGCTACACTCCGACACGACTTGTACCGCTTTTGGGGGTCTGACTTTTACCAACCCCCTAGGCCCGCCATGCGATGCTCATAGACGAACGGACCGGACTGTACGGATATTGTCACTGACAGGCTCAGTAGGGAGTCAGGCTGAGTTCGCTCACAGACGTCCCTTTTGGTCAATACCTGGTAGCCCGTTATGTATTGGCTTATACCTCTAACGTGCTAGTGGTTAAACCCACAACCAAGGTGTTGATGAGTCTTTAGAGTCCCCCACATTCAGTTACTCAGCTTTCCGGCGAAAGGTTGTAGAGGCCGTATGGAGATATGGCAAGGTCCGATCAGATACGTGCGGTATTGCACGGATCAGGATCGGACAGTTTGTGCTATAGGCCGTATGGGTATATGGCAGGGTTCGATCAGATACGTGCGGTATTGCACGGATCAGGATCGAACGGATATTACTAGCCGGCTTTGGTTTAAGCCGGATCCTAGTATAGTACAGTGTAGATTTTGTCTCATTGCATTTGTATTTCGGTCGGAATACAAATGCGGGTGTGTATGCACAGTATCGGGGTTTTCCTGTAATTTATTACGGGACCAGTTTTTTTGGAGTTGCCAGTTTGCTTTCCGTTTCGGCCAATTTTCCTTTGTATCGTTCATTGGCCGATGTTTGGTGGAGGAGGGCTTATTTGCATTGTTGCAAATAAGTATTTGTGGAGGGGGTCTTTGCTTATATTTGTGTCATGATAGCTTTTCATTGACCTTGTCTTGTATCCTCATGATGGCATGACTTTTGAGTCATCATGATGGTTGATGATGGTTGGGGTTGTGTGTGGGTTTGTGTGTGATCATATTCTTTCATGATTTGATTTTGATGCCTTGCATTATTGTTGAAGCCACTCACTTCCTCATGCCAATCTATCTCATTCTCTCCTCTCTCCAATTAGCTTGGCCGGCCACTTTGGCAAGAGGCTGTCCAAATTTTGAGTGTGGGTTTTTTGGCTCATTTCATGTTGCAAAATTCCCACAAGATCATTCTCAAAAGCTCCAAGTTCAATCCCTCCACAAAAGGCAATTCCATAACCCCATATGAGACTTGAGTACACTACATTCTACAGTAAATCTTGGGCACATCGAGTAGCCGGCTTCGTGCCCGAGTTGCCTCGGCATTGAGGTGGGAGCCCGTAAACAAAGTAGGCGATGTGGTGCACTTCTGGCGACGAGGAGGAGGCAGGACATTCCGCAGGAGATCGGGACCATGACGAGAAGACCGGAGGACTTGGATCGTCGGTATATCTCTATTCCCTTTCTTGTAGTTAGCTAGGACTAGTTAATGGTTCGATCCGGGTTATAGTGCGCGGTGGTGCCGGTTTGCTAAGTCCGCAAAATTAAAGTTTATCACCGCTTCCGCATTTGGCCGTCGGATTGACGGCCGGGGCGCCGCCGTGCACTTACAGCTACAGTAATGCTTGGGGCCCACTTGGTAAAATTTGATCGATCGGATATTTTAAACACATTAGTTCACAGTATTTACATTATATCTGCGACCGTGAATGTCACTTGATCGGTAAATCCTGTCTAGCTGCTATAGCCCGGTTAGACGGATTTGCGAACGTGACTTTCACGTTGATGTTCTGTGTATTGCTGTGATGTTGCGGATCGGTCGTGGGGGATAGCCCTGATGCAATGCTAGTACAGTTTTTTGGTTGTATTATGTACATTTGATATTGTGGGGCGAGCGTCCGACATGTGGACTGCCGTCACTGCCTGTTTGTATTATTATTTTGGGGCACGGCCAGGTTGTGGTCGATGTACCCGTTGTATGTATATTTTACTTTCTGTACTAGGATTACCCCAAGGAGGGGTGCACGGATAGCCGGGTTCTATAGAGCAACGGGCCCGCATCTCATGGCATTGAGACGGAAGGGGCTTCACTCTAGAATTGGTGGGCTATTCGCCGCACTCGTAGGGGGTACAGGTTGACCCAGGAGGGGTGCCCAAGTTGCCGGATTCCGTGAAGTGCCGGGTGGTCCATTCACGTCGCTGAAGGGGGCTGCCTCGCTTCAGGTTTTGGCGGGTAACTTGCCGCGCCCGTAGGGGTCTAGAATTTCATTGCACAGGCTATCCACACGACCAGGGGAACGTCGGGTTTCAGCGGCTCTGTGAAACCCGGGGATCCCAGATATCTGTATTATTCTGTGATGCTGTACATTTCTATGATGTTGCATTTTATCACGCATTGAGCGAAATTTAATATATTGGTATATATATTAGTAGATGTTGTATATGTTTTGCATCCGCGCTAGTCCAGTCCCCGCTCTGTCGTTAGTTAGCTAACCTAACGGGTAATGACGGGATCCAGTGGCGAATGCGGATGGCATATACGTACATCAGTATATTTTCGTTCTTTTTGGTGTGATCAATTGATGGGGCTGCGTTGATTCGGATCAATGCAAGTTAAAAACAAACCTTATCTGATGTTGTTGGAACTTTTTTCAAAAAGCTGTTATTTGCAAGGACGTTCACTTTTGTTTTGCACAGTGGTATTCAGTTGGAATATCCTGCTCCTCAGTCGACGAGGCAAGGGCCGAGATCCCTTCACCGGGAGTGACCCCTTGGACAAAAAGTTTGCGTTAGGGCAATAACTTCACTATAGCCGATTACTTTTGCTTTGCACCATGGTATTCAGTTGGAATATCCTGCACCTCATTCTACGGGGAAAGAGCCGAGATCCCTTCACCGGGAGTGACCTCTTTAGCAATGGTTTTCGTCACTATATTTTTATAAAAGCTATCCGTTCCTTCAACGATATCAAGTTCATTACGTTAAAGGTTTTCGCCATAAACCATTCGTAGCCCTCCGTCGTTTCAGACGGGTAGCATGTAGTATTCATGCTATGTTTGTTGACCTTCGTCAAGGCATAGTGTATGGTAGCTTCTTGTTGCCTTTCTGTTGCATAGATAGATGCGTTGGTTTGGGACAGTCGTATAGCCTTGTTGACCTTCGTCAAGGGCTTGTACGGGTGGGTTCAAATTAACCTGGACAATGACGGGTAGAACTTGACA
The DNA here is from genome assembly GCA_030015575.1 of Agapanthus africanus. Classification (NCBI taxonomy): domain Eukaryota; kingdom Viridiplantae; phylum Streptophyta; class Magnoliopsida; order Asparagales; family Amaryllidaceae; genus Agapanthus; species Agapanthus africanus. The sequence goes on from CM057338.1 coordinate 699,058,157, forward strand.
TGTGACTTATGATTTGTTGGCCTTCATCAAGGTCATAAGAGCATGGGGCAAAAATCACATCGGTAGTTTCAAAAGAACTGAAACTTGTCAGATATGCGCATACCTTCTGGAGTGTGATGACGTGAGCGGATAACGTCACGTTATCATGCGATGATAGTTGGATCCCGATTCCCACTGATGAGTTGGTTTACTCCTCGGGTGATCCCGACTAATTCTTCTTTCGGGTTTGGAGAAGAATTTGAGGTTACAGTAGGAGGTTTCCAGATTAGATAAATTGGTAACCATTCTGATCTAGGTTAGAGTGCACGCTGATTGTTTCTTTTCTCTCTCTCTGGCAGCGACCATTGACCCGACCCTAAAACTATGACTCAGTGACCAATATTAACCGAACCTTCTTAAACACTGGCTTTTGGATTGTCAGAGTTGCAAACCTCATTGCCACTCCTACTTTTACCCTTTTCTCCAGGACACCCCGTATTACTACGAACGTCCACTTCCATTGGACAAAACCATCGTATGGTTATGTTGGAGATAGTGCCCTCAGAGTCAATTATTGGATCACAGGCACGTGATTGCAATGATTGAGGGAGGACCTATCCCGGTACGACAGTCTTACTCGAGATGATAGTTTGCTATCTGGTTTACCTTTATCATCATGTACTGCTTTAGGTGACCTGACAAGTCGCTATTACACGTTGATAGAGCCCCTAGGATTCTTGCTTGACTGCCGGCAGTATGAGGGCGATCATACAAGTGAGAGCTGGAGTCTATAGCACATCCTTAAAAGGTCCCTAGTCGTGGGAGTTTCGAGACAGGGCATCGATTCTCCAGAGTAGACTAGTGTATACAGTCGAGACCCCGACGAGGGGCGGTGGCCGGTCTCACAAGCCACTGGTGTCAGTTGGTTCACCTAAGATGTATACAGGTGCTCATTGGGTTATGAGTACACCGGACAGGACTCGCCGGGAACATGCTAGTTGGTCTTATACCTGACGTCAGATAGCAGTTCCCAGGTGACATGTGTACAGGTTAGTTCATCGACCTGGGGATCGTCATTTGTCTCGTGTGAGTTCCCACTGTGCTTTGATTACTACCCTACCACGGCTCAAAGGAGTCGTGCAAACAGGTTTTAGTTGGGTACAGTCCCGAGCCACATGGAGGCAGTGAGCGGATCTTCGGGGGTTCGTCTCTCCCGGTATTGGGGGTGAGGTCGCGCTGTGTCTAGGAGAGCCATTACACGAAGTCCTTGGCCAAGGCAGGAGATTTACTGGTAGGTATTCCAGTAGTATCTCAGGGTGTTCTGGGCTACACTCCGACACGACTTGTACCGCTTTTGGGGGTCTGACTTTTACCCACCCCCTAGGCCCGACATGCGATGCTCATAGACGAACGGACCGGACTGTACGGATATTGTCACTGACAGGCTCAGTAGGGTGTCAGGATGAGTTCGCTCATCGACGTCCCTTTTAGTCAATAGCTGGTGGCCCGTTACGTATTGGCTTATACCTCTGACGTGCTAGTGGTTAAATCCACAGCCATAGTATTGACGAGTCTTTAGAGTCCGCCACACTTTCAGTTACTCAAGCTTTCGGGCGAAATGCTGTAGAGGCCGTATGGAGATATGGCAGGGTCCGATCAGATACGTGCGGTATTGCACGGATCAGGATCGGACGGTTTGTACTAGTGGCCGTATGGATATATGGCAAGGTTCGATCAGATACGTGCGGTATTGCACGGATCAGGATCGGACAGTTTTTACTAGCCGGTTTTGGTTTAAGCCGGTCCTAGTTTAGTACAGTGTAGATTTTGTCTCATTGCATTTGTATCCGGACGGAATACAGATGCGGGTGTGTATGCACAGTATCGGGGTTTTCCTGTAATTTATTACGGGACCAGTTTTCTGGAGTTGCCAGTTTGCATCCCGTTCCGGCCGGTTTTCCTTTGTTCTTTCCCGGCCGGACTTTTCCGATGGAGGGGGTTATTTGCAAGTTTGCAAATAACACTTTGTGGAGGATTTTCTTGCATATGTATTTATCATGATAGCATCTTTTCTTTTCATGCTTTATTATGATTTGAAGTGAGTTGAAAGTTGATGAGAAAGGATTAGAGTTGATGTGAGGTTGTGATGATGAGGTTTAGGATATGGTCACCCTTCATGCTCTCCTACACTCACCTCCCTCTTGCTTTGATATTCTTTTTTCCTCCACCATTTTATTCTCACTTGATGGAAGAAGTATTTCCATGGTTGAGAGAAATAAAAAGATGAGAGTTTTCATTTTAGGAAAAAGAGAAGAAAAAGATAGAAGAAGGAGAGAGCTTCATCTTCATCTTTGAGAGAGTATATCATTCTTCATCTCATTCCATTGCTAGAAAATTGAAAGCACCAATTTTCTATACACCATTCCTCCATCTATGGCAACCAATACCCCAAAGTGAGATATGCATTCTACACTACACTTCCTACAGCAAATCTTGGGCGCGTCGGGTAGCCTACTTCGCGCCCGAGTTGCCTCGGTATTGAGGTGGGAGCCCGTAAAAGCTACAGGCGATGTGGTGCCCTTTCCGACGAGGAGGAGACGGACGGAGATCCCGCGAGGAGATCGGAGTGGAGATGAAGACCGGAGGACTCGGATCAGTCGGTACATCTCTTCCCTTTCTTGTTAGTAGCTTAGACTTGTTAATGGTTACGATCCGGGTGTTTAGTGCGCGGTGGTGCCGGTTTGCAAAGTCCGCAAAATTAAAGTTTATCACCGCTTCCGCATTTGGCCGTCGGATTGACGGCCGGGCACCGCCGTGCACTTACAGTGGTATCAGAGCCTCGCCATTAACTTCGTCTAGCTTCGTTTGATGTGTTTTTCAGTTCCGATCGACCAAAATTCCAAAAACCGTATTTTTCCTTCAGATCAGTTTCTGTTGAAATTTTTTGAAGTCTAAAAATTTTTCAGGTTGTAAAATATTGATGTACTGGAAAATCTAAGAGCTCTGTGAAAATTCGACGAAGTAACTCCACAGTGGGAGCGCGGAACCGCCGCGAAAACCCCCTTCCCGCCGCCCTTCCGCCGCACACTGTGGAGATCACTTCACCAATTTTTTACAGAGGCCTTCTGGGCTTAAAATATGGGTTTTGGAATATTAAAATTGGGCCAATTATTTCTGTGAGTGCTACAGTATTGTTTGGAGGCCCACTTGTTAATTTTTGGTCAATCGGAAAATTTTAAACACATTTTTCACAGTATTTACATTATATCTGCGACCGTGAATGTCACTCGATCGGTAAATCCGGTCTAACTGCTATAGCCCGGTTAGACGGATTTGCGAACGTGACTTTCACGTTGATGTTCTATGTTTTGCTGTGATGTTGCGGATCGGTCGTGGGATAGCCTGGATGCAATGCTAGTACAGTGTTGTTGTATTATGTACATTTGATATTGCGGGGCGAGCGTCCGACATGTGGACTGCCGTCACTGCCTGTTTGTATTATTATTTTGGGGCACGACCTGGTTGCGGTCGATGTACCCGTTGTATGTATATTTTACTTTCTGTACTAGGGTTACCCCGCGGAGGGGTGTACGGATAGCCGGGTTCTAGAGGGCAACGGGCCCGCATCTCAGGGCATTGAGACGGAGGGGCTTCAGTCTGGAATTGGCGGGCTATTCACCGCACTCGTAGGGGGTACAGGTTGACCCAGGAGGGGTGCCCAAGTTACCGGATTCCGTGAAGTGATGGGTGGTCCATTCACGGTGCTGAAGGGGGCTGCCTCGCTTCAGGTTTTGGCGGGTGACTTGCCGCGCCTTTAGGGGTATAGGATTTCATTGCACAGGCTATCCACATGACCAGGGGAACGTCGGGTTTCAGTAGTGGCTCTGTGAAACCCGGGGATCCCAGATATCTGTATTGTTCTGTGATGCTGTACATTTCTGTGATGTTGCATTTTTTATTCACGCCTTGAGCGAAATACTATATATTGGTATATATATTAGTAGATGTTGTATATGTTTTTCATCCGCGCTAGTCCAGTCCCCGCTCTGCCGTTAGTTAGCTAACCTAACGGGTGATGACGGGACCCAGTGGCGAATGCGGATGGCATATACGTACGTCAGTATATTTTCGTTCTTTGTGGTGTGATCAATTGATGGGACTGCATTGATTCGGATCAATGCAAGTTAAACAAACCTAATCTGATGTTGTTGGAACACTTTTCAAAAAGCTGTTATTGCAAGGACGTTCACTTTTGTTTTGCGTCGTGGTATTCATTTGGAATATCCTGCTCCTCAGTCGACGAGGCAAGGGCCGAGATCCCTTCACCGGGAGTGACCCCTTGAACAGAAGTTTGCGTCAGGGCATTAACTTCACTATAGCCGATTACTTTTGCTTTGCACAGTGATATTCTGTTATGAATATCCTGCACCTCATTCTACGGGGAAAGAGCCGAGATCCCTTCACCGGGAGTGACCTCTTTAGTAAAGGTTTTCGTCACTATATTTTCTAAAAAGCTATCCGTTCCTTCAACGATATCAAGTTCACTACGTTAAAGGTTTTCGCCAGAAACCATTCGTAGCCCTCCGTCGTTTCATATGGGTAGTCAATAGTATTCAAGCTGTGTTTGTTGGCCTTAGTCAAGGCACAGTGTTTGGTAGCTATTGGGTATTCATATGCTGCATAGATAGATGCGTTGGTTTGGGACAGTCGTATAGCCTTGTTGGCCTTAGTCAAGGGCTTGTACGGGTGGGTTCAAATCAACCTGGACAATGACGGGTAGAACTTGACATGTGACTTATGATTTGTTGGCCTTAGTCAAGGTCATAAGAGCATGGGGTAAAAATCCACATCGGGAGTTTTAAAAGAACTGAAACTTGCCAGACATGCGCATACCTTCTGGAGTGTGATGACGTGAGCGGATTACGTCACGTTATCATGCGATGAGAGTTGGATCCCGATTCCCACTGATGAGTTGGTTTACTCCTCGGGTGACCCCGACTAATTCTTCTTTTAGGAATTTGAGGTACAGTGGGAGGTTTCCTGATTAGATAAATTGGTAACCATTCTGATCTTGGTTAGAGTGCACGCTGAGTGTTTCTTTTCTCTCTTCTCTTGGCAGCGACCATTGACCTGACCCTAAGACTATGACTCAGTGACCAAGTTGACCGAACCTTCTTTAACACTGGCTTTTGGATTGTCAAAGTTGCAGACCTCATTGCCACTCCTACTTTACCCTTTTCTCCAGGACACCCCGTATTACTACGAACGTCCACTTCCATTGGACAAAACCATCGTATGGTTATATACGAACTCGAAGGAATTTATTCGAGGATGGTTTCCGGTTTTGGAGAAAACGGATAGGATTATTCAGTTGTCTTTTCCCTTTACCTTCTCTCAAGTTGTGAGTACTCTTTGGTTTAGGAGATAGTACACCTATTACGCAAATTGGATAGTCTTCTTCCAAACCATAGGCTGGGGCCGACCGGTAGGGAATGAAGAAACCAGTTAGCCTAAACGGTGTACAGAAGGTATTAAGATTAAGACAAAGAAAGGGATTAGTGAGAGGGCAAAGTAAATTGCGACTGATATTCACGACCAAACCAAGTATTTCTTCGCCAATCCTAAATCACCTTTGTATTTCTCCAGGACACTCCGTATCACTACGAAGATCCACAGTTTATTTGGATACTCCATCGTATGGTTATATACGAACTCGAAAGGAACTTGTTCCAGTTCGGGGATGGATTCTGGTTCAGGAGAAATAGGAATAGGTTATATTCGGTTGTCTTTTATCTTCATGCCTCTCTCCGCATTGCGAGTGCTCCTAGGACTGGGACAGTACACCCATTATGCTTATTGGATAGTCTTCTTCCAAACCATAGGCTGGTGCCGAACGGTAGGGAAGGAAGAAAACCAATTGGCCTAAAAGGGTGTGCAGAAGGTCATGACTAAAGACATATAAAGGGATTTGGAGAGGTGGCAAAGAATTATACGGTTATAGTTGTGAATCTGGATAATGGAAGAGGCATTACTAAGAATACCGGGATACCCCACCGAAACATTTCAATGTTTCAGTTTCACTGTGTACTGTTAAAAGAAAACTGATTTCCTGATTAGACACTTGCTCCAGGGTATGTATTTACCGGTTTGATTCTCACATCTGTATGGTTTTTACAGATGGTGAGTGGAAGTAAGTTATTGGGAATTGGGTGATCATCCTCATTATATCGGGATTCGTTGTAAATCAGTGATATTTGAGGAGATCATCTGGGCTGTTTGCCGGTCGGCAAATATTTGGTTTTGAATTTCGCTGTTGTGCACCAATTTCAAATTGATATATCTGTACGTCTATTTTCATGGAGTGAGATATACCTTTTGACATTATGTCGATGACATTTACCTATATCAGTGGATGGTTAGGTAAGGAGCATTAAACAGCGGTGTAATTCTTCTTAACCATAAGTACAGTTTTCAACCTACGACACACAGTGAAAGAGTTGTTAGACTCGGCGGAGTTATACAGAGTATTGTATGTTGTCCAGTGTCCATTAGGACAGAGGGGTTGGTCCTCATACTATATTCTGTTTACTTTTAACTTCTCTAGTTCTCAGACATGTGTTTCGTAGAAACACAGGGTTTAAGTTTTGAGGAGTTATAGGTATTTGAATAGAGTAGAGAACCAGGTGTAGCAAGTATCGTGATTCTTCAAGGTGATCGAAGATGTAGATACTTGTGTATGGTATTCAGTTGATAGTAATAATAAAGAGAAATTGCTTCTCTTTCAGGTTATTCATAATTGGAAGCATTCCTAAGTTGAGTAACGCTGATCGGCCTCCTTCCATTTTGATGACATGCACTGGAGATAGCTGCATGATTTGAATCTGGTTCAATTAAATCAGTGCCTCTGGTTCTATATTGGATATAGTACAGTTCATATCTTAACATTGTTAAGGTACGGGGAGTTGTCCGGCTTATGATTAAAACCAGACTCTGGATAACTCAAGGCACGTTTCTGTAATGGCTGTTTGTGGGTTGACCCAGGCTATGACGAGGGTTGACTTTCTACCATCAAGAAAGATCAATAGTGATATTGTTCTTGACTCGCCACAGTTTTAATAAAAATGGATTTTTTCAGAAAACAGTAGTGGGAGTATGGTAGAACTGGAAGCGATTCCAGAACCGCAAACGATTACTGAAGATTTGATAAGGAACCTAAAGATTCAATCTGATTTGACATTCCATTGGCCACTCCGCAGATACGGTGGGTAACTTCAGGCACCCGAGAGGTACTCCGGTAGCCTCAAGGATGGTGACAGGGAAGTTCTTGTTTACCCACACTTGCTATTGTTGTTGTTCCAGGCTGCGAGACCCGGCAGGAGGATGAGTATAGCATCGTTCTAAACTAGCTTTAGAAGTGCACGTCTATATGACTCTGCCAAAGGGTTGTCGTAGTCAGTGGGAGCAGCGGAAGCATTGGTGGACATCAGGCTTATGTCTAATTATAGACTAAAGCAGATATAGCGGAGATAGATCATCTATTTCTGATGTGACAGTCATAGGTTTGACGTCATCAGAATAGGGGATGGATCTGTTGAGAAGGTAGTAGGAAGTGATATTCCTATACTACGATCGGTTATACTTTGGTCGTCACACAGTGCTTTCTCCACTTGGGACTTGGACATTATATCAGACATACTGGTTACTAGATCTATGGTGTTAGATCTAGATTTGGGTGGTTTCCCAATCAGGGTACTTTGACAGCATTCTAAGAGTATTTAGAATGGACGACTTCTGGCATGGTAGTGTACCTGCAGGTAATGGAGTCACCCTCTCTAAAGGTGTCTTATAGACTAAAGTAGAGAGGGATGTGCATGATTGGCAGATCACTTGCTTAGGCAATTGAGTCAATCATGAGATGTCAAGTACCACACCAGATGTTGTTCTTGCACTAGATGCAATAAGTTGATATTGATCCAATCCTGGAGGAACAGTCGGAAGCAGTTTTAGAACATAAGTGAATGTTCTAGGGATATGATAATGACAGCCTCATTTGGGAGACAATTATCATTCCAGGCTTCCAAGGTGACATCGACGACAAGGAAGTTGTCAGAGTTATAGTTTTCCTTCTGACGAGGGGCAGTATTCTGGACAGGTGATCCAAGGCAATACTGAGGGAGGCATGGCGCAGGATACTGATTAAGTTCAGTTGACGATACAGTCTAAGAAGTTTGGATTTGGAGTTCTTTTTTGAGCTCGGTCCCATCAGATATCCAGACACTCTAAGACAGGTATTGCTCATTTCGGGAGATGGCTTTCTCCGCGAACTTGAGATATAGAGAGACTTAGAAAGAAACTTCAGAGCGGATCCACTCAGTGAGGCTATTCCTCGAACGCAATAGTCTTCCAAACAGGCTTTGTGAGACTGACTAGTAGAGGAGTTGGGTGTTCGGTATCACACGGGCTGTGAGTATGCGACATCGCAATAATTAGCCTTGAGTGCAAGTGGGAGATTGGTGGAGATAGTGCCCTCAGAGTCAATTATTGGATCACAGGCACGTGATTGCAATGATTGAGGGAGGACCTATCCCGGTACGACAGTCTTACTCGAGATGATAGTTTGCTATCTGGTTTACCTTTATCATCATGTACTGCTTTAGGTGACCTGACAAGTCGCTATTACACGTTGATAGAGCCCCTAGGATTCTTGCTTGACTGCCGGCAGTATGAGGGCGATCATACAAGTGAGAGCTGGAGTCTATAGCATATCCTTAAAAGGTCCCTAGTAGTGGGAGTTTCGAGACAGGGCATCGATTCTCCAGAGTAGACTAGTGTATACAGTCGAGACCCCGACGAGGGGCGGTGGCCGGTCTCACAAGCCACTGGTGTCAGTTGGTTCACCTAAGATGTATACAGGTGCTCCTTGGGTTATGAGTACACCGGACAGGACTCGCCGGGAACATGCTAGTTGGTCTTATACCTGACGTCAGATAGCAGTTCCCAGGTGACATGTGTACAGGTTAGTTCATCGACCTGGGGATCGTCATTTGTCTCGTGTGAGTTCCCACTGTGCTTTGATTACTACCCTACCACGGCTCAAAGGAGTCGTGCAAACAGGTTTTAGTTGGGTACAGTCCCGAGCCACATGGAGGCAGTGAACGGATCTTCGGGGGTTCGTCTCTCCCGGTATTGGGGGTGAGGTCGCGCTGTGTCTAGGAGAGCCATTACACGAAGTCCTTGGCCAAGGCAGGAGATTTACTGGTAGGTATTCCAGTAGTATCTCAGGGTGTTCTGGGCTACACTCCGACACGACTTGTACCGCTTTTGGGGGTCTGACTTTTACCCACCCCCTAGGCCCGACATGCGATGCTCATAGACGAACGGACCGGACTGTACGGATATTGTCACTGACAGGCTCAGTAGGGTGTCAGGATGAGTTCGCTCATCGACGTCCCTTTTAGTCAATAGCTGGTGGCCCGTTACGTATTGGCTTATACCTCTGACGTGCTAGTGGTTAAATCCACAGCCATAGTATTGACGAGTCTTTAGAGTCCGCCACACTTTCAGTTACTCAAGCTTTCGGGCGAAACGCTGTAGAGGCCGTATGGAGATATGGCAGGGTCCGATCAGATACGTGCGGTATTGCACGGATCAGGATCGGACGGTTTGTACTAGTTGCCGTATGGATATATGGCAAGGTTCGATCAGATACGTGCGGTATTGCAAGGATCAGGATCGGACAGTTTTTACTAGCCGGTTTTGGTTTAAGCCGGTCCTAGTTTAGTACAGTGTAGATTTTGTCTCATTGCATTTGTATCCGGACGGAATACAGATGCGGGTGTGTATGCACAGTATCGGGGTTTTCCTGTAATTTATTACGGGACCAGTTTTCTGGAGTTGCCAGTTTGCATCCCGTTCCGGCCGGTTTTCCTTTGTTCTTTCCCGGCCGGACTTTTCCGATGGAGGGGGTTATTTGCAAGTTTGCAAATAACACTTTGTGGAGGATTTTCTTGCGTATGTATTTATCATGATAGCATCTTTTCTTTTCATGCTTTATTATGATTTGAAGTGAGTTGAAAGTTGATGAGAAAGGATTAGAGTTGATGTGAGGTTGTGATGATGAGGTTTAGGATATGGTCACCCTTCATGCTCTCCTACACTCACCTCCCTCTTGCTTTGATATTCTTTTTTCCTCCACCATTTTATTCTCACTTGATGGAAGAAGTTTTTCCATGGTTGAGAGAAATAAAAAGATGAGAGTTTTCATTTTAGGAAAAAGAGAAGAAAAAGAGAGAAGAAGGAGAGAGCTTCATCTTCATCTTTGAGAGAGTATATCATTCTTCATCTCATTCCATTGCTAGAAAATTGAAAGCACCAATTTTCTATACACCATTCCTCCATCTATGGCAACCAATACCCCAAAGTGAGATATGCATTCTACACTACACTTCCTACAGCAAATCTTGGGCGCGTCGGGTAGCCTACTTCGCGCCCGAGTTGCCTCGGTATTGAGGTGGGAGCCCGTAAAAGCTACAGGCGATGTGGTGCCCTTTCCGACGAGGAGGAGACGGACGGAGATCCCGCGAGGAGATCGGAGTGGAGATGAAGACCGGAGGACTCGGATCAGTCGGTACATCTCTTCCCTTTCTTGTTAGTAGCTTAGACTTGTTAATGGTTACGATCCGGGTGTTTAGTGCGCGGTGGTGCCGGTTTGCAAAGTCCGCAAAATTAAAGTTTATCACCGCTTCCGCATTTGGCCGTCGGATTGACGGCTGGGGCGCCGCCGTGCAGTTACAGGTTATATACGAACTCGAAGGAATTTATTCGAGGATGGTTTCCGGTTCTGGAGAAAACGAATAGGACTATTCAGTTGTCTTTTCCTTTTACCTTCTCTCAAGTTGAGAGTACTCCTTGGTTTAGGAGATAGTACACCTATTACGCAAATTGGATAGTCTTCTTCCAAACCTTAGGCTGGTGCCGAACGGTAGGGAATGAAGAAAACCAATTAGCCTAACGATGGTGTACAGAAGGTATTATGTAAAGACAAAGCAAGGGATTAGTAAGGGGGCAAAGTAAATTGCAACTGATATTCATGACCAAACCAGGTATTTCATTACCACTCCCAAATCACCTTTGTATTTCTCCAGGACACTCCGTATCACTACGAAGATCCACAGTTTATTGGATAATCCATCGTATGGTTATATACGAACTTGAAAGGAACTTGTTCCAGTTCGTGGATGGATTCTGGTTCAGGAGAAATAGGAATAAGATTTATTCAGGTGTCTTTTATCTTCACCTTCTCTCGCATTACGAGTGCTCCTAGGATTAGGACAGTACACCCATTACGCTTATTGGATAGTCTTCTTCCAAACCATAGGCTGGTGCCGAACGGTAGGGAAGGAAGAAAACCATTTGGCCTAAAGGGGTGTGCAGAAGGTAATGACTAAAGACATAAAAAGGGATTTGGAGAGGTGGCAAAGAATTATACGGTTACAGTCGTGAATCTGGAAGAGGCATTACTAGGATTACCGGGATACCCTATTGAAACATTTCAATGTTTCAGTTTCACTGTGTACTGTTAAAAGAAAACTGATTTCCCAATTAGTCCTTACTCCAGGGTATGTATTTACCAGGTATGATTCTCACATCTGTATGGTTTTACAGATGATGAGTGGGAGTAAGTTATTGGGAATTGGGTGATCACCCTCATTATATCGGGATTCCTTGTAATCGGTGATATTTGAGGAAATCACCTGGGCTGTTTGCCGGTCGGCGAATATTTGGTTTTGAATATCCGCTGTTATGCACCAATTTCAAATCGATATATCTGTACGTCTATTTTCATAGAGTGAGATATACCTTATTGAAATTATGTCTATGACATTCACCTATATCAGTGGATGGTTGGGTAAGGAGCATTAAACAGCGGTGTAATTCTTCTTAACCATAAGTACAGTTTTCAACCTACGACACACAGTGGATGAGTTATCAGACTCAAGGGACTTATACAGAGTATTGTATGTTGTCCAGGGTCCATCAGGACAGAGGGGTTGGTCCTCGTACTATATTCGGTTTACTTATGACTTCTCTAGTTTTTAGACAGGTGTTTCGTGGAAACACAGGGTCCGAATTTTGAGAAGTTATAGGTATTTGAATAGAGTAGAGAACCAGGTGTAGCAAGTATCGGGATTCTTCAAGTTGATCGAAGATGTAGATACTTGTGTATGGTATTCAGTTGATAGTAATGATTAAGAGATCTTGCTTCTCTTTCAGGTTACTCATGATTGGAAGCATTCCTAAGTTGAGTAACGCTGATCGGCCTTCTTCCATTTAGTTGACATGCACTGGAGACAGCTGCATGATTTGAATCTGGTTCAATTAAATCGGTGCCTCTGGTTCTATATTGGGTATAGAACAGTTCATATCTTAACGATGTTAAGGTACGGGGAGTTGTCCGGTCTATGCTTAAAACCAGACTCTGGATAATTCAAGGCACGTTTCTGTAATGGCTGTTTGTGGGTTGACCCAGGTTATGACACGGGTTGACTTTCTACCATCTGGAAGATCAATAGTGATATTGTTCTTGACTCGCCACAGTTTTATTAAAAATGGATTTTTTCAGAAAACAGTAGTGGGAGTATGGTAGAACTGGAAGTGATTCCAGAACCACAAACGATTATTGAAGATTTGATAGGAACCTAAAGATTCAATCTGGTTTGACATTCTATTGGCCACTCCGCAGATTTGGTGGGTAACCTCAGGCACCCGAGAGGTACTCCGGTAGCCTCAAGGACGGTGACGGGGAGGTTCTTGTTTACCCACACTAGCCATTGCTGTTGTTCCAGACTGTGAGACCCGGCAGGAGGATGAGTATAGCGTCGTTCTAAACTTGCTTTAGAAGTGTACGTGTATATGACTCTACCAGAGGGTTGTCGTAGTCAGTGGGAGCAGCGGAAGCATTGGTGGACATGTGACTTATGTCTATTTATAGACTAAAACAGATATAGCGGAGATAGATCATCAATTTCTGATGTGACAGTCATAGGTTTGACTTCATCAGAATAGGGGATGGATCTGTTGAGAAGGTAGTAGGGTGTGCTGTCATGGTATTTGGATGACATACACAGAATAGGAAAAGAAACTCCTATACTACGATCGGTTATACTTTGGTCGTCACACAGTGGTTTCTCCACATGGGACTTGGACATTATATCAGACATACTGGTTTCTAGATATATGGTTTTAGATCTAGATTTGGGTGGTTTCCCAATCAAGGGTACTTAGACAGCATTCTAAGAGTATTTAGAATGGACGACTCCTGGTACGGTAGTGAACCTGCAGGTGATGGAGTCACCCTCTCTAAAGGTGTCTTACAGACTAAAGGGGAGAGGGATGTGCATGATTGGCAGCTCACTTGCTTAGGCAATTGAGTCAATCATGAGATGTGAAGTACCACACCAGATGTTGTTCTTGCACTAGATGCAATAAGTTGACATTGATCCAATCCTGGAGAAACAGTCGGAAGCGGTTTTAGAACATAAGTGGATGTTCTAGGGATATGGTAACGACAGCCTCATGCGGGAGACAGTTATCATTCCAGACTTCCAAGGTGACCTGGACGACAAATAGGTTGTCAGAGTTATAGTTTTTCCTTCTGACGAGGGGCAGTATTTTGGACAGGTGGTCCAAGGCAATACTGAGGGAGGCATGGTGCAGGATACTGATTAAGTTCAGTTGACGATACAGTCTAAGAAGTTTGGATTTGGAGTTTATTAATGAGCTAGGTCCCATCAGACATCCAGACACATTCTAAGACAGGTATTGCTCATTTCGGGAGATGGCTTTCTCCGCGAACTTGAGATATAGAGAGAAATAGAAAGAAACATCAAAGCGGATCCACTCACTGAGGCTATTCCTCGAACGTAATAATTTCGCAAACGAGCTTTGTGAGACTGACAAGTAGAGGAGTTGGGTGTTCGGTATCACACGGGCTGTGAGTATGCGACATCGCAATAATTAGCCTTGAGTGCAAGTGGGAGATTGTTGGAGATAGTGCCCTCAGAGTCAATTATTGGATCACAGGCACGTGATTGCAATGATTGAGGGAGGACCTAACCCGGTAGGACAGTCTTACTCAAGATGATAGTATGCTATCTGGTTTATCTTTATCATCGTGTACTGCTTTAGGTGACCTGACATGTCGCTATTACACGTTGATAGAGCCCCTAGGATTCTTGCTTGACCACCAGCAGTATGAGCGCGATCATATAAGTGGGAGCTGGGGTCTATAAGCACATCTTTAGAAAGTCCCTAGTCGTAGGAGTTTCGAGACAGGGCATCGATACTCCAGAGTAGACTAGTGTATACAGTCGAGACCCCGACAAGGGGCGGTGGCCGGTATCACAAGCGACTGGTGTCAGTTGGTTCACCTAAGATGTATACAGGTGCTCATTGGGTTATGAGTACACCGGACAGGACTCGCCGGGAACATGCTAGTTGGTCTTATACCTGATGTCAGATAGCAGTTCCTTGGTGACATGTGTACAGGTTAGTTCATCGACCTGAGGATCGTCATTTGTCTTGTGTGAGTTCCCACTGTACTTTGATTACTACCCTACCACGCTCAAAGGAGACGTGCAAACAGGTTTTAGTTGGGTACAGTCCCGAGCCATATGGAGGCAGTGAGCGGATCTTCGGGGGTTCGTCTCTCCCGGTATTCGGGGTGAGGTCGCGCAGTGTCTAGGAGAGCCATTACACAAAGCCCTCGGCCGAGGCAGGAGATTTACTGGTAGCTATTCCAGTAGTATCTCAGAGTGTTCTGGGCTACACTCCGACACGACTTGTACCGCTTTTGGGGGTCTGACTTTTACCAACCCCCTAGGCCCGCCATGCGATGCTCATAGACGAACGGGCCGGACTGTACGGATATTGTCACTGACAGGCTTAGTAGGATGTCAGGATGAGTTCGCTCATCGACGTCCCTTTTGTTCAATACCTGGTAGCCCATTACGTATTGGCTTATACCTCTGACGTGCTAGTGGTTAAATCCACAATCAAGGTGTTGACGAGTCTTTAGAGTCCCCCACATTCTGTTGCTCAAGTTTTCGGGCGAAAAGCTGTAGAGGCCATATGGAGATATGGCACGGTTCGATCAGATACGAGCGGTATTGCACGGATCAGGATCGGACGATTAGTACTAGAGGCCGTATGGATATATGGCAGGGTTCGATCAGATACGTGCGGTATTGCACGGATCAGGATCGAACGGATATTGCTAGCCGGCTTTGATTTAAGCCGGATCCTAGTATAGTACAGTGTAGACTTTGTCTCATTGCATTTGTATTTCGGTTGGAATACAAATGCAGGTGTGTATACACAGTATCGGGGTTTTCCTGTAATTTATTACGGGACCAGTTTTCTGGAGTTGCCAGTTTGCTTTGCGTTTCGACCAATTTCCTTTGTATCGTTCATTGGCCGAAGTTTGGTGGAGGAGGGCTTATTTGCATTTGTGCAAATAAGCAATTTGGAAGGGGGTCTTTGCATATTATTGTATCATGATGGTGCACCATCCATTAACTTGACTTTTTCCTTCATGATAGTTTTCATGATTGCTTGACTTTGGATATGATGATGGTTGTTGTTGGAGTGTTGGGTTTTGTTGTGATCATTTGATTTTCTCATCATCACTTGCTTTCCACCCACCTCCTTGTCTTTACTCCAATCTCTTCTCCTCATTTTGCATGGCCGGCCACACTTGGAAAAGGGGGGGTTGTCCCAAATTTGTTGTGGGGGTTATCATCTCTTTTGGCTTGGAAAAATCCCCACAAGTTCCATCTCCAAAAGCCAACTTCAATCCCTCCACCAAAAGGCAACCTCCATGAACCCCAAAATGAGACATGAGCACTACACATTCTACAGCAAACCTTGGGCACGTCGGCTCGCCAACTTCGTGCCCGAGTTTTCTCGGTATAGAGGTGGGAGCCCGTAAAAGAAGCCGGCGACGTGGTGCCCTTCCGGCGACGAGGTGGAGACCGGAGCTTCCACGGGAGATCGGGACGACGACGAGAAGACCGGAGGACACGAATCAGTCGGTATATCTCTCTTCCCCATCTTGTAGTTAGCTAGGACTAGTTAATGGTATGATCCGGGTTTTAGTGCGCGGTGGTGCCGGTTCAAGAAAAATTAAAGTTAACCATCGCTTCCGCATTTGGCCTCGGGATGGAGGCCGGGGCGCCGCCGTGCACTTACAAAAATTTCAAAGAAAAAAGTAAAAACCTTCACGAGAGAGAAGAAATCTCTTTTAATAAATCATTGATCTAAAACCAGATCAATGTTCTTCACATAATAAACAGTGCTTTGCACTTCTTATGAACCACTGGTTCTTTAAAAACAAGAAAACAACAAAATAAAAAATAGTGCTTTGCACTTTTATGAACCTCTGGTTCTTGAAAAAAAAAGAAAAACTTATTTTTCTTTGATCTAAATTAGATCAAGAAATCAAATAGTGCTTTGCACTTCTGTTCTTGAATCTAAAAGATTCTTAGTGCTTTGCACTTCCAAACTGCGCTGTTGCGCTCTTGAGAGAGCGCCACGTGTCAGCTATAGAACAACTTGCGCTACGTGCTCTTGAAATAGAGCTTTGCTCTCTGGAATTGGCGCAACTCACCAGAGCGCGCCACGTGTCAGCAGCGCAACAGCGTAGCGCACTAGCGCAGCGCACTGCGCTGTTGCGCTTGCGCTCACCAGAGCGTGACACGTGTCCTCACCACAAGCGCTTGCGCTCAGTGATTGGCGCAAAGCGCCTGAAAAATGCAATGCATTTTAATGAAGGGCCTGGCCCAATTAAAAGACCAAACATGCCTAATTAAATTGATGCTCTGTTTCATTTATAAGTGGGCAAAGCCCAAACAAAATAATAAAAATGCTATGCAGATGCCTTGCAGAGCCCAAAATAAATTGATGCTCTGCATCTTTTATGGGCAGAGCCCCAAACAAAAAAAAATAGAAGTAATGCAATGCATTATTTAAGTGTGGGCAAAGCCCTAACACAGGTCTAATAGACCAAAAATAAATAAGGGTGTTGAACATTTTCAACTGGACTTAGCCCAATTTTGGCGGTAAGTCCTCAAATTAAATTGACTGAGCACAGCTGTTCTCTTAAATTAATTTATATCCGGTTCGAGGGTATATCTCCGAACTCCTCTGACACCCATCGTTATAATCCTTCAACGACGTCAGAGAGGTGACGGGTCCCGACGACCACACATCAATACGGACTGCGGGGTCCTTAAACTCGTGGACCGGAACGTCCTTAAAATAATGTCGGACCGAAACGTCCTTAAACTAATATTGGACCGAAACGTCCTTAAACTAATATTAGACCGGAACGTCCTTAAACTAATATTGGACCAAAACGTCCCTAAACTAATATCGGACCACCACGTCCCTAAACTGGAATATGGACCATCACGTCCCTAATCTGAAATGCAGACCATCATGTCCCTAAACTGGAAAACGGACCACTACGTCCCTAAACTGGAACAATAGGTCCTCCAAACGCTCTTTTGCCGGATCTAAACGGTCCCGTTTAAGTTGATCATAGCCCCAAACACGGCTAACATATCCTTAAACATTCAAATGGATTATAAAACTCCCAATCAACTATGGTTCGAGGGTACATCTCCAACCTCCTCTGATACATGTCGTTGTAATCCTTCAACGACATCAGAGAGGTGACGAGTCCTGCCGGCCATATATTCAATGGATTATCACATTAAGTTGATCTTAGTCTCAAACAGGACTATCGTATCCTTAACGAACGTTTAAGTTGATCTTAGCCGCAACGCGACTAATGCATCCTTAAACTAAAAACACCAAACCTAAATCTAAGTAAATACGGATTTGGACTAATCCACATCCTACGGGCGACGGCATTACTCAGTCTCCGTATACAATCCACGGGCAACCACAAAAAAACAAAAAAACACGACACGAAGTGAAATTCTGGAGAAGGAGAAAGTTGTTACCACGACGCGGTAGCGTAATTAACTGCAGGGGCTTGCGCCTGCAGGGAAGAGCGTCCCCACAATCAAAAACCCCTCAAGCGAGGGGGAATCTGACGAAGTCTGCTACATCGGCCGCATCCGTCTAAACCTCCGATATACGGTGCCATAAATCAACTTGGCATCTTCGGAGAGGTGGACGGATAAAACCAAATAGCATCTGCCTCGAATCTCAGCGTCAGGACAACACGGTCCTGTGTGCCGTCTTTCGGAGGGGAACAGATTCTGGCACGCCCGGTGGGACCTCTTCCTCTTTCCACTCCACACTTCGTGTGTCGTCTTAGCGAACCAATCGCGGTTTGTTAAATGGTTGCCTTCGGATTTCAAGTTACTAAGATTTGGTCTCTTGCCTGGCGCAGAACTCAAGATTCAATGGCCTCTAACTGCACGAACTGCTCGAAGTGCCCTTGCAATGGACGCTCCACCTCCACCGGAGGTGTAGCATATGGGCCCCAAGCGGCTTCCTTCCTCGCTCTGCCGGTAGACCAGGTGACCCAAGCCACCACTGGCCTGTTCTTCGGGACCATGATCCCACCTACAAGCTTCTCTGCGCCAATAACTGCACCGGAAGTGAATAAGAAGTCGGTCTTTGACCGACTCACTGCCACGACGGCCCCTGTCAACGGGTCACCCACTGCCAAACCAACAGCTTCGGTTTTCGCCAGGCTGGATCAGAACTCTAAACTGGCTGTCCCAAGGAAGGCAATGACTGCTGCTCCAGAAGTCGTCAAGGCGGCTTCCTCTGTCAAAGAGTCAGTCTTTTCAAGACTGACGATTCCTGCTTCTGTCCCTCCTCGAAGATCTGTCTTCGACAGGTTGAACATCACCCCTCAAAAGACAACCTCAGTCTTTAAGAGGTTAACACCGGCGGTGCCTCATTCAGACAGGGGGCAAAAAGAAGCTATCTTTATCTCGGAGCCAGTCCCAACGGCTCGTCGTGCTCGACGTCGCCATTGGCAACGAGTGAGGAAGGCAGGGGGCAACTCTCCCTCAGGGCTAACTCCACCGGCTCCAGTGGTGGAAGTCAAAGCTGCTGCTCCAACTGGGAACAGCTTTGAACTGCTGAGGAGGGTACGTAAGAATTCTCCAACCGCTACACTGAAAAGATCTCCTCCGCCTGCGGAGAGAGTTCCGGAAACAAAACGAGAACAGCCCCATCAACGGCTGTCTTCAAAAATTTATAAAGTTTGGCGGAGGGTTCAAGACTCCGTGATTGACCCAGGTCACTCTCGTCACCAGAAAAAGGCAAAGGTGGAAAAAGACAAGGACTGTCCCATTAAACAGCAGGGGACAGCAGCTGCTAGGGTGCCCCCTTCAATGGTTCCTTCAACCTCAACGGTCCACAAAAGAAGGAGGCCAGAGAAAACTCCCGCGTCAGCGGCAAAAGTTAAAAATGGTGAACCTAAACCCCCCAAGTCAGGGGCATAACAGTTCATACGGTTTACATGGCATCGGGAAAAGAAGACAGCCGTGCATCCACGGGTCATAGACCGCTTACACGGTCGGTGACCAAGGCTCAGGAGCAGCAACAGAAGCTCCAGGAGATGATGAACGCTATGGCCGCACTTACAGGGCCAAAAGAGAACCCTGAAACGTCCTCAGATGAGCGTCAGGAGGAAGAAACCGACGCTGAATTTCTTCGTCGGATATTGGAGAAGAAGGACAAAGAGGCTGCTGAACAAGCAGCCAACATACAGCGTATGGGCCTCCTCTTTCAAGACATGATAGGGATGATGATACAACAAGATCCTCCGGCTGAAGAGCCCCCGATCGTCCTTGGAGACGATAGGGGAGAGACATCAAATCCTCCACCAGCTCTATCGACAGCTAAAGAGGATACAATCTCCAAAGCTGATTTGGATGAGTACATCGCCCAACAAATACGGGTTCATCATGCGACCGAAACAGCCGGCCAGGTCGTGAAAATGGGGAGGCCATATCCGAGTTGGTACGATCAAATCAAGTACCCGCCAGGCTATACGATTCCCAAGTTCCATGTCTACAAAGGGACGGGCAATCCTCACCAGCATGTTGCCCAGATCAGGGCACTCTGCGGCAATACCGGTGGTGATGACAAGCTTTTACTTCGCCAGTTTGTTGGAAGTTTATCGGATACGGCGTTCGAGTGGTACTCTGAACTCCCGAACGACTCTATCAAAACCTTCGCGGAAATGGAGCTATTGTTTACTCAGCGTTTTCCAAGCGCCAGTGAACGTACCCCGATGACAGCACTGATTAACGCCAGGGAAAGCCAGGCGAGACGTGGGTTCAGTATGCTATACGGTGGCGGAACTTGTGGTCAAAGTGCAAGCAGCGCATTGAAGAAGCTCCCGCGGTGGGTATGTTTGTAGGAACCCTTGATCCACAAGCAACCATCTCGCAGTTTATGATGTTTTTCAAGCCGACTACCTTCCAGGCTTTGATTGACAAGCTAGCACAGATGGATCAGATGGGCCATAAACCTCCTCTTCCAAAGCCGGACTCCCGAAATGTCAAAGGAAATGGAAAAGCGATCGTCGTCGCTAATGCTCAACAACAACCGAGCAACTCGAAGCCGGTTGTGCGTCAAAATAATATGCGCCCATACGTAGACCTTGAGGAGAGACTAGGGCGTCCTTACTCGTTTCCCCGCAATAAAACGAGAAGGTTATTCGAGCTGGCGTTGCGCAACAGACTCATAAATCTGCCGGATCCAAAACGTCCGTTGCAACCAAGTGACGTTAACGAGCCCAATTACTGTCCTTATCATCGAGTACTGGGCCATCCGATCGAAGATTGCTACGTTTTCAAGAATTGTCTTGAAAACCAGTACCGACAGGGCAAGTTCGCATTATCTGACAAATGGAAGGTGAATCCCCCGCAACCCCACACCTCTAAGGGGACGAATACGCCGGGGGCAACATGCTCCGTCATTGAAGAAGCTCCTTGGGAGGTTGTATTATCAGCCAAGACAAAGAGGATGCTAAACGATCTTCAGACATGTCCAGCGATCAAGTGGAAGAACCCGTTGGAACCGCAGATCATTGAAGGGATGTTGAAGCCACGTCCAACTCCAAAGACCGATGGTAGCGGTTCTAGCACTTGCAGCCGGCCGTCAAAATCTTCGAAAAAGAAGAAGAAGAAATCCAAGAAGCCCGTGAAGCCTAGCGACAAACGCACAGACTTACAAAAGCAAATTGACGCGCTGGATGAATACAACCAAAAGGCACGGACTCCCATTACGCTCCAAGAGTTCCTCAATCACGTTTTTCAACAGGAAGCTGAGGGAGAAAGTTCGTCAGATGAATCTGAAGAATGCGTGGTGAGCTGTCATATGATTTCCCATTCGGTCACAAACGAGGAGGAGACTCCTTGCACTGAAAAGCTGGGGGCAGATCTTGAACCAAAAGTTCTGGGGCCATCAGATGAGGAAATTGACGCATTCCTCAACGAAGCTCGATTGAAAAGTAAAGCTAATCGAGAGCGCGAGGCGGCTATATTTGAAAGGGCCAAGCGCCAGCGACTTGATGAAGGAGCTGAGACGATCCCGTTGGAGCTAAACACCTCCGCTACCGACAAAAGCCAATTCAAGATGAGGAAAAAGTTTGCTAAGGCTATATCAATGGGCATGAAGCTACCATCCTCTGAAGGAAACATCACTGGTGAAATGGAAACGCACCCCTCCTATTGCTTATATGATCAAAAGATTTCGCATCCCACTCAAGAGTGCAAAGCTTTCGATAGATGGTGGAAAGGATATGTTGCTCATCGACAACGCTTTAAGCGGGAAAAACGTAAAACTCGTCGAGAGCAAAGAAATACGACCGAAGGGCTTAAAAGAGCTGCTGGCGATTGTTGCATGGTTAACACCGGTAGATCACAAGTGCCTAAATTCGGGAGTGATTCTGATGAAGAGCTAGAACTTGCCCCTCTCTTTAAAGAGTCCGCTTCGAGAAAAGAAGAAGAACCGAAGGTTTGCGAAAATATCCGGCTACGTAATCGCACGCTGCCCGAAAAGAACCTCGGACCCTCGAACAAAAAAGATAAAGGGAAAGAAAAGGCCACCGAAGATATCGTCTTAGATGACCAAGTGGTGGAAGAGCTAGCTGCCAAAGACCCACCAAAGAAGAATAAGGCGGATTACAATGTCTTAGCACATCTGAGGAAGCTGCCATCACAGCTCAGTATTCTTGACGCCCTTTTGCTATCAAAAGAGGCGAGAGATTCGTTGATTAAGGCGCTCCAAGACCCGGAACAATTCCAAGCATGCCTGGCCGAGGAAAAGATGAAGGATGAATTGGAGGAAGTACACACGGCCGATGATACTTTTGGCGATGAAGACCTTCTACTTGGGACGTGCGAACACAATCGCCCCCTCTATGTCTCAAGATATTGCCATGATATAAAGATAGGAAAAATCCTGATCGATAATGGATCCTCTGTTAATCTCCTCAATGTACGGGTCTTAAAAGAAATCTGCATGAGCGTCCAGCACCTTGCTCGTGACAAGATCACCATCTCCGGGTTTGACTCCCAGTCATCAAGAACTCTTGGGTCTGTGATACTGACGTTACGCTTCGGGCTACTCGTCACAGACGTTAAGTTCCACGTCATAGACGCCAAGACATGCTACAACGCTTTGCTCGGCCGACCATGGTTACACGAGTACAACATCATCCCTTCTACACAACATCAGTGTATGAAGTATTTTAAGGATGGTTTCGAGTATACCGTGACGGGAGAACTGAACCCGTTCTCTGTGAACGAGGCCCGCAAATACGAAGACGCCAAATACTTCTTACCGGATTTCGAAGACACGGAGAAATGTCATAAGCCAGAGAATAAAACTAACGCCACCATCCCTGTCTTCGGCAGTGATACCGAGGAGGAAGAGGAGATGGTTTATTCGGGTCCGCCCCAACACAACAAGCCGGGACCATCAGCTCCTACGTTGATCTTCGGCAGGGACTCGGAAGATGAAGTCCACGCTGTATTCCCTGCTCGACCTTCAATACGAACGTTCGCTGACGAAGAGCAAAGTCTGCAAGTCGCCATGGTGCCGCTTAAACACCATAAAGAACTGGATGCGCTTAATATTTACAACGTAGAAGAGTTACAAACATTCTACATCCCTCCCAGGCGAGAGAGCGAGAAAGCAATTCTGTTTTACCGCTCTGAAGAAACCAAGGTAGAAAAAGAAATCTGGCATGGCGCGGATTCTACGCTCGACAGGCTTCAGCCTATCCGTCTTCCCAGATATTATATGGAAGGTTTGAAAAAGCTGCTGAAACGCCAGGGAATATCCTTCAAGCAAACCGTTCGAAAAGCCAAATTCTATGACAGGGTTTGGAACGTCCCCGGAACTCAGCACAAGCTGTCTAATGGGAGAATGGAGACAAAAGGGCTTGGATACATCCGGTCAAAGAAACGAGAGCTACTAAACAGCTGTTACGTCATGTATGACCTTGATGAAGAAGCGGATGCTCAATGGGAGGACGCTAATCCTAAGTTAGTGAAAGTTCCAGATGCAAAGGAGCCTAATCCGTCGTTCGAAGAACAAATGGACAAACTTATAAAGAAAGCTGTTCAGAAAGTCCGAGATGATCACAACCGCGAGACGGCCATCTACGAGAAAGCCAAGACGCAACGCCTTCTCCAACAGGCCGTAAAGGATGAAAATGCCGCTCCTTGTCAACCTGTTATAAAGAAGACTCGACGCAAAAGCAGAAATAAGTCGAAATGCCAAAAAGGCGCTCAACAACAACAAAACAGGGCTAAGAAGCCATGCAAACAGGAGTTGGGCGTTATTGATCTATCCCTCATGAAGAAAATGGGTCGAGCGTACTCGTTTCCTCGGGACATGACGAAGAAGATACTTGATCTTGCTCTAAAACATCAAATGCTTACATTGCCGGAGTCTAAACATCCCGAACAAGCAGGCGAAGTCTCTGACCCAAATTATTGCTCTTACCATCGAGTAATAGGGCATCCTCTTGAAGATTGCTTCATCTTCAAGAATTGGGTCGAAGATCAGTATCAGCTTGGCAAATTCACCCTGTCTGACAACTGGAGGGTAGCGCCTCCACAGAAGCAGAGCCCAAGGCCACGAAAGAAGAACCGGTTCCACATTAGGATTGGAAGCGAATTCGTACCTGTCACATGATTACAATATTAAAAGAAGAGCCCGAGGACATAGATTAACTCCCTTGGTGCTTCGAAAACAGCAGCGACGAGATAATCTCAGAATTCCCACCAGCGCCAAAAGAGCTGGAAGATGGAATTCATACCACTGCAGATAACCTTAAGAAGATTGAGTTGGGGACGGCAAACAATCCACGGCCGACATTCATCAGCGAGTTATTATCTGAAGAAAGGGTAGCTGCGTTAAAGGATGTGCTTCTGCAGCATAGAGATTGCTTCGCGTGGAACTATTCCGAAATGCCGGGCCTAGATCCAGAAATTGCTGTACACAAATTGGCGATATCCCCAGATATCAAGCCCGTCAAACAGACGCCGAGGAGAATGCGGCTCGAGCTCGAGATGAGTATCAACGCCGAGGTCAAGAAGCTGATCGACTCTGGCTTTATCCAGGAGGTTCAATATCCTGAATGGATCGCTAACATCGCCCCGGTGATGAAGAAAAATGGGACAGTGCGCATATGCGTGGACTTTCGGGATCTCAATAAAGCTTACCCGAAGGATGATTTCCCAGTGCCAGTCACTGAACTGATGATAGACAATACATCCACTCATGAGGTTTTCTCCTTCATGGATGGCTCATCAGGGTATAATCAGATAAAGATGTATCCCGAAGACCAGAAGCACACCGCCTTCAGGACCCCTCTAGGTATATTCTGTTATAAAATGATGCCCTTCAGTTTAAAGAATGCCGGTGCCACGTATCAAAGGGCCATGACAAAGATCTTCGATGACCTTATACACGAAATCGTCGAATGCTATATCGACGATCTCGTGGTTAAAAGCAAATCATACGAGGAACATCTCGAGCATTTGAAGACCGTATTTCAACGTCTTCGGTAATACAACTTAAAGATGAACCCGCTCAAGTGTTCATTCGGAGTTTCCTCAGGAAAGTTCCTGGGATTCATTGTTCGACACCGAGGTATTGAAATAGATCCGTCAAAAATCAAAGCGATCATGGAAATGCCTCCGCCGAGAACCCTCAAACAGTTGCGATCTCTCCAAGGGAAGCTCGCATACATACGGCGATTTATAGCTAACCTCTCTGGCAAGTGCCGCCCTTACAGTCACCTGATGAAGAAGGGAACCCCATTCGTCTGGGATCAAAAATGCCAGGGCGCGCTGGACGAAATTAAACAGTACCTGCAGAACCCGCAGGTGTTGGCTGCTCCGGTCAAGGGAAAACCCCTCATTCTTTATACAACCGCCCTCGAAGGTTCTTTAGGCGCATTATGGGCACAAGAGAACGATCAAGGGAAAGAAAGAGCACTCTACTACTTAAGTCGAGTTCTGCTAGGGGCAGAAAGCAACTACTCCCCCATTGAAAAACACTGCCTGGCGTTGATCTTCGCGATAACAAAGCTCAGACATTACGCATTAGCACATGAAGTCTGTCTCATTTCGAAGGTAGACCCTCTCAAATATCTAATGTCAAAGGCCATATTAACAGGTCGACACGCTAAATAGGCCCTGCTCTTGATGGAGTTCTCGATAATGTATCAACCTCTCAAAGCAGTGAAAGGCCAGGCCATCGCCGATTTCCTCGCTGAGCATCCGATACCGGCTGATTCTCCTCTAAATTGCGAATTGCTAGACGAACATGCGTTTGACGCGATCCACGATAGTGATACCCAATGGGAACTTTATTTCGATGGAGCATCTTCCATGAAAAAGCGCAAACAAAGTACCCCTATAATCAAATCGGGGGTAGGCCTCATCTTCGTAACTCCACAAGGAGGGATTATGCGCTTCGCCTTCTGCTTAACAGAGCCGAGGACAAACAATGAAGCCAAATACGAAGCTTTGATAGCAGGCCTCGAGATCGCCATTGACATGGGAATTGAAGACCTCCTCATATACGGGGATTCTCAACTGGTCGTTAGTCAAGTAAACGGCGACTACCAAACGTGCAAGCCAGAATTGGTGAAGTACGGCGAAAAAGTGCAACAACTGTTGAACCGAATTCCCTCCTATACTTTGGAGAACATACCGCGTGCGGAAAACAGCAAAGCAGACGCGTTGGCCAAACTTGCTAAAGAACTGGCTGACGAGAACCTCGATGACGTTAGAATCGTGGTACGAAGCCGTCGAGTGCTTGCCCCAGCAGAAATATCTCCGGAATCATCCGAAGAAAAGCAAATGACTGAGCGAATGGCTCTGCAAATAGAAGACTGAGAAAAGGCTGAGGATTGGAGAGAAGTCTTCATAGACTACTTTAAGTCCCATCGAATGCCCGAAGATGCGTCCACAAGACATCAGCTCATGAAACGAGCTCTGTCTTTCGCCTTCGTCAACGACACTCTGTACAAGAGGTCGTTTAATTCTATATGGCTAAGGTGTCTCGGACCTAACGAAGCGAAAAGAGTCGTTCAGGAAGTTCACGACGGACTCTGCGGTTCTCACCAAGCAGGCCCGAAGATGAAGGTGAAGATAAAACGGATGGGCTACTACTGGCCCACGATGATTCAGGACTGCCTCGAATATGCGAAGCAATGCCACTCATGCCAAATTCATGGGGACTTTATCCACCAGCATCCAAATCCACTACATCCAACGGTGGCTAGCTGGCCATTCGAAATGTGGGGGACTGATATAGTCGGCCCCATCGAACCAGCATCGTCTAGAGGACATCGTTTCATCCTAGCAAAGACTGACTACTTCTCTAAATGGGCAGAAGCGATACCGTTAAGAGAAGTGAAGACGGAAAATATCCTCCACTTCTTCAAGACGCACGTCATATATCGGTTTGGAACTGTAGCGCCTTAAAAAGTCGTTTTGGTGTTTTCCTGAAAATCGGTGAAAATTCGGTATTTTTCCGTAAACCGTCTTTTTGTTATTTTACAGTTTAAGACTAATTATACCTAAAATGGTTAGGTAATTGCTTGTTTTTTTGTAGCCAATGAGTTACTTATGAAATTCTGGTCGTTTATAAATTTTCCCAAATTTTTCAATTTTTAATATTATTTTAAGCCGGTAAGAAAATACATTAAATTAGCGATAAATACAAATTTAAAATGGGCTAAATTTAAGCTTTAAAATCATGTTAATTAAAATCTAGTTGTAATATAAATTTTTAGTATTTTATTTTAAGTTCTAACTAATTTTTATTATGGAAAACGAAATTTATTGAATTTTAAGCTAAAGCTTGCAATTTTGGACATGTGGGGGGTCTTTTTGCATGAGATTCTTTTTGTAACGTCTCCCACTCACCCCCACTCCCCAAGGCCAGCCCCACCACTGCTGTAACAGCCCAATCCCCCTCTATTTGACTTTAACTATTGTGAATGAATTGTTTTGAAAAGGATTAAAATATAGTAATTTAGGTATGGGTTTTGAGTGACATGAGAGAGCTTTGACTTTGGTTTTTCCAACTCCAATTCCTCACTTTCCCCCCATCCTTTTCCCTGGCCGAGCCTCAAATTGGTGCAGGTCCCCATTTTCCCCCATCTCCTTTTGCTTCAATTTCATCAAAAAAATCCACCGAAATCCCTAATTTTCTTCACAAATTCAACACAAAACCTTATTCTATCTCTTTTCAAGCCCAAATTGGTTTAAATCTTGTGGAAAGGAGGCAATTTTAGAGGCATATGATCATGCTAGATCCATAGATCTTGAGGTATAATTTCCACCAAGTTATTTTCTTTTGGTTAAATTCCTTTAATTAAATGGTTTTAGTGTTAAAAGCTTAGCAAAATCCTAATCTAGTTTTTCTAGTTCATGGTTGAAATTAAACTAGGGTTTTAGAAACCATTATTTAGTTAATTAAAGCTAATTAGCTATCTAGTTGTTTACTAAACCAATCTTTAAGGTTACTTTGCTTAAGTGGCTTCATATTATGCTAATCTAAGTTAAACTTGTGTGAAATTTTCATTGTAATTGCTAATGACAAAAATCAAGAAAGGGGTTTGTGTATGGAAATAGATTGAAGCATGATTGTTGTGTTGGAATTATGGTTTGATGCTTTGTAAATGGTTTAAAATTAGTGTAGTGGCTATCTAGTGGGTTAGTTTGGATGTTTGTGTTGGATTGTGTTAACTTTATCGCTAATTTTCGATGTTTGCACCAAATTGCAAATTTCTGGCTTACTAGTTTTTGTTATAAAATTATGTGATGAATTATTTTTGATATCTTGATGATTGTATTGGCTTATCCTATGACATTTAGGATGCGTGAGTGCGGAAATTTGTGTGTTCGGGTTTTAGTTTTGCCGGGCGACCAAATCGACGATTTTAGTTAGTTTTTGCGATTTTCGCGTGTGTTCCGCGCACCTTGTGCACGTTGTACCTAGCTTGTGAACGTCGGTATTTTCGTTTGGGATTTGCGTCGTTTCATGGTATGTAACCTTATGTTTGGTATTGATGTAAATTCCAGGTTCGGTCGCGGAGACGTCAGACGCGGCACGAAAGGGGAAAGCGGTGATTGGACGTGACTAGCTAGGGATTCCTGTAAGTAGATGTAACATCTACGGGGGACTATCGTTGGATGGCGCAAGTCGCCCGATAGTTTTAGTAGCTTAAAAAGAAGATTCTTAGTAATGTTAGTAATTAGGGGTGTAATACTTGTATGATTATTTGCTACATTCATGCCTTATATTGACATACATATGCGAATCCATTCTATAGGACACCTGCACCATTGCCGGGGTTTTTATATACAGCACGAGCACTATTCATGCTTACACACACACCCTGGTAATTGCCATGCCACCATACTAGATAACCTATAATTTGAAACCTTTTACTATAATTGATACTTAAACTTGTGCTATTGCCTTTATTCCTTAAAATGAAATCGTAGGATTGCTATTCATGTGCATGTACCTCATCATATTATTTGTTCATGCCTAGTCTATTAATCACACATCGCAACTTGATTATTGACACCATATGCATTCATTATCATTGACATATGCACTTATGAGGATTTCTTGAGATTTTATGATATTTCTGGCTTTCGGGGGAAAGCCGCAAAATTTCTAAACTTACTATATTTTTAAATATGTAAATTGCGGTTTTCTAGTGATGTAAGTGTCGTCCACCATGAGTTTGCTGTGGTTTTCGAGACCCGTTTCAAGGAGTTGGATGAACCGTCTCGGGTACATGGTGGGCCCGGTAAGGTACCGCGGGGCAAGAAGCTCGTGGTGCTGACGATGAGCCTGGCAGGGGACGGATTACCTACCGGTGACTGTTTGGCACGGCGGATATCCAGAGGATACCGACCGTGGCCGCGAGATGATGAGATAGCGATATCGAGATGGGCCAGCCGGATGGCTGAGGCCAGAGATACTATGACATGGATATATGAGATTTGTGATAGTTTTGAGGTGTCGTTGCTGGACACAGGTTCTTGTTGATTCTAGTGGTATTGTGCTGGTATTTCAAAAGAGGTTCCTAAAGGAAAAACATGATTCTTATACTTACACATTCAGATCATGAGTTGATTCACATTGCATTCATACCTGCTAGTATATTCATATTGCATACATACCTGCTATTATGTCCTGCCATACCTGTATTATAGATGCTAGGATGCTTGTGTGCATGCCTTCGATAGCCTGTGTAGATGTTATTTATTACTCACGAGTTGGCAACTCACCCCCGTTGTGCCACAGCCTTTCTCAGGTCCGCTCCGTCAGTACAGTAGCGGCGGGCGCACTTGCTTCTTTTGCCTGGACTCGAGGTTTTGCTCTTAGGTGGGTTATATTATTATTTTTGTACCACCTTGTATATTCTTTGTATCTAGTGTACTCCATCTACTGTATCTACCAGTATTGTTGTATATTGACCTAGAGATGAGACTGTGAGATTTGTGGACTTTTTATGCTGTATTTTGGGGTCGAGCTCACTTGAGTCGACATGCTGTTTTTCTCATGCTCCTTCATGATTATCTTGCATGTTGTTGTTTTATATTTCGTGGGATTTGTGACCGCCTTGTGGCGAAGAGCTAGCTCCCGCTTGGGGATGCCTTATTTGTTGGATTCATATATATTCTTGTTGTACCCATTTTGGGGGCCAATATTTACAAAGGAGACTCTGCCGAAATTTTCGGAAAAATTGATATTGTTTTTTTAAAAGGTTTTATATGACTTATTGGATAAACTCGCTTTCAATTGATTGGGTTTTCTTCACTCTTTTGCTTATTTGGTTTTGATTTCTGGGCTTTGGCTTACTTATTTTACGGACGTCTTGAGACGTTTCGTAAACTTAAGTGCCAGTCACGTTCCGTATCCTGTGGGTCGTGACAAAGTTGGTATCAGAGCGATAGGTTTTACCTTTTTGAGTGTAGGATGACCCTTGGTAGATGGAGTAAGTGACTTAAGTAGGGTAACGTAGCGTGTGTATGTCCACGGCATACCTGCGATACGGTACTCCGCCTAAGTGACTTTAGGATATACTTGTTTGAAATTCCTTCTTCAATTCCGTGTATCCTATGATTCTATTGCACTGTTCTTATTATCCTTTTTCCTGTACCAGCCACTATGCCGCCGAAGGCTACGAGGGCACAGAGGGCTGCCGCCCGAGACGAGATTCGAGCTGGCTCGTCCGAGACTAGGACTGAGCCGGGTGGTATGCCTACACCGCAGGGACAGACCGATCCACCTTCCCCAGGCCGTATGGATAGGCTCGAGACTGGTATAGAGGAGTTGCGACAGATGATGGGGGGCATGCAGGAGCTAGTCAGATGGTAGGATCCCTAGTTGCAGCCAGTCGTACACCGAGGCCGGATGACGCACCTACTACATCCCAGACTGCTATGATACCTGCTCCTACTACTACCGCCGTGACCATCCCGGTTTCACTACAGGATTTCATGAGGCTGAGACCTCCAGTATTCACCGGCACCGAGGCAGCGGAGGACCCACAGACGTTCCTTGACAGTTTAGCCAGGATCTGCCGTTCGCTGAGATGTTCGGATGATCGATGGGTAGAGCTTGCGAGTTTCCGACTAGAGGGTCTCGCGCAGATATGGTGGGAGTCAGTCTTGAGAGGTCGAGCTGCAGGTCTACCGCCTATGACTTGGGCCGAGTTTACAGCGGTCTTTCTAGCTCGTTTCCTCCCAGAGAGCGTTCGTGACGCCAGAGCTCGTAGATTCGAGGCCTTAGTCAAGACACCTGGGATGACGGTGTCTGAGTATGACATCCAGTTTACACAGTTATCCCGATATGCTCCGTATTTGGTGGATACCGAAGAGAAGATGGTGAAGAGGTTCGTACAGGGACTTGATGCCCAGCTATATCTTGCCATTGGCGCCCAGCACTACGACACTTATTCAGCTGCCATAGATACGGAATTGCGGATGGAGGCACGCATATCACAGACTTCGGCCGTTTCTGGGCTGAAGAGGATTCGCACCGATGTACCGTCTCAGAGGCAGCGCGCTAGATTCTTTCCGAGAGATAGGCCTGGCAGAGGATTTGGACGGGGACAGTTATATGGTTCTTATCCCCAGGGACAGCAGCCGTCGCCAGGGTGTTTTGGGTGCGGGAGTCCGCACCATCTTGTCAGAGACTGTCCGGCGAGACGACAGGGAGCGGCGACCGTTCCGCATGTGACCCTACCACCATCACCATCCCCTCCTCAGAGAGCCCTACTTCCTACCACAGGCGATGCTCCACGCCAGTTAGGTGCACCCAGAGGCCGTGGACGCGGCGGTCCTGTTCAGAGAGGACGAGGAGACAGAGGCCGAGGTCGAGGTCAGCCCGCTATCGGTAGAGGAAAAGCCCGAGTATTTGCTTTGACACCGCAGGATGCGCAGGCATCCAATGCCGTTGTGACAGGTACCTTTCCAGTTTGCTCTTTCGACGCACGGGTATTATTCGACCCAGGTTCCATACATTCGTATGTATCTACACACTTTGCACCGATGTTGGGCCGTGAGTCTTCGTCGTTAGATCATCCGCTTGTTGTTGTTACTTCGGTAGGCGAGTCGTTTGTCGCTCGTTTTGTTTTTCGATTGTGTTCCGTTCGTATCGGGGAGAGGGATTCATCGGTTGATTTGATTTTCCTCGATATGTTGGACTTTGATGTGCTTCTGGGCATGGATTGGCTAGCCACTTGTTATGCTTCGGTGGACTGCCGTGAGAAGGCAGTCATATTTAGCTTTCCGGGAGAGCCAGTCCTTGTTATTCAGGGAGACGGCAGCGTCACCCTTCCCAGCTTGATTTCGTCCCTTCGTGCTGGTTAGCTCTTGCGGAAGGGATGTCAGGGATTCTTAGCGTATATTTGTGATACTCGAGCTGCAGAGGTTCCGTTGGACCGGGTCCCGGTTGTTTGTGAGTTCCCTGATGATTTCCCTGATGAGCTACCTGGGCTACCACCTGAGCGCGACGTTGAGTTCTGCATCGATTTGATTCCCGGCTCGGGGCCTATTTCTATACCGCCTTATCGGATGGCCCCGGCAGAGCTTCGAGAGCTGAAGGATCAGTTGTAGGATTTGTTAGATAAGGGGCTTATTCGACCTAGTGTTTCTCCGTAGGGTGCTCCGGTCCTGTTTGTCAAGAAGAAGGATGGAAGTTTGCGCTTATGTATCGACTACCCCCAGCTGAACAAGGTTACCGTGCGGAACAGATATTCGTTGCCACGCATTGATGATTTGTTCGACCAGCTTCAGGGTGCGGGGTATTTTTCGAGGATCGACTTGCGATCAGGATACCATCAGCTGCGAGTTCGACAGGAGGATATACCGAGGACAGCTTTCAGCACGCGCTACGGCCACTATGAGTTTTTGGTGATGTCGTTCAGACTTACCAACACCCCAGCAGCATTCATGGATTTGATGAACCGTACATTCAGGCCGTATCTCGACTTGTTCATCATCGTGTTTATCGACGACATCTTGGTGTACTCCCGGAGCAGAGAGGAGCACGAGCACCACTTGCAAATTACGTTACAGACTCTGAGGGAGCACCAGCTATTCGCAAAGTTCTCGAAGTGTGCATTCTGGCTGGACAGCGTCGGATTTTTGGGTCACGTGATAACGAGAGACGGCATATGTGTGGACCCGAAGAAGATTGAGGCTGTTCAGCAGTGGCCCCGACCTACATCGGTTACTGAGATCCGTAGTTTTCTAGGCCTGGCAGGCTACTACAGGCGTTTTGTTCAGGACTTCTCCCGTATAGCTGCACCTTTGACCGGTTTGACACGGAAGGGAGTTCCTTTCATTTGGACAGAGGAGTGCGAGCGCAGTTTTCAGCAGCTACGGACTTGTTTGACTACGGCGCCGGTATTATCTTTGCCTTCAGGATCAGGCGGATTTGTGGTCTACTGTGATGCTTCGCGAGTGGGGTTAGGATGCGTATTGATGCAGCATGGCCGGGTGATCGCTTATGCTTCTCGGCAGTTGAAGAAGTATGAACAGAACTACCCCACTCACGATTTGGAGATGGCTGCAGTGGTCTTTGCACTGAAGATTTGGCGACATTACCTATATGGCGAGTCGTGCCAAATATTCACAGACCACAAGAGCTTAAAATACATATTTCAGCAGCGAGACCTGAACCTCAGACAGCGTCGTTGGATGGAGTTGGTGAAAGACTACGACTGCGAGATCTTATATCACCCAGGCAAGGCGAATGTAGTGGCAGATGCTTTGAGCAGGAGGCCCGGGGGTAGTCTATCCTATCTGCGCGCAGTGCAGAGGCAGTCGTCAGCAGATTGGCAGATGTTATGCGACAGCCGAGTTGAGTTCGAGTTCACTCAGACAGGGGGACAGCTCGCACATGTTCGTGCACGCCCACAGTTGCTTGACCGTATATATGAGGCACAACGCAGAGACGACCGTTGCTCAGAGATCATGGCACAGATGGGACAGGGCAGATTTTCTGAGTTCGTGATTGATGATCAGGGGATTTTACGATATGGATCTAGACTGTGCGTACCAGATGCTGATGGATTGCGGCGCGACATTCTTGAGGAGGCACACCGATCAGTGTATAGTGTCCACCCCGGTTCCACCAAGATGTACCATGATATGAGAGAGACCTACTGGTGGGACGGGATGAAGAGGGACATTGCGGAGTTTGTATCGAGATGCCTGACTTGTCAGCAAGTCAAGGCCGAGCACCAGAGGCCCGCAGGAGAGCTACAGCCGTTACCCATTCCAGAGTGGAAATGGGAGCAGATTTCGATGGATTTCGTTGTGGGTCTACCCAGGACCAGTCGAGGGTACGACTCCATCTGGGTGATCGTTGATCGATTGACGAAAGCTGCTCACTTCCTGCCAGTGAAGACCACTTTCAGCTTCGCTCAGTATGCCCAGCTTTACATCGACGAGATCGTGCGGTTGCATGGCGTACCGACTTGTATCGTGTCAGATCGAGGCACCCAGTTCACCAGCCGACTTTGGCAGAGACTTCAGGAGGCTTTGGGCACTCGTTTGAGCTTCAGCACAGCGTTTCATCCGCAGACCGATGGCCAGTCAGAGCGGACTATTCAGACTCTCGAGGACATGCTCAGAGCATGCGTTTTAGACTTCGGCGGTAGCTGGGATCGTCATTTACCGTTAGTGGAGTTCTCCTACAACAACAGCTTCCAGGATACTATTCAGATGGCACCTTTCGAGGCATTGTATGGGAGGAGATGCAGATCGCCCGTCTGTTGGACAGAGCTCAGCGAGAGCAGTATTTTGGGGCCGCAGCTTGTTGAGGAGAGGACAGCGAAGATACAGTTGATTCGAGACCGGATAAGAGCAGCTCAGAGCAGGCAGAAATCGTATGCAGACAGGCGCCGTCGCAGGCTAGAGTTCGCAGTTGGCGATCATGTTTTTCTGAGGGTCTCTCCGATGAAGGGCGTGATGCGATTTGGGCGGAAAGGAAAGCTTAGTCCCAGATTTGTGGGTCCCTTCGAGATTCTCGAGCGGGTCGGCGCAGTTGCGTATCGTTTGGCTCTTCCACCCAGCTTTCCCGATGTTCACCTCGTCTTCCATGTTTCGATACTCTGCAAGTACCTTCACGACCCTTCACATGCGATTCAGCACCCGACAGTCTAGCTAGAGCACGACCTTTGTTTTGCAGAGCAGCCGGTGGCCATCCTGGATCGGCAGGTGAAGAAGTTGAGATCGAAAGTTATACCGGCCGTCAAGGTCCTTTGGCGTGGCCCGAGCAGCGAGGAGGTCACCTGGGAGACCGAGGGCGAGATGAGGAAGAAATATCCCCATCTCTTTGAAGGTACACGTAGTTATATTTTTAAATTCGGGGACCGAATTTCTTTAAGGGGGGAAGATTGTAGCGCCTTGAAAAGTCGTTTTGGTGTTTTCCTGAAAATCGGTGAAAATTCGGTATTTTTCCGTAAACCGTCTTTTTGTTATTTTGCATTTTAAGACTAATTATACCTAAAATGGTTAGGTAATTGCTTGTTTTTTTGTAGCTAATGAGTTACTTATGAAATTCTGGTCGTTTAAAAATTTTCCCTAATTTTTCAATTTTTAATATTATTTTAAGCCGGTAAGAAAATACATTAAATTAGCGATAAATACAAATTTAAAATGGGCTAAATTTAAGCTTTAAAATCTAGTTGTAATATAAATTTTTAGTATTTTATTTTAAGTTTTAACTAATTTTTATTATGGAAAACGAAATTTATTGAATTTTAAGCTAAAACTTGCAATTTTTGACTTGTAGGGGGTCTTTTTGCATGGGATTATTTTTGTAACCTCTCCCACTCACCCCCACTCCCCAATGCCAGCCCCACCACTGCTGCAGCAGCCCCATCTCCCTCTATTTGACTTTAACTATTGTGAATGAATTATTTTGAAAAGGATTAAAATATAGTAATTTAGGTATGGGTTTTGAGTGACATGAGAGAGCTTTGACTTTGGTTTTTCTAACTCCAATTCCTCACTTTCCCCCCATCCTTTTCCCTGGTCGAGCCTCAAATTGGTGCAGGTCCCCATTTTCCCCCATCTCCTTTTGCTTCAATTTCATCAAAAAAATCCACCGAAATCCCTAATTTTCTTCACAAATTCAACACAAAACCTTATTCTATCTCTTTTCAAGCCCAAATTGGTTTAAATCTTATGGAAAGGAGGCAATTTTAGAGGCATATGATCATGCTAGATCCATAGATCTTGAGGTATAATTTCCACCAAGTTATTTTCTTTTGGTTAAATTCCTTTAATTAAATGGTTTTAGTGTTAAAAGCTTAGCATAATCCTAATCTAGTTTTTCTAGTTCATGGTTGAAATTAAACTAGGGTTTTAAAAACCATTATTTAGTTAATTAAAGCTAATTAGCTATCTAGTTGTTTACTAAACCAATCTTTAAGGTTACTTTGCTTAAGTGGCTTCATATTATGCTAATCTAAGTTAAACTTGTGTGAAATTTTCATTGTAATTGCTAATGACAAAAATCAAGAAAGGGGTTTGTGTATGGAAATAGATTGAAGCATGATTGTTGTGTTGGAATTATGGTTTGATGCTTTGTAAATGGTTTAAAATTAGTGTAGTGGCTATCTAGTGGGTTAGTTTGGATGTTTGTGTTGGATTGTGTTAACTTTATCGCTAATTTTCGATGTTTGCACCAAATTGCAAATTTCTGGCTTACTAGTTTTTGTTATAAAATTATGTGACGAATTATTTTTGATATCTTGATGATTGTATTGGCTTATCCTATGACATTTAGGATGCGTGAGTGCGGAAATTTGTGTGTTCGGGTTTTAGTTTTGCCGGGCGACCAAATCGACGATTTTAGTTAGTTTTTGCGATTTTCGCGTGTGTTCCGCGCACCTTGTGCACGTTGTACCTAGCTTGTGAACGTCGGTATTTTCGTTTGGGATTTGCGTCGTTTCATGGTATGTAATCTTATGTTTGGTATTGATGTAAATTCCAGGTTCGGTCGCGGAGACGTCAGACGCGGCACGAAAGGGGAAAGCGGTGATTGGACGTGACTAGCTAGGGATTCCGGTGAGTAGATGTAACATCTACGGGGGACTATCGTTGGATGGCGCAAGTCGCCCGATAGTTTTAGTAGCTTAAAAAGAAGATTCTTACTAATGTTAGTAATTAGGGGTGTAATACTTGTATGATTATTTGCTACATTCATGCCTTATATTGACATACATATGCAAACCCATTCTATAGGACACCTGCACCATTGCCAAGGTTTTTATACGCAGCACGAACACTATTCAAGCTTACACACACACCCTGGTAATTGCCATTCCACCACACTAGATAACCTATAATTTGAAACCTTTTACTATAATTGATACTTAAACTTGTGCTATTGCCTTTAATTCCTTAAAATGAAATCGTAGGATTGCTATTCATGTGCATGTACCTCATCATATTATTTGTTCATGCCTAGTCTATTAATCACACATCGCAACTTGATTATTGACACCATATGCATTCATTATCATTGACATATGCACTTATGAGGATTTCTTGAGATTTTATGATATTTCTGGATTTCGGGGGAAAGCCCAAAATTTCTAAACTTACTATATTTTTAAATATGTAAATTGCGGTTTTCTAGTGATGTAAGTGTCGTCCACCATGAGTTTGCTGTGGTTTTCGAGACCCGTTTCGAGGAGTTGGATGAACCGTCTCGGGTACATGGTGGGCCCGGTAAGGTACCGCGGGGCAAGAAGCTCGTGGTGCTGACGATGAGCCTGGCAGAGGACGGATTACCTACCGGTGACTGTTTGGCACGGCGGATATCCAGAGGATACCGACCGTGGCCGCGAGATGATGAGATAGCGATATCGAGATGGGCCAGCCGGATGGCTGAGGCCAGAGATACTATGACATGGATATATGAGATTTGTGATAGTTTTGAGGTGTCGTTGCTGGACACAGGTTCTTGTTGATTCTAGTGGTATTGTGCTGGTTTTTCAAAAGAGGTTCCTAAAGGAAAAACATGATTCTTATACTTACACATTCAGATCATGAGTTGATTCACATTGCAATCATACCTGCTAGTATATTCATATTGCATACATACCTGCTATTATGTCCTGCCATACCTGTATTATAGATGCTAGGATGCTTGTGTGCATGCCTTCGATAGCCTGTGTAGATGTTATTTATTACTCACGAGTTGGCAACTCACCCCCGTTGTGCCACAGCCTTTTTCAGGTCCGCTCCGTCAGTACAGTAGCGGCGGGCGCACTTGCTTCTTTTGCCTGGACTCGAGGTTTTGCTCTTAGGTGGGTTATATTATTATTTTTGTACCACCTTGTATATTCTTTATATCTAGTGTACTCCATCTACTGTATCTACCAGTATTGTTGTATATTGACCTAGAGATGAGACTGTGAGATTTGTGGACTTTTTATGCTGTATTTTGGGGTCGAGCTCACTTGAGTCGACATGCTGTTTTTCTCATGCTCCTTCATGATTATCTTGCATGTTGTTGTTTTATATTGCGTGGGATTTGTGACCGCCTTGTGGCGAAGAGCTAGCTCCCGCTTGGGGATGCCTTATTTGTTGGATTCATATATATTCTTGTTGTACCCATTTTGGGGGCCAGTATTTACAAAGGAGACTCTGCCGAAATTTTCGGAAAAATTGATATTGTTTTTTTAAAAAGTTTTATATGACTTATTGGATAAACTCGCTTTCAATTGATTGGGTTTTCTTCACTCTTTTGCTTATTTGGTTTTGGTTTCTGGGCTTTGGCTTACTTATTTTACGGACGTCTTGAGACGTTTCGTAAACTTAAGTGCCAGTCACGTTCCGTACCCTGTGGGTCATGACAGGAACTCCGCGACGGATCATCTCCGATAACGGGCCAGCTTACAGAAGCCATAAGATCAGTCGCTTTGCGCAACAGCATAATATAGACTGGAGATATTCCTCGGTTTATAATCCGCGAGCTAATGGTCTAGCTGAAGCTTTCAACAAGACCTTGACAAAGATCATAAAG
Organism: Agapanthus africanus; assembly: GCA_030015575.1. Classification (NCBI taxonomy): domain Eukaryota; kingdom Viridiplantae; phylum Streptophyta; class Magnoliopsida; order Asparagales; family Amaryllidaceae; genus Agapanthus; species Agapanthus africanus. The sequence goes on from CM057338.1 coordinate 699,097,241, forward strand.
AAAACGGTGTCTCGAAATAAGAAAGACTGGCATGAAAGACTGCAAGAAGCTCTCTGGGCGTATCGAACTACGTTTAAAATGGCCACGAACGCAACGCCATATGCGTTGGTATTTGGTACAGAAGCAGTACTCCCTCTCGAGATAGAATTACTCTCTCTACGAGTGGCAGTCCACTACGAGCTAACGGACGAAGAAAATGCTCACCTTCGGCTTGAGGAGCTTGACGCCCTTGATGAAACCCGGCTCATAGCACAGCAAAATCTGGAAGCTTATAAAGCAAAGATGACGCTCTCATACGAAAGATTGACCCGACCGAGGACATTCTGCCAAGGCGAACTCGTGCTAGTGGTCAAAAGGCCTATGATCCCCAATCGCGCCAAGAGGGGAAATTCGAGCCAAACTATGAAGGCCCGTATATCATAGATAAGGTCTACCAGGGTGGGGCCTATCTACTCATGGACATGCACGGTGAAAGGCCTTTCAGGCCGATAAACGGTCGCTTCCTAAAGAAATACTACGCTTAATGAGTCATAGCCTAGGTCAGTGATAGATGACGACGACTATGTTCGCTCGCTATCTTCCTAAGCTCAAACTCTATCAGCAGTAGCCAGCCTTCTCAAAGTCGGACCGAAATGTCCTTAAACTAATAGCAGACCGAAACGTCTTTAAACTAATACCGCAGCATCCTTAAGCTGACGAGATGAATAAAAATAAAAAAAATAAAAAAATATAATAAATAAAAACGGTATGTCCATAAGCAAAAAGGGCACGGATGAAAACCCGAAAGGGCTCCGTGAGTAAAAACAGCAGGGCTACCGGCGAGTGTTCGTGAAAACCCGAAAGGGCGCGGCCTCGTAAAAAAAAAGAGAAAAAGAAAATAAAAAGAATAAAAAAAAACGATATGTCCATAAGCAAAATGGGCACGGATGAAAACCCGAAAGGGCTCCGTGAGTAAAAACAGCAGGACTACCGGCGAGTGTTTGTGAAAACCTGAAAGGGCACAACCTCGTTAAAAGACACTTATAGGGTCCTCTCGACCTTGTAAGGAGAAACCACCTGCGTGAGATCCTTACGACTCACAAAGGAGCAACACACTTAGGGATCCCCACGATTCCTAAGGAGAAAATACACTTGCGAGATCCTCACGACTCGTAAGGAGAACTCTCTTATGGGACCCTCACGGCTCATAGGATTTGAAAGTCTTAAGTTATAGAGACTTAAACCTGTGCTTAAGCAAACCCCCACAAACCTTCGATATTGCCCTACAAGTGGTTCAATACTGACCCTTGTATACAATCCACGGGCGCGAATAAACATTTCCCTAACCAAGTCTCATCCGTGACTGGGGATATGTTCGTATGGTGAGCGACCCTTGTAAGTCCTCTCGATTTACAAGGAGAAAACCCTCCTGTAGGATCCTTACGACTTACAGAGGAACATGCACTTAGGAATCCTCATGATTCCTAAGGAGAAAATACGCCTACAAGATCCTCACGACTTGTAGGGAGAAATACCTTTGTAAGACCCTTACGGCACATGAAGTTAAAAGCCTTAGTCGACAGCGTCTTAACCCTGTTTGCTAAGCCACCTTTGTTCGACATCGACGGAGGCAAATGATGATTTGCTCCTGGCAATATCCTAGTTGTAGAGGTGCTGATGCCGAAATAGGTGTCTAATTCCAGGTTTACGGCGGAAAGCCAGTATGCCACACATGCATACGGAATAGCCGAAATGATTGGGCAACTTGCAATAAAAAGCAGCAAGTAAAAATGTATGCATGCAAAATAGCCGAAATGATTGGGCAACTCGTAATAAAAAGCAGCGAGTAAAAATAAGATAAATAGCCGAAATGATTGGGCACCGCAAAAAATAGCCGAAATGATTGGGCAATCGCGACCTTCGCGATATAAAAGCTGAAATGATAGAGCATCGTGGAGATAAAAAAAATGATGATAAAACTTTGGCCCTACAGTTAAGATCACATCGATCCCTGTATACAATCTAAGGGCGTAAACAAAGAGGGAACCATGCTTTCCCAACAGGATCCGCCAGAAAACGAAACCAAATTCCGACGGTTCATCCCAACGCTAGGGAAACAAATAATCCCTAGCAAACTCCTCAACTCACGGATACAAACACTCCTTGACGAGAGCCTCCCGATCCGCGTCGACTCGCTGAGCCACCAGTGCCTCCGTGGGAAATTCTCGACGAGTTTCAAACCCCAAGGAAACAAATAATCCTTGGCGCTTGGGAAACAAATAATCCCTAGCAAATTCCTCGACTCACGGATACAAACACTCCTTGACGAGAGCCTCCTGATCCGCGTCGACACGCAGAGCCACCAGTGCCTCCGTGGGAAATTCTCGACTCGTTTCAAACCCTAAGGAAACAAATAATCCTTGGCGCTTGGGAAACAAATAATCCCTGGCAAACTCCTCGACTCACGGATACAAACACTCCTTGACAAGAGCCTCCTGATCCGCGTCGATTCGTAGAGCCACCAGTGCCTCCGTGGGAAATCCTCGACTCGTGTCAAACCCCAAGGAAACAAATAATCCTTAGCGCTTGGGAAACAGATAATCCCTAGCAAACTCCTCGACTCACGGATACAAACACTCCCAGACGAGAGCCTCCTGATCCGCGTCGACTCGCAGAGCCACCAGTGCCTCCGTGGGAAATTCTCGACTCGTTCCAAACCCCAAGGAAACAAATAATCCTTGGCGCTTGGTAAATAAATAATCCCTAGCAAATTCCTTGACTCACGGATACAAACACTCCTTGACGAGAGCCTTCTGATCCGCGTTGACTCGCAGAGCCACCAGTGCCTCCGTGGGAAATTCTCGACTAGTTTCAAACCCCAAGGAAATAAATAATCCTTGGCGCTTGGGAAACAAATAATCCCTAGAAAATTCCTTGACTCACGGATACAAACACTTCTTGACGAGAGCCTCCTGATTCGCGTCGGCTCGCAGAGAAACCAGTGTCTCCGCGGGAAATTCCCGATTCGTCTCAACTTGCAAATGAAGCCTCAGGCAGCAGGGACTAAAAAACTTGCTTCCTGAACAATGGGACCCTGCAAGTCGATCCGAAAAGTCTCTTGCATACTATTCACGGGTCTCACTCTCCGGAGTCGAATCTCGACAAGGAGGGAAACAACCGCTTACGAGCCCTCTCGACTCGTAAGAGGGAAAAATTCTTTTATAGGATCCTTACGACTTATAAGAGAAAATCACACTTAGGAATCCTCATGATTCCTAAGGAGAAAAATCCACCTATTAGATCCTCTCGATCCATAGGGAGAAAAGTCTCTATGAGACCCTCACGGCTCATAGAGTTGAAAAGTCTTAGGTAGCAGATCTGAACCTGCGGCCTAAGCCATCGCTATCCCTTGGAGAAATCTAGATGCTTACTCTGTTATCTATCGACCTTGCTTATTAACACAGCATACCGAGAATAAAAGAAAGAAGAAAGCGACGGAAAGAGCATCTGATCTACATTTGATCAAGCATTCGAGACATATTCATTCATGCAAAAGATTCAGAACAAAGATAGGACAGGCTAAGAAAAACAAAAATTTTCATTAATATCGCCAGAAGTTCTTACAATCATAAAAGCAATAAACTAAAAATATTATTACAAGGGAATGACCTCGAACCCAGGGCATGGATTGAGGAACTCAAAAGCTACTCTATCTATGACTTTCCAGGCCTCGCGGACCATCCTAGTATGCTTTCTTTCGCGAGCACAAGCATCAGGGTCCTCCCTGATGTCTTCCAGCCTCCGATAAGCAGCGAGTATGGCGGACTGTTGAAAGACCTCGTGCAAGAGATCGATAAGACTGTCTCGCCGTCTCTTCGATATAAAGTTCAACAGGTACACCGAGTGCACCTTATCCTCAGCAGCATCCAACGCCCTAAGTGGCATGCCGGAACAGAAGAGGGGAAGCGCTTCCCAGATGGCTCCCACGATAAGATTAAGGAGGGAGGAACGTCGGGGAAGCAGTGGACCATTGTACGCGTCGAAGCGACTCATTATTTCAGCACACTCCTCGTTTGTGAACTCCCGATTTTGAGAGCGGCCAAGTCGGCGGATGTCCCCATAAAAGATGATCTCGTTAAGAGCATACATGTGGGCGTTCATTGTTCCTGTGAAAGTGGATCAACAGAATTATCAGAAAGACCGATTAAGCAAAACGATATAATGCACTGAGGAATAAAATGTCATCTTCAAACTCTAAGATCAATGAAACACTCTTAAGAGTTTATTTAGATCAAAGGGATCTATGTTTTGCCAAAAAATGCAAGTTTCTGTTTATGGGTTGAGAAACCCTGAAACAGATTCATGAGAGCAAAGCTCTATTTGGTGAAACCACAAAAGGATTTTCTTTAGATCAAAAGATCTATGAGAGCAAGGCTCTGTTAATTAAACTTAATGTGATTTAATTTAAAATTCTACCTAGAAGGGGTGCTGGGTTCTGAACTTTGAAAGTTTTTAAAAGGAAATAAGAGCAGGGCTCTAAAAGTTCTTAAATAAGAGCAAAGCTCCGGAGTCTTTTGAAAATAAAAATCTTAAAGATGATAAGCATCTGTAGGGGACCAAAGGTCCTATTTATAGGCATCAAATGCCTCTTCAACTTCCAAAAGCTGCCGCAACGGTTGGGATTTTGCCACCGTTGCGCTTGCGTTTGGGGCCACGTAAGCGCAACGGTGGGGGGCATTTGTTTACCCCAATCAGGGCAAATCTATATTCAAATTCCAAGGAGGGAGATGAAGCAACGCTTCATCTTCCCCCAATCAGAGCAAATCTCTACTTTGAAAAATCTAAATTTTAATAAATGAAGCAACGCTTCAGATTCTTTGCACCGCGCGCAACGCGCCACGTGTCTGGCGCAGATGCATCAGCGCCGCGCCTAAGGCAGCGCACCCAATCAGAGCAAAGCTCTGTTTTAAACAAAATTAAATGAAGCAACGCTTCAGATTCTTTGCGCCGCGCGCAACGCGCCACGTGTCAGGCGCAGATGCATCAGCGCAGCGCCCAAGGCAGCGCACCCAATCAGAGCAATGCTCTGTTTTAAGCAAAATTAAAGGAAGCAATGCTTCAGTTGCGCAAGCACTGCGCTGCGCGACACGTGTCAGCGCAATTGCGCTGTGCGCTGCGCGACACGTGTCAGCGCAGATGCGCTAGCGCAGGTGCGCTGCGCTGTGCGCTGCGCGACACGTGTCAGTGCAAATACGCTAGAGCAGTTGTGTGCTAGCGTAGTTGCGCTGCGCTGTGCGCTGCGCGACACGTGTCAGTGCAGATGCGCTAGCGCAGTTGTGTGCTAGCGTAGTTGCGCTGCGCTGTGCGCTGCGCGACACGTGTCACGCGCTGGGGCATTTGCGCCAAACAGAATTAAGATTTTAAAGAAATCTTTTTGTTCTTGTTAAAACAAGAAGATTTTCTTCTGTAAAACAGAAGCCCTTGGATCAAAGATCCAACGGTGGGGAAAATTCCCCAAATCACTCAGAGAAAGATCTCTACAACAAAATTAACTAATTTATGGGCACTATAAAAGAGACCCCAGACCTCAATTCAAAAGGATCAACATTTTCTTGAAAAAAGTCAAGAGCTTCAAACAGAGAGAGAATTCTGAGAAAATTTCAAAGAAAAAGGTAAAAACCTTCACGAGAGAGAAGAAATCTCTTTTAATAAATCATTGATCTAAAAACGAGATCAATGTTCTTCACATAATAAACAGTGCTTTGCACTTCTTATGAACCACTGGTTCTTTAAAAACAAGAAAACAACAAAATAAAAAATAGTGCTTTGCACTTTTATGAACCTCTGGTTCTTGAAATAAAAAGAAAAACTTATTTTTCTTTGATCTAAATTAGATCAAGAAATCAAATAGTGCTTTGCACTTCTGTTCTTGAATCTAAAAGATTCTTAGTGCTTTGCACTTCCAAACTGCGCTATTGCGCTCTTGAGAGAGCGCCACGTGTCAGCTATAGAACAACTTGCGCTACGCGCTCTTGAAATAGAGCTTTGCTCTATGGAATTGGCGCAACTCACCAGAGCGCGCCACGTGTCAGCAGCGCAACAGCGCAGCGCACTGCGCTGTTGCGCTTGCGCTCACCAGAGCGTGACACGTGTCCTCACCACAAGCGCTTGCGCTCAGTGATTGGCGCAAAGCGCCTGACAAATGCAATGCATTTTAATGAAGGGCCAGGCCCAATTAAAAGACCAAACAGGCCTAATTAAATTGATACTCTGTATCATTTATAAGTGGGCAAAGCCCAAACAAAATAATAAAAATGCTATGCAGATGCCTTGCAGAGCCCAAAATAAATTGATGCTCTGCATCTTTTATGGGCAGAGCCCCAAACAAAAAAAAATAGAAGTAATGCAATGCATTATTTAAGTGTGGGCAAAGCCCTAACACAGGTCTAATAGACCAAAAATAAATAAGGGTGTTGAACATTTTCAACTGGATTTAGCCCAATTTTGGCCGTAAGTCCTCAAATTAAATTGACTGAGCACAGCTGTTCTCTTAAATTAATTTATATCTGGTTCGAGGGTACATCTCCGAACTCCTCTGACACCCATCGTTGTAATCCTTCAACGACGTCAGAGAGGTGATGGGTCCCGACGACCACACATCAATACGGACTGCGGGGTCCTTAAACTCATGGACCGGAACGTCCTTAAACTAATGTCGGACCGAAACGTCCTTAAACTAATATTGGACCGAAACGTCCTTAAACTAATATTGGACCGGAACGTCCTTAAACTAATATCGGACCACCACGTCCCTAAACTGGAATATGGACCATCATGTCCCTAAACTGAAATGCGGACCACCATGTCCCTAAACTGGAAAATGGACCACTACGTCCCTAAACTGGAACAACAGGGCCTCCAAACGCTCTTTTGCCGGATCTAAACGGTCCCGTTTAAGTTGATCTTAGCCCCAAACACGGCTAACATATCCTTAAACATTCAAATGGATTTTAAAACTCCCAATCAACTCTGGTTCGAGGGTACATCTCCAAGCTCCTCTGATACATGTCGTTGTAATCCTTCAACGACATCAGAGAGCTGACGAGTCCTGCCGGCCATATATTCAATGGATTATCACGTTAAGTTGATCTTAGTCTCAAACAGGACTATCGTATCCTTAACGAACGTTTAAGTCGATCTTAGCCGCAACGCGACTAATGCATCCTTAAACTAAAAACACCAAACCCAAATCTAAGTAAATACGGATTTGGACTAATCCACGTCCTACGGGCGACGGCATTACTCAGTCTCCGTATACAATCCACGGGCAACCACAAACAAAACAAAAACACACGACACGAAGTGAAATTCTGGAGAAGGAGAAAGTTGTTACCGCGACGCGGTAGCGTAATTAACTGCAGGGGCTTGCGCCTGCAGGGAAGAGCGTCCCCACAATCGAAAACCCCTCAAGCGAGGGGGAATCCGACGAAGTCTGCTACATCGGCCGCATCCGTCTAAACCTCCGATATACGGTGCCATAAATCAACATGGCATCTTCGGAGAGGTGGACGGATAAAACCAAATAGCATCTGCCCCGAATCTCAGCGTCAGGACAACGCGGTCCTGTGCGCCGTCTTTCGGAGGGGAACATCAAGTTCTACCCGTCATTGTCCAGGTTAATTTGAACCCACCCGTACATACCCTTGACGAAGGCCAAAATAGTAGTACGACTGTCCCAAACCAACGTATCTATCTATGCAACAGATAAATACCCGGCAGCTACCAATCACTATGCCTTGGCGTAAGGTCAAAATACATAGCTTGAATACTACCGAATATTTAACTGAAATGACGGAGGGCTACGAATGGTTTCTAGCGAAAACCTTTAACGTAATGAACTTGATATCGTTGAAGGAACTGGATAGCTTTATAAAAATATAGTGACGAAAACCTTTTCTAAAGAGGTCACTCCTGGTGAAGGGATCTCGGCTCTTTCCCTGTAGAATGAGGTGCAGGATATTCCAACTGAATACCACGATGCAAAGAAAAAGTAATCGGCTATAGTGAAGTTATTGCCCTAACGCAAACTTCTGTCCAAGGGGTCACTCCCGGTGAAGGGATCTCGGCCCTTGCCTCGTCGACTGAGGTGCTGGATATTCATAACCGAATACCTCTGTGCAAAACAAAAGAGAACGCCCTTGCAATAACAGCTTTTTGAAAAATTGTTCCAACAACATCAGAATAGGTTTGTTTTTAACTTGCATTGATCCGAATCAACGCAGTCCCATCAATTGATCACACCACAAAGAACGAAAATAATGACGTACGTATATTCCATCCGCATTCTCCACTGGGTCCCGTCATTACCCGTTAGGTTAGTTAACTAACGACAGAGCGGGGACTGGACTAGCGCGGATGCAAAACATATACAACATCTACTAGTATATATATCAATATATAATATTTCGCTCAAGGCGTGATAAAATGCAACATCACAGAAATGTAATAAGCATCACAGAACAATACAGATATCTGGGATCCCCGGGTTTTACAGAGCCGCTACTGAAACCCGACGTTCTCCTGGTCGTGTGGATAGCCTGTGCAATGAAATCCTAGACCCCTACGGGCGCGGCAAGTTACCCGCCAAAACTTGAAATGAGGCAGCCCCCTTCAGCAACGTGAATGGACCACCCAGCACTTCACGGAATCCGGTAACTTGGGCACACCTCCTGGGTCAACCTGTACCCCCTACGAGTGCGGCGAATAGCCCGCCAATTCTAGAGTAAAGCCCCCTCCGTTTCAATGCCATGAGATGCGGGCTTGTTGCCCTCTAGAACCCGGCTATCCGTGCACCCCACCTTGGGGTAATCCTAGTACAGAAAGTAAAAAATAAATACAACAGGTACATCGACCTCGACCTGGTCGTGCCCCAAAAGAATAATATACAAACAGGCAGTGACGGCAGTCCACATGTCAGACGCTCGCTCCGCAATATCAAATGTACATAATACAAGAAAAAACTGTACTAGCATTGCATCCAGGCATCCACCAACATCACAGCACATTCACAGAACATCAACGTGAATGTCACGTTCGCAAATCCGTCTAACCGGGCTATAGCAGTTAGACAGGATTTACCGATCAAGTGATAATCACGGTCGCAGATATAATGTAAATACTGTGAACCAATGTGTTTAAAATATTCGATCGATCAAATTTACCCAAATGGGCCCCAAGCACTACTGTAGCACTCAAAGAAAGTCTGGGCCCAAAAAGAATGTTCCAAAACCCCTATTTTCAATACATAAGCTCTCTGTGAAAATTTGGTCCAATGAACAGTCAATACTGCGGGGGAACCGAGGCCAATGCGTCGGTTTGGCCGCGGTTCCGCAGTGATATAGTAATGTTACGCGACCAATTTTTCTCAGAATGCTTAGAATTTCCTGCACATCATTCTGCAACTACCTGAAAAAATTTTGGAGCCAAAAAAAATTCGACAGAAACTGATGCACATGAAAACGCGATTTTTGGAATTTTGTTCGATCGGAAATGTAAACACATTAGACAAAGCTAGACTAGGTTAATAGCGAGGCTCTGATACCACTGTAAGTGCACGGCGGCGCCCCGGCCGTCATCCCGAGGACAAAATGCGGAAGCGTTAATTTACTTTAATTTTTGAAACCGGCACCACCGCGCACTAAATACCCGGATCGGGCCATTAAACTAGTCCTAGCTAACTAGAGAAGGGGTAGAGAGATATACCGAGTAACCCGTGTCCTCTGGTCTTCTCGTCGTCGTCCCGATCTCCCCGCGGAAACTCCGGTCGTCGACTCCTCGCCGGAAGGGCACCACATCGCCGGCTTCTTTTACGGGCTCCCACCTCTGGTCCGAGGCAACTCGGGCACGAAGTTGGCTAGTCGACGTGCCTAAGGTTTGCTGTAGAATAGTGTAGTGAGCTATGTCTCATTTGGGGTAGTGGATGTTGCCATATGGTGGAGGTATGAGATATAAGCTTTTGGAGGAGGAGCTAAAATGATTTTTGCCAAGCCAAATGAGTGTAAATCCCCCACTACAAAATTGGGACAGCCCAAAACTTTTGGCCGGCCAAGCATGGTGGTAGAATGAGAGATGAGGATGAGTGTAATTCAAGAAAGAATGATGATTCATTATGAGAACAAAATCATCACCAACAAAAACCAACACTCCACCACCATCTCACATCTCATCACTAGAAGTCAAGCCATCATGTAGTGAGCAAGTTAAATGATGGTGCAACCATCATGACACAAGAATATGCAAAGACAACCCTCCACAATGCTAATTTGCACAAATGCAAATAAGCCCTCCTCCACCAATCTTCGGCCAATGAAAGATACAAAGAAAAATGGCTGAAACGGAAAGCAAACTTGCAACTCCAGAAAACTGATCCCGTAATAAATTACAGGAAAACCCCGATACTGTGTATACACACCCGCATCTCTATTCCGACCGAATATAAATGCAATGAGACAACATCTACACTGTACTATACTAGGATCCGGCTTAAACCAAAGCCCGCTAGTATTTTCCATCCGATCACGATCCGTGCAATACCGCACATATCTGATCGAACCCTGCCATATCTCCATACGGCCTCTACAGCGTTTCGCCCGAAACTTTAGCAACTGGTCTGTGGGGGACTCTAAAGACTCGTCAATACTATGGCTGTGGATTTAACCACTAGCACATCAGAGGTATTAGCCATACATGACGGGCTACCAGCTATTGACCAAAAGGGACGTCTGTGAGCGAACTCATCCTGACACCCTACTGAGCCTGTCAGTGACAATATCCATACAGTCCGGTCCGTTCATCTATGATCATCGCATGGCAGGCCTAGGGGGTTGGTAAAAGTCAGATCCCCAAAAGCGGTACAAGTCGTGTCGGAGTGCAGCCCAGAACACCCCGAGATACTACTGGAATACCTACCAGTAAATCTCCTGCCTTGGCTAAGGACTTTTCATGTACTGGCTCTCCTAGACACAGCGCGACCTCACCCCCAATACCGGGAGAGACGAACCCCTGCAGATCCGCTCACTGCCTCCTTGTGGCTCGGGACTGTACCCAACTAAAACCTATTTGCACGTCTCCATTGAGCGTGGTAGGGTAGTAATCAAAGCACAGTGGGAACTCACACGAGACAAATGATGATCTCAGGTCGATGAACTAACATGTACACATGTCACCAGGAAACTGCTATCTGACGTCAGGTATAAGACCAACTAGCATGTTCCCGGTGAGTCCTGTCCGGTGTACTCATAAACCAATGAGCACCTGTATACATCTTAGGTGAACCAACTGACACCAGTGGCTTGTGAGACCGGCCCCGCCCCTCGTCGGGGTCTCGACTGTATACACTAGTCTACTCTAGAGTATCGATACCCTGTCTCGAAACTCCTACGACTAGGGACCTTTTAAGGATGTGCTTATAGACTACCAGCTCCCACGTATATGATCGCCCTCATACTGCTGCCAGTCAAGCAAGAATCCTAGGTGCTCTACCAACGTGCAATAGTGACCTGTAAGGTCACCTAAAGCAGTACACGATGATAAAGATAAACCAGATAGCATACTATCATCTTGAGTAAGACTATCCTACCGGGATAGGTCCTCCCTCAATCATTGTAATCACGTTCCTGTGATCCAATAATTGACTCTTAGGGCACTATCTCTAACATCAACGAGATCAAGTTCATTATGTTAAAGGTTTTTCGCCAAAAAACAGCCGTAGCCCTCCATCAATTCTTATGGATGGTCAGTAGTATTGAGACTATGTTTGTTGGACTTCGTCAAGGCATAGTGCTTGGTAGCTGCTGGGGTATTCATTTGTTGCATAGATAGATGCGTTGGTTTGGGACAGTCGTATAGCGTTGTTGGCCTTCGTCAAGGGCTTGCACAGGTGGGTTCAAATTGACCTGGACAATGACCGGTAGAACTTGACATGTCATTTATGATTTGTTGGCCTTCGTCAAGGTCATAAGAGCATGAGGCAAAAATCACATCGTGAGTTTCTAAAGAAACTGAAATTTGCCAGATATGCGCATAGCTTCTGGAGTGTGATAACGTGAGTGGATTTCATCCAGTTATCATATGATGATAGTTGGAACCCGATTCCCACTGATGAGTTGGTTTACTCTTCGGGTGATCCCGACTAATTCTTCTTTCAGGTTTGGAGGAGAATTTGAGATTACAGTGGGAGGTTTCCTGATTACATAAAGTGATAACCATTCTGATCTAGGTTAGAGTGCAAGCAGAGTGTTTCTTTTCTCTCTCTCTCTCTCTCTCTTTGGCAGCGACCTTTGACCGACCCTAGACTATGACTCAGTGACCAAATTGACCGAACCTTCTTAAAATACTGGCTTTTGGATTGTCTATAGTTGCATAAGTCATTGCCGCTCCTTCCTTTACCCTTTGTATTTCTCAGAACACCCCGTATTACTACGGACATCCACTTCCATTGGATAGATCCATCATATGGTTATATACGAACTCGAAGGGACTTCTTCGAGGATGGATCTAGGTTCAGGAGAAATAGAATTGGTTTATTCAGTTTTCTTTTATTATCACCTTCTCTCAGGTTGCGAGGGCTCCTTAGTCTAGGAGAGTACACCTATTACGCTTATTGGATAGTCTTCTTCCAAACCATAGGCTCGTGCCAAAAAGTAGGGAATGAAGAAAAACAATTATCCTAAGTAGGGTGTACAGAAGGTAATAACTAAAGACAAAAATAAAGGGATTAGAAAGAGGGCAAAGTAAATTGCGACTGTTATCATTCACGACCAAACCACATAATTCATAGCCACTCCTATTTCACCTTTGCTTTCTCCCCAGTTTGGGAGAAATTGAATAAGGTATTATTCAGTTGTCTTTTATCATCACCTTCTCTCAAGTTGCGAGTACTCCTAGGATTAAGAGAGTACACCCATTATGCTTACTGGATAGTCTTCTTCCAAACCATAGGCTGGTGCCGAACGGTAGTGAAGGAAGAAAACCACTTAGCCTAAAAGGGTGTACAAAAGGTAATGAATAAAGACAAATAAAGGGATTTGGAAGATGGCAAAGAGATATACGGTTAAAATCATGAATTGGTTTATGGAAGAGGCATTACTAGGAATACCAGGATACCCCTATGAAATATTTTCATGTTTCAGTACATTGTTAAAAGAAAACTGATTTCCCGATTACATACTTACTCCAGGGTATGTATTTACCAGGTTTCATTCTTATATCTGTATGCTTTTATAGATGATGAGTGGGAGTAAGTTATTGGGAATTAGGTGATCATCCTCATTATATCGGAATTCGTTGTAATTGGTGATATTTGAGGAAATCACCAGGTTACAGTTTTCAAGCTATGATGCACAGGTTTTTAAGTTATTCAACTCAGCGAACTTATGCAGAGTATTGTATGTTGTCCAGTGTCCGTCAGGACAAAGGGGTAGGTCCTCGTATTATCTTCTGTTTACTTATGACTTCTCTAGTTTTTAGACAAGTGTTTCATAGAAATACAATGTCTAAGTTTTGAGAAGTTTTGGGTATAAGAATAAAGTAGAGAACCAGATGTCGCAAGTATCGGGATTCTTCAAAGAGATCGAAGATATAGATTCTTGTGATTGGTATTCAGTTGATAGTAATGATTTTGAGAAACTTGTTTCTCTTTCGGGTTACTCATAATTGGATGGATTCCTAAGTTGAGTAATGCTGATTAGCCTTTTTCCATTAAGTTGATATGCACTGGAGACAGTTGCATAGTTTGAATCTGGTTCCAATTAAATTAGTGCCTCTATTTCTATATTGTATATAGAATGGTTCATATCTTAACGATATTAAGATAAGGGGAGTTGTCCAGCTTATGCTTAAAACCAGACACTGGATAACTCAAGGCACGTTTCTGTAATGGCTGTTTTTGGGTTGACCCTGGCTTTGACGAAGGTTGACATTTCTACCATCTGGAAGATCAATAGTGATATTGTTCTAGACTCGCCACAGTTTTATTAAAATGGACTTTTTCAGAAAACAGTAGTGGGAGTATGGTAGAACTGGAAGTGATTCCAGAACCGTAAACGATTATGAAAAATTTAATAGGACCTATATATTCAATCAGGTTTGACATTCCAATAGCCACTCCGCAGACATGGTGGGTAACCTCAGACACCCGAGCGGTACTCCAGTAGCCTCAAGGACGGTGACAGGGAGGTTCTTGTTTACCCAGACTTGACACTACTGTTGTTCCAGACTATGAGACTCGGCAAAAGGATAAGTATAACGTCGTTCTAAACTAGATTTAGAAGTGTACATAGATATTATTCTGCCAGAGGGTTGTCGTAGTCAGTGGGAGCAGCGGAAACATAGTGGACAAGTAGCTTATGTCTATTTATAGACTTCAGCAGTTATAGCGGAGATGATCATCTAATTTTGATGAGACAGTCATGGCTTTGACTTCATCAGAATAGGGGATGGATCTGTTGAGAAGGTAGTAAGATGTGATGTCCTGATATTTGGATGACATACACAGAGTAGGAAGTAAAATTCCTATAATACGATTGGTTGTACTTTGGTCGTCACACAGTTGTTTCTCCACAAAGGATATGGATATAATATTAGACATTCTGGTTTCTAGATCTATGGTTTTAGATCAAGATTTGGATAGTTTCCCAATGTGGGTACTTTGACAGTATTTTAAAGGTATTTAGAATAGATGACTACTGGCATGGTGGTGTACCTGCAGGTGATGGAGTCACCCTCTCTAAAGGTGTCTTAGAGACTAAAGGGGAGAGGGAAGTGCATGATTGGCAGATCACTTTCTTAGGCAATTGAGTCAATCATTAGATATCAAGTACCACACCAGATGTTGTTTTTGCACTAGATGCGATAAGTTTATATTAATCCAATCCTGAAGAAACATAAGGAAGCGGTTTTAGAACATAAGTGAATGTTCTATGGATTTGATGACGGCAGCCTCCTTCGGGAGACGGTTATCATTCCAGGCTTCCAAGGTGACATAGATGACAGAGTGATTGTCTGAGTTATAGTTTTCCCTCTGACGAGGGATAGTATTATGGACAGGTGGTCCAAGAGGATACTGTGGGAGACATGGTGCTGGATACTGATTAGGTTCAGTTATCGATACAGTCTAAGAAGTTTGGATTTGGAGTTCATTTATGAACTAGGTCCCATCAGATATTCAAAATATTCTAAGAAAGGTATTACTCGACTCGGGAGATGGCTTTCTCCTCGAATTTGAGATTTAAGGAGATATAGAAAGAAACATCAGGGCGGGTCCACTCACTGAGGCTATTTCTCGAACACAAGAGTTTTATAAACTAGCTTTATGAAACTGATTAGTAGAGAAGTTGGGTGTTCGGTATCACACGGGCTGTGAGTATGCGACATCGCAATAATTAGCCTTAAGTGCAAGTGGGAGATTGTTGGAGATAGTGACCTCAAAGTCAATTATTTGATCGCAGGTACGTGATTGCAATGATTGAGGCAGGACCTATACCGATATGACAGTCTTACTCGAGATGATAGTATGCTATCTGGTTTGTCTTTATCATCGTATGTAGGGTTCTTAGGCACACTCAAGAGGTTCCATAACTGATCAACCATGGCAAAATCAAATTTTCCATGTGCCGAGAAACCCTAATGATAGATCGATAACTAGAGGCAAAGGCGAAACATGCAATTAAACAACTTTATTGCTAAGTGAATGGAAATACAACCTTTGTAGATCCGGTCCACCACTTCTCTAGATCCGTGTTGACGTCCCTCCGCTGCGATCATCGGAATCCCGGACTCTAGCGTCGGTTTCATCGGAGATATGGCCGGGCTAGGTCGTTGACTTCGATGCCGAAGATGATCTACGTCGAGACGACTCAAACTCAAGCTCCACCTTCACTAAGTCAAGGAACTTGTGAAGATAACACACTCTACTATATGGAAAGTGGTAGAGGATGAAGAAATAGGAAGTGGGTTCACTTTGGATTTGGATTTCTCACTTGGATTCATCACTTGATAATTTTCAAGCAAGCTTTCTTTTTCTTCATGAAGAAGATGAAGAAGAAGAAGAGAATGAAAAAGAATTAAATCTATAATAAAAATCAAGTGATCTTATCATAATGCAACCATGGGTGAAGCTAACACATGTAGAGAATAAACTAGGGTTTAGGTTTAATGGTTAGGTTAAGGCA
Organism: Agapanthus africanus; assembly: GCA_030015575.1. NCBI lineage: Eukaryota > Viridiplantae > Streptophyta > Magnoliopsida > Asparagales > Amaryllidaceae > Agapanthus > Agapanthus africanus. Next base: position 699,113,449 of record CM057338.1, read on the forward strand.
AAAGAAAAAATGGCTAAAGCTTTTCAAAGCTTCATGAAGCTTCAAGTAAAAACAAATTTAGCCACCATTCTATTCATGCCAAAAATAAATGAATAAAAGAATAAATAAATAAGTAAAGATAACAAAACCCTAACCATTAACCTAAACATGGTTTGAATCAAACATACACCCAAGTTTGCATTTATCATCAAACATGATACAATCAAGTGCACAAAAATATATCACATATACAATGTGCACATCAAGTGAGAAAATCATCTTAAGTGAACCAATACTAGTTAATGTAAAGTAATATATCAAATATATAATTATACATTAAATCATTAAATCAACACTTGATTTAATGATCCGGTCATACTGCATATAACCGACTAATATCAAGTGTATCAATGTATCGAATCAACACTTGATTCGGTAACCCGGCTATATCACATATAACCTGCCGATGATACAAATCGCGAGAATAGAATACAGTATCACATACTGGTATTATTCTCGGTCCCGCACATATCTCATATGCGCTCCTATTTCGTTTCGCTTGAGCCAGGAAACCTCTGTGTAGGACTCTAAAGACTCGTCAATACGCCGGCAGCAGATGATGATCATATCAAACACCCACAAGCCGCAAGCGGTCTGCTAAACATAACGGCCACCCGGGTATTAAGCGATCAGAAGATCAACGAGCAAGCCCGCTCACACTCCTGTGAATCCAACCAGTAACACTTACCGTACAGTCCGGTCTGTTCGTCTGATATGTCGCATATCTCGCCTACGGATGGTAAACGTCAGACCCCAGTAGATCGATAAGTCGTGTCGATATGAGGTCTATAACAGCTTGAGATACTACTGATAACACTTACCAGTAAATCTCAGCAACCCTGGCCAGGGATTTCCTGTTATAGCCAATCGAACACAGCGCAACATCAACTCCCTATACCGGGAGAGAAAAATCCCCTCCTATCGCTCATTGCCTCCATGTGATTCGGGACGGTACCCAAAAACCACCGTTTTTCACGCCCTCTTGGATGTGGTAAGGTGGAAATCAAAGCACAGTGGGAATCACACAAGACTTTATGACGATCTCGGGTCTACAGACTAACCTGTACCAGTGTCACCAGAGAACTGCCATCTGACGTAAGGTATAATACAATCTGAGAGTTCTCGGCGAGTCCGTCCAGTGTACCCAGTCTCCACTGAGCACCCGTATATCATCTCCGATGTCAAACACCAATGGATATGGGATCATCCATCACCCATCTGTATGGGTCGAGAAGGTATACGCTAGTCTACTCTGGTATATCGATGCCCTATCTCGATACACCCACGACTAGGGACCTTGAAGGATGTACTTATGGACTCCCATGTCCCCACCAGTATGATCCGCATCATAGTCTAGGTAGTCAAGTACACATCCTAAGGGCTTTACCAACATGTAACAGAGAGACAATCAGTGTACACGTTAAGGTCAAGAGCAACCAAATAGCATACTATCATGTCGAGCAAGAAAGTCCTCCCTATATATGTCCCAGCATCCACTACAATATACATCCTATGTACAGTAATGGCCTCTAGGGCATACATATAACTAACAATCTCCCACTTGCACTAGGGCCATCTGTAGCAGTGGTTGTAGTATCTCATACTCAACCATCCAATAAAAGTCTCTCTCTGGGAATAGGCCTTCGTGAGTGGATCCGCCGTGTTATCCTCTGAATCTGCTCTCCTATCCTTGATCACCCTAGAGATCAACTATCTCCATGATCAGGTGATACTGCCTAAGAATATGTCTGAATCACTGATGGGATGGACGTTCCTTGGCACAAGCCACAACTCCATTGCCATACATTGGTAGGAACGAAGTTCATCTCATGAACTAATATAAACCCAGACTTCCTCTTTGGTAGCATCTTTGGTAACGATGTATCTTTCCCTTATCGTCTAGTATGCCACGGTATCTAGCTTGGAACTCTTCCAACATACCGTCCCTCCACTAAGGGTAAAGACAATGCCTGTGACTGACATTCAGTTACCTTATCACCCTGGAACCTTTCCAGTGATTCTCCCAAGGATCGAATGATACCATCTCACTATAACTAATGAGAGTCCTAACATCCAATTAGATCTATCTCATAGATCCAAAAACTAGGATTTAGCAGGTATCACTTTGATCCTATATGGAGAATCCTTGTGATAAGCGGAGATTGACCGAGCGTAGCATAGGAAACTCCTTCTTTATCAAGAGTATGTCATCCAGGTACTCTACGAGAATCACCACCATACTCCCTACTACCTTTTTGTATATACAAGGTTCATCTACCATTTTGATGATGTCAAACTGTTTGACTAACTCATCAAAACAGATGTTCCAACTCCGCGATGCCTGCTTCATCACATAAAACATCTTACACATGTTTCCGCAGCTCCCACTATCTACGAAGCCTTCTGACTGTATACTTATAGACTTTCTCTTCTAAAACATCATTTAGAAAAGCAGTCATGACACCCAACCGCCAGATATTGTAGTCATGGTGTTGGATATAGTGCCCTCTAAGTCAATTATTGGATTGCAGGTACGTGATTGCAATGATTGAGGGAGGACCTATACCGATAAACAGTCTTACTCGAGATGATAGTATGCTATCTGGTCTGTCTTTATCATCATATATAGATGTTGATAGAGCCCATAGGATTCTTGTTTGACTACCAGCAGTATGATGGCGATCATATAAGTGGGAGCTGGAGTCTATAAGAATATCCTTAAAGTGTCCCTAGTCGTAGGAGTTTCGAGACAGGGCATCGATACTCCAGAGTAGACTAGTGTATACAGTCGAGACCCCGACAAGGGGCGGTGGCCGGTCTCACAAGCCACTGGTGTCAGTTGGATCACCTAAGATGTATACAGGTGCTCATTAGGTTATGAGTACACAGGACAGGACTCGCCGGGAACATGCTAGTTGGTACTATACATATCGTCAGATAGCAGTTCCCTGGTGACATGTGTACAGGTTAGTTCATCGACCTGAGGTCGTCATTTGTCTCGTGTGAGTTCCCACTGTGCTTTGATTTATACCCCACCACGGGTCAAAGGAGTCGTGCAAACAGGTATATTTTGGGTACAGTCCCGAGCCACATTGGAGGCAAGTGAGCGGATCTTCGGGGATTCGTCTCTCCCGGTATTGGGGGTGAGATCGTGCTGTGTTTAGGAGAGCCATTACACGAAATCCCTGGCCAGGGTAATCGACATATACTGGTAGGTATACCAGCAGAATCTCAAGGTGTTCTGGGCTGCTCTCTGACACGACTTATATTGCTGTTGGGGGTCTGACGTTTACTAGCCCCCTAGGCCGTATATGCGATACTCATAGACGAATGTTCCAGACTGTACGGTTATTGTCACTGTCAGGCTCAGTAGGGTTTATAGATGAGTTCGCTCGTCAGCTTCCTTTCCAATCAATACATAGGCAAAACGTTACGTACAGTTAGTACTTCTGACGTGCTAGTGGTTATATCCAGTGCCAGTGTACTGATGAGTCATTAGAGTTCCCCACAGACACTTTCCCAAGTTCGGGCGAAACGTTGTAGATGCCGTATGGGTTTATGGCAAGGTTCGGAAAATGCACGTGCATTTTCGCACGTGTCAGTTTTCGGGCAGATAATACTGGTAGGCTTTGGTTTAAGCCGGAACCCAGTATTATACTGTGTAGATATAATATCTTTGTCTCAGTTGTATTTGTATTCGGTCATAATACAAATGCGGGTATGTTTATACCGATACGGGGTTATCCTGAAATTCGTTTCGGGATGATTTTTGGAAGTTACCAGTTTCCAGTTTTCTATCAGCCGTATTTGACATTCGGTTAAATGCGGATTTATCCTTTCGTCTTTTGGGTGAGTCATGGTTCTAGAAGATTCTAGAAATGGTGACTAGGATTAGTGACTCATCATTTGCATTAATTGTGAGGTGAGGTGTTAAGTGAGGTGGATTAATTCATTTAATGTGTTCATACCACTCATTCTTTGCATATGATAAATATCCTTGATATTTTTCCTTACACTCACTCTCCTTGCTCCTACACTCACTCTCCCTCTTATTTATATATATGGCTGGCCCCTCTTGTGAGAGGATGATGGTTTTTCATTTGCTTGAGAGAAAAGATTATGATAGTTTAGGGTATGGAAATCTCATACAGTTCAATTTCCATTTACCCGATTCCAATTGGCAACTTCTTTTAACCGTTCGTCCATAGCCTTGGACGTAACGAGACAAAGTATTCTACTCATTCTCTACTTCATCTTGGTCGTCTCTTTTAGCAAACTTGACGATCGAGTTGCCTCGGTTCAGAGGCGGGAGCCCGTTTAACTATCCGTCGACGTGGTGCCACCAGGACGACGAGACCGGAGATCGAGCAAGTTCGGATCAGTTGCAACATAGCGTGGGATGATGGTTGAAGACCGAAGGACTCGGATCATTCGGTATAACAATTCTACCCTCTTTACAATTTGTTAGTTTAGCTTTAATGGACGATCCGGGATAAAGTACGCGATAGCGCCAGTCGTAAAAGTTTTGTTCCGCATATTGGCGTCTGTTAGACGGCCGGGGCGCTGCCGCGAACTTACAGTGGTATCAGAGCCTCACCATTAAGCTATACTAACTTGTGCTAACGCGTTTAAAAGATCGATCGAACGGATTTCGCGAAATCACAATTTTCTGTACATGATGTTTCTGTCGATTTTTAAAATGTTCTAAAATTCATTTTGTGCATTTCAGAAAATCATGCAGGGTTTTTGAAGAATACTGGTGAAATTTGGACACGTGATCCCACAAAACGACCGCGGATCCGCGGCCCAAACCATGGTTTGGCCGCTGATCCGCCGCGCTTTTGTGGGAACAGTGCGCCAAATTTTTTCAGTGGGTTTCTCATGGGAAATGGTGGTTTTTGGTATATGTCTTTTGGGCCAAAATTTTGTTACTGTACACCAGATGTATGTGGGGCCCACTACGGGAAATTTAGTCGATCGAAATTTTAAACTTGTTAGTTTTTTCATTACTTTCATTATATCTCCGACCGGGAATGTCATTTGATCGGTAAACCGCGTCTGATTGCTATAGTTCTTTTAGACGGGTTTGCGAACGTGACATTCGCGTTGATGTTCTGTGTTGTGCTGTAATGTTGCGGATTTGTCGTGGTGGATAGCAGGGTGCAATGATAGAGTTGTTTAAATTTATTTATACATTTGATATTGCGGGGCGAGCGTCCGACTTGTGGACTGCCGTCACTACCTGTTTGTATAATATTCTTTTAGGGCACGACAGGTTGCGGTCGATGTACCTATTGTACTATTTTTATTTCTGTACTAAGTTTACCCCGCAGTGGGGTGCACGAATAACCGGGTTCTGAAGGGCAACGGGTTCGTATCTCATGGCATTGAGAGGCAAAGGGACCACACTCTAGAATTGGCAGACTATTCGCCGCACTCGTAGGGGGTACAGGTTGACCCAAGGAGGTGTGCTCAATTTACCGGATTCCGTGAAGTGCCGGGTATTCCATTCACTATGTTGTGGGGACTACCTCGCTTCAGGTTTTGGTGGGTAACTTGCCGCACCCGTAGGGGTCCAGGTTTCATTGCACAGGCTATCCACACGACCAGGGGAACGTCGAGTTTCAGCAGCGGCTCTATGAAACCCGAGGATCCCAGATTATCTGTATTATTCTGTGATGCTTATTACTTTTCTGTAATGTTGCATTTATCATGCCTGGAGCGATTATTGTATATTAGTATATATACTATTAGATGTTGTATATGTTTTACACCCGCGCTAGTCCAGTCCCCGCTCTGTCGTTAGTTAAGTAACCTAACGGGTGATGACGGGACCCAGTGACGAATGCGGATGGCATATACGTACATTTTATTTTCGTTCTTTTCTGGTGTGATTGATTGATGGGAATGCATTGATTCTTTTCAATGCAAGGATAAAACAAACCTATATTTGATGTTGTTGGAACAAATTTTAAAATTATTACAAAGACGTTTCCTTTTGTTATGCATATTGGTATTCAGTTGGAATATCCTGCACCTCATTCCACGAGGAAAGAGCCGAGATCCCTTCACCGGGTGTGACTTCTTTAACAAAAGGTTTTCGCTACTATATATTTTTATAAAGCTATCAGGTTCCTTCAAACGAGATCAAGTTCATTACGTTAAAGGTTTTTCGCCAAAAACCAGCCGTAATCCTCCGTCGTTTCTTATGGATGGTCAGTAGTATTCAAGCTATGTTTGTTGGCCTACGTCAAGACATAGTGTTTGGTAGCTGCTGGGTATTCATTTGTTGCACAGATAGATGCATTAGTTTAAGTCAGACGTACACCTTATTGGCCTACGTCAAGGGCTTGTACGATGACTTAAGTTGATCAGGACAACGACGGGTAGAACTTGACATGTTGCTTATGATTTGTTGGCCTACGTCAAGGTCATAAGAGCATAGGATAAAAATTATATCGGGAGTTTCAAACATACAAGAAACTTGCCAGACTTGCGCATACCTTCTGGAGTGTGTTAACTTGAGTGGCTTCCATCAAGTTATCATGCGATGATAGTTGGATCCTGATTCTCACTGATGAGTTGGTTTACTCTTCGGGTGACCCCGACTAATTCTTCTTTCAGGTTTGGAGGAGAATTTGAGAAAACAGTGGGAGGTTTCCTAATTAGATAAAATGATAACCATTCTGATTTAGGCTAGAGTGCACGCAGAGTGTTTCTTCTCTCTCTCTCTCTTTGGCAGCGACTTTTGACCGACCCCAGACTATAACTTAGTGACCAAAGTTGACCGAACCTTCTTAACATATTGGCTTTTGGATTGTCTATAGTTGCATAAGTCATTGCTGCTCTTTCTTTTACCCTTTGTATTTCTCAGAACACCCCGTATTACTACGGACATCCACTTCCATTGGATAGATCCATCGTATGGTTATATACGAACTCAAAGGGATTTCTTTGAGGATGGATCCAGGTTCAGGAGAAATAGAACTGGTTTATTCAGTTGACTTTTATTATCACCTTCTCTCAGGTTGCGATGGCTCCTTGGTTTAGGAGAGTACACCTATTATGCTTACTGGATATTCTTATTCCAAACCATAGGCTGGTGCCGAACGGTAGGGAATGAAGAAAACCAATTAAGCCTAAATAGGGTGTGCAAAAGGTAATATGTAAAGACTAGATAAAGGAATTAGAAAGAGGGCAAAGTAAATTGCGATTATTCATATTCACGACCAAACCATGTGTTTCATCGCTGCTCCTACTTCACCTTTGATTTCTCCAGAACAACCCGTATCACTACGAACATCTAATTCCATTGGATAAATCCATCGTATGGTTATATACGAACTCGAAGGACATTTTTTCGAGGATGGATTCTGGTTCAGGAGAAATAGGAATAAGGTATTATTTAGTTGTTTTTATCATCACCTTCTCTCAAGTTGTGAGTACTCCTAGGATTAGGAGGGTACACCCATTACGCTTATTGGATAGTCTTCTTCCAAACCATAGGCATGTGCCGAATGGTAGGGAAGGAAGAAAACCATTTAGCCTAATGTTGGTGTACAGAAGGTAACGACTAAAGACAAATTAAAGGGAATTGGAAAGATGGCAGGGAAATATACGGTTAAAGTCATGATATGGATTATGGAAGAGGCATTACTAAAGAATACCAAGATACCCCTACGAAACATATTTATGTTTCATATTCACTGTGCATTGTTAATTGAAAACTGATTTCCCGATTGGATACTTACTTCAGGATATGTATTTACCAGGTTTCATTCTCACATCTATATGAGAATACAGATGTTGAGTGGGAGCAAGTTTTTGGAAATTAGGTGATCATCCTCATTATATCGGAATTCGTTGTAATTGGTGATATTTGAGGAAATCGCCTCGGTACATTTTTCAACCTACGATGCACATGTTTTGAGTTATTCAACTCAGCGGACTTATACAGAGTAATGTATGTTGTCCAGTGTCCGTCAGGACAAAGGGGGTTGGTCCTCGTACTATATTCTGTTTACTTGTAACTTCTCTAGTTTTTAGACAAGTGTTTCGTAGAAATACAATGTCTAAGTTTTGAGAAGTTGTGGGTATAGGAATAAAGTAGAGAACCAAGTGTCACAAGTATCGGGATTCTTCAAAGAAATCGAAGATGTAGATTCTTGTGAATGGTATTCAATTGATAGTAATGGTTTTTGAGAAACTTGTTTCTCTCTCAGGTTACTCATAATTGGATAGATTCCTAAGTTGAGTAATACTGATCAGCCTCTCTCTATTAAGTTATTATGCACTGGAGACAGCTGCATAATTTGAATCCGGTTCCAATTAAATAAGTGCCAAAGTTTCTATATTGGATATAGAACGATTCATATCTTAACGATGTTAAGGTAAAGGAAGTTGTCCAGCTTATGCTTAAAACCAGATACTGGATGACTCAAGGCACGTTTCTGTAATGGCAGTTTGTGGGTTAACCCTAGCTTCCACGAGGGTTGATTTTCTACCATCCGGAAGATCAATAGTGATATTGTTCTTGAATCGCCACAGTTTTATTAAAATGGATTTTTTCAGAAAACAGTAGTGGGAGCATGGTAGAACTGGAAGTGATTCCAGAACCGCAAATGATTACGAAAAGTTTAATAGGACATTTATATTCAATCAGGTTTGACATTCCAATAGCCACTCCGCAGATGTGGTGGGTAACCTCAGACACCCAAGAGCTACTCCGTTAGCCTCAAGGACGGTGATAGGGAAGTTTTTGTTTACCCAGACTTGACACTACTGTTGTTCCAGACTATGAGACCCGGCAGGAGGAAATGTATAGCGTCGTTCTAAACTAGTTTTAGAAGTACACGTATATATTATTCTGCCAGAGGGTTGTTGTAGTCAGTGGGAGCAGCGGAAGCATAGTGGGCAAGTAGCTAGTGTCTATTTATAGACTTGAGCAGAAATAGCAGAGATAGTTCATCTATTTTTGATATGACAGTCATGGGTTTGACTTCATCAGAATAAGGGATGGATCTGTTAAAGAAGGCAGTAGGGTGTGATGTCCTGGTATTTAGATGACATACACAGAGTAGGAAGTAAAATTCCTATACTGAACGGTTGTACTGAGGTCGTCACACAGTTGTTTCTCCACAAAGGACATGGATGTAATATTCGACATTCTAGATACAAGATCTATGGTTTTAGATCTAGATTTGGGTAGTTTCCTAATGTGGGTTCTTTGACAGTATTCTAATAGTATTTTAGAATAGATGACTCCTGGCATGGTGGTGTACCTGCAGGTGATGGAGTCACCCTCTCTAAAGGTGTCTTACAGACTAAAGGGTAGAGGGATGTGCATGATTGGCAGATCACTTGCTTAGGCAATTGAGTCAATCGTGAGATGTCAAGTACCACACCTGATGTTGTTATTGCACTAAATGCGATACGTTTATATTAATCCAATCCTGGAGAAACATTAGGAAGCAGTTTTAGAACATAAGTGAATGTTCTACGGAGTTGATGACGGCAGCCTCCTACGGGAGACGGTTATTATTCCAGGCTTCAAAGGTGACATAGATGACAGAGTGATTGTCAAAGTTATAGTTTTTCCTCAGACGAGGGACAGTATTATGGACAGGCGGTCCAAGAGGATACTGTGGGAGGCATGGTGCTGGACACTGATTAGTTTCAGTGATCGATACAGTCTAAGAAGTTTGGATTTGGAGTTCATTTATGAACTAGGTCCCATCATATATCCAGACATATTCTAAGACACGTATTACTCAATTCGGGAGATGGTTTTTTCCGCGAAGTTGAGATATAGAGAGATACAGAAAGAAACACCGAAGCGGATCCACTCACTGAGGGTATTTCTCGAACACAATAGTTTTGCAAACGAGCTTTGTGAAACTGATTAGTAGAGGAGTTGGATATTCGGTATCACACGAGCTGTGAGTACACGACATCGCAATAATTAGCCTTAGGTGCAAGTGGGAGATTGTTGGATATAGTGCCCTCTAAGTCAATTATTGGATCGCTGGTACGTGATTGCAATGATTGAGGGAGGACCTATACCGATAAACAGTCTTACTCGAGATGATAGTATGCTATCTGGTCTGTCTTTATCATCATATATAGATGTTGATAGAGCCCATAGGATTCTTGTTTGACTACCAGCAGTATGATGGCGATCATATAAGTGGGAGATGGAGTCTATAAGAATATCCTTAAAGTGTCCCTAGTCGTAGGAGTTTCGAGACAGGGCATCGATACTCCAGAGTAGACTAGTGTATACAGTCGAGACCCCGACTAGGGGCGGTGGCCGGTCTCACAAGCCACTGGTGTCAGTTGGATCACCTAAGATGTATACAGGTGCTCATTAGGTTATGAGTACACAGGACATGACTCGCCGGGAACATGCTAGTTGGTACTATACATATCGTCAGATAGCAGTTCCCTGGTGACATGTGTACAGGTTAGTTCATCGACCTGAGGTCGTCATTTGTCTCGTGTGAGTTCCCACTGTGCTTTGATTTATACCCCACCATGGGTCAAAGGAGTCGTGCAAACAGGTATATTTTGGGTACAGTCCCGAGCCACATTGGAGGAAAGTGAGCGGATCTTCGGGGATTCGTCTCTCCCGGTATTGGGGGTGAGATCGCGCTGTGTTTAGGAGAGCCATTACACGAAATCCCTGGCCAGGGTAATCGAGATATACTGGTAGGTATACCAGCAGAATCTCAGGGTGTTCTGGGCTGCTCTCTGACACGACTTATATCGCTGTTGAGGGTCTGACGTTTACTGGCCCCCTAGGCCGTATATGCGATACTCATAGACGAATGTTCCGGACTGTACAGTTATTATCACTGTTAGGCTCAGTAGGGTTTATAGATGAGTTCGCTCGTCAGCTTCCCTTCCAATCAATACATAGGCAAAACGTTACGTACAGTTAGTACCTCTGACGTGCTAGTGGTTATACCCAGTGCCAGTGTACTGATGAGTCATTAGAGTTCCCCACAGACACTTTCCCAAGTTCGGGCGAAACGTTGTAGATGCCGTATGGGTTTATGGAAAGGTTCAGAAAATGCACGTGCATTTTTGCACGTGTCAGTTTTCGGGCGGATAATACTGGTAGGCTTTGGTTTAAGCCGGAACCCAGTATTATACTGTGTAGATATAATATCTTTGTCTCAGTTGCATTTGTATTCGGTCGTAATACAAATGCGGGTATGTTTATACCGATACAGGGTTATCCTGAAATTCGTTTCGGGATGATTTTTGGAAGTTGCCAGTTTCCAGTTTTCTATCAGCCGTATTTGACATTCGGTTAAATGCGGATTTATCCTTTCGTCTTTTGGGTGAGTCATGGTTCTAGAAGATTCGAGAAATGGTGACTAGGATTAGTGACTCATCATTTGCATTAATTGTGAGGTGAGGTGTTAAGTGAGGTGGATTAATTCATTTAATGTGTTCATACCACTCATTCTTTGCATATGATAAATATCCTTGATATTTTTCCTTAAACTCACTCTCCTTGCTCCTACACTCACTCTCCCTCTTCTTTATATATATGGCCGGCCCCTCTTGTGAGAGGATGATGGTTTTTCATTTGCTTGAGAGAAAAGATTATGATAGTTTAGGGTATGGAAATCTCATACAGTTCAATTTCCATTTACCCGATTCCAATAGGCAACTTCTTTTAACCGTTCGTCCATAGCCTTGGACGTAACGAGATAAAGTATTCTACTCATTCTCTACTTCATCTTGGTCGTCTCTTTTAGCAAACTAGACGATCGAGTTGCCTCGGTTCAGAGGCGGGAGCCCGTTTAAAGATCCGTCGACGTGGTGCCACCTGGACGACGAGACCGAAGATCGAGCAAGTTCGGATCAGTTGCAACATAGCGTGGGACGATGGTTGAAGACCGAAGGACTCGGATCATTCGGTATAACAATTCTACCCTCTTTACAATTTGTTGGTTTAGCTTTAATGGACGATCCGGGATAAAGTACGCGATAGCGCCAGTCATAAAAGTTTTGTTCCGCATATTGGCGTCTGTTAGACGGCCGGGGCGCTGCCGCGGACTTACACATGGTATGTAGCCGTGGCAAGTAGGATCTGGATGGACTTAAACATAGCTCCTTAGAAAAGATTTCATCATGATCCATACCTGGTAAATGATGCAAACCTTTAACAAGTCTAGCTTTGAAAGTCTCAACTTTTCCATGTACACCAAGTAATCTTCTCACGATATACTTGCTCCTGATGGGGATTTAACCCTTCAGATATAGCAACCAAAGTCCATACTTTGTTGGTGTATAACAATTCCATCTCAGATCGCTAAGCATCCAGCCATTGTTACAGAGTCCCACTCCTGATGGCCAGCTCGAAACTAGATGGGTCATCATCTCATGATGCAATCTTCACTTCCACTGTCATAGAGAAACCGAAGTATCTCTCAGGTGGATAAGGAACCTTACTAGATCGGCGGAGAGGCTGAGGTTCGTCGGTTACTATTGAATCTTTTGGTTCTATCAAATCATCAACTTTAGTTTGTATAGCTGGAACCTATCCAGTTCTACAGAACTGACCTTGCCTCGATCTTGTCCGGATATTTCTTTTGACATAGGCCGGACAATCCCAAATCTTAACTAACTTAAGAAATGGGCTCTTCCCTTTCCATATCACATATGAAGTGGTAGGCAACTGATTTGATTTGAACCCTATTCAATAGGTATGCAGCTTCTCAAGCGCATAACTCCCTAAAGGAAATAGGAAAATCAGTAGTATTCATCATAGAGCACACCATATCACATAGGGTGCGGTTGCTCCGCCCCGATACACCGACGTGCTGTGGTGTATACGGAGGAGTAATGCTGAGAGAGAATCCCATTCTCCTTTAGAATAATCCAGGAATTCCGTGCTCAAGTATTCTCCTCCTTGATCACATCAAAGGACATAATACTTATACACGTTTTGGTTCTCTACTTCTAACTTATATTCTGTGAATATCTCAAAAGGTTCGGACTTGTGTTTCAACAGGAACATATGTCTGAATCTAAAGAGATCATCAGAGAATGTAATGAACTACAAAGAACCGGTCTTGGCATGTGTAGACAGGGGACCTTCATACATCAACATGTTGTAAGTGCACGGCGGCGCCCCGGCCGTCAATCCGACTCCGGAATGCGGAAGCGGTGAATAACTTAAAATTTGCGGACTTAGCAAACCGGCACCACCGCGCACTATCACCCGGATCGTTACCATTAACTAGTCTAAGCTACTTAACAAGATGGGAAAGAGATATACCGACGATCCAAGTCCTCCGGTCTTCATCTCCACTCCGATCTCCTCGCGGGATCTCCGTCCGTCTCCTCCTCGTCGGAAAGGGCACCACGAAGCCTACATCGTTTACGGGCTCCCACCTCAATGCCGAGGCAACTCGGGCACGAAGCCGGCTACTCGACGTGCCCAAGGTTCGTTGTAGAATATGTAGTGAGCTTGTGTCTCTTTTTGGGATTATGGAGTTGCCTTTTGTGGAGGAAGAAGAACCTTGAGAGAGGGGGAAAAAGGTAGCATACTTAAGAAATGAGAATAACAATTTTTCTCCACCAAAAGAAAATGAATCCCCTCATCCACTTTGGAATGGCCGGCCCCCCTTTGTACATATGTGATTGGAGAGAGAAAGAGTAAGGTCAAGGGGGTGGGTGGAACAATAATGAAACAAGGAATCATGAAAGAACATGATAACAAAACTATGCCAACACTCCACACAACCATCAACAACAACCATGATGCTAACAAAGTCAAGCCATCATGATAAGGAAAGTCAAGCAAGTCAATGGATGGTGCACCATCATGAAGACTATCATGATGCAACAAGATGCAAAGAACCCCTCCACAAATACTTATTTGCAACAATGCAAATAAGCCCTCCTCCACCAATCTTCGGCCAATGAACGGAACAATGGAAAATTGGCCGAAACGGAAAACAAACTGGCAACTCCAAAAACTGTTCCCGTAATAAATTACAGGAAAACCCCGATACTGTGCATACACACCCGCATCTGTATTTCGACCGAAATACAAATGCAATGAGACAAAATCTACACTGTACTATACTAGGATCCGGCTTATACCAAAGCCGGCTAGTAATATCTGTTCGATCCTGATCCGTGCAATACCGCACGTATCTGATCGAACCCTGCCATATAACCATACGGCCTATAGTACAAACTGTCCGATCCTGATCCGTGCAATACCGCACGTATCTGATCGGACCCTGCCATATCTCCATACGGCCTCTACAACCTTTCGCCCGAAAGCTGAGTAACTGTAAATGTGGTGGACTCTAAAGACTCGTCAATACTATGGCTGTGGATTTAACCACTAGCACGTCAGAGGTATATGCCAATACGTGACGGGCCACCAGCTATTGACCAAAAGGGACGTCGATGAGGAAGCTCACCCCGACACCCAACTGAGCCTGTCAGTGACAATATCCGTGCAGTCCGGTCCGTTCGTCTATGAGCATCGCATGGCGGGCCTAGGGGGTTGGTAAAAGTCAGACCCCCAAAAGCGGTACAAGTCGTGTCGGAGTGTAGCCCAGAACACCCTGAGATACTACTGGAATACCTACCAGTAAATCTCCTTGCCTTGGCCAAGGACTTTGTGTAATGGCTCTCCTAGACACAGCACGACCTCACCCCCAATACCGGGAGAGACGAACCCCTGAAGATACGCTCACTGCCTCCATGTGGCTCGGGACTGTACCCAACTAAAACCTGTTTGCACGACTCCTTTGAGCCGTGGTAGGGTAGTAATCAAAGTACAGTGGGAACTCACACGAGACAAATGACGATCCCCAGGTCGATGAACTAACCTGCACACATGTCACCAGGGAACTGCCATCTGACGTCTGGTATATGACCAACTAGCATGTTCCCGGCGAGTCCTGTCCGGTGTACTCATAACCCAATGAGCACCTGTATACATCTTAGGTGATCCAACTGACACCAGTGGCTTGTGAGACCGGCCACCGCCCCTCGTCGGGGTCTCGACTGTATACACTAGTCTACTAATGGAGTATCGATGCCCAGTCTCGAAACTCCCACGACTAGGGACCTTTTAAGGATAAGCTTATAGACCCCCAGCTCCCACTTATATGATCGCCCTCATACTGCTGGTGGTCAAGCAAGAATCCTAGGGGCTCTATCAACGTGTAATAGCGACGTGTCATGTCACCTAAAGCAGTACACGATGACAAAGGTAAACCAGATAGCATACTATCATCTCGAGCAAGACTGTCCTACCGGGATAGGTCCTCCCTCAATCATTACAATCACGTACCTGTGACCTAATAATTGACTCTGAGGGCACTATCTCCAACAATCTCCCACTTGCACTCAAGGCTAATTATTGCGATGTCGCATACTCACAGCCCGTGTGATACCGAACACCCAACTCCTCTACTAGTCAGTCTCACAAAGCTCGTTTGCGAAACTATTGCGTTCGAGGAATCGCCTCAGTGAGTGGATCCGCTTTGTTGTTTCTTTCCATGTATCTCTATGTCTCATGTTCGCGGAGAAACCCATCTCCCGAAATGAGCAATACCTGTCTTAGAATGTGTCTGGATGTCTGATGGGACATAGCTCATGAATGAACTCCAAATCCAAACTTCTTAGACTGTATCGTCAACTGAACTTAATCAGTATCCTGCGCGCCATGCCTCCCTCAGTATTGCCTTGGACCACCTGTCCAAAATACTGCCCCTCATCAGAAGGAAAAACTATAACTCTGACAACCTCCTTGTCGTCCATGTCACCTTGGAAGCCTGGAATGATAACCGTCTCCTGAATGAGGCTGTCGTTATCATATCCCTAAAACATCTACTTATGTTCTAAAACTGCTTCCGACTGTTTCTCCAGGATTGGATTAATGTCAACTTATTGCATCTAGTGCAAGAACAACATCTGGTGTGGTACTTGACATCTCATGATTGACTCAATTGCCTAAGCAAGTGATCTGCCAATCATGCACGTCCTTCTCCCCTTTAGTCTGTAAGACACCTTTGGAGAGGGTGACTCCATTACCTGCAGGTACACTACCGTGCCAGGAGTCGTCCATCCTAAATACTCTTAGAATGCTGTCAAGTACCCTGATTGGGGAAACCACCCAAATCTAGATCTAAAACCATAGATCCAGTAACCAGTATGTCAGATATAAAATCCACTTCCTTTGTGGAGAAACCACTGTGTGACGACCAAAGTATAACCGATCGTAGTATAGGAGTTTCCTTTCCTACTCTATGTATGTCATCCAAATACCAGGATATCACACCCTACTATCTTCTCAACAGATCCATCCCCTATTCTGATGACGTCAAACCCATGACTGTCACATCAGAAATAGATGATCTATCTCCGCTACATCTGCTTTAGTCTATAAATAGATATAAGCCTGATGTCCACCAATGCTTCCGCTGCTCCCACTGACTACGACAACCCTCTGCCAGAGTCATATAGACGTGCACTTCTAAAACTAGTTTAGAACGACGCTATACTCATCCTCCTGCCGGGTCTCGCAGCCTGGAACAACAACAATGGCAAGTGTGGGTAAACAAGAACTTCCCTGTCACCGTCCTTGAGGCTACCTGAGTACCTCTCGGGTGCCTGAAGTTACCCACTTTATCTGCGGAGTGGCCAATGGAATGTCAATCCAGATTGAATCTTTAGGTTCCTTATCAAATCTTCAGTAATCGTTTGTGGTTCTGGAATCACTTCCAGTTCTACCATACTCCCACTACTGTTTTCTGAAAAAATCCATTTTTATTAAAACTGTGGCGAGTCTAGAACAATATCGCTATTGTTCATCCAGATGGTAGAAAGTCAACCCTCGTCATAGCCTGGGTCAACCCACAAACAGCCATTACAGAAACGTGCCTTGAGTTGTCCAGTGTCTGGTTTTAATCATAAACCGGACAACTCCCCGTACCTTAACATCGTTAAGATATGAACTGTTCTATATCCCATATAGGACCAGAGGCACTGATTTAATTGAACCAGATCCAAATCATGCAACTGTCTCCAGTGCATGTCAACTAAATGGAAGGAGGCCGATCAGCGTTACTCAACTTAGGAATACTTCCAATTATGAGTAACCTGAAAGAAAAGCAAGATCTCTTTATCATTACTATCAACTGAATACCACAAGTATCTACATCTTCGATCTCTTTGAAGAATCCCGATACTTGCTACACCTGGTTCTCTACTCTATTCAAATACCTGTAACCTCTCAAAATTCGGACCCTGTGTTTCCACGAAACACCGGTCTAAAAACTAGAGAAGTCATAAGTAAACCGAATATAGTACGAGGACCTACCCCTCTGTCCTGATGGACCCTGGACAACATACAATACTCTGTATAAGTCCCTTGAGTCTGATAACTCATTCACTGTGTGTCGTAGGTTGAAAACTGTACTTATGGTTAAGAAGAATTACACCGCTGTTTAATGCTCCTTACCTAACCATCCACTGATATAGGTAAATGTCGTAGACATAATTTCAGAAAGGTATATCTCACTCTATGAAAATAGACGTACAGATATATCAATTTGAAATTGGTGCATAACAGCGGATATTCAAAACCAAATATTTGCCGACCGGCAAACAGCCCAGGTGATTTCCTCAAATATCACCGATTACAACGAATCCCGATATAATGAGGATAATCACCCAATTCCCAATAACTTACTCCCCCTCATCATCTGTAAAACCATACAGATGTGAGAATCGTACCTGGTAAATACATACCCTGGAGTAAGTATCTAATCGGGAAATCAGTTCTCTTTTAACATTACACAGTGAAACTGAAACATTGAAATGTTTCGTTGGGGTATCCTGGTATTCCTAGTAATGCCTCATCCATTATCCAAATTCACAACTGTAACCGTATAATTCTTTGCCACCTCTCCAAATCCCTTCATATGTCTTTAGTCATTACCTTCTGTACACCCTTTTAGGCCAAATGGTTTTCTTCCTTCCCTACCGTTCGGCACCAGCCTATGGTTTGGAAGAAGACTATCCAATAAGCATAATGGGTGTACTGTCCGCATCCTAGGAACACTCGCAATGAGAGAGGGTGAAGATAAAAGACAACCGAATAAACCTTATTCCTATTTCTCCTGAACCAGAATCCATCCCCGAACTGGAACAAGTTCCATTCGAGTTCGTATATAACCATACGATGGAGTATCCAAATAAACTGTGGATCTTCGTAGTGATACGGAGTGTCCTGGAGAAATACAAAGGTGATGTGGGAGTGGTAATGAAATATTTGGTTTGGTCGTGAATATCTGTTGCAATTTACTTTGCCCTCTTACTAATCCCTCGCTTTGTCTGAACTTAATACCTTCTGCACACCATCGTTATGCTAATTGGTTTTCTTCATTCCCTACCGGTCGGCACCAGCCTAAGGTTTGGAAGAAGACAATCCAATTTGCGTAATAGGTGTACTACCCCTAAACCAAGGAGTACTCGTAACCTGAGAGAGGGTAAAAGGAAAAGACAACTGAATAATCCCATCCGTTTTCTCCAGAACCGGAAACCATCCTCGAATAAATTCTTTCGAGTTCGTATCTAACCATACGATGGTTTTGTCCAATGGAAGTGGACGTTCGTAGTAATACGGGGTGTCCTGGAGAAAAGGGTAAAAGTAGGAGTGGCAATGAGGTTTGCAACTCTGACAATCCAAAAGCCAGTGTTTAAGAAGGTTCGGTCAACTTGGTCACTGAGTCATAGTTTAGGGTCGGGTCAATGGTCGCTGCCAGAGAGAGAGAGAAAAGAAACACTCAGCGTGCACTCTAACCTAGATCAGAATGGTTACCAATTTATCTAATCTGGAATCCTCCCACTGTACCTCAAATTCTCCTCCAAACCTGAAAGAAGAATTAGTCGGGGTTACCCGAGGAGTATACCAACTCATCAGTGGGAATCGGGATCCAACTATCATTGCATGATAACGTGACGGAATCCGCTCACGCTATCACACTCCAGAAGGTATGCGCATATCTGGCAAGTTTCAGTTCTTTTGAAACTCCCGATGTGATTTCTGCCCCATGCTCTTATGACCTTGACTTTGGCCAACAAATCATAAGTCACATGTCAAGTTCTACCCGTCATTCTCCAGGTTAATTTGAATCCACCCGCACAAGCCCTTGACTTTGGCCAACAAGGCTATACGACTGTTCCAAACCAACGCATCTATCTATGCTGCATATGAATAACCAACAGCTACCAAACACTGTGCCTTGACTTTGGCCAACAAACACAGCTTGAATACTATTGACTACCCATATGAAACGACGGAGGGCTACGAATGGTTTCTGGCGAAAACCTTTAACGTAAAGAACTTGATATCGTCGAAGGAACGGATAGCTTTTAAAAATATAGTGACGAAAACCGTTGCTAAAGAGGTCACTCCCGGTGAAGGGATCTCGGCTCTTTCCCCGTAGAATGGGGTGCAGGATATTCCAACTGAATACCACGATGCAAAGCAAAAGCAATCGGCTATAGTGAAGTTAATGCCCTGACGCAAACTTTTTGTCCAAGGGGTCACTCCCGGTGAAGGGATCTCGGCCCTTGCCTCGTCGACTGAGGAGCAGGATATTCCAAATGAATACCACGATGCAAAACAGAAATGAACGTCCTTGCAATAACAGCTTTTTGAAAAGTGTTCCAACAACATCAGATTAGGTTTGTTTTAACTTGCATTGATCCGAATCAATGCAGTCCCATCAATTGATCACACCAAAAGGAACGAAAATATACTGATGTACGTATATGCCATCCGCATTTGCCACTGGGTCCCGTCATTACCCGTTAGGTTAGCTTACTAACGACAGAGCGGGGACTGGACTAGCGCGGATGCAAAACATATACAACATCTACTAATATATATACCAATATATTATATTTCGCTCAAGGCGTGAATAAAATGCAACATCACAGAAAAGTACAGCATCACAGAAACAATACAGATATCTGGGATCCCCGGGTTTCACAGAGCCGTTGAAACCCGACGTTCCCCTGGTCGTGTGGATAGCCTGTGCAATGAAATCCTAGACCCCTACGGGCGCGGCAAGTTACCCGCCAAAACCTGAAGCGAGGCAGCCCCCTTCAGCAACGTGAATGGACCACCCAGCACTTCACGGAATCCGGTAACTTGGGCACCCCTCCTGGGTCAACCTGTACCCCCTACGAGTGCGGCGAATAGCCCGCCAATCCTAGAGTGAAGCCCCCTCCGTCTCAATGCCATGAGATGCGGGCTTGTTGCCCTCCAGAACCCGGCTATCCGTGCACCCCTCCGCAGGGCAATCCTAGTACAGAAAGTAAAATATACATACACCGGGTACATCGACCGCAACCAGGTCGTGCCCCAAAAGAATAATACAAACAGGCAGTGACGGCAGTCCACATGTCGGACGCTCGCCCCGCAATATCAAATGTACATAATACAACAAAAACTGTACTAGCATTGCATCCAGGCTATCCCCCACGACCGATCCGCAACATCACAGCATAAACATAGAACATCAACGTGAAAGTCACGTTCGCAAATCCGTCTAACCGGGCTATAGCAGTTAGACAGGATTTACCGATCGAGTGACATTCACGGTCGCAGATATAATGTAAATACTGTGAAAAATGTGTTTAAAAAATTTCCGATTGATCAAACAATTAACAAGTGGGCCCCAAAGAAAACTGTAGCACTCACAGAAACAATTGGCCCAACTTTAATATTCCAAAGCCCATATTTTAAGCCCAGAAGGCCTCTGAAAAAAAATGGTGAAGTGATGTGAATAGTGCGCGGCGGAAGGGCCGCACTAATGGGGTTTTCGCGGCGGTTCCGCGCTCCAACTGTGGAGTTACTTCATCAAATTTTTACAGAACTCTTAGATTATCCAGTACATCAATATTTTACAACCTGAAAAATTTTTCGAGACCAAAAATTTTCAACAGAAACTGATGCGAACTAAAATGCAGTTTTGGAACTTTTTGATCGATCGGAAATGCAAACACATTACACAAAGCTAGACTAAGTTAATGGCGAGGCTCTGATACCACTGTAAGTGCACGGCGGCGCCCCGGCCGTCAATCCGACTCCGGAATGCGGAAGCGGTGAATAACTTAAAATTTGCGGACTTAGCAAACCGGCACCACCGCGCACTATCACCCGGATCGTTACCATTAACTAGTCTAAGCTACTTAACAAGATGGGAAAGAGATATACCGACGATCCAAGTCCTCCGGTCTTCATCTCCACTCCGATCTCCTCGCGGGATCTCCGTCCGTCTCCTCCTCGTCGGAAAGGGCACCACGAAGCCTACATCGTTTACGGGCTCCCACCTCAATGCCGAGGCAACTCGGGCACGAAGCCGGCTACTCGACGTGCCCAAGGTTCGTTGTAGAATATGTAGTGAGCTTGTGTCTCTTTTTGGGATTATGGAGTTGCCTTTTGTGGAGGAAGAAGAACCTTGAGAGAGGGGGAAAAAGGTAGCATACTTAAGAAATGAGAATAACAATTTTTCTCCACCAAAAGAAAATGAATCCCCTCATCCACTTTGGAATGGCCGGCCCCCCTTTGTACATATGTGATTGGAGAGAGAAAGAGTAAGGTCAAGGGGGTGGGTGGAACAATAATGAAACAAGGAATCATGAAAGAACATGATAACAAAACTATGCCAACACTCCACACAACCATCAACAACAACCATGATGCTAACAAAGTCAAGCCATCATGATAAGGAAAGTCAAGCAAGTCAATGGATGGTGCACCATCATGAAGACTATCATGATGCAACAAGATGCAAAGAACCCCTCCACAAATACTTATTTGCAACAATGCAAATAAGCCCTCCTCCACCAATCTTCGGCCAATGAACGGAACAATGGAAAATTGGCCGAAACGGAAAACAAACTGGCAACTCCAAAAACTGTTCCCGTAATAAATTACAGGAAAACCCCGATACTGTGCATACACACCCGCATCTGTATTTCGACCGAAATACAAATGCAATGAGACAAAATCTACACTGTACTATACTAGGATCCGGCTTATACCAAAGCCGGCTAGTAATATCTGTTCGATCCTGATCCGTGCAATACCGCACGTATCTGATCGAACCCTGCCATATAACCATACGGCCTATAGTACAAACTGTCCGATCCTGATCCGTGCAATACCGCACGTATCTGATCGGACCCTGCCATATCTCCATACGGCCTCTACAACCTTTCGCCCGAAAGCTGAGTAACTGTAAATGTGGTGGACTCTAAAGACTCGTCAATACTATGGCTGTGGATTTAACCACTAGCACGTCAGAGGTATATGCCAATACGTGACGGGCCACCAGCTATTGACCAAAAGGGACGTCGATGAGGAAGCTCACCCCGACACCCAACTGAGCCTGTCAGTGACAATATCCGTGCAGTCCGGTCCGTTCGTCTATGAGCATCGCATGGCGGGCCTAGGGGGTTGGTAAAAGTCAGACCCCCAAAAGCGGTACAAGTCGTGTCGGAGTGTAGCCCAGAACACCCTGAGATACTACTGGAATACCTACCAGTAAATCTCCTTGCCTTGGCCAAGGACTTTGTGTAATGGCTCTCCTAGACACAGCACGACCTCACCCCCAATACCGGGAGAGACGAACCCCTGAAGATACGCTCACTGCCTCCATGTGGCTCGGGACTGTACCCAACTAAAACCTGTTTGCACGACTCCTTTGAGCCGTGGTAGGGTAGTAATCAAAGTACAGTGGGAACTCACACGAGACAAATGACGATCCCCAGGTCGATGAACTAACCTGCACACATGTCACCAGGGAACTGCCATCTGACGTCTGGTATATGACCAACTAGCATGTTCCCGGCGAGTCCTGTCCGGTGTACTCATAACCCAATGAGCACCTGTATACATCTTAGGTGATCCAACTGACACCAGTGGCTTGTGAGACCGGCCACCGCCCCTCGTCGGGGTCTCGACTGTATACACTAGTCTACTAATGGAGTATCGATGCCCAGTCTCGAAACTCCCACGACTAGGGACCTTTTAAGGATAAGCTTATAGACCCCCAGCTCCCACTTATATGATCGCCCTCATACTGCTGGTGGTCAAGCAAGAATCCTAGGGGCTCTATCAACGTGTAATAGCGACGTGTCATGTCACCTAAAGCAGTACACGATGACAAAGGTAAACCAGATAGCATACTATCATCTCGAGCAAGACTGTCCTACCGGGATAGGTCCTCCCTCAATCATTACAATCACGTACCTGTGACCTAATAATTGACTCTGAGGGCACTATCTCCAACACATGTATCATCCCAAGAGTACACTAACTCTTTCTCTGCTTCCAGTAAACAGAGCTGTGGTCATCTTATCTTTGTGACATGACCGGCAAGTTTTCACAAGATGTAAATTCAAACAGATTTAAATATGCATCTATGTGCAACTTAGCTAGTCGAGTCGTATTGATATGACCTAGTCTACAATACCTCAAGAAGGATCCGTTCTTTTCTGAACTATTCCTCTTGTGTGTGTTCCGTATACTAAGAACCGTAGTTTGATTTAGAACATCAATACTTTTAGATAACGTGCCTGAACCAATCAACTTTTGATATAGGAAATGTTCAAAACATTATCCAACAATAGAAAATTTTATCATTTCTTTACTAATAAAGAGACTGATATGATTTTGTATATCAGGTTCGGCATCTAATAACATTTGTTCAGAATCAATGTATTCTGGTAATACAGGGTGACAAGGACCAACAGACTTGGCTGCAACACTTGCACCGTTTTCTGTCTCATGAAACTTATCACCCGTTCTCAGTTCTCTACCTTTCTGTAGCCCTATGTAACAGATTACATATCTGGGATCCTGATCCGGTATCAAATACCCAGGACGTAGAGGATACAGAGAAACAGTTCTTTGTAATGAACACACCCGAAGGAGATGCATCATATGCACTTTCTTCATTTGGGCGGCACGGGAAAACTGGTATTCCCCAATTTCCTGCTCTGTCTTATAACAATTATAAGTTGGAGAGGGACCAACGTTCCCCAGCTCAGTATAACAAGCGGGTTCGGTCAATACATCCGTATTATTATCTTGATTAAGGCGTGACATGGTCGCTACCAGGAGAGAGAGAGAAGAAAACACTCTGCGTGCGCTCTTGCAAGATCAGATTGGTTATTATTTTATCTAATCAGGATGGCTCCCACTGTTTTTATCAAATCTTCCTTCAAACCCTAAAAGGAAAGAATAGCCGGGATTAATTACACGCTACAAGTTCGCCAATCTTTCAGCCAGGCCAGTGTCGGTACTTTGAGGGAGGTTCCCCGTGCTTTCGCACGGACCTAATTACAGTAAATCTCGTTTTCCCAGAAGCGTAACCCCGTTGACACCTTTCTAGACACCTATTTGATCGGCTAATTGTAATGTGTAAAACTCTCCCAGGAGTAACAATTACTCGCAGCGGGTATCGGGATATAACTATCTCATAGAAGGTATGCAATCTCATTACAAATTTCAACACTTGAAATTCCCGATAATTTTGCCCCTAGCACCTTATGACCTTGACGGAGGTCAACAAACCATAGGCTACTAGTCAAGTTCAACCCGTCATTTCTTGATTGAATCAAACCCACCCGCACGACCCTTGACGGAGGTCAACAAGGCCGTACGACTACCCTAATCCAATCTGCATCATATGCATAAGCAGATAAATACTAGTTAGCTACCGCACACTACGCCTTGACGGAGGTCAACAAACGTAGCACGAATACTAAGTAGGACTTATCTGAAATGATGGAGGGCTACGACAGGTTTTTCAGAAAAACTATTGCGTAATGAACTTGATATCTTTGTAGGATCGAATGAATTTTGAAATGGAGTGTTTTTAGGCTTTTCTAGTTTTGCTAAAGGGATCACTCCCGGTGAAGGGATCGTCGGCCCTTTCCTCATCGAATAAGGTGCAGGATATATCAAATATACCGCTGTGCAAAGCAAAAACTATAGAAGCAATCAAAAAAAAAACCGAGGGTTGTAGCATCTGCCAGTTTTTGCTAAAGGGGTCACTCCCGGTGAAGGGATCTCGGCCCTTTCCTTATCGAATAAGGTGCAGGATGTTCTACAAGGAGTACCGCGATGCAAAGCAAGAACTGTAGCTACCTGTTTTTGAAAATTCGATTCCACAACATCTTAGGTTTCTTTTCTTTCATTAATCACATTAATGAAGTCCCATCATTTAATACACCTAAACATCATAGATAAATACGACGTACACTTATGCCATCCGCATTCGCCTCGATGTCCCCTCGTGCACCGTTAGGTTAGGTAACTAACGACAGAGCGGGGCAGGGCTAGCGCGGGTGTAAAACATAAGTAAGGTCTATATAATATATCATATATACTATATACAGTATCTATCAAAGAACATCAAATGATCACATCACAGATATCGCAGCAGAAGAAACGTATGAAACATTGGATATACTAGGACGTCCGTATTTTTAATACGAGCCGGTATAAAACACGGATTCCACGGTCGCGATGAATAGCCAAACCCACACCCCTAGACCCCTACGAGAGCGGCAAGCAACCCTACTAATTCTAGAGTTAGGAGACCCGGACTCGACTCCTCGAGTTGGTCTTCCACTGGACTCCAGAACCCGGTTACTTGTGCCCTCCTCCTTGGGTCTATCCTAGTGCGGAAAAGTAAATAATATACAAATGGTGACATCTTCCGCAACCTGGAAGTGCCCCAATAAAAGAATATTACATATAAGTTTTTACATGAATGAAAATGAAAAACACTCATCTCACATAAAAACCCCCGGCTATTCAAACACGACGATCCAATATAACATATCCAGCAACACATAACATCACATGTCATCAACGTAAGTAAACATGCGTATCCCAATTGTCGTTGACATATAGCAACGAAACCGGCGATATCACATATTACACTTAAGGTCACAGAAAAAAAAGGTAAAACTACAACAGTTGGAATCCGCAACCTGCATAAACATCGCATGCCTAATCAAATGAATTCCTTAGACATCGCATGCCTAACAATTATAAACCCCGCATTTTAGTCTCATTATCGAAAACACTTTTCAATATCAAGTCGGGCAATTCAACAAGATTCCCGATATCCTGATCGAATGCTCGTCGCAAACTTTAGTAGGCGGCCGCACCCCCGATACCGTCGACGAAGTGCACTAAGGCAGAAACACCGCTGCCGCGAGCACCCGAACGAATGTTTTCGGCGACGGGGTTCTCCTACAGTCACTTGGTCGGGGCTATGGGGTGTAGTTGTCTATTAAGTTTACCCGGCGAGTATCCGCATACGCTACGTGATTGCGACAGACTTTTGATCACATCAAAATTCCTTGGCAACCGATCAAGTGAGACTAAACCGCTAGATTTATAACATTCATTCAGTTATCTCATAACTACTTGTGAATTCCAATTATTGTATCACATTCCAGATAAATAGAAAATGTTAAACTTTCCGATCGAACAATCAAACACCCAAGTTTTCCCGATGCAGCTCAACTCTTGAAATAAGTTCAAAAACATCCATTTCATGCCACAGCACCAACGGTCCAGCCGTAGAAGGGTTAAGCCAACGCCTCACATGTGGCACGTCGTACTGCCCCAAACCCTAAGGTTCAAAGGGCAGTTCAAGACGGTCACATAATCGAGTTAAGGTTTGTTGTCTTCTAGAGGGACCATCGCGTTACTTGCACTACTTACAACGTTCTTAAACCACGGAAAAATCCAACATTTGGAAATTTTCCGGCAGGGGAAAAAATTGGGTATTCATATCCGGTCGAACTTTTTAACATATTCTAAAATATCCGGAAAATACATAGACAAAATTAGACAATCCGATCAAATTTACGAACTCCCAATACAACCCAGAAAAACTCAACTGCTGAGTATCAATTAAAAATTCCTATAGAATACAGCATGTACATATGGGCATTACTGTGCAAAGAAAGTGACAAGATTCACTTATACGGCCGCGGAACCGCCGCAAATGCCAGGGTGGGGCCGCGGTTCTGCGGCAATTTAGATGACTTGGGGACACGTACTTCACAGTAACCCCTAGAAATCCTTGCTGAATTTTTTGGATATTTTTAATTCACAAAAATCCCAGTTTTTAAAAAATGTACAGAGAAGGGTTTTGGATTTGGGTTTCGGGTTCGATCGGACTTCTAATATCGTCTACATTTCGCCTAAGGCTCTAGCTAGGCTCTGATACAACTGTAGGGTTCCTAGGCACACTCAAGAGGTTCCACAACTGATCAACCATGGCAAAATCAAATTTTCCATGTGCCGAGAAACCCTAATGATAGATCGATAACTAGAGGCAAAGGCGAAACATGCAATTAAACAACTTTATTGCTAAGTGAATGGAAATACAACCTTTGTAGATCCGGTCCACCACTTCACTAGCTCCGTGTTGATGTCCCTCCGCTGCGATCATCGAAATCCCGGACTCTAGCGTCGGTTTCATTGGAGAAATGGTCGGGCTAGGTCGTTGACTTCGATGCCGAAGATGATCTACGTCGAGGCGACTCAAACTCAAGCTCCACCTTTACTAGGTCATGGAACTTGTGAAGATAACACACTCTACTACATGGCAAGTGGTAGAGGATGAATAAATAGGAAGTGGGTTCACTTTGGATTTGGATTTCTCACTTGGATTCATCACTTGATAATTTTCAAGCAAGCTTTCTTTTTCTTCATGAAGAAGATGAAGAAGAAGAAGAGAATGAAAAAGAATTAAATCAGTAATAAAAATCAAATGATCTTATCATAATGCAACCATGGGTGAAGCTAACACATGTAGAGAATAAACTAGGATTTAGGTTTAATGGTTAGGTTAAGGCAAAAGACAAAATGGCTAAAGCTTTTCAAAGCTTCATGAAGCTTCAAGTAAAAAAAAATTTAGCCACCATTTTATTCTTGCCAAAAATAAATGAATAAAAGAATAAATAAATAAGTAAAGATAACAAAACCCTAACCATTAACCTAAACATAGTTTAAATCAAACATACACCCAAGTTTGCATGTATCATCAAACATGGTACAATCAAGTGCACAAAAATATATCACATATACAATGTGCACATCAAGTGAAAAAATCATCTTAAGTGAACCAATACTAGTTAATGTAAAGTAATATATCAAATATATAATTATACATTAAATCATTAAATCAACACTTGATTTAATGATCCGGTCATACTGGATATAACCGACTAATATCAAGTGTATCAATGTATCGAATCAACACTTGATTCGGTAACCCGGCTATATCACATATAACCTGCCGATGATACAAATCGCGAGAATAGAATACAGTATCATATACTGGTATTATTCTCGGTCCCGCATGTATCTCATATGCGCTCCTATTTCGTTTCGCTTGAGCCAGGAAACCTCTGTGTAGGACTCTAAAGACTCGTCAATACGCCGGCAGCAGGTGATGATCATATCAAACACCCACAAGCCGCAAGCGGTCTCCTAAACGTAACGGCCACCCGGGTATTGAGCGATCCGAAGATCAACGAGCAAGCCCGCTCACACTCCTGTGAATCCAACCAGTAACACTTACCGTACAGTCCGGTCTGTTCGTCTAATATGTCGCATATCTCGCCTAGGGGTGGTAAACATCAGACCCAGTAGCTCGATAAGTCGTTTAGATATGAGGTCTATAACAGTTTGAGATACTACTGATAACACTTATCAGTAAATCTCAGCAACCCTGGCCAGGGATTTCCTGTTATAGCCAATCGAACACAGCGCAACATCAACTCCCTATACCGGGAGAAACGAATCCCCTCCTATCGCTCATTGCCTCCATGTGATTCGGGACTGTACCTAAAAACCACCGTTTTGCACGCCCTCTTGGACATGGTAAGGTGGAAATCAAAGCACAGTGGGAATCACACAAGACTCTATGACGATCTCGGGTCTACAGACTAACCTGTACCAGTGTCACCAGAGAACTGCCATCTGACGTAAGGTGTAATACCATCTGGAAGCTCTCGGCGAGTCCGTCCAGTGTACCCAGTCTCTACTGAGCACCCGTATATCATCTCCGATGTCAAACACCAATGGATATAGGATCATCCATCGCCCATCTGTATGGGTCGAGAAGGTATACGCTAGTCTACTCTGGTATATCGATGCCCCATCTCGATACACCCACGACTAGGGACCTTGAAGGATGTACTTATGGACTACCATGTCCCCACTAGTATGATCCGCATCATAGTCAAGGTAGTCAAGTACACATCCTAAGGGCTTTACCAACATGTAACAGAGAGACAATCAGTGTACACGTTAAGGTCAAGAGCAACCAAATAGCATACTATCATGTCGAGCAAGAAAGTCCTCCCTATATATGTCCCAGCATCCACTACAATATACATCCTATGTACAGTAATGGCCTCTAGGGCATACATATAACTAACATCGTATACATGCTTTAGTTCGCTATTGCATATTGATAGAGCCTATAGAATTCTTGCTTGACTACCAGCAGTATGATGGCGATCATATACGTGGGAGCTGGGGTCTGTAAGCATATCCTTAAAGAGTCCCAAGTCGTGGGAGTTTCGAGACAGGGCATCGATACTCCAGAGTAGACTAGTGTATACAGTCGAGACCCCGACGAGGGGCAATGGCCGGTCTCACAAGCCATTGGTGTCGGCTGATTCACCGAAGATGTATACAGGTGCTTATTAGGTTATGAGTACACCGGACAGGACTCGCCGGAAACATGCTAGTTGGTATTATACATATCGTCAGATAGCAGTTCCCTGGTGACATGTGAGTTCATCGACCTGAGGTCATCATTTGTCTCGTGTGAGTTCCCACTGTGCTTTGATTTCTATCCTACCACGGCTCAAAGGAGTCGTGCAAACAGGTCTTTTTTGGGTACAGTCCCGAGCCATATGGAGGCAAGTGAGCGGATCGGCAGGGGATTCGTCTCTCCCGGTATTGGGGGTGAGATCGCGCTATGTCTAGGAGAGCCATTACACAAAGCTCTCGGCCGAGGCAGGAGATTTACTGGTAGATACTCCAGTAGTATCTCAGGGTGTTCTGGGCCACTCTCTGACACGACTTATACTGCTATTGGGGGTCTGATGTTACCAGCCCCTAGGCCGATATGCGATACTCATAGACGAACGGACCGAACTGTATGTATGTTGTCACTGTTAGGCTCAGTAGGGTTTATAGATGAGTTCGCTCGTCAGCTTCCCTTCCAATCAATATATAGGCAAACGTTACGTGCAGCTCGTACCTCTGACGTGCTAGTGGTTATACCCAGTGCCAGTGTGTTGATGAATCATTAGAGTCCCCCACAGACAGTTTCCCAAGTTCGGGAGAAACGTTGTAGAGGCCGTATGGTTTTATGGCAAGGTTCGGAAAATGCATGTGCGTTTTCGTACGTGTCATATTTCGGACGGATAATACTGGTCGGCTTTGGTTTAAGCCGGATCCGAGTATTATACTGTGTAGATATAATATCTTTGTCTCAGTTGCATTTGTATTCGGTCATAATTCAAATGCGGGTATGTTTATACTGATACGGGTTTATCCTGAAATTCGTTTCAGGATCACTTTTGGAAGTTGCCAGTTTCCAGTTTTCTATCAGCCGTATTTAACATTCGGTTAAATACGGATTTATCTTTTCTTCTTAAGGATGAGTCATAGGGTGAGTCATGTGTGTGGATGGTTCTTGGAGGTGACTAGGATGGTGAGGTGGTTTAGTGCATTAATGGAGCATTTATGTGTTGATGACTTTGTATTTTGAATCATTGTATCATTTATTGTGTTCATACTAGGTGTTTAGATGACTCATTTCTTCATTAGTGCTAATGGTCACCTCCCCCTCTCCTATACTCACCTCCCCCCACTCTATATATGGCCGGCCTCCCCCCTTCTTGTTTGATTATGGTTGCTTGAGGGAAAAAGATTGATATTGTTTTGGACACATGGAAATTAGATAGCCTAATTTCTCATTTCACCCGATTCCAAAAGGCAACTTCATTAACCGTTCGTCCATAGCTTTGGACGTAATGAGACAAAGTGTTATACTCATTCTCTACATCATCTTGGTCGTCTCTTCTAGCAAACTTGACGATCGAGTTCTCTCAGTTCAAAGGCGGGAGCCCATTTAAAGATCCGTCGGCGTGGTGCCACCTGGACAAGAAGACTAGAGATTCAGGAGATCGGAGCAGCCGCAACAAAGCGTGGGATGATGGTTGAAGACCGAAGGACTCGGATCATTCGGTATAACGTTTCTACCCACTTCGTAGTTTGTTAGTTTAGCTTTAATGGCAGATCCGGGTTATAGTACGCGATAGCGCCAGTTCGTAAAAAGTTTTTGTTCCGCGTTTGGCGTCTGTTAGACGGCCGGGGACTTTGGATATTTGCTTATGCTACCATGGACTTACACTATTTTTGATGTGATAGTCATGGGTTTGACTTCATCGGAATAAGGGATGGATCTGTTGAGAAGGTAGTAGGGTGTGATGTCCTGGTATTTGGATGACATACACAAAGTAGGAAGTAAAATTCCTATACTACGATCGGTTATACTGTGGTCGTCATACGGTTGTTTCTCCACAAAAGATATGGATATAATATAAGACATTATGGTTACTAGATCTATGGTTTTAGATCTAGAATTAGGTAGTTTCCCAATCTGGGTACTTTGGCAGTATTCTAATGGTATTTAGAATAGATGACTCCTGGCATGGTGGTGTACATGCAGTTGATGGAGTTACCCTCTCTAAAGGGGTCTACAGACTAAAGGGGAGAGGGATGTGCATGATTGGCAGATCACTTGCTTAGGAAATTGAGTCAATCGTGAGATATCAAGTACCACACCAGATGTTGTTTTTGCACTAGATGCGATAAGTTTATATTAATCCAATACTGAAGAAACATAAGGAAGCAGTTTTAGAACATAAGTACATGTTCTACGGATTTGATGACGGCAGCCTCCTGTTGGAGATAGTGCCCTCAGAGTCAATTATTGGATCGCTGGCACGTGATTGCAATGATTGAGGGAGGACCTATACCGGTAGGACAGTCTTACTCAAGATGATAGTATGCTATCTGGTTTATCTTTATCATCGTGTACTGCTTTAGGTGACCTTATAGGTCACTATTGCGCACTGATAGAGCCCTTAGGATTCTTGCTTGATGGCCAGCAGTATGATGGCGATCATATACGTGGGAGCTGGAGTCTATAAGCACATCCTTAAAAGGCCCCTAGTCATTGGAGTTTTCGAGACAGAGCATCGATACTCCAGAGTAGACTAGTGTATACAGTCGAGACCCCGACAAGGGGCGGTGGCCGGTCTCACAAGCCACTGGTGTCAGTTGGTTCACCTAAGATGTATAAAGGTGCTCGTTGGGTTATGGGTACATTGGACAGGACTCGCCGGGAACATGCTTATTGGTCTTATACCTGACGTTAGATGGCAGTTCCCTGGTGACATGTGTATAGGTTAGTTCATCGACCTGAGATCGTCATTTGTCTTGTGTGAGTTCCCACTGTACTTTGATTACTACCCTACCACGGCTCAAAGGAGTCTTGCAAACAGGTTTTAGTTGGGTACAGTCCCGAGCCACATGGAGGCAGTGAGCGGATCTGCAGGGGTTCGTCTCTCCCGGTTTTGGGGGTGAGGTCGCGTTGTGTCTAAGAGAGCCATTACACAAAGTCCTTGGCCAAGGCAGGAGATTTACTGGTAGGTATTCCAGTAATATCTCAGGGTGTTCTGGGCTACACTCCGACACGACTTGTACCGCTTTTGGGGGTCTGACTTTTACCAACCCCCTAGGCCCGCCATGCGATGTTTATAGACGAACGGACCGGACTGTATGGATATTGTCACTGACAGGCTCAGTAGGGTGTCAGGATGAGTTCGCTCATCGACGTCCCTTTTGGTCAATACCTGGTAGCCCATTACGTATGGCTAATACCTCTGACGTGCTAGTGTTTAAATCTACAGCCAAAGTATTGACGAGTCTTTAGAGTCCCCCAAAGACAGTTTCTCAAGTTTCGGGCGAAACGCTGTAGAGGCTGTATGGATATATGGCAAGGTTCGATCATGTACGTGCGGTATTGCACGGATCATGATCGGACAGATAATACTAGCGGGCTTTGGTTTAAGCCGGATCCTAGTATTGTACAGTGTAGATTTTGTCTCATTGCATTTGTATTCGGTCGGAATACAAATGCAGATATGTATATACAGTCGCGGGGCTTTCCTGTAATTTATTACGGGATCAGTTTTTTGAAGTTGCCAGTTTGCATTCCGTTTCGGCCATTTTCCTTTGTATCTTTCTTTGGCTGAAAATTGGTGAAGAGGGGGTTATTTGCAAGCAGGCAAATTTGAATAGTGGAGGGTGTAATTTGCAAGTAGTAGCTTCATGATGGTTCAACCATCATTTGACTTCTTTGTTCATGATTGCTTGACTTTTGCTTGATGAGATGGCTGATGAGGATTGGACTTTTGTTGTGATCATTTTATTCTCTCATCATCACTCATCATTCTTTCTTGTTTGATTGACCCACTCCCTCTCTTCTCATCTTATCATGACCGGACACACTTAGTGAGAGGGAGAGATTCATTTTGGTGTGAGAAATATTTTGGCATCTCATTTTTCATTCATGCTACAAAAGAGAGTCCCACTTCAAAGTTCATTTCCACCTTCACTTCCTCATGGCAACTTCATACCCCTTTGAGACATAGCCTACTACACTTAGCCTACAGCATTTCTTGGACACGTCGGCTCGCCAAGTTCATGCCCGAGTTGCCTCGGTCCAGAGGTCGGAGCCCGTAAATGTAACAACACTAAATTTCCTATACAAAATTTTTCAAATATTTTTTCAAAAATCCACAAAGGGGTATTTAAGCCTGAGCACAAGATTTAGGTAATTATTTTTGTTTTTAATTACAAGCTACAAGAATGAAATAACTCCATTTTTAGTGTACAAGAAATTACTTTAAATTTAATGTATACTTGGAGTATTTACTCTTTCTGCTATCATTTTAAGTAATTAAATAACTCCATAATTACAAGAAGGAGCTTGTAGCTCATTGGTAATACCTTGCAGTGCTGAACCAAGCCACCAGAGTTCAAATCCCATACCCCACATTATTTTTAATATTGATTTTTTTTAAAACCTTTAGAATACCAAGAGTTTACACGTGCATATCTCACAAAAACCCCCACTACACCCAGACATGTAACACTTGCAGGAGTTAGATGAACCGTCGGGGGGGATCCAGGTCACCGGACTCGGTCGGGAATTGGCTAACACGGTCTTGACCCGGCCGACTCAGTGATCCGACCGAGTCACGGCCGAGTCACCCCCGATTCGGCCGATTCCGGCGATGGTCACAACATGAAAGTTGTGTCTTTTCATATTCGCTACGCACCTGCAAAGTTTCAGCCTCATACCACTTCCATAGCTCTTTAAAAACCCCAATTACTTCACTTTTAATACATTTTTTATTACATTTTATCACATTTTTATTTTTAACTTTTCATCTACCCTAACCCTATCCTAACCCTATAAATACCAACCGTACACACTACCCTCTCACCCCCAAAATCTTGAGCCACTCTCTCAAAAGTTTTCCAAGAAGTGTGTGCTTTGAAAACAAGTTCGCGGCGAAACTCCGACGAGATTCTGACGGAATTCAGACGACGTTCTTTGAAGCAACCGGCGACAAAATAACATCTCGGCCATTTCCCTTGTTCCTCTTTACTCTTTAGAAGAGTTTAAACCCGTAAGTCCCATCCTTCTCACCTTTCTATTTCTTAAAAATACGGATTTATGGAACCCGACGGAAATCGGAACAAACCGATTTCCGATTCGTTTTTTCTACAAATTTCCACTTGTCACCTAATATATAATACCTAAACCTATCTATGATGACTATTAATCACCTAGAAACCAATTTAAACAAAGTTTCTCAAATGAAATGATAGCTTTCTTGTAAAACCGTATTCTTTCATAAAAATACCATAAAGTTTATTTTTATTGTTCTAAATAAATCCCTCACTCCTAAATATGTTTATCTTGATCACTAAACTTGTAGAAATCAATTTGGATGAAATTTCACACATAAAATGATAACGTTTACAAATACCGTATTCTTGCGCTTTAATACCTTCAAGTTTAACATATCATGTTTTACCTCTAAATTTCATCAAAACTTAAAATAAATCATAAGATAATGACCTATCTCTACACACACACAAATATAACCCTAATTGATAAACATCAAAATATAGAATACGAAAATACAGGACTTTTCACTAAAATACCATAATCTTTATAACCTTTATTGAAAGCTTAAAGTTGTAAACATTTCTAAATAAAATCTTTTAATAAAATGAAAGCACGATTGGTCATGGACATCGATCGTTTATCTAAACTGTCTTGTGGTGTCTAGGCAAGTGTGTCTAAGGCTGGTGGTTTTTAATTAGGCCCACGACTGTGGTTCCTTCCCACTTACCTGGCACTTACCTGGCCGCAATTGACGGTGAAGAGGCGATTTGAGACTTCTAATGACTCATCGTTTAGACCTTAGAAATAGGCTAGTTGGCTTAGAAAACCCTAACAACTAAAATACGGAAATTACATCCTTTACAAATAAATACCTTATATTTATAAAACCGTTTTTCTAAATGAATAGTATTTATTAAACCTAAGCAAAGCGCCGCTACAACCTACCTTTGGGGAACCCGTTAGGGATAGTACGGTTCATCGTGCACCCGCGGGCTAGTAGTGCAAGATTCAGACCTCCGCAAGGAGCATTCGGTCTCGAAAGGATTAAAATACGACATTTAAGAAAAATGAGATTTTGGAAAATAAAATATTATTTAAAATTATTCTTGTATTAATTATCATTTAAACACCTATTTTATCATAAGATAAAGTTTCCATCTTTTTCTAAAATTATAAGTTTAAATGTTACATTAAAATACCCTGAATTTCAAATAAATCAATTAATACTTTTATTAGGATATATTCACTAGAATAACACAAATAAAATTCACACTCATTATAACTATAAAGACGAATAATGAACACTTGAGGTGTATTTTGAAAAAAATATACAATAGTACTTTTTACATAAAACCCCCTCAAGTTTTATAAATTACAGTAAGGCCCCTAACAATTATTGAACTTCAACTTACCTTCTTTTAGTCTGACTCGGGTTTGAGTCTGACTATTTCTGACTTGAACATGATTCAAGTCAATTTATATTCTCTTATATTCCAACTCAATATGAATACATGAATCCCTGAATCCAGCTAACAATCTATATAACTTGACTGAACCGAACCATGGATATATTCCTTTTACATGTTTCCCAGTATTCCATTTACATGACTCTACGGTTATAACCGTTTTCTGATATCATGGTTTC
Source organism: Agapanthus africanus (assembly GCA_030015575.1). Taxonomy (NCBI): domain Eukaryota; kingdom Viridiplantae; phylum Streptophyta; class Magnoliopsida; order Asparagales; family Amaryllidaceae; genus Agapanthus; species Agapanthus africanus. Next base: position 699,150,022 of record CM057338.1, read on the forward strand.
GGTCAGTCAGTCAGTCAATCATGCAATCAATACAATTTTACAAGATAACAATACAAACAAGACATCGCGGGGTTTAAGGGGTAGATTGGTACGGAAGGTGTTAAAGGTGGCACGAGGTGGTCAGATTAATACACCTAACCTGAATCCTATTGCTGTTATACCGTGGCATAACGGTTCCTTGTACTACACATGCCCTAGTCTCTGGCAAGTGAGACTCCCCTCGTATACACTGGCATTCTTCTGTACCAAGCTACAAACAACAACATTAACATAACATTACAGCAATAGTTTACAATTTAAAAATGTTTCTTCTTATTCTGTCTTCTCTACTTCCCTCTTACCTTTGGGACTTACCGAGCGATCTGTTCGCTGACGACATTCTGCTTCTCTCTTCATTGAATGTCGTCAGGTGACCTGGACCCGGCAGAAGTTGAACCAACCCAAGAAGGGAGCAATTTGCCGAAGACCCAGCAGTATAATTTCATTGTACACTTTTCTTTTCAGTACTTTCCTTTTCCTGTTATGCCACTGTTTAGGCATCTTTATTTCAGTTGTATTTTCCTTTCCATGTATTGTACAAAGAATGTTAATAAATAAAAGTTGCTGTTCTTTTATACTCTTGTCTCTTGTGTATTTATTTTATATTGCTTAGCTACGCTTAGCGTATGTATTTCTGAGTACATACGTAGCGGGCCTCGCCGTGCCCACTTCGCCGTACACTGGGAAGCGGGGCGTGACAGTAAAAGAACCTGGCGGTGTGGTGCCCTTCCGATGAGAAGATGAAGACTGGAGATTCCGCGGGGAGATCGGGATGACGACGAGAAGACCGAAGGACACGGATCGCTCGGTATATCTCTCTACCCATTCTCTAGTTAGCTAGCATTAGATTAATGGCCCGATCCGGGTTTTAAAGTCCACGATAGCGCCGGTTCTAGTTTATAGAAAAGTTTTATATTCCGCATTTTGGCCTCATTCAGACGGCCGGGGCGCTGCCGTGCACTTACACTGGTATCAGAGCCACACCATTAACCTAGTCTAGCCTGCTCTAATATGTTTACAAGTTCGATCGAACGGATTTTCCAAAAACTGTATTTTCAAGCACAGTTTCTGTCGATTTTTCCAGTGCTCTAAAAATTATTTGGTATATGCAGGGTTTTATGAGAACACTGTAAAAATTTGGTGACTTGATCCTACTGTAGAGCCGCGGAACCGCGGCCATAACCCTATTTTGGCCGCGGTTCCGACGCCGAAATATAGCTTCATTTCACCAATTTTCTAAAGTGGCTCTCTGACATGGAAATAAGGTTTTTGGTATATTCTTTTTGGGCCCAGATTAATTTTAAGTGCTACAGTAGTGCTTGGGGCCCACTTCGGGAAATTTAGTCAATCGAAAATTTTAAACATATTAGTTCACAGTATTTACATTATATCTGTGACCGTGAATGTCATTTGATCGGTAAATCCTGTCTAACTGCTATAGCCCTTTTAGACGGATTTGCGAACGTGACATTCACGTTGATGTTCTGTGTTGTGCTGTGATATTGCGGATTTGTCGTGGTGGATAGCCTAGATGCAATGGTAGTACAGTTTGGTTGTATATGTACATTTGATATTGTGAGGCAAGCGTCCGACATGTGGACTGTCGTCACTGCCTGTTTGTATATTATTCTTTTAGGGCACGACCGGGCTGAGGTCGATGTACCCGTTGTATGTATATTTTACTTTATATACTAGGATTACCCCGCGGAGGGGTGCACGGATAGCCGGGTTCTAGAGGGCAACGGGCCCGCATCTCATGGCGTTGAGACGGAGAGGGCTTCACTCTAGAATTGGCGGGCTATTCGCCGCACTCATAGGGGGTACAGGTTGACCCAAGGAGGGGTGCCCAAGTTACCGGATTCCGAGAAGTGCTGAGTGGTCCATTCACGTTGCTGAAGGGGGCTGCCTCACTTTAGGTTTTGGCGGGTAACTTGCCGCGCCTGTAGGGGTCTAGGATTTCATTGCACTGGCTATCCACACGACCAGGAGAACGTCGGGTTTCAGTAGCGGCTCTATGAAACCCGGGGATCCCAGATATCTCTATTGTTCTGTGATGCTTATAACATTTCTGTGATGTTGCATTTTATCACGCCTTGAGCGAATATTATATATTGATATATATACTAGTAGATGTTGTATATGTTTTGCGTCCGTGCCAGTCCAGTCCCCACTCTGTCGTTAGTTAAGTAACCTAACGGGTGAATGCGGATGGCATATACGTACATCATTATTTTCGTTCTTTTGTGGTGTGATCAATTGATAGGACTGCATTGATTCAGATCAATGCAAGCTAAACAAACCTATTCTGATGTTGTTGGAACATTTTTTTTCAAAAAGCTGTTATTGCAAGGACGTTCTCTTTTATTTTGCATAGTGGTATTTGTTAGTTATATGTATGCCCTAGAGGCCATTACTGTACATTGGATGTATATTGTAGTGGATGCTGGGACATATATAGGTAGGACTTTCTTGCTCGACATGATAGTACGCTATCTGGTTGATCTTTATCTTAACATGTATACTTTCTGTCTCTCTGTTACATGTTGATAAAGCCCTTAGGATGTGTACTTGACTTCTAGGACTATGATGTAGATCATACTAGTGGGGCCTGGGTAGTCCATGAGTACATCCTTCAATGTTCCTAGTCGTGGGAATATCGAGAAGGGGCATCGATATTTCAGAGTAGACTAGCGTATATCTTCTCGACCCATGTGATGGGTGATGGATGATCCCATATCCATTGTTGTTTGACATCAGAGATGGTATGCGGGTGCTCAGTAGTGACTGGGTACACTGAACGGACTCGCCGAGAACTCCCAGATGGTATTATACCTTACGTCAGATGGCAGTTCTCTGGTGACACTGGTACAGCTTAGTCTGTTGACCCGAGATCGTCATAGAGTCTTGTGTGTCTCCTACTGTGCTTTGATTTATACCCTACCACGGCTCTACTGAGTCATGCAAACAGGTGGTTTTTGGGTACAGTCCCGATTCACATGGAGGCAATGAGCGATAGGAGGGGATTCGTCTCTCCCGGTATTGGGGGTTGATGTTGCGCTATGCACGACTGGCCATAACTGGAAATCCCTGGCCAGGGTTGCAGTGATCTACTGGTAAGTGTTATCAGTAGTTTCACAAATGTTATGGACCTCACGTCGGCATGACTTATCAAGCTATTGGGGTCTGACGTTTACCACCCCTAGGCGAGATATGCGACATATCAGACGAACAGACCGGACTGTACGGTAAGTGTTACTGGTTGGATTCACAGGAGTGTGAGCGGGCTTGCTCGTCGATCTTCTGATCGCTCAATACCCGGGTGGCCGTTACGTTTAGTAGACCGCTTGCGGCTTGTGGGTGTTTGATATGATCATCACCTGCTGCCGGCGTATTGACGAGTCTTTAGAGTCTTACACAGAGGTTTCCTGGCTCAAGCAAAACGAAATAGGAGCGCATATGAGATATGTGCGGAACCGAGAATAATGCGTGTATGTGATACCATATTCTATTCTCGCGATGAATGTATTGAATGGTTGTATGCGATATAACCTAGTTATCGAATCGAAGATTGATTCGATAAGTCGATACATTGGATATTAGTCGGTCATATGCGATATGACCGGATCGTTAAATCAAGTGTTAATTTAATGATTTAATGTATAATTATATATTTGATATATTACTTTACATTAACTAGTATTTGTTCATTTAAGATGGATTTTCTCACTTGATATGCACATTGTATGTATGATATAGTTTTGTGCACTAGTTTGTATCATGTTTGATGATACATGCAAACTTGGGTGTGTATGATTAAACCATGGTTATGTTAATGGTTAGGGTTTTGATTTACTTATTTATTTATTCTTTTATTCATTTATTTTGGCAAGAATAAAATGGTGGCTAGCTTTGTTTCTTTCTTGAAACTTCATGAAGCTTTGAAGCTTTGACCATTTTGTTTGTTAGCCTTAACCTAACCATTAAACCTAACCCTAGTTTATTCTCTACACTTAACCATGGTTGCTATATGATAAGAATCACTTTATTTTCTATATTCATTTTTTTAATTCTTATCATATTCTTTTCTTCTTCTTCTTCTTCTTCAAGAAGAAAGAAGCTTGCTAGCTTCAATGGTGATTTGAGAAAAAGAGTGAGAAATCCAAATCCAAAGTGAACCCACTTCCTATTTCTTCATCCTCTACCACTTGCCAAGTAGTATAGGGTGTTTTCTTCACAAGTTTCATGACTTGGTGAAGTTGGAGCTTGATCTTGAGTTGCCTTGACGTAGATCATCTTCGGCATCGAAGTCGACGACCTAGCCCAATCTTTTCTCCGATGAAACCACCGCAAGAGTCTAGGATTCCGATGGGTATAGCGGAGGGACGTCAACGCGGAGCTATGGAGGTGGAGAACCGGATCTACAAAGGTTGTATTTTCCGTTTACTCTTAGTTAAGTTGTTAACATATATTGTTTCGCCTATACCTCTAGTTACGATCTTGCTTAGGGTCACTTGGCACATAGAAAAATTGTTGAATTGGCCATGTTTGATCAGTTGTAGAACCTCATGGGTGTGCCTAGGAACCCTACAGTGGTATCAGAGCCTAGCTAGAGCCTTAGACGATGAGTAGACGAAGTTAGAAACCCGATTGAACCCGAAACCATAATCCAAATCCGCTCACTGTACATTTTTTGAAATCGGGGATTTTTGTGAATTAAAAATATGCAGAAATATCATCAGGGTTTTCTAGAAATTACTGTGCAAAACGAGAGCTCAATTCGATCAAACCGCCGCGGTTCCGAGGCACGAGCATGGCTCGTGCGGCGGTTCCGCGGCCGTATGGAAGCATCATTCATTTTAATTTGCACAGTAATTCCTATATTGTTGTGCTGTATTTTCTTGGAATTTTTAACTTCTACTCAAGAGTTGAGTTTGTAAGTCCATGCTACCTCTCCCGGTACTTTCGGGCATGCGGAATTTGGTGAAAAATAATTTTCTAGAGGCAGTAACATGGACTCAAGACCGGATCTTTGTTAAACATCTAACTAACATCCTAACTAACATCCTAACTAGAGTTTACCTACTCGGTTAGGGGGCTATACCTTTCTTGAACTCTTTCGTCTTCGACTCCTTCCGGTGTACGGATCGGCCTCACCTCATCGTCTCCTTGTGCCGAAGATGGATCCACCCGAAAGCTTCTACCTTTGGCTTCTTCTTCGAACTTTGAAGAAACTAGATCACTTGGCTTGCTAGGCCTTGTGAACTAGAATGAGTAGAGGAATGTTTTGGTGTCTTTTTATCTCTAAGGCAATGAGTCTCAACACATGAGAATGGTTTGCCTTGAGGTAGAGAGAGCAAGAGGAAGAGGGAGAGCTTGAGAATGAGAGAGCTCAAGAGAGAGAAAGCAAATGATAGAATGAACCATACTCATCTCATTCTCACCTCTGATAATCCAAAAGCCATCATAACAAAAATAGTAATCAAGTATTGTGTAAAAGGTTTAAGTCAAAATGGCTATATCATTTCATGCACTCATTTTGCATAAATAAACAAGCAAGCAAAAGTCTTTGCCATGGAATGATAGCCATTGTCATGATGATGGTCAACTAGTCCAACCTAGTCAACCGGTCAACAAAGTCAACCCCTCAACAACCATGTCACTACAATACTTAATTAATATTAATGTTAATCATATATCTTATTCTCATTAGGGTTAAGCAAAAGTTAATGGTCAACAGTCAACTGTCAACAGTCAACAGTCAACAACCCTAATGAGAATACTCTGTCTCTGTCTCTCTGTCAACTGTGCATAGACACCCGCATCCGCGTTCCGAGGAACACGAATACAAACGAGATAAAATCAATCCCAAAACGTACACTAGGATCCGGCTTAAACCAAAGCCCGCTAGTGTTAACTGTCCGGACACTGTACGTGCACAAGTGCACGGATGTGACCGGACCCTGTCGCAAAACCATGCGACCTGTCGCAAAACCATGCGACCTCTACTCTTTTGCCTAAAGGTGAATAGCTTTCTGTGTGGGACTCTAAAGACTCGATACTACGCTAACAGTGGGTTTAACCACAGACCGCAAACGGCACTAGCTGTGCGTAACGGTCCCCAGGTAGATGCCGACAAGAAGACTGACGAGGTGAAACCCATCTGAACTCCTACGGAGCCTGAATGTGACAATCTCCGTACAGTCCGGTCTGTTCGTCTGATACATCGCATGGCGGGCCTAGGGGGGCCGTAAACGTCAGTCCCCTAATAGCGGTATAAGTCGTGTCGGAGTGAAGCCCAATACACCCTGAGATAACACTGGAAGCCTACCAGTATATCTCGCTTGCCCTGGCCAGGGACTACTCGTGTAATGGCTCTCCTAGACACAGCGCGATGTCAACCCCCAATACCGGGAGAGACGAATCCTGTCTAACCGTCACTGCCTCCAAGTGCTTCGGGACTGCACCCAACCACTACCTGTTTGCACGACTCCTTTGAGCCGTGGTAGGGTAGTAATCAAAGTACAGTGGGAACACACTCGAGGCAAAGTGACAGTGTCAAGTCAGCGGACTAAGCTGTACTCATGTCACCTGGGAACTGATAACTGACGATAGGTATAACACCAACCGGTCAGTTCCCGACGAGTCCTGTCCAGTGTACTCGTAACCCAACGAACACCCGCATACTATCTCCAGTACGACGTACTGACGGCTGTGGGACAGACTGTTAGTTATATGTATGCCCTAGAGGCCATTACTATACATAGGATGTATATTGTAGTGGATGCTTGGACATATATAGGGAGGACTTTCTTGCTCGACATGATAGTATGCTGTCTGGTTGCTCTTTACATTAACGTGTACACTGATTGTCTCTCTGTTACATGTTGGTAAAGCCCCTAGGATGTGTACTTGACTAGCTGGACTATGATGCGGATCATACTAGTGGGGACATGGTAGTCCATAAGTACATCCTTCAAGGTCCCTAGTCGTGGGTGTATCGAGACGGGGCATCGATATACCAGAGTAGACTAGCGTATACCTTCTCGACCCATACAGATGGGCGATGGATGATCCCATATCCATTGGTGTTTGACATCAGAGATGATATTCGGGTGCTCAGTGTAGACTGGGTATACTGGACGGACTCGCCGAGAACTCCCAGATGGTATTATACCTTACGTCAGATGGCAGTTCTCTGGTGACACTGGTACAGAGTAGTCTGTTGACCCGAGATTGTCATAGAGTCTTGTGTGATTCCCACTGTGCTTTGATTTCCACCTTACCACGTCCAAGAGGGCGTGCAAAACGGTGGTTTTTGGGTACAGTCCCGAGTCACATGGAGGCAATGAGCGATAGGAGGGGATTCGTCTCTCCCGGTATAGGGAGTTGATGTTGCGCTGTGTTCGATTGGCTATAACCGGAAATCCCTGGCCAGGGTTGCTGAGATTTACTGGTAAGTGTTACCAGTAGTTTCTCGAACTGTTATAGACCTCGTATCGACACGACTTATTGAGCTATTGGGGTCTGACGTTTACCACCCCTAGGCGAGATATGCGACATATCAGACGAACAGACCGGACTGTACGGTAAGTGTTACTGGTTGGATTCACAGGAGTGTAAGCGGGCTTGCTCGTCGATCTTCTGATCGCTCAATACCCGGGTGGCCGTTACGTTTAGCAGACCGCTTGCGGCTTGTGGGTGTTTGATATGATCATCACCTGCTGCCGGCGTATTGACGAGTCTTTAGAGTCCTACACAGAGGTTTCCTGGCTCAAGCGAAACGAAATAGGAGCGCATATGAGATATGTGCGGGACCGAGAATAATGCGTGTATGTGATACCGTATTTCATTCTCACGATGAATGTATCGATATGGTTGTATGCGATATAACCTAGTTATCGAATCAAGGATTGATTCGATAAATCGATACATTGTATATTAGTCGGTTATATGCGATATGACCGGATCATTGAATCAAGTGTTGATTTAATGATTTAATGTATAATTATATATTTGATATATTACTTTGCATTAACTAGTATTGGTTCACTTTAAATGGATTTTCTCACTTGTATGAACAAGATGTATATGTGATATACTTTTTGTGCAAATGATTGTATCATGTTTGATGATGCATGAATGCTAGGTTTTGTGTAAAGAGTTAAATCTTGGTTAAGTAAATGGTTAGGGTTTATATTTATTTATTCATTCATTTATCTTTTTATTTATTGGAAAAGATAAAAGAAAAATACAAAATGGTTGCTTTCTATGGAGAAGCTTGTTGAAGCTTCATGAAGGTTTTGACCAAAGTAACCATTTTGTCTTCTTCTCCTTAACCCTAACCATTCCTTTAACCTTGGTCAATTCTCTACACATAACCATGGTTATTATTATGATAAGTATTCTTTTTATTTCCTTTTTAAAAAAACTTATCATAATATTCTTTCTTCTTCATCATCTTCTACAATGAAGAAAGCTTGACTTCATCAATGGTGACTTGATGAAATGAGTGAGAAATCCAATTCTAAAGTGAACCCACTTCCTATTTCTTCATCCTCTACCTCTTGCCAAGTAGTATAGGGTGTTTCCTTCATAAGTTTTCATGGCTTGGTGAAGGCGGAGCTTGATCTAGCGATGCCTCGACGTAGATCATCTTCGGCATCGTCGTCGATGACCTAGCCCGCTTTTTCTCCGATGAACCCGACGCTAGAGCCCAAGATCTGATTTGTACAGCGAGGAGACTTTATCGCGGAGCCATGGAGGTAGAGAACCGGATCTACAAAGGTTGTATTTCCGTTCTTGTAGTTAAGTTGTTAACTAGTTTCATTTGTCGCCTAAAATTCTAGTTAACGATCCGTATTAGGGTTTCTCGGCACCCGTAAAATTTGAAATTGGCATGGTTGATGCCTTGTGAGACCTCATTAGTGTGCCTAGGAACCCTACACAGACCTTCTCCCACACTGGGATGAGAAGCGCATGCGCTAGTCTACTCCGGAGTATCGATGCCCTGTCTCGATAGTCCTGCGACTAGGGACCTACATAAGGATGTGCTTATAGATTACCCAGCCCCACTAGTGTGACTGCCATCACAACGCTGGTAATCAAGTAAAGATCCTAAGGGCTCCACTAATGTGCATAGGTGATATACTAAAATAAACACATGTACACATTGAAGTAGAAACAAACCAAGTAGCATACTACTATTTTGAGCAAGATTGTATATACAAGGTGAATATCCCAAGCTTCCATTAAGTAATATACAAACTAGTATGATACAGTAATGGCCTCTAGGGCATATACACTAACAATCTCCCACTTGCACTAAGGCCATGTACTGGCGTATCGAAGACCTATCATCTCGATCAGCCGCTCGAACTGAGTCTGGGGCAAGGCTTTGGTGAATGGATCTGCAGTGTTATCTTCTGAAGAAACCCTCCGAACCTCGATCTCCTGGCGATCCACGATCTCCCTGATCAGGTGATACCGCCTCAAGATGTGTCTGGATCTCTGATGGGACCTGGGTTCCTTCGCTAAAGCTATTGCCCCGTTGTTGTCGCAATACAGAGGTATTGGATCAACAATGGACGGAACCACCTGAAGTTCTTTCAAGAACTTCCTCATCCAGACAGCTTCCTTTGCAACATCAGATGCAGCGATGTATTCCGCTTCCATCGTCGAGTCTACAACGGTTTCCTGTTTGGAACTCTTCCAACACACCGCCCCTCCATTGAGGGTAAAGACAAAACCCGACATGGACTTGGAATCATCCTTGTCACTCTGGAAGCTGGAGTCAGCAAATGCCTCGATCTGGAGGTCTTTTCCGCCATACACCAAGAACATCTCCTTAGTCCTTCTCAGGTACTTGAGAATGTTCTTTACCGCTATCCAGTGTTTCTCCCCAGGGTTTGACTGATACCGGCTTACCACACTCAGTGCATAAGCTACATCCGGTCTGGTACACAACATCGCATACATTATAGAGCCTACCGCAGAAGCGTAGGGTATAATAGTCATGCGATCCCTCTCCAAATCAGTCTTGGGAGACATCTCTTTAGAGAGGGTGATCCCATGACAAGCCGGTAGGTTACCGCACTTGGAATCTTCCATACTGAATCTCTTCAGTATGGTGTCGATGTACCTGGACTGTGAAAGTCCTAATATCCTCTTGGATCTATCACGATGGATCCGGATCCCCAGGATGTATGAGGCATCACCCAGATCTTTCATGGAGAACCTGTGTGATAAGAACCCCTTGACAGATTGTAGCATAGGAATGTCATTTCCTATTAAGAGAATGTCATCCACGTATAAAACGAGGAATACTACAGTTCTCGCTACAAATCTACTATAGATGCATGGTTCATCTGGATTTTTGATAAAGCCAAATTCCTTGACCGTCTCATCAAAACAGATGTTCCAACTCCGCGATGCCTGCTTTAGTCCATAGATGGACTTAAGCAACTTGCACACCTTTCCGCTGCTCCCACTCTGAATGAAACCCTCTGGTTGGTCCATATAGACACACTCCTCTAAATTTCCATTTAGAAAAGCGGTCTTTACGTCCATCTGCCAGATCTCATAATCGTGGAAGGCAGCAATGGCAAGAAAGATCCGAATGGATTTTAGCATAGCCACTGGAGAAAAGGTTTCGTCATAGTCCAAACCAGGTCTTTGACGAAAACCCTTTGCAACAAGTCTAGCTTTATAGGTCTCAACCTGTCCATCTACACCAATCTTCCTTTTGAAGATCCACTTGCATCCTACGGGTTTTACCCCGTCTGGAGCAATGTCCAACGTCCATACTTTGTTGGTGTACATGGACTCCATTTCGGTCCGCATTGCATCCAGCCATTTTACCGAGTCAACGCTCTGAACGGCCTGCTGGAAGCTAGTAGGCTCATCATAATCTATGATGCAATCCTCTCTATCCCCGTCTATGAGAAAACCGTAGTATCTCTCGGGCGGATGAGACTGCCTACTACTCCTGTGGAGCGGCGTAGGAATGTCTTGTTCTTTTGAACCCTCTGGTTCCACTAAGCTTTCAGTTATAGCTCGTGGTTCTGGAATTTCTTCCAGTTCTACTGTGCTCCCACTTATCTAGTTTTCCAAAAACTCAGTTTCCAAGAAGTAGGCATGACGAGAAACAAAAACCTTTTGTTCCTCTTCGCAGTAGAAGAAATATCCCTTGGAGTTCTTTGGATATTCCACGAACTTGCACTGTACTGAGCGTTCCTCGAGCTTGTCCGCATGCTGCTTTTTAACAAAAGCTGGACATCCCCATGTCTTAATATGCTTAAGATAGGGTTTCTTCCCACACCACATCTCATATGGTGTAGTAGGCACAGTCTTAGTTGGAACTCGGTTCAAAAGGTATGCAGCTGATTCTAGCGCATACCCCCAGAATGATCGCGGTAACTCAGCGTTACTCATCATGGACCGTACCATATCCAATAGGGTTCGGTTCCGTCTCTCCGATACACCGTTATGTTGCGGAGTGTATGGAGGAGTAAGCTGAGAGAGAATTCCGTTCTCTTTTAAATAGTCCAGGAACACGGCACTCAAGTATTCACTACCTCGATCCGATCTTAGGATCTTGATGCTTTTGCCGGTTTGTTTTTCTACTTCATTCTTATATTCCTGGAATTTTCCAAAGGTTTCGGACTTACGTTTCATTAAGAAGACATAACCGTACCATGAAAAGTCATCCGTAAAAGTAATGAAGTAAGAATAACCGCTTCGCGCATGTGTAGACATTGGACCGCACACGTCGCTGTGTACGAGTCCCAAGAGCTCGCTCGCTCTTACTCCGTGTCTAGTGAACGGAGTCTTTGTCATCTTTCCTTTGAGACAGGATTGACAAGTGGCATACGATTGATATTCGAACAGATTCAAATATCCTTCTGTATGTAACTTCGTCAACTTTCTCTCATTGATGTGACCCAGTCTACAATGCCACAAGAAAGTCTGATTTATTTCCGGAGACTTTCTTTTGTGTGTATTCTGGACATTGAAAATCTGTGGTTGGTTTAACATGTATATACCATTTCTTAATGTATCTGACCCAATCAGAACTTGATTAAGGTGAATGTTTACAACATTACTTACAAACGCAAATTCATAACCTTCTTTAGAAGTCAAAGATACAGAAATGATATTACAAGTTGTGTTGGGTACAAAATAGCAATTACGCAAAACCAAAACGTGTCCATCTGACAACCCCAGGTGATAGTCCCCCACGGCCTTAGCATCCATGCTAGCTCCGTTTGCAACTTTGAGGGTCATGTCACCTGCCTTCAAAACCCTACGGTTTCTCAACGCCTGCAAAGAATTACAGATATGAGATCCTGATCCGGTATCCAATACCCAGGAAGTAGAGTTTACTGAAAGACAGTTTTCAATAACATACACACCTGAAGCTGAAACCGCAACCTGCTTCAGATCCTGTGTTCTGGCCTTCCAAGCCCTGCAATCATTCTTCCAGTGTCCTTTCTTATGATAATAGAAGCATTCTTCCTTATCCACAAGCTTTCCCACTTTCTTTGTTGCTTTTGCTTTTCCCTTCGTATCCACTTTACTAACACCGCCCCTTGGTTTGGCGGGGGCTTTCTTCTTCTTTCCCTTGGCTTTCGCCTTGGACCTAGAAGAGGAAGATCCTCCTATAAACAAAGTGGATGTTTCCCTACCTTTCTGAAGGGTGCCCTCTGTTGGAGATAGTGTCCTCAGAGTCAATTATTGGATCACAGGCACGTGATTGCAATGATTGAGGGAGGACCTATCCCGGTAGGACAATCTTACTTGAGATGATAGTATGCTATCTGGTTTATCTTTATCATCGTGTACAGCTTTAGGTGACCTGACATGTCGCTATTACACGTTGATAGAGCCCCTAGGATTCTTGCTTGACCACCAGCAGTATGAGGGCGATCATATAAGTGGGAGCTGGGGTCTATAAGCACATCCTTAAAAGGTCCCTAGTCGTAGGAGTTTCGAGACAGGGCATCGATACTCCAGAGTAGACTAGTGTATACAGTCGAGACCCCGACGAGGGGCGGTGGCCGGTCTCACAAGCCACTGGTGTCAGTTGGTTCACCCAAGATGTATACAGGTGCTCATTGGGTTATGAGTACACCGGACAGGACTCGCCGGGAACATGCTAGTTGGTCTTATACCTGACGTCAGATAGCAGTTCCCGGTGACATGTGTACAGGTTAGTTCATCGACCTGAGGATCGTCATTTGTCTCGTGTGAGTTCCCACTGTACTTTGATTACTACCCTACCATGCTCAAAGGAGACGTGCAAACAGGTTTTAGTTGGGTACAGTCCCGAGCCATATGGAGGCAGTGAGCGGATCTTCGGGGGTTCGTCTCTCCCGGTATTGGGGGTGAGGTCGCGCTGTGTCTAGGAGAGCCATTACACAAAGCCCTCGACCGAGGCAGGAGATTTACTGGTAGGTATTCCAGTAGTATCTCAGGGTGTTCTGAGCTACACTCCGACACGACTTGTACCGCTTTTGGGGGTCTGACTTTTACCAATCCCCTAGGCCCGCCATGCGATGCTCATAGACGAACGGACCGGACTGTACGGATATTGTCACTGACAGGCTCAGTAGGGTGTCAGGATGAGTTCGCTCATCGACGTCCCTTTTGGTCAATACCTGGTGGCCCGTTACGTATTGGCTTATACCTCTGACGTGCTAGTTGTTAAATCCACAACCAAGGTGTTGACGAGTCTTTAGAGTCCCCCACATTCAGTTGCTTAAGTTTTCGGGCGAAACGCTGTAGAGGCCGTATGGAGATATGGCAGGGTTCGATCAGATACGTGCGGTATTGCACGCATCAGGATCGGACGGATAATACTAGGCGACTTTGGTTTAAGCCGGATCTTAGTATAGTACAGTATAGATTTTGTCTCATTGCATTTGTATTTCGGTCAGAATACAGATGCGGGTGTGTATGCACAGTATCGGGGTTTTCCTGTAATTTATTACGGGACCAGTTTTCTGGAGTTGACAGTTTGCTTTCCGTTTTGGCCATTTTCATTTGCATCTTTCATTGGCCGAAGATTGGTGGAGGAGGGCTTATTTGCATTTGTGCAAATAAGCATTTGTGGAGGGGGTCTTTGCATATTCTTGTATCATGATGGTGCACCATTCTTTGACCTTGACTTCTTCTTCTATCATGATGGCTTGACCTTTGAAGCAATCATGGTTGTTGATTGGTTGGTGGAGTGAGGGTTTGCTTTGTGATCATTGTTTGTTATCATCACCCTTTCTCTCTTTTGTTTGATTGGTTGGCTCACTCTCTCACCACTTCACTCCCTCTCTCATTCTCTCCATTCCACAAGCCATGGCCGGCCAAGCATATGGTGGGCTGTCCAAAAATTTGTAGTGGGGATTTTTGCTCTCTTGATGCTAGAAAAATCCCCAAGTTCCTCCACAAAAGTTCACAGTTAATTTCCTCCACCAAAGGCGACTTCAAGTAACCCCAAAATGAGACATGAGTTCTACACACATTCTACAGCAAATCTTGGGCACGTCGGCTAGCCAACTTCGTGCCCGAGTTGCCTCGGTATAGAGGTGGGAGCCCGTAAAAGAAGCCGGCGACGTGGTGCCCTTCCGGCGACGAGGTGGAGACCGGAGCTTCCGCGGGAGATCGGGACGACAACGAGAAGACCGGAGGACACGGATCAGTCGGTATATCTCTCTTCCCCATCTTGTAGTTAGCTAGGACTAGTTAATGGTTCGATCCGGGTTTTTAGTGCGCGGTGGTGCCGGTTCAAGAAAAATTAAAGTTAACTATCGCTTCCGCATTTGGCCTCGGGATGGAGGCCGGGGCGCCGCCGTGCACTTACATTGGTATCAGAGCCTCGCCATTAATATAGTCTAGCTTTGTCTAATGTGTTTTACACTTCCGATCGAACAAAATTCCAAAAACCAGCGTTTTCACATGCATCAGTTTTCTATTGAATTTTTTCTGTCTCAAAATTTTTTTCAGGTTGTAGAAAAGTGATGTACTGGAAGTTATAAGCGTACTGTAGAAATTCGACACAGTGAATCGACAATTGGAGCGCGGAACCGCGGCCAAACCCCCCTTTGGGCCGCAGTTCCGCCGCACTATGATGTCCTTGCCGTATCAAATTTCTACAGTTGCTTTCTGGGTTGAAAATAGGGGTTTTGGAATATTAATTTTGGGCCCAGAATTTCTTGATGTGCTACAGTAGTACGTGGAGGCCCACTTGGTAAATTTGATCGATCGGATATTTAAAACACATTAGTTCACGGTATTTACATTATATCTGCGACCGTGAATGTCACTTGATCGGTAAATCCTGTCTAACTGCTATAGCTCGGTTAGACGGATTTGCGAACGTGACTTTCACGTTGATATTCTATGTATTGCTGTGATATTGCGGATCGGTCGTGGGGGATAGCCTGGATGCAATGCTAGTACAGTTTTTGTTGTATTATGTACATTTGATATTGCGGGGCGAGCGTCCGACATGTGGACTGCCGTCACTGCCTGTTTGTATTATTATTTTGGGGCACGGCCAGGTTGCGGTCGATGTACCCGTTGTATGTATATTTTACTTTCTGTACTAGAATTGCCCCGCGGAGGGGTGCATGGATAGCCGGGTTCTAGAAGGCAACAAGCCCGCATCTCATGGCATTGGGACGGAGGGGGCTTCACTCTAGAATTGGCGGGCTATTCGCCGCACTCGTAGGGGGTACAGGTGGACCCAGGAGGGGTGCCCAAGTTGCCGGATTCCGTGAAGTGCTGGGTAGTCCATTCACGTTGCTGAAGGGGGCTGCCTCACTTCAGGTTTTGGCGGGTAACTTGCCACGCCCATAGGGGTCTAGGTTTTCATTGCACAGGCTATCCACACGACCAGGGGAACGTCGGGTTTCAGTAGTGGCTCTGTGAAACCCGGGGATCCCAGATATCTGTATTGTTCTGTGATGCTGTACATTTCTGTGATGTTGCATTTTATCACGCCTTGAGCGAAATATAATATATTGGTATATATATTAGTATATGTTGTATATGTTTTGCATCCGCGCTAGTCCAGTCCCCGCTCTGTCGTTAGTTAGCTAACCTAACGGGTAATGACAGGACCCAGTGGTGAATGCGGATGCCATATACGTACGTCATATTATTTTCGTTCTTTGTGGTGTGATCAATTGATGGGACTGCGTTGATTCGGATCAATGCAAGTTAAAAACAAACCTAATCTGATGTTGTTGGAACACTTTTCAAAAAGCTGTTATTGCAAGGACGTTCACTTTTGTTTTGCATCGTGGTATTCAGTTGGAATATCCTGCTCCTCAGTCGACGAGGCAAGGGCCGAGATCCCTTCACCGGGAGTGACCCCTTGGACAGAGGTTTGCGTCAGGGCAATAACTTCACTATAGCCGATTACTTTTGCTTTGCATCGTGGTATTCAGTTGGAATATCCTGCACCTCATTCTATGGGGAAAGAGCCGAGATCCCTTCACCGGGAGTGACCTCTTTAGCAACGGTTTTCGTTACTATATTTTCAAAAAGCTATCCGTTCCTTCAACGATATCAAGTTTATTACGTTAAAGGTTTTCGCCAGAAACCATTCGTAGCCCTCCATCATTTCAGCTAAATATTCGGTAGTATTCAAGCTATGTATTTTTACCTCACGCCAAGGCATAGTGTTTGGTAGCTGCCGGGTATTTATCTGTTGCATAGATAGATGCGTTGGTTTGGGACAGTCGTACTATTATTTTGGCCTACGTCAAGGGTATGTACGGGTGGGCGCAAATTAACCTGGAGAATGACGGGTAGAACTTGACATGTAACTTATGATTTGTTGGCCAAAGTCAATGTCATAAGAGCATGGGGTAAAAATCACATCGGGAGTTTCAAAAGAAGTGAAACTTGCCAAATATGCGCATACCTTCTGGAGTGTGATGATGTGAGCGGATTCCGTCAAGTTATCATGCGATGATAGTTGGATCCCGATTCCCACTGATGAGTTAGTTTACTCCTCGGGTGTCCCCGACTAATTCTTCTTTCAGGTTTGGAGGAGAATTTGTGGTGACAGTGGGAGGTTTCCAGAATAGATAAATTGGTAACCATTCTGATCTAGGTTAGAGTGCACGCTGAGTGTTTCTTTTCTCTCTCTCTTCGGCAGCGACCATTGACCCGACCCTAGACTGTGACTCAGAGACCAAGTTGACCGAACCTTCTAAAACACTGGCTTTTGGATTGTCAGAGTTGCAAACCTCATTGCCACTCCTACTTTTACCCTTTTCTCCAGGACACCCCGTATTACTACGAACGTCCACTTCCATTGGACAAAACCATCGTATGGTTAGATACGAACTCGAAAGAATTATTCGAGGATGGTTTTGTTGCGCCACGGCAGCGCCCCGGCCGTCTATCCGAGGCCAAAATGCGGAATCAAAATTTTCTTAACTTTTAAACGGGCGCTACCGCGGACAATATACCCGGATCGAAACCATTAACCGATACTAGCTAACAAGAGAAAGGGTGAGAGATATACCGAGTGATCCGAGTCCTCCGGTCTTCTCGTCGTCGTCCCGATCTCCCGCGGATCCTCCAGTCGTCACGTCCTTGCCGGAAGGGCACCACATCGTCTGCATCTTTTACGGGCTCCCACCTCAATACCGAGGCAACTCGGGCACGAAGCTGGCAAGTCGACGTGCCCAAGATTTGATGTAGAATGTGTAGTGCTTAGTCTCTTTGGGGTTATGTTGCCTTGATGGAGGAATCAAGATGATATGAACTTGGGGATTTTTGTGGCAATGGAAAAATGATATGAATGATTAATTTCCCACACCAAATTGAACTCTCTCATTTTTCCTTCTCCCCTCCAATATGTGGCCAGCCAAAACTTGCTAGGAAATGGTGGAGGGAAAAAGAATTTGTAGCATGAAGGGAGGTGATGGTAGGATAAAGAGAATGGTGACCATATCCAAAAACATCATCATAATAAACTTACATCAAACCCATACCCACTCTTATCACAATAAATGCAAGTTATGGTGCAAAAGAAATGATGCTATCATAATCAAAGCATTTGCAAGAAACCCCCTCCTCAAATGTTATTTGCACAATTGCAAATAACCCCCTCCATCGGAAAAGTCCGGCCGGGAAAGAACGAAGGAAAACCGGCCGGAACGGAATGCAAACTGGCAACTCCAGAAAATTGGTCCCGTAATAAATTACAGGAAAACCCCGATACTGTGCATACACACCCGCATCTGTATACCGACCGGATACAAATGCAATGAGACAAAATCTACACTGTACTAAACTAGGATCCGGCTTAAACCAAAGCCGGCTAGTAATATCCGTCCGATCCTGATCCGTGCAATACCGCACGTATCCGATCGAACCTTGCCATATAACCATACGGCCACTAGTACAAACCGTCCGATCCTGATCCGTGCAATACCGCACGTATCTGATCGGACCCTGCCATATCTCCATACGGCCTCTACAGCGTTTCGCCCGAAAACTTGAGTAACTGAAAGTGTGGTGGACTCTAAAGACTCGTCAATACTATGGCTGTGGATTTAACCACTAGCACGTCAGAGGTATAAGCCAATACGTGACGGGCCACCAGCTATTGACCAAAAGGGACGTCGATGAGCGAACTCATCCTGACACCCTACTGAGCCTGTCAGTGACAATATCCGTACAGTCCGGTCCGTTCGTCTATGAGCATCGCATGGCGGGCCTAGGGGGTTGGTAAAAGTCAGACCCCCAAAGGCGGTACAAGTCGTGTCGGAGTGAAGCCCAGAACACCCTGAGATACTACTGGAATACCTACCAGTAAATCTCCTGCCTCGGCCGAGGGCTTTGTGTAATGGCTCTGCTAGACACAGCGCGACCTCACCCCCAATACCGGGAGAGACGAACCCCTGCAGATCCGCTCACTGCCTCTATGTGGCTCGGGACTGTACCCAACTAAAACCTGTTTGCACGACTCCTTTGAGCCGTGGTAGGGTAGTAATCAAAGCACAGTGGGAACTCACACGAGACAAATGACGATCTCAGGTCGATGAACTAACCTGTACACATGTCACCTGGGAACTGCTATCTGACGTCTGGTATAATCCCAACTAGCAGGTTCCCGGCGAGTCCTGTCCGGTGTACTCATAACCCAATGAGCACCTGTATACATCTTAGGTGAACCAACTGACACCAGTGGCTTGTGAGACCGGCCACCGCCCCTCGTCGGGGTCTCGACTGTATACACTAGTCTACTCTGGAGAATCGATGCCCTGTGTCGAAACTCCCACGACTAGGGACCTTTTAAGGATGTGCTTATAGACCACCAGCTCTCACGTATATGATCGCCATCATACTGCCGGCAGTCAAGCAAGAATCCTAGGGGCTCTATCAGCGTGTAATAGCGACCTATAAGGTCACCTAAAGCAGTACACGATGATAAAGGTAAACCAGATAGCATACTATCATCTCGAGTAAGACTGTCCTACCGGGATAGGTCCTCCCTCAATCATTGCAATCACGTGCCTGTGATCCAATAATTGACTCTGAGGGCACTATCTCCAACAATCTCCCACTTGCACTCAAGGCTAATTATTGCGATGTCGCATACTCACAGCCCGTGTGATACCGAACACCCAACTCCTCTACTAGTCAGTTTCACAAAGCCTGTTTGCGAAACTATTGCGTTCGAGGAATAGCCTCAGTGAGTGGATCCGCCTAGATGTTTCTTTCTATGTCTCTCTAAATCTCAAGTTCGCGGAGAAAGCCATCTCCCGAAATGAGCAATACCTGTCTTAGAATGTGTCTGGATGTCTGATGGGACTTAGCTCATAAATGAACTCCAAATCCAAACTTCTTAGACTGTATCGATAACTGAACTTAATCAGTACCCAGCGCCATGCCTCCCTCAGTATTGCCTTGAACCACCTGTCCAAAATACTACCCCTCGTCGGAAGGAGAAACTATAACTCTGACAGCCACTCTGCCATCCATGTCACCTTGGAAGCCTGGAGTGACAACCGTCTCCTAAAAGAGGCTGTCGTTATCACATCCCTAGAACATCAACTTATGTTCTAAAACTGCTTCCGACTGTTTCTCGAGGATTGGATTAATATCAGCTTATTGCAGCTACTGCAAGAACAACATCTGGTGTGGTACTTGACATCTCATGATTGACTCAATTGCCTAAGCAAGTGATCTGTCAATCATGCGTATCCCTCTCCCCTTTAGTCTGTAAGACACCTTTAGAGAGGGTGACTCCATTACCTGCAGGTGTACTACCGTGCCAGGAGTCGTCCATTCTAAATACTCATAGAATGCTGTCAAGGTACCCAGATTAGGAAACCACCCAAATCTAGATCTAAAACTATAGATCTAGTAACCAGTATGTCTGATATAATGTCCAAGTCCCTTGTGGAGAAACCACTGTGTGACGACCAAAGTATAACCGATCGTAGTATAGGAATGTCACTTCCTACTTTGTGTATGTCATCCAAAACCCGGACATCACACCTTACTACCTTCTCAACAGATCCATCCCCTATTCTGATGATGTCAAACCTATGACTGTCACATCAGAAATAGATGATCTATCTCCGCTATATCTGCTTTAGTCTATAAATAGACATAAGCCTGATGTCCACCAATGCTTCCGCTGCTCCCACTGACTACGACAACCCTCTGGCAGAGTCATATAGACGTGCACTTCTAAAGCTAGTTTAGAACGACGCTATACTCATCCTCCTGCCGGGTCTCGCAGCCTGGAACAACAACAATGGCAAGTGTGGGTAAACAACAACTTCCTTGTCACCGTCCTTGAGGCTACCGGAGTACCTCTCGGGTGCCTGAAGTTACCCACCGTATCTGCGGAGTGGCCAATGGAATGTCAAATCAGATTGAATCTTTAGGTTCCTTATCAAATCTTCAGTAATCGTTTGCGGTTCTGGAATCACTTCCAGTTCTACCATACTCCCACTACTGTTTTCTGAAAAATAACCATTTCTTTTTAAAATGTGGCGAGTTAAGAACAATATCACTATTGATCTTCCAGATGGTAGAAAGTCAACCCTCGTCATAGCCTGGGTCAACCCACAAACAGCCATTACAGAAACGTGCCTTGAGTTATCCAGAGTCTGGTTTTAATCATAAGCCGGACAACTCCCCGTACCTTAACAATGTTAAGATATGAACTGTACTATATCCAATATAGAACCAGAGGCACTGATTTAATTGAACCAGATTCAAATCATGCAGCTGTCTCCAGTGCATGTCAACTAAATGGAGAGAGGCCGATCAGCGTTACTCAACTTAGGAATGCTTCTAATTATGAGTAACCTGAAAGAGAAGCAATTTCTCTTTATCATTACTATTAACTGAATACCATACACAAGTATCTACATCTTCTATCAACTTGAAGAATCCCGATACTTGCTACACCTGGTTCTCTACTCTATTCAAATACCTATAACTCCTAAAAACTTAGACCCTGTGTTTCTACGAAACACATGTCTAAGAACTAGAGAAGTTAAAGGTAAACAGAATATAGTATGAAGACCAACCCCTCTGTCCTAATGGACACTGGACAACATACAATACTCTGTATAAGTCCGCTGAGTCTAACAACTCTTTCACTGTGTGTCGTAGGTTGAAAACTGTACTTATGGTTAAGAAGAATTATACCGCTGTTTAATACTCCTTACCTAACCATCCACTGATATAGGTAAATGTCATCGACATAATATCAAAAGGTATATCTCACTCTATGAAAATAGACATACAGATATATCAATTTGAAATTGGTGCACAACAGCGGATATTCAAAACCAAATATTTGCCGACCGGCAAACAGCTCAGATGATCTCCTCAAATATCACCGATTACAACGAATCCCGATATAATGAGGATGATCACCCAATTCCCAATAACTTACTCCCACTCATCATCTGTAAAGCCATACAGATGTGAGAATCAAACCTGGTAAATACATACCCTGGAGCAAGTGTCTAATCAGGAAATCAGTTTTCTTTTAACAGTACACAGTTGAACTGAAACATTGAAATGTTACGATGGGGTATCCTGGTATTCTTAGTAATGCCTCTACCATTATCCAGATTCACAACTATAACCGTATAATCCTTTGCCACCTCTCCAAATCCCTTTATAGGTCTTTAGTCATTACCTTCTGCACACCCCTTTAGGCCAATTGGTTTTCTTCCTTCCCTACCGTTCGGCACCAGCCTATGGTTTGGAAGAAGACTATCCAATAAGCATAATGGGTGTACTGTCCTAACCCTAGGAGCACTCGCAATGCGAGAGAAGGTGAAGATAAAAGACAACCGAATAAACCTTATTCCTATTTCTCCTGGACCAGAATCCATCCCCGAACCGGAACAAGTTCCTTTCGAGTTCGTATATAACCATACGATGGAGTATCCAATAAACTGTGGATCTTCGTAGTGATACGGAGTGTCCTGGAGAAATACAAAGGTGATTTAGGATTGGCGAAGAAATACTTGGTTTGGTCGTGAATATCAGTCGCAATTTACTTTGCCCTCTTACTAATCCCTTGCTTTGTCTGAACTTAATACCTTCTGTACACCATCGTTATGCTAATTGGTTTTCTTCATTCCCCACCGTTCGGCACCTGCCTATGGTTTGGAAGAAGACTATCCAATTTGCGTAATAGGTGTACTATCTCCTAAACCAAGGAGTACTCGCAATGAGAGAAGGTGAAAAGAAAAGACAACTGAATAATCCTATTCGTTTTCTCCAGAACCATAAACCATCCTCGAAGTCCTTCGAGTTCGTATATAACCATACGATGGTTTTGTCCAATGGAAGTGGACGTTCGTAGTAATACGGGGTGTCCTGGAGAAAAAAGGGTAAAAGTAGGAGTGGCAACGAGGTCTGCAACTCTGACAATCCAAAAGCCAGTGTTTAGAAGGTTCGGTCAACTTGGTCACTGAGTCATAGTCTAGGGTCGGGTCAAAGGTCGCTGCCAGAGAGAGAGAAAAGAAACACTCAGCGTGCACTCTAACCTAGATCAGAATGGTTATCACTTTATCTAATCTGGAAAACTCCCACTGTACCTCAAATTCTCCTCCAAACCTGAAAGAAGAATTAGTCGGGGTCACCCGAGGAGTAAACTAACTCATCAGTGGGAATCGGGATCCAACTATCATCGCATGATAACGTGACGGAATCCACTCACGTCACCACACTCCAGAAGGTATGCGCATGCCTGGCAAGTTTCAGTTCTTTTGAAACTCCCGATGTGATTTTTACCCCTAGGACCCAAGTGACCTTGACTGAGCCAACATATCAAAGGATCCTAGTCAAGTTCAACCCGTCATTATCTTGATTGCATTAGACCCACCCGCACGAGTCCTTGACTGAGCCAAAATGACCGCACGACTGTCCTAACCAATCTCATATCCATGCAACAGAAAAGCACTACATAGCTACCGAACACTACGCCTCGGCTAAGCACGACATACGCAGCACGAATACTAAGTAATACTAATCTGAAATGACGGAGGGCTACGACTGGTTTTTGGCGAAAAACCTTTAACGTAATGAACTTGATATCGTTGAAGGAACTGCATAGCCCTTTGAGAAAATATAGTGACGAAAACCTTTACTAAAGAGGTCACTCCCGGTGAAGGGATCTCGGCTCTTTCCCCGTAGAATGAGGTGCAGGATATTCCAACTGAATACCACGATGCAAAGCAAAAGTAATCGGCTATAGTGAAGTTAATGCCCTGACGCAAACTTCTGTCCAAGGGGTCACTCCCGGTGAAGGGATCTCGGCCCTTGCCTCGTCGACTGAGGAGCAGGATATTCCAAATGAATACCACGATGCAAAACAAAAGTGAACGTCCTTGCAATAACAGCTTTTTGAAAAAGTGTTCCAACAACATCAGATTAGGTTTGTTCTAACTTGCATTGATCCGAATCAATGCAGTCCCATCAATTGATCACACCACAAAGAACGAAAATATACTGACGTACGTATATACCATCCGCATTCGCCACTGGGTCCCGTCATCACCCGTTAGGTTAGCTAACTAACGGCAGAGCGGGGACTGGACTAGCGCGGATGAAAAACATATACAACATCTACTAATATATATACCAATATATAGTATTTCGCTCAAGGCGTGAATAAAATGCAACATCACAGAAATATGTTGCATCACAGAACAATACAGATATCTGGAAGCCCCGGGTTTCACAGAGCCGCTGCTGAAACCCGACGTTCCCTTGGTCGTGTGGATAGCCTGTGCAATGAAAACCTAGACCCCTACGGGCGCGGCAAGTCACCCGCCAAAACCTGAAGCGAGGCAGCCCCCTTCAGCAACGTGAATGGACCACCCAGCACTTCACGGAATCCGGTAACTTGGGCATCCCTCCTGGGTCAACCTGTACCCCCTACGAGTGCGGCGAATAGCCCGCCAATCCTGGAGTGAAGCCCCCTCCGTCCCAATGCCATGAGATGCGGGCTCGTTGCCCTCCAGAACCCGGCTATCCGTGCACCCCACCGCGGGGCAATCCTAGTACAGAAAGTAAAATATACATACACCGGGTACATCGACCGCAACCAGGTCATGCCCCAAAAGAATAATACAATCAGGCAGTGACGGCAGTCCACATGTCGGACGCTCGCCCCGCAATATCAAATGTACATAATACAACAGAAACTGTACTAGCATTGCGTCCAGGCTATCCCCACGACCGATCCGCAACATCACAGCAAAATCACAAAACATCAACGTGAAAGTCACGTTCGCAAATCCGTCTAACCGGGCTATAGCAAGTAGACAGGATTTACCGATCAAGTGATATTCACGGTCGCAGATATAATGTAAATACTGTGAAATAATGTGTTTAAAATACCCGATCAATCAAAAATTAACAAGTAGGCCCCCAAGCAATACTGTAGCACTCACAGAAATTCTGGGCCCAATTTTAATATTCCAAAACCCCTATTTTTAGCCCACAAGCTCACTGGAAAAAATTGATGACATGATCCATCAATCATGCGGCGGATCCGCGGCCTCCAGAGTGGTAATGGCCGCGGATCCGCGGTCGTACGGAGGGATCGTGTTGTCGAATTTTTCCAGTGTTCTTAGAACTCCCTGCACATCATTCTGAGACAACCTGAAAAATTTTTCGAGACCAAAAAATTTCAACAGAAACTGATGTGAAGGAAAATACGGTTTTTGGGATTTTGGTCGATCGGATAAGTAAAACGCATTAGAACAAGCTAGGCAAGGTTAATGGCGTGGCTCTGATACCATGTTGCGCCACGGCAGCGCCCCGGCCGTCTATCCGAGGCCGAAATGCGGAATCAAAATTTTCTTAACTTTTAAACGGGCGCTACCGCGGACAATATACCCGGATCGAAACCATTAACCGATACTAGCTAACAAGAGAAAGGGTGAGAGATATACCGAGTGATCCGAGTCCTCCGGTCTTCTCGTCGTCGTCCCGATCTCCCGCGGATCCTCCGGTCGTCACGTCCTTGCCTGAAGGGCACCACATCGTCTGCATCTTTTACGGGCTCCCACCTCAATACCGAGGCAACTCGGGCACGAAGCTGGCAAGTCGACGTGCCCAAGATTTGCTGTATAATGTGTAGTGCTTAGTCTCTTTGGGGTTATGTTGCCTTGATGGAAGAATCAAGATGATATGAACTTGGGGATTTTTGTGGCAATGGAAAAATGATATGAATGATTAATTTCCCACACCAAATTGAACTCTCTCATTTTTCCTTCTCCCCTCCAATATGTGGCCGGCCAAAACTTGCTAGGAAATGGTGGAGGGAAAAAGAATTTGTAGCATGAAGGGAGGTGATGGTAGGATAAAGAGAATGGTGACCATATCCAAAAACATCATCATAATAAACTTACATCAAACCCATACCCACTCTTATCACAATAAATGCAAGTTATGGTGCAAAAGAAATGATGCTATCATAATCAAAGCATTTGCAAGAAACCCCCTCCTCAAATGTTATTTGCACAATTGCAAATAACCCCCTCCATCTGAAAAGTCCGGCCGGGAAAGAACGAAGGAAAACCGGCCGGAACGGAATGCAAACTGGCAACTCCAGAAAATTGGTCCCGTAATAAATTACAGGAAAACCCCGATACTGTGCATACACACCCGCATCTATATACCGACCGGATACAAATGCAATGAGACAAAATCTACACTGTACTAAACTAGGATTCGGCTTAAACCAAAGCCGGCTAGTAATATCCGTCCGATCCTGATCCGTGCAATACCGCACGTATCCGATCGAACCTTGCCATATAACCATACGGCCACTAGTACAAACCGTCCGATCCTGATCCGTGCAATACCGCACGTATCTGATCGGACCCTGCCATATCTCCATACGGCCTCTACAGCGTTTCGCCCGAAAACTTGAGTAACTGAAAGTGTGGTGGACTCTAAAGACTCGTCAATACTATGGCTGTGGATTTAACCACTAGCACGTCAGAGGTATAAGCCAATACGTGACGGGCCACCAGCTATTGACCAAAAGGGACGTCGATGAGCGAACTCATCCTGACACCCTACTGAGCCTGTCAGTGACAATATCCGTACAGTCCGGTCCGTTCGTCTATGAGCATCGCATGGCGGGCCTAGGGGGTTGGTAAAAGTCAGACCCTCAAAGGCGGTACAAGTCGTGTCGGAGTGAAGCCCAGAACACCCTGAGATACTACTGGAATACCTACCAGTAAATCTCCTGCCTCGGCCGAGGGCTTTGTGTAATGGCTCTCCTAGACACAGCGCAACCTCACCCCCAATACCGGGAGAGACGAACCCCTGCAGATCCGCTCACTGCCTCCATGTGGCTCGGGACTGTACCCAAGTAAAACCTGTTTGCACGACTCCTTTGAGCCGTGGTAGAGTAGTAATCAAAGCACAGTGGGAACTCACACGAGACAAATGACGATCTCAGGTCGATGAACTAACCTGTACACATGTCACCTGGGAACTGCTATCTGACGTCTGGTATAATCCCAACTAGCAGGTTCCCGGCGAGTCCTGTCCGGTGTACTCATAACCCAATGAGCACCTGTATACATCTTAGGTGAACCAACTGACACCAGTGGCTTATGAGACCGGCCACCGCCCCTCGTCGGGGTCTCGACTGTATACACTAGTCTACTCTGGAGAATCGATGCCCTGTCTCGAAACTCCCATGACTAGGGACCTTTTAAGGATGTGCTTATAGACCACCAGCTCTCACGTATATGATCGCCATCATACTGCCGGCAGTCAAGCAAGAATCCTAGGGGCTCTATCAGCGTGTAATAGCGACCTATAAGGTCACCTAAAGCAGTACACGATGATAAAGGTAAACCAGATAGTATACTATCATCTCGAGTAAGACTGTCCTACCGGGATAGGTCCTCCCTCAATCATTGCAATCACGTGCCTGTGATCCAATAATTGACTCTGATGGCACTATCTCCAACAGGTTTCAGGTTCTGGAGGAAACGGATAGGACTATTCAGTTGTCTTTTCCTTTTACCTTCTCTCAGATTGCGAGTACTCCTTAGTTTAGGAGATAGTACACCTATTATGCAAATTGGATAGTCTTCTTCCAAACCATAGGCAGGTGCCGACCGGTAGGGAATGAAGAAAACCAATTAGCATAACGATGGTGTACAGAAGGTATTAAGTAAAGACATAACAAGGGATTAGTAAGAGGGCAAAGTAAATTGCGACTGATATTCACGACAAAACCAGGTATTTCATTACCACTCCCACTTCACCTTTGTATTTCTCCAGGACACTCCGTATCACTACGAAGATCCACAGTTTATTGGATACTCCATCGTTTGGTTATATACGAACTCGAAAGGAACTTGTTCCAGTTCGGGGATGGATTCTGGTTCAGGAGAAATAGGAATAAGGTTTATTCGGTTGTCTTTTATCTTCACCTTCTCTCATTGCGAGTGCTCCTAGGATTAGGACAGTACACCCATTATGCTTATTGGATAGTCTTCTTCCAAACCATAGGCTGGTGCCGAACGGTAGGGAAGGAAGAAAACCATTTGGCCTAAAGGGGTGTGCAGAAGGTAATGACTAAAGACATAAAAAGGGATTTGGAGAGGTGGCAAGGAATTATACGGTTACAGTCGAGAATCTGGAAGAAGCATTACTAGGAATACCGGGATACCCCATCGAAACATTTCAATGTTTCAGTTTCACTATGTAATGTTAAAAGAAAACTGATTTCCCAATTAGATACTTACTCCAGGGTATGTATTTACCAGTTATGATTCTCACATCTGTATGGTCTTACAGATGATGAGTGGGAGTAAGTTATTGGGAATTGGGTGATCATCCTCATTATATCGGGATTCGTTGTAATCGGTGATATTTGAGGAAATCACCTGGGCTGTTTGCCGGTCGGCGAATATTTGGTTTTGAATATCCGCTGTTGTGCACCAATTTCAAATTGATATATCTGTACGTCTATTTTTATAGAGTGAGATATACCTTTTTGAAATTATGTCCGTGACATTTACCTATATCAGTGGATGGTTAGGTAAGGAGCATTAAACAGCGGTGTAATTCTTCATAACCATAAGTACAGTTTTCAACCTACGACACACAGTGAATGAGTTATCAGACTCAAAGGACTTATACAGAGTATTGTATGTTGTCCAGAGTCCATCAAGACAGAGGGGTTGGTCCTCGTACTATATTCGGTTTACTTATGACTTCTCCAAGTTTTAGACAGGTGTTTCGTGGAAACACAGGGTCCGAATTTTGAGAAGTTATAGGTATTTGAATAAAGTAGAGAACCAGGTATTGCAAGTATCGGGATTCTTCAAAGTGATCGAAGATGTAGATGCTTGTGTATGGTATTCAGTTGATAGTAATGATTAAGAGATCTTGCTTCTCTTTCAGGTTATTCATAATTGGAAACATTCCTAAGTTGAGTAACGCTGATCGGCCTCTTTCCATTTAGTTGACATGCACTGGAGACAGTTGCATGATTTGAATCTGGTTCAATTAAATCAGTGCCTCTGGTTCTATATTGGATATAGAACAGTTCATATCTTAACGATGTTAAGGTACGGTGAGTTGTCCGGTTTATGATTAAAACCAGACTCTGGATAACTCAAGGCACGTTTCTGTAATAGCTGTTTGTGGGTTGACCTAGGCTATGACGAGGGTCGACTTTCTACCATCTGGAAGATCAATAGTGATATTGTTCTAGACTCGCCACAGTTTTAATAAAAATGGATCTTTTCAGAAAACAGTAGTGGGAGTATGGTAGAACTGGAAGTGATTCCAGAACCACAAACGATTACTGAAGATTTTATAAGAACCTAAAGATTCAATATGGTTTGACATTCCATTGGCCACTCCGCAGATAAGGTGGGTAACCTCAGGCACCCGAGAGATACTTCGGTATGCTCAAGGACGGTGGCAGGGAGGTTCTTGTTTACCCACACTTGCCATTGCTGTTGTTCCAGGCTGCGAGACCCGGCGGGAGGATGAGTATAGCGTCGTTCTAAACTGGATTTAGAAGTGTACGTCTATATGACTCTGCCAGAGGGTTGTCGTGGTCAGTGGGAACAGCGGAAGCATTGGTGGACAGGCAGCTTTTGTCTATTTATAGACTAAAGCAGATATAGCGGAGATAGATCATCAATTTCTGATGTGAAAGTCATAGGTTTGACTTCATCAGAATAGGGGATGGATCTGTTGAGAAGGTAGTAGGGTGTGATGTCATGGTATTTGGATGACATACACAGAATAGGAAAAGAAACTCCTATACTACGATCGGTTATACTTTGGTCGTCACACAGTGGTTTCTCCACATGGGACTTGGACATTATATCAGACATACTGGTTACTAGATCTATGGTTTTAGATCTAGATTTGGGTGGTTTCCCAATCTGGGTACTCAGACAGCATTCTAAGAGTATTTAGAATGGACGACTCCTGGCACGGTAGTGTACCTGCAGGTGATGGAGTCACCCTCTCTAAAGGTGTCTTACAGACTAAAAGGGAGAGGGATATGCATGATTGGCAGATCACTTGCTCAGGCAATTGAGTTAATCATGAGATGTCAAGTACCACACCAGATGTCGTTCTTGCACTAGGTGCAATAAGTTGATGTTGATCCAATCCTAGAGAAACAGTCGGAAGCAGTTTTAGAACATAAGTGGATGTTCTAGGGATATGATAACGACAGCCTCTTTCAAGGAGACAGTTATCATTCCAGGCTTCCAAGGTGACATGGATGACAAGGAGGTTGTCAGAGTTATAGTTTTTCCTTTCGACGAGGAGCAGTATTTTGGACAGGTGATCCAAGACAATACTGAGGGAGGCATGGCGCAGGATACTGATTAAGTTCAGTTGACAATACAGTCTAAGAAGTTTGGATTTTGAGTTCATTTATGAGCTAGGTCCCATCAGACATCCAGACATATTCTAAGACAGGTATTGCTCTTTTCGGGAGATGGCTTTCTCCGCGAACTTGAGATTAAGAGAGATATAGAAAGAAACATCAAGGCGGATCCACTCACTGAGGCTATTCTTCGAACGCAATAGTTTCGCAAACGAGCTTTGTGAGACTGACTAGTAGTGGAGTTGGGTGTTCGGTATCACACGGGCTGTGAGTATGCGACATCGCAATAATTAGCCTTGAGTGCAAGTGGGAGATTGTTGGAGATAGTGCCCTCAGAGTCAATTATTGGATCACAGGCACGTGATTGCAATGATTGAGGGAGGACCTATCCCGGTAGGACAATCTTACTCGAGATGATAGTATGCTATCTGGTTTATCTTTATCATCGTGTACTGCTTTAGGTGACCTGACATGTCGCTATTACACGTTGATAGAGCCCCTAGGATTCTTGCTTGACCACCAGCAGTATGAGGGCGATCATATAAGTGGGAGCTGGGGTCTATAAGCACATCCTTAAAAGGTCCCTAGTCGTAGAAGTTTCGAGACAGGGCATCGATACTCCAGAGTAGACTAGTGTATACAGTCGAGACCCCGATGAGGGGCGGTGGCCGGTCTCACAAACCACTGGTGTCAGTTGGTTCACCTAAGATGTATGCAGGTGCTCATTGGGTTATGAGTACACTGGACAGGACTCGCCGGGAACATGCTAGTTGGTCTTATACCTGACGTCAGATAGCAGTTCCCTGGTGACATGTGTACAGGTTAGTTCATCGACTTGAGGATCGTCATTTGTCTCGTGTGAGTTCCCACTGTACTTTGATTACTACCCTACCACGCTCAAAGAAGACGTGCAAACAGGTTTTAGTTGGGTACAGTCCCGAGCCACATGGAGGCAGTGAGCGGATCTTCGGGGGTTCGTCTCTCCCGGTATTAGGGGTAAGGTCGCGCTGTGTCTAGGAGAGCCATTACACAAAGCCCTCGGCCGAGGCAGGAGATTTACTGGTAGGTATTCCAATAGTATCTCAGGGTGTTCTGAGCTACACTCCGACACGACTTGTACCGCTTTTGGGGGTCTTACTTTTACCAACCCCCTAGGCCCCCCATGCGATGCTCATAGACGAACGGACCGGACTGTACGGATATTGTCACTGACAGGCTCAGTAGGGTGTCAGGATGAGTTCGCTCATCGACGTCCCTTTTGGTCAATACCTGGTGGCCCGTTACGTATTGGCTTATACCTCTGACGTGCTAGTGGTTAAATCCACAAGCAAGGTGTTGACGAGTCTTTAGAGTCCCCCACATTCAGTTGCTCAAGTTTTCGGGCGAAACGCTGTAGAGGCCGTATGGAGATATGGCAGGGTTCGATCAGATACGTGCGGTATTGCACGCATCAGGATCGGACGGATAATACTAGCCGACTTTGGTTTAAGCCGGATCCTAGTATAGTACAGTATAGATTTTTTCTCATTGCATTTGTATTTCGGTCGGAATACAGATGCGGGTGTGTATGCACAGTATCGGGGTTTTCCTGTAATTTATTACGGGACCAGTTTTCTGGAGTTACCAGTTTGCTTTCCGTTTCGGCCATTTTCATTTGCATCTTTCATTGGCCGAAGATTGGTGGAGGAGGGCTTATTTGCATTTGTGCAAATAAGCATTTGTGGAGGGGGTCTTTGCATATTCTTGTATCATGATGGTGCACCATTCTTTGACCTTGACTTCTTCTTCTATCATGATGGCTTGACCTTTGAAGCAATCATGGTTGTTGATTGGTTGGTGGAGTGAGGGTTTGCTTTATGATCATTGTTTGTTATCATCACCCTTTCTCTCTTTTGTTTGATTGGTTGGCTCACTCTCTCAACCCTTCACTCCCTCTCTCATTCTCTCCATTCCACAAGCAATGGCCGGCCAAGCATATGGTGGGCTGTCCAAAAATTTGTAGTGGGGATTTTTTCTCTCTTGATGCTAGAAAAATCCCCAAGTTCCTCCACAAAAGTTCACAGTTAATTTCCTCCACCAAAGGCGACTTCAAGTAACCCCAAAATGAGACATGAGTTCTACACACATTCTACAGCAAATCTTGGGCACGTCGGCTAGCCAACTTCGTGCCTGAGTTACCTCGGTATAGAGGTGGGAGCCCGTAAAAGAAGCCGGCGACGTGGTGCCCTTCCGGTGACGAGGTGGAGACCGGAGCTTCCGCGGGAGATCGGGACGACAACGAGAAGACCAAAGGACACGGATCAGTCGGTATATCTCTCTTCCCCATCTTGTAGTTAGCTAGGACTAGTTAATGGTTCGATCCAGATTTTTAGTGCGCGGTGGTGCCGGTTCAAGAAAAATTAAAGTTAACCATCGCTTCCGCATTTGGCCTCGGGATGGAGGCCGGGGCGCCGCCGTGCACTTACACCCTCTGCGCTCCTCAGCATGTTGAGGAGTTCTGAAAGTTCAACTTCCTTTTCTTGTAAGTTGAAGTTCAGGATAAACTGGGCATAAGTGGAAGGAAGGGACTGGAGAATCAATTCTGTATAGAGCTCATTCTCCAACGTGGTCCCAAGGTCCGTGAGCTCTTCTATGTAGCCAATCATCTTAAGCACGTGTTCCGCTACCGATGATCCGACGGCCAACCTTGCCGAAAATAACTTCTTCGACACTTCGTATCTTGCGATACGAGACTGCTCTCCATACAGTTCTTTTGTATGGAGAAATATGGATTCGAGGTCCATATTCTCGTGCCTCCTCTGATGTTCGTAGTCCATAGAGGTAAGCACGAGGCACTTGGCCTTCGCGCAATCTAGTTCCCAGGTCTTACGGATTTCCTTATCCGCGACGCTGGTTTTGGGACCTGGGACAGGGGGAGCTTTGGTGGTAAGAAGATACCCCAGCTTGTCGTAAGTGATTGCCATCTTGACATTCCTGAGCCAATCTTTGTAGTTTGGCCCTGTCAGTATGTTTTTATCTAGAAGTAACTTAAGTCCAGTCATGTCGATTGGTCGCTGCAATTAGGAGAGAGAGAAGAAACACTCAGCATGATGCTCTTGCAAGTTTAGAAAGGTTTTTAGTTTTTCTAAACAGGATGGCTCCCACTGTTTCTCGAATCCCTCCTCAAACCAAAAAGGAAGAATTAGTCAGGATCAATCTCACCGTACAATACTTGCTTAACCTTTCAGCCAGGCTAGTGTCGGTACTTCGAGGGAGGTTTTCCAACGCTTTCGCGAAGTTCCTTAATTAAATAACCTCTTTTCCCTGGGGGCGTAGCCCCGCTAACACCTTTCTAGACACCTACTTGGTTTATAGCATTGATCGTTAAGTGAGAAATTTCCCGAGGAGTAGCATATACTCACAGTAGGATCGGGATCCAAATATCATCGCGTGACGAAACTGAAGGAATCCTACCAGAATCATCACACTCCAAATGATATGCAACACTAGCAAGTTTCAGTTCTTTTGAAACTCCCGATGTGGATTTTTGCCCCATGCTCCTATGACCTTGACTTTGGCCAACAAATCATAAGTCACATGTCAAGTTCTACCCGTCGTTCTGCAGGTTAATTTGAATCCACCCACACCTACCCTTGACTTTGGCCAACAAGGCAGTATGACTGTTCCAAACTAACGCATCTATCTATGCTGCACATGAATACCCAATAGCTACCAATCACTATGCCTTGACTTTGGCCAACAAACATAGCTTGAATACTATTGACCATCCATGTAAAACGACGGAGGGCTACGAATGGTTTTGGCTAAACCGTGAACGTAATGAACTTGATATAATCGATAGAACGGGATAGCTTTTAAAAGGAGTGGCTCAAGCTCCGCATTTAAAAGTTAGTTTTGAAAAGAACCGAATGGTTTTTCGAAAGTGTTCCAACGACTTTTACTTGGTTTATGTTTCTTGCATTAGTTCTTTTAATGCGTCCCATCAATTAATCCTACCATTGCAGAAAACAACCAAAATATGACGTACGCTTATGCCATTCGCATTCGCCACGGGGCCCCGTCATTACCCGTTAGGTTACTTAACTAACGACAGAGCGGGGGCTGGGCTAGCGCGGCTGTAAAACATAAGCAACGCCTAAATAATATCATATATAGATATATTGCAATGATAGCCATTTCAGATCACAGATGAACACATTGGATATACTAGGAACCCGCAATTCGTACGAGCCTGTAACGAAAAGCAGATTACACGGTCGCGGTGAATAGCCAATACCCCACCCAAGACCCCTACGGGTGCGGCAAACTACCCGCCAAGTACCCGAAGCGAAGCAAGCTCCCTCATCTCCGTGAGTAGGCCACTCGGCACTTCGGCATACCCGGTAGTTTGTGCACCCCCTCCATGGGTCTATCCTAGGAGCAAAAACAGTAAAAAGAAATTATACAATGACGGCTACAAACCCGACCTGGTTGTGCGGCCATACAAATAATAATTACATCAATTTACAAATTTACATGAATTGAAAGAAAAGAAAACTCTCGTCTCACAACCCCCGGCTATTCACCCGCGACAATCCAATGAATTCATATACACATTCCAATAACATTACAGATCACAGATTTGTATAACCCCCACTAATCGACATATAGCGATTAGCAGACGTTCAATAGAAATATCACATCACAGATAAAAAACCGTCAGCTTAAGTCTTTAGAAGTTCGATCAAAAATACGGATTTTTAGGCCCCAAACACAAAATTTTCGTTCTGTAAAATCTGGGCTGAAAAGACATATTCCAAAAATCCCAAAACAACCCCAGAAATACACTGCACTAAATTTGGACCTCGGCCGAGTCAACTCGGCCGCGGAACCGCGGTGGGAGCGTGCTCCCGCCACGTTTCCACGGCGCTTTGAACGGTTCGTGGGACCAAATTTTGTGGTTAATCTATAAAAAGCCTGAGCCGATTTTTAAGATGAAATTTTTCAAATTTTGAACAGAAAAAAAATCGGCAGAAACTTGACAAATCGGGTTCGTTTCGTGACTTTTTCTTTGATCGATCTTCTAGTTACTTTGCTAACATGTTAGATAGAGTTTAACTAGGCTCTGATACCACTGTAAGTCCATGCTACCTCTCCCGGTACTTTCGGGCATGCGGAATTTAGTGAAAAACAATTTTCTAGAGGCGGTAACATGGACTCAAGACCGGATCTTTGTTAAACATCTAACTAACATCCTAACTAGAGTTTACCTACTCGGTTAGGGGGCTATACCTTTCTTGAACTCCTTCGTCTTCGACTCCTTCCGGTGTACGGATCGGCCTCACCTCATCGTCTCCTTGCGCCGAAGATGGATCCACCCGAAAGCTTCTACCTTTGGCTTCTTCTTCGAACTTTGAAGAAACTAGATCACTTGGCTTGCTAGGCCTTGTGAACTAGAATGAGTAGAGGAATGTTTTGGTGTCTTTTTATCTCTAAGGCAATGAGTCTCAACACATGAGAATGGTTTGCCTTGAGGTAGAGAGAGCAAGAGGAAGAGGGAGAGCTTGAGAATGAGAGAGCTCAAGAGAGAGAAAGCGAATGATAGAATGAACCATACTCATCTCATTCTCACCTCTCATAATCCAAAAGCCATCATAACAAAAATAGTAATCAAGTATTGTGTAAATGGTTTAATTCAAAATGGCTATATCATTTCATGCACTCATTTTGCATAAATAAACAAGCAAGCAAAAGTCTTTGCCATGGAATGATAGCCATTGTCATGATGATGGTCAACTAGTCCAACCTAGTCAACCGGTCAACAAAGTCAACCCCTCAACAACCATGTCACTACAATACTTAATTAATATTAATGTTAATCATATATCTTATTCTCATTAGGGTTAAGCAAAAGTCAATGGTCAACAGTCAACAACCCCAATGAGAATACTCTGCCTCTGTCTCTCTATCAACTGTGCATACACACCCGCATCCGCGTTCCGAGGAAAACGAATACAAACGAGATAAAATCAATCCCAAAACGTACACTAGGATCCGGCTTAAACCAAAGCCCGCTAGTGTTAACTGTCCGGACACTGTACGTGCACAAGTGCACGG
The DNA here is from genome assembly GCA_030015575.1 of Agapanthus africanus. NCBI lineage: Eukaryota > Viridiplantae > Streptophyta > Magnoliopsida > Asparagales > Amaryllidaceae > Agapanthus > Agapanthus africanus. The sequence continues at coordinate 699,186,551 of CM057338.1, forward strand.
ATGTGACCGGACCCTGTCGCAAAACCATGCGACCTGTCGCAAAACCATGCGACCTCTACTCTTTTGCCTAAAGGCGAATAGATTTCTGTGTGGGACTCTAAAGACTCGACACTACGCTGGCAGTGGGTTTAACCACAGACCGCAAGCGGCACTAGCTGTGCGTAACGGTCCCCGGGTAGATGCCGACAAGAAGACTGACGAGGTGAGACCCATCTGAACTCCTACTGAGCCTGAATGTGACAATCTCCGTACAGTCCGGTCTGTTCATCTGATACATCGCATGGCGGGCCTAGGGGGCGGTAAACGTCAGTCCCCTAATAGCGGTACAAGTCGTGTCGGAGTGAAGCCCAATACACCCTGAGATAACACTGGAAGCCTACCAGTATATCTCGCTTGCCCTGGCCAGGGACTACTCGTGTAATGGCTCTCCTAGACACAGCGCGATGTCAACCCCCAATACCGGAAGAGACGAATCCTGTCTAACCGTCACTACCTCCAAGTGTTTCGGGACTGCACCCAACCACTACCTGTTTGCACGACTCCTTTGAGCCGTGGTAGGGTAGTAATCAAAGTACAGTGGGAACACACTCGAGGCGAAGTGACAGTGTCAAGTCAGCGGACTAAGCTGTACTCATGTCACCTGGGAACTGATAACTGACGATAGGTATAATACCAACCGGTCAGTTCCCAACGAGTCCTGTCCAGTGTACTCGTAACCCAACGAACACCCGCATACTATCTCCAGTACGACGTACTGACGGCTGTGGGACAGACCGTCTCCCACACTGGGATGAGAAGCGCATGCGCTAGTCTACTCCGGAGTATCGATGCCATGTCTCGATAGTCCTGCGACTAGGGACCTGCATAAGGATGTGCTTATAGATTACCCAGCCCCACTAGTGTGACTGTCATCACAACGCTGGTAATCAAGCAAAGATCCTAAGGGCTCCACTAATGTGCATAGGTGATATACTAAAATAAACACATGTACACATTGAAGTAGAAACAAACCAAGTAGCATACTACTATTTTGAGCAAGATTGTATATACAAGGTGAATATCCCAAGCTTCCATTAAGTAATATACAAACTAGTATGATACAGTAATGGCCTCTAGGGCATATATACTAACAGAGTTTTCTGGGTTGTATTAGGAGTTCGTAGATTCGATCGGATTATCAAACTTTGTCTATGTGTTTTTCCGGGTAATTTTAGAATGTGTTAAAAAGTTCGACCGGATATAAATGCCCACTTTTTCCCCTGCCGGGAAATTTCCAATTGTTGGACTTTTCCGTAGTTTAATGACGTTCTAAGTAGTGCAAGTAACGCGATGGTCCCTCTAGAAGACAACAAACCTTAACTCGATTATGTGACCGTCTTGAACTGCCCTTTGATCTTAGGGTTTGGGGCAGTACGGCGTGCCACATGTGAGGCGTTGGCTTGACCCTTTTACGGCTGGACCGTTGGTACTGAGGCACGAAGTGAATGTTTTAAAACTTATTTCATATGCTGAGCTGTTTCGGGAAAACTTGGGTGTTCGATTGTTCGATCGGAAAGTTTAACATTTTCTATTTATCCGGAATGTGATACAATATTTGGAATCCAAAAGTAGTTTTGAGATAACTGAATGAATGTTATAAACATAGCAGTTTAGTCTCACTTGATCGGTTGCCACGGAATTTTGATGTGATCAAAAGTCCGTCGCAATCACGTAGCGTACGCGGATACTCGCCGGATAAACTTAATAGACAGCCTCACCCCATAGCCCCGACCAAGTGATGTAGGAGAACCCCGTCGCCGAAAGCATCCGTTCGGGTGCTTGCGGTAGCGGTGTTCCGCCTTAGTGCACTTCGTCGACGGTATCGGGGGTGCGGCCGCCTACTAAAGTTTGCGACGAGCATTCGATCAGGATGTCGGGAATCTTGTTGAATTGCCCGACTTGATATTGAAAAGTGTTTTCGATAATGAGACTAAAATGCGGGGTTTATAACTGTTAGGCATGCGATGTCTAAGGAATTCATTTGGTTAGGCATGCGATGTCTCAAGAGTTTGCGGATTCCAACTGTTGTAGTTTTACACTTTCTTTTCTGTAACCGTAAGTGTAATATGTGATATCGCCAGTTTCGTTGCTATATGTCAACGACAATTGGGATGCGCATATTTACTTACGTTGATGATATGTGATGTTATGTGTTGCTGGATATGTTATATTTGATCGTCGTGTTTGAATAGCCGGGGTTTTTTTATGTAAGATGAGTGTTTTTCATTTTCATTCATGTACAAACTTGTATGTAATATTCTTTTATTGGGGCACTTCCAGGTTGCGGATGATGTCACCATTTGTATATTATTTACTTTTCCGCATTAGGATAGACCCAAGGAGGGGAGCACAAGTAACCGGGTTCTAGGGTCCAGTGGGAGACCATCTCGAGGAGTCGAGTCCGGGTCTCCTAACCCTAGAATTGGTAGGGTTGCTTTCCACTCTCGTAGGGATTTAGGGGTGTGGGATTGGCTATTCATCACGACCGTGGAATCCGTGTTTTGTACTGGCTCGTATTAAAAACACGGACGTCCTAGTATATCCAATATTTCATATGATATTTTCTGCTGCGTTATCTGTGATGTGATCATGTGATTTGTTCAGATTGATATTATATATAGTATATATGATATATTATATAGACGTTGCTTATGTTTTACACCCGCGCTAGCCCTGCCTCGCTCTGGCGTTAGTTACCAAACCTAACGGTGCAGACGGGACATCGAGGCGAATGCGGATGGCATAAGCGTACGTTATATTTATCTGTGATGTTTAGGTGGACTTAAATGATGGGATATTCATTAATGAGATTAATGAAAGAAAATAAACCTAAAAGATGTTGTGGAATCGAATTTCAAAATAAAACAGGTAGCTACAGTTCTTGCTTTGCATCGCGGTGTTCCTTGTAGAACATCCTGCACCTTATTCAATGAGGAAAGGACCAAGATCCCTTCACCGGGAGTGACTCCTTTAGCAATAACTGGCAGATGCTACACACTCGGTTTGTCTTTTGATTGCTTCTATAGTTTCTGCTTTGCACAGTGATATATATGATATATCCCGCACCTCATTCGACGAGGAAAGGGCCGACGATCCCTTCACCGGGAGTGACCCCTTTAGCAAAACTAGAAAAGCCTCAAAAACACTCCATTTAAAAACCATTTGATTTTGCAACGAGATCAAGTTCAAAGCGTTAATGGTTTTCACAAAAACCATCCGCAACCCTCCGTCATTTTAGGAAGTAGAGTACTTAGTATTCGTGATGTGTTTGTTGACCATAGTCAAGGCACAGTGTACAGTAGCTAAGTGATGTCTTCCTACACCGCATATGATGCGATTAGTTAGGACAGTCGCGTGACTTTGTTGACCTTAGTTAAGGGTCATGTGGGTGGGTCTAATTAATCACGAAATGACGGGTAGAACTTGACTAGTGCTTATGATTTGTTGACCATAGTTAAGGTCATAAGCGCTAGGGGTAAAAATCTTTAACGGGAGTTTCAAGTGTTGAAATTTGCAATGAGATTGCATACCTTCTATGTGATAGTTGGATCCCGATACCCACTGCGAGTAATTGTTACTCCTGGGAGAGTTTTGCACTTTACAATTAGCCGATCAAGTAGGTGTCTAGAAAGGTGTCAACGGGGTTACGCCTCTGGGAAAACGAGGTTTACTGTAATTAGGTCCGTGCGAAAGCACGGGGAACCTCCCTCAAAATACCGACACTGGCCTGGCTGAAAGATTAGCGAACTTGTAGAGTGTAATTAATCCCGGCTAGTCTTTCCTTTTAGGGTTTGAAGGAAGATTTGATAAAAACAGTGGGAGCCATCCTGATTAGATAATATATATATAACCAATCTAATCTTGCAAGAGCGCACGCAGAGTGTTTTCTTCTCTCTCTCTCCAGGTAGCGACCATATCACGCCTTAATCAAGATAATAATATGGATGTATTGACTGAACCCGCTTGTTATACTGAGCTGGGGAACGTTGGTCCCGCTCCAACTTATAATTGTTATAAGACAGAGCAGGAAATAGGGAAATACCAGAATTCCTATGCCGCCCAAACGAAGAAAGTGCATATGATGCATCTCCTTCGGGTGTGTTCATTACAAAGAACTGTTTCTCAGTATCCTCTACATCCTGGGTATTTGATACTGGATCAGGATCCCAGATATGTAATCTGGTACATAGGGCTACAGAAAGGTAGAAAACTGTGAACGGATGATAAGTTTCATGAGACAGAAAACGGGGCAAGTGTTGCAGCCAAGTCTGTTGGTCACTGTCACCCTGTATTACCAATACATTGATTCTGAACGAATGTTATTAGATACCGAACCTGATATACAAAATCATATCAGTCTCTTTACAAGTAAAGAAATGATAAAATTTTGTATTGTTGGATAATGTTTTGAACATTTCCTATATCAAAAGTTGATCGGTTCAGGCACGTTATCTAAAAGCATTGATGTTCTAAATCAAACTACAGTTCCTCGTATACAGAACACATACAAAAGGAAGAGTTCAGATATGAACGAATCCTTCTTGAGGCATTGTAGACTAGGTCATATCAATGTAACCTGACTAGCTTAAGTTACATTCTAGAAGCATATTTAAATCAGTTTGAATTTACATCTTGTGAAACTTGCCAGTCATGTCACAAAGATTAGATGACCATAGCTCTGTTTATTGGAAACAGAGAAAGAGTTAGTAAACCCTTGGGATTGATACATGATGATGTATGTAAGATCCCCTGTCTACACATGCCAAGACCGGTTCTTTGTACTTCATTACGTTCTTTGATAATCTCTCAAGATTCAGAGATATGTTCCTATTGAAACACAAATCCGAACCTTTTGAGATATTCACAGAATATAAGCTAGAAGTAGGGAACCAATACGGGTATAAGTATTATGTCCTTTGATGTGATCAGGGAGGAGAATACTTGGGCATGGAATTCTTGGATATTCTAAAAGAAAATGAGATTCTCTCTCAGTATTACTCCTCTGAATGCACCACAGCACAACGGTGTATCGGGGTGGAGCAATCGCACCATATTGGATGTAGTGTGCTCTATGATGAGTACTACTGAGTTACCTATTTCCTTTTGGGGTTGTGCACTTGAGAAGCTGCATACCTATTGAATTAGGTTCGAATCAGATCACTGCCTACCACTCCATATAAGATATGGTATGGGAAGAGCCTATCTCTTAAGTAAGTTAAGATTTGGGATTGTCCAGCCTATGTCAAAAGCAAAATCCGGACAAGATCGAGGCAAGGTCAGTTCTGTAGAACTGGAAAGGTTCCATCTATACAAAACTGCAGCTGATAATTTGACAGAACCAAAGGATTCAATAGTCCTGGACGAACCTCAGCCTCTCCGCCGAACTAGCAGGGTTCCTCGTCCGCTTGAGAGATACTTCGGTTTCTCGATAACAGTGGGAGCGAGGAGTGCATCATGAGATGATGACCCAACTAGTTTCGAGAAGGCCATCGAAAGTAGGGACTCTGTAAGAATGGCTGGATGCTTAGCGATCTGAGATGGAATCGATGTACACCAACAAAGTATAGACTTTGTCTGCTATAACTGAAGGGTTAAATCCCCATCAGGAGCAAGTATATCTTGAGAAGATTACTTGGTGTAGATGGAAAGGTTGAGACTTTCAAAGCTAGACTTGTTAAAGGTTATCGTCATCGACCTGGCGTGGATAATGATGAAACTTATTCCAGGGGCTATGCTTAAGTCCATCCGGATCCTACTTAACATTGCTACATACCATGACTACGATATCTGGTGGTTGGGTGCCATGACTGCTTTTCTAAATAATGATTTAGAAGAGAACATCAATAAGTACACAGCCAGAGGGCTTCGTAAACTGTGGGAGCAGCGGAAACATATGCAAGTTGCTTTACAAAATAAAGCAGGCATCGTGGAAATGGAACATCTGTTTTGATGTGGTAGTCAAAGAGTTTGACTTCATCAAAATGGTAGATGAACCTTGTATGTACAAAAGGGTAGTATGGAGTATGGTAATGGTCCTCGTAGAGTACGTGGATGACATACTCTTGATAGGAAAGGGGTTTCCTATGCTACGCTCGGTCAATCTCCGCTTATCACAAGGATTCTCCATACTGGATCAAAGTGATACCTCCTAAATCCTGGGATTTGGATCTGTAAGATAGATCTAAATGGATTTTAGGATTCTCACTAGCTGTAGTAAGATTGTATCAATCGATCTGGGGAGAATCACTGGAAAGGTTCCAGGGTGATAAGGACGACTGAATGTCAGTCGCAGGCATTGTCTTTACCCTCAGTGAAGGGATGGTATGTTTAAAGAGTTCCAAGCTAGATACCGTGGCAAACTAGACGATAAAGGCTGGTAACATCGCTATTAAAGATACTACCAAAGAGGCAGTTTGGGTGTATATTGGTTCATAAGATGAACTAGGTTCCTACCATTGTATGACAATAGATGTGTGGCTTTGGCCCATGAACCCTGGTCCCATCTGTGACCCAGACATATTCTGAGGCAGCATCACCTGATCATAGAGATAGTTGATCTCCAGGGTGATCGAGGTTAGGAGAGTAGACTCGGAGGACAACACGGCGGATCTACTCACGAAGGCCTTTTCCCAAAGAGAGACTTTTTAGGGGATGGCTGAGTATTAGATACTACAACTACTGCTATAGATGGCCCTAGTGCAAGTGGGAGATTGTTAGTTATATGTATGCCCTAGAGGCCATTACTGTACATTGGATGTATACTGTAGTGGATGCTGGGACATATATAGGTAGGACTTTCTTGCTCGACATGATAGTACGCTATCTGGTTGCTCTTTATCTTAACATGTATACTTTCTGTATCTCTGTTACATGTTGATAAAGCCCTTAGGATGTGTACTTGACTTCCAGGACTATGATGTAGATCATACTAGTGGGGCCTGGGTAGTCCATGAGTACATCCTTCAATGTTCCTAGTCGTGGGAATATCGAGACGGGGCATCGATATTCCAGAGTAGACTAGCGTATATCTTCTCGACCCATGTGATGGGCGATGGCTGATCCCATATCCATTGGTGTTTAACATCAGAGATAGTATGCGGGTGCTCAGTGGTGACTGGGTACACTGAACGGACTCGCCGAGAACTCCCAGATGGTATTATACCTCACGTCAGATGGCAGTTCTCTGGTGACACTGGTACAGCTTAGTCTGTTGACCCGATATCGTCATAGAGTCTTGTGTGTCTCCCACTGTGCTTTGATTTCCACCCTACCACGGCTCTACTGAGTCGTGCAAACAGGTGGTTTTTGGGTACAGTCCCGATTCACATGGAGGCAATGAGCGATAGGAGGGGATTCGTCTCTCCCGGTATTGGGGGTTGATGTTGCGCTATGCACGACTGGCCATAATTAGAAATCCCTGGCCAGGGTTGCAGTGATCTACTGGTAAGTGTTATCAGTAGTTTCACGAATGTTATGGACCTCACGTCGGCATGACTTATCAAGCTATTGGGGTCTGACGTTTACCACCCCTAGGAGAGATATGCGACATATCAGACGAACAGACCGGATTGTACGGTAAGTGTTACTGGTTGGATTCACAGGAGTGTGAGCGGGCTTGCTCGTCGATCTTCTGATCGCTCAATACCCGGGTGGCCGTTACGTTTAGCAAACCGCTTGCGGCTTGTGGGTGTTTGATATGATCATCACCTGCTGCCGGCGTATTGACGAGTCTTTAGAGTCCTACACAGAGGTTTCCTGGCTCAAGCGAAATGAAATAGGAGCGCATATGAGATATGTGCGGGACCAAGAATAATGCGTGTATGTGATACCGTATTCTATTCTCGCGATGAATGTATTGAATGGTTGTATGCGATATAACCTAGTTATCGAATCGAAGATTGATTCGATAAGTCGATACATTGGATATTTGTCGGACATATGCGATATGACCGGATCGTTAAATCAAGTGTTGATTTAATGATTTAATATATAATTATATATTTGATATATTACTTTACATTAACTAGTATTTGTTCACTTAAGATGGATTTTCTCACTTGATGTGCACATTGTATATATGATATAGTTTTGTGCACTAGTTTGTATCATGTTTGATGATACATGCAAACTTGGGTGTGTATGATTAAACCATGGTTATGTTAATGGTTAGGGTTTTGATTTACTTATTTATTTATTCTTTTATTCATTTATTTTGGCAAGAATAAAATGGTGGCTAGCTTTGTTTCTTTCTTGAAACTTCATGAAGCTTTGAAGCTTTGACCATTTTGTTTGTTAGCCTTAACCTAACCATTAAACCTAACCCTAGTTTATTCTCTACACTTAACCATGGTTGCTATATGATAAGAATCACTTTATTTTCTATATTCATTTTTTTAATTCTTATCATATTCTTTTCTTCTTCTTCTTCTTCTTCAAGAAGAAAGAAGCTTGCTAGCTTCAATGGTGATTTGAGAAAAAGAGTGAGAAATCCAAATCCAAAGTGAACCCACTTCCTATTTCTTCATCCTCTACCACTTGCCAAGTAGTATACGGTGTTTTCTTCACAAGTTTCATGACTTGGTGAAGTTGGAGCTTGATCTTGAGTTGCCTCGACGTAGATCATCTTCGGCATCGAAGTCGACGACCTAACCCGATCTTTTCTCCGATGAAACCACCGCAAGAGTCTAGGATTTCGATGGGTACAGCGGAGGGACGTCAACACGGAGCTATGGAGGTGGAGAACCAGATCTACAAAGGTTATATTTTCCGTTTACTCTTAGTTAAGTTGTTAACATATATTGTTTCGCCTATACCTCTAGTTACGATCTTGCTTAGGGTCACTTGGCACATAGAAAAATTGTTGAATTGGCAATGTTTGATCACTTGTAGAACCTCATGGGTGTGCCTAGGAACCCTACAGTATTCAGTTATGAATATCCAGCACCTCAGTCGACGAGGCAAGGGCGGAGATCCCTTCACCGGGAGTGACCCCTTGGACAGAAGTTTGCGTCAGGGTAATAACTTCACTATAGCCGATTGCCTTTTGCTTTGCATCGTGGTATTCAGATGGAATATCCTGCACCTCATTCTACGGGGAAAGAGCCGAGATCCCTTCACCGCGAGTGACCTTTTTAGTAAAGGTTTTCGTCACTATATTTTTATAAAAAGCTATCCGGTTCCTTCAACGATATCAAGATCATTACGTTAACGGTTTTTCACCAAAAACCATTCATAGCCCTCCGTCATTTCAGTTAAATGTTCGGCAGTATTCAAGCTATGTATTTTGACCTACGCCAAGGCATAGTGATTGGTAGTTATCGGATATTTATCAGTTGCATAGATAGATGCGTTGGTTTGGGACAGTCGTACTGCCTTGTTGGCTAAAGTCAAGGGTATGTACGGGCAGGTTCAAATTAACCTGGATAATGACGGGTAGAACTTGACATTTGACTTATGATATTTTGGCCTACGTCAAGGTCATAAGAGCACGAGCATGGGGTAAAAATCACATCGGGAGTTTCTAAAGAAACTGAAACTTGCCAGATATGCGCATACCTTCTGGAGTGTGATAACGTGAATGGATTCCATCACGTTATCATGCGATGATAGTCGGATCCCGATTCCCACTGATGAGTTGGTTTACTCCTCGGGTGATCCCGAATAATTCTTCTTTCAGGTTTGAAGGAGAATTTGACGTTACAGTGGGAGGTTTCCTGATTAGATAAATTGATAACCATTCTGATCTAGGTTAGAGTGCACGCTGAGTGTTTCTTTTCTCTCTCTTTGGCAGTGACCATGACCCGACCCTAAGACTATGACTCAGTGACCAAAATTAACAGAACCTTCTTAAACACTGGCTTTTGGATTGTCAGAGTTGCATACTTCATTGCCACTCCTATTTTTACCCTTTTCTCCAGGATACCCAGTATTACTATGAACGTCCACTTCCATTGGATAAAACCATCGTATGGTTATATACGAACTCAAAGGAATTTATTCGAGGATGGTTTCCGGTTCTGGAGAAAACGAATATGACTATTCAGTTGTCTTTTCCTTTTACCTTCTTTCAGGTTGCGAGTGCTCCTTAGATTAGGACAGTACACCTATTACGTAAATTGGATAGTCTTCTTCCAAACCATAGGCAGGTGCCGACCGGTAGGGAATGAAGAAAACCAATTAGCCTAATGATGGTGTACATAAGGTATTATGTAAAGGCAAATAAAGGGATTAGTAAGAGGGCAAAGTAAACTGCGACTGCTATTCACTACCAAACCAAGTATTTCATTACCACTCCCACTTCACCTTTGTATTTCTCCAGGACACTCCGTATCACTATGAAGATCCACAGTTATTTGGATACTCCATCGTATGGTTATATACGAACTCGAAAGGAACTTGTTCCAGTTCGGGGATGGATTCTGCTTCAGGAGAAATAGGAATAAGGTTTATTCGGTTGTCTTTTATCTTCACCTTCTCTCACATTGCGAGTGCTCCTAGGATTAGGACAGTACTCCCATTATGCTTATTGGATAGTCTTCTTCCAAACCATAGGCTGGTGCTGAACGGTAGGGAAGGAAGAAAACCATTTAGCCAAAGAGGGTGTACAGAAGGTAATGACTAAAGACATATGAAGGGATTTGGAGAGATGGAAAAGAAATATACGGTTACAATTGAGAATCTGATAATGGAAGAGGCATTACTAGGAATACCCGGATACCCCATCGAAACATTTCAAATGTTTCAGTTTCACTGTGTACTGTTAAAAGAAAACTGATTTCCTAATTAGACACTTGCTCCAGGGTATGTATTTACCAGGTATGATTCTCACATCTGTATGGTCTTACAGATGATGAGTGGGAGTAAGTTATTGGGAATTAGGTGATCATCCTCATTATATCAGAATTCGTTGTAATTGGTGATATTTGAGGAAATCGCCTGGGCTGTTTTCCGGACGGCAAATATTTGGTTTTGAATATCCGCTGTTATGCACCAATTTCAAATTAATATATCTGTACGTCTATTTTTATAGAGTGAGATATACCTTTTTGAAATTATGTCTATGACATTTACCTATATCAGTGGATGGTTAGGTAAGGAGCATTAAACAACGGTGTAATTCTTCTTAACCATAAGTACAGTTTTCAACCTACGACACACAGGGAGTGAGTTATTAGACTCAAGCGACTTAAACAGAGTATTGTATGTTGTCCAGCGTCCATGAGGATAGAGGGGTTGGTTCTCGTACTATATTCGGTTTACTTATGACTTCTCTAGTTTTTAGACAGGTGTTTCGTAGAAACACAAGGTCCAAGTTTTGAGAAGTTATAGGTATGTGGATAAAGTAGAGAACCAGGTATTGCAAGTATCGGGATCCTTCAAGGTGATCGAAGATGTAGATACTTGTGTATGGTATTCAGTTGATAGTAATTGTTAAGAGAACTTGCTTCTCTTTCAGGTTACGCATAATTGGAAGTACTTCTAAGTTGAGTAATGTTGATCGGCCTCTTTCTATTTAATTAACATGCACTGGAGACAGTTGCATGATTTGAATCTGGTTCAATTAAATTAGTGCCTCTGTTTCTGTATTGGATATAGAACAGTTCATATCTTGACATTGTTAAGGCACGGGGAGTTGTCCGGCTTATGCTTAAAACCAGACTCTGGATAACTCAAGGCACGTTTCTGTAATGGTTTTTTGTGGGTTGACCCAGGCTATGACGAGGGTTAACTTTCTACCATCTGGAAGATCAATAGTGATATTGTTCTTGACTCACCACAGTTTTAATAAAAATGGATTTTTTCAGAAAACAGTAGTGGGAGTATGGTAGAACTGGAAGTAATTCCAGAACCGCAAACGATTACTGAAAATTTGATAAGAACCTAAAGATTCAATCTGATTTGATATTCCATTGGCCACTCCGCAGATAAGGTGGGTAACCTCAGGCACCCGAGAGGTACTCCGGTAGCCTCAAGGACGGTGACAGGGAGGTTCTTGTTTACCCAGACTTTCCATTGCTGTTGTTCCAGACTGTGAGACCCGGTAGGAGGATGAGTATAGCGTTGTTCTAAACTAGCTTTAGAAGTGTACGTCTATATGACTCTGCCAGAGGGTTGTCATGGTCAGTGGGAGCAGCGGAAGCATAGTGGACAAGTGACTTATGTCTATTTATAGACTGAAGCAGATATAGCAGAGATAGATCATCTATTTCTGATGTGACAGTCATAGGTTTGACTTCATCAGAATAGGGGATAGATCTATTAAGAAGGTAGCAGGGTGTGATGTCCTGGTATCTGGATGACATACACAGAGTAGGAAGTGATATTCCTATACTACGATCGGTTATACTTTGGTTGTCACACAGTGGTTTCTCCACATAGGAATTGGGTATTATATCTGACATTCTGCTTACTAGATCTATGGTTTTAAATCTAGATTTGGGAAGTGTCCCAATCAGGGTACTTAGACAGAATTCTAAAGGTGTTTTAGAATGGGCGACTCCTGGCACGGTAGTATACCTACAGGTGATGTGTCACCCTCTCTAAAGGAGTCTTACAGACTAAAAGGGAGAGGGATGTGCATGATTGGCAGATCACTTGCTTAGGTAATTGAGTCAATCATGAGATGTCAAGTACCACACTAGATGTTGTTTTTGCAGTATGTGCAATAAGTTGATATTGATCCAATCCTAGAGAAACATTCGGAAGCAGTTTTTGAACATAAGTAGATGTTCTAGGGATATGATAACAACAGCCTCTTTTAGGAGACAGTTATCATTCCAGGCATCCAAGGTGACCTGGATGACAGGGTGGTTGTCAGAGTTATAGTTTTCCCTCTGACGAGGGGCAGTAGTTTGGACAGGTGATCCAAGTGGACACTGAGGGAGGCATGACGTAGGATACTGATTAAGTTCAGTTGACGATACAGTCTAAGAAGTTTGGATTTTGAGTTTATTTATGAACTAGGTCCCATCAGATATCCAGACATATTCTAAGACAGGTATTCCTCATTTCGGGAGATGCGTTTCTCCGCGAACTTGAGATTAAGAGAGACATAGAAAGAAACATCAGAGCGGATCCACTCACTGAGGATATTCCTCGAACGCATCAGTTTCGCAAACGGGTTTTGTGAGACTAATTAGTAGAGGAGTTGGGTGTTCGGTATCACACGGGCTGTGAGTATGCGACATCGCAATAATTAGCCTTGAGTGCAAGTGGGAGATTGTTGGAGATAGTGCCCTTAGAGTCAATTATTGGATCACTGGCACGTGATTGCAATGATTGAGGGAGGACCTATACCAGTAGGACAGTCTTACTCAAGATGATAGTATGCTATCTGGTTTATCTTTATCATCATATACTGCTTTAGGTGACCTTACAGGTCACTATTGCGCGCTGATAGAGCCCTTAGGATTCTTGCTTGACGGCCAGCAGTATGGTGGTGAACATATACATGGGAGCTGGGGTCTATAAGCATATCCTTAAAAGATCCCTAGTCGTGGAAGTTTTCGAGACAGGGCATCGATACTCCAGAGTAGACTAGTGTATACAGTCGAGACCCCGACGAGGGGCGGTGGACGGTCTCACAAGCCACTGGTGTCAGTTGGTTCACCTAAGATGTATACAGGTGCTCATTGGGTTATGGGTACACCGGACAGGACACGCCGGGAACATGCTAGTTGGTCTTATACCTGATGTCAGATGGCAGTTCCCTGGTGACATGTGTACAGGTTAGTTCATCGACCTAAGATCGTCATTTGTCTTGTGTGAGTTCCCACTGTACTTTGATTACTACCCTACCACGGCTCAAAGGAGTCGTGCAAACATGTTTTAGTTGGGTACAGTCCCGAGCCACATGGAGGCAGTGAGCGGATCTGCAGAGGTTTGTCTCTCCCGGTATTGGGGGTGAGGTCGCGCTGTGTCTAAGAGAGCCATTACACGAAGTCCTTGGCCAAGGCAGGAGATTTACTGGTAGGTATTCCAGTAATATCTCAGGGTGTTCTAGGCTACACTCCGACACGACTTGTACCGCTTTTGGGGGTCTGACTTTTACCAACCCCCTAGGCCCGCCATGCGATGCTCATAAAAGAACGGACCGGACTGTACGGATATTGTCACTGACAGGCTCAGTAGGGTGTCAGATGAGTTCGCTCATCGACGTCCCTTTTGGTCAATACCTGGTAGCCCGTTACGTATGGCTAATACCTCTGACGTGCTAGTGGTTAAATCCACAGCCAAAGTATTGACGAGTCTTTAGAGTCTCCCAAAGACAGTTTCTCAAGTTTTGGGCGAAACGCTGTAGAGACCGTATGGATATATGGCAAGGTTCGATCATGTATGTACGGTATTGCATGGATCATGATCGGACGGATAATACTAGCGGGCTTTGGTTTAAGCCGGATCCTAGTATTGTACAGTGTAGATTTTGTCTCATTGTATTTGTATTCGGTCGGAATACAAATGCGGGTATGTATATACAGTCGCGGGGTTTTCCTGCAATTTATTACGGGATCAATTTTTTGAAGTTGCCAGTTTGCATTCCGGCCATTTTCCTTTGTATCTTTCTTTGGCTGAAAATTGGTGGAGAGGGGGTTATTTGCAAGCATGTAAATTTGAATAGTGGAGGGTGTTATTTGCAAGTAGTGGCTTCATGATGGTTCAACCATCATTTGACTTCTTTGTTCATGATTGCTTGACTTTTGCTTGATGAGATGGTTGATGAAGATTGGACTTTTGTTGTGATCATTTTATTCTCTCATCATCACTCATCATTCTTTCTTGTTTGATTGACCCACTCCCTCTCTTTTCATCTTATCATGGCCGGCCACACTTAGTGAGAGGTTGAGATTCATTTTGGTGTGAGAAATATTTTGGCATCTCATTTTTCATTCATGCTACAAAAGAGAGTCCCACTTCAAAGTTCATTTCCACCTTCACTTCCTCATGGCAACTTCATACCCCTTTGAGACATAGCCTACTACACTTAGCCTACAGCATTTCTTGGACACGTCGGCTCGCCAACTTCATGCCCGAGTTGCCTTGGTCCAGAGGTGGGAGCCCGTAAAAGAACCTGACGGTGTGGTGCCCTTCCGACGAGGAGATGAAGACTGGAGATTCCGCGGGGAGATCGGAATGACGACGAGAAGACCGAAGGACACGGATCGCTCGGTATATCTCTATACCCATTCTCTAGTTAGCTAGCATTAGATTAATGGCCCGATCCGGGTTTTAAAGTCCGCGGTACCGCCTGTTCTAGTTTATAGAAAAGTTTTATATTCCGCATTTTGGCCTCGTTCAGACGGCCGGGGCTCTGCCGTGCACTTACTCCTCCTTCGGGAGACGGTTATCATTCCAAGATTCAAAGGTGACATGGATGACAGAGTGATTGTAAGAGTTATAGTTTTCCCTCTGATGAGGGACAGTATTGTGGACAGGTGGTCCAAGAGGATACTGTGGGAGGCATAATGCTGGACACTGATTAATTTCAGTTGTGGATACAGTCTAAGAAGTTTGGATTTGGAGTTCAGTTATGAACTAGGTCCCATCAGATATCCAGACATATTCTAAGACAGGTATTACTCAATTCAAGAGATGGCTTTCTTCGCGAACTTGAGATTAAGAGAGACATAGAAAGTAACATCAGGGCAGATCCACTCACAGAGGCTATTTCTCGAACACAATAGTTTTACTAACGGGCTTTATGAAACTGAATAGTAGAGGAGTTGGGTGTTGGTTTCATACGGGCTGTGAGTATGCGACATCGCAATAATTAGCCTTAAGTGCAAGTGGGAGATTGTTGGATATAGTGCTATCAAAGTCAATTATTGGATCGCAAGCATGTGATTGCAATGATTGAGGAGGACCTATACCGGTAGTACAGTCTTACTCAAGATGATAGTATGCTATCTGGTTTGCCTTTATCAGTCGTGTGCAGGTTCAGGTGACTGATCGCTGTTACACGTTGATAGAGCCCTTAGGATCTTGCTTGACTACCAACAGTATGATGGCGATCATGTAGGGTTCCTAGGTATACTAATGAGGTCTCACAACAGATCAACCATGGCAAAATCAAAAATTTTCTTGTGCCGAGAAACCCTAATGCGATCGTTGACTAGAGGTAAAGTCAAAAACTATGCAAGTAAACAACTTTACTCTAAAGTGAATGGAAATATAACCTTTGTAGATCCGGTCCTCCACTTCATTGGCTCCGTGATGACGTCCCTCCGCTGCAACCATCGGAATCCTGGACTCTCACGGTGGTTTCATCGGAGAAAAGATCGGGCTAGGTCGTTGACTTCGATTCCGAAGATGATCTACGTCGAGGCGACTCTAACTCGAGCTCCATCTTCACCAAGTCATGAAACTTGTGAAGAAAACACCCTATACTACATGGCAAGCGGTAGAGGATGAAGAAATAGGAAGTGGGTTCACTTTGGATTTGGATTTCTCACTTGATTTCATCACTTGACATTTTTCTAGAAAGCTTTTCTTTTCTTCACTTGAAGAAGAAGATGAAGAAGAAGAAAAAGAATGAATTATCCCCAAAAAGAAAATGAAGTGATATCTATCATATTTAACCATGGGTTAGATAAACACATGTAGAGAATAAACTAGGGTTAAGTAAATGGTTAGGGTTAAGGAACAAAACAAAATGGCATGGCTTTTTCAAAGATGCTTTGAAGCTTCATGAAGCTTCAAGCCAAAATAACAAAATGCCACCATTTAGTTTTGTCAAAAATAAATAAAGAAAGAAAATAAGACCTTAACCATTAACCTAAACCATGGTTTAAAACATACACACCCAAGTTTGCATGTACCATCAAACATGATACAAACTAGTGCACAAAACTATATCTTATATACAATGTGCACATCAAGTGAGAAAAATCCATCTTAAGTGAACCAATACTAGTTAATGTAAAATAATACATCAAATATATAATTATACATTAAATCATTAAATCAACACTTGATTTAATGATCAGGTCATACTGCATATAACCGACAAATATCAAGTGTATCAATGTATCGAATCAACACTTGATTCGGTAACCCGGCTATATCTCATATAACCGTCCAATGATACATCTCGCGAGAATAGAATACAGTATCACATACTGGTATTATTCTCGGTCCCGCACATATCTCATTTGCGCTCCTATTTCATTTCGCTTGAGCCAGGAAACCTCTGTGTATGACTCTAAAGACTCGTCAATACGCCGGCAGTAGGTGATGATCATATCAAACACCCACAAGCCGCAAGCGGTTTGCTAAACGTAACGGCCACCCGGGTATTGAGCGATCAGAAGATCAACGAGCAAGCCCGCTCACACTCCTGTGAATCCAACCAGTAACACTTACCGTACAGTCCGGTCTCGTCGTCTGATATGTCGCATATCTTGCCTAGGGGTGGTAAACGTCAGACCCCAATAGCTCGATAAGTCATATCGATATGAGGTCTACAACAGTTCGAGAAACTACTGGTAACACTTACCAGTAAATCTCAGCAACCCTGGCCAGGGATTTCCGGTTATAGCCAATCGAACACAGCGCAACATCAACTCCCTATACCGGGAGAGACGAATCCCCTCCTATCGTTCATTGCCTCCATGTGAGTCGGGACTGTACCCAAAAACTACCGTTTTGCATGCCCTCTTGGACGTGGTAAGGTGGAAATCAAAGCACAGTGGGAATCACACAAGACTCTATGACGATCTCGGGTCTACAGACTAACCTGTACCAGTGTCACCAGAGAACTGCCATCTGACGTAAGGTATAATACCATCTGGGAGTTCTCGGCGAGTCCGTCCAGTGTACCCAGTCTCCACTGAGCACCCGTATATCATCTCTGATGTCAAACACCAATGGATATGGGATCATCCATCGCCCATCTATATGGGTCGAGATGGTATACGCTAGTCTACTCTGGTATATCGATGCCCCGTCTCGATACACCCACGACTAGGGACCTTGAAGGATGTACTTATGGACTACCATGTCCCCACTAGTATGATCCGCATCATAGTCTAGGTAGTCAAGTACACATCCTAAGGGCTTTACCAACATGTAACAGAGAGACAATCAGTATACACGTTAAGGTAAAGAGTAACCAGATAGCATACTATCATATCGAGCAAGAAAGTCCTCCCTATATATGTCCCAGCATCCACTACAATATACATCCTACGTACAGTAATGGCCTCTAAGGCATACATATAACTAACAATCTCCCACTTGCACTAGGGCCATCTGTAGCAGTTGTAGTATCTCATACTCAACCATCCCATAAAAGTCTCTCTCTGGGAAAAGGCCTTTGTGAGTGGATCCGCCGTGTTGTCCTCTGAGTCTACTCTCCTAACCTTGATCACCCTGGAGATCAACCATCTCCATGATCAGGTGATACAGCCTTAGAATATGTCTGGATCACTGATGGGACGGACGTTCCTTGGCATAAGCCACAACTCCATTGTCATACAATGGGAGGAACTAAGGTCATCTCATGAACAAATATACACCCAGACTTCCTCTTTGGTAGCATCTTAAATAGCGATGTATCCTGCCTTTATCGTCTAGTATGCCATGGTATCTAGCTTGGAACTCTTCCAACAAACCGTCCCTTTACTGAGGGTAAAGACAATGCCTGTGACTGACATTCAGTCATCTTTATCACTCTGAAACCCTTCCAGTAATTCTCCCCAGGATCGATTGATACCATCTCACTACATCTAGTGAGTATTCTAACACCCAATAACATCTATCTCATAAATGAAAACTCAGGATTTAGGAGGTATCACTTTGATCATATATGGAGAATCCTTGTGATAAGCGGAGATTGACCGAGCGTAGCATAGGAAACTCCTTCCCTATCAAGAGTATGTCATCCACATACCCTACGAGGATCACCACCATACTCCCTACTACCTTTTTGTATATACAAGGTTCATCTACCATTTTGATGATGTCAAACTCTTTGATTAACATATCAAAACAGACGTTCCAACTCCGCGATGCCTGCTTTATCACATAAAACATCTTGCACACGTTTCTGCTGCTCCTACTGTTTACGAAGCCCTCTGGCTGTGTACTTATAGACGTTCTCTTCTAAAACATCATTTAGAAAAGCAGTCATGGCACCGAACCGCCAGATATCGTAGTCATGGTATGTAGCCGTGGCAAGTAGGATCTGGATGGACTTAAGCATAGCCACTGGAAAATGGTTTCATCATTATCCACGCCTGGTCGATGACGAAGACCTTTAACATGTCTAGCTTTGAAAGTCTCAACTTTTCCATCTACACCAAGTAATCTTCTCAAGATATACTTGCTCCTGATGGTAATTTAACCCTTCAGATATAGCAACCAAAGTCCATACTTTGTTGGTGTATAAGGATTCCATGTCAGATCGCTAAGCATCCAGCCATTCTTACAGAGTCCTACTCTTGATGGCCAGCTCGAAACTAGTTGGGTCATCATCGTATGATGCATTCCTCGCTCCCACTGTCATCGAGAAACCGAAGTATCTCTCAGGCGGATGAGGAACCCTACCAGATCGGCGGAGAGGCTGAGGTTCGTCGGGGACTATTGAATCCTTTGGTTCTGTCAAATCACCAGCTGCAGTTTGTATAGCTGGAACCCTTCCAGTTCTACATAACTGACCTTGCCTCGAGCTTGTCCGGATTTTTCTTTTAGACATTGGCCGGACAACCTTAAATCTTAACAAACTTAAGATATGGGTTCTTCCCTTTCCATATCTCATATGAAGTGGTAGGCAACTGATTTGATCGGAATCCTATTCAATAGGTATGCAACTTCATAAGTGCATAACACCCAAAAGGAAATAGGCAACTCAGTAGTACTCATCATAGAGCACACCATATCACATAGGGTGCTATTGCTCCGCCCCGATATACCATCGTGCTATGGTGTATGCGGAGGAGTAATGCTGAGAGAGAATCTCATTCTCCTTTGGAATAATCCAGGAATTCCGTGCACAAGTATTCTCCTCCTTGATCTTATCATAGGACATAATACTTATACCCGGATTATGGTTCTCTACTTCCAACTTATATTCTGTGAATATCTCAAAAAGTTCGGACTTGTGTTTCAACAGGAACATATGTCTAAATCTTGAGAGATTATCAGAGAATGTAATGAAGTAAAAAAGGAACCGGTCTTAGCATGTGTAGACTGGAGACTTTCATACATCAGCATGTAACAATCCCAAGAGTTCACTAACTCTTTCTCTGTTTCCAATAAACAGAGCTACAGTCATCTAATCTTTGTGACATGACTGGCAAGTTTCACAAGATGTAAATTCAAACTGATTTAAATATACATCTAAATGTAACTTCAGCCAGTCGAGTCGCATTGATATGACCTAGTCTACAATACCTCAAGAAGGATTCGTTCAAATGCGAACTCTTCCTCTTGTGTGTGTTCCGTATACTAAGAATTGTAGTTTGATTTAGAACAACAATGCTTTTAGATAACGTGTCTGAACCGATCAACTTTTGATATAGGAAATGTTCAAAACATTATCCAACAATACAAAATTTTATCATTTCTTTACTAATAAAGAGACTGATATGATTCTGTATATCAGGTTCGGTATCTAATAACATTCGTTCAGAATCAATGTATTTGGAATACAGGGTGACAGTGACCAACAGACTTGGCTGCAACACTTGCACCGTTTTCTGTCTCATGAAACTTATAACCCGTTCTCAGTTCTCTACCTTTCCATAGCCCTATGTAACAGATTACATATCTGGGATCCTTATCCGGTATCTAATACCTAGGACGTAGAGGACACTGAGAAACAGTTCTGTATAATGAACACACCCGAAGATGATGCATCAGCATGCACTCTCTTCGTTTGGGCGGCACGGGAATTCTGGTAATCCCCAATTTCCTGCTCTGTCTTATAACAATTATAAGTTGGAGCGGGACCAACGTTCCCCAGCTCAGTATAACAAGCGGGTTCGGTCAATATATCCGTTTTATTATCTTGATTAAGGCGTGACATGGTCGCTACCTGGAGAGAGAGAGAAGAAAACACTCAGCGTATGCTCTTGCAAGATCAGATTGGCTATTATTTTATCTAATCAGGATGGCTCCCATTGTTTTTATCAAATCTTCCTTCAAACCCTAAAAGGAAAGACTAGTCGGGATTAATTACACGCTACAAATTCGCCAATTTTTCAGCCAGGCCAGTGTCGGTACTTTGAGGGAGGTTCCCCGTGCTTTCGCACGGACCTAATTAATGTAAACCTCATTTTCCCAGAGGTGTAACCCCGTTGACACCTTTCTAGACACCTACTTGATCGGCTAATTGTAATGTGTAAAACTCTCCCAGGAGTAACAATTACTCGCAGCGGGTATCGGGATCCAACTATCTCATAGAAGGTATGCAATCTCATTGCAAATTTCAACACTTGAAATTCCCGAAAATTTTTGCCCCTAGCGTCCTATGACCTTGACGGGGGCCAAACTACCCATAGTCCGCTAGTCAAGTTCAACCCGTCATTTCCTGATTGAATTAAACCCACCCGCATGACCCTTGATGGAGGCCAAACAACGCCGCACGAATACCCTAATCCAATCGCATCATATGCTAGCAGATAAGCACTAGTTAGCTACCGTACACTACGCCTTGACGGAGGCCAAACTACCGCAGCACGAATACTAACTAGTACTTATCTGAAATGTCGAAGGGCTACGATAGGTTTTTCTGAAAACCTATTGCGTAATGAACTTGATATCGTTGTGGGATCGAATGAATTTTGAAATGGAGTGTTTTTTAGGCTTTTCTAGTTTTGCTAAAGGGGTCACTCCCGGTGAAGGGATCGTCGGCCCTTTCCTCGTCGAATGAGGTGCGGGATATATCATATATATCACTGTGCAAAGCAGAAACTATAGAAGCAATCAAAAAACAAACCGAGGGTTGTAGCATCTGCCAGTTATTGCTAAAGGGGTCACTCCCGGTGAAGGGATCTCGGTCCTTTTCTTATCGAATAAGGTGCAGGATGTTCTACAAGGAACACCGCGATGCAAAGCAAGAACTGAAGCTATCTGTTTTATTTTGAAATTCGATTCCACAACATCTTATAGGTTTCTTTTTCTTTCATTAATCACATTAATGAAGTCCCATCACTTAAACACCTAAACATCACAGATAAATACGACGTACACTTATGCCATCCGCATTCGCCTCGATGTCCCCTCTGCACCGTTAGGTTAGGTAACTAACGGCAGAGCGGGGCAGGGCTAGCGCGGGTGTAAAACATAAGTAACGCCTATATAATATATCATATATACTATATACAGTATTTATCACAGAACATCAAATGATCACATCACAGATATCGCAGCAGAAGAAACATATGAAATATTGGATATACTAGGACGTCCGTGTTTTCAATACGAGCCAGTATAAAACACGGATTCCACGGTCGCGATGAATAGCTAAACCCACACCCCTAGACCCCTACGAGAGCGGCAAGCAACCCTACCAATTCTAGAGTTAGGAGACCCGGACTCGACTCCTCGAGTTGGTATCCCACTGGACTCCAGAACCCGATTACTTGTGCCCTCCTCCTTGGGTCTATCCTAGTGCGGAAAAGTAAATAATATACAACAACGGTGACAGCTTCCGCAACCTGGAAGTGCCCCAATAAAAGAATATTACATACAAGTTTTTACATGAATGAAAATGAAAAACACTCATCTCACATAAAAACCCCCCCGGCTATTCAAACACGACGATCCAATATAACATATCCAGCAACACATAACATCATATGTCATCAACGTAAGTAAACATGCGTATCCCAATTGTCGTTGACATATAGCAACGAAACCGGCGATATCACATATTACACTTACGGACATAGAAAAGAAAGTGTAAAACTACAACAGCTGGAATCCGCAACCTCTTTAGACATCGCATGCCTAATCATTATAAACCCCGCATTTTAGTCTCTATATCGAAAACACTTTTCAATATCAAGTCGGGTAATTCAACAAGATTCCCGAAAAACCGATCGAATGCTCGTCGCAAACTTTAGTAGGCGGCCGCACCCCGATACCGTCGACGAAGTGCACCAAGGCGGAACACCGCTGCCGCGAGCACCCAAACGGATGCTTTCGGCGACGGGGTTCTCCTGCAGTCACTTGTTCGGGCCTAAGGGGTGTAGCTGTCTATTAAGTTTATCGGCGAATATCCGCGTACGCTACGTGATTGCGTCGGACTTTTGGTCACATCAAAATTCCGTGGCAACCGATCAAGTGAGACTAAACCGCTAGATTTATAACATTCATTCAGTTATCTCATAACTATTTATGAATTCCAATTATTGTATCACATTCTAGATAAATAGAAAATGTTAAACTTTCCGATCGAACAATCAAACACCCAAGTTTTCCCGAAACAGCTCAACACATGAAATAGGTTTAAAAACATCCAGTTCATGCCTCAGTACCAACGGTCCAGCCGTAGAAGGGTCAAGTCAACGCCTCACATGTGGCACGCCGTACTTCCCCAAACCCTAAGGTTCAAAGGGCAGTTCAAGACGGTCACATAATCGAGTTAAGGTTTGTTGTCTTCTAGAGGGACCATCGCGTTACTTGCACTACTTCGAACGTTCTCAAACTACGGAAAGATCCAACACTTGGAAATTTCCCGACAGGGGAAAAAGTGGGTATTTATATCCGGTCAAACTTTTTAACATGTTCTAAAATTTACCCGGAAAAACAATAACGAATTTAAAATTCCCGATCGAATCGACGATTACAAAATAAACCCCAGAATGCTCAACACTTGAGTCAAATTAAAAATACCCATAAAATAATAAACACAGAGAAAAGAATTACTGTGTAATAAACCGTCCCTAATACCCTTAAATTGCCGTGGAACAGCCGCCAAAGGTGGGTAAACGCCGCGGTTCCGCGGCCATCTTGATGAATTGGGGGATCGTTTTTCACCATAATTCTTATTTTATCCTGCTGAATTTTTCAGGTATTTTTAATCCTGGAAAAACCCAGATTTTAAAAATGGACCAGAGAGGGGTGTATTTCGTCGTATTTGGATTCAATCCGGGTTTTAACTACGTTAACGCATCGCCTAAGGCTCTAACTAGGCTCTGATACCACTGTAGGGTTCCTAGGCACACTAATGAGGTCTCACAACAGATCAACCATGGCAAAATCAAAAAATTTCTTGTGCCGAGAAACCCTAATGCGATCGTTGACTAGAAGTAAAGGCCAAAACTATGCAAGTAAACAACTTTACTCTAAAGCGAATGGAAATACAACCTTTGTAGATCCGGTCCTCCACTTCCTTGGCTCCGTGATGACGTCCCTCCGCTGCAACCATCGGAATCCTGGACTCTCGCGGTGGTTTCATCGGAGAAAAGATCGGGCTAGGTCGTTGACTTCGATGCCGAAGATGATCTACGTCGAGGCGACTCTAACTCGAGCTCCAACTTCACCAAGTCATGAAACTTGTGAAGAAAACACCCTATACTACATGGCAAGTGGTAGAGGATGAAGAAATAGGAAGTGGGTTCACTTTGGATTTGGATTTCTCACTTGATTTCATCACTTGACATTTTTCTAGAAAGCTTTTCTTTTCTTCACTTGAGGAAAAAGATGAAGAAGAAGAAAAAGAATGAATTATCCTCAAAAAGAAAATGAAGTGATATCTATCATATTGCAACCATGGATTAGATAAACACATCTAGAGAATAAACTAGGGTTAAGTAAATGGTTAGGGTTAAAGAACAAAACAAAATGGCATGACTTTTTCAAAGATGCTTTGAAGCTTCATGAAGCTTCAAGCCAAAATAACAAAAAGCCACCATTTAGTTTTGTCAAAAATAAATAAAGAAAGAAAATAAGACCTTAACCATTAACCTAAACCATGGTTTAAAACATACACACCCAAGTTTGCATGTATCATCAAACATGATACAAACTAGTGCACAAAACTATATCTTATATACAATGTGCACATCAAGTGAGAAAAATCCATCTCAAGGGAACCAATACTAGTTAATGTAAAATAATACATCAAATATATAATTATACATTAAATCATTAAATCAACACTTGATTTAATGATCCGGTCATACTGCATATAACCGACTAATATCAAGTGTATCAATGTATCGAATCAATACTTGATTCGGTAACCCGGCTATATCTCATATAACCGTCCAATGATACATCTCGCGAGAATAGAATACAGTATCACATACTGGTATTATTCTCGGTCCCGCACATATCTCATATGCGCTCCTATTTCGTTTCGCTTGAGCCAGGAAACCTCTGTTTAGGACTCTAAAGACTCGTCAATACGCCGGCAGTAGGTGATGATCATATCAAACACCCACAAGCCGCAAGCGGTCTGCTAAACGTAACGGCCACCAGGGTATTAAGCGATCAGAAGATCAACGAGCAATCCCATTCACACTCCAGTGAACCCAACCAGTAACACTTACCGTACAGTCCGGTCTTGTCGTCTGATATGTCGCATATCTTGCCTAGGGGTGGTAAACGTCAGACCCCAATAGCTCGATAAGTCTTGTCGATATGAGGTCTATAACAGTTCGAGAAACTACTGGTAACACTTACCAGTAAATCTCAGCAACCCTGGCCAGGGATTTCCGGTTATAGCCAATCGAACACAGCGCAACATCAACTCCCTATACCGGGAGAGACGAATCCCCTCCTATCGCACATTGCCTCCATATGATTTGGGACTTTACCCAAAAACCACCGTTTTGCACACCTTCTTGGACGTGGTAAGGTGGAAATCAAAGCACTGTGGGAATCACACAAGACTCTATGACGATCTCGGGTCTACAGACTAACCTGTACCAGTGTCACCAAAGAACTGCCATCTGACGTAAGGTATAATACCATCTGGGAGTTCTCGGCGAGTCCGTCCAGTGTACCCAGTCTCCACTGAGCACCCGTATATCATCTCTGATGTCAAACACCAATGGATATGGGATCATCCATCGCCCATCTGTATGGGTCGAGAAGGTATACGCTAGTCTACTCTGGTATATCGATGCCCCGTCTCGATACACCCACGACTAGGGACCTTGAAGGATGTACTTATGGACTACCATGTTCCCACTAGTATGATCCACATCATAGTCCAGGTAGTCAAGTACACATTCTAAGGGCTTTACCAACATGTAACAAAGAGACAATCAGTATACACGTTAAGGTAAAGAGTAACCAGATAGCATACTATCATGTCGAGCAAGAAAGTCCTCCCTATATATGTCCCAGCATCCACTACAATATACATCCAACGTACAGTAATGGCCTCTAGGGCATACATATAACTAACAGATCATATGCGTGAGAGTTGGGTAGTCTATAAGCACATCCTTAAAAGTTGTCTCTAGTCATGGGAGTTTCGAGACAGGGCATCGATACTCCACAGTAGACTAGTGTATACAGTCGAGACCCTGATGAGGGGTGGTGGCCGGTCTCACAAGCCACTAGTGTCAGTTGGATCACCTAAGATGTATACAGGTGCTCATTGGGTTATGAGTAAACCGGACAGGACTCGCCGGGAACCTGCTAGTTGGTATTTTACCTATCGTCAGATAGCAGTTCCCTGGTGACATGTATACAGGTTAGTTCATCGACCTGAGGTCATCATTTGTCTCGTGTGAGTTCCCACTGTGCTTTGATTTTTACCCTACCACGGCTCAAAAAATTCGTGCAAACAGGTATTTTTTGGGTACAGTCCCGTACCATATGGAGGCAAGTGAGCGGATCGGCAGGGGATTCGTCTCTCCCGGTATTGGGGGTGAGATCGCGCTGTGTCTAGGTGTAACATTTTCAAAAATATAAAATATTAATTTTGGGAATTTTTATAATTTAATATTATTTTATTGATTATTTTAATATTAAATGCAAATAAATAGGAAAAATGTTAGAAAAAATTATGAAAAATTATGGAAAATTCTAAAATAGGGTAAATTAGTGGATTATGGCATTTTTAAGTTTTTGTGATTAGTTTGACAATAATTTAGTGCTAATCGCGATTAAAATCGCTAATCGGGTTTTTTGGCAATTTTGTGCAAAACTTGCACATATCACTTTTTCTACACTTGTGCATTTTTCTAGCCATGGTTTTCTTTTGGGATTACTATTGATGTGAGAAGGTTTGGATTTTAAAAGAAAAGGAAAAGAAAGGAAAATATAATGATGAGGGTAGGTGAGAGAGAGAGGTGGACTTTGACTTAGCATACTTAGCCATTCTCCTCGTTTTCTGTGCACAGCCCCTGTTCCTCTAGTGTTGACCCAGGGTACTTCTAGTTTTGACAGATTCTATCTAGGGTGAAATCTGGGACATATATCCTAAGTTGCTATTTTGGATTCGTGTTTCCGTATTCCGTATTTTTGATTCTGAAATGGTGGAATGTGTTTTGCCTCGACTAATTGTCGTTTATACGACGATGTAGAGGATTTATTGATGGTTTTGAAGGCGTCCCATAGGTTCTCACCTATAGGCCCCCTTATCGTATCGTTTTGGATTTCGTGCGCCGTTTTAGATTGGATTTGGTTTTAATGCGCATATACGATATTTTGATGTGTAGGTACCCATGAAGACTTCGGGACGACAAGCAAATACGTGGTGACGTCTGCAATTGGTGATGCAAGGTGAGTAGATTATATCTACAGGGGGAAGTCAGGTGGATGGCGTATAGCACCCCCGCAGTCCGTAGATAGATTACTATGTAGTTTATTGTGATATTAGGTGTATTATGGATAATGTAGGGTTAGAAGTGACTAGTGTAGTTCATAGTTGCGAACCCTAGGGTAGAATTACACCTACACACACACCCCTGCTTATCACTTGTACTTGCACTGTGATTGATGATATGTGATGACTTTGGAGATGAGTCGATGATGTGGGCTGGGTGCCCTGGGATCGGTGATTTTATACGATTCATATGTGGGATATGACTTGTGATTCTTGCGGGCTTGGGATATGTGTTTACCCCCGCATGCATACTTACTGAGGTTACCGTTTTGTACTAGACATAGAGTAGTACTCCAGACTATATGATCTGACGATGGTGATATCTGTTATGTGATGAGACAGTGAGATACTGACCCCTACCCAGCTATGGGGATGCCGTACGATGATTTACCGTACGAGCCGATATTGATGATAGATCCGCACTCATAACTCGAGGATATCTTATGATATGACATTGAGGCGAGATCACCGACTATATACTTTTATACATGTATCGACTCAGATTTAGGTGGTTTCCACACCTACCCCTCCTGATTGACCGGATACTTAGATGTAGTTTGCATAGTAGATACTTCACTGTGGTGTTGACTACTAGATATTTGCATTTTCCTGCTATTCGCATTGCTAGCATATGTTCATTGTTATATTATTATCATGCTGTTAGGACACCAGCACCATTATCGATGATGCGTATGTTTCACGTACACTATTTGCCGGCTCACACACTTCATCATCGATAATTGCCATGCCACTACACTGTAGTACTGTTGCATTCATGATATGATTACTGCTTGGCATATTGTACACATGTACCTGTACACAAACATAGATGATTCTGACTTGATTGAGATTGAGGACCGCAAGATATTCTTTAAACTGATTCATTCTAAAGGAGCGGTTCCTCCCGACATATGTACATTACTATTCCATGTTGCATGATTTCCGATATGATTATCTCTCTTTACATGTTGCATACATCATGGATTGATTGCATAGCACATTGCATTGGATTTACTTCTTGATGTGGATTTTCATGTGATTTCTGATTTTGAGGACCGTGGGATTATTTAAGAAAAGATGTTCTTTTATGAAAACCCGGTACCTCGTGATATGATATTTGGGTGCGTCCACCACGCGTTTTCTCGGTGCTGAGACGTGTGCTTGAAACCCGATTCGAGGAGTGATGATCCGTTTGCGGGTTCGTGGTGGGCCCGGTATGGTTCCCCTCGGCGAGATGATCGATGGGTTATGCCGATTGAGCCTGGAGGCGGGCGAGTACCTACCGGTGATTGTATTTGAGCTCGGCGGATATCCGGGGGATACCGCCTGGAGCCGAGAGATGGGCGTACTGCCGGGGGCCGACGGGCCGCTACCGCAGATGGAGCCCAGAGATGGACATGGGTTGACTCGTGCTGCCGGGGCCGAGGGCCGATACCGCAGACGGAGCCCCATATGGATGAGGATTTACGTGTCGATGCTTGGCACGGGTTTCATGATGTTTTCCATGATATTGTTTATATCCTCATACTTGCATACATGATGCTTACTGTCAGTGGGTGACAGGTGGACGGGTTCCACATATATACAGACATGGATCATATACAGACTGGATTTACACTTGTCATACTTCATTTGTATATATAACAGGGTATGAGGGCGCTGTTATATATACCCTTACACCAATATTAGTGGTATGGGACGCTAATATATGTGTATTGATATCATTGATATTTCATCATACTTACCTCATGCAGGCATACCTTACACTGATGACATGTTATTACCTGAGTACCTGGCACTACATACATGATTAGATGTTACCTTGCCACCTTATTACACTCAGATGCACTCTTGTGGATTGTATTACTGATCGTTGACTTAGGTTTATGTCTTGCATTCGGTTTCTGCTTGTAGATATTTCTATTCACGAGTTGGCAACTCACCCCCGTTGTGCCACAGTCCTTGCAGGTTCTGCCGTACAGGTTTCATTGCGGCATTTCTGGCACACTACCTTCTTGCGGGTGATTTTCTTTGGTAGGTGGATTCTTTCGCATCAAGAATCACCATTTTATTCATGTATTTCATTGTATCTAGAAATGGTCCATCAACCAAAAACTTGTATATTCTTTCAGACTTAGAGACAGTGTGGTATTATTCGACCTTAGAGTCGCGCTTAGTAGTATTGCGGTTTTCTTGCTGCTTTTTGAGCTTTCCTTGATTTTGATCCTCGCCACTTGGCGTTGTATATTATCATATCATCGTGTGGTTGTGACCGTCGATTGACGAAGAGCTAGCTCCCGCTTGGGGATGCCTTTATCATTTTATATATTGTTATTCATGTTGTACCCCATTCGGGGCCAGTTTTACAAGAGAAACTCTGCCGAAAATTTTAGAAAAGACTGTACGGTTTTCAAATGCACATTCGGCTTAGTTATTTAAAAACCTTGATTTCAAACATGTTTTTCTTCACTTCTTTAAACCAGTTTTCTTTACTTATTCTCAAAAATGGTTTTAGATTTCTGGGCTTTTGGCTTACTTGGATCAGATGGAGTCCTATAGACTTCATATGGTTCAAGGGCCAGTCACGTGCTCTTTCGGGTCGTGACAAAGTTGGTATCAGAGCGCTAGGTTGACCTTGGTTCGAGTCTAAGTTTGACTATGTGGAGCCTAGGGAGTTGTTTATATACGGAACTTAGGCTTGACCTTACGGAACTTAGACTTGGTCGAGGGGGTGTAAACCCGAACTTTCGTCGTTTTAGGATGACCCTTGGTTGATGGATTTGGTGACTAAAGTAGAGTGACGTACCGTTGGTATGTTCCGCGGCATACTTACGACACGCCACTCCGCTTAAGGAACCTTAGGATGTACATACTTTCGAGATCAGTGATTCTCTTTATATCCAGGATTATTCATCCATTTGAGATCCCCGATTCTATTAGTTTCATGATCATACCTTCATTGATACTGTTCCTTCCTATGATCATGTATCCACTTTGGATCTGTTGTTTCCCTTCTTGCCACTGATGTGCTCTCTTTGATACTCGATTGAGATTCCTGTCACCGTGTTTGAGCGCAGTTTGGGCTGCTGCTAGGGTTACGGCCGGTGTGAGCTCGTTTGGTACGAGGGCCGACCTTTGTGTTTTCTGGTGACATGGGAACGTCTCGAGTTAGTGTTGGTGATTGTGACCTCTAGTGGAGGCGAGTGCTTGGTCTTGCACCGGATGATCGGGCCTTTGTTAGAGCTGCCAGTTGAGAGAGGACTGTTGATGTACAGCATACCTCAGAGATGGTGATGTCGCCTACCGTGCAGACAGATGGACCAGCTGTCGCTGAGATTGACAGGGTGTTGCTTTCGGTGCTTACGAGCTGAGATTGCCGGAGCTTTCAGGCAGTTATGCGACAGATGATAGCTAGTCTACCCGATTTGAGAGACGAAGGTGATTCGTCCGATTTTGCGCCAGAGCGGGCCCAGTTGAGTTGAAGATTTCCAGTGTGGAGAGTCTTACTCAGATCTAGAGCAGGCTGATTCAGAGATGACCGCTTATGTATTGCCTTTCCTGGAGGATTGAGGCGTTGTTCGGCGTACAGGCATATGAGCCAGTTGTTGCTGCAAATGATGAGATATCGCCCAGATGATTGGAGCTACTGCAGCATGAGCATGTTCTTAGAGAGATGATAGCGAGTTGCTAGTCACCGAGGATGGATGACTAGGACGCGTGGTGAGTTCGCTTACCCCGATGCGAGGTCATCAGGTGGATTGATTCCAGCTAGAGACGACTTCACGCAGATTCGTTGAGAGTCGATTGAGACGATCGAATGTCAGGAGCCTATTTTCCAAGTTTAAAGTATACGGAAAGACATGCAGGTGATTCTATGGAGCCTCTAGAAGAATGAAACCCTAACTCGACTTAATGACCGTGTGACAGCCTTGGAACCTTAGGGTTTACGGCGGTTCCGCGGCGCCATTAGTGAGGCTTGGGTTTGCCCTTCTACGGCTGGACCACCGACGCTGTGGCATGTACTTGATACTATTAAACTGTACCCGAGATGTGAGCTCTTGGGGGATTATGAGGATCTGACGAGTCGATCGGATGGTTCGACATCTTTCGGATATCGTGATGGGACACTGCTTGGGAGACTCCAGGTGCGAGCATAGCCGTCGGAGCGCAGTTCGTGCAGCCATGATGAGACGAGTCCGAATCAGTCGACACTGATGCAGAGTGAAGAAAAGAGTTCGCAAGGTATTTCGACGAGATGACGTCCCACTCCGCCGACATCAGAGATGTTATATGCACCCAGAGGCGTGGTATATGGATATACCTTCCAGAAAGAAGCGCGATAGGTATGCAGCCATTCCGGAATAAGCTTTAGCTTCAGCATTGGATGATGACTTCCGGGCATTTCGGCAGGATTGAGATTTGAGAAAGGAACCTCGGCAGGACCTTTCTGGAGTACGATACGAGAAGACCTAGACCAGGAGTGGTCGTGTTGCGCACACCCAGCAGGCCAGAGTTCGGCATTGTCGACGAGGTAGTTGACCAAGTTCGGATAAAGGAACTTACCCAGATGCGTTGCGAATGGATCAAGGACGGACGAGTGATGAGTATTCCTCCGATGGTTGGGACGTGTTTCCGAGGACCAGTTCGGCCTGACATCTGCTACAGAATGATGAGCTACAGAGTACGCGATTTCGAGTCCGTGTGAGAGACTTCAGATTGACCGTGGCCGAGAGCAGTGCAGTGTATAGTAGCTTGGCGTGACGTCATAGTGGACGACGATGGAGACAAGTGGAACCAGAGGTTCGTGTGAGACACTGACGAGCTGTCATTGCTTCCCGTCGAAACTAGAGACCTGATATGCTTACAGAAACGTTGGGATGTGACCAATTTCCGAGAAATGTTGTGCTGAGGACACAGATGTCTTTCCAGCGAGAAGAGATAGTACAAGAGAGCCAGCCTCTGTACAGATCGGCATAGGCATGATTGGAAGAGACCTTGAGCAGGATTCCTTCCAGGACATTGCTGCAATGATGTTTGCACCCAGGATCAGATGTGTGACGTGCATTCAGATAGCCAGAGACCGACGTCAGTGATATGCTGCCTTACGAGTGGTCGTGAGGTTTGACCGAGAGGTGACCAGAAAAGTGCCAGAACGGAATCGTCCCCGTTAGCACACCTGACAGGGCCGATGAGCCGATTGACCGCGTGATAGGTAATCCGCAGAGAAGATAAGGACCTAGAGAGTCAGAAGACGCCAGACCGTGAGCAAGAGGCAGGTAGATATCCTGCGCTGCTAGCAGTGGATTACACTGACTCCTTCTCGACCTTGAAGGAGAAACTACCGAAGACGGTAATTATGATTTGTGATTTTGTGATTCGATTATCACGTATCCGTCATTTTGGATTTCGGTATTTTGGGCGTTCTATTTGCACGATCTAGTTTTGGTGACTGAGTTTCATGATATTGGTTTCATGCACCCACTGGATATTTATATATTTTGCGCAGAGTTTTCATGCATTTTAGTGTTAGGCTTTGATTCGTGCACGCTGATGCACACGGTTGTGAGATTTTCCTTGCGGTACCCTGATTTTGGTTTGAGCCGCATTATATCGTTGATTTTGACTCGGATTTTGATGGTTGATTTTTGCACTCCGTGCTGGCGATGTGCTTTACGCCTGTTCGGTGTTTGCTATTGGATTTCGTGATTTCTGTGCATGTTGAGTGCGCAGGGTTTAGATTTTCATTCGTGCACGATGGATGCACCGGTTTGGATTTTCGCGCATGTTGGGCGCATGCTTTTAGATACGATTTTGGTGCACGCCAGATGCGCTAAATCGGGATTCTTCGTGCATGTCACATGCACCTGATTTATTTTGCTGTCAGGCACATACGATGCCCATGACAGATGCTTCGTGCACACCCGTTGCACTTGGATGTTGTTTTGTGCACCTGTTTAGCACATATATGGATTTTTTTTTGATTTCAGTGCGCACCAGACGCACAGGATGGTGTTATGTTTAGATTGGATGTCTACATGTGTAGTTCCGATCCATATCATATCGGTTTTGTATTGGATTTGACATTGTGTTTTTTTTACATTGACTCCGATGATTGCGGGATGCTTGATGGAGTTTTGTTTTCGAGTTATCTGCTCAGTACCCTTGCGCATGCATTGCGCTGTGACGTTCTATGTGTTGATGATTTCGGAGCCCCGACGACTTTGGTTTATTACTGAGATGTTTTTGTATCTGGGGGTTTAAATTTAAAATTCGGGGACCGAATTTCTTTAAGGGGGGTAGATTGTAACATTTTCAAAAATATAAAATATTAATTTTGGGAATTTTTATAATTTAATATTATTTTATTGATTATTTTAATATTAAATGCAAATAAATAGGAAAAATGTTAGAAAAAATTATGAAAAATTATGGAAAATTCTAAAATAGGGTAAATTAGTGGATTATGGCATTTTTAAGTTTTTGTGATTAGTTTGACAATAATTTAGTGCTAATCGCGATTAAAATCGCTAATCGGGTTTTTTGGCAATTTTGTGCAAAACTTGCACATATCACTTTTTCTACACTTGTGCATTTTTCTAGCCATGGTTTTCTTTTGGGATTACTATTGATGTGAGAAGGTTTGGATTTTAAAAGAAAAGGAAAAGAAAGGAAAATATAATGATGAGGGTAGGTGAGAGAGAGAGGTGGACTTTGACTTAGCATACTTAGCCATTCTCCTCGTTTTCTGTGCACAGCCCCTGTTCCTCTAGTGTTGACCCAGGGTACTTCTAGTTTTGACAGATTCTATCTAGGGTGAAATCTGGGACATATATCCTAAGTTGCTATTTTGGATTCGTGTTTCCGTATTCCGTATTTTTGATTCTGAAATGGTGGAATGTATTTTGCCTCGACTAATTGTCGTTTATACGACGATGTAGAGGATTTATTGATGGTTTTGAAGGCGTCCCATAGGTTCTCACCTATAGGCCCCCTTATCGTATCGTTTTGGATTTCGTGCGCCGTTTTAGATTGGATTTGGTTTTAATGCGCATATACGATATTTTGATGTGTAGGTACCCATGAAGACTTCGGGACGACAAGCAAATACGTGGTGACGTCTGCAATTGGTGATGCAAGGTGAGTAGATTATATCTACAGGGGGAAGTCGGGTGGATGGCGTATAGCACCCCCGCAGTCCGTAGATAGATTACTATGTAGTTTATTGTGATATTAGGTGTATTATAGATAATGTAGGGTTAGAAGTGACTAGTGTAGTTCATAGTTGCGAACCCTAGGGTAGAATTACACCTACACACACACCCCTGCTTATCACTTGTACTTGCACTGTGATTGATGATATGTGATGACTTTGGAGATGAGTCGATGATGTGGGCTGGGTGCCCTGGGATCGGTGATTTTATACGATTCATATGTGGGATATGACTTGTGATTCTTGCGGGATTGGGATATGTGTTTACCCCCGCATGCATACTTACTGAGGTTACCGTTTTGTACTAGACATAGAGTAGTACTCCAGACTATATGATCTGACGATGGTGATATCTGTTATGTGATGAGACAGTGAGATACTGACCCCTACCCAGCTATGGGGATGCCGTACGATGATTTACCGTACGAGCCGATATTGATGATAGATCCGCACTCATAACTCGAGGATATCTTATGATATGACATTGAGGCGAGATCACCGACTACATACTTTTATACATGTATCGACTCAGATTTAGGTGGTTTCCACACCTACCCCTCCTGATTGACCGGATACTTAGATGTAGTTTGCATAGTAGATACTTCACTGTGGTGTTGACTACTAGATATTTGCATTTTCCTGCTATTCGCATTGCTGGCATATGTTCATTGTTATATTATTATCATGCTGTTAGGACACCAGCACCATTATCGATGATGCGTATGTTTCACGTACACTATTTGCCGGCTCACACACTTCATCATCGATAATTGCCATGCCACTACACTGTAGTACTGTTGCATTCATGATATGATTACTGCTTGGCATATTGTACACATGTACCTGTACACAAACATAGATGATTCTGACTTGATTGAGATTGAGGACCGCAAGATATTCTTTAAACTGATTCATTCTAAAGGAGCGGTTCCTCCCGACATATGTACATTACTATTCCATGTTGCATGATTTCCGATATGATTATCTCTCTTTACATGTCGCATACATCATGGATTGATTGCATAGCACATTGCATTGGATTTACTTCTTGATGTGGATTTTCATGTGATTTCTGATTTTGAGGACCGTGGGATTATTTAAGAAAAGATGTTCTTTTATGAAAACCCGGTACCTCGTGATATGATATTTGGGTGCGTCCACCACGCGTTTTCTCGGTGCTGAGACGTGTGCTTGAAACCCGATTCGAGGAGTGATGATCCGTTTGCGGGTTCGTGGTGGGCCCGGTATGGTTCCCCTCGGCGAGATGATCGATGGGTTATGCCGATTGAGCCTGGAGGCGGGCGAGTACCTACCGGTGATTGTATTTGAGCTCGGCGGATATCCGGGGGATACCGCCTGGAGCCGAGAGATGGGCGTACTGCCGGGGGCCGACGGGCCGCTACCGCAGACGGAGCCCAGATATGGACATGGGTTGACTCGTGCTGCCGGGGCCGAGGGCCGATACCGCAGACGGAGCCCCATATGGATGAGGATTTACGTGTCGATGCTTGGCACGGGTTTCATGATGTTTTCCATGATATTGTTTATATCCTCATACTTGCATACATGATGCTTACTGTCAGTGGGTGACAGGTGGACGGGTTCCACATATATACAGACATGGATCATATACAGACTGGATTTACACTTGTCATACTTCATTTGTATATATAACAGGGTATGAGGGCGCTGTTATATATACCCTTACACCAATATTAGTGGTATGGGACGCTAATATATGTGTATTGATATCATTGATATTTCATCATACTTACCTCATGCAGGCATACCTTACACTGATGACATGTTATTACCTGAGTACCTGGCACTACATACATGATTAGATGTTACCTTGCCACCTTATTACACTCAGATGCACTCTTGTGGATTGTATTACTGATCGTTGACTTAGGTTTATGTCTTGCATTCGGTTTCTGCTTGTAGATATTTCTATTCACGAGTTGGCAACTCACCCCCGTTGTGCCACAGTCCTTGCAGGTTCTGCCGTACAGGTTTCATTGCGGCATTTCTGGCACACTACCTTCTTGCGGGTGATTTGCTTTGGTAGGTGGATTCTTTCGCATCAAGAATCACCATTTTATTCATGTATTTCATTGTATCTAGAAATGGTCCATCAACCAAAAACTTGTATATTCTTTCAGACTTAGAGACAGTGTGGTATTATTCGACCTTAGAGTCGCGCTTAGTAGTATTGCGGTTTTCTTGCTGCTTTTTGAGCTTTCCTTGATTTTGATCCTCGCCACTTGGCGTTGTATATTATCATATCATCGTGTGGTTGTGACCGTCGATTGACGAAGAGCTAGCTCCCGCTTGGGGATGCCTTTATCATTTTATATATTGTTATTCATGTTGTACCCCATTCGGGGCCAGTTTTACAAGAGAAACTCTGCCGAAAATTTTAGAAAAGACTGTACGGTTTTCAAATGCACATTCGGCTTAGTTATTTAAAAACCTTGATTTCAAACATGTTTTTCTTCACTTCTTTAAACCAGTTTTCTTTACTTATTCTCAAAAATGGTTTTAGATTTCTGGGCTTTTGGCTTACTTGGATCAGATGGAGTCCTATAGACTTCATATGGTTCAAGGGCCAGTCACGTGCTCTTTCGGGTCGTGACACTAGGAGAGCCGTTACACAAAGCCCTCGTCCAAGGCAGGAGATTTACTGGTAGTTACTCCAGTAGTATCTCAGGGTGTTCTGGGCTTCACTCCGACACGACTTATACTGCTATTGGGGGTCTGACGTTACCAGCCCCCTAGGCCGGATATGCGATACTCATAGACGAACAGACCGGACTGTATGTATATTGTCTCTGTTAGGCTCACTAGGGTTCCTGGATGAGTTCGCTCATCGGCTTCCCTTGAGGTCAGTACATGGGCAGCCGTTACGCACAACTAGTGCCGCTGACGGCTTGTGGTTAAACCCACTTCCAGGGTACTGACGAGTCATTAGAGTCCCCCACAGATAGTTTTCCAAGTTCGGGCGAAACGTTGTAGAGGTCGTATGGTTTTATGGCAGGGTTCGGAAAATGCACTTGCGTTTACGCACGTGTCATATTTCGGGCGGATAATACTGGTGGGCTTTGGTTTAAGCCAGATCCATGTATTATATTATGTAGATATAATATCTTTATCTCTGTTGCATTTGTATTCGGTCGTAATACAAATGCGGGTATGTTTATACTGTTACGGGGTTATCCTGAAATTTGTTTCGAGATCGCTTTTGGAAGTTGCCAGTTTTCAGTTTTCTATCGCCCGCTTTAACATTCGGTTAAATGCGGATTTATCTTTTCGTCACTAGGATAAGTCATGAGGGTGAGTCGTGGTTCTAGAAGTTTCTAGATGGTGACTAGGATGATGAGGTGGCTAGTGACTCATTAGTGCATTTAATGTTCATTTAATGATAGCATGACTAGGTTAGATGATGCATTAGTGCATTAATGATATGTGCAAGGTGTCTTGTGACTCATTTCTATTGATTAATCTTATAGTCACCTTCCCCTCTCCTACACTCACCTCCCTCCTCCTCATAAGTGGCTGGCCATTCATTTTGGGGAGGATTATGGTTGTTAGAAAAAGAATATAGTTTTGGTTCATGAAAATTTGTATACTCATTTTCTCATTTACCTGATCCAAAAGGCAACTTCATTAACCGTTCGTCCATAGCTTTGGACGAAGCGAGACAAAATGTTCTACTCATTCTCTACATCAATCTTGGTCATCTCTTTTAGCAAACTTGATGATCGAGTTGCCTCGGTTCAGAGGCGGGAGCCCGTTTAAAGATCCGTCGACGTGGTGCCACCTGGACGAGGAGACTGGAGATTCAGGAGATCGGAGCAGCCGCAACAAAGCGTGGGATGATGGTTGAAGACCAAAGGACTCAGATCGTTCGGTATAACATTTCCACCCACTTTGTAGTTTGTTAGTTTAGCTTTAATGGCAGATCCGGGTTATAGTATACGATAACGCCAGTTTAAAAGTTTTTGTTCCGCAATTAGCTTCTGAAAGACGGCCGGGGCGCTACCGTAGACTTACATGTGTATATATCTATATATGATATCTATTTAGGCGTTGCTTATATTTTGCATCCGTGCTAGTCCAGCCTCCGCTCTGTCGTTAGTTAAGTAACCTAACGGGTAATGACGGGGCCCCGTGGCGAATGCGGATGGCATAAGCGTACGTCATATTT
The DNA here is from genome assembly GCA_030015575.1 of Agapanthus africanus. NCBI lineage: Eukaryota > Viridiplantae > Streptophyta > Magnoliopsida > Asparagales > Amaryllidaceae > Agapanthus > Agapanthus africanus. The sequence continues at coordinate 699,225,794 of CM057338.1, forward strand.
TCGTTGTTTTCTGCAGTGGTAGGATTAACTGATGGGACGCATTAAATTAATGCAAGAAAACAAACCTAAAAGACGTTGTTGGAACAATTTTCAAAAAGCTGTTATTGCAAGGACATTCACTTTTGTTTTGTATAGAGATATTCGGTTATGAATGCCCAGCACCTCATTCGACGAGGCAAGGGCCGAGATCCCTTCATCGGGAGTGACCCCATGGACAAAAGGTTTGCGTCAGGGTAATAACTTCATTATAGTCGATTATTCTTGCTTTGCATCGAGGTATTCAGTTTAGAATATCCTGCACCTCATTCGACGAGGAAAGAGCCGAGATCCCTTTACAGGGAGTGACCTTTTTAGCAAAAGTATTCGCCCCTATATTTTTAAAAAAAAAGGCAACCAGGTTCCTTCAACGATATCAAGTTCATTACGTTAACGGTTTTTTCGCCAAAAACCCAGCCGTAGCCCTCCGTCATTTCCTACAAGTACTACTAAGTATTCGAGCTGCGTATTTTGGCATTGTCAAGGCGTAGTGATCGGTAGCTAAGTATTGCTTGTTTGCAGCTTTATTTTTCGGATTATTTAGGACAGTCGCATAGCTATGTTGGCATTGTCAAGAGATATGTGGGTGGGTCTAAGTTAATTAAGATAATGACGGACCGAACTTGACTAGCGGTTTATGATATGTTGGCATTGTCAAGGTCATAAACCGTTAGGGGCAAAAATCCACATCGGGAGCTTCTAAAGAAACTGAAACTTGCAGATTTAGCATACCTTCTGGAGTGTGGTGACTAAAGTGGATTTCATCTAGGTCATCGTACAATGATAGTTGGATCCCGATCCCACTGATGAGTTGGATTACTCTCGGGATATTATTTCACTTAACAATCAATGCTATAAACCAAGTAGGTGTCTAGAACGGTGTTAGCGGGGCTACGCCTCCAGGGAAAAGAGGTTACTTAATTAAGGAACTTCGCGAAAGCGTTGCAAAACCTCCCTCGAAGTACCAACACTATCCTAGCTGAAAGGTTAAGCAAGTATTGTGACGTGCGATTAATCCTGACTAGTTCTTCTTTTAAGGTTTGAAGAAGAATTTAAGGAGACAGTGGGAGCCATCCTGATTAGATAAATTAATAAACCAATCTAATCTTGCAAGAGCGCACGCTGAGTGTTTCTTTTCTCTCTCCAGGTAGCAACCATTTCACGCCCTAATAAAGATAATAAAATGTATCGCTTGACCGATCCGAATTCTTATTCGGTGCTGGGGAACGTTGGTTCGGCTCTAACTTGTGACAACAGTCATAAATTTGAGCAAGGCAAAGAGAATTGTATGGATTCCAAGGATACCCGGTTGAAGAAGAAGCATGGTTTTGCGTCTACGTCAGGTGTTCTTGTAATTGAGAACTGCTTTACGGTCAGCCCGACCTCCTGGGTATTTGATACCGGATCAGGATCTCATATCTGTAACTTATTGCAGGGACTGAGAAAAAGTAAGAAAGTTACACCTGGTAATATGTCGCTCAGGGTAGCGAACGGAGCACAAGTTAATGTTGCAGCCGCCGGTGAATATCACCTAGTGTTGCCAAATGGCAATACTATGATTTTGAACGATTGCTACTATGTACCTTCCATGGTTTGCAACATCATATCAGTTTCTTTACTCGATAAAGATGGATATAACTTTGTTCTTGATAAAAATATCATGAACATTTACCTTCATAAGGTACTGGTTGCAGAAGGTACACTGTGTAATGGTATCTACGTTCTAAATCAGAATACAGTTCTCAATGTACAAAACACACGCAAGAGGAAGAGTTCAGATACGAACGAATCCTACTTATGGCATTGTAGACTTGGTCATATCGGAGAGAAATGACTAAGTAAGTTGCATAAAGATGGACTCTTGAATACGTTCGAGTTTTCATCTTATGAAACTTGTCAGTCTTGTCTCAAAGGAAAGATGACCAAATCTCCGTTCACCGGACATGGAGAAAGGGCAGCAGAGCTCTTGGAACTCATACACAGTGATGTATATGGTCCAATGTCTATACATGCAAGGGGTGGGTTCTCGTACTTCATCACATTCACTGACGATCTCTCTAGGTTCGGATATGTGTATCTGATGAAACAAAAATCTGAAACTTTTGAGAAATTCAAGGCATTCAAAAACGAAGTAGAGAACCAGACAGGCAAAAGTATCAAGATCCTCCGGTCTGATAGAGGAGGGGAGTACTTAAGCACGGAATTCCGAGATTACTTAAAAGAGAATGGTATTCTCTCTCAATTTACTCCTCCTTATACACCACAGCACAACGGTGTATCGGAGAGAAGGAATCGTACCCTATTGGATATGGTTCGATCCATGATGAGTAATGCTGAGTTACCTCTTTCATTCTGGGGACTTGCGCTAGAAATAGCGGCATACTTACTGAATCAGGTTCCGTCTAAATCCGTGCCTAAGACTCCATATGAAATATGGAGTGGTAAAAAACCGTATCTTGAACGTATTAAGATATGGGGTTGTCTGGCCTAAGTAAAAGTACAAAATCCGGACAAGCTTAAGGCACGGTCAGTTTTGTGCAAGTTTGTGGGATATCCTAGAAATTCTCTGGGATATTTGTTCTACCACACTGAGGAACGGAAGGTGTTCGTTGCTCGTCGCACCACCTTTTTAGAGTGGAAATTTCTTGCAAAAGAAATAAGTGGGAGCACGGTAGAACTGGATGAAATATCTAATCCACAAACTCAAACTGAGGATTTAGAAGAGCCAGAAAATTCAATAGTCCCAGACGAACCTCAGCCACTCCGCAGATCTGGTAGGATTTCTCGTCCACCCGAGAGATACTACGGTTTTCTCATAGACGGGGATCGAGAGGATTGCATCTTGGAAGAAGATGACCATACCAGTTTCAGGAAGGCCATTATCAGTAGGGACTCTGATAAGTGACTGGAAGAAATGCAATCCGAAATGGAGTCCATGTACACCAATAAAGTGTGGACCTTGGATATTGCTCCACCTGGGGTAAAACCCGTTGGATGCAAATGGATCTACAAAAGGAAACTTGGTGTAGATGGGCAGGTGGAAACCTATAAGGCTAGACTCGTTGCAAAAGGTTTTTGTCAAAGACCTGGTGTGGACTATGACGAAACTTTTTCTCCAGTAGCTATGCTCAAATCCATTTGGATCCTACTTGCCATTGTTGCCTTCCATGACTATGAAATCTGGCAGGTGGACGTTAAAACGGCTTTTCTAAACGGCTGTTTGGAAGAGTGCGTTTACATGGATCAGCCAGAAGGTTTCATAAATAGTGGGAGCAGCGGGAAGGTGTGCAAGTTGCTTAAATCCATTTATGGATTAAAGCAGGCATCACGGAGCTGGAACATCTGTTCTGATGAGGCAATCAAGGAATTTGATTTCATCAAGAACGAAGATGAACCTTGTGTCTATAAGAAGATTATTGGATGAACTGTCGTGTTCCTAGTCTTGTACGTGGACGACATTCTTTTGATAGGAAATGACAATCCTATGCTATAATCGGTCAAGCTATTCTTGTCACAACGGTTCTTTATGAAGGACCTGGGTGATGCCTCATACATTCTGGGGATCAAGATCTACAGAGATAGATCCAAGAGACTGCTGGGCCTTTCGTAGTCCAGGTACATAGAGACCGTACTAAAGAGATTTAGTATAGAAGATTCCAAGCGCGGTAATATACCCGCATTGCACGTAATCACCCTCTCCAAAAAGATGTCTCCTAAGAATGACGAGGAGAGAGTTCGCATGAGCACTATACCCTACGCTTCGGCGGTAGGATCTATAATGTATGCGATACTATGTACAAGACCAGATGTAGCTTACGCGCTGGGCGTGGTGAGCCGGTATCAGTCAGACCCAGGTAAGGACCACTGGACGGCAGTGAAGAACATTCTTAAGTACCTAAGAAGGACTAAGGAGATGTTCCTGGTTTACGGTAATGGAGACCTCAGGGTCGAGTCCTTTACCGATTCAAGCTTCCAGAGTGACAAAGATGACAGCAAATCTGTCTCGGGTTTTGTGTTTACCCTCAACGGAGGGGCGGTGTGTTGGAGGAGTTCCAAACAGGATACCGTCGCAGACTCGACGATAGAGGCTGAATACATTGCTGCAAGCGATGCCGCAAAAGAGGCGGTCTAGATGAAGAAGTTCATTAGTGAACTTCAAGTGGTTCCGTCCATTGTTGACCCAATACCTTTGTATTGCGATAAAAATGGTCTATAGCTTTAGCGAAGGAACCAAGGTCCCATCAGAAATCTAGACACATCTTAAGGCGGTATCACCTGATCAGGGAGATCATTGATCGCCAGGAGATCGAGGTATGGAGAGTGGACACAAAACACAACACGGCGATCCATTCACAAAGGCCTTCCCTCAAACACAGTTGGAGCGACTTTTTGAGCTATTGGGTATGCGGTACGCCAGCAGCTGGCCCTAGTGCAGACGTTGGGTATGCGGTACGCCAATTACTGGCCTTTAGTGCAAGTGGGAGATTGTTAGATATGTATGCCCTAGAGGCCATTATTGTATAGTACTAGTTTGTATAATATATTTTGGACGCTTGGGATATATATACGGTTTTACGACAGTCTTGCTCGATATAGTAGTATACTACTTGGTTTGTTTCTATCTTAATATGTGTATATGTTTCTTTTAACATATCGCTAATACATATTGATGGAGCCCTTAGGATCTTTTGCTTGACTACCGGCGTTGTGATGGCGATCACACTAGTGGGGGTTGGGTAGTCTATAAGCACATCCTTATCTTGGTCCCTGGTCGTAGGATTATCGAGATAGGGCATCGATACTCCAGAGTAGACTGGTGCATACGCTTCTCTTCCCAGTAGGGGAGATGGTCTGTCCCACAGCCATCAGTACGTCGTACTAGAGATAGTATGCGGGTGCTCGTTAGGTTACGAGTACACTGGATAGGACTCGTCGGGAACTGTTAGTTGGTATTATACCTATCGTCAGTTAACAGTTCCCAGGTGACATGAGTACAGCTTAGTCCGCTGACTTGACACTGTCACTTCGCCTCGAGTGTGTTCCCACTATTCTTTGATTACTACCCTACCACGGCTCTATTGAGTCGTGCAAACAGGTAGTAGTTGGGTGCAGTTCCGAAGCACTTAGAGGCAGTGACGGTTAGACAGGATTCGTCTCTCCCGGTATTGGGGGTTGATATCGCGCTGTGTCTAGGAGAGCCATTACACATAGTCGTCCATGGCCAGGGCAAGCGAGATATACTGGTAGGTTTCCAGTGTTATCTCAGGGTGTTCTGGGCAACACTCTGACACGACTTGTACCGCTATTAGGGGACTGACATTTACCACCCCCTTAGGCCCGCCATGCGATATTCTCAGATGAATAGACCGGACTGTACGGAGATTGTCACATACAGGCTCAGTAGGAGTTCGGATGGGTTCACCTCACCAGTCTTCTTATCGGCATCTACCGGGGGACCGTTACGTACAGCTAGTGCCACTTGCGGTCTGTGGTTAACCCTACTGCCAGCGTAGTATCGAGTCTTTAGAGTCCCACACAGAGGGTTATTCTCCTTTGGGCAAAACAGAGTAGAGGTCGCATGGTTTTGCGACGGGGTTCGTTCACATCCGCGCACTTGTGCACGTTTGGTGTCCGGACAGTTATTACTAGCGGGATTTGGTTTAAGCCAGATCCTTGTATATGTTTTGGGGTTAGTTTTATCTCATTGTATTCGTGTTCCTCGGAACACGGATGCGGGTGTGTATGCACAGTTGACTGAGGCAGAGGCAGAGGATTCTCATTAGGATTATGGTACGGGTGTGTATGCACAGTTGACTGTTGTCTTTTTCCAAACCCTAATGAGAATAGGAAATATGATTAATAATATTAGTTAACAATTATTGTGCCATGGTTGAGTTGAATTCTTGACTTTTGTTGACTTGTTGACTTTGTTGACCGGTTGACCAAAATGGACTTGTTGACCATCATCATTTGTTTTCAAAGATGCTTCTTATTCTTTGCAAAAGCATTTAATGAATGAAATGATAATGGTCATTCATCAACTCACCATCACAAATTGTTAATTATTATTATTATTATTATTATCATTTTTCTAAAATATGAGAGCAAGGTTGTAAAATGGTATCATTCTCACTTGCATCTTCTCTCTCATCCATTGCTCTCCTTCTTCCTCTAGCTCAAGGAAAAATCCCTCTCATGAGTTGAGAACCATTTTCCTTTGAGATAAAACACCAAGACCACTCTCTACTTATCCTAAGGTTGAAGGTTTAGCAAACCTAACACTTTAGTTACCTCAAGATCGAGGAAGGAGCTCAAGGTAGAGGCCCTCGGGTGGATCTTTCTTCAGCAAGAGAAGGCGACGAGGAGAACCATCCAACCCACTCCAAGGAGAAGAAGAGAAGGAGTTCAAGACTAGGTATAACCCTCATACAGAGTAGGTAAAGCTTGTAGTTGTTGCTAGTGTGTTGTTTAGCAAAGATCCGGTTTGTAGTCCATGTTACCAAAACCCTAAAATTTTGATTTTTACCTATTCCGCCTCCCCGAAAGAACCGGGGTTGGTAACGTGGATCTAACATCATTAAATCAATGAACGCAAATTCCACCTAAGCCCTCCATGTCATCAACCTTCTAGAAGCTTCTCGAGTAATTATGAGAACGCCCCTCCTATCCGTGAAAACACGGAAATACTTTAAACTGTATAAATCCAATAATCCGATACTAGAATCAGGCTTAAACCAAAGACCGCTAGTAAAAACTGTCCGAACATCGTACGTGCGTAAAAACACGTATGCGTCCGAACCCTGTCATAAAACCATACGACCACTGTATCGTTTCGCCCGAAGCAGGGAAACTCTCTGTGTGGGACTCTAAAGACTCGACTACTACGCTGGCAGTGGGTTTAACCTCAGACCGCAAGCGGCACTAGCTGTACGTAATGGTCCCCAGGTAGATGTCGATAAGAAGGCCGATGAGGAAACCCATCCGAACTCCTACTGAGCCTGATGTGACAATCTCCGTACAGTCCGGTCTGTTCGTCTAGGACTATCGCATATCTGGCCTAGGGGGCGGCAAGCGTCAGTCCCCTAAAAGCGGAATAAGTCATGTCGGAGCGAAGCCCATTACACCTTGAGAAACTACTGGAAAACCTACCAGTAAATCTCGCTTTCCCTGGCCAGGGACTTTGCGTAATGGCTCTCCAGACACAGCGCGATATCAACTCCCAATACCTGGAGAGACGAATCCTGTCTAACCGCCACTGCCTCCAAGTGCTTCGGGACTGCACCCAACTGCAACCTGTTTGCACGACTCCTTTGAGCCGTGGTAGGGTAGCAATCTAAGAACAGTGGGAACACACTCGAGGCGAAGCAGCAGTGTCAAGTCTATGGACTATGCTATACTCATTTCACCTGGGAACTGTTAACTGACGACGGGTATAATACCAACCAACAGTTCCCTGTGAGTCCTGTCCGGTGTACCTGTAACCCAACGAGCACCTGTATACTATCTCCAGTACGACGTACTGATGGCTGTGGGACAGACCATCTCCCCAACTGGGATGAGAAGCGTACACACTAGTCTACTCCGGAGTATCGATGCCCTGTCTCGATAATCCTACGACTAGGGACCTGAGAAAAGATATGCTTGTAGACTACCCAGCCCCCACTAGTGTGACTGCCATCACAACGCTGGTAGTCAAGCAAGATCCTAAGGGCTCTATCAATACGTACACACATATTAAGATAGATATAAACCAAGTAGCATACTACCATGTTTAGCAAGACTTTTAATATAACTGTGAATATCCCAAGCTTCAATTAACTAATATACAAGCTAGTATGATACAATAATGACCCCTAAGGCATATACACTAACAATCTCCCACTTGCACTAGGGCCATGTACTGGCATATCGAAGACCGATCATCTCGAGTAGCCTCTTGAACTGAATTTGAGGAAAGACCTTTGTGAATGGATCAGCAGTGTTCTCCTCTGTAGCAACTCTCTGGACCTCAATCTCCCGGCGATCTATGATCTCCCTGATCAGGTGATACCGCCTTAAGATGTGTCTGGACTTCTGATGGGACCTGGGTTCCTTTGGTAAAGCTATAGCTCCGTTGTTGTCGCAATACAACGGTATTAGATCAATAATGGTAGGAACCACCTGAAGTTCTGTTAGGAACTTCTTCATCCAGACCGCTTCTTTTGCGGCATCGCAAGCAGCAATATACTCCGCTCGAGTCAGCAACGGTGTCCTGCTTGGAACTCTTCCAGCACACCGCCCCTCCATTGAGGGTAAAGACATAACCTGACATGGACTTGGAGTCATCCTTATCACTCTGGAAGCTGGAATCAGCAAAGGCCTCGATCTTGAGGTCTTTTCCGCCATAAACCAAGAACATCTCCTTAATCCTTCTCAGGTACTTGAGAATGTTCTTTACTGCTATCCGGTGCTTCTCCCTTAGGTCTGACTGATACCTGCTTACCACGCTCAGTGCGTAAGCTACATCTGGTCTGGTGCACATCGCATACATTATAGAGCCTACCGCAGAAGCGTAGGGTATAATATACATGCGATCCCTTTCCAAATCAGTCTTGGGAGACATCTCTTTGGAGAGGGTGATTCCGTGACAAGCCGGTAGATTACCGCGCTTAGAATCTTCCATACTGAATCTTTTCAGTATAGTGTTGATATACCTGGACTGCGAAAGTCCCAACATCCTCTTGGATCTATCACGATAGATCCGGATCCCCAGAATGTAAGAGGCATCATCCAGGTCTTTCATGGAGAACCTGTGTGAGAAGAATCCTTTGACAGTTTGTAGCATAGGAATGTCATTTCCTATCAAGAGAATGGCATCCACGTACAAGATGAGGAATACGACAGTTCGTGCTACAATTTTACTATATATACATAGTTTATCTGGATTTTTGATAAAGTCATATTCTTTGACCGTTTCATCAAAACAGATGTTCCAACTCCGCAATGCCTGCTTTAGTCTATAAATGGACTTAAGCAACTTGCACACTTTCCCGCTGCTCCCTCTCTGATTGAAACCTTCTGGCTGATCCATATAGACGCACTCTTCTAAATTACCATTTAGAAAAGTCGTCTTTACGTCCATCTGCCAGATTTCATAATCATGGAAGGCAGCAATGGCAAGAAGGATACGAATGGATTTGAGCATAGCCACTGGAGAAAAAGTTTCGTCATAGTCCAAACCAGGTCTTTGACGAAAACCCTTTTCTTCCACCTATCCATCTACACCAATCTTTTTCTTGAAGATCCATTTACATCCTATGGGTTTTACCCCATCTGGAGCAAAGTCCAAAGTCCATACTTTGTTGGTGTACATGGACTCCATTTTGGTCCGCATTGCATCCAGCCATCGTACCGAGTCGCCGCTCTGGATGGCCTGCTGGAAGCTAGTAGGTTCATCATCATCAATGATGCAATTCTCTCTATCCCCATCTATGAGAAAACCATAGTATCTCTCAGGCGGATGAGACGGCCTACTACTCCTGTGGAGGGGTGCGGGAATGTCCTGTTCTTCTTGAACCGCTGGTTCTACCAAACTTTCAGTAGTAGTTTGTGGTTCTGGAATTTCTTCCAGTTCTATTTCGCTCCCACTTGTTTCCTTTTCTAAAAAATGATGTTCTAGAAAGTGGGCATGACGAGAAACAAAAACCTTTTGTTCCTCTGCGTAATAGAAGAAATACCCCTTGGAGTTCTTTGGATATCACTACAAACTTAAACTGTACTGATCGTGCCTCGAGTTTGTCCGCATGCTACTTTTTAACAAAAGCTAGACATCCCCATATCTTCAGATGCTGAAGATAGGGTTTCTTCCCACTCCACATCTGATATGGCGTGGTAGTCACAGTCTTGGTAGGAGCTCTGTTCAAAAGATATGCCGCTGATTCTAGCGCATAACCCCAGAAAGATCGTGGTAACTCAGCATTACTCATCATGGAACGTACCATATCCAATAGGGTTCGATTCCGTCTCTCCGATACACCATTATACTGTAGAGTGTATGAAGGAGTAAGCTGAGAGAGAATTCCTTTCTCTTTTAGGTAACCTAGGAACTCGGCACTTAAGTATTCACCACCTTGATCAGATCTCAGTGTCTTGATACTTTCGCCGGTTTGGTTTTCTACTTCATTCTTATACTCTTAGAATTTCTCAAAGGCCTCGGATTTATGTTTCATCAAGAAAATGAATCCGTACCTAGAGTAATCATCCGTAAAAGTAATGAAATATGAAAAACCACCTCTTGCATGTTTAGAAATTGGACCACATACATCGCTGTGTATGAGTCCTAAGAACTCGCTCGCTCTTACTCCATGTCCAGTGAATGGAGTCTTTGTTATCTTTCTTTTGAGACATGATTGAAAAATGGTATAAGATTGATATTCGAACGGATCCAAATATCCTTCTCTATGTAACTTAGTAAACCTTGTCTCATTGATGTGACCTAGTCTACAATGCCATAAAAAAGCCTTATTTAAATCCGGAGACTTTCTTTTTAGTGTGTTCTGGACATTGAAAATCTGTAATTGGTTTAAGACATTGATCAGTCGAAAATATTGCATATTTTAACCGGCAATTTCCTTATCATTTGCATCCATATAGAAGTGTACGGTATTCATAATTCACATATTAGCAAATCGGTCGCAAAATATCAGATTACATGTATTCGACCTTAAAACCGGCATTTCTAGGGAAATTGACTGCATGGCATATTTTCTATATATCGCAACCCGTGTTTCGAAGTCTGTGCAGGAAAAGAGAAGCTTGCTCGACCATTACACCGCTCGTAAACTCACTAAATGCAAATCTGGTACTAATCCAAAGGAGCAATCACAATTCAGCATATCATACAAAGCCCTAAACAGCAGCCTAAGTACACAGCAGAAGATCCAAAGTCCAAGTCCCTCAAGTAGCCGCGGATCCGCGGCATGGGCTTGCTAAGGCCGCGGATCCGCGGCTCATTGATGACATCACCTCTCAAATTTTGTACCACAACTCCTGTTTCAGGGCCTACTGTTCAGAAATGCACTCCTACTTCCAGAAGACTCCAGATACTTCCACCAGATCAGCAAACACATTGAGTTTCACTAAACTAGCCTAATCATTCTAGAACTTTCCCTAAACCCTAGCTTAAACCCTAAGCTAGCTCCTAACAAACTCCTTCTAGAAACTCCTCAACAAACTTTTGGAGGGAAAGGGAAATTCAAACTTAAACCTAGGGTTTGGGAGTTCTATAAATAAGACCCTAGGCTCATTATCCCAATTATTATTCAACCTTGGGAATTATTCATCCAATTAGTGAATCTATCCCCAATCTCCCTCTCTCTTCATCTTCTTCTTCCACAAGTCTAGTGACAGGGCTTGTGTGAAAACCTAACCCTAATTCCAACTCCAAAAATCAAGAATCCCGAGTACCCATTAAGCAAGAAGCCCGACAACCTTTAGGAGCGGAGCCGATCTTCAACAGAGCAAGCGATCCGAGCCGATCCACGACTCATGAAGCCGAGCGACGCCCGATCAACAATCTAGATTCTTCTTCTTGTAGTTCTTGAAGCGAATGTAATCAAAATTGTTGAGATAAATAAAGGTGATATTCTTTTATCTTGTTTTCTTTAAATTCCGCATCATGATATCTTTATAATTTGTGAATCTTTTCTGTGTGGTGATGTGTGAATAAAACTCCGCTCGTCGAGGAGTCGAGACGGTTAATAGAATGATGATGTAACATAACTTTAATCGATTCTTGATTCCTACGATGGTTTGTAAACCCTAGCAAGTTCAAGAACCGACAATCCAATTTCGTTACGATACTTTCTTGAATGATATCGCTCGAAATTGGGGAGTTAGGATCGTTTCTTGAAATTGCTAGAGGCTAGAATGTGAATGATATCGACAACGGAACAAGGGATAAGATGAAACCCTAGTTTCACGAGAAAACCCTAACTCTTGTCGATCATCATCGATCTAGTATCAATCCTTCGAAGGACAAGAATACGAAATCTTTAGATTACATCGCGTCTATAGACCCGATCGATTCCTACGAGCCTCTTTAGATTCTTGACTGTTGATTGGAAATATTATCAAAACACCGATTCTTGATTGTTTATAGTTTCTTGATTCTTGAATAAAGAATAGTGACACTCGAATACAAATCATTCTTGAATCATGTTTTCTTTTATTGTTGCTTAACTTTTCATTTCAAACGTATCAAAGATATAAATGAATCGTGCAATCCCTGTGGACGATCCGCACTCACTACAAACTACATCCGACACCGTAGTTTGATTGCGGTCAAAAATATTTTTTGGTTGTGATTTCTTTACAATTTTATACAAACACAACGGAAAAACGATCAATCAAAATGGCGCCGTTGCCGGGGATCGCGCTAATTCATTTACATTTTTAGTTTGAAGTGAAAGAATTATTACATTTTACTTCTTGAAATCAAAATTCGTACAAACTCTTATACGTGTGTTGTGAATTGATTGCAAGGTGATCTGGAGCTTACTGGGAGTCTGGAAAATTATTTGGGATATACCAGAGAGCTGGAGATAGCAACAGAAAGCATCTGAAGAAGTTTGATCCAGTGAACCCACAACCTGAGCGCGGAAGAGCGGCGATTGCTCACACTCTGCGGCGGAACCGCGGTGTACTAGGGGGTTCTCTGAAAAATTTTCAGTGCAGGTACTTTCTTGCTCTCTCCCCTCTCTTCTTTTAGCTCCAACTAACACTTTGCTGCAGGATTCTTTGCAAATAATCGCAGCGCCGCAAAAGCAAAATTAAAATTGTGTGTGATTTTGATTTCTTGGTTGTTTGCATTCTAATACGGAAATTTAAGGGGCACGGCCAAATCCAAATTAGGTGGGGATTTCATTACCCTTCCTAGGCCCCGAAAATCGCAAAACTTGCATCCGCATTACCCTCATTAACTAAAAGAAATCTAGAGAAGACTCTAAGGACTGTCGCGCTCAATTAGGACAAGAGTGGGCCGTAGGTAATTCATTGCTTATCCGCGTTTTCTTGTGGTGCCTAAGGCGAGTGTGTCTAAGGCTAGTGGTTTTTAATTAGGCCCACTACTTACGTAGTGGAGTACCTTCTCACTTACCTGGCACTTATCCGGCCACAGGGGGACAAAGAGGCAGTGGAGGATTCTATCCTGCGACTTGCCTTTTCGCAGTTAGGAGCGGTCTAGAGCCGGACCTAGGTGACCACTAGATTCTAGGGTTGTGTGCTGCATCTGTTTTGTCGCATCATTTTTTCAAAATCCGTCCCTTTTTCAAAAGCAAACACCGCATTCATTCATTACCCCTAATTATAAGCCAACGCTGCCACTTGTACTAACCCTTTTTAGTGCAAGATAGGCTGGACATGGGATTCTAGTGCCCGTTTAGTCCGCGTACCCTTTATCGACTCCGAAGTCGATAGTTCTCCATTTACCTTTTCTTTACCTACTACCACACCCATACCGATGGATCCGAATCCATCAAACTTCTTTGACCCTAATCTGCCGCCGTCCGTTGGTGCGCAGAATCCACCCCACATTTCCCTCCAGGAAAGATGCTATCCACATAGAGGTCCTCTTTCGACCTGCTTATCCACACCACCAGCCAATGGGGATAACTTTGAGATTAAGCCCCAGTATATCAATCTTTTACCCAAATTCCACGGACTCGAGACTGAGGACGCTTACGTTTTCATTACCAAATTTGAAAACGTATGCGCAATGATGGGTACGTCACAACTTTCAGTGGATGCGATGCGTCTACGACTTCTTCCATTTACATTGTACGATATAGCCGAGAAGTGGCTATATAACACTACCGCACATTCTATTACGAATTGGGAAGAATTCGTCGCTGCATTCCTTAAGAAATTTTACCCACACCAAAAGACAGCTCGAATCCGTAGCGAACTAAACCAATTTGCCCAGCTCCCTGCTGAACCATTCTCTAAATACTTTGAACGTTTCAAGGATCTATTGGTTCAATGTCCTCATCACGGCATCCCGAGATGGGAGCTTTGCCGAATCATATATGAGGGCAGTAACCCTAGCACTAAACAGAGCCTTGAAAACATGTGTCAAGGTACATTTATGACTAAGGATGATGGGGAAGCTTGGCGATACTTAGAAGAGTTCGCTGAAAAGTCACTACAGTGGGAGAGTGGAACCCAACCATTGAATAGGGGTGGCGTACACCAAATAGATGTGTCCATAGGTGTTCGAGCAGAAATGGCAGCAATGCAAAAGAAGCTCGACGCTATGGAACACAAATTTGCAGCAGCCTCCCTAAACCAAATGTCACTTTCCAAAACTGTATGTAGCTGCTGTTCTGATCCGTCTCACTTGACGGAAGAATGTCCGTTTCAAGGTCGTGAGCATACCAATGCCGCATTTCAACGACCTAGAAACGATCCTTTTTCTTCCACATATAATCAGGGTTGGAAGAATCACCCTAATTTTTCTTGGAACCAATCACAATCACAAAACACGGTTCCAAACCAAAACAATTTTCAAAGGGTTCCTCCGCCACAACAGCAGCCACAACTTCAATTGAGTCAGCACCCCTTTCAAGCACATAATTTTCAAAATCCGGTCAACACACCTGCACTGTCTAGTCCTTTACAGTTGACCGGGACTGATGAATCCTCTTCTTTTGCACAATACATGAATTTGATCTTAACAAATATCATGCAAGTTTCGGCTGAAATGAAATCTTCCGTCGATGACATGAAGAGAAACTCTGCGTCCCAAAGCGAGAGTATTAAATCGATGGAAGAAGAAATTGCACGATTAAAAGCCGAAATTAGTGCAAGAGAGAAAGGGAAACTTCCAGCTCAACCCTTACCCAATCCTGGCTATTCACATCATGTGAATGCAATCACCACGTTGAGATCTGGACGAGTGCTTAGCAATCATGTTGGGGAAGAAGTTGATGATACTAAAAATCATATCAACACCCCGGCTGAGATCTTTCCACACATACACACTTCCACTTCTGACCCCAGTTCTTCTACCCTACCACCTTCTTCCGAGCCTATTCTCCATTTCCCAAAAGGCTCGCCGCTACAGCCCACCTCTTTTACCCCTCCACGGACGATTCCTACTTCTATTCTGGGATCGGTTCCACACACACTTCCTTCTCCTATGATGGACCCAGCGCTTATTGCTAAAGCACCTTATCCTAATCGGTTAAGGGCTAACACACCAAGTCCACAAATGGAGAAGATCACTGAGATGTTTAAACAGGTTAACATCAATATCCCTCTTCTAGATGCTATCCAACAAGTCCCTGCATATGCTAAAGTTCTTAAAGACTTTTGCACTAGAAAGAGGAAGAAACAAATGCCCAAGAAGATATTCATGGCAAAAACAGTAGACACAGCTTTCCCCCAGCAATTACCAAGGAAACGTAAGGATCCTGGATATCCTACTATTTCCATCTCTATTGGGGAGAAACACATTAACCGTGCTCTACTAGATCTTGGGGCAAGTGTTAACCTGCTTCCTTTCTCAGTTTATGAGCAGTTAGGAGTCGTTGAGTTAAAACCATCTCCTTGCACTCTCCAGATGGCTGACCGATCAATCACCAGACCTAGGGGTGAACTAGAGGATGTGTTAATAAAAATCGGGGAATTTATTTTCCCTGTGGATTTTATTGTAATTGATACACAGCCTGTAGCGAACTCACGGAATCAAATTCCGGTGATTTTAGGTCGCCCCTTTTTGGCCACTTCCAATGCTATCATCAATTGTCGTAACGGTTCTATGACCCTATCTTTCGGGAATAGGACAATTGAGATGAACATTTACAAGTTAGGAAGTGTACCCTCTGAACCTACTGCTCAGGTTTGTTCTGTCGACTTAATGGATGTCGACAGCAGCGAATTTAATGATCCTCCTGATACCGATCTTGACTCTTTTCATACGTTATTGTTTGACCCAACTATGTATCATACACATACGGACGCTTCCACCGAGATGTCCGGGTCAACAATTAACACTGATTATGAACTGTTTTTAGAGTCTGAAGATCACCCCGCACTTTGTGATGACATTATTCTTCGGGGTATAAATGAAACTTTTGAGGAGATCTTCGCTGATGAACTCGCATTTCTGAATAACACGGGTGTTGAGATGAATCATGTCCCACTCACTGAAATTGAACCTCCACCCCTTCTTCTGAATTGTAAGAAGAATGCGAGTAATCCATCACATACACTGCATCGTCTCTCCAAAATGAGACGCACACACATTCTCTTCCACCACTTACCTTTTCCCCACATTTTCTTCCACCAACCCGAGCACTGCATTGATAAATTTTTTGAATGGTTGGTGTTGACATTCGGTCTTTGCAAAGCTTGGCATCGACCAATGATTTTTGACCCCCACTTGTGATTTTCAAAGCTTAACATTGCATAACTCAAGTTTGGAGGGGGTATACATTTTTTTTGGCTCTTGAAAAGAAAAGTTTTACAAAATTTTGAGCCAAAAATAAGTTTGGGGGAGGTTCTTCACTTAAATATTTTGCCCCCACTAATAATTCCTCCCAGATTTACAGGTTTTTGTAGGTATAGCATTCGGCAACAGTGAGGACACTGTTGAAAACAAGTTTGGGGGAGGTTTGTGCTTATTTTCGCATCATTTGCATATCATTTGCATAAGCACAAAACATTTCTTTTAAAAATCTATAAAAATTGAAAAAAATTTCAAAACCCATAAAAATTTAAAAATTTTCAAATATAAAAATAATTTTAATATTTACACTTTTTTGTATATAAATAAAATAATGAAAGTTTAGATAGTGAAAAATTACATCCATGAGATTAGAAAAATTTTAGAAAACTAAGAAAATTAGAAGTTTTCTTATACGAACTAGTAATAAGTAGTTATGAGCCGTTGTCCCAAGGGTTAGTAAGATGAAGGACGTCACTAATCTGAGGATAAAAATAAGTCTGAAAAATAGTTTCTATTCTGGAAGCCAAACATTTTGAACGTTGCTACCCTGCTATTCGCACTTACACACGTCTTGAAGCCTGGGATAGTAGAGGATACCTTGAAATGCTCTTGTCTTAAAGACGATGTATAAAAAAAAAATAAAAAAAAATATATATGGTGAGAAAAATGGACACTGGTTTTGTTATCACCGAGGGAAATAAAAAATATATAGCGAGGGTGTCTCTTCATCTAGTGCCCTAAGGCCAACTGGTCTGGGAGTCACTGCTATACCTAAGGTGGTGCAAGACGAGGAAAATACACCAAATAAGCGATCACATGAGTAATCGGTCGGTTAGTACCTCAAGAAGTATTAACGGTCGCATGAAAGTGTGTGAGCTCATCGAAAAAAATATATATAAATGTACTGAGGTTGATGGGCAAGAGTATGATAGCTTGAATTGAATTCTCCGGGTGTAGGGATGTCTTTACACACACGCAGGGTTATATGATCGATGTTTGGAAGAAAGATAGGAATGAAGAATAAGACGGTGTTTTATTGAGGGAGGACGTGATTTCTAACATCTTTTCATGACCATTAAGATAGGGCTCATGACAACCGAAAAGCTAGCTTAGTTGGAAACCCTAATTTTCAAAGCTTTTCTTTTACAATTCTTTTCTTTAAATGTAATATTCATGATCTTTCATTTATTATTGGATTTTGTGGGTGCAATCCGCTGAAAACCCTCAGGAGACAACACTCCTCCTACTAGGGACACCTAGAGGTTTAAAGGCTTGTTGCACGTGCTCAGTGCAATCGGGTTGCCTACGAAAGTGTGCTAGTTAGTTTTTCTCTTTCTTTATTTTCTCCTTCTCTTTTTAATAAAACATTCGCTCGAGACGATCGAAATTAAGTTTGGGGGTATTTGATCAGTCGAAAATATTGCATATTTTAACCGGCAATTTCCTTATCATTTGCATCCATATAGAAGTGTACGGTATTCATAATTCACATATTAGCAAATCGGTCGCAAAATATCAGATTACATGTATTCGACCTTAAAACCGGCATTTCTAGGGAAATTGACTGCATGGCATATTTTCTATATATCGCAACCCGTGTTTCGAAGTCTGTGCAGGAAAAGAGAAGCTTGCTCGACCATTACACCGCTCGTAAACTCACTAAATGCAAAT
Organism: Agapanthus africanus; assembly: GCA_030015575.1. Lineage (NCBI taxonomy): Eukaryota > Viridiplantae > Streptophyta > Magnoliopsida > Asparagales > Amaryllidaceae > Agapanthus > Agapanthus africanus. The sequence continues at coordinate 699,243,987 of CM057338.1, forward strand.
CTGGTACTAATCCAAAGGAGCAATCACAATTCAGCATATCATACAAAGCCCTAAACAGCAGCCTAAGTACACAGCAGAAGATCCAAAGTCCAAGTCCCTCAAGTAGCCGCGGATCCGCGGCATGGGCTTGCTAAGGCCGCGGATCCGCGGCTCATTGATGACATCACCTCTCAAATTTTGTACCACAACTCCTGTTTCAGGGCCTACTGTTCAGAAATGCACTCCTACTTCCAGAAGACTCCAGATACTTCCACCAGATCAGCAAACACATTGAGTTTCACTAAACTAGCCTAATCATTCTAGAACTTTCCCTAAACCCTAGCTTAAACCCTAAGCTAGCTCCTAACAAACTCCTTCTAGAAACTCCTCAACAAACTTTTGGAGGGAAAGGGAAATTCAAACTTAAACCTAGGGTTTGGGAGTTCTATAAATAAGACCCTAGGCTCATTATCCCAATTATTATTCAACCTTGGGAATTATTCATCCAATTAGTGAATCTATCCCCAATCTCCCTCTCTCTTCATCTTCTTCTTCCACAAGTCTAGTGACAGGGCTTGTGTGAAACCCTAACCCTAATTCCAACTCCAAAAATCAAGAATCCCGAGTACCCATTAAGCAAGAAGCCCGACAACCTTTAGGAGCGGAGCCGATCTTCAACAGAGCAAGCGATCCGAGCCGATCCACGACTCATGAAGCCGAGCGACGCCCGATCAACAATCTAGATTCTTCTTCTTGTAGTTCTTGAAGCGAATGTAATCAAAATTGTTGAGATAAATAAAGGTGATATTCTTTTATCTTGTTTTCTTTAAATCCCGCATCATGATATCTTTACAATTTGTGAATCTTTTCTGTGTGGTGATGTGTGAATAAAACTCCGCTCGTCGAGGAGTCGAGACGGTTAATAGAATGATGATGTAACATAGCTTTAATCGATTCTTGATTCCTACGATGGTTTGTAAACCCTAGCAAGTTCAAGAACCGACAACCCAATTTCGTTACGATACTTTCTTGAATGATATCGCTCGAAATTGGGGAGTTAGGATCGTTTCTTGAAATTGCTAGAGGCTAGAATGTGAATGATATCGACAACAGAACAAGGGATAAGATGAAACCCTAGTTTCACGAGAAAACCCTAACTCTTGTCGATCATCATCGATCTAGTATCAATCCTTCGAAGGACAAGAATACGAAATCTTTAGATTACATCGCGTCTATAGACCCGATCGATTCCTACGAGCCTCTTTAGATTCTTGACTGTTGATTGGAAATATTATCAAAACACCGATTCTTGATTGTTTATAGTTTCTTGATTCTTGAATAAAGAATAGTGCCACTCGAATACAAATCATTCTTGAATCATGTTTTCTTTTATTGTTGCTTAACTTTTCATTTCAAACGTATCAAAGATATAAATGAATCGTGCAATCCCTGTGGACGATCCGCACTCACTACAAACTACATCCGACACCGTAGTTTGATTGCGGTCAAAAATATTTTTTGGTTGTGATTTCTTTACAATTTTATACAAACACAACGGAAAAACGATCAATCAGACATATATACCGTTATCTAGTGTACCGGACCCAATCAAACCATGATTAAGGTGGATGTTAACAACATCGCTTACAAACGTGAAATCATAACCTTCTTTTGATAACAAGGAAACTGATATGATATTACACGTTAAACTAGGTACACAAAAACAGTTATGCAAAACCAAAATATGTCCACTCGTCAATCTAAGGTGATAATCCCCTACGGACACAGCTCCCACGCTAGCCCTGTTAGCAACCTGGAGGGTCATATCACCAATCTTCAGCACTCTACGGTTTCTCAGTGCCTGCAATGAATTGCATATATGAGATCCTGATCCGGTATCCAATACCCAGGAAGTAGAGTTGATTGACAGACATTTTTCAATTACAAACACACCTGAAATCGAAGCCACGGCTTGCTTCGGTTCCTGGTTCTTGGCAATCCAAGCTTTGCAATCTTTCTTCCAGTGCCCTTTCCTACGACAGTGGAAGCACTCGTCCTTTGTCACTTCTGGCACCGCAATCTTTTTCTTTCCCTTGACTCCCACCTTACCAACACCTCCTCTAGGTTTGGTAGCGGCCTTATTCTTCCTTCCTTTGCCCCTAGCCTTGGACCCGGAAGAAGAAGCACCGTGAACAAACATAGCGGGTGTTTCCCTTGCCTTCTGCAAGGTGCCCTCTACACTCCTCAACATGTTAAGGAGTTCTGGAAGATTAACTTCATTTCCTTGAATGTTGAAATTCAGAATAAACTGGGCGTAGGTGGAAGGAAGGGACTGAAGAACCAAGTCTGTATAGAGCTCATTCTCCAAAGTCGTCCCGAGGTCCGCGAGCTCTTCTATATAGCCTATCATCTTTAGGACATGTTCTCCTACAGATGATCCGACGGCCATCCTCGACTGAAACAAGTTCTTCGAGGTCTCGTATCTTGCTATACGAGATTGCTCTCCATACAGTTCCTTGGTGTGGAGAAATATGGATTCAAGATCCATATCCTCGTGCCTCCTCTGATGTTCATTATTCATAGAGGCAAGCACGATGCATTTGGCCCTCGCGCAATCTAACTCCCAGGTCTTGCGGATTTCCTTATCCGCATTACTGGATTTTGGACCAGGGATAGCAGGTGCCTTAGTGGTAAGGACATACCCCAATTTGTCATAAGTCAAAGCCATCTTGACATTCTGCGGCCAATCTTTATAGTTTGGCCCTGTCAATATATTTTTTTCTAATAGTAACTTAAGGCCTGTCATGTTCTGGGTCGCTGCAATTAGGAGAGAGAGGGAACACTTTAGCATGATTCTCTTGCAATTTTAACGTGGTTTTTAGTTTATCTAAACTGGATGGCTCCCACTGTTTCTCGAATCCCTCCTCAAATCAAAAAGGAAGAACTAGCCAGGACTATTCTCACCATACAATACTTGCTTAACCGTTCAGCCAGGCCGGTGTCGGTACTTCGAGGTGTAAGTGCACGGCGGCGCCCCGGCCGTCAATCCAACGCCGGAATGCGGAAGCGGTGATTTAGTTTAACTTTTCAAACCAGCACCACCGCGCACTATATGTTAGTGTATATGCCCTAGGGGCCATTATTGTATCATACTAGCATGTATATTACTTAATGGAAGCTTGGGATATTCACAGTTGTATATAACAGTCTTGCTAAACATGGTAGTATGCTACTTGGTTTGAGTCTACTTTAATATGTGCATATGTTTCTTGTAACGTATCACTTATACATATTAGTAGAGCCCATAGGATCTTTGCTTGATTACCAGTGTCGTGATGGCAGTCACACTAGTGGGGGCTGGGTAGTCTGTAAGCAACATCCTATACAGGTCCCTGGTCGTTGGATTATCGAGATAGGGCATCGATATTCCAGAGTAGACTAAGTGTATACGCTTCTCATCCCAGTTGGGGAAATGGTCTGTCCCACAGCCATCAGTACGCCGTACTGGAGATAGTATACAGGTGCTCGTTAGGTTACGGGTACACCGGACAGGACTCGCCGAGGAACTGATTGGTTGGTATTATACCCGTCGTCAGTTGTCAGTTCCCAGGTGACATGAGTACAGCATAGTCCGCAGACTTGACACTGCTGCTTCGCCTCGAGTGTGTCCCACTGTTCTTAGATTGCTACCCTACCACGGCTCAAAGGAGTCGTGCAAACAGGTAGCAGTTGGGTGCAGTCCCGAGCACTTGGAGACAGTGGCGGTTAGATAGGATTCGTCTCTCCCGGTATTGGGAGATGATATCGCGATGTGTCAGAGAGCCATTACACAAAGTCCCTGGCCAGGGCAAACGAGATATACTGGTAGGTTCCAGTAGCTTCTCAGGGTGTAACGGGCTTCGCTCCAACACGACTTATACAGCTATTAGGGGACTGACGCTTGCCGCCCCCTAGGCTTGATATGCGATAGTCTTAGACGAACAGACCGGACTGTACGAAGATTGTCACATCAGGCTCAGTGGGAGTTCGGATGATTTTCCTCATCGGCCTTCTTATCGACATCTACCTGGGGACCGTTACGTACAGCTAGTGCCGCTTGCGGTCTGTGGTTAAACCCACTGCCAGCGTAGTGTCGAGTCTTTAGAGTCCCACACAGAGAGTTTCCCTGCTCCAGGCGAAACGATATAGAGGTCGTATGGTTTTACGACGAGCGTTCGGATGTATACGTGTGTTTTCGCACGTACGACTTTTCGGACAGTTTATACTAGCCGGCTTTGGTTTAAGCCAGATTCTAGTATAAGGTTATTGGATTTATACAGTCTAAAGTTTTTCCGTGTTTTCACGGATTGGAGGGGCGTTCTCGTAATTTGTCGAGAAGGTTCTAGAAGAGTGGTGACATGAGGGGTTGAGGTGGGTTTTTCATGATTACTTTGTGTGACTCATTTATATGATTCATCATATCATTAATTCTTCATTAATGATCTAATGACTCATATGATGAATCACTCTCCTTGATTAAATGAAACATGGTGAATAATCAATTAATTGATATTATTTGATAATTCATTATGTATCATATATTCAAGTGAGAAGGATTTTTGTTCTCACTCTCATCTTCTCCTTCTCTCTCCTCAAGCTCACTCTCTCTTGAAACCCTAACCCTAACCTCTCATGTGTTGAGATCAAGGGTTAGATAGACTAAAACATTCATAACCTCACTCTATATCCTCTAGGTAGCTTAGATTAGCACTTTAAGAAACCTAGTTATCTCAAGTTTGAGATTAAGCTTGGCGTAGAAGCTTTCGGGTGGATCGTCTTTGATTCGAGGAGGCCGTGAAGTTGCCGATGTTCCAAGGAGCCTACGAGGAGTGGAGGACAGCGATGAAGACCCGAAGGACATGTAACGTGAGGTATAACTCCGGTACCGAGTAGTTAAACCTCTAGTATAACGTTAGCAATGGTTTAGATTACGATTCATGCGCTCAAGTCCGTGTTACGAAGCTTTGATAATCGTTTTTCATATATTCCGCCTCCCCGCGAGTTAGTGGGATGCGTGACATGGACTTACAGTGGTATCAGAGCCAACTAAACCATTACTAGCTTGTTAGCAACTGATTAGAAGTTCGATCGATGGAAAAACACGGAAAACAAAACCCTAATCCTTGACAGTTTCTGTTAATTTTAAAAGTGTCGCAAAAATTTTTTGACATACCTTAAAATTCACAGCAGGGAATTATAAGAAATCTGGGAAAATTCGAGGAGGCAACTCGACTAAACGACCGCGTTTCCGCGGCAATAGAGAGCTATTGCCGCGGAACCGCCGCCGAGTCAACGCCGAGTTGACTCGGAGTTTCACAGTAATTCATTTTTTTTGGTTTTTTGTTTTCCTGTATATACTGTTTCTGCCCAGGTTGCCTCTGTGATGATTTGCTTTTGGGGTAGACACGGATATAGGTAATCGATCGATGTTCTAATCAATTTGCTAATTGGATCTTTATCTGTAATGTTTAATGTGTTCGTAAACCTCCCCTAACTGCTAGTATGTCGGTTGGCAGGGGGTTGCACATTTCTGAAATGTTTACTGTTTGTGTATATGAACTGTATTGGACTGTTGTGATGATTAGCCGGGGGTTTGAGATGTATTTAATATTCATTCAATGTATATGTAATTTGATATAATATTATTTTGCGGGGCACATCCAGGTTGCGGTTGTAGCCACCGTTGTATTATTATTTCTTTTTACTGTTTTTGCTCCTAGGATAGACCCAAGGTGGGGTGCACAAACTACCGGGTATTTTGAAGTGTCGAGGCAGACCGCTTCACTTCTGGTATTTGGCGGGTAGTTTGCCATACCCGTAGGGGTCTGGGGTGGGGTAATGGCTATTCATCACAACTGTGTAATCCGTCTTTCCTTGCAGGCTCAAAAGAAACGCGGATTACTTGCATATCCAATAAAGTTTATTTGTGATCTGGAATGCTTATTATTGCGTCTGACGAATGTACAATATCTATATATAAATAGCTATTAGACGTCACTTATGTTTTACACCCGCGCTAGCCCAGCCCCCGCTCTGTCGTTAGTTAAGTAACCTAACGGGTGATGACGGGACCCCGTGGCGAATGCGGATGGCATAAGAGGACGTTGTATTTTCGTTGTTTTCTGCAATGATAGGTTAATTGATGGGATGCATTATTATAATGCAAAGAAAATAAACCAAAGTTTAATCGTTGGAACAAATTTAAAAGAAACCACTCGGTTATTTTAAAAAGAGCAGAATTTTTTAAATTGCGGAGCTTTAACCACTCCTTTTAAAAAGTATCAGGTTCCTTCGATTATATCAAGTTCACTACGTTCACGGTTTTGCCAAAACCATTCATAGCCCTCCGTCATTTCATACGGATATTCAATAGTATTCAAGCTATGTTTGTTGACCTTCGTCAAGACATAGTGATTGGTAGCTGTTGGGTGTTCATATGTAGCATAGATAGATGCGTTGGTTTGGGACAGTCGTATTACCTTGTTGACCTTCGTCAAGGGTATGTACGGATGGGTTCAAATTAACCTGGACAATGACGGGTAGAACTTGACATGTGACTTATGATTTGTTGACCTTCGTCAAGGTCATAAGAGCATGGGGCAAAAATCCATATCGGGAGTTTCAAAGGAAACTGAAATTTGCAGAGAGATGCATACCATTTTTGGAGTTTGATGAATGTTGGTAGGATTCCTTCAACATTATCTTACAATGATATTTTGGATCCCGATCCTACTGTGAGTACATGCTACTTATCAGGGGATTCGTCACTTAACGATCAATGCTATAAACCAAGTAGGTGCCAAGAAAGGTGTCAGCGGGGTTATGCCCCCAGAGAAAAGAGGTTATTTAATTAAGGAACTTCGCGAAAGCGTTGGAAAACCTCCCTCGAAGTATCGACACTGGCCTGGCTGAACGGTTAAGCAAGTATTGTACGGTGAGAATTGTCCTGGCTAATTCTTCTTTTATGGTTTGAGGAGGGATTCGAGAAACAGTGGGAGCCATCCTGTTTAGATAAATTAAACCACTCTAAACTTGCAAGAGCATCATGCTAATAGTATCTTCTTCTCTCTCTTAAATTGCAGCGACCCTGTGACCACACATAGGTTACATCTAGATAAAAAAATTTGACTGAATCTGACTTATATGAATGGCAAAAGTCTGTCCAGATGTCCATTGCCTATGACAAGCTGGACCACCCTATTGAGGGACATTCCTATTGCTATGGGATTGGGCATTGGCAGAGTGATTGCAGGGCTTTAGAAGCCAGTAGCCAGGATACGAAGCATGTTGTGGCTTCGACTTCGGGTGTGTTTATGATAGAGAACTGTATGTCAGTTAACCCTACTTCCTGGGTATTGGATACCGGATCAGGAACTCACATTTGTAATTCATTACAGGCTCTGAGAAATCGTAGGGTTATCAGGATAGGTGACATGACCCTCACAGTTGCTAACGGAATGAGCATGGACGCTGAATCCGTAGGGGAATATCATCTTGGGATGACAACTGGGCAGATATTGATTCTGCGTAACTGTTTTTATGTACCAGGTACGACTTGTAATATCATATCTGTACCCTTACTTTCTGAGGAAGGATATGATTTTGCTTTTACAAGAGATGTGGTTCACATCCACCTAAATCAAGATTTGATTGGGTCAGGTACATTAGAAAACGGAATATACGTATTAAATCAAGCTCAGATTTTCAGTGTCCAGAACACACTTAAAAGAAAGTCTCCGGAAACAAATCAGGCTTTCTTATGGCATTGTAGACTAGGTCACATCAATGAGAGAAGGTTGACTAAGTTACATAGAGAAGGATATTTAAATCCGTTCGAATATCAATCTTATGCTATTTGTGAATCTTGTCTCATAGGAAAGATGACAAAGACTCCGTTTACTGGACACGGAGTAAGAGCAAGCGAGCTCTTAGGGCTCATACACAGTGATGTGTGCGGTCTAATGTCTATACATGCGCGAGGTGGTTATTCATACTTCATTACTTTTACAGATGATTTCTCTAGGTATGGATATATCTTCTTAATGAAGCATAAATCCGAGGCCTTTGAGAAATTTCGAGAATACAAGAATGAAGTGGAAAACCAAACCGGCAAAAGTATCAAGACACTAAGATCTGATCGAGGTGGTGAATACTTAAGTGCCGAGTTCCTAGGTTACTTAAAAGAGAATGGAATTCTCTCTCAGCTTACTCCTCCATACACACCACAACACAACGGTGTATCGGAAAGGAGGAATCGAACCCTATTAGATATGGTTCGTTCCGCGATGAGTAAGGCTGAGTTGCCGCGATCTTTCTGGGGTTATGCACTAGAAACAGCTGCATATCTCTTAAACAAAGCTCCCACCAAAACTGTGCCTACCACCCCATATCAGATGTGGAGTGGGAAGAAACCATGTCTTAAGTATCTTAAGACTTGGGGATGTCCAGCTTTTGTAAAAAAGAAGCATACGGACAAGCTCGAGGCACGCTCAGTACTGTGTAAGTTTGTGGGATACCCAAAGAACTCCAGGGGGTATCTTTTCTATTCCTCAGAGGAACAAAAGGTTTTTGTTTCTCAGCATCCCCACTTCTTGGAAACTGAATTTTTAGAAAATCAGAAGAGTGGGAGCACAGTAGAACTGGAAGAAATTCCAGAACCACAAACTGTTACTGAAAGTTTGGTAGAACCAGAAGTTCAAGAAGAACAGGACATCCCAACGCCACTCCGCAGGAGTAGTAGGCAATCTCATCCGCCCGAGAGATACTACGGTTTTCTCATAGACGGGGATAGAGAGGATTGCACTATTGATTACGATGAGCCTACTAGCTTCCAGCAAGCCATTTAGAGCGGTGACTCAGTAAAATGGCTGGATGCAATGCGGACCGAAATGGAGTCCATGTACACCAACAAAGTATGGACTTTGGACATTGCTCCAGATGGGGTAAAACTCGTAGGATGCAAATGGATCTTCAAAAAGAAGATTGGTGTAGATAGACAGGTTGAAACCTATAAGGCTAGACTTGTTGCAAAGGGTTTCCGTCAAAGACCTGGTTTGGACTACGACGAAACCTTTTCTCCAGTGGCTATGCTTAAATCTATTCGGGTCCTTCTTGCTATTGCTGCCTTCCACGATTATGAAATCTGGCAGATGGACGTAAAGACGGCCTTTCTAAATGGTAATTTGGAAGAAAGCGTCTATATGGATCAGCCAGAAGGATTCATTCAGAGTGGGAGCAGCGGTAAAGTATGCAAGCTGCTTAAGTCCATTTATGGACTAAAGCAGGCATCGCGGAGTTGGAACATCTGTTTTGATGATGCTGTCAAAGAATTTGACTTTATCAAAAATCCAGATGAACCATGCATATACAGTAAGATTGTAGGGAGAGCTGTAGTATTCCTCGTCTTGTACGTGGATGACATTCTCCTAATAGGAAATGATATTCCTATATTACAGTCAGTCAAAAGATTCTTGTCACATAAATTTTCCATGAAAGACTTGGGTGATGCCACCTATATTCTGGGGATCCGGATCTATTGTGATAGATCAAAGAGGATATTGGGACTTTCACAGTCCAGGTACACAGACACCATAGTGAAGAGATTCAGTATGGAAGATTCTAAGCGCGGTAACCTACCGGCTTGTCACGGAATCACCCTCTCAAAAGATATGTCTCCCAAGACTGATTTCGAAAGGGATCGCATGTCGATTATACCCTACGGTTCTGCGGTAGGCTCTATAATGTATGCAATGTTATGTACCAGACCAGATGTAGCATACGCATTAAGCGTAGTAAGCCGGTATCAAGCAAACCCAGGGGAGAAGCACTGGATAGCAGTAAAGAACATTCTCAATTACCTGAAGAGGACTAAGGAGATGTTCTTGGTGTATGGCGGAAAAGACCTTCAGATGGAGGCCTTTGCCGACTCCGGCTTCCAGAGTGACAAAGATGACTCCAAGTCCATGTCGGGTTATGTCTTTACCCTCAATGGAGGGGCGGTCTGTTGGAAGAGTTCCAAGCAGGAGACCGTTGCAGACTCAATGATGGAAGCAGAGTACATAGCTGCTTGCGATGCCGCAAAAGAAGCAGTCTGGATAAAGAAGTTCCTCACAGAACTTCAGGTGGTTCCTACCAGTGTTGATCCAATACCTCTGTATTGTGACAACAACGGCGCTATAGCTTTAGCGAAGGAACCCAGGTCCCATCAGAAGTCCAGACACATCTTAAGGCGGTATCACCTGATCAGGGAGATCATAGATCGCCGGGAGATCGAGGTGAAGAAAGTAAAGACGGAGGATAACATTGCTGACCCATTCACAAAGGCCATTCCTCAGACGCAGTTCGAGAGGCTATTCGAGATGATAGGTCTACGATATGCCAGCTCATGGCCCTAGTGCAAGTGGGAGATTGTTAGTGTATATGCCCTAGGGGCCATTATTGTATCATACTAGCATGTATATTACTTAATGGAAGCTTGGGATATTCACAGTTGTATATAACAGTCTTGCTAAACATGGTAGTATGCTACTTGGTTTGAGTCTACTTTAATATGTGCATATGTTTCTTGTAACGTATCACTTATACATATTAGTAGAGCCCATAGGATCTTTGCTTGATTACCAGCGTCGTGATGGCAGTCACACTAGTGGGGGCTGGGTAGTCTGTAAGCAACATCCTATACAGGTCCCTGGTCGTTGGATTATCGAGATAGGGCATCGATATTCCAGAGTAGACTAAGTGTATACGCTTCTCATCCCAGTTGGGGAAATGGTCTGTCCCACAGCCATCAGTACGCCGTACTGGAGATAGTATACAGGTGCTCGTTAGGTTACGGGTACACCGGACAGGACTCGCCGAGGAACTGATTGGTTGGTATTATACCCATCGTCAGTTGTCAGTTCCCAGGTGACATGAGTACAGCATAGTCCGCAGACTTGACACAGATGCTTCGCCTCGAGTGTGTCCCACTGTTCTTAGATTGCTACCCTTCCACGGCTCAAAGGAGTCGTGCAAACAGGTAGCAGTTGGGTGCAGTCCCGAGCACTTGGAGGCAGTGGCGGTTAGATAGGATTCGTCTCTCCCGGTATTGGGAGATGATATCGCGATGTGTCAGAAAGCCATTACACAAAGTCCCTGGCCAGGGCAAACGAGATATACTGGTAGGTTCCAGTAGCCTCTCAGGGTGTAATGGGCTTCGCTCCAACACGACTTATACAGCTATTAGGGGACTGACGCTTGCCGCCCCCTAGGCTTGATATGCGATAGTCTTAGACGAACAGACCGGACTGTACGAAGATTGTCACATCAGGCTCAGTGGGAGTTCGGATGATTTTCCTCATCGGCCTTCTTATCGACATCTACCTGGGGACCGTTACGTACAGCTAGTGCCGCTTGCGGTCTGTGGTTAAACCCACTGCCAGCGTAGTGTCGAGTCTTTAGAGTCCCACACAGAGAGTTTCCCTGCTCCAGGCGAAACGATATAGAGGTCGTATGGTTTTACGACGAGCGTTCGGATGTATACGTGTGTTTTCGCACGTACGACTTTTCGGACAGTTTATACTAGCCGGCTTTGGTTTAAGCCAGATTCTAGTATAAGGTTATTGGATTTATACAGTCTAAAGTTTTTCCGTGTTTTCACGGATTGGAGGGGCGTTCTCGTAATTTGTCGAGAAGGTTCTAGAAGAGTGGTGACATGAGGGGTTGAGGTGGGTTTTTCATGATTACTTTGTGTGACTCATTTATATGATTCATCATATCATTAATGCTTCATTAATGATCTAATGACTCATATGATGAATCACTCTCCTTGATTAAATGAAACATGGTGAATAATCAATTAATTGATATTATTTGATAATTCATTATGTATCATATATTCAAGTGAGAAGGATTTTTGTTCTCACTCTCATCTTCTCCTTCTCTCTCCTCAAGCTCACTCTCTCTTGAAACCCTAACCCTAACCTCTCATGTGTTGAGATCAAGGGTTAGATAGACTAAAACATTCATAACCTCACTCTATATCCTCTAGGTAGCTTAGATTAGCACTTTAAGCAACCTAGTTATCTCAAGTTTGAGATTAAGCTTGGCGTAGAAGCTTTCGGGTGGATCGTCTTTGATTCGAGGAGGCCGTGAAGTTGCCGATGTTCCAAGGAGCCTACGAGGAGTGGAGGACAGCGATGAAGACCCGAAGGACATGTAACGTGAGGTATAACTCCGGTACTGAGTAGTTAAACCTCTAGTATAACGTTAGCAATGGTTTAGATTACGATTCATGCGCTCAAGTCCGTGTTACGAAGCTTTGATAATCGTTTTTCATATATTCCGCCTCCCCGCGAGTTAGTGGGGTGCGTGACATGGACTTACACTATAAACCCGGATCGTGCCATTAATCTAGTCCTAGCTATCTAGAGAGGGGGTAGAGAGACATACCGAGTGATCCGAGTCCTCCAGTCTTCTCGTCGTCGTCCCGATCTCCCGCGGAATCTCCGGTCTCCATCACGTCGCCGGAAGGGCACCACATCGCCGGCTTCTTTTACGGGCTCCCGCCTCTGGTCCGAGGCAACTCGGGCATGAAGTTGGCGAGTCGACGTGCCCAAGGTTTGCTGTAGAATAGTGTTTTGAGCTATGTCTCATTTTGTGGTAGTGGATGTTGCCTTTTAAGTGGAGGTATGATACTTAGAGTTTTTGTGATGAAAAATGGAATTTTTGCAAGCATCATGAGAACAAAAACCCACCCAAATATTTTGGGCAGCCCCATACTTGGCCGGCCATGCATGGTGGGAGAGGAGAGAATGAGAGAGAGAGTGAGTGAGCCAATAATGCAAGAGGGAAATCTATGTGATCATGAAAAGAAATCATTATAAACAAAGTCCAACACTCAACAACCATCTCCCATCATCACATCCAAAGTCAAGCTATGATGACTAAAGAAAGTCAAGCAATGATGATCCAACAATTTGCAAAAACAACCCTCCAAAATGCTTATTTGCACAAATGCAAATAAGCCCTCCTCCACCAATCTTCGGCCAATGAAAGATACAAAGAAATATGGCCAAAACGGAAAGCAAACTGGCAACTCCAAAAAAACTGAGCCCGTAATAAATTACAGGAAAACCCCGCTACTGTATATACATACCCGCATTTATATTCCGACCGAAATATAAATGCAATGAGACAAAATCTACACTGTACTATACTAGGATCTGGCTTAAACCAAAGCCCGCTAGTATATCCGTCCGATCATGATCCGTGCAACACCGCACGTATCTGATCGAACCCTGCCATATCTCCATACGGCCTCTACAGCGTTTCGCCCGAAAACTTGAGCAACTGTCTGTGGGGGACTCTTAAGACTCGTCAATACTATGGTTGTGGATTTAACCACTAGCACGTCAGAGGTATTAGCCATACGTGACGGGCTACCAGCTATTGATCAAAAGGGACGTCTGTGAGTGAACTCATCCTGACACCCTACTGAGCCTGTCAGTGACAATATCCGTACAGTCCGGTCCGTTCGTCTATAAGCATCGCATGGCGGGCCAGGGGGTTGGTAAAAGTCAGACCCCCAAAAGCGGTACAAGTCGTGTCGGAGTGTAGCCCAGAACACCCTGAGATACTACTGGAATACCTACCAGTAAATCTCCTGCCTTGGCCAAGGATTTCGTGTAATGGCTCTCCTAGACACAGCGCGACCTCACCCCTAATACCGGGAGAGACGAACCCCTTAAGATCCGCTCACTGCCTCCATGTGGCCCGGGACTGTACCCAACTAAAACTTGTTTGCACGTCTCCTTTGAGCGTGGTAGGGTAGTAATAAAAGTACAGTGGGAACTCACACGAGACAAATGACGATCTTCAGGTCGATGAACTAACCTGTACACATGTCACCAGGGAACAGCTATCTGACATCAGGTATAAGACCAACTAGCATGTTCCCGGCGAGTCCTGTCCGGTGTACTCATAACCCAATAAGCACCTGTATACATCTTAGGTGAACCAACTGACACCAGTGGCTTGTGAGACCGGCCACCGCCCCTCGTCGGGGTCTCGACTGTATACACTAGTCTACTCTGGAGTATCGATGCCCTGTCTCGAAACTCCCATGACTAGGGTCCTTTTAAGGATGTGCTTATAGAATACCAGCTCCCACGTATATGATCGCCCTCATACTGCTGGTAGTCAAGCAAGAGTCCTAGGGGCTCTATCAACGTGTAATAGCGACCTGTCTGGTCACCTAAAGCAGTACACGATGATAAAGATAAACCAGATAGCATACTATCATCTTGAGTAAGACTGTCCTCCTGGGATAGGTCCTCCCTCAATCATTGCAATCACGTGCCTGTATCCAATAATTGACTCTGAGGGCACTATCTCCAACAATCTCCCACTTGCACTCAAGGCTAATTATTACGATGTCGCATACTCACAGCCCGTGTGATACCGAACACCCAACTCCTCTACTAGTCAGTCTCACAAATCCCGTTTGCGAAACTATTGCGTTCGAGGAATAGCCTCAGCGAGTGGATCCGGTATGATGTTTCTTTCTATGTCTCTCTATATCTCAAGTTCGCGGAGAAAACCATCTCCCGAAATGAGCAATACCTGTCTTAGAATATGTCTGGATGTCTGATGGGACCTAGCTCATAAATGAACTCCAAATCCAATCTTCTTAGACTGTATCGTCAACTGGACTTAATCAGTATCATGCGCCATGCCTCCCTCAGTATTGCCTTGGACCATCTGTCCAAAATACTGCCTCTCGTCTAAGGAATTCATTTGGTTAGGCATGCGATGTCTAAGGAATTCATTTGGTTAGGCATGCGATGTCTAAAGAGGTTGCGGATTCCAACTGTTGTAGTTTTACACTTTCTTTTCTGTGACCGTAAGCGTAGTATGTGGTGTATCGCCGGCTTCGTTGCTATACCTCAACGACAATCGGGATACGCATACTTTCTTACGTTGATGATATGAGATATTATGTGTTGCTGTGATATGTTCTATTGGATCGTCGCGTTCTGAATAGCCGGGGGTTTTATGTGAGATGAGAGTTTTTTCTTTTTCATTCATGTAAAATTCATTTTTATGTAATATTCTTTTATTGGGACACTTCCACGTTGCGGAAGATGTTACCGTTGTATATTATTTACTTTTCCGCATTAGGTAGACCCAAGGCGGGGAGCACAAGTAACCGGGTTCTAGGGTCCAGTGGGAGACCATCTCGAGGAGTCGAGACCGGGTCTCCTAACCCTAGAATTAGCAGTGTTGCTTGCCGCTCTCGTAGGGGTCTAGGGATGTGGGTTTGGCTATTCATCGCGACCGCGGAATCCGTGTTTTATACAGGCTCGTATTGAAAACACGGACGTCCTAGTATATCCAATATTTCATATATGTTCTTCTGCTGCAATGTTCTGTGATGAGATCATATTACTGCCTGAGACGAATGTTTATATTATATATATGAGATATATGTTATATTGCAGATTTCGTTTCAAAAAGAGATGCTTGCGAAGCATAATTAAAATGGGACTTCATTAATGAGATTAATGAAACTAAAAGAAACCTAAAGATGTTGTGGAATCGAATTTTCAAAAATAGGTAGCTACAGTTCTTGCTTTGCATCGCGGTGTTCCTTGTAGAACATCCTGCACCTTATTCGATAAGGAAAGGACCGAGATCCCTTCACCGGGAGTGACTCCTTTAGCAATAGCTGGCAGATGCTATAAACTTGGTTTGTCTTTTGATTGCTTCTATAGTTCTTGCTTTGCATAGTGGTATTTGTGAAATATCCTGCACCTTATTCGATGAGGAAAGGGCC
Source organism: Agapanthus africanus (assembly GCA_030015575.1). NCBI lineage: Eukaryota > Viridiplantae > Streptophyta > Magnoliopsida > Asparagales > Amaryllidaceae > Agapanthus > Agapanthus africanus. Next base: position 699,259,819 of record CM057338.1, read on the forward strand.
GACGATCCCTTCACCGGGAGTGACCCCTTTAGCAAAACTAGAAAAGCCTAAAAAATACTCCATTTAAAAAACACTTGATTCTACAACGATATCAAGTTCATTACACAATAGCTTTTCAGAAAAACCTGTCGTAGCCCTCCGTCATTTCAAATAAGTTGTATATAGTATTCGTGCTACATTTATTGGCTTTCGTCATGGTGTACTGTGTGGTAGCTATATGCTGCTTATCTGCTGCATACGATGCGATTGGATTAGAGTAGTCGTGTGGCTTTGTTGGCTTTCATCAAGGGTCGTGCGGGTGGGTTTAATTCAATCAAGAAATGTACGGGTTGAACTTGACTAGTGGGCTATGGTTTGGTGGCTTTCGTCAAGGTCATAGCACGCTAGGGGCAAAATATTATTGGGAATTTCAAGTGTTGAAATTTGCAATGAGATTGCATACCTTCTATGAGATAGTTGGATCCCGATACCCGCTGTGAATAAGAGTTACTCCTGGGAGAGTTTTACACATTACAATTAGCCGATCAAGTAGGTGTCTAGAAAGGTGTTAATGGGGTTACGCCTCTGGGAAAACGAGGTTTACTTAATTAGGTTCGTGCGAAAGCACGAGGGACCTCCCTCAAAGTACCGACACTGGCCTGGCTGAAAGATTGGCGAACTTGTAGCGTGTGATTAATCCCGGCTTGTCTTTCCTTTTAGGGTTTGAAGGAAGATTTGATTAAAATAGTGGGAGACATCCTGATTAGATATATTAGATAACCAATCTAATCTTGCAAGAGCATACGCTGAGTGTTTTCTTCTCTCTCTCTCCAGGTAGCGACCATATCACGCCTTAATCAAGATAATAAAATGGATGTATTGACCGAACCCGCTTGTTATACTGAGCTGGGGAACGTTGGTCCCGCTCCAACTTATAATTGTTATAAGACAGAGCAGGAAATTAGGGAATGCCAGATTTCCCGTGCCGCCCAAACGAAGAAAGTGCATGCTGATGCATCTTTTTCGGGTGTGTTCATTACAAAGAACTGTTTCTCAATATTCTTTACGTCCTAGGTATGAGATACCAGATCAGGATCCCGCATATGTAATCTGTTACATGGGCTACAGAAAGGTAGAGAACTGAGAACGGGTGATAAGTTTTATGAGACAGAAAAGGTGCAAGTGTTGCAGCCAAGTCTGTTGGTCACTGTCACCCTGTATTACCAGAATACATTGATTCTGAATGAATGTTATTAGATACCGAACCTGAAATACAACATCATATCAGTCTCTTTATTAGTAAAGAAAGGATATAATTTTGTATTGTTGGATAATGTTTTGAACATTTCCTATATCAAGAGTTGATCGGTTCAGGCACGTTATCTAAAAGCATTGACGTTCTAAATCAAACTACAGTTCTTAGTATACAGAACACACACAAGAGGAAGAGTTCAGAAATGAACGAATCCTTCTTGAGGCATTGTAGACTAGGTCATATCAATGCGACCGGACTAGCTAAGTTACATTTAGATGCATATTTAAATATGTTTGAATTTACATTTTGTAAAACTTGCCGGTCATGTCACAAAGATATGATGACCATAGCTCTGTTTATTGGAAACAGAGAAAGAGTTAGTGAACTCTTGGGATTGATACATGCTGCTGTATGAAAGTCTCCTGTCTACACATGCCAAGACTGGTTCTTTGTACTTCACTACATTCTCTGATGATCTCTCAAGATTCAGACATATGTTCCTGTTGAAACACAAGTCTGAACCTTTTGAGATATTCACAGAATGTAAGTTAGAAGTAGGGAACCGAAATACGGGTATAAGTATTATGTCCTTTGATGAGATCAAGGAGGAGAATACTTGAGCACGGAATCCTGGACTATTCTAAAGGAGAATGAGATTCTCTCTCAGCATTACTCCTCCGTATACACCATAGCACGATGGTATATCGGGACGGAGCAATAGCACCCTATGTGATATGGTGTGCTCTATGATGAGTACTACTGAGTTTTCTATTTCCTTTTGGGTGTTATGCACTTGTGAAGCTGTATACCTATTGAATAGGGTTCAAATCAAATCAGTTTCCTACCACTTCATATGTGATATGGAAAGGGAAGAGCCCATATCTTAAGCTTGTTAAGATTTGGGGTTGTCCGGCCTATGTCTAAAAGCAAAATCCGGACAAGCTCGAGGCAAGGTCTGTTATATAGAACTGGAAAGGTTCCAGCTATACAAACTGTAGCTGATGATTTGGTAGAACCAAAGGATTCAATAGTTTCCAACGAACCTCAGCCTCTCCGCCGATCTAGTAGGGTTCCTCACCCACCTGAGAGATACTTTGGTTTCTCTATGACAGTGAGAGCGAGGATTACATCATGAGATGATGACCCAACTAGTTTCGAGCAGGCCATCAGGAGTGGGACTCTGTAAGAATGGATGGATGCTTAGTGATTTGAGATGGAATTCTTATACACCAACAAAGTATGGACTTTGGTTGCTTTATCTGAAGGGTTAAATCCCTATCAGGAGCAGGTATATCTTGAGAAGATTACTTGGTGTATATGGAAAAGTTGAGACTTTCAAAGCTATGCTTAAGTCCATCCAGATCCTACTTGCCATGGCTACATACCATGAATACGATATCTGGTGGTTGGGTGTCATGACTGCTTTTCTAAATGATGTTTCAGAAAAGAGCGTCTATAAGTACACAGCCAGAGGGCTTTGTAGACAGTGGGTGCAGCGGAAACATGTGCAAGATGTTTTATATGATAAAATAGGCATCGCGGAGTTGGAACATCTGTTTTGATGTTGGAGTCAAAGAGTTTGACTTCATCAAAATAGTAGATGAACCTTGTATATACAAAAAGGTAGTAGGGAGTATGGTGATGATCCTCGTAGAGTACGTGGATGACATACTCTTGATAGGGAAGGAGTTTCCTATGCTACGCTCGGTCAATCTCCGCTTATCAAAAGGATTCTCCATATAGGATCAAAGTGATACCTCCTAAATCCTGGGTTTTGGATCTATGAGATAGATCTAATTGGATGTTAGGATACTCACTAGTTGTAGTGAGATGGTATCAATCAATCCTGAGGAGAATCACTGGAAAGGTTCCAGGGTGATAAGGACGACTGAATGTCAGTCGCAGGCATTGTCTTTACCCTCAGTGGAGGGACGGTATGTTGGAAGAGTTCCAAGCTAGATACCGTGACATACTAGATGATTAAAGGCAAGATACATCGTTACCAAGGATGCTACCAAAGAGGCAATCTGGATACATGTTAGTTCATGAGATGAACTTCGTTCCTACCATTATGTGACAATGGAGTTATGGTTTTAGCCAAGGAACTAACGTCCCATCAGAAATCCAGATATAATTCTTAGGCAGTATCACCTGATCATGGAGATGGTTGATCTCCAGGGAGATCGAGGTTAGGAGAGTAGACACAGAGGACAACAGCGCGGATCCACTCACGAAGGCCTTTTTCCCAGTAGAGACTATTATGGGATGGTTGAGTATGAGATACTTCAACCGCAGCTAATTGTTGGGTATGTGATACCACAACAGATGGCCCTAGTGCAAGTGGGAGATTGTTAGTTATATGTATGCCCTAGAGGCCATTACTGTACATACGATGTATATTGTAATGGATGCTTGGATATATATAGGGAGGACTTTCTTGCTCGACATGATAGTATGCTATCTGGTTGTACTTTATCTTAACATGTACTCTGATTGTCTCTATATTACATGTTGATAAAGCCCTTAGGATGTGTACTCGACTACTGGGACTATGATGAGATCATACTAGTGGGGCCACGGTAGTCGACGAGTACATCCTATAACTGTTCCTAGTCGAGGGTATATCGAGACAGGGCATCGATGCACTAGAGTAGACTAGCGTATACGCATCTTGACCTATATGATGGACGACGGATGATCCCATATCCATCGGTGTTTGACATCAAGGATGGTATACGGGTGCTCAGTAGAGACTGGGTACACTGGACGGACTCGCCGAGAACTCCCAGATGGTATTATACCATACGTCAGATGGCAGTTCTCCGGTGACACTGGTACAGAGTAGTCTGTTGACCCGAGATCGTCATAGAGTCTTGTGTGATTCCCACTGTGCTTTGATTTGTTAGTTGTATGTATGCCCTAGAGGCCAGTATTGTACAGATGATGTATATTATATTGGATGCTTGGACATATATATAGAGATGACTTTCTTGCTCGATATGATAGTATGCTATCTGGTTGCTCTTTGTCTTAACATGTACATTTGTCTCTTTAAACTGTCTTATAGTTACATGTTGATAAAGCCCTTAGGATGTGTACTTGACTGCCTGGACTATGATGCAGATCATACTAGTGGGGACATGGTAGTCCATAAGTACATCCTTCAAGGTCCCTAGTCGTGGGTGTATCGAGACGGGGCATCGATATACCAGTGTAGACTAGCGTATACGCTTCTCGACCTATGAGATGGGCGATGGATGATCCCATATCCATTGGTGTTTGACATCAGAGATGGTGTATGGGTGCTCAGTGGAGACTGGGTATACTGGACGGACTCGCCGAGAACTCCCAGATGGTATTATACCTCACGTCAGATGGCAGTTCTCAGGTGACACTTGTACAGGTTAGTCTGTAGACCCGAGATCGTCATAGAGTCTTGTGTGATTCCCACTGTGCTTTGATCTCCACCTTACCACGTCCATGAGGGCGTGCAAAACGGTGGTCTTTGGGTATAGTCCCGAGTCACATGGAGGCAATGAGCGATAGGAGGGGTTTCGTCTCTCCCGGTATTGGGGGTTGATGTTGCGCTGTGCTCGATTGGCCGTAACAGGGAAGTCCCTGGCCAGGGCTGATCAGAGATTTGCTGGTAAGTGTTACCAGTAGTTTCTCGACCCGTTATGAGCCTCACATCGGCACGACTTATCGGTTATTGGGGTCTGACGTTTACCACCCCTAGACTTGATATGCGACATATCAGACGAACAGACCGGACTGTACGGTAAGTGTTACTGGTTGGATTCACAGGAGTGTGAGCGGGCTAGCTCGTCGATCTTCTGATCGCTCAATACCCGGATGGCCGTTACGTTTAGCAGACCGCTTGCGGCTTGTGGGTGCTTGATATGATCATCATCTGCTACCGGCGTATTGACGAGTCTTTAGAGTCCTATACAGAGGTTCCTGGCTCAAGCGAAACGAAATAGGAGCGCATATGAGATATGTGCGGGACCGAGAATAATGCGTGTATGTGATACCGTATTTTATTCTCGCGATGAATGTTTCGATTGGTTGTATGCGATATGACCTAGTTATCGAATCATTGATTCGATAAATCGATACATTCGATACTAGTCGGTTATGTGCGACATGACTGGATCATTGAATCAAATGTTGATTTAATGATTTAATGTATAATTATATTTGATATATTACTTTGCATTAACTAGTATTGGTTCACTTTAAATGGATTTTCTCACTTGAAGTTCACACATTGTATATGTGATATATTTTGTGTGCACTTGATTGTATCATGTTTGATGTTGCATGCTAACTTGTGTTTTGTGTAAAGATTAAACCATGGTTGTGTAATGATTAGGGTTTTGATTTATTCACTCATTTATTTATCCATTCTTTATTTATATTTAATTAGATAAAAGAAAACAAAATGGTTTTCTTTATCATGAAGCTTGTTGAAGCTTCAAGAAGCTTTGACTAAAGAGACCATTTTGTCTTCATGCTTAACCCTAACCATTCCAACTTACCATGGTCTATTCTCTACACTTAACCTTAGTTAGGATATGATAAGTATTGATTTATTTTTCTTTTATGGATATACTTTTATCATATTCTATCTTCATTCTCTCCTTCTTCTTCAAGAAAGAAAATAAGACTCCATCAATGGCAACTTGAGTTCTAAAGTGAGAAATCCAATTCTAAAGTGAACCCACCTCCTATTTCTTCATCCTCTACCTCTTGCCAAGTTGTTTTGGGTGTTTTCTTCACAAGTTTCACAACTTGGTGAAGTTGGAGCTTGAACTTGTGATGCCTCGACGTAGATCTTCTTCGCACGAAGCCGACGACCTTGCCCGCCCATTTCTCCGATGAAGCCGATGCTTGAGTCCGGGATTCGAGACGGACAGCGAGAGGACGACTACATGGAGCTAAGGAAGTGGATAACCGGATCTACAAAGGTTGTAGCTTTCTTCTTTTAGTTAAGATGTTAACTAGTTTACTGTTTCGCCTAAATTTCTAGTCGACGATCCGTATTAGGGTTTCTCGGCACCCATAAAATTTGAAATTGGCATGGTTGATGCCTTGTGAGACTTCATTAGCGTGCCTAGGAACCCTACAGTGGTATCACAGCCTAGCTAGAGCCTTAGGCGAAGTCTAGACGACGTTTGAAACCCGATCGAACCGAAACCCTAACTCCCGATATGCTCTCTGGACTTTTTCTAAAATCTGGGATTTTTCCATATTAAAAATTGCTAAAAAATTCAGCAGGGAAATCTATGAATTACGGTGCGAAAATAAATTAATGAAGTGTCTACAGTGCGGCGGAACCGCGGCAGAAGCCTTGCTTCTGCGGCGGTTCCACGGCCAATTTATTGAATTTTCATATAATTTTTGCACAGTAACTGATTTCTTCAGGTGTTGGATTTTCTGGGAATTTTTAAAATTTATTCAAGAGTTGAATTTTCTAGGATGTATTGGGAGTTCGTAGATTCGATCGGATTATCAGACTTTGTCTATGTGTTTTTCCGGATATTTTAGAATATGTTAAAAAGTTCGACCGGATGTAAATACCCAATCTTTCCCCTGCCCGGAAATTTCCAATTGTTGGACTTTTCCGTAGTTTAATGACGTTCTGAGTAGTGCAAGTAACGCGATGGTGCCTTTAGAAGACAACAAACCTTAACTCGATTATGTGACCGTCTTGAACTGCCCTTTGAACCTTAGGGTTTGGGGCAGTACGGCGTGCCACATGTGAGGCGTTGGCTTGATCCTTCTACGGCTGGACCGTTAGTACTGAGGCATGAAGTGAATGTCTTTGAACTTATTTCATGTGTTGATCGGTTTCGGGAAAACTTGGGTGTTCGAATGTTCGATCGGAAAGTTTAATATTTTCTATTTATCCGGAATGGGATACAATAATTGGAATTCACATACAGTTATGAGATAACTGAATGAATTTTATAAATCTAGCGGTTTAGTCTCACTTGATATTGAAAAGAGTTTTCGATAATGGGACTAAAATGCGGGGTTTATAATTGTTAGGCATGTGATGTCTAAGTATTTCATTTGATTAGGCATGCGATGTCTAAAGAGGTTGCGGATTCCAACTGTTGTAGTTTTACACTTTCTTTTCTGTGACCGTAAGTGTAATATGTGATATCGCCGGTTTCGTTGCTATATGTCAACGACAATTGGGATGCGCATATTTACTTACGTTGATGACATGTGATGTTATGTGTTGCTGGATATGTTATATTGGATCGTCGTGTTATGAATAGCCGGGGGTTTTTATGTGAGATGAGTGTTTTTCATTTTCATTCATGTAAAAACTTGTATGTAATATTCTTTTATTGGGGCACTTCCAGGTTGCGGAAGTTGTCACCCTTTGTATATTATTTACTTTTCCGCATTAGGATAGACCCAAGGAGGGGAGCACAAGTAACCGGGTTCTAGGGTTCAGTGGGAGACCATCTCGAGGAGTCGAGTCCGGGTCTCCTAACCCTAGAATTGGTAGGGTTGCTTGCTAGGGGTGTGGGATTGGCTATTCATCACGACCGTGGAATCCGTGTTTTATACTGGCTCGTATTGAAAACACGGACGTCCTAGTATATCCAATGTTTCATATGTTTCTTCTGCTGCGATATCTGTGATGTGATCATGTGATGTTCTGTGATAGATACAGTATATAGTATATATGATATATTATATAGACGTGACTTATGTTTTACACCCGCGCTAGCCCTGCCCCGCTCTGCCGTTAGTTACCTAACCTAACGGTGCACGAGGGGACATCGAGACGAATGCGGATGGCATAAGTGTACGTCGTATTTATCTGTGATGTTTAGGTACTTAAATGATGGGACTTCATTAATGCGATTAATGAAATAAAAGAAACCTAAGATGTTGTAGAATCGAATTTCAAAAATCAAAACAGGTAGCTACAGTTCTTGCTTTGCACAGCGGTATATGTGATATATCCTGCACCTTATTCGATGAGGAAAGGACCGAGATCCCTTCACCGGGAGTGACTCTTTTAGCAATAACTGGCAGATGCTACACACGCGGTTTGTTTTTGATTGCTTCTATAGTTTCTGCTTTGCATAGTGATATATATGATATATCCCGCACCTCATTCGACGAGGAAAGGGCCGACGATCCCTTCACTGGGAGTGACCCCTTTAGCAAAACTGGAAAAGCCTCAAAATCACTCCATTTCAAAACTTCATTTGATTCTACAACGATATCAAGTTCATTACGCAATAGGTTTTCAGAAAAACCTGTCGTAGCCTTCCGTCATTTCAGATAAGTAGTAGTTAGTATTCGTGCTACGTTTGTTGGCCTGCGTCAAGGCGTAGTGTGCGGTAGCTAACTAGTATTTATCTGCTTATGCATATGATGCAGATTGGATTAGGGTAGTCGTGCAACTTTGTTGGCCTGCGTCAAGGGTCGTACGGGTGGGTTTAATTCAATCAGGAAATGACGGGTTGAACTTGACTAGCACACTATGGTTTGTTGGCCTGCGTTAAGGTCATAGGACGCTAGGGGCAAAACATTATCGGGAATTTCATGTGTTGAAATTTGCAATGAGATTGCATACCTTCTATGAGATAGTTGGATCCCGATACCCACTGCGAGTAAGAGTTACTCCTGGGAGAGTTTTACACATTACAATTAGCCGATCAAGTAGGTGTCTAGAAAGGTGTCAGCGGGGTTACGCCTCTGGGAAAACGAGGTTTACATTAATTAGGTTCGTGCGAAAGCACGGGGGACCTCCCTCAAAGTACCGACACTGGCCTGGCTGAAAGATTGGCGAACTTGTAGTGTGTAATTAATCCCGGCTAGTCTTTCCTTTTAGGGTTTGAAGGAAGATTTGATAAAAACAGTGGGAGCCATCCTGATTAGATAAGATAATAACCAATCTGATCTTGCACGAGCATACGCTAAAGTGTTTTCTTCTCTCTCTCTCTCCAGGTAGAGACCATTTCATGCCTTAATCAAGATAATAATATGGATGTATTGACCGAACCCGCATGTTATACTGTGCTGGGGAACGTTGGTTCCGTTCTTTCATATAAGAGTTATAGAACTGAACAGGATATAGGGGAATACCAGGATTCCCATGCCGCCCGAATGAAGAAAGTACATGATGATGCATTTTCTTCGGGTGTGTTCGTTACAGAGAACTGTTTCTCCATTTTCTCTACGTCCTGGGTATTAGATACCGGGTCGGGATCCCATATATATAATCAGTTACATGGGCTTAAGAAAGGTAGAGAACTTGGAGAAGGTGATAAAGACATTAGAGTTGGAAATGGTGCAATTGTTGCAGCTAAGACTGTCGGAGAATATCACCTTGTATTACCAACTGGTAATACATTGGTTCTGAACGAATGCTATTACATGCCAAACCTGATATACAACATTATATCGGTTTCTTTGTTAAGTAAAGAGGGATATAATTTTATATTACAGGACAATGTTATGAACATTTTCCATAACCAAAAGTTGGTTGGATCAGGCACATTGTGCAATGGCATTTATGTTCTAAATCAATCTACAGTTCTAAGTATATCAAACACACACAAGTGAAGAGTTCTGAACTGAACGAATCCTTCTGGTGGCATTGTAGACTGGGTCACATCAATGCAACACGACTGGCTAAGATGCATAAGGATGGATATTTAAATCCGTTTGAATTTTCATCTTATGACACTTGCCAGTCATGTCTTAAAGGCAAGATGACCAAAACTCTGTTTACGGGACACGGAGAAAGAGTTACCGAACTCTTGGGACTGATACATAGTGATGTATGCGGTCCTATGTCTACACATGCCAGGGATGGTTCTTCGTACTTCATTACATTCACTGACGATCTCTCTAGATTCGGATATGTGTTCCTGATGAAACACAAATCAGAAGCTTTTGAGAAATTTAGAGAATATAAACAAGAAGTTGAGAACCAAACCGGAAAAAGTATTAAAATCCTTCGATCTGATCGAGGAGGTGAATACTTAAGCAAAGAATTCCTGGACTTCCTAAAAGAGAATAGGATTCTCTCTCAGCTGACACCTCTATATACACCACAGCACAACGGTGTATCAGAAAGGAGGAACCGCACCCTATTAGATATGGTGCGCTCTATGATGAGCACGGCTGAGTTACCTATTTCCTTCTGGGGATATGCACTGGAAACAGCTGCAGACCTATTGAATATGGTTCCCACCAAAACCGTGCCAATCACTCCATATAAGATATGGAAAGGAAAGAGACCATGTCTTAATTATGTTAAGATATGGGGTTGTCCGGCATATGTAAAAACACAAAATCCGGACAAACTTGCGGCAAGGTCCATTCTATGTAAGTTTATTGGATATCCCAAACATTCGCGCGGGTATATCTTCTACCACACCGAGGAACAAAAGGTGTTTGTTTCTCGACATGCCACCTTTTTAGAAAAGGAATTTCTTGAAAAAGAGATTAGTGGCAAGGAGATAGAACTGGAAGAGGTTCCAGCAATACAGACTACAACAGAAGATTTGGTTGAACCAGAGGATTCAGTAGTTCCCGATGAACCTCAGCCTCTCCGCCGATCTAGTAGGGTTCCTCGCCAACCTGAGAGATACTACGGTTTTCTCATGGATGGTGGGAGCGAGGATTGCATCATGGAGGATGATGACCCAACTAGCTTCGAGTAGGCCATCACGAGTAGGGACTCAGTGAAATGGCTGGATGCTGTTAGTTATATGTATGCCCTAGAGGCCATTACTATACATAGGATGTATATTGTAGTGGATGCTTGGACATATATAGGGAGGACCTTCTTGCTCGACATGATAGTATGCTATCTGGTTACTCTTTACCTTAACGTGTATACTGATTGTCTCTCTGTTACATGTTGGTAAAGCCCTTAGGATGTGTACTTGACTACCTGGACTATGATGCGGATCATACTAGTGGGGACATGGTAGTCCATAAGTACATCCTTCAAAGTCCCTAGTCGTGGGTGTATCGAGACGGGGCATCGATATACCAGAGTAGACTAGCGTATACCTTCTCGACCCATACAGATGGGAGATGGATGATCCCATATCCATTGGTGTTTGACATCAGAGATGATATACGGGTGCTCAGTGGAGACTGGGTATACTGGACGAACTCGCCGAGAACTCCCAGATGGTATTATACCTTACGTCAGATGGCAGTTCTCTGGTGACACTGGTACAGAGTAGTCTGTTGACCCGAGATCGTCATAGAGTCTTGTGTGGTTCCCACTGTGCTTTGATTTCCATCTTACCACGTCCAAGAGGGCGTGCAAAACGGTGGTTTTTGGGTAAAGTCCCGAGTCACATGGAGGCAATGAGCGATAGGAGGGGATTCGTCTCTCCCGGTATAGGGAGTTGATGTTGCGCTGTGTTCGATTGGCTATAACCGGAAATCCCTGGCCAGGGTTGCTTAGATTTACTGGTAAGTGTTACCAGCAGTTTCTCGAATTGTTATAGACCTCATATCGACACGACTTATCGAGCTATTGAGGTCTGACGTTTACCACCCCTATGCGAGATATGCGACATATCAGACGATCAGACCGGACTGTACGGTAGTGTTACTGATTAGATTCACAGGAGTGTGAGCGGGCTTGCTCGTCGATCTTCTGATCTCTCAATACCCGGGTGGCCGTTACGTTTAGCAGACCGTTTGCTGCTTGTGGGTGTTTGATATGATCATCATCTGCTGCCGGCGTATTGACGAGTCTTTAGAGTCCTACACAGAGGTTTCCTGGCTCAAGCAAAACGAAATAGGAGCGCATATGAGATATGTGCGGGACCGAGAATGATACCAGTATGTGATACTGTATTCGATTCTCGCGATTTGTGACATTGATCGGTTATATGCGATATAGCCGGGTTATCGGATCAAGTGTTGATTCGATAAGTTGTTACTGTTGATATTAGTCGGTTATATGCGATATGACCGGATCATTAAATCAAGTGTTGATTTAATGATTTAATGTATAATTATATATTTGATATATTACTTTGCATTAACTAGTATCGGTTCACTTTAAATGGATATTCTCACTCGGATGTGCACATTATATATGTGATATACTTTTGTGCACTTGATTGTATCATGTTTGATGATACATGTTTGCTAGGGTTTTTGTGTAAAGATCAAACCATGGTTACATGTTAATGGTTAGGGTTTTGTTTTATTCACTTATTTATTTATCTATTGATTTTTGGAAAATGAAAGGCATGAAAAGAAAATGGTGGCTTAATTTGTATTCTAGTTGAAGCTTCATGAAGCTTTGACCTAAGTGACCATTTTTGTCTCATGCTTAACCCTAACCATTCCCACTAACTCTAGTTTAGTCTCTACACTTGACCATGGTTGGTAGATGATAAGTATTATTATTTATTTTCATTTTACTTAATACTTATCATAACATTTTTCTTCTTCTTCTTCTTCTTCATCTTCAACATGAAGAAACCTTGGACCATCAATGGTGATTGATGAAAAGGAGTGAGAAATCCAATTCTAAAGTCTACCCACTTCCTATTTCTTCATCCTCTACCTCTTGCCAAGTAGTAGAGTGTGTTTCCTTCACAAGTTTCATGACTTGGTGAAGTGGGAGCTTGATCTTGTGATGCTTCGACGTAGATCATCTTCGGCATCGTCGTCGATGACCTAGCCCACTTTTTCTCCGATGAAGCCGACGCTAGAGCCCAAGATCCGATTTGTACAGCGAGGAAACTTCATCGCGGAGCCATGGAGGTGGAGAACCGGATCTACAAAGGTTGTATTTCCGTTTACCATTTAGTTAAGTTGTTAACTAGTTTCTTTTTCGCCTAAACTTCTAGCCAAAGATCCGTATTAGGGTTTCTCGGCACCGTAATTTTTGAAATTGGCATGGTTGATGCCTTGTGAGACCTCTTGAGAGTGCCTAGGAACCCCTACAGTGGTATCAGAGCCTAGCTAGAGCCTTAGGCGAAGTCTAGACGACGTTTGAAATTCGAACGAACCCGAAAACCTATCTCTAAAATGCTCTCTGGAAATTTTCTGAAAATTTGGATTTTTGTGAATTAAAAATTGCCAAAAAATTCAGCAGGGAATTCTATGAGTTACTGTGAAGCACGTGATGCTAACTCGACCAAAGAGCCGCGGAACCGTGGCCCTACCCTGGGTTTCGCGGCGGTTCCGCGGCCATTTAAGTGAGTTAGACCACGTGGCTTGCACAGTAATTCTTGTCTTTAAGTACTGAGTCTTCTGGAAATTTTTATATTTTACTCAAGAGTTGAGTTTTCCAGGGTGTTTTGGAGCTTAGATGATTCGATCGGATTATTAGATTTTGTCTATGTGTTTTCCGGATAATTTTTGAATATGTTAAAAAGTTCAACCGGATATAAATACCCAATTTTTCCCCTGTCGGGAAATTTCCAAGTGTTGGATTTTTCCGTAGTTTAACGACGTTCTAAGTAGTGCAAGTAACGCGATGGACCCTCTAGAAGACAACAAACCTTAACTCGATTATGTGACCGTCTTGAACTGCCCTTTGAATCTTAGGGTTTGGGGCAGTACGGCGTGCCACATGTGAGGCGTTGGCTTGACCCTTCTACGGCTGGACCGTTGGTACTGAGGCACGAACTGAATGTTGTTAGACTTATTTCATATGTTGAGCTGTATCGGGAAAACTTGGGTGTTCGATTGTTCGATCGGAAAGTATAACATTTTCTATTTATCTGGAATGGGATACAATAATTGGAATTCACAATAAGTTATGAGATAACTGAATGAATGTTATAAACATAGCAGTTTAGTCTCACTTGATCGGTTGCCACGGAATTTTGATTTGATCAAAAGTCCGTCGCAATCACGTAGCGTACGCGGATACTCGCCGGATAAACTTAATAGACAGCCTCACTCCATAGCCCCGACCAAGTGACTGTAGGAGAACCCCGTCGCCGAAAGCATCCGTTCGGGTGCTCGCGGTAGCGGTGTTCCGCCTTGGTGCACTTCGTCGACGGTATCGGGGGTGCGGCCGCCTACTAAAGTTTGCGACGAGCATTCGATCAGGATGTCGGGAATCTTGTTGAATTGCCCGACTTGATATTGAAAAGTGTTTTCGATTTTGAGACTAAAATGCGGGGTTTATAATTGTTAGGCATGCGATGTCTAAGGAATTCATTTGATTAGGCATGCGATGTCTAAAGAGGTTGCGGATTCCAACTGTTGTAGTTTTACACTTTCTTTTCTGTGACCGTAAGTGTAATATGTGATATCGCCGGTTTCGTTGCTATATGTCAACGACAATTGGGATGGGCATATTTACTTACGTTGATGACATGTGATGTTATGTGTTGCTGGATATGTTATATTGGATCGTCGTGTTTGAATAGCCGGGGGTTTTTATATGAGATGAGTGTTTTTCATTTTCATTATGTAAAAACTTGTATGTAATATTCTTTTATTTGGGGCACTTCCAGGTTGCGGAAGATGTCACCGTTTGTATATTATTTACTTTTCCGCACTAGGATAGACCCAAGGAGGAGGGCACAAGTGACCGGGTTCTGGAGTCCAGTGGGAGACCAACTCGAGGAGTCGAGTCCGGGTCTCCTAACTCCAGAATTAGTAGGGTTGCTTGCCGCTCTCGTAGGGGTCTAGGGGTGTGGGTTTTGCTATTCATCACGACCGTGGAATCCGTGTTTTATATTGGCTCGTATTGAAAACCCGGACGTCCTAGTATATGTTGGAGATAGTGCCCTCAGAGTCAATTATTGGATCACAGGCACGTGATTGCAATGATTGAGGGAGGACCTATCCCGGTACGACAGTCTTACTCGAGATGATAGTATGCTATCTGGTTTACCTCTATCATCGTGTACTGCTTTAGGTGACCTGACAGGTCACTATTGCACATTGATAGAGCCCCTAGGATTCTTGCTTGGCTGCCAGCAGTATGAGGGCGATCATATAAGTGAGAGCTGGAGTATATAAGCACATCCTTAAAAGGTCCCTAGTCGTGGGAGATTCGAGACAGGGCATCGATTCTCCAGAGTAGACTAGTGTATACAGTCGAGACCCCGACAAGGGGCGGTGGCCGGTCTCACAGGCCACTGGTGTCAGTTGGTTCACCTAAGATGTATACAGGTGCTCATTGGGTTATGAGTACACCGGACAGGACTCGCCGGGAACATGCTAGTTGGTCTTATACCTGACGTCAGATAGCAGTTCCCAGGTGACATGTGTACAGGTTAGTTCATCGACCTGGGGATCGTCATTTGTCTCGTGTGAGTTCCCACTGTGCTTTGATTACTACCCTACCACGGCTCAAAGGAGTCGTGCAAGCAGGTTTTAGTTGGGTACAGTCCCGAGCCACATGGAGGCAGTGAGCGGATCTTCGGGGGTTTCGTCTCTCCCGGTATTGGGGATGAGGTCGCGCTGTGTCTAGGAGAGCCATTACACGAAGTCCTTGGCCAAGGCAGGAGATTTACTGGTAGGTATTCCAGTAGTATCTCAGAGTGTTCTGGGCTACACTCCGACACGACTTGTACCGCTTTTGGGGGTCTGACTTTTACCCACCCCCTAGGCCCGACATGCGATGCTCATAGACGAACGGACCGGACTGTACGGATATTGTCACTGACCGGCTCAGTAGGGTGTCAGGATGAGTTCGCTCATCGACGTCCCTTTTAGTCAATAGCTGGTGGCCCGTCACGTATTGGCTTATACCTCTGACGTGCTAGTGGTTAAATCCACAACCATAGTATTGACGAGTCTTTAGAGTCCACCACACATTCAGTTACTCAGCTTTCGGGCGAAACGCTGTAGAGGGCCGTATGGAGATATGGCAGGGTCCGATCAGATACGTGCGGTATTGCACGGATCACGATCGGACGGTTTGTACTAGAGGCCGTATAGATATATGGCAAGGTTCGATCGGATACGTGCGGTATTGCACGGATCGGGATCGAACGGATATTACTAGCCGGCTTTGGTTTAAGCCGGATCCTAGTTTAGTACAGTGTAGATTTTGTCTCTTTGCATTTGTATCCGGACGGAATACAGATGCGGGTGTGTATGCACAGTATCGGGGTTTTCCTGTAATTTATTACGGGACCAGTTTTCTGGAGTTGCCAGTTTGCATTCCGTTCCGGCCGGTTTTCGTTTGTTCTTTCCCGGCCGGACTTTTCCGATGGAGGGGGTTATTTGCAAGTTTGCAAATAACATTTTGTGGAGGGGTTTATTGCAAAAGGATTTATTATGAGAGCATCTTTTCTTTTGCACCATTCTTGCATTTATTGTGAAGTGAATGGATTTGATTTGGGTATGGGTTTTGTTATGATGATGTTTGTTTGTGGTCACCCTTGCTTTTCTCCTACAATCACCTCCCTTCATGCTTGATTAATCCCTCCACCATTCTCATATCTTCAAGGGGCCGGCCACATTTTTGGAGAGAGGAGAGAATGAGAGAGTTTCATTTGGTGTGGGAAAATTAATCATCCATCTCATTTTCATTGCTACAAAAATCCATTCCTCCATCAAAGGCAACATAACCCCAAAGTGAGACATAGCCTCTACACTACACATTCTACAGCACTTCTTGGGCATGTCGACTTGCCAGCTTCATGCCCGAGTTGCCTCGGTATTGAGGTGGGAGCCCGTAAAAGAAACAGGCGATGTGGTGCCCTTCCGGCGAGGAGGCGACGACCGGAGTTTCCGCGAGAAGATCGGAGTGGAGATGAAGACCGGAGGACTCGGATCAGTCGGTATATCTCTAACCCGTCTTGTAGTTAGCTAGATCTAGTTTAATGGTCCGATCCGGGTGTTTAGTGCGCGGTGGTGCCGGTTTGCAAAGTTCGCAAAATTAAAGTTTATCACCGTTTCCGCATTTGGCCGTCGGTTTGACGGCCGGGGCGCCGCCGTGCACTTACAGTGGTATCAGAGCCAGGCCATTAACTTCGTCTAGCTTCGTTTGATGTATTTTTCAGTTCCGATCGACCAAAATTCCAAAAACCCAATTTTAGTTCACGACAGTTTTCTGTTGAAATTTTTTGGTCTCCAAAAATTTTTCAGGTTGTATAAAATTGATGTACTGGAGACTATAAGACTACTGGAAAAATTCGATACATTCAGTCGACGATTGGAGCGCGGAACCGCGGCCAAAACCCCCCTAGGGCCGCGGTTCCGCCGCACATTGGAGTCGTCAATGCATCATTTTTTCCCAGTGGGCTTCTGGGCTATTTTTAGGGGTTTTGGAATATTATAATTGGGCCCAGGTTTTCTGTGAGTGCTACAGTTTTGATTGGGGGCCCACTTGTTAATTTTTGATTGATCGGATATTTTAAACACATCTTTCACCGTATTTACATTATATCTGCGACCGTGAATGTCACTTGATCGGTAAATCCGGTCTAACTGCTATAGCCCGGTTAGACGGATTTGCGAACGTGATTTTCACGTTGATGTTCTGTGTTTTTGCTGTGATGTTGCGGATCGGTCGTGGGGGATAGCCTGGATGCAATGCTAGTACAGTTTTGTTGTATTATGTACATTTGATATTGCGGGGCGAGCGTCCGACATGTGGACTGCCGTCACTGCCTGTTTGTATTATTCTTTTGGGGCACGACCTGGTTGCGGTCGATGTACCCGTTGCATGTATATTTTACTTTCTGTACTAGGGTTACCCCGCGGAGGGGTGCACGGATAGCCGGGTTCTAGAAGGCAACAAGCCCGCATCTCATGGCATTGGGACGGAAGGGGCTTCACTCCAGGATTGGCGGGCTATTCGCCGCACTCGTAGGGGGTACAGGTTGACCCAGGAGGGGTGCCCGAGTTACCGGATTCCGTGAAGTGCTGGGTGGTCCATTCACGGTGCTGAAGGGGGCTGCCTCGCTTCAGGTTTTGGCGGGTGACTTGCCGCGCCCGTAGGGGTCTAGGATTTCATTGCACAGGCTATCCACACGACCAGAGGAACGTCGGGTTTCAGCAGTGGCTCTGTGAAACCCGGGGATCGCAGATATCTGTATTGTTCTGTGATGCTGTACATTTCTGTGATGTTGCATTTTATTCACGCCTTGAGCGAAATATAATATATTGGTATATATATTAGTAGATGTTGTATATGTTTTTCATCCGCGCTAGTCCAGTCCCCGCTCTGCCGTTAGTTAGCTAACCTAACGGGTGATGACGGGACCCAGTGGCGAATGCGGATGGCATATACGTACGTCAGTATATTTTCGTTCTTTGTGGTGTGATCAATTGATGGGACTGCGTTGATTCGGATCAATGCAAGTTAAACAAACCTAATCTGATGTTGTTGGAACACTTTTTCAAAAAGCTGTTATTGCAAGGACGTTCACTTTTGTTTTGCATCGTGGTATTCATTTGGAATATCCTGCTCCTCAGTCGACGAGGCAAGGGCCGAGATCCCTTCACCGGGAGTGACCCCTTGGACAGAAGTTTGCGTCAGGGCATTAACTTCACTATAGCCGATTACTTTTGCTTTGCACAGTGATATTCGGTTATGAATATCCTGCACCCCATTCTACGGGGAAAGAGCCGAGATCCCTTCACCGGGAGTGACCTCTTTAGTAAAAGGTTTTCGTCACTATATTTTCTAAAAAGCTATCAGTTCCTTCAACGATATCAAGTTCATTACGTTAAAGGTTTTCGCCAGAAACCATTCGTAGCCCTCCATCATTTCAGTTAAATATTCGGTAGTATTCAAGCTATGTATTTTGACCTCACGCCAAGGCATAGTGTTTGGTAGTTACCGGGTATTTATCTGTTGCATAGATAGATGCGTTGGTTTGGGACAGTCGTACTACTATTTTGGCCTACGTCAAGGGTATGTACGGGTGGGTTCAAATTAACCTGGACAATGATTGGTAGAACTTGACATGTGACTTATGATATTTTGACCTCACGCCAAGGTCATAAGAGCATGGGGTAGAAATCACATCGGGAGTTTCAAAAGAACTGAAACTTTCCAGATATGTGCATACCTTCTGGAGTGTGGTACCGTGAGCGGATTCCGTCACGTTATCATGCGATGAGAGTTGGATCCCGATTCCCACTGATGAGTTGGTTTACTCCTCGGGTGACCCCGACTAATTCTTCTTTCAGGTTTGGAGGAGAATTTGAGGTACAGTGGGAGGTTTCCTGATTAGATAAATTGGTAAACATTCTGATCTTGGTTAGAGTGCACGCTAAGTGTTTCTTTTCTCTCTCTCTTGGCAGCGACCATTGACCCGACCCTAAGACTATGACTCAGTGACCAAGTTGACCGAACCTTCTTAACACTGGCTTTTGGATTGTCAGAGTTGCAAACCTCGTTGCCACTCCTACTTTTACCCTTTTCTCCAGGACACCCCGTATTACTATGAACGTCCACTTCCATTGGATAAAACCATCGTATGGTTAGATACGAACTCGAAGGAATTATTCGAGGATGGTTTCTGGTTCTGGAGAAAACGAATAGGATTATTCAGTTGTTTTTTCCTTTTTGCCTTCTCTCAAGTTACGAGTACTCCTTAGTTTGGGAGATAGTACACCTATTACGCAAATTGGATAGTCTTCTTCCAAACCATAGGCTGGTGCCGACCGGTGGGGAATGAGGAAAACCAATTAGCCTAAACGGTGTGCAGAAGGTATTAGGATTAAGACAAAGCAAGGGATTAGTAAGAGGGCAAAGTAAATTGCGACTGATATTCACGACCAAACCAAGTATTTCTTCGCCAATCCTAAATCACCTTTGTATTTCTCCAGGACACTCCGTATCACTACGAAGATCCACAGTTTATTGGATACTCCATCGTATGGTTATATACGAACTCGAAAGGAACTTGTTCCAGTTCGGGGATGGATTCTGGTTCAGGAGAAATAGGAATAAAGTTTATTCGGTTGTCTTTTATCTTCACCTTCTCTCGCATTGCGAGTGCTCCTAGGACTAGGACAGTACACCCATTATGCTTATTGGATAGTCTTCTTCCAAACCATAGGCTGGTGCCGAACGGTAGGGAAGGAAGAAAACCAATTGGCCTAAAAGGGTGTGCAGAAGGTAATGACTAAAGACATATAAAGGGATTTGGAGAGGTGGCAAAGAAATATACGGTTACAGTTGTGAATCTGGATGATGGTAGAGGCATTACTAGGAATACCAGAATACCCCATCGAAATATTTCAATGTTTCAGTTCAACTGTGTACTGTTAAAAGAAAACTGATTTCCCGATTAGACACTTGCTCCAGGGTATGTATTTACCAGTTTTGATTCTCACATCTGTATGGTTTTACAGATGATGAGTGGGAGTAAGTTATTGGGAATTGGGTGATCATCCTCATTATATCGGGATTCGTTGTAATCGGTGATATTTGAGGAGATCACCTGGGCGGTTTGCCGGTCGGCAAATATTTGGTTTTGAATATCCGCTGTTATGCACCAATTTCAAATTGATATATCTGTACGTCTATTTTCATAGAGTGAGATATACCTTTTGATATTATGTCGATGACATTTACCTATATCAGTGGATGGTTAGGTAAGGAGCATTAAACAGCGGTGTAATTCTTCTTAATCATAAGTACAGTTTTCAACCTACGACACACAGTGAAAGAGTTGTCAGACTCAGTGGACTTATACAGAGTATTGTATGTTGTCCAGTGTCCATAAAGACAGAGGGGTTGGTCCTCATACTATATTCTGTTTACTTTTAACTTCTCTAGTTCTTAGACATGTGTTTCGAAGAAACACAGGGTCTAAGTTTTGAGGAGTTATAGGTATTTGAATAGAGTAGAGAACCAGGTGTAGCAAGTATCGAGATTCTTCAAAGTGATCGAAGATGTAGATACTTGTGTATGGTATTCAGTTGATAGTAATGATAAAGAGAAATTGCTTTTCTTTCAGGTTACTCATAATTGGAAGCATTCCTAAGTTGAGTAACGCTGATCGGCCTCTCTCCATTTAGTTGACATGCACTGGAGACAGCTGCATGATTTGAATCTGGTTCAATTAAATCAGTGCCTCTGGTTCTATATTGGATATAGTACAGTTCATATCTTAACATTGTTAAGGTAAGGGGAGTTGTCCGGCTTATGATTAAAACCAGACTCTGGATAACTCAAGGCACGTTTCTGTAATGGCTGTTTGTGGGTTGACCCAGGCTATGACGAGGGTTGATTTTCTACCATAAGAAAGATCAATAGTGATATTGTTCTTGACTCGCCACAGTTTTAATAAAAATGGATTTTTTCAAAAACAGTAGTGGGAGTATGGTAGAACTGGAAGTGATTCCAGAACCGCAAACGATTACTGAAGATTTGATAAGGAACCTAAAGATTCAATCTGGTTTGACATTCCATTGGCCACTCCGCAGATAAGGTGGGTAACTTCAGGCACCCGAGAGGTACTCCGGTAACCTCAAGGACGGTGACAGGGAAGTTCTTGTTTACCCACACTTGCCATTGTTGTTGTTCCAGGCTGCGAGACCCGGCAGGAGGATGAGTATAGCGTCGTTCTAAACTAGCTTTAGAAGTGCACGTCTATATGACTCTGCCAGAGGGTTGTCGTAGTCAGTGGGAGCAGCGGAAGCATTGGTGGACATCAGGCTTATGTCTATTTATATACTAAAGCAGATATAGCGGAGATAGATCATCTATTTCTGATATGACAGTCATGGGTTTGACGTTATCAGAATAAGGGATGGATCTGTTGAGAAGGTAGTAGGGTGTGATATCCGGGTTTTGGATGACATACACAGAGTAGGAAAGGAAACTCCTATACTACGATCGGTTATACTTTGGTCGTCACACAGTGGTTTCTCCACAAGGGACTTGGACGTTATATCAAACATACTAGTTACTAGATCTATGGTTTTAGATCTAGATTTGGATGGTTTCCCAATCAGGGTACTTTGACAGCATTCTAAGAGTATTTAGAATAGACGACTCCTGGCACGGTAGTGTACCTACAGGTAATGGAGTCACCCTCTCTAAAGGTGTCTTATAGACTAAAGTAGAGAGGGATGTGCATGATTGGCAGATCACTTGCTTAGGCAATTGAGTCAATCATGAGATGTCAAGTACCACACCAGATGTTGTTCTTGCACTAGATGCAATAAGTTGATATTGATCCAATCCTGGAGGAACATTCGGAAGCAGTTTTAGAACATAAGTGAATGTTCTAGGGATATGATAACGGCTGCCTCCTTTTGGAGACGGTTATCACTCCAGGCTTCCAAGGTGACATGGACGACAAGGAGGTTGTCAGAGTTATAGTTTTCCTTCTGACGAGGGGCAGTGTTTTGGACAGGTGATCCAAGGCAATACTGAGGGAGGCATGGCGCAGGATACTGATTAAGTTCAGTTGACGATACAGTCGAAGAAGTTTGGATTTGGAGTTCATTTATGAGCTAGGTCCCATCAGACATCCAGACACTCTAAGACAGGTATTGCTCATTTCGGGAGATGGCTTTCTCCGCGAACTTGAGATATAGAGAGACATAGAAAGAAACATCTAGGCGGATCTGCTCACTGAGGCTATTCCTCGAACGCAATAGTTTCGCAAACAGGTTTTGTGCGACTGACTAGTAGAGGAGTTGGGTGTTCGGTATCACACGGGCTGTGAGTATGCGACATCGCAATAATTAGCCTTGAGTGCAAGTGGGAGATTGTTGGAGATAGTGCCCTCAGAGTCAATTATTGGATCACAGGCACGTGATTGCAATGATTGAGGGAGGACCTATCCCGGTACGACAGTCTTACTCGAGATGATAGTATGCTATCTGGTTTACCTCTATCATCGTGTACTGCTTTAGGTGACCTGACAGGTCACTATTGCACGTTGATAGAGCCCCTAGGATTCTTGCTTGGCTGCCAGCAGTATGAGGGCGATCATATAAGTGAGAGCTGGAGTCTATAAGCACATCCTTAAAAGGTCCCTAGTCGTGGGAGATTCGAGACAGGGCATCGATTCTCCAGAGTAGACTAGTGTATACAGTCGAGACCCCGACGAGGGGCGGTGGCCGGTCTCACAGGCCACTGGTGTCAGTTGGTTCACCTAAGATGTATACAGGTGCTCATTGGGTTATGAGTACACCGGACAGGACTCGCCGGGAACATGCTAGTTGGTCTTATACCTGACGTCAGATAGCAGTTCCCAGGTGACATGTGTACAGGTTAGTTCATCGACCTGGGGATCGTCATTTGTCTCGTGTGAGTTCCCACTGTGCTTTGATTACTACCCTACCACGGCTCAAAGGAGTCATGCAAACAGGTTTTAGTTGGGTACAGTCCCGAGACACATGGAGGCAGTGAGCGGATCTTCGGGGGTTTCGTCTCTCCCGGTATTGGGGGTGAGGTCGCGCTGTGTCTAGGAGAGCCATTACACGAAGTCCTTGGCCAAGGCAGGAGATTTACTGGTAGGTATTCCAGTAGTATCTCAGAGTGTTCTGGGCTACACTCCGACACGACTTGTACCTCTTTTGGGGGTCTGACTTTTACCCACCCCCTAGGCCCGACATGCGATGCTCATAGACGAACGGACCGGACTGTACGGATATTGTCACTGACAGGCTCAGTAGGGTGTCAGGATGAGTTCGCTCATCGACGTCCCTTTTAGTCAATAGCTGGTGGCCCGTCACGTATTGGCTTATACCTCTGACGTGCTAGTGGTTAAATCCACAACCATAGTATTGACGAGTCTTTAGAGTCCACCACACATTCAGTTACTCAGCTTTCGGGCGAAACGCTGTAGAGGGCCGTATGGAGATATGGCAGGGTCCGATCAGATACGTGCGGTATTGCACGGATCACGATCGGACGGTTTGTACTAGAGGCCGTATAGATATATGGCAAAGTTCGATCGGATACGTGCGGTATTGCACGGATCGGGATCGAACGGATATTACTAGCCGGCTTTGGTTTAAGCCGGATCCTAGTTTAGTACAGTGTAGATTTTGTCTCTTTGCATTTGTATCCGGACGGAATACAGATGCGGGTGTGTATGCACAGTATCGGGGTTTTCCTGTAATTTATTACGGGACCAGTTTTCTGGAGTTGCCAGTTTGCATTCCGTTCCGGCCGGTTTTCGTTTGTTCTTTCCCGGCCGGACTTTTCCGATGGAGGGGGTTATTTGCAAGTTTGCAAATAACATTTTGTGGAGGGGTTTATTGCAAAAGGATTTATTATGAGAGCATCTTTTCTTTTGCACCATTCTTGCATTTATTGTGAAGTGAATGGATTTGATTTGGGTATGGGTTTTGTTATGATGATGTTTGTTTGTGGTCACCCTTGCTTTTCTCCTACAATCACCTCCCTTCATGCTTGATTAATCCCTCCACCATTCTCATATCTTCAAGGGGCCGGCCACATTTTTGGAGAGAGGAGAGAATGAGAGATTTTCATTTGGTGTGGGAAAATTAATCATCCATCTCATTTTCATTGCTACAAAAATCCATTCCTCCATCAAAGGCAACATAACCCCAAAGTGAGACATAGCCTCTACACTACACATTCTACAGCACTTCTTGGGCATGTCGACTTGCCAGCTTCATGCCCGAGTTGCCTCGGTATTGAGGTGGGAGCCCGTAAAAGAAACAGGCGATGTGGTGCCCTTCCGGCGAGGAGGCGACGACCGGAGTTTCCGTGAGAAGATCGGAGTGGAGATGAAGACCGGAGGACTCGGATCAGTCGGTATATCTCTAACCCGTCTTGTAGTTAGCTAGATCTAGTTTAATGGTCCGATCCGGGTGTTTAGTGCACGGTGGTGCCGGTTTGCAAAGTTCGCAAAATTAAAGTTTATCACCGTTTCCGCATTTGGCCGTCGGTTTGACGGCCGGGGCGCCGCCGTGCACTTACAGTATATACAATATTTCATACGTTTCTTCTGCTGCGATATCTGTGATGTGATCATGTGATGTTCTGTGATAGATACTGTATATAGTATATATGATATATTATATAGACGTTACTTATGTTTTACACCCGCGCTAGCCCTGCCCCGCTCTGCCGTTAGTTACCTAACCTAACGGTGCACGAGGGGACATCGAGGTGAATGCGGATGGTATAAGTGTACGTCGTATTTATCTGTGATGATTAGGTACTTAAATGATGGGACTTCATTAATGTGATTAATGAAATAAAAGAAACCTAAGATGTTGTAGAATCGAATTTCAAAATAAAAACAGGTAGCTACAGTTCTTGCTTTGCACAGCGGTATATGTGATATATCTTGCACCTTATTCGATGAGGAAATGACCGAGATCCCTTCACCGGGAGTGACTCCTTTAGCAATAACTGGCAGATGCTACACACTCGGTTTGTCTTTTGATTGCTTTTAAGAGTTTTTGCTTTGCATAGTGATATATATGATATATCCCGCACCTCATTCGACGAGGAAAGGACCGACGATCCCTTCACCGGGAGTGACTCCTTTAGCAAAACTAGAAAAGCCTCAAAAACACTCCATTTTTAAAATCATTTGATTCTACAACGATATAAAGTTCATTACGCAAAAGGTTTTCTTAAAAACCTGTCGTAGCCCTCCGTCATTTCAGACAGGTAATAGTTAGTATTCGTGCTACGTTTGTTGACTCAGTCAAGGCGTAGTGTGCGGTAGCTGATTATTGCTTATCGGCAAAGCATATGATGCGATTGGATTAGGGTAGTCGTGCGGCCTTGTTGACTCAGTCAAGGGTCGTGCGGGTGGGTTTAATTCAATCGAGAAATGACGGGTTGAACTTTACTTGCGGTCTATGGTTTGTTGACTCAGTCAAGGTCATAGATCGCATGGGGTAAAATATTATCGAGAATTTCAAGTGTTGAAATTTGCAATGAGATTGCATACCTTCTATGAGATAGTTGGATCCCGATACCCGCTGCGAGTAAGAGTTACTCCTGGGAGAGTTTTACACATTACAATTAGCCGATCAAGTAGGTGTCTAGAAAGGTGTCAACGGGGTTACGCCTCTGGGAAAACGAGGTTTACATTAATTAGGTTCGTGCGAAAGCACGAGGGACCTCCCTCAAAGTACCGACACTGGCCTGGCTGAAAGATTGGCGAACTTGTAGTGTGTAATTAATCCCGGCTAGTCTTTCCTTTTAAGGTTTGAAGGAAGATTTGATAAAAACAGTGGGAGCCATCCTGATTAGATAAAATAATAACCAATCTATTCTTGAAAGAGCGCACGCTGAGTGTTTTCTTCTCTCTCTCTCCTGGTAGCGACCATGTCACGCCTTAATCAAGATAATAAAACGGATTATTGACCGAACCCGCTTATTATACTGAGCTGGGGAACGTTGGTCCCGCTCCAACTTATAATTGTTATAAGACAGAGCAGGAAATTGGGGATTACCAGAATTCCTATGCCGCCCAAACGAAGAGAGTGCATGCTGATGCATCATCTTCGGGTATGTTCATTATACAGAACTGTTTCTCAGTATCCTTTACGTCCTGGGTATGTGATACCAGATCAGGATCCCAGATATGTAATCTGTTACATAGGGCTACAGAAAAGTAGAGAACTGAGAACGGGTGATAAGTTTCATGAGGCAGAAAACGGGGCAAAAGTTGCAGCCAAGTCTGTTGGTCACTGTCACCCTGTATTACCAATACATTGATTCTGAACGAATGTTATTAGATACCGAACCTGATATACAAAACCATATCAATCTCTTTATTAGTAAAGAAACGATAAAATTTTGTATTGCTGGATAATGTTTTGAACATTTCCTATATCAAAAGTTGATCGGTTCAGGCACGTTATCTAAAAGCGTTGATGTTCTAAATCAAACTACGGTTCTTAGTATACACAACACACACAAGGGGAAGAGTTCAGAAATGAACAAATTCTTCTTGAGGTATTGTAGACTAGGTCATATCAATGTGACCCAACTAGCTGAAGTTACATGTAGATGCACATTTAAATCAGTTTGAATCTACATCTTGTGAAACTTGCCAGTCATGTCACAAAGATATAATGACCATAGCTCCGTTTATTGGAAACAGAGAAAGAGTTAGTAAACTCTTGGGATGATACATGTTGATGTATGTAGGTCCCCTGTCTACACATGCCAAGAATGGTTCTTTGTACTTCATTACGTTCTCTGATAATCTCTCAAGATTCAGACACATGTTCCTGTTGAAATACAAGTCTGAACCTTTTGAGATATTCACAGAATATAAGTTAGAAGTAGAGAACCAATACGGGTAAAAGTATTATGTCCTATGATGAGATCAAGGAGGAGAATACTTGAGCACGAAATTCTTGGACTTTTCTAAAGAAGAATGAGATTCTCTCTCAGCATTACCCCTCCGCATACACCATAGCACGATGGTATATCGGGGTGGAGCAATCACACCCTATATGATAAGGTGTGCTCTATGATGAGTACTACTGAGTTACCTATTTCCTTTTTGGGAGTTATGCACTTGAGAAGCTGCATACCTATTGAATAGGGTTCAAATCAAATCAGTTGCCTACCACTTCATATATGATATGGAAAGGGTAGAGCCCATCTCTTAAGCTAGTTAAGATTTGGGGTTGTCCGGCCTATGTCTGAAAAGCAAAATCCGGACAAGCTCGAGGCAAGGTCTGTAATGTATAACTGGAAAGGATCCAGCTATACAAACTACAGCAGATGATTTGATAAAACCAAAGGATTCAATAGTTACCAACGAACCTCAGCCTCTCCGCCGATCTAGTAAGGTTCCTCACCCACCTGAGAGATACTTCGGTTTCTCTATGACAGTGGGAGCGAGGATTGCATCATGAGATGATGACCCAACTAGTTTCGAGCTGGCCATCAGGAGTAAGACTCTGTAAGAATGGCTGGATGCTTAGCGATCTGAGATGGAATCCATGTACACCAACAAAGTATGGACTTTGGTTGCTATATCTGAAGGGTTAAATCCCCATCAGGAGCAAGTATATCTTGAGAAGATTACTTGGTGTAGATGGAAAAGTTGAGACTTTCAAAGCTAAACTTGTTAAAGCTTTTCGTCATCGACCAGGCATGGATAATGATGAAACCTTTTCAAGGAGCTATGCTTAAGTCCATCCAGATCCTACTTGCCACGGCTGTATACCATGACTACGATATCTGGCGGTTGGGTGCCATGACTGCTTTTCTAAATGATGTTTTAGAAGAGAACGTCTATAAGTACACAGCCAGAGGGCTTCGTAGACAGTGGGAGCAGCGGAAACGTGTGCAAGATGCTTTATAGGATAAAGCAGACATCGCGGAGTTGGAACATCTATTTTGATATGTTAGTCAAACAGTTTGACATCATCAAAATGGTAGATGAACCTTGTATATACAAAAAGGTAGTAGGGAGTATGGTGATGATCCTCGTAGAGTACGTGGATGACATACTCTTGATAGGGAAGGAGTTTCCTATGCTACGCTCGATCAATCTCCGCTTATCACACTGATTCTCCACATAAGATCAAAGTGATACCTACTGAATCCTGGAATTTGGATCTATGAGATAGATCTAGTTGGATATTAGGACACTCACTAGTTGTAGTGAGATGGTATCAGTTGATCCTAGGGAGAATCACTGGAAGTGTTCCAGAGTGATAAAGACGACTGAATGTCAGTCACAGGCATTGTCTTTACCCTCAGTAAAGGGACGGTATGTTGGAAGAGTTCCAAGCTAGATACCGTGACATACTAGACGATAAAGGCTGGATACATCGCTACTTAAGATGCTACCAAAGAGACTGTTTGGGTGTATATTGGTTCATGAGATGAACTACATTCCTACCATTGTGAGACAATGGAGTTGTGGCTTATGCCAAGGAACGCCGGACCCATCAGTGATCCAGACATATTCTAAGGCAGTGTCACCTGATCATGGAGATGCTTGATCTCCAAGGGATCGAGGTTAGGAGAGTAGACTCAGAGGGCAACACAGCGGATCCACTCACAAAGGCCTGTTCCCAGAGAGAGATTTTTATGGGATGGTTGAGTATGAGATACTACAACCACTGCTATCAGATGGCCCTAGTGCAAGTGGGGGATTGTTAGTTATATGTATGCCCTAGAGGCCATTACTATACATAGGATGTATATTGTAGTGGATGCTTGGACATATATAGGGAGGACCTTCTTGCTCGACATGATAGTATGCTATCTGGTTACTCTTTACCTTAACGTGTATACTGATTGTCTCTCTGTTACATGTTGGTAAAGCCCTTAGGATGTGTACTTGACTACCTGGACTATGATGCGGATCATACTAGTGGGGACATGGTAGTCCATAAGTACATCCTTCAAAGTCCCTAGTCGTGGGTGCATCGAGACAGGGCATCGATATACCAGAGTAGACTAGCGTATACCTTCTCGACCCATACAGATGGGCGATGGATGATCCCATATCCATTGGTGTTTGACATCAGAGATGATATACGGGTGCTCAGTGGAGACTGGGTACACTGGACGGACTCGCCGAAAACTCCCAGATGGTATTATACCTTACGTCAGATGGCAGTTCTCTGGTGACACTGGTACAGAGTAGTCTGTTGACCCGAGATCGTCATAGAGTCTTGTGTGGTTCCCACTGTGCTTTGATTTCCATCTTACCACGTCCAAGAGGGCGTGCAAAACGGTGGTTTTTGGATAAAGTCCTGAGTCACATGGAGGCAATGAGCGATAGGAGGGGATTCGTCTCTCCTGGTATAGGGAGTTGATGTTGCGCTGTGTTCGATTGGCTATAACCGGAAATCCCTGGCCAGGGTTGCTGAGATTTACTGGTAAGTGTTACCAGCAGTTTCTCGAATTGTTATAGACCTCATATCGACACGACTTATCGAGCTATTGGGGTCTGACGTTTACCACCCCTAGGCGAGATATGCGACATATCAGACGATCAGACCGGACTGTACGGTAGTGTTGCTGGTTGGATTCACAGGAGTGTGAGCGGGCTTGTTCGTCGATCTCCTGATCGCTCAATACCCGGGTGGCCGTTATGTTTAGCAGACCGCTTGCGTCTTGTGGGTGTTTGATATGATCATCATCTGCTGACGGCGTATTGACGAGTCTTTAGAGTCCTACACAGAGGTTTCCTGGCTCAAGCAAAACAAAATAGGAGCGCATATGAGATATGTGCGGGACCGAGAATGATACCAGTATGTGATACTGTATTCGATTCTCGCGATTTGTGACATTGATCGGTTATATGCGATATAGCCGGGTTATCGGATCAAGTGTTGATTCGATAAGTTGTTACTGTTGATATTAGTCGGTTATATGCGATATGACCGGATCATTAAATCAAGTGTTGATTTAATGATTTAATGTATAATTATATATTTGATATATTACTTTGCTTTAACTAGTATCGGTTCACTTTAAATGGATATTCTCACTCGGATGTGCACATTGTATATGTGATATACTTTTGTGCACTTGATTGTATCATGTTTGATGATACATGTTTGCTAGGGTTTTTGTGTAAAGATCAAACCACGGTTACATGTTAATTGTTTGGGTTTTGTATTATTCACTTATTTATTTATCTATTGATTTTTGGAAAATGAAAGGCATGAAAAGAAAATGGTGGCTTGATTTGTATTCTAGTTGAAGCTTCATGAAGCTTTGACCTAAGTGACCATTTTTGTCTCATGCTTAACCCTAACCATTCCCACTAACCCTAGTTTAGTCTCTACACTTGACCATGGTTGGTAGATGATAAGTATTATTATTTATTTTCATTTTACTTAATACTTATCATAACATTTTTCTTCTTCTTCTTCTTCATCTTCAACATGAAGAAACCTTGGACCATCAATGGTGATTGATGAAAAAGAGTGAGAAATCCAATTCTAAAGTCTACCCACTTCCTATTTCTTCATCCTCTACCTCTTGCCAAGTAGTAGAGTGTGTTTCCTTCACAAGTTTCATGACTTGGTGAAGTGGGAGCTTGATCTTGTGATGCTTCGACGTAGATCATCTTCGGCATCGTCGTCGATGACCTAGCCCACTTTTTCTCCGATGAAGCCGACGCTAGAGCCCAAGATCCGATTTGTACAGCGAGAAGACTTCATCGCGGAGCCATGGAGGTGGAGAACCGGATCTACAAAGGTTGTATTTCCGTTTACCATTTAGTTAAGTTGTTAACTAGTTTCTTTTTCGCCTAAACTTCTAGCCAACGATCCGTATTAGGGTTTCTCGGCACCGTAATTTTTGAAATTGGCAAGGTTGATGCCTTGTGAGACCTCTTGAGAGTGCCTAGGAACCCCTACAGATGCTATGCGGTCCGAGATGGAATCCATGTACACCAACAAAGTATGGACTTTGGATGTTGCTCCTGAAGGGGTAAAACCCATTGGGAGCAAATGGATCTTCAAGAAGAAACTTGGTGTAGATGGGAAAGTAAAGACTTTCAAAGCTAGACTTGTTGCAAAGGGTTTTCGTCAAAGACCAGGTGTGGACTATGACGAAACCTTTTCTCCAGTGGCTATGCTTAAATCCATCCGGATCATGCTTGCCATCGCTGCATATCATGATTACGAAATCTGGTAAATGGATGTTAAGACCGCCTTTCTAAATGGTGATTTAGAAGAATGCGTGTACATGACTCAGCCAGAGGGCTTCGTAGACAGTGGGAGCAGCGGGAAGGTGTGCAAGCTGCTTAATTCCATTTATGGATTAAAGCAAGCATCGCGGAGTTGGAACATCTGCTTTGATGTCGTTATCAAAGAGTTTGATTTCGTCAAAAATCCAGATGAACCTTGTATCTACAAGAAGGTGGCAGAGAGTAAGGTTGTCTTCCTCGTATTGTACGTGGACGACATACTCTTGATAGGAAATGATATTCCTATGCTGCAATCGGTCAAGCTCTTCTTATCACAAAGATTCTCGATGAAAGATCTTGGTGATGCCTCCTGCATATTGGGAATTACGATCTATAGAGATAGATCCAAACGGATATTGGGATTGTCCCAATCCAGGTACATTGACACCATACTAAAGAGGTTTAGTATGGAAGAATCCAAGCGTGGGAACTTGCCCACGATCTCTGGAGTCACTCTCTCCAAAGAGATGTCTCCCAAGACTGATTTGGAGAGAGCTCGCATGCAAGGGATACCCTATGCTTCGGCTGTAGGCTCTATCATGTACGCGATGCTATGTACCAGACCCGATGTAGCATACTCACTAAGTGTAGTGAGCAGGTATCAAGCTGATCCTGGAGAGAGTCACTGGAAAGCTGTGAAGAGCATTCTCAAGTACTTACGAAGGAATAAAGAGATGCTCTTGGTGTATGGTAACGGAGAACTCCAAGTGGAGTCCTTTACCGATTCGAACTTCCAGAGTGATAAGGACGACTCTAAGTCACAGTCGGGCTTTGTCTTTACCCTTTACGGAGGGGCGGTTAGCTGGAAGAGTTCCAAGCAGGAAACCGTGGCAGACTCGACGATGGAGGCTGAATACATCGCTGCCAACGATACCGCTAAAGAGGCTGTCTGGATCAAGAAGTTCATTACTGAACTTGGTGTGGTTCCATCCATTGAGCATCCAATACCTTTGTATTGCGATAACAATAGAGCGGTGGCTTTGGCCAAGGAACCTAGGTCCCATCAGCGATCCAGGCATATTCTGAGGCGGTATCACCTGATCCGGGAGATAGTTGATCGCCGGGAGATCGAGGTCAGGAGGGTTGACACGAAGAACAACACGGCGGATCCACTCACGAAGGCCATTCCCCAGATACAGTTTGAGAGACTCTTCGGGATGCTCGGTATGCGATACTACAGCAGCTGGCCCTAGTGCAAGTGGGAGATTGTTAGTTGTATGTATGCCCTAGAGGCCAGTATTGTACAGATAATGTATATTATATTGGATGCTTGGACATATATATAGAGATGACTTTCTTGCTCGATATGATAGTATGCTATCTGGTTGCTCTTTGTCTTAACATGTACACTTGTCTCTTTAAACTGTCTTATAGTTACATGTTGATAAAGCCCTTAGGATGTGTACTTGACTGCCTGGACTATGATGCAGATCATACTAGTGGGGACATGGTAGTCCATAAGTACATCCTTCAAGGTCCCTAGTCATGGGTATATCGAGACGGGGCATCGATATACCAGTGTAGACTAGCGTATACGCTTCTCGACCCATGAGATGGGCGATGGATGATCCCATATCCATTGGTGTTTGACATCAGAGATGGTGTACGGGTGCTCAGTAGAGACTGGGTACACTGGACGGACTCGCCGAGAACTCCCAGATGGTATTATACCTCACGTCAGATGGCAGTTCTCAGGTGACACTTGTACAGGTTAGTCTGTAGACCCGAGATCGTCATAGAGTCTTGTGTGATTCCCACTGTGCTTTGATCTCCACCTTACCACGTCCATGAGGGAGTGCAAAACGGTGGTCTTTGGGTACAGTCCCGAGTCACATGGAGGCAATGAGCGATAGGAGGGGTTTCGTCTCCCCGATATTGGGGGTTGATGTAGCGCTGTGCTCGATTGGCCGTAACAGGGAAGTCCCTGGGCAGGGGTGATCAGAGATTTGCTGGTAAGTATTACCAGTAGTTTCTCGACCCGTTATGAGCCTCACATCGGCACGACTTATCGTTTATTGGGGTCTGACGTTTACCACCCCTAGACTTGATATGCGACATATCAGACGAAGAGACCGGACTGTACGGTAAGTGTTACTAGTTGGATTCACAGGAGTGTGAGCGGGCTAGCTCGTCGATCTTATGATCGCTCAATACCCGGATGGCCGTTACGTTTAGCAGACCGCTTGCGGCTTGTGGGTGCTTAATATGATCATCATCTGCTACCGGCGTATTGACGAGTCTTTAGAGTCCTATACAGAGGTTTCCTGGCTCAAGCGAAACGAAATAGGAGCGCATATGAGATATGTGCGGGACCGAGAATAATGCGTGTATGTGATACCGCATTTTATTCTCGCGATGAATGTTTCGATTGGTTGTATGCGATATGACCTAGTTATCGAATCATTGATTCGATAAATCGATACATTCGATACTAGTCGGTTATGTGCGACATGACCGGATCATTAAATCAAATGTTGATTTAATGATTTAATGTATAATTATATTTGATATATTACTTTGCATTAACTAGTATTGGTTCACTTTAAATGGATTTTCTCACTTGAAGTTCACACATTGTATATGTGATATATTTTGTGTGCACTTGATTGTATCATGTTTGATGTTGCATGCTAACTTGTGTTTTGTGTAAAGATTAAACCATGGTTGTGTAATGATTAGGGTTTTGATTTATTCACTCATTTATTTATCCATTCTTTATTTATATTTAATTAGATAAAAGAAAACAAAATGGTTTTCTTTATCATGAAGCTTGTTGAAGCTTAATGAAGCTTTGACTAAAGAGACCATTTTGTCTTCATGCTTAACCCTAACCATTCCCACTTACCATGGTCTATTCTCTACACTTAACCTTAGTTAGGATATGATAAGTATTGATTTATTTTTCTTTTATGGATATACTTTTATCATATTCTATCTTCATTCTCTCCTTCTTCTTCAAGAAAGAAAATAAGACTCCATCAATGGTAACTTGAGTTCTAAAGTGAGAAATCCAATTCTAAAGTGAACCCACCTCCTATTTCTTCATCCTCTACCTCTTGCCAAGTTGTTTTGGGTGTTTTCTTCACAAGTTTCACAACTTGGTGAAGTTGGAGCTTGAACTTGTGATGCCTCGACGTAGATCTTCTTCGGCACGAAGTCGACGACCTTGCCCGCCCATTTCTCCGATGAAGCCGATGCTTGAGTCCGGGATTCGAGACGGACAGCGAGAGGACGACTACATGGAGCTAAGGAAGTGGATAACCGGATATACAAAGGTTGTAGCTCTCTTCTTTTAGTTAAGATGTTAACTAGTTTACTGTTTCGCCTAAATTTCTAGTCGACGATCCGTATTAGGGTTTCTCGGCACCCATAAAATTTGAAATTGGCATGGTTGATGCCTTGTGAGACTTCATTAGCATGCCTAGGAACCCTACATGATTTCCATCATACCATGTCCAAGAGGGCGTGCAAAAAGGTGGCTTTTGGGTACAGTCCCGAATCACATGGAGGCAATGAGCGATAGGAGGGGATTCGTCTCTCCCGGTATAGGGAGTTGATGTTGTGCTGTGTTCGATTGGCTATAACCGGAAATCCCTGGCCAGGGTTACTGAGATTTACTGGTAAGTGTTATCGGTAGTTTCTCGAACTGTTATAGACCTCATATCGACACGACTTATCGAGCTACTGGGGTCTGACGTTTACCACCCCTAGGCGAGATATGCAACATATCAGACGACGAGACCGGACTATACGGGAGTGTTACTGTTTGGATTCACAGGAGAATGTACAGGCTTGCTTGTTGATCTTCTGAGCGCTCAATACCTGGGTAGCTGTTACGTTTAGCTGACCGCTTGCAGCTTGTGGGTGTTTGATATGATCATCACTTACTGCCGGCGTATTGACGATTCTTTAGAGTCCTACACAGAGGTTTCTTGGCTCAGGCAAAACGGAATAGGAGCACATATGTGATATGTGCGGGACCGAGGATAATGCGATATGAGATACCATATTCTATTCTCACGATATTTGATATCAGCCGGGTCATCGGATCAAGTGTTGATTCGATGAATCGGTACGGATAAATATTAGTCGGTTATATGCGATATAGCCGGATTGTCGGATCAAGTGTTGATTCGATAATTTAATGTATAATAATATATATGATATATTTGTTGGAGATAGTGCCCTCAGAGTCAATTATTGGATCACAGGCACGTGATTGCAATGATTGAGGGAGGACCTATCCCGGTAGAACAGTCTTACTCGAGATGATAGTATGCTATCAGGTTTACCTTTATCATCGTGTACTGCTTTAGGTGACATGACATGTCACTATTGCACGTTGATAGAGCCCCTAGGATTCTTGCTTGACCACCAGCAGTATGAGGGCGATCATATAAGTGGGAGCTGGGGGTCTACAAACGTATCCTTAAAAGGTCCCTAGTCGTGGGAGTTTCGAGACCGGGCATCGATACTCCATTAGTAGACTAGTGTATACAGTCGAGACCCCGACGAGGGGCGGTGGCCGGTCTCACAAGCCACTGGTGTCAGTTGGATCACCTAAGATGTATACAGGTGCTCATTGGGTTATGAGTACACTGGACAGGACTCGCCGGGAACATGCTAGTTGGTCTTATACCTGACGTCAGATAGCAGTTCCCAGGTGACATGTGTACAGGTTAGTTCATCGACCTGGGGATCGTCATTTGTCTCGTGTGAGTTCCCACTGTGCTTTGATTACTACCCTACCACGGCTCAAAGGAGTCGTGCAAACAGGTTTTAGTTGGGTACAGTCCCGAGCCACATGGAGGCAGTGAGCGGATCTTCGGGGGTTTCGTCTCTCCCGGTATTGGGGGTGAGGTCGCGCTGTGTCTAGGAGAGCCATTACACGAAGTCCTTGGCCAAGGCAGGAGATTTACTGGTAGGTATTCCAGTAGTATCTCAGGGTGTTCTGGGCTACACTCCGACACGACTTGTACCGCTTTTGGGGGTCTGACTTTTACCAACCCCCTAGGCCCGCCATGCGATGCTCATAGACGAACGGACCGGACTGTACGGATATTGTCACTGACAGGCTCAGTAGGGTGTCAGGATGAGTTCGCTCATCGACGTCCCTTTTAGTCAATAGCTGGTGGCCCGTTACGTATTGGCTTATACCTCTGACGTGCTAGTGGTTAAATCCACAGCCATAGTATTGACGAGTCTTTAGAGTCCACCACACTTTCAGTTACTCAAGTTTCGGGCGAAACGCTGTAGAGGCCGTATGGAGATATGGCAGGGTCCGATCAGATACGTGCGGTATTGCACGGATCAGGATCGGACGGTTTGTACTAGTAGCCGTATAGGAATATGGCAGGGTTCGATCAGATACGTGCGGTATTGCACGGATCAGGATCGAACGGATTTTACTAGCCGGCTTTGGCTTAAGCCGGTTCTAGTTTAGTACAGTGTAGATTTTGTCTCTTTGCATTTGTATCCGGACGGAATACAGATGCGGGTGTGTATGCACAGTATCGGGGTTTTCCTGTAATTTATTACGGGACCAGTTTTCTGGAGTTGCCAGTTTGCATTCCGTTCCGGCCGGTTTTCCTTTGTTCTTTCCCGGCCGGACTTTTTCGATGGAGGGGGTTATTTGCAATTGTGCAAATAATCTTTGTGGAGGGGGTTTCTTGCAAAACCATTGATTATGATGGCTTTCTTTTCTTTGCACCATGACTTGCTTTGACTTATGACATGAATGGGTATGGTTTGATAAAGGTATAAGCATGGTTCATGTTTGTATATGGTCACCTTTGCTTCACTCCTACACTCACCTCCCTTCTTACTTCATATTGTTATTCCCTCCACCATTTTCCACCAAGTAATGGCCGGCCACAATTTGAAGAGGAGAGAAAATGATAGGCTTCATTTTGGTGTGGAAAAAATTAATCATTCATATCATTTTCATTGCCACAAAAATCCCCAAGTTCATATCATCTTGATTCCTCCATCAAGGCAACCAACCCCAAAGTGAGACAAAGCGTATTCTACACTACTTCCTACAGCAAATCTTGGACGCGTCGATTCGCCAGCTTCGCGCCCGAGTTGCCTCGGTATTGAGGTGGGAGCCCGTAAAAGCTACAGGCGATGTGGTGCCCTTTCCGACGAGGAGGAGACGGACGGAGATCCCGCGAGGAGATCGGAGTGGAGATGAAGACCGGAGGACTTGGATCGTCGGTATACATCTCTAACCCGTATTCTAGTTAGCTTAGACTTGTTAATGGTTACGATCCGGAGTTTAGTGCGCGGTGGTGCCGGTTTGCAAAGTCCGCAAAATTTAAGTTTATCACCGCTTCCGCATTCCGGCGTCGGATTGACGGCCGGGGCGCCGCCGTGCACTTACAATATTAAATTACATTAACTAATATTAGCTTACTAAAAGATTCTTTTTCTCACTCGGGTAATACATTGATATATATGCGATATATATTAATTGTATTATTTTATTTTGTTACAATAAATATTATATATGTGATATATAATATTGTAACATGATATGGTTATTAATGCAACATGTTTAGTGGAGATTAAATATGGTTAGGGTTTGATTAGGGTTAATCATTTCTAGAAGTTTCTAGAAGGTTTTCTTTTTTGTTTTGGAAAAGATATTTTGCAAGGTATTTCTTTAACTCAACCCTAAACCCTAACCCTAGTTAATTCTCTACAATGGTTACTTGAACCATGGTTGCATTTCTAACCTTATCAAAGTCTATCATTGTTCATCACAAAAGGAATTCTATCATTCTTCATCTTCTTCCTTCTTCTTTCTTCATGGAAAAAGCTTACTAGCTTTTTTCCAAGTGATGAATAAATGTGAGAAAAAGATAAATAAAGAGAGCAAAAATCCTACTTCATCATCCTCATCTTTCCTTGCCCTTTAGATGAGTGTGTTCACTCAATTTTAGTGAGTGTTAGCTTGTGTTAACGAAACTTCAAGGTAGATCATCTTTGTATCGAAGATCGGAAACAAGACTGCATCTTTCTCTTCGTGGAACCTCTCGAGAGTCCGGAGCACGATGATCGCAGTGAAGGGACCTCAACACGGAGCATATGAAGTGAAAGACCGGATCTACAAAGGTTGTAATCTCTCTCACTTAGTGTTACAGTGTTTAGCATGCTAGTTTTCGCCTAATCTCTAGTTTAAAGATCCGTATTCGGGTTGTTCGGCATGGCTAATTTTTTAATCGGGCATGGTTGATGCCTCGTAGACCCTTGTGCGCGTGTCTAGCAACCCTACAGTGGTATCAGAGACAAGCTAGAGCTTTAGGCGATGTCTAGACGAAGTTTAAAGTCCGATCGAACCCGGAAAACCCGATATACCCTAGTTTT
This sequence comes from Agapanthus africanus, assembly GCA_030015575.1. Taxonomy (NCBI): domain Eukaryota; kingdom Viridiplantae; phylum Streptophyta; class Magnoliopsida; order Asparagales; family Amaryllidaceae; genus Agapanthus; species Agapanthus africanus. Next base: position 699,299,005 of record CM057338.1, read on the forward strand.
TGGAAATTTTTCAAAACTGTTATTTTTTCCATATTAAAAATACCCAAAATATTCAGCAGGGTATTCTAGGAATTACTGTGAAACCCGACCCTCTAAATCGTCCAAAGAGCCGCGGAACCGCGGCCAAACCCTAGTATTGGCGGCGGTTCCGCGGCAAGAAGGAAGGATTGAGGGATAGGGTTTGCACAGTAACCTCCGTAGCTAATTCTTGATTCTTCTGGGCATTTTTAATTATACACAAGTGTTGGGTTTTCTGGGGTGTATTGGGGACTCGTTGTTTCGATCGGATATTTTAACTTTGTTTAGTTTGTCCGGATAATTTATAGAAACTGTTAAAAAGTTCGAACGGATATCAATAACTCACTTTTTCCCCTGTCGGAAATTTTTTCAAAAGTTGGATTTTTTTCTCGAGTTTAAGAACGTTCTAAGTCGTGCAAGTAAAGCGGTGGACCCTCTAGAAGACAACAAACCTTAACTCGATTATGTGACCGTCTTGAACTGCCTTTTGAACTTTAGGGTTTGGGGCAGTACGGCGTGCCACATGTGAGGCGTTGGCTTGACCCTTTTACGGCTGGACCATTGGTACTGTGGCATGTGATGGATGTTTTTAAACTGATTTCAAGTATTGAGATATATTGGGGAAATCTTGGGTGTTTGATTATTCTATCGGAAAGTTTAACTTTGTCTATTTATCTGGAATGTGATACAATATTTGGAATCCACAGGTAGTTATGAGATAACTAATTTGAATGTTGTAAATCTAGCAGTTTAGTCTCAGATGATCAGTTGCCACGGAATTTTGATGTGATCAAAAGTCCGTCGCAATCACGTAGCGTACGCGGATACTCGCCGGGTAAACTTAATAGACGGCTACACCCCATAGCCCCGACTAAGTGACTGCAGGAGAACCCCGTCGCCAAAAGCATCCGTTCGGGTGCTCGCGGTAGCGGTGTTCCGCCTTAGTGCACTTCGTCGACGGCGTCTGGGGGTGCGGCCGTCTACTAAAGTTTGCGACGAGCATTCGATCAGGATGTCGAGAATCTTGTTGAATTACCCGACTTGATATTGAAAAGAGTTTTCGATAATGAAACTAAAATGCGGGGTTTATAATTGTTAGGCATGCAATGTCTAAGGAATTTATTTGGTTAGGCATGCGATGTCTAAAGAGGTTGCGGATTCCAACTGTTGTAGTTTTACACTTTCTTTTCTGTGACCGTAAGCGTAGTATGTGGTGTATCGCCGGCTTCGTTGCTATACATCAACGACAATCGGGATACGCATACTTGCTTACGTTGATGATATGAGATATTATGTGTTGCTGTGATATGTTCTATTGGATCGTCGCGTTCTGAATAGCCGGGGGTTTTATGTGAGATGAGAGTTTATTCTTTTTCATTCATGTAAAATTCATTTTTATGTAATATTCTTTTATTGTGACACTTCCACGTTGCGGAAGATGTTACCGTTGTATATTATTTACTTTTCCGCATTAGGTAGACCCAAGGCGGGGAGCACAAGTAACCGGGTTTTAGGGTCCAGTGGGAGACCATCTCGAGGAGTCGAGACCGGGTCTCCTAACCCTAGAATTGGCAGTGTTGCTTGCCGCTCTCGTAGGGGTCTAGGGATGTGGGTTTGGCTATTCATCGCGACCGTGGAATCCGTGTTTTATACAGGCTCGTATTGAAAACACGGACGTCCTAGTATATCCAATATTTCATATATGTTCTTCTGCTGCAATGTTCTGTGATGAGATCATATTACTTCCTGAGACGAATGTTTATATTATATATATGAGATATATGTTATATTGCAAATTTCGTTTCAAAAAGAGATGCTTGCGAAGAATAATTAAAATGGGACTTCATTAATGAGATTAATGAAACTAAAAGAAACCTAAAGATGTTGTGGAATCGAATTTTCAAAAACAGGTAGCTACAGTTCTTGCTTTGCATCGCGGTGTTCCTTGTAGAACATCCTGCACCTTATTCGATAAGGAAAGGATCGAGATCCCTTCACCGGGAGTGACTCCTTTAGCAATAACTGGCAGATGCTACAAACTCGGTTTGTCTTTTGATTGCTTCTATAGTTCTTGCTTTGCATAGTGGTATTTGTGAAATATCCTGCACCTTATTCGATGAGGAAAGTGCCGACGATCCCTTCACCGGGAGTGACCCCTTTAGCAAAACTAGAAAAGCCTCAAAAATACTCCATTTAAAAATCACTTGATTCTACAACGATATCAAGTTCATTACGCAATAGGTTTTCAGAAAAACCTGTCGTAGCCCTCCGTCATTTCAGATAAGTTGTATATAGTATTTGTGCTATATTTGTTGGCTTTCGTCAAGGTGTAGTGTGCGGTAGCTATATACTGCTTATCTGCTGCATACGATGTGATTGGATTAGGGCAGTCGTGCGGCTTTGTTGGCTTTCGTCAAGGGTCGTGCGGGTGGGTTTAATTCAATCAAGAAATGTACGGGTTGAACTTGACTAGTGGGCTATGGTTTGTTGGCTTTCGTCAAGGTCATAGCACGCTAGGGGCAAAATATTATTAGGAATTTCAAGTGTTGAAATTTGCAATGAGATTGCATACCTTCTATGAGATAGTTGGATCCCGATACCCGTTGCGAGTAAGAGTTACTCCTAGGAGAGTTTTACACATTACAATTAGCCGATCAAGTAGGTGTCTAGAAAGGTGTTAATGGGGTTACGCCTCTGGGAAAACAAGGTTTACTTAATTAGGTTCGTGCGAAAGCACGGGGGGCCTCCCTCAAAGTACCGACACTGACCTGGCTGAAAGATTGGCGAACTTGTAGCGTGTGATTAATCCCGGCTTGTCTTTCCTTTTAGGGTTTGAAGGAAGATTTGATTAAAATAGTGGGAGACATCCTGATTAGATATATTAGATAACCAATCTAATCTTGCAAGAGCATACGCTGAGTGTTTTCTTCTCTCTCTCTCCAGGTAGCGACCATATCACGCCTTAATCAAGATAATAAAACGGATGTATTGACCGAACCCGCTTGTTATACTGAGCTGGGGAACGTTGGTCCCGCTCCAACTTATAATTGTTATAAGACATAACAGGAAATTTGGGAATGCCAGATTTCCCGTGCCGCCCAAACGAAGAAAGTGCATGCTGATGCATCTTTTTCGGGTGTGTTCATTACAAAGAACTGTTTCTCAGTATTCTTTACGTCCTAGGTATGAGATACCAGATCAGGATCCCGCATATGTAATCTGTTACATGGGCTACAGAAAGGTAGAGAACTGAGAACGGGTGATAAGTTTCATGAGACAGAAAACGGTGCAAGTGTTGCAGCCAAGTCTGTTGGTCACTGTCACCCTGTATTACCAGAATACATTGATTCTAAACGAATGTTATTAGATACCGAACCTGAAATACAACATCATATCAGTCTCTTTATTAGTAAAGAAAGGATATAATTTTGTATTGTTGGATAATGTTTTGAACATTTCCTATATCAAGAGTTGATCGGTTCAGGCACGTTATCTAAAAGCATTGACGTTCTAAATCAAACTACAGTTCTTAGTATACAGAACACACACAAGAGGAAGAGTTCAGAAATGAACGAATCCTTCTTGAGGCATTGTAGACTAGGTCATATCAATGCGACCCGACTAGCTAAGTTACATTTAGATGCATATTTAAATCTGTTTGAATTTACATTTTGTAAAACTTGCCGGTCATGTCACAAAGATATGATGACCATAGCTCTGTTTATTGGAAACAGAGAAAGAGTTAGTGAACTCTTGGGATTGATACATGCTGATGTATGAAAGTCTCCTGTCTACACATGCCAAGACCGGTTCTTTGTACTTCATTACATTCTCTGATGATCTCTCAAGATTCAGACATATGTTCCTGTTGAAACACAAGTCTGAACCTTTTGAGATATTCACAGAATGTAAGTTAGAAGTAGGGAACCAAAATACGGGTATAAGTATTATGTCCATTGATGAGATCAAGGAGGAGAATACTTGAGCACGGAATCCTGGACTATTCTAAAGGAGAATGAGATTCTCTCAGCATTACTCCTTCGTATACACCATAGCACGATGGTATATCGGGACGGAGCAATAGCACCCTATGTGATATGGTGTGCTCTATGATGAGTACTACTGAGTTTCCTATTTCCTTTTGGGTGTTATGCACTTGTGAAGCTGCATACCTATTGAATAGGGTTCAAATCAAATCAGTTGCCTACCACTTCATATGTGATATGGAAAGGGAAGAGCCCATATCTTAAGCTTGTTAAGATTTGGGGTTGTCCGGCCTATGTCTAAAAGAAAAATCGGGACAAGCTCGAGGCAAGGTCTGTTATATAGAACTGGAAAGGTTCCAGCTATACAAACTGCAGCTGATGATTTGGTAGAACCAAAGGATTCAATAGTTTCCAACGAACCTCAGCCTCTCCGCCGATCTAGTAGGATTCCTCACCCACCTGAGAGATACTTTGGTTTCTCTATGACAGTGGGAGCGAGGATTGCATCATGAGATGATGACCCAACTAGTTTCGAGCAGGCCATCAGGACTGGGACTCTGTAAGAATGGACGACTGGTTATTGGATCTACGGTTTTAGATCTAGATTTGGGTAGTTTCCCAATCTGGGTAGTTAGACAGCATTCTAAGAGTATTTAGAATGGACGACTCCTGGTACGGTAGTGTACCTGCAGGTGATGGAGTCATCCTTTCTAAAGGTGTCTTACAGACTAAAGGGGAGAGGGATGTGCATGATTGGCAGATCACTTGCTCAGGCAATTGAGTCAATCATGAGATGTCAAGTACCACACCAGATGTTGTTCTTGCACTAGATGCAATAAGTTGACATTGATCCTATCCTGGAGAAACAGTCGGAAGCAGTTTTAGAACATAAGTGGATGTTCTAGGGATATGATAACGACAGCCTCATTCGGGAGACAGTTATCATTCCAGGCTTCCAAGGTGACCTGGACGACAGGGAGGTTGTCAGAGTTATAGTTTTTTCCATCTGATGAGGGGGCAGTATTTTGGACAGGTGGTCCAAGGCAATACTGAGGGAGGCATGGCGCAGGATACTGATTAAGTTCAGTTGACGATACAGTCTAAGAAGTTTGAATTTGGAGTTCATTTATGAGCTAAGTCCCATCGGACATCCAGACACATTCTAAGACAGGTATTGCTCATTTCGGGAGATGGCTTTCTCCGCGAACTTGAGATATAGAGAGACATAGAAAGAAACATCAAAGCGGATCCACTCACTAAGGCTATTCCTCGAACACAATAGTTTCGCAAACGAGCTTTGTGAGACTGACTAGTAGAGGAGTTGGGTGTTCGGTATCACGCGGGCTGTGAGTATGCGACATCGCAATAATTAGCCTCGAGTGCAAGTGGGAGATTGTTGGAGATAGTGCCCTCAGAGTCAATTATTGGATCACAGGCACGTGATTGCAATGATTGAGGGAGGACCTGTCCCAGTAGGACAGTCTTACTCGAGATGATAGTATGCTATCTGGTTTACCTTTATCATCGTGTACTGCTTTAGGTGACCTGACATGTCGCTATTACACGTTGATAGAGCCCCTAGGATTCTTGCTTGACCACCAGCAGTATGAGGGAGATCATATAAGTGGGAGCTGGGGTCTACAAGCACATCTTTAAAAGGTCCCTAGTCGTGGGAGTTTCGAGACAGGGCATCGATACTCCAGAGTAGACTAGTGTATACAGTCGAGCCCCGACGAGGGGCGGTGGCCGGTCTCACAAGCCACTGGTGTCAGTTGGTTCACCTAAGATGTATACAGGTGCTCATTGGGTTATGAGTACACCGGACAGGACTCGCCGGGAACATGCTAGTTGGTCTTATACCTGACGTCAGATAGCAGTTCCCTGGTGACATGCGTACAGGTTAGTTCATCGACCTGAGGATCGTCATTTGTCTCGTGTGAGTTCCCACTGTACTTTGATTACTACCCTACCACGCTCAAAGGAGACGTGCAAACAGGTTTTAGTTGGGTACAGTCCCGAGCCACTTGGAGGCAGTGAGCGGATCTTCAGGGGTTCGTCTCTCCCGGTATTGGGGGTGAGGTCGCGCTGTGTCAAGAAGAGCCATTACACAAAGCCCTCGGCGGAGATTTACTGGTAGGTATTCCAGTAGTATCTCAGGGTGTTCTGGGCTACACTCCGACACGACTTGTACCGCTTTTGGGGGTCTGACTTTACCAACCCCCTAGGCCCGCCATGCGATGCTCATAGAGGAACCGACCGGACTGTACGGATATTGTCACTGACAGGCTCAGTAGGGTGTCAGGATGAGTTCGATCATCGACGTCCCTTTTGGTCAATACCTGGTAGCCCGTTACGTATTAGCCTATACCTCTGACGTGCTAGTGGTTAAATCCACAACCAAGGTGTTGACGAGGGAGTCCTCCACATTCAGTTGCTCAAATTTTCGGGCGAAACGCTGTAGAGGCCGTATGGAGATATGGCAGGGTTCGATCAGATACGTGCGGTATTGCACGGATCAGGATCGAACGGATAATACTAGCCGGCTTTGGTTTAAGCCGGATCCTAGTATAGTACAGTGTAGTTTTGTCTCATTGCATTTGTATTTCGGTCGGAATATAAATGCGGGTGTGTATACACAGTATCGGGGTTTTCCTGTAATTTATTACGCGACCAGTTTTCTGGAGTTGCCAGTTTGCTTTCCGTTTCGGCCATATTTCTTTGTATCCTTCACTGGCCGAAGATTGGTGGAGGAGGGCTTATTTGCATTTGTGCAAATAAGTATTTGTGGAGGGTGTTCTTTGCATTTTGTTGGATCATGATGATGCACCATCACTTGACTTTCTTTGTTCATGATGGCTTGACCTTTTGGAGTCATCATGCTTGTGATGATGGTTGTTTTGGAGTATGGGTTTGATTTTGTAATCATTTCTTTTTCATGATAACATTGTTTTCCCTCTTGCATTTTTTTTGAGAGGCTCTCCCCCATTCACTCACCACTCTCTCACCATTTTGGTCATGGCCGGCCACATAGAGGGGGGGCTGTCCCATTTTGTAGTGGGTGATATTTGGATGATCTCATATCATTTTCTTTCACCAAAATTCTCAAGAAAAACTCTATAGTTCATACCTCCACCATATGGCAATTCCACAAACCCCAAAATGAGACATGGTTCTACACCATTCTGCTGCAAACCTTGGGTACGTCGACTCGCCAGCTTCATGCCCGAGTTGCCTCGGTATAGAGGCGGGAGCCCGTAAAAGAAGCAGGCGACGTGGTGCCCTTCCGGCGACGAGGTGGAGACCGGACATTCCGCGGGAGATCGGGACGACGGCGAGAAGACCGGAGGACACGGATCATTCGGTATATCTCTCTTCCCATCTTGTAGTTAGCTAGGACTAGTTAATGGTACGATCCGGGTTTTAGTGCGCGGTGGTTCCGGTTTCAAGAAAATATAAAGTTAACCATCGCTTCCGCATTTGGCCTCGGGATGGAGGCCGGGACGCCGCCGTGCACTTACAGTGGTATCAGAGACTCGCCATTAACTTAGTCTAGCTTTGTCTAATGTGTTTTACATTTCCGATCGAACAATTTTCCAAAAACCGTATTTTTCTTTGCATCAGTTTTCTGTCGATTTTTTTTCTGGCTCGAAAAATTTTTCAGGTAGTCTCAGAATATTGTGCAGGGAAGTATAAGCCTACTGTAAAAATTTGGTCACGAGATCTCATTACTCGACCGCGGAACCGTGGCCAAACCCATGCTTGGGCCGCGGTTCCGCCGCAGTTTTGAGAGATCAGTACACCAGTTTTTTACAGAGGCCTCCATACTTGAAAATATGGTTTCTGGAATGTTAATTTTGGGCCCAGAATTTCTTGATGTGCTACAGTAGTACTTGGGGCCCACTTGTTATAATTTTGATCGATCGGATATTATAAACACATTATTTCACAGTATTTACATTATATCCGCGACCGTGAATGTCACTTGATCGGTAAATCCTGTCTAACTGCTATAGCCCGGTTAGACGGATTTACGAACGTGACTTTCACGTTGATGTTCTGTGTATTGATGTGATGTTGTGGATCGGTCGTGGGGGATAGCCTGGATGCAATGCTAGTACAGTTGTTTTTGTTGTATTATGTACATTTGATATTGCGGGGCGAGCGTCCGACATGTGGACTGCCGTCACTGCCTGTTTGTATTATTATTTTGGGGCACGACCAGGTTGCGGTCGATGTACCCGTTGTATGTATATTATACTTTCTGTACTAGGATTACCCTAAGGTGGGGTGCACGGATAGCCGGATTCTAGAAGGCAACAAGCCCGCATCTCATGGCATTGGGACGGAGGGGGCTTCATTCTAGAATTGGCAGGCTATTCGCCGCACTCGTAGGGGGTACAAGTTGACCCAGGAGGGGTGCCCGAGTTACCGGATTCCATGAAGTGCTGGGTAGTCCATTCACGTTGCTGAAAGGGGCTGCCTCGCTTCAGGTTTTGGCGGGTAACTTGCCGCGCCCGTAGGGGTCTAGGATTTCATTGCACAGGCTATCCACACGACCAGGGGAACGTCGGGTTTCAGTAGTGGCTCTGTGAAACCCGGGGATCCCAGATATCTGTATTGTTCTGTGATGCTGTACATTTCTGTGATGTTGCATTTTATCACGCCTTGAGCGAAATATAATATATTGGAATATATATTAGTAGATGTTGTATATGTTTTGCATCCGCGCTAGTCCAGTCCCCGCTCTGTCGTTAGTTAGCTAACCTAACGGGTAATGACGGGACCCAGTGGCGAATGCGGATGGCATATACCTACATCAGTATATTTTCGTTCTTTTTGGTGTGATCAATTGATGGGACTGCGTTGATTTGGATCAATGCAAGTTAAAAACAAACCTAATCTGATGTTGTTGGAACACTTTTCAAAAAGCTGTTATTGCAAGGACGTTCTCTTTTGTTTAGCATCGTGGTATTCAGTTGTAATATCCTGCTCCTCAGTCGACGAGGCAAGGGCCGAGATCCCTACACCGGGAGTGACCCCTTAGACAAAAAGTTTGCGTCTGGGAAATAACTTCACTATAGCCGATTACTTTTGCTTTGCACCATGGTATTCAGTTGGAATATCCTGCACCTCATTCTACGGGGAAAGAGCCGAGATCCCTTCACCGGGAGTGACCTCTTTAGCAAAGGTTTTCGTCACTATATTTTTAAAAGCTATCCGTTCCTTCAACGATATCAAGTTCATTACGTTAAAGGTTTTCGCCAGAAACCATTCGTAGCCCTCCGTCATTTCAGTTAAATATTCGGTAGTATTCAAGCTATGTATTTTGACCTCACGCCAAGGTATGGTGATTGGTAGCTGCCGGGTATTTATCTGTTGCATAGATAGATGCGTTGGTTTGGGACAGTCATACTACTATTTTGGTCTACGTCAAGGGTATGTACGGGTGGGTTCAAATTAACCTGGATAATAACGGGTAGAACTTGACATGTGACTTATGATATTTTGACCTCACGCCAAGGTCATAAGAGCATGGGGTAAAAATCACATCGGGAGTTTCTAAAGAAACTGAAACTTGCCAGATATGCGCATACCTTCTGGAGTGTGATGATGTGAGCGGATTCCGTCACGTTTTCATGCGATGATAGTTGGATCCCGATTCCCACTGATGAGTTAGTTTACTCCTCGGGTGACCCCGACTAATTCTTCTTTCAGGTTTGGAGGAGAATTTGAGGTGATAGTGGGAGGTTTCCAGATTAGATAAATTGGTAACCATTCTGATCTAGGTTAGAGTGCACGCTGAGTGTTTCTTTTCTCTCTCTCTTCGGCAGCGACCATTGACCCGACCCTAAGACTATGACTCAGAGACCAAGTTGACCGAACCTTCTAAAACACTGGCTTTTGGATTGTCAGAGTTGCAAAGCTCATTGCCGCTCCTACTTTCACCCTTTTCTCCAGGACACCCCGTATTACTACGAACGTCCACTTCCATTGGACAAAACCATCGTATGGTTAGATACGAACTCGAAAGAATTTATTCGAGGATGGTTTCAGGTTCTGGAGGAAACGGATAGGACTATTCAGTTGTCTTTTCCTTTTACCTTCTCTCAGGTTGCGAGTACTCCTTAGTTTAGGAGATAGTACACCTATTACGCAAATTGGATAGTCTTCTTCCAAACCATAGGCAGGTGCCGACCGGTAGGGAATGAAGAAAACCAATTAGCATAACGATGGTGTACAGAAGGTATTAAGTAAAGACATAACAAGGGATTAGTAAGAGGGCAAAGTAAATTGCGACTGATATTCACGACAAAACCAGGTATTTCATTACCACTCCCACTTCACCTTTGTATTTCTCCAGGACACTCCGTATCACTACGAAGATCCACAGTTTATTGGATACTCCATCGTATGGTTATATACGAACTCGAAAGGAACTTGTTTCAGTTCGGGGATGGATTCTGGTTCAGGAGAAATAGGAATAAGGTTTATTAGGTTGTCTTTTATCTGCACCTTCTCTCATTGCGAGTGATCCTAGGATTAGGACAGTACACCCATTATGCTTATTGGATAATCTTCTTCCAAACCATAGGCTGGTGCCGAACGGTAGGGAAGGAAGAAAACCATTTGGCCTAAAGGGGTGTGCAGAAGGTAATGACTAAAGACATATAAAGGGATTTGGAGAGGTGGCAAAGAATTATACGGTTACAGTCGTGAATCTGGAAGAGGCATTACTAGGAATACCGGGATACCCCATCGAAACATTTCAATGTTTCAGTTTCACTGTGTACTGTTAATGGAAAACTGATTTCCCAATTAGACACTTGCTCCAGGGTATGTATTTACCAGGTGTGATTCTCACATCTGTATGGTTTTACAGATGATGAGTGGGAGTAAGTTATTGGGAATTGGGTGATCATCCTCATTATATCGGGATTCGTTGTAATCGGTGATGTTTGAGGAAGTCACCTGGGTTGTTTGCCGGACAGCAAATATTTGGTTTTGAATATCCGCTGTTATGCACCAATTTCAAATCGATATATCTGTACGTCAATTTTCATAGAGTGAGATATATCTTTTTGAAATTATGTCTATGACATTTACCTATATCAGTGGATGGTTAGGTAAGGAGCATTAAACAGCGGTGTAATTCTTCTTAACCAAAAGTACAGTTTTCAACCTACGACACACAGTGAATGAGTTATCAGACTCAAGGGACTTATACAGAGTATTGTATGTTGTCCAGGGTCCATCAGGACAGAGGGGTTGGTTCTCGTACTATATTCGGTTTACTTATGACTTCTCTAATTTTTAGACAGGTGTTTCGTGGAAACACAGGGTCTGAATTTTGAGAAGTTATAGGTATTTGAATAAAGTAGAGAACCAAGTATTGCAAGTATCGGGATTCTTCAAGTTGATCGAAGATGTAGATACTTGAGTATGGTATTCAGTTGATAGTAATGATTTAAGAGAACTTGCTTCTCTTTCAGGTTACTCATAATTGGAAGCATTCCTAAGTTGAGTAACGCAGATTGGCCTCTCTCCATTTAGTTGACATGCACTGGAGATAGCTGCATGATTTGAATCTGGTTCAATTAAATCAGTGCCTCTGGTTCTATATTGGATATAGAACAGTTCATATCTTAACGTTGTTAAGGTATGGGGAGTTGTCCGGCTTATGATTAAAACCAGACTCTTGATAACTCAAGGCACGTTTCTGTAATGGCTGTTTGTGGGTTGACCCAGGCTATGACGAGGGTTGACTTTCTACCATCTGGCAGATCAATAGTGATATTGTTCTAGACTTACCACAGTTTTAATAAAAATGGATTTTTTTCAGAAAACAGAAGTGGGAGTATGGTAGAACTGGAAGTGATTCCAGAACCACAAACGATTACTGAAGATTTGATAAGGAACCTAAAGATTCAATCTGGTTTGACATTCCATTGGCCACTCCGCAGATAAGGTGGGTAACTTCAGGCACCCGAGAGGTATTCCGGTAGCCTCAAGGACGGTGACAGGGAAGTTCTTGTTTACCCAGACTTGCCATTGCTGTTGTTCCAGGCTGCGAGACCCGGCAGGAGGATGAGTATAGCGTCGTTCTAAACTAGCTTTAGAAGTGTACGTCTATATGACTCTGTCAGAGGGTTGTCGTAGTCAGTGGGAGCAGCGGAAGCATTGGTGGACATGTGGCTTATGTCTATTTATAGACTAAAGCAGATGTAGTGGAGATAGATCATCAATTTCTGATGTGACAGTCATAGGTTTGACTTCGTCAGAATAGGGGATGGATCTGTTGAGAAGGTAGTAGGGTGTAATGTCCTGGTTTTTGGATGACATACACAGAGTAGGAAAATAAACTCCTATACTACGATCGGTTATACTTTGGTCGCCACACAGTAGTTTCTCCACATGGGACTTGGACATTATATCAGGCATACTGGTTACTGGATCTACGGTTTTAGATCTAGATTTGGGTAGTTTCCCAATCTGGGTACTTAGACAGCATTCTAAGAGTATTTAGAATGGACGACTCCTGGTACGGTAGTGTACCTGCAGGTGATGGAGTCATCCTCTCTAAAGGTGTCTTACAGACTAAAGGGGAGAGGGATGTGCATGATTGGCAGATCACTTGCTCAGGTAATTGAGTCAATCATGAGATGTCAAGTACCACACCAGATGTTGTTCTTGCACTAGATGCAATAAGTTGACATTGATCCTATCCTGGAGAAACAGTCGGAAGCAGTTTTAGAACATAAGTGGATGTTCTAGGGATATGATAACGACAGCCTCATTCGGGAGACAGTTATCATTCCAGGCTTCCAAGGTGACCTGGACGACAGGGAGGTTGTCAGAGTTATAGTTTTTTCCATCTGATGAGGGGGCAGTATTTTGGACAGGTGGTCCAAGGCAATACTGAGGGAGGCATGGCGCAGGATACTGATTAAGTTCAGTTGACGATACAGTCTAAGAAGTTTGGATTTGGAGTTCATTTATGAGCTAAGTCCCATCAGACATCCAGACACATTCTAAGACAGGTATTGCTCATTTCGGGAGATGGCTTTCTCCGCGAACTTGAGATATAGAGAGACATAGAGAGAAACATCAAAGCAGATCCACTCACTAAGGCTATTCCTCGAACGCAATAGTTTCGCAAACGAGCTTTGTGAGACTGACTAGTAGAGGAGTTGGGTGTTCGGTATCACACGGGCTGTGAGTATGCGACATCGCAATAATTAGCCTTGAGTGCAAGTGCGAGATTGTTGGTGATAGTGCCCTCAGAGTCAATTATTGGATCACAGGCACGTGATTGCAATGATTGGGGGAGGACCTGTCCCAGTAGGACAGTCTTACTCGAGATGATAGTATGCTATTTGGTTTACCTTTATCATCATGTACTGCTTTAGGTGACCTGACATGTCGCTATTACACGTTGATAGAGCCCCTAGGATTCTTGCTTGACCACCAGCAGTATGAGGGCGATCATATAAATGGGAGCTGGGGTCTACTAGCACATCCTTAAAAGGTCCCTAGTCGTGGGAGTTTCGAGACAGGGCATCGATACTCCAGAGTAGACTAGTGTATACAGTCGAGACCCCGACGAAGGGCGGTGGCCGGTCTCACAAGCCACTGGTGTCAGTTGGTTCACCTAAGATGTATACAGGTGCTCATTGGGTTATGAGTACACCGAACAGGACTCGCCAGGAACATGCTAGTTGGTCTTATACCTGACGTCAGATAGCAGTTCCCTGGTGACATGTGTACAGGTTAGTTCATCGACCTGAGGATCGTCATTTGTCTCGTGTGAGTTCCCACTGTACTTTGATTACTACCCTACCACGCTCAAAGGAGACGTGCAAACAGGTTTTAGTTGGATACAGTCCCGAGCCACATGGAGGCAGTGAGCGGATCTTCAGGGGTTCGTCTCTCCCGGTATTGGGGGTGAGGTCGCGCTGTGTCAAGGAGAGCCATTACACAAAGCCCTCGGCCGAGGCAGGAGATTTACTGGTAGGTATTCCAGTAGTATCTCAGGGTGTTCTGGGCTACACTCCGACACGACTTGTACCGCTTTTGGGGGTCTGACTTTACCAACCCCCTAGGCCCGCCATGCGATGCTCATAGACGAAGGGACCGGACTGTACGGATATTGTCACTGACAGACTCAGTAGGGTGTCAGGATGAGTTCGCTCATCGACGTCCCTTTTGGTCAATACCTGGTAGCCCGTTACGTATTGGCTTATACCTCTGACGTGCTAGTGGTTAAATCCACAACCAAGGTGTTGACGAGTCTTTAGAGTCCCCCACATTCAGTTGCTCAAGTTTTCGGGCGAAACGCTGTAGAAGCCGTATGGAGATATGGCAGGGTTCGATCAGATACGTGCGGTATTGCACGGATCAGGATCGAACGGATAATACTAGCCGGCTTTGGTTTAAGCCGGATCCTAGTATAGTACAGTGTAGATTTTGTCTCATTGCATTTGTATTTCGGTCGGAATACAAATGCGGGTGTGTATATACAGTATCGGGGTTTTCCTGTAATTTATTACGGGACCAGTTTTCTGGAGTTGCCAGTTTGCTTTCCGTTTCGGCCATATTTCTTTGTATCCTTCACTGGCCGAAGATTGGTGGAGGAGGGCTTATTTGCGTTTGTGCAAATAAGTATTTGTGGAGGGTGTTCTTTGCATTTTGTTGGATCATGATGATGCACCATCACTTGACTTTCTTTGTTCATGATGGCTTGACCTTTTGGAGTCATCATGCTTGTGATGATGGTTGTTTTGGAGTATGGGTTTGATTTTGTAATCATTTCTTTTTCATGATAACATTGTTTTCCCTCTTGCATTTTTTTTGAGAGGCTCTCCCCCATTCACTCACCACTCTCTCACCATTTTGGTCATGGCCGGCCACATAGAGGGGGGCTGTCCCATTTGTAGTGGGTGATATTTGGATGATCTCATATCATTTTCCTTCACCAAAATTCCCAAGAAAAAATCCATAGTTCATACCTCCACCATATGGCAATTCCACAAACCCCAAAATGAGACATGGTTCTACACCATTCTGCTGCAAACCTTGGGCACGTCGACTTGCCAGCTTCGTGCCCGAGTTGCTGTAAGTCGATGTAGTACACCCCAGTACTTGTGGGGAGGCGGAATTTTCAAAAACGATCAAGTTTAAAGAACGAACATCGACTAACCGCTTAAATCGAAGCTAAACAACTAATAACCAAACACAAAGTTATACTAAACTAAAGTGTTAAAGGATTATACCTATCGATACTAGTCCTTCGTCTTTACGATCTCCTTGTTCTCCTCGGCCTTCTCTAGGTAGTAGACGATCCACCCGAGAGCAAAACTCCAAGCTAAACCTCTCACTTGAGGTAACTAATCAACTTTGATTGCTAATCAAAGATGAAAGGATGATAAAGAGTAATGGTTATGGATTGTTTAGTCTAACTAATCCTTTGATCTCAACTCATGAGGTGTAAGGATTAGGGTTTGAAGATGAGAGCTTGAGGAGAGAGAATGTGAATGAGATAATGATAGAAGAGAGAGAGTGTATCATAATATATCATGAAGCATTTCTTTTTAAGAAAAATGAATAAAAGAAATGAATAAGCATGCTTCATGAAATATCTAGTGGTGATTCATTAGCATGAGTCATTAAGCAATAAATGTGCATTAATGAAATGAATGAATCACCACCATGACTCACTTTCTTATCCAAAAGAAACCTCCTTAGTCACATCTTCTAGAAGCTTCTCGTACAATTACGAGAACGCCCCTCCAATCCGTAAAAATACGGAAAAACTTTAGACTGTAAAAATCCAATAACCGGATACCAGTAACTGGCTTAAACCAAAGCCGACTGGTAAAAACTGTCCGAAAGTCATACGTGCGTAAACGCACGTATGCGTCCGAACCCTTTGTCGCAAAACCATGCAACCTCTATATCGTTTCGCCTGGAGTAGGAAACTCTCTGTGTGGGACTCTAGAGACTCGACTACTACGCTGGCAGTGGGTTTAACCACAGACCGTAAGCGGCACTAGCTGTACGTAACGGTCCCCAGGTAGCTGTCGATAAGAAGGCCGATGAGTAAACCCATCCGAACCCCTACTGAGTCTGATGTGACAATCTCCATACAGTCCGGTCCGTTCGTCCAAGACTATCGCATATCGGGCCTAGGGGGGCGGCAAGCGTCAGTCCCCTAATAGCGGTATAAGTCGTGTCGGAGTGAAGCCCATTACACCCTGAGAAACTACTGGAACCTACCAGTAAATCTCGCTTGCCCTGGCCAGGGACTTTGCGTAATGGCTCTCTGACACAGCACGATATCTACTCCCAATACCGGGAGGGACGAATCCTGTCTAACCGCCACTGCCTCCAAGTGCTCGGGACTGTACCCAACTGCTACCTGTTTGCACGACTCCTTTGAGCTGTGGTAGGGTAGCAATCTAAGAACAGTGGGACACACTCGAGGCGAAGTAGCAGTGTCAAGTCTGCGGACTACGCTGTACTCATGTCACCTGGGAACTGTTCACTGACGACTGGTATCAAACCAACCAACAGTTCCCTGTGAGTCCTGTCCGGTGTACCCGTAACCTAACGAGCACCTGTATACTATCTCCAGTACGACGTACTGATGGCTGTGGGACAGGCCATCTCCCCAACTGGGATGAGAAGCGTACACACCAGTCTACTCCGGAGTATCGATGCTCTGTCTCGATAATCCAACGACCAGGGACCTGAATAAGGATGTGCTTGTAGACTACCCAGCCCCCACTAGTGTGACTGCCATCACAACGCTGGTAGACAAGCAAGATCCTAAGAGCTCTATCAATACGTACACTCACATATTAAGATAGAAAAACCAAGTAGCATACTACCATGTTTAGCAAGACTGTTATATACATGTGAATATCCCAAGCTTCCATTAAGTAATATACAAGCTAGTATGATACAGTAATGGCCTTCTAGGGCATAAACACTAACAATCTCCCACTTGCACTAGGGCCATGTACTGGCATATCGTAGACCAATGATCTCGAGCAGCCTCTCGAACTGAATCTGAGGAAGGGCCTTCGTGAATGGATCAGCAATGTTCTCTTCTGAAGCAACTCTCCGAACCTCGATCTCCTGACGATCAATGATCTCCCTGATCAGGTGATACCGCCTCAAGATGTGTCTGGACTTCTGATGGGACCTTGGTTCCTTCGCTAAAGCTATAGCTCCGTTGTTGTCGCAATACAGAGGTATTGGATCAACTATGGTAGGAACCACCTGAAGTTCTGTTAGGAACTTCTTCATCCAGACTGCTTCTTTTGCGGCATCGCAAGCAGCAATATACTCCGCTTCCATCGTCGAGTCAGCAACGGTGTCCTGCTTGGAGCTCTTCCAGCACACCGCCCCTCCATTGAGGGTAAAGACATAACCCGACATGGACTTGGAATCGTCCTTATCACTCTGGAAGCCGGAATCAGCAAAGGCCTCCAACCTGAGGTCTTTAGTGCCGTAAACCAAGAACATCTCCTTAGTCCTCCTCAGGTACTTGAGAATGTTCTTTACTGCTATCCAGTGTTTCTCCCCTGGGTCTGACTGATACCGGCTTACCACGCTCAGTGCGTAAGCTACATCTGGTCTGGTACACAACATCGCATACATTATAGAGCCTACCGCAGAAGCGTAGGGTATAATAGACATGCGTTCCCTTTCCAAATCAGTCTTGGGAGACATCTCTTTGGAGAGGGTGATTCCGTGACAAGCCGGTAGATTACCGCGCTTAGAATCTTCCATACTGAATCTTTTCAGTATAGTGTCGATATACCTGGACTGCGAAAGTCCCAACATCCTCTTGGATCTATCACGATAGATCCGGATCCCCAGAATGTACGAGGCATCACCCAGGTCTTTCATGGAGAACCTGTGTGACAAGAATCCTTTGACAGATTGTAGCATAGGAATGTCATTTCCTATCAATAGAATGTCATCCACGTATAAGACGAGGAATACGACACTTCTGGCTACAGCTTTACTATATATGCACGGTTCATCTGGATTTTTGATAAAGTCATATTCTTTGACTGTCTCATCAAAACAGATGTTCCAACTCCGCGATGCCTGCTTTAGTCCATAAATAGACTTAAGCAGCTTGCATACTTTCCCGCTGCTCCCACTCTGATTGAAACCCTCTGGCTGATCCATATAGACGCTCTCTTCTAAATTTCCATTCAGAAAAGCCGTCTTTACGTCCATCTGCCAGATTTCATAATCATGGAAGGCAGCAATAGCAAGAAGGACCCGAATGGATTTGAGCATAGCCACTGGAGAAAAAGTTTCGTCATAGTCCAAACCAGGTCTTTGACGAAAACCCTTTGCAACAAGTCTAGCCTTATAGGTTTCCACCTGTCCATCTATACCAATCTTTTTCTTGAAGATCCATTTGCATCCTATGGGTTTTACCCCATCTGGAGCAAAGTCCAAAGTCCATACTTTGTTGGTGTACATGGACTCCATCTCGGTCCGCATTGCATCTAGCCATCGTACCGAGTCGCCGCTCTGGATGGCCTGCCGGAAGTCAGTAGGTTCATCATCATCTATGATGCAATCCTCTCTATCCCCATCAATGAGAAAACCGTAGTATCTCTCAGGCGGATGAGACGGCCTACTACTCCTGCGGAGGGGTGCGGGAATGTTCTGTTCTTCTTGAACCTCTGGTTCTACCAAACTTTCAGTAGCAGTTTGTGGTTCTGGAATTTCTTCCAGTTCTACTACGCTCCCACTCTTCTGATTTTCCAAAAATTCAGTTTCTAAGAAGCGGGCATGACGAGAAACAAAAACCTTTTGTTCCTCTGCGTAATAGAAACAATATCCTGTAGAGTTCTTCGGATATCCCACAAACTTACACTCTACTGAGCGTGCCTCGAGCTTGTCCGGATGCTGCTTTTTTACAAAAGCTGGACATCCCCATGTCTTCAGGTACTGAAGATAGGGTTTCTTCCCACTCCACATCTGATATGGTGTGGTAGGCACAGTTTTGGTTGGAACTCTGTTCAAAAGATGTATCGCTGATTCTAGCGCATACCCCCAGAAAGATCGCGGTAACTCAGCATTACTCATCATGGATCGTACCATATCCAATAGGGTTCGATTCCGTCTCTCCGATACACCGTTATGCTGTGGAGTGTATGGAGGAGTAAGCTGAGAGAGAATTCCTTTCTCTTTTAGGTAACCTAGGAACTCGGCACTTAAGTATTCTCCACCTCGATCAGATCTCAGTGTCTTAATACTTTTGCCTGTTTGGTTTTCCGCTTCACTCTTGTACTCCTTGAATTTCTCAAAGGCCTCGGATTTATGCTTCATCAAGAAGATATGTCCAAACCTAGAGAAATCGTCTGTAAAAGTAATGAAGTAGGAATAACCACCTCTTGCATGTGTAGACATTGGACCGCATACATCACTGTGTATGAGTCCTAAGAGCTCGCTCGCTCTTACTCCTTGTCCAGTAAACGGAGTCTTTGTCATCTTTCCTTTGAGACAGGATTGACAAGTGTCATAAGATTGATATTCGAACGTGTCTAAATATCCTTCTCTATGCAACTTAGTCAACCTTCTCTCATTGATGTGACCCAGTCTACAATGCCATAAGAAAGCTTTATTTAAATCTGGAGACTTTCTTTTTAGTGTGTTCTGGACATTGAAAATTTGGAGTTGGTTTAGAACATATATGCCGTTATTTAGAGTACCGGACCCAATCAAGCCATGATTAAGGTGGATGTTAACAACATCTCTTACAAACGTGAAATCATAACCTTTATTTGACAACAAGGAAACTGATATGATATTACACGTTAAGCTTGGTACAAAATAACAGTTATGCAAAACCAAAATATGTCCACTCGTCAATCCTAGGTGATAATCCCCGACGGACGCAGCTCCCACGCTAGCTCCGTTAGCAACCCTGAGGATCATATCACCTTCCTTCAGCACCCTACGGTTTCTCAGTGCCTGCAATGAATTGCAAATATGAGATCCTGATCCGGTATCCAATACCCAGGAAGTAGAGTTGATTGACAGACAATTCTCAATTACAAACACACCTGAAGTCGAAGCCACAGCTTGCTTCGGTTCCTGGTTCTTGGCGTTCCACGCCTTGCAATCCTTCTTCCAGTGCCCTTTCCTGTGACAGTGGAAGCACTCATCCTGGCCAACTACCGGTGCTGCAAGCTTTTTCTTTCCCTTCTTTCCCACCTTACTAACACCTCCTCTAGGTTTGGGTGCGGCCTTCTTCTTCCTTCCTTTGGCCCTAGCCTTGGACCCTGAAGAAGATGAACCGCCAACAAACATAGCGGGTGTTTCCCTTACCTTCTGTAAGGTGCCCTCTGCACTCCTTAACATGTTCAGGAGTTCCGCAAGTTCAACTTCTTTTCCTTGAAGGTTGAAGTTGAGGATAAACTGGGCGTAGGTGGGAGGAAGGGACTGGAGAATAAGGTCTGTATAGAGCTCATTATCCAAAGTCGTCCCAAGGTCTGCGAGCTCCTCAATATAGCCGATCATCTGTAGGACATGTTCACCTACCGATGACCCGACAGCCAACCTCGCTCGAAATAGTTTCTTCGAGGTCTCGTATCTTGCAATACGAGATTGCTCTCCATAAAGTTCCTTTGTATGGAGAAATATGCCATCTAGAGACATATCCTCGTGCCTCCTCTGATGTTCGTTGTTCATAGAGGCAAGCACGATGCACTTGGCTCTCGCGCAATCTAAATCCCAGGTTTTGCGGATTTCCTTATCCGCATTGCTGGATTTGGGACCAAGGACAGCAGGTGCCGTAGCGGTGAGGACGTACCCCAGTTTGTCATAGGTCAAGGCCATTTTGACATTCCGCAGCCAATCTTTATAGTTTGGCCCAGTCAGTATATTCTTTTCTAAAAGTAACTTAAGTCCAGTCATTTTCAGGGTCGCTGCAATTAGGAGAGAGAGAAGAAAACACTTTAGCATGATGCTCTTGCAAGTTTAGAGTGGTTTTTAGTTTATCTAAACTGGATGGCTCCCACTGTTTCTCGAATCCTTCCTCAAACCATAAAAGAAGAATTAGCCAGGACTATTCTCACCGTACAATACTTGCTTAACCGTTCAGCCAGGCCAGTGTCGATACTTCGAGGGAGGTTTTCCAACGCTTTCGCGAAGTTCCTTAATTAAATAACCTCTTTTCTCTGGGGGCGTAACCCCGCTGACACCTTTCTGGACACCTACTAGGTTTATAGCATTGATCGTTAAGTGACGAATATCCTGATAAGTAGCATATACTCACAGTAGGATCGGGATCCAAATATCATCGTATGATAATGTTGAAGGAATCCTACCAACATTCATCAAACTCCAAATGGTATGCATCTCTTTGCAAATTTCAGTTTCTTTAGAAATTCCCGATATAAGTTTTTGCCCCATGCTCTTATGACCTTGACGTATGCCAACAAATCATAAGTCACATGTCAAGTTCTGCCCATCATTATCTTGTTAATTTGAACCCACCCGTATATACCCTTGACGTATGCCAACAAGGTAATGCGACTGTCCCAAACCAACACATCTATCTATGCAACAAATGAATACCCCAGCAGCTACCAAACACTATGCCTTGACGTATGCCAACAAGCATAGCTTGAATACTACTGACTATCCATAAGAAATGACGGAGGGCTACGACTGGTTTTGGCGAAACCGTGAACGTAGTGAACTTGATATAATCGAAGGAACCTTGATAGCTTTTAAAGGAGTGGTTAAGTCTCCGCATTTAAAAATATCTGTTTTAAAAATAACCGAGTGGTTTCTTTTAAATTGTTCCAACGATTTAAACTTTGGTTTGTTTTCTTTGCATTACAGATAATGCGTCCCATCATTAACCTATCATTGCAGAAAACAACGAAAATACAACGTCCTCTTATGCCATCCGCATTCGCCACTGGGTCCCGTCATCACCCGTTAGGTTACTTAACTAACGACAGAGCGGGGGCTGGGCTAGCGCGGGTGTAAAACATAAGTGACGTCTAAATAGCTACAATAAATATAGATATTTTACATTCGTCTGACGCAATGATATTCATTCCAGAACACAGATAAACAATATTGGATATGCAAGCAATCTGTATTTCTTTTGAGCCTGCAAGAAAAGACAGATTACACAGTTGTGATGAATAGCCGTTACCCCACCCTCGACCCTTACGGGTACGGCAAACTACCCACCCGGCAGTCTGTGTACCCCACCTTGGGTCAGTCCTAGGAGCAAAAACAGTAAAATGAAATAATACAACGGTGGCTACGACCGCAACCTGGAAGTGCCCCGCAAAAATAATATTACAACAAATTACATTTACAACAAATGAATTAAACAATAACCCATTGCAAACCCCGGCTATACACCACAACAGTCCAATACAGTTTATATGCACAAACAGATATAACCATTTCAGAAATGTGCAACCCCCTGCCAACCGACATACTAGCAGTTGGGGGAGGTTTACGAACACATCAAACAATCACAGATATAATCCAATATGCAAATACTGTAAAATTTCGATCGATAAACAACATTAATATTGCTCCAAAATCTGCTCTGTTAAACAGTAACCTGAGCAATAATTAAACATTCCAGAAAACCCCAAATATTATAAAGAGACAACACAAGAAAAATCGGCCGCTAACTCGTTGACTCGGCCGCGGAAGCGCCGCGCCTCAGTAGGCTGAGGCCGCGGTTCCGCGCCGAGTTGAACGATTCAGCTGACTGTTTTTCTTGTGTAGTCTACTGGTGTCATGCTAAGCTCTCTGAACTCACCTGAAAAATTTTCTGACATCGTTTTAAATTCGACAGAAACATGACTGAATTAGGGTTTTTCGGCTTCGTTTTTCCGTTCGAAATTCGTACAAATTTGCAATCAAGTTATTTAGTGTTTAGCGAGGCTCTGATACCACTGTAAGTCGATGTAGTACACCCCAGTACTTGTGGGGAGGCGGAATTTTCAAAAACGATCAAGTTTAAAGAACGAACATCGACTAACCGCTTAAATCGAAGCTAAACAACTAATAACCAAACACAAAGTTATACTAAACTAAAGTGTTAAAGGATTATACCTATCGATACTAGTCCTTCGTCTTTACGATCTCCTTGTTCTCCTCGGCCTTCTCTAGGTAGTAGACGATCCACCCGAGAGCAAAACTCCAAGCTAAACCTCTCACTTGAGGTAACTAATCAACTTTGATTGCTAATCAAAGATGAAAGGATGATAAAGAGTAATGGTTATGGATTGTTTAGTCTAACTAATCCTTTGATCTCAACTCATGAGGTGTAAGGATTAGGGTTTGAAGATGAGAGCTTGAGGAGAGAGAATGTGAATGAGATAATGATAGAAGAGAGAGAGTGTATCATAATATATCATGAAGCATTTCTTTTTAAGAAAAATGAATAAAAGAAATGAATAAGCATGCTTCATGAAATATCTAGTGGTGATTCATTAGCATGAGTCATTAAGCAATAAATGTGCATTAATGAAATGAATGAATCACCACCATGACTCACTTTCTTATCCAAAAGAAACCTCCTTAGTCACATCTTCTAGAAGCTTCTCGTACAATTACGAGAACGCCCCTCCAATCCGTAAAAATACGGAAAAACTTTAGACTGTAAAAATCCAATAACCGGATACCAGTAACTGGCTTAAACCAAAGCCGACTGGTAAAAACTGTCCGAAAGTCATACGTGCGTAAACGCACGTATGCGTCCGAACCCTTTGTCGCAAAACCATGCAACCTCTATATCGTTTCGCCTGGAGTAGGAAACTCTCTGTGTGGGACTCTAGAGACTCGACTACTACGCTGGCAGTGGGTTTAACCACAGACCGTAAGCGGCACTAGCTGTACGTAACGGTCCCCAGGTAGCTGTCGATAAGAAGGCCGATGAGTAAACCCATCCGAACCCCTACTGAGTCTGATGTGACAATCTCCATACAGTCCGGTCCGTTCGTCCAAGACTATCGCATATCGGGCCTAGGGGGGCGGCAAGCGTCAGTCCCCTAATAGCGGTATAAGTCGTGTCGGAGTGAAGCCCATTACACCCTGAGAAACTACTGGAACCTACCAGTAAATCTCGCTTGCCCTGGCCAGGGACTTTGCGTAATGGCTCTCTGACACAGCACGATATCTACTCCCAATACCGGGAGGGACGAATCCTGTCTAACCGCCACTGCCTCCAAGTGCTCGGGACTGTACCCAACTGCTACCTGTTTGCACGACTCCTTTGAGCTGTGGTAGGGTAGCAATCTAAGAACAGTGGGACACACTCGAGGCGAAGTAGCAGTGTCAAGTCTGCGGACTACGCTGTACTCATGTCACCTGGGAACTGTTCACTGACGACTGGTATCAAACCAACCAACAGTTCCCTGTGAGTCCTGTCCGGTGTACCCGTAACCTAACGAGCACCTGTATACTATCTCCAGTACGACGTACTGATGGCTGTGGGACAGGCCATCTCCCCAACTGGGATGAGAAGCGTACACACCAGTCTACTCCGGAGTATCGATGCTCTGTCTCGATAATCCAACGACCAGGGACCTGAATAAGGATGTGCTTGTAGACTACCCAGCCCCCACTAGTGTGACTGCCATCACAACGCTGGTAGACAAGCAAGATCCTAAGAGCTCTATCAATACGTACACTCACATATTAAGATAGAAAAACCAAGTAGCATACTACCATGTTTAGCAAGACTGTTATATACATGTGAATATCCCAAGCTTCCATTAAGTAATATACAAGCTAGTATGATACAGTAATGGCCTTCTAGGGCATAAACACTAACAGTTGCCTCAGTATAGAGGCGGGAGCCCGTAAAAGAAGCAGGCGACGAGGTGCCCTTCCGGCGATGAGGTGGAGACCGGACATTCCGCGGGAGATCGGGACGACGGCGAGAAGACCGGAGGACACGGATCACTCGGTATATCTCTCTTCCCATCTTGTAGTTAGCTAGGACTAGTTAATGGTACGATCCGGGTTTTAGTGCGCGGTGGTGCCGGTTTCAAGAAAATATAAAGTTAACCATCGCTTCCGCATTTGGCCTAGGGATGGAGGCCGGGGCGCCGCCGTGCACTTACACATCTTAGGTGAACCAACTGACACCAGTGGCTTGTGAGACTGGCCACCGCCCCTCGTCGGGGTCTCGACTGTATACACTAGTCTACTCTGGAGTATCGATGCCCTGTCTCGAAACTCCCACGACTAGGGACCTTTTAAGGATGTGCTTATAGACTACCAGCTCCCACGTATATGATCGCCCTCATACTGCTGGTAGTCAAGCAAGAATCCTAGGGGCTCTATCAACGTGTAATAGCGACCTGTCTGGTCACCTAAAGCAGTACACGATGATAAATATAAACCAGATAGCATACTATCATCTTGAGTAAGACTGTCCTCCTGGGATAGGTCCTCCCTTAATCATTGCAATCACGTGCCTGTGATCCAATAATTTACTCTGAGGGCACTATCTCCAACACGAGTGAGGTTTTCCAACGCTTTCGCGAAGTTCCTTAATTAAATAACCTCTTTTCTCTGGGGGCGTAGCCCCGCTGACACCTTTCTCGACACTTACTTGGTTTATAGCATCGATCGTTAAGTGACGAATCTCCTGATGAGTAGCGGATACTCACAGTAGGATCGGGAGATAAATATCATGTGTGATAAAGCTGAAGGAATTCTACCAAAATTATCACACTCCAAATGGTATGCATCTCTTTGCAAATTTCAGTTTCTTTAGAAATTCCCGATATAAATTTCTGCCCCATGCTCTTATGACCTTGGCTTTGGTCAAAATGTCATAAGTCACATGTCAATTTCTACCCATCATTATCTTGTTAATTTGAACTCATCCGTACATACCCCTGACTTTAGTCAAATGATAATACGACTGTCCCAAACTAACTCATCTATCTATGCAACAAATGAATACCCAGCAGCTATCAAACACTATGTCTTGGCTTTGGTCAAAATACATAGCTTGAATACTACTGAATACCCAAATGAAATGACGGAGGGCTACGAATGGTTTTGGCGAAACCGTGAACGTAGTGAACTTGATATGACCGAAGGAACCTGATAGCTTTTAAAAGGAGTGGTTAAACCTCCGCAATTAAAAATATCTTCTGTTTTAAAAATAACCGAGTGGTTTCTTTTAAATTGTTCCAACGATTCAACTTTGGTTTATTTTCTTTGCATTAATATAATGCGTCCCATCATTAACCTATCATTTTAGAAAACAATGAAAATACAATGTCCTCTTATGCCATCCGCATTCGCCACTGGGCCCCGTCATTCACCCGTTAGGTTACTTAACTAACGACAGAGTGGGGGCTGGGCTAGCGCGGGTATAAAACATAAGTGACGTCTAAATAGCTATCATATATAGATATTGTACATTCGTCAGACGCAATAATAGGCATTCCAGATCACAGATGAACATATTGGATTTTCTACGAATCTGCATTCCTTTTGAGCCAGAAAAGAAAGACGGATTACACAGTCGTGATGAATAGCCAAAACCCCACCCTAGACCCGGGTACGGCAAACTACCCGCCAAGTACCCGAAGTGAAGCGGTCTCCTTCAACAACGTGAGTAGGCCAATAAACACTTCAAAGTACCCGGTAGTTTGTGCACCCCACCTTGGGTCTATCCTAGGAGAAAAAATCAATAAATGAAATAATACAACGGTGGCTACAACCGCAACCTGGATGTTCCCCGCAAAAGAATATTAAAACAATTTACAAATTATATTTGAATGAAAGAAATGCTTGTCTCACATCCCCGGCTATCCATTCACGACAATCCAACAAGTCCACAAACACAAACAGTAAAAACCATTACAGAAATGTGCAACCCCCTGCCAACCGACATACTAGCAGTTAGGGGAGGTTTACGAACACATTATACAAATCACAACATCGTAGAATTTCGATTGAACAAACGCAAATGATTCTACTCTAAAAACTTCTCTATGCAGCTGAGACTTGAGCAGAAACAAAATATCCCAGAAATACCAAAATTAACACAGAAGAGTTACTGGGGAATTTTAGGGTGACTCGGCTTCAACTCGACCGCGGATCCGCGGCAGATCGCTTGGATCGGCCGCAGTTCCGCAGCTGTTTGGCCGAGTCAGGAACCCAAATTTCTCCAATATTCTTATATTTTCCGGCTTGTAATTTTAAGGGTCCCTGAAAAAATTTTAGACCCCGTTTTAAAATCGACAGAAACTATGTGAAAATGATGATTTTTCCGGTTCGTTTCGCGATCGAATTTCTAACGACTTTGCTAACAAGTTAGTTATGGTTTAGCGAGGCTCTGATACCACTGTTAGTCGACGTTAGACACCCCACGAGTTGCGGTGAGGCGGAATAGGTAAAACAATCATTTTAGTTTAAACTAACATCGACTAACTTACGGATCTTTGCCAAACCCTAACTAACAACATCATAGGAGGGATTAGCTATTATGAAAGAAGATTATACCTAATGAACCAAGTCCTTCTTCTTTTCCTTGACCACCTCCTCGTCGGCCTCCTCTTTGTGATAGAAGATCCACCCGAGAGCTACTACTCCAAGCTTGACCTCTAACTTGAGATAACTAGGTTACAAAAAGTGCTAATCAAAGCAACCTAGGCGATATAGAGTGGGATTATGGATCAATTAGTCTTGCTAACCCTTGATCTCAACACATGAGAGGTTAGGGTTAGGGTTTGAAGAGAGAGAGCTTGAGGAGAGAGAAGGTGAGAGTGAGAATGAAATGAAATAATATCGCGTCTAGAATATATGAAGCATAATGATTTATTAAATGAAGAATCAAATGATAATATCAACCATGCGTCATTTATTCACTTTGTGTGATTCATCTCATGAGTCATTAATCATTAAATGCATCATTAACTCCATAGATGAATCACACCATGAGTCATTAAATCAATAAATGCAAATTCCACCTAAGCCCTCCATGTCATCAACCTTTTAGAAGCTTCTCGAGTAATTACGAGAACGCCCCTCCTATCCGTGAAAACACGGAAATACTTTAGACTGTATAAATCCAATAATCCGATACTAGAATCTGGCTTAAACCAAAGACCGCTAGTAAAAACTGTCCGAACATCATACGTGCGTAAAAACACGTATGCGTCCGAACCCTGTCGTAAAACCATACGACCTCTATATCGTTTCGCCCGAAGCAGGGAAACTCTCTGTGTGGGACTCTAAAAACTCGACTACTACGTTGGCAGTGGGTTAACCATAGACCGCAAGCAGCACTAGCTGTACGTAACGGTCCCCAGGTAGATGTCGATAAGAAGGCCGATGAGGAAACCCATCTGAACTCCTACTGAGCCTGATGTGACAATCTCCGTACAGTCCGGTCTGTTCGTCTAGGACTATCGCATATTGGGCCTAGGAGGCGGCAAGCGTCAGTCACCTAAAAGCGGTATAAGTCGTGTCGGAGTGAAGCCCATTACACCTTGAGAAACTACTGGAAAACCTACCAGTAAATGTCTCTTGCCCTGGCCATGAACTTTGTGTAATGGCTCTCCAGACACAGCGCGATATCAACTCCCAATACCGGGAGAAACGAATCCTGTCTAACCGCCACTACATCCAAGTGCTTCGGGACTGCACCCAACTGCTACCTGTTTGCACGACTCCTTTAAGCCGTGGTAAGGTAGCAATCTAAGAACAGTGGGAACACACTCGAGGCGAAGCAGCAGTATCAAGTCTACGGACTATGTTGTACTCATGTCACCTGTGAACTGTTAACTGACGACGGGTATAATACCAACCAACAGTTTCCTGCGAGTCCTGTCCGGTGTACCCGTAACCCAACGAGCACCTGTATACTATCTCCAGTACGACATACTGATGGCTGTGGGACAGAGCATCTCCCCAACTGGGATGAGAAGCGTACACACTAGTCTACTCCGGAGTATCGATGCCCTGTCTCGATAATCCTACGACTAGGGACCTGAAAAAGGATATGCTTGTAGACTACCCAGCCCCTACTAGTGTGACTGCCGTCACAACGCTGGTGGTCAAGCAAGATCCTAAGGGCTCTATCAATACATACACACATATTAAAATACATATAAACCAAGTAGCATACTACCATGTTTAGCATGACTGTTAATATAACTGTGGATATCCCAAGCTTCCATTAAGTAATATACAAGCTAATATGATACAATAATGGCCCCTAGAGCATATACACTAACAACGTCGTCCGGATATTATGTGATGGGATACAATATTTGGAATCTACAAAAGAAGTTATGTGATAACTAATTTGAATGTTATAAATCTAGAAATTTAGTCTCATTTGATCAGTTCCCATGGGATTTTTATGTGATCAAAAGTCCTCCGCAATCACGTAGCGTACGTGGATACTCGCAGGGTAACATTATTAGATAGCCACGCCCCATAGCCCCCACCATGTGGCTGTAGGAGAACCCCGTCGCTAAAAGCATCCGTTCGGGTGCTCGCGGCAGTGGTGTTCCGCCTTAATGCACTTCGTCGACGGCATCGAGGGGTGCGGCGGTCTACTAAAGTTTCCGACGAGCATTCGATAAGGATGTCGGGAATCTTGTTGGATTGCCTGAATCTTTATTGAAAAGTGTTTTTGGTATCGAGACTAAAATACAGGGTTTATAATTGTTAGGCATGTGATGTCTAAGGAATTCATTTGGTTAAGCATGAAATCCGAATATGAGATATTTCGGGTTTATGATGTCTAAGGTGGTTGAGAATTCCAACTGTTGTACTTTTTCACTTTCTTTTCAGCGACCGTAAGTGTAATATGTGGTATATCGCCAGTTTCATTGCTATACATCAACGACAATTGGGATACGCATATTTACTTACGTTGATGACATGTGATGTTATGTGTTGTTGTGATATGTTATATTGGATCGTCGTGTTTTGAATAGCCGGGGGTTTTATGTGAGATGAGAGTTTTTCATTTTCATTCATGTAAAATTCATGTATGTAATATTCTTTTATTGGGGCACTTCCGGGTTGAGGATGATGTCACCATTGTATATTATTTACTTTTCTGCATTAGGATAGACCAAAGGCGGGGAGTATAAGTAATCGGGTTCTAAGGGTCCAGTGGGAGACCATCTCGAGGAGTTGAGACCGGGTCTCCTAATTCTAGAATTGGTGGGGTAGCCTGCCACTCTCGTAGGGGCCTAGGGATGTGGGTTTGGCTATTCATCACGACCATGGAATCCATGTTTTATACAGGCTTAAAATAAAACCCGGAAATCCCAGTATATCCAATATTTCATATGTTGTGTTCTGCTGCGATTTATCAGTGATGTGATCACTGTATATGTTGAGATAGATACTGGATATAGTATATGTGATATATTATATAGAAGTTGCTTATGTTTTACACCCGTGCTAGACCTGCCCCGCTCTGCCGTTAGTTACTTAACCTAACGGTGCACGAGGGGACATCGAGGCGAATGTGGATGGCATAATCGTACATTGTATTTATCTGTGATGTTTAGGTAACTTAAATAATGGGACTTAATTAATGAGATTAATGAAAAAAAATTAACCTAAAGATGTTGTGGAATCGAATTTTCAAAAACAGGTAGCTCTAGTTCTTGCTTTACATAGCAGTATTCCTTGTAGAATATCCAGCACCTTATTCGATAAGGAAAGAGCCGAGATCTCTTCACCCGGAGTGACCTCTTTAGCGAAACTAGCAGATGCTACAAACTTGGTTTGTCTTTTGATTGCTTTAATAGTTTTTGCTTTGCATAGTGATATTGTGAATATCCTGCACCTCATTCGACGAGGAAAGAGCCGAGATCCCTTCACCGGGAGTGACTACATTAGCGAAACTAGCAAAGGCCTCAAAAACACTCCATTTTAAATCATTTGATTCTACAATGATATCAAGTTCATTACGCAAAAGGTTTTCTTAAAAACCTGTCTCCGCCCTCCGTCATTTCAGATAAGTATTATTTAGTATTTGTGCTACGGTACTTTGGCATGCGTCAAGGTGTAGTGTGCGGTAGCTAACTAGTGCTTATCTGCTAAAACATATGATGCGATTGAGTTACGGTATTCATACGGCGTTGTTTGGCATGCGTCAAGGGTCGTACGGGTGGGTTTAATTCAATCAGGAAATGCACGGGTTGAACTTGACTAGCAGACTATGGGTTGTTTGGCATGCGTCAAGGTCATAGCACGCTAGGGGTAAAACATTATCGGGAATTTCAAGTGTTGAAATTTTCAATGAGATTGCACACCTCCTATGAGATAGTTGGATTCCGATACCCACTACGAGTAAGAGTTACTCCTTAGAGAGTTTTACACATTATAATTAGCAGATCAAGTAGGTGTCTAGAAAAGTATTAACGGGGTTATTGTAGGGTTACTAGGAACACAAACAAGGCTCTACAAGGCATCGACCATGCCAAAATTAAATTTTTAGGTACCGAACAACCCTAAGCAAGATCGGATACTAGAGTTTAGGCGAATCTAAAAGCAAGTAAACAACTTTACTCTAAAGGGATACGAAATACAACCTTTGTAGATCGTTTCTCCACTTCTTTAGCTCCTTGATGAAGTCCCTTCGCAGCGATCGAGGTTCTCCCAGACCCTTGCATGGCTTCACGAGGCGAAAGGTGCGACCTTGCTTGAAGTCTCCGAGGCCGAAGATGATCTACGTCGAGGGAATTCCGACTCAAGCTTCTACTTCACTAACTTGAGAATTAGTGAAGCAAACACTCTATACTAAAGTGCTAATCTAGTAGATGATGGAGAAATAGGAAGTAGGTTCTCTTTAGAATTTTATTTCTCACACTCTTTCTCACTTTGGATCAAACCCTAGTTTTCTTTTTTCTCTTTTCACAATGAAGAAGAAGAAGAAAAGAAAGAGATGAGGATAATGATAAAGTGTAAAGGGTAACCATGGTGAGTGAGTATCATATACTAACCCTTGTAGAGCCATAACCATAGCTAATTGATTATGGTTGGGTTAAAAGGAATCTAAGGTAAAGACAAAGCTAGTAGACTTTGTCAAAGCAAGTTAAGCTTCTACAAGCTTCATGCTCATTCCAAAATTCCACTAATTTTGTAATTATCTTAAATAATCTTAACCCATCATAATACATAGAATGGTGTATGTCTCATACACACATGAATGTTGTATCATCAACCATGATACATTAAGATAACACATTTTAACATATATCATATATATGTTAAAGTAGTGTACATGTGAGAAAAATTCTAAAGTGAACAAGTGTTAGTAAATGTAAATTAGTATATCTAATATACAATTATACACTTAACTATTAAATCAACACTTGACTTAATAATCCGGTCATATCTCATATGACCAGCTAACATCCACTGTAACGACTTATCGAATCAACACTTGATTCGATAACCCGGCTATATCATATATAACCGTCCGATACAAAAAAAGTCGCGAGAATAGAATACGATATCACATACAAGCATTATTCTCGGTCTCGCACATATCACATATGCGCTCCTATTTTGTTTTGCCTGAGCCAGTAAAACCTCTATGTAGGACTCTAAAGACTCGTCAATACGCCGGCAGTAGGTGATGATCACATCAAGCACCCACAAGTCGTCAGCGGTACTAGCTGGACGTAACGACTACCCGGGTATTGAGCGATCAGAAGATCAGCAAGCAAGCCCGCTCCAACTCCTGTAAAAGCCTGCCGGTAACACTTCCCGTACAGTCCGGTCTCCTCGTCTGATATGTCGCATATCAAGTCTAGGGGTGGTGAACGTCAGACCCCAATAACCGATAAGTCGTGCCGATGTGAGGCCCATAACGGGTCGAGAAACTACTGGTAACACTTACCAGTAAATCTCTAAATCAGCCCTGGCCAGGGACTTCCCTGTTACGGCCAATCGAGCACAGCGCAACATCAACCCCCAATACCGAGAGAGACGAAACCCCTCCTATCGCTCATTGCCTCCATGTGACTCAGGACTGTACCGAAAAACCACCGTTTTGCACGCCCTCATGGACGTGGTAAGGTGGAAATCAAAGCACAGTGGGAATCACACAAGACTCTATGACGATCTCGGATCTACAGACTAACCTACACAAGTGTCACCAGAGAACTGCCATCTGACGTGAGGTATAATACCATCTGGGAGTTCTCGGCGAGTCCGTCCAGTGTACCCAGTCTCAACTGAGCACCCATATACCATCTCCGATGTCAAACACCAATGGATATGAGATCATCCATCGCCCATCTCATGGGTCGAGAAGCGTATACGCTAGTCTACACTGGTATATCGATGCCCCGTCTCGATACACCCACGACTAGAGACCTTGAAGGATGTACTTATGGACTACCATGTCCCCACTAGTATAATCCGCATCATAGTCCAGGTAGTCAAGTACACATCCTAAGGGCTTTACCAACATGTAACTATAAGACAGTATAAAGAGACAAGTATAAATGTTAAGATAAAGGGCAACCAGATAGCATACTATCATATCGAGCAGGAAAGTCCTCTCTATATATGTCCAAGCATCCAATATAATATACATCATCTGTACAATACTGGCCTCTAGGGCATATATACAACTAACAATCTCCCGCTTGCATTAGGGCCAGCTGCTGTAGTATTGCATACCGAGCATCCCGAAGAGTCTCTCAAACTGTATCTGGGAAATGGCCTTCGTGAGTGGATCCGCTGTGTTATTCTTCATGTTAACCCTCCTGATCTCGATCTTCCGGCGATCAACTATCTCCCGGATCAGGTGATACCGCCTCAGAATATGCCTGGATCCCTGATGGGACCTGGGTTCTTTGGCCAAAGCCACTGCTCCATTGTTATCGCAATACAAAGGTATTGGATGCTCAATGGATGGAACCACACCAAGTTCAGTAATGAACTTCTTGATCCAGACAGCCTCTTCGGCAGCATCGTTGGCAGCGATGTATTCAGCCTCCATTGTCGAGTCTGCCACGGTTTCCTGGTTGGAACTCTTCCAGCTAACCGCCCCTCCGTTAAGGGTAAAGACAAATCCCGACTGTGACTTAGAGTCGTCCTTATCACTCTGGAAGCTCGAATCGGTAAAGGACTCCACTTGGAGTTCTCCGTTACCATAAACCAAGAGCATCTCTTTAGTCCTTCGCAAGTACTTGAGAATCCTCTTCACAGCTGTCCAGTAACTCTCTCCAGGATCAGCTTGATACCTTCTCACTACACTTAGTGAGTATGCTACATCGGGTCTGGTACATAACATCGCGTACATGATAGAGCCTACAGCCGAAGCATAGGGTATCCCTTGCATGCGAGCTCTCTCCAAATCAGTCTTAGGAGACATCTCTTTGGAGAGAGTGAGCCTTGAGATCGTGGGTAAAAACCCACGTTTGGACTCTTCCATACTAAACCTCTTTAGTATGGTGTCAATGTACCTAGATTGGGACAATCCCAATATCCGTTTGGATCTATCTCTATAGATCGTAATTACCAATATGCAGGAGGCATCACCAAGATCTTTCATTGAGAATCTTTGTGATAAGAAGAGCTTGACCGATTGCAGCATAGGAATGTCATTTCCTATCAAGAGTATGTCGTCCATGTACAATACGAGGAAGACAACCTTACTCTCTGCCACCTTCTTGTAGATACAAGGTTCATCTACATTTTTGACGAAATCAAACTCTTTGATAACGACGTCAAAGCAGATGTTCCAACTCCGTGATACTTGCTTTAATCCATAAATGGATTTAAGCAGCTTGCACACCTTTCCGCTGCTCCCACTATCTACGAAGCCCTCTGGCTGAGTCATGTACACGCACTCTTCTAAATCACCGTTTAGAAAGGCGGTCTTAACATCCATTTGCCAGATTTCGTAGTCATGATATGCAGCAATGGCAAACATGATCCGGATGGATTTAAGCATAGCTACTGGAGAAAAGGTTTCGTCATAGTCCACACCTGGCCTTTGACGAAAACCCTTTGCAACAAGTCTAGCTTTGAAAGTCTCCACTTTCCCATCTACACCAAGTTTTTTCTTGAAGATCCACTTGCTCCCAATGGGTTTTACCCCTTCAGGAGCAACTTCCAAAGTCCATACTTTGTTGGTGTACATGGATTCCATCTCGGACCGCATTGCATCCAGCCATTTCACTGAGTCCCCACTCGTGATGGCCTGCTCGAAGTTAGTTGGGTCATCATAAACCATGATGCAATCCTCGCTCCCACCATCAATGAGAAAACCGTAGTATCTCTCAGGTGGATGAGAAACCCTGCTAGATCGGCGGAGCGGCTGGGGTTCGTCGGGTACTACTGAATCCTCTGGTTCTACCAAGTCTTCTGTTATAGTTTGTGTCGCTGGAACCTCTTCCAGTTCTACCTCAATGCCACTATTCTGTTTCATAAGAAAACCTTTTTCTAAGAAAGTGGCATGTCGAGAAACTAACACCTTTTGTTCCTCGGGGTGGTAGAAGATATACCCTTATGAATTTTTGGGATATCCTATAAACTTACATAAGACAGATCTTGCCTCGAGTTTGTCCGGATTTTGTCTTTTGACATAGGCCGGACAACCCCATATCTTAACATACTTAAGAGATGGTCTCTTCCCTTTCCATATCTCATATGGAGTAGTAGGCACTGATTTGGTAGGAACCATATTCAATTGGTGTATGGCTGTCTCAAGCGCATACCCCCAGAAGGAAATAGGCAACTCAGCAGTGCTCATCATAAAGCGCACCATATCTAATAGCGTGCGATTCCTCCATTCCGATACACCGTTGTGCTGTGGTGTATAAGGAGGAGTGAGCTGAGAGAGTATCCCATTCTCTTTTAAATAATCCAGAAAATCATTGCTCAAGTATTCTCCTCCTCGATCAGATCGAAGGATCTTAATACTTTTGCCCGTTTGGTTCTCTACTTCGTGCTTATATTCTCTGAATTTCTCAAAAGCTTCAGACTTATGTTTTATCAGGAACACATGTCCGTATCTAGAGAGATCGTCAGTGAATGCAATGAAGTAGGAAGAACCGTTCCTGGTATGTGTAGACATGGGACCACATACATCACTATGTATCAGCCCTAAGAGTTCCGTAACTCTTTCTCCGTATCCACTAAACGGAGCTTTGGTCATTTTTCCTTTGAAACATGAATGGCAAGTATCATAAGATGATAATTCGAACGGATTCAAATATCCATCTTTATATAACTTAGCTAGTCGTGTCGCATTGATATGACTAAGTCTACAATGCCACAAGAAGGATTCGTTCATTTCTGAACTCTTCCTCTTGTGTGTGTTTTGTAAATTGAGGACTGTATTTTCATTGAGAATGAATATGCCATTATGTAACGAGCCTGATGCAATCAACTTTTGATCTAAGAAGATGTTTATAAAATTATCCTGTACTACAAAATCATATCCTTCTTTACTTAGTAAAGAAACTGATATAATGTTGCACATCATGTTCGGTATATAATAGCACTCATTCAGAACCAGTGTATTATGACTTGGTAATACAAGGTGATATTCGCCAACTGCTTTGGTTGCAATACTTGCACCATTCCCTACTTGAATGGAATGATCACCTTTTCCCAGTTCCCTACCTTTCCGTAGCCCATGTAACAGTTTACATATGTGGGATCCTGATCCGGTATCTAATACCCAAGACGTAGGGTGAACTGAAAAACAGTTCTCAATGACTAACACACCCGAAGAAGGTGCATCAACATGCATCTTCTCCGTTTGGGCGGTGTGAGAATCTAGATATTCTCATGTTTCCTGTTCAGTCTTATAACACTTATAAGATAGAACAGGTCCAACGTTCCCCTACACAGTATAACATGCGGGTTCGGTCAATACATCCATATTATTATCTTTATTAAGGCATGAAATGGTCGCTACCTGGAGAGAGAGAGGGAAGAAAACACTTTAGCGTATGCTCTTGCAAGATCAGATTGGTTATTATTTTATCTAATCGGGATGGCTCCCACTGTTTTTATCAAGTCTTCCTTCAAACCCTAAAAGGAAAGACTAGCCGGGATTAATTACACCCTACAACTTCGCCAATCTTTCAGCCAGGCCAGTGTCGGTACTTTGAGGGTGGTTCCCCGTGCTTTTGCACGGACCTAATTAAAGAAAACCTCATTTTCCCAGAGGCACAACCTCGTTGACACCTTTCTAGACACCTACTTGATCGGCTAATTGTCCTGTGTAAAACTCTCCCAGGAGTAACAATTACTCGCAGTGGGTATCGGGATCCAACTATCTCATAGAAGGTATGCAATCTCATTGCAAATTTCAACTCTTGAAATTCCCGATAATGCTTTTGCCCCTAACGTACTATGACCTTGAGGAATGCCAAACAACCCATAGTGCGCTAGTCAAGTTCAACCCGTACATTTCTTGATTGAATTAAACCCACCCGTACGACCCTTGATGAATGCCAAACAACGCCGTACGAATACCCTAATCCAATCGCATCATATGCTACAGATAAATAGTAAATAGCTACCGTACACTGCGCCTTGACGAATGCCAAACTACCGTAGCACGAATACTAAGTAATATCTATCTGAAATGTCGGAGGGCTACGCAGGTTTTTCAGAAAACCATGAGCGTAATGAACTTGATATCGTTGTAGAATCGAGTGAATTTTGAAATGGAGTGATTTTAAGGATTTCATTAGTTTTGCTAAAGAGGTCACTCCCGGTGAAGGGATCTCGGCTCTTTCCTCATCGAATAAGGTGCGGCATATATCATATATATCACTATGCAAAGCAAAACTCCAAAAGCAATCAAAAACAAACCGAGTGTTGTAGCATTTGCCAGTTTTGCTAAAGAGGTCACTCCCGGTGAAGGGATCTCGGCTCTTTCCTCATCGAATAAGGTGCAGGATATATCATATATATCGCTATGCAAAGCAAAACTGTAGCTACCCTTTTTGAAAAATTTGATTCTACAACATCTTTTAGGTTTCTTTTCTTTCATTAATCACATTAATGAAGTCCCATCATTTAAGTCACCTAAACATCACAGATAAATACGACGTACACTTATGCCATCTGCATTCGTCTCGATGTCCCCTCGTGCACCGTTAGGTTAGGTAACTAACGACAGAGCAGGGCAGGGCTAGCGCGGGTGTAAAACATAAGTAACGTCTATATAATATATCATATATACTATATACAGTATTTATCACAGAACATCAAATGATCATATCACAGATATCGTAGGAGAAGAAACATATGAAACATTGGATATACTAGGATGTCCGTGTTTTATTTTGAGCCTCTATAAAACACGGATTCCACGGTCGCGATGAATAGCCAAAACCCACACCCCTAGACCCCTACGAGAGCGGCAAGCAACCCTACCAATTCTAGGGTTAGGAGACCCGGACTCGACTCCTCGAGTTGGTCTCCCACTGGACCCTAGAACCCGGTTACTTGTGCTCCCCTCCTTGGGTCTATCCTAATACGGAAAAGTAAATAATATACAAATGGTGACATCAACCTCAACCCGGAAGTTCCCCAATAAAAGAATATTACATACATTTAATTTTACATGAATGAAAATAAAAACTCTCATCTCACATAAAACCCCCCGGCTATTCAAAACGCGACGATCCAATACAACATATCCAGCAACACATAACATCACATGTCATCAACGTAAGTAAGTATGCATACACCGATCGTCGTTGATATATAGAAACGAAAACCGGCAATACCACTACATATTACACTTACGGTCACAGAAAAGAAAGTGTAAAACTACAGCATTTGGAATCCACAATCTCTTTAGACATCGTAAATCCGAAATATCACATATTTCGCATTTCATGCCCAACCTGTGTGAATTCCACATATTGTATCACATTCCAGATAAATAGACAGTATTAAACTTTCCGAACAGATCATCAAACACCCAAGATTTCCTAAATAGCTCAACACTTGAGCGGAGTTCAAAAATTCCAGAATACGTCACAGTAGCAACGGTCCAGCCGTAGAAGGGTCAAGCCAACACCTCACATGTGGCACGCCGTACTGCCCCAAACCCTAAGGTTCAAAGGGCAGTTCAAGACGGTCACATAATCGAGTTAAGGTTTGTTGTCTTCTAGAGGGTCCGTCATATTTCATGCACGTTTTTCCGAAAGATTCAAACTCAGTAAAAAATTCAACACTTGAAACTTTTTTGTGCCGGGAAAAATTGAGTTAGTGATATCCGTTCGAACATTTTAATACTTACTAAATTATCCGGAATAACAAACACGAAATTAAAATTCCGATCGAATCGACGATTGCAAAATAAACCCCAAAATACTCAACACTTGAGTTAATTTAAAAATACCCAGAAAATACAAATAATCAGAAATAGGAATTACTGTGTAAAAATAAGTACCAATCTCCCCTGTACGGCCGCGGATCCACGGCCCAAGCACGGTACGGCCGCGGTTCCGCGGTGGTTTGGAAGTATTGGGTGCTCGTTTTTCACCACAATTCTTGTATTTCCCTGCTTAATTTTTCAGGTATTTTTAATTCGAAAAAATCACAATTTTGAAAAAATTTACAGAGAGGGGTGCATTTCGACGTATTCGGGTTCGTTCGGAGTTTTAACTTCGTTAACACATCGCCTAATGCTCTAACTAGGCTCTGATACCACTGTAGGTCAGGCAGCCACCCCATCCAATGGGGTCACCGTGGCACCAACGGGTCCCTTAGCAGGTACTTTCTATGCATGCCCCCTCGCGAGGACTACAATCCGCCGGAACACCTTCCGGTCTCGGGACACCCTGGGGGTAATAGCCTATGCTTCGCCACACCATCACATAGTGAGAACCCCCCATAGGTCGACATTCAATACCTAGTAGCTCTGATACCACTGTAGGGTTACAAGGCACACAAACAAGGCTCTACAAAGCATCGACCATGCCAAAATTAAATTTTTAGGTGCCGAACAACCCTAAGCAAGATCGGATACTAGAGTTTAGGCGAATCTAAAAGCAAGTAAACAACTTTACTCTAAAGGGATACGAAATACAACCTTTGTAGATCGTTCCTTCACTTCTTTAGCTCCTTGATGAAGTCCCTTCGCTGCGATCGAGGTTCTCCCGGACCCTTGGATGGCTTCACGAGGCGAAAGGTGCGACCTTGCTTGAAGTCTCCGAGGCCGAAGATGATCTACGTCGAGGGAATTCCGACTCAAGCTTCTACTTCACTAACTTGAGAATTAGTGAAGCAAACACCCTATACTAAAGTGCTAATCTAGTAGAGGATAGAGAAATAGGAAGTGGGTTCTCTTTAGAATTTTATTTCTCACACTCTTTCTCACTTTGGCTCAAACCCTAGTTTTCTTTTTTCTCTTTTCACAATGAAGAAGAAGAAGAAAAGAAAGAGATGAGGATAATGATCAAGTGTAAAGGGTAACCATGGTGAGTGAGTATCATATACTAACCCTTGTAGAGCCATAACCATAGCTAATTGATTAATGTTGGGTTAAAAGGAATCTAAGGTAAAGACAAAGCTAGTAGACTTTGTCAAAGCAAGTTAAGCTTCTACAAGCTTCATGCTCATTCCAAAACTCCACTAATTTTTTAATTATCTTAAATAATATTAACCCATCATAATACATAGAATGGTGTATGTCTCATACACACATGAATGTTGTATCATCAACCATGATACATTAAGATAACACATTTTAACATATATCATATATATGTTAAAGTAGTGTACATGTGAGAAAAACCCTAAAGTGAACAAGTGTTAGTAAATCTAAATTAGTATATCTAATATACAATTATACACTTAATTATTAAATCAAGACTTGAATTACTAATCCGGTCATATCTCATATGACCAGCTAACATCCACTGTAAGGACTTATCGAATCAACACTTGATTCGATAACCCGGCTATATCATATATAACCGTCCGATACAAAAAAAGTCGCGAGAATAGAATATGGTATTACATAGACGCATTATTCTCGGTCTCGCACATATTACATATGCGCTCCTATTTCGTTTTGCCTGAGCCAGTAAAACCTCTATGTAGGATTCTAAAGACTCGTCAATATGCCGGTAGTAGGTGATGATCACATCAAGCACCCACATGCCGTCAGCGGTACTAGCTGGACATAACGGCTACCCGGGTATTGAGCGATTAGAAGATCAGCAAGCAAGCCCGCTCCAACTCCTGTAAAAGCCTGCCTGTAACACTTCCCGTACAGTCCGGTCTCCTCGTCTGATATGTCGCATATCAAGTCTAGGGGTGGTAAATGTCAGACCCCAATAACCGATAAGTCGTGCCGATGTGAAGCTCATAACGGGTCAAGAAACTACTGGTAACACTTACCAGTAAATCTCTAATCAGCCCTGGCCAGGGACTTCCCTGTTACGGCCAATCGAGCACAGTGCAACATCAACCCCCAATACCGGGAGAGACGAAACCCCTCCTATCGCTCATCGCCTCCATGTGACTCGGGACTGTACCCAAAAACCACCGTTTTGCACGCCCTCATGTACGTGGTAAGGTGGAAATCAAAGCGCAGTGGGAATCACACAAGACTCTATGACGATCTCGGGTCTACAGACTAACCTGCATAAGTGTCACCAGAGAACTGCCATCTGACGTGAGGTATAATACCATCTGGGAGTTCTCGGCGAGTCCGTCCAGTATACCCAGTCTCTACTGAACACCCATATACCATCTCCGATGTCGGACACCAATGGATATGGGATCATCCATCGCCCATCTCATGGGTCGAGAAGCGTATACGCTAGTCTACACTGGTATATCGATGCCCCGTCTCGATACACCCACGACTAGGGACCTTGAAGGATGTACTTATGGACTACCATATCCCCACTAGTATGATCCGCATCATAGTCCAGGTAGTCAAGTACACATCCTAAGGGCTTTACCAACATGTAACTATAAGACAGTACAAAGAGACAAGTATACATGCTAAGATAAAGAGCAACCAGTTAGCATACTATCATATCGAGCAAGAAAGTCCTCTCTATATATGTCCAAGCATCCAATATAATATACATCATCTGTACAATACTGGCCTCTAGGGCATATATACAACTAACAGTTATGCCTCTGCGAAAACGAGGTTTATTTTAATTAGGTCCGTGCGAAAGCACGGGGAACCTCCCTCAAAATACCGACACTGGCCTGGCCGAAAGATTGGCAAACTTGTAGGGTGTAATTAATCCCGGCTAGTCTTACCTTTTAGGGTTTGAAGGAAGATTTGACTAAAACAGTGGGAGCCATCCTGATTAGATAAAATTAAAACTAATCTGATCTTGCAAGAGCATACGCAGAGTGTTTTCTTCTCTCTCTCTCTCCAGGTAGCGACCATGTCATGCCTTTATCAAGATAATAATATGGATGTATTGACCGAACCCGCTTGTTTTACTGAGCTGGGGAATGTTGGTCCCGCTCCAACTTATAATTGTTATAAGACCGAGCAGGAAATAGGGGATTACCAGAATTCCCGTGCCGCCCAAACGAAGAAAGTGTATGTTGATGCATATTTTTTGGGTGTGTTCATTACCGAGAACTGTCTCTCAGTATCCTTTACGTCCTGGGTATGAGATACCGGATCAGGATCCCACATATATAATCTGTTACATGGGCTACAGAAAGGTAGAAAACTGAGAATGGGTGATAAGTTTCAAGAGTTGGAAACGTTGCATGTGTTGCAGCCAAGTTGTTGGCAGTTATCACCCTGTATTTCCAAATACATTGATTCTGAACGAATGTTATTAGATACCGAACCTGATATACAACATCATATCAGTCTCTTTATTTAGTAAAGAAGGATATAATTTTGTATTGTTGGATAATGTTTTGAACATTTCCTATATCAAGAGTTGATCGGTTCAGGCACGTTATTTAAAAGCATATACGTTCTAAATCAAACCACAGTTCTTAACGTACAAAACACACAAAAGAGAAAGAGTTCAGAAATGAACGAATTCTACTTGAGGCATTGTAGACTAGGTCATATCAATACGACCTGACTAGCTAAGTTACATTTAGATGCATATTTAAATCAGTTAGAATTTACATCTTGTGAAACTTGCCAGTTATGTCACAAAGATAAGATGACCATAGCTCTGTTTATTGGAAATAGAGAAAGAG
The DNA here is from genome assembly GCA_030015575.1 of Agapanthus africanus. Lineage (NCBI taxonomy): Eukaryota > Viridiplantae > Streptophyta > Magnoliopsida > Asparagales > Amaryllidaceae > Agapanthus > Agapanthus africanus. The sequence continues at coordinate 699,342,225 of CM057338.1, forward strand.
TTGTTGAACTCTTGGGATTGATACATGTTGATGTATGTAGGTCCCCTGTCTACATATGCCAAAACCGGTTCTTTGTACTTCATTACATTCACTGATGATCTCGATTCAGACATATGTTCCTATTGAAACACAAGTCTGAATCTTTTGAGAAATTCAAAGAATATAAGTCAGAAGTAGAGAACCAAAAAGGGTAAAGTATTATGTCCTTTGATGTGATCAGGGAGGAGAATACTTGGGCACGGAATTCCTGGACTATTCTAAAGGAGAATGAGATTCTCTCTCAGCATTACTCCTCTGTATACACCACACGTTGGTATATCGGGGTGGAGCAATCGCACGCTATGAGATATGGTGAGCTCTATGATGAGTACTACTGAGTTGCATATTTCTTTTAGGTGTTATGCACTTGAGAAGCTGCATACCTATTGAATAGGGTTCTAACCAAATCAAGTGCTTACCACTCCATATGTGATATGGTATGGGAAGAGCCCATCTCTTAAGGATGTTAAGATTTGGGTTGTCCGGCCTATGTCTAAAAGCAAAATCCGGACAAGCTCGAGGCAAGGTCAGTTCTGTGGAAGTTTTTTGGATATACCAAGCATTCGCAAGGGAATATCTTCTACCACACCGAGGAACAAAAGGTGTTTTATTTCTCGGCATGCCATCTTTTTAGAAAAGGAATTTCTTGTGAAGAAATTAGTGGTCATGAGGTAGAACTGGAAGGAGTTCCAGCTATACAAACTGCAGCTGATGATTTGGTAGAACCGAAGGATTCAATAGTTCCCAACGAACCTCAGCCTCTCTGCCGATCTAGTAGGGTTCCTCACCCACCTGAGAGATACTTCGGTTTTCTCTATGACAGTGGGAGCGAGAATTGCATTATGAGATGATGACCCAACTAGTTTCAAGCAGGCCATCAGGAGTAGGGACTCTGTGAGAATGGTTGGATGCTAAGCGATCTGAGATGGAATCCATATATACTAACAAAGTTTGGACTTTGGTTGCTATATCTGAAGGGTTAAATCCCCATCAGGAGCAAGTATATCTTGAGAAGATTACTTGGTATATATGGAAAAGTTGAGACTTTCAAAGCTAAGACTTGTTGCAAAAGGTTCTCGTCATCGACCAGGTGTGGATAATGATGAAACCTTTTCTAGTGCCTATGCTTAAGTCCATCCAGATCCTACTTTCCATTGCTACATACCATGACTATGATATCTGGCGGTTGGGTGTCATGACTGCTTTTCTAAATAGTGATTTAGAAGAGAGCGTCTATAAGTACACAGCCAAAGGGCTTCGTAGACAGTGGGAGCAGCGGAAACGTGTGCAAGTTTCTTTATGAGTTAAAGCAGGCATCGCGGAGTTGGAACATCTGTTTTGATGTCGTAGTCAAAGAGTTTGACTTCATCAAAATGGTGGATGGACCTTGTATATACAAAAAGGAAGTAGGGAGTATGGTGGTGATCCTCGTATTGTACGTGGATGACATACTCTTGATAGGAAAGGAGTTTCCTATGCTATGCTCGGTCAATCTCCTCTTATCACATAGATTCTCCATATAGGATCAAGGTGATACCCCCTAAATCCTGGGTTTTGGATCTATGAGATAGATCTAAGTGGATGTTAGGATACTTACTAGGTGTAGTGAGATGGTATCAATCGATCCTGGGGAGAATCACTGGATAGCTTCCAGGGTGGTAAGGTCGACTGAATGTCAGTCACAGGCATTGTCTTTACTCTCAGTGGAGGGACGGTATGTTGGAAGAGTTCCAAGCTAGATTCCATGGTAAACTAGACAATAAAGGCTGGATACATTGCTACCAAGGATGCTACCAAAGAAGTAGTCCGGATATATGTTAATTCATGAGATGAACTTCGTTCCTACCATTGTGTGACAATGGAGTTGTGGCTTAGGCTTAGAAACCCCCGTCCCATCAGAGATCCAGAAATATTCTTAGGCAGTATCACCTGATCATGGAGATGGTTGATCTCCAAGGGGATCGAGGTTAGGAGAGTAGACAAAGAGGAAAACAGGGCGGATCCACTCACAAAGGCCTTTTTCCCAAGAGAGACTTTTATGGGATGGTTGAGTATGGGATACTTCAACCACTGCTGATTGTTGGGTATGGGATACTACAACAGATGGCCCTAGTTCAAGTGGGAGATTGTTAGTTATATGTGTGCCCTAGAGGCCATTACTGTACATACAATGTATATTGTAGTGGATGCTTGGACATATATAGGGAGGACTTTCTTGCTCAACATGATAGTATGCTATCTGGTTGCTCTTTATCTTAACATGTACACTGATTGTCTCTATATTACATATTGATAAAGCCCTTAGGGTGAGTACTTGACTACCAGGACTATGATGCAGATCATACTAGTGGGGACAGAGTAGTCGTTAAGTACATCCTTCAAATGTTTCTATTCGTAGGTGTATCGAGACAGGGCATCGATATACCATAGTTGACTAGCGTATAGCTTCTTGACCCATGTAGATAGGCGATAGATGATCCCATATCCATTGGTGTTTGACATCAGAGACAGTATACGGGTGCTCAGTGGAGACTGGGTACACTGGACGGACTCTCCGAGAACTCCCAGATGGTATTATACATCACATCAGATGGCAGTTCTCTGGTGACACTGGTACATGTTAGTCTGTAGACCCAAGATTGTCATAGTGTCTTATGTGATTCCCACTATGCTTTGATTTCTACCTTACCACGTTCAAGAGAACGCGCAAAACGATGGCTTTTGGGTACAGTCCCGAATCACATGGAGGCAATGAGCGATAGGAGGGGTTTCGTCTCTCCCGGTATTGGGGGTTGATGTTGCGCTGTGCTCGATTGGCTATAACAGAAAGTCCCTGGCCAGGGCTGCTTAAGAGATATACTGGTAAGTGTTATCAGTACTTTCTCGACCCGTTATGAGCCTCATATCGGCATGACTTATCGAGTTACTGGGGTCTGACGTTTACCACCCCTAGACGAGATATGCGACATATCAGACGAAGAGACCGGACTGTACGGTAGTGTTACTGATTGGATTCGCAGGAGTGTGAGCAGGCTTTCTTGTTGATCTTCTGATCGCTCAATACCCGGGTGGCCGTTACGTTTAGCAGACCGCTTGCGGCTTGTGGGTGTTTGATATGATCATCACCTACTACCGGCGTATTGACGAGTCTTTATAGTCCTACACAGAGGTTTCCTGGCTCAAGCGAAATGGAGTAGGAGCACATATGTGATATGTGCGGGACCGAGATTGATACGAGTATGATTTCGTATTGTATTCTCGCGATATGTGATATCGGACGGGTATATGTGATATAGCCGGGTTATCGAATCAATTGTTGATTCGGTAAATTGATATTATTGATATTAGTCGGTTATATGTGATATAGCCGGATTATTAAAACAAGTGTTGATTTAATAATTTAATGTATAATTATATATTTGATATATTACATTACATTAACTAATATTAGCTTACTTAAGATTTCTTTTCTCACTTGATGTGCACATTGTGTGTATGTATATATATATATATATATATATATTTATGTACATAGATTAGTCATACCAGGTTACACATGCAACTCACTTATGTGAGACTTACACCATGCTAGGGTTAGGTTAAGGTTTTATTTATTATTAGGTAAATTTAAAATTGGTGGAATTAGTCATTGTTAGGGTTTGTAGAAACTTGTAGAACCATTGACTTTCTCCACCTCTTTTGTTTTGCTTAAAGATATTTGTTAACCTAACCTTTAACCCTTAGCCATAGTTTAGTCTTTACAAGGGTTAGTGTATGCCATACACTCACCATGGTTGTTTTTCTAACCTCACTTGATTATTCTTCACTTGATTTTATCATGAGAGATATTCTTCTTCTTCTTCCTAAAAAAGCTTTCTAGCATCAATGGAGATGTGAGAAATAATGTGAGAAAATCAATTCTAAAGTGAGCCCACTTCATACTTCATCATCCTCTACTACTTGCCATTTAGTAAAGGGTGTTTGCTTCACTAATTTCACAATTAGTGAAGAGATAGCTTGGGTTAGTCTCTCCTCGACATAGATTATCTTCGGCCTCGAAGACTTCGAAGCAAGCATGTTCGTTTCTTCATGGGAGCCTCTCTAGAGTCCGGAGTTCATGATCGCAGCGAAGGGACTACTACACGGAGCTATTGAAGTGAAGGGCCGGTCTACAAAGTTTGTATTCCTTGCTCTCTTTACTTGCAAAGTGTTTGCATTTATATTCGTCGGATTTCTAGTATACGATTCTAGGGTTAAAGGTAACTAGAATGGCAAATTTTTGAATTTGGCATGGATGATGCCTCCCGAAACCTTGCTGCCGTCCTAGGCAACCCTGCAGAGATTTACTGGTAAGTGTTATCAGTAGTTTCTCGGCCCGTTAAGAGCCTCACATCGACACGACTTATCGGTTACTAGGGTCTGACGTTTACTACCCCTAGACTAGACATGCGACATATCAGACGAAAAGACCGGACTGTACGGTAGTGTTGCTGACAGGCTTTTCAGGAATAAAAGCAGGCTTGCTTGTTGATCTTCTGATCGCTCAATACCCGGGTAGCTGTTACGTCCGGCTAGTACCGATGACGGCTTGTGGGTGCCAGATATGATCATCACCTACTGCTGGCGTATTGACGAGTGTTTAGAGTCCTACATAGAGGTTTTACTTGCTCAGGCAAAACGAAGTAGGAGCACATATGTGATATGTGCGGGACCGAGATTAATACGAGTATGTGATACCGTATTCTATTCTCGCGATTTATGTTATCGTTCGATTATATGAGATATAGCCGGGTTATCGAATCAAGTGTTGATTCGATAAGTTGATACAAATAATATTAGTCGGTCATATGAGATATAACTGGATTATTAAATTAAATGTTGATTTAATGATTTAATGTATAATTATATATTTGATATATTAATTTACATTAACTAGTATTAGCTCACTTAAGCATTTCTTTTCTCACTTATGCATTTAATATATGTGTGTGTGTGTGATATATTAATTGTATTTTTTTGTGGCATGCTTGATGCCACATGCTATATGGGTGTATGAGACTTACACCATGCTAATGATAATACAAGGTTTATTTATTTAAAGTAAATCCAAATTAGATGGAAATTGGTCACATGGCATGAAACTTGTGGAAGCTTGTAAATGCATTAACTTAGTCTACTAATTTTGTTTTACTTAAGATATTTATTAACCCAACTATTATCTAAACTCATTGTTAAGTCTCTCTATGAGTTATATGAGATATTTCTCACCCATGGTTGCCATTCACTCTCTCATCTATTATTTGCTTCATCTTCATCTTGCTCATTAGAGAGCTCTCTAGGTTTTAGAGAGCTCTCTAGGTTTTTGAGAGGAGAACAAAAAAGAGTGAGAAAATTAATTCTAATGTGAGCAAAATTCATACTTCATCATCCTCTACTAGATTAGACATTTTTTAGGGTGTTAGCTTCATTAATCCCACATTAGTGAAGATGTAGCTTGGGTTAGTGTCTTTTCGACGTAGATCATCTTCGGCCTCGAAGACTTCGTGCAAGCTCGTTCTTTTCATCTTGTGGAGCCATTCTTGAGTCCGGAAGATCACTACTTGGAGCGAGAGGACTACTACACGAAGCTATTGAAGTGAAGGACCGGTCTACAGAGGTTGTATTCCTTGATCACTTAGTTGTAAAGTAGTTTACATGTTATATTGTCTAAATCTCTAGTTAAGATTCTAGGGTTAGGATTGGTTAGCATGGCAAAATTTTGAAAATGGCATGGACGATGCCTCCCGAACCCTTGTTGTCGTGCTTAGCAATTCTACAGTGGTATAAGAGCCAAGCTAGAGATTTAGACGATTTTTGTAGAATTACGAAACCGAAACAACTCCGGAACACTCGAAACTAAAACCCAGTTTCTGTCAATATTTTTAAGTCGCCGAAATTTTTTTAAGTAACTGCAGAATGTTATATGAAATGTAACATGAACACTGAACAAATATGAACCCAATCCACCGGTTTTGACCAGGTGACAACCCCCCAAAATCCGAGCTGGGCGGCTCCTTGATGTCTTCTAGGCTTCGTATTTGTTTGGTGTTTTGGTCTTTGGATTTTAGTGTTTCAGGTGTTGCTTGTTTTTTCTAAAATTGCATGAGATGTTAATTTTCTACAAATGCAATTCGGAGTGTTTCGTAGGCGTAATTCTAACTTCTTTTCGGGTTATTTAGACGGCGTTAAGAAGTTCGAACGGATATCAAATACCCACTTTAACCCTCGCAGGAAATTTTCCAAGGGTTGGATTTTTTTCAAGTTTGAAACATTCAAATATCATGCAAGTGATTCGATGGACCCTCTAGAAGAACAAAAACCTAACTCGATTCTATGACCGTAAGAACCGCCGCCAAACCCCAAAGTTTGCGGTAGTTCCGCGGCACCATAGGTGAGGTAAGAGTTGACCCTTCTACGGTTGGTCCATAAGTACTGTGGCATGTTCTGAGTATTTTTAAACTGCACTCAAGTGTTGAGCTTTTTGGGAAATTTTGGGTGTTTGTTGATTCGATCGGAATGTTTAACAACGTCTAGCTATTTGTGGAATGTAATACAATATTTGGAATTCATATTGTTAAGCATGAAATCTGAAGTATGTGATATTTCGGGTTTATAATGTCTAAGGTGATTGTGGATTCAAAATGTTGTAGTTTGACATTTTCTTTTCTGCGACCGTAAGTGTAATATGTGGTGTATCACCGTTTTTGTTGCTATACGTCAACGACAATTGTGATACGCATATTTACTTACGTTGATGACATGTGATGTTACGTGTTACTGTGATATGTTATATTGGATCGTCGTGTTTTGAATAGCCGGAGGTTTTATGTGAGATGAGAGTTTTTATTTTCATTCATGTAAAATTCATTGTATGTAATACTCTTTTATTGGAGAACTTCCGGGTTGAGGATGATATCACCATTGTTGTATATTATTTACTTTTCCGCATTAGGATAGACTCAAGGAGGGGAGCACAAGTAGCCGGGATTTAGGGTCCAGTGGGAGACCATCTCGAGGAGTCGAGACCGATCTCCTAACTCTAGAATTGGTATAGTTGCTTGCCGCTCTCGTAGGGGTCTAGGGATGTGGTTTGGCTATTCATCGTGACCGTGGAATCCTTGTTTTATACTGGCTTAATTTAAAACACGGAATTCCTAGTATATCCAATATTTCATATGTTATCTGCTGCTGCTGATATTTTGTGATGTGATCACTTTATATGCGTGAGACGAATGCTTTATTATTATTATATATATGATATATAATAAACTTTGCTTATGTTTTGCACCCGCGCTAGTCCCGCCCTCTATGCCGTTATTTAAGTAACCTAACGGTGCATAAAGGGACACTGTGGCGAATGCGGATGGCATAAGCGTACGTTGTATTTTCGTTCCTTTTGTGATGCTTAGGAAGCATAAATAATGGGACTTCATCAATAAGATTAATGAAAGAAAAGAAACCTAAAAGATGTTGTAGAATCAAATTTTCAAAAAGGGTAGCTCTAGTTTTTGCTTTGCATAGCGGTATTCCTTATAGAATATCCAGCACCTCATTCGATGAGGAAAGAGCCGAGATCCCTTCACCGGGAGTGACCTCTTTAGCGAAATTAGCAGATGCTACAACCCACTCGGTTTTGTCTTTTGATTGCTTCTTTTAGTTCTTGCTTTGCATAGAGGTATTTATGAAATATCCTACACCTTATTCGATAAGGAAAGAGCCAAGATCCCTTCACCGGGAGTGACCTCTTTAGCAAAACTAGTAAAAAACCTCAAAAATCACTTGATTCTACAACGATATCAAGTTCATTACGCTCATGGTTTTCTTAAAAACCTGCATAGCCCTCCGTCATTTCAGATAAAGACTATTTAGTATTCATGCTGCGTTTGTTGGTCTTTGTCAAGGCGTAGTGTGCGGCAGCCGACTAGTACTTATATGTTTATGCATGTGATACGATTGGATTAGGGTAGTCGTACGACCCTGTTGGCCTTTGTCAAGGGTCGTACAGGTGGGTTTAATTCAATCAGGAAATGACGGGTTGAACTTTACAAGCATCCTATGGTTTGTTGGCCTTTGTCAAGGTCATAGGAAGTTAAGGGGAAAAAGTATTATCGGGAATTTCAAGTGTTGAAATTTGCAATGAGATTGCATACCTTCTATGAGATGGTTAGATCCCGATACTCATTGCGAGTAAGAGTTACTCCTGGGAGAGTTTTACATATAACAATTAGCCGATCAAGTAGGTGTCTAGAAAGGTGTTAACGGGGTTATGCTCCTGGGAAAACGAGGTTTATTTTAATTAGGTCCGTGCAAAAGCACGGGGAACCTCCCTCAAAGTACCAACACTGGCCTGGCTGAAAGATTGGCAAACTTGTAAGTGTAATTAACCCCGGCTAGTCTTACCTTTTAGGATTTGAAGGAAGATTTGATAAAAACAGTGGGAGCCATCCTGATTAGATAAGATAATAAACCAATCTAATCTTGTAAGAGTATACGCTAAAGTGTTTTCTTCTCTCTCTCTAGGTAACGACCATGTCAGGCCTTAATCAAGATAATAATATGGATGTATTGACCGAACCCGCTTGTTATACTGAGCAGGGGAATGTTGGTTCCGCTCCAACTTATAATTGTTATAAGTCCGAGAAGGAAATAGGAAAGAATCCGGATTTCCACGCCACCCAAACGAAGAATGAGCATGTTGATGCATCTTCTTCGGGTGTGTTAGTCACTCAGAACTGTTTCTCAATACACTCTACGACCTGGGTATTAGATACTGGATCGGGATCCTACATATGTAATAAGTTACATGGGTTAAAAAAATGTAGAGAACTGGGAATAGCTGATCATTCCGCACTAGTAAGGAATGGTGCAAATGTTGCAGCCAAAGCAGTTGGCGAATATCACCTTGTATTATCAAATGGTAATACATTGATTCTGAACGAATGTTATTACATACCGACCCTGATATGCAATCTTATATCAGTTTCTTTATTAAGTAAAGAAGGATATAATTTTGTTGTACAAGATAATGTTATGAACGTCTTCCTGAATCAAAAGTTGATTAGATCAGGCTTGCTTTGTAATGGCATATACATTCTAAATCAAACCACAGTTTTTAACGTACAAAACACACAAAAGAGGAAAAGTTCAGAAATGATCGAATCCTTCTTTTGGCATTGTAGACTAGGTCATATCAATACGACACGGCTAGCTAAGTTACATTAGGATGGATATTTGAATCTGTTCGAATTATCATCTTATGAAACTTGACATTCATGTCTCAAAGGAAAGATGACCAAAACTCCGTTTACTGGACACGGAGAAAGAGTTACGGAACTCTTGGGACTGATACATAGTAATGTATGTGGTCCCATGTTTACACATGCCAGGAATGGTTCCTCATACTTCATTACATTCACCGACGATCTCTCAAGATACGGACATGTGTTCCTGTTGAAACACAAGTCTGAAACTTTTGAGAAATTCAAAGAATATAAGCATGAAGTTGAGAACCAGACGGGTAAAAGTATTAAAATCCTTCGATCTAATTGAGGAGGAGAATACTTGAGCAATGAGTTCCTGGACTATCTAAAAGAGAATGGGATTCTCTCTCAGCTTACTCCTCCGTATACACCACAGCACAACGGTGTATCGGAGTGGAGGAATCGCACCCTGTTAGATATGGTGCGCTCTATGATGAGCACCGCTGAGTTACCTATTTCCTTTTGGAGTTATGCGCTTGAGACAGCTGCATACCTATTGAATCAAGTTCCATCTAAATCTGTACCTACCACGCCATATGAGATATGGAGTGGGAAGAGACCATGTCTTAAACGAGTTAAGATATGAGGTTGTCCGGCCTATGTCAAAAGGCAAAATCCGGACAAACTCAAGGCACGGTCAGTTCTTTGTAAGTTTATGGGATATCCTAAACATTTACATGGATATCTATTCTACCACAGCGAGGAACAAAAGGTGTTTGTTTCTCAACATGCCACCTTTTAGAAAAGGAATTTCTTGCAAAAGAAATTAGTGGCGAAGAGGTAGAGTTGGAAGAAGTTCCAGCAGCACAAACTACAACTAAAGATTTAGTGGAATCAGAGGATTCGACAGTTCCCAACGAACCTCAGCCTCTTCGCCGATCTAGTAGGGTTCCTCATCCACCTGAGAGATACTACGGGTTTCTCATTGATGATGGGAGCGAGGATTGCATCATGGAAGATGATGACTCAACTAGCTTTGAGCAGGCCATCACGAGTGGGGACTCTGTGAAATGGCTGGATGCAATGCGATCTGAGATGGAATCCATGTATACCAACAAAGTATGGACTTTAGAAGTTGCTCCTGAATGGGGTAAACCCCATTGGGAGAAAATGGATCTTTAAGAAGAAACTTGGTGTAGATGGAAAAGTTGAGACTTTTAAAACTGGACTTGTTGCAAAAGGTTTTCGTCAACGACCAGGTGTGGATTATGATGAAACCTTTTCTCCAGTGGCTATGCTTAAGTCCATCTGGATCTTACTTGCCATCGATGCATACCATGACTACGAAATCGGGCAAATGGATGTTAAGACCAGCTTTCTAAATGGTGATTTAGAAGAGTGCATGTATATGACTCAGCCAGAGGGCTTCGTGGGCAGAGGGAGCAGCAAGAAGGAATCCGGTACTGAAACCCGACGTTCCCCTGGTCGTGTGGATAGCCTGTGCAATGAAATCCTAGACCCCTACGGGCGCGGCAAGTTACCCGCCAAAACCTGAAGTGAGGCAGCCCCCTTCAGCAACGTGAATAGACCACCCAGCACTTCACGGAATCCGGTAACTTGGGCACCCCTCCTTGGGTCAACCTGTACCCCCTACGAGTGCGGCGAATAGCCCGCCAATTCTAGAGTGAAGCCCCCTCCGTCTCAACGCCATGAGATGCGGGCTCGTTGTCCTCTAGAACCCGGCTATTCGTGCACCCCTCCGCGGGATAATCCTAGTACAGAAAGTAAAATATACATACAACGGGTACATCGACCTCGACCCGGTCGTGCCCCAAAAAGAATAATACAAACAGGCAGTGACGGCAGTCTACATGTCGGACTCTCGCCCCGCAATATCAAAAGTACATATAAAACAAAACTGTACTACCACTGCATCCAGGCTATCCCCACGACCAATCTGCAACATCACAGCACAACACAGAACATCAACGTGAATGTCACGTTCGCAAATCCGTCTAAAAGGGTTATAGCAGTTAGACTGGATTTACCGATCAAATGACATTCACGGTCGCAGATATAATGTAAATATTGTGAACTAACATGTTTAAACTTTTTGATCGATCAAATTTATCGAAGTGGGCCCCAAGCAGTACTGTAGCTCTCACAGAAAATCTGGGCCTAAAAAGAATATCCCAAAACCCCTATTTCTAACCCATAAGCCCACTGGAAAAAAACTGGTGGGATAAAGCTATATTACTGTGGCGGAACAGCGGCCAAAGTGGGGTTACGGCCGTGGTTCCGCGGCTATATTGAAGGATTAGGTCACCAAAATTTTACAGTGTTCTTATAATTCTCTGCACATGTTTCTGAAACAACCTGAAAAATTTTTGGAGCTAAAAAAATTTTAACAGAAACCTGTGCTTTTGAAAATACGGTTTTTGGGACTTTTTGTTCGATCGAGTTCTAAACACGTTAGAAAGCTAGACTAGGTTAATGGCGTGGCTCTGATACCAATGTAAGTCCGCAGCGGCGCCCCGGCCGTCGATCCGACGCCGGAAACGCGGAAACGAAAAACTTTACGAAACTTGCAAACCGGCACCACCGCGCACTTTTAACCCGGATCGGGCCATTAACCTAGCATCTAGCAAACTAAAAGATGGGTGAAGAGATATACCAAGCGATCTGTGTCCTTCGGTCTTCGTCTCCACTCCGATCTCCCGCGGAATCTCCGTCCGTCACCTCCTCGTCGGAAAGGGCACCACGTAGCCAAATTCTTTTACGGGCTCCCACCTCTGGACCGAGGCAACTCGGATGCGAAGTTGGCCGGCCGACGCGTCCAAGGTTTGCTGTAGACTAGTGTAGTAGGCTATGTCTCTTTTGGGTTGAAGTTGCCATTGATGGAGGTGAAGAAATAATCTTTGGAGAGAGGTGTGTGATTTTTGGTAGCAAGCATAGAATAAATATGAGATGAATGAATTTTTCTCTCACACAAATGAACCCTCTCCCTCCCTCTAGTGTGGCCGGCCCTCTAATGAGAATGGAGGAGAAAAAATAACCATGGAATAATTCAAGAGGAGAAGTGAAAAGATAATGAGAAAATGGTCATTACAAAATCAACTCAACATCCAACTCAATCCTATCTCAATCCATCATAATAAATGCAAGTGATGAGATTAAAATGGAATCTCATGATGAGGAAGCCACAAATAAGCAAGAAACCCCTCCACAATAAGTTATTTGCAAACTTGCAAATAACCCCCCTCCACCAGAAAGTCCAGCCGCGAAGGAACAAAGGAAAACCGGCAGGAACGGAATGCAAACTGGCAACTTCATAAAACTGATCCCGTAATAAATTACAGGAAAACCCCGCTACTACATATACATGCCCTCATTTGTATTCCCACTGAACACAAATGCAAAGAGACAAAATCTACACTGTCAAATACCAGGATCCGGCTTAAACCAAAGCCGGCTAGTAAAATCCGTCCGATCACGATCCGTGCAATACCGCACGTATCTGATCGAACCCTGCCATATCTCCATACGGCCTCTACAGCGTTTCGCCCGAAACCTGAGTAACTGTGTGTGTGGTGGACTCTAAAGACTCGTCAATACTATGGCTGTGGATTTAACCACTAGCAAGTCAGAGGTATTAGCCATACGTGACGGGCCACCAGCTATTGACCAAAAGGGACGTCGATGAGCGAACTCATCCTGACACCCTACTGAGCCTGTCAGTGACAATATCCGTACAGTCCGGTCCGTTCGTCTATGAGCATCGCATGGCGGGCCTAGGGGGTTGGTAAAAGTCAGACCCCCAATAGCGGTACAAGTCGTGTCGGAGGGTAACCCAGAACACCCTGAGATACTACTGGAATACCTACCAGCAAATCTCCTGCCTTGGCCAAGGACTTTTCATGTACTGGCTCTCCTAGACACGGCGCGACCTCACCCCCAATACCGGGAGAGACGAACCCCTGCAGATCCGCTCACTGCCTCCATGTAGCTCGGGACTGTACCCAACTAAAACCTGTTTGCACGTCTCCTTTGAGCGTGGTAGGGTAGTAATCAAAGTACAGTGGGAACTCACACGAGACAAATGACGATCCCAGGTCGATGAACTAACATGTACACATGTCACCAGGGAACTGCTATCTGACGTCAGGTATAATACCAACTAGCAGGTTCCCGGCAAGTCCTGTCCGGTGTACCCATAACTCAATGAGCACCTGTATACATCTTAGGTGAACCCACTGACTCCAGTGGCTTGTGAGACCGGCCACCGCCCCTCGTCGGGGTCTCGACTGTATACACTAGTCTACTCCGGAGTATCGATGCCTTGTCTCGAAACTCCCACGACTAGGGACCTTTTAAGGATGTGCTTATAGACTCCAGCTCCCACGTATATGATCGCCCTCATACTGCTGGTAGTCAAGCAAGAATCCTAGGGGCTCTATCAACGTGTAATAGCGACTCGTAAGGTCACCTAAAGCAGTACACGATGATAAAGATAAACCAGATAGCATACTATCATCTTGAGTAAGACTGTCCTACTGGAACAGGTCCTCCCTCAATCAATGCAATCACGTGCCTATGATCCAATAATTGACTCTGAGGGCACTATCTCCAACACAAATATCACGAGAATAGAATACGGTATCACATACTCGTATTATTCTCGGTCCCGCACATATCACATATGTGCTCCTACTACGTTTTGCCTGAGCCAGTAATACCTCTATTTAGGACTCTAAAGACTCGTCAATACGCTGGCAGCAGGTGATGATCACATCAAACACCCACAAGCCGTCAGCGGTACTAGCTGGACGTAACGGCTACCCAGGTATTGAGCGATCATAAGATCAACAAGCAAGCCCGCTCTAGCTCCTGTAAAACCTGTCAGTAACACTACCGTATAGTCAGGTATCCTCGTCTGATATGCCGCATATCAAGTCTAGGGGTGGTGAACGTTAGACCCCAATAACCGATAAGTCATGCCGATATAAGGCTCATAACGGGTAAGGAAACTACTGATAACACTTACCAGTAAATCTCTGTTAGTTATGTATATGCCCTAGAGGCCATTGTTGTACATATGATGTATATTATAATGGATGCTTGGATATATATAGAGAGGACTTTCTTGCTCGTCATGATAGTATGCTATTTGGTTTCACTTTATCTTAACATGTTGACTTGTATTGGTTTACTGTCTTACTCTCACATGTTGATAAAGCCCTTAGGATCTATACTCGACTACTGGGACTATGATGAGATCATACTAGTGGGGCCAAGATAGTCGATGAGTACATCCTATAACTGCTCCTAGTCGAGGGTGTGTCGAGACAGGGCATCGATACACCAGAGTAGACTAGCGTATACGCATCTTGACCCATATGATGGGCGATGGATGATCCCATATCCATTGGTGTTTGACATCAAGGATGGTGTACGGGTGCTCAGTGGAGACTGGGTACACTGGACGGACTCGCCGAGAACTCCCAGATGGTGATATACCACACGTCAGATGGCAGTTTTCCGGTGACACTGGTACAGGGTAGTCTGTAGACTCGAGATCCTCATAGAGTCTTGTGTGATTCCCACTGTGCTTTGATTTCCACCTTACCACGTCCAAGAGGGCATGCAAAACGGTGGCTTTTGGGTGCAGTCCCGAATCACATGGAGGCAATGAGCGATAGGAGGGGATTCGTCTCTCCCGGTATAGGGAGTTGATATCGTGCTGTGTTCGATTGGCTATAACTGGAAGCCCCTGGCCAGGGCTGATATAGAGATTTACTGGTAAGTGTTACCAGTAGTTTCTCGACCCGTTATGAGCCTCACATCGACACGACTTATCGGTTACTGGGGTCTGACGTATACCACTCCTAGACTTGATATGCGACATATCAGACAAAGAGACCGGACTGTACGGGAGTGTTACTGATTGGATTCACAGGAGAATGGACATGCTAGCTTGTTGATCTTCTGATCGCTCAATACCTGGGTGGCTGTTACGTTTAGCTGACCGCTTGCAGCTTGTGGGTGTTTGATATGATCATCACCTGCTACCGGCGTATTGACGATTCTTTAGAGTCCTACACAGAGGTTTCTTGACTCAGGCAAAACGGAATAGGGGCACATATGTGATATGTGCAGGACCGAGGATAATGCGATATGAGATACCGTATTATATTCTCGCGATATTTAGATATGAGCTGGGTCATCGGATCAAGTGTTGATTCGATGAATCGGTACATAATATATTAGTCGGTTATATTCGATATAGCCGGATTGTCGGATCAAGTGTTGATTCGATGATTTAATGTATAATAATATATATGATATATTGTATTACATTATCTAATATTGGCTTGCTTTATTATTTCATTTTCTCACCGGGTAATACATTGATATATATGCGATATATGTTAAATGTATTATTTTTTTTGTTACAAATATGTGATATATATTACTGTAACATGATATGATTATTAATGCAACTTGTTTAGTGGAGATTAAATAAGGTTAGGGTTTGATTTGGGTTAGTTGTTTCTTGCACCTTCTAGAAGGAATTTCTTTTGTCATGAGTTAGATATTATGATTGATATTATCTTATGACTCATTCTTTAACCCAACCAAACCCTAGCCCTAGTTAATTCCCTATAAGGGTTATCCTTATCATCCTTGACCATGGTTGCATTATTATTCATATATTCATTTCATTATTCATCACAAAAGGTTTAACTCATTTTTTATCTTCATTTTCAACCTTGAGCTTTGAGAAAGCTTACTAGGTTTTCCTTTTGTGATGTTTTCATGTGAGAATTTGATATAAAAAGAAAGCATAAATACTACTCCATCATCCTCATCTAATCTAACCAATTATATTAGGGTGTTCACCTCATTAGAGTGAGAGAGCTTGAGTTATAGAAACTTCGACGTAGATCATCGGAGAAAAGGAACACTACAAGCTAGCATGGATCGTTCGAGTCGTGGAGCCTCTCTTGAGTCCGGGAGATCACGGATCGCGGTGAAGGGACTTCTACTCAGAGCTTATGAAGCGAAGGAGCGGACTACAAAGGTTGTAATCCCTCACACTTAGTTGTAAAGATGTTTACTTTGCATGTTAAACCCTAATAATCTAGCAAAGATCCCGGCTTTGGGTTGTTCGGCACGTCTAAAATTTTATTCAGGCATGGTTGATGCCTTATAGACCTTCATAAGAGTTCCTAGGAACCCTACAGTGGTATCAGAGCCTAGCTAAAGCATTAGGCGACGTGTATACGAAGTTAAAACTCCGATCGAACTCCGGAACGACGAAATAGACCCCTCTCTGGACAATTTTTAAAAATGTGATTTTTTCTGCATTAAAAAAACTCAAAAAAGTCAGCAGGGAATTCTAAGATTTACCATGAAATACGAGCCCAAAGTACCATGAAGGCGCCACGGAACCGCGGCAGGGACCTGCTTCCCGCGGCGGTTCCGCGGCCGAACTTTGGCAATTTGGACACGTGTCTTCAGGGTAATATCCGTGGGTGCTTGTTGCTGCTTCTGGATATTTTTGATCTCACTCAAGGGTTGAGTGTTCTGGGGATTATTTTGGATTCGTTGATTCGATCGAAACATTTAATTTCGTTATGTGTTCCGGATATTTAGAAACTGTTAAAATGTTCGAACGGATATCATTAAATCATTTTTTCCCGGCACGAAAAACTTTCAAGTGTTGAATTTTTCTTGGGTTTAAATCTTTCGGAAAAACGTACAAGTAACGCGGTGGTCCCTCTAGAAGAACACAAACCTTAACTCGATTATGTGACCGTCTGAACCACCTCTAAATCTTAGGGTTTGGGGCAGTACGGCGTGCCACATGTGAGGCGTTGGCTTGACCCTTCTACGGCTGGACCATCGGTACTGTGACATATTCTGGGATTATTTGAACTCCGCTCAAGTGTTGAGCTATTTAGGAAATCTTGGATATTTGATTATCCGATCGGAAAGTTTAATACTGTCTATTTATCTGGAATGTGATACAATATGTGGAATTCATATAGTTAGGCATGAAATGCGAAGTATGTGATATTTCAGATTTATGATGTCTAAAGTGATTGTGGATTCTAAATGTTATAGTTTTACAATTTCTTTTCTGTGACCGTAAGTGTAGTATGTAGTTGTATTGCCGGTCTTCGTTGCTATACATCAACGACGATCGGTGTATGCATACTTACTTACGTTGATGATATGTGATATTATGTGTTGCTGTGATATGTTATATTGGATCGTCGTGTTCTGAATAGCCGGGGGTTTTATGTGAGATGAGGGTTTTCATTTTCCTTCATGTAAAATTCATTTGTATATAGTATTCTTTTATTGGGGCACTTCCGGGATGAGGTTGATGTCACCAGTGTATATTATTTACTTTTCCGCATTAGGTAGACCCAAGGATGGGAGCACAAGTAACCGGGTTCTAGGGTCCAGTGGGAGGCCATCTCGAGGAGTCGAGACCGGGTCTCCTAACCCTAGAATTGGCAGTGTTACTTGCCGCTCTCGTAGGGGTCTAGGGATGTGGGTTTGGCTATCATCGCGACCGTGGAATCCGTGTTTTATATCGGCTCGTATTAAAAACACGGACATCCTAGTATATCCAATATTTCATATATGTTCTTCTGCTGCAATATTCTGTGATGAGATCATATTACAGCCTGAGACGAATGCTTATACTATATATATATATGCTGATATATAAATATTACTGCTTTCATTTCTTCTGTGATGCTTAGGAAGCATAAGCTGATGGGATTTATTAATGAGATTAATAAAAGAAAAGAAACCTAAAAGATGTTGTAGAATCAAAACTTTATAAAAAGAGTAGCTACAGTTTTGCTTTGCATAGTGGTATATACGATATATCCTGCACCTTATTCGATGAGGAAAGAGCCGAGATCCCTTCACCGAGAGTGACCTCTTTAGCGAAACTGGCAGATGCTACAAACTCACGGTTTTGTTTTTGACAGCTTATATAGTTCTTGCTTTGCACAGCGGTATATACGATATATCTTGCACCTTATTCGATGGGTAAAGAGCCAAGATCCCTTCACCGGGAGTGACCTCTTTAGCGAAACTAGAAAAGCCTCAAAAACACTCCTTTTCAAAACTCACTTGATTCTACGACGATATCAAGTTCATTACGCTCAAGGTTTTCTGAAAAACCTGCGTAGCCCTCAGTCATTTCAGATAGAGACTAGTTAGTATTCGTGCTGCGTTTGTTGACCTTAGCCAAGGCGTGGTGTACGGTAGCTAATTAGCATTTATCTGCTAAAACATGAGATGTGATTGAGTTAGGGTAGTCGTACGACTTTGTTGACCTTAGCCAAGGGTCGTACGGGTGGGTTTAATTCAATCGGGAAATGACGGGTTGAACTTGACTAGCACTTATGATTTGTTGACCTTAGCCAAGGTCATAAGTTGCTAGGGATAAAAGCATTATCGGGAATTTCAAGTGTTGAAATTTGCAATGAGATTGCATACCTCCTATGAGATAGTTGGATCCCGATACCCACTGCGAGTAAGAGTTACTCCTGGGATAGTTTTACACAAGACAATTAACCGATCAAGTAGGTTTCTAGAACAGTGTTAACGGGGTTATGCTTCTGGGAAAACGAGGTTTACTTTAATTAGGTCCGTGCGAAAGCACGGGGAACCTCCCTCAAGTACCGACACTGATCTGGCTGAAAGATTGAAGAAATTGTAGGGTGTAATTAATCCCGGCTAATCTTACCTTTTAGGGTTTGAAGGAAGATTTGATAAAAACAGTGGGAGACATCCTAATTAGATAAGATAATTAACCAATCTAATCTTGCAAGAGCATACGCTAAAGTGTTTTCTTCTCTCTCTCTCCAGGTAGCGACCATATCAGGCCATAATCAAGATAATAATATGGATGTATTGACTGAACCCGATTATTATACTGAGCAGGGGAACGTTGGTCCCGTTCTTTCTTATAAGAGTTATAAGACTGAACAGGGAATAGGAAAATATCTGGATTCTCACGCCGCCCAAACGGAGAACATGAATGTTGATGCATCTTCTTCGGGTGTGTTAGTTATTGAGAACTGTTTCTCAGTTCACCCTACATCCTGGGTATTAGATACCGGATCAGGATCCCACATATGTAAACAGTTACATAGGCTACGGAAAGGTAGAGAACTGGGAAAAGGTGATCATTCCGTTCAAGTAGGGAATGGTGCAAGTATTGCAGCCAAAGCAATTGGCGAATATCACCTAGTATTACCAAGTCGTAATACACTGACTCTGAATGAGTGCTATTATATACCGAACATGATGTGCAACATTATATCAGCTTTTTTATTAAGTAAAGAAGGATATAATTTTGTAGTAAAGGAGGATATAATTTTGTAGTAAAGGATAATGTTATGAACATATTCCTAGATCAAAAGTTGATTGCATCAGGCTCGTTACATAATGGCATATTCATTCTCAATCAAAATACAGTCCTAAATATACAAAACACACACAAGAGGAAGAGTTCAGAAATGAACGAATCGTTCTTGTGGCATTATAGACTTGGTCATATCAATGCAACGCAACTGGCTAAGTTACATAAGGATGGATATTTGAATCCGTTCGAATTATCATCTTATGATACTTGCCATTCATGTCTCAAAGGAAAAATGACCAAAACTCCGTTTAGTGGACACCGAGAGAGATACGGAACTTTTAGGACTGGTACATAGTGATGTATGCGGTCCTATGTCTACGCATGCCAGGAACGGTTCTCCCTACTTCATTACATTCACTGACGATCTCTCAAGATTCGGACATGTGTTCCTGATGAAACACAAGTCTGAAGCTTTTGAGAAATTCAGAGAATATAAGTACGAAGTACAGAACCAAACGGGCAAAAGTATTAAGATCCTTCGATATGATCGAAGATGAGAATACTTGATCAATGAGTTCCTAGATTATCTAAAAGAGAATGGGATTCTCTCTCAGCTTACTCCTCCTTATACACCACAGCACAACGGTGTATCGGACCGGAGGAATCGCACCCTATTAGATGTGGTGCGCTCTATGATGAGTACAGCTGAGTTACCTATTTCCTTCTGGGGGTATGCGCTGGAGACAGCCATATACCTATTGAATAGAGTTCCAACTTAGTCTGTGCCTACCACTCCATATGAGATATGGAATGGGAAGAGACCACCTCTTAAAAGAGTTAAGATATGGGGTTGTCCGGCCTATGTTAAAAGGAAAAATCCGGATAAGCTCGAGGCACGATCAGTTCTTTGTAAGTTTGTAGGATATCCAAGCAATTCGAATGGATATCTATTCCACCACAGTGAACAACAAAAGGTGTTTGTTGCTCAACATGCCACCTTTTTAGAAAAGGAATTTCTTGCAAAAGAAATTAGTGGTGATGAGGTAGAGCTGGAAGAGGTTCCAGCAACACAAACTGTAACTGAAGATTTAGTGGAACCAGAGGATTCAATAGTACCCGACGAACCCCAGCCTCTCCGCCGATCTAGCAGGGTTTCTCATCCACCTGAGAGATACTACGGTTTTCTCATTGATGGTGGGAGCGAGGATTGCATCATGGAAGATGATGACCCGACTAGTTTCGAGCAGACCATCACGAGTGGTGACTCTGTGAAATGGCTGGATGCAATCTGATCTGAGATGGAATCCATGTACACCAACAAAGTATGGACTTTGGAAAATGCTCCTGAAGGGGTAAAACCCATTGGGAGCAAGTGGATCTTTAAAAAGAAATTTGGTGTAGATGGAAAAGTTGAGACTTTCAAAGCCAGACTTGTTGCAAAGGGTTTTCGTCAAAGACCAGGTGTGGATTATGATGAAACCTTTTCTCCAGTGGCTATGCTTAAGTCCATCCGGATCTTACTTGCCATTGTTACATGCCATTGCTACGAAATCTGGCAAATGGATGTTAAGACCGCCTTTATAAACGGTGATTTAGAAGAGTGCATGTACATGACTCAGCCAGAGGGCTTCGTAGATAGTGGGAGCAGCGGAAAGGAGTGGGTGTAAGCTGCTTAAATCCATTTATGTGTTAAAACAAGCATCGCGGAGTTGGAACATCTGTTTTGATGTTGTAGTCAAAGAGTTTGACTTCATCAAAAATATAGATGAACCTTGTATCTATAAGAAGGTAGCAGAGAGTAAGGTTGTCTTCCTCATATTGTACGTGGATGACATACTCTTGATAGGAAATGATATTCCTATACTGCAATCAGTCAAGCTCTTCTTATCACAAAGATTCTCAATGAAAGATCTAGATGATGCCTCCTGCATATTGGGAATCATGATCTATAAAGATAAATCTAAACGGATACTGGGATTGTCCCAATCCAGGTACATTGACACCATACTAAAGAGGTTTAGTATGGAAGAATCCAAGCGTAGGAACCAACCCACGATCTCTGGACTCACTCTCTCCAAAGAGATGTCTCCCAAGACTGATTTGGAGAGAGCTCGCATGCAAGGGATACCCTATGCTTCGGCAGTAGGCTCTATCATATATGCAATGCTATATACCAGACCCGATGTAGCATACTCACTAAGTGTAGTGAGTCGGTATCAAGTAGATCCTGGAGAGATCCTGGACAGCTGTGAAGAACATTCTCAAGTACTTGCGAAGGACTAAAGAGATGTTCTTTGTGTATGATAACGGAGACCTCCGGGTGGAGTCCTTTACCGATTCCAGCTTCCAAAGTGATAAGGACGACTCTAAGTCGCACTCGGGATTTGTCTTTACCCTCAATGGAGGGGCGGTATGTTGGAAGTGTTCCAAACAGGATACCGTTGCAGACTCGACGATGGTGGCTGAATACATCGCTGCCAACGATGCTGCCAAAGAGGCTGTTTGGATAAAGAAGTTCATTAGTGAACTTGGTGTGGTTCCATCCATTGAGCATCCAATACCTCTGTATTGCGATAACAATGGAGCTGTGGCTTTGGCCAAGGAACCCAAGTCCCATCAAAAATCCAGACATATTTTGAGGCGGTATCACCTGATCAGGGAGATAATTGATCGCCGGGAGATCGAGGTCAGGAGAGTAGATACGAAGGACAACACTGCGAATCCACTCACGAAGGTCATTCCCCAGATACAGTTTGAGAGATTATTCGGGATGTTAGGTATGAGATACTACAACAGCTGGCCTTAGTGCAAGTGGGAGATTATTAGTTATGTATATGCCCTAGAGGCCATTGTTGTACATATGATGTATATTATAATGGATGCTTGGATATATATAGAGAGGACTTTCTTGCTCATCATGATAGTATGCTATTTAGTTTCACTTTATCTTAACATGTTGACTTGTATTGGTTTACTGTCTTACTCTGACATGTTGATAAAGCCCTTAGGATCTGTACTCGACTACTGGGACTATGATGAGATCATACTAGTGGGGCCACAGTAGTCGATGAGTACATCCTATAACTGTTCCTAGTCGAGGGTGTGTCGAGACAGAGCATCGATACACCAGAGTAGACTAGCGTATACGCATCTTGACCCATATGATGGGCGATGGATGATCCCATATCCATCGGTGTTTGACATCAAGGAAGGTGTACGGGTGCTCAGTGGAGACTGGGTATACTGGACGGACTCGCCGAGAACTCCCAGATGGTGATATACCACACGTCATATGGCAGTTCTCCGGTGACACTGGTACAGGGTAGTCTGTAGACCCAAGATCGTCATAGAGTCTTGTGTGATTCCCACTGTGCTTTGATTTCCACCTTACCACGTCCAAGAGAGCGTGCAAAACGGTGGCTTTTGGGTGCAGTCCCGAATCACATGAAGGCAATGAGCGATAGGAGGGGATCCGTCTCTCCCGGTATAGGGAGTTGATGTTGTGTTGTGTTCGATTAGCTATAACTGGAAGTCCCCGGCCAGGGCTGATAGAGATATTTACTGGTAAGTGTTACCAGTAGTTTCTTGACCCGTTATGAGCCTCACATCGACACGACTTATCGGTTACTGTGGTCTGACGTATACATCCCTAGACTTGATATGCGACATATCAGACGAAGAGACCGGACTGTACGGGAGTGTTACTGATTGGATTCACAGGAGAATGGACAGGCTAGCTTGTTGATCTTCTGATCGCTCAGTACCTGGGTGGCTGTTACGTTTAGCTGACCGCTTGCAGCTTGTGGGTGTTTGATATGATCATCACCTGCTACCGGCGTATTGACGATTCTTTAGAGTCCTACAAAGTGGTTTCTTGACTCAGGCAAAACGGAGTAGGGGCACATATGTGATATGTGCAGGACCGAGGATAATGCAATATGAGATACCGTATTATATTCTCGCGATATTTAGATATGAGCTGGGTCATCGGATCAAGTGTTGATTCGATGAATCGGTACATAATATATTAGTCGGTTATATTCGATATAGCCGGATTGTCGGATCAAGTGTTGATTCGATGATTTAATGTATAATAATATATATGATATATTGTATTACATTATCTATGTAACACCTTAGAATGTGTTTTGTCGCTAATTATATTTTAATGTATGGTATTTTAATAAAAATTTTACCAAATTAAGTTTCAAATATTTTATCCTATTTAATGAGTATTTTATTAGAATTTTTCTAGGCACACACACACACTTGTGGTTGTAAACTAGGGTTTAGAGATGGGGTTAGACCATGATTAGCAAGCATGATGGATTAACCCATTCTCTTTAATGTTAATTATTGTTTAAGTGTTATGGTTTTATTGTTCATGGTTGTTTTAAAATGAAAATGAATTTGATAAAGGTTTTAATATTGGTTTGAATTGTTGACTTTGGGGGGGAGAGAGAGAGAGAGAGGGAAAGCATGGGGCAACATGACTCAAGCCATGCTCATTTAATGAGGGAAGAGAAGAGAATGGGAGAGGTTTTTTGGTTTTCCCCTCATTTCTCACTCCTCACTCTCTTTTCTCTCATTCTCTCACTCTCAAACACACACACACTCACCTGCAGTAGAACAAGGCAGCAGCAGCAGCTCCAACACCAGCATCCATCATCAGCAGCAGCAGACATCATCATTAGCAGCAGCAGCAGCAACAGCAAGCAGCAGCAGCAGCAGGAGCTCCAGCAACTTGCAGCAGCTCCTTTCACTTCTTCACCTGCCTTCTAGGGTACCATAGAGTATATTTCCAAAACCCAATCCCCTAGTTGCTAAGCTTGTGTATTGATTAGCTTCGATTAGTGTTAAATAGCTAGTTTAGTGCTAATTTTGGTGATTTATGTGGAATTTTGATTATGTGGTAATTGTGTTGGTTAACCCTACCTATTTAAATGTTATTAGGGTCACTTTAACTGAGTAATTCCCTAGATTACACTAAAATACCATAGGGTTTCCTTTTTAGTGCAAATTAGTGTTTTTAAGCGATATTTGTGACATTCTGTGATCTGCTATTGACCCAGACACTTCAGGATAAAATTGAGCAAAATGGAGCATGTACACTAGGTCAAGATACCACCACCTGAACACGAGCCCCTGATTCCCTACCCAGGCCGTAGATTTATTGTGTTTAGCCACAATTTGCGGCCAAGTTGGGGACATAGGTGTTGGGGTCTTGGCTAGGGTTGTCTGCTATGTTTACTAGTGTTTTAACATGTATAGTTTTGTAAGATTTGGCCTGTAGGAAAATCTGGATCAATATATCGTATTGGTGTCCGTTGGGTTTGCGCGATACGTGAGTGGGTTCTGTGATCCAGCGTGTCGCGGCGTGTCGTGATAGTTTTAGACGCGTATACACACGATTCAGCGTATCGTGCACACGCGCGTTTAGTTCGCGACGCGAGTTTCTCGTTTGAGTTCGATATCGCGACGCGAGTTTCTCGTTTGGCTTATTTATGATTTCCTTGTCCAAATTGCAGGATTGCAGGCGGGGACTACGGACAGTGCTACAGGGGGGAGCAGATGGTAGGATTCACCTAGCGTGGAGTGTAGGTGAGAGATTTAACATCTACAGGGGAATCGCCCGCTTGGCGTTATGCGTCTGGGCTAGGATTCAATACTTGTCGCATATTCTACGTCATTGTTAGAATTGCGCCTTTACCCTATTTACTTAGATATAGTTGTACTGTGACTAGCAGCCGTAGAGCACTGCACACATTATTGACGGTTCATGTTGCACGAGCACGGATTGTATGCTACACACATACCGTCAATAATTGCCATGTCACACACTAACCATTATAGACACTATTGCTTGTCACACATGACATCTAGCTTATCGGTATACCTATAGTGTATCATACCTTTAGTGATAGGTACATATACACCTTGCGATACAGCTACAGGTATACCTTGTACATATTTTACTTATACCGGGGGGATATCCTACATATTTTACTTATACCCAGGGGGGTATACGACATCAGTTCTTATAGGTAGATACCTATACGTTGCTACACCTGTATGTTACACATATATTCAGTTGCAGTCACATATTTACCTTCACTGATGTTACTTAGCTGTATCTTATTGGTTTCACATACATCTGGTTTCAGCTACATATTCTCTGTTATATGCTCGCATTTCAGATATATCGTATATATTTATTTCTGGATTGCGCATTATTATTTGGATTTTACATGATGTTTTCTGGATTTGGGAACCGCGGGAGTTCATGAAATTATGCATACATTGAAAAACCCGGTTTCCTTGATATGATATTTGCGCATCCACCATGGGTTTTATCGGTGCTGATTATATATACCCCTACGAGGAGGCGTCGAGGCCGTAGAGGGTACATGGTGGGGCTCGGAGGTACCCCGGGGAAAGAAAGGGATGTCGATGTGCTATGAGCCGATGAGCCCGGCAGGGGAACCATACCATCCGGTGACAGTACCAATGACTCATCGGGGATCATGAAGATACCGTTGGGAGTCATGCATGTATGCATACGTCGAAAGACGAGGGTCAGAGCTAGGCACTCGTGCTTTCGGGACAGCGTATGATACGTACCTATCAGGATTTCTGTGTCGATGCTTGGCACATTGTTTTCATGATATTTCTTTTAAACACCTTTGTATATATAACAGGGGATTTAGCCGTTGTTATATATACCCTTACACCAATATTAGTGGAATGGGACGCTAATATATGTGTATTGACCCCATCATATTTATTTCTGTATATATATATATATATATATATATATATATATATATATAGGATGCTAGAATCTTACTTGAGACTTTGACTTGGGATATCAGGTGATTCATTGAGATTGGACATACATATGGGATTATTGATTTGTACATTCGGGATATAGGAGATTACTCGATATTGTATCTTGAGGTGATGTGAGATTTATATGATGTGAGAGCCCAACTTGGGGGCTATTTTGTGGATTTGGGATTTGAGTGTTTTGATGGATTGTGATCCTACCACGATGTCAGGTTGCCGTGGGAATGACATATTTCACTCTATACCTCATACCCATTTATTTATGCATAGTTTCATATATTGGTTGTACCTGTTAATGTACCCTTATGATAGCTGCATATCTATATTCTCATATCCCTATTGCATGGTTATTGCATACTATTGTCATGTTATTATTGCTTCACATATTGATTGTACCTGCTAGTGTACCTTCCATTATTCGGCATTTGCATGACATGTTATTACTGTAATCGCATATCTTAGATTCATGCTATACGTACATTCTTGCGATTACCTGCATATGTTATCTACTTTTCACGAGTTGGCAACTCACCCCCGTTGTGCTACAGGTGTTTCAGGTTGTTCCCCAGAGTAGTCGAGGCAGGCTATTCAGCTATTCATCTATCATCTTTTGCTACAGATATCGCATCGGCTCACAGTTTACTATTTTGCTAGGTGGGTTAGATGATTATCTGTATTTCATATTGTGCATTCGTTGTATCTTGTACTCTCCCTCTACTATTATGTTGTTGACTTAGAGACTTGGTGAGGACGATATTGTATATTATTTGTGAATTCGTTGTCTTTTATATACAGCTTTCTCTCTATTGTCTTTATTTCTTCGCTACGGCGTCGTATATTAGTTTTGTATTCATCTTGGCTAGTTTTTACAAAAAGGGGGTGTTGCCAAAATTTTAAAGAAAGAAAGTAGAACTTTTAAAGAATTTGGGTTGCGATTTCAAATGTTTCAAAAACTTATATTATCTTTTCCGTATTTTTATGGTTTTGATTTCTGGGTTTTGGCTTTCTTTTACTGCGTTACGTTTTTAGGCGTTGCGTAGTATTAGGGCCGTCACGGGCCAATTTCGGGTCGTGACAAAGTTGGTATCAGAGCGCTAGGTTTTACCTTTCGGAGTGTAGGATGACCTTAGTATGATGGAGTAGGTAGCTTAAGCAGAGTAACGTAGTGTGTGTATGTCTGCAGCATACCCACGATGCGGTACTTCGCCTTAAGTGACCTAAGTACAATTTCTTGAAATTCCTTCCTTGATGATTCATATCCTTGAGATTCGATTCCTTATTCTCATCGAATCTTATATCTATTTATAGCCTTGCCGCCGATGACTATGGGGACTCAGAGTGATGCAGCGAGGGCCGAGGTCAGAGTTAGCTCAGGTGAGACGAGTACTGACCAGGATGGCACTCTAGTTGCACAGGTGCAGACAGATCAGCCTACGACATATTCTATTGATAGACTTTTGGCAGAGATGCAGGACTTCCGCCAGACTATGAGTTCATTGGTTGATGTCGTTCGGGAGCTACGACAGGAGGTTGTCACCCCTGTTACTCAGTTGTCACTTGCGATCAGCATGCAGCAGTCCGTCACCTACATAGCACCAGTGGTTGCAGCTCCAGTTGACGAGGCACATATTCCAGGACAGTGGAGGACTCGTACCAGCGTACTAGCCCAGAGGCAGAGGTTTGGTCATCGAGACAGATTTCTTAGCCGTCGCGGGAGTAGCAGAGGCTTAGGACGAGGAGAGTCGTTCAGCTCTCATCCTCAGGATGGTCAGCAGTCAGCGCGTGGATGTTTTCGATGCGGGAGCCTTCAGCACTTCGTCAGGGATTGTTCCTTAGCACCTCATTAGGATCGTCATCAGAGAGGCCGTGGACGTGGACGATTTGCTCAGAGGGCTCAGTCTACCAAAGGAGTTCAGCCAGTTGCGGGTAGAGGGCAGACGCAGGAGTTTGCTTCTACTCATCGGGACGTGCGGGCGTCCAGTGCAGAGTCTTCAGGTATCCTTAATTCGCTTGTTCTTTGATGTATTCATTTGTTTTTCATACTTGTACCGTGGTTGGGTAGATTAGTTGTAGTTGTGTTAACTTCTGTCAGCGATTCTTTTGTTACGCGACACGTATTCAGTTGTGTGCCAATCGGATAGGAGATAGAGATTCGTCCGTCGTTTTGATCCTCCAAGAGATGTTGGATTTGACGTTCTCCTGGGCATGGACTGATTAACTACGTGCTAGGCGTCTGTGGACTAACGTGAGGAAACAGTCAGGTTTGTTTTTCCCGGCAAGTCAGTTCTTGTTGTGCAGGTGGATAGTTGTGCCGCCTCTCACAGCTTGAATTCAGCCTTTTTCGCTAGTCGGCTTTTGAGGAGATGTCATGGATTCTTGGAGTTTATTCGTGATACCGGAGCCACAGTGGGATTGTTGGACCGGGTTCCTTTCGTGCGAGAGTTTTTCCGACGTTGTTCCGGATGAGCCGGCGAAGCTTGGGAGCTTAAGGATCAGCTGCAGAGTTGTGGTTTGGGGAGTTTTGTGCGTCTGAGTGTTTCGCTTTTGGAAGCTCCTATTTCTGTTCGTCAAGGAGAAAGACGGCAGTTTAGGGTTGCGTATCGACGGATCGTTAATTGAACCGGCTTACGGTGCGGATTAGTATCCTTCACCTCGCCGTGACGATTTCTTCGATCAGCTAACCGGTCAGGGGGACGGCGTTCCCGAAGAGTGCGAGACATTTTCTAAGTTTGTTTGGGGTCAGGTCATCATTATTGCGGTTCGGAATGATGGCATTCTGAAGACTGCCTTATACGTGCTACGGGCTTTGTGTGTTTTTGTGAGTCGTTGGATTCACTGATGCCCTAGCAGCATTCGTAGATGTGATGAACCAGATTTCTTCAGGCCGTTCCTCGACCAGCTATTGTTGTGTTATTTACGACATTCTGGTCTATTTAATGTGTCTCGGGAGACAGGAGTAGCACTTGAGGATTTGTTATGCAGGTACAGGGAGAGCCCCAGCGGTTTGCTAGATTCTTGGAGTGTTTCTTCAGGCTTGTTTGTGTTGACTCCTAGGTCTTGTAGTCACGGGAGACGGTCTTGTATGGTTCTGAGGGAGATCGTGGCCGTACAGCTTAGGCCCAGACTTGTGAGCAGGACGGAGGTCCGCAGATTTTGGGCTTAGCAGGTTTCTACCGCCGTTTCATGCAGGATTTCTAAAGTAGTGCTGCACCGTCGATTGAATGGACCGGAAGGGGGGTTTCTTTCTGTGGACTGAGGCATGTGTGTGGAGTTTTCGGCAGTTGAAGATTCTGTTAACAACTGCACCAGTTCTTTCTTTGCTTTCTGGTTCGGGCAACCTTGTTGTTTAACTGTAATGTTTCTTGAGTGGGCTCGAGTGTGTACTGAGGTGACACTATAGAGTTATCGCTTTTGCTTCCCTACATTTAGAGGAAGTACGAGAAGGATATTCCACTCATGGTCTGGAGATGGCCGCGGTGGTTTTTCGTTGGAAATTTAGAGACACTACTTGTTCGAGAGTCGTGTCAGATTTTCACGGACCACCAGAGCTTAACGTACATCTTTCTGCAGCGGATTTTGATTGTTGTGATAGTCTTCTGCAGATTTACAGTTCTTGTGTGATCGTTGAGTACAGCTTAAGTTCGTCTCTATAGAGGGGACAGCTTGCTCATGTCCGCGCCCGACCACTTTTCCTTAATCACTTTCGCGAGACACTGCCCGCCGATGCTCGTTCGTCAGTGATACTTGAGCATACTCGGCTGGGTAATGATTCGGAGACCTTGATTTGTGACAATGGTGTGCTAAGTTAGGGACGCGTTTGTGTACCTGATATCATCGGGTAGAGACGTGAAATCCTAGAACATGCACATCTGTCAACTCTCTATATGCATTCAAGTTCCACCAACATTTAGTGTGACTTGTGAGATAGTTACGGAGGGACAGGGATGTAAAGAGAAGTTTCAGGTTTCGTTTCAAGGTGTCTATCTTATTGTGTGCTTGGATCGAGCATCTGAGGCGGGCTGGAGAGTTGCAATCTTTAACCGTTCCGAAGTAGGAGTGGGAGCAGATCTCTACGAATTTCGTTATGGTTTCTACCTAAGTTTAGTCAGGGTGTGACTCCATTCAGATTCTTGTCGTCCGGTTATACTCAATGTGCTCAGTTGTTTCTTGTTAAGTTGTGTGTTTGTTTTGATTGTTGTCAGCAGTTTGGGGATCGTCACTCGTCATCGTTAGGGTTCTCCTTCGGTAGCTGTTATCAGGAGACACTCTAATTGGCCACCTTTAGGTTTAGGGATTAGGTCGTATCGATCACCAATCTGTTGCTTTTCTGACTCTGCGTAAGTAGGACTTTGGACACCAGCTAGTCTAGAGACTTCGGAGATGGTCCAGTTGTGTTAGGTCAGGATGAAAATTGTCCATTGCGAATTGAGGTCTTATGCCGACTGTGTTGGTCATAGACTCGAGTTCGCAGGGACAGATCATGTATTCCTATGGACTTTTCGATGAATGACGTGTTGGATTTTAGGAAGCTTGTCCCAGGATTTAGGTCCTTCTGAGATCCCATAAGCGAGTTAGTTTCGTTGCCTTTAATTTGGCACTTACGCCCAGATTATTGAATTTTCACCCCGTATTCCTTGTGATGATACTTTACAAATTACCTTCTTGACCTTTCTCACATGATTTAGCACCAGACCATGTAGCTTGGACGCGATCTTTCGTTCACCAGCAGCCAATTGTGTTAATGGCTCGGCAGGTGGAGAAACGTCGGTCAAAGGTCATGCCATCAGTGAAGGGTTTTCTTAGGCGTAGCCGTATAGTGAGGTAATCACTTGGGAGGCTGCGAGTGAGATCTGAGAGTTGTAATCTTCTCTTTGAAGGTATGCGTAGAAGTATATTTTTAAATTCGGGGACGAATTTCTTTTAAGGGGGGAGATTGTAACACCTTAGAATGTGTTTTGTCGCTAATTATATTTTAATGTATGGTATTTTAATAAAAAGTTTACCAAATTAAGTTTCAAATATTTTATTCTATTTAATGAGTATTTTATTAGAATTTTTCTAGGCACACGCACACTTGTGCATGTAAACTAGGGTTTAGAGATGGGGTTAGACCATGATTAGCAAGCATGATGGATTAACCCATTCTCTTTAATGTTAATTATTGTTTAAGTGTTATAGTTTTATTGTTCATGGTTGTTTTAAAATGAAAATGAATTTGAAAAAGGTTTTAATATTGGTTTGAATTGTTGACTTTGGGAGAGAGAGAGGGGGAAAGCATGGGGCAACATGGCTCAAGCCATGCTCATTTAATGAGGGAAGAGAAGAGAATGGGAGGGGTTTTTGGTTTTCCCCTCATTTCTCACTCCTCACTCTCTTTTCTCTCATTCTCTCACTCTTAAACACACACACACTCACCTGCAGCAGAACAAGGCAGCAACAGCAGCTCCAACACCAGCATCCATCATCAGCAGCAGCAGACATCATCATCATCAGCAACAGCAGCAGCAGGAGCTCCAGCAACTTGCAGCAGCTCCTTTCACTTCTTCACCTGCCTTCTAGGGTACCATAGAGTATATTTCCAAAACCCAATCCCTTAGTTGCTAAGCTTGTGTGTTGATTAGCTTCGATTAGTGTTAAATAGCTAGTTTAGTGCTAATTTTGGTGATTTATGTGGACTTTTGATTATGTGGTGATTGTGTTGGTTAACCCTACCTATTTAAGTGTTATTAGGGTCACTTTAACTGAGTAATTCCCTGGATTACACTAAAATACCATAGGGTTTCCTTTTTAGTGCAAATTGGTGTTTTTAAGCGATATTTGTGACATTCTGTGATCTGCTATTGACCCAGACACTTCAGGATAAAATTGAGCAAAATGGAGCATGTACACTAGGTCTAGATACCACCACCTGAACACGAGCCTCTAATTCCCTACCCAGGCCGCAGATTTATTATGTTTGGCCGCAATTTGCGGCCAAGTTGGGGACATGGGTGTTGGGGTCTTGGCTAGGGTTGTCTGCTATGTTTACTAGTGTTTTGGCATGTATAGTTTTGTAAGATTTGGCCTATAGGAAAATCTGGATCAATATATCGTATTGGTGTCCGTTGGGTTTGCGCGATATGCGCGATACGTGAGTGGGCTCTGTGATCTAGCGTGTCGCTGCGTGTCGTGATAGTTTTAGACGCGTATACACACGATTCAGCATATCGTGCACACGCGCGTTTAGTTCACGACGCAAGTTTCTCGTTTGGGTTCGATATCGCGTTTTGCGAAATATTTGGCTTATTTATGATTTCCTTGTCCAAATTGCAGGATTGCAGGTAGGGACTACGGACAGTGCTACAGGGGGTAGCAGATGGTAGGATTCACCTAGCGTGGAGTGTAAGTGAGAGATTTAACATCTAGAGGGGAATCGCCCGCATGGCGTTATGCGTCTGGGCTAGGATTCAATACTTGTCGCATATTCTACGTCATTGTTAGAATTGCGCCTTTACCCTATTTACTTAGATATAGTTGTACTGTGACTAGTAGCCGTAGGGCACTGCACACATTATTGACGGTTCATGTTGCACGAGCACGGATTGTATGCTACACACATACCGTCAATAATTGCCATGTCACACACTAACCATTATAGATACTATTGCTTGTCACACATGACATCTAGCTTATCGGTATACCTATAGTGTATCATACCTTTAGTGATAGGTACATATACACCTTGCGATACAGCTACAGGTATACCTTGTACATATTTTACTTATACCGGGGGGATATCCTACATATTTTACTTATACCCAGGGGGGTATACGACATCAGTTCTTATAGGTAGATACCTATACGTTGCTACACCTGTATGTTACATACATATTCAGTTGCAGTCACATATTTACCTTCACTGATGTTACTTAGTTGTACCTTATTGGTTTCGCATACATCTGGTTTCAGCTACATATTATCTGTTATATGCTCGCATTTCAGATATATCGTATATATTTATTCCTGGATTGCGCATTATTATTTGGATTTTACATGATGTTTTCTGGATTTGGGAACCGCGGGAGTTCATGAAATTATGCATACATTGAAAAACCCGGTTTCCTTGATATGATATTTGCGCATCCACCAAAGGTTTTATCGGTGCTGATTATATATACCCCTACGAGGAGGCGTCGAGGCCGTAAAGGGTACATTGTGGGGCTCGGAGGTACCCCGGGGCAAGAAAGGGATGTCGATGTGCTATGAGCCGATGAGCCCGGCAGGGGAACCATACCATCCGGTGACAGTACCAATGACTCGTCGGGGATCATGGAGATACCGTTGGGAGTCATGCACGTATGCATACGTCGAAAGGCGAGGGTCAGAGCTAGGCACTCGTGCTTTCGGGACAGCGTATGATACGTACCTATCAGGATTTCTGTATCGATGCTTGGCACATTGTTTTCATGATATTTCTTTTAAACACCTTTGTATAGATAACAGGGGATTTAGCCGTTGTTATATATACCCTTACACCAATATTAGTGGAATGGGACGCTAATATATGTGTATTGACCCCATCATATTTATTTCTGCATATATATATATTTAGGATGCTAGAATCTTACTTAAGACTTTAACTTGGGATATCAGGTGATTCATTGAGATTGGACATACATATGGGATTATTGATTTGTACATTCGGGATACAGGAGATTACTCGATATTGTACCTTGAGTTGATGTAAGATTTATATGATGTGAGAGCCAAACTTGGGGGCTATTTTGAGGATTTGGGATTTGAGTGTCTTGATGGATTGTGATCCTACTACGATGTCAGGTTGCCGTGGGAATGACATATTTCACTCCATACCTCATACCCATTTATTTATGCACAGTTTCATATATTGGTAGTACCTGTTAGTATACCCTTATGATAGCTGCATATCTACATTCTCATATCCCTATTGCATGGTTATTGCATACTATTGTCATGTTATTATTGCTTCACATATTGATTGTACCTGCTAGTGTACCTTCCATTATTCGGTATTTGCATGACATGTTATTACTGTAATCGCATATCTTAGATTCATGCTATACGTACATTCCTGCGATTACCTGCATATGTTATCTACTTCACGAGTTGGCAACTCACCCCCGTTGTGCCATAGGTGTTTCAGGTTGTTCCCCAGAGTAGTCGAGGCAGGTTATTCAGCTATTCATCTATCATCTTTTGCTATAGATATCGCATCGGCTCACAGTTTACTATTTTGCTAGGTGGGTTAGATGATTATCTGTATTTCATATTATACATTCGTTGTATATTGTACTCTCCATCTACTATTATGTTGTTGACTTAGAGACTTGGTGAGGACGATATTGTATATTATTTGTGGATTCGTTGTCTTTTATATACAGCTTTCTCTCTATTGTCTTTATTTCTTCGCTATGGCGTCGTATATTAGTTTTGAATTCATCTTGGCTAGCTTTTACAAAAAGGGGGTGTTGCCAAAATTTTAAATAAAAAAAGTAGAACTTTTAAAGAATTTGGGTTGCGATTTCAAATGTTTCAAAAACTTATATTATCTTTTCCGTATTTTTATGGTTTAGATTTCTGGGTTTTGGCTTTCTTTTACTGCGTTACGTCTTTAGGCGTTGCGTAGTATTAGGGCCGTCACGGGCCAATTTCGGGTCGTGACAATCTAATATTGGCTCGCTTTATTATTTCATTTTCTCACCGGGTAATACAATGATATATATGCGATAAATGTTAATTGTATTATTTTCTTTTGTTACAAATATATAATATATATGTGATATATATTATTGTAACATGATATGATTACTAATGCAACTTGTTTAGTGGGGATTAAACAAGGTTAGGGTTTGATTTGGGTTAGTTGTTTCTTGCACCTTCTAGAAGGAATTTCTTTTGTCATGAGTTAGATATTATGGTTGATATTATTTTATGACTCATTCTTTAACCCAACCATACCCTCGCCCTAGTTAATTCTCTACTAAGATTATCCTTGTCATCCTTGACCATGGTTGCATTATTATTCATATATTCATTTCATTATTCATCACAAAAGGTTTAACTCATTTTTCATCTTCATCTTCAACCTTGAGCTTTGAGAAAGCTTACTAGGTTTTCCTTTCGTGATGTTTTCATGTGAGAATTTGATATAAAAAGAAAGCATAAATACTACTCCATCATCCTCATCTAATCTAGCCAATTAGATTAGGATGTTCACCTCATTAGAGTGAGAGAGCTTGAGTTATAGAAACTTCGACGTAGATCATCGGAGAAAAGGAACACTACAAGCTAGCATGGATCGTTCGAGTCGTCGAGCCTTTCTTGAGTCCGGGAGATCACGGATCGCGGCGAAGGGACTTCTACTCAGAGCTTATGAAGTGAAGGAGCGGACTACAAAGGTTGTAATCCCTCACACTTAGTTGTAAAGATGTTTACTTGCATGTTAAACCCTAATAATCAAGCAAAGATCCCGGCTTTGGGTTGTTCGGCACGTCTAAAATTTTATTCGGGCATGGTTGATGCCTTATAGACCTTCACAAGAGTACCTAGGAACCCTACAATCTCTAGATCATCCCTAGCTAGGGACTTCCCTGTTATTGGCAATCGAACACAGCGCAACATCAACCCCCAATACCAGGAGAGACGAAACCCTTCCTATCGCTCATTGCCTATATGTGACTCGGGACTGTACCCAAAAACCACCGTTTTGCACGTCCTCTTGAACGTGGTAAGGTGGAAATCAAAGCACAGTGGGAATCACACAAGACTCTATGACGATCTCGGGTCTACAGACTAACCTGTACCAGTGTCATCAGAGAACTGCTATCTGACGTCGGGTATAATACCATCTAGGAGTTCTCGACGTGTCCGTCCAGTGTACCCAGTCTCAACTGAGCATCCATATACCATCTCTGATGTCAAACACCAATGGATATGGGATCGTCCATCGCCCATCTCATGGGTCGAGAAGCGTATACGCTAGTCTACTCTGGTATATCGATGCCCTGTCTCGATACACCCATGACTATGAACATTAAAGGATGAACTTATGGACTACCATGGCCCCACTAGTATGATCTGCATGATAATCCTGATAGTCAAGTACACATCCTAAGGGCTTTACCAACATGTAATCATAAGACAGTATCAAGAGACAAGTATACATGTTAAGATAAAGAGCAACCAGATAACATACTATCATGTCGAGCAAGAAAGTCCTCTCTATATATGTCCAAGCATCCAATATAATATACATCATATGTACAATAATGGCTTCTAGGGCATACATACAACCAACACCACGGTCAAGAGATCGTGCAAAAAGATGGTTTTTGGGTACAGTCCCGAGTCACATGGAGGCAATGAGCGATAGGAGGGGATTCGTCTCTCCCAGTATAGGGAGTTGATGTTGCGTTGTTCTCGATTGGCTATAACAGGAAGTCCCTGGCCAGGGCTGATTCGGAGATATACTGGTAAGTGTTATCAGTAGTTTCTCAACCCGTTATGAGCCTCATATCAGCACGACTTATCGAGTTACTGGGGTCTGACGTTTACCACCCCTAGACGAGATATGCGACATATCAGATGAAGAGACCGGACTGTACGGTAGTGTTACTGATTGGATTCACAGGAGTATGAGCAGACTTGCTTGTTGATCTTCTGATCGCTCAATACCCGGGTGGCCGTTACGTTTAGTAGACCGCTTGCGGCTCGTGGGTGTTTGATATGATCATCACCAACTGCTGGCGTATTGACGAGTCTTTAGAGTCCTACACAGAGCTTTCCTGGTTCATGCGAAATAAAGTAGGAGCACATATGTGATATGTGTGGGACCGAGATTAATGCGCGTATGTGATACCGCGTTATATTCTCGTGATATGTGATATCGGTCGGTTGTTATCGGATCAAGTGTTGATTCGATAAGTTGATTCATATGATATTAGTCGGTTGTATGCGATATAGCCGGATTATTAAATCAAGTGTTGATTTGATAATATAATGTATAATTATATATTTGATATATTAATTTATATTAACTAATATTTACTCACTTAAACATTTCTTTTTCTCACTTGTGTGCATATAGTATATATGTGATATATATTAGTGTACAAGATTTTGTGTCATGCTTGATGATGCATGCTTCATGGGTGTGTGTATGACTTACACCATGCTTTCTATAATCTAGGGTTTTTAATTAATTAAGTATTTCAAAATTGTTGGATTTTATCATGGCAAGATGCTTGGAGAAGCTTACTTGTTCTTTGCCTAAGTCCATAAGTTTTGTTTTACTTAAGATATTTATAAACCCAACCATCATAGCTAGCCATGGTTAACTCTCTACAAGAGTTAGTGTATGTCATATACTCACCATGGTTTATTTTCTCACCTCATGAGTTCATTCTCTCTTGCTCATTATTCATCTTCTTCTTCATTGAGAAAATCTTGCTAGCTTTTTCATAAGTGAGAAAATATTGTGAGAAAAACAAATCTAAAGTGAGCACATTTCCTACTTCATCATCCTCTACTATTATTCATTTAGTTTAGGGTGTTTGCTTCACTAATTTCACCATTAGTGAAGAGGTAGCATGAGCTTGAGTCTCCTCGACGTAGATCATCTTCGGCATCAAAGACTTTGAGCAAGCTCGTTCATTTCTTCAAGTGAACCCTTTCAAGAGTCCGGTAGTTCACTACGTGAAGCGAAGGGACTACTACACGGAGCTTTAGAAGTGAAGGACCGGTCTACAAAGGTTGTATTCCTCATTCATGTAAAGATGTTTACATATGTTTTCGGATTTTCTAGTAACGATTCTACGGTTAGGGTTAGCTAGAACGGCAAATTTTTTAAAACGGCATGGATGATGCCTCCCGAAACCTTGCTGCAGTGCTAGGCAACCCTGCAATACTATCATGTCGAGCAAGAAAGTCCTCTATATATATGTCCAAGCATCCACTATATCAACAATAATGGCCTCTAGGGCATTGTAACTTTTCAGAAAAATAAAATATTATTTTTGGGAATTTATATAGTTAAATAATAAATATTGTGATTATTTAATGACGCAGTATAATTAAATACCGATAAATTGGAAAATATTGGAAAATTAAATTGAAATGGCGATTTTGGAGAATTTTGGTGATTTAAGCAAATTATAAATTTTGATGATTAATTATATTCTAATTTAATGCTAATTTCAATTAGATATCACTAATCGTGCATTAAGCTTGATTTGTGCACATGACATGCACCATATCATATTACACACTTGTTACATTTTCTACCATGGCTTTTCTTTATTTTGTATGCATGGTTTTGTTTTAAATAAGAAGAGATGAGAAAAGAAAAGAAAAGAAAAGAAAATGTTAAACAAAGGAGGTATGGGCAAGAGTGAGAGAGAGATGAGGGATCAACCTTGGTCTTGACTCATTGTTTTCATTTCATCCTCATCCTTTTTCTCTCTTCTCCCTTCACATGGCAGCCCTCTTCATTCCCCTCCTCTACCTGCTCACAACACACCCAAAAACTCATTAAAACATCATCTCTCTTTCATTAAAAACATGCATAAACTTACTACAAGCATTTTGGACCAAGAAAAATTGGATTTTGAAGACTTAGGGCAACTCAAGAAATTTCTTGAGTTGCCAAATGAGGTAATTCCTTTACCATTAGTATTTTATTTCATTTACTTTAGCACCTATGTAAGTTTAAAAGTGATTAAGTGATGTTTAATGAGGTTTGAAAATTCCAAGTTAGGGTTTTGAGGAGTTATTGAATTAAGATAGTGTAATTTGGTTTAGTAGTGACCTTAAGCCCCTATTGTTAGTGTATATGCCCTAGAGGCCATTACTGTATCATACTAGTTTGTATATTACTTAATGGAAGCTTGGGATATTCACAGTTGTATAGACAATCTTGCTCAAAATGGTAATATGCTACTTGGTTTGTTTCTACTTTAATGTGTACATGTGTTTCTTTTAGTATATCACCTATACACATTGGTGGAGCCCTTAAGATCTTTGCTTGATTACCAGTGTTGTGATGGCAGTCACACTCGTGGGGGCTGGGTAATCCATAAGCACATCCTTATACAGGTCCCTAGTCGTAGGACTATCGAGACAGGGCATCGATACTCCGGAGTAGACTAGCGTATGCGCTTCTCATCCCAGCATGGGAGACGGTTTGTCCCACAGCCGTCAGTACGTCGTACTTGAGATAGTATGCGGGTGCTCGTTAAGTTACGATTACACTGGACAGGAATCGTCGGGAACTATTGGTTGGTACTATACCTATCGTCAGTTATCAGTTCCGAGGTGACATGAGTACAGCTTAGTCAGCTGACTTGACACTGTCACTTCGCCTCGAGTGTGTTCCCACTGTACTTTGATAACTATCCTACCACGGCTCAAAGGAGTCGTGCAAACAGGTAGTAGTTGGGTGCAGTCCCGAAGCACTTGGAGGCAGTGACGGTTAGACAGGATTCGTCACTCCCGGTATTGGGGTTTGATATCGCGCTGTGTCTAGGAGAGCCATTACACAAAGTCCCTGGCCAGGGCAAGCGAGATATACTGGTAGGTTTCCAGTGTTATCTCAGGGTGTTCTAGGCTCACTCCGACACGACTTGTACCGCTATTAGGGGACTGACGTTTACCGCCCCCTAGGCCCGCCATGCGATATTCTCAGACGAACAGACCGGACTGTACAGAGACTGTCACATTTAGGCTCAGTAGGAGTTCGGATGGGTTTCACCTCGTCCGTCTTCTTATCGGCATCTACCTGGGGGCCGTTACGCATAGCTAGTGCCGCTTGCGGTCTGTGGTTAAACCCACTGCCAGCGTAGTGTCGAGTCTTTAGAGTCCCACACAGAGAGCTATTCTCCTTTAGGCAAAAGAGTAGAGGTCGCATGGTTTTGCGACAGGGTTCGGTCACATCCGTGCACTTGTGCACGTTTAGTGTCCGGGCAGTTATTACTAGCGGGCTTTGGTTTAAGCCAGATCCTAGTATACGTTTTAGGATTGGTTTTATCTCGTTTATATTTGTGTTCCCCGGAACGCGGATGCGGGTGTGTATGCACGGTTGACAGAGACAGAGGCAGAGGATTCTCATTAGGGTTGTTCACTGTTGACTTTTGCTAAACCCTAATGAGAATAAGAAATATGATTAATGACAATATTAATTAAGTATTATTGTGCCATGGTTGGGTTGAAAGGTTGACTTTGTTGACTTGTTGACTTTGTTGACCGGTTGACTAGGTTGGACTTGTTGACCATCATCATGACAATGGCTATTATTTCTTAGCATTGGCCTTTGCTTGCTTGTTTTGTTCACAAATTGCATTTAATGCATGAAATGATATTGCCATTTGATATGATAACAACCATCACATAATACTCAATTATTATTATTATGTGTTATGATTATTTTGGATTATGAGAGCAAGGGTGAGAAAAGTCTTGCTCATTCTTTTCATTTCCATTCTCTTTCATGCTCAAGCTCTCTCCCTCTTCCTCTTGCTCTCTCTAGCTCAAGGAAACTCCCTCTCATGAGTTGAGAACCATTTTCTTAGAGATAAAAACCCATAACACTTCTCTACTCATCCTAGTACACAAGGTCTAGCAAGCCAAGTGTTCTAGTTTCTTCTAGTTTGAAGTTGAAGCCAAAGATAGAAGCTTTCGGGTGGATCCATCTTCGGCGCAAGGAGACGACGAGGTGAGGCCGATCCGACTACCGCAAGGAGTTGAAGAGAAGGAGTTCAAGTTAAGGTATAACCCCCTAACCGAGTAGGTAAAACTCCTAGTTAGGTTGTTAGATAGTTGTTTAACAAAGATCCGTATTTTGAGTCCATGTTACCCCCAAAGAAAAAATCGTTTTTCACCATTTCCGCAACCCCAAAAAACAGGGGACGGGTAACGTGGACTTACAGTGGTATCAGAAATTAGTTAAACACTATCTAACATATTAGCAAAGTAACTAGAAGTTCGATCGGAGAAAAAAATCACAAAACATGCCCGAAATATCAAGTTTCTGTCGATTCTATTTTCTGTTCAAAAAATAATAAATCTTACACTAAAAATCGGCTCAGGCTTTTTATAATACACCCAAGAAAAATAGTCCATCGACTCGGTCAAAGCGCCGCGGAAACGCGGCAGGAGCATGCTCCCACCGTGGATCCGCGGCCGAGTTGACTCGGCCCTGGGCGATTTTTCATGCAGTGTGTTCAGTGGGGTGTTTTGGGATTTTTACAATATGTTTTTTCTGCCCAGATTTTCCAGAAAGCAAAATTTGTTTTTGGGGCTTAAAAATCCGTATTTTGATCGAACTTCTAAAGACTTAAGCTAACGGGTATATATCTGTGATGTGATATATGTATTGAACGTCTGCTAATCGCTATACGTCGATTAGTGGGGGTTATACATATCTGTGATCTGTAATGTTGATGGTATGTGTATATGAAATCATTGGATTGTCGCGGATGAATAGCCGGGGGGGTGTGAGATGAGAGTTTTCTTTTTCTTTCAAATCATGTAATTTGTAATTGATGTAATATTATTTATATGGCCGCACAACCGGGATGGGGTTGTAGCCGTCATTGTATAATTTCTTTTACTATTTTTGCTCCTAGGATAGACCCAAGGTGGGGTGCACAAACTACCGGGTACCTCGAAGTGCCGAGTGGCCTACTCACGGTGTTGAGGGAGGTGGCTTCGCTTCGGGTACTTGGCGGGTAGTTTGCCGCACCCGTAGGGGTCTAGGGTGGGGTCTTGGCTATTCATCGCGACCGTGTAATCCGCTCTTCGTTACAGGCTCGTACGGAATGTGGATTTCTAGTATATCCAATGTGTTCATCTGTGATCTGGAATGGCTATCATTGCATGTGACGAATGTATATATCTATATATGATATCTATTTAGGCGTTGCTTATGTTTTGCATCCGCGCTAGTCCAGCCCCCGCTCTGTCGTTAGTTAAGTAACCTAAAGGGTAATGACGGGGCCCCGTGGCGAATGCGGATGGCATAAGCGTACGTCATATTTTCGTTGTTTTCTACAATGGTAGGATTAAATGATGGGACGCATTAAATTAATGTAAGAAAATAAACCAAAGTTGAGTCGTTGGAACACTTTAAAAATCACTCGGTTTCTTTTCAAAACAACTTTTAAACACGGAGCTTAAGATACTCCTTTTAAAAGCTATCTCGTTCCATCGATTATATCAAGTTCAATACGTTCACGGTATCGCCAAAACCATTCGTAGCCCTCCATCATTTCACATGGATAGTCAATAGTATTCAAGCTATGTTTGTTGGCCAAAGTCAAGGCATAGTGATTGGTAGCTATTGGGTATTCATGTGCAGCATAGATAGATGTGTTGGTTTGGGACAGTCGTACTGCCTTGTTGGCCAAAGTCAAGGGTAGGTACGGGTGGGTTTAAATTAACCTGGAGAATGACGGGTAGAACTTGACATGTGACTTATGATTTGTTGGCCAAAGTCAAGGTCATAAGAGCATGGGGCAAAAATCCACATCGGGAGTTTCAAAAGAAACTGAAACTTGCTAGCGCTGCATACCATTTGGAGTGTGATGATTCTGGTAGGATTCCTTCAGTTTTATCACGCGATGATATTTGGATCCCGATCCTACTGTGAGTATATGCTACTCCTCGGGAAATTTCTCACTTAACGATCAATGCTATAAACCAAGTAGGTGTCTAGAAAGGTGTTAGCGGGGCTACGCCCACGGGGAAAAGAGGTTATTTAATTAAGGAACTTCGCGAAAGCGTTGGAAA
Source organism: Agapanthus africanus (assembly GCA_030015575.1). Taxonomy (NCBI): domain Eukaryota; kingdom Viridiplantae; phylum Streptophyta; class Magnoliopsida; order Asparagales; family Amaryllidaceae; genus Agapanthus; species Agapanthus africanus. The sequence goes on from CM057338.1 coordinate 699,385,545, forward strand.
ACCTCCCTCGAAGTACCAACACTGGCCTGGCTGAACGGTTAAGCAAGTATTGTACGGTGAGATTGATCCCGACTAATTCTTCCTTTTTGGTTTGAGGAGGGATTCGAGAGACAGTGGGAGCCATCCTATTTAGACAAACTAAAAACCACTCTAAACTTGCAAGAGCATCATGCTAAAGTGTTTCTTCTCTCTCTCATAATTGCAGCGACCAAATATCATGACTGGACTTAAGTTGTTACTAGATAAAAATGTACTGACAGGGCCAAACTATAAAGATTGGCTCAGGAATGTCAAAATGGAAATCACTTATGACAAGTTGGGGTATCTCCTTACCACCAAAGCTTCCCCTATCCCAGGTCCCAAATCCAGCGTCGCGGATAAGGAAATCCATAAGACTTGGGAGATCGATTGCGCGAAGGCCAAATGCCTCGTGCTTGCCTCTATGGACAATAAACATCAGAGGAGGCACGAGAATATGGACCTCGAATCCATATTTCTCCATACAAAAGAACTGTATGGAGAGCAATCCCGTATCGCCAGATACGAAGTCTCGAAAAAGCTATTTTCGGCGAGATTGGCCGTCGGATCATCGGTAGCGGAACACGTGCTTAAGATGATTGGCTTCATTGAGGAGCTCGCGGACCTTGGGACCACGTTAGAGAACGAGGTCTACACGGACTTGATTCTCCAGTCCCTTCCTTCCACTTACGCCCAGTTTATCCTGAACTTCAACTTGCAAGAAAAAGAAGTTGAACTTTCAGAACTCCTCAACATGCTAAGGAGTGCAGAGAGCACCCTACAGAAAGGTAGGGAAACATCCACTTTGTTTGTAGGAGAATCTTCCTCTTCTAGGTCCAAGGCGAAAGCCAAGGGAAAGAAGAAGAAAACCCCCACCAAACCAAGGGGCGGTGTTAGTAAAGTGGATACGAAGGGGAAGGGAAAGGCAAAGGCGACAAAGGTAGCGGGAAAGCTTGTGGGGAAGGAAGAGTGCTTTTACTGTCACAAGAGTGGACACTGGAAAAGGGATTGCAGGGCTTGGAAGGCCAATAACCAGGACCCGAAGCAAGTTGCGGCTTCGGCTTCAGGTGTGTATGTTATTGAAAACTGTCTATCAATAAACTCTACTTCCTAGGTATTGGATACCGGATCAGGATCTCATATCTGTAATTCTTTGCAGGCACTGAGAAAGCGTAGGGTTTTGAAGGCGGGTGATATGACCCTCAGAGTTGCAAACGGAGCTGGCATGGATGCTAAGTCCATGGGGGACTATCACCTGGGATTGTCAGATGGACACGTTTTTGTTTTGCGTAATTGTTATTTTGTACCCAATGCAACTTGTAATATCATATATGTATCTTTATTATCTAAAGAAGGTTATGAATTTGCATTTGTAAGCAATATTGTAAACATTCACCTTAATCAAGTTTTGATTGGGTCAGGTATATTAAGCAATGGTATATACGTATTAAACCAACCACAGATTTTCAATGTCCAGAATACACACAAAAGAAAGTCTCCGGAAACAAATCAGGCTTTCTTATGGCATTGTAGACTGGGTCACATCAATGAGAGAAGGTTGATAAAGTTACATATAGAAGGATATTTGGATCCGTTCGAATATCAATCATATGCAACTTGTCAATCATGTCTCAAAGGAAATATGACAAAGACTCCGTTCACTGGACACGGAGTAAGAACGAGCGAGCTCTTGGGACTCATACACAGCGACGTGTGCGGTCCAATGTCTACACATGCGCGAAGCGGTTATTCTTACTTCATTACTTTTACGGATGACTTTTCAAGGTACGGATATGTCTTCTTAATGAAACATAAATCCGAAGCCTTTGGAAAATTCCAGGAATATAAGAATGAAGTAGAAAAACAAACCGGCAAAAGTATCAAGACACTGAGATCTGATCGAGGTGGTGAATACTTGAGTGCCGAGTTCCTGGATTACCTAAAAGAGAATGGAATTCTCTCTCAGCTTACTCCTCCATACACTCCGCAACATAACGGTGTATCGGAGAGACGGAACCGGACCCTATTGGATATGGTACGTTCCATGATGAGTAACGCTGAGTTACCGCGATCATTCTGGGGATATGCACTAGAATTAGCTGCATACCTTTTGAACCGAGTTCCAACTAAGACTGTGCCTACCACACCATATCAGATGTGGTGCGGGAAGAAACCCTATCTTAAGCACATTAAGAAATGGGGATGTCCGGCTTTAATCAAAAAGCAGCATGCGGACAAACTCGAGGCACACTCAGTACAGTGCAAGTTTGTGGGATATCCAAAGAACTCCAAGGGATATTTCTTCTATTTCGAAGAGGAACAAAAGGTTTTTGTTTCTCGTCATGCCCACTTTTTGGAAACTGATTTTGTGGAAAATCAGATAAGTGGGAGCGCAATAGAACTGGAAGAAATTCCAGAACCACGAGCTATTACTGAAAGCTTAGTAGAACCAGAGGGTTCGAAAGAAAAGGACATTCCTGCGCCACTCCGCAGGAGTAGTAGGCAGTCTCATCCGCCCGAGAGATACTACGGTTTTCTCATAGACGGGGATAGAGAGGATTGCATCATTGATAGTGATGAGCCGACTAGCTTCCAGCAGGCCATTCAGAGCATTGACTCAGTAAAATGGCTGGATGCAATGCGGACCAAAATGGAGTCCATGTACACCAACAAAGTATGGACGTTGGATGTTGCTCCAGATGGGGTAAAACCCGTAGGATGCAAGTGGATCTTCAAAAGGAAGATTGGTGTAGATGGACAGGTTGAGACCTATAAGGCTAGACTTATTGCAAAGGGTTTTCGTTAAAGACCTGCTTTGGACTATGACGAAACCTTTTCTCCAGTGGCTATGCTGAAATCCATTCGGATCCTTCTTGCCATTGCTGCCTTCCACAATTATGAGATTTGGCAGATGGACGTAAAGACCGCTTTTCTAAATGGAAATTTAGAGGAGTGTGTCTATATGGACCAGCCAGAGGGTTTCATTCAGAGTGGGAGCAGCGGAAAAGTGTGCAAGTTGCTTAAGTCCATCTATGGACTAAAGCAGGCATCGCGGATTTGGAACATCTGTTTTGATGAGACGGTCAAAGAATTTGGCTTTATCAAAAATCCAGATGAATCATGCATCTATAGTAGATTTGTAGCAAGAACTGTCGTATTCCTCGTTTTATACGTGGATAACATTCTCTTAATAGGAAATGACATTCCTATGCTACAATCTGTCAAAGGGTTCTTGTCACACAGGTTCTCCATGAAAGACCTGGGTGATGCCTCTTACATTCTGGGGATCCGGATCTATTGTGACAGATCCAATAGGTTGTTAGGACTTTCACAGTCCAGGTACATCGACACCATACTGAAAAGATTCAGTTTGGAAGATTCCAAGCGCGATAATCTACCGGCTTGTCACGGGATCACCCTCTCCAAAGAGATGTCTCCCAAGACTGATTTGGAAAGGGATCGCATGTCTATTACACCCTACGCTTCTGCGGTAGGCTCTATAATGTATGTGATGTTGTGTACCAGACCATATGTAGCTTATACACTGAGTGTGGTAAGCCGGTATCAGTCAAACCCTGGGGAGAAGCACTGGATAGCGGTAAAGAACATTCTCAAGTACCTGAGAAGGACTAAGGAGATGTTCTTAGTGTATGGCGGAAAAGACCTCCAGATCGAGGCCTTTGCTGACTCCAGCTTCCAGAGTGACAAGGATGATTCCAAGTCTATGTCGAGTTATGTCTTTACCCTCAAAGGAGGGGCGATGTGTTGGAAGAGTTCCAAACAGGAAACCATTGCTGACTCGACGATGGAAGCGGAATATATCTCTGCTGCAGATGTCGCAAAAGAAGCCGTCTGGATAAGGAAGTTCTTGACAGAACTTCAGGTGGTTCCGTCCATTGTTGATCCAATACCTCTGTATTGCGACAACAACGGGGCAATAGCTTTAACGAAGGAACCCAGGTCCCATCAGAAGTCCAGACACATCTTGAGGCGGTATCACCTGATCAGGGAGATCGTGGGTCGCCAGGAGATCAAGGTTCGGAGAGTTGCTACGGAAGATAACACTGCTGATCCACTCACGAAGGCCTTACCCCAGACTCAGTTCGAGCGGCTGATCGAGATGATAGGTCTTCGATACGCCAGTACATGTCATTAGTGCAAGTGGGAGATTGTTAGTGTATATACCCTAGAGGCCATTACTGTATCATACTAGTTTACTTAATGGAAGCTTGGGATATTCACAGTTGTATAGACAATCTTGCTCAAAATGGTAGTATGCTACTTGATTTGTTTCTACTTTAATGTGTACATGTGTTTCTTTTAGTATATCACCTATACACATTGGTGGAGCCCTTAGGATTATTGCTTGATTACCAGCGTTGTGATGGCAGTCACACTCGTGGGGGCTGGGTAATCCATAAGCACATCCTTATACAGGTCCCTAGTCGTAGGACTATCGAGACAGGGCATCGATACTCCAGAGTAGACTAGCGTATGCGCTTCTCATCCCAGCATGGGAGACGGTCTGTCCCACAGCCGTCAATACGTCGTACTTGAGATAGTATGCGGGTGCTCGTTAGGTTACGATTACACTGGACAGGACTCGTCGGGAACTGTTGGCTGGTACTGTACCTATCGTCAGTTATCAGCTCCCAGGTGACATGAGTATAGCTTAGCCAGCTGACTTGACACTGTCACTTCACCTCGAATGTGTTCCCACTGTACTTTGATTACTACCCTACCATGGCTCAAAGGAGTCGTGCAAACAGGTAGTAGTTGGGTGCAGTCCCGAAGCACTTGGAGGCAGTGACGGTTAGACAGGATTCGTCTCTCCCGGTATTGGGGGTTGATATCGCGCTGTGTCTAGAAGAGCCATTACACAAAGTCCCTGGCCAGGGAAAGCGAGATATACTGGTAGGTTTCCAGTGTTATCTAAGGGTGTTCTGGGCTACACTCAGACACGACTTGTACCGCTATTAGGGGACTGACGTTTACCGCCCCCTAGGCCCGCCATGCGATATTCTCAGACGAACAGACCGGACTGTACGGAGACTGTCACATTCAGGCTCAGTAGGAGTTCTGATAGGTTTCACCTCGTCCGTCTTCTTATCGGCATCTACCTGGGGGCCATTACGCACAGCTAGTGCCGCTTGCGGTCTGTGGTTAAACCCACTGCCAGCGTAGTGTCGAGTCTTTAGAGTCCCACACAGAGAGCTATTCGCCTTTAGACAAAAGAGTAGAGGTCGCATGGTTTTGCGACAGGGTTCGGTCACATCCGTGCACTTGTGCTCGTTTAGTGTCCGGGCAGTTATTACTAGCGGGCTTTGGTTTAAGCCAGATCCTAGTATACGTTTTGGTATTGGTTTTATCTCGTTTGTATTCGTGTTCCCCGGAACGCGGATGCGGGTGTGTATGCACGGTTGACAGAGACAGAGGCAGAGGATTCTCATTAGGGTTGTTGACTGTTGACTTTTGCTAAACCCTAATGAAAATAAGAAATATGATTAATGATAATATTAATTAATTATTATTGTGCCATGGTTGGGTTGAAAGGTTGACTTTGTTGACTTGTTGACTTTGTTGACCGGTTGACTAGGTTGGACTTGTTGACCACCATCATACAATGGCTATCATTTCTTGGCATTGACCTTTGCTTGCTTGTTTTGTTCACAAATTGCATTTAATGCATGAAATGATATTGCCACTTGATATGATAACAACCATCACATAATACTTAATTATTATTATGTGTTATGATTATTTTGGATTATGAGAGCAAGGGTGCGAAAAGTCTTGCTCATTCTTTTCATTTCCATTCTCTCTCATGCTCAAGCTCTCTCCCTCTTCCTCTTTGCTCTCTCTAGCTCAAGAAAACTCTCTGTCATGAGTTGAGAACCATTTCCTTAGAGATAAAAACCCATAACACTTCTCTACTCATCCTAGTACACAAGGTCTAGCAAGCCAAGTATTCTAGTTTCTTCTAGTTTGAAGTTGAAGCCAAAGATAGAAGCTTTCGGGTGGATCCATCTTCGGCCCAAGGAGAGGATGAGGTGAAGCCGATCCGACTACTGCAAGGAGTTGAAGAGAAGGAGTTCAAGTTAAGGTATAACCCCCTAACCGAGTAGGTAAAACTCCTAGTTAGGTTGTTAGATAGTTGTTTAACAAAGATCTGTATTTTGAGTCCATGTTACCCCCAAAGAAAAAATAGTTTTTCACCATTTCCGCAACCCCAAAGAACTGGGTACGGGTAACGTGGACTTACACCTATAGTGCTAAAAACCTGGACCAAACCAAAGCTAGAACCCCAAAAACAGAACTTTAGATATCGAATGTCGGTTTGTGATTATATAGTGGGTGCAGGGAATCTGGAGTGACCTAAAGATTTTACTAGAAAAACAAACAATACCAGGGACTTAGTTAGATCAATAGGAGACCACCCTAACCAGACGAACCCCAACAGAGACACCATGGCCGAGCAGGCCGGATTTTTGGCCAATGTGGTCGGCCAAGCAGTGAGGGATCATGTTGAAATTGCTTCTGTAGGTCATACCCCTATATACTACACCCTAGTATTGCTTGTTTAGCCTAATTTCACCTGAACTAAAATCTGGAGAAAGTTTTGTAAGCTTCTGTTTATGTTTCATGGTTTTCTATGACTTGAAGTTTTGGATTTTGTGTTTGGTAATGGTCACTTGACGTTTATACGTCGATATCGGGTGTTGTTTGGTTGATTTGCGTAAGTAGACCATAGTATCTAACCTATGCGTATTTCGTGTGTCATTTTGGTTTTGAATTGGATTTTAATGCGACACGATATGTTATGATATGTAGGTACCTCCGCATGAACTTCGGGACGACAAGCAAGAGTGTGGCGACATCGACTTCGGCAAGCAAGGATCAAGGTGAGTAGATATATATCTACGGGGGAAGTCGGGTGGATGGCGTATAGCACCCCCGCAGTTTCGTAGTGTTGTATACGAATACGTATACCTATATATATAAATATGTTTATTGTGAGACTAGATGATTATCAAGATAGGTTTATATGTTCATGGGTTAGTTTTAGTGTAATTAGAAATAACTTAGTTAGCTTCTTAGTCGCGAAACCCTAGAGTAAGGATTTGCACACACGCATGCATACATTTGCTTTACTATGTGTGTGTGTGTGTGTGTGTGAGAGAGAGTATGTATATATATAAAGGTATACATATACATGGATATGAGGATAGTATATGGTACTTGGAGATGAGTCGATGAGATTAGGCATGGTGCCACGAGATCGGTGATGTGATTTGGTTCGTATTATGAGATACGACATGATATTATAGCGGGTCTTTAGGCGATGTGTTTTCATACACACGCATATATATATGTTGATGGTATCAGAATGTGCTAGACTGTAAATCAGTACCCCTAATTCAGGATATGATGATAAGGATACAAGATGAATAATGAGATAAATGTGATATTCGACCTGTACCCAGATTCGGGATGTCGTACGATGGATTTACCGTAAGAGATATAATTATGATAATTAATCCATACTCTTGACTCGAGGATGTCATATTATATATTATATCGTGCGTGATACTATTGAGGCGGGATCACCGACTATTATATACATACATACATACATACATATATATATATATATATATCGACTCAGACTTGGCTGGATTTCCTTACCCTTTCGATTAGTCTTGTAGTTTATCAAGTAGATGTTAGTTGGGCTCGAGTCATACTTATTTTCAAAACTGACGAATCATGGGTATTTTAAAGACAGGCCCTATTTTCTAAAAACCATGATTCGCGTTATTTCAATAGTCCAAAAACTGTATGACTCATATATAGAAATGTATATTTTCTTTATTATTGCATTTACCATTCATTCTCCGTTTATTCATTGTTGTTATCATCGCATTGCATGATTAATGTGTATTTTAGTTATCTTGAAACCCTGATGTCAGGACACCAGCACCATTACCGATGATGCGTATGCTCCACGTACACTTTCTTGCCGGCTCACACACATCATCATCGGTAATTTCCATGTCATGTACACATTAGAAAATACTATTTCATTAGTATAAATCGTTAGCTGATAGTTTCGACATGGTACTAGTGAGCTTGCTTTTATATGATAGCTTAGACATTGCATTTATTTACTATGTTATCTCATGCATGTATATTCATATATTCATTTGCCATGCGATAGTATGGGCCAGTCCGGATTGCTGGAGCCCAGTATTCATTATTTATTTACATCGTGATTTGAGATTTCGGATTTCCATGAGATTTCTGGATTTGGAGAAACCGCAAAGATTTTATAAACTGATTATCATTTCTAAAAATAGAAAATGTGGTTTTCTCATGATATGATATGAGATATGTCCACCATGAGTTTTCTCGGCTCTTGAGCGATATCATACACCCGATTCGAGGAGGAGGAGGAACCGTCTGTGGATGCGTGGTGGACCCGGTGCAGTACCTCGGGATAAGATGGTCGCAGATGATGGTGTTGAGCCTGGAAAGGAAGCACTACCGACCGGTTATTTATGACGCGGCGGATATCAGGAGGATACCGACGTAGTCGTGAGATTTGATGATTTGGGCCAGTCCGGATAGCCGGAGCCCAGGGGCCAGTCCGGATAGCCGGAGCCCAAGATATTGAGACACGGAGACTTTGATATTTTATAATATGGGCCAGTCCGGATTGCCGGAGCCCAAGATATTGAGATATTAGGATATATATTTTTGTGTCGATGCTTGACACGGATTCTCTGTGATTTCATTAATGATACTTTGATTTTTATACAGAAATCTCACTGAGATATGAAAAAAGTTTTCTTATTTAAATTGTATTCTGTTTCCATGCATTCATACATCATATATATGACATGTTGTTCCCTGAGGCACTGACACGATCACTTAGTATTACACTTATGTATAGATGTTTACCCTTACCATTTTATCATGCTTCAGGCCATATTATTTGAGGATATTACTGATCGTATGACCTAGGATTGAGTCATACATATGATTTCTGCTCGGTGATGTTTTCTACTCACGAGTTGGTAACTCACCCCCGTTGTGCCACAGTTTCTTGCAGGTTTTACCGTACAGGTTTCCATGGCGGCTTTGCTGGCATATTGCTTATTTCCGGATGATTGCTTTGGTAGGTCGGTTCACTCGCATCGTGACCACCCTTGTATTTTATTTACATTGTTGTATCTAGTAAACTCCACCAACCAGACTTGTATTATAGATAGACTTAGAAGACTAGTGTATATTCTTTCGACCTTAGAGTCACGCTTGTATTATTATGGTTTTCTTAATGATTTTGAGTTTCCTTTTGAGTTTTGATCATCGCCCTTAGGCGTTGTATATTATATTACTTGCGTGGTCATAACCGCCAATTGGCGAAAAGCTAGCTCCCGCTTGGGGATGCCTTTATATATATTTCAAAGGTTGTACCCGTTTAGGGCCAGTATTTACAAAGGAAATGTTAGGTTTACCTAGCACCTCATGAAGGGTTTGGAAGCATCACATGTGCCAAAATCAAATTTTTAAGGTGCTAAGTGAACATACAAAGAATCAATACTAGAAATTTAGGGTTTCATTACAATAGCATCATCACAAGTAGAAAAAGCTAGGGTTTTGAGAGTACAACCTTTGTAGCTCCCTACGCTAGACTCGTTGGCTACTTGAGGGTTGGAAAAAGGTTGGCTTGAGATCTTCTAGGTCCATGACGATCCACCCGAAGCTCCTTTGCCCAAAGCTCCTTGCTTTACCCGATATGTGAATGAAGTAAAGCAAACACCCTACACAAATGGGCTAGATGTATGTAGTATGATGATGTGGTTTGTTTTCTATAATCAAAACTCTTTCTTTTAATCAACCTCACTTAAAGAAATTATCAAGAGAGGAAGAAGAAGATGGTGGCTAAGCTTTCTCACATAAAGAAAATGATATGAGAATGGATAATTATTGAAATGAGAAAAGAATAAACTATATTAATCCTTTCTCACTTCAACCATGGTTAGAATCATCTATATTTTTATCAAATGGGTTAAAGATGAAAGGATAATTAACTCAAGGTTAAATGGTAGTTGAAGCATGGTCAAAGAAGATAAGTATAAACCTTGTGTGAATTATCCTTTCTCTTTTTCTAAATAATAAATAAATAGATAATTCTACAATGTAAGTCTTGCATTGAAACCAAACATGTATCAATAACCATGATACTATGTATGTATGTATGTATGTATCCATGCACATCATCATGTGCATACATGCATGCATACAAAAATAGAAAAAGAGTTTGATTAAAGAATTAATCTAAAAGTCATTTGTTAAATCAACACTTGATTTTGCAAACCGGTCATATCACATACGACCCGACCAATAGAAAATGCCCGATTAATATACGGTATCACATATCTGTATTTAATCGCGTCCCCGCGCATATCTCATATGCACACCACATCTTTTCGCCCGGGCCAGGAAACTTCATTGTGGGACTCTAAGACTCGTCAATACGCCGGCAGTGGGTGATGATCATATCAAGCACCCCCAAGCCGCAAGCGGTCAGCTAAACGTAACGGCCACCCGGGTATTGAGCGATCAGAAGAAAACAAGCGAGCCTGTTACAACTCCCGTCGAGCCAACCGGCAACACTACCGTACAGTCCGGTCTCTTCGTCAGATATGCTGCATATCGAGTCTAGGGATGGTAACATCGACCCCAATAACTCAATAAGTCGTGTCGATGAATGGTCTATAACAGATCGAGAAACTACTGATAACACTTATCAGCAAATCTCAACAGCCCTGGCCAGGGACTTACTGATATAGCCAGTCGAGCACAGCACAGCATCAACCCCCAATACCGGAAGAGACGAAACCCCTCCTATCGCTCATTTCCTTCGTGTGTCTCGGGACTGTACCCAACGGCCACCTGTTTGCACAACTTAGTAGAGCCGTGGTAGGGTGGTAATCAAAGTACAGTGGGAGAATACACAAGACTCTATGACGATCTCGGGTCTACAGACTAACCTGCACCAGTGTCACCTAAGAACTGCTATCCGACGATAGATATAATTCCATATAGGAGTTCTCGGTGAGTCCATCCAGTGTACCCAGTCACTACTGAGCACCCGTATACGATCTCGATGTCAAACATCGACGAATGTGGGAACATCGATCGCCCATCGTATGGTCTAGTATCATATACGCTAGTCTACTCTGGTATATCGATGCCCCGTCTCGATACACCTACGACTAGGGACATTCCAGGATATGCTTATAAACTACAGATGCCCACTAGTATGATCTCTATCATAATCACAGTAGTCAAGCCAATATCCTCAGGGCTTTATCAACATGTGTGAATGAATAAAAGCATGATCAAATCAACATGTCAGATAAAGAAGAACCAGATAGCATACTATCATGTTGAGCAAGAATGTACACTGAATATATATATATACACACACACACACACATGTATAAATACATCCACTATCTCATAATGGCCTCTAGGGCATACATATATCCAACAGGAAACTCTGCCGAAATTTTCAGAAAGGACTTGATATTTTAAAACTGCATACTTCGGCTTATTATATTGAAACCACTTGCTTTAAAACAAGTTTTCCTTCACTTTCTCTTTAAAATGGTTTAGATTTATGGGCTTTTGTCTTACATGAATTTGATGGGGTCCTATAGACTTCATACGATTCAAGTGCCAGTCACGTGCTATTTCGGGTCGTGACAAAGATAGTACCAGAGCGCTAGGTTTAACCTTGGCTCAATTCTATGTTTGAATATACGGAGTCTAGGGCGTTTATATATATTCGGAACCTAGGCTTGACCTTACGAAACTTAGACTTGGTCGAGAGGGTAATAGACCCGAACTTTCATCGCATAGGTTGACCTTTGTTGATGGAGTAGGTGACTTAAATAGAGTGACGTACTGTGTGTGTGTTCCGCGGCATACTTACGATACGCTACTCCGCTTAAGGAGCCTTAGGATGTACATTTCTTTGCACAGTATTATATTCATTCCTATGATCTATCCTCATCGATATCGGTTGGTGGTTTATTACCATGATTGCATAGGCAGAGAGAGTTGCGGCTAGAGTTGTGGTTAGCACGAGCTCGCCTTGGAAGAGGACTACCCAGGATGTATTCCGGTGACACATGATTGCATAGATGTATTGTTTTATTGTGTTTTCACGATGTAACAACCTAGTTCATTTATACCAATTACGGTTCTCGTATTTTCTTATTTGTGGTATTTCTTGATTTATCGTGTTTTGGGTACGAATAGTATTTTGACATTTTACATTGCATTCGACCCGACCCGCTTGCTTGGAACCTGTTTGATTCATATTTATGAATTATCTTGACTTGTTACATAGACATGTGCATTTCTATAAATACCGCATACTTGTATTTTATCTGGCATTGCATCTTTTGCCTTATAACATTTTAAGTCACGTAAAATAATTTAAAATTTCATAACATGGCCTGCATGATACCCCTAACCCCGTGGTAGCATCCGCGCATCTTGTTCTCTCCCGTTCAGTGAAAACGGACGTGTTCGGATGGCTACGCGCACGTACGTACATCCGTTGTTGGGGGTATGCATTTTCGTTACCTGAGCATTCATTTTGAAATTAGGAAGTTGCATATATTTTTCATATTTTAAAATTGAAATTTTAGACCCAAACCGGGCTGTTTTGAAATATTTTGTATTCCGCCAAAAATTCAAATTATTTAAATATTTAATTTTCCTTAACCGTTCAAATTTTTAAAACTGAAAACAAAATTTAAATAACTAACCTAAATCTTTTTAAATAAAATCCTAACTACAAAACTCTCTCTCTCTCTCTCTTCACTTACCTGGCCCCACTCCCTTTCCTTCCTCTCTCTTCCCTTTCTCTCTTCTCTCTCCTTCACACACAGACCCCACATATCTCTCTCCCCCACAAAACTCCAATTTTCTTTCTCCTCTTCTCTTTCTCTCTCGCCCTCTCTCTATCTTTCTCCTCTCGATCCTCACTCTCTCTCCTCTCGCAATCTTTATAGCAGATCCCATCACCTCCCGAAGATCTCGTCACCTCCCTCCTTTCTTTCCCTCTCTTCTCCATTATAAAACCCCGACCCTTCTCTTTAACCCATCATCTTTTCTCAAACCCTAACCCTAAGCCCATCACCATAACTCCCTTAACAAAGCCCTTACCTCCTTCTCGCCAACTCCTTCCTCCCTCGTTAACCCCAAGCACCCCTGCAACACCCTACACACACCCCTTGCAACCCATCGAACCCATCACTGGCGATCCCTCATCTCGCCGCCAACCACCTCACTCATCGCCGTCTCCTTCTTCCACCTCTCCTCTCTCCCCTCTGCTCTCCCTATCTCCTCTGTTCTCTAACCCTGTACCAACACCCAGCAAACAAAACCCTAGCCGAAACCCTAGCCAAAACCCTAGCAACCACCCCATCGTCGGAGCTCCGATCACCCCCTCAACACCATCTCATCTCCCTAAATCCACAGCAACCACAGTGAGCAATCCCTCTTCTCTTCTTCTTCTTCCCTTCCTTCTTTCTTGCTTTCTTTCTTTCTTTTCTTTATTTCTTTAAAGATTTGATTTCTCTATTGCTGTAGTTCGCCGGAGCCGGGATCATCGTCGACGATACGAGCGACCCAGAGGAAGTGCCTTGCTTGCGTGATCACCCTCGTACGTTGTTTGGACCCGTTCCGTGTACCGTGCGCGTGTCGCGACATTTCGCCGACGTAGGACGTTCCGTATACATCCGTTCTTGTTCCGTCTAGGCAAGTTAATCTTGATGCATGCTATATAACTCATTATATACCTATTTAAATAAATATCACGCCTGTATTTTAAATCAAGCATCCCATGTTTCATATTACAGCTTTACGATGTTCCGTTTACATCTGTATAGTGCATTCCAGATCTAGGGCATGCAAACCAATCTTAAATACATGCTACATTACTTTATACGCATTTTAACAAATGGAATATCTGTATTCTAAATTATGCACCCCATGTTTAATTTTATAACTTTCGATGTTCCGTTTACATCCATTCATATCATTTCAGATCTAGGTCATGAAAACTTATCTTGTTACATACTATATTACAACATACTGCACACAATGTAATATTTATATCACATATTGCTTAGTTGTACATCCCACATTACCATTTTATAGTTTTACTGATTTTGGATACCCGTTTGCATCCATCTCATTTTAAATATATATATAATTGCATCCATAGATCACATTAACACATAACACTGTGATATTAACACCCCATGTTTAATAAAGTACATCCTAATTAATATTAGAACTATAAATGTAACCCAAATCAATAATTGTGCATCCATATCCTTGAATTTATATTTATTTGCATACCATATCACATTATTCCATTTTATTGTTATATTAGTACCCCATATTTGATTTTGTGCACCCATACTTGTTACAGTTCGATTATGAGCACCCACTTGACACTTGTGCATTATTTGACATGACCTGATACACTACTTGACATGACCTGATACGTGAACACCACCTGACATGACCTGATGTACCACAGCGTGACATATTACCTGATCTTGTTACTAATGCCGACAATCTTGGCATGTTGTCCCTACGGACATTTCCTGTTGTCTATACAGACAAACATGTACCTGCTTGATCCTGTGTTAGTATTAGCTCCAGATTTATCAATACCTGACTTACACACATAACTTGGGGTTATGGGGAAATCAAGAATGTATCCGAACGTAACTCAAAGGGCTATTACACCTTGTTACCGTGGTCCCGTGGGGTTGAACGGGACATAGACTCACAGTCTATTACATCTTGTGTCACGACCCGAAAGAGCACGTGACTGGCCCTTGAACCATATGAAGTCTATAGGACCCCATCTGATCCAAGTAAGCCAAAAGCCCAGAAATCTAAAACCATTTAAAAAGTAAATAAGGAAAACTGGTTTTTAAGAAGTAAAGAAATCGTGTTTCAAAAATCCAAGTTTTTAAATAACTAAGCCGAATATGTATTTTTAAAATGTGTAACCTTTCCTGAAAATTTTGGCAGAGTTTCCTTTGTAAAAACTGGCCCCGAACGGGGTACAACAAGAATAATATATATGAAATGATAAAAGGCATCCCCAAGCGGGAGCTAGCTCTTCGTCAAACGACGGTCACAACCACGCAAGCAATAATAATATACAACGCCAAAGGGCGAGGATCAAAACCCAAAAAGAAACTCAAAACAGCCAGAAAACCGTAATACTACAAACGCGACTCTAAGGTCGAAATAATACAACACTGTTTTCTAAGTCTGAAGCAATATACAAGTTTTGGTTGATGGAATTCTAGATACAATAAACAATACAGGAACAATGGCGGTTCTGATACAAAAGAACCCACCTACCAACGCAAGTCACCCATATGGAAGCAGTGTGCCAGAAATGCTGCTATGGAATCTGTACGGCAAAAACCTGCAAGGACTGTGGCACAACGGGGGTGAGTTGCCAACTCGTGAATAGAAAATATCTACAAGCAGAGATCGAATGCATGACCCAACCTAGGTCAATACGATCAGATATAAATAAACCTCAATATGAATAAAGCTGAAACATGCTAAACTGGCAATGTAATCTCTATACATGAGTGTAGTGCCAAGTGCTCGTGCTAGTGCCTCAGGTAATAGCATATCATGAATGTGAGGTATGATCAATATAATCAAATCTGCATGTACGTGGATCCCGTCCACTCGTCACCCAATGACAAAACCATCATGCATGTAAATATCATCAGCATATGCATGGAAATATGAGGATATAAACCACCTGTGTCCCTCGCGACACGTCAAAATCATGGAACCGGAGTGCCCAGCATCGGCACTCGAAAATATCATGAAAACTGTGCCCAGCATCGGCACGTAAATCCTCATATATCGGGCTCCGTCAGTCCGGATCAGCCCACAGGCTCTGTCTGCGGTATCGGCCCTCGGCCCCGGCAGTACGCCATATCCATCTATCGACTCCGGTCGGTATCCTCCAGATAACCGCCAGGTCCAACAAAATCACCGGTAGGTACTCGCTGTTAGTTATATGTATGCCCTAGAGGCCATTACTGTACATTGGATGTATATTGTAGTGGATGCTGGGACATATATAGGGAGGACTTTCTTGCTCGACATGATAGTATGCTATCTGGTTACTCTTTACCTTAACGTGTATATTAATAGTCTCTCTGTTACATGTTGGTAAAGCCCTTAGGATGTGTACTTGACTATCTGGACTATGATGCGGATCATACTAGTGGGGACATGGTAGTCCATAAGTACATCCTTCAAGGTCCCTAGCCGTGGGTATATCGAGACGGGGCATCGATATACCAGAGTAGACTAGCGTATACCTTCTCGACCCATACAGATGGGCGATGGATGATCCCATATCCATTGGTGTTTGACATCAGAGATGATATACGGGTGCTCAGTGGAGACTGGGTACACTGTACGGACTCGCCGAGAACTCCCAGATGGTATTATACCTTACGTCAGATGGCAGTTCTCTAGTGACACTGGTACAAAGTAGTCTGTTGACCCGAGATCGTCATAGAGTCTTGTGTGGTTCCCACTGTGCTTTGATTTCCATCTTACCACGTCCAAGAGGGCGTGCAAAACGGTGGTTTTTGGGTACAGTCCCGAATCACATGGAGGCAATGAGCGATAGGAGGGGATTCGTCTCTCCCGGTATAGGGAGTTGATGTTGCGCTGTGTTCGATTGGCTATAACCGGAAATCCCTGGCCAGGGTTGCTGAGATTTACTGGTAAGTGTTACCAGTAGTTTCTCAAATTGTTATAGACCTCATATCGACACGACTTATCGAGCTATTGGGGTCTGACGTTTACCACCCCTAGGCGAGATATGCGACATATCAGACGATCAGACCGGACTGTACGGTAAGTGTTACTGGTTGGATTCACAGGAGTGTGAGCGGGCTTGCTCGTCGATCTTCTGATCGCTCAATACTCGGGTGGTCGTTACGTTTAGCAGACCGCTTGCGGCTTGTGGGTGTTTGATATGATCATCACCTGCTGCCGGCGTATTGACGAGTCTTTAGAGTCCTACACAGAGGTTTCCTGGCTCAATCGAAACGAAATAGGAGCGCATATGAGATATGTGCGTGACCGAGAATAATGCGTGTATGTGATACCGTATTCTATTCTCGCGATGAATGTATCGAATGGTTATATGCGATATAACCTAGTTATCGAATCGAGGGTTGATTCGATAAGCCGATACATTGGATACTAGTCGGTTATATGCGATATGACCGGATCATTGAATCAAGTGTTGATTTAATGATTTAATGCATAATTATATATTTGATATATTACTTTGCATTAACTAGTATTGGTTCACTTTAAATGGATTTTCTCACTTGGATTGTGCACATTGTATATGTGATATACTTTTGTACACAAGTTTGTATCATGTTTGATAATACATGCTCACTAGGGTTTGTGTAAAGATTAAACCATGGTTGTATATTGGTTAAGGTTTTCATTTTCTTATTCATTTATTTATTTATTTATTCTTTTTGGAAAATGAAAAGCATAAAGAGAAAATGGTGGCTAACTTTGTTTGATTTTGAAGCTTCATGAAGCTTTGACTAAGTCACCATTTTGTCTCATGCTTAACCCTAACCATTCCACTTAACCATGATTCATTCTCTACACTTAACCATGGTTTGAATATGATAAGTATTCATTTTTCTTTTGGATTTAATTAACTTATCATATTCATTTTCTTTCTTCTTCTTCTTCATGAGCAAGAAAGAAAAGCTTTCTACTTCAATGGCAACTTGAGCAATTGAGTGAGAAATCCAAATTTAAAGTGAACCCACCTCCTATTTCTTCATCCTCTACCTCTTGCCAAGTAGTATAGGGTGTTTCCTTCACAAGTTTTCATGGCTTGGTGAAGGTGGAGCTTGATCTTGTGATGCCTCGACGTAGATCATCTTCGGCATCGAAGTCGACGACCTAGCCCGCCCATTTCTCCGATGAAGCCAACGCTAGAGCCCGGGATTTGTTATGGACTGCGAGGAGACTTCATTGCGGAGCTATGGAGGTGGAGTACCGGATCTACAAAGGTTGTATTTCCGTTCTCTTAGTAAAGTAGTTTACTAGTTTCATTGTTTCGCCTATATTTCTAGTTAACGATCCGTATTAGGGTTTCTCGGCACCCGTAAAATTTGAAATTGGCATGGTTAATGCCTTGTGAGACCTCTTGAGAGTGCCTAGGAACCCTACACTCGCCACCCTGCCAGGCTCATCGTCTACTCCACGAAAAACATTTCTTGCCCCGGGGAACCATACCGGGTCCACCATGTACCCGCAATCGGCCTCATCCGCCTCCTCGAATCGGGTTTCACATGTCGCTCTCAGCACCGAGAAAACACATGGTGGACGCACTGAAATATCATATCAAGGGTAACCGGGTTTTAAAACAATTCCATATTCTCTTTTTAAAACACCCACGGTTCCCAAAACCAGAAATATCATGGACATAACATATCTCAATGCGTATAATCAGAAAGCATGACGTATGCGACATGTGAAGAAATGTAAGCAACATACACTGAATGCAACAGTACTACAGTGTAGTGACATGGCAATTATCGATGATGAAGTGTGTGAGCCGGCAAACAAGTGTACGTGGAACATACGCATCATCGATAATTGTGCTGGTGTCCTAGCAGCATGACTGAAATGTATCAACAATATAAGCGATGCAATGCAACAGCATGAATATGCGGAATCGAGTAATCACGCAATAGTAAAGAACCTGCCTCAATAATTATATCATGCAACCTTGCCTTTTGAAATAAGACGAATCAGGGCTTTTGGTAAAATAAGGGCTACGGTGTTTTAAGAAAAGACGCGTCGTTTGAAAATATCCGTATAAACCCTTTTTTCTCTATCTTTAAAATATCCCCGATTCGTTAGTTTTGAAATAGGTATGACTCGGGTCTAGCCTAACGCCTACTAGGCGAACTACGAACCCAACAATCAAGCCAATCGAGAGGGGTATGAAAACCACCTAAATCTGAGTCGATATCACACTATCTCATCGCATGACAGGTATCACTACCATCATATCGCATCTCCAATACGAACTCTGTCATGTCGCCAAATCTCACGGTCTCAATCGCATCTCATCGACTCATCTCAATCCCACGTATCATCCTCAAAACTCGTATATGAACACATAGTCCCATACCCATGTGTAGATATACACACCATCATAAGCGCACAGATAAATGAAAGAATGCATACAAGTATATGTGTATATGTATGTGTATGTGTGCAACCCCTACTCTAGGGTTTCGCACTATACTAAACCAATACATTCTTATCACCAATAGTACCATTATCACCATCAATAATCCCAACAACACATAATAAATATATGTGTGTATACGTATTCGTATACATCACCACGGACTGCGGGGGTGCTATACGCCATCCACCCGACTTCTCCCCGTAGATATAAATCTACTCACCTTGCTTCTCATGTGTCGGTGCCGATGTCGCCATCTTCATCTTCTTTGCCTCACATCTCGTAGGGTACCTACAAGGATATCACAAACGCTAAAGCACATGAAAATCACATCGGAAACCAAAACGGCACACGCTACGCCTATAGGTAAAACCCTATAACCTCGCATGCAAACACTATCAATATCCACTTGTCGTTGACGTCCAAACGCCACCCGACAGGAACGAAACACCAAATACCAAAATCCATACTAACACAAGTCGTAAACCATGCACCAACATAGGAAAAATCAACCCAGATTTCACCCTAGATGGAATCAGTCAAAACTAAACATACCCAGGGTCAAGAATATAGGAAATGGGGCCATGCACAAAAATCGAGGCAATTCCCTCCTGCTCTGGCCGCAATTTGCGGCCAGAAGGAATTAATTGGCGGCCTCAGTTTGGAGTTGGGGGCTAGGGTTTGGTGTGGTGGTTCCATGGTGCCTGCACATCTCACTGTCAACTCAGTTTTATTTTTGGGGTCTCGGGGTAATAGCAGATTACACAAAACACTTCCAGATTTACAGTTTTCCCCGATATCGATTCCATAATTCCGTATTCTGGTTTCAAGTTCAGGTTCGGGTCCAAATTAGCATCACACAAGGGATTCTAAGGTCACCACAATCCTCAATTTTATCTTTGATTTCAGTTTTACCCTAAACCCTAACTTGAATTCTCTAAAGTCTACAAACAACACAATATCGATATGAAACTAGAATAGATGCACAAGGAAATGAAATACTACTCTAATAGGTGCAGAAATTACCTCCTTTGGCAACTCAAGAAAATTCTTGAGTTGCTCAAAGTTCTCCAAATCCAATCTTGCTAGGTTCAATGTGTAGCTAGTGAGCTTGGGAGTAAGTTTTGTGAAGTGGGAATGGGGTTTTGGCTTTGTTTTCATGGTGGATCTAGGGTTTTAGTGAAGAGGGTGAGAGAGGGAGAGGGAGCAGCAGCAGCTCCAACAAGGGGAGGGAGAGAAAATGAGAAGGGAAATGATAGGGGGCATGGGTCAAAAGAGGTGAAGGTTGACTTGGTCCCTTTCTCTCTCTCATCATACTACTTTTTCTTTTCTTTTCATCACTTGAATAGTAGACCCAAAAGAAAAGCCATGGTAGAAATGCACAAGCAACACAAGTGTAGAAAATGATATGTGAACATTTTTGCACAAAAATGCTAAAAATCCAATTAGCGATTCTTAATCGCGATTAGCACTAAATTAGCATATAACTAATCTTAAAAACTTTAAAATGGAATAATTCCATAAAATACCTTATTTTAGAATTTTCCATAATTTTTCCCCATTTATTTGTATTTAATTATACCAGAATATTAAAATATTCATTAAAATAATATTAAATTATAAAATTTCCCAAAAATCATATTTTATTATTTTGGAAACGTTACATCTTGTTACCGTGGTCCCGTTGGGTTGAATGGGACATAGACTCACCGTCTATTATATCGTGTTACCAAGGTCCCGTGGGGTTGAACGGGGCATAGACCGATGGGTTACGATGAAGATTACATTAATTGATTTCGAATAACTTTAGAGTAGATAACCCTATAGCACAGTTTAGATTACTCACTGCACTTCACCTGTTTATGTCATGTTCACTGATCTATATTCATGTTACGTTTTACTTGTTGCTAAGGACTTGTTACTGTTCATACTTCATGCCTGCATATATTTCATTATATCCTGCTTGCCTTGAATTATTGATATTATGACGCACTGATGTCTGGGTTTTGCATGGCCCAGATCCCTTATCCTTATCGCAGGCTGTCCAGGAGTACTTTGATAAACAGGTCGAGCAGTGAGGACCTGTTATTAGTTGGTTTAGTTTCCTTTCAGTATTTTCATTTCTGATGTGAGCCCGCATTATGGGACGTACATTCCAGTCTATTATTGTATTGAATCATTTTTGCTTCCGCATTATTTTATTCTTGACTCGTTATTCTGGCTCATAGACATGTATTAGACAGTTGTTTATTATTGTTCTTGATATCTCTACAGCTATAATGTAACTGTGGAGGGATATTTCCTATCCACAGGTAGCATGGTTGGCTATGTCACGTGCCTATCTTAGCATACTCTGGGAAGCGGGGCATGACAGGGTTTGTTTGGTATCAGAGCACCATAGGATTTAGGTTAATCGGGTTTGATTCTTTTTGTAATTGGGTATTGGACCCAATACATGAATCAGAATACCCGTGATTAGGAACATGTCCTGCCACTTTACCATCTTGCCATTCTTGAATCTTAACTTCCTCCTGATTCTTACCTTGACGATATGCAAACCTCTTTGCATCTCGACTTGAAACTTTAGTTTCCTATTGTTTATCTCTAGAATTTAGGTGATTTGAGTAGAGTTATGTGATTGTAGCTATGTACCGCGGCATGGTTACAATGCGGTGCTCTATTTGAGTAACTTGGAGTTCTAGTCTTGATCCATATCCTTGATCTATAATCCTTTCGGTGTTTTGGTTTCAGGAACATGGCAGACAGAAATCTGAAAACTTACCAGAGGCGTGTTGATGAAGCCGCTTTGCTTGGAGTAATTCGTGAGGTGCTGGAGAACCAGAAACGGCAGACCGAGCTGAACCAGCAGCAAGCCGAAGCTTTTCAGGAAGGTTTGCGGACCGTCCAGCAGTCCGTAAACAATGTTGTGGCCAAACCAGTTGATTGTATGGGTACCATGGAGGATTTCAGGAGACTTGGTCCATCCGTCTTTACTGGTCTGGAAGGGCCGTTGCCAGCAGAGCAGTGGCTGGTTGATACGGAGAATTTGCTCGTTGCGGCACGGATCCCAGAGGACAAGAGAGCGGATATGGTATGCATCCAATTAGTGGACTATGCCCGTGAATGGTGGCTTGTGGAAGAGACCCGCTTGCCCAAGCCGATCAGTTGGGCGGATTTTTCGAAGAGTTTCTTAGGGAAGTTCTTCCCGCAGACTGCACGGGAGGAAATGGAAGAAAAGTTTATCAGTTTGAAGTAGAACGGCGTACCCATGGATGTACATGCAGCTGAGTGGACACGGCTCAGTAGATTCGCTAGACCTTTGGTTGCCAACGATGCTAATAGGGCAAGGAGGTTCATGCGTAGTTTGGACGTGGAAATCCAGAGGCGCATCATATCTCTGGGATTGACCACTTTCTCGCAAGTGCTTACAACAGTTCGAGAGCAGCAGAGCCTATCTATGAAGACTGGGGGTACGCAACAGCAAGCAGTGGCAGTACAGAAGCCAGCGTTTACACCAAACCGAGCGCATACACGTAGAGGTATTCCGGTGAATAGACGTGGTGTTTTACCTATAAAGAAGCCCGTCGAAACCGTGCAGAAAGGAAGAAAAATGTGCGACTACTGCCAACGATCGGACTCTTATGGAAGGATTGTCGAAGAAGACTTGGACTTTGCCTTGTTTGTGGATCGACTAATCATAGCGTTGATACTTGTCCGTCGAAGCTTCGATTGAAGGATGATGTCCAGAGGCCACCGCAGAAGCAGTTTCAAGGACAGAAGCAGCTGACTCAGGGACCCAATCAAGCTCGAGCCTTTACCCTGACGGCTGAAGATGCCAAAGCTTCAGAGAAAGTTGTTTCAGGTATCCTACTTGTTCATGGTTTTCCCGCATTAGCGTTATTCGATTCTGGTGCATCCCACTATTTTATGTCGTCCAAGTTTATTGTTGCACACTCGATTCCTTGCACGAACTTATCTAGTTGTTGGGACATACACACTGGGAATGGGAAGATCATAGCTAGTTGAGAATGTAAGGATTGTTCAGTTGTTGTTTGCGGACGGGAGTTATTTGCAGATTTCTTAGTGATTGATACCGGCAGTTATGAAGTTGTCTTGGGAATGGATTTTCTCGGCACATTCCACGCTCACATTGATTGTAGGGCAGTGAAAGTGATTTTCCAGATTCCCGGACATCCGGAGTTCGTTTTTACTTGAGGTAGCAGTTCTGTCGGGCCAGTCAAGTTTAGGGCTAGGCCGACAAATAATGTTCTTTCGTCGATGGAAGTTGATAAAGAAGAAGCGCCAGCGGTAGTTCGAGATTTCATGGACGTGTTCGAGGACATCTCAGGTTTACCGCCAAAACGAGATGTGGAGTTCGCGATCGATCTTATTCCTGGTGCAGCGCCAATCTCTAAGGCGTACTATCCAATGGCACCAGTGGAGTTGGAAGAAGTCAAGAAGCAGGTTGCCGAATTACTTGAGAAGAGTTGGATTCACAGCAGCAATTCACCTTGGGGAGCTCCAGTTCTTCTAGTCAAGAAGAAAGATGGCACAAAGAGGTTGTGCATCGATTATCGAGAATTAAACCGGGTGACTATTAAGAACAAGTACCCGATCCCTCGCATTGGCGAATTATTCGAGCAGTTTAGTGGCGCAAGGGTATTCTCGAAGCTGGATTTGCGATCCAGATATCATCAGGTCCGAGTTAAATCAGAGGATATTTGCAAGACTGCGTTCCGAACATGGTATGGACATTACGAGTATTTAGTGATGCTCTTCGGAGTAACGAATACACCGGCAATATTTATGGACTTGATGAACCGAATCTTTTCACCATTCTTGGACCAGTTTATAGTAGTGTTCATTGATGATATTCTGGTCTACTCAAAGAGTATTGAAGAGCATGCAGAACACTTGAAGATCGCACTGCAGACATTGAGGCAAGAAAGATTGTATGCAAAGATGAGCAAGTGTGAGTTTTGGCTTGAAGAAGTGAAGTTTTTTGGGCATGTCGTGTCCGGAGATGGAATCGCCGTTGATCCCGAAAAGATTGCAGCAGTTCGAGATTGGCCGATTCCGAAGAACGTTGCAGAGACCAGAAGCTTTCTTGGACTTGCCGGGTATTACAGAAGGTTCGTGAAGAATTTTGCTCATTTGGCTGAGCCTCTGACCAAGCTTACGCGTAAGGAAGTACCATTCATATGGACGGATAAGTGTGCGTCAGCTTTTGAGGCATTGAAGCAGGAATAGATAACCGCTCCTATTTTGACCGTACCAGACAGTTCCAGAGGATTGGTGATTCACAGCGACGCGTCTGGGAAAGGATTGGGATGTGTTTTGATGCAGCATGTGAAGGTTATAGCTTACATATCAAGACAGTTGAAGACCCATGAAAAGAATTACCCAACTCATGATTGGAGCTAGCAGCTGTGATTTTCGCTTTGAATATTTGGAGACACTACTTATTAGGAAAAAGGGTCAAAGTATTCACCGATCACAAAAGCCTGAAGTATGTGTTCACACAGAAGGAGCTTAATATGAGGCAGCGTAGATGGTTGGAGCTGATGGCTGACAACGATCTTGATCTTAAATACCATCTGGGGAAAGTTAATGGTGTGCCGGATGCACTTAGTCGGTTGTCAGCAATTCAGATGTTGACTGCACAAAAGGAACTTATTGAAGATTTTCGAAGATTCGATTTGGAGATTGTGCTACCGCATTCTTCGGGACAGCTGATGCAGCTGCAAGTACAATCATCGTTGATCGAGAATATTAAAGCAACGCAATTGCAGGACCCAAGATTGCAGAAGTTTCGAGAACAGGTTGAAGCTGGACTTCGAACGGACTTGTTGATTCATGAAGATGGTTCCAATATGGTAGCCGTTTGTGTGTGCCAAAAGGAGATATTCGTGAAGAAATTATGAAGGAGGCGCACAGTTCCGCATATTTCGTACATCCAGGAGGCACGAAGATATACCAAGATCTACGACATCATTTCTGGTGGGAAGGCATGAAACGGGAGATTTCCCGCTTTGTAGCGAAGTGCTTGGTGTGTCAGCAAGTTAAGGCTGAATATCAAAGGGTTGCTGGTTTATTGCAACCACTTCCGATTCCTTAATGGAAGTGGGAACATATAACCATGGATTTCGTGACAGCTTTACCGCTGAGTCTAAAGGGCAACAATGCAATTTGGGTGATTATTGATCAATTGACCAAGGCAGCTCATTTCATACCATTTCGAGTTGGCCAATCAACGGAAGCATTGGCAGAACGGTATATGCAGGAGATTGTAAGATTGCATGGAGTACCGGTGAGCATCGTGCTCGACCGTGACACCCGTTTCTTATCACACTTCTGGAGGAGATTACAGGAAAGTTTGGGGACTCGATTGAAGTTTAATACAGCTTATCATCCTCAGACAGATGGCCAGTCGGAGAGAACGATCCAAACTCTTGAAGACATGTTGAGAGCTTGCATGTTAGACTTCAAGGGTTCATGGGAGGATCATCTACACTTGGTGGAGTTTTCTAACAATAACAGTTTTCAGGCGACTATTCAGATGGCTCCATTCAAAGCATTATATGGTCGCAAGTGTCGTTCACCTGTTTGTTGGGATGAAGTTGGAGAATGAAGATTGTTAGGACTGGATTTGGTAGTGCAAACAGTTGAGAAAATTAATACTATCCGGAATCACATGAAGGCAGCACAAGATCGGCAGAAGAGTTGGGCCGACACATCGAGAAGACCTCTAAAGTTCGCTGTTGGTGATCCGGTATTCTTGGAGATATCACCGACTAGAGAAGTGATTCGTTTTGGGAGTTGAGGCAAGCTTAGTCCTCGATTCGTTGGGCCTTTCGAGATTTTGGAGCGTGTTGGAGAAGTGGCGCATCGATTGGCTTTACCGCAATCTTTGGCGAATGTTCATGACGTGTTTCACGTATCTCAACTCTGTAAGTATGTTCGAGATAAAACACACGTGTTGGATCATTCGGAGCTGACTGTACGAGAAGATTTAACCTTTGAGGAACGACCGATGTCGATTGTGGATCGAAGGGAAAAGGTTCTTAAGAACAAGGTTATCCCTCTCGTACTTGTTTTTTGGGGAAATAGCTCACATGGAGAATCAACTTGGGAACGAGAAGATGAAATCCGACAGAAGTTTCCACATCTATTCTTGTCGTTTCTGGATTGTTTATCCTTTCTTGTTCTTGGAATTTCGAGGACGAAATTCTTTTTATAGTTGGGTATAATGTAACAACCTAGTTCATTTATATCAATTACAGTTCTCGTATTTTCTTATATGTGGTATTTCTTGATTTATCATGTTTTGGGTACGAATAGTATTTTGACATTTTACATTGCATTCGACCCGACCCGCTTGCTTGGAACCTGTTTGATTCATATTTATGAATTATCTTGACTTGTTACATAGACATGTGCATTTTCATAAATACTGCAGACTGGCATTTTATTTGGCATTGCATCTTTTGCCTTATAACATTTTAAGTCACATAAAATAATTTAAAATTTCATAACATGGCCTGCATGATACCCCTAACCTTGTGGTAGCATCCGCGTATCTTGTTCTCGTCCCGTTCAGTGAAAACGGACGTGTTTGGATGGCTACGCACATGTATGTACATCCGTTCTTCGGGGTATGCATTTTCGTTACCTGAGCATTCATTTTGAAATTAGGAAGTCGCATATATTTTTCTAATTTTAAATTTGAAATTTTAGCCCCGACCCGGGCGCGTTTTGAAATATTTTGTATTCCGCCAAAAATTCAAATTATTTAAATATTTAATTTTCCTTAACCGTTCAAATTTTTAAAACTGAAAACAAAATTTAAATAACTAACCTAAATCTTCTTAAATAAAATCTTAACTACAAAACTCTCTCTCTCTCTCTCTTCACTTACCTGGCCCCACTCCCTTTCCTTCCTCTCTCTTCCCTTTCTCTCTTCTCTCTCCTTCACACGCAGACCCCACATCTCTCTCTCCCCCCACAAAACTCCAATTTTCTTTCTCCTCTTCTCTTTCTCTCCTCCCTCACCTTCTCTATCTCTCTCCTCTCAATCCTCACTCTCTCTCCTCTCGCAATCTCTGTAGCAGATCCCATCACCTCCCAAAGATCTCGTCACCTCCCTCCTTTATTTCCCTCTCTTCTCCATTATAAAACCCATACCCTTCTCTTTAACCCATCATCTTTTCTCAAACCCTAACCCGAAGCCCATCACCTTAACTCCCTCAACAGAGCCCTCACCTCCTTCTCGCCAACTCCTTCCTCCCTCGTTAACCCCGAGCACCCCTGCAACACCCTACACACACCTTGCAATACATCGAACCCATCACCGGTGATCCCTCATCTCACCGCCGACCACCTCACTCATCGCCGTCTCCTTCTTCCACCTCTCCTATCTCCCCTCTGCTCTCCCTATCTCCTCTGTTCTCCAACCCTGCACCAACACCCAGCAAACAAAACCCTAGCCGAAACCCTAGCAACCACCCTATCGCCGGAGCTCCGATCACCCCCTCGACACCATCTCATCTCCCTGAATCCACAGCAACCACAGTGAGCAATCCCTCTTCTCTTCTTCTTCTTCCCTTCCTTCTTTCTTGCTTTCTTTCTTTCTTTTCTTTATTTCTTTAAAGATTTGATTTCTTTGTTGCCGTAGTTCGCCGGAGCCGGGATCATCGTCGACGATCCGAGCGACCTAAAAGAAGTGCTTTGCTTGCATGATCACCCTCGTATGTTGTTTAGACCCGTTCCATGTACCGTGCGCGTGTCGTGACATTTCGCCGACGTAGGACGTTCCGTACACATCCGTTCTTGTTCCGTCTAGGCAAGTTAATCTTGCTACATGCTATATAACTCATTATATACCTATTTAAATAAATATCACACCTGTATTTTAAATCAAGCATCCCATGTTACATATTATAGCTTTACGACGTTCCGTTTACATCTGTATAGTGCATTCCAAATCTAGGGCATGCAAACCAATCTTAAATACATGCTACATTACTTTAGACGCATCTATTTTAACAAATGGAATATCTGTATTCTAAATCATGCACCCCATGTTTAGTTTTATAACTTTCGATGTTCCGTTTGCATCCATTCATATCATTTCAGATCTAGGTCATGAAAACTTATCTTGTTACATACTATATTACAACATACTGCACCCAATGGAATATTTACATCACATATTGCTTAGTTGTACATCCCACATTACCATTTTATAATTTTACTGATCTCGGATACCCGTTTGCATCCATCTTATTTTAAATATATATATAATTGCATCCATACATCATATTAATACATAACACTCTGATATTAACACCCCATGTTTAATAAAGTGCATCCTAATTAATATTGGAAATATAAATGTAACCCTAATCGATAATTGTGCATCCATATCCTTGAATTTATATCTATTTGCATACCATATCACATTATTCCATTTTATTGTTATATTAGTACCCCATACTTGATTTTGTGCACCCATACTTGTTACAGTTCGATTATGAGCACCCACTTGACACTTGTGCATTATTTGACATGACCTGATACACTACTTGACATGACTTGATATGTGTACACCACCTGACATGACCTGATGTACCACAGCGTGACATATTACCTGATCTTGTTACTAATGCCGACAATCCTGACCTGTTGTCCCTACGGACATTTCCTGTTGTCTATACAGACAAACCTGTACCTGCTTGATCCTGTGTTGGCATTAACTCCAGATTTATCAATACCTGACCTACACACATAACTTGGGGGTATGGGGAAATCAAGAAAGTATTCGAACGTAACTCAAAGGGCTATTACATCTTGTTACCGTGGTCCAGTGGGGTTGAACGGGACATAGACCCGCAGTCTATTACATCTTGTTACCGTGGTCCCGTGGGGTTGAACGGGACATAGACCCGCCGTCTATTATATCGTGTTACCGTGGTCCTGTGGGGTTGAACGGGGCATAGACCGATGGGTTACGATGAAAATTATATTAATTGATTTCGAATAACTTTAGAGTAGATAACCCTATAGCATAGTTTAGATTACTCACTGCACATCACCTGTTTATATTCTGTTCATTGATCTATATTCATGTTACGTTTTACTTTTTACTGAGGACTTGTTACTGTTCATACTTCATGCCTACATATATTTCATTATATCCTGCTTGCCTTGAATTATTGATATTATGACGCACTGACGTCTGTGTTTTGCATGGCCCAGATCCCTTATCCTTATCGCAGGCTGTCCAGGAATACTTTGATCAACAGGCCGAGCAATGAGGACCTGTTATTAGTTGGTTTAGTTTCCTTTCAGTATTTTCATTCCTGATGTGAGCCCGCATTATGGGACGTACATTCCAGTCTATTATTGTATTGACTCATTTTTGCTTCCGCATTATTTTATTCTTGACTCGTTATTCTGGCTCATGGACATGTATTAGATAGTTGTTTATTATTGTTCTTGATATCTCTACAGCCGTAATGTGACTGTGGAGGGATATTTCTTATCCACAGGTAGCATGGTTGGCTCTGTCACGTGCCTATCTTAGCGTACTCTGGGAAGCAGGGCGTAACACACGCTATGAGCGTTTGATGGATTGCTTTTACAAATTTCTTGGACGTGCAGGTCAGCACTGTCATGACCCGAAATTTGGCACGTGACGGCCCTTAAACCACGTAACGTCCATAGGCGTAACGCAATTTAAGTAAGCCGAAAACCCAGCAATCTAAACCATCAAAAGTAGTAAGTAATAATAGCATTGTTAAAACTTTTGGAATCTCAAACAAAAATCTTTAAAGTCCAAATTTACTTCCTTTAAAATTTGGCAGGACTTCCTTTGTAAAAACTAGCCCCAAAAAGGGTACAACAAAAGATATAAGTAAAGCATCCCTAAACGGGAGCAAATCCACGCCCAAAGGCGGAAAACAACCACCCCAACAGATATATGACGCCGTAGCGAAAAAAAGAACGATATAAAGTGACAACAGCATAAAAGATATCCAAAGTCACAAAATAATATACAATATCGTCCTCACACTCGTCTCTAAGTCAATACATGAAAGTGGTAGATGGAGAGTACTAGATACAATGAATATACAAATGAGCATCATCGGATAACCGCAAAATCCACCTATAGTAAAACTGCACACAGTCAGCCATAGCGGTATCTACTGCAAAAGATAAAGCCCTGCCGCGACTACTCTGAGGAGCACCTGCAAAACACTGTGGCACAACGGGGGTGAGTTGCCAACTCGTGAATAGTAAATAACATATGCAGGTAATCGCAGGTATGCACATACTGCGATAATCTATCACATGCAAGCTAATAGCAATAAATGGCAATATGTATATGCAACAGTCATGAAAGGTACTCTATCAGGTACTACTAATACATGAAGCAATGCATATTAAATAAATGCTGAGTATGGGATAAAACATGTCATCCTCACGGAATCCTCATCGTGGCAGGACCAGAGTCCATCAAGACAATCTAAATCACAATACCAAAAGCACCGCATCCTCAAATCGGCCCTCATATCCTGTAAGTCTCATAGAACCTGAGTGTCCAACATCAACACCCGAAAACATCATGAAAACTATGCTTGTGTGTGTGTGTTTCCCTCGACAACACATCAAAATCATGGAACCTGAGTGTCCAACATCGACACTCGAAAACATCATGAAAACTAGTGTCCAGCATCGACACGTAAATACTCATCTGTCAAGTGCCGTCACCATGACTGGCTCTGATGTCATTCACGTACATCTCATGACTCCGGTCGGTATCCCCACGATAACCGCCGAATCCAAATACTATCACCGGCAGGTACTAGCCTGCCTGCCAGGCTCATCACCGTCATCTGCGGTCTTCTTGCCCCAGGGAACCATACCGAGCTCCACCATGTACCCGCACACAGCCCACTCCACTCCTCGCATCGAGTATATATCGTAAATCCCATAAACGAGAAATCTCATGGTGGACGCATCGAAATATCATATCAAGAGAAACCGGGTTTTTCAAACAATGAATAATTTCATGAACTACCACGGTCCTCAAATCCAGAAAACATCAAGTAATGAATACGAATACTTGCATAGATCGTTATGATGATATATATTATATATATGTACATATATAACAGCGTCCCATACCACTGATATATATACATATATAACAGCTTCCCATACTACTGATATATATCATCAGGAGTAAAGCATCCAGAAAACATCATATGAAATCCATATCTCAATGCGTAAATCCATGAAATATAATATATGCAACATGAAACAGTAATATGAGCATATAAAGGAAAAACCGATATTTAAATGCATCAAGTTATTAAATATAACATGTGGTTTCCAATTTCTCAAAAGTCCAATGCAACATCATATAAAGGTGGACATGTAGCTATAGCAAGGTATATGTGTAACCATGTCGGTATAGTAAGATATGTGTATCTATATATATGTGCATGTATGTATGATGCATTTCATATGCGCAATAGCATAAGAATCAATGTCTACATGTCGATGACAAAACAATACCACATAGGGGTATATGTATCTCTGGCAAGGTAATTGGGTGTACATGTATGTATGTATGCATGATGTATATGTAGCTGTAGCCAGGTAAGTGGGTGTACATGTATGTATGCATGCATGATGTACATGTAGCTGTAGCCAGGTAAGTGGGTGTACATGTATGTATGCATGCATGACGTACATGTAACTGTATCTCATATGTGTATACACCTGTCAATAATGATGGAATACCCTCTAGGTATATGTGTAGCTATGTCCATGTATGTGTATATACATGTAAATAATGATGCAATACCCTCCAGGTATATATAAGCATATAGGTATGCAAGGCATATGTGTAAGCATGTAGGTATACAGGTATGTTATATCTCATATGCACAATGGAAATCAGAATCCATACTTCAATGTCCCTAACCGATACAATATCACGTATGTATAGGTGTATTCTATTTTTCTTATACAAAATGGAAATAAGGATCATGTCTCAATGTCCCTAACCATACAATATCACATATGTATATGGGTTGTGCGTGTCATGGCAATTATCGACGGAGTGTATGTAGCATAAAATTAGTGCTCGTGCAATATGAACCGTCAATAATAGTGTTGTGTCTCATTAATACTATGTCCATATGCAATAGAAAAATGAGGTATGCAACAATGGTACACATGCACAATCAATGTCCATATACTTATAACTAATAATCATGTCATTGAATTTATCCCAGACGCATAACGCCATGCGGGCGATTCCCCTGTAGAAGTTAAATGTATTCACCGATGACCTCGAGCTAAGTAAATCCGACCACCTGCTTCCCTTTCTTCGCAGCGTCCGAAGTCCCTGCTCGCGATCCTAAAATTTCAAAAACACAACACATAAGAATAAATATCTTGCGCCGACACAAAGATAACGAAACGCAAGGATAACGTCCACAAGATAAACACTGTGTACTCAGTGCACAAAACGCGTACTATATTGGCACAACCTCAGCTAGGAACGCTGAACGATATAACCACCAAGCCTAGACCCTGATCGTACCGATCGCGCATTCACAACACAATATATATCATGGAATCTAATATATATATATAATCAAAACGCCCATTGAAACCCACGCCTAAATTTATCCGAAAATCTAGTAAGCAACTTTTAAACATATTAGCTCAAGTCTAGAGGTTTATCCAAATCTAGTGATCACAAACAACAAATAGTAGCTTACTTAATCCACACAAACCTTTACTACAATTTTAATCTTACCCATATAATATTTAGTAAAAGTTAGTTTGCAATTAAGCTTAATTAGACGATTAGCAAAAATATCATTTATCAATCTCACAACTGGGTTAAGTTTTCCAAGTCTACACATCTTGATTAACCATTTCAAACCATCAAATCCCGAACTTGATCTTTACTTCTCTTTCTAGAATTTCTAAACATGCAAATTAAAGCTTTATTTAAACATCTAATAAGCTAGCTTAATGTATTTAAACAACAACTAAAGTTTTGGGTTTGGATTTTATACCACCACTTGAATCACAAACTTGCAACAAGATCCTCAAAATAGCCTCCAAAATGCTAACTTTCATGAAGATCCATGCAAGGTTTAGGCTAAAGAATAATGTGTATGGATTTGTATTTGAGTTTATGACATTATTTGATGATTTTTGATGATTTTTAGAAGCTTGAAGAGTGAAAATGGAGGGGGGAAAAGATTGGGGCAGCAAGGGGGGTTCGGCCAAATGGTAAGGAGTAGGGAAAAGTGTGGAAATTTCTAGCTAAGTTCACAATTAATGCTCAATTAAAGCCTCTCCCGTCATGCCACCTCTTAAACCCTTTTCTTTTCTAATTAAAGTTTTCTTTTAATTCACCAAAATATCTAGATATTTTCTAGGATATTTTCAAAGATGGTTTAATGCTTAATCTTGTGATTAAGTTAGCATAGATTCACATTAGAAAAATTAACCCAATAAAAATAGTAATTACCACTAATTAAGTGCATAATTAAAAGCTTACAATAATATTTTAATTAAGGAAAAAATATTAAAGTGAACGAAAATTTCCAAGTGACCACTAAAAACCGCAAACTAGA
The DNA here is from genome assembly GCA_030015575.1 of Agapanthus africanus. Taxonomy (NCBI): domain Eukaryota; kingdom Viridiplantae; phylum Streptophyta; class Magnoliopsida; order Asparagales; family Amaryllidaceae; genus Agapanthus; species Agapanthus africanus. The sequence continues at coordinate 699,419,622 of CM057338.1, forward strand.
AATTTCCTAGTTAAATTAGGTGCAGTTATGTCTATACTGAAAAAAAGATCACTTCTACGTTTTTACGGAAAACACAACTTATTTTACCTATTAACGGAAAATTCGCCTAAACGATTTCTAAAACATTACAATCTTCCCCCCTTAAAGAAATTCGGTCCCCGAATTTAAAATTCTTACTATGCGTACCTTCAAAAAGATGAGTGCAAATCATCCACATCTCGCTCGTAGCCTCCCAAGTGATCTCCTCACTAGACGGCTACGCCAAAGAAAACCTCCACAGATGGCAATACCTTTGACCAAAATTCCTCCACCTGCCGATCCACTATAACTATCGACTGCTGGTGAACGAAAGATCGCGTCCAAATGAATGGTCTAGTGTTGAATCATGTGAGAAGGGTCATGAAGGTAATTGCGAAGTATCGACACAAGGAATACGGGGTGAATACTCAGAAATCTGGGCGGAAGTGCAAATGATAGTGTCACGACCCGAAATAGCTCGTAACTGGCACTTGAATTATATGAAGTCTATAGGAGCCCATCTAATCCAAGTAAGCCAAAAACCCAGAAATCTAAAATCATTTTAAGGAGTAAATAAGAAACTAGTTTTTAAGACGTAAGGAAAAATATGTTTTAAAAACAAGGTTTTTAAATAACTAAGCCGAATATACATTTTTGAAATCTATATTCTTTTCTGAAAACTTCGGCAGAGTTTCTTTTGTAAATACTGGCCCCGAACGGGGTACAACAAGAATAATATATATACAATGATAAAAGGCGTCCCCAAGCGAGAGTTAGATCTTCGTCAATCGACGGTCACAACCACGCAAGCAATATAATATACAACGCCAAAGGGCGAAGATCAAAACTCAAAAAAAAACTCAAAATCAACATGAAAACCATAATAGTACAACGCGCGACTCTAAGGTCGAAATAATACATAACGGATTTTCTAAGTCTGAAACAATATACAAGTTTGGTTGATGGAATTTCCAGATACAACTGAATAATACATATACAATAGTGGTTCTGATGCAAAAGAACCCACCTACCAAAGCAAATCACCCATAAAGGAAGCTGTGTGCCAGAAATGCCGCCATGAAACCTGTACGGCAAAACCTGCAAGAACTGTGGCACAACGGGGGTGAGTTGCCAACTCGTGAGTAGAAAACATCACAAAGCAGAAATCGTATGCATGACATAATACTAGGTCAATACGATCAGATATATATATAAACCTCAAATGAATAAGTCTGAAGTATGATAAGGTGGCAATGTAACATCTATACATGAGTGTAGTGCCAAGAGCTCGTACCAGTGCCTCAGGTAATAACTTATCATGAATATGAGGTATGATCAATGTAATCAATATGAATCAATGTCAACTATAACATGAAGTCTAGTAGTATGTGGATATCATCCAACTATGTAATCAATGTCTGTATGTATGTGGATCTCGTCCACGTGTCACCCAATGACAATAAACATCATGCATGAAAATATCAAAAAGCATATGCATGGAAGTATGAGGATGTAAATCAACATGTGTCGCTCGCGACATATCAAAATCATGGAACCTGAGTGTCTAGCATCGACACTCGAAAACATCATGAAAACTATGCCCATCATCGGCACGTAAATTCTCATATATCTCAGGCACCGCACACCCTGGTCGGCCCTCATATCCATCTCATGACTCCGGTCGGTATCCTCCGGTTATCCGCCGAGCCCAAATACTATCACCGGTAGGTAGTGGTCCCTCTGCCAGGGTCACCGTCTAGCTACACAACAGATCCATTCTCGCCCCGGGGTACCATACCGGGTCCACCATGTACCCGCAATCGGCCTCGTCCGCTCCTCGAATCGGGTTTCACATGTCGCTCTCAGCACCGAGAAAACACATGGTGGACGCACTGAAATATCATATTAAGGGTAACCGGGTTTTAAAACAATTACATACTCTCTTTTGAAATATCCACGGTTGCCAAATTCAGAAATATCATGGAAACAACATATCCCAATGCGTATAATCAAAAGCATGATGCATGCGACATGTAAAGGAAATGTAAGCATATCAATATATCATGCAATATGGAATAGTAATATGCACATATTGAGGGAGACCGCTCTTTTAAAATGAATCGGTTTTAAAGAGTATCTTGCGGTTCCCAAATCTCTAAATCCAACGAGAATCATCTATGTATGTGCGAATATGTATGTATGCACGTATGGGTGTACAATAGGTATGTACACAAGTATGCCATGCAAGGGATCATATCCTGAATGCAACAGTACTACAGTGTAGTGACATGGCAATTATTGATGATGAAGTGTGCGAGCCGGCAAGCAGGTGTACGTGGAACATATGCATCATCGATAATGGTGATGGTGTCCTGACAGCATGAGTTTAATATAACAATAACCATTTGCACATGCAATGCGAATAACAAGAATATGCAGGAATCAACTAATAAATGCAACGGTGACGCATCTGCATCAATATAAAAAGTCATACAGTTTGCTTTATGAAATATGACGAATCGGGGTTTTTAGTAAAATAAGGGCTACGGTGTTTCTAAGAAAAGATGCGTCTTTTGAAAATATCCGTAGAATCCCTTTACCTATCATTGAAATACTCCCGATTCGTTAGTTTTTGAAATAGGTATGACTCGGGTCTAGTCTAACATCTACAAGGTAACTACAGATGTAACTAATAAGCTAATGGAAAGGGTATGGAAACCACCTAAATCTGAGTCGATATATATATATAATAGTCGGTGATCCCGCCTCAAAGGTACCGCGTACGATACAATATTATATGACATCCTCGAGTCATGAGTGGGGATCTATCATCAATATAAAGATCGTACGGCATCCCAAAAGCTGGGTACGGGTCAATATCACATTCCTCTCATCAAATATCAGGTATCATTATCATCATATCACATATTCTGGGGTACTGATCTTAGTCTAGTACAATCGATACCATTTATATAAATATAAATGCGTGTGTGAAACACGCGTCCAAAGGCCCGCTAAAATCACATGTCGTATCCCAAATACGAATCACAATATATCACCGATCTCACGACACTATGCCCAATATCATCGACTCATCTCCAATTATCAACCACTATCCTCGTCATCTAGGTATAAGTGTAACGAATATGCATGTGTGTGATTGTGGGTGTAAGCTATTCTAGGGTTCGCAACTAGGAACTATACTAGTTTACTTCTACGCCCTAATCTAATCATAGTACACCTAATCTCATCTCAAAAATCCATGACACACAATAAGCTATCATAAATAGTATATATATACTATATTAAATATCGGACTGCGGGGGTGCTATACGCCATCCACCCGATTTCCCCCGTAGATATAATCTACTCACCTGGATCTTGCTTGCCGATGTCGATGTCGCTACCATCTTCTTCGTCGTCTCGGATCACCATGGGGGTACCTACATGTCACATGTATCGCATCGCATTAAAACCAAATCAAAACTAAAACGACACACGGAAACCAAAACGGTACGCTTAAAAGCCTATAGGTTAGAACCTATGGTTAGCCTTCGCAAAACAACCCGAAATCACTCGATATAGACGTACAAACGTCACGCGATCGAGATAAAGCACAAATATCAAAATCTGGAAATCGAAATACGGAAAACCATAACTAAATTCAAAGCGGCAACTTATAAAAGTGTTCCCAGATTTTGTCTCAGGTGAAACCAAGGTTCCAAAACAACAATAGGCTGATATATAGGGTATATATAACCTACTGAAGCAATCTGGGCCCATGCACTCACCAAGTGACCGAGCACATCCATGAAAAATCTGGCCTCCTCGGTTTTGGGAAGGAATTGGGGCCTCGAACTTGCAGGGGGGTCTCCTATGGTCTTAATTTGGTCTCTGGTATTGTTTAGTTAACTCAAAAATGTCTCAGGTCATCCCAGATTTCCCAGCACCCACTAATTACACACAAAACCGACGTGAACAGTTTCAGTTTTCCAGAAAATGGGTTTCAGGTTATATATTGTGCAAGTTCTGGGTTCAAAACATTGTAGGGGGGGTTTAAGGTCACCAAACACACCCAAGTTCACCACACTACTCAAATCAAACCCTAACCCTCTCAAGAAATGTCCAAAGTGCACAAAACTTCCCCAAATCACTTTAAAACTTGAAAAGAGGCTTTAGCAAAGGAAAAACTACACTAATTGTGAAGGAATTACCTCGTTAGGGACCCAAGAATCCCCTACAGCACCAAAATATGATTTTTCTTGGTCCAATGTGTAGCTAGAGGGCTTGTGCACAAGTTTTGTGAAGTGAGAATGGACTTTTGATGCATTTTTAGTGATGAAGTGAAGCTTGAAGATGCGGAGGGAGGAGGTGCTGCCATGGGGGTGAGAGAGGAGAAAGATGAAGAAGAAAGTGAAGGGAACAAATGGGCATGGCTCTCTTGACCCCTCACACACACTCTCTCTCTTGCCCATGCCTAAATAAAATATCATTCCTTTTTTCCTTTTCTTTTCTTTTATTTCCTTCTCTTTGCAATAGTAAGCCCAAAAGAAACCATGGTAGAAAATGCACAAGTGTAAAAAAACTGATATGTGCATGTTTTTCACAAATATGCTAAAAATCCAATTAGCGATTTTTAATCGCGATTAGCAGTAAACTAGCATATAATTAATCATAAAAACTTAAAAATGGCATAATTTGCATAAAACACCCTCTTTCTAGTAATTTCTATAATTTTCCAAATGTTTCCCTATTTATCGGTATTTAATTATACCGAAATATTAAAATATTCATTAAAAATAATATTAAATTATAAAAATTCCCAAAAAAATAATATTTTTTTTTTAAATGTTACAATCTTCACCCCTTAAAGAAATTTGGTCCCCGAATTTAAATTTAAACCCCCAAATTCTAAAACATTTCAATAAAAAGTCCAAGTCGTCGGGGTTCCGAAATCATCAATACATAAAACGCATCATAGCGCAATGCTCGCGCATGAGTAATGAGCAGATAACTCAAAATCAAAACTCCGTCTAGCATCCCGCAATCATCGGAGTCATGGTAAAGACACAAATGTCAAATCCAAAATAAAACCAATATGATATAAATCAGAACTATACATGTAGACATCAAATCTATACATGTAAATAGCTGAAGTAAATGCATGCCAAATCTTTTTAAGTCGCTGTGCGATGCGCGTAACACTGCACAGTGACGAACGTCTATTTTAATAAAATAACCATATCCGTATATATCCTTTGTTTAATATGTACGTTACGCCGTTTTGAAAACAATTTAGAAAGGTTTCCTTATTTTTAAACGTTTCGTGCCATATCAGACACGTAGGTAAATACTGAGACTATAGCTCTCTTTTTTTGGAAATCCTTTCGATAACTATCAATGCATGCAAAAGTATATCCAGGCACTGTCCTCTGACTAGTCCTGCTCAGTATGAAAACAAATAGCAAATATCATAAAAACGTACTGGTCCATAAGGAATAAATCACAAAAATGTATATAAGAATACCTTGTACGTCTGGTGCGCACGAAAATCAAAATCCATATATGTGCCATACATGTGCACAGAAACATCATCTAGGTGCAACGGGTGTGCACGAAACATCTGTCATAGGCAACGTATGTGCCTGACAGCAAAATCAGGTGCATCTGACATGCATGAAGAAATCCCGATTTAGTGCATCTGGTGTGCACCAAAATCGTATTTCAAAACATGCGCTCATCACGCGCTAAAATCTAAACCAAAACACTAAAAGTGCATGAAAACTATGCTAGAAGTGTAAATCAAATCAACGGCATAAAATAGGCATGAAATCCCAATCAATACCTCAAGCGTAATAACTATGCGTAAAATATAAATACCCAGTAGGTGCAACCATGGTGCACGAAAAAAGAAATCATGGAACTCAACCATCAAGACCAAATCATGCAAACAGATCTCCCAAAATACCAAAATCCAAGATGACGGATACGTGATAATCGAATCACAAAATCACAAATCATAAATACCGTCATCAGTATATCCTCCTTCAAGGTCGAGAAGGTATCGGTGCATCCCACGCTAGCAGCGCAAGATATCTACTTGCCTCTTGCTCACGGTCTGGCATCCTCTGTTTCTGGGTCCTTATCTTCTCTGCGGATTACCTATCTCGCAATCAATCGGCTCATCGGCCCTATCGGGTGTGCTAATGGGGACGATTCCGTTCTAGCACTTCTCTGGTCATCTGTGTCCTCAGCACAGCATATTCCTCGGAAACTGGTTGCATCCCAACGCCTCTGCATGCGTATCGCATCTCTGATGTCAGCGGAGTGGAACGTCATCTCGTCGAAATCTCATGCGAACACTTTACTCCACTGGTTCCAATGTCGACTGATTCGGACTCGTATCATCGTGGCTGCATGGACTGTGCTCCAACGGCTATACTCGTATCTGGAGTCTCCCAAGCAGTGTATCCCATCACATGGCATCCGAATGAAGTCGAAGCATTCGATCGATTCGTCAAAACCTCATAATCCCCCAAGAGATCAACATCTTGGGTACAGTTTAATAGTATCGAGTATATACCACAGCATCAGTGGTCCAGCCGTAGAAGAGCAAACCCAAGCCTCACTAATGGCGACGTGGAACTCCCGTAAATCCTAAGGTTCAAAGGCTTTCACACGGTCATTATGTCGAGTTAGGGTTTCATTCTTCTAGAGGGTCCATAGAATCGCATACACGTCTTTCCGAATACTTTAAACTTGGAATATGGGCTCCTGACATTCGATCGTCTCTATCGACTACCAACGAACCTGCGTGAAGTCGTCTCTAGCTGGAATCAATCAATCCGATGACCTCGCATCGGGGTAAGCGAACGAACCACCTGTCCTAGTCATTCATCCTCGGGTGACTAGCGACCTTCCATCATATCCCTAAGTATATACTCATGTTGCAGTAGCTCCAATCATCTGGGCGATATCTCGTCATTTGCAGCAACAACTGGCTCATTCGTCTGTACGCTGAACAGAGCCTCAATCATCATGAATAAACCATATATCAATAGTCATCACGTTCTGGCTGGCCTCTACCAGTAGCCTGATCCTCTGGTGCCAATCAGCACATCCGAGAAATCTCGTAAAAGCGATCTGTCAAACGCTCATGGCACGAAAACACAGTAAGACGACGCCTCTATATGTAATCGTATGTCCCTAGAATCACGCCCTAGTCAGTCCTCGTCCGTGATGAGCTCATGCTGACGGAACACTAGCCGTAGCTCTCTCTGCCCGATCGTAGCAGCAAAATCATAACCAGTATCGATGAGGATAGATCAGGAATGAATATAATACTGTATAAGGAAATGTACATCCTAAGGTTCCTTAAGCGGAGTGGCGTGTCGTAAGTATGCCGCGGAACATACACACGGTACGTCACTCTACTGAAGTCACCTACTCCATCAACCAAGGGTCATCCTACGTGACGAAAGTTCGGGTATAATACCCCCTCGACTAAGTCTAAGTTCCGTAAGGTCAAGCCTAAGTTCCGTATATATATAAACGCTCTAAGCTCTACATAGTCAAACTTAGACTCGAACCAAGGTTAACCTAGCGCTTTGATACCAACTTTGTCATGACCCTAAATAGCTCGTGACTGGCACTTGTATCATATGAAGTCTATAGGACCCCATCTAATCCAAGTAAGCCAAAAACCCAGAAATCTAAAACCATTTTAAGGAGTAAATAAGAAACTAGTTTTTAAGAAGTAAGGAAAAATATGTTTTAAAAACAAGGTTTTTAAATAAGTAAGCTGAATATGCATTTTTGAAATCTATATTCTTTTCTGAAAATTTCGGCAGAGTTTCTTTTGTAAATACTGGTCCCGAACAGGATACAACAAGAATAATATATATGCAATGATAAAAGGCATCCCCAAGCGGGAGCTAGCTCTTCGTCAATCGACGGTCACAACCACGCAAGCAAAATAATATACAACGCCAAAGGGTGAGGATCAAAACTCAAAAAAAAAAAAAGAAACTCAAAATCAACATGAAAACCATAATACTACAACGCGCGACTCTATGGTCGAAATAATAAATAAAGGATTTTCTAAGTCTGAAACAATATACAAGTTTGGTTGATGGAATTTCTAGATACAACTGAATAATACATATACAATGGTGGTTCTGATGCAAAAGAACCCACCTACCAAAGCAAATCACCCATAAAGGAAGCTGTGTGCTAGAAATGCCGCCATGGAACCTGTACGGCAAAACCTGCAAGAACTGTGGCACAACGGGGGTGAGTTGCCAACTCGTGAGTAGAAAACATCACAGAGCAGAAATCGTATGCATGACATAATCCTAGGTCAATACAATCAGATATATATATATATAAATCTCAAATGAATAAGTCTGAAGTATGATAAGGTGGCAATGTAACATCTATACATGAGTGCAGTGCCAAGAGCTCGTGCCAGTGCCTCAGGTAATAACATATCATGAATATGAGGTATGATCAATGTAATCAATATGAATCAATGTCAACTATAACATGTGTTAGTTGTATGTATGCCCTAGAGGCCAGTATTGTATAGATGATGTATATTATATTGGATGCTTGGACATATATAGAGATGACTTTCTTGCTCAATATGATAGTATGCTATCTGGTTACTCTTTATCTTAACATGTACACTTGTCTCTTTAAACTGTCTTATAGTTACATGTTGGTAAAGCCCTTAGGATGTGTACTTGACTACCTGGACTATGATGCAGATCATACTAGTGGGGACATGGTAGTCCATAGGTACATCCTTCAAGGTCCCTAGTCGTGGGTGTATCGAGACGGGGCATCGATATAACAGTGTAGACTAGCGTAAACGCTTCTCGACCCATGAGATGGGTGATGGATGATCCCACATCCATTGGTGTTTGACATCAGAGATGGTATACGGGTGCTCAGTGGAGACTGGGTACACTGGACGGACTCGCCGAGAACTCCCAGATGGTATTATACCTCACGTCAGATGGCAGTTCTCAGGTGACACTTGTGCAGGTTAGTCTGTAGACCCGAGATCGCCATAGAGTCTTGTGTGATTCCCACTGTGCTTTGATCTCCACCTTACCACATCCATGAGGGCGTACAAAACGGTGGTCTTTGGGTACAGTCCCGAGTCACATGGAGGCAATGAGCGATAGGAGGGGTTTCGTCTCTCCCGGTATTGGGGGTTGATGTTGCGCAGTGCTCGATTGGCCGTAACAGGGAAGTCCCTGGCCAGGGCTGATCAGAGATTTGCTGGTAAATGTTACCAGTAGTTTCTCGACCCGTTATGAGCCTCACATCGGCACGACTTATCGGTTATTGGGGTCTGACGTTTACCACCCCTAGACTTGATATGCGACATATCAGACGAACAGACCGGACTGTACGGTAAGTGTTACTAATTAGATTCACAGGAGTGTGAGCGGGCTAGCTCGTCGATCTTCTGATCGCTCAATACCCGGGTGGCCGTTACGTTTAGCAGACCGCTTGCGGCTTGTGGGTGATCGAGGTGATCATCATCTGCTACCGGCGTATTGACAAGTCTTTAGAGTCCTACACAGAGGTTTCCTGGCTCAAGCGAAACGAAATAGGAGCGCATATGAGATATGTGCAGGACCGAGAATAATGCGTGTATGTGATACCGTATTCCATTCTCGCGATGAATGTTTTGATTGGTTATATGCGATATAACCTAGTTATCGAATCAAAGATTGATTCTATAAGTCGATGCGTTGTATACTAGTCGGTTATGTGCGACATGACCGGATCATTGAATCAAGTGTTGATTTAATGATTTGATGTATAATTATATATTTGATATATTACTTTGCATTAACTAGTATTGGTTCATTTTAAAAGGATTTTCTCACTTGATGTGCACATTGTATATGTGATATATTTTTGTGTACACATGTTTGTATCATGTTTGATGATACATGTTAACTTGTGCTTGTGTAAAGATTAAACCATGGTTATATGAATGGTTAGGTTTTTTTTTATTTATTCATTTATTTATATTGATTATTCATTTTGGAAAGGAAAAGAAAAATGGTGGCTTTATTTGTTTCTTTCATGAAGCTTCATGAAGAGTTGAATAATTGACCATTTTTGTTTTCTTCTCTTAACCTAACCATGCACCTAACCCTAGTTTGCTCTCTACACTTCACCATGGTTAGTATATGATAAGTAATGATATTATTCTCATTTTTAATCTAACACTTATCATATTCAATCTTCATCTTCTTCTTCTTCAAAGAAAAAGCTTGACACCATTAATGGCACCTTGAGCTAAAGAGTGAGAAATCCAATTCTAAAGTGAACCCACCTCCTATTTCTTCATCCTCTACCTCTTGCCAAGTGGTTTTGGGTGTTTTCTTCACAAGTTTCACAACTTGGTGAAGTTGGAGCTTGAACTTGTGATGCCTCGACGTAGATCATCTTCGGCACGAAGCCGACGACCTAGCCCGCCCATTTCTCCGATCAAGCCGACGATTGAGTCCGGGATTCGAGATGGACAGCAAGAGGACGCCTACGTGGAGCTAAGGAAGTGCAGAAACGGATCTATAAAGGTTGTAGCCTCTCTCCTTTAGTTAAGATGTTAACTAGTTTCATATTTCGCCTAAAATTCTAGTTAACGATCCGTATTAGAGTTTCTCGGCACCCGTAAAATTTAAAATTGGCATGGTTGATGCCTTGTGAGACCTATTGAGAGTGCCTAGGAACCCTACAGTGGTATCAGAGCCTAGCTAGAGCCTTAGGCGAAGTCTATACGACGTTTGAAACCCGAACGAACCCGAAACCCTAAATCCAAAATGCTCTCTGTACATTTTCTGAAATCGTGGATTTTTGAGAATTAAAAATATGCAGAAAAATCAGAAGGTATTTCTAAGAATTACTGTGAAGTTCGAGAACCTAAATCGCTAAAGGAGCGGCGGAACCGCGGCAATAGCATGCCTATTGCGGCGGTTCCGCGGCCTGTTTGTCTCTTCAGACGATTTTGTTTACACAGTAATTCCTAGTTTTTAGTGTTTGTTTTCCTGGGAATTTTTAATTTGAACTCAAGAGTTGAGTTTTTTGGGTTGTATTGGGAGTTCGTATATTCGATCGTATTATCAAACTTTGTCTATGTGTTTTCCGGATAATTTTTGAATATGTTAAAAAGTTCGACCGGATATAAATACCCAACTTTTCCCCTGCCGGAAAATTTTCAAGTGTTGGATTTTTCCGAGATTTAAAGACGTTCTAAGTAGTGCAAGTAACGCGATGGACCCTCTAGAAGACAACATACCTTAACTCGATTATGTGACCGTCTTGAACTGCCCTTTGAACCTTCGGGTTTGAGGCAGTACGGCGTGCCACATGTGAGGCGTTGGCTTGACCCTTCTACGGCTGGACCGTTGGTACTGAGGCATGAAGTGAATGTCTTTGAACTTATTTCATGTGTTGAACGGTTTCGGGAAAACTTGGGTGTTCGAATGTTCGATCGGAAGTTTAATATTTTCTATTTATCCGGAATGGGATACAATAATTGGAATTCACAAACAGTTATGAGATAACTGAATGAATGTTATAAATCTAGCGGTTTAGTTTCATTTGATATTGAAAAGAGTTTTCGATAATGAGACTAAAATGCGGGGTTTATAACTGTTAGGCATGTGATGTCTAAGTATTTCATTTGATTAGGCATGTGATGTCTAAAGAGGTTGCGGATTCCAACTGTTGTAGTTTTACACTTTCTTTTCTGTGACTGTAAGTGTAATATGTGATATCGCCGGTTTCGTTGCTATATGTCAACGACAATTGGGATGCGCATATTTACTTACGTTGATGACATGTGATGTTATGTGTTGCTGGATATGTTATATTGGATTGTCGTGATTGAATAGCCGGGGGTTTTTATGTGAGATGAGTGTTTTTCATTTCATTCATGTAAAAACTTGTATGTAATATTCTTTTATTTGGGGCACTTCCAGGTTGCGGAAGTTGTCACCTTTTGTATATTATTTACTTTTCCGCATTAGGATAGACCCAAGGAGGGGAGCACAAGTAACCGGGTTCTAGGGTCCAGTGGGAGACCATCTCGAGGAGTCGAGTCCGGGTCTCCTAACCCTAGAATTGGTAGGGTTGCTTGCCGCTCTCGTAGGGGTCTAGGGGTGTGGGATTAGCTATTCATCACGACCGTGGAATCCGTGTTTTATACTGGCTCGTATTGAAAACACGGACGTCCTAGTATATCCAATGTTTCATATATTTCTTCTGCTGCGATATCTGTGATGTGATCATGTGATGTTCTGTGATAGATACAGTATATAGTATATATGATATATTATATAGACGTTACTTATGTTTTACACCCGCGCTAGCCCTACCCTGCTCTGTCGTTAGTTACCTAACCTAACGGTGCACGAGGGGACATCGAGGCGAATGCGGATGGCATAAGTGTACGCCGTATTTATCTGTGATGTTTAGGTATTTAAATGATGGGACTTCATTAATGTGATTAATGAAAGAAAAGAAACCTAAGATGTTGTAGAATCAAATTTTTAACAAAACATGTAGCTACAGTTCTTGCTTTGCATAGCGGTATATATGATATACCCTGCACCTTATTCGATGAGGAAAGGACCGAGATCCCTTCACCGGGAGTGACTCCTTTAGCAATAACTGGCAGATGCTACACACTCGGTTTGACTTTTGATTGCTTCTATAGTTTCTGCTTTGCACAGTGATATATATGATATATCCCGCACCTCATTCGACGAGGAAAGGGCCGACGATCCCTTCACAGGGAGTGACCCCTTTAGCAAAACTAGAAAAGCCTCAAAATCATTCCATTTCAAAACTTCATTTGATTCTACAACGATATCAAGTTCATTACGCAATAGGTTTTCAGAAAAACCTGTCGTAGCCCTCCGTCATTTCAGATAAGTCCTGTTTAGTATTCGTGCTGCGTTTGTTGACCTTGTCAAGGCACAGTGTGCGGTAGCTAACCAGTATTTATCTGCTTATGCATATGATGCAGATTGAGTTAGGGTAGTCGTACGGCCTTGTTGACCTTGTCAAGGGTCGTGCGGGTGGGTTTAATTCAATCAAGAAATGACGGGTTGAACTTGACTTACGGTCTATGGTTTGTTGACCTTGTCAAGGTCATAGATCGTTTGGGGCAAAAGCATTATCGGGAATTTCAAGTGTTGAAATTTGCAATGAGATTGCATACCTTCTATGAGATAGTTGGATCCCAATACCCACTGGGAGTAAGAGTTACTCCTGGGAGAGTTTTACACATTACAATTAGCCGATCAAGTAGGTGTCTAGAAAGGTGTCAACGGGGTTACGCCTCTGGGAAAACGAGGTTTACATTAATTAGGTTCGTGCGAAAGCACGGGGGAGCTCCCTCAAAGTACCGACACTGGCCTGGCTGAAAGATTGGCGAACTTGTAGTGTGTAATTAATCCCAGCTAGTCTTTCCTTTTAGGGTTTGAAGGAAGATTTGATAAAAACCAGTGGGAGCCATCCTGATTAGATAAGATAAAAACCAATCTGATCTTGCAAGAGCATACGCTAAAGTGTTTTCTTCTCTCTCTCTCCAGGTAGCGACCATTTCATGCCATAATAAAGATAATAATATGGATGTATTGACTGAACCCGCATGTTATACTGTGCTGGGGAACGTTGGTTCCGTTCTTTCCTATAAGAGTTATAGAACTGAACAGGATATAGGGAAATACCAGGATTCCCATGCCACCCGAATGAAGAAAGTACATGATGATGCATTTTCTTCAGGTGTGTTCGTTACAGAGAACTGTTTCTCCATTTGCTCTACGTCCTGGGTATTAGATACCGGGTCGGGATCCCATATATGTAATCAGTTACATGGGCTTAGGAAAGGTAGAGAACTTGGAGAAGGTGATAAAGATATTAGAGTTGGAAATGGTGCAATTGTTGCAGCTAAGACTGTCGGGGAATATCACCTTGTATTACCTACTGGTAATACATTGGTTCTGAACGAATGCTATTACATGCCGAACCTGATATGCAACATTATATCGGTTTCTTTATTAAGTAAAGAGGGATATAATTTTGTATTACAGGACAATGTTATGAACATTTTCCGTAACCAAAAGTTGGTTGGATCAGGCACGTTGTGCAATGGCATTTATGTTCTAAATCAATCAACAGTCCAGAGCATAACAAACACACACAAGAGGAAGAGTTCAGAACTGAACGAATCCTTCTTGTGGCATTGTAGACTGGGTCACATCAATGCGACACGACTAGCTAAATTGCATAAGGATGGATATTTGAAACCATTCGAATTTTCATCTTATGACACTTGCCAGTCATGTCTCAAAGGCAAGATGACCAAAACTCCGTTTACGGGACACGGAGAAAGAGTTACCGAACTCTTAGGACTGATACATAGTGATGTATGCGGTCCTATGTCTACACATGCCAGGGATGGTTCTTCATACTTCATTACATTCACTGACGATCTCTCTAGGTTCGGATATGTGTTCCTGATGAAACACAAATCAGAAGCTTTTGAGAAATTTAGAGAATAAAAACAAGAAGTTGAGAACCAAACCGGAAAAAGTATTAAAATCCTTCGATCTGATCGAGAAGGTGAATACTTGAGCAAAGAATTCCTGGACTTCCTAAAAGAGAATGGGATTCTCTCTCAGCTGACTCCTCCATATACACCACAGCACAACGGTGTATCAGAACGGAGGAACCGCACCCTATTAGATATGGTGCGCTCTATGATGAGCACAGCTGAGTTACCTATTTCCTTCTGGGGATATGCGCTGGAAACAGCAGCATACCTATTGAATCAAGTTCCATCTAAATCTGTACCTACCACACCATATGAGATATGGAGTGGGAAGAGGCCATATCTTAAACGAGTTAAGATATGGGGTTGTCCAGCCTATGTCAAAAGACAAAATCCGGACAAGCTCGAGGCACGGTCAGTTCTTTGCAAGTTTGTGGGATATCCAAAGAACTCATATGGATATTTTTTTCTACCACAGTGAGGAACAAAAAGTGTTTGTTGCTCAACATGCCACCTTTTTAGAAAAGGAATTCCTTGAAAAAGAAATCAGTGGCAAAGTGGTAGAGCTGGATGAAGTTCCAGATACACAAACCGTAACTGAAGATTTAGTGGAACCAGAAGATTCAGAAGCTCCAAATGAACCTCAGCCTCTCCGCCGATCTAGTAGGGTTCCTCACCAACCTGAGAGATACTACGGTTTTCTCATGGATGGTGGGAGCGAGGATTGCATCATGGAGGATGATGACCCAACTAGCTTCGAGCAGGCCATCACAAGTAGGGACTCAGTGAAATGGCTGGATGCTATGCGGTCCGAGATGGAATCCATGTACGCCAACAAAGTATGGACTTTGGATGTTGCTCCTGAAGGGGTAAAACCCATCGGGAGCAAGTGGATCTTCAAGAAAAAACTTGGTGTAGATGGGAAAGTGGAGACTTTCAAAGTTAGACTTGTAGCAAAGGGTTTTCGTCAAAGACCAGGTGTGGACTATGACGAAACCTTTTCTCCAGTGGCTATGCTTAAATCCATCCGGATCATGCTTGCCATCGCTGCATATCATGATTACGAAATCTGGCAAATGGATGTTAAGACCGCCTTTCTAAATGGTGATTTAGAAGAGTGCGTGTACATGACTCAGCCAGAGGGCTTCGTAGACAGTGGGAGCAGCGGGAAGGTGTGCAAGCTGCTTAAATCCATTTATGGATTAAAGCAAGCATCGCGGAGTTGGAACATCTGCTTTGACGTCGTTATCAAAGAGTTTGATTTCGTCAAAAACCCAGATGAACCTTGTATTTACAAGAAGGTTGCAGAGAGTAAGGTTGTCTTCCTCGTATTGTACATGGACGACATACTCTTGATAGGAAATGATATTCCTATGCTGCAATCGGTCAAGCTCTTCTTATCACAAAGATTCTCAATGAAAGATCTTGGTGATGCCTCCTGCATATTGGGAATTAGGATCTACAGAGATAGATCCAAACGGATATTGGGATTGTCCCAATCCAGGTACATTGACACCATACTAAAGAGGTTTAGTATGGAAGAATCCAAGCGTGGGAACTTGCCTACGATCTCTGGAGTTACTCTCTCCAAAGAGATGTCTCCCAAGACTGATTTGGAGAGAGCTCGCATGCAAAGGATACCCTATGCTTCAGCTGTAGGCTCTATCATGTATGCGATGCTATGTACCAGACCCGATGTTGCATACTCACTAAGTGTAGTGAGCAGGTATCAAGCTGATCCTGGAGAGAGTCACTGGACAGCTGTGAAGAGCATTCTCAAGTACTTACGAAGGACTAAAGAGATGCTCTTGGTGTATGGTAACGCAGAACTCCAAGTGGAGTCCTTTACCGATTCGAGCTTCCAGAGTGATAAGGACAACTCTAAGTCGCAGTCGGGATTTGTCTTTACCCTTTACGGAGGGGCGGTTGGCTGGAAGAGTTCCAAGCAGGAAACCATGGCAGACTCGACGATGGAGGCTGAATACATCGCTGCCAACGATGCTGCCAAAGAGGCTGTCTGGATCAAGAAGTTCATTACTAAACTTGGAGTGGTTCCATCCATTGAGCATCCAATACCTCTGTATTGCGATAACAATGGAGCGGTGGCTTTGGCCAAGGAACCCAGGTCCCATCAGAGATCCAGGCATATTCTGAGGCGGTATCACCTGATCCGGGAGATAGTTGATCGCCGGGAGATCGAGGTCAGGAGGGTTGACACGAAGAACAACACGGCGGATCCACTCACGAAGGCCATTCCCCAGATACAGTTTGAGAGACTCTTTGGGATGCTCGGTATGCGATACTACAGCAGCTGGCCCTAGTGCAAGTGGGAGATTGTTAGTTGTATGTATGCCCTAGAGGCCAGTATTGTACAGATGATGTATATTATATTGGATGCTTGGACATATATAGAGATGACTTTCTTGCTCAATATGATAGTATGCTATCTGGTTACTCTTTATCTTAACATGTACACTTGTCTCTTTAAACTGTCTTATAGTTACATGTTGGTAAAGCCCTTAGGATGTGTACTTGACTACCTGGACTGTGATGCAGATCATACTAGTGGGGACATGGTAGTCCATAGGTACATCCTTCAAGGTCCCTAGTCGTGGGTGTATCGAGACGGGGCATCGATATAACAGTGTAGACTAGCGTAAACGCTTCTCGACCCATGAGATGGGCGATGGATGATCCCACATCCATTGGTGTTTGACATCAGAGATGGTATACGGGTGCTCAGTGGAGACTGGGTACACTGGACGGACTCGCCGAGAACTCCCAGATGGTATTATACCTCACGTCAGATGGCAGTTCTCAGGTGACACTTGTGCAGGTTAGTCTGTAGACCCGAGATCGCCATAGAGTCTTGTGTGATTCCTACTGTGCTTTGATCTCCACCTTACCACGTCCATGAGGGCATCCAAAACGGTGGTCTTTGGGTACAGTCCCGAGTCACATGGAGGCAATGAGCGATAGGAGGGGTTTCGTCTCTCCCGGTATTGGGGGTTGATGTTGCGCAGTGCTCGATTGGCCGTAACAGGGAAGTCCCTGGCCAGGGCCGATCAGAGATTTGCTGGTAAGTGTTACCAGTAGTTTCTCGACCCGTTATGAGCCTCACATCGGCATGACTTATCGGTTATTGGGGTCTGAC
This sequence comes from Agapanthus africanus, assembly GCA_030015575.1. NCBI lineage: Eukaryota > Viridiplantae > Streptophyta > Magnoliopsida > Asparagales > Amaryllidaceae > Agapanthus > Agapanthus africanus. The sequence continues at coordinate 699,437,381 of CM057338.1, forward strand.
GTTTACCACCCCTAGACTTAATATGCGACATATCAGACGAACAGACCGGACTGTACGGTAAGTGTTACTGATTGGATTCACAGGAGTGTGAGCGGGCTAGCTCGTCGATCTTCTGATCGCTCAATACCCGGGTGGCCGTTACGTTTAGCAGACCGCTTGCGGCTTGTGGGTGATCGAGGTGATCATCATCTGCTACCGGCGTATTGACGAGTCTTTAGAGTCCTACACAGAGGTTTCCTGGCTCAAGCGAAACGAAATAGGAGCGCATATGAGATATGTGCAGGACCGAGAATAATGCGTGTATGTGATACCGTATTCCATTCTCGCGATGAATGTTTCGATTGGTTATATGCGATATAACCTAGTTATCGAATCAAAGATTGATTCGATAAGTCGATGCGTTGTATACTAGTCGGTTATGTGCGACATGACCGGATCATTGAATCAAGTGTTGATTTAATGATTTGATATATAATTATATATTTGATATATTACTTTGCATTAACTAGTATTGGTTCATTTTAAAAGGATTTTCTCACTTGATGTGCACATTGTATATGTGATATATTTTTGTGTACACATGTTTGTATCATGTTTGATGATACATGTTAACTTGTGCTTGTGTAAAGATTAAACCATGGTTATATGAATGGTTAGGGTTTTATTTATTTATTCATTTATTTATATTGATTATTCATTTTGGAAAGGAAAAGAAAAATGGTGGCTTTATTTGTTTCTTTTTTGAAGCTTCATGAAAAGTTGAATAATTGACCATTTTTGTTTTCTTCTCTTAACCTAACCATGCACCTAACCCTAGTTTGCTCTCTACACTTCACCATGGTTAGTATATGATAAGTAATGATATTATTCTCATTTTTAATCTAACACTTATCATATTCAATCTTCATCTTCTTCTTCTTCAAAGAAAAAGCTTGACACCATTAATGGCACCTTGAGCTAAAGAGTGAGAAATCCAATTCTAAAGTGAACCCACCTCCTATTTCTTCATCCTCTACCTCTTGCCAAGTGGTTTTGGGTGTTTTCTTCACAAGTTTCACAACTTGGTGAAGTTGGAGCTTGAACTTGTGATGCCTCGACGTAGATCATCTTCGGCACGAAGCCGACGACCTAGCCCGCCCATTTCTCCGATCAAGCCGACGATTGAGTCCGGGATTCGAGATGGACAGCGAGAGGACGCCTACGTGGAGCTAAGGAAGTGGAGAAACGGATCTACAAAGGTTGTAGCCTCTCTCCTTTAGTTAAGATGTTAACTAGTTTCGTATTTCGCCTAAAATTCTAGTTAACGATCCGTATTAGAGTTTCTCGGCACCCGTAAAATTTAAAATTGGCATGGTTGATGCCTTGTGAGACCTATTGAGAGTGCCTAGGAACCCTACAACATGAAGTCTAGTAGTATGTGGTTATCATCCAACTATGTAATCAATGTCTGTATGTATGTGGATCTCGTCCACGTGTCACCCAATGATAATAAGTATCATGCATGTAAATATCATAAAGCATATGCATGGAAGTATGAGGATGTAAATCTACATGTGTCGCTCGCGACATATCAAAATCATGGAACCTGAGTGTCTAGCATCGACACTCAAAAACATCATGAAAACCGTGCCCATCATCGGCACATAAATCCTCATATATCTCTGGCGCCGCACACCATGGTCAGCCCTCATATCCATCTCATGTCTCCGGTCGGTATCCTCCGGATATCCGCCGAGCCCAAATACTATCACCGGTAGGTAGTGATCCCTCTGCCAGGCTCACAGTCTAGCTACACAGCAGATCCATTCTCATCCCGGGGTACCATACATCCACCATGTACCCGCAATCGGCCTCGTCCGCTCCTCGAATCGGGTTTCACATGTCGCTCTCAGCACCGAGAAAACACATGGTGGACGCACTGAAATATCATATCAAGGGTAACCGGGTTTTAAAACAATTACATACTCTCTTTTGAAATATCCACGGTTCCTAAATCCAGAAATATCATGGAAACAACATATCCCAATGCGTATAATCAAAAGCATGATGCATGCGACATGTAAAGAAAATGTAAGCATATCAATATATCATGCAATATGGAATAGTAATATGCACATATTGAGGGAGACCGCTCTTTTAAAATGAATCAGTTTTAAAGAGTATCTTGCGGTTCCCAAATCTCTAAATCCAACGAGAATCATCTATGTATGTGCGAATATATATGTATGCACGTATGGGTGTACAATAGGTATGTACACAAGTATACCATGCAAGGGATCATATCCTGAATGCAACAGTTCTACAGTGTAGTAACACGGCAATTATCGATGATGAAGTATGTGAGCCGGCAAGCAGGTGTATGTGGAACATATGCATCATCGATAATGGTGATGGTGTCCTAACAGCATGAGTTTAATATAACAATAACCATTTGCACAAGCAATGCGAATAACAAGAATATGCAGGAATCAACTAATAAATGCAACGGTGACGCATCTGCATCAATATAAAAAGTCATACAGTTTGCCTTTGAAATAATACGAACAGGGGCTTTTAGTAAAATAAGGGCTACGGTGTTTCTAAGAAAATATGCGTCTTTTGAAAATATCCGTAGAATCCCTTTGCCTATCATTGAAATACTCCCGATTCGTTAGTTTTTGAAATAGGTATGACTCGGGTCTAGTCTAATATCTACAAGGTAACTACAGATGTAACTAATAAGCTAATGGAAACGGTATGGAAACCACCTAAATCTGAGTCGATATATATATATAATAGTCAGTGATCCTGCCTTAAAGGTACCGTGTACGATACAATATCATATGACATCCTCGAGTCATGAGTGGGGATCTATCATCAATATAAAGCTCGTACGGTAAATCATCGTACGGCATCCCAAAAGCTGGGTACGGGTCAATATCACATTCCTCTCATCAAATATCAGGTATCATTATCATCATATCACATACTCTGGGGTACTGATCTTAGTCTAATACAATCGATACCATCTATATAAATATAAATGCGTGTGTGAAACACGCGTCCAAAGGCCAGCTAAAATCACATGTCGTATCCCAAATACGAATCACAATATATCACCGATCTCACGGCACTATGCCCAATATCATCGACTCATCTCCAATTATCAACCACTATCCTCGTCATCTAGGTATAAGTGTAACGAATATGCATGTGTGTGAGTGTGGGTGTAAGCTATTCTAGGGTTCGCAACTAGGAACTATACTAGTTTACTTCTACGCCCTAATCTAATCATAGTACACCTAATCTCATCTCAAATATCCACGACACACAATAAGCTATCATAAATAGTATATATATACTATATTAAATATCGGACTGCGGGGGTGCTATACGCCATCCACCCGACTTCCCCCGTAGATATAATCTACTCACCTGGATCTTGCTTGCCGATGTCGATGTCGCTACCATCTTCTTCGTCGTCTCAGATCACCGTGGGGGTACCTACATGTCAAATGTATCGCATCGCATTAAAACCAAATCAAAACTAAAACGATACATGGAAACCAAAACGGTACGCTTAAAAGTCTATAGGTTAGAACCTATGGTTAGCCTTCGCAAAACAACCCGAAATCACTCGATATAGACGTACAAACGTCACGCGATCGAGATAACGCACAAATATCAAAATCTGGAAATCGAAATACGGAAAACCATAACTAAATTCAAAGCAGCAACTTATAAAAGTGTTCCCAGATTTTCTCTCAGGTGGAACCAAGGTTCCAAAACAACAATAGGGTGATATATAGGGTATATATGACCTACTGAAGCAATCTGGGCACATGCACTCACCAAGTGGCCGAGCATATCCATGAAAAATCTGGCCTCCTCGGTTTTGGGAAAGAATTAGGGCCTCGAAATTGCAGGGGGGTCTCCTATGGTCTTAATTTGGTCCCTGGTATTGTTTGGTTAACTCAAAAACGTCTCAGGTCATCCCAGATTTCCCTGCACCCACTAATTACACACAAAACCGACGTGAACAGTTTCAGTTTTCCATAAAATGGGTTTCAGGTTATATATTGTGCAAGTTCTGGGTTCAAAACATTGTGGGGGGGTTAAGGTCACCAAACACATTCAAGTTCACCACACTACTCAAATCAAACCCAAACCCTCTCAAGAAATGTCCAAAGTGCACAAAACTTCACCAAATCACTTTAAAACTTGAAAAGAGGCTTTAGCAAAGGAAAAACTACACTAATTATGAAGGAATTACCTCATTAGGGACCCAAGAATCCCCTACAGCACCAAAATGTGATTTTTCTTGGTCCAATGTGTAGCTAGAGGGCTTGTGCACAAGTTTTGTGAAGTGGGAATGGACTTTTAATTGATTTTTAGTGATGAAGTGAAGCTTGAAGATGGGGAGGGAGGAGGTGCTGCCATGGGGGTGAGAGAGGAGAAAGATGAAGAAGAAAGTGAAGGGAACAAATGGGCATGGCTCTCTCGACCCCTCACACACACTCTCTCTCGACACCTCACACACACTCTCTCTTTTGCCCATGCCTAATTAAAATATCATTCCTTTTTTCCTTTTCTTTTCTTTTATTTCCTTCTCTTTGCAATAGTAAACCCAAAAGAACCATGGTAGAAAATGCACAAGTGTAAAAAAAATGATATATGCATGTTTTGTACAAATATGCTAAAATCCGATTAGCGATTTTTAATCGCGATTAGCACTAAACTAGCATATAATTAATCATAAAAACTTAAAAATGGCATAATTCACATAAAACACCCTATTTCTAGTAATTTCTATAATTTTCCAAATTTTTCCCCATTTATCGGTATTTAATTATACCGAAATATTAAAATATTCATTAAAAATAATATTAAATTATAAAAATTCCCAAAAAATAATATTTTATTTTTTTTTTGAAATGTTACAGATAGGCAACGAAACTAACTCGCTCAAGGATCTCAAAAGGACCTACAATCTGGGACTAAGCTTCACAAAACTCAACACGCCATTCATCGGAAAAATCCGTAGGAATACATGATCTCCCACTGCGAACTCAAGTCTGCGACAATGACGGTCGGCATAAGACTTATGTCTGCACTGGGCTGCTCTCATCCTGTCCTAAACCAACTGGATCTTCTCCGAAGTCTCTTGACTAGCTGGGGTCCAAAAATCCTGCTCTCGCGGAGTCAGTCAAACAAACTGGCGATCGACACAATCTAAGATACAAATCCTAAAAAGTTGCCGTCTGAATCGTCTCCTGATAACAGTTATTGTTGGAGAATTCTATCAATGGCAAGTGGCGATCCCAACTGCCAATAAACAATTAGTACGTACGCATAAGCATATCCTTCAGAGTCTGTATAGTCCGCTCTGTCTGACCATCGGCCTACGGATGGAAAGCGGAGCTAAAGCTCAACCAGTACCCAAAGCATCCTGAAGCTTCTGCCAAAGACGGCTAGCGAACTGGGTGCCTCTATTGGATACAATACATGAAGGAAACTCCATGCAAACGCACAACTTACCAAAGAACAACTGAGCAAACTGAGCATACTGAGCATAACTGGACAGCAATCACCCAAATAGAGTCATACCCTTGACTAGACGTAGGTAGACTCACAATGAAATTCATGGAGATCTTCTCCCATTCCACTCCGGAATGGTTAAAAGTTGCAACTCTCCTGCCGGTCTCAAATGCTCAACCTTAGCTCGCTAACAAGTCAGGCACCTCAAAACGAAATCTGAAACATCACTCTTCATCCCTGCCCACCGTAACTAACTCTCAAGTCACGTTACATCTTGGTGGCACTTGGGTGAACACTGAAAGCTGACTAATGTGCCTACTCTAGGACCTCATGTCTCTACCTATCAGTATCAAGTACACACCAATGAGTCCCTAAATGTAGCACACCCTGGTCATAAATCAAGAACTCCGAATCTCTACCCAGCCGAACATGCTCAAGAATCTCAGACAAACGAGCATAGGCAGGTTGTGCCTCACGAAAACGATTAAGTAAAAGTGGACGGGCGCGGACATGAGCAAGCCGTCCCCTCAGTAGAGGCGAACTTAAGCTGTACTCAACGATCGCACAAGAACTGTAAGTCTGCAGAAGACTGTCTCTGAATTGTGCACAACTGGAACAAGCTAACCCCGGGCCTACGACTCAAAGCATCAGCTACCACGATTGCCTTGCCACGGGAAATAAAGGATCTCACAATCACAATCCTTCACAAGCTCCATTCAACGGCGCTGTCTCAAACTCAGATCCCGCTGCAGGAAGATTAAGCTCTGGTGGTCTGTGAAAATCTGACATGACTCTCCGTACAAGTAGTGTCCCCAAATCTCCAACGCATGACCACCGCGGCCATCTCTAGATCATGAGTGGGATAAACCCTACTCGTACTTCCTCTAACTGTCGGGAAGCATAAGCGATAACTCTATAATGCTACATCAGTACACAATCGAGCCCCGCTCGCGAAACATCACAATAAACGACAAAGTCTCCCAATCCAGAAAGCAAAGATAGAACTGGTGCAGACGTTAACCGAGTCTTCAACTGCTGAAAACTCAGCACGCATGCCTCAGTCTAAACAAAAGGAACCCTCTTCTTTATCAATACGGTCAACGGTGCAGCGATACTCAAGAAATCCTGCACGAAACGGCGGTAAAAACCGGCTAAGCCCAATAGCTGCGGACCTCTGTCACTGAACAGGTCTGGGCTAAAGCTGTACGGCCTCAATCTTCCTCGGGTCCATATGAATACCGTCTCCCGTAACCACATGACTTAGGAAGTCAACACAAACAAGCTTGAAAGAACACTTCGAGAATTTAGCAAACAGCTGGTACTCTCTCAATGTGTGCAAAGAAATCCTCAAGTGCTGGTCATGTTCCTCTCGACTCTTGGAAAAGACCATAATGTCATCGATAACACAACAATAAACTGGTCGATGAATGGCCTGAAAAATCTGGTTTATCACATCCATGAATGTTGCTAGGGCATTGGTAAGTCCAACGACACCACCAAAAACTCATAAAGCCCGTAGCGCGCACAAAAACAGTCTTTGGAATGCCATCATTCCGAACCCACAACCAATGATGACCTGATCCCAAATCAAACTTAGAAAAATGTCTCGCACCCTGGAGCTGATCAAAGAAATTGTCAATGAGAGGCAAAGGATAACTAATCCGTACTGTAACTCGGTTCAATTGACGATCAATCGATACACAATCTCAAACTGCCGTCCTTCTTCTTGACGAACAGAATAGGAGCTCCCCCAAAGTGGAACACTTGGGCGTATAAGCCCCCTATCTAGCAACTCTGCAGCTGATCCTTAAGCTCCCTAAGCTCCGCCGGCTTATCTGGAACAACGTCAAAAAACTCTCGCACGATAGGAACCCGGTCCAACAAATCCACTGTGGCTCCGATATCACGAATGAAAGCCAAGAATCCTCAACACCTTCTCCTCAAAAACCGACTAGCGTAAACGGATGAAATCAAGCTGTGAGGGGTGACATCACGGTCCCCCTGCCCAACAAGAACTGTCTCGCCGGGAAAATAAAACCTGACTGTTTTCTCGCGGCAGTCCACAGACGCATAGCACGTAGCTAACCAGTCCGTGCACAGGAGAACATCAAAGTCCAACATCTCTAGAAGGATCAAATCGACGGACGAACCTCTATCTCTTATCCAATTGGCACATGACCGAAACACGTGTCGCGCAACAAAAGAATCGCTAACAGGAGTAAACACAAGAAACGGTTGATCTAGCTAACACGACTCTCGGCCCAACCATGGCACGAAGTGTGTAAAACAAACGAGTGCATAGATCTTGAATTAAACAAATGTGCACATCAAAAGGACATACGAAAAAGAATACCTGAAAACTCTGCATTGGACGCCCACACGTCCCGATGAGTAGAAGCAAACACTCGTGCCTGCCATCTACCTGCAACTGGCTGTCCTCCTCCTCTGCCATCCTGTTCTCTCTGAACAAACACTCTGCGACCACGACCTCTCTGCACATAAGTCTGACGTGGATCAACAACAGGCGCAAAAGGCGACTCTTCCTGAGGTGAAAGTAGTAAGGTAACATATGGCACGGCTGCCTTTCTCTGGCGTACCAAGGTACAATTCCTGACGAGGTGATGGAAACTCCCGCACTGGAAACAACCAGACGATGACTGCTGACCCTCCTGGGATAAAAGCTAAATAACTGACCTCGTCCCAAGCCTCTGCTACTCCCGCGACCTAAACGATATCTGTCGTGGCGTCTAAACATCTGTCTCTGGGCTGATACACCTGTACGAGTCCTCCTCGGTCCTGAAACTCCCAAAGGCTCGGGAAGACGTGCCTCATCTAGTAGGGCAGCGTCCACTGTTGCTGTATACGTGACACAATGCTGTGTGCTGATAGCAAGGAATAACTGGGTAACAGGGGTGGAAACCTCCTGTCGATGTGCTCGACTGGCCTCAACCACCGATCCCATCATCTGGTGCAACTCCTGCATCTCTGCCTCAAGACTAGCGATACGATCTATCGAAGGCGGACCAATCTGCTCCTGTACAGTGAGCGTACCGTCCTGGTCAATCCTCGTCCCAAACGAGTCAACTCTGGCTCTCGCTGCCTCTCTCTGAGCCCTCATAGTCATCGGCGGCATAAAGGCTAGAAATGGAAATAGGATTCGATAAGAACACGGAAATCGAATCACAAGGATATGTATAATCATGGAAGGAATTTCAAGCAATTAGTACTAAGGTCACTTAGGCGGAGTACCGTGTCGTAAGTATGCCGCGGACATACACACACTACGTCACTCTGCTTAAGCTACCTACTCCATCATACCAAGGTCATCCTACACTCCGAAAGGTAAAACCTAGAGCTCTGATACCAACTTTATCACGACCCGAAATTTGGCACGTGACGGCCTTTAAACCACGTTGTTAGTTATATGTATGCCGTAGAGGCCATTACTGTACATACGATGTATATTGTAGTGGATGCTTGGATATATATAGGTAGGACTTTCTTGCTCGACATGATAGTATGCTATCTGGTTGCTCTTTATCTTAACATGTACTCTGATAGTCTCTATGTTACATGTTGGCAAAGCCCTTAGGATAAATACTTGACTACCAGGACTATGATGTAGATCATACTAGTGGGGACAGTGTAGTCTCCAAGTACATCCTTCAAATGTTCCTAGTCGTGGGAGTACCGAGAAAGGGCATCGATACTCCAGAGTAGACTAGCGTATGCGCTTCTTGACCTATATGATGGGCAATGGATGATCCCATATCCATTGGTGTTTGATATCAGAGAAGGTATACGGGTGCTCAGTGAAAACTGGGTACACTGGACGGACTCGCCGAGAACTACCGGATGGTATTATACCTCATGTCAGATGGCAGTTCTCTGGTGACACTGGTACAGGTTAGTCTGTAGACCCGAGATCGTCATAGAGTCTTGTGTGATTCCCACTGTACTTTGTGTTAGTTATGTATATGCCCTAGAGGCCATTGTTGTACATATGATGTATATTATAATGGATGCTTGGATATATATAGAGATGACTTTCTTGCTCGTCATGATAGTATGCTATTTGGTTTCACTTTATCTTAACATGTTGACTTGTATTGGTTTACTGTCTTACTCTCACATGTTGATAAAGCCCTTAGGATCTGTACTCGACTACTGGGACTGTGATGAGATCATACTAGTGGGGCCACGGTAGTCGATGAGTACATCCTATAACTGTTCCTAGTCGAGGGTATATCGAGACAGGGCATCGATACACCAGAGTAGACTAGCGTATACGCATCTTGACCCATATGATGGATGATGGATGATCCCATATCCATCGGTGTTTGACATCAGAGATGGTGTACGGGTGCTCAGTGGAGACTGGGTACACTGGACGGACTCGCCGAGAACTCCCAGATGGTGATATACCACACGTCAGATGGAAGTTCTCCGGTGACACTGGTACAGGGTAGTCTGTAGACCCGAGATCGTCATAGAGTCTTGTGTGATTCCCACTGTGCTTTGATTTCCACCTTACCACGTCCAAGAGGGCGTGCAAAACGGTGGCTTTTGGGTACAGTCCCGAATCACATGGAGGCAATGAGCGATAGGAGGGGATTCGTCTCTCCCGGTATAGGGAGTTGATGTTGTGCTGTGTTCGATTGGCTATAACTGGAAGTCCCTGGCCAGGGCTGATATAGAGATTTACCGGTAAGTGTTACTAGTAGTTTCTCGACCCGTTATGAGCCACACATCGACACGACTTATCGGTTACTGGGGTCTGACGTATACCACCCCTAGACTTGATATGCGACATATCAGACGAACAGACCGGACTGTACGGGAGTGTTACTGATTGGATTCACAGGAGAACACACAGGCTAGCTTGTTGATCTTCTGATCGCTCAATACCTGGGTGGCTGTTACGTTTAGCTGACCGCTTGCAGCTTGTGGGTGTTTGATATGATCATCACCTGCTACCGGCGTATTGACGATTCTTTAGAGTCCTACACAGAGGTTTCTTGGCTCAGGCGAAACGGAGTAGAGGCGCATATGTGATATGTGCAGGACCGAGAATAATGCGATATGGGATACCGTATTATATTCTCGCGATATTTAGATTTGAACCGGGTCATCGGATCAAGTGTTGATTCGATGAATCGGTACATGATATATTAGTCGGTAATATTCGATATAGCCGGATCGTCGGATCAAGTGTTGATTCGATGATTTAATGTATAATAATATATATGATATATTGTATTACATTATCTAATATTGGCTCGCTTTATTATTTCATTTTCTCACTGGATGATACATTGATATATATGCGATATATGTTAATTGTATTATTTTCTTTTGTTGCAAATAAATAATATATATGTGATATATATTATTGTGACATGATATGATTAATTGTTAAACATGTTTAAGGATGATTAATTGAGGTTAGGGTTTGATTAGGGTTAGATGCTTCATGCACCTTCTAGAAGCTTTTTCTTTTGTCATTCTTAAGATATTTTTGGATGACACATTCTTAACCCAACCAAACCCTAACTCTAGTTTATTCTCTACTAAATCTTGACCACTCATCCTTGACCATGGTTTATATATCAATCATATTCATTTCTTTCTATTCATCACAAAAGGATTAATCTTTTTATGTTTTCCATTATCATCTTCTTCTCTCTTGAAAAAAGCTTACTAGATTTTCTTTATGTGATGAATAAATATGAGAAAATGATTTAAAAAGAAAGCAAAAATACTACTCTCTCATCCTCATCTCATCTAGCCCATGAGATTAGTGTGTTCATCTCTTTAGAGTGAGAAAGCTTGAGTCTTTGCAACTTCGACGTAGATCATCGGAGATTTGGAACACTTCAAGCTAGCATGGATCATTCGAGTCGTGGAGCCTCTCATGAGTCCGGGAGATCATGGATCGCGGCAAAGGGACTTCTACTCGAAGCTTGTGAAGCGAAGGAGTGGACTACAAAGGTTGTAATCCCTCACACTTAGATAAAAGTTATCATCTTGCATGTTAAACCCTAATAATCTAGCAAAGATCCCGGCTTTGGGTTGTTCGGCACGTCTAAAATTTAATCCGGGCATATTTGATGCCTTATGAACCTTCACAAGAGTGCCTAGGAATCCAACAGTGGTATCAAAGCCTAGCTAGAGCATTAGGCGATGTGTTTACGAAGTTAAAACTCCGATCGAACCCGAAACAACAAAATTGGACCCCTCTCTGGAAATTTTTTAAATTTTGGGATTTTTCTGAATTAAAAATATGTAAAAAAATCAGCAGGGAATTCTAAGAATTACCATAAAACCCGAGCCCCCAATTCGACCAAACGGCGGTGGAACCGCGGCGCAAGCATGCTTGCGCGGCGGTTCCGCGGCGGATTAATGGATTGGCGACACGTGGCTTTTATGGTAATATCCGTAGGTGCTTGTTGATGCTTCTGGGTATTTTTAATCTGTTTCAGGTGTTGAATATTCTGGGGTTTGTTTTGTAATAGTAGACTCGATCGGAAATTTTAAATTCGTATTTCTTTCCGGATATTTAGAAACGGTTAAACTATTTGAACGGATATCATTAACTCACTGTTTCCCGGTACGGCAAACTTTCAAGTGTTGAAATTTTTTTCGGGTTTAAATCTTTCGGAAAAATTGTACAAGTTAAGCGGTGGACCCTCTAGAAGACAACAAACCTTAACTCGATTATGTGACCGTCTTGAACTGCCTTTTGAACCTTCGGGTTTGGGGCAGTACGGCGTGCCACATGTGAGGCATTGGCTTGACCCTTCTACGGCTGGATCACTGGTACTTTGACATGTTCTGGGATTATTTGAACTCTGCTCAAGAGTTGAGCACTTTGGGAAATCTTGGGTATTTGATTATCTGTTCAGAAAGTTTAATACTGTCTATTTATCTGGAATGTGATACAATATGTGGAATTCATAGAGTTAGGCATGAAATGCGGAGTATGTGATGTTTCGGATTTATGATGTCTAAAGTGATTATGAATTCCAAATATTGTAGTTTTACACTTTCTTTTCTGTGACCGTAAGTGTAATATGTGATATCGCCGGTTTCGTTGCTATATGTCAACGACAATTGGGATGCGCATATTTACTTACGTTGATGATATGAGATATTATGTGTTGCTGTGATATGTTATATTGGATCGTCGCGTTCAGAATAGCCGGGGGTTTTATGTGAGATGAGGGTTTTTATTTTCATTCATGTAAAATTCATTTGTAATGTAATATTCTTTTATTTGGGGCACTTCCAGGTTGCGGTTGCTGTCACCAGTGTATATTATTTACTTTTCCGCATTAGGTAGACCCAAGGTGGGGAGCACAAGTAACCGGGTTCAAGGGTCCAGTGGGAGGCCATCTCGAGGAGTCGAGACCGGGTCTCCTAACCCTAGAATTGGCAGTGTTACTTGCCGCTCTCGTAGGGGTCTTGGGATGTGGGTTTGGCTATTCGTCGCGACCGTGGAATCCGTGTTTTATATAGGCTCGTATTGAAAACACGGACGTCCTAGTATATCCAATATTTCATATATGTTCTTCTGCTGCAATGTTCTGTGATGAGATCATATTACTGCCTGAGACGAATGCTTATACTATATATATATACTGATATATAAATATTACTGCTTTCGTTTCTTCTGTGATGCTTAGGAAGCATAAGCTGATGGGATATTTATTAATGAGGTTAATAAAAAGAAAAGAAACCTAAAGATGTTGTAGAATCAAAACTTTATAAAAAGGGTAGCTACAGTTTTGCTTTGCACAGTGATATATATGATATATCCTGCACCTTATTCGATGGGGAAAGAGCCGACGATCCCTTCACCGGGAGTGACCTCTTTAGCGAAACTGGCAGATGCTACAAAACGCGGTGTGTCTTTTGATTGCTTTTAAAGTTTTGCTTTGCACAGCGGTATATATGATATATCCTGCACCTTATTCGATGAGGAAAGTGCCGACGATCCCTTCACCGGGAGTGACCCCTTTAGTGAAACTAAGAAATGCCTCAAAAACACTCCTTTTCAAAACTTCACTCGATTCTACAACGATATCAAGTTCATTACGCTCGGGGTTTTCTGAAAAACCTGCGTAGCCCTCCGTCATTTCAGATAGATATTATTTAGTATTCGTGCTACGTTTGTTGGCCTGCGTCAAGACGTGGTGTGCGGTAGCTAACCAGTATTTATCTGTTTATGCATATGATGCAGATTGGATTAGGGTAGTCGTGCGACTTTGTTGTCCTGTGTCAAGGGTCGTACGGGTGGGTTTAATTCAATCAAGAAATGACGGGTTGAACTTGACTAGCGTGCTATGGTTTGTTGGCCTGCGTCAAGGTCATAGATCGCTAGGGGCAAAATATTATCGGGAATTTCAAGTGTTGAAATTTGCAATGAGATTGCATACCTCCTATGAGATAGTTGGATCCCGATACCCACTGCGAGTAAGTGTTACTCCTGGGAGAGTTTTACACAGGACAATTAGTCATTCAAGTAGGTGTCTAGAAAAGTGTTAACGGGGTTACGCCTCTGGGAAAACGAGGTTTACTTTAATTAGGTCCGTGCGAAAGCACGGGGAACCTCCCTCAAAGTACCGACACTGATCTGGCTGAAAGATTGACAAAATTGTAAAGTGTAATTAATCCCGGCTAATCTTACCTTTTAGGGTTTTAAAGTAGATTTGATAAAACCAGTGGGAGACATCCTGATTAGATAAGATAATAACCAATCTAATCTTGCAAGAGCATACGCTAAAGTGTTTTCTTCTCTCTCTCTCCAGGTAGCGACTATGTCAGGCCATAATCAAGATAATAATATGGATGTATTGACTGAACCCAATTATTGTACTGAGCTAGGGAATGTTGGACCCGTTCTTTCTTATAAGAGTTATAAGACTGAACAGGAAACAGGAGAATATCTAGATTCTCACGCCGCCCAACAGAACATGCATGTTGATGCATCTTCTTTCGGTGTGTTAGTTATTGAGAACTGTTTCTCAGTTCACCCTACGTCCTGGGTATTAGATACCGGATCAGGATCCCACATATGTAAATTGTTACATGGGCTACGGAAAGGTAGAGAACTAGGAAAAGGTGATCATTCCGTTCAAGTAGGGAACGGTGCAAGTATTGTAGCCAAAGCAGTTGGCGAATATCACCTTGTATTGCCAAGTCGTAATACACTGATTCTAAATGAGTGCTATTATATACCAAACATGATGTGCAACATTATATCAGTTTCTTTATTGAGTAAAGAGGGATATAATTTTGTAGTACAGGATAATGTTATGAACATATTCCTAGATCAAAAGTTGATTGCATCAGGCTCGTTACATAATGGCATATTTATTCTAAATCAGAATACAGTGCTGAATATACAAAACACACACAAGAGGAAAAGTTCAGATATGAATGCATCCTACTTGTGGCATTGTAGACTTGGTCATATCAATGCGACACGACTGGCTAAGTTACATAAGGATGGTTATTTGAATCCGTTCGAATTATCATCTTATGATACTTGCCATTCATGTCTCAAAGGAAAAATGACCAAAGCTCCGTTTAGTGGACACGGAGAAAGAGTTACTGAACTCTTAGGACTAATACATAGTGATGTATGTGGTCCCATGTCTACGCATGCCAGGAACGGTTCTTCCTACTTCATTACATTCACTGACGATCTCTCAAGATTTGGATATGTGTTCCTGATGAAACACAAGTCTGAAGCTTTTGAGAAATTTAGAGAATATAAGCACGAAGTAGAGAACCAAACGGGCAAAAGTATTAAGATTCTTCGATCTGATCGAGGAGGCGAATACTTAAGCAATGAGTTCCTAGATTATCTGAAAGAGAATGGGATTCTCTCTCAGCTTACTCCTCCTTATACACCACAGCACAACGGTGTATCGGAGCGGAGAAATCGCACCCTATTAGATATGGTGCGCTCGATGATGAGTACAGCTGAGTTACCTATTTCCTTCTGGGGGTATGCACTGGAGACAGCTGCAGACCTATTGAATATGGTTCCTACCAAATCTTTGCCAACCACTCCATATGAGATATGGAAAGGAAAGAGACCATATCTTAATTATGTTAGGATATGGGGTTGTCCGGCATATGTGAAAACACAAAATCCGGACAAACTCGGCGCAAGGTCTATTCTGTGCAAGTTTATTGGATATCCCAAACATTCACGCGGGTATATCTTCTACCACACCGAAGAACAAAAGGTGTTTGTTTCTCGGCACGCCACCTTTTTAGAAAAGGAATTTCTTGAAAAAGAAATTAGTGGCTCTGAGGTAGAACTGGAAGAAGTTCCAGCAGAACAAACTACAACAGATGATTTAGTGGAACCAGAAGATTCAGTAGTACCCGACGAACCCCAGCCTCTCCGCCGATCTAGTAGGGTTTCTCGTCCACCTGAGAGATACTACGGTTTTCTTATTGATGGTGGAAGCGAAGATTGCATCATGGATGATGATGACCCCACTAGTTTCGAGCAGGCCATCACGAGTGGTGACTCTGTGAAATGGTTGGTTGCAATGCGATCTGAGATGGAATCCATGTACACCAATAAAGTATGGATTTTGGAAAATGCTCCTGAAGGGTTAAAACCCATTGGGAGCAAGTGGATTTTTAAAAAGAAATTTGGTGTAGATGGAAAAGTTGAGACTTTCAAAGCTAGACTTGTAGCAAAGGGTTTTCGTCAACGACCAGGTGTGGATTATGACGAAACCTTTTCTCCAGTGGCTATGCTTAAGTCCATCCGGATCTTACTTGCCATTGCTGCATACCATGACTACGAAATCTGGCAAATGGATGTTAAGACCGCCTTTCTAAACGGTGATTTAGAAGAGAGCGTGTACATGACTCAGCCAGAGGGCTTCGTAGATAGTGGGAGCAGCGGAAAGGTGTGCAAGCTGCTTAAATCCATTTATAGGTTAAAGCAAGCATCGCGGAGTTGGAACATCTGTTTTGATGTTGTAGTCAAAGAGTTTGACTTCATCAAAAATATAGATGAACCTTGTATCTATAAGAAGGTAGCAGAGGGTAAGGTTGTCTTCCTCGTATTGTACGTGGATGACATACTCTTGATTTGAAATGATATTCCTATGCTGCAATCAGTCAAGCTCTTCTTATCACAGAGATTCTCAATGAAAGATCTAGGTGATGCCTCCTGCATATTGGGAATCATGATCTATAGAGATAGATCTAAACGGATACTGGGATTGTCCCAATCCAGGTACATTGACACCATACTAAAGAGGTTTAGTATGGAAGAATCCAAGCGTGGGAACCAACCTACGATCTCTGGACTCACTCTCTCCAAAGAGATGTCTCCCAAGACTGATTTGGAGAGAGCTCGCATGCAAGGGATACCCTATGCTTCGGCAGTAGGCTCTGTCATGTATGTGATGCTATGTACCAGACCCGATGTAGCATACTCACTAAGTGTAGTGAGTCGGTATCAAGCAGATCCTGGAGAGAGTCATTGGACAGCTGTGAAGAACATTCTTAAGTACTTGCGAAGGACTAAGGAGATGTTCTTGGTATTTGGTAATGGAGAACTCCAGGTGGAGTCCTTTACCGATTCCAGCTTCCAAAGTGATAAGGACGACTCTAAGTCGCATTCGGGTTTTGTCTTTACCCTCAATGGAGTGGCGGTATGTTGGAAGAGTTCCAAACAGGATACCGTTGCAGACTCAACGATGGAGGCTGAATACATCGCTGCCAAAGAGGCTGTCTGGATCAAGAAGTTCATTACTGAACTTGGAGTGGTTCCATCCATTGAGCATCCAATACCTCTGTATTGCGATAACAATGGAGCTGTGGCTTTGGCCAAGGAACCCAGATCCCATCAGAAGTCCAGACATATTCTGAGGCGGTATCACCTGATCAGGGAGATAGTTGATCGCCGGGAGATCGAGGTCAGGAGAGTAGATACGAAGGACAACACTGCGGATCCATTCACGAAGGCTATTCCCCAGATACAGTTTGAGAGATTATTCGGGATGCTAGGTATGAGATACTACAGCAGCTGGCCTTAGTGCAAGTGGGAGATTGTTAGTTATGTATATGCCCTAGAGGCCATTGTTGTACATATGATGTATATTATAATGGATGCTTGGATATATATAGAGATGACTTTCTTGCTCGTCATGATAGTATGCTATTTGGTTTCACTTTATCTTAACATGTTAACTTGTATTGGTTTACTGTCTTACTCTCACATGTTGATAAAGCCCTTAGGATCTGTACTCGACTACTGGGACTGTGATGAGATCATACTAGTGGGGCCACGGTAGTCGATGAGTACATCCTATAACTGTTCCTAGTCGAGGGTATATCGAGACAGGGCATCGATACACCAGAGTAGACTAGCGTATACGCATCTTGACCCATATAATGGATGATGGATGATCCCATATCCATCGGTGTTTGACATCAGAGATGGTGTATGGGTGCTCAGTGGAGACTGGGTACACTGGACGGACTCGCCGAGAACTCCCAGATGGTGATATACCACACGTCAGATGGCAGTTCTCCGGTGACACTGGTACAGGGTAGTCTGTAGACCCGAGATCATCATAGAGTCTTGTGTGATTCCCACTGTGCTTTGATTTCCACCTTACCACGTCCAAGAGGGCGTGCAAAACGGTGGCTTTTGGGTACAGTCCCGAATCACATGGAGGCAATGAGCGATAGGAGGGGATTCGTCTCTCCCGGTATAGGGAGTTGATGTTGTGCTGTGTTCGATTGGCTATAACTGGAAGTCCCTGGCCAGGGCTGATATAGAGATTTACTGGTAAGTGTTACTAGTAGTTTCTCGACCCATTATGAGCCACACATCGACACGACTTATCGGTTACTGGGGTCTGACGTATACCACTCCTAGACTTGATATGCGACATATCAGACGAACAGACCGGACTGTACGGGAGTGTTACTGATTGGATTCACAGGAGAACGCACAGGCTAGCTTGTTGATCTTCTGACCGCTCAATACCTGGGTGGCTGTTACGTTTAGCTAACCGCTTGCAGCTTGTGGGTGTTTGATATGATCATCACCTGCTACCGGCGTATTGACGATTCTTTAGAGTCCTACACAGAGGTTTCTTGGCTCAGGCGAAACAGAGTAGAGGCGCATATG
This sequence comes from Agapanthus africanus, assembly GCA_030015575.1. Classification (NCBI taxonomy): domain Eukaryota; kingdom Viridiplantae; phylum Streptophyta; class Magnoliopsida; order Asparagales; family Amaryllidaceae; genus Agapanthus; species Agapanthus africanus. Next base: position 699,456,078 of record CM057338.1, read on the forward strand.
TGATATGTGCAGGACCGAGAATAATGCGATATGGGATACCGTATTATATTCTCGCGATATTTAGATTTGAACCGGGTCATCGGATCAAGTGTTGATTCGATGAATCGGTACATGATATATTAGTCGGTAATATTCGATATAGCCGGATCGTCGGATCAAGTGTTGATTCGATAATTTAATGTATAATAATATATATGATATATTGTATTACATTATCTAATATTGGCTCTCTTTATTATTTTATTTTCTCACTGGATGATACATTGATATATATGCGATATATGTTAATTGTATTATTTTCTTTTGTTGCAAATATATAATATATATGTGATATATATTATTGTGACATGATATGATTAATTGTTAAACATGTTTAAGGATGATTAATTGAGGTTAGGGTTTGATTAGGGTTAGATGCTTCATGCACCTTCTAGAAGCTTTTTCTTTTGTCATTCTTAAGATATTTTTGGATGACACATTCTTAACCCAACCAAACCCTAACTCTAGTTTATTCTCTACTAAATCTTGACCACTCATCCTTGACCATGGTTTATATATCAATCATATTCATTTCTTTCTATTCATCACAAAAGGATTAATCTTTTTATGTTTTCCATTATCATCTTCTTCTCTCTTGAAAAAAGCTTACTAGATTTTCTTTATGTGATGAATAAATATGAGAAAATGATTTAAAAAGAAAGCAAAAATACTACTCTCTCATCCTCATCTCATCTAGCCCATGAGATTAGTGTGTTCATCTCTTTAGAGTGAGAAAGCTTGAGTCTTTGCAACTTCGACGTAGATCATCGGAGATTTGGAACACTTCAAGCTAGCATGGATCGTTCGAGTCGTGGAGCCTCTCATGAGTCCGGGAGATCGTGGATCGCGGCAAAGGGACTTCTACTCGGAGCTTGTGAAGCGAAGGAGCGGACTACAAAGGTTGTAATCCCTCACACTTAGATAAAAGTTATCATCTTGCATGTTAAACCCTAATAATCTAGTAAAGATCCCGGCTTTGGGTTGTTCAGCACGTCTAAAATTTAATCCGGGCATGTTTGATGCCTTATGAACCTTCACAAGAGTGCCTAGGAACCCAACACTTTGATTTCCATCATACCACGTCCAGTGGGGCGTGCAAAACGGTAGCTTTTGGGTACAGTCCCGAATCACATGGAGACAATGAGCGATAGGAGGGGATTCGTCTCTCCCGGTATAGGGAGTTGATGTTGCGCTGTGTTTAATTGGCTATAACTGGAAATCCCTGGCCAGGGTTGCCGAGATTTACTGGTAAGTGTTATCAGTAGTTTCTCGAACTGTTATAGACCTCATATTGACATGACTTATCAAGCTACTGGGGTCTGACGTTTACCACCCTTAGGCGAGATATGCGATATATCAGACGAAGAGACCGGACTGTACGGGAGTGTTACTGATTGAATTCGCTGGAGAAAGTATAGGCTTGCTTGTTGATCTTCTGATCGCTCAATACCCGGGTGGCCGTTATGTTTGGCAGACCGCTTGCGGCTTATGGGTGTTTGATATGATCATCACCTACTGCCGGCGTATTGACGAGTCTTTAGAGTCCTACACAGAGGTTTCCTGGTTCAAGCGAAACAGAGTAGGAGCGCATATGTGATATGTGCGGGAACGAGATTAATGCGAGTATGTGATACCGCATTATATTCTCGCGATGTGTGACATGATTGGTTATATGTGATATAGCCGAGTTATCGGATCGAGCGTTGATTCGATAAGATGTTGCATTTGATATTAGTCGGTTATATGTGATATAGCCGGATTATTAAATCAAGAGTTGATTTGATAATTTAATGTATAATTATATTTTTGATATATTATATTATATTAACTAATATTTAGCTCGCTATTTATTTCTTTTCTCACATGATGTGCACATTGTATATATATACACGATATGTACATTTGTGTACATGGATTGTGTCATGTTTGATGATACATAAAAGATGGGTGTATGAGATTAACACAATGCTAGGGTTAAGTTAGGGTTTCTATTTATGTTAAGCTAATTCAAAAGAGATTGAGTTTGTTATGCTAAAGCTTGCACAAAAGCTTATGGATAAGCTTTGACAAAGTCAACCCTTTTGTCTAGTTTAAGATATTTATCAAACCCAACCTTTAACCATAGCCATGAGTTAATTCTCTACATGAGTTAGCCATGAGGGCTTAACTCAACCATAGGTCCAATAATTCATTTGGATGAATTATTTCACAAGTCTTCTTCTTCTTCTTCAAGCTCCATGAAAAAGCTTGCTAGCTCTAATGGAGTTTTGAGATAAAGTGTGAGAAAATCAATTCTAAAGTGAGCCCACCTCCTACTTCTTCATCCTCTACCACTTGCCATGTAGTAGAGTGTGTTCTCTTCACAAAGTTCATGACCTAGTGAAGGAATAGCTTGATTCAGTATCTCCTCGACGTAGATCATCTTCGGCCTCGAAGTCATCGATGCAAGCACATTCATTTCTTTATAGAGCCTCTCTAGAGTCCGGGGTTTGCGATTGCAGCGAAGGGAACTACTACACGGAGCTATTTGAAGTGAAGGACCAGACTACAAAGGTTGTAATCCCAAACTCTTAGAAGTAAAGTTGTTTACTTGCTTATTGTTTTCGCATAATCTCTAGTATACGATCTTGGTTAGGGTTGTTCGGCACGTCTAAATTTTGAATCGGGCATGGTTGATACCTTGTAGAACCTTTTGAGAGTGCCTAGTAACCCGACACACGTAACGTCCACAAGCATAACGCAATTTAAGTAAGCCGAAAACCCAGCAATTTAAACCATCAAAAGTAGTAAGTGATAATAATATTGTTAAAACATTTGAAATCTCAATCAAAAATCTATAAAGTTCAAATTTACTTCCTTTAAAATTTGGCAGCACTTCCTTTATAAAAACTAGCCCCAAAAAGGATACAACAAAAGATATAAGTAAAAGCATCCCCAAACGGGAGCAAATCCACGCTCAAAGGCAGAAAACAACCACCCATACAGATATAAGACACCGTAGCGAAGAAAAAGAACGATATAAAGTGACAACAGCGTAAAAGATATCCAAAGTCACAAAATAATATACAATATCGTCCTCACACTCGTCTCTAAGTCAATACATGAAAGTGGTAGATGGAGAATACTAGATACAACGAATATACAAATGAGCATTATCGGATAACCGCAAAACCCACCTATAGCAAAACTGCACACAATCAGCCGTAGCGGTATCCACTGCAAAAGATGATACGATAAGATGAAGCCATGCCGCAACTACTCTGAGGGGCACCTGCAAAACACTGTGGCACAACGGGGGTGAGTTGCCAACTCATGAATAGTGATTAACATATGCAGGTAATCGCAGGTATGCACGTACTGCGATAATCTATCACATGCAAGCTGATAGCAATAAATAGCAATATGTAAATGCAACAATCATGAAAGTTACTCTATCAGGTACTACTAATACATGAAGCAATGCATATCAAATAAATGCTGAGTATGGGATAAAACATGTCATCCTCACGGAATCCTCATCGTGGTAGGACTAGAGTCCATCAAGACAATCTAAATCCCAATACCAAAGGCACCGCATCCTCAAATCGGCCCTCATATCCTGTAAATCTCATGGAACCTGAGTGTCCAACATCGACACCCGAAAACATCATGAAAACTATGCCTGTGTGTGTGTGTATGTGTGTGAGTGTCCCTCAATAACACATCAAAATCATGGAACCTAAGTGTCCAACATCGACACTCGAAAATATCATGAAAACTAGTGTCCAGCATCGACACGTAAATACTTATCTGTCAGGCGCCGTCACCACGACTGGCCCTGATGTCATCCGTACATCTCATGACTCCGATCGGTATCCCCACGATAACCGCCGAATCCAAATACTATCACCGGCAGGTTCTAGCCCGCCTCCCAGGCTCATCAGCATCATCTGCGGTCTTCTTGCCCCGGGGAACCATACCGGGCTCCACCATGTACCCGCACACGGCCAACTCCACTCCTCGCATCGGGTATATATCATAAATCTCAGAAACAAGAAATCTCATGGTGGACGCATCGAAATATCATATCAAGAGAAACCGGGTTTTTCAAACAATGCATAATTTCATGAACTACCACGGTTCTCAAATACAGTAAACATTAAGTAATGAATACGAATACTTGCATAGATCATTATGATGAATATAACAGTGATCCATACCACTGATATATATATATATATATAACAGCGTCCCATACCACTGATATATATCATTAGGAGTAAAACATCCAGAAAATATCATATGAAATCCATATCTCAATGCGTAAATCCATGAAATATAATATATTCAACATGAAACAGTAATATGAGCATATAAAGGAAAAACCGATATTTGAATGCATCAAGTTATTAAATATAACATGCGGTTTCCAATTTCTCAAAAGTCCAATGCAACATCATATAAAGGTGGACATGTAGCTATAGCAAGGTATATGTGTAACCATGTCAGTATAGCAAGATATGTGTATCTATATATATAAGCATGTATGTATGATTCATTTTATATGCGCAATAGCATAAGAATCAATATCTCCATGTCGATGACAAAACAATACCACATAGGGGTATATGTAGCTCTGGCAAGGTAAGTGGGTGTACATGTATGTATGTATGCATGATGTACATATAGCTGTAGCCAGGTAAGTTGGTGTACATGTATGTATGCATGCATGATATACATGAAGCTGTAGCCAGGTAAGTGGGTGTACATGTAAGTATGTATGCATGATATACATGTAGCTGTATCTCATATGTGTATACACCTGTCAATAATGATGGAATACCCTCTAGGTATATGTGTAGCTATGTCCAGGTATGTGTATATACATGTCAATAATGATGCAATACCCTCCAAGTATACGTAAGCATATAGGTATGCAAGGTATATGTGTAAGCATGTAGATATACAGGTATGTTATATCTCATATCCACAATGGAAATCAGAATCCATACTTCAATGTCCCTAATCGATACAATATCACGTATGTATAGGTGTATGCTATCTTTCTTATACAAAATGGAAATAAGAATCATGTCTCAATGTCCCTAACCATACAATATCACATATGTATATGGGTTGTGCGTGTCATGGCAATTATCGACGGATTGTGTGTAGCATACAATTAGTGCTCGTGCAATATGAACCATCAATAATAGTGTTGTGAATCATTAATACTATGTCCATATGTAATAGGAAAATGAGGTATGCAATAATGGTACTCATGCACAATCAATGTCCATATACTTATAACTAATAATCATGTCATTGAATCTAGCCCAGACGCATAACGCCATGCGGGCGATTCCCCTGTAGATGTTAAATTTACTCACCGATGACCTCGAGCTAAGTAAATCCGACCACCTGCTTCCTTTTCTTCGCAACATCCGAAGTCCCTGCTCGCGATTCTAAAATTTCATAAATACAACACATAAAACTAAATATCCTGTGCCGACACAAAGATAACGAAACGTAAGGATAACATCCACAAGATAAACACGCTGTGCACTTAGTGCACAAAACGCGTACTATATCGGCACAACCTCAGCTAGGAACGCTGAACGACATAACCACCAAGCCTAGACCCTGATTGTACCGATCGCGCATTCACAACACAATATATATTGTGGAATCTAATATATATATAACATCACAACGCCCATTGAAACCCACGCCTAAATTTGTCCGAAAATCTAGTAAAAAGCTTTTAAACATATTAGCTCAAGTATAGAGGTTTAACCAAATCTAGTTATCACAAACAACACATAGTAGCTTACTAAATCCACACAAACCTTTACTACAATTTTAATCTTACCCATATAAGATTTAGTAAAAGTTAGTTTGCAATTAAGCTTAATTAGATGATTAGCAAAACTATCATTTATCAATCTCACAACTGGGTTAAGTTTTCCAAGTCTACACATCTTGATTAACCATTTCAAACCATCAAATCCCTAACTTAATCTTCACTACTCTTTCTAGAATTTCTAAACATGCAAATTAAAGCTTTATTTAAACATCTAATAATCTAGCTTAATGTATTTAAACAACAACTAAAGTTTTGGGTTAGGATTTTATACCTCCACTTGAATCACAAACTTGCAACAAGATCATCAAAATAGCCTCCAAAATGCTAACTTTTATGAAGATTCATGCAAGGTTTAGGCTAAAGAATAATGGATATGGATTTGTATTTGAGTTTGTGAGATTATTTGATGATTTTTGATGATTTTTAGAAGCTTGAAGAGTGAAAATGGAAGGGGGGAAGATTGGGGCAGCTAGGGGGGTTCGGCCAAATGGTAAGGAGTGGGGAAAAGTGTGGAAATTTCTAGCTAAGTTCACAATTAATGCTCAATTAAAGCGTCTTCCATCATGCCACCTCTTAAACCCTTTTCTTTTCTAATTAAAGTTTTTTTTTTAATTCACCAAAATATCTAGATATTTTTTAGGATATTTTCAAAGATGGTTTAATACTTAATCTTGTGATTAAGTTAGCATAGATTTACATTTGCAAAATTAACCCAATCAAAATAGTAATTACCGCTAATTAAGTTCATAATTAAAAGCTTATAATTATATTTTAATTAAGGAAAAAATATTAAAGTGAACCAAAATTTTCAAGTGGCCACTAAAAACCGCAAACTAGAAATTTCCTAGTTAAACTAGGTGCAATTAAGTCTATACTGGAAAAAAAAAGATCGCTTCTAGGTTTTTACTGAAAACACAACTTATTTTACCTATTAACGGAAAATTCGCCTAAACGATTTCTAAAACGTTACAAGCACCAGAGGATGGGCCACTGACAGAGGCCGGCTAGAATGTGATGACCGTCAATACCCCGTTATTCTTGATGATTGGGGCACTGTTTAGCGTGCGGACGAATGAGCCAGTTGTTGTTGCGAGTGACGAGATATCTCCCCAGATGTTTGGAGCTGTTACAGCACGAGTTGATACTTAGAGATATGATAGAAGATCGCTAGTCACCGAGGATGAATGACTAGGACATGTGGTTCGTTTGCACACCCCGATGCGAGGTCATCAAATTGATTGATTCCAGCTTGAGAAGATTTCACGCAGGTACGTTGAGAGTTGATAGAAGACGATCGAATCTCAGAAACACATTTTTCCAAGTTTAGAGTATTCGGAAAAACATGCAAGTAATTCCATGGACCCTCTAGAAGAATGAAACCCTAACTCGATATAATGACCATGTGAACGCTTTGAAATCTTAGGGTTTGCAGCAGTTCCGCGGTGCCATTAATGAGGCTTGGGTTTGCCCTTCTACGGCTGGTCCATAGGTACTGTGGCATGTACTCGATATTATTAAACTGTACTCAAGATGTTGAGCTCTTGGGGGATTATGGAACTTTGACGAATCAATCGAAAAGTTCGACGCAGTTCGGATATCATGTGATGGGATACATTGCTTGGGAGACTCCAGATATGAGTATAGTCATTGGAGCGCAATCCATGCAAACACGAAGAGACGAGTCCGAATCAGTCGACATTAGAAAAAAGTGGAGTAAGAGGTTCGTACGAGATCTTGATGAGATGATGTTCCACTCCACTGACATCAGAGATGTGATACGCATGCAGAGGCGTTGTATATGGATATATCTTCCAGAAGGAGTCATGATGAGTATACAGCCGTTCCGGAACAAGAAATAGATTTAGTAAAGGATGATGACTTCCGGGCAGTTCAGCAGAAACGAGATTTGGGAGAGATCTCGACAGAACCTTTCTGGGATATTATACGAGAAGACTTAGACCCAGGAGCGGTCATATTACGCACACCAGTATGCTAAAGTTCGGCATCGTCGACGAGACATGTTGTGAGTGACCATGATAGTTGGCCAGAGATTTTTAGAGGATGTGCCAGAGCGGAACTATTTCCGTCATCATTCCATATTGGGCCGTTGAGCCAAGGAGCTATATAACTAGCAATTCGCAGTGAGAGACGAGAGCCTAAAGGCACCAGGCGCCAGACCGTGAATAGGAGGCAAGTAAATATCTTGCTCTGCTAGTTTTGGATGCACCGACACCTTATCGAATGTGAAGGAAGGACATATCGACGACAGTGTTACAATTTGCGATTTGGTGATTCGAACATCACGTGTCCGTTATTTTGGATTTCGGTATTTTGGGCGATTTATTTGCATGATTGAGTTTTCGTGTACCACAGTTGCACTCGATTTCGATTTGGTATCATTAGAGATGGTTGATTTTGATTTCATACCTACGGTATGCATGTGATTTGACTTGTGCCTTCGATGTAGTTCATGCACTTCAGTATTTTGATTCAATTTTTGTGCATGCTGGTGCACGTGATTTTGAGATTATATACACGGTGTACCTGATTTGTATTGAGATTTGTTGTATACCATCGATTTCGATTATGATATTCGATATTTGTTTTCCATGCACCTTGTGCACTTGAGTTGGATTAGGCATACGAGGCGCGCTTGATGCGATTTTGGTGCACGCCAGATGCACTAAATCGGGATTCTTCGTGTATATCAGATGCACCTGATATTGCTGTCAGGCACATCCATTGCCTTTCACAGGTGTTTCGTGCACACCCGTTGCACTTAGATTTTGGTTTCTATGCACATGTATGGCGCATTCATTGATTTTGATTTCCATGCGCACCAGACGCACGTGGCATTCTTATACGCATCTTTGGGATTATTTTTTTTTGGAGCAGTATGTTTTATGATATTTACGACTTGGTATAGTATCTGAGCAGGACTAGTCAGAGGACAGTACCTGAGTATGTTTTTGCATGCATTGGTAGTTATCGAAGGGATTTCCAAAAGGGGAGCTATAGTCTCAGTATTTACCTATGTGTCCGAGATGACACGTAACATTTTACAAAGAAAACCCTTCTAGTTTATTTTCAAAAATGGTGGGACGTGTATGTTAAACAATGGATATATATATATAGTTATTTTCTGACAATAAACGTCTGCCCCTGTGCCGTGATACGCGCTTCGCATAGTGATTTAAAGAAAAGGGGTTTGGCATGCATTTCTTTTCAGATGTTGTGACGAGTTTACAACGATGCGAATTATGTACATGTATAGTTAATGTATATCAAGTTGGTTTTCATATTGGGCTTTGACATTGGTGTTTTCACCATAACTCCGATAATTTCGGGATGCTTGACGGAGTTTTGGTTTTGGTTTATATACGCGTTTTCATACGCATGCATTGTGCTACGATATATTTTATGTATTTATGATTTCGAAGCCCCGACGACTTGATCTTTTTACTGAAATGTTTTAGTATTTGAGGGGTTTAAATTTAAATTCGGGGACCGAATTTATTTAAGGGGGGAAGATTGTAACATTTCAGAAAAATAAAATATTATTTTTGGGAATTTATATAGTTAAATAATAAATATTGTGAATATTTAATGACGCGGTATAATTAAATACCGATAAATTGGAAAATATTGGAAAATTAAATTGAAATGGCTATTTTGGAGAATTTTGGTGATTTAAGCAAATTATAAATTTTGATGATTAATTATATTCTAATTTAATGCTAATCTCGATTAGATATCACTAATCATGCATTAAGCTTGATTTGAGCACATGACATGCACCATGTCATATTACACACTTGTCACATTTTCTACCATGGCTTTTCTTTATTTATTTTGCATGGTTTTGTTTTAAATAAGAAGAGATGAGAAAAGAAAATGTTAAACAAAGGAGGTATGGGCAAGAGAGAGAGAAAGAGAGGTGAGGGGTCGACCTTGGTTTTGACGCATTGTTTTCATTTCATCCTCATCCTTTTTCCCTATTCTCCCTTCACATGGAAGCCCTCTTCATTTCCCTTCTCTACCTCCTCACAACACACCCAAAAACTCATCAAAAGATCATCTTCCTTTCATTAAAAACATGCACAAGCTCACTACAAGAATTTTGGACCAAGAAAAATTGGATTTTGAAGACTTAGAGCAACTCAAGAAATTCCTTGAGTTGCCAAATGAGCTAATTCCTTTACCATTAGTATTGTATTTCACTCACTTTAGCACATATGTAAGTTTAGATGTGATTAAGTGATATTTAGTGAGCTTTGAAAATTCCAAGTTAGGGTTTTGAGGAGTTATTGAATTGAGATAGTGTAATTGGGTTTAGTAGTGACCTTAAGCTCCTATAGTGCTAAAAACTTGGACCAAACTAGAGCTAGAACCCCAAACACAGAACTTTAGATATCGAATGTCGGTTTGTGATTATATAGTGGGTGCAGGGAATCTGGAGTGATCTGGAGATTTTACTAGAAAAACAAACAATACCAGGGACCTAGTTAGACCAATAGGAGACCACCCTGACCAGACGAACCCCAACAGAGACTCCATGGCCGAGCAGGCCGGATTTTTGACCAATTTGGTTGGCCAAGCAGTGAGGGATCATGTTGAAAATGCTTCTGTAGGTCATACCCCATATATACTACACCCCAGTATTGTTTGTTTAGCCTAATTTCACCTGAACTAAAATCCGGAGCAAGTTTTGTAAGTTGTTGTTTATGTTTTGCGGTTTTCTATGACTTGAAGTTTTGGATTTTGTGTTTGGTATCGGTCACTTGATGTTTGTACGTCGATATCGGGTGTTGTTTGGTTGATTTGCGTGAGTAGACCATAGGTTCTAAGCTATGCGTATTTCGTGTGTCGTTTTGGTTTTGAATTGGATTTTAATGCGACACGATATGTTATGATATGTAGGTACCTCCGCGTGAACTTCGGGACAACAAGCAAGAGCGTGGCGACATCGACTTCGGCAAGTAAGGATCAAGGTGAGTAGATATATATCTACGGGGGAAGTCGGGTAGATGGCGTATAGCACCCCCGCAGTTTCGTAGTGTTGTATACGAATACTTATACCTATATATATATATATATATATATATATATATATATATATGTGTGTGTGTGTGTTTATTGTGCGACTAGATGATTATTAAGATAGGTTTATGTGTTCATGGGTTAGTTTTAGTGTAATTAGAAGTAACTTAGTTAGCTTCTTAGTCGCGAAACCCTAGAGTAAGGATTTGCACGCACACGCACACACGCATACATTTGCTTTACTTGTGCGTATATGGGGATATATTTATATATACATATATGTATGTGAGTATGTATATATATATAGGTATACATATACATGGATATGAGGATAGTATATGGTACTTGGAGATGAGTCGATGAGATTGGGCATGGTGCCACGAGATCGGTGATGTGATTTGGTTCGTATTATGAGATACGACATGATATAATCAGTACCCCTAATTCAGGATATGATGATAAGGATACCAGATGAATAATGAGATAAATGTGATATTCGACCCGTACCCAGATTTGGGATGCCGTACGATGGATTTACCGTACGAGATATAATTATGATGATTGATCCGCACTCTTGACTCGAGAATGTCATATTATATATTGTATCGTGCGTGATACTATTGAGGCGGGGTCACCGACTATTGTGTTTGTGTGTGTATCGACACGGACTTAGGTGGAATTCCTTACCCTTTCGATTAGTCCTGTAGTTTATCATGTAGATGTTGTAAGTGCACGGCGGCGCCCCGGCCGTCAAACCGACGGCCAAATGCGGAAGCGGTGATAAACTTTAATTTTGCGAACTTAGCAAACCGGCACCACCGCGCACTAAACCCCGGATCGGGCCATTAAACTTGTCCTAGCAAACTAACAAGACGGGTTAGAGATATACCGAGTGATCCGAGTCCTCCGGTCTTCTCGTCATCGTCCCGATCTCCCGCGGAAACTCCGGTCGTCGCCTCCTTGCCAGAAGGGCACCACATCGTCTGTATCTTTTACGGGCTCCCACCTCAATACCGAGGCAACTCGGGCACGAAGCTGGCAAGTCGACGTGCCCAAGATTTGCTGTAGAAGGTAGTGTAGAATACGCTTTGTCTCAATGGGGTTTGTAGTTGCCTTGATGGAGGAATCAACAAGATATGAACTTGGGGATTTTTGGTAGCAATGGAAAAATGAGATGGATGATTAATTTCCCACACCAAATGAAATGAACCTCTCTCATTTTTCTTCTCTCCTCAAAGTTGTGGCCCGGCCCTATCAATTGAGAATGGTGGAGGGATAAACCAAAACTCATGAAGGGAGGTGAGTGTAGGAGAAAAGAAAAGGTGACCACAACCTAAAGCAAAGAAACATCAACCATGCTTATCACTTCTATTCACATCAAATCTCATTAATGCAAAAACCATCATGAAAAAGCAAGGATGCTTATCCTATCATAATGAATACATTTGCAAGAAACCCCCTCCACAAATGTTATTTGCACAATTGCAAATAACCCCCTCCATCGGAAAAGTCCGGCCGGGAAAGAACAAAGGAAAACCGGCCGGAACGGAATGCAAACTGGCAACTCCAGAAAACTGGTCCCGTAATAAATTACAGGAAAACCCCGATACTGTGCATACACACCCGCATCTGTATTCCGACCGGATACAAATGCAATGAGACAAAATCTACACTGTACTATACTAGGATCCGGCTTAACCCAAAGCCGGCTAGTAATATCCGTTCGATCCTGATCCGTGCAATACCGCACGTATCTGATCGAACCGAGCCATATATCTATACGGCCTCTAGTACAAACCGTCCGATCCTGATCCGTGCAATACCGCACGTATCTGATCGGACCCTGCCATATCTCCATACGGCCTCTACAGCGTTTCGCCCGAAAGCCTGAGTAACTGAAAGTGTGGTGGACTCTAAAGACTCGTCAATACAATGGCTGTGGATTTAACCACTAGCACGTCAGAGGTATAAGCCAATACGTAACGGGCCACCAGCTATTGACCAAAAGGGACGTCGATGAGCGAGCTCATCCTGACACCCTACTGAGCCTGTCAGTGACAATATCCGTACAGTCCGGTCCGTTCGTCTATGAGCATCGCATGTCGGGCCTAGGGGGTTGGTAAAAGTCAGACCCCCAAAAAGCGGTACAAGTCGTGTCGGAGTGTAGCCCAGAACACCCTGAGATACTACTGGAATACCTACCAGTAAATCTCCTGCCTTGGCCAAGGACTTCGTGTAATGGCTCTCCTAGACACAGCGCGACCTCATCCCCAATACCGGGAGAGACGAACCCCTGATGATCCGCTCACTGCCTCCATGTGGCTCGGGACTGTACCCAACTAAAACCTGTTTGCACGACTCCTTTGAGCCGTGGTAGGGTAGTAATCAAAGCACAGTGGGAACTCACACGAGACAAATAACGATCCCCAGGTCGATGAACTAACCTGTACACATGTCACCAGGGAACTGCTATCTGACGTCAGGTATAAGACCAACTAGCATGTTCCCAGCGAGTCCTGTCCGGTATACTCATAACCCAATGAGCACCTGTATACATCTTAGGTGAACCAACAGACACCAGTGGCTTGTGAGACCGGCCACCGCCCCTCGTCGGGGTCTCGACTGTATACACTAGTCTACTCTGGAGAATCGATGCCCTGTCTCGAAACTCCCACGATTAGGGACCTTTTAAGGATGTGCTTATAGACTCCAGCTCTCACTTATATGATCGCCCTCATACTGCTGGCAGTCAAGCAAGAATCCTAGGGGCTCTATCAACGTGCAATAGCGACCTGCCAGGTCACCTAAAGCAGTACACGATGATAAAGATAAACCAGATAGCATACTATCATCTCGAGTAAGACTGTCCTACCGGGATAGGTCCTCCCTCAATCATTGCAATCACGTGCCTGTGATCCAATAATTGACTCTGAGGGCACTATCTCCAACAATCTCCCACTTGCACTCAAGGCTAATTATTGCGATGTCGCATACTCACAGCCTGTGTGATACCGAACACTCAACTCCCCTACTAGTCAGTCTCACAAAATCCGTTTGTGAAACTATTGCGTTCGAGGAATAGCCTCAGTGAGTGGATCCGCCTTGATGTTTCTTTCTATGTCTCTCTATATCTCAAGTTCGCGGAGAAAGCCATCTCCCGAAATGAGCAATACCTGTCTTAGAATGTCTGGATGTCTGATGGGACCGAGCTCATAAATGAACTCCAAATCCAAACTTCTTAGACTGTATCGTCAACTGAACTTAATCAGTATCCTGCGCCATGCCACCCTCAGTATTGCCTTGGACCACCTGTCCAAAACACTGCCCCTCGTCAGAAGGAAAACTATAACTCTGACGACCTCCTTGTCGTCGATGTCACCTTGGAAGCCTGGAATGATAATTGTCTCCCAAATGAGGCTGTAGTTATCATATCCCTAGAACATCCACTTATGTTCTAAAACTGCTTCCGACTGTTTCTCCAGGATTGGATCAATGTCAACTTATTGCATCTAGTGTAAGAACAACATCTGGTGTGGTACTTGACATCTCATGATTGACTCAATTGCCTAAGCAGGTGATCCGCCAATCATGCACATCCCTCTCTACTTTAGTCTATAAGACACCTTTAGAGAGGGTGACTCCATCACCTGCAGGTACACTACCGTGCCAAGAGTCGTCCATTCTAAATACTCTTAGAATGCTGTCAAAGTACCCTGATTGGGAAACCACCCAAATCTAGATCTAAAACCATAGATCTAGTAACCAGTATGTCTTATACAAAATCCATTTCCTTTGTGGAGAAACCACTGTGTGACGACCAAAGTATAACCGATCGTAGTATAGGAATATCACTTCCTACTCTGTGTATGTCATCAAATACCAGGACATCACACCCTACTACCTTCTCAACAGATCCATCCCCTATTCTGATGACGTCAAACCTATGACTGTCGTATCAGAAATAGATGATCTATCTCCGCTATATCTGCTTTAGTCTATAAATAGACATAAGCCTGATGTCCACCAATGCTTCCGCTGCTCCCACTGACCACGACAACCCTCTGGCAGAGTCATATAGACGTGCACTTCTAAAGCTAGTTTAGAACGACGCTATACTCATCCTCCTGCCGGGTCTCGCAGCCTGGAACAACAACAATGGCAAGTGTGGGTAAACAAGAACTTCCCTGTCACCGTCCTTGAGGCTACCGGAGTACCTCTCGGGTGCCTGAAGTTACCCACCTTATCTGCGGAGTGGCCAATGGAATGTCAAATCAGATTGAATCTTTAGGTTCCTTATCAAATCTTCAGTAATCGTTTGCGGTTTTGGAATCACTTCCAGTTCTACCATACTCCCACTACTGTTTTTTGAAAAAATCCATTTTTAATAAAACTGTGGCTAGTCTAGAACAATATTTCTATTGATCTCCCAGATGGTAAAAAGTCAACCCTCGTCATAGTCTGGGTCAACCCACAAACAGCCATTACAGAAACGTGCCTTGAGTTGTCCAGTGTCTGGTTTTAATCATAAGCCGGACAACTCCCCGTACCTTAACAACGTTAAGATATGAACTGTTCTATATCCAATATAGAATGAGAGGCACTGATTTAATTGAACCAGATTCAAATCATGCAGCCATCTCCAGTGCATGTCAACTAAATGGAAGGAGGCCGATCAGCGTTACTCAACTTGGGAATGCTTCCAATTATGAGTAACCTGAAAAAGAAGCAATTTCTCTTAATCATTACTATCAACTGAATACCATACACAAGTATCTACATCTTCGATCACTTTGAAGAATCCCGATACTTGCTACACTTGGTTCTCTACTCTATTCAAATACCTATAACTCCTCAAAACTTAGACCCTGTGTTTCTACGAAACACATGTCTAAGAACTAGAGAAGTTAAAAGTAAACAGAATATAGTATGAGGACCAACCCCTCTGTCCGAATGGACACTGGACAACATACAATACTCTGTATAAGTCCGCTGAGTCTAACAACTCTTTCACTGTGTGTCGTAGGTTGAAAACTGTACTTATGGTTAAGAAGAATTACACCGCTGTTTAATGCTCCTTACCTAACCATCCACTGATATAGGTAAATGTCATCGACATAATATCAAAAGGTATATCTCACTCTATGAAAATAGACGTACAGATATATCAATTTGAAATTGGTGCATAAAAGCGGATATTCAAAACCAAATATTTGCCGACCGGCAAACAGCCCAGATGATCTCCTCAAATATCACCGATTACAACGAATCCCGATATAATGAGGATGATCACCCTATTCCCAATAACTTACTCCCACTCATCATCTGTAAAACCATACAGATGTGAGAATCAAAACTTGGTAAATACATACCCTGGAGCAAGTGTCCAATCGGGAAATCAGTTTTCTTTTAACAGTACACAGTTGAACTGAAACATTGAAATGTTTCGATGGGGTATCCTGGTATTCCTAGTAATGCCTCTACCATTATCCAGATTCATAACTATAACCGTATAATTCTTTGCCACCTCTCCAAATCCCTTTATATGTCTTTAGTCATTACCTTCTGCACACCCCTTTAGGCCAATTGGTTTTCTTCCTTCCCTACCGTTCGGCACCAGCCTATGGTTTGGAAGAAGACTATCCAATAAGCATAATGGGTGTACTGTCCTAATCCTAGGAACACTCGCAATGCGAGAGAAGGTGAAAATAAAAGACAACCGAATAAACCTTATTCCTATTTCTCCTGAACCAGAATCCATCCCCGAACTGGAACAAGTTCCTTTCGAGTTCGTATATAACCATACGATGGATTATCCAATAAACTGTGGATCTTCGTAGTGATACGGAGTGTCCTGGAGAAATACAAAGGTGATTTAGGATTGGCGAAGAAATACTTGGTTTGGTCGTGAATATCAGTCGCAATTTACTTTGCCCTCTTACTAATCCCTTGCTTTGTCTTAATCTTAATACCTTCTGCACACCATCGTTATGCTAATTGGTTTTCTTCATTCCCCACTGTTCGGCACCAGCCTAAAGTTTGGAAGAAGACTATCCAATTTGTGTAATAGGTGTACTATCTCCTAAACTAAGGAGTACTCGCAACTTGAGAAAAGGCAAAAAGGAAAAGACAACTGAATAAATCTTATCCGTTTTCTCCAGAACCGGAAACCATCCTCGAATTCCTTCGAGTTCGTATATAACCATACGATGGTTTTGTCCAATGGAAGTGGACGTTCGCAGTAATACGGGGTGTCCTGGAGAAAAGGGTAAAAGTAAGAGTGGCAATGAGGTCTGCAACTCTGACAATCCAAAAGCCAGTGTTTTAAGAAGGTTCGGTCAACTTGGTCACTGAGTCATAGTCTTAGGGTCGGGTCAATAGTCGCTGCCAAAGAGAGAGAGAAAAGAAACACTCAGCGTGCACTCTAACCTAGATCAGAATGGTTACCAATTTATCTAATCAGGAAACCTCCCACTGTACCTCAAATTCTCCTCCAAACCTAAAAGAAGAATTAGTCGGGAATACCCGAGGAGTAAACTAACTCATCAGTGGGAATCGGGATCCAACTCTCATCGCATGATAACGTGACGTAATCCGCTCACGTCATCACACTCCAGAAGGTATGCGCATATCTGGCAAGTTTCAGTTCTTTTGAAACTCCCGATGTGATTTTTACCCCATGCTCTTATGACCTTGGCGTGAGGTCAAAATATCATAAGTCACATGTCAAGTTCTACCCATCATTGTCCAGGTTAATTTGAACCCACCCGTACATACCCTTGACGTAGGCCAAAATAGTAGTACGACTGTCCCAAACCAACGCATCTATCTATGCAACAGATAAATACCCGGCAGCTACCAAACGCTATGCCTTGGCGTGAGGTCAAAATACATAGCTTGAATACTACCGAATATTTAACTGAAATGATGGAGGGCTACGAATGGTTTCTGGCGAAAACCTTTAACGTAATGAACTTGATATCGTTGAAGGAACGGATAGCTTTTTAGAAAATATAGTGACGAAAACCTTTACTAAAGAGGTCACTCCCGGTGAAGGGATCTCGGCTCTTTCCCCGTAGAATGGGGTGCAGGATATTCCAAATGAATACCACGATGCAAAGCAAAAGTAATCGGCTATAGTGAAGTTAATGCCCTGACGCAAACTTCTGTCCAAGGGGTCACTCCCGGTGAAGGGATCTCGGCCCTTGCCTCGTCGACTGAGGAGCAGGATATTCCAAATGAATACCACGATGCAAAACAAAAGTGAACGTCCTTGCAATAACAGCTTTTTGAAAAGTGTTCCAACAACATCAGATTAGGTTTGTTTAACTTGCATTGATCCGAATCAACGCAGTCCCATCAATTGATCACACCACAAAGAACGAAAATATACTGACGTACGTATATGCCATCCGCATTCGCCACTGGGTCCCGTCATTACCCGTTAGGTTAGCTAACTAACGACAGAGCAGGGACTGGACTAGCGCGGATGAAAAATATATACAACATCTACTAATATATATACCAATATATTATATTTCGCTCAAGGCGTGAATAAAATGCAACATCACAGAAATGTACAGCATCACAGAACAATACAGATATCTGGGATCCCCGGGTTTCACAGAGCCACTACTGAAACCCGACGTTCCCCTGGTCGTGTGGATAGCCTGTGCAATGAAATCCTAGACCCCTACGGGCGCGGCAAATTACCCGCCAAAACCTGAAGCGAGGCAGCCCCTTTCAGCGCCGTGAATGGACCACCCAGCACTTCACGGAATCCGGTAACTTGGGCACCCCTCCTGGGTCAACCTATACCCCCTACGAGTGCGGCGAATAGCCTGCCAATCCTAGAGTGAAGCCCCCTCCGTCTCAATGCCATGAGATGCGGGCTTGTTGCTCTCTAGAACCTGGCTATCCGTGCACCCCTCCGCGGGGCAATCCTAGTACAGAAAGTAAAATATACATACAACGGGTACATCGACCGCAACCTGGCCGTGTCCCAAAAGAATAATACAAACAGGCAGTGACGGCAGTCCACATGTCGGACGCTCGCCCCGCAATATCAAATGTACATAATACAACAGAAACTGTACTAGCATTGCATCCAGGCTATCCCCACGACCGATCCGCAACATCACAGCAAAATCACAAAACATCAACGTGAAAGTCACGTTCGCAAATCCGTCTAACCGGGCTATAGCAGTTAGACTGGATTTACCGATCGAGTGACATTCACGGTCGCAGATATAATGTAAATACTGTGAAATAATGTGTTTAAAATATCCGATCGATCGAAAATTAACAAGTGGGCCCCCAAGCAATACTGTAGCACTCACAGAAATTCTGGGCCCAATTTTAATATTCCAAAACCCCTATTTTCAGCCCACCAGCCCATGGGAAAATTTTGACGCATTGATCCCTCAACACGGCGGCGGAACCGCAGCAACAAGGGGGGTTTTGCCGCGGTTCCGTGCTCTGCCTGAGAGATCAATGTCTCGAATTTTCCCAGAACTCTTAGAACTTCTTGTACATCAGTTTTCTACAACCTGAAAAAATTTTAGAGCCAGAAAAAATTCGACAAAAAACTGATGTGAGGAAAATGTGGTTTTTTTGGAATTTTGGTCGATCGGAAATGCAAACACATCAAACAAAGCTAGACGAAGTTAATGACGAGGCTCTGATACCACTGTAAGTGCACGGCGGCGCCCCGGCCGTCAAACCGACGGCCAAATGCGGAAGCGGTGATAAACTTTAATTTTGCGAACTTAGCAAACCGGCACCACCGCGCACTAAACCCCGGATCGGGCCATTAAACTTATCCTAGCAAACTAACAAGACGGGTTAGAGATATACCGAGTGATCCGAGTCCTCCGGTCTTCTCGTCATCGTCCCGATCTCCCGCGGAAACTCCGGTCGTCGCCTCCTTGCCGGAAGGGCACCACATCGTCTGTATCTTTTACGGGCTCCCACCTCAATACCGAGGCAACTCGGGCACGAAGCTGGCAAGTCGACGTGCCCAAGATTTGCTGTAGAAGGTAGTGTAGAATGCGCTTTGTCTCAATGGGGTTTGTAGTTGCCTTGATGGAGGAATCAACAAGATATGAACTTGGGGATTTTTGGTAGCAATGGAAAAATGAGATGGATGATTAATTTCCCACACCAAATGAAATGAACCTCTCTCATTTTTCTTCTCTCCTCAAAGTTATGGCCCGGCCCTATCAATTGAGAATGGTGGAGGGATAAACCAAAACTCATGAAGGGAGGTGAGTGTAGGAGAAAAGAAAAGGTGACCACAACCTAAAGCAAAGAAACATCAACTATGCTTATCACTTCTATTCACATCAAATCTCATTAATGCAAAAACCATCATGAAAAAGCAAGGATGCTTATCCTATCATAATGAATACATTTGCAAGAAACCCCCTCCACAAATGTTATTTGCACAATTGCAAATAACCCCCTCCATCGGAAAAGTCCGGCCGGGAAAGAACAAAGGAAAACCGGCCGGAACGGAATGCAAACTGGCAACTCCAGAAAACTGGTCCCGTAATAAATTACAGGAAAACCCCGATACTGTGCATACACACCCGCATCTGTATTCCGACCGGATACAAATGCAATGAGACAAAATCTACACTGTACTATACTAGGATCCGGCTTAACCCAAAGCCGGCTAGTAATATCCGTTCGATCCTGATCCGTGCAATACCGCACGTATCTGATCGAACCGAGCCATATATCTATACGGCCTCTAGTACAAACCGTCCGATCCTGATCCGTGCAATACCGCACGTATCTGATCGGACCCTGCCATATCTCCATACGGCCTCTACAGCGTTTCGCCCGAAAGCCTGAGTAACTGAAAGTGTGGTGGACTCTAAAGACTCGTCAATACAATGGCTGTGGATTTAACCACTAGCACGTCAGAGGTATAAGCCAATACGTAACGGGCCACCAGCTATTGACCAAAAGGGACGTCGATGAGCGAGCTCATCCTGATACCCTACTGAGCCTGTCAGTGACAATATCCGTACAGTCCGGTCCGTTCGTCTATGAGCATCGCATGTCGGGCCTAAGGGGTTGGTAAAAGTCAGACCCCCAAAAGCGGTACAAGTCGTGTCGGAGTGTAGCCCAGAACACCCTGAGATACTACTGGAATACCTACCAGTAAATCTCCTGCCTTGGCCAAGGACTTCGTGTAATAGCTCTCCTAGACACAGCGCGACCTCACCCCCAATACCGGGAGAGACGAACCCCTGAAGATCCGCTCACTGCCTCCATGTGGCTCGGGACTGTACCCAACTAAAACCTGTTTGCACGACTCCTTTGAGCCGTGGTAGGGTAGTAATCAAAGCACAGTGGGAACTCACACGAGACAAATGACGATCCCCAGGTCGATGAACTAACCTGTACACATGTCACCAGGGAACTGCTATCTGACGTCAGGTATAAGACCAACTAGCATGTTCCCAGCGAGTCCTGTCCGGTATACTCATAACCCAATGAGCACCTGTATACATCTTAGGTGAACCAACAGACACCAGTGGCTTGTGAGACCGGCCACCGCCCCTCGTCAGGGTCTCGACTGTATACACTAGTCTACTCTGGAGAATCGATGCCCTGTCTCGAAACTCCCACGACTAGGGACCTTTTAAGGATGTGCTTATAGACTCCGGCTCTCACTTATATGATCGCCCTCATACTGCTGGCAGTCAAGCAAGAATCCTAGGGGCTCTATCAACGTGCAATAGCGACCTGCCAGGTCACCTAAAGCAGTACACGATGATAAAGATAAACCAGATAGCATACTATCATCTCGAGTAAGACTGTCCTACCGGGATAGGTCCTCCCTCAATCATTGCAATCACGTGCCTGTGATCCAATAATTGACTCTGAGGGCACTATCTCCAACAGATGTTAGTTGGGCTCGAGTCATACTTATTTTTAAAACTAACGAATCGTGGGTATTTTAAAGACAGGCCCTATTTTCTAAAAACCATGATTCACGTTATTTCAATAGTCCAAAAACTGTATGACTCGTAAATAGATATGTATATTTTCTTTATTATTGTGTTTACCATTCATTCTCCGTTTATTCATTGTTGTTATCATCGCATTGCATGATTAATGTGTATTTTAGTTATCATGAAACCCTACTGTCAGGACACCAACACCATTACCGATGATGCGTATGCTCCACGTACACTTGCTTGCCGGCTCACACACATCATCATCGGTAATTTCTATGTCACGTACACATTAGAAAATACTACTTCATTAGTACAAATTGTTAGCTGATAGTTTCGACATGGTACTGGTGAGCTTGCTTTTATATGATAGCTTAGACATTACATTTATTTACTATGTTATCTCATGCATGTATATTCATATATTCATTTGCCATGCGACAGTATGGGCCAGTCCGGATTGTCGGAGCCCGGTATTCATTATTTATTTACATCGTGATTTGAGATTTCGGATTTCCATGAGATTTCTAGATTTGGAGAAACCGCAAAGATTTTATAAGCTGATTATCATTTCTAAAAATAGAAAATGCGGTTTTCTCATGATATGATATGAGATATGTCCACCATGAGTTTTCTCGACTCTTGAGCGATATCATACACCCGATTCGAGGAGGAAGACGAACCGTCTGTGGGTGCATGGTGGACCCGGTGCGGTATCCCGGGGCAAGATGGTCGCAGATGATGGCGTTGAGCCTGGAAGGGGAGTACTACCGACTGGTTATTTGTGACGCGGCGGATATCCGGAGGATACCGACGTAGTTGTGAGATTTGATGATTTAGGCCAGTCCGGATAACCGGAGCCCAGGGACTAATCCGGATAGCCGGAGCCCAAGATATTGAGACACAGAGACTTTGATATTTTATGATATGGGCCAGTCCGGATTGCCGGAGCCTGAGATATTGAGATATTGGGATATATATTTTTGTATCGATGCTTGACACAGATTCTCTGTGATTTCATTGATGATACTTTGATTTTTATACAGAAATCTCACTGAGATATAAAAACAGTTTTCTCATTTAAATTGTATTCTGTTTTCATGCATTCATACATCATATATATGACATGTTGTTCCCTGAGGCACTGACGCGAGCACTTGGTATTACACTTATGTATAGATGTTTACCCTTGCCATTTTATCATGCTTCAGGCCATATTATTTGAGAATATTACTGATCGTATGACCTAGGATTGAGTCATACATACGATTTCTGCTCGGTGATGTTTTCTACTCACGAGTTGGCAACTCACCCCCGTTGTGCTACAGTTTCTTGCAGGTTTTGCCGTACAGGTTTTCTTGGCAGCTTTGCTGGTACATTGCTTATTTCCGGGTGATTGCTTTGGTAGGTGGGTTCACTCGCATCGTGACCACCCTTGTATTTTATTTACATTGTTGTATCTAGTAAAATCTATCAACCAAACTTGTATTATTGATAGACTTAGACCAGTGTATATTCTTTCGACCTTAGAGTCGCGCTTGTATTATTATGGTTTTCTTGATGATTTTGAGTTTCCTTTTCAGTTTTGATCCTCGCCCTTCGGCGTTGTATATTATATTGCTTGCGTGGTTGTGACCTCCAATTGGCGAAGAGCTAGCTCCCGCTTGGGGATGCCTTTATATATATTTTATGGGTTGTACCAGTTTGGGGCTAGTATTTACAAAGGAAACTCTGCCGCAATTTTCAGAAAGGACTTGATGTTTTAAAAATGCATACTTCGGCTTATTATATTGAAACCACTTGTTTTAAAACAAGTTTTCCTTCACTTTCTCTTTAAAATGGTTTAGATTTCTGGGCTTTTGGCTTACTTGAATTTGATGAGGTCCTATAGACTTCATACGATTCAAGTGCCAGTCACGTACTATTCTGGATCGTGACAGGCATACATATTCCTAACAAAATACAAATCAGATAGTATACTATTATTTTGAGTAAGACTGTTCTACCCGTATATATCCTCCCTCAATCATCACAATCACATGCCTGCGATTACAATAACAGACTTGAGGGCAGTTTGGACGCAAAAAGATGGAAAATTGTCCTAAAATGAGAATTGCGTGCGTACAATGGAAACTTAAGCGAGTTATTCAGAAAATCCAAAGAATAATTTGCAAATTTGGACCAAATTTGATAATATCATTGCAAATCTGCAAAGGTTGCAACGAATAGAGGTGAATCAATCATCACCATAACAAATCAGTTGGAGAAACTAAATCAAATCAAAATTAACAAATCAACCTGCCTAATTATATGTAAAATTTGGGAACAATTCTGAGGATCCACGGAACTGCAGAAATACCGCAAGATATTCAAGATTTTATGTGCTCAGAAATCATTTAAATTTATGACAAAAACAAGAAAAAAATTCGGAGCCATGAAGACACCATGGGACCGCGGATGCGTGGTCAATATAGACGCGGCGACGTCGAAAACGCGGCTACTTGGTGGCCGTTCGATCTCAATTTTCATGGGGTTGATCGTATTTTCACATACATCCTTATGAGCCATATAGTTTCATATTTCGAAACTTCTGAATATACCGAATCAATATCCAACAGAGCAATTAGATTTTCATTGATTAGATTTTCATAAGTTGTTAGCAAATTTGATTCTCTTGTATTTTTTATTACTCGTTCTCCAAACTTCCTTAACCTTATATAAGCATCTATATAGCCATAGGATTTCATATCTCTTCTATAGGCTTCTGAAGTTAGGGTTTGTAAAAGTGGGAGAGATCAAGAATAATTGTAGGTTTTATTTCGTAATGTAAAAAGTTTAAAATTTTCTTTCTGTGAGTGTGTCACGACCCGAAAATACGGAACGTGACCGGCACTTAGATTACGAAGCGTCTAGAGGCGCAACGTAACCTAAGTAAGCCGAAGCCCAGAAATCTAAACCATAAAAGAAGAAGAAGAAGTAAAAGAAACATGAAGGAAACAAGTTTAAAAGCATCAGCAAATTTTCCTAAAAATTTCGGCAGAGTCTCCTCTGTAAAAACTGGCCCCAAACTGGTACAACAAGTATAATATACATAAACAATAAAAAGCATCCCCAAACGGGTGCTAGCTCAACGCCAACAGGCAGAAACAACCACAACAAGCACAATAATATACAACGCCAAAGGGCGAGGCTCAAAACTCAAAAGAAAACAAAACCACCAGATCAGAATAATACAAGCGCGACTCTAAGGTCGAAATAAATAACTGGTCCAATAAACTTATCAAGTAATACAAGTATGGTTGATGGAGCTTACTAGATACAAATGAAAGAATAAAAGTACAATGGTGGTTCAGATACAAGTGAACCAACCTACCGTGCAAATCACCCTGAATGTAATGATGTGCCAGCAACTGCCAGGGAAACCTGTACATCAAACCTGTAATAAAATTTGGCACAAAGGGGGTGAGTTGCCAACTCGTGAGTAGAAGACATCTACGAAAAGAAATCGAATGCACGACGCTATCCTAGGTCATAATAATATACCAATCTACTACTAGTCATCAAGTAAGACAGGATAATAAGCTACGTGTAAATGCAGATACTCAATGCTTATGTCAGTACCTCGAGTAATAATATGTCATGTGAATGAATATGCATGCAATATGACTATAAAACAATCAATCCTAAAATCTAGATGTATCTGTATAAAGAAGATCTTTAGCTTTTATCATGGTAAAGAGTGTATAGAAATCTGAAACATCAACGATGAAATCCATGGAAATCCGTGTCAAACATCGACACAAAACACGTAAATCTCAATACCTCATAATCTCAATGTCTCATAGTCTCAATATCTCGGGCTCCGTCAATCCGGATCGGCCCATATCATCAAATCTCACGACAACGGTCAGTATCCTCCGGATATCCGCCGCGCCAGACATCACCGGTAGGTAGCCTTCCCCTGCCAGGCTCATCGTCTACAACTCGATCTTCTTGCCCCGGGGTACCATACCGGGCCCACCATGTACCCGAGACGGTTCATCCATTCCCCGAATCGGGTCTCGAAATCCAACAGAAAACATGAAATCTCATGGTGGACGACACATACATCACGAGAAAACCGCATCTTATGTTTTAAAAAGAGAGGAGGAGAGAGAGAGAAGTTTTTTTTTATATTATTGCGGTTTTCCCAAAAAATCCAGAAATCTCATAGAAACCCAAATCTCAAAAATCATGAGTAAATATATGATAAGTGTCGGCATATGCCCATAATACTGCATGATAACATGAAAATATGAATGCATGAATGTCTAAGTAATAAATGCCATGTCTAGACTAACATCTAAGAGTAATCACAATATTAAATATCGATCTAGTTGCTAGCTGATTCTATCAATAAAAGATAATATGATCTAAAGTGTACGCGACATAGCAATTACCGATGATGATGTGTGTGAGCCGGCAAATAAGTGTGCGTGGGATATGCGCATCATCGGTAATGGTGCTGGTATCCTAACAGGTAAAGTTTATACTGATTATAGCAACATATGTATGAACATGCAACATTATGATTACAATGTGAAAGTAAAGACGGATGTGTGTTATCCACTCATTTGATATACAATTACCACTACCATTATATGACTCGAACCTAACCTAGAGTCCATCTAACCCCCCCTAAGGAAAACTAAACCTAAGAACTGGTCGATAGAAGTACACCTAAAGCCTGAGTCCATATCTCTAATAGTCGGCGATCCTGCCTCAATAGCGTCACGTACATAGTACAACTTCCTCAAATCAAGAGTGCGGATCAATCATCACATCTATACCTTGTACGGTAAAATCCATCGTACGGCATCCCAATATCGGGGTACGGGTCAAATATCACCTACGTGTCTCATTATTCGTATAATATCATCATCAACACATGTCATGATCGAGGTGCTATGCTGTAATCGCATACATCAATTATATAACATTGCCATCATAAATATACCTCATTAATTTATCCTCAGAAATAGCATGTCATATGTATCATGTTGTGATTAAGTCATACCGATATCATATCGTCATCAAGTCACACCTATATGATATCGACATCAGGTCACACCTACATGATGTCGTAATCAAGTCATACATATATCATATCGTGATCAGTCACAAGTTACAGTTCGGGTTCTATTTTAGAGTCTCATGTACCTCAATATCATCACTACCCATTATAATTTATGTATACCTGTTCATTATCTCATTCTCTAATGATCCGCTAACACTTTAATACAACTGTATAGTCAAGAATCACGGCATCAAGCCCAGTTATACTGTTTCATTCCCGTGTATCATATCACATCAATGTATCCCATACCCATGTTGTATATATATATACATATACCTATACCTAGTCCTATATATTTATACACATACACGTATACACCATGTCGAGTTTCAGTGTGTGCGTGTGTGTGTTTCTACCTGAAACCTACGAACCTCTTCCAAGATATTCATCCTCTGATATGGTCTTCCTAAATCAGTCTAGTTCAGCCTAGGGTCATTACTAGGGTCCTACTCATTAAGAATCTAGGGTCACATCTGGCTTCCTAATGACAATAAGTACTATTCCTATTCTACGTTGTGGGGGTGCTAAACGCTATCCACCCGACTTCCCCCCGTAGATATACATCTACTCACCTGGTCTATGTCTGCCGAAGACGGTGTCGCCATCCTCCTCTTCATCGCCCGCAGTCCACGTGAGGGGTACCTAAACGCAAATATATAAATAGTATCGTAAACTGAATCGCATACAAAAGTCAAAACGACGTAAGGAACAAGCATAGGTTAAAACCTATGTCCCGTCCACGCAAAACAACCAAATATCGCTCGATATCGGCGTACAAACTCCGATGGATCGAGATAACATCAACAAATAACTCACAGTTTTAAAACTCGTTACTTATAATATATAACATGATTAAATCCATCGAAACCCTAAAAATCGATCAAACCGTCCAATTTCGTAAAACCCGAAAATGCCAATTTACCGTTTTTCTTCAAAACTTGACATTTAAATGAAACCAATGGTCATAAAATTCATTAAATAGCATAACTAGACTATACAACCCATTACTATATTTTTATTACACAAATTTGTATTAATTTGAAATTTCTAGTTTGCAACCATTAACAATTTTCAACATCTTACAAGCAAAATGTAACAATTCCACAACAAAACTTGATTTTGCATGAATTAATGTATTAAACTACAATTCATGATGATAATGATATAATGAAACCATAATTATATATTTAATCTCATTTATTTAGGAATTTCCAAAACCTGGTTTACAAAAATAGCATTTTATTAGTATTTTCCAATTATCAAAAGAAACTAGTGATCAAACTAAGTTTTTCTTTCCATTAACATGCTAATATTCTCACTAAAACTACAATCTAATGATAGCAACCTTAATTAGAATTTTATATTACCCACATATACATTTTATAAAAAACTAGTTAGCTAATTAGTATAATTAAAACAATTTGAATAAACAAATTATTATACAACAACCATGCAAGATTTTTCCACTCTAAAAATGTTAAACTAGCTATTATAACCTTATTTAATTAATAAAAACCACAACTTGAATTTACAAACCCTAACTTGAATTTTAAAATTTGCAACTAGAATTAATTTAATAAATCTAATTATGCTTTAAAAGAAACATCTAATAGAAATAAATCAAAAGAGAAAGATTTATACCTCCACAACCTAAAGTCTAAACATGAAAATGAGCCTTCAAAATGCATGCTTTCCCACTTAAAAATCTATGTAAAGAAGAGCAAGGAATAAAGGGTAGGAATTTATTAGGATTTTGTGCAATTTTTATTGAATTTTGGAGGATTTTTGATGATTTTTGGAGTAAAAATAAAATTGGAAAATGGGGGGGGGGGCTGCCATGGGGGTGAGGCCGGCCAAGTTTGGGAGGTGATGGAGAGAAAGAAATGAGTGAGGAGTTGTGTAGAAGTTTCCCCCAAAATATCACTTCATTATGTCTTTTCATTGATTTATTTAGTTTTCTTTTATTTCTTTACTAAAACAACTCAAAAAACTCTAGAATTTTGGAAAAATTTGCAAATAAATTTTGCATGAAACACACTAAATTCTAATATGCCATGGTTCATTTTTACAAATTAAAACCATTCAAATTTGTAATTTACACTAATTTAGTGTAAAAATAAAGCTTATGTTAATATTTAAAACAATTAATTTAGGAAAAATATTTAATTAAACTAAAAATTTATAAGTGGCTAAATAAACACCATTTACTAGTAATAACATAATTAAAATAGGTATTTTTAAATTTATAGTGAAAAATAATTACGGTTTTGTTTTACGAAAAATACGTTTTATTTTACCGAAAATCACAAAATTCACTTATACAATTTTATTTATTTAATTATTTATTTAATTATTTTTAAAATGTTACAGAGTGACTAATTATTTTTCTAAGGTTTTGTATTGCTTTTCATTCTATAGTTGGATGTGTTTTATGTTTTTCTTTTCTTTTACTTAATTATGAATTGCTTTTAATATAATTCATTTCTTGTAGTTTTTATTATATAAACTAGATCTTATAGGGATAATTGATACTTTGAATTAAATCTAGGGATTGATGACACGTCTAAAAACTAATTAGGATAATGAAAGTTTGACAGACTAGAATACTAATTAGGGACGGTAAAAGACATGGTTTTTATTAAAATAAATTCAAACTAGATAGTTAAAGAGTTCTAAGTTAATCAACATGATAGTTTAGACTAGCTACCTATTACTATTAATCAAAAATTCAAGCTTGATCATTCTTAATTATCTAGAACTAAGTTTTCAATATAGATTCTAAATGATCTTTTATAATTGATAGGCAATTTTAATTAATTTAATATAACCTATTCTTTTATATTACGTAATAGAAAACATATTAAAAATAGATAAAGAAAAGAAATAGTATCTTTTAAACGAACCATAGAAAAATAAGCAATAGAAAAACCCTAGAACTTTCTCTCTCATAAAAACTCACTTTTATTTGCACTTTTAAAAATAATCTAACTATTTAGCTTAGTCTAAAAGTAGTTAACATATCTCTATGTGGATCGACTCTCAAGTATTACGATTGCACCACTGTATACTTAATGTTAAATTTGGAGACTAATAAAATCCCTCTCACCTACCAAGCTTAGTAAGATCTCGGTCGATATACTATTCTGAAGAGTCTTTCGCCAAATAGGAATTGTAGAAAAATTCTTTTTGGTGATTTTCTTACCCGGTTCCTATTCTTTGAGAATCAACGGACGTCCACTGACAAACCAATAAACGGATTATCTAACAACTACTTTTGAAAATTTAAAAAGAAGAAACCTGCCTCCAAAGTGCATAATTACACACTACTACGCACCACCACCATTTTTTTAGAGATTCGAGGTGGTGATGGTACTATGGTCGTTTACGAAAACAATATGCCTACAAGAGATGGGCCCCCACTTCTTTTTAACCAATTTTTCATCTTCATCGTTGAGCTTAATAACTCCAATGTTCCCTTGAATTCAAGAGACCTTTTCTCGTTGGAGCTTGTCGATATAAGCATTACTTTCCATTTCTTTTGGAGAGACGATTGTGAGATAGGTGACAGTTGTAAAAGGGGCGGAACAACACTATTCAAATTAATAGGGGTTGGAGGCACATCATTGGAAGGTTTATCATTTGATGTTGACGACAAGAAATGGTACAAGATGATCTGTCGTGGAGGAGCTCAATTTCTTATTGGAAACCACTACTGGCATGGCTGTTAAATAACAAGTGTTGGAATCATCCTCACCTTCGATGGAACCGTCGTTTGAAAGTGAGAAAGAATTCAAGGAACATTCATCGAATGCTTCTTTCTAATTTTCTTTCCCAAATGGTTGTTTTTCATGCGAGTTAAGCAGCAATTTCGAAGCACCATGAGGCGTTAAAAGAAATATAGAAACAAAAATGATGAGAAATTAAGACAAATACGGGTGTTGGAAAAGATAATAAATATAGAATGACATGTGATGAGAAATTCCAACAAAAACTATGTGGGCGAGAAACAAAGTAGAAAAACAAAAGGACAAGGAAAAAATATGAAGGAGAGGGTGAGTGAGGCAAATAAGAATGAAATGTGGAGTGGATAAGAATAAGTTAGGGTTTAAGAGACAAAGAAATAGAGTTAATGAGTGAAGAAGAACTTATGCAAGTCTTTTTTTTTCCTCTTATTTTCTTGTGTGTTCTTGTAATTTGGTACAAACATGCGGAGGGTGAAGGGTGGGTACACAATGTTTGGGGCATTAGATCACTGGTATACGCATATACTCAATAATTTGAATAACTTATTAACTATATTTGTATCCAGGGAAAAACATTCTTACATATGGTTCTATGCAAATCTCCCCAAGGTATCTCTTATTTATATATATGAAACTAAATTTCGAGAAATTAAATCACCCAATTAAATTTATGTTTTCTAACTTCATGACAATCATTTGGCATTTTTAGCTTTTGGTGGCCTGCAATATACATGTCCTCGTCCTGTCCATTGATGGGCTCTGTTGTTTGTTCTACTTTTCTTCTTGATAGAACTTATGTAAGTCTCCAGCGATGAAATTTAAGAAAATTTTAATGTTGGACTCTGCAGAGTGAAGGAAATACAATGGCCAATGCAGACAAGAACAAAGAAGAAAGCCGATCTAAGACTCAAAAGGTATCATTGACCATACCTAACACAGTTTTAATTGTAAAAATTTTGTTTCGGCTGTGTTTGGATATGGAAGTTGGGTAACTGGAGTTTATTTTAAGTGGAGACAGAGATGATGCAAACTCTAGTCAGGCCCTACATCTATTTTAAATTTTAACCTTGATGTGGCGTTTGGCTTTCGAGTTATTAAAGATGTTGTTTTGTCTAAACTCCAAAATTAGTGTATTCTTCTTGTTTATTGGAGTTTAGAAAATTTTGGTTGGATTCAAGTTTAGTAAACTCCGATTATCTCAACTTTGAAGTTTAGATAACTAGAATTTTCTCTACTCCAAAATGCAAACCTAACATAGCAGAATGGGGATTTTGGAATCAAGTTTAGATAGCTTTATGAAATTTGGGTTATCTAAACTTAACTCCATTCCCAAACATGGAAGCTGCAAACAGTTACATTCCTACGTGCAGCAAAACAAGGAAGGGGATGACAAAATGAGAGTCACAGCTGCATGTTGAAAATGACTTACAACCACTAGCTGCCCATAAGTTTGGTGTTCTAAACATTGGAGCAATTTTTTGTTGACAAAAGAAGCCTCTTTTTTATTGACAACACAAAATTCTCTTTTAATCCCAGGACAGCTCATGCTTTGTAATAAAAACATGAAGCGTTTCTTTGTTGGCTAATATGGAAAATATATGAAGACAAAGGAAGGGGTCGCGCTTTTTTTGACAAGTGGGAAAGAAAGACAAGCAAAATTAATGCACTTGATAGGTGCATGAATTCATTATGATTCATTGAGTCATGATTTTGAATTATGGGCTCTTAAATCAAAAAGAGAGGCATGCTTATTAATGAATGAGGACGATATGCCATAATTGTGAAGAAGACGTGAAGAAACAATGCTAGTATGCATTGAACCTCGTGAAAAGGGTTTGCCTATTTAAAACAAAGAGTTCATTTCTATAGGCAGAACACTGAAGAAAAAATCAAGACATCCAATCAAGAAGAAGAGAAGTCAGAAAAGTACTGTAAGTTTGCACTGAAAGAAGAATTTGAAATCCTGTATTTTGTAAAGAAAGAAAATAAAAAAATCAATGCGGCAAATTAGGCTAGGCAGATTGTTGAACCACTATAAAAATTACGTGTCTTCATTTTTATGCGATTGTTTTCTTTTTCCCGTCGTTTTCTCCCACATAATCGGTGGATAAATTCCTAACACTGCAAATGTTGCCGCCCGAGCTGCTGTTGGTGGGGACGATATGTACTCAAAATGGCAGTTCATGGCTGAGAAAGCAAGGCAAAAGCGGGAAGGGATATCGGATGGGGACAGTAGTGGTTTTAAGTACTGGTTTTATAGTAGAAATGTTAGTTGTCAAGTTAATCGAGAAGAGAGAGCAAAATGGGAGAAAAGGATTCACTTAGTCGTATTGACGCAAGAGCGGTATATGCATTGTATTTGAGACATTTCTTATTTCATGTATTCAATCATATTTTAATCGGCTAGAACTGTATTTGTAACATTTCTCATTTCATATGTTCAAGGATACGTAAGTTCACTATTGACCTCATCCATTAAAAAAAGCTTATTGACATGAGAGATTTGGTTCTTTTCTTTTTCTGATTTGGTAGGAGACATGAGAATACTTGGGAGGAAATCTGGAGTAACATCTCATCAAGAAGTTGAGCGTGTCATTTCTACCAAGGATTTGATTGCTATTCTGGAGAGGGAACCGCAAATGCCCAAATCGACTTTAATCTACCGATTGTATGACAAAATGCAACCAGCCGAACGTTACAAGATGATTGTATCGTATATGGTGTTAGTAGTTTGAATATATTGGTTGCATTTGTAAGTGGGAAATAGTCCCGCATCGGATGGAGAGACAAACACCCAAGTCTTTATAATAGTTCCCAATATTTAAATAATAAATAAAGTGAATAATGAGCCAAGTGGGCCTGATTTCTAGCAGGCTTATAACATTTATTTATTATTATCTTTGATGAGGCACCTGGGTTTGTTCAACTCTTTAATGGTCACAACCACATGTAAATGCTTATGAAGTACAAGATTAGCACATGGCCATAATAGTGCTAAAGCAGTTATAAATCTCTTAGAAAATAAGATGAAAATTGTGTGTGTTGTATTTCAAATTCTAATAATAAAAGTTTTGGTTTAATCTGCGGACACCAATAACTTTGTTAGACGATTGATATATCACAACCACATGTAAGCTTATGAAGTACAAGATTAGCACATGGCCATAATAGTGCTAAAGCGGTTATAAACCTCTTAGAAAATAAGATGAAAATTGTGTGTGTTGTATTTTAAATTCTAATAATAAAAGTTTTGGTTTAATCTACGGACACCAATAACTTTGTTAGACGATTGATATATATACACTAATGGAAGGTTTAAATCGAGAGATACCTTTCTTAGAAATAATATTTGTCACGAGAGAGATGTGGTTGCAGCCAATATATACAAACTAGTGGGGGATTGTTAGTAGTTTGAATATATTGGTTGCATTTGTAAGTGGGAAATAGTCCCACATCGGATGGAGAGACAAACACCCAAGTTTTTATAATAGTTCCCAATATTTAAGTAATAAATAAAGTGAATAATGAGCCAAGTGAATAATAGTTCCCACATTGAAAGCTCTCAATGGAATTATTTAATTTTTAAATATCCACAGTAACAGGGATATAATAAAGGAAACTCCACCTATATTAGCATAGAAGTGGTGCCGCTTCAACAAGAGATATGAAGTATTCTCTTGTAAATGCTTATGAAGTACAAGATTAGCACATGGCCATAATAGTGCTAAAGCAGTTATAAAGCTCTTAGAAAATAAGATGAAAATTGTGTGTGTTGTATTTCAAATTCAAATAATAAAAGTTTTGGTTTAATCTGCGGACACCAATAACTTTGTTAGACGATTGATATATATACACTAATGGAAGGTTTAAATCGAGAGATACTTTTCTTTATGCATAATATTTATCACGAGAGAGATGTGGTTGCAGCTAATATATACAAACTAGTGGGGGATTGTTAGTAGTTTGAATATATTGGTTGCATTTGTAAGTGGGAAATAGTCCAGCAACGGATGGAGAGACAAACACCCAAGTTTTTATAATAGTTCCCAATATTTAAGTAATAAATAAAGTGAATAATGAGCCAAGTGGGCCTGATTTCTAGCAGGCTTATAACATTTATTTATTATTGTCTTTGATGAGGCACTTGGGCACTTGGAGCCATCTTGGGTTGACTTAGTAACAGAGTTGACTTTTTGAACTTAAAATTCAAAGGTTGTCTGAACAGAACTAACGGTTGTGTCTGTTCAACTCTTTAATGGTCACAACCACTGTTCAAGTCTATAAATTTTGTCCTGCTCTTCACATTTAAGGCATCTTCTTCTCATTATCTTCTAAGAGCTTTGTTGTATCTTGGGGGTAATTGCCTTCTACTGTACTCTCATAGTGTGGGCAATATCACCTTTCGGAAAGTGTTATCATACACGCCTCAAAGCTTTTAATTATGCCTTAACCAAACTAAAACTCAACAATTGAAAGGTGATATTATGGAGACAGAATTAAATTCAAGTGTCAAGGCTCATTTCCAGAACCAAGATGTTATCAAACTGAATCGATTCGATGGGAGCAACTACACTAGATGGAAAGACAAGATGGTGTTCTTGTTGACCGTCTTGAAGATATTTTATGTTCTCGATCCGAACTTGCCGCCAATTCCAGATTCAGTGTCAACTTCGAATGATGCCGAGAGTGGAAGAACAGAGAAAAACAAGCGTGAAGAAGACGAACTAGTTTGTCGCGGTTACATTCTCAATTCCCTCACCGATCGTCTGTATGATCTTTACAGAAATATGAAGACATCAAAGGAAATCTGGAGCGCCCTTGAAACAAAGTACAAAAATGAGAAGAAAGGTAGGATAAATTTCTAGCGCTTAAAAATTTTGAATTTAAGATGTCTGATGACATGCCAATCATGAATCAAGTGCATGAATTACAAATTCTCGTCTCTAAACTGAGAGAACTCGAAATTAAAGTCCCTGATTCATTTCAAGTTGGAGCGATTCTATCTAAACTTCCTCCTGCTTGGAATGAATACAAAAAGAAAATTCTGCACTCCCCTGAAAGTTTTACCATAGAGCAATTTCAGACTCATCTACAGATTGAGGCAGAGAACCGTGCACGTGACATGATTTTTCTTAGTTCTAAAACTAACTCTAAGGTGAATCATGTCAGTGAAAATGGTCATAGAAAATTTCAGAACAATTTCAAAGTTCAGAAGAATGGAAATTTTAAGAAATCTAATTTTGCAAAGAACAAGTGGCCTTGTTATAACTGTGGAAAGAAAGGCCACTATATTAAAGATTGCAAATTCAGAAATACCGGAAAGAAACTTGGTTTCGGATCAGAAAATAGCAACAAGGCAAATCTAATAGAAAACGAAGTCAAAGGACTTGTTGCTATGGTTTCTGACATGCAGATAGGCATGATTACGGAATTGCATATGGCTGCGGTAACTAAAACAGCAGATTGGTAGCTCGATTCTGGCGCAACCATCCATGTATGCAATAACAAAGCAATGTTCAAAACCTATATGGATCAGAAAGAACCTGAAGAGGTGTTGATGGGAAACCACGTTTCGGCCAAAGTGCTCGGTAAAGGAAGTGTTGAATTGAAGTTTACATCTGGACAGAAACTTACTCTGCTTAATGTATTTCATGTTCCTGATTTGAGGAAAAATCTTCTATCTGCAAATCTGTTGTGCAAGAAAGGATTTAAAATTGTTCTAGAGTCTGACAAAATTGTAATATCGAAGAATGGTATATTTGTAGGAAAGGGATGTTTAAACTCAGTATTAATGAACTAAATTGCGTGTTTGCTTATATTGTTGAGTATTCTTTTTCCTTGTGGCATGCTACACTATGTCATTTAAATTTTCGCTCTTTAAAATATATGTCTAAACATGGTTACATTGCATGTCAAAATGATCATAATGATAAATGTGAGATTTGCGTAGAAGCAAAAATGACTAGAAAACATTTCCCTAAAATTGAAAGAGATACTAATTTATTAGAACTTGTTCATTCTGATATTTGTGAATTAAATGGTCAATTAACTAGAGGAGGAAAAAGATATTTTATAACCTTTATTGATGATCATTCTCGTTTTACATATATATATTTATTAAGAACAAAAGATGAAGCATTTAAGAAATTTAAAGAGTATAAGTCAGTTGTAGAAAATCAGAAAGATAAAAGGATTAAAATCCTTAGAAGTGATAGAGGGGGAGAATATTTTTCAGATTCCGTTTCTCAATTCTGCGAAATGCATGGTATTATTCATCAAAGAACTGCACCTTATACGCCTCAGCACAATGGATTAGCCGAAAGGAAAAATAGGACCTTAGTTGAAATGGTAAATGCTATACTTTTAAATGCTAAATTACCTTTTAATCTTTGGGGTGAGACGCTTTTAACAGCATGTTATATTCATAATAGAATATCATCCAAGAAAACTCATGTTTCACCATATGAAATTTGGAATGGTAGAAAACCCAATTTAAACTATATTAAAGTGTGGGGGTGCATAGCATATTATAAAGTGACCGATCCATATAAATCTAAATTAGGGCCGAGAGGCATTAGAAGTATATTTGTTGGATATGCACAGAATTCTAAAGCGTATCGACTTCTAGATTTAGAATCAAATGTCATAATTGAGTCGATACATGTTGAATTTTTTGAAAATAAATTTATGCATGACAATATTGATTCTAATTTGTATAATAATGAAAATGCAGTAACTTCTAAAGAAAATTACAAATGAGAAAAGGAGAGAAAGTAATGAAAATATTGAACCAAGAAAAATTCAAAGAATCAGGAAAGAAAAATCTTTTGGTCCTGATTTTATTGATTCGCGTTCAATAGTCTTTCTCGTTGAAGGAGATAGAACCAAAGTGCTTAACAAAGTACCTATTCTACTTAATATAGAAGATGATCCTAAAACATTTAGTGAAGCAATGTCATCAAGAGATGCTGCATTTTGGAAAGAGGCTATTGATGACGAAATGGACTCAATAATGTCTAACAATACTTGGATATTGGTTGACTTGCCTCAAGGATCTAAGCCTATAAAGTGTAAATGGGTATTTAGAAGAAAACAAAATACAGATGGGTCTATACAAACTTTCAAGGCAAGATTAGTGGCTAAAGGATTCACACAAAAGGAGGGCATAGATTATTTTGATACTTATGCACCTGTGGCTAGAATAACATCCATTAGAGTTCTTATAGCTTTGGCTTCAATATATAATTTATATGTGCATCAAATGGATGTAAAAACAGCCTTTTTAAATGGTGAATTAAATAAGGAAGTATACATGGAACAGCCCGAAGGTTTCATACTTCCTGGAAATGAGAACAAAGTTTGTAAATTAACTAAGTCGCTATATGGTTTAAAATAGGCCCCTAAACAATGGCATGAGAAATTTGATAAAGCAATAATATCAAATGGTTTTAAGCATAATAGTGCGGATAAATGTGTATACTCCAAATTCAATCAGAATTATGGGGTAATCATATGTCTCTATGTAGACGACATGTTGATATTTGGTACAAACATGATTGGAATAAATGAAACAAAAATGTATTTAACTTCAGTATTCAAAATGAAAGATTTAAATGAAGTAGATACTATTTTAGGAATAAAGGTGAAAAAACATAGTGAAGGGTTTGTGCTAAACCAATCTCATTATATAGAGAAATTATTAAATAAATTCCAACATCTTAATATTAAAGAAAGTGTTACTCCGTATGATCCGAGTATGAAATTAAATGAGAATTGTGACAATGTAATTGCACAATTAGAATATGCTAGCGCTATTGGAAGCTTTATGTATGCGATGCATTGTACAAGGCCTGATATAGCTTTTGTAAGTCGAAGTACAACACCCCACGACTTGCGGGGTGGCGGAAATATGAAAAACGATCTTGTTCTTTGCTTAAACATCGACTAACCGCACGAATCGATGCTAAACGATAACTAACAAGAAACATAGAAGTTCTATACTACTATGTTTACGGATTATACCTAACGAATCGTGTCCTTCGTCTTTGCGAACTCCTCCTCCTCCTCGGCCTTCTCGAAGTAGTAGACGATCCACCCGAGAGCTTTACTCCAAGCTTAGCCTCTAAACTTGAGGCAACTAACCTTCTTTAAGTGCTAATCAAAGAAGCTAGGTGATATAGAGTGAGGGTTATGGTTTAATTAGTCTAACTAATCCTTGTACTCAACACATGAGAGGGAAGGATTAGGGTTTGAAGAGGGAGAGCTTGAGGAGAGAGAAGGTGAAGATAATAATGAAGTGAGAATAATGAGTTATCATAATATATATCAAGCATTTCTTTTTATCAAGAAAAGAAAAGAAATGAATTTAACAACCATGCTTGATAATATCTAGTGATGATTCACATCCATGAGTCATTAAGCATTTATGATGCATTAATGACATGGATGAATCATCCATATGACTCACTAATCACATTCATTGTATATGCCACCTAAACCTCCTTAGTCACCACCTTCTAGAAGCTTCTCGCGCAATTATGAGAACGCCCCTCCTTTCCGCAAAAATACGGAAAAACTTTAGACTGTATAAATCTAATAACCGGATACCAGTAACTGGCTTAAACCAAAGCCGACTGGTAAAAACTGTCCGAAAGTCGTACGTGCGCAAACACACGTATGCGTCCGAACCCTTGTCGTAAAACCATACGACCTCTATATCGTTTCGCCTGGAGTAGGGAAACTCTCTGTGTGGGACTCTAGAGACTCGACTACTACGCTGGCAGTGGGTTTAACCACAGACCGCAAGCGGCACTAGCTGTACGTAACGGTCCCCAGGTAGATGTCGATAAGAAGGCCGATGAGGAAACCCATCCGAACTCCTACTGAGCCTGCTGTGACAATCTCCATACAGTCCGGTCCGTTCGTCTTAGACTATCGCATATCGGGCCTAGGGGGGCGGCAAGCGTCAGTCCCCTAATAGCGGTATAAGTCGTGTCGGAGGGAAGCTTATTACACCCTGAGAAACTACTGGAACCTACCAGCAAATCTCGCTTGCCCTGGCCAGGGACTTTGCGTAATGGCTCTCTGACACAGCGCGATATCAACCCCCAATACCGGGAGAGACGAATCCTGTCTAACCGCCACTGCCTCCAAGTGCTCGGGACTGCACCCAACTGCTACCTGTTTGCACGACTCCTTTGAGCCGTGGTAGGGTAGCAATCTAAG
This sequence comes from Agapanthus africanus, assembly GCA_030015575.1. Lineage (NCBI taxonomy): Eukaryota > Viridiplantae > Streptophyta > Magnoliopsida > Asparagales > Amaryllidaceae > Agapanthus > Agapanthus africanus. Next base: position 699,496,053 of record CM057338.1, read on the forward strand.
AACAGTGGGACACACTCGAGGCGAAGTAGCAGTGTCAAGTCTGCGGACTATGCTGTACTCATGTCACCTGGGAACTGTTCACTGACGACTGGTATAAAACCAACCAACAGTTCCCTGTGAGTCATGTCCGGTGTACCCGTAACCTAACGAGCACCTGCATACTATCTCCAGTACGACGTACTGACGGCTGTGGGACAGACCATCTCCCTAACTGGGATGAGAAGCGTACACACCAGTCTACTCCGGAGTATCGATGCCCTGTCTCGATAATCCAACGACTAGGGACCTGAATAAGGATGTGCTTGTAGACTACCCAGCCCCCACTAGTGTGACTGCCATCACAACGCTGGTAGTCAAGCAAGATCCTAAGAGCTCTATCAATACGTATACTCACATATTAAGATAGAAAAACCAAGTAGCATACTACCATGTTTAGCAAGACTGTTATATACATGTGAATATCCCAAGCTTCCATTAAGTAATATACAAACTAGTATGATACAGTAATGGCCTTCTAGGGCATAAACACTAACAATCTCCCACTTGCACTAGGGCCATGTACTGGCGTATCGAAGACCGATGATCTCGAGTAGCCTCTCGAACTGAATCTGAGGTAGGGCCTTTGTGAATGGATCAGCAATGTTCTCTTCAGAAGCAACTCTCCGAACCTCGATCTCCTGACGATCAATGATCTCCCTGATCAGGTGATACCGCCTTAAGATGTGTCTGGACTTCTGATGGGACCTTGGTTCCTTTGCTAAAGCTATAGCTTCGTTGTTGTCGCAATACAGAGGTATTGGATCAACTATGGTAGGAACCACCTGAAGTTCTGTTAGGAACTTCTTTATCCAGACTGCTTCTTTTGCGGCATCGCAAGCAGCTATATACTCCGCTTCCATCGTTGAGTCAGCAACGGTGTCCTGCTTGGAGCTCTTCCAGCACACCGCCCCTCCATTGAGGGTAAAGACATAACCCGACATGGACTTGGAATCGTCCTTATCACTCTGGAAGCCGGAATCAGCAAAGGCCTCCAACCTGAGGTCTTTTCTGCCGTAAACCAAGAACATCTCCTTAGTCCTTCTCAGGTACTTGAGAATGTTCTTTACTGCTATCCAGTGCTTCTCCCCTGGGTCTGACTGATACCGGCTTACCACGCTCAGTGCGTAAGCTACATCTGGTCTGGTGCACAACATCGCATACATTATAAAGCCTACCGCAGAAGCGTAGGGTATAATAGACATGCGTTCCCTTTCCAAATCAGTCTTGGGAGACATCTCTTTGGAGAGGGTGATTCCGTGACAAGCCGGTAGATTACCGCGCTTAGAATCTTCCATACTGAATCTTTTCAGTATAGTGTCGATATACCTGGACTGTGAAAGTCCCAACATCCTCTTGGATCTATCACGATAGATCCGGATCCCCAGAATGTAAGAGGCATCACCCAGGTCTTTCATGGAGAACTTGTGTGACAAGAATCCTTTGACAGATTGTAGCATAGGAATGTCATTTCCTATCAATAGAATGCCATCCACGTACAAGACGAGGAATACGACACTTCTGGCTACAACTTTACTATATATACACGGTTCATCTGGATTTTTGATAAAGTCATATTCTTTGACTGTCTCATCAAAACAGATGTTCCAACTCCGCGATGCCTGCTTTAGTCCATAAATGGACTTAAGCAGCTTGCATACTTTCCCGCTGCTCCCACTCTGATTGAAACCCTCTGGCTGATCCATATAGACGCACTCTTCTAAATTTCCATTCAGAAAAGCCGTCTTTACGTCCATCTGCCAGATTTCATAATCATGGAAGGCAGCAATAGCAAGAAGGATCCGAATGGATTTGAGCATAGCCACTAGAGAAAAAGTTTCGTCATAGTCCAAACCAGGTCTTTGACGAAAACCCTTTGCAACAAGTCTAGCCTTATAGGTTTCTACCTGTCCATCTACACCAATCTTTTTCTTGAAGATCCATTTGCATCCTATGGGTTTTACCCTATCTGGAGCAAAGTCCAAAGTCCATACTTTGTTGGTGTACATGGACTCCATTTCGGTCCGCATTGCATCTAGCCATCGTACCGAGTCGCCGCTCTGGATGGCCTGCTGGAAGTCAGTAGGTTCATCATCATCTATGATGCAATCCTCTCTATCCCCATCTATGAGAAAACCGTAGTATCTCTCAAGCGGATGAGACGGCCTACTACTCCTGCGGAGGGGTGCGGGAATGTCCTGTTCTTCTTGAACTATCGGTTCTACCAAACTTTCAGTAGCAGTTTGTGGTTCTGGAATTTCTTCCAGTTCTATTTCGCTCCCACTTATTTCCTTTTCTAAAAACTGATATTCTAGAAAATGGGCATTACAAGAAACAAACACCTTTTGTTCCTCTGCGCAATAGAATAGATACCCCTTGGAGTTCTTTGGATATCCCACAAACTGACACTTTACTGATCGTGCCTCGAGCTTGTCCACATGCTGCTTTTTAACAAAAGCTGGACATCCCCATATTTTCAGATACTGAAGATAGGGTTTCTTCCCACTCCACATCTGATATGGCGTGGTAGGCACAGTCTTGGTAGGAACCATGTTCAAAAGATATGCCGCTGATTCTAGCGCATAACCCCAGAAAGATCGCGGTAATTCAGCATTACTCATCATGGATCGTACCATATCCAATAGGGTTCGATTCCGTCTCTCCGATACACCATTATACTGTGGAGTGTATGGAGGAGTAAGCTGAGAGAGAATTCCTTTCTCTTTTAGGTAACCTAGGAACTCGGCACTCAAGTATTCACCACCTCGATCAGATCTAAGTGTCTTGATACTTTTGCCGGTTTGGTTTTCTACTTCATTCTTATACTCTTGGAATTTCTCAAAAGCCTCGGATTTATGTTTCATCAGATAAATGAATCCGTATCTTGAGTAGTCATCCGTGAAAGTAATGAAATAGGAAAAACCACCTCTTGCATGTGTATACATTGGACCGCATACATCGCTGTGTATGAGTCCTAAGAGCTCGCTCGCTCTTACTCCATGTCCAGTAAATGGAGTCTTTGTCATCTTTCCTTTGAGACAAGATTGACAAGTGTCATAAGTTTGATATTCGAACGAGTCCAAATATCCTTCTCTATGCAACTTAGTCAACCTTCTCTCATTGATGTGACCCAGTCTACAATGCCATAAGAAAGCTTTATTTAAATCTGGAGACTTTCTTTTTAGTGTGTTCTGGACATTGAAAATTTGGAGTTGGTTTAAAACATATATACCGTTATTTAGTGTACCGGACCCAATCAAACCATGATTAAGGTGGATGTTAACAACATCTCTTACAAATGTGAAATCATAACCTTTATTTGATAACAAGGAAACTGATATGATATTACACGGTAAGCTTGGTACAAAAAAACAGTTATGTAAAACCAAAATGTGTCCACTCGTCAATCCTAGGTGATAATCCCCGACGGACGCAGCTCCCACGCTAGCTCCGTTAGCAACCTTTAGGGTCATATCACCTTCCTTCAGCACTCTACGGTTTCTCAGTGCCTGCAATGAATTGCAAATATGAGATGCTGATCCGGTATCCAATACCCAGGAAGTAGAGTTGATCGACAGACAATTCTCAATTACAAACACACCTGAAGTCGAAGCCACAGCTTGCTTCGGTTCCTGGTTCTTGGCATTCCACGCCTTGCAATCCTTCTTCCAGTGCCCTTTCCTGTGACAATGGAAGCACTCATCCTGGCCAACTACCGGTACCGCAAACTTTTTCTTTCCCTTCCCTCCCACCTTACTAACACCTCCTCTAGGTTTGGTGGCGGCCTTCTTCTTCCTTCCTTTGGCCCTAGCCTTGGACCCGGAAGAAGATGCACCGCTAACAAACATAGCGGGTGTTTCCCTTGCTTTCTGCAAGGTGCCCTCTGCACTCCTTAACATGTTCAGGAGTTCCGGAAGTTCAACTTCTTTTCTTTGAAGGTTGAAGTTCAGGATAAACTGGGCGTAGGTGGGAGGAAGGGACTGGAGAATAAGGTCTGTATAGAGCTTATTATCCAAAGTCGTCCTAAGGTCTGCGAGCTCTTCAATATAGCCGATCATCTTTAGGACATGTTCTCCTACCGATGACCCGACAGCCAACCTCACTCGAAACAAGTTCTTAGAGGTCTCGTATCTTGCTATACGAGATTGCTCTCCATAAAGTTCTTTTGTATGGAGAAATATGCCATCTAGGTTCATATCCTCGTGCCTCCTCTGATGTTCATTGTTCATTGAGGCAAGCACGATGCACTTGGCTTTCGCGCAATCTAAATCCCAGGTTTTGCGGATTTCCTTATCCGCATTGCTGGATTTGGGACCAGGGACAGCAGGTGCCGTAGCGGTGAGGACGTACCCCAATTTGTCATAGGTCAAAGCCATTTTGACATTCCGCAGCCAATCTTTATAGTTTGGCCCTGTCAGTATATTTTTCTCTAAAAGTAACTTAAGTCCAGTCATTTTCAGGGTCGCTGCAATTAGGAGAGAGAGAAGAAAACTCTTTAGCATGATGCTCTTGCAAGTTTAGAGTGGTTTTTAGTTTATCTAAACTGGATGGCTCCCACTGTTTCTCGAATCCTTCCTCAAACCATAAAAGAAGAATTAGCCAGGACTATCTCACTGTACAATTCTTGCTTAACCGTTCAGCCAGGCTAGTGTCGATACTTCGAGGGAGGTTTTCCAACGCTTTCGCAAAGTTCCTTAATTAAATAACCTCTTTTCTCTGGGGGCGTAACCCCGCTAACACCTTTCTAGACACCTACTTGGTTTATAGCATTGATCGTTAAGTGACGAATCTCCTGATAAGTAGCATATACTCACAGTAGGATCGGGATCCAAATATCATCGTATGATAATGTTGAAGGAATCCTACCAACATTCATCAAATTCCAAATGGTATGCATCTCTTTGCAAATTTCAGTTTCTTTAGAAATTCCCGATATATATTTTTGCCCCATGCTCTTATGACCTTGGCGTTGGTAAAAATATCATAAGTCACATGTCAAGTTCTACCCATCATTATCTTGTTAATTTGAACCCATCCGTACATATCCTTGACGTTGGCCAAAATGATCATACGACTGTCCCAAACTAACTCATCTATCTATGCAACAAATGAATACCCAGCAGCTACCAAACACTGTGCCTTGGCGTTGGTCAAAATACATAGCTTGAATACTACTGAATACCCAGATGAAATGACGGAGGGCTACGAATGGTTTTGGCGAAACCGTGAACGTAGTGAACTTGATATAACCGAAGGAACCTGATAGCTTTTTAAAAGGAGTGGTTAAAGCTCCGCATTTAAAAATATCTGTTTTTAAAATTAACCGAGTGGTTTCTTTTAAATTGTTCCGACGATTAAACTTTTGGTTTATTTTCTTTGCATTATAAATAATGCGTCCCATCATTAACCTATCATTGCAGAAAACAACGAAAATACAACGTCCTCTTATGCCATCCGCATTCGCCACGGGGTCCCGTCATCACCCGTTAGGTTACTTAACTAACGACAGAGCGGGGGCTGGGCTAGTGCGGGTGTAAAACATAAGTGACGTCTAAATAGCTATCATATATAGATATTGTACATTCGTCAGACGCAATAATAGGCATTCCAGATCACAGATGAACTTTATTGGATTTGCAAGCAATCTGTGTTTGTTTTGAGCCTGCAACAAAAGACGGATTACACAGTTGTGATGAATAGCCATTACCCCACCCAAGACCACAACGGGTACGGCAAACTACCCGCCCGGCAGTTTGTGCACCCCACCTTGGGTCTGTCATAAGAGCAAAAACAGTAAAATGAAATAATACAACGGTGGCTACAACCGCAACCTGGATGTGCCCCGCAAAATAATATTACAACAAATTACATTTACATCAAATGAATTAAATAATAACCCATCACAAAACCCCGGCTATACATCACAACAGTCCAACACAGTTCATATCCACAAACAGTAAAAATCCATTGCAGAAATGTGCAACCCCCTGCCAACCGACATACTAGCAGTTAGGGGAGGTTTACGAACACATTATACAAACACAGATATAATCCATCAAGCAAATACTGTATAATTTCGATCGATTAAACACTTTTAATTTTGCTCCAATACTTCTCTGTAAATCTGAAACCTGAGCAAAAATAAAAACTTCCAGAAAATACCAAATATCACAGAGAAGCAACACAGGAAATTTGGGTTCCTGAATCGCCAACTCGGCGGCGGAAGCGCGGCGGATCGGTGCAATCCGCCGCGGTTCCGCGGCGCTTTAGGCGATTCAGGGGCCCAAATTTCTTGGGTGTTCTTCTACTGTCTTTTTAAGCTTTCTGAACCTCCCTGAAAAATTTTTGGACTTCATTTAAAAATCGACAGAAACTTGTGATTTCGGGTTTTTCCGGTTTCGTTTTTTTCGTTCGAAATTCATACAAATTTGCAAGTAAGTTATTTATTGTTTAGCGAGGCTCTGATACCACTGTAAGTCGATGTACAACACCCCACGACTTGCGGGGAGGCGGAAATATGAAAAACGATCTTATTCTTTGCTTAAACATCGACTAACCGCACGAATCGAAGCTAAACGATAACTAACAAGAAACATAGAAGTTCTATACTACTATGTTTAGGGATTATACCTAACGAATCGTGTCCTTCGTCTTTGCGAACTCCTCCTCCTCCTCGGCCTTCTCAAAGTAGTAGACGATCCATCCGAGAGCTTTACTCCAAGCTTAGCCTCTAAACTTGAGACAACTAAGCTTCTTTAAGTGCTAATCAAAGAAGCTAGGTGATATAGAGTGAGGGTTATGGTTTAATTAGTCTAACTAATCCTTGTACTCAACACATGAGAGGGGAGGATTAGGGTTTGAAGAGGGAGAGCTTGAGGAGAGAGAAGGTGAAGATAATAATGAAGTGAGAATAATGAGTTATCATAATATATATCAAGCATTTCTTTTTATCAAGAAAAGAAAAGAAATGAATTTAACAACCATGCTTGATAATATCTAGTGATGATTCACATCCATGAGTCATTAAGCATTTATGATGCATTAATGACATGAATGAATCATCCATATGACTCACTAATCACATTCATTGTATATGCCACCTAAACCTCCTTAGTCACCACCTTCTAGAAGCTTCTCGCGCAATTACGAGAACGCCCTTCCTTTCCGCAAAAATACGGAAAAAATTTAGACTGTATAAATCCAATAACCGGATACCAGTAACTGGCTTAAACCAAAGCCGACTGGTAAAAACTGTCCGAAAGTCGTACGTGCGCAAACACACGTATGCATCCGAACCCTTGTCGTAAAACCATACGACCTCTATATCGTTTCGCCTGGAGTAGGGAAACTCTCTGTGTGGGACTCTAGAGACTCGACTACTACGCTGGCAGTGGGTTTAACCACAGACCGCAAGCGGCACTAGCTGTACGTAACGGTCCCCAGGTAGATATCGATAAGAAGGCCGATGAGGAAACCCATCCGAACTCCTACTGAGCCTGCTGTGACAATCTCCATACAGTCCGGTCCGTTCGTCTTAGACTATCGCATATCGGGCCTAGGGGGGCGGCAAGTGTCAGTCCCCTAATAGCGGTATAAGTCGTGTCGGAGGGAAGCCCATTACACCCTGAGAAACTACTGGAACCTACCAGCAAATCTCGCTTTCCCTGGCCAGGGACTTTGCGTAATGGCTCTCTGACACAGCGCGATATCAACCCCCAATACCGGGAGAGACGAATCCTGTCTAACCGCCACTGCCTCCAAGTGCTCGGGACTGCACCCAACTGCTACCTGTTTGCACGACTCCTTTGAGCCGTGGTAAGGTAGCAATCTAAGAACAGTGGAACACACTCGAGACGAAGTAGCAGTGTCAAGTCTGCGGACTATGCTGTACTCATGTCACCTGGGAACTGTTCACTGACGACTGGTATAAAACCAACCAACAGTTCCCTGTGAGTCCTGTCCGGTGTACCCGTAACCTAACGAGCACCTGCATACTATCTCCAGTACGACGTACTGACGGCTGTGGGACAGACCATCTCCCCAACTGGGATGAGAAGCGTACACACCAGTCTACTCCGGAGTATCGATGCCCTGTCTCGATAATCCAACGACTAGGGACCTGAATAAGGATGTGCTTGTAGACTACCCAGCCCCCACTAGTGTGACTGCCATCACAACGCTGGTAGTCAAGCAAGATCCTAAGAGCTCTATCAATACGTATACTCACATATTAAGATAGAAAAACCAAGTAGCATACTACCATGTTTAGCAAGACTGTTATATACTTGTGAATATCCCAAGCTTCCATTAAGTAATATACAAACTAGTATGATACAGTAATGGCCTTCTAGGGCATAAACACTAACAGCTTTTGCAGTATGCAAATTGTCACGATACACCAGTAAACCCAGTACTAATCATTGGAAGGCCATCAGTAGAGTTCTTGGGTATCTAAAAAGAACAAAAGAGTTTGGTCTATTTTATTCCAATTATCCTGCAGTACTAGAAGGTTATTCGGATGTAAGTTGGATCACAAGTGCAAGTGATAATAAATCCACAACAGGTTGGGTATTTACAATTGGAGGTGGTGCCATTAGTTGGGCCTCTAAGAAACAAACTTGCATCACACATTCAACAATGGAATCTGAATTTGTCGCTTTGGCTGCTGCCGGCAAGGAAGCGGAATGGCTGAGAAATTTATTATTGGATATAGAGTTGTGGCCACAACCAATGCCATCTATTTCCTTGCATTGCGATAGTGAGGCGATTATGTCTAGAGCTTATAATAATGTTTATAATGGTAAATCTAGACACATTGGCTTAAGACATGAATATATTCGAGAATTAATAACCAATGGAATAATTACCATAGTTTATGTGAGATCTGCAAAGAATTTAGCAGATCCATTTACCAAGACATTATCTAGAGATTTGGTAAAGAATACGTCAATTGGAATGGGACTTAAACATTTACAATTTGGCACCAGTAATGGTAACTCAACTTTAATTAGTAAAAACTAATTTTAATAGTTCAATGGGTAATAACAAGTTACTGTCATGTGCCTGTATTGCACTACACGTCTCATTCTTATATAAATAAGTATTTAGTGCTGTCTGTTACGATAAAGAGGATAAGCGAAAGCTCTCAATGGAGTTATTTAATTTTTAAATATCCACAGTAACAGGGATATAATAAAGGAAACTCCACCTATATTAGCATAGAAGTGGTGCCGCTTCAATAAGAGATATGAAGTATTCTCTTATAAATGCTTATGAAGTATAAGATTAGCACATGGCCATAATAGTGCTAAAGCAGTTATAAACCTCTTAGAAAATAAGATGAAAATTGTGTGTGTTGTATTTCAAATTCTAATAATAAAAGTTTTGGTTTAATCTGCGGACATCAATAACTTTGTTAGACGATTGATATATATACACTAATGAAAGGTTTAAATCGAGAGATACCTTTCTTTATGCATAATATTTGTCATGAGAGAGATGTGGTTGCAGCCAATATATACAAACTAGTGGGGGATTGTTAGTAGTTTGAATATATTGGTTGCATTTGTAAGTGAGAAATAGTCCCACATCGGATGGAGAGACAAACACCCAAGTTTTTATAATAGTTCCCAATATTTAAGTAATAAATAAAGTGAATAATGAGCCAAGTGGGCCTGATTTCTAGCAGGCTTATAACATTTATTTATTATTGTTTTTGATGAGGCACTTGGGCACTTGGAGCCATCTTGGGTTGACTTAGTAACAGAGTTGACTTTTTGAACTTAAGATTCAAAGATTGTCTGAACAGAACTAACGGTTGTGTCTGTTCAACTCTTTAATGGTCACAACCATTCAGATGGTCGTGTCTATTCAAGTCTATAAATTGTGTCCTGCTCTTCACATTTAAGGCATCTTCTTCTCATTATCTTCTAAGAGAGTTTTCAAGGGTTTTGTTGTATCTTGGGAGTGATTGCCTTCTACTGTACTCTCATAGTAGGGGCAATATCACCTTTCGGAAAGTGTATCATACACGCCTCAAAGCTTTTAATTCTGTCTTAACCAAACTAAAACTCAACATATGGAGGAGAATGCATGGAAAGAAAACAGCTCTCTCTGTTGCAGGTCAAGCGGCTGAAGCACCTGCATACTGAATGGAGTGAACTTTGATCTCAAGGGTTCGGAGACTGACAAGGCTGCTTGCAACAACACTGAACCATGATAGCTTTGGAAGCAAAAGCTGAAGAAGAAAAAAAGATAGAGCGTTAAACCATAGGATTAAAGCTATTTTTCCTTTTGTGTGTATATAATGGCCATTTGAAGATTCACACTGTTCTTTCATTCCTTGATTTATCCCATAATATTGTTTTCTAACACAGTTTCTTATTGTTCTTGAACTTAGTTAGACATATTGAGAAAAGCATGCCATATTAAATGGGATTTTTCCTTTGGAGATTGCCTGTCATATTGCTTTGCTTTCAGTACAATGCTTCGAGAATGAGGCATGGCACAACTAATATTGAGCAATTGATTTTCATTTGCAATTGCGATGAAGCTTGAGCATCATCTGAGTACAATGTATAGTGACGTAAGTCATGGTTTTTCTGTATTTTGGCAGCGTGCAAATGCACGGGTCCATGAAAAACGCTGCAAAGACTATGTTTGATATTTTTGCATTATCTACCATGAGCGTAAATAAGTGCAAATGCATGGGTCCCTGAAAATGTTGCATTATCTACCATGAGTGTAAATAAGTCATATAAAAGAATATTGCATGATAGAAGAAAATTTATGATAATTAAATACATAATTGGTTATGACAATTATAAAAAGAATTAATATGAAAATATATTTAAAGTGATAATCAGGTCATCTATATATTTATTGGTAGCAATTTACCTATTTGAGAGGTTTATTGCTAGCAAAGTAAAGTTGTAATGAGACGCGGTGGACCGTATCAAGTTTATTGCCGTTGATTGCAACTTCATATAACTTCAAAATACATATCGGTTTAGATAAAACCTCTAAACTTAGAAAAAGAATATGATTAATCGAAATGAAATTTTTAGTATTTTAGCCATTTACAGATAAATTTAAAAAGGCCCAAATATATGAAGGATTCAAATGACAACATGAACATAAAAGATGGAGCCCAATCTAATTTTCCCATAAGCCCTAACACACAACACACACACATCACACATAACACACAACACACACACATCACACATAAGCACGCGGACACATGCATCCAGGGGACCCGCAAATTTGCCCCAAAAGCGTTAAATTGTGGTCATTTCCTCTTTTGGAATTCCTAGAGTTCGAACCCTGCACTCTCCCGATAAGAGGAAGTGTCCATACCAACCGAGCTATTGCTCATTGATATTTTCCAATCTTTTCTCTCTTTGGATAAACATGGAAGGGGCGGAGATAAATTTTCCTAGCACCAATCAGCATTGATCAAAAGGAAGGAGCTAAATGCAAATATCTTTAAAAAAGAGTGCGGAGGATAATTTTCCAAAGAAATGGACAGATTCGAGCAGGATGCAAGGCATGCGTACAGCTTTCTATAAGATATAATATATATAATGTGGGGCATCAATCTTGATTATTTACTTATCAATCTTGATTATTTACTTATGCAGCCGTATCCGAAGCTTTTAAGGAATGTCGTAAATTTCATGTCCTGTAAAAACGCCAGGAGATGAAAATTTTGGCAGATAATGTACGCCTGACAACCCTGTCAGTCATAACTGGTTGATGATATAGACAAGAAATTTCTATATAATCCTAGAAGCTCATCCAGAATGCAGAATCAATCCATCCATAAACAACACAAGCTAAATTGATTATTATAAATAAATAGTGCTTTGCCAGAACTTTAAGACTTAAGCTGAAAAACACGATCAAAACTCACTGGAGGAAGGCGACTAATTGATAAATTGTGAAATGCTAGACATAACATGTAAATTCATACCCCTAGACCCCACTTTTGTTTTGGTGTAAGAAACAGGATATTTTTACTTGCACACAAGTTCAAACTCCACACTTATCATAAAAAGCAAGTGGAACTCATTTGCCCACACTCCACACTAATCATAAAAAGCAGGTGGAGCTCATTTGCCCACACGGTAGTAAATAAGCCTGTAAAACACTTCATATAGATTTAATTATCACTGATATGGTGATTTAGCCAAACACCAGTTTACATATGAAACTTGACAGGGTTCTAGGGGCTCGTGCTGCTTCTACTTTTTGAGGTGGGGGAAGCACAGATAGACATCGGACTTTGGGTGCTTAGCTTCAGCATGCTCCCTGCACTTCACTTCTGATGTTGTACAGATGAACGTCTGCATGCATACCTTGCACTGCATTTCAAAAAAAAAAACTTTAAGAAGAAAATAAGAAGTAAATGACAAAATTCAAAGTTGAACAGAGTTAGACGAGGTTATATAGCTCGGAGACGTCGAACAACAAAATTTGTTTATTTGAATCAACCTATAGCTTACTTAAACAACGATTGTGTGAAAAACAGGTAAAATTGAACATTTGTGCTTTGACGGCATAATACATAAAAGACCATTTGTTCTTCAATATCATAATACATAAAACCCAGGGAGTCATAAAAGGAGGGTTAAATGCATATTTATATGACACCAATGACTTCTGCTCGACAAACAATAAAATCCTATGGAAACCTGTTTCCCCACTTCAAATTGTCAATTGCATGCCTGTATTTGGTCTTTGTCAAACAGTAGAAGTAATCAGTATCGTATTGGAAAGGTCTTGTATCTACTGTGATGTTGAGGCAACTAAACAAGCTGCCATTGCCCCCGTAGCATATATTTTTAAATATATTACTATAATGATTGTTGCCAACTATATTTGCTACTTGCAAATACTTATTTTTCAGGGATCCGTAACACAAGATGATGTTCCCATATCCGTTTACCACGACTACTCCAATGAATTTAGGGATCCGTAGTACATTGTCGGCAAGGATTCTAGCTCTGAGACACAAGATGATGTTCCCATATCCGTTTACCACGACTACTCCAATGGATTTAGGGATCCGTAGTACATTGTCGGCAAGGATTCTAGCTCTGAGACACAAGATGATGTTCCCATATCCGTTTATCACGGCTACTCCAATGGATTGTCTTGCTTATTAGGAAGACCTATTTAAGATCTATAACCTATTTTGCATGGAACCTCTCCTCTTGTAAACTTATAGGGTAAAACCGTAGAAAGGTAATTTATATGTTCAGGTCAATATAAAACCTTTTCTTCCTTTTAGCTGTGTTAAGGGTTGTCTCCTAAATAAAACAACAGGTAGCATTATTTTTTCTGCTGGCTCTGCCAATGTTTGGAGGTCTACCTCTATTCCTTCTTGCACCATACTACAAGTTTGTCACTTTCTTTAACCAGATCTAATTTCCTCAGCTGCACGTGTCCAAAATGCATGGGTCAACTTGAATCAGAATTTAAAAGTTTATGAATCTTTTTTATTAATGCTATCTAGAATAATAGCCGATTTGCGTTTGCAGTGTATACTGAATAGTGATTTACAGTATCTCTACTATTATAACTCAAACACGTGGGGTATTAACAAAAAAGTTTCTCGTTTTAAAGAAAAAATGCCAAAAAGGAGAATATTCAATGAGAGTATTCCAGACAAAAAGCTTGTCACGCAATCCTCCCTACATATCTTATTCCTTTCATACTCATAGACTAAAAGCTTGTCACGTTATCCTCTCTACACATGTCATTACTTTCATACCCTTTCACGATATCCTACACAAAAAGTCTCCTCTTTGGAAATCAACAAAACTTAGCCCCATAAATTATGAGGAAACGGGGCCTGCAGGAACCTGCAGGCCAAAGCTATTTTGCAGTTAGACCCCTAGATCCCACTGGCCCATGTGAGATGCCTCTGCGGTTTTAGGCCAGCAGAGCAGGGTCCCTGCAACCCCGTTTCTTCATAAATTAATGGCCATCAAGGATAAAAATATAATAGATATGACAGTTTTCCCCAACACACGAGCATGATGCTGTTATAACTAGAACTCAAGAGGGGCATCTGGCATTTTGTTCTTTCTTTTAGAAAAAGAAAATTTCTACATATTTTCCTTAATTTTGAAGATGCCATCCCAACCCCGTCCCCCCCCCCAAAAACACCATTTCTTATTTATGACTCAAAAAAAAAAGGCATCATCTTGAAATTGGAGAATTTTTAAAACCACCGCCTTAAAACATTTTTTACACCTAAATTTTATTGATAATTGCTCAAATCATCTAACCATTATATATATTTTATATTGTCAAACTTATATTCGCGTGCAATCCATATGCAAACATTCTGGTAAGTTACAAGTAGAACTCAAGAGAATTGAGTTGGCATTCAAGAAAAAAGTCAGACAAAATAAAATTTTCTTTTACATTGTCTTCATTCAAGTCTCTCTCGTCCTGGAAAAAATCAAAACTAAAATATAAATGCAGACATTGAAATCTGAAAATTTGCATGATTCCCCATACATCCAGTGTACTAAATATCGGATGTTCGTATCGTATCAGCACGAAAATTTTAATATCGAATAAGGGATATCATGATATCTCGAGAGATAGAAATATACTACCGCTAGAGAAGATCAAATCGAAAATAATGGATGCCTAACATCCAGTCCGGTGTTTTAAAAGCGTCCGCTTAAGTAGTTTGGCGGCCGCGGCCGCCGCTTTGCTTTTAAATGCTTAAGTGGTGTTATCCTCACACCTTTAATCCGATGAGTATGCTCTATTTCTTATTGAATAGAAATTTATTTAAAAGACTATGGATGTGATTTTTAGTACTTTTAATAGCACGCTATCTTTATTGACGTTTGCATCCTATTAAAGTTCTATAATAAGTAAATATATATTGTATTTGGTATGATAATATCTGACTAACCCCAAAACCCTAATTCTTTTCATGTTTTTTTTAGTCAAGACTTCAAAATAGGATTTTACCGAATTCGATTATAACTTAGAAGCTTCGACTTCAAGTCCGACACTCTGAGTTCAATTTGGAGGCACCGATTGTGAGCAAGTATGGTTTTCGACTTGGAAGCTTTGGCTTCGGGTAGCTAAGGGTTTCGACTTGGAGACTTAGGCAACGAGATGAGGAGATTCAAACCGCTAGCGTTTTCGAGTTTAGATCTTGATTTCAAAATTAAGGTTTTTGGGCAATTTTGGATTAGAGCTTCAACCGTCTTTTGATGTTAAGGTTCTGATTTTAACTTCGATTAGCATGGATCCCACTTTTAAAACTCGACTTAAGAGTTCATGTATCTAAATATCTTATTAAAATAATAATTAACACACAACTTACAGGAAAAAACAAAATCAAACCAAAATCTGACTTCTGAGCGGCCGCTTAAGAAGCCAGGCACTTTGACTGCTCCGTCTTTTCTTCCCACTTTTAAAACACTACGAATATCATGATATATCTGGAGATTTTTTAAATGTCATCTTATAGATTTTTGTGTTTTAATTTAGAGCCTTATAAGGTTGACATACACTAAATATTATAAATATTATTAATATAAACCCCATCCAAATTATATAAACATCGGCTTTTTAAAATGAGTTTTCCTCAATAGCTAGGTGGTAGAGCGATCAACTATTAAGGGAATGATGATAGGTTCGATATCTACTTAAGGAGATTCGATAATTAACACGTATGGAAACATTAAAATTAAGCATTTATAATTGATAATGGCTATAAAACAAACAGATAAAACGCCACTCAAAAGATTAACTTTTTAAAGTTAAAAACATATGCTCAGTTTGATTTCTTAAAAGAAATGAAAACAAATCGGGAAGAGATTTTGCGAAGAGTACATATGAGAATCTTTAAACTAAGTCTAATCTATGTATATACCTTTTCTTTCAACAAACTAAATAAAGTTAATTAGTATTTGTATAAAAAAAATAAGTAATTAAGTTCCTAATAAATAATTTAATTGCTAGTTTCAAATTCTTATAGGACCGATACTCTAGATTTGAAATAAACGGCGATGGGGATATTTAGATAGTAATAAACCAAAATAAATTTTATTGAAAAAATTGTGACATTTTAACCGATATATAGGACCAGATATGTCAACCGATATGCCTATATATCATCTGATATTTCTCTTAAACTACCAAACGATATAAAGTTGATATTTCGTTTCTTCTCCACTTCCCGTATATCAGCCAATATCCGATATATATAGCCATGTAGAACACTGCTTATTTCTATTCTATCTTATTCCTAATAAATGCCACAATGTTTAGGATTGTTTTTCAAACTCCCAATATTTTGGAGGTACTTTATAGAAAAAACCAACATAAATGTTTGACATATTCACAATAAAGATTATATGGTCAGCTAAGTATGTGAATCTTTTAGTATACAAGCATTCATATGAATAAAATTTAAAACATCTTTTGTGATAAACATTTAAACAAATAAATATCAATTTCAAATATAAAATAGTGATTTTGTTTTACGTGCATCACACTACTAATACATTTGTTCCCTTGACTTTGTCATCCACGAATCTGTGATACCTATCAAATTTATCATCTAACTTAGTATCACTCAAACCTTGTCTAATAAGATAACGCAAGTACTAAGGCTTAATTAAAGTTGAGAAAGGACTGCAGCCCATTGTACTTTTTAACCATCCTTTTCCAGCTGATACTAGATGGGCTGGTTTTTCCCTCAATTGTCCCTTTCTCAAGATGTAGTTTATCCTCCTATTCACCTTTGGACTTCTGTTATCCCCTTTGACCACATAACTTCTAGAATCTAGAGTAATCCCCTCGAGACCTAAAATCATTTGGTTTACCGCCCTGCAACATCTAATCTAGCCTCCTTCAGATTTTGGAATAAAAGCAACATGAAAGTATTGGAATGGTTCTTCTGATAAATATGAGTTAAAGTACAAATCAGAGTCAAAGTATGGTGGTAAACCAACTTGCCACATCATAATTCATAAACTGGGGCCTATAAAGTGCGAGACAAAACCACTATGTTTGAAAGAACCAGAATGCAGTTGGTGATATAGAATTAATTGATGACACTAGAGAAAGAATGAATTGCCAAAGTAGAAAGTTGAAGCCAAAGTAGAAAAGGGAAGAATCTAAGACGTTATAATTAGCAAAGAAAGACAAATATAGGGATTACAAATATATAAAGTTTTAAGAAGAAAGCGTATAATGCATAAGATGGAAAGAAATACCCAAAAATGACTATTTTCGCTACTTCAAAGTTCAAACTAAGTTTTTCACCTTACTTAAAAAGAGTAAAACGAGGTACATAGAAGTAAAGTAAGATTATTATAAAGGAGGTTTTTTTTTTCATTTTCTTATGAAAGCAAAATAACATATTGCTTGCATATAATACCCACTATTTATACTCTGTCTAGCAGTTAGAACCTCTCAACTAGCTTATTAACACAAACCACCCTAGGATCAGTCTCAATTGACTTACAACCCCCTCAACTGCTAATTAGAAAGTTATCAAATGCTAATTGATGGTTAAATCATTAATGGTTGTTTATAAATGTTTGACAAGGTAAAGATGACGGATATTATATGCAATTTACCCCCAAAAATAAAAATGAAAATGAAAGCAATTTTTTTTGCAATAAGAATAGACAGCAATGCTTTACGGATCAGAATGCAATTAAGAATTAAGAATGACAAATAAATCCAAATTGTGATTATTGAGACGGATTTACACACGATGCATATAACAAACTACAATGCTGCAAAACATCAAATGCATTTGCAAACCATGCCAGGTTTTCTTACCAGAGATCTATATGAGTGTAAACCTTCACCAATAAACCTTCAGCGACAAGGAACAAGTCAAAGAAATCCCACCAAATATGGGTTAATACTCAATAAATGAAATCAATAATATCCTTATCCTATTTTTCATTTTTAACGTGTACATATAAATTCATATCTAGAAGTCTCCTAGATTAAGCCATGTTCATAAAATAACAGAAATAGGGGCCAGACAAATTTCTCAAAGTAAAACAAATATAATGTAACACGGAGTAGTATACAAAATTAGTATCAAACTGAAGAAGCATCAACCACTATTAGAACATTATATAGCCTTACTTAAAAAGAGTAAAATAATGTAACGCGAAGTAAGTTTTCACCCAGATTTTGATTGCCTCGTTCAGGCTAATTCAACATAATTAGGTATAACGTAGCATTTAAGTAATGATATCATTTGGTACTTCAATTTCAACTTAACCTGAATTTCTTATCAGAAAGGGGGTACATAGAATAAAAAAGCAACAAATAATATGTCATTTGAATACAAACGTGCTAATGGCTTATCTTTTTTATGGCAATAGTAATTTTATCAGAGTTTGATGAATTCATGCTTCATATCTGACACATTGATGGGAAAAAGGCTATAGATAATGATTTGGTCAGAGTTTACTTCCCATTAACTGGAACTACCATATAAGCTTCTTAGTTCAGAATTCACATCAATCCACAGCCTTAATCTTCAATAAATGAATGGGTTTGCAACTCCATACCCAAGTTTGCATGAATAATTCTATTCGAATTCCATCCGCCTTAATTTATATAGAATATATATAATATTTTAAACTCATGCATAGCATTCGAACATGGTAATTAGCTTACTGATTATTCACAACAACATAAATAAAGGATTAGAATTCAATAAATGTTTAAGAACTTATATCTATTGTATTAGTCTACTGGATAATAACTAGACATTAACTCTACTTTATTATAGCTACAACTCAAGAGGTCCTGTGTTTTATTCTCCTTTTTTTCCAAAGATAAACTACAAGCGGTACACATCATCTCTCTCTCTCTCTCTCTCTCTCTCTCTCTCACACACACACACACACACACACACATTATATGATTATTTTTCCTATAAAAATACCTAACACATATACATGCAGCAAACTTGCAAAATACAATTGAAGCCAGCACATGCTTACAAGAAAACAATCTTCAGACTGAGGACTAAGCAAAACTTCATTCACTAATAACAAACACCTAGAGGAAGAAAAAGTCATCCCTAGTTATCTAGTATTGTGATTAAAGATATTAAGCAGACCATACAAAGTCAACTCTCGTCGGTGGATTCTCCCTCTGGTCCACAATTACTAGAGTCTTGTTGCAGAGATAAAAATCAAAAGCTTTTTCTAACGAGAATCGCAACTCAAGCACCATTAACAAACCTAGCAGTGGTGAACAGCTTAAAAAGGCCTACTTTATCTAATAGTTTTGGGAGATCAACACTAATAATCACCCAAAATCATCAGATCCTTCAATATGTATACGGATCTAAAAGGATCCGCCTTGATCAATCACACAAACTAAACATCACTTCAATAAAGATCAAAAACCTTCAATTTTCTCAAGGATAAAGAGAAAGCGCAAAATTCTTGAGATAACTAGAGGAAAGTATGCGAGACTAACCTGAATTGACATCGCCTTCTTGTTCGATTCGAGCTGGCTCCCTGACATCAATCAAAACAACAAATCAATCGCATGAAACAAAACAAAAAAAAAAAGCAAGCATCGAAGCGAAGACCGAAGAGATCTAGCGGTTCATCTCTCCATCGAAGAGAAAGAGATGGAGAGATGAACCTTTATTAGCAGCCTTTTGTTTCTCCAAGTTCTTCTCGCGAGCCATCTTAGCCTTTTGCCCGTTGCCGCCGCCCATTGTCGATCTCTGATCGTCTAATTTATAGGGTTCCAGTAAAGGGGATATGTAGACGAAGAGCTAGGGTTTCAAAAGAGACGAGAGGGGCACGATAAGAGAGAGAGAAGGAGAAAAGGAGAGGACGATTGAGGAAGAAAAGCCGAGGGCTCCGTGGAAATTTTGGACCTGGGCCTCCTTTGCTATTAGTTGTATTTTGTATGCGCATGTGTTATAAAATGGTTATTTAGTTTAAGGGAAAATTATCTTCGAGACCAATTTCATAATACGATTGATTTTTAAACCCACAAAAGTTTCTAGCCCGTCTACAAAATAAATTAAATTACGTTGGAATTTATTACTTTTCGTAGTTTTTGTCCGTAAATATATAAGGAAAATTTTGTTTAGAAAAGAGGAATTTATTTTCAATGATTTTTGTGGAGAAAAGAAAATTTTCGGAATGATAAAAATATTTTTAGCATTTTAAAAGAGAAGAAAAGAATTTATTAGACTTTATTTAATTTCTTAGAATTTAACTGGAATTTATTTTTATTTTTTTAAAATTTGAAGGTGAGGATAAGCGGAGCCTACTTCTCCCCACCAAATTAAGAGAGGGAATGATGAGGAGATGGAGGGAGTAGGATAAATCCCCCCCTCCCCCCCGGCAAAAAATTGAAAAGAAGAAGAGAGGAAAAAATAAGAAACGTGACCGGGATCACGCCGAGATGTTACCTTCCGTTGATCTGTTGATGACGGCGATGGACGGCTGAGATTGGATCTGGAGGCAGACTCCTGAAGCGTGTGGATCTCAATGAGTTTGAGGTTGTTTGGGCCGAGCTATCTCCAAGGAAGTCCCGGGGTGGTTGTACCACCGAGGACCCTCCGACGGTCAAGTTAAAGAGGAAATCCGAGCAGAGTAACGGCTTAGTGGAGTAGAAATGGCTTACTTGAACCCATTGAAGAAGGGATTTATATAGCGGTGGCAGCAGGCAGGGCAGGCGCGAGAATCACGCCGGCCGTTACGCTCCCGACGTCACGCCCGCGTGATGAGCGGAATCTCCCGTTAATGGCGAGACATGCTCGTTAATGGGGGATCGTGACGGCGTGGAATGTGGGATGTGGCCGGCGGATATCTCGCGCATGACGAGATTCGCGAGATGGCGGTTGCGCCGGTGAGCGGTATCGTTGGTCAGTCGATGAGACCGAGGAAGATGACCTCGGCGGGAGAGCTCGCGGACGAGCGGGAAAGCCGATGTATCTTGGTTCTGCGGTAGCCCGGAGACGAGCAGGGAGGCCGAGGAAGCCAATTGTGCTGGAGGCTCGGAGGTGAGCCAGCGTTTGTTTGTAGGACGGGCATAAGAGCGGCCTGGTCGGCCACTGTAGGTCCTTTCTTGTGAGCTTTGGGACACGTCATCTGCCACGTATCATGATCTGGGAGATCACTGTTAGTTATATGTATGCCTTAGAGGCCATTACTGTACATACGATGTATATTGTAATGGATGCTTGGACATATATAGGGAGGACTTTCTTGCTCGATATGATAGTATGCTATCTGGTTGTACTTTATCTTAACATGTACTCTGATTGTCTCTATATTACATGTTGATAAAGCCCTTAGGATATGTACTCGACTACTGGGACTATGATGAGATCATACTAGTGGGGCCACGGTAGTCGACGAGTACATCCTATAACTGTTCCTAGTCGAGGGTGTATCAAGACAGGGCATCGATACACCAGAGTAGACTAGCGTATACGCATCTTGACCCATATGATGAGCGATGGATGATCCCATATCCATCGGTGTTTGACATCAAGGATGGTGTACGGGTACTCAATGGAGACTGGGTACACTGGACGGACTCGCCGAGAACTCCCAGATGGTATTATACCTCACGTCAGATGGCAGTTCTCCGGTGACACTGGTACAGAGTAGTCTGTTGACCCGAGATCGTCATAGAGTCTTGTGTGATTCCCACTGTGCTTTGATTTCCATCATACCACGTCCAAGAGGGCGTGCAAAAAGGTGGCTTTTGGGTACAGTCCCGAATCACATGGAGGTAATGAGCGATAGGAGGGGATTTGTCTCTCCCGGTATAAGGAGTTGATGTTGCGCTGTGTTCGATTGGCTATAACTGGAAATCTATGGCCAGGGTTGCTGAGATTTACTGGTAAGTGTTATCAGTAGTTTCTCGAACTGTTATAGACCTCATATCGACACGACTTATCAAGCTACTGGGGTCTGACGTTTACCACCCCTAGGCAAGATATGCGACACATCAGACGACGAGACCGGACTGTACGGGAGTGTTACTGATTGGATTCACAGGAGAATGTACAGGCTTGCTTGTGGATCTTCTGAGCGCTCAATACCTGGGTAGCTGTTACGTTTAGCTGACCGCTTGCAGCTTGTGGGTGTTTGATATGATCATCACCTACTGCCGGCGTATTGATGATTCTTTAGAGTCCTACACAGAGGTTTCTTGGCTCAGGCAAAACGAAGTAGGAGCATATATGTGATATGTGCGGGACCGAGGATAATACGGTTTGTGATACCGTATTGGATTCTTGCGATATGAGATATCGGCCGGGTATATGTGATATAGCCGGGTAATCGTATTAGTCGGTTATATGCGATATAGCCGGATTGTCGGATCAAGTGTTGATTCGATAATTTAATGTATAATAATATATATGACATATTAAATTACATTAACTAATATTAACTCACTAAAAGATTCTTTTTCTCACTCGGGTAATACATTGATATATATATGCGATATATGTTAATTGTATTATTTTATTTTGTTACGATAAATATTATATATGTGATATATAATATTGTAACATGATATGGTTATTAATGCAACATGTTTTGTGGAGTTTAAACAAGATTAGGGTTTGATTTGGGTTAATGGTTTCTAGATGTTTCTAGAAGGTTTTCTTTTTTGTTTTGGAAAAGATATTTACAAGTGACTCATTCTTAACCTAACCCAAACCCTAGCCTTGGTTAATTCTCTACAATGGTTTAGTCAACCATGGTTGCATTATTGATCATCTTTATCCTTTCATTATTCATCACAAAAGGATTCTAATTGATTCATTCATCTTCTTCCTTCTTTCTTTTCATGGAAAAAGCTTTCTAGCTTTTTTCCAAGTGATGAAAATGAGTGAGAATAAGAAAATAAAAGAGAGCAAAAATCCTACTTTATCATCCTCATCTACCCTTGCCATTTAGATGAGGGTGTTCTCATCATTTCATGAGTGAGAGCTTGTGTTAACGAAACTTCAAGGTAGATCATCTTTGTTATCGAAGATCGGAAGTAAGTTTGCATCTTTCTCTTCGCGGAGCCTCTCGAGAGTCCGGAACACGATGATCGCAGCGAAAGGACCTCAACACGAAGCTTAAGAAGTGAAGGACCGGATCTACAAAGGTTGTAATCCCTCTCACTTAGTGTTAAAGTGTTTAACATACTTGTCTTCGCCTAAACTCTAGTTTAAAGATCCGGCTTTGGGTTGTTCGGCACGGCTAAATTTTAAATCGGGCATGGTTGATGCCTCGTAGACCCTTGTGCGTGTGCCCAGCAACCCTACAGTGGTATCAGAGCCAAGCTAGAGTTTTAGGCGAAGTCTAGACGAAGTTTAAAATCCGATCGAACCCGTAAACCCCGACACGAACCCTTCTCTGGAAATTTTGTAAAAATGTGATTTTTTCTGAATTAAAAATGCTCATAAAAATAATCAGGAAAAACTAAGAATTACTGTGAAGTACGGTCCACTAATTCGTTAATTCGGCTGCGGAACCGCCGCCAAACCCTTAGTTTGGCCGAAGTTCCACGGCCAAAATTTTGAATTAGTCCCTGTAAATTCACATATTTATTCTTAGGTCCTTTCTTGTCATTTTTTTCTGGGAATTTTTTAATTCCACTCAAGTGTTGAGTTTTTTAGGGTTGTATTGGGGACTCGTTGATTCGATCGGATAATTTAATTTTGTTTAGTTTGTCCGGGTAATTTTTAGAACGTGTTAAAAAGTTCGAACGGATATCAATAACTCACTTTTTCCCCTGCCGGAAAATTTTCAAAAGTTGGATTTTTTCTCGAGTTTGAAACTTTCTAAGTCGTGCAAGTAACGCGGTGGACCCTCTAGAAGACAACAAACCTTAACTCGATTATGTGACCGTCTTGAACTGTCTCTAAATCTTAGGGTTTGTGGCAGTACGGCGTGCCACATGTGAGGCGTTAGCTTGACCCTTCTACGGCTGGACCATCGGTACTGTGGCATGTGATGGATATTTTTGAACTCCGCTCAAGTGTTGAGCTATTTAGGAAATCTTGAGTGTTTGATTATTCGATCGGAAAGTTTAACACTGTTTTTTTTATCTGGAATGTGATACAATATTTGGAATCCACAGGTAGTTATGAGATAACTAATTTGAATGTTATAAACATAGCAGTTTAGTCTCAGATGATCGGTTGCCACGGAATTTTGATGTGATCAAAAGTCTGTCGCAATCACGTAGCGTACGCGGATACTCGCCGGGTAAACTTAACAGACAGTCACGCCCCATAGCCCCGACCAAGTGACTGTAGGAGAACCCCGTCGCCGAAAGCATCCGTTCGGGTGCTCGCGGCAGCAGTGTTCCGCCTTAGTGCACTTCGTTGACGGCATCGGGGGTGCGGCCGTCTACTAAAGTTTGCGACGAGCATTCGATCAGGATGTCGGTAATCTTGTTGAATTGCCCGACTAGATATTGAAAAGAGTTTTCGATAATGAGACTAAAATGCGGGGTTTATAATTGTTTGGCATGCGATGTCTAAGATGGTTGCGGATTCCAACTGTTGTAGTTTTACACTTTCTTTTCTGTGACCGTAAGCGTAGTATGTGGTATATCGCCGACTTCGTTGCTATACATCAACGACAATCGGGATACGCATACTGGTTTACGTTGATGATATGAGATATTATGTGTTGCTATGATATGTTATATTGGATCGTCGCGTTCTGAATAGCCGGGGGTTTTATGTGAGATGAGGCTTTTTATTTTCATTCATGTAAAATTCATTTGTATATAATATTTGTAGGGTTCCTAGGCATCCTAATGAGGTCTCACAAGGCATTAACCATGCCAATTTCAAATTTAAACGGTGCCGAGAAACCCTAGAACGGATCGTTGGCTAGATTTCTAGGCGAAACAATAAACTAGTTAACACTTAACTACAAGTAAACGGAAATACAACCTTTGTAGATCCGGTGCTCCACCTCCATAGCTCCGCAACGAAGTCCCCTCGCTGTCCAAATGAATTCCCGGGCTCTAGCGTCGGCTTCGTCAGAGAAATGGCGAGCTAGGTCGTCGATGTCCATGCCGAAGATGATCTACGTCGAGGCATCGATAGATCAAGCTCCACCTTCACCAAGTCAAGAAAACTTGTGAAGGAAACACACTCTACTACTTGGCAAGAGGTAGAGGATGAAGAAATAGGAAGTGGGTTCACTTTAGAATTGGATTTCTCACACTTTTCATCAATCCACCATTGATGAAGTGAAGCTTTCTTCATTGAAGAAGATGAAGAAGAAGAAGAAAGTGTTATGATAAGCTAATTTAAAATAGAAAAGAAAATCAAAACTTATCATAATCCAACCATGGTTATGTGTAGAGACTAAACTCAAGTTAAGTGAATGGTTAGGTTAGGTATGAAGACAAAAATGGTGACTAAGTCAAAGCTTCATGAAGCTTCAACATATATCCAAATTAGCCACCATTTTCCTTTTGCCAAAAATGAATAAATAAACAAATAAATGAATAAGAAATAAAACCCTAACCATTTACTTAACCAAGGTTTAACTCTTTACACAAAACCTAGTAATCTTGCATCATCAAACATGATACAAGCAAATGCACAAAAGTATATCACATATACAATGTGCACACCCGAGTGAGAATATCCATTTAAAGTGAACCGATACTAGTTAATGCAAAGTAATATATCAAATATATAATTACACATTAAATCATTAAATCAACACTTGATTTAACGATCCGGTCATATTACATATAACCGACTAATATTCAATGTATCGGCTTATCGAATCAATCCTTGATTCGATAACTAGGTTATATCGCATACAACCATTCGACACATTCATCGCGAGAATAGAATACGGTATCACATACTCGAATCATTCTCGGTCCCGCACATATCTCATATGCTCTCCTATTTCGTTTCGCTTGAGCCAGGAAACCTCTGTGTAGGACTCTAAAGACTCGTCAATACGCCGGCAGCAGGCGATGATCATATCAAACACCCACAAGCCGCAAGCGGTCTGCTAAACGTAACGGCCACCCGGGTATTGAGCGATCTGAAGATCGACGAGCAAGCCCGCTCACACTCCAGTGAATCCAACCAGTAACACTACCGTACAGTCCGGTCTGATCGTCTGATATGTCGCATATCTTGCCTAGGGGTGGTAAACGTCAGACCCCAATAGCTCGATAAGTCGCGTCGATATGGGGTCTATAACTGTTCGAGAAACTACTGGTAACACTTACCAGTAAATCTCAGCAACCCTGGCCAGGGATTTCCTGTTATAGCCAATCGAACACAGCGCAACATCAACTCCCTATACCGGGAGAGACGAATCCCCTCCTATCGCTCATTGCCTCCATGTGACTCGGGACTGTACCAAAAAACCACCGTTTTGCATGCCCTCTTGGACGTGGTAAGATGGAAATCAAAGCACAGTGGGAATCACACAAGACTCTATGACGATCTTGGGTCAACAGACTACTCTGTACCAGTGTCACCAGAGAACTGCCATCTGACGTAAGGTATAATACCATCTGGGAGTTCTCGGTGAGTCCGTCCAGTGTACCCAGTCTCCACTGAGCACCCGTATATCATATCCGATGTGAAACACCAATGGATATGGGATCATCCATCGCCCATCTGTATGGGTCGAGAAGGTATACGCTAGTCTACTCTGGTATATCGATGCCCCGTCTCGATACACCTACGACTAGGGACTTTGAAGGATGTACTTATGGACTACCATATCCCCACTAGTATGATCCGCATCATAGTCCAGATAGTCAAGTACACATCCTAAGGGCTTTACCAACATGTAACAGAGAGACAAACAGTGTACACGTTAAGGTAAAGAGCAACCAGATAGCATACTATCATGTCGAGCAAGAAAGTCTTCCCTATATATGTCCCAGCATCCACTACAATATACATCCTATGTATAGTAATGGCCTCTAGGGCATACATATAACTAACAATCTCCCACTTGCACTAGGGCCATCTGATAGCAGTGGTTGTAGTATCTCATACTCAACCATCCCATAAAAGTCTCTCTCTGGGTACAGGCCTTCATGAGTGGATCCGCCGCGTTGTCCTCTGAGTCTACTCTCCTAACCTCGATCCCTTAGAGATCAACCATCTCCATGATCAAGTGATACTGCCTTAGAATATGTCTGGATCATTGATGGGACCGGCGTTCCTTGGCATAAGCCACAACTCCATTGTCTCACAATGGTTGGAACGTAGTTCATCTCATGAACCATTATACACCCAAACATCCTCCTTGGTAGCATCTTAAGTAGCGATGTATCCTGCCTTTATCGTCTAGTATGTCACGGTATCTAGCTTAGAACTCTTCCAACATACCGTCCCTCCACTGAGGGTAAAGACAATGCCTGTGACTGACATTCAGTCGTCTTTATCACCCTGGAACCCTTCCAGTGATTCTCCCCAAGATCGGTTGATACCGTCTCACTACAACTAGTGAGAGTCCTAACATCCAATTAGATCTATCTCATAGATCCAAAAACCCAGGATTTAGGAGGTATCACTTTGATCCTATATGGAGAATCATTGTGATAAGCGGAGATTGATCGAGCGTAGCATAGGAAACTCTTTTCCTATCAAGAGTATGTCATCCACGTACTCTACGAGGATCATCACCATACTCCCTACTACCTTTTTGTATATACAAGGTTCATCTACCATTTTGATGATGTCAACTTCTTTGACTAATCCATCAAAACAGATGTTCCAACTCCGCGATGCCTGCTTTATCCTATAAAACATCTTGCACACGTTTCCGCTGCTCCCACTGTCTACGAGGCCCTCTGGCTGTGTACTTATAGACTCCCTCTTCTAAAACATCATTTAGAAAAGCTGTCATGACACCCAACCACCAGATATCGTAGTCATGGTATGTAGCCGTGGTAAGTAGAATCTGGATGGACTTAAGCATAGATACTGGGAAAAAGGTTTCATCATTATCCACGCCTGGTCAATGACGAAAAACCTTTAACAAGTCTAGCTTTGAAAGTCTCAACTTTTCCATCTACACCAAGTAATCTTCTCAAGATATACTTGCTTCTGATGGGGATTTAACCTTTCAGATATAGCAACCAAAGTCCATACTTTGTTGGTGTATAAGGATTCCATCTCAGATCGATAAGCATCCAGCCATTCTTACAGAGTCTCACTCCTGATGGCCAGCTCGAAACTAGTTGGGTCATCATCTCATGATGCAGTCCTCGCTCCCACTGTCATAGAGAAACCAAAGTATCTCTCAGGTGGGTGAGGTACCCTACTAGATCGGCGGAGAGGCTGAGGTTCGTTGGTAACTATTGAATCATTTAGTTTTACCAAATCATCTGCTGTAGTTTGTATAGCTGGAACCTTTCCAGTTCTACATAACAGACCTTGCCTCGAGCTTGTCCGGATTTTGCTTTTAGACAT
Source organism: Agapanthus africanus (assembly GCA_030015575.1). NCBI lineage: Eukaryota > Viridiplantae > Streptophyta > Magnoliopsida > Asparagales > Amaryllidaceae > Agapanthus > Agapanthus africanus. The sequence continues at coordinate 699,524,575 of CM057338.1, forward strand.
AGGCCGGACAACCCTAAATCTTAACTAGCTTAAGACATGGGCTCTTCCCATACCATATCTCATATGGAGCGGTAGGCAACTGATTTGATTTGAACCCTATTCAATAGGTATGCAGCTTCTCAAGTGCATAACTCCCAAAAAGGAAATAGGTAACTCAGTAGTACTCATCATAGAGCACACCTTATCATATAGGGTGTGATCGCTCTGCCCCGATATACCATTGTGCTATGGTGTATACGGAGGAGTAATGCTGAGAGAGAATCTCATTCTCCTTCAGAAAAGTCCAAGAATTTCGTGCCCAAGTATTCTCCTCCTTGATCTCATCAAAGGACATAATACTTATACCCGTGTTTTGGTTCTCTACTTCTAGCTTATATTCTGTGAATATCTCAAAAGGTTCGGACTCATGTTTCAACAGGAACATATGACTGAATCTTGAGAGATTATCAGAGAATATAATGAAGTATAAAGAACCGGTCTTGGCATTTGTAGACAGGGGACCTACATACATCAACATGTATCATCCCAAGAGTTCATTAACTCTTTCTCTGTTTCCAGTAAACGGAGCTATGGTCATCTTATCTTTGTGACATGACTAGCGAGTTTCACAAGATGTAAATTCAAACTGATTTAAATATGCATCTACATGTAACTACAGCCAGTCGGGTCGCATAGATATGACCTAGTCTACAATGCCTTAAGAAGGATTCGTTCATTTCTGAACTTATCCTCTTGTGTGTGTTCCGTATACTAAGAACTGTAGTTTGATTTAGAACATTAATGCTTTTAGATAACGTGCCTGAACCGATCAACTTTTGATATAGGAAATTGTTAGTTATATGTATGCCCTAGAGGCCATTACTATACATATGATGTATATTGTAGTGGATGCTAGGACGTATATAGGGAGGACTTTCTTGCTCGACATGATAGTATGCTATCTGGTTACACTTTACCTTAACGTGTATACTGATTGTCTCTCTGTTACATGTTGGTAAAGCCCTTAGGATGTGTACTTGACTACCTGGACTATGATGTGGATCATACTAGTGGGGACAGATAGTCTATAAGTACATCCTTCAAAGTCCCTAGTCGTGGGTGTATCGAGACAGGGCATCGATATACCAGAGTAGACTAGCGTGTACCTTCTCGACCCATTCAGATGGGCGATGGATGATCCCATATCCATTGGTGTTTGACATCAGAGATGATATACGGGTGCTCAGTGGAGACTGGGTATACTGGACGGACTCGCCGAGAACTCCCAGATGGTATTATACCTTACGTCAGATGGCAGTTCTCTGGTGACACTGGTACAGAGTAGTCTGTTGACCCGAGATCGTCATAGAGTCTTGTGTGGTTCCTACTGTGCTTTGATTTCCATCTTACCACGTCCAAGAGGGCGTGCAAAATGGTGGTTTTTGGGTACAGTCCCGAGTCACATGGAGGCAATGAGCGATAGGAGGGGATTCGTCTCTCCCGGTATAGGGGGTTGATATTGCGCTGTGTTCGATTGGCTATAACAGGAAATCCCTGGCCAGGGTTGCTGAGATTTACTGGTAAGTGTTACCAGTAGTTTCTCGAATTGTTATAGACCTCATATCGACACGACTTATCGAGCTATTGGGGTCTGACGTTTACCACCCCTAGGCGAGATATGCGACATATCAGACGATCAGACCGGACTGTACGGTAGTGTTACTGGTTGGATTCACTGGAGTGTGAGCGGGCTTGCTCGTCGATCTTCAGATCGCTCAATACCCGGATGGCCGTTACGTTTAGCAGACCGCTTGCGGCTTGTGGGTGCTTGATATGATCATCACCTGCTGCCGGCGTATTGACGAGTCTTTAGAGTCCTACACAGAGGTTTCCTGGCTCAAGCGAAACAAAATAGGAGCGCATATGAGATATGTGCGGGACCGAGAATAATGCGTGTATGTGATACCGTATTCTATTCTCGCGATGAATGTATCGAATGGTTATATGCGATATAACCTAGTTATCGAATCAAGGGTTGATTCGATAAGCCGATACATTGGATACTAGTCGGTTATATGCGATATGACCGGATCGTTAAATCAAGTGTTGATTTAATGATTTAATGCATAATTATATATTTGATATATTACTTTGCATTAACTGGTATTGGTTCACTTTAAATGGATTTTCTCACTTGGTGTACAAGTTGTATATGTGATATACTTTTTGTGCAAATGATTGTATCATGTTTGATGATACATGTTAACTTGGATTTGTGTGAAGATTAAACCATGGTTGTGAGAGTGGTTAGGGTTTTGTTTATTCTCCCATTATTTATTTATTCATTTATTTGTTTATTCTTTTGGAAAAGATAAAGAGAAAAGAATGGTGGCTAATTTTGTTTTATGTTGAAGCTTCTTGAAGCTTTGATCAAGTCAACCATTCTTATCTCATCCTTAACCCTAACCATTCCCACTAACCCTAGTTTAATCTCTACACTTGACCATGGTTTACATTATGATAAGTTTTCATTTTCTTTTCATTTTTTAAATAACTTATCATAACATTTTCTTCATCTTCTTCTTCCATGAAGAAGCTTACTTCATCAATGGTGATTGATGAAAACAAGTGAGAAATCCAATTCTAAAGTCTACCCACTTCCTATTTCTTCATCCTCTACCTCTTGCCAAGTAGTAGAGTGTGTTTCCTTCACAAGTTTTCATGGCTTGGTGAAGGTGGAGCTTGATCTAGTGATGCTTCGACGTAGATCATCTTCGGCACGTTGTCAACGACCTAGCCCGGTCTTTTCTCCGTTGAAACCACCGTGAGAGTCATGGTTCGATTTGGACAGCGGAGAGGACTTCATTGCGGAGCCGTGGAGGTGGAGCACCGGATCTACAAAGGTTGTATTTCCGTATTCTTATAGTTAAGTGTTAAGTAGTTTACTTTTCGCCTAGAATTTTAGCCAACGATCCGTACTCTAGAGTTTCTCGGCACCGCAAAATTTGAAATTGGCATGGTTGATGCCTTGTGAGACCTCATTAGGGTGCCTAGGAACCCTACAGTGGTATCAGAGCCTAGCTAGAGCCTTAGGCGAAGTCCCGACGGAATTTGAAGTCCGATCGACCCGAAACCCAAACCCTTAACATGCTCTCTGGACATTTCTGTAAAATGTGGATTTTTTGGAATTAAAAATATGCAGAGAAATGTGCAGGAAATTCTAAGAAAAACTGGAGAAAACGACAACCTAATTCAACAGTACGGCCGCGGAACCGCGGCGTTGACCCCCCTTTTGCGGCGGTTCCGCGGCCGTCTGTGATGATTAGGATGTGTGTTTTCTTCAGTTGTTTCTGTTGGTGTTTCTTGTGTGTTCTGGATGTTTTTAATATTTATTCCAGAGTTGTATTTTCTGGGTTGTATTGGGGACTCGGTGTATTCGATCGGACTGTCTAATTTTTGTCGGTGTGCTTTTCCGGGTATTTTTAGAATATGTTAAAATGTTCGACCGGATATAAATACCCAATTTTTCCCCTGTCGGGAAATTTCCAAGTGTTGGATTTTTCCGTAGTTTAACGACGTTCTAAGTAGTGCAAGTAACGCGATGGACCCTCTAGAAGACAACAAACATTAACTCGATTATGTGACCGTCTTGAACTGCCTTTTGAACCTTCAGGTTTGGGGCAGTACGGCGTGCCACATGTGAGGCGTTGGCTTGACCCTTCTACGGCTGGACCGTTGGTACTGAGGCACGAACTGAATGTTGTTAGACTTATTTCATGTGTTGACCTGTTTCGGGAAAACTTGGGTGTTCGATTGTTCGATCAGAAAGTTTAACATTTTCTATTTATCCGGAATGTGATACAATAATTGGAATTCACAAGAAGTTATGAGATAACTGAATGAATGTTATAAACATAGCAGTTTAGTCTCACTTGATCGGTTGCCACGGAATTTTGATATGATCAAAAGTCCGTCGCAATCACGTAGCGTACGCGGATACTCGCCGGACAAACTTAATAGACAGCTACATCCCATAGCCCCGACCAAGTGACTGTAGGAGAACCCCGTCGCCGAAAGCATCCGTCCGGGTGCTCGCGGTAGCGGTGTTCCTCCTTGGTGCACTTCGTCGACGGTATCTGGGGTGCGGCCGCCTACTGAAGTTTGCGACGAGTATTCGATCAGGATGTCGGGAATCTTGTTGAATTGCCCGACTTGATATTGAAAAGAGTTTTCGATTTTGAGACTAAAATGCGGGGTTTATAATTGTTAGGCATGCGATGTCTAAGTAATTCATTTGGTCAGGCATGCGATGTCTGAGGAGGTTGCGGATTCCAACTGTTGTAGTTTTACACTTTCTTTTCTGTGACTGTAAGTGTAATATGTGATATCGCCGGTTTCGTTGCTATATGTCAACGACAATTGGGATGCGCATATTTACTTACGTTGATGACATGTGATGTTATGTGTTGCTGGATATGTTATATTGGATCGTCGTGTTTGAATAGCCGGGGTTTTTTATGTGAGATGAGTGTTTTTCATTTTCATTCATGTAAAAACTTGTATGTAATATTCTTTTATTGGGGCACTTTCAGGTTGCGGAAGTTGTCACCCTTTGTATATTATTTACTTTTCCGCACTAGGATAGACCCAAGGAGGAGGGCACAAGTAACCGGGTTCTGGAGTCCAGTGGGAGACCAACTCGAGGAGTCGAGTCCGGGTCTCCTAACTCTAGAATTGGTAGGGTTGCTTGCCGCTCTCGTAGGGGTCTAGGGGTGTGGGTTTGGCTATTCATCACGACCGTGGAATCCGTGTTTTATACTGGCTCGTATTGAAAACACGGACGTCCTAGTATATCCAATATTTCATATGTTTCTTCTGCTGCGATATCTGTGATGTGATCATGTGATGTTCTGTGATAGATACTGTATATAGTATATATGATATATTATATAGACGTTACTTATGTTTTGCACCCGCGCTAGCCCTGTCCCGCTCTGCCGTTAGTTACCTAACCTAACGGTGCACGAGGGGAGATCGAGGCGAAGGCGGATGGCATAAGTGTACGTCGTATTTATCTGTGATGTTTAGGTACTTAAATGATGGGACTTCATTAGTGTGATTAATGAAATAAAAGAAACCTAAGATGTTATAGAATCGAATTTCAAAATAAAACAGGTAGCTACAGTTCTTGCTTTGCACAGCGGTATATGTGATATATCCTGCACCTTATTCGATGAGGAAAGGACCGAGATCCCTTCACCGGGAGTGACTCCTTTAGCAATAACTGGCAGATGCTACACACTCGGTTTGTCTTTTGATTGCTTTTAAGAGTTTTTGCTTTGCACAGTGATATATATGATATATCTCGCACCTCATTCGACGAGAAAAGGACCGACGATCCCTTCACCGGGAGTGACTCCTTTAGCAAAACTAGAAAAGCCTCAAAAGCACTCCATTTTAAAATCATTTGATTCTACAACGATATCAAGTTCATTACGCAATAGGTTTTCAGAAAAACCTGTCGTAGCCCTCCGTCATTTCAGATAAGTACTTCTTAGTATTCGTGCTGCGTTTGTTGACCTTAGCCAAGGTGTAGTGTGCGGTAGCTAATTAGTGCTTATCTGTATAAGCATATGATGCGATTGAGTTAGGGTAGTCGTGCGACTTTGTTGACCTTAGCCAAGGGTCGTGCGGGTGGGTTTAATTCAATCGGGAAATGACGGGTTGAACTTGGCTAGCACTTATGATTTGTTGACCTTAGCCAAGGACATAAGTGTTGCGCCACGGCAGCGCCCCGGCCTCGTACTCGAGGCCAAAATGCGGAATCAAAAATTTTCCTTACTCGGAAACCGGCGCTACCGCGGACAATGAAAACCCGGATCGTTTACCATTAACCTAATGCTAGCAATCAAGAGATGGGAAGAGAAGTATACCGAGTGATCCGAGTCCTCCGGTCTTCTCGTCATCGTCCCGATCTCCCGCGGAAAGTCTTGCCTCCACATCGTCGCCTCCTCGCCGGAAGGGCACCACATTGCCTGCGTCTTTTACGGGCTCCCGCCTCAATACCGAGGCAACTCGGGCATGAAGCCGGCAACTCGACATGCTCAAGATATGCTGTAGAATGTGTAGTGTAGAGGGTATATCTCATTTGGGGTTTGTTGCCTTTGAAGATGATGGAGGAAAATCAAGACTAGAAAAATGGTGCTTGCATTTTTCTAGCATGAAAATGAGATCAAGAAAAATGAAACTCTCAAGAATGAAAACTCTCTCTTCTTCTTCTTCTTTCTTTTAACCATTTTCATCAAGTGAGAAGAATAAGGTGGAGGAATGAATATATCAAACAAGAGGGAGGTGAGTGTAGGAGAGCATGAAGGGTGACCATATCCTAAACCTCATCATCACAACCTCACATCAACTCTAATCCTTTCTTATCAACTTTCAACTCACTTCAAATCTTAATAAAGCATGAAAAGATGAAGGAAAAGAATGGCATCTAAAGATGCTATCATGATAAATACATTTGCAAGAAAAACCTCCACAAAGAGTAATTTGCAAAACTGCAAATTACCCCCCTCCATCAGAAAAGTCCGGCCGGGAAAGAACAAAGGAAAACCGGCCGGAACGGAATGCAAACTGGCAACTCCAGAAAACTGGTCCCGTAATAAATTACAGGAAAAACCCCGATACTGTGCATACACACCCGCATCTGTATTCCGACCGGATACAAATGCAATGAGACAAAATCTACACTGTACTAAACTAGTACCGGCTTAAACCAAAGCCGGCTAGTAATATCCGTTCGATCCTGATCCGTGCAATACCGCACGTATCAAATCGAACCCTGCCATATAACTATACGGCCACTAGTACAAAACTGTCCGATCCTGATCCGTGCAATACCGCACGTATCTGATCGGACCCTGCCATATCTCCATACGGCATCTACAGCGTTTCGCCCGAAAGCTTGAGTAACTGTAAGTGTGGTGGACTCTAAAGACTCGTCAATACTATGGCTGTGGATTTAACCACTAGCACGTCAGAGGTATTAGCCAATACGTAACGGGCCACCAGCTATTGACCAAAAGGGACGTCGATGAGCGAACTCATCCTGACACCCTACTGAGCCTGTCAGTGACAATATCCGTACAGTCCGGTCCGTTCGTCTATGAGGATCGCATGTCGGGCCTAGGGGGTTGGTAAAAGTCAGACCCCCAAAGGCGGTACAAGTCGTGTCGGAGTGTAGCCCAGAACGCCCTGAGATACTACTGGAATACCTACCAGTAAATCTCCTGCCTCGGCCGAGGGCTTTGCGTAATGGCTCTCCTAGACACAGCGCGACCTCACCCCCAATACCGGGAGAGACGAACCCCTGCAGATCCGCTCACTGCCTCCATGTGGCTCGGGACTGTACCCAACTAAAAACTGTTTGCACGACTCCTTTGAGCCGTGGTAGGGTAGTAATCAAAGCACAGTGGGAACTCACACGAGACAAATGACGATCTCAGGTCGATGAACTAACCTGTACACATGTCACCTGGGAACTGCTATCTGACGTCTGGTATAATCCCAACTAGCATGTTCCCGGCGAGTCCTGTCCGGTGTACTCATAACCCAATGAGCACCTGTATACATCTTAGGTGAACCAACAGACACCAGTGGCTTGTGAGACCGGCCACCGCCCCTCGTCGGGGTCTCGACTGTATACACTAGTCTACTAATGGAGTATCGATGCCCTGTCTCGAAACTCCTACGACTAGGGACCTTTTAAGGATGTGCTTATAGACCCCAGCTCCCACGTATATGATCGCCATCATACTGCCGGCAGTCAAGCAAGAATCCTAGGGGCTCTATCAGCGTGTAATAGCGACCTGTAAGGTCACCTGAAGCAGTACACGATGATAAAGGTAAACCAGATAGCATACTATCATCTCGAGTAAGACTGTCCTACCGGGATAGGTCCTCCCTCAATCATTGCAATCACGTGCCTGTGATCCAATAATTGACTCTGAGGGCACTAACTCCAACAATCTCCCACTTGCACTCAAGGCTAATTATTGCGATGCCGCATACTCACAGCCCGTGTGATACCGAACACCCAACTCCTCTACTAGTCAGTCTCACAAAGCTCGTTTGCGAAACTATTGCGTTCGAGGAATAGCCTCAGTGAGTGGATCCGCTGTGATGTTTCTTTCTATGTCTCTCTATATCTCAAGTTCGCGGAGAAAGCCATCTCCCGAAATGAGCAATACCTGTCTTAGAATGTCTGGATGTCTGATGGGACCTAGCTCATAAATGAACTCCAAATCCAAACTTCTTAGACTGTATCGTCAACTGAACTTAATCAGTATCCTGCGCCATGCCACCCTCAGTATTGCCTTGGACCACCTGTCCAAAATACTGCCCCTCGTCAGAAGGAAAAATATAACTCTGACAACCTCCTTGTCGTCCATGTCACCTTGGAAGCCTGGAATGATAACTGTCTCCCAAATGAGGCTGTCGTTATCATATCCCTAGAACATCCACTTATGTTCTAAGACTGCTTCCGACTGTTTCTCCAGGATTGGATCAATATCAACTTATTGCGTCTAGTGCAAGAACAACATCTGGTGTGGTACTTGACATCTCATGATTGACTCAATTGCCTAAGCAAATGATCTGCCAATCATGAGTATCCCTCTCCCCTTTAGTCTATAAGACACCTTTAGAGAGGGTGACTCCATCAACTGCAGGTACACTACCGTGTCAGGAGTCGTCCATTCTAAATACTCATAGAATGCTGTCAAGGTACCCAGATTGGGAAACCACCCAAATCTAGATCTAAAACCATGGATCTAGTAACCAGTATGTCTGATATAATATCCAAGTCCTATGTGGAGAAAACACCGTGTGACGACCAAAGTATAACCGATCGTAGTATAGGAATATCACTTCCTACTACCTTCTCAACAGATCCATCCCTTATTCTGATGACGTCAAACCCATGACTGTCACATCAGAAACAGATGATCTAACTCCGCTATATCTGCTTTAGTCTATAAATAGACATAAGCCTGAAGTCCACCAATGCTTCCGCTGCTCCCACTGACTACGACAACCTTCTGGCAGAGTCATACAGACGTGCAGTTCTAAAGCTAGTTTAGAACGACGCTATACTCATCCTCCTGCCGGGTCTCGCAGCCTGGAACAACAGCAATGGTAATTGTGGGTAAACAAGAACTTCCCTGTCACCGTCCTTAAGGCTACCGTAGTACCTCTCGGGTGCCTGAAGTTACCCACCTTATCTGCGGAGTGGCCAATGGAATGTCAAATCAGATTGAATCTTTAGGTTCCTTATCAAATCTTCAGTAATCGTTTGTGGTTCTTGAATTACTTCCAGTTCTACCATACTCCCACTACTGTTTTCTGAAAAAATCCATTTTTATTAAAACTGTGGCGAGTCTAGAACAATATTGCTATTGTTCATCCAGATGGTATAAAGTCAACCCTCGTCATAGCCTGGGTCAACCCACAAACAGCCATTACAGAAACGTGCCTTGAGTTGTCCAGTGTCTGGTTTTAAGCATAAGCCGGACAACTCCCCGTACCTTAACATCGTTAAGATATGAACTGTTCTATATCCAATATAGAACCAGAGGCACTGATTCAATTGAACCAGATTCAAATCATGCAGCTATCTCCAGTGCATGTAAACTAAATGGAGAGAGGCCGATCAGCGTTACTCAACTTAGGAATGTTTCCAATTATGAGTAACCTGAAAGAGAAGCTAGTTCTCTTAATCATTACTATCAACTGAATACCATACACAAGTATCTACATCTTCGATCACTTTGAAGAATCCCGATACTTGCTATACCTGGTTCTCTACTCTATTCAAATACCTATAACTCCTCAAAACTTAGACCCTGTGTTTCCACGAAACACATGTCTAAGAACTAGAGAAGTTAAAAGTAAACAGAATATAGTATGAGGACCAACCCCTCTGTCCTAATGGACACTGGACAACATACAATACTCTGTATAAGTCCGCTGAGTCTAACAACTCTTTCACTGTGTGTCGTAGGTTGAAAACTGTACTTATGGTTAAGAAGAATTACACCGCTGTTTAATGCTCCTTACCTAACCATCCACTGATATAGGTAAATGTCATCGACATAATATCAAAAGGTATATCTCACTCTATGAAAATAGACGTACAGATATATCAATTTGAAATTGGTGCACAACAGCGGATATTCAAAACCAAATATTTGCCGACCGGCAAACAATCCAGGTGGCTTCCTCAAATATCACCAATTACAACGAATCCTGATATAATGAGGATGGTCACCTAATTCCCAATAACTTACTCCCACTCAGCATCTGTAAAACCATACAGATGTGAGAATCCAACCTGGTAAATACATACCCTGGAGCAAGTGTCTAATCGGGAAATCAGTTTTCTTTTAACATCACACAGTGAAACTGAAACATTGAAATGTTTCGTCGGGGTATCCTGGTATTCCTAGTAATGCCTCTTCCATTATCCAGATTCACAACTGTAACCTTGTAATTCTTTGCCATCTTTCTAAATCCCTTTCTATGTCTTTAGTCATTACCTTCTGTACACCCCCTTAGGCCAAATGGTTTTCTTCCTTCCCTACCGTTCGGCACCAGCCTATGGTTTGGAAGAAGACTATCCAAAAAGCATAAAGGGTGTACTGTCCCAATCCTAGGAACACTCGCAATGCGAGAGAAGGTGAAGATAAAAGACACCTGAATGTACTTTATTCCTATTTCTCCTGAACCAGAATCCATCCCCGAACTGGAACAAGTTCCTTTCGAGTTCGTATATAACCATACGATGGAGTATCCAATAAACTGTGGATCTTCGTAGTGATACGGAGTGTCCTGGAGAAATACAAAGGTGATTTAGGATTGGCGAAGAAATACTTGGTTTGGTCGTGAATATCAGTCGCAATTTACTTTGCCCTCCTACTAATCCCTTGCTTTGTCTTAACTTAATACCTTCTGCACACCATCGTTATGCTAATTGGTTTTCTTCATTCCCCACCGTTCGGCACCAGCCTAAGGTTTGGAAGAAGACTATCCAATTTGCGTAATAGGTGTACTACTCCTAAACAAAGGAGTACTCGCAACCTGAGAGAAGGTGAAAAGAAAAGACAACTGAATAATCCTATCCGTTTTCTCCAGAACCAGAAACCATCCTCGAAGTCCTTCGAGTTCGTATCTAACCATACGATGGTTTTGTCCAATAGAAGTGGACGTTCGTAGTAATACGGGGTGTCCTGGAGAAAAGGGTAAAAGTAGGAGTGGCAATGAGGTCTGCAACTCTGACAATCCAAAAGCCAGTGTTAAGAAGGTTTGGTCAACTTGGTCACTGAGTCATAGTCCAGGGTCGGGTCAATGGTCGCTGCCAGAGAGAGAGAGAAAAGAAACACTCAGCGTGCACTCTATCCTAGATCAGAATTGTTGTCACTTTATCTAATCAGGAAACCTCCCACTGTACCTCAAATTCTCCTCCAAACCTGAAAGAAGAATTAGTCGGGGTCACCCGAGGAGTAAACCAACTCATCAGTGGGAATCGGGATCCAACTATCATCGCATGATAACGTGACGGAATCCACTCACGTCACCACACTCCAGAAGGTATGCGCATGCCTGGCAAGTTTCAGTTCTTTTGAAACTTCCGATGTGATTTTTACCCCTAGGACTCAAGTGACCTTGACGGAGTCAACAAATCAAAGAGTCCTAGTCAAGTTCATCCCGTCATTATCTGGATTGCATTAAACCCACCCGTACGTGCCCTTGACGGAGTCAACAAGGCCGCACGACTGTCCTAACCAATCCCATTTATGCAACAAACAAGCACCACTTAGCTACCGTACACTACGCCTTGACGGAGTCAACAAACGCAGCACGAATACTAAATAATACTCATAAGAAATGACGGAGGGCTACGAATGGTTTTTGGCGAAAAACCTTTAACGTAAAGAACTTGATATCGTTGAAGGAACTGCATAGCCTTTTATAAAAATATAGTGACGAAAACCTTTACTAAAGAGGTCACTCCCGGTGAAGGGATCTCGGCTCTTTCCCCGTAGAATGAGGTGCAGGATATTCCAACTGAATACCACGATGCAAAGCAAAAGTAATCGGCTATAGTGAAGTTAATGCCCTGACGCAAACTTCTGTCCAAGGGGTCACTCCCGATGAAGGGATCTCGGCCCTTGCCTCGTCGACTGAGGAGCAGAATATTCCAAATGAATACCACGATGCAAAACAAAAGTGAACGTCTTTGCAATAACAGCTTTTTTTGAAAAAAGTTCCAACAACATCAGAAAAGGTTTGTTTATCTTGCATTGATCCGAATCAACGCAGTCCCATCATATGATCACACCAATAAAGAACGAAAATATACTGATGTACGTATATGCCATCCGCATTCGCCACTGGGTCCCGTCATCACTCGTTAGGTTACTTAACTAACGACAGAGCGGGGACTGGACTAGCGCGGATGCAAAACATATACAACATCTACTAATATATATACCAATATATAATTTTCGCTCAAGGCGTGATAAAATGCAACATCACAGAAATGAACAGCATCTCAGAACAATACAGATATCTGGAAGCCCCGGGTTTCACAGAGCCGCTGCTGAAACCCGACGTTCCCCTGGTCGTGTGGATAGCCTGTGCAATGAAATCCTAGACCCCTACGGGCGCGGCAAGTCACCCGCCAAAACCTGAAGCGAGGCAGCCCCCTCCAGTGCCGTGAATGGACCACCCAGCACTTCACAGAATCCGGTAACTTGGGCACCCCTCCTGGGTCAACCTGTACCCCCTACGAGTGCGACGAATAGCCCGCCAATCCTAGAGTGAAGCCCCCTCCGTCTCAATGCCATGAGATGCGGGCCCGTTGCCCTCCAGAACCCGGATATCCGTGCACCCCACCGCGGGGCAATCCTAGTACAGAAAGTAAAATATACATACACCGGGTACATCGACCGCAACCAGGTCGTGCCCCAAAAGAATAATACAAACAGGCAGTGACGGCAGTCCACATGTCGGACGCTCGCCCCGCAAAATCAAATGTACATAATACAACAGCACTGTACTAGCATTGCATCCAGGCTATCCCCCACGACCGATCCGCAACATCACAGCATAAACATAGAACATCAACGTGAAAGTCACGTTCGCAAATCCGTCTAACCGGGCTATAGCAGTTAGACGGGATTTACCGATCAAGTGACATTCACGGTCGCAGATATAATGTAAATACTGTGAAATAATGTGTTTAAAATATCCGATCAATCAAACAATTAACAAGTGGGCTCCCAAGTGAAACTGTAGCAGTCACAGAAGATCTGGGCCCAAATTTAATATTCCAAAAGCCCTATTTTCAGCCCATAAAGCAACTGCAGAAAAATGACCAAGTGACCTCACCATAGTGCGGCGGAACCGCGGCCCAAAGGGGGTTTTGGCCGCGGTTCCGCGCTCCAACTAGGGAATCACTTTGTCGTTTTTCTACAGTAGTCTTATCTTTTTCAGCACATCATTTTTCTGCAACCTGAAAAATTTTTAGACACCAAAAAATTCCAACAGAAAACTGATGTGAACAAAAATGAGGTTTTTGGAATTTTGGTCGATCGGATAAGCAAAACGCATTAGAACAAGCTAGGAAAGGTTAATGGCGTGGCTCTGATACCATGTTGCGCCACGGCAGCGCCCCGGCCTCGTACTCGAGGCCAAAATGCGGAATCAAAAATTTTCCTTACTCGGAAACCGGCGCTACCGCGGACAATGAAAACCCGGATCGTTTACCATTAACCTAATGCTAGCAATCAAGAGATGGGAAGAGAAGTATACCGAGTGATCCGAGTCCTCCGGTCTTCTCGTCATCGTCCCGATCTCCCGCGGAAAGTCTTGCCTCCACATCGTCGCCTCCTCGCCGGAAGGGCACCACATTGCCTGCGTCTTTTACGGGCTCCCGCCTCAATACCGAGGCAACTCGGGCATGAAGCCGGCAACTCGACATGCTCAAGATATGCTGTAGAATGTGTAGTGTAGAGGGTATATCTCATTTGGGGTTTGTTGCCTTTGAAGATGATGGAGGAAAATCAAGACTAGAAAAATGGTGCTTGCATTTTTCTAGCATGAAAATGAGATCAAGAAAAATGAAACTCTCAAGAATGAAAACTCTCTCTTCTTCTTCTTCTTTCTTTTAACCATTTTCATCAAGTGAGAAGAATAAGGTGGAGGAATGAATATATCAAACAAGAGGGAGGTGAGTGTAGGAGAGCATGAAGGGTGACCATATCCTAAACCTCATCATCACAACCTCACATCAACTCTAATCCTTTCTTATCAACTTTCAACTCACTTCAAATCTTAATAAAGCATGAAAAGATGAAGGAAAAGAATGGCATCTAAAGATGCTATCATGATAAATACATTTGCAAGAAAAACCTCCACAAAGAGTAATTTGCAAAACTGCAAATTACCCCCCTCCATCAGAAAAGTCCGGCCGGGAAAGAACAAAGGAAAACCGGCCGGAACGGAATGCAAACTGGCAACTCCAGAAAACTGGTCCCGTAATAAATTACAGGAAAAACCCCGATACTGTGCATACACACCCGCATCTGTATTCCGACCGGATACAAATGCAATGAGACAAAATCTACACTGTACTAAACTAGTACCGGCTTAAACCAAAGCCGGCTAGTAATATCCGTTCGATCCTGATCCGTGCAATACCGCACGTATCAGATCGAACCTTGCCATATAACTATACGGCCACTAGTACAAAACTGTCCGATCCTGATCCGTGCAATACCGCACGTATCTGATCGGACCCTGCCATATCTCCATACGGCCTCTACAGCGTTTCGCCCGAAAGCTTGAGTAACTGTAAGTGTGGTGGACTCTAAAGACTCGTCAATACTATGGCTGTGGATTTAACCACTAGCACGTCAGAGGTATTAGCCAATACGTAACGGGCCACCAGCTATTGACCAAAAGGGACGTCGATGAGCGAACTCATCCTGACACCCTACTGAGCCTGTCAGTGACAATATCCGTACAGTCCGGTCCGTTCGTCTATGAGGATCGCATGTCGGGCCTAGGGGGTTGGTAAAAGTCAGACCCCCAAAGGCGGTACAAGTCGTGTCGGAGTGTAGCCCAGAACGCCCTGAGATACTACTGGAATACCTACCAGTAAATCTCCTGCCTCGGCCGAGGGCTTTGCGTAATGGCTCTCCTAGACACAGCGCGACCTCACCCCCAATACCGGGAGAGACGAACCCCTGCAGATCCGCTCACTGCCTCCATATGGCTCGGGACTGTACCCAACTAAAACCTGTTTGCACGACTCCTTTGAGCCGTGGTAGGGTAGTAATCAAAGCACAGTGGGAACTCACACGAGACAAATGACGATCTCAGGTCGATGAACTAACCTGTACACATGTCACCTGGGAACTGCTATCTGACGTCTGGTATAATCCCAACTAGCATGTTCCCGGCGAGTCCTGTCCGGTGTACTCATAACCCAATGAGCACCTGTATACATCTTAGGTGAACCAACAGACACCAGTGGCTTGTGAGACCGGCCACCGCCCCTCGTCGGGATCTCGACTGTATACACTAGTCTACTAATGGAGTATCGATGCCCTGTCTCGAAACTCCTACGACTAGGGACCTTTTAAGGATGTGCTTATAGACCCCAGCTCCCACGTATATGATCGCCATCATACTGCCGGCAGTCAAGCAAGAATCCTAGGGGCTCTATCAGCGTGTAATAGCGACCTGTAAGGTCACCTGAAGCAGTACACGATGATAAAGGTAAACCAGATAGCATACTATCATCTCGAGTAAGACTGTCCTACCGGGATAGGTCCTCCCTCAATCATTGCAATCACGTGCCTGTGATCCAATAATTGACTCTGAGGGCACTAACTCCAACAATAAGATGCTAGGGGCAAAATATTATTGGGGATTTCAAGTGTTGAAATTTGCAATGAGATTGCATACCTTCTATGAGATAGTTAGATCCCGATACCCGCTGCGAGTAAGAGTTACTCCTGGGAGAGTTTTACACATTATAATTAGCCGATCAAGTAGGTGTCTAGAAAGGTGTCAACGAGGTTACGCCTCTGGGAAAACGAGGTTTACATTAATTAGGTTCGTACGAAAGCACGGGGGACCTCCCTCAAAGTACGGACACTGGCCTGGCTGAAAGATTGGCGAACTTGTAGTGTGTAATTAATCCCGGCTAGTCTTTCCTTTTAGGGTTTGAAGGAAGATTTGATAAAAACCAGTGGGAGCCATCCTGATTAGATAAAATAATAACCAATCTGATCTTGCAAGAGCATACGCTGAGTGTTTTCTTCTCTCTCTCTCCAGGTAGCGACCATATCACGCCTTAATCAAGATAATAATACGGATTATTGACCGAACCCGCTTGTTATACTGAGCTGGGGAACGTTGGTCCCGCTCTAACTTATAATTGTTATAAGACAGAGCAAGAAATTGGGGAATACCAGAATTCCTATGCCACCCAAACGAAGAGAGTGCATGCTGATGCATCATCTTTGGGTGTGTTCATTACAAAGAACTGTTTCTCTGTATCCTCTACGTCCTGGGTATGTGATACCAGATCAGGATCTCAGATATGTAATCTGTTACATAGGGCTACAGATAGGTAAAGAACTGAGAACGGGTGATAAGTTTCATGAGGCAGAAAACGGGGCAAGTGTTGCAGCCAAGTCTGTTGGTCACTGTCACCCTGTATTCCAAATACATTGATTCTGAACGAATGTTATTAGATACCGAACCTGATATTCAAAATCATATCACTCTCTTTAATAGTAAAGAAATGATAAAATTTTGTATTGTTGGATAATGTTTTGAACATTTCCTATATCAAAAGTTGATCGGTTCAGGCACGTTATCTAAAAGCATTAATGTTCTAAATCAAACTACAGTTCTTAGTATACGGAACACACAAAATAGGAAGAGTTCAGAAATGAACGAATCCTTCTTGAGGCATTGTAGACTAGGTCATATCAATGCGACCCGACTAGCTGAAGTTACATGAAGATGCATATTTAAATCAGTTTAAATCTACATCTTGTGAAACTTGCCAGTCATGTCACAGAGATAAGATGACCATAGCTCCGTTTACTGAAAACAGAGAAAGAGTTAGTGAACTCTTGGGACTGATACATGATGATGTATGTAAGGTCCCCTGTCTACACATGCCAGGACTGGTTCTTTATACTTCATTACATTCTTTGATGATCTTTCGAGTTTCAGACCTATGTTCGTGTTGAAACACAAGTCCGAACCTTTTGAGATATTCACAGAATATAAGCTAGAAGTAGAGAACCAAAATACGGGTATAAGTATTATGTCCTTTGATGTGATCAAGGAGGAGAATACTTGAGCACGGAATTTCTGGATTATACTAAAGGAGAATGAGATTCTCTCTCAGCATTACTCCTCCATATACACCATAGCACGATGGTATATCGGGGCGGAGCAATCACACCCTATATGATAAGGTGTGCTCTATGATGAGTACTACTGAGTTACCTGTTTCCTTTTTGGGAGTTATGCGCTTGAGAAGCTGCATACCTATTGAATAAGGTTCAAATCAAATCGGTTGCCTACCACTTCATATGTGATATGGAAAGGGAAGAGCCCATATCTTAAGTTAGTTAAGATTTGGGGTTGTCCGGCCTATGTCTAAAAGCAAAATCCGGACAAACTCGAGGCAAGGTTAGTTATGTAGAACTGGAAAGGTTCCGGCTATGCAAACTACAGAAGATGATTTGATAGAACCAAAGGATTCAATAGTAACCGACGAACCTCAGCCTCTCCGCCGATCTAGTAGGGTTCCTCACCCACCTGAGAGATACTTCGGTTCCTCTATGACAGTGGGAGCGAGGATTGCATCATGATATGATGACCCAACTAGTTTCGAGCTGGCCATCAAGAGTGGGACTCTGTAAGAATGGCTGGATGCTTAGTGATCTGAGATGGAATCCTTATACACCAACAAAGTATGGACTTTGGTTGCAATATCTGAAGGGTTAAATCCCCATCAGGAGCAAGTATATCTTGAGAAGATTACTTGGTGTAGATGGAAAAGTTGAGACTTTCAAAGCTAGACTTGTTAAAGGTTTGCATCATTGACCAGGTGTGGATTATGTTGAAACCTTTTCTAAGGATCTATGCTTAAGTCCATCCAGATCCTACTTGCCACGGCTACGTACCATGACTACGATATCTGGTGGTTGGGTGTCATGACAGCTTTTCTAAATGATGTTTTAGAATAGAGCGTCTATAAGAACACAGCCAGAGTGTCTCGTAGACAGTGGGAGCAGCGGAAACGTGTGCAAGATGCTTTATAGGATAAAGCAGGCATCGCGGAGTTGGAACATCTGTTTTGATGTATTAGTCGAAGAGTTTTGACATCATCAAAATGGTAGATGAACCTTGTATATACAAAAAGATAGTAGGGAGTATGGTGATGATCCTCGTAGAGTACGTGGATAACATACTCTTGATAGGGAATTAGTTTCCTATGCTACGCTCGGTCAATCTCCGCTTATCACAAGGATTCTCCATAAAGGATCAAAATGATACCTCCTAAATTCTGAGTTCTCATCTATGAGATAGATGTAATTGGATGTTAGGATACGCACTAGATGTAGTGAGATGGTATCTATCGATCCAGGAGAGAATCACTGGAAGGGTTCCAGGGTGATAAAGACGACTGAATGTCAGTCGCAGGCATTGTCTTTACCCTCAGTAAAGGGATGGTATGTTGGAAGAGTTCCAAGCTAGATACCGTGACATACTAGACGATAAAGGCAGGATACATTGCTACTTAAGATGCTATCCTAGAGGCTGTTTGGGTGTATATTGGTTCATGAGATGAACTACGTTCCTACCATTGTGGGACAATGGAGTTGTGGCTTATGCCAAGGAACGCAGGTCCCATCAGTGATCCAGACATATTCTAAGGCAGTATCACTTGATCATGGAGATGGTTGATCTCCAGGGTGATCGAGGTTTGGAGAGTAGACTCAGAAGACAAACACAGCGGATCCACTCACAAAGGCCTGTTCCCAGAGAGAGACTTTTATGGGATGGTTGAGTATGAGATACTACAACCACTGCTACAGATGGCCCTAGTGCAAGTGGGAGATTGTTAGTTATATGTATGCCCTAGAGGCCATTACTGTACATATGATGTATATTGTAGTGGATGCTAGGACGTATATAGGGAGGACTTTCTTGCTCGACATGATAGTATGCTATCTGGTTACACTTTACCTTAACGTGTATACTGATTGTCTCTCTGTTACATGTTGGTAAAGCCCTTAGGATGTGTACTTGACTACCTGGACTATGATGTGGATCATACTAGTGGGGACAGATAGTCTATAAGTACATCCTTCAAAGTCCCTAGTCGTGGGTGTATCGAGACAGGGCATCGATATACCAGAGTAGACTAGCGTGTACCTTCTCGACCCATTCAGATGGGCGATGGATGATCCCATATCCATTGGTGTTTGACATCAGAGATGATATACGGGTGCTCAGTGGAGACTGGGTACACTGGACGGACTCGCCGAGAACTCCCAGATGGTATTATACCATACGTCAGATGGCAGTTCTCTGGTGACACTGGTACAGAGTAGTCTGTTGACCCGAGATCGTCATAGAGTCTTGAATGGTTCCCACTGTGCTTTGATTTCCATCTTACCACGTCCAAGAGGGCGTGCAAAACGGTGGTTTTTGGGTACAGTCCCGAGTCACATGGAGGCAATGAGCGATAGGAGGGGATTCGTCTCTCCCGGTATAGGGGTTTGATGTTGCGCTGTGTTCGATTGGTTATAACAGGAAATCCCTGGCCAGGGTTGCTGAGATTTACTGGTAAGTGTTACCAGTAGTTTCTCGAATTGTTATAGACCTCATATCGACACGACTTATCGAGCTATTGGGGTCTGACGTTTACCACCCCTAGGCGAGATATGCGACATATCAGACGATCAGACCGGACTGTACGGTAGTGTTACTGGTTGGATTCACTGGAGTGTGAGCGGGTTTGCTCGTCGATCTTCAGATCGCTCAATACCCGGATGGCCGTTACGTTTAGCAGACCGCTTGCGGCTTGTGGGTGCTTGATATGATCATCACCTGCTGCCGGCGTATTGACGAGTCTTTAGAGTCCTACACAGAGGTTTCCTGGCTCAAGCGAAACGAAATAGGAGCGCATATGAGATATGTGCGGGACCGAGAATAATGCGTGTATGTGATACCGTATTCTATTCTCGCGATGAATGTATCGAATGGTTATATGCGATATAACCTAGTTATCGAATCAAGGGTTGATTCGATAAGCCGATACATTGGATACTAGTCGGTTATATGCGATATGACCGGATCGTTAAATCAAGTGTTGATTTAATGATTTAATGCATAATTATATATTTGATATATTACTTTGCATTAACTGGTATTGGTTCACTTTAAATGGATTTTCTCACTTGGTGTACAAGTTGTATATGTGATATACTTTTTGTGCAAATGATTGTATCATGTTTGATGATACATGTTAACTTGGATTTGTGTGAAGATTAAACCATGGTTGTGAGAGTGGTTAGGGTTTTGTTTATTCTCCCATTATTTATTTATTCATTTATTTGTTTATTCTTTTGGAAAAGATAAAGAGAAAAGAATGGTGGCTAATTTTGTTTTATGTTGAAGCTTCTTGAAGCTTTGATCAAGTCAACCATTCTTATCTCATCCTTAACCTTAACCATTCCCACTAACCCTAGTTTAATCTCTACACTTGACCATGGTTTACATTATGATAAGTTTTCATTTTCTTTTCATTTTTTAAATAACTTATCATAACACTTTCTTCATCTTCTTTTTCCATGAAGAAGCTTACTTCCTCAATGGTGATTGATGAAAACAAGTGAGAAATCCAATTCTAAAGTCTACCCACTTCCTATTTCTTCATCCTCTACCTCTTGCCAAGTAGTAGAGTGTGTTTCCTTCACAAGTTTTCATGGCTTGGTGAAGGTGGAGCTTGATCTAGTGATGCTTCGACGTAGATCATCTTCGGCACGTTGTCGACGACCTAGCCCGGTCTTTTCTCCGTTGAAACCACCGTGAGAGTCATGGTTCGATTTGCACAGCGGAGAGGACTTCATTGCGGAGCCGTGGAGGTGGAGCACCAGATCTACAAAGGTTGTATTTCCGTATTCTTATAGTTAAGTGTTAACTAGTTTACTTTTCGCCTAGAATTCTAGCCAACGATCCGTACTCTAGAGTTTCTCGGCACCGCAAAATTTGAAATTGGCATGGTTGATGCCTTGTGAGACCTCATTAGGGTGCCTAGGAACCCTACAGAAATGTTCAAAACATTGTCCAACAATACAAAATTTTATCGTTTCTTTACTAATAAAGAGACAGATATGATTTTGCATAACAGGTTCGGTATCTAATAACATTCGTTCAGAATCAATGTATTTGTAATACAGGGTGACAGTGACCAACAGACTTGGCTGCAACACTTGCCCCGTTTTCTGCCTCATGAAACTTATCACCCGTTCTCAGTCCTCTACCTTTCTGTAGCCCTATGTAACAGATTACATATCTGGGATCCTGATCCGGTATCATATACCCAGGATGTAGAGGATACAGAGAAACAGTTCTTTGTAACGAACACACCCGAAGATGATGCATCAGCATGAACTCTCTTCGTTTGGGCGGCATGGGAATTCTGGTAATCCCTAATTTCCTGCTCTGTCTTATAACAATTATAAGTTGGAGCGGGACCAACGTTCCCCAGCTCGGTATAACAAGCGGGTTCGGTCAATATTTCCGTATTATTATCTTGATTAAGGCGTGATATGGTCGCTACCTGGAGAGAGAGAAGAAAACACTCAGCGTGCGCTCTGCAAGAATAGATTGGTTTTTATTTTATCTAATCAGGATGGCTCCCACTGCTTTTTATCAAATCTTCCTTCAAACCCTAAAAGGAAAGACTAGCCGGGATTAATTACACACTACAAGTTCGCCGATCTTTCAGCCAGGCCAGTGTCGGTACTTTGAGGGAGGTCCCCCGTGCTTTCGCACGAACCTAATTAATGTAAACCTCGTTTTCCCAGAGGCGTAACCCCGTTGACACCTTTCTAGACACCTACTTGATCGGCTAATTGTAATGTATAAAACTCTCCCAGGAGTAACTCTTACTCGCAGCGGGTATCGGGATCCAACTATCTCATAGAAGGTATGCAATCTCATTGCAAATTTCAACACTTGAAATTCCCGATAATATTTTGCCCCCAGCACCCTATGACCTTGACGGAGGTCAACAAACCATAGGCTACTAGTCAAGTTCAACCCGTCATTTCTTGATCGAATTAAACCCACCCGCACGACCCTTGACGGAGGTCAACAAGGCCGCACGACTACCCTAACTCAATCTGCATCATATGCATGAACAG
The DNA here is from genome assembly GCA_030015575.1 of Agapanthus africanus. Lineage (NCBI taxonomy): Eukaryota > Viridiplantae > Streptophyta > Magnoliopsida > Asparagales > Amaryllidaceae > Agapanthus > Agapanthus africanus. Next base: position 699,547,086 of record CM057338.1, read on the forward strand.
ATAAATACTAGTTAGCTACCGCACACTACGCCTTGACGGAGGTCAACAAACGTAGCACGAATACTAAATAGGACTTATCTGAAATGACGGAGGGCTACGACAGGTTTTTCTGAAAACCTATTGCGTAATGAACTTGATATCGTTGTAGGATCGAATGAATTTTGAAATGGAGTGTTTTTGAGGCTTTTCTAGTTTTGCTAAAGGAGTCACTCCCGGTGAAGGGATCGTCGGTCCTTTCCTCGTCGAATGAGGTGCGGGATATATCATATATATCACTGTGCAAAGCAAAAACACTTAAAAGCAATCAAAAGATAAACCGAGTGTGTAGCATCTGCCAGTTATTGCCAAAGGAGTCACTCCCGGTGAAGGGATCTCGGTCCTTTCCTCATCGAATAAGGTGCAGGATATATCACATATACCGCTGTGCAAAGCAAGAACTGTAGCTTCCTGTTTTATTTTTTGAAATTCAATTCTACAACATCTTTAGGTTTCTTTTATTTCATTAATCATATTAATGAAGTCCCATCATATAAATACCTAAACATCACAGATAAATACGACGTACACTTATGCCATCCGTATTCGCCTCGATGTCCCCTCATGCACCGTTAGGTTAGGTAACTAACGGCAGAGCGGGGCAGGGCTAGCGCGGGTGTAAAATATAAGTAACGCCTATATAATATATCATATATACTATATACAGTATCTATCACAGAACATCACATGATCACATCACAGATATCGCAGCAGAAGAATCATATGAAATATTGGATATACTAGGACGTCCGTGTTTTCAATACGAGCCAGTATAAAACACGGATTCCACGGTCGTGATGAATAGCCAAACCCACACCCCTAGACCCCTACGAGAGCGGCAAGCAACCCTGCCAATTCTAGAGTTAGGAGACCCGAACTCGACTCCTCGAGTTGGTCTCCCACTGGACTCCAGAACCCGGTTACTTGTGCCCTCCTCCTTGGGTCTATCCTAGTGCGGAAAAGTAAATAATATACAAAGGGTGACATCTTCCGCAACCTGGAAGTGCCCCAATAAAAGAATATTACATACAAGTTTTTACATGAATGAAAATGAAAAACACTCATCTCACATAAAAACCCCCGGCTATTCAAACACGACGATCCAATATAACATATCCAGCAATACATAACACCACATGTCATCAACGTAAGTAAATATGTCCATCCCAATTGTCGTTGACATATAGCAACGAAACCGGCGATATCACATATTACACTTACGGTCACAGAAAAGAAAGTGTAAAACTACAACAGTTGGAATCCGCAACCACCTCAGACATCGCATGCCTGACCAAATGAATTCTTTAGACATCGCATGCCTAACAATTATAAACCCCGCATTTTAGTCTCAAAATCGAAAACACTTTTCAATATCAAGTCGGGCAATTCAACAAGATTCCCGAAAAACTGATCGAATGCTCGTCGCAAACTTTAGTAGGCGGCCGCACCCCTGATACCGTCGACAAAGTGCACCAAGGAGGAACACCGCTACCGCGAGCACCCGAAGATGCTTTCGGCGACGGGGTTCTCCTACAGTCACTTGGTCGGCGCTATGGAGTGAGGCTGTCTATTAAGTTTACCCGGCGAGTATCCGCGTACACTACATGATTGCGACGGACTTTTGATCACATCAAAATTCCGTGGCAACCGATCAAGTGAGACTAAACTGCTATGTTTATAACATTCATTCAGTTATCTCATAACTTCTTGTGAATTCCAATTATTGTATCCCATTCCGGATAAATAGAAAATGTCAAACTTTCCGATCGAACAATCGAACACCCAAGTTTTCCCGATACAGATCAACACATGAAATATGAGTCTAACAACATTCAGTTCGTGCCTCAGTACCAACGGTCCAGCCGTAGAAGGGTCAAGCCAACGCCTCACATGTGGCACGCCGTACTGCCCCAAACCCTAAGGTTCAAAGGGCAGTTCAAGACGGTCACATAATCGAGTTAAGGTTTGTTGTCTTCTAAAGGGACCATCGCGTTACTTGCACTACTTAGAACGTCGTTAAACCACGGAAAAATCCAACACTTGGAAATTTCCCGACAGGGGAAAAATTGGGTATTCATATCCGGTCGAACTTTTTAACATATTCTAATATTTATCCGGAAAGCCACATAGACAAAATCTGATACTCCGATCGAAACACCGAATCCCCAAAACAATCCCAGAAAATTCAACTCTTGAATAAATATTAAAAATTCCCAGAAAATCCAACTCCAGAAAATAGGAATTACTGTGCAAACAAAAGAAGCTGACGTCATCAATGGGCCGCGGAATCGCCGCAGAAGCTAGGCTTCTGCCGCGGTTCCGCCGCAGTTTGGACTGTTCATGAGAAAATTTTTGCGCCGTAATTCTTATATTTCCCTGCTGAATTTTTTAGCAATTTTTAATTTGGAAAAATCCCAGTTTTTGAAAAAAGGACAGAGAGCAATTTTGAAATGGGTTTTCGGGTTCGTTCGGACTTCAAACTCCGTCTAGACTTCGCCTAAGGCTCTAGCTTGGCTCTGATACCACTGTAGGGTTCCTAGGCATCCTAATGAGGTCTCACAAGGCATTAACCATGCCAATTTCAAATTTAAACGGTGCCGAGAAACCCTAGAACGGATCGTTGGCTAGATTTCTAGGCGAAACAATAAACTAGTTAACACTTAACTACAAGTAAACGGAAATACAACCTTTGTAGATCCGGTGCTCCACCTCCATAGCTCCGCAACGAAGTCCCCTCGCTGTCCAAATGAATTCCCGGGCTCTAGCGTCGGCTTCGTCAGAGAAATGGCGAGCTAGGTCGTCGATGTCCATGCCGAAGATGATCTACGTCGAGGCATCGCTAGATCAAGCTCCACCTTCACCAAGTCAAGAAAACTTGTGAAGGAAACACACTCTACTACTTAGCAAGAGGTAGAGGATGAAGAAATAGGAAGTGGGTTCACTTTAGAATTGGATTTCTCGCACTTTTCATCAATCCACCATTGATGAAGTGAAGCTTTCTTCATTGAAGAAGATGATGAAGAAGAAGAAAGTGTTATGATAAGTTAATTTAAAATAGAAAAGAAAATCAAAACTTATCATAATCCAACCATGGTTATGTGTAGAGACTAAACTCAAGTTAAGTGAATGGTTAGGTTAGGTATGAAGACAAAAATGGTGACTAAGTCAAAGCTTCATGAAGCTTCAACATATATCCAAATTAGCCACCATTTTCCTTTTGCCAAAAATGAATAAATAAACAAATAAATGAATAAGAAATAAAACCCTAACCATTTACTTAACCAAGGTTTAACTCTTTACACAAAACCTAGTAATCTTGCATCATCAAACATGATACAAGCAAATGCACAAAAGTATATCACATATACAATGTGCACACCCGAGTGAGAATATCCATTTAAAGTGAACCGATACTAGTTAATGCAAAGTAATATATCAAATATATAATTACACATTAAATCATTAAATCAACACTTGATTTAACGATCCGGTCATATCACATATAACCGACTAATATTCAATGTATCGGCTTATTGAATCAATCCTTGATTCGATAACTAGGTTATATCGCATACAACCATTCGACACATTCATCGCGAGAATAGAATACGGTATCACATACTCAAATCATTCTCGGTCCCGCACATATCTCATATGCGCTCCTATTTCGTTTCGCTTGAGCCAGGAAACCTCTGTGTAGGACTCTAAAGACTCATCAATACGCCGGCAGCAGGCGATGATCATATCAAACACCCACAAGCCGCAAGCGTTCTGCTAAACGTAACGGCCACCCGGGTATTGAGCGATCTGAAGATCGACGAGCAAGCCCGCTCACACTCCAGTGAATCCAACCAGTAACACTACCGTACAGTCCGGTCTGATCGTCTGATATGTCGCATATCTTGCCTAGGGGTGGTAAACGTCAGACCCCAATAGCTCGATAAGTCGCGTCGATATGAGGTCTATAACTGTTCGAGAAACTACTGGTAACACTTACCAGTAAATCTCAGCAACCCTGGCCAGGGATTTCCTGTTATAGCCAATCGAACACAGCGCAACATCAACTCCCTATACCGGGAGAGACGAATTCCCTCCTATCGCTCATTGCCTCCATGTGACTCGGGACTGTACCCAAAACCACCGTTTTGCACGCCCTCTTGGACGTGGTAAGATGGAAATCAAAGCACAGTGGGAATCATACAAGACTCTATGACGATCTCGGGTCAACAGACTACTCTGTACCAGTGTCACCAGAGAACTGCCATCTGACGTAAGGTATAATACCATCTGGGAGTTCTCGGCGAGTCCGTCCAGTGTACCCAGTCTCCACTGAGCACCCGTATATCATCTCCGATGTCAAACACCAATGGACTTTTATTGGGGAACTTCTGGGCTGAGGATGATGTCACCGTTGTATATTATTTACTTTTCCGCATTAGGTAGACCCAAGGCGGGGAGCACAAGTAACCGAGTTCTAGGGTCCAGTGGGAGACCATCTCGAGGAGTCGAGACCGGGTCTCCTAACCCTAGAATTGGCAGTGTTGCTTTCCGCTCTCGTAGGGGTCTAGGGATGTCGGTTTGGCTATTCACCGCGACCGTGGAATCCGTGTTTTATACAGGCTCGTATTAAAACACGGACGTCCTAGTATATCCAATATTTCATATATGTTCTTCTGTTGCAATGTTCTGTGATGAGATCATATTACTTCCTGAGACGAATGTTTATATTATATATATAAGATATATGTTATATTGTAGATTTCGTTTCAAAAGAGATGCTTGTGAAGCATATTAAAATGGGACTTCATTAATGAGATTAATGAACTAAAAGAAACCTAAGATATTGTAGAAACTTGTTTAAAAAAACTGGCTGCTCTAGTTCTTGCTTTGCATAGCGGTGTTCCTTGTAGAAAATCCAGCACCTTATTCGATAAGGAAAGAGCCGAGATCCCTTCACCGGGAGTGACCTCTTTAGTGAAACTAGCAGATGCTACAAACTCGGTTTGTCTTTTGATTGCTTCTATAGTTCTTTCTTTGCATAGTGATATTTGTGAAATATCCTGCACCTTATTCGATGAGGAAAGGGCCGACGATCCCTTCACCGGGAGTGACCCCTTTAGCAAAACTAGAAAAGCCTAAAAAACACTCCATTTAAAATCACTCGATTCTACAACGATATCAAGTTCATTACGCAAAGGGTTTTCATAAAAACCTGTCGTAGCCCTCCGTCATTTCAGATAAGGACTGTTTAGTATTCGTGCTGCGTTTGTTGGCCTTTGTCAAGGCGTAGTGTGCGGTATCTGAATAGTACTTATCTGCTTATGCATAAGATGCAGATTGGATTAGGGTAGTCGTGCGACCTTGTTGGCCTTTGTCAAGGGCCGTGCGGGTGGGTTTAATTCAATCAGGAAATGACGGGTTTGAACTTGACTAGCAGCCTATGGTTTGTTGGCCTTTGTCAAGGTCATAGGAGGCTTGGGGCAAAATATTATCGGGAATTTCAAGTGTTGAAATTTGCAATGAGATTGCATACCTTCTGTGAGATAGTTGGATCCCGATACCCGCTGCGAGTAAGAGTTACTCCTGGGAGAGTTTTACATATTACAATTAGCCGATCAAGTAGGTGTCTAGATAGGTGTCAACGGGGTTAAGCCCCTGGGAAAACTAGGTTTACTTTAATTAGGTCCGTGCGAAAGAACGGGGAACCTCCCTCAAACTACCGGCACTGGCCTGGCTGAAAGATTGGCGAACTTGTAGCGTGTAATTTGTTAGTTATATGTATGCCCTAGAGGCCATTACTATACATGGGATGTATATTGTAGTGGGTGCTTGGACATATATAGGGAAGACTTTCTTGCTCGACATGATAGTATGCTATCAGGTTGATCTTTACCTTAACGTGTACACTGATTGTCTCTCTGTTACATATTGGTAAAGCCCTTAGGATGTGTACTTGACTACCTGGACTATGATGCGGATCATACTAGTGGGGACATGGTAGTCCATAAGTACATCCTTCAAAGTCCCTAGTCGTGGGTATATCGAGACGGGGCATCGATATACCAGAGTAGACTAGCGTATACCTTCTCGACCCATACAGATGGGCAATGGATGATCCCATATCCATTGGTGTTTGACATCAGAGATGATATACGGGTGCTCAGTGGAGACTGGGTACACTGGACGGACTCGCCGAGAACTCCCAGATGGTATTATACCTTACGTCAGATGGCAGTTCTCTGGTGACACTGGTACAGAGTAGTCTGTTGACCCGAGATCGTCATAGAGTCTTGTGTGGTTCCCACTGTGCTTTGATTTCCATCTTACCACGTCCAAGAGGGCGTGCAAAACGGTGGTTTTTGGGTACAGTCCCGAGTCACATGGAGGCAATGAGCGATAGGAGGGGATTCGTCTCTCCCGGTATAGGGAGTTGATGTTGCGCTGTGTTCGATTGGCTATAACAGGAAATCCCTGGCCAGGGTTGCTGAGATTTACTGGTAAGTGTTAACAGTAGTATCTCGAATTGTTATAGACCTCATATCGACACGACTTATCGAGCTATTGGGGTCTGACGTTTACCACCCCTAGGCGAGATATGCGACATATCAGACGATCAGACCGGACTGTACGGTAAGTGTTACTGGTTGGATTCACAGGAGTGTGAGCGGGCTTGCTCGTCGATCTTCTGATCGCTCAATACCCGGGTGGCCGTTACGTTTAGCAGACCGCTTGCGGCTTGTGGGTGCTTGATATGATCATCACCTGCTGCCGGCGTATTGACGAGTCTTTAGAGTCCTACACAGAGGTTTCCTGGCTCAAGCGAAACGAAATAGGAGCGCATATGAGATATGTGCGGGACCGAGAATGATACCAGTATGTGATACTGTATTCGATTCTCGCGATTTGTGACATTGATCGGTTATATGCGATATAGCCGGATTATCGGAACAAGTGTTGATTCGATAAGTTGTTACTGTTGATATTAGTCGGTTATATGCGATATGACCGGATCATTAAATCAAGTGTTGATTTAATAATTTAATGCATAATTATATATTTGATATATTACTTTGCATTAACTAATATCGGTTCACTTTAAATGGATTTTCTCACTCGGGTGTGCACATTGTATATGTGATATATTTTCGTGCACTTGATTGTATTATGTTGGATGATACATGATTGCTAGGGTTTATGTAAAGAGTTATTCCATGGTTAAGTAAATGGTTAGGATTTTTATTCATTTATTCATTCATTTATCTTTTAATTTGGATTAAAAGAAAAAGTGAAAAGAAAATAAAAAGGTTGCTTTCTTACATGAAGCTTCTTGAAGCTTCATGCAACTTTGACTCATGTAACCTTTTTGTCTTCTTCTTCAAACCCTAACCATTCATCTAACTTGAGTTAACTCTCTACATCTAACCATGGTTCAAGTTATGATAAGAATAATTCTTTTTCAATTATTCTACAACACTTATCATAACATTATCATCATCTTCTTCTTCTTCTTCACATGAAGAAGCTTGCCTCCATCAATGGCAACTTGATGAAATAAGTGAGAAATCCAATTCTAAAGTGAACCCACTTCCTATTTCTTCATCCTCTACCTCTTGCCAAGTAGTATAGGGTGTTCTCTTTACAAGTTTCATGACTTGGTGAAGTGGGAGCTTGATCTAGTGATGCCTCGACGTAGATCATCTTCGGCACGAAGCCGACGACCTTGCCCGCCCATTTCTCCGATGAAGCCGACGCTAGAGCCCGGGATTCCATTTGGACAGCGAGGAGACTTCATTGCGGAGCTAAGGAGGTGGAGGACCGGATCTACAAAGGTTGTATTTCCGTTACACTTTAGTTAAGTTGTTAACTAGCTCGTAGTTTCGCCTAAATTTCTAGTTAACGATCCGTATTAGGGTTTCTCGGCACCCGTAAAATTTGAAATTGGCATGGTTGATGCCTTGTGAGAACTCTTGAGAGTGCCTAGGAACCTAACAGTGGTATCAGAGACTAGCTAGAGCCTTAGGCGATGCGTAGACGGAGTTAGAAATCCGATCGAACCGAAACCCCATTGCAAAATCGCTCTCTGTACATTTTTCAAAACTGTTGAATTTTGTGAATTAAAAATATGCAGAAAAATTAGCAGGAAAAACTAAGAATTACTGTGAAGTTTGGGATCCTAATTCCATAATTCGACCGCGGAACAGCGGCCAAACCAGGGGTTTGGCGGCGCTTCCGCCGCCTAAATTTAGACTTAGTCCCTCAAATTTCATATATTTATTCTTAGGTCCTTTCTTGGCAATTTTTTATGTGAATTTTTTAATTCCACTCAAGTGTTGAGTTTTCTAGGGTTTTATTGGGGATTCGTTAATTTGATCGGATAATTTAACTTCGTTTATGTTTTTCCGGATATTTTAGAAACTGTTAAAAAGTTCGACTGGATATAAATACCCACTTTTTCCCCTGCCGGGAAATTTCCAAGTGTTGGATTTTTCCGTAGTTTAATAACGTTCTAAGTAGTGCAAGTAAAGCGATGGTCCCTCTAGAAGACAACAAACCTTAACTCGATTATGTGACTGTCTCGAACTGCCCTTTGAACCTTAGGGTTTGGGGCAGTACGGCGTGCCACATGTGAGGCGTTGGCTTGACCCTTCTACGGCTGGACCGTTGGTACTGAGGCACGAACTGAATGTTTTTAAACTTGTTTCATGTGTTGATCTGTTTCGGGAAAACTTGGGTGTTCGAATGTTCGATCGGAAAATTTAACATTTTCTATTTATCTGGAATGGGATACAATAATTGGAATTCACAAATAGTTATGAGATAACTGAATGAATGTTATAAATCTAGCAATTTAGTCTCACTTGATCGGTTACTACGGAATTTTGATGCGATCAAAAGTCCATTGCAATCACGTAGCGTACGCGGATACTCGCTGGGTAAACTTAATAGACAGCCTCACTCCATAGCCCCGACCAAGTGACTGTAGGAGAACCTCGTCGCCGAAAGCGTCCGTTCGGATGCTCGCGGCAGCGGTGTTCCGCCTTGGTGCACTTCGTCGACGGTATCGGGGGTGCGGCCGCCTACTAAAGTTTACGACGAGCATTCGATCAGGCTGTCGGGAATCTTGTTGAATTGCCCGACTTGATATTGAAAAGAGTTTTCGATAATGAGACTAAAATGCGGGGTTTATAATTGTTAGGCATGCGATGTCTAAGGAATTCATTTGATTAGGCATGCGATGTCTATGCAGGTTGCGGATTCCAACTGTTGTAGTTTTACACTTTCTTTTCTGTGACCGTAAGTGTAATATGTGATATCGCCGGTTTCGTTGCTATATGTCAACGACAATTGGGATGCGCATATTTACTTACGTTGATGACATGTGATGTTATGTGTTGCTGGATATGTTATATTGGATCGTCGTGTTTGAATAGCCGGGTTTTTTTTTATGTGAGATGAGTGTTTTTCATTTTCATTCATGTAAAAACTTGTATGTAATATTCTTTTATTGGGGCACTTCCAGGTTGCGGAAGATGTCACCCTTTGTATATTATTTACTTTTCCGCACTAGGATAGACCCAAGGAGGGGAGCACAAGCAACCGGGTTCTGGAGTCCAGTGGGAGACCAACTTGAGGAGTCGAGTCCGGGTCTCCTAACTCTAGAATTGGTAGGGTTGCTTGCCGCTCTCGTAGGGGTCTAAGGGTGTGGGATTGGCTATTCATCACGACCGTGGAATCCGTGTTTTATACTGGCTCGTATTGAAAACACGGACGTCCTAGTATATCCAATATTTCATATGTTTCTTCTGCTGCGATATCTGTGATGTGATCATGTGATATGTTCTGTGATAGATACTGTATATAGTATATATGATATATTATATAGATGTTACTTATGTTTTACACCCGCGCTAGCCCTGCCCTGCTCTGCCGTTAGTTACCTAACCTAACGGTGCATGAGGGGACATCGAGGCGAATGCGGATGGCATAAGTGTACGTCGTATTTATCTGTGATGTTTAGGTACTCAAATGATGGGACTTCATTAATGTGATTAATGAAAGAAAAGAAACCTAAGATCTTGTAGAATCGAATTTCAAAAATAAAAACAGGTAGCTACAGTTCTTGCTTTGCATAGAGGTATATGTGATATATCCTGCACCTTATTCGATGAGGAAATGACCGAGATCCCTTCACCGGGAGTGACTCCTTTTGCAATAACTGGCAGATGCTACACCCCTCGGTTTGTCTTTTGATTGCTTTTAAGAGTTTTTGCTTTGCACAGTGATATATATGATATATCCCGCAGCTCATTCGACGAGGAAAGGACCGACGATCCCTTCACCGGGAGTGACTCCTTTAGCAAAACTAGAAAAGCCTCAAAAGCACTCCATTTTTAAAATCATTTGATTCTACAACGATGTAAAGTTCATTACGCAAAGGGTTTTCTTAAAAACCTGTCGTAGCCCTCCGTCATTTCAGATAAGTAATAGTTAGTATTCGTGCTGCGTTTGTTGACTCAGTCAAGGCGTAGTGTGCGGTAGCTGATTACTGCTTATCTGCAAAGCATATGATGCGATTGGATTAGGGTAGTCGTGCGGCCTTGTTGACTCAGTCAAGGGTCGTGCGGGTGGGTTTAATTCAATCGAGAAATGACGGGTTGAACTTTACTTACGGTATATGGTTTGTTGACTCAGTCAAGGTCATAGATCGCTTGGGGCAAAATATATCGGGAATTTCAAGTGTTGAAATTTGCAATGAGATTGCATACCTTCTATGAGATAGTTGGATCCCGATACCCGCTGCGAGTAATTGTTACTCCTGAGAGAGTTTTACACATTACAATTAGCCGATCAAGTAGGTGTCTAGAAAGGTGTTAACGGGGTTACGCCTCTGGGAAAACGAGGTTTACATTAATTAGGTTCGTGCTAAAGCACGGGGGACCTCCCTCAAAGTACCGACACTGGCCTGGCTGAAAGATTGGCGAACTTGTAGTGTGTAATTAATCCCGGCTAGTCTTTCCTTTTAGGGTTTGAAGGAAGATTTGATAAAAAGCAGTGGGAGCCATCCTGATTAGATAAAATAAAAACCAATCTGATCTTGCAAGAGCGCACGCTGAGTGTTTTCTTCTCTCTCTCTCCTGGTAGCGACCATATCACGCCTTAATCAAGATAATAATACGGATGTATTGACCGAACCCGCTTGTTATACTGAACTGGGGAACGTTGGTCCCGCTCCACCTTATAATTGTTATAAGACAGAGCAGGAAATTGGGGAATACCAGATTTCCCGTGCCGCCCAAACGAAGAGAGTGCATGCTGATGCATCATCTTCGGGTGTGTTCATTACGAAGAACTGTTTCTCAGTATCCTCTACGTCTTGGGTATGTGATACCAGATCAGGATCCCAGATATGTAATATGTTACATAGGGCTACAGAAAGGTAGAGAACTGAGAACGGGTGATAACTTTCATGAGGCAGAAAGCGGGGCAAGAGTTGCAGCCAAGTCTGTTGGTCACTGTCACCCTGTATTACCAATACATTGATTCTGAACAAATGTTATTAGATACCGAACCTGATATACAAAATCATATCAGTCTCTTTATTAGTAAAGAAATGATAAAATTTTGTATTGTTGGATAATGTTTTGAACATTTCCTATATCAAAAGTTGATCGGTCCAGGAACGTTATCTAAAAGCATTGATGTTCTAAATCAAACTACAGTTCTTAGTATATGGAACACACACAAGAGGAAAAGTTCAGAAATGAACGGATCCTTCTTGAGGCATTGTAGACTAGGTCATATCAATGCGACCCGACTGGCTAAAGTTACATGTAGATACATATTTAAATCAGTTTGAATTTCCATCTTGTGAAACTTGCCAGTCATGTCACAAAGATAAGATGACCATAGCTCTGTTTATTGGAAACAGAGAAAGAGTTAGTAAACTCTTGGGATGATACATGTTGATGTATGTAGGTCCCCTGTCTACACTTGCCAAGACCGGTTCTTTATACTTCATTACATTCTCTGATGATCTTTCAAGATTCAAACCTATGTTCCAGTTGAAACACAAGTCCGAACCTTTTGAGATATTCACAGAATATAAGTTAGAAGTAGAGAACCAATACGGGTATAAGTATTATGTCCTTTGATGTGATCAAGGAGGAGAATACTTGAGCATGGAAATCCTGGACTATTCTAAAGGAGAATGAGATTCTCTCTCAGGATTACTCCTCCGGATACACCATACGATGGTATATCGGGGTGGAGCAGATACACCCTATTTGATATGGTGTGCTCTATGATGAGTACTGCTGAGTTACCTTTTTTCCTTTTGGGAGTTATGCACTTGAGAAGCTGCATACCTATTGAATTGGATTCGAATCAAATCTATGCCTACCGCTTCATATGTGATATGGTATGGGAAGAGCCCATGTCTTAAGCTAGTTAAGATTTGGGGTTGTCCGGCCTATGTCTAAAAGCAAAATCCGGACAAGCTCGAGGCAAGGTTAGTTATGTAGAACTGGAAAGGTTCCAGCTATACAAACTGCAGCTGATGATTTGAAAGAACCAAAGGATTCAATAGTTACCAACGAACCTCAGCCTCTCCGCCGATCTAGTAGGGTTCCTCACCCACCTGAGAGATACTTCGGTTTCTCTATGACAGTGGGAGCGAGGATTGCATCATGAGATGATGACCCAACTAGTTTCGAGCAGGCCATCGAGAGTAGGGACTCTGTAAGAATGGATGGATGCTTAGTGATCTGAGATGGAATCCATGTACACCAACAAAGTATGGACTTTGGTTGCAATATCTGAAGGGTTAAATCCCCATCAGGATCAAGTATATCTTGAGAAGATTACTTGGTGTAGATGGAAAAGTTGAGACTTTCAAAGCTAGACTAGTTAAAGCTTTTCGTCATCGACCAGGCGTGGATAATGATGAAACCTTTTCAAGTAGCTATGCTTAAGTCCATCCAGATCCTACTTTCCACGGCTACATACCATGACTACGATATCTGGCGGTTGGGTGCCATGACTGCTTTTTCTAAATGATGTTTTAGAAGAGGACGTCTATAAGTACACAGCCAGAGGGCTTCGTAGACAGTGGGAGCAGCGGAAACGTGAACAAGATGCTTTATAGGATAAAGCAGGTATCGCGGAGTTGGAACATCTGTTTTGATGTGTTAGTCAAAGAGTTTGATATCATCAAAATGGTAGATGAACCTTGTATAAACAAAAGGGTAGTAGGGAGTATGGTGATGATCCTCGTAGAATACGTGGATGACATACTCTTGATAAGAAAGGAGTTTCCTATGCTACGCTCGGTCAATCTCCGCTTATCACAATGATTCTCCATAAAGGATCAAAGTGATACCTCCTAAATCTTGGGTTTGGATCTATGAGATAGATCTAATTGGATGTTAGGATTCTCACTAGTTGTAGTGAGATGGTATCAATCGATCCTGGGGAGAATCACTGGAAGGGTTCCAGGGTGATAAAGACGACTGAATGTCAGTCGCAGGCATTGTCTTTACCCTCAGTAAAGGGACGGTATGTTGGAAGAGTTCCAAGCTAGATACCGTGGCATACTAGACGATAAAGGCTCGATACATCGCTACTTAAGATGCTACCAAAGAGGCAGTCTGGATGTATATTTGTTCATGAGATGAACTTAGTTCCTCCCATTGTGTGACAATGGAGTTGTGGCTTATGCCAAGGTACGCCCGTCCCATCAGTGATCCAGACATATTCTAAGGCAGTGTCACCTGATCATGGAGATGGTTGATCTCCAGGGTGATCGAGGTTAGGAGAGTAGACTCAGAGGACAACACGGCGGATCCACTCACAAAGGCCTTTTCCCAGAGAGAGACTTTTATGGGATGGTTGAGTATGAGATACTACAACCACTGCTATCGGATGGCCCTAGTGCAAGTGGGAGATTGTTAGTTATATGTATGCCCTAGAGGCCATTACTATACATGGGATGTATATTGTAGTGGGTGCTTGGACATATATAGGGAAGACTTTCTTGCTCGACATGATAGTATGCTATCTGGTTGATCTTTACCTTAACGTGTACACTGATTGTCTCTCTGTTACATGTTGGTAAAGCCCTTAGGATGTGTACTTGACTACCTGGACTATGATGCGGATCATACTAGTGGGGACATGGTAGTCCATAAGTACATCCTTCAAAGTCCCTAGTCGTGGGTATATCGAGACGGGGCATCGATATACCAGAGTAGACTAACGTATACCTTCTCGACCCATACAGATGGGCGATGGATGATCCCATATCCATTGGTGTTTGACATCAGAGATGATATACGGGTGCTCAGTGGAGACTGGGTACACTGGACGGACTCGCCGAGAACTCCCAGATGGTATTATACCTTACGTCAGATGGCAGTTCTCTGGTGACACTGGTACAGAGTAGTCTGTTGACCCGAGATCGTCATAGAGTCTTGTGTGGTTCCCACTGTAGTTTGATTTCCATCTTACCACGTCCAAGAGGGCGTGCAAAATGGTGGTTTTTGGATACAGTCCCGAATCACATGGAGGCAATGAGCGATAGGAGGGGATTCGTCTCTCCCGGTATAGGGAGTTGATGTTGCGCTGTGTTCGATTGGCTATAACAGGAAATCCCTGGCCAGGGTTGCTGAGATTTACTGGTAAGTGTTAACAGTAGTATCTCGAATTGTTATAGACCTCATATCGACACGACTTATCGAGCTATTGGGGTCTGACGTTTACCACCCCTAGACGAGATATGCGACATATCAGACGATCAGACCGGACTGTACGGTAAGTGTTACTGGTTGGATTCACAGGAGTGTGAGCGGGCTTGCTCGTCGATCTTCTGATCGCTCAATACCCGGGTGGCCGTTACGTTTAGCAGACCGCTTGCGGCTTGTGGGTGCTTGATATGATCATCACCTGCTGCCGGCGTATTGACGAGTCTTTAGAGTCCTACACAGAGGTTTCCTGGCTCAAGCGAAACGAAATAGGAGCGCATATGAGATATGTGCGGGACCGAGAATGATACCAGTATGTGATACTGTATTCGATTCTCACGATTTGTGACATTGATCGGTTATATGCGATATAGCCGGATTATCGGAACAAGTGTTGATTCGATAAGTTGTTACTGTTGATATTAGTCGGTTATATGCGATATGACCGGATCATTAAATCAAGTGTTGATTTAATAATTTAATGCATAATTATATATTTGATATATTACTTTGCATTAACTAATATCGGTTCACTTTAAATGGATTTTCTCACTCGGGTGTGCACATTGTATATGTGATATATTTTCGTGCACTTGATTGTATTATGTTTGATGATACATGATTGCTAGGGTTTATGTAAAGAGTTATTCCATGGTTAAGTAAATGGTTAGGATTTTTATTCATTTATTCATTCATTTATCTTTTAATTTGGATTAAAAGAAAAAGTGAAAAGAAAATAAAAAGGTTGCTTTCTTACATGAAGCTTCTTGAAGCTTCATGCAACTTTGACTCATGTAACCTTTTTGTCTTCTTCTTCAAACCCTAACCATTCATCTAACTTGAGTTAACTCTCTACATCTAACCATGGTTCAAGTTTTGATAAGAATAATTCTTTTTCAATTATTCTACAACACTTATCATAACATTATCATCATCTTCTTCTTCTTCTTCACATGAAGAAGCTTGCCTCCATCAATGGCAACTTGATGAAATAAGTGAGAAATCCAATTCTAAAGTGAACCCACTTCCTATTTCTTCATCCTCTACCTCTTGCCAAGTAGTACAGGGTGTTCTCTTTACAAGTTTCATGACTTGGTGAAGTGGGAGCTTGATCTAGTGATGCCTCGACGTAGATCATCTTCGGCACGAAGCCGACGACCTTGCCCGCCCATTTCTCCGATGAAGCCGACGCTAGAGCCCGGGATTCCATTTGGACAGCGAGGAGACTTCATTGCGGAGCTAAGGAGGTGGAGGACCGGATCTACAAAGGTTGTATTTCCGTTACACTTTAGTTAAGTTGTTAACTAGCTCGTAGTTTCGCCTAAATTTCTAGTTAACGATCCGTATTAGGGTTTCTCGGCACCCGTAAAATTTGAAATTGGCATGGTTGATGCCTTGTGAGAACTCTTGAGAGTGCCTAGGAACCTAACATAATTAATCCCGGCTAGTCTTTCCTTTTAGGGTTTGAAGGAAGATTTGACTAAAACAGTAGGAGAAATCCTGATTAGATATATTAGATAACCAATCTAATCTTGCAAGAGCATACGCTGAGTGTTTTCTTCTCTCTCTCTCAAGGTAGCGACCATATCACGCCTTAATCAAGATAATAATACGGATGAATTGACCGAACCCGCTTGTTATACTGCGCTGGGGAACGTTGGTCCCGCTCCAACTTATAATTGTTATAAGACAGAGCAGGAAATTGGGGAATACCAGATTTCCCGTGCCGCCTAAACGAAGAAAGTGCATGCTGATGCATCTTCTTCGGGTGTGTTCATTACAGAGAACCGTTTCTCAGTATCCTTTACGTCCTGGGTATTAGATACCGGATCAGGATCCCATATATGTAATTTGTTACATGGGCTACAGATAGGTAGAGAACTGAGAATGGGGGATAAGTTTCATGAGATAGAAACGGTGCAAGTGTTGCAGCCAAGTCTGTTGGTCACTATCACCCTGTATTACCAGAATACATTGATTCTGAACGAATGTTATTAGATACCGAACCTGATATACAACATCATATCAGTCTCTTTATTAGTAAAGAAGGATATAATTTTGTATTGTTGGATAATGTTTTGAACATTTCCCATATCAAGAGATGATCGGTTCAGGCACGTTATCTAAAAGCATTGACGTTCTAAATCAAACCACGGTTCTTAACGTATAGAACACACACAAGAGGAAGAGTTCAGAAATGAACGAATCCTTCTTGAGGTATTGTAGACTAGGTCATATCAATGCGACCCGACTAGCTGAAGTTACATTAAGATGCATATTTAAATTAGTTTGAATTTACATCTTGTGAAACTTGCTGGTCATGTCACAAAGATAAGATGACCATAGCTCTGTTTATTGGAAACAGAGAAAGAGTTAGTGAACTTTTGGGATTGATACATGCTGATGTATGAAGGTCCCCTGTCTACACATGCCAAGACCGGTTCTTTTTACTTCATTACATTCTCTGATGATCTCTCAAGATTCAGACATATGTTCCTGTTGAAACACAAGTCCGAACCTTTTAAGATATTCACAGAATATAAGTTAGAAGTAGAGAACCAAAAACGGATATAAGTATTATGTCCTTTGATGTGATCAGGGAGGAGAATACTTGAGCACGGAATTCCTGAATTATTCTAAAGGAGAATGAGATTCTTTATCAGCATTACTCCTTCGTATACACCATAACACGATGGTATATCGGGGCGGAGCAATAGCACCCAATGTGATATGGTGCGCTCTATGATGAGTACTACTGAGTTTCCTATTTCCTTTTGGGAATTATGCACTTGTGAAGCTGCATACCTATTGAATAGGGTTCAAATCAAATCAGTTGCCTACCACTTCATATGTGATATGAAAAGGGAAGAGCCCATATCTTAAGTTTGTTAAGATTTGGGGTTGTCTGGCCTATGTCTAAAAGCAAAATCCAGATAATCTCGAGGCAAGGTCTGTTATGTAGAATTGGAAAGGTTCCAGCTATATAAACTGCAGCTGATGATTTGGTAGAACCAAAGGATTCAATAGTTTCCAACGAAGCTCAGCCTCTCCGCCGATCTAGTAGGGTTCTTCACCCACCTGAGAGATACTTCGGTTTTCTCTATGACAGTGGGAGCGAGGATTGCATCATGAGATGATGACCCAACTAGTTTAGAGCTGGCCATCAGGAGTGGGACTCTGTAAGAATGGCTGGATGCTTAGCGATCTGAGATGGAATCCTTATACACCAACAAAGTATGGACTTTGGTTGCTTTATCTGAAGGGTTAAATCCCCATCAGGAGCGAGTATATCTTGAGAAGATTACTTGGTGTACATGGAAAAGTTGAGACTTTCAAAGCTATGCTTAAGTCCATCCAGATCCTACTTGCCACGGCTACATACAATGACTACGATATCTGGTGGTTGGGTGTCATGACTGCTTTTCTAAATGATGTTTTAGAAGAGAGCGTCTATAAGTACACAGCCAGAGGGCTTCGTAGACAGTGGGAGCAGCGGAAACGTGTGCAAGATGACTTATATGATAAAGCAGGTATCGCGGAGTTGGAACATCTGTTTTGATGGGGTAGTCAAAGAGTTTGACTTCATCAAAATGGTAGATGAACCTTGTATATACAAAAAGGTAGTAGGGAGTATGGTGATGATCCTCGTAGAGTACGTGGATGACATAGTCTTGATAGGGAAGGAGTTTCCTATGCTACGCTCGGTCAATCACCGCTTATCACAAGGATTCTCCATATAGGATCAAAGTGATACCCCCTAAATCCTGGCTTTTGGATCTATGAGATACATCTAATTGGATGTTAGGATACTCACTAGTTGTAGTGAGATGGTATCAATCGATCCTGGGGAGAATCACTGGAAAGGTTCCAGGGTGATAAGGACGACTGAATGTCAGTCGCAGGCATTGTCTTTACCCTCAGTGGAGGGACGGTATGTTGGAAGAGTTCCAAGCTAGATACCGTGACTTACTAGACGATTAAAGGCAAGATACATTGTTACCAAGGATGCTACCAAAGAGGCAGTCTGGATATATATAAGTTCATGAGATGAACTTCGTTCCTACCATTGTGTGGCAATGGAGTTGTGGCTTTTTGCCAAGGAACCCCCGTCCCATCAGAAATCCAGATATAATTCTCAGGCAGTATCACCTGATCATGGAAATGGTTGATCTCCAGTGAGATCGAGGTTAGGAGAGTAGACACAGAGGACAACAGCGCGGATCCACTCACAAAGGCCTTTTTTCCCAGTAGAGACTTTTATTGGATGGTTGAGTATGAGATACTTCAACCGCAGCTAATTGTTGGGTATGCGATACCACAACAGATGACCCTAGTGCAAGTGGGAGATTGTTAGTTATATGTATGCCCTAGAGGCCATTACTGTACATACAATGTATATTGTAATGGATGCTTGGACATATATAGGGAGGACTTTCTTGCTCGACATGATAGTATGCTATCTGGTTATACTTTATCTTAACATGTAATCTGATTGTCTCTATATTACATATTGATAAAGCCCTTAGGATATGTACTCGACTACTAGGACTATGATGAGATCATACTAGTGGGGCCACGGTAGTCGACGAGTACATCCTATAACTGTTCCTAGTCGAGGGTGTATCGAGACAGGGCATCGATACACCAGAATAGACTATCGTATACACATCTTGACCCATATGATGGGCGATGGATGATCCCATATCCATCAGTGTTTGACATCAAGGATGGTGTACGGGTGCTCAGTGGAGACTGGGTACACTGGACGGACTCGCCGAGAACTCCCAGATGGTATTATACCTTACGTCAGATGGCAGTTCTCCGGTGACACTGGTACAGAGTAGTCTGTTGACCCGAGATCATCACAGAGTCTTGTGTGATTCCCACTGTGGTTTGATTTCCATCATACCAAGTCCAAGAGGGCGTGCAAAAAGGTGGCTTTTGGGTACAGTCCCGAATCACATGGAGGCAAAGAGCGATAGGAGGGGATTCGTCTCTCCCGGTATAGGGAGTTGATGTTGCGCTGTGTTCGATTGGCTATAACTGGAAATCCCTGGCCAGGGTTGCTGAGATTTACTGGTAAGTGTTATCAGTAGTTTCTCGAACTGTTATAGACCTCATATCGACACGACTTATCGAGCTACTGGGGTCTGACGTTTACCACCTGTAGGCGAGATATGCGACATATCAGACGACGAGACCGGACTGTACGGGAGTGTTACTGATTGGATTCACAGGAGAATGTATAGGCTTGCTTGTTGATCTTCTGAGTGCTCAATACCTGGGTAGCTGTTACGTTTAGCTGACCGCTTGCAGCTTGTGGGTGTTTGATATGATCATCACCTACTGCCGGCGTATTGATGATTCTTTAGAGTCCTACACAGAGGTTTCTTGGCTCAGGCAAAACGAAGTAGGAGCACATATGTGATATGTGCGGGACCGAGGATAATGCGGTTTGTGATACCGTATTGGATTCTTGCGATATGAGATATCGGCCGGGTATATGTGATATAGCCGGGTAATCGTATTAGTCGGTTATATGCGATATAGCCGGATTGTCGGATCAAGTGTTGATTCGATAATTTAATGTATAATAATATATATGATATATTAAATTACATTAACTAATATTAGCTCACTAAAAGATTCTTTTTCTCACTCGGGTAATACATTGATATATATATGCGATATATGTTAATTGTATTATTTTATTTTGTTACGATAAATATTATATATGTGATATATAATATTGTAACATGATATGGTTATTAATGCAACATGTTTTGTGGAGTTTAAACAAGATTAGGGTTTGATTTGGGTTAATGGTTTCTAGATGTTTCTAGAAGGTTTTCTTTTTTGTTTTGGAAAAGATATTTACAAGTGACTCATTCTTAACCTAACCCAAACCCTAGCCTTGGTTAATTCTCTACAATGGTTTAGTCAACCATGGTTGCATTATTGATCATCTTTATCCTTTCATTATTCATCACAAAAGGATTCTAATTGATTCATTCATCTTCTTCCTTCTTTCTTTTCATGGAAAAAGCTTTCTAGCTTTTTTCCAAGTGATGAAAATGAGTGAGAATAAGTGAGAATAAGAAAATAAAAGAGAGCAAAAATCCTACTTCATCATCCTCATCTACCCTTGCCATTTAGATGAGGGTGTTCTCATCATTTCATGAGTGAGAGCTTGTGTTAACGAAACTTCAAGGTAGATCATCTTTGTTATCGAAGATCGGAAGCTAGTTTGCATCTTTCTCTTCGCGGAGCCTCTCGAGAGTCCGGAACACGATGATCGCAGCGAAGGGACCTCAACACGGAGCTTAAGAAGTGAAGGACCGGATCTACAAAGGTTGTAATCCCTCTCACTTAGTGTTAAAGTGTTTAACATACTTGTTTTCGCCTAAACTCTTGTTTAAAGATCCGGCTTTGGGTTGTTCGGCACGGCTAAATTTTAAATCGGGCATGGTTGATGCCTCGTAGACCCTTGTGCGTGTGCCCAGCAACCCTACAATCACCGGTATCGAGCATCATCAAATCCCTATAGATTACCAAAAATATTAGACACCATGTTAAAATTTCAAAACCATAGGAGTTAATGTTTGGGTGTTTGAGGGAGTTTGAGCTTCGGCAAGTCTAGGTTGTTATACCGACTTGCGGTTTCGGTAAGTCAACCTTCCGTTCGTTTGTTTCTTTACCATTTCGTGAACCAACCAAGTGTTCATACTATCACAGACGCCAGCTCACTTCCATCACTAAGTAGGATCTAAAATCTGCCGTTAAAATATATTAAAGTTAGTTTCCAAACGATATCGGATAATTTTGGAATCATAGGAACCGCCATGGTAAAACCCTTATAACTCCTACATATGAACTCCGTTTTGGACAAAACTTTCCTTATCGATATCCACTTGGAAATAACTACGTTTTTTTAGTGTTAACAACTTTTCAGAAAATGATGTTTAAATTTGTTTATTTGCATTTCAATTTGCTACCTTAGTTAATTCCTGAAAATGCTTATTTGGCACTTAAATTCCTGATTATGACATGCTTAATTGATTCATGCTTTTCATAAAAGATGTTAGTATTGGTAATTTTGCTTAAACCAAAAATATTGGCCTGGGGTTACTTAGGGAATTGCGGGGAGGGAATAAACTGTTAGATATAGATGCCCTAGAGGCAATTATTGTAATTGTTCTTGGACCTATATGTATAGAACATTCTTTCTCGATACGATAGTATGTTATCCGGTTTGTCTTTATCATTTATGTATATATATTTTACTTGTTATCACGTGTCGCTAATACATATTGATAAAACCCATAGGATCTTTGCTTGACTATCAGGATTATGATAGGGATCATACTAGTGGGGCCTGGGTAGTCCATAAGTACATCCTTAAATGTTCCTAGTTGTGGAAGTATCGAGACTAGGCATCGATACTCCAGAGTAGACTAGTGTATACGTTTCTTAACCCCGACCGGGACAATGGTATGGTTGGTCCCACAGCCATTGGTGTTTGACATAAAAAATTGTATACAGGTGCTCATTAGAGAATGAGTAAATCGAACGGACTCGCCGAGAACTCTTAGATGGTATTATACCTATTGTCAGATAGCAATTCTCTGGTGACAAGAGTACATGGTAGTCTTTTGGCCTGAGATCGTCATAGTATCTTGTATGCGTTCCCACTGTACTTTTATTACTATCCAACCGCAGCTTTAAAGAGCCATGGTTTTAGGTTTTAGTTGGGTACAGTCCCTAAACACATGAAGATAGTGAGCGATCGAAGGGATTCGTCTCTCCCGGCATAGAGAGTTGATATCGCGCTGTGCATGATTGATTATGATCATAATTCTGAAAATTGTCCTAGAGGAGGGTTAATAGGATGTAAGTCGATGTCGCACACCCCACGCACTTGTGGGGAGGCAGAATTTACAAAAAAACGATTTTTGTACTTTGCAACACCGACTTTAACTGCAGGATCTTAACAGAAACCTTAACTAGCTATACTACTTAGAGCTTTAACTATTCGGTAGGAGTTTTATACCTCCTTGATTCTTGTACTTCGGATCTTCTTCTCCTCTCCTTATTGAGTTCCATGAAGATCCGAATCGCGCTTGATCGTCGGCCTCCTCGTGTCGAAGCTAATCCACCCGAAAGTCTATACCTCAAGCTCCAACCTCTAAACCGAGGTAACTGTAACATTTCAGAAAAATAAAATATTATTTTTGGGAAATTAAATAATTAAAATAATAAATATTATGAATATTTTAATGTATGGAGGTTAGTTTTAATGTTATGGTGTAATTATATACCGATATATTGGAAAATTTCATTTGAATGTTGATTTTGAAATAATGTTATATGATTTAGACATTTTATAAATTTTATACAATTAATTATATACAAGTTTATGTTGGAGTTAGTGCCCTCAGGGTCAATTAATGGATCACAGGCACGTGATTGCAATGATTGATGGAGGACCTATCCCGATAGGACAGTCTTACTCAAGATGATAGTATGCTATCTGGTTTATCTTTATCATCGTGTACTGCTTTAGGTGACCTTACAGGTCACTATTGCACGTTGATAGAGCCCCTACGATTCTTGCTTGACTACCAGCAGTATGAGGGCGATAATATACGTAGGAGCTGGGGTCTATAAGCACATCCTTAAAAGGTCCCTAGTCGTGGGAGTTTCGAGACAGGGCATCGATTCTCTAGAGTAGACTAGTGTATACAGTCGAGACCCCGACGAGGGGAGGTGGCCGGTCTCACAAGCCACTGGTGTCAGTTGGTTCACCTAAGATGTATACAGGTGCTCATTGGGTTATGAGTACACCGGACAGGACTCGCCGGGAACCTGCTAGTTGGTATTATACCTGACGTCAGATAGCAGTTCCCTGGTGACATGTGTACAGGTTAGTTCATCGACCTGAGATCGTCATTTGTCTCGTGTGAGTTCCCACTGTGCTTTGATTACTACCCTACCACGCTCAAAGGAGACGTGAAAACAGGTTTTAGTTGGGTACAGTCCCGAGCCACATGGAGGCAGTGAGCGGATCTGCAGGGGTTCGTCTCTCCCGGTATTGGGGATGAGGTCGCGCTGTGTCTAGGAGAGCCAGTACATGAAAAGTCCTTGGCCAAGGCAGGAGATTTACTGGTAGGTATTCCAGTAGTTTCTCAGGGTGTTCTGGGCTACACTCCGACACGACTTGTACCGCTTTTGGGGGTCTGACTTTTACCAACCCCCTAGGCCCGCCATGCGATGCTCATAGACGAACGGACCGGACTGTACGGATATTGTCACTGACAGGCTCAGTAGGGTGTCAGGATGAGTTCGCTCATCGATGTCCCTTTTGGTCAATAGCTGGTAGCCCGTCACGTATAGCTAATACCTCTGACGTGCCAGTGGTTAAATCCACAGTCATAGTATTGACGAGTCTTTAGAGTCCACCACACACAGTTACTCAGGTTTCGGGCAAAACGCTGTAGAGGCCGTATGGAGATATGGCAGGGTTCGATCAGATACGTGCGGTATTGCACGGATCGTGATCGGACGGATTTTACTAGCCGGCTTTGGCTTAAGCCGGATCCTAGTATTAGACAGTGTAGTTTTGTCTCTTTGCAGTTGTATTCAGTGGGAATACAAATGCGGGCATGTATATGCAGTAGCGGGGTTTTCCTGTAATTTATTACGGGATCAGTTTTCTGAGGTTGCCATTTTGCGTTCCGTTCCGGCCGGTATTCCTTTGTTCCTTCGCGGCCGGACTTTTAGATGGAGGGGGTAATTTGCAATTGTGCAAATTACTTATTGTGGAGGGGTTTCTTGCATTTGTGGCTTCATCATGATGAGATTCTTTTTATATCTCTTCACTTGCTTTAAATGAGAAAGGATTTGGATGGGAATTGATTTGGCTTGAGATTAGCATATGGTGTGACTTTTATCCATTCATATCATCACACATTATCCCCACTTGCATTATTCCCTTTTCCCTCATCCATTCTTTTATGGGGCCGGCCACTTTGAGGGGTGAGGAGAGAGAGGTTCATTTGATGTGTGGTTTTTTTCCTCATCTCATATTCCTTGCTAAAAGTTGAGAGCACCATTTTTCTTTCCTCCATAGCTTTTTCTCTCTTTACCTCCATCACCATGGCAACTTCCCAAACCCCAAAGAGACATAGCCTACTACATTACATCTACAGCAAATCTTGGACGCGTCGGTTAGCCAACTTTGCGCCCGAGTTGCCTCGGTCTAGAGGTGGGAGCCCGTAAACGAACCCGGCTACATGGTGCCTTTCCGACGAGGAGGTGACGGACGGAGATTCCGCGGGAGATCGGAGTGGAGATGAAGACCGAAGGACACGGATCGCTTGGTATAACTTCTCTACTCTTATTATAGTTTGCTAGAGTTAGGTTAATGGCCCGATCCGGGATGATAGTGCGCGGTGGTGCCGGTTTGCAAGTTTCGCAAAGTTTTTCGTTTCCGCGTTTTCGGCGTCGGATCGACGGCCGGGGCGCCGCCGCACACATACATTGGTATTAGAGCCACGCCGTTAACCTAGTCTAGCTTGCTCTAGTATGTTTAAAACTCGATCGAACAAAAATCCCAAAAAACCGTATTTTCAGTGCACTGGTTTCTGTTGAAATTCTTTTAGCTCTAAAATTTTTTCAGGTCATTGCAGAAACACATGCAGGAAATTCTAAGAATTCTGGGAAAATTCGATGCAGTGATTCTTTAGTACGGCCGCGGAAACGCGGCTAAACCCCTGGTTTGGCCGCGGTTCTGCGGTGGGAAAGTGTCCTCATTGTACCAAAATTTTCCAGTAGGCTTATGGGTTAGAAATAGGGGTTTTGGGATATTCTTTTTGGGCCCAGATTTTCTGTGAGTGCTACAGTACTGCTTGGGGCCCACTTCGGCAAATTTGTTCGATCGGATTTTTGAAACATGCTCGTTTACAGTATTTACATTATATCTGCGACCGTGAATGTCATTTGATCGGTAAATCCTGTCTAACTGCTATAGCCCTTTTTGACGGATTTGCAAACGTGACATTCTCGTTGATGTTCTGTGTTGTGCTGTGATGTTGCGGATTGGTCGTGGGGATAGCCTGGATGCAATGTTAGTACAGTTTTGTTTTATATGTACATTTGATATTGCGGGGCGAGCGTCCGACATGTGGACTGCCGTCACTGCCTGTTTGTATTATTCTTTTGGGGCACGACCAGGTCGAGGTCGATGTACCCGTTGTATGTATATTTTACTTTCTGTACTAGGATTACCCCGCGGAGGGGTGCACGGATAGCTGGATTCTAGAGGGCAACGCGCCCGCATCTCATGGCGTTGAGACGGAGGGGGCTTCGCTCTAGAATTGGCGGGCTATTCGCCGCACTCGTAGGGGGTACAGGTTGACCCAGGTGGGGTGCCCAAGTTGCCGGATTCCGTGAAGTGCTGGGTGGTCCATTCACGTTGTTGAAGGGGGCTGCCTCGCTTCAGGTTTTGGCGGGTGACTTGCCGCGCCCATAGGGGTCTAGGATTTTCATTGCACAGGCTATCCACACGACCAGGGGAACGTCGGGTTTCAGTAGCGGCTCTATGAAACCCGGGGATCCCAGATATCTGTATTGTTCTGTGATGCTGGTTACATTTCTGTGATGTTGCATTTTCTCACGCCTTGAGCGAAAATTATATATTGATATATATACTAGTAGATGTTGTATATGTTTTGCATCCGCGCTAGTCCAGTCCCCGCTCTGTCGTTAGTTAAGTAACCTAACGGGTGATGACGGGACCCAGTGGCGAATGCGGATGGCATATACGTACATCATTATTTTCGTTCTTTTGTGGTGTGATCAATTGTTGGGACTGCGTTGATTCGGATCAATGCAAGCTAAACAAACCTATTCTGATGTTGTTGGAACATTTTTCAAAAAGCTGTTATTGCAAGGACGTTCACTTTTGTTTTGCATCGTGGTATTCAGTTGGAATATCCTGCTCCTTAGTCGACGAGGCAAGGGCCGAGATCCCTTCACCGGGAGTGACCCCTTGGACAAAAGTTTACGTCAGGGCAATAACTTCACTATAGCCGATTACTTTTGCTTTGCATCGTGGTATTCAGTTGGAATATCCTGCACCTCATCCTACGGGGAAAGAGCCGAGATCCCTTCACCGGGAGTGACCTCTTTAGCAAAGGTTTTCGTCACTATATTTTTAAAGCTATCCGGTTCCTTCAACGATATCAAGTTCATTATGTTAAAGGTTTTCGCCAGAAACCATTCGTAGCCCTCCGTCGTTTCAGACAGGTAGCACGTAGTATTCATGTTATGTTTGTTAGCCTTCGTCAAGGCATAGTGTATGGTAGCTGCTTGTTACCTTTCTGCTGCATAGATAGATGCGTTGGTTTGGGACAGTCGTATAGCCTTGTTGGCCTTCATCAAGGGCTTGTACGGGTGGGTTCAAATTAACCTGGACAATGACGGGTAGAACTTGACATGTGACTTATGATTTGTTGGCCTTCGTCAAGGTCATAAGAGCATGGGGCAAAAATCACATCGGGAGTTTCTAAAGAAACTGAAACTTGCCAGATATGGGCATACCTTCTGGAGTGTGATAACGTGAGCGGATTCCGTCACGTTATCATGCGATGATAGTTGGATCCCGATTCCCACTGATGAGTTGGTTTACTCCTCGGGTGATCCCGGGTAATTCTTCTTTTAGGTTTAGGGAAGAATTTGACGTTACAGTGGGAGGTTTCCAGATTAGATAAAGTGATAACCATTCTGATCTAGGTTAGAGTGCACGCTGAGTGTTTCTTTTCTCTCTCTCTTTGGCAGCGACCATTGACTCGATCCTAGACTATGACTCAGTGACCAAAATTGACCGAACCTTCTTAACACTGGCTTTTGGATTGTCAGAGTTGCAAACCTCTTTGCCACTCCTACTTTTACCCTTTTCTCCAGGACACCCCGTATTACTGTGAACGTCCACTTCCATTGGACAAAACTATCGTATGGTTATATACGAACTCGAAGGAATTCGAGGATGGTTTCCGGTTCTGGAGAAAACGAATAGGACTATTCAGTTGTCATTTCCTTTTACCTTCTCTCAGGTTGCGAGTACTCCTTGGTTTAGGAGATAGTACACCTATTACGCAAATTGGATAGTCTTCTTCTAAACCTTAGGCTGGTGCCGAACGGTGGGGAATGAAGAAAACCAATTAGCATAACGATGGTGTACATAAGGTATTATGTAAAGACAAAGAAAGGGATTAGTAAGAGGGCAAAGTAAATTGCGACTGATATTCACGACCAAACCAAATATTTCTTCGCCAATCCTAAATCACCTTTGTATTTCTCCAGGACACTCCGTATCACTACGAAGATCCACAGTTTATTGGATACTCCATCGTATGGTTATATACGAACTCGAAAGGAACTTGTTCCAGTTCGAGGATGGATTCTGGTTCAGGAGAAATAGGAATAAGGTTTATTCGGTTGTCTTTTATCTTCACCTTCTCTCGCATTGCGAGTGCTCCTAGGATTAGGACAGTACACCCATTATGCTTATTGGATAGTCTTTTTCCAAACCGTAGGCTGGTGCCGAACGGTAGGGAAGGAAGAAAACCATTTGGCCTAAAGGGATGTACAGAAGGTAATGACTAAAGACATATAAAGGGATTTGAAGAGGTGGTAAAGAAATATACGGTTACAGTTGTGAATCTGGATAATGGAAGAGGCATTACTAAGAATACCCGGATACCCCTACGAAACATTTCAATGTT
Source organism: Agapanthus africanus (assembly GCA_030015575.1). NCBI lineage: Eukaryota > Viridiplantae > Streptophyta > Magnoliopsida > Asparagales > Amaryllidaceae > Agapanthus > Agapanthus africanus. Next base: position 699,575,644 of record CM057338.1, read on the forward strand.
TCAGTTTTACTGTGTACTGTTAAAAGAAAACTGATTTCCCAGTTAGACACTTGCTCCAGGGTATGTATTTACCAGGTATGATTCTCACATCTGTATGGTTTTACAGATGATGAGTGGGAGTAAGTTATTGGGAATTAGGTGATCATCCTCATTATATCGGAATTCGTTGTAATTGGTGATATTTGAGGAAGTCACCTGGGTTGTTTGCCGGACGGCAAATATTTGGTTTTGAATATCCGTTGTTATGCACCAATTTCAAATTGATATATCTGTACGTCTATTTTAATAGAGTGAGATATACCTTTTTGAAATTATGTCTATGCCATTTACCTATATCAGTGGATGGTTAGGTAAGGAGCATTAAACAGCGGTGTAATTCTTCTTAACCATAAGTACAGTTTTCAAACTATGACACACAGTGAATGAGTTATTAGACTCAGGGGACTTATACAGAGTATTGTATGTTGTCCAGTGTCCGTTAGGACAGAGGGGTTGGTCCTCGTACTATATTCTGTTTACTTGTGACTTCTCTAGTTCTTAGACATGTGTTTCGTAGAAATACAAGGTCCAAATTTTGAGAAGTTACAGGTATAAGAGTAAAGTAGAGAACCAGGTGTTGCAAGTATCGGGATTCTTCAAGGTGATCGAAGATGTAGATACTTGTGTGTGGTATTCAGTTGATAGTAATGATTAAGAGAACTTGCTTCTCTTTCAGGTTACTCATAATTGGAAGCACTCCTAAGTTAAGTAACGCTGATCGGCCTCCTTCCATTTAGTTGACATGCACTGGAGACAGCTGCATAATTTGAATCTGGTTCAATTAAATCAGTGCCTCTGTTTCTATATTGGATATAGAACAGTTCATATCTTGACATTGTTAAGATACGGGGAGTTGTCCGGCTTTTTCTTAAAACCAGACTCCGGATAACTCAAGGCACGTTTCTGTAATGGCTGTTTGTGGGTTGACCCGGGCTATGACGAGGGTTGATTTTCTACCATCTGGAAGATCAATAGTGATATTGTTCTTGACTCGCCACAGTTTTAATAAAAAAGGATTTTTTTTCAGAAAACAGTAGTGGGAGTATGGTAGAACTGGAAGTGATTCCAGAACCGCAAACGATTACTGAAGATTTGATAAAGAACCTAAAGATTCAATCTGTATTTGACATTTCATTGGCCACTCCGCAGATACAGTGGGTAACCACAGGCACCCGAGAGATACTCCGGTAGTCTCAAGGACGGTGACAGGGAGGTTCTTGTTTACCCAGACTTTCCATTGCTGTTGTTCCAGACTGTGAGACCCGGCAGGAGGATGAGTATAGCGTCGTTCTAAAATAGCTTTAGAAGTGTACGTCTATATGACTCTGCCAGAGGGCTGTCATGGTCAGTGGGAGCAGCGGAAGCATTGGTGGACAGGTGGCTTATGTCTATTTATAGACTAAAGCACATATAGCGGAGATAGATCATCTATTTCTGATGCGACAGTCATAGGTTTGACTTCATCAGAATAGGGGATGGATCTGTTAAGAAGGTAGTAGGATGTGATGTCCTGGTATTTGGATGACATACACAGAGTAGGAAGTGATATTCCTATACTACGATCGGTTATACTTTGGTCGTCACATAGTGGTTTCTCCACACAGGACTTGGATATTATATCAGACATTCTGATCACTAGATCTATGGTTTTAGATTTAGATTTGGGTAGTTTCCCAATCTGGGTACTTAGACAGCATTCTATGAGTATTTAGAATGGACGACACCTGCTACGGTAGTATACCTGCAGGTGATGGGGTCACCCTCTCTAAAGGTGTCTTACAGACTAAAGGGGAGAGGGATGCGCATGATTGGCAGATCACTTGCTTAGGCAATTGAGTCAATCATGAGATGTCAAGTACCACACCAGATGTTGTTTTTGCAGTAGGTGCAATAAGTTGATATTAATCCAATTCTGGAGAAACATTCGGAAGCAGTTTTAGAACATAAGTGGATGTTCTAGGGATATGATAACAGCATTCTCCTTCAGGAGACGGTTATCATTCCAGGCTTCCAAGGTGACCTGGACGACAGGGTGACTGTCAGAGTTATAGTTTTCTCTCTGATGAGGGGCAGTATTTTGGACAGGTGGTCCAGGTGGATACTGAGGGAAGGATAGCGCAGGATACTGATTAAGTTCAGTTGTCGATACAGTCTAAGAAGTTTGGATTTGGAGTTCATTTATGAGCTAGGTCCCATAAGACATCCAGACATATTCTAAGACAGGTATTGCTCATTTCGGGAGATGGCTTTCTCCGCGAACATGAGATATAGAGAGACATAGAAAGAAACATCAAAGCGGATCCACTCACTGAGGCTATTCCTTGAACGCAATAGTTTCGCAAACGAGCTTTGTGAGACTGACTAGTAGAGGAGTTGGGTGTTCGGTATCACACGGGCTGTGAGTATGCGACATCGCAATAATTAGCCTTGAGTGCAAGTGGGAGATTGTTGGAGTTAGTACCCTCAGGGTCAATTATTGGATCATAGGCACGTGATTGCAATGATTGATGGAGGACCTATCTCGATAGGACAGTCTTACTCAAGATGATAGTATGCTATCTGGTTTATCTTTATCATCGTGTACTGCTTTAGGTGACCTTACAGGTCACTATTGCACGTTGATAGAGCCCCTAGGATTCTTGCTTGACTATCAGCAGTATGAGGGCGATCATATACGTGGGAGCTGTGGTCTATAAACACATCCTTAAAAGGTCCCTAGTCGTGGGAGTTTCGAGACAGGGCATCGATTCTCTAGAGTAGACTAGTGTATACAGTCGAGACCCCGACGAGGGGCGGTGGCCGGTCTCACAAGCCACTGGTGTCAGTTGGTTCACCTAAGATGTATACAGGTGCTCATTGGGTTATGAGTACACCGGACAGGACTCGCCTGGAACCTGCTAGTTGGTATTATACCTAACGTCAGATAGCAGTTCCTTGGTGACATGTGTACAGGTTAGTTCATCGACCTGAGATCATCATTTGTCTCGTGTGAGTTCCCACTGTGCTTTGATTACTACCCTACCACGCTCAAAGGAGACGTGCAAACAGGTTTTAGTTGGGTACAGTCCCGAGCCACATGGAGGCAGTGAGCGGATCTGCAGGGGTTCGTCTCTCCCGGTATTGGGGGTGAGGTCGCGCTGTGTCTAGGAGAGCCAGTACATGAAAAGTCCTTGGCCAAGGCAGGAGATTTACTGGTTGGTATTCCAGTAGTTTCTCAGGGTGTTCTGGGCTACACTCCGACACGACTTGTACCGCTTTTGGGGGTCTGACTTTTACCAACCCCCTAGGCCCGCCATGCGATGCTCATAGACGAACGGACCGGACTGTACGGATATTGTCACTGACAGGCTCAGTAGGGTGTCAGGATGAGTTCGCTCATCGACGTCCCTTTTGGTCAATAGATGGTAGCCCGTCACGTATGGCTAATACCTCTGACGTGCCAGTGGTTAAATCCACAGCCATAGTATTGACGAGTCTTTAGAGTCCACCACACACAGTTACTCAGGTTTCGGGCAAAACGCTGTAGAGGCCGTATGGAGATATGGCAGGGTTCGATCAGATACGTGCGGTATTGCACGGATCGTGATCGGACGGATTTTACTAGCCGGCTTTGGCTTAAGCCGGATCCTAGTATTAGACAGTGTAGTTTTGTCTCTTTGCAGTTGTATTCAGTTGGAATATAAATGCGGGCATGTATATGCAGTAGCGGGGTTTTCCTGTAATTTATTACGGGATCAGTTTTCTGAGGTTGCCATTTTGCATTCCGTTCCGGCCGGTTTTCCTTTGTTCCTTCGCGGCCGGACTTTTAGATGGAGGGGGTAATTTGCAATTGTGCAAATTACTTATTGTGGAGGGGTTTCTTGCATTTGTGGCTTCATCATGATGAGATTCTTTTTATATCTCTTCACTTGCTTTAAATGAGAAAGGATTTGGATGGGAATTGATTTGGCTTGAGATTAGCATATGGTGTGACTTTTATCCATTCATATCATCACACATTATCCCCACTTGCATTATTCCCTTTTCCCTCATCCATTCTTTTATGGGGCCGGCCACTTTGAGGGGTGAGGAGAGAGAGGTTCATTTGATGTGTGGTTTTTTTTCTCATCTCATATTCCTTGCTAAAAGTTGAGAGCACCATTTTTCTTTCCTCCATAGCTTTTTCTCTCTTTACCTCCATCACCATGGCAACTTCCCAAACCCCAAAGAGACATAGCCTACTACACTACATCTACAGCAAATCTTGGACGCGTCGGCTAGCCAACTTCGCGTCCGAGTTGCCTCGATCGAGAGGTGGGAGCCCGTAAACGAACCCGGCTACGTGGTGCCTTTCCGACGAGGAGGTGACGGACGGAGATTCCGCGGGAGATCGGAGTGGAGACGAAGACCGAAGGACAGGGATCGCTTGGTATAACTTCTCTACTCTTATTATAGTTTGCTAGAGTTAGGTTAATGGCTCGATCCGGGATGATAGTGTGCGGTGGTGCCGGTTTGCAAGTTTCGCAAAGTTTTTCGTTTCCGCGTTTCCGGCGTCGGATCGACGGCCGGGGCGCCGCCGCACACTTGCAGTTTATTTCTAAACTTGATTAATGTTCACTAATCATGCATTGATGGTGTTTTGTGCATGTGACATGCACCATATCATATTTGCTAACACTTGTTACATTTTTGAAAACTTGGCTTAAATCATAAATTGTGCATGGTTTCATTTGGGTTTTCTATTGTTTTATATAAAGAAGAGAAAAGAAAAGGAAATGATTAAAGAATGAGGTATGGGCAAGAGAGAGAGGGTGAGGGGTCAAATTCCTGCAACAGAAAACAACAACCAGAGCTGCTCTGGACTGCAGTCCAGAGCCGCTCTCTGAACCAATTCTCGTCATGATTTCAGTACAGAAATAATTAAGAACTTGCATAGGGTTACAGTTCGTCGAGTCGACTTTGATTTGAGCCCTCTAACGCCTCATTTCAATATGTACACAATTAATTGTGATTTTAACAATTTTCAGGTGCGGGAAATTCCCAGTTTTTACGGGTGTAATCGGGGGTGATCGTTTAAGTCGTTAACAGTCATATTTTTCAGTAAAAATTTCCACACAAGGTTCATTGCCAGATGGGCCAGAATATGCAATCGAGTTCCGTCAAATTAAATGAAGGTTTTCATTGGGATCTTGAATCGAACAGTTATGTCATATAAGTTATCGTGAATTGTAAACATGGAATTAATGCGATTTTATTTTGTAACGGCAATAAACTAGCATGTAGCAAGTAGGATACTTGCCTGGAGACGCTTTGACGATGCACGACAGCGGCAACGGCACGGACACGCGACGAACGGCGCGGCTAGGGTTCGCGGTCTCGGCTCGAGCTTGGGCTCTTGGACTCGATGTCTCGGTAGGTGCAACGGACGTGCGCTGGCGTTGCGATGGTTACAACCTTGCTGATGATGACGGGCGCAGAGACTGAAGCCATGGATTTTTCGGCGATGATGACGGTTGGAATAGCGGCGATTGACGATAGAGGCAAGTGCTCGATGAAAAGGCTAATGCTGGGTTTGAAGCTTGGGCTAGCCTCGAGGCTCGGTCTTGGCTGGAGGTGGTGGCGACGGGCACTGTAGCTCCAGCAGGGAGGAGAGGGGTAAAGAGGAGAGGGTTGTTGAGTCGATGGAGGTGGCCGGAGTTGAGTTGATGGGAAGGAGCTCGAAGCTCGGAGGAGGAGGGGGCTCTGGCGTGGGGTTGCTGGCGTGTGGTGCAAGTGAGGAGGTGATAGCAGTTGGTGGCGGTGGCTGAAAGGTGAAGTCGCCGGAGATGAGTGCAACGGCGAGAGCTCCGGCAATGGGAGCTCGGGGTGCAGGTGAGATCGAGCGGGGAGTGTGTAGTGGAGGTGGTCGGTGGTGTGGGGAGTAGCGAGTGGGGCTAGAGCTCTGGAGAGAAGAAGGCGAGGGAGTCGGCGAGGTGGTTGTCCTCTTCGTCGTCGGCGGCGAGTGATGAAGTTGGCGGGTGAGCGGGTGATGGGTTCGGAATTTGGAGTTGGGGGGGGGGAGGTTTGAGAGCGACGGTGCGAGGGAGAGAGGAGACAGAGGTTTGAGGAGAGGAGAGGTCGAGGCCGAGGGGCTCGCGAGGGGTGCGCGACGTGGGCGACGAGCGCGGTGACTTGGGCACAAGGGGGCGATGTGGGTGCGAAGGGAGGAGAAAGAAAAATGAGCGGGAGAGTTTATGACGTTGGGGAGATGAGGGGTTAAAAGCGGGTCGGGTTTGGGATTATGGAGTAGGGCTGGGCCAGAGGAAAAAGGGTTTAATTTTCATTTAAAAAGGGAAATGGGCTGGGTTTTGGGAGCCTGGGTTTTAATTAAAAAGGGAACCTAATTTATTTTGTAAGGCAAATAAGGTGGGCTGACAGAGAAAAATATTGGTTTAATTTAATTATTTTGGGCTGGGTTTTATGGTTTATATCTTTTGTTTAATAAATTTGATTTTAAATGAGTATTTGTTTTGATTTGGGCCGGAAAACGGGAAGTGTGGGCTGAGCTTGGATATTTAGTTTAATTTGTGGTTTTCAGGGCCGAGGAACTTATTTGATTGGCTTTGGTATGGTTCTAATCCTAGGGCTCAATTTTCTTGGGCTTGGCTTTAGGGAAAAGGGAAATAGAAAAATACAGAGAGATGGAGAGAGTGGGCTGAGACACAACAATAGAGGGGATTGGGATTAAGTTAGGAGCAAAAAGGGAAATGGGCTTGGAAAATGGGAAGTAAAAATAAGATGGAATAGGGTTTAAAGGAAATAAAAATGATTATAAATAAAGTAAATAAATTTTGTAAATAATATATTATGAAAGATACAGATAGTGGTGTACAAAAAGAGTGTAAGTGCACGACGGCGCCCCGGCCGTCAATCCGACGCCGGAATGCGGAAACGAAACTTTTCTAAAACCTAGAAACCGGCACCACCGCGCACTAAAATCCTGGATCGGGCCATTAATCTAACTCTAGCAAACAAGAAAAGGAGTAGAGAAGCTATACCAAGCGATCCGTGTCCTTCGGTCTTCGCCTCCACTCCGATCTCCTCGCGGAATTTCCGGTCGTCACCTCCTCGTCGGGACAGGCACCACAACGCCGGGTTCTTTTATGGGATCCCACCTCTGGACCGAGGCAACTCGGGCGCGAAGTTGGCTAGCCGACGCGTCCAAGGTTGAAGTAGAGTAGTGTAGAATGGTTTGTCTCTTTGGGGTTGTGAAGTTGCCTTTTTATGAAGGAGGAGAGGAATGAACTTTGGAAATGAGCTATGTGATTTTTGGTGTAAGAAAAATGAGATGAAGAAATTCCACTCTCCAAATGAACCTCTCTCATCTCTCCCCTCAAGTGGCCGGCCCATGAAAAAGGAATAACGGGAGAGAGAAAATGGCATAAACAAATATATGAAGATAATGATTAAATAATCTCACATCAAAAATCATTATCAAATCCTAATCAAACCCCATCATCATTAATGCAAAGGAAGAGACTTATAAAGAATCTCATCATGCTAGTAATATCATAATGCCACCATTTCACAAATAAACCCACCACAATATGCTAATTTGCGAACATGCAAATAAGCCCCTCCAACAGAAAAGTCCGGCCGTGAAGGCACAAAGGAAAACTGGCCGGAACGGAATGCAAACTGGCAACTTCAGAAAACTGATCCCGTAATAAATTACAGGAAAACCCTACGACAGTATATACATACCCGCATTTGTATTCCCATTGAATACAAATGCAAAGAGACAAAATCTACACTGTACAATACTAGGATCCGGCTTAAACCAAAGCCCGCTAGTATAATCCGTCCGATCATGATCCGTGCAATACCGCACGTATCTGATCGAACCCTGCCATATCTCCATACGGCCTCTACAGCGTTTCGCCCGAAACTTGAGAAACTGGTCTGTGGGGGACTCTAAAGACTCGTCAATACTTTGGCTGTGGATTTAACCACTAGTACGTCAGAGGTATTAGCCTATATGTGACGGGCTACCAGGTATTGACCAAAAGGGACGTCGATGAGCGAACTCATCCTGACACCCTACTGAGCCTGTCAGTGACAATATCCGTACAGTCCGGTCCGTTCGTCTATGAGCATCGCATGGCGGGCCTAGGGGGTTGGTAAAAGTCAGACCCCCAAAAGCGGTACAAGTCGTGTCGGAGTGTAGTCCAGAACACCCTGAGATACTACTGGAATGCCTACCAGTAAATCTCCTGCCTCGGCCGAGGGCTTTGTGTAATGGCTCTCCTAGACACAGCGCGACCTCACCTCCAATACCGGGAGAGACGAACCCCTGCAGATCCGCTCACTGCCTCCATGTGGCTCGGGACTGTACCCAACTAAAACCTGTTTGCACGTCTCCTTTGAGCGTGGTAGGGTAGTAATCAAAGCACAGTGGGAACTCACATGAGATAAATGACGATCTCAGGTCGATGAACTAACCTGTACACATGTCACCAGAGAACTGCTATCCGACGTCAGGTATAAGACCAACTAGCAAGTTCCCGGCGTGTCCTGTCCGGTGTACTCATAACCCAATAAGCATCTGTATACATCTTAGTTGAACCAACTGACACCAGTGGCTTGTGAGACCGGCCACCGCTCCTCGTCGAGGTCTCGACTGTATACACTAGTCTACTCTGGAGTATCGATGCCCTGTCTCGAAACTCCCATGACTAGGGACCTTTTAAGGATGTGCTTATAGATCCCAGCTCCCACGTATATGATCGCCCTCATACTGCTGGTAGTCAAGCAAGAATCCTAGGGGCTCTATCAACGTGCAATAATGATCAGTAAAGTCACCTAAAGCAGTACACGATGATAAAGATAAACCAGATAGCATACTATCATCTTGAGTAAGACTGTCCTACCGGGATAGGTCCTCCATCAATCATTGCAATTATGTGCCTGTGATCCAATAATTGACTCTGAGGGCACTATCTCCAACAATCTCTCACTTGCACTCAAGACTAATTATTGCGATGTCGCATACTCACAGCCCGTGTGATACCGAACACCCAACTCCTCTACTAGTCAGTCTCACAAAGCTCGTTTGCGAAACTATTGCATTCAAGGAATAGCCTCAGTGAGTGGATCCGCTGTGATGTTTCTTTCTATGTCTCTCTTTATCTCAAGTTCGCGGAGAAACCCATCTTCCGAAATGAGCAATACCTGTTTTAGAATTTGTTTGGATGTCTGATGGAACCTAGTTCATAAGTGAACTCAAAATCCAAACTTCTTAGACTGTATCGTCAACTGAACTTAATCAGTATCCTGCGCCATGCCTCCCTCAGTATCCGCCTGGACCATCTGTCCAAAATACTGCCCCTCGTCAGAGGGAAAACTATAACTCTGACAACCTCTCTATCATCCAGGTCACCTTGGAAGCCTGTAATGATAACTGTCTCCTAAAGGAGGCTGTCGTTATCGTATCCCTAGAACATCCACTTATGTTCTAAAACTGCTTCCGATCGTTTCTCCAGGATTGGATCAATATCAACTTGTTGCATCTACTGCAAAAACAACATTTGGCGTGGTACTTGACATCTCATGATTGACTCAATTGCCTAAGCAAGTGATCTGCCAACCATGCACATCCCTCTCCACTTTAGTTTGTAAAACACCTTTAGAGAGGGTGACTCCATTACCTGCAGGTACACTACCGTACCAGGAGTCGTCCATTCTAAAAACTCTTAGAATGCTGTCTAAGTACCCTGATTGGGAAACCACCCAAATCTAGATCTATAGATCTAGTAACTAGAATGTCTTGATATTATATCCAAGTCCCATGTGGAGAAACCACTGTGTGACAACCAAAGTATAACCGATCGTAGTATAGGAATTTCAATTCCTACTCTGTGTATGTCATCCAAATACCAGGACATCACACCCTACTACCTTCTTAACAGATCCATCCCCTGTTCTGATGAAGTCAAACCTATGACTGTCACATCAGAAATAGATGATCTATCTCCGCTATATCTGCTTTAGTCTATAAATAGACATAAGCCACCTGTCCACCAATGCTTCCGCTGCTCCTACTGACCATGACAACCCTCTGGCAGAGTCATATAGACGTACACTTCTAAAGCTAGTTTAGAACGACGCTATACTCATCCTCCTGCCGGGTCTCACAGCCTGGAACAACAGCAATGGCAAGTCTGGGTAAACAAGAACCTCCCTGCTACCGTCCTTGAGGCTACCGGAGTACCTCTCGGGTGCCTGAGGTTACCCACCGTATCTGCGGAGTGGCCAATGGAATGTCAAATCAGATTGAATTTTTAGGTTCTTATCAAATCTTCAGTAATCGTTTGCGGTTCTGGAATCACTTCCAGTTCTACCATACTCCCACTACTGTTTTCTGAAAAAATCCATTTCTTTTAAAATTCTGGCAAGTCTAGAACAATATCACTATTGATCTTCCAGATGGTAGAAAGTCAACCCTCGTCATAAACTGGGTCAACCCATAAACAGCCATTACGGAAACATGCCTTGAGTTATCCAGAGTCTGGTTTTAAGCATAAGCCGGACAACTCCCCGTACCTTAACATCGTTAAGATACAAACTGTTCTATATCCAATATAGAAACAGAGGCACTGATTTAATTGAACCAGATTCAAATCATGCAGCTGTCTCCAGTGCATGTCAACTAAATGGAGAGAGGCCGATCAACGTTACTCAACTTAGGAATGTTTCCAATTATGAGTAACCTGAAAGAGAAGCAAGTTCTCTCAATCATTACTATCAACTGAATACCATTCACAAGTATCTACAACTTCGATCACCTTGAAGAATCCCGATACTTGCAGCACCTGGTTCTCTACTTTATTCTTATACCTATAACTTCTCAAAACTTGGACCCTGTGTTTCTACGAAACACACGTCTAAGACCCAGAGAAGTCACAAGTAAACAGAATCTAGTACGAGTATCAACCCCTCTGTCCTAATGGACACTGGACAACATACAATATTCTGTATAAGTCCTATGAGTCTAATGACTCATTCGCCGTGTGTCGTAGTTTGAAAACTGTACTATGGTTATGAAGAATTACACCGCTGTTTAATGCTCCTTACCTAACCATCCACTGATATAGGTAAATGTCATAGACATAATTTCAAAAAGTTATATCTCACTCTATGAAAATAGACGTACAGATATATCAATTTGAAATTGGTGCATAACAACGGATATTCAAAACCAAACATTTGCCGTTCGGCAAACAGCCCAGGCGATTTCCTCAAATATCACCAATTACAACGAATTCCGATATAATGAGGATGATCACCTAATTCCCAATATCTTACTCCCACTCATCATCTGTAAAACCATACAGATGTGAGAATCATACCTGGTAAATACATACCTGTCACGACCCGAAAGTACGGAACGTGACCGGCACTTAGATTACGAAGCGTCTAGAGGCGCCACGTAACCTAAGTAAGCCGAAGCCCAGAAATCTAAACCATAGAAGAAGAAGAAGAAGAAGAAGAAGAAGAAGAAGAAGAAGAAAAAGAAAACAAGTTTAAAAGCATCAGCAATTTTCCCAAAAATTTCGGCAGAGTCTCCTCTGTAAAAACTGGCCCTCAAACGGGTACAACAAGTATAATATACATAAACAATAAAAAGCATCCCCAAACGGGAGCTAGCATCAACGCCAACAGGCGGAAACAACCACAGTAAGCACAATAATATACAACGCCAATAGGCTAGGCTCAAAACTCAAAAGAAAACAAAACCACCAGATCTGAATAACACATGCGCGACTCTAAGGTCGAAATAAACAACTGGTCCAATAAACTTATCAAGTAATACAAATATGGTTGATGGAGCTTACTAGATACAAATGAATGAATAAAAGTACAATGGTGGTTCGGATACAAGTGAACCAACCTACCGTGCAAATCACCCTGAAGAAAAGATGTGCCGACAAGCTACCACGGAAACCTGTACATCGAACCTGTAAAGAATTTGGCACAACGGGGGTGAGTTGCCAACTCGTGAGTAGAAGACATCTACGAAAAGAAATCGAATGCACGACGCTATCCTAGGTCATAATAATAATACACTATAATATCCCAAACATCTAGTAATAGCAGGGTAATACTACGTGTAAGTGCAAATACTCCGTGTCGTGTCAGTGTCTCATATAGTACTAAGTCATATGAAATGAAATGCATGCACCATGAATGTAAAGTCACAAATCCTGAAATCCAGATATATATGTATGAGAACCTTTAGCCGTTATCATAGTAAAGTGTGTATAAGCATCTGAAATCTCAACAATGAAATCCATGGAAATCCGTGTCAAGCATCGACACAACACATGTAACCTCAAGTATCAATATGTCGGGCTCCGTCAGTCCGGATCGGCCCATATCATCAAATCCCACGACAACGGTCGGTATCCTCCGGATATCCGCCGCGCCAGACATCACCGGTAGGTAGCCTTCCCCTGCCAGGCTCATCGTCTACAACTCGATCTTCTTGCCCCGGGGTACCATACCGGGCCCACCATGTACCCGAGACGGTTCATCCACTCCTCGAATCGGGTCTCGAAATCCATCAGAAAACATGAAATACTCATGGTGGACGACACATACATCACGAGAAAACCGCATCTTATTTTTAAAAAAAGAGAAGAGGAGAGAGAGAGAAGTTTTTATATATTTTTGCGGTTTTCCCCAAAAATCCAGAAATCTCATAGAAATCCAAATCTCAAAATCATGAGTACTATATGATAAGTGTCGGCATATGCCCATAATACTGCATGATGACACGAAAATATGAATGCATGAATGTCTAAGTAATGAATGTCATGTCTTATACTTAACATCAGAGAGTGATCACAATACTACATCGGTTTAGTTGTTAACTGATTCTATCAATAAAAGATAATATGATCTAAAGTGTACGTGACATAGCAATTACCGATGATGATGTGTGTGAGCCGGCAAATAAGTGTGCGTGGAATATGCGCATCATCGGTAATGGTGCTGGTGTCCTAACAGGTAAGGTTTATACTATTTATAGCAACATATGTATGAACATGCAACATTATGATTACAGTGTGAAAGTAAAGACGAACGTATATTACCTACTCATTTAATATACTAATACTACTACCATTATATGACTCGAACCTAACCTAGTGTCCATCTAACCTCCTAAGGAAAACTAAACCTAAGAACTAGTCAATAGAAATAAGAGTCTACTTAAGGTCTGAATCAATATCTCTAATAGTCGGCGATCCCGCCTCAACAGCGTCACGTACGTAGTACGGCTTCCTTGAATCAAGAGTGCGGATCAATCATCAAATGTAAGCCTCGTACGGTAAAATCCATCGTACGGCATCCCAATATCGGGGTACGGTCAAGTATCTCCTAGGTGTCTCCTCATTCGTATAATGTCGTATGTATCATATTGTGATTAAGTCATACTCATATGATATCGGCATCAGGTCACACCAATATAATGTCGAAATCAAGTTATACATATATCATATCGTAATCAGTCACAAGTTACAGTCCGAGTACTATTCTAGCGTCCCATGTACATCAATATCACCACCACTCTTTGTAATTATATATTCAAGTTCATTATCTCATTCCCTAATGATCCGCTAACACTTTATTACGACTGTATAGTCAAAAATCACGGCATGAAGCCCAGTTATACTATTTCATCATACCTCGGATATCATATCACATCACTGAATCACCTATATGTGTTGTATATATATGTATATACCTATACCTAGTTCTATATATATACACATACACGTACCCCATGTCGATTTTCAGTGTGTGCGCTGGTGTGTTTCTATCTGAAACCTACGAACCTCTTCCAAGGTACTTATCCTCTGATATAGTTTTCCTAAATCGGTCTAGTCCAGCCTAGGGTCAATACTAGGGTCCTACTAGGGTCACGTCTGGTTTCCTAATGTCAATAAGTACTATTCCTATTCTACGTTGCGGGGGTGCTAAACGCCATCCACCCGACTTCCCCCCGTAGATATGCATCTACTCACCTGGTCCATGTCTGCCACAGACAGTGTCGCCATCCTCCTCTTCATCGCCCGCAGTCCACGTGAGGGTACCTAGACGCAAACATATAAATAACATCGTAAACCGAATCACATACAAAAGTCAAACGATACGAAGAGCAAGCACAGGTTAAAACCTATGTCCCGTCCACGCAAAAGAACCAAATACCGCTCGATATCGGCGTACAAACTCCGATGGATCGAGATAACATCATCAAACAACTTGTAGTTTTAAAACACATTACTTATATTGTAAAACATGATCAAATTCATCGAAACACTAAAATCGATCAAATCGTCCGTTTTCGAAAAACCCGAAAATGCCAATTTACCGTTTTTCATCGAAACTTGACATTTAAATGAAACTAATGGTCATAAAACTCATTAAATAGCATTACTAGACTATACAAACCATTACTATATTTTTATTACACAAATTTATATAAATTTGAAATTTCTAGTTTACAACATTTAACAATTTTCAACATTTTCCAAGCAAAATACCACAATTCCACCTCAAAACATGATTTTGCATAAATTAATGACTTAAACCACAATTTATGATGATAATGATATAATGAAACCAATATTATATTTTAAATCCCTTTTATTTAGAATTTTCCAAAATCTAGTTAATAAAATAATAGCATTTTATTACTATTTTCCAATTATCAATTGAATCTAGTGATCAAACTAAGTTTTTCTTCCCATTAACATGTTAATATGCTCACTAAAACTACAATCTAATGATAGAAATCTTAATTGGAATTTTATATTACCCATAAACATATTTTATAAAAAAACTAGTTAGCTAAAAAGTATAATTAAATCAATTTTAGGTTAACAATTTACAACATATCATCCCTATAAGAATTTCCACTTCTAAATATGTTAAACTAGTGATTATAACCCTCATTAATTAATAAAAATCACAACTTGATTTTTCAAACCCTAACTTGAATTTTAAAAGTAGTAAATATAATTAATAGATTAAATCTAATTAAACTTTAAAAGAAATATCTAATAGAAATAAAATAAAAGAGAAGGATTTATACCTCCACAACCTCATGTCCAAACTTGAAAATGAGCCTAAAAAATACATGCTTTCCCACTCCAAATTCCATGTAAAGAAGAGTAGAGAATAAAGGGTATGAAAATATATATGATTTTGTGGAATTTTAATTGAATTTTTGATGTATTTTTGATGATTTTTGAATAAAAATGAGGTGGAAAATGGGGGGGGGGCTGCCATGGATGAGTTGTGGCCGGCCATGGGGAGGGAGAAAGAGAAAAGAGTGAAGAAAAGTGTGGAAGTTTCAAGAAAGAATCATCATTTAAAGTCTTTTCATGGTTTAATTAATTATTTATTTATTTATTTACTATAGCAACTCAAGAAAGCTCTAGAAATTAGGAAAAATTTGCAAATAATTTTTTCATGATACACACTAAATTCTAATATGCCATGGTTCATTTTTACAAATTAAAACCATTTAAATTTGTAATTTACACTAATTTAGTGTAAAAATAAAGCTTATGTTAATATTTAAAATAATTAATTTAGGAAAAATATTTTATTAAACCAAAAATTTATAAGTGGCTAAATAAACACTATTTACTAGTAATTTCATAATTAAATAGGTATTTTTGAATTTATAATGAAAAACAATCACGGTTTGGTTTTACGAAAAATACGTTTTACTTTACCGAAAATCCTAAAATTCACTTAAACACTTTTATTCATTTAATTATTTATTTAATTATTTTTAAAACGTTACAATCTTCCCCCCTTTAAGAAATTCGGTCCCCGAATTTAAATTAAAACTCCCCCTCCAAATACTAAAACATTTAGCAAAACACTCAAATCATCGGGGCTCCGAAATCATCAATACATAACAAAAATCAACTCCGTCAAGCATAACGAAATCATCGGAGTTATGGCGAGAATAAAATATCAAAACCCAATATGAAAACCAACATAATATACATCAATCTACAACTTATATATAGTGTGCATCATAGTGAAACTGTACAAGTATCTGGATAAGGAAATATACAAAAACCCCTTTTGAAAATTGCCGTGTGATGCACGTGTCACGGCATAAGTAGCGGACGTTTATTTAAAAAAAAAATAACTATATATATATATATCGTTTATTTAACATACACGTCCCGCCTGGTTACTAAATCAATAATAATAATTAAGAAAACATACTGCTCAAACTAAAATCAATCCCAATCACATCAATAAAATGTCATGTGCGTCCGGTGCGCACTGAAATCGAAACCAATTACAGATACCATGAATACCTACAAAACAAAACTAAGTGCAACAGGTGTGCACCAAAAATATCTGTCAAGTGCAACGGGCGTGCACGACACAATATCAGGTGCATCTAATCTGCACAAAACCCCGATTTAGTGCATCTGGTGTGCACAAAATCGCATCAAGTGCGCCAAGTATGCGCAAGAATCCTAATCAGGTGCACATGGAGCACGAAAACATACATTGAATATCAAAATCGAAATCACAGCACAAAAATGCATGAAAATTAGGTCGAAACATATGTCAAAATCACGTGTAACCCCTATGCACGAAATCAAATCAAAAATCTCAAAAAAATATATAAAACCAAATCAAGTGTACTGGGTGCGTACTAAACCACATCAATACAACTGACATAAGAAACACAGATAGAATGAAGGTACACACAGGAAATACCAATCGTAGAACAAGTCCTCAAAATACAAAAATCCAATCAACGAAAATAGGAAATTCAAATCACTAAATCACAATCGTAAATACTATCGTCAATGTGCGCCTCTTTCCTCTGATGTCGACCGTTTCGAACTCGTTCTTTCATAGGTGTGCTGACTGTGCTACCAACGGCAATACTCATGTCTAGAGTCTCCCACATAGTCGATCCCTTCACTTGATATCCGGACTACATTAAACTTCTCGATCGATCCATCAAAATCCTATAATTCCCCGAGAGCTCAACACTCAAGTACAGTTTAAAAATATCCGGTACATACCCCAGCATCGATGATCCAGCTGTAGAAGGGCAAACCCAAGCCTCACTAATGGCACAGCGGAACTGCCGTAAACCCTAAGGTTCAAGGGCGTTCTCGTGGTCATTATGTCGAGTTAGGGTTTCATTCTTCTAGAGGGTCCATCGAAATACCTGCATGTTCTTCCGAATACTTTAAACTTAGGAAAATGGTTTTCTGATAATCGTTCGAACCCTTTAACTTCATCTGGACGGCATGTGAATACCCTTCGCCCGCACGCTAAGCAATGCTTCAATTCTCAAGAATAACCAATACTCTAATGGTTATCGCATTCGAGCCGCAGCTTCCTCTGCCTGTGCGCCCATGGTAACAGAACCACCCTCCGACATCGACGAAGATAGATCAAGGAATGAATGAAATACGGTGCAAACAAATGTACATCCTAAGGCTCCTTAAGCAGAGTAGCGTATCGTAAGTATGCCGCGGACCATACCCACGGTACGTTACTCTACCTAACTCGCCTACTCCATCAACCAAGGGTCACCTAGACTTATACAAGGTTAAACCTAGCGCTCTGATACCAACTTTGTCACGACCCGAAAGTACGGAACGTGACCGGCACTTAGATTACGAAGCGTCTAGAGGCGCCACGTAACCTAAGTAAGCCGAAGCCCAGAAATCTAAACCATAGAAGAAGAAGAAGAAGAAGAAGAAGAAGAAGAAAAAGAAAACAAGTTTAAAAGCATCAGCAATTTTCCCAAAAATTTCGGCAGAGTCTCCTCTGTAAAAACTGGCCCTCAAACGGGTACAACAAGTATAATATACATAAACAATAAAAAGCATCCCCAAACGGGAGCTAGCATCAACGCCAACAGGCGGAAACAACCACAGTAAGCACAATAATATACAACGCCAATAGGCTAGGCTCAAAACTCAAAAGAAAACAAAACCACCAGATCTGAATAACACATGCGCGACTCTAAGGTCGAAATAAACAACTGGTCCAATAAACTTATCAAGTAATACAAATATGGTTGATGGAGCTTACTAGATACAAATGAATGAATAAAAGTACAATGGTGGTTCGGATACAAGTGAACCAACCTACCGTGCAAATCACCCTGAAGAAAAGATGTGCCGACAAGCTACCACGGAAACCTGTACATCGAACCTGTAAAGAATTTGGCACAACGGGGGTGAGTTGCCAACTCGTGAGTAGAAGACATCTACGAAAAGAAATCGAATGCACGACGCTATCCTAGGTCATAATAATAATACACTATAATATCCCAAACATCTAGTAATAGCAGGGTAATACTACGTGTAAGTGCAAATACTCCGTGTCGTGTCAGTGTCTCATATAGTACTAAGTCATATGAAATGAAATGCATGCACCATGAATGTAAAGTCACAAATCCTGAAATCCAGATATATATGTATGAGAACCTTTAGCCGTTATCATAGTAAAGTGTGTATAAGCATCTGAAATCTCAACAATGAAATCCATGGAAATCCGTGTCAAGCATCGACACAACACATGTAACCTCAAGTATCAATATGTCGGGCTCCGTCAGTCCGGATCGGCCCATATCATCAAATCCCACGACAACGGTCGGTATCCTCCGGATATCCGCCGCGCCAGACATCACCGGTAGGTAGCCTTCCCCTGCCAGGCTCATCGTCTACAACTCGATCTTCTTGCCCCGGGGTACCATACCGGGCCCACCATGTACCCGAGACGGTTCATCCACTCCTCGAATCGGGTCTCGAAATCCATCAGAAAACATGAAATACTCATGGTGGACGACACATACATCACGAGAAAACCGCATCTTATTTTTAAAAAAAGAGAAGAGGAGAGAGAGAGAAGTTTTTATATATTTTTGCGGTTTTCCCCAAAAATCCAGAAATCTCATAGAAATCCAAATCTCAAAATCATGAGTACTATATGATAAGTGTCGGCATATGCCCATAATACTGCATGATGACACGAAAATATGAATGCATGAATGTCTAAGTAATGAATGTCATGTCTTATACTTAACATCAGAGAGTGATCACAATACTACATCGGTTTAGTTGTTAACTGATTCTATCAATAAAAGATAATATGATCTAAAGTGTACGTGACATAGCAATTACCGATGATGATGTGTGTGAGCCGGCAAATAAGTGTGCGTGGAATATGCGCATCATCGGTAATGGTGCTGGTGTCCTAACAGGTAAGGTTTATACTATTTATAGCAACATATGTATGAACATGCAACATTATGATTACAGTGTGAAAGTAAAGACGAACGTATATTACCTACTCATTTAATATACTAATACTACTACCATTATATGACTCGAACCTAACCTAGTGTCCATCTAACCTCCTAAGGAAAACTAAACCTAAGAACTAGTCAATAGAAATAAGAGTCTACTTAAGGTCTGAATCAATATCTCTAATAGTCGGCGATCCCGCCTCAACAGCGTCACGTACGTAGTACGGCTTCCTTGAATCAAGAGTGCGGATCAATCATCAAATGTAAGCCTCGTACGGTAAAATCCATCATACGGCATCCCAATATCGGGGTACGGTCAAGTATCTCCTAGGTGTCTCCTCATTCGTATAATGTCGTATGTATCATATTGTGATTAAGTCATACTCATATGATATCGGCATCAGGTCACACCAATATAATGTCGAAATCAAGTTATACATATATCATATCGTAATCAGTCACAAGTTACAGTCCGAGTACTATTCTAGCGTCCCATGTACATCAATATCACCACCACTCTTTGTAATTATATATTCAAGTTCATTATCTCATTCCCTAATGATCCGCTAACACTTTATTACGACTGTATAGTCAAAAATCACGGCATGAAGCCCAGTTATACTATTTCATCATACCTCGGATATCATATCACATCACTGAATCACCTATATGTGTTGTATATATATGTATATACCTATACCTAGTTCTATATATATACACATACACGTACCCCATGTCGATTTTCAGTGTGTGCGCTGGTGTGTTTCTATCTGAAACCTACGAACCTCTTCCAAGGTACTTATCCTCTGATATAGTTTTCCTAAATCGGTCTAGTCCAGCCTAGGGTCAATACTAGGGTCCTACTAGGGTCACGTCTGGTTTCCTAATGTCAATAAGTACTATTCCTATTCTACGTTGCGGGGGTGCTAAACGCCATCCACCCGACTTCCCCCCGTAGATATGCATCTACTCACCTGGTCCATGTCTGCCACAGACAGTGTCGCCATCCTCCTCTTCATCGCCCGCAGTCCACGTGAGGGTACCTAGACGCAAACATATAAATAACATCGTAAACCGAATCACATACAAAAGTCAAACGATACGAAGAGCAAGCACAGGTTAAAACCTATGTCCCGTCCACGCAAAAGAACCAAATACCGCTCGATATCGGCGTACAAACTCCGATGGATCGAGATAACATCATCAAACAACTTGTAGTTTTAAAACACATTACTTATATTGTAAAACATGATCAAATTCATCGAAACACTAAAATCGATCAAATCGTCCGTTTTCGAAAAACCCGAAAATGCCAATTTACCGTTTTTCATCGAAACTTGACATTTAAATGAAACTAATGGTCATAAAACTCATTAAATAGCATTACTAGACTATACAAACCATTACTATATTTTTATTACACAAATTTATATAAATTTGAAATTTCTAGTTTACAACATTTAACAATTTTCAACATTTTCCAAGCAAAATACCACAATTCCACCTCAAAACATGATTTTGCATAAATTAATGACTTAAACCACAATTTATGATGATAATGATATAATGAAACCAATATTATATTTTAAATCCCTTTTATTTAGAATTTTCCAAAATCTAGTTAATAAAATAATAGCATTTTATTACTATTTTCCAATTATCAATTGAATCTAGTGATCAAACTAAGTTTTTCTTCCCATTAACATGTTAATATGCTCACTAAAACTACAATCTAATGATAGAAATCTTAATTGGAATTTTATATTACCCATAAACATATTTTATAAAAAAACTAGTTAGCTAAAAAGTATAATTAAATCAATTTTAGGTTAACAATTTACAACATATCATCCCTATAAGAATTTCCACTTCTAAATATGTTAAACTAGTGATTATAACCCTCATTAATTAATAAAAATCACAACTTGATTTTTCAAACCCTAACTTGAATTTTAAAAGTAGTAAATATAATTAATAGATTAAATCTAATTAAACTTTAAAAGAAATATCTAATAGAAATAAAATAAAAGAGAAGGATTTATACCTCCACAACCTCATGTCCAAACTTGAAAATGAGCCTAAAAAATACATGCTTTCCCACTCCAAATTCCATGTAAAGAAGAGTAGAGAATAAAGGGTATGAAAATATATATGATTTTGTGGAATTTTAATTGAATTTTTGATGTATTTTTGATGATTTTTGAATAAAAATGAGGTGGAAAATGGGGGGGGGGGGCTGCCATGGATGAGTTGTGGCCGGCCATGGGGAGGGAGAAAGAGAAAAGAGTGAAGAAAAGTGTGGAAGTTTCAAGAAAGAATCATCATTTAAAGTCTTTTCATGGTTTAATTAATTATTTATTTATTTATTTACTATAGCAACTCAAGAAAGCTCTAGAAATTAGGAAAAATTTGCAAATAATTTTTGCATGATACACACTAAATTCTAATATGCCATGGTTCATTTTTACAAATTAAAACCATTTAAATTTGTAATTTACACTAATTTAGTGTAAAAATAAAGCTTATGTTAATATTTAAAATAATTAATTTAGGAAAAATATTTTATTAAACCAAAAATTTATAAGTGGCTAAATAAACACTATTTACTAGTAATTTCATAATTAAATAGGTATTTTTGAATTTATAATGAAAAACAATCACGGTTTGGTTTTACGAAAAATACGTTTTACTTTACCGAAAATCCTAAAATTCACTTAAACACTTTTATTCATTTAATTATTTATTTAATTATTTTTAAAACGTTACAATACCCTGGAGTAAGGGCCAATTGGGAAATCAGTTTTCTTTTAACAGTACACAGTGAAACTGAAACATTGAAATGTTTCGTAGGGGTATCCTGATATTCCTAGTAATGCCTCTTCCATTATCCAGATTCACAACTATAACCATATAATTCTTTGCCATCTCTCCAAAATCCCTTTATATGTCTTTAGTCATTATCTTCTGTACACCCCCTTAGGCTAAATGGTTTTCTTCGTTCCCTACCGTTCGGCACCAGCCTATGGTTTGGAAGAAGACTATCCAATAAGCATAATAGGTGTACTGTCCTAATCCTAGGAGCACTCGCAATACGAGAGAAGGTGAAAATAAAAGACAACCGAATAAACCTTATTCCTATAACTCCTGAACCAGAATCCATCCCCGAACAGGAACAAGTTCCTTTCGAGTTCGTATATAACCATACGATGGAGTATCCAAATAAACTGTGGATCTTCGCAGTGATACGGAGTGTCCTGGAGAAATACAAAGGTGATTTAGGATTGGCGAAGAAATACTTGGTTTGGTCGTGAATAGTAGTCGCAATTTACTTTGCCCTCTTACTAATCCCTTGATATGTCTTTACTTAATACCTTCTGCACACCATCGTTATGCTAATTGGTTTTCTTCATTCCCCACCGTTCGACACCAGCCTAAGGTTTGGAAGAAGACTATCCAATTTGCGTAATAGGTGTACTATCTCCTAAACCAAGGAGTACTCGCAACCTGAGAGAAGGTAAAAGGAAAAGACAACTGAATAGTCCTATTCGTTTTCTCCAGAACCGGAAAGCATCCTCGAATAAATTCCTTCGAGTTCGTATATAACTATACGATGGTTTTGTCCAATGGAAGTGGACGTTCGTAGTAATACGGGGTGTCCTGGAGAAAAGGGTAAAAGTAGGAGTGGCAATGAGGTTTGCAACCCAGACAATCCAAAAGCTAGTGTTTAAGAAGGTTCGGTCAACTTGGTCACTGAGTCATAGTCTAGGGTAGGGTCAATGGTCGCTGCCAAAGAGAGAGAGAAAAGAAACACTCAGCGTGCACTCTAACCTAGATCAGAATGGTTATCACTTTATCTAATCAGGAAACCTCCCACTGTAACGTCAAATTCTTCCCCAAACCTGAAAGAAGAATTAGTCGGGATCACCCGAGGAGTAAACCAACTCATCAGTCGGAATCGGGATCCAACTATCATCGCATGATAACGTGACGAAATCCGCTCACGTTATCACACTCCAGAAGGTATGCGCGTATCTGGCAAGTTTTAGTTTTTTTAGAAACCCCCGATGTGATTTTTGCTCCATGATCTTATGACCTTGACTTTGGCCAACAAATCATAAGTCACATGTCAAGTTCTACCCGTCATTCTCCAGGTTAATTTGAACCCACCCGTACAAGCCCTTGACTTTGGCCAACAAGGCTATACGACTGTCCCAAACTAACGCATCTATCTATGCTGCATATGAATACCCAATAGCTACCAATCACTATGCCTTGACTTTGGCCAACAAACATAGCTTGAATACTTATTGACTATCCATGTGAAACGACGGAGGGCTACGAATGGTTTCTGGCGAAAACCTTTAACGTAATGAACTTGATATCATTGAAGGAACCGGATAGCTTTTAAAAATATAGTGGCGAAAACCTTTGCTAAAGAGGTCACTCCCGGTGAAGGGATCTCGGCTCTTTCCCCGTAGAATGAGGTGCATGATATTCCAACTGAATACCACGATGCAAAGCAAAAGTAAACGACTATAGTGAAGTTATTGCCCTGACGCAAACTTTTGTCCAAGGGGTCACTCCCGGTGAAGGGATCTCGGCTCTTGCCTCGTCGACTGAGGAGCAGGATATTCCAACTGAATACCACTGTGCAAAACAAAAGTGAACGTCCTTGCAATAACAGCTTTTTGAAAAATGTTCCAACAATATCAGAATAGGTTTGTTTAGCTTGCATTGATCCGAATCAACGCAGTCCCATCAATTGATCACACCAATAAAGAACGAAAATAATGATGTACGTATATGCCATCCGCATTCGCCACTGGGTCCCGTCATCACCCGTTAGGTTACTTAACTAACGACAGAGCGGGGACTGGACTAGCGCGGATGCAAAACATATACAACATCTACTAGTTTATATATCAATATATAATATTCGCTCAAGGCGTGATAAAATGCAACATCACAGAAATGTAATAAGCATTACAGAACAATACAGATATCTGGGATCCCCGGGTTTCATAGAGCCGCTACTGAAACCCGACGTTTCCCTGGTCGTGTGGATAGCCTGTGCAATGAAATCCTAGACCTCTACGGGCGCGGCAAGTTACCCGCCAAAACCTAAAGCGAGGCAGCCCCCTTCAACAACATGCATGGACCACCCAGCACTTCACGGAATCCGGTAACTTGGGCACCCCTCCTGGGTCAACCTGTACCCCCAACAAGTGCGGCGAATAGCCCGCCAATTCTAGAGTGAAGCCCCCTCCGTCTCAAAGCCATGAGATGCGGGCTCGTTGCCCTTTAGAACCCGGCTATCCGTGCACCCCTCCTTGGGGTTGTTGGGTTAGCCTAGCACCATACGAAGGGTTTGGAAGCATCACATGTACCAAAGGTAGAGTCTTTAGGGTGCTAAGTTAACAAGCATCGGATCGTTCCTAGAAAATTAGGGTTTCTAAAACTTGCATATCATCATATGAAAGAATAGCTAGGGTTTGGAGAGTACAACCTTTGTAGCTCCCTACGCTGGACACCTTGGCTACTTGGGGTTTGGAAAAGCTCCGCTTGATCTCCTTTAGGTCACCGATGATCCACCCGGAGTCCGCTTTGTCCAAGCTTGCAACTTCACCCGATCAAAAGAATAAAGTGAAGCTAACACTCTAAACAAGTGGGCTAGACTTGTGTAGAATGGTGTTGTGGCTCTCTTTCTCACTTCAAAATCCTATTTTTATGAGTATTTTGCTCCCTTGAAAAGTTTAGAGAGCAAGAGATCAAGGTTGATGAAGATGATGGCTTTTTAGAAGAAGAGAAGAAAAAACTCTCATGAGAAAAATGAAAAATATAAGTATATATATTTTCCATCTCTCATTTCAAACCATGGTTAATTATAAAGATATTATTGTATTGGAGTTAAAAGCACAAAAGGAAAATAAACCAAGGGTTAAAAGGTAGGTGAGCATGGTAAGGTAAAGAAGAGTGTAGAAACATTCTATCATTTAACCCTTTTTCTTTTCCTTTTTGTTTTAATTCAAAAGCAATAATAATCCATATAATAACCATGGTGTGATTCTTATATTGCCACCATTCTCAATGTATAAGCAACCATGATAGAATGATGTATGTATGCATGTGTGCATGCACATCCATATGTGCATGAACAAGAATGAATGCATACATGCATGCATACATCCAAAAGAAACAAGATAGGATTTCTAGTGAGAAGCTAATGATAAATCAACACTTGATTTATCAATCCGGTCATATCACACACGACCCGACCAAAAGCAAGCCGCCCAATTAATATACGGTATCCCATACGCACATTTTAATCGGGTCTATGCGCATATCGCATACGCGCACCACAACGTTTCGCCTGAACTAGGTAACTCCTTTGTGGGACTCTGAGACTCGTCAATACGCCGACAGTGGGTGATGATCATATCAATCACCCCCAAGCCGCAAGCGGTCAGCTAAACGTAACGGCCACCCGGGTATTGAGCGATGAGAAGAGAACAAGCGAACCTGCTACAACTCCCGTCGAGCCAACCGGCAACACTTCCCGTACAGTCCGGTCTCCTCGTCTGATATGTCGCATATCAAGTCTAGGGGTGGTAAACGTCAGACCCCAATAACCGATAAGTTGTGCCGATGTGAGGCTCATAACGGGTCGAGAAACTACTGGTAACACTTACCAGTAAATCTCTAATCAGCCCTGGCCAGGGACTTCCCTGTTACGGCCAATCGAGCACAGTGCAACATCAACTCCCAATACCGGGAGAGATGAAACCCCTCCTATCGCTCATTGCCTCCATGTGACTCGGGACTGTACCCAAAAACCACCGTTTTGCACGCCCTCATGGACGTGGTAAGGTGGAAATCAAAGCACAGTGGGAATCACACAAGACTCTATGACGATCTCGGGTCTACAGACTAACCTGCACAAGTGTCACCTGAGAACTGCCATCTGACGTGAGGTATAATACCATCTGGGAGTTCTCGGCAAGTCCGTCCAGTGTACCCAGTCTCCATTGAGCACCCGTATACCACCTCTGATGTCAAACACCAATGGATATGGGATCATCCATCGCCCATCTCATGGGTCGAGAAGCGTATACGCTAGTCTACACTGGTATATCGATGCCCCGTCTCGATACACCCACGACTAAGGACCTTGAAGGATGTACTTATGGACTACCATGTCCCCACTAGCATGATCCGCATCATAGTCCAGGTAGTCAAGTACACATCCTAAGGGCTTTACCAACATGTAACTATAAGACAGTATAAAGAGACAAGTATACATGTTAAGATAAAGAGCAACCAGATAGCATACTATCATATCGAGCAAGAAAGTCATCTCTATATATGTCCAAGCATCCAATATGATATACATCATCTGTACAATACTGGCCTTTAGGGCATACATACAACTAACAATCTCCCACTTGCACTAGGGCCAGCTGCTGTAGTATCGCATACCGAGCATCCCGAAGAGTCTCTCAAACTGTATATGGGGAATGGCCTTCGTGAGTGGATCCGCTGTATTATTCTTCGTGTCAACCCTCCTGACCTCGATCTCCCGGCGATCAACTATCTCCCGGATCAGGTGATACCGCTTCAGAATATGCCTGGATCGTTGATGGGACCTGGGTTCCTTGACCAAAGCCACCGCTCCATTGTTATCGTAATACAAAGGTATTGGATTCTCAATGGATGGAACCACACCAAGTTCAGTAATGAACTTCTTGATCCAGACAGCCTCTTTGGCAGCATCGTTGGTAGTGACGTATTCAGTCTCCATCGTCGAGTCTGCCATGGTTTCCTGCTTGGAACTCTTCCAGCTAACCGCCCCTCCGTAAAGGGTAAAGACAAATCCCGACTGCGACTTAGAGTCGTCCTTATCACTCTGGAAGCTCGAATCGGTAAAGGACTCCACTTGGAGTTCTCCGTTACCATACACCAAGAGCATCTCCTTAGTCCTTCGTAAGTACTTGAGAATGCTCTTCACTGCTTTCCAGTGACTCTCTCCAGGATCAGCTTGATACCTGCTCACTACACTTAGTGAGTATGCTACATCGGGTCTGGTACATAGCATCGCATACATGATAGAGCCTACAGCCGAAGCATAGGGTATCCCTTGCATGCGAGTTCTCTCCAAATCAGTCTTGGGAGACATCTCTTTGGAGAGAGTGACTCCAGAGATCGTGGGTAAGTTCCCACGCTTGGATTCTTCCATACTAAACCTCTTTAGTATGGTGTCAATGTACCTGGATTGGGACAATCCCAATATCCGTTTGGATCTATCTCTATAGATCCTGATTCCCAATATGCAGGAGGCATCACCAAGATCTTTCATTGAGAATCTTTGTGATAAGAAGAGATTGACCGATTGCAGCATAGGAATATCATTTCCTATCAAGAGTATGTCGTCCACGTACAATACGAGGAAGACAACCTTACTCTCTGCCACCTTCTTGTAGATACAAGGTTAATCTATGTTTTTGACGAAATCAAACTCTTTGATAACGACGTCAAAGCAGATGTTCCAACTCCGCGATGCTTGCTTTAATCCATAAATGGATTTAAGCAGCTTGCACACCTTCCCGCTGCTCCCATTGTCTACGAAGCCCTCTGGCTGAGTCATGTACACGCACTCTTCTAAATCACCGTTTAGAAAGGCGGTCTTAACATCCATTTGCCAGATTTCGTAATCATGATATGCAGCGATGGCAAGCATGATCCGGATGGATTTAAGCATAGCTACTGGAGAAAAGGTTTCGTCATAGTCTACACCTGGTCTTTGACGAAAACCCTTTGCAACAAGTCTAGCTTTGAAAGTCTCCACTTTCCCATCTACACCAAGTTTTTTCTTGAAGATCCACTTGCTCCCAATGGGTTTTACCCCTTCAGGAGCATCTTCCAAAGTCCATACTTTGTTGGTGTACATGGATTCTATCTCGGACCGCATTGCATCCAGCCATTTCACTGAGTCCCCACTCGTGATGGCCTGCTCGAAGCTAGTTGGGTCATCATCCTCCATGATGCAATCCTCGCTCCCACCATCCATGAGAAAACCGTAGAATCTCTCAGGTTGGCGAGGAACCCTACTAGATTGACGGAGAGGCTGAGGTTCGTTGGGAACTACCGAATCCTCTGGTTCAACCAAATCTTCTGTCGTAGTCTGTATTGCTGGAACCTCTTCCAGTTCTACCTCCTTGCCACTAATCTCTTTTTCAAGAAATTCCCTTTCTAAAAATGTGGCATGTCGAGAAACAAACACCTTTTGTTCCTCGGTGTGGTAGAAGATATACCCGCGCGAATGTTTGGGATATCCAATAAACTTACACAGAATAGACCTAGCCGCGAGTTTGTCCGGATTCTGCGTTTTTACATATGCCGGACAACCCCATATCTTAACATAATTAAGACATGGTCTCTTTCCTTTCCATATCTCATATGGAGTGGTTGGCACGGATTTGGTGGGAACCATATTCAATAGGTCTGCAGCTGTTTCCAGTGCATATCCCCAGAAGGAAATAGGTAACTCAGCTGTGCTCATCATAGAGCGCACCATATCTAATAGGGTGCGGTTCCTCCGTTCTGATACACCGTTGTGCTGTGGTGTATATGGAGGAGTCAGCTGAGAGAGAATCCCATTCTCTTTTAGGAAGTCCAGGAATTCAATGCTCAAGTATTCACCTCCTCAATCAGATCGAAGGATTTTAATACTTTTTCCGGTTTGGTTCTCGACTTCTTGTTTATATTCTCTAAATTTCTCAAAAGCTTCTGATTTGTGTTTCATCAGGAACACATATCCGAATCTAGAGAGATCGTCAGTGAATGTAATGAAGTACGCAGAACCATTCCTGGCATGTGTAGACATTGGACCGCATACATCACTATGCACCAGTCCCAAGAGTTCCGTAACTCTTTCTCCGTGTCCCATAAACGGAGTTTTGGTCATCTTGCCTTTGAGACATGACTGGCAAGTGTCATAAGATGAAAATTCAAACGGATTCAAATATCCATCCTTATGCAACTTAGCTAGTCGTGTCGCATTGATGTGACCCAGTCTACAATGCCACAAGAAGGATTCGTTCAGTTCTGAACTCTTCCTCTTGTGTGTGTTTGTTATACTTAGAACTGTTGATTGATTTAGAACATAAATGCCATTGCACAACGTGCCTGATCCAACCAACTTTTGGTTATGGAAAATGTTCATAACATTATCCTGTAATACAAAATTATATCCCTCTTCACTCAACAAAGAAACCGATATAATGTTGCATATCAGGTTCGGCATGTAATAGCATTCGTTCAGAATCAATGTATTACCAGTTGGTAATGCAAGGTGATATTCCCCGACGGTCTTAGCTGCAACAATTGCACCATTTCCAACTCTTATGTATTTATCACCTTCTCCAAGTTCTCTACCTTTTCTAAGCCCATGTAACTGATTACATATATGGGATCCTGACCCGGTATCTAATACCCAGGACGTAGGGCAAATGGAGAAACAGTTCTCTGTAACGAACACACCTGAAGAAAATGCATCAACATGTACTTTCTTCATTCGGGTGGCATGGGAATCCTGGTATTTCCCTATATCCTGTTCAGTCCTATAACTCTTATAAGAAAGAACGGAACCAACGTTCCCCAGCACAGTATAACATGCGGGTTCGGGGAATACATCCATATTATTATCTTGATTAAAGCATAACATGGTCGCTACCTGGAGAGAGAGAGAAGAAAACACTTTAGCGTATGCTCTTGCAAGATCAGATTGGTTATTATCTTATCTAATCAGGATGGCTCCCACTGGTTTTTATCAAATCTTCCTTCAAACCCTAAAAGGAAAGATTAGCCGGGATTAATTACACCCTACAACTTCGCCGATCTTTCAGCCAGGCCAGTGTCGGTACTTTGAGGGAGGTTCCCCGTGCTTTCGCACGGACCTAATTAAAGTAAACCTCGTTTTCCCATAGGCGTAACCCCGTTGACACCTTTCTAGACACCTACTTGATCGGCTAATTGTCCTGTGTAAAACTCTCCCGGGAGTAACAATTACTCGCAGTGGGTATCGGGATCCAACTATCTCATAGAAGGTATGCAATCTCATTGCAAATTTCAACACTTGAAATTCCCGATAATATTTTGCCCCTAGCGTCCTATGACCTTAACGCAGGCCAACAAACTATAGTGCGCTAGTCAAGTTCAACCCGTCATTTCTTGATTGAATTAAACCCACCCGTACGACCCTAGACGCAGGCCAACAAAGTCGCACGACTACCCTAATCCAATCTGCATCATATGCATTAACAGATAAATACTAGTTAGCTACCGCACACTACGCCTTGACGCAGGCCAACAAACGTAGCACGAATACTAAGTAGGATTTATCTGAAATGACGGAGGGCTATGACAGTTTTTTCTGAAAACCTATTGCGTAATGAACTTGATATCGTTGTAGAATCAAGTAAAAATTTGAAATGGAGTGATTTTGAGGCCTTTATTAGTTTTGCTAAAGAGGTCACTCCCAGTGAAGGGATCTCGGCTCTTTCCTCATCGAATAAGGTGCAGGACATATCATATATATCACTATGCAAAGCAAAACTCCAAAAGCAATCAAAAGTCAAACCAAGTGTTGTAGCATCTGCCAGTTTTGCTAAAGAGGTCACTCCCGGTGAAGGGATCTCGGCTCTTTCCTCATCGAATAAGGTGCGGGATATATCATATATATCACTGTGCAAAGCAAGACTGTAGTTACCCTTTTATTTTAAAATTTGATTCTACAACATCTTTTAGGTTTCTTTTCTTTCATTAATCACATTAATGAAGTCCCATCATTTAAGTCACCTAAACATCACAGATAAATATGACGTACACTTATGCCATCCGCATTCGCCTCGATGTCCCCTCGTGCACCGTTAGGTTAGGTAACTAACGACAGAGCAGGGCAGGGCTAGTGCGGGTGCAAAACATAAGTAATGTGTATATAATATATCATATATACTATATAAAGTATCTATCACAGCACAGCACATGATCACATCACAGATATCGCAGCAGAAACATAGATATAATGTGGGATATGCTAGGACGTCCATATTTAGTATTTAGCCAACAATAGAAAATACGGATTCCACAGTCGCGATGAATAGCCAAGCCCACACCCTGGACCCCTACGAGAGCGGCAAGCGACCCTACCAATTCTAGAGTTTAGGAGGCCTGGTTTTTGGGTACAGTCCCGAGTCACATGGAGGCAATGAGCGATAGGAGAGGTTTCGTCTCTCCCGGTAACTCCTTTGTGGGACTCTGAGACTCGTCAATACGCCGGCAGTGGGTGATGATCATATCAATCACCCCCAAGCCACAAGCGGTCAGCTAAACGTAACGGCCACCCGGGTATTGAGCGATCAGAAGAGAACAAGCGAACTTGCTACAACTCCCGTCGAGCCAACCGGCAACACTTCCCGTACAATCCGGTCTCCTCGTCTGATATGTCGCATATCAAGTCTAGGGGTGGTAAACGTCAGACCCTAATAACCGATAAGTCGTGCCGATGTGAGGCTCATAACGGGTCGAGAAACTACTGGTAACACTTACCAGTAAATCTCTAATCAGCCCTGGCCAGGGACTTCCCTGTTACGGCCAATCGAGCACAATGCAACATCAACTCCCAATACCGGGAGAGACGAAACCCCTCCTATCGCTCATTGCCTCCATGTAACTCGAGACTGTACCCAAAAACCACCGTTTTGCACGCCCTCATGGACGTGGTAAGGTGGAAATCAAAGCACAGTGGGAATCACACAAGACTCTATGACGATCTCGGGTCTACAGACTAACCTGCACAAGTGTCACCTGAGAACTGCCATCTGACGTGAGGTATAATACCATCTGGGAGTTCTCGGCGAGTCCGTCCAGTGTACCCAGTCTCCACTGAGCACCCGTATACCATCTCTGATGTCAAACACTAATGGATATGGGATCATCCATCGCCCATCTCATGGGTCGAGAAGCGTATACGCTAGTCTACACTGGTATATCGATGCCCCGTCTCGATACACCCACGACTAGGGACCTTGAAGGATGTACTTATGGACTACCATGTCCCCACTAGCATGATCCGCATCATAGTCCAGGTAGTCAAGTACACATCCTAAGGGCTTTACCAACATGTAACTATAAGACAGTATAAAGAGACAAGTATACATGTTAAGATAAAGAGCAACCAGATAGCATACTATCATATCGAGCAAGAAAGTCATCTCTATATATGTCCAAGCATCTAATATAATATACATCATCTGTACAATACTAGCCTCTAGAGCATACATACAACTAACAGGGGTAATCCTAGTACAGAAAGTAAAATATACATACAACGGGTACATCGACCTCAACCCGGTCGTGCCCCAAAAGAATAATATACAAACAGGCAGTGACGGCAGTCCACATGTCGGACGCTCGCCCCGCAATATCAAATGTACATATAAAACGAAACTGTACTAATATTGCATCCAGGCTATCCCCACAACCAATCCGCAACATCACAGCACAACACAGAACATCAACGTGAATTTCACGTTCGCAAATCCGTCTAAAAGGGCTATAGCAGTTAGACTGGATTTACCGATCAAATGACATTCACGGTCGCAGATAAAATGTAAATACTGTGAACTAACATGTTTAAAATTTTCGATCGATCAAATTTACCGAAGTGGGCCCCAAGCACTACTGTAGCACTCAAAGAAAATCTGGGCCCAAACAGAACATTCCAAAAACCCTATTTCCATGTATAAAGCCCCCTGTAAAATTTTGGTACGGCGTTGACTTTCCTCCACCGCGGAACCGTGGCCAAACTAGGGGTTTGGCCGCGTTTCCGCAGTCTAACTGAAGCATCACCCAACCAAATTTTTGCAGAATGCTTATAATTTCCTGAACATATTTCTGCAATGTACTGAAAAATTTTTCGAGCCAAAACAAAATCGACAGAAACTTGTGCACTAGAAAATACGGTTTTTGGGATTTTTTTGTTCGATCGAGTTCTAAACACGTTAGAGCAAGCTAGACTAGGTTAATGGCGTGGCTCTGATACCAGTGTAAGTGCACGGCGGCGCCCCGGCCGTCAATCCGACGCCGGAATGCGGAAACGAAACTTTTCTAAAACCTAGAAACCGGCACCACCGCGCACTAAAATCCTGGATCGGGCCATTAATCTAACTCTAGCAAACAAGAAAAGGAGTAGAGAAGCTATACCAAGCGATCCGTGTCCTTCGGTCTTCGCCTCCACTCCGATCTCCTCGCGGAATTTCCGGTCGTCACCTCCTCGTCGGGACAGGCACCACAACGCCGGGTTCTTTTACGGGATCCCACCTCTGGACCGAGGCAACTCGGGCGCGAAGTTGGCTAGCCGACGCGTCCAAGGTTGAAGTAGAGTAGTGTAGAATGGGTTGTCTCTTTGGGGTTGTGAAGTTGCCTTTTTATGAAGGAGGAGAGGAATGAACTTTGGAAATGAGCTATGTGATTTTTGGTGTAAGAAAAATGAGATGAAGAAATTCCACTCTCCAAATGAACCTCTCTCATCTCTCCCCTCAAGTGGCCGGCCCATGAAAAAGGAATAACGGGAGAGAGAAAATGGCATAAACAAATATATGAAGATAATGATCAAATAATCTCACATCAAAAATCCTTATCAAATCCTAATCAAACCCCATCATCATTAATGCAAAGGAAGAGACTTAAAAAGAATCTCATCATGCTAGTAATATCATAATGCCACCATTTCACAAATAAACCCTCCACAATATGCTAATTTGCGAACATGCAAATAAGCCCCTCCAACAGAAAAGTCCGGCCGTGAAGGAACAAAGGAAAACTGGCCGAAACGGAATGCAAACTGGCAACTTCAGAAAACTGATCCCGTAATAAATTACAGGAAAACCCCGCGACAGTATATACATACCCGCATTTGTATTCCCACTGAATACAAATGCAAAGAGACAAAATCTACATTGTACAATACTAGGATCCGGCTTAAACCAAAGCCCGCTAGTATAATCCGTCCGATCATGATCCGTGCAATACCGCACGTATCTGATCGAACCCTGCCATATCTCCATACGTCCTCTACAGCGTTTCGTCCGAAACTTGAGAAACTGGTCTGTGGGGGACTCTAAAGACTCGTCAATACTTTGGCTGAAGATTTAACCACTAGCACATCAGAGGTATTAGCCTATACGTGACGGGCTACCAGGTATTGACCAAAAAGGATGTCGATGAGCGAACTCATCCTGACACCCTACTGAGCCTGTCAGTGACAATATCCGTACAGTCCGGTCCGTTCGTCTATGAGCATCGCATGGCGGGCCTAGGGGGTTGGTAAAAGTCATACCCCCAAAGCTGTACAAGTCGTGTCGGAGTGTAGTCCAGAACACCCTGAGATACTACTGGAATGCCTACCAGTAAATCTCCTGCCTCGGCCGAGGGCTTTGTGTAATGGCTCTCCTAGACACAGCGCGACCTCACCCCTAATACCGGGAGAGACGAACCCCTGCAGATCCGCTCACTGCCTCCATGTGGCTCGGGACTGTACCCAACTAAAACCTGTTTGCACGTCTCCTTTGAGCGTGGTAGGGTAGTAATCAAAGCACAGTGGGAACTCACACGAGACAAATGACGATCTCAGGTTGATGAACTAACCTGTACATATGTCACCAGGGAACTGCTGTCTGACGTCAGGTATAAGACCAACTAGCATATTCCCGGCGAGTCCTGTCCGGTGTACTCATAACCCAATGAGCACCTGTATACATCTTAGGTGAACCAACTGACACCAGTGGCTTGTGAGACCGGCCACCGCCCCTCGTCGGGGTCTCGACTGTATACACTAGTCTACCCTGGAGTATCGATGCCCTGTCTTGAAACTCCCACGACTAGGGACCTTTTAAAGATGTGCTTATAGACCCCAGCTCCCACGTATATGATCGCCCTCATACTGCTGGTAGTCAAGCAAGAATCCTAGGGGCTCTATCAACGTGCAATAGTGATCAGTAAAATCACCTAAAGCAGTACACGATGATAAAGATAAACCAGATAGCATACTATCATCTTGAGTAAGACTGTCCTACCGGGATAGGTCCTCCATCAATCATTGCAATTACGTGCCTGTGATCCAATAATTGACTCTGAGGGCACTATCTCCAACAAAGAACTGGGTATTACCGAAAGTTTGGATTTTGAGCACTTGGGGCAACTCAAGAAAATTCTTGAGTTGCCAAATGAGGTATTTCCTTCACCGTTAGTGTAGTCATTCATTGCTTTAACTTCTATTTTAGTTTAGAAGTGTTTAAGTAAGGTTTAGTGATCTTGGAAAATTCCAAGATGAAGGTTAGGGTTTGATTTGAATTGTGATGGTGCAAGTGAATGTAACTAGTGACTACAACCCCTATAGTGTTAGTATTGTGACTAAAACCAGAGATTTAAACCCAAGGTTTGAACTTAGAAACCCCGATATCGGAAGTTTGTGGGAATTGTGATGATATTTAGAGATCTGCTACGACCCAGGGCACCTGAAAAATATTTAGCGAATACTGAGAGGTGTGCAGGAAACCTAGAAGCTATACCCAAAACCCGAGACCCTAACTCTTCACTATGGCCGCAAATTATCATGTTTTGGCCGCAAATTACGGCCTTGGTACGGTGGAATCGCATCGTGCTTGGTCCATGGCTCCATTTTAGGCAAATTAGACATACCTCATATGCAGAATTGGCTAATTTCACCTAGAACAAAATCTGGAAGTGTTTTCTCATGTTGCTGCTTTGGTTTTGCGACTATTTATGACTTGGATTTTAGTATTTGGGTTTTGACTCGGTGGTGTGACGTTTGCACGTCAATCTCGAGGGTTGTTTGGTTATTCTTGCATGCGTAGACCATAGGTTTTAACCTATGTGCGATTCGTGTGTCGTTTTGGTTTCCATACGCGATTCTGTTTATGATACTATGTGTTTGTATGTGTAGGCACCCTCATGTTGACTTCGGATAACAAGGAGGAGCAAGGCGACATTGACTTCGGCAAGCTTGGATCAAGGTGAGTATATATATATATCTACGGGGGAAGTCGGGTGGATGGCGTATAGCACCCCCGCAGTTTCGTAGTGTAGCATAAGAACATGTTATATAGATAAATATGTGTATTATGATACGTAGATGATTATCAAGATAGGTTTCAGGTGTTCATGGGTTAGTTTTAGTGTAATTGTAAGTTAGTGCTTATAGTGTAATTTCTTAGTCGCGAAACCCTAGGGTTAAGGTTTACACACACACATGCACACACGTGATATGGTTTTGGGCGTATACGTTTATAGGTATGTGTGTGTGTGTGCGCGCGTGTGGATGCGTTGGTATATATATATATATACATATACGTATACACGGGTGATGAGGATAGTATTTGATACTCGGATGAGAGTCGATATGATCGGGCGTGATGTCGTGAGATCAGTTTTGTGATTTGGGTCGTGTGATGAGACACGACATGATATTATAGCGGATCGTTGCGCGATGTGTTTTATTCACACGCGGTTATATATGTTTGATGGTATCGGAATGTACTAGACTTTAGATCAGTACCCTAGCTTATGATATTATGATAATGATACCAGATGAATAATGAGGTATATGTGATATTGACCAGTGCCCTGATTTTGGGATGCCGTACGATGTATTTTACCGTATGATGTATAAGTATGATGATTGATCCACACTCTTGACTCGAGGATGTCATATTATATATTTTATCGTACGTGACGCTATTGAGGCGGGATCACCGACTATTAGATATATCGACTCGGACTTAGATGGATTTCCTTACCCTTTCGATTAGTCTCTTAGCTTCGTCCTGTAGTTACTTGGTAGATGTTAGATTGGGCTCGAGTCATACTTATTTTCAAAACTAACGAATCGTGAGTATTTTAAAGACAGGCCGAGAGATACTACGAATTTTTCAAAGGATGCATCTTTTCTCAAAAGACCCTGTAGCCCTATTTTTCTAAAACCACGATTCGTGCGATTTTAGACACCAAAAACTGTATGACTCGTATATAGAAATGTATATTCTTTATTATTGCGTTACTATTCATTTTCCGTATATTCTTGCTGTTCACATCGCATTGCATGCTTAAATGTGTTCTCGTTAGTTATTATGAAACCCTATTGTCAGGACACCAGCACCATTACCGATGATGCGTATGCCCACGTACACTTATTTGCCGGCTCACACACATCATCATCGGTAATTTCCATGTCACGTACACTTTAGAGAATATTACTTCATTGACATCGCTTGCTAGCTGATAGTTCCGATATATCATTACTGTGCTAAATTAGATATTGCATCTTCATTTAGATACCCGTGCATGTATATGTATATTCATTGTTATGCAATATTATGGGGCTTTATGCCGGTATTTCACTGTTATTTACTTTGGAGTTGGGATTCGGATTTTCCATGAGATTTCTGGATTTGGAGAAACCACAAAGATTTATAAACTTATTTTCATTTCAAAAGATAGAAATTTGCGGTTTTCTCGTGATATGATATTTGTGATGTCCACCATAAGTTTTCTCGGTTCTACAGTGGTATCATACACCCGATTCGAAGTAGGGGGAGGGACCGTCTGCAGGTGCATGGTAGACCCGGTGCGGTACCCCGGGGCAAGAAGATCCTATAGAAAGGCGTTGAGCCCGGCAGGGGAGCATTACCGACCGATGATTGTATGGAAACTCGACGGATATCCGGAGGATACCGTTCGGAGTTATGAGAGAGATGGATATGGGCCGATCCTGATCATGTGCAGCCCGAGATATTGAGATTTGGTGATATGGGCCGGTCCGAATTGCCGGAGCCCGAAATATTGGATATTGGGATATATGTTTTGTGTCGATACTTGACACGGATTCCTTGACACGGATTCCATGTTGATTTCATTGATGATACATCGATTTTATAGAAAAATCTCACTAAATTAAGAAAACAGTTTTCTCATTCATGATATATTCTGTTTTCATTTTTAATGCATTCGTACATCATATATGTGATATGTTGCTACGACACGAGCACTTGGTATTCACTTATTTGAGATGATTATCCTTGCCATTATTAGATACTTCAGCTTATATTTATATTGAGGATATTATCGTATGACCTAGGATGGAGTCATACATGCGATTTCTGCTCGGTGATATTTTTTACTCACGAGTTGGCAACTCACCCCCGTTGTGCCACGGTTTCTTGCAGGTTTTTCCGTACAGGTTTCATTGCAGCTTGCTGGCACACTGCTTCCTTTCAGGTGGTTGTATTGGTAGGTGGGTTCACTCGCATCGTGACCACCATTGTACTTATTTATATTCAGTTGTATCTAGTAAACTCCATCAACCAGACTTCTATTATTGATAGACTTAGAAGACCAGTGTATATTCTTTCGACCTTAGAGTCACACGCTTGTATTATTATGATTTTTCTCTGGTTTTCTTGGGAATGTTGGTTTTCTTTGGAGTTTTGATCCTCCCCCTTCGGCGTTGTATATTATATTGTTTGCGTGGTTGTGTCCGCCAATTGGCGAAGAGCTAGCTCCCCCTTGGGGATGCCTTTATTCATTATGTATATTATATATGTTTGTACCCGTTTGGGGCCAGTATTTACAAAAAAGACTCTGCTGAATTTTTCGGGAAAATATGATGTTACTTTTAAATGTTTAATGCCACTTATTTCGTTAAACCACTTGCTTTAAAACAAGTTTTTCTTCACTTCTTCTTTAAAATGGTTTAGATTTCAGGGCTTTTGGCTTACTTGAATTAGGTGTGGTCCTATAGACTTCACATGATTCAAGTGCCAGTCACGTGTCATTTCGGGTCGTGATAATAACTAAGGTACCTGGTTCGCTAAGCTAAGTAGCTTCGAAGATGTAGAGTGTCTAATAGAGTATTTAATCTCAATATACCTAATGATTCACAACACATGTGAAGGTTTTAAGTCTTGAGGAAGAAGGAGATAAAAATGGAGAGAGAGTGAAACTACAAATGAGCTAAGGTCGTGGCCAAGTGAAGAATGGCTCATACAATACTCACATGAAGCATGGATTATTTTCCAATTGAAAATAACAACCATGCTTCAATAGTAAACACAAACTAATAAACAAATGCAATGAGCCATGCTTCACCCCATGCCACAAATATCTCCATTTTCCACCTCATTAATCTATTTCTAAAAATAGATAAATCCAAATAATGAGGTGTCCCCTTCTAGAAGTATGTCTTGTGAAATTACAAGAATGCTCTCACCGTATATACATACCCGTATTCGTATTCCAAAAAATACGAATACAATGAGATAATAATAATCCAATAATATAATACTAGGATCCGGCTTAAACCAAAGCCCACTAGTATTATCCGCCCGAAACGACATCCGTATAGCCAGTACACATATGTGATCGGAACCCTGCCGTAAAACCATATGGCCTCTACGTTGTTTCGTCCGAAGCAGGGAAACCCTCTGTGTGAAACACTAAAGACTCGACAGTACGCTGGTAGTGGGTTTAACTACAAGTCCATCAACGGCACTAGCTGTGCGTAACGGCTACCCAGGTATCTGTCGATAAGAAGGCCGATGAGCAAACTCATCTGAACTCCTACTGACCCTATCTGTGACAATCTCCGTACAGTCCGGTCTGTTCGTCTAAGAGTATTGCATATCGGGCCTAGGGGGTGGTAACCGTCAGACCCCTAATAGCGGTGTAGAGCCCAATACATCCTGAGAAACTACTGGTGTACCTACCAGTAAATCTCGCTTGCCTTGGACAGAGACTTTCTGTAATGGCTTTTCGAATACAGCGCGATATCAATCCCCAATACAGGGAGAGACGAATCCTATTAAACCACTATTGCCTCCCAGTGCTTCAGGACTGCACCCAACCACTACCTGTTTACATGACTCATTTGAGCCGTGGTAGGGTAGTGATCTAAATACAGTGGGAACACACTCGAGACGAATAGTGATGTCAAGTCTACGGACTAACCTGTACTCATGTCACCTGGGAACTGCTAAATGACAATAGGTATAATACTAACCAACAGTTTTCCCTTGAGTCCGTCCAATGTAACTCATAACCCAATGAGCACCTGTATACTATCTCTGGTATTGTATACCAATGGCTGCAGGACATGCCATCTCCCGAACTAGGATGAGAAGTGTATACACTGGTCTACTCTGGAATATCGATGCCATGTCTCGATAATCTTACGACTAGAGACCAGTATAAGGATGTGCTTATAGACTACCCATCCCCCGCTAGTGTGACTGTCATCACAACGCTCGTAGTCAAGCAAAGATCCTAAGGGCTCTATCAATATGTATTAGCGATATGCTAAAAGAAATATATACACATATTTAGATAGAATCAAACCAGGTAGTATACTACCATTTTAAGTAAGGCTGTTATTATATCTGTATATATCCCAAGCTTCCAAAATATAATATACAATCCAATACTATACAATAATGGCCTCTACGGCATATATCACTAACATAGGACTAGGCTAGCAATATACCCAATTTAAAAATCTCACACTTGCTACAAGATATCACAATTGTAAAAGTTTACACAAAAAGACTAAGCCAGTATAAGAAAGGTGTAAGTAAGACTACAAGTGTAAATAATAAGAATCAAGCAAGAACAATGAGCAAATAGAGTAAAAGAGATATTGCATGCAATTTCTAAGTAAATGAAATGATAAGGGAAAGAGAAATTACAAACGCAAACAACGAGGTTTTTTGTAACATTTCATAATTTTATTATATTTATTTTAGAATTTAAATAAAGATATAATGAGTTTTATTAAAATGATAACAATTATTGAATTGGGTTATCATAATTTGGTGTGTATATATATACCTGTAATGTTTTCAATAATAAAACTAATACCTTCTTTTCTACTTAATCTTTATTATGGCATGGTAAGGTTATGGTAAGTATATTTTAACATTAACATTTTTCTTTATTTTTTTATTTTTATTTTAAATGGATTTAGGGGGGGGAAGAGTCGCATGAGCTCACCATGCCTATCTCTACACTCTTTCTCTTTCTCTCATCTTCTTTCACCTCCAACTCATTTTCTCTCACACAAATCTTGGTTCACTCCCTCCCACTCTCTCTCAAATCCTAACCCTAAAAACTTAGCTCTTCTCCATCCAAGTCATCTCCTCCCTCAAGCTTCATCAACTTGAAGCCACTTCAAGACTTCAAGTAGAGTCACCTCAACTCCTTCAAGTAAAAGCCTTCATCAATTCTTCAAGTGGTATCCTATGGGTCTTAGATCTCCTTTGGCTCCATTTCAAGGTGACAATCCCTTATTTCAAGTATAGTTCTTAAAAGTTTTGCATGAAAAACTATACCTTTGCATAAAACTCACATTTTTACTTTATAAATCTTGCACAAATGGGTTTTTGAATGGTTAGTTGTAGTTGTAGTGTGTTTGTGCAAGTTTGCTTGTTGATTACAACTGGTTTTGGATTGTAGAGGGTAGTTTTTAGCAAAAGTTTTGGTTTTAAAGTGTTTTGGAAAATTCCAGTTTCAAACAGCCATTTTTTTCTTCAGACGTTTGAGACTTGAGCTTCAGACATCTGTGACTGCTCTGTTTTGTTTTATGGTTGTTTTCCAGATGTTTCAGACTTGAGCATTAGACGTCTACTGGGTATTATTTCATCTTGTGTGTCCAACATTTGAGCTCAGAGCCTTAGATGTCTGCACCTTTCTGTATATTTTTCTTCAGACATCTCCTTCTTCTTTGTCTCGATGAGACGTCTTCTTTAGACGTCTGAGCTTAGAGCTTCATACGTCTGATGCTTTTTTGGCCTAATTAACTTGAGTTTTGCACCATGTTTATTTTTCTTGGGTTTATATTGATATTAATGGAGTTTTCTTGCATGCTTATAATTATTATTGGTTATAGGATCGGGTGCAGGAGATCCCGAGGTGATGAGGAGAGGCGCAGCAGTCGTGAGATTCGACTGGCTAGTGCTACAGTTGGTGAGTAGATTTGTATTTACGAGTGGGAAATCGGGTGGATGGCGTATAGCACCCACGTATATTGAAACTTGTCCGTTAATTAGTAAATTTGATGAGTTTCATTTAGTACGCTTATCGTGAATATGCTCATTTTACCAGTACTATATTTCTTTTCCTTTACTATACTTTCGCGAACACAATTGTTGGGACACTTGTACAATTACTAATGATTGTTATGCAGTACCAACACAAACTCACATGCTACATGTACACATCATTAGCAACTGCTATGACACGTATACACAAGAACACTTGTGCGTTTGCTAGTAATTGTCATGTGACACAATCACAAACTTGCATGCTAACACATACATATTACTAGTAATTGCTATACCACATATAGAACTTGCCATTCTTTGCATATTATAGTGTGATCAATGTTACATTGTGTACGTGACTAGAGGTCCATACCAATCGTTGTGCGTATACACGACTAGATGTCCGTACCGATCGTTGAGAGAGTGCATCAATGAGATGTCCGCACCAGTCGATGTATGCGTACATGACTAGATGTCCGTACTATTTGAAATGTGTGTTGTGTACGTAGACTAGATGTCCGTACTAATTGCTATGTGTGTACGTAGATTAATGGTCCATAATATTTAAACTGTGTTTTTGTGTACGTAGACTAGATGTCCGTACTGACTATTATTAAGCGCATTATATTATTTATCGTAACCTTTGGAATTATTGAAAAGGAATTTATGATTTGATTTAATAGGATATTTGGTTGTCATCGTATGAGGTGAGATTCCGTACAGGATGAAGTGGTGATGGTTAGTCGAATATGGCCTGTTATTATTGACTCGTTGAGTCTCATTATTTATCCCGATTGGAAGATTATGAAAATACGAAGATTTTACTCAATACTAAAAATAACGATTCATTTCATGTTTTAAAAATGCAAAGGATGTGTTGCTTAGATTTCAAAAAGATATTATTTTTAAAACATCACAGCCTCTTTATTTCCAAATAAAGTTTCGTTCGAATTTAAAATATAACTAAATTATTTAGAAGTATTTATCCATTTACAATACTCGTTCACGCTATGCTTACTTTGAAGGGTTTCAGGCGCAAGGGCCTTAACATTTGCAACCACAGCGGAAAATAAAATCATAATTTTACTAATAACTTAGCACCGAACATCCTACATGCATTCAACATTCACATAGAATTGTAAAAACACATAGAACTTGAACTAAAATTTCATAGGAACTATAACCTTTGTAGCATTTTCTAGTGCTCCACATTTGTGTTGGACTCCTTATAGGCTCCATGGATGAAGTGAGATCAAGCCTGCAACTAATCTTCATGGTCAAAGATAATTCACTTGAGGGTTTCTCCACTTGAGCTCCATATTTCAACAATTGAAGCAAACTCCAATTTCATTCTAGCTAGGAAATAGATTAGTGAATTGTAATGTATTTATTCTAATTTAATTTCCTCTTTCTGTTCTCTTTAGTGGTGAGTAGAGAGCTTTTGAAATTGGAGGAAGAAGAAGAGAATCTTATAGAAAAAGAAATGCTCACTCTTAAAATCTATTTTCTTTTCCTTTTAAAAAATAAAGCATACAAATGAAGATATCTCCACCATTCAATTTCCATGTGTGAAGCTCTCATCTCTCCTACACATGTCACCATATGAGAGTGGACTTAAGTTGTGCTCATCTCATGGCACAACTTAAACTAAAGAGAACTAAGATTAATTAAGTAAACATAACTAATCAATTTGCATTTTCAAATAAAATGCAAACATAAAGAGATTAAATTAGAATTATATAATACTAGTAATATATATATATATATATATATATATATATGTGTGTGTGTGTGTGTGTGTGTGTGTGTGTGTGTGTGTTGGATATATGTATGCCCTAGAGGCCATTATATGATAGCGGATGTATCTGTACATGTATATATATATTCAGTATGCATTCTTGCTCGACATGATAGTATGCTATCTGGTTCTTCTTTATCTGACATGTTGATTTGATCATGCTTTTATTCATTCATACATGCTG
This sequence comes from Agapanthus africanus, assembly GCA_030015575.1. Classification (NCBI taxonomy): domain Eukaryota; kingdom Viridiplantae; phylum Streptophyta; class Magnoliopsida; order Asparagales; family Amaryllidaceae; genus Agapanthus; species Agapanthus africanus. The sequence continues at coordinate 699,620,166 of CM057338.1, forward strand.
ATAAAGCCCTGAGGATATCGGCTTGACTACTTTGATTATGATGGAGATCATACTAGTGGGACATCTGTAGTCCATAAGCATATCCTGGAATGTCCCTAGTCGTAGGTATATCGAGACGGGGCATTCATATACCAGAGTAGACTAGCGTATATGATACTAGACCTATACGATGGGCGATGAATGTTCCTACATTCATCGATGTTTGACATCAAGATCATATACGGGTGCTCAGTGGTGACTGGGTACACTGGACGGACTCGCCGAGAACTCCTATATGGAATTGTATCTATCGTCGGATAGCAGTTCTCAGGTGACACTGGTACAGGTTAGTCTGTAGACCCGAGATCGTCATAGAGTCTTGTGTGTTCTCCCACTGTACTTTGATTGCCACCCTACCATGGCTCTACTGAGTCGTGCAAATAGGTGGCCGTTGGGTACAGTTCCGAGACACACGAAGGCAATGAGCGATAGGAGGGGTTTCGTCTCTCCCGGTATTGGGAGTTGATGCTGTGCTGTGCCCGACTGGTTATATCAGTAAGTCCCTGGCCAGGGCTGCTGAGATTTGCTGATAAGTGTTATCAGTAGTTTCTCGATCTGTTATAGACCATTCACCGGCACGACTTATTGAGTTATTGGGGTCGACGTGACCATCCCTAGGCTCGATATGCAGCATATCTGATGAAGAGACCGGACTGTACGGTAGTGTTGCCGGTTGGCTCGACGGGAGTTATAGCAGGTTCGCTTGTTTTCTTCTGATCGCTCAATACCCGGGTGGCCGTTACGTTTAGCTGACCGCTTGCGGCTTGGGGGTGCTTGATATGATCATCACCCACTACCGGCGTATTGACGAGTCTTAGAATCCCACAACGGAGTTACCTAGTCCCGGCGAAACGTTGTGGTGCGCGTATGCGATATGCGCATGGACCCGATTAAAATGCGCGTATAGGATACCGTATATTGATCGGGCGGCTTGCTTTTGGTGGGGTCATATGTGATATGGCCAAATTGATAAATCAAGTGTTGATTTATCATTTAACCATTAGTTTTCTCACTTGAAACCTTTTCTTGTTCATGATGGATGTATGCATGCATGTATGCTATCTTTCTTTTAGTTTCATGCACATATGGATGTGCATACACACATACATACATGCATCATCCTTCATGATTGCTTATACATGGAATACAATGGCAATATAAGACTCACACCATGGTTGAATATATGGATTATTATTTGATTTATTGTTAAAACAAAAGATATAAAGGAAAGGATAATTCTTGACTTGTTTCTACACTCTTCTTTAACCTAACCATCCTCACCTACCCTTAACCATGGATTAATCTTTCCTTCTTTGTTTTAAACTCTAATTAAATAATAACTCAAACATTTGACCATGGTTTGAGATGAGAAGAAATAAATATATAAGGATATATTCTCATTTCTTTTCAAGGGTTATCTTTTTACTCTTGTTAAAAGAAAGCCATCATCTTCTTCCTCCTTCACCATTTTCTCTCTAGCCTTTTGTAGTGAGCAATATACTCATCAAGATTAGTTTTTGAAGTGAGAAAAGCCACCACAACATCATTCTACACAAGTTTAGCCAACTTGTTTAGAGTGTTATCTTCTTTTCTTCTCTTGAAAAGTCAAGTTGATAGCTTGGACGAAGGAGCTTCGGGTGGATCGTCGTGGACACAAGAAGACTTCAAGAGGACCTTCCTCCAACACCCAAGAGGCCAAAGAGTCTAGCGAAGGGAGCTACAAAGGTTGTAGTCTTGAAACCCTAGTCTTTTTGCCTTTAACATTTGGAAACCCTAATTTTCTAGGATAAGATCCTTTGTATGCTTGCTTAGCACCATAAAAACTTGAACTTTGTGACATGTGATGCTTCCAAACTCTACATAGGGTGCTAGGTAAACCTTTTAGTGTGTGTGTGTGTGTGTGTGTGTGTGTGTTATAAATCAACACTTGATTTAATATATCGGCTTTCACAAAGTCGACTGGTATTAATTAAACGCCCGATTAAAATTAGGGTTTCAAATACGCTATTTTAATTAAACTCCCGCGAGTATCATTTACCGCCACTACAATAATTTCGTCCAAGCTTCGAAAACCTCGGTGTGGGACTCTAATGACTTGACAATACATTGGCAGTAGGTCTAGATCAAATCTGATTGATCTGAAACAATTTCAGATCAATCCCCTCATGGGTTCGACCGACAAACCGTCAGCGGAACTAGCTGCACGTACGTATCAGATACCTAGGTATTGAATGAAAAGAAGATCAACAAGCAAGCCTGTCCAAACCCCTAATGATCCTATCGGTGACAATCTCCATACATTTCGGTCTCTTCGTCTAAGATATCGTATATCGGGTCTAGAGGGTGGAAACCGTCAGACCCCTAATAACCCGATAAGTCGTGCTGACTGATGACTCATAACACTTAGAGATACAATTGATAACACTTATCAGTTTATCTCACTTGATGTGGCTACAGATTCCTGGTTATAGTCATGTCTTGCACAGCGTTACATTTACTCCCTATACCAAGAGAGACGAATCCCTTCCGATCGCTCACTGTCTCCATGTAGTTCGGGACTGCACCCAACTAAAACCTGTTTGCACGACTCAGTAGAGCCGTGGTAGGGTAGTAATCTAAGTACAATAGGAACCACACAAGACAATATGACGATCTCAGGTCTACAGACTACTCTGTACTCATGTCACCAGAGAACTGCTATCTGACATTGGTATAATACCACTCAGGAGTTCTCAGGTGAGTCCGTCCAGTATACTCATCTAATGAGCACCTGTATACAATCCTTAGTGTCAAACACCAATATCTATGGAATCAGCTATCGCCTTTCAACCGGGTCAGGAAATGTACACACTAGTCTAAACCGGAGTACCGATGCCCAGTCTCGATGCTCCTACAACTAGAGACATTTAAGGATGTGCTTATCGACTACACATGCTCCACTAGTATGATCTCCATCATCGTCGTGGTAGTCAAGCAAAATCCTAAGGGGTTTATCTCATGTCAAAATGATATGTGATAACAAATAAAACATATACACATGACAAATAATGACAAACCAGATAGCATACTATCATCTCGAGTAAGACTGTTCTTCGTATAAGTCCTCCTTCAATTACGTAATAGCCATCTTGCAATTACAATAATTGCCTTGAGGGCATTATATCCAACAATCTCCTACTTGCACTTAAGGCTAATTATTGCGGTATCGCATACTTGTAAGTCGATGTCGCACACCCCACACAATTGTGGGGAGGCAGAATTTACAAAAAGCGATTTTCATACTTTGCAACACCGAGTTTAACTCCAGGATCTTTACAGAAACCTTAACTGGCTATACTACTTAGAGGTTTTTAACTACTATGATAGTGTTATACCTCCTTGATTCTAGTCCTTCGGGTCTTCTCCTCCTCCTTAGCTTGAGCTCCTCAAAGATCCGGATAGCGCTTGATTATCGGCCCCCTCGTGTCGAAGATGATCCACCCGAGAGTCTATGCTTCAAGCTCCAATCTCTAAACTGAGGTAACTAAGGTACCTAGTTCGCTAATTTAGGTAGCTTAGAAGATGTAGAGTGTTTATTGGAGTATTTAATCTCAAGAAACCTAATGGTTCACAACTCATGTGAGGGATTTAGGTCTTGAGGAAGAAGGAGAGAAAAATGGAGAGAGAAAGTAAAAACACAAATGAGCTAAGGTCTTGGCAAGTGAAGGATGGCCCATTCCCTTACCCTCATCAAGCATGCAATATTTTCCAATTGAAAATATCAACCATGCTTGAATAGTGAGTCCAAACAAATAAACAAATGAAAACAAGCCATGCTTCACCATGCTACCAATATCTCAATTTTCCACCTCATTAATCTATTTAGATAAACCAAATAATGAGGTGTCCCCTTCTAGAAGCATCTCTTGTGAAATTACAAGAATACCCTCACTGTATATACATACCCGTATTCGTATTTCAAAAAATACGAATACAATAAGATAATAATAATCCAATAATATAATACTAGAATCCGGCTTAAACCAAATCCCACTAGTATTATTCATCCGAACAACATCCGTGCAGCCAGTACACGTACATGATCGGTACCCTGCCTTAAAACCATACAGCCTCTACATCGTATCTCCCGAAGCAGTGAAACCCTCTGTGTGGGACACTAAAGACTCGACAGTACGCCGACAGTGGGTTTAACCACAAGTCCGTCAGCGGCACTAGCTGTGCGTAACGGCTACCCAGGTATCTGTCGATAAGAAGACTGATGAGCAAACTCATCCGAACACTTACTGAGCCTATTTGTGACAATCTCCGTACAGTCCGGTCTGTTCGTTTAAGAGTATCGATATCGGACCTAGGGTGGTAACCGTCAGACCCTTAATAGCGCAATAAGTTATGTCGGTGTAGAGCCTAATACACCCTGAGAAACTACTGATGTACCTACCAGTAAATCTAGCATGCCCTGGCCAGGGACTTTGTGTAATGGCTTTACAAACACAGCGTGATATCAACCCCCAATACGGGGAGTGATGAATCCTATCTAACTACTACTGCCTCCAAGTGCTTCTGGACTGCACCCAACTAGTACCTGTTTGCATGACTCCTTTGAGCCATGGTAGGGTAGTAATCTAAGTACAGTGGGAACACACTCGAGACGAATAGTGATGTCAAGTCAATGGACTAACCTATACTCATGCCACCTGGAAACTGCTAACTGACGATAGGTATAATACCAACCAGCAGTTCCCATCGAGTCCGTCCAGTGTAACTCATAACCCAATGAGCACCTGTATACTATCTCCGGTACGACATACCAATGGCTGTGGGACAGGCCATCTCCTCTGCTGGGATGAGAAGCGTATACACCGGTCTACTCTGGAGTATCGATGCCCTGTCTCGATAATCCTACGACTAGGGACCAGTATAAGGATGTGCTTATAGACTACCCAGCCCCCACTAGCGTGACTTGTTGGAGATAGTGCCCTCAGAGTCAATTATTGGATCACAGGCACGTGATTGTAATGATTGGGAGAGGACCTATACCGTTAGAACAGTCTTACTCAAGATGATAGTATGCTATCTGGTTTATCTTTATCATCGTGTACTGTTTCATATGACCTTACAGGTCACTATTTCACGTTGATAGAGCCTTTAGGATTCTTGCTTGACGGCCAGCAGTATGATGGAGAACATATACGTGGGAGCTGGGTCTATAAGCACATCCTTAAAAGGTCCCTAGTCGTGGGAGTTTTCGAGATAGGGCATCGATACTCCAGAGTAGATTAGTATATACAGTCGAGACCCCGACGAGGGGCGGTGGCCGGTCTCACAAGCCACTGGTGTCAGTTGGTTCACCTAAGATGTATACAGGTGCTCATTGGGTTATGAGTACACCGGACAGGACTCGCCGGGAACATGCTAGTTGGTCTTATACCAGACGTCAGATAGCAGTTCCCTAGTGACATGTGTACAGGTTAGTTCATCGACCTGAGATCATCATTTGTCTCGTGTGAGTTCCCACTGTACTTTGATTACTACCCTACCACGGCTCAAAGGAGTCGTGCAAACAGATTTTAGTTGGGTACAGTCCTGAGCCACATGGAGGCAGTGAGCGGATCTGCAGGGGTTCGTCTCTTCTGGTATTGGGGGTGAGGTCACGCTGTGTCTAGGAGAGCCATTACACGAGGTCCTTGGCCAAGGCAGGAGATTTACTGGTAGGTATTCCAGTAGTAACTCAGGGTGTTCTGGGCTACACTCTGACACAACTTGTACCGCTTTTGGGGGTCTGACTTTTACCAACCCCCTAGGCCCGCCATGCGATGCTCATAGACGAACGGACCGGACTGTACGGATATTGTCACTGAAAGGCTCAGTAGGGTGTCAGGATGAGTTCGCTCATCGACGTCCCTTTTGGTTAATACCTGGTAGCCCGTTACGTATGGCTAATACCTCTGACGTGCTAGTGGTTAAATCCACAACCAAAGTATTGACGAGTCTTTAGAGTCCCCCACAGACCGTTTCTCAAGTTTCGGGCGAAACGCTGTAGAGGCCGTATGGATATATGGCAGGGTTCGATCATATACGTGCGGTATTGCACGCATCATGATCGGACGGAAAATATTAGCGGGCTTTGGTTTAAGCCGGATCCTAGTATTGTACAGTGTAGATTTTGTCTCTTTGCATTTGTATTCGGTCGGAATACAAATGCGGGTATGTATATACAGTCGCGGGGTTTTCCTGTAATTTATTACGGGATCAGTTTTCTGAAGTTGCCAGTTTGCATTCCGTTTCAGCCAGTTTTTCTTTCTTCCATACTTGGCTGAATTTTCCTTGGAGGGGCTAATTTGCAAATGTGCAAATTAGTAATGTGGAGGGGGTCATTTGTGAAATGGAGGCATCATGATGGTTATAGCATCATTAGATTCTTTTTGCATCACTTGGCTTTGCATTAAATGTGAAAGGATTTGGATAGGATTTGTGGTGTGACATTTTCTTCTCTTGATCATTAAACCTTTTTCCTTGTGCTCACCACCTCTTGATATGCTCACCTCCCTCCTCCCATTTTAGAGGCCGGCCACACACAGAGAAGGAGAGAGAGGATTCATTTTTATGAGTGGGAGAAATTTTGTATCTCATTTTTCATTCATGCAAAAAGACTAGCTCCATTTCATTGCTCATTTCATCTCCTCAATCCAAATGGCAACTTCACAACCCCATGAGACAAACTATTCTACACTAGCCTACAGCATTTCTTGGACACGTCGACTCGCCAACTTCGTGCCCGAGTTGCCTCGGTCCAGAGGTGGGAGCCCGTAAAAGAACCCGGCGATGTGGTGCCCTTTACGACGAGGAGATGAAGACCGGAGATTCCGCGAAGAGATCGGGATGGAGGCCGAAGACCGAAGGACAAGGATCGCTCGGTATAACCTTCTACCCATTCTCTAGTTTGCTAGCATTAAGTTAATGGCCCGATCCGGGTTTATAGTGCGCGGTGGCGCCGGTTTTAAAGTTTAAAGAAAAGTTTCATTTCCGCATTTTGGCCTCGGAATGACGGCCGGGGCGCTGCCGTGCACTTACACTGGTATCAGAGCCACGCCATTAACCTAGTCTAGCTTGCTCTAACATGTTTACAAGTTCGATCGATCGGATTTTCCAAAAACCGTATTTTCAAGTCCAGTCTCTGTCGAATTTTTCCAGTGCTCTAAAAATTATTTGGTATATTGGAAAAATACGAGCAGGGTTTTTAAAGAATTCTGTGAAAATTTGGTCGGCTGATATTACTGTAGAGCGGCGGATCCGCGGCCAAAACCACGTTTTGGCTGCGGATCCGCGGGCGTACTGTAGCCTCACTGCACCAAATTTTTATAGTGGGCTTCTGACATGGAAATAGGGTTTTTGGTATGTTCTGTTTGGGCCCAGATTTTCTTTGAGTGCTACAGTTGTGCTTGGGGCCCACTTCGGGAAATTTAGTCGATCGAAAATTTTAAACATGTTAGTTCACAGTATTTACATTATATCTGCGACCGTGAATGCCATTTGATCGGTAAATCCTGTCTAACTGCTATAGCCCTTTTAGACGGATTTGCGAACGTGACATTCACGTTGATGTTCTGTGTTGTGCTATGATGTTGCGGATTTATCGTGGTGGATAGCCTGGATGCAATGTTAGTACAGTCTGGTTATTTATGTACATTTGATATTGCTGGGCGAGCGTCCGACATGTGGACTGCCGTCACTGCCTGTTTGTATATTATTCTTTTGGGGTACGACCGGGCTGAGGTCGATGTACCCGTTGTATGTATATTTTTACTTTCTGTACTAGGATTACCCCGCGGAGGGGTGCACGGGTAGCCGGGTTCTAGAGGGCAACGGGCCCGCATCTCATAGCTTTGAGACGGAGGGGGCTTCACTCTAGAATTGGCGGGCTATTCGCCGCACTCATAGGGGGTACAGGTTGACCCAATGAGGGGTGCTCAAGTTACCGGATTCGTGAAATGCTAGGTGGTCCATTCACGTTGTTGAAGGGGGCTGCCTCGCTTCAGGTTTTGGCGGGTAACTTGCCGCGCCCGTAGGGGTCTAGGATTTCATTGCGCAGGCTATCCACACGACCAGGGAAACACCGGGTTTCAGTAGCGGCTCTATGAAACCCGGGGATCCCAGATATCTGTATTGTTCTGTGATGCATATTACATTTCTGTGATGTTGCATTTTATCACGCCTTGAGCGAATATTATATATTGATACATATACTAGTAAATGTTGTATATGTTTTGCATCCGCGCTAGTCCAGTCCCTTCTCTGTCGTTAGTTAAGTAACCTAACGGGTGATGACGGGACCCAGTGGCGAATGCGGATGGTATATACGTACATCATTATTTTCATTCTTTATTGGTGTGATCAATTGATGGGACTGCGTTGATTCGGATCAATGCAAGCTAAACAAACCTATTCTGATGTTGTTGGAACATTTTTCAAAAAAGCTGTTATTGCAAGGACGTTCTCTTTTGTTTTGCACAGTGGTATTCGGTTATGAATATCCAGCACCTCAGTCGACGAGGCAAGGGCCGAGATCCCTTCACCGGGAGTGACCCCTTGGACAGAAGTTTGCGTCAGGGCGATAACTTCACTATAGTCGATTACTTTTGCTTTGCATCGTGGTATTCAGTTGGAATATCCTGCACCTCATCCTACGGGGAAAGAGCCGAGATCCCTTCACCGGGAGTGACCTCTTTAGCAAAGGTTTTCATCACTATATTTTTATAAAAAGCTATCCAGTTCCTTCAACGATATCAAGTTCATTACGTTAAATATTTTTCGCCAAAAACCATTTGTAGCCCTCCGTCATTTCATATGGATAGTCAATAGTATTCAAGCTGTGTTTGTTGGCCAACGTCAAGGCACAGTGATTGGTAGCTATTGGATATTCATATGCAGCATAGATAGATGCGTTGGTCTGGGATAGTCGTACTGCCTTGTTGGCCAAAGTCAAGGGTAGGTACGGGTGGGTTCAAATTAACCTGGAGAATGACGGGTAGAACTTGACATGTGACTTATGATTTGTTGGCCAAAGTCAAGGTCATAAGAGCATGGGGCTAAAATCACATCGGGAGTTTCTAAAGAAACTGAAACTTGCCAGATATGCGCATACCTTCTGGAGTGTGATAACGTGAGTGGATTCCATCACATTATCATGCGATGATAGTCGGATCCCGATTCCCACTGATGAGTTGGTTTACTCCTCGGGTGATCCCGACTAATTCTTCTTTTAGGTTTGGAGGAGAATTTGACGTTACAGTGGGAGGTTTCCTGATTAGATAAAGTGATAACCATTCTGATCTTGGTTAGAGTGCACGCTGAGTGTTTCTTTTCTCTCTCTCTTTGGCAGCGACCATGGCCCGACCCTATACTATGACTCAGTGACCAAAATTAACCGAACCTTCTTAAACACTGGCTTTTGGATTGTCAGAGTTGCAAACCTCTTTGCCACTCCTACTTTTACCCTTTTCTCCAGAACACCCCGTATTACAACGAACGTCCACTTCCATTGGATAAAACCATCGTATGGTTATATACGAACTCGAAGGAATTTATTCGAGGATGGTTTCTGGTTCTGGAGAAAACGAATAGGACTATTCAGTTGTCTTTTCCTTTTACCTTCTCTCAGGTTGCGAGTGCTCCTTGGATTAGGGCAGTACACCCATTACGCAAATTGGATAGTCTTCTTCCAAACCATAGGCAGGTGCCGACCGGTAGGGAATGAAGAAAACCAATTAGCCTAACGATGGTGTACAGAAGGTATTAAGTAAAGACAAATAAAGGGATTAGTAAGAGGGCAAAGTAAATTGCGACTGCTATTCACAACCAAACCAAGTATTTCATTACCACTCCCACTTCACCTTTGTATTTCTCCAGAACACTCCGTATCACTACGAAGATCCACAGTTTATTGGATACTCCATCGTATGGTTATATACGAACTCGAAAGGAACTTGTTTCAGTTTGGGGATGGATTCTGGTTCAGGAGAAATAAGAATAAGGTTTATTCGGTTATCTTTTATCTTCACCTTCTCTCGCATTGCGAGTGTTCCTAGGATTAGGACAGTACACCCATTATGCTTATTGGATAGTCTTCTTCCAAACCATAGGCTGGTGCCGAAAGGTAGGGAAGGAAGAAAACCATTTAGCCTAAGAGGGTGTACAGAAGGTGAACGACTAAAGACATATGAAGGGATTTGGAGAGATGGCAAAAGAAATATACGGTTATAGTTGTGAATCCGATAATGGAAGAGGCATTACTAGGAATACCCGGATACCCCTTCGAAATATATTCATGTTTCAGTTTCACTGTGTACTGTTAAAAGAAAACTGATTTCCCAATTAGTCCTTGCTCCAGGGTATGTATTTACCAGGTCTGATTCTCACATCTATATGGTTTTACAGATGATGAGTGGGAGTAAGTTATTGGGAATTAGGTGATCATCCTCATTATATCGGAATTCGTTGTAATTGGTGATATTTGAGGAAATCACCTGGGTTGTTTGCCGGACGGCGAATATTTGGTTTTGAATATCCGTTCTAATGCACCAATTTCAAATTGATATATCTGTACGTCTATTTTTATATAGAGTGAGATATACTTTTTTGAAATTATGTCTATGACATTTACCTATATCAGTGGATGGTTAGGTAAGGAGCATTAAACAGCGGTGTAATTCTTCTTAACCATAAGTACAGTTTTCAACCTACGACACACAGGGAATGAGTCATTAGACTCAAGGGACTTATACAGAGTATTGTATGTTGTCCAGTGTCCATTAGGACAGAGGGGTTGGTACTCGTACTAGATTCTGTTTACTTGTGACTTCTCTGGGTCTTAGACATGTGTTTCGTAGAAACACAAGGTCCAAGTTTTGAGAAGTTATAGGTATAAGAATAGAGTAGAGAACCGGGTGTTGCAAGTATCGGGATTCTTTAAGGTGATCGAAGATGTAGATACTTGTGTATGGTGTTCAGTTGATAGTAATGATTGAGAGAACTTGCTTCTCTTTCAGGTTACTCATAATTGGAAGCACTCCTAAGTTGAGTAATGCTGATCGGCCTCTTTCCATTTAGTTGACATGCACCGGAGATAGCTGCATGATTTGAATCTGGTTCAATTAAATCAGTGCTTCTGTTTCTGTATTGGATATAGAACAGTTCATATCTTAACGATGTTAAGGTACGGGGAGTTGTCCGGCTTATGCTTAAAACCAGACTCTGGATAACTCAAGGCACGTTTCTGTAATGGCTGTTTGTGGGTTGACCCGGGCTATGACGAGGGTTGACTTTCTACCATCTGGAAGATCAATAGTGATATTGTTCTTGACTCGCCACAGTTTTAATAGAAATGGATTTTTTCAGAAAACAGTAGTGGGAGTATGGTAGAACTGGAAGTGATTCCAGAACCGCAAACGATTACTGAAAATTTGATAAGAACCTAAAGATTCAATCTGGTTTGACATTCCATTGGCCACTCCGCAGATATGGTGGGTAACCTCAGGCACCCAAGAGGTACTCCGGTAGACTCAAGGACGGTGGCAGGGAGGTTCTTGTTTACCCAGACTTGCCATTGCTGTTGTTCCAGACTATGAGACCCGGCAGGAGGATGAGTATAGAGTCGTTCTGAACTAGCTTTAGAAGTGCACGTCTATATGACTCTGCCAGAGGGTTGTCGTAGTCAGTGGGAGCAGCGGAAGCATAGTGGACAAGTAGCTTATGTGTATTTATAGACTAAAGCAGATATAGCGGAGATAGATCATCTATTTCTGATGTGACAGTCATAGGTTTAACTTCATCAGAATAGGGGATGGATCTGTTAAGAAGGTAGTAGGGTGTGATGTCCTGGTATTTAGATAACATACACAGAGTAGGAAGTGGAATTCCTATACTACGGTCGGTTATACTTTGGTTGTCACACAGTAGTTTCTCCACATAGGACTTAGATAATATATCAGACATTCCGGTTACTAGATTTATGTTTTTAAATCTAGATTTGGGTAGTTTCCCAATCTGGGTACTTAGACAACATTCTAAAGGTGTTTTAGAATGGACGACTCCTGGCACGGTAGTATACCTGCAGGTGATGGAGTCACCCTCTCTAAAAGTGTCTTACAGACTAATGGGGAGAGGGATGTGCATGATTGGCAGATCACTTTCTTAGGCAATTGAGTCTATCATGAGATGCCAAGTACCACACCAGATGTTGTTTTTGCAGTAGATACAATAAGTTGATATTGATCCTATCCTGGAGAAACATTCGGAAGCAGTTTTAGAACATAAGTGGATGTTCTAGGGATATGATAACATCAGCCTCATTCAGGAGACGGTTATCATTCCAGGCTTCCAAGGTGACCTAGATGACAGAGTGACTGTCAGAGTTATAGTTTTCCCTCTGACGAGGGGCAGTATTTTGGACAGGTGGTCCAGGTGGATACTAAGGGAGGCATGGCGCAGGATACTGATTAGTTTCAGTTAACGATACAGTCTAAAGGTTTGGATTTAGAGTTCATTTATGAACTAGGTCCCATCAGATATCCAGACATATTCTAAGACAGGTATTGCTCATTTCGGGAGATGGCTTTCTCCGCGAACTTGAGATAAAGAGAGACATAGCAAGAAACATTAGAGCGGATCCACTCACAGAGGCTATTCCTCGAACGCATTAGTTTCGCAAGCGGGTTTTGTGAGATTGATTAGTAGAGGAGTTGGGTGTTCGGTATCACACGGGCTGTGAGTATGCGACATCGCAATAATTAGCCTTGAGTGCAAGTGGGAGATTGTTGGAGATAGTGCCCTCAGAGTCAATTATTGGATCACAGGCACGTGATTGCAATGATTGAGAGAGGACCTATACCGTTAGAACAGTCTTACTCAAGATGATAGTATGCTATCTGGTTTATCTTTATCATCGTTTACTGTTTCAGGTGACCTTACAGGTCACTATTGTACGTTGATAGAGCCCTTAGGATTCTTGCTTGATGGCCAGCAATATGATGGCGATCATATACGTGGGAGTTGGGGTCTATAAGCACATCCTTAAAAGGTCCCTAGTCGTGGGAGTTTTCGAGACAGGGCATTGATACTCCAGAGTAGACTAGTGTATACAGTCGAGACCCCGACGAGGGGCGATGGCCGGTCTCAAAAGCCACTGGTGTCAGTTGGTTCACCTAAGATGTATACAGGTGCTCATTGGGTTATGAGTACACTGGACAGGACTCGCCGGGAACATGCTAGTTGGTCTTATACCAGACGTCAGATAGCAGTTCCCTGGTGACATGTGTACAGGTTAGTTCATTGACCTGAGATCGTCATTTGTCTCGTATGAGTTCCCACTGTACTTTGATTACTACCCTACCACGGCTCAAAGGAGTCATGCAAACAGGTTTTAGTTGGGTACAGTCCTGAGCCACATGGAGGCAGTGAGCGGATCTGCAGGGGTTTGTCTCTCCCGGTATTGAGGGTGAGGTCACGCTGTGTCTAGGAGAGCCATTACACGAAGTCCTTGGCCAAGGTAGGAGATTTACTGGTAGGTATTCCAGTAGTATCTCAGGGTGTTCTGGGCTATACTCCGACACGACTTGTACCACTTTTGGGGGTCTGACTTTTACCAACCCCTAGGCCCGCCATGCGATGCTCATATACGAACGGACCGGACTGTACGGATATTGTCACTGACAGGCTCAGTAGGGTGTCAGGATGAGTTTGCTCATCGACGTCCTTTTTGGTCAATACCTGGTAGCCCGTTACGTATGGCTAATACCTCTGACGTGCTAGTAGTTAAATCCACAACCAAAGTATTGACGAGTCTTTAGAGTCCCCCACAGACCGTTTCTCAAGTTTCGGGCGAAACGCTGTAGAGGCCGTATGGATATATGGCAGGGTTCGATCATATACGTGCGGTATTGCACGCATCATGATCGGACGGATAATACTAGCGGGCTTTGGTTTAAGCCGGATCCTAGTATTGTACAGTGTTGATTTTGTCTCTTTGCATTTGTATTCGGTCGGAATACAAATGCGGGTATGTATATACAGTCGCGGGGTTTTCCTGTAATTTATTACGGGATCAGTTTTCTGAAGTTGCCAGTTTGCATTCCGTTTCAGCCAGTTTTTCTTTCTTCCATACTTGGCTGAATTTTCCTTGGAGGGGCTAATTTGCAAATGTGCAAATTAGTAATGTGGAGGGGGTCATTTGTGAAATGGAGGCATCATGATGGTTATAGCATCATTAGATTCTTTTGCATCACTTGGCTTTGCATTAAATGTGAAAGGATTTGGATAGGATTTGTGGTGTGACATTTTCTTCTCTTGATCATTAAACCTTTTTCCTTGTGCTCACCACCTCTTGATATGCTCACCTCCCTCCTCCCATTTTAGAGGCCGGCCACACACAGAGAAGGAGAGAGAGGATTCATTTTTATGAGTGGGAGAAATTTTGTATCTCATTTTTCATTCATGCAAAAAGACTAGCTCCATTTCATTGCTCATTTCATCTCTTCAATCCAAATGGCAACTTCACAACCCCATGAGACAAACTATTCTACACTAGCCTACATCATTTCTTGGACACGTCGACTCGCCAACTTCGTGCCCGAGTTGCCTCGATCCAGAGGTGGGAGCCCGTAAAAGAACCCGGCGATGTGGTGCCCTTTACAACGAGGAGATGAAGACCGAAGATTCCGCGAGGAGATCAGGATGGAGGCCGAAGACCGAAGGACACGGATCGGTCGGTATAACCTTCTACCCATTCTCTAGTTTGCTAGCATTAAGTTAATGGCCCGATCCGGGTTTATAGTGCGCGGTGGCGCCGGTTTTAAAGTTTAAAAAAAAGTTTCGTTTCCGCATTTTGGCCTCGGAATGACGGCCGGGGCGCTGCCGTGCACTTACATGACTGCCATCACAACGCTGGTAGTCAAGCAAAGATCCTAAGAGCTCTATCAATATGTATTAACGATATGCTAAAAGAAACATATACACAAATTGAGATAGAATCAAACCAAGTAGCATACTACCATATTGAGCAAGACTGTTATTATATCTGTGTATATCCCAAGCTTCCAAAATATAATATACAATCCAGTACTATACAATAATGGCCTCTAGGGCATATATCACTAACAATCTTCCACTTGCACTAAGGCATATATTGGCATATCACAGACTTATCATCTCAAATAGGCTCTCGAACTGCGTCTGAGGGATGACCTTTGTGAGTGGATTTGCAGTGTTATTCTCCGTCTCTACTCTCCGCACCTCGATCTCCAGGCAATAAACGATCTCCCTGATCAGGTGGTACCGCCTCAAGATGTGTCTAGACTTCTGATGGGACCTTGGTTCCTTCGTTAAAGCTATAACCCTGTTGTTGTCACAATACAAAGGTATTGGACCAACAATGGACGGAACCTCCTGAAGTTCTGTAATGAACTTCCTAATCTAGACTGCTTCTTTCGCGGCATCACATGCAGCGATACACTCTGCTTCCATCGTCGAGTCAGCAACGGTGTCCTGCTTGGAGCTCTTCCAACAGACCGCCTCTCCATTGAGGGTAAAGACATAACCCGACATGGACTTGGAGTCATCCTTGTCTCTCCGGAAGCCGGAGTCAGCGAAGGCCTCGATCTGGAGGTCTTTACTGCCATACACTAAGAACATCTCCTTAGTCCTTCTCAGGTACTTGAGAATGTTCTTTACTGCTATCCAGTACTTCTCCCCAGGATTTGACTGATACCTGTCTACTACTCTCAGTGCATATGCAACATCTGGTCTGGTACACAACATCGCATACATTATAGAGCCTACCGCAGAAGCATAGGGTATAATACTCATGAGATCCCTTTCCAAATCAGTTTTAGGAGACATCTCTTTAGAGAGGGTGATCCCGTGACAAGCCGGTAGATTACCGCGCTTGGAATTTTCCATACTAAATTTTTTCAGGATGGTGTCGATGTATCTGTACTGTGAAAGTCCTAACATCCTCTTAGATCTATCACGATAGATCTGGATCCTTAGAATGTAGGAGGTATCACCCAGGTCTTTCATGGAGATCCTTTGTGACAAGAATCCTTTGACTGATTGTAGCATAGGAATGTCATTTCCTATCTGGAGAATGTCATCCACATTCAAGACGAGGAATACCACAGTTCTCGCTACAATCTTACTATAAATACATGGTTCATTTGGATTTTTGATAAAGTCGAATTGTTTGACCGTCTCATCAAAACAGATGTTCCAACTCCGCGATACCTGCTTTAATCCATAAATGGACTTAATCAACTTGCACACTCTTCCGCTGCTCCCACTCTCTATGAAACCCTCTGGTTGATCCATATAAACACACTCTTCCAAATTTCCATTCAGAAAAGCGGTCTTTACGTCCATCTGCCAAATTTCATAATCATAGAAGGCAGCAATAGCAAGAAAGATCCGAATGGATTTAAGCATAGCCACTGGAGAAAAGGTTTCACCATAGTCCAAATTAGGTCTTTGACGAAAACCTTTTGCAACAAGTCTAGCTGTCACGACCCGAAATAGCACATGACTGGCAGTTGAATCAAGTGAAGCTTATAGGACCCCACCTAATTCAAGTAAGCCAAAAGCCCAGAAATCTAAACCATTTTAAATAAGAAGTGAAGGAAAACTTGTTTAAAGCAAGGGGTTTAAATAAGATAAATGGCATTAAACATTTAAAAGCAACATTATATTTTCCCGAAAATTTCGGCAGAGTCTCCTTTGTAAATACTGGCCCCAAACGGGTACAAACATACATAATATACATAATGAATAAAGGCATCCCCAAGCGGGAGCTAGCTCTTCGCCAATTGGCGAACACAACCACACAAGCAATATAATATACAATGCCGAAGGGCGAGGATCAAAACTCAGAAGAAAACCAATATCCTCCAGAAAACCATAATAATACAAGCGTGACTCTAAGGTCGAAAGAATATACAACTGGTCTTCTAAGCCTATCAAATAATACAGGTCTGGTTGATGGAGTTACTAGATACAACAGAATATAATAAAGTACAATGATGGTCACGATGCAAGTGAACCCACCTACCAAGCAATCACCCGGAAGGAAGCAGTGTGCCAGCAAGCCGCAACGAAACCTGTACAGCAAAACCTGCAAGAAACTGTGGTACAACGGGGGTGAGTTGCCAACTCGTGAGTAGAAGACATCACCGAGCAGAAATCGCATGTATGACTCTATCCTAGTTCGTACAATAATAATATCCTCAAGAATAATATAACCTAAAACATATAAACATAAGTGTAATATCAAGTGCTCGTGTCAGTGCCTCAGGTAGCAACATGTCACATATATGATGTACGAATGTATTAAGAATAAAAGTAAAATACATCTCGTACGAGAAAACTGTTTTCTTATCTCAGTGAGATTTCTGTATAAAAAATCGAAGTATCATCAATGAAATCAGCAGAGAATCCGTGTCAA
Organism: Agapanthus africanus; assembly: GCA_030015575.1. Lineage (NCBI taxonomy): Eukaryota > Viridiplantae > Streptophyta > Magnoliopsida > Asparagales > Amaryllidaceae > Agapanthus > Agapanthus africanus. Next base: position 699,637,690 of record CM057338.1, read on the forward strand.
GTATCGACACAAAATATATGTCCCAATATTTTAGGCTCCGGCAATCCGGACCAGCCCGTATCATCAAATCTTAATATCTTGGGCTTCGCATGATAAGGATCGGCCCATAACTCCGAACGATATCCTCCGGATATCCGTCGAGTCTCCATACAATCACCGGTCGGTAGTGCTCCCCTGCCGGGCTCAACGCCTTTCTATACGGTCTTCTTGCCCCGGGGTACCGCACCGGGTCCACTATACACCCGCAAACGGTCCCTCCCCTACCTTGAATCGGATATATGATACCAGTCGAGAACCGAGTGGACATCTCAAATATCATATCACGAGAAAACCGTAAATTTCTATCTTTTGAAATGAAAATGAGTTTATAAATCCTTGCAGTTTCTCCAAATCCAGAAATCTCATGGAAAATCCGAATCCCAAACTCCAAAGTAAATAACAGTGAAATACCGGCAATAAGCACCATAATATTGCATAACAATGAATATATATATATATATATATATATATATACATGCACGATATCTAAGTAAAGAATGCAATATCTAAACTAGCACATTAATGATATATCGGAACTATCTGCTAGCAAGCGATATCAATGAAATAATATTCTCTAAAGTGTACGTGACATGGCAATTACCGATGATGATGTGTGTGAGCCGGCAAGCAAGTGTTCGTAGACATACGCATCATCGGTAATGGTGCTGGTGTCCTGACTACAGGGTTTCATAAAACTAACAAGAACACATTTAAGCCGTTAGTGTATATGCCCTAGGTGCCATTATTGTATCATTCTAGTTTGTATATTACTTAATGGAAGCTTGGGATATTCACATGTATATAACAGTCTTGCTAAACATGGTAGTATGCTACTTGGTTTTTCTATCTTAATATGTGAGTATACGTATTGATGGAGCTCTTAGGATCTTGCTTGACTACCATCGTTGTGATGGCAATCACACTAGTGGGGGCTGGGTAGTCTACAAGCACATCCTTATTCAGGTCCCTAGCCAGGGCAAGCGAGATTTGCTGGTAGGTTCCAGTAGTTTCTCAGGGTGTAATGGGCTTCACTCCGACACGACTTATACCGCTATTAGGGGACTGACGATTGCCGCCCCCTAGGCCCGATATGCGATAGTCTTAGACGAACAGACCGGACTGTACGGAGATTGTCACATCAGACTCAGTAGGAGTTCGGATGGGTTTCCTCATCGGCCTTCTTATCGACATCTACCTGGGGACCGTTACGTACAGCTAGTGCCGCTTGCGGTCTGTGGTTAAACCCACTGCCAGCATAGTAGTCGGGTCTCTAGAGTCCCACACAGAGAGTTTCCCTACTCCAGGCGAAACGATATAGAGGTCGTATGGTTTTACGACAAGGGTTCGGACGCATACGTGTGTTTACGCACGTACGACATCCGGACAGTTTTTACTAGCCGGCTTTGGTTTAAGCCAGTTTCTAGTATCCGGTTATTGGATTTATACAGTCTAAAGTTTTTCCGTGTTTTCACGGATAGGAGGGGCGTTCTCGTAATTAGCGAGAAGCTTCTAGAAGATGGTGACTTGGGGGTTAAGGTGGCATATGCATTAAATGAGATTAGTGAGTCATATGAGTGATTCATCCATGTCATTAATGCATCATAAATGCTTAATGACTCATGGAGATGAATCACCCTCTTGTATTTATGAAGCATGATTATTAATCCTTTATTTTCTTTTATTGGATAAATGATAATGCTTGATATATATTATGATAGATCATTATCTCATCTCATTCTCTTGCTCACTTTCTCTCTCCTCAAGCTCTCTCTCTTCAAACCCTAATCCTCCTCTCTCATGTGTTGAGACCAAGGATTAGATTAGAATACTTAATCCTTAACCATTCTCTGTATCACCTAGGTTACTTAGATTAGCGATTTACGAAACCTAGTTACCTCAAGTTAGAGGTGAAGCTTGTAGTAAAGCTCTCGGGTGGATCATCTACTATATAGAGAAGGCCGGAGAGGACGTGGAGAACGACAAGACGAAGGACACGGTTCTTTAGGTATAATCACTTATCATAGTAGTTGTTAACTTCTATGGTTTCTTGTTAGTTATAGTTTAGCAAAGATTCTCGGTTAGTCGATGTTTACGCCTAAAACAAGATCGTTTTTCATTATTCCGCCTCCCCGCTAGTAGTGGGGTGTTGTACATCGACTTACATAAGCATGCAATGCGATGCGAACAGAAAGAATATATGGAAAATGAATAGTAAACGCAACAATAAAGTATATACATTATATATACGAGTCATACAGTTTTGGCATTTGAAATAACACGAATCGTGGGGTTTAGAAAATAGGGGCTACGATGTTTTTAAGAAAAGGCACGTCCTTTGAAATATCCGTAGTATCCCTTGGCCTGTCTTTAAAATACTCATGATTCGTTAGTTTTGGAAATAAGTATGACTCGAGCCCAGTCTAACATCTACTAAGTAAACTACAGGACAAAACTAAGAGACTAATCAAAAGGGTAAGGTAATCCACCTAAGTCCGAGTCGATATATCTAGTAGTCGGTGATCCTGCCTCAATAGCGTCACGTACGATAAAATATATAATACAACATCCTCGAGTTGAGAGTGTGGATTAATCATCATATTTATACATCGTACGGAAAAATCCATCGTACGGCATCCTAAATCGGGGTACGGGTCAATTATCACATATAACACATTACTTAACTGGTATCATTATCATCATATTCTGAATTAGGGGTACTGATCTAAAGTCTAGTACATTTCGATACCATCAAACATATATCCGCGTGTGAATAAAACACATCGCCCAACGATCCGCTATAAAATCATGTCGTGTCTCATCACACGACCCAAATCACATCACCGATCTCACGGCATCATGCCCAATCACATCAACTCATCTCCAAGTATCATATACTATCCTTATCATACGTGTATACGTATGTGTGTGTGTGTGTGTGTGTGTGTGTGTGTGTGTGTGTGTATAGCAACACATCCACATACACACACACATATATACATATATCATATACACCAACACATAACCCGTGTGTGCATGTGTGTGTGTGTATACCTTATTCTAAGGTTTCGCAACTAAGAAACTAAATTAAAAGTACTATCTTCTAGTTACGCTAAAACTAACTCATGATTTCTTAAAGCCTTCTTGCTAATTAATAACGTCTCACAAAACACACACACACACATACACATATATCATATGCTACACTACGAACCGCGGGGGTGCTATACGCCATCCACCCGACTTCCTCCGTAGATATATATCTACTCACCTTGATTCTTGCTTGCCGAAGTCGATGTCGCCATTCTTTTCCTCGTCGTCCGAAGTCCATGCGGAGATCCCTACATTTCAATGAATATCGTATCGTGAGCGAGAATGAAATACGATAAATCCGGTACAGCATACGAAGGGTACATATGTAAGTCTATGTTACTCACCCCGCTAGCTAGCGGGGAGGCGGAATAGGTAAAAATCAAAATTTTCTTACAAGGCAACATAGACTACCATAAGGATCTTTGCTAAACCATTGCTAACAAACTAATTAGAGGTTTAATCTACTATGCTAGAAGATTATACCTCATGATACAAGTCCTTCGGGTCTTCTCCGCTGTCCTCCTCGTCTACGTGGGCTCCAAGGATCGATCCGGATCGTGGCTTCTTCAACGGTCTCCTCGAGTCGAAGACGATCCACCCGAGTGTCTGTAGTCCGAGCTCCACCTCAAAAACCGAGGTAACTTGGGCAACAAGCTTGCTAAACTTGATGGCCTAGGTGATGTAGAGTATGAAGATGGATTTGTTTGTCTATTTAAACCCTAATTTACTCAACTCATGAGACCTTAAGGGTTTGCTAGTGAGGAAGAAGAAGAAGAGCAAGCGTGGGAGCTCTTTTGAGGAAAGAGATAGTGTATGAGATAATGAACCATGAGGAAAAAAGAAAACTAATATTTTATCATGATAATTGAGATGGCTAAATTGATTTGACCATTATCATGTCACAATTAATGCTAAGCCAAAATATCTAGTGCTCAACAATAATATCTAAGTCAACAAAAGTCAACAAGGTCAAATGGTCAAACCAATTAGCCATGACATAATTATCATTAAAAGGATCAGTAAACATTTTCCTCCACCTTATAATGGTTTTAATCAAGTCAATGGTCAAAACCCTAATGAGGTATCTCCTTCTTCGCTCCTCACATCCGTGCATACACACCCGCATCCACATTCCGAAGAATACGAATACTAAGAGACAAATCTGATCCATCAATATAATACTAGGATCCGGCTTAAACCAAAGCCCACTAGTATTATCCGCCCGAACATCATACGCGCATATGTGCACGTATGTCATCGAAGCCCTGCCGTAAAACCATACGGCCTCTACACCTTTTGCCCAGTGCAGGGAAACTCTCTGTGTGGAACTCTAAAGACTCGACACTACGCTGGCAGTGGGTTTAACCACAGGCCGTAAGAGGTACTAGCTATACGTAACGGTCCCCAGGTAGGTGTCGATAAAAAGGCCGATGAGGAAAACTCATCCGATCTCCTACTGAGCTTGAATGTGACAATCTCTGTACAGTCCGGTCTGTTTGTCTAAGAGTATTGCATATCGGGCCTGGGGGGCGGTAAACGTCAGACCCCTAATAGCGGTATAAGTCGTGTCAGAGTATAGCCCAGAATACCCTGAGAAACTACTGGAACACCTACCAGTAAATCTCACTTGCCCTGTCCAGGGACTTTGTGTAATGGCTCTCCAAACACAGCGCGATATCAACCCCCAATACCGGGAGAGACGAATCCTGTCTAACCACCACTGCCTCTAAGTGCTTCGGGACTGCACCCAACTACTACCTGTTTGCACGACTCAATAGAGCCGTGGTTGGGTAGTGATCAAAGCACAGTAGGAACACACTCGAGGCGAAGTGGCAGTGTCAAGTCAACGGACTAAACTGTACTCATGTCACCTGGGAACTGCTATCTGACGATAGGTATAGTACCAATCAGCAGTTCCCGACGAGTCCTATCCGGTGTACTCGTAACCTAACGAGCTCCTGCATACTATCTCCAGTACGACGTACTAATGGCTGTGGGACAGACCATCTCCCCTGCTGGGATGAGAAGCGTATACACTAGTCTACTCCGGAGTATCGATGCCCCGTCTCGATAATCCTACGACTAGGGACATATATAAGGATGTGCTTATAGATTACCCAGCCCCCACTAGTGTGACTGCCATCACAATGCTGGTAATCAAGCAAAGATCCTAAGGCCCCCACTAGACTTTGAGAGTCATAGATAATTTTAGTATAATTGGATGATAGCGTCATTAGTTAGTTTAGTCGCGGACCTTAGAATAAGGTTTACACCCACACGCCCATACACACATGTTTACATTGTTTTACTTGTGCGGTTATGGGGAGATGTGTGTGTGTGTGTGTGTGTGTGTGTGTGTGTATACATGGATGATGAGGATTGTTTATGGTATTTGAGGATGAGTCGATGAGATTAGGCATGATGCCATGAGATCGGTGATATGTTTTGATTCGTATTAGGAGATACGACATGTGATTATAGCGGGCCTTTAGGCGTGTGTTTTCATATACACATATATATATGCAGATGGTATCAGTTTATATTAGACTTAGATCAGTACCCCCAGTTTATGAGATATGATGATAATGGATACCAAATGAATAATGAGATGAATGTGATATTTGACCCGTACCCAAATTTGGGATGCTGTACGACGGATTTACGTACGAGCTATATATTGATGATAGATCCGCACTCTTGACTCGAGGATGTCATAATATATATTGTATCGTATGAGATACTATTGAGGCGGGATCACCGACTATTATATTTATATATGTCGACTCAGATTTAGGTGGTTTTCCCTTACCCTTTCGGTTAGACTGTTCATGTAGTCCTGTAGTTTACTGGTAGATGTTAGACTAGACTCGAGTCATACCTATTTCCAAAACTAACGAATCATGAGTATTTTAAAGACAGGCCAAGGGATTCTACGGATATTTCAAAGGACGTACCTCTTTTCTTAAAAATACCGTAGCCCCTATTTTTCCAAAACACCACGATTTGTGTGATTTTAAATGACAAACTGTATGACTCGTATAACTAATGTAGATTCCTTATTGTTGCATTTACTTTCCATTTCCATATATTCATGTGGTTATTAGCGCAGCGCATTCTTACATACTTGTGATTTATGTTATATTAAACCCATGCTGTCAGGACACCAGCATCATTATCGATGATATGTATGCTCCACGTACACCCGCTTGCCGGCTCACACACTTCATCATCGATAATTGCCATGTCACTACACAGTAGGATTGCTGACATCAGGATATGACCCATGACATACTTGCGTACATACATATTGTACACTCATACTTGCATACATACATATTTGCACATACATAGATGATTCTGGCTTGATTTTGGAGATTTGGGAACCGCATGATATATTTTTAAACTGGATTCATTTAAAAGAGCGTTTTTCCTCGATATGTGCATATTACTGTTTTATGTTGCATGATATACTGATATGCTTACATTTTTATTATATGTCGCATACATCATGCTTTATGATTATACGCATTGAGATATGTAGTTTCCATGATATTTCTGGATTTGAGAACCGTGGGTATTTCAAAAGAAAGTATGTACTGTTTTAAAAACTCGGTTTCTCTTGATATGATATTTCAGCAGCCACCATGATTTTTATCGGTACTGATATATATATACCCCATGCGAGGAGGAGTCGTGGGCCGTATGCGGGTATATGGTGGGGCCCGGAGGTACCCCGGGACAAGAAAGGTATGTCGATAGACCACGCCGATGAGCCTAACAGGGGAAGCATACCTACCGGTGATAGTATTTGGGCTCGGCGGATATCCGGAGGATACCGACCGGAGTCGAGAGATGATATGGGCCGATCCGGACTGACGGAGCCCGTGGGCCGATCCAGACTGACGGAGCCCGATATATAAGGATTTACGTGCCGATGCTGGGCACAGGTTTCATGATGTTTTCGAGTGTCGATGATGGACACTCAGGTTCCATGATTTTGATGTGTCGCGAGGGACACACGTTGATTTATATCCTCATACTTTCATGCATATGCTTTTATGACTTTTACATGCATGATGTTGTTATGTCATTGGTTGACACGTGGACGAGTTCCACATGCATACAGGCATTGATTACATAGTTGGATGATATCCACATATTTATAGATTTCATGATATAGTTGACACTGATTTCATGATGATTACATTGATCACACCTCATGTTTATGATATGTTGCTACCTGAGGCACTAACACGAGCACTTGGTATTACACTTGGTAAAGATGTTTACCCTTGCCACCTTTTCATTCTTCAGACTTTATCATATTGAGGATATATATATATATATATATATATATATATATATATATATATATATATATTACTGATCGTTTGACCTAGGATTGAGTCATACATACGATTTCTGCTCTGTGATGTTTTCTACTCACGAGTTGGCAACTCACCCCCGTTGTGCCACAGTTCTTGCAGGTTTTTGCCGTACAGGTTTCATTGCGGCTTTTTGGCACACTGCTTCCATTCTGGGTGATTGCTTTGGTAGGTGGGTTCACTCGCATCGTGACCACCCTTGTATATTATTTTCATTGTTGTATCTAGAAACTCCATCAACCAGACTTGAATTATTTATAGACTTAGAAGACCATTTTTATATTATTTCGACCGTAGAGTTGCGCTTGTATTAGTATGGTTTTCTTGTTGTTTTGAGTTTCCTTTTGAGTTTTGATCATCTCCCTTGGCATTGTATATTATATTGCTTGCGTGGTTGTGACCGTCAATGGACGAAGAGCGAGCTCCCGCTTGGGATGCCTTTATTCATATTATTCATGTTGTACCTCGTTCGGGGCCAGTATTTATAAAGGAAACTCTGCTGAAATTTTCAGAAATGACTTGATGTTTTAAAAATGCATAATTCGGCTTATGCTATTAAAACCACTTGTTTTAAAACTAGTTTTCTTCACTTCTTCTTAAAATGGTTTAGATTTCTGGGATTTTTGGCTTACTCGAATTAGATGGGGTCCTATAGACTTCATATGATTCAAGTGCCAGTCACGTGCCATTTCGGGTCGTGACAAAGTTGGTATCAGAGCGCTAGGTTAACCTTGGTTCGAGTTTAAGTTTGACTATGCGGAGCCTAGAGCGTTTGTATATATTCGGAACTTAGGCTTGACCTTACGGAACTTAGACTTAGTCGAGGGGGTATTAGACCCGAACTTTCGTCGCGTAGGTTGACCTTGGTTGATGGAGTAGGTGACTTAAGGAGAGTGACGTACCGTGTGTATGTTCCGTGGCATACTTACGATACGCTACTCCGCTGAGGAAGCCTTAGGTTGTACATTTCCTTGCACAGTATTATATTCATTCCTATGATCTATCCTCTTTGATATTGGTTTTTGGTTTTGCTGCCACGATTGCACGAGTAGAGAGAGCTACGGCTAGAGTTGCGTCAGCACGAGCTCGTCACGGACGAGGACTGACCAGGGCGTGATTCCAAGGGCATACGATTTGCTTAGAGGCGTCGCTTTATTGTGTTTTCGCGCCATGAGCATTTGATGGATCGCTTTTACGAGATTTCTCAGACGTGCAGATCAGCACGAGAGAATCAGGCTACTGCTAGAGGCCAGCCAAAATGTGATGACCGTCGATGCACCGATTAATTGATGATTGAGGCACTGTTCAGCGTGCGGAAAAATGAGCCAATTGTTGCTGCGAATGACGAGATATCTCCCCAGATGTTTGGAGCTATTGCCGCACGAGTTGTACTTAGAGATATGATAGAAGATCGCTAATCACCCATGGAGGAAGGACTAGGACATGTGATTCGTTGCCTACCCCGATGCGAGGTCATCAGATTAATTGATTCCAACTAGAAACGACTTCACGCAGGTACGTTGGGAGTCGATAGAGACGATCGAATGTCAGAAGCCCATTTTCCAACTTTGAAGTATTCAGAGACAAATGCAAGTAATGCTATGGACCCTCTAGAAGAATGAAACCTTAACTCGACATAATGACCATGAGAACGCTTTGAAATCTTAGGGTTTGCGGCAGTTCAGCGGTGCCATTAGTGAGGCTTGGGTTTGCCCTTCTACGGTTGGTCCATAGGTACTATGGCATGTACTGGAATACTATTAAACTGTACTCAAGATGTTGAGCTCTTGAGGGAATATGGAACTTTGACGAATCGATCAAAAGGTTCGACATCATTAGGATATCACGTGATGGGATACATTGCTTGGGAGAATCCAGATACGAGTATAGCCGTTGGAGCGCAGTCCATGCAACCACGAAGAGACGAGTCCGAAGCAGTCGACATTAGAGAAAAGTGGAGTAAGAGATTCGTACGAGATCTTGATGAGATGATGTTCCACTCCGCTGACATCAGAGATGTGATACGCATACAGAGGCGTTGTATATGGATATACCTTCCAGAAGGAATCGCGATGAGTATGCAGCCGTTCCGGAAAAAGGAATTGATTTAGTAAAAGCGATGGCTTCCGGGCAGTTCGGCAGAAACGAGATTTGGGAGAGACTTCGACAGAATATTTCTGGAATACTATACGAGAAGACTTGGACCCAAGAGCGATCATTTTACGCACACCCAGTAGGCCAGGGTTTGGCATCGTCGACGAGATAGTTGGCCAGAGATCTTTAGAGGATGTGCCAGAGCGGGACTGTTTCCGTCGTCATTCCATATTGAGCCGTTGAGCCGAGGAGCTATATATCTAGCAATTCGCAGTGAAAGACAAGAGCCTAATAGCACCAGGCGCCAGACCATGAACAGGAGGCAAGTAGACACCTTGCTCTGCTAGCTTTGGATGCACCGACACCTTCTCGACTGTGAAGGAAGAACATATTGACGACAGTGTTTATGATCTGGAATTTGGTGATTCGAATATCATGCATCCGTCATTTTTGGATTTCGGTATTTCGGACGATTTGTTTGCATGATTGAGATTTTGTACACTACGGTTACACTTGACTTCGATTTGATGTCATTCGAGATATTGATTTTGATTTCATGCCTATGGTATGCATGTGATTTGACTTATGCTTTCGGCATAGTTTTTATGCACTTTTAGTGTTTTGATTTGATTTGTGCAAGCTGATGCACATGGTTGTGAGATTATATACCGCGGTATACCGGATTTGGATTGAGGTTTATTGTATACCGTCGATTTCAAATATGATATTGATGTCGATTTCGTGCGCTCTGTGCATTTGATTTGGATCCTTGCGCATACTTGGGCATGAGATGTGATTTTGGTGTACACCAGATGCACCAAATCGAGATTCTTCGTGCATATCAGATGCACCTGATATTACTGTCAGGCACACCCGTTGCCTATGACAGGTGTTTCGTGCACACCCGATGCACTTAGATGTTGTTTCCGTGCACATGTATGGCACATTCATGGGTTTCGATTTCCGTGCGCACCAGACGCACGTAGCATCATATGCACATTTTGGGATTGATTTCTTATGGAGCAGTACGTTTTTATGATATTTGCTATTTGTTTTCGTACTGAGCAGGACTAGTCAGAGGACAGTACCTGAATATATTTTGCATGCATTGATAGTTATCGAAGTGATTTCCAAAAAGTGAGCTATAGTCTCAGTATCTACCTACGCATCTCATATGACACGAAACGTTTAAAACAAGGAAACCCTTCTAGAGTATTTTCAAAAACGGCGGGACGTATATATTAAACAAAGGATAAGTATATATATAGTTATTTTCTGATAATAGACGTCCGCCACTGTGCCGCGATACGTGCAACACACAGCGATTTAAAAAGGTTTGGCATGCATTTCCTTAAGATGTTTACATGTATAGTTTTGATGTTTACATGTATGGTTTTGATGTACATCATGTTGGTTTCGTTTTGGGCTTTGACATTGATGTCTTCGCCATAACTCCGATGATTGCGGGATGCTTGACAGAGTTTTGATTTTGGATTATATACTTGTTTTTCATGCGCATGCTTTGCGCTACGACATGTTTTATGTAGTTATGATTTCGGGACCCCGACGGCTTAGTCTTTTACTGAAATGTTTTAGTATTTGAGGGGTTTAAATTTAAATTCGGGGACCGAATTTCTTTAAGGGGGGAAGATTGTAACATTTTAGAAAATATAAAATATTATTTTGGGAATTTATGTAATTAAATAATAAATATTATGAAAATTTTGATAATGCGGTATAATTAAATACCGATAAATTGTGAAAAATTATAGAAATTACTAAAATGAAGGTGTTTTATGAGATTTAAGCAAATTATAAATTTTTATGATTAATTATTTTTCCGTTTTAATGCTAATTGCGATTAAATATCACTAATCTTGCATTTATCCGGTTTTGTGCACATGACATGCACCATGTCACATTTTGACACTTGTTTCATTTTGTCATGGCTTTTTCCTTTTCTTGTATTGTTTTGTTTTAGAAAAAAAAAAGAAAACAAAACAAAAGAAAAAGAAAAGAGAAGAAAAGAAAATATAAAGAAAGAGGTATGGGCAAGAGAGAGAATGAGAGGGTGAGGGGTCTTGGTTGACTTGGGCCATTCTTTTCCCTCTTCATTATTGTCTTCATCTTTCTTTCCCCTTCCTCTCCCATGGCAGCACCCCCTCCTCCCTCCTCAAACACCCCTCACTTCACCATCCAAACCAACTCAAAACATTATTCTCCTTTCATTAAAAACATGCACAAGCTCAATACAAACACTTTGGACTAAGAAAAATCGGATTTTGAGGACTTGGGGCAACTCAAGAAAATTCTTAAGTTGCCAAATGAGGTAATTTATGCACCATTAGATTAGTATTTCAATTCCTCATGTATCCATACAAGTTTAGAATCGATATTGTGTTGTTTAGCGAACTGTGAAAATTCTAAGTTAGGGATTAGGGTTTGAATTGTTTCCAAATGTGCAATTGAGGCTTATAGTGACCTTAAACCCCCTTTTTGTGATGGTATATTGAACTGGAACCTGGACTTAACCCCCAAGTGCAAACTTAGAATTCTGCCGATACGGAAAATTGTGGAAATTGTGATGGTTTTTAGATATCTGCTAACACCCGGAGACCTAGAAAATTATTTAGTAAACACAGAGAGATGTGCAGGTGATATAGAGCATACCCTAAAGACCCGAGACCCAACTACCCTCACCAGGCCGCAAATAATATCATTCTGGCCGCAAATTGCGGCCAGACATTGGAGTTCTGGTGTCATTCTTGCTACATGGCTCTATTACCTGTAAACTAGACCGTACACCTATGCAAAATTGGCAAATTTCACCTAGGGTAAAATCTGGGACTAAATTCATGAGTTGCTGTTTTGATTCGGGGTTATATTTTTCGTATTTTGGATTCTGGATTTTAGTATTTGTGTTTTACCTCGATCACTTGATGTTTGTACGTCTATATCGAGTGTTATTTGGTGGTTTTGAAGGCATAGTCCATAGGTTCTAACCTATAGGCTTTTAGCGTGTCGTTTTGGTTTTGAATTAGGTTTTAATGCGGCACGATACGTTATGATGTGTAGGTACCCCCACGAGGACTTCAAGACGACAAGCAAGTGCGTGGCGACGTCGGCAACGGCAAGCGAAGAGCAAGGTGAGTAGATACACATCTACGAGGGAAGTCGGGTGGATGGCGTATAGCACCCCCGCAGTTCGTAGCGTAGTGTATGGTATATATTAGATGGATATATTTATATGTTTATTATGAGTTTATGACTATCTAGATAGACTTTGGGAGTCATGGATAATTTTAGTATAATTAGATGATAGCGTCATTAGTTAGTTTAGTCGCGGACTTTAGAATAAGGTTTACACCCACGCGCCCACACACACATGTTTACATTGCTTTACTTGTGCGGTTATGGGGAGATGTGTATATATATATATGTATACTTATACATGGATGATGGGGATTGTTTATGGTACTTGGCGATGAGTCGATGAGATTAGGCATGATGCCATGAAATCGGTGATATGTTTTGATTCGTATTAGGAGATACGACATGAGATTATAGCGGGCCTTTAGGCGTGTGTTTTCATACACACATATATATGCAGATGGTATCAGTTTGTACTAGACTTAGATCAGTACCTCCAGTTCATGAGATATGATGAGAATGGATACCAAATGAATAATGAGATGAATATGATATTTGACCCGTACACAGATTTGGGATGCCGTACGACGGATTTACGTACGAGCTATATATTGATGATAGATCCGCACTCTTGACTCGAGGATGTCATAATATATATTGTATCGTATGTGATACTATTGAGGCGGGATCACCAACTGTTATATTTAAATATGTCGACTCAGATTTAGGTGGTTTTCCCTTACCCTTTCGGTTAGACTGTTCGTGTAGTCCTGTAGTTTACTGGTAGATGTTAGACTAGACTCGAGTCATACCTATTTCCAAAACTAACGAATCATGAGTATTTTAAAAACAGGCCAAGGGATTCTACGGATATTTCAAAGGACGTACCTCTTTTCTTAAAAACACCGTAGCCCCTATTTTTCCAAAACACCACGATTCGTGTGATTTTAAATGACAAACTGCATGACTCGTATAACTAATGTAGATTCCTTATTGTTGCATTTACTTTCCAGTTCCATATATTCATGTGGTTATTAGCGCATTGCATGCTTATGTACTTTTGATTTATGTTATATTAAACCCATGCTGTCAGGACACCAGCACCATTATCGATGATTCGTATGCTCCACGTACACCTGCTTGCCGGCTCACACACTTCATCATCGATAATTGCCATGTCACTACACAGTAGGATTACTGACATCAGGATATGATGTTGGAGATAATGCCCTCAGAGTCAATTATTGGATCACAGGCACGTGATTGCAATGATTGAGGGAGGACCTATCCCGGTAGGACAGTCTTACTCAAGATGATAGTATGCTATCTGGTTTATCTTTATCATCGTGTACTGATTTAGGTGACCTTCCTGGTCACTATTGCATGTTGATAGAGCCCCTAGGATTCTTGCTTCACTACCAGCAGTATGAGGGCGATCATATACTTGGGAGCTGGGGTCTATAAGCACATCCTTAAACGGTCCCTAGTCGTGGGAGTTTCGAGATAAGGCATCGATACTCCAGAGTAGACTAGTGTATACAGTCAAGACCCCGACGAGGGGCGGTGGCCGGTCTCACAAGCCACTGGTATCAGTTGGTTCACCTAAGATGTATACAGGTGCTCATTGGGTTATGAGTACACTGGACAGGACTCGCCGGGAACATGCTAGTTGGTCTTATACCCGACGTCAGATAGCAGTTCCCTGGTGACATGTGTACAGGTTAGTTCATCGACCTGAGATCGTCATTTGTCTCGTGTGAGTTCCCACTGTACTTTGATTACTACCCTACCACGCTTAAAGGAGACGTGCAAACAGGTTTTAGTTGGGTACAGTCCCGAGCCACATGGAGGCAGTGAGCGGATCTGCAGGGGTTCGTTTCTCCCGGTATTGGGGGTGAGGTCGCGCTGTGTCTAGGAGAGCCCTTACACGAAGTCCTTGGCCAAGGCATGATATTTACTGGTAGGTATTCCAGTAGTATCTCAGGGTGTTCTGGGCTACACTCCGACACGACTTGTACCGCTTTTGGGGGTCTGACTTTTACCAACCCCCTAGGCCCGCCATACGATGCTCATAGACGAACGGACCGGACTGTACAGATATTGTCACTGACAGGCTCAGTAGGGTGTCAGGATGAGTTCGCTCATCGACGTCCCTTTTGGTCAATATCTGGTAGCCCGTTACGTATAGGCTAATACCTCTGACGTGCTAGTGGTTAAATCCGCAACCAAAGTATTGACGAGTCTTTAGAGTCCCCCACAGACCAGTTTCTCAAGTTTCGGGCGAAACGCTGTAGAGGCCGTATGGAGATATGGCAGGGTTCGATCAGATACGTGCGGTATTGCACGGATCATGATCGAACGGAAAATACTAGCGGGCTTTAGTTTAAGCCGGATCCTAGTATTGCACAGTGTAGATTTTGTCTCTTCCCATTTGTATTCGGTCGGAATACAAATGCGGGTATGTATATACAATAGCGGGGTTTTCCTGTAATTTATTACGGGATCGGTTTTCTGAAGTTGCCAGTTTGCTTTTCGTTTCGGCCATTTTCCTTTGTATCTTTCATTGGCCGAAGATTGGTGGAGGATGGCTTATTTGCATTTTTGCAAATAAGCATTTTGGAGGGCTGTCTTTGCATATTGTTGTTTCATGATGATTCTACCACCATTGACTTCTTCACTCATCATGGCTTGACTTTTTTATGACATGGGTTGATGATGGGCTTTTTGAGTGTGGCTTTAGTTGTGATGATTATTCCTCATCATCACATGTTTTTCTCCCTTGTATTATTGATCCTCACTCACTACTCTCTCTCACTTCCTTCACCATGCAAGGGCCGTCCACAACAAGGGGGCTGTCCTAATTTTTGGGTGGGGCATGACTCTTATTTGGCTTTGCAAAATCATATAGCTCCTCCTCCAAAAGTTGATATCTCATTTCCTACACCAAATGGCAACTTCCTTTACCCTAAAGAGACAAACCGTTCCACACTATTCTACCGCAAATCTTGGGCACGTCGGCTCGCCAACTTCGTGCCCGAGTTGCCTCGGTCCAGAGGTGGGAGCCCGTAAAAGAACCCGGCGATGTGGTGCCCTTCCGGCGAGGAGATGAAGACCGGAGATTCCGCGGGGAGATCGGGACGACGACGAGAAGACCGAAGGATACGGATCGCTCGGTATATCTCTATACCCGTTCTTTAGTTAGCTAGAATTAGATTAATGGCCCGATCCGGGATTTTAGTGCGCGGTGGTGCCGGTTCAAAAGTTAAAGTTAAGCATCGCTTCCGCATTTTGGCCTCGTTCTGACGGCCGGGGCGCCGCCGTGCACTTACACTGGTATCAGAGCCACGCCATTAACCTAGTCTAGCTTGGTCTAATGTGTTTACACTTTCGATCGAACAAAAATCCGAAAACCTGATATCAAAAAGCATAGTTTCTGTCGATTTTATTTTGGCTCCAAAAATTTTTCAGTACGTTGCAGAAATATGTGCAGGGAATTATAAGCACTCTGTGAAAATTTGGTCGCGTGAACTCACTACCCCACTGCAGAACCGCGGCCAAACCCATTCTTGGGCCACGGTTCCGCCGCTACTTCCACTGTTCAGTGCACCAAAATTTCACAGAGAGCTCCTGAGTTGAAAATAGGGTTTTTGGAATATTCTTTTTGGGCCCAGATTTTCTTTGAGTGCTACAGTAGTGCTTGGGGCCCACTTCGGGTAAATTTGATCGATGGAAAATTTTAAACATGTTAGTTCACAGTATTTACATTATATCTGCGACCGTGAATGTCATTTGATCGGTAATTCCTGTCTAACTACTATAGCCCTTTTAGACGGATTTGCGAGTGCGACATTCACGTTGATGTTCTGTGTTGTGCTGTGATGTTGCGGATTGGTCGTGGGGGATAGCCTGGTTGCAATATTAGTACAGTTTTTATTTTATATGTATATTTGATATTGCGGGGCGAGCGTCCGACATGTGGACTGCCGTCACTGCCTATTTGTATTATTCTTTTGGGGCACGACCGGGTCGAGGTCGATGTACCCATTGCATGTATATTTTACTTTCTGTACTAGGATTACCCCGCGGTGGGGTGCACGGATAGCCGGGTTCTAGAGGGCAACAAGCCCGCATCTCATGGCATTGAGACGGAGGGGGCTTTACTCTAGAATTGGCGGGCTATTCGCCGCACTCGTAGGGGGTACAGGTTGACCCAGGAGGGGTGCCCAAGTTACCGGATTCCGTGAAGTGCTGGGTGGTCCATTCACGTTGCTGAAGGGGCTGCCTCGCTTCAGGTTTTGGCGGGTAACTTGCCGCACCCGTAGGGGTCTAGGATTTCATTGCACAGGCTATCCACACGACCAGGGGAACGTCGGGTTTCAGTAGCGGCTCTGTGAAACCCGGGGATCCCAGATATCTGTATTGTTCTGTGATGCTGATTACATTTCTGTGATGTTGCATTTTATCACGCCTTGACCGAATATTATATATTGATATATATACTAGTAGATGTTGTATATGTTTTGCATCCGCGCTAGTCCAGTCCCCGCTCTATCGTTAGTTAACTAACCTAACGGGTAATGACGGGACCCAGTGGCGAATGCGGATGGCATATACGTACGTCATTATTTTCGTTCTTTATTGGTGTGATCAATTGATGGGACTGCATTGATTCGGATCAATGCAAGCTAAACAAACCTATTCTGATGTTGTTGGAACAACTTTTCAAAAAGATGTTATTGCAAGGGCGTTCTCTTTTGTTTTGCACAGTGATATTCAGTTGGAATATCCTGCACCTCAGTCGACGAGGTAAGGGCCGAGATCCCTTCACCGGGAGTGACCCCTTGGACAGAAGTTTGCGTCAGGGAAATAACTTCACTATAGCCGATTACTTTTGCTTTGCATTGTGGTATTCAGTTGGAATATCCTGCACCTCATTCTACGGGGAAAGAGCCGAGATCCCTTCACCGGGAGTGACCTCTTTAGCAAAGGTTTTCGTTACTATATTTTTAAAAAGCTATCCGGTTCCTTCAAAGATATCAAGTTCATTACGTTAAAGGTTTTCTCCAGAAACCATTCGTAGCCCTCCGTCGTTTCATATGAATAGTCAATAAGTATTCAAGCTGTGTATGTTGGCCAAAGTCAAGGCACAGTGATTGGTAGCTATTGGGTATTCATATGCAGCATAGATAGATGCGTTGGTTTGGGACAGTCGTACTACTATTTTGGCCAAAGTCAAGGGTATGTACGGGTGGGTTCAAATTAACCTGGAGAATGACGGGTAGAACTTGACATGTGACTTATGATATGTTGGCCAAAGTCAAGGTCATAAGAGCATGGGGCAAAAATCACATCGGGAGTTTCTAAAGAAACTGAAACTTGCCAGATATGCGCATACCTTCTAGAGTGTGATAACGTGAGCGGAGTCCGTCACATTATCATGCGATGATAGTTGGATCCCGATTCCCACTGATGAGTTAGTTTACTCCTCGGGTGATCCCGACCAATTCTTCTTTCAGGTTTGGAGGAGAATTTGACGGTACAGTGGGAGGTTTCCTGATTAGATAAATTGGTAACCATTCTGATCTAGGTTAGAGTGCATGCTGAGTGTTTCTTTTCTCTCTCTCTTTGGAAGCGACCATTGACCCGACCCTAGACTATGACTCAGAGACCAAAATTAACCGAACCTTCTTAAACACTGGCTTTTAGATTGTCAGAGTTGCAAACCTCATTGCCACTCCTACTTTTACCCTTTTCTCTAGGACACCCCGTATTACTACGAACGTCCACTTACATTGGATAAAACCATCGTATGGTTATATACGAACTCGAAGGGATTTATTCGAGGATGGTTTCCGGTTCGGGAGAAAGGAATAAGGTTTATTCAGTTGTCTTTTCCTTTTACCTTCTCTCAGGTTGCGAGTGCCCCTTAGATTAGGGGATGGTACACCTATTACGCAAATTGGATAGTCTTCTTCCAAACCATAGGTAGGTGCCGACCGGTAGGGAATGAAGAAAACCATTTAGCCTAAACGGTGTGCAGAAGGTATTAACTAAAGACAAATAAAGGGATTAGTAAGAGGGCAAAGTAAATTGCGACTGATATTCACGACCAAACCAAGTATTTCATTACCACTCCCACTTCACTTTTGTATTTCTCCATAACACTCCGTATCACTATGAAGATCCACAGTTTATTGGATATTCCATCATATGGTTATATACGAACTCGAAAGGAACTTGTTCCAGTTCGGGGATGGATTCTGGTTCAGGAGAAATAGGAATAAGGTTTATTCAGTTGTCTTTTATCTTCACCTTCTCTCGCATTGCGAGTGCTCCTAGGATTAGGACAGTACACCCATTATGCTTATTGGATAGTCTTCTTCCAAACCATAGGCTGGTGCCGAACGGTAGGGAAGGAAGAAAACCATTTGGCCTAAAGGGGTGTACAGAAGGTAATAACTAAAGACATATGAAGGGATTTGGAGAGATGGCAAAGAAATATACGCTTACAGTTGTGAATCTGATAATGGAAGAGGCATTACTAGGAATACCCGGATACCCCATCGAAACATTTCAATGTTTTAGTTTCACTGTGTATTGCTAAAAGAAAACTGATTTCCCAATTAGACACTTGCTCCAGGGTATGTATTTACCGGGTATAATTCTCACATCTGTATAGTTTTACAGATGATGAGTGGGAGTAAGCTATTGGGAATTAGGTGATTATCCTCATTATATCGGAATTCGTTGTAATTGGTGATATTTGAGGAAATCACCTGGGTTGTTTGCCGGACGGCGAATATTTGGTTTTGAATATCCGTTCTAATGCACCAATTTCAAATTGATATATCTGTACGTCTATTTTTATAGAGTGAGATATACCTTTTTGAAATTATGTCGATGACATTTACCTGTATCAGTTGATGGTTAGGTAAGGAGCATTAAACAGCGGTGTAATTCTTCTTAACCATAAGTACAGTTTTCAACCTACGACACACAGGGATTGAGTTATTAGACTCAGGGGACTTATACAGAGTATTGTATATTGTCCAGTGTCCATCAGTACAGAGGGGATGGTCCTCGTACTATATTCGGTTTACTTATGACTTCTCTAGTTTTAGACAGGTGTTTCGTAGAAACACAAGGTCTGAGTTTTGAGAAGTTATAGGTATAAGAGTAAAGTAGAGAACCAGGTATTGCAAGTTTCGGGATTCTTCAAGGTGATCGAAGATGTAGATACTTGTATATGGTATTCAGGTGATAGTAATGATTAAGAGAACTTGCTTCTCTTTCGGGTTACTCATAAGTGGAAGCACTCCTAAGTTGAGTAATGCTGATCGGCCTCTCTCCATTTAGTTGACATGCACTGGAGATAGCTGCATGATTTGAATCTGGTTCAATTAAATTAGTGCCTCTGTTTCTATATTGGATATAGAACAGTTCATATCTTAACATTGTTATGGTACGGGGAGTTGTCTGGCATATGCTTAAAACCAGACTCTGGATAACTCAAGGCACGTTTCTGTAATGGCTGTTTGTGGGTTGACCCAGGCTATGACGAGGGTTGACTTTCTACCATCTGGAAGATCAATAGTGATATTGTTCTTGACTCGCCACAGTTTTAACAAAAATGGATTTTTTCAGAAAACAGTAGTGGGAGTATGGTAGAACTGGAAGTGATTCCAGAACCGCAAACGATTACTGAAAGTTTGATAGGAACCTAAAGATTCAACTGTAGGGTTCCTAGGCACACTCAAGAGGTTCCACAAGGCATCAACCATGCCAAATTCAAAAATTTATGTGCCGAGAAACCCTAATGCAAGATCGTTAACTAGAGATTAAGCGAAAAGCAAGCAAGCAAACTACTTTGCTACAAAGTGAAAGAGACTACAACCTTTGTAGATCCGGTCCTCCACTTCTCTAGCTCCGTGTTGACGTCCCTCCGCTGCGATCATCGGAATCCCGGACTCTAGCGTCGGTTTCATCGGAGAAATGGACTGGCTAGGTCGTTGACTTCGATGCCGAAGATGATCTACGTCGAGGCGATTCAAACTCAAGCTCCATCTTCACTTGGTCATGAAACTTGTGAAGATAACACACTCTACTACATGGCAAGTGGTAGAGAATGAAGAAATAGGAAGTGGGTTCACTTTGGATTTGGATTTCTCACTTGGATTCATCACTTGGAATTTTCTAGCAATGGTTTTCTTTCTTCATGAAGAAGAAGAAGAAGAAAGAAAAGAATGAAAAAATTGAATTATCAAAATAGAAAATCAAGTGATGCTTATCATTTAGCAACCATGGGTGAGTTAACTTGTGTAGAGAATAAACTAGGGTTTAGGTTGATGGTTAGGTTAAGGATAAAACAAAATGGTAGACTTATTCAAAGATGCTTTGAAGCTTCAAGAAGCTTCAAGCAAGAAAAATAAAGAAAAGCACCAATTTGTTTTTACAAAATGAATAAAGAAAATAAAACCCTAAACCCTAACCATTAACTAAACATGGTTTAAAGCAAACACACCCAAGTTTGCATGTATCATCAAATATGATACAAACTAGTGCACAAAAATATATCACATATACAACTTGTGCATATCAAGTGAGAAAATCCATCATAAGTGAACAAATACTAGTTAATGTAAAGTAATATATCAAATATATAATTATACATTAAATCATTAAATCAATACTTGATTTAATGATCCGGTCATATCACATATAACCGACTAATATCAAGTGTATCAATGTATCGAATCAACACTTGATTCGGTAACCCGGCTATATCTCATATAACCGTCCAATGATACAAATCGCGAGAATAGAATACAATATCACATACTGGTATTATTCTCGGTCCCGCACATATCTCATATGCGCTCCTATCTCGTTTCGCTTGAGTCAGGAAACCCCTGTGTAGGACTCTGAAGACTCGTCAATACGCCGGCAGTAGGTGGTGATCATATCAATCACCCACAAGCCGCAAGCGGTCTGCCAAACGTAACGGCCACCCGGGTATTGAGCAATCAGAAGATCAACGAGCAAGCCCGCTCACACTCCTGTGAATCCAACAAGTAACACTTACCGTACAGTCCGGTCTCGTCGTCTGATATGTCGCATATCTCGCCTAGGGGTGGTAAACGTAAAACCCCAATGGCTCGATAAGTTGTGTCGATATGAGGTCTATAACAGTTCCAGAAACTACTGGTAACACTTACCAGTAAATCTCAGCAACCCTGGCCAGGGATTTCCGGTTATAGCCAATCGAACACAGCGCAACATCAACTCCCTATACCGGGAGAGACGAATCCCCTCCTACCGCTCATTGCCTCCATGTGATTCGGGACTGTACCCCAAAACCACCGTTTTTGTCACGACCCGAAAGTACGGAACATGACCGGTACTTAAACTACGAACGTCTCGAGGCGTACGTAATCTAAGTAAACCGAAAACCCAGAAATCCAAACCAAGAAAAGATGTAGAGTGCAGGAAAAACCAACTTAAAGCAAGTAGTTTCAATAGCATAAGCCGAATTATGCGGTTTTTTAAAAACATCAAAAATTTACTGAAAATTTCGGCAGAGTCTCCTTTGTAAATACTGGCCCCCAAACGGGATACAACATGAATAGTATACGAAATCAAGAAAAAGGCATCCCCAAGCGAGAGCTAGCTCTTCGTCAATCGACGGTCACAACCACACAAGCAATATAATATACAACGCCCACGGCGAGGATCAAACTCAAAAGGAAACTCAAAACCACCAGAAATATAACGAGCGACTCTAAGGTCGAAAGAATAAACAACACTGGTCTCTATCTCAATAAATACATGTTTGGTTGATGGAACTTCTAGATACAACAGAATAATGATATACAAGATATAATGATGGGTGCGATACAAATAAACCCACCTACTAGCAAGTCACCCGGAAATGGAAAGAGTGCCAGCAAGCCGTAATGAAACCTGTACGGCGAAACCTGCAAGAACTGTGGCACAACGGGGGTGAGTTGCCAACTCGTGAGTAGAAAAACATCTACGCACAGAAATCGCATAAATAACGCAACCTAGGTCAATGATCATAATATATCCTCAAATATATGAATAACACGTAGCCTATAACAAGGCTAGGGTAAATATCTAACCCGAGTGTAATCTCATGTGCCCGTGTCAGTGCCTCAGGTAGCAATATATCATATGGATGATGTATGAATGCATAAAACAGAATGCATGTACTGAATAAAACTTGTTTCATAAATCAGTGAGATTTCTGTATTTTAAAAGAAATGAGGTACCATATATGAAATCAGCATAAAACAGTGCCCAGCATCGACACAAAACAAGTGTCCAAATACCTTGATATCTCTGTGTCACAATCTATGTACCTCAAGTCTCAATATCTAGGGTGCCGTCAGTCCAGACCGGCCCCTACCATCCATCTCAAGACCACGACGGTATCCTCCGGATATCCGACGCGTCGGGTAATATCACCGGTAGGTAATGCTCCCCTGCCAGGCTCACATCGTCATCATCACGCGCTTCTTGCCCCGGGGTACCTTACCGGGTCCACCATGTACCCGAAACGGTTCATCCGCCTCCTCGAATCGGGTCTCGAAATCCATCAGCAAACTCATGGTGGACGACTCATACATCATGGGAAAACCGCACTTTTTATTTTAAAAGAGAGAAAACAGTTTATATATGTTTTGCGGTTTTCCTCCAAATCCAGAAAATATCATGGAAATCCGAATCATCAATAGGATGTAAAACCATGACTATAAGCATGAGAATCCATGAATATGGCATAACAATGAATAACAGTATGCATGAAGGGACAAGTAATAACTACAATGTCTAATATGGCATATAAGGGAAGTACACTAATATCATGTCAAAACTACTAGCTAACAAGCTAAGTCAAGCAAATATATCATCTAAAGTGTACGTGACATGGCAATTACCGATGAAGATGTGTGTGAGCCGGCAAGTAGGTGTACGTGGTACATATGCATCATCGGTAATGGTGCTGGTGTCCTAAAAGCATGATATCAATAATGGAATATGCAGCAAAATAAGTATGCGAGGCAGAGCGAACAGCAATAATGTGCGGGAGCTGAAACTAGACACAACGATAACTAATCTGCATTAATCTAATATAAGTCCTACAAATTGGTGCCTTTTGAAATAACACGAATCATGGGGTTTTGAAAATAGGGGCTACGGTGTTTTTATGAAAAGATACGTCTTTTGAAATATCCGTAAGATCCCTTGGGCTGTCTTTTAAAATACCCACGATTCGTTAGTTTTGAAATAGGTAGGGTCTAATCTAATCTAACAACTACGCTAAACTATACGGCTGAACTAACAAGCTGAACTATAGGTAAGGAAACCGCCTATCATCTGAGTCGATACATATACATACCTGTATATGTATAGTCGGTGATCCCGCCTCAATAATATCATATCCATAACCAGACTTCCCAATTCAAGAGTGCGGATCAATTATCAATATAGCTCGTACGTAAATCCGTCGTACGGCATCCCAAATCTAGGTACGGGTCAATATCACATTCATCATACTATTCACCTGGTATCCTCTTTATCAATTATCATGATCGGGGTACTGATCTACATCTAGTACAATACTGATACCGCCTAAGTATGCATGCAGGTGTAAGAATCACTACGCCAAAAGACCCGCTAAAACATCATGTCGTATATCAATACGAACCAAATCACATCACCGATCTCCTGGCCTCAAGCCCAATCTCATCGACTCATCTCAAATTCCAAATACTATTCTCAAATCCGTATGTGAACACATAGTCCTATACCCATGTGAACCCATAACTATAAAGAATCCCATGAGCACATATCAATAGGAATGTATGCAAGTATGTATGTGTGTATGTGTAGTGCAACACTACCCTAGGGTTCGCAACACTAAAGTAATCCAACACACCAATATCCATCCTAAGCATCGTTATTAATCCCAAATAACATATAATAATTGTTGGTGTGTATACGCATCCGTATACACCACCACGGACTGCGGGGGTGCTATATGCCATCCACCCGACTTCTCCCCGTAGATATAAATCTACTCACCTGTTCCTCGCTCGCCGGTGCCGACGTCGCCACGCGCTTGCTTGTCGTCTCGAAGTCCGCATGGGGTACCTACATATCATAACGCATCGTATCGCATTAAAACTAAATTTGAAATCGAAACGGCATACGAAAATCAAATCGGCACGCGTATCACGCATAGGTCCAAACCTATCGCCTACGCATGCAATAATAGTCAAACCAACCCTCGATGTCGATGTACAAACGTCAAACCATCGAGAAAAATCCAATCACACTCATTTGCACATTCACGAACACTAATTTTAATATAAACTAGGTTAAAACTCACAAAAACCCCAATTTCACTTAAAAAGTCATTTTTCCGAAAATCTAGCAAGCACAATTCGCCGTTTTTGTACAAAACATGATGTTTAAATGAATGTAGCGGCCAATATACTTATTAAATATCTTAAATAAGTCATATAAACAATTTCCGGAATTTAATCTCATTAAATTCCAAAAACCCTAATATTCTAGTTTACAAAATACTTAAATTTTAACAATTTCAAAGCAAAAATGCACAAACTACAATCTAGCTTAGATTTGCATGATCCAAAGCATTAAACTACACTTAATAAAGTTAATGAAGCCATGAAAAACCTAATTAGATTTTTAGTCTAACATTTGCAATAATTTCCAAAAACCTAGTTAGCAAATTAGCAAATCAACACAATTTTTAAACTAACCATTAGGACAAGCTACTAATCTTGTATTAACATGACAAAAAGCCTAAATATAACACACAACCATACACCAATTTTATAAAAACCCTAACTTGCATTCAAATTCATAACTTGAATTCCAAAACTTGCAACTTAAGCCTAATTAACACTTAAGTAGTTTAGCTTAAGAAATTAGTAACAAATTAAGCAAAAATGTTTTAGAATTATACCCAAAAACATTTGAAGATCCACAAGCATCCATGGCCTTCCAAAATGCTCTCTTTTCATAAAGATCCATGCTATACGGGCTAAGCTAAAATGGGTAGGAGTCGGATTTGGGTTTTGGGATTTTTTTTGATGGATTTGAGGCAATTTTTGATGAAGTTTGAAGAGAAAAGAGAAGGGAAATGGGGGGGGGGGGCTGTTGCTGCTGTAGGAGGGTGGGGGGCTGCTGGAATGGGAGTGGGAGAGGAGAGAGAGGGAGGTAGAGAAAGTGGGGGAAGAAGTCAAAGTCAATTCAAGGTCAAAGGTCCACCTCATTTCTCCATTTTCTTTTCTTTTCTTTCATTTCTTTCCTTTGAAATTCAAGTGGGGAAAATAAAATGGGGGCTGCTGAATTCTTCAAGGGGAGAAGTGAATGGGGGTGTGTGGGTGTGGGTACGGGTGTGGGGTGATGAAAAATGATAAATACAATGCCCCAAACATCTATTTACGCTAAAAAAAGCCTTTTTTCTTCAATAATTTCTAAACCGTTTTGGCAAATAATTTCGTTCCAAAAACCACATGATAAAATTTTATTTAATGTTTTATGATGCACAAAATTTGTTTCAACTCATTCCAATTTGTAATTTTTCCTAATTAAATGTATTAGTGACGGCTTAAAATAATAATAAAATAATATTTTTTTCAAAAAATTTGAAATTTCACCAGCGACTCAATAAACACCAAATAATAGCAATTTCATAGCTAGAATATGTATATTTAATTTTTATAATAAGATA
Organism: Agapanthus africanus; assembly: GCA_030015575.1. NCBI lineage: Eukaryota > Viridiplantae > Streptophyta > Magnoliopsida > Asparagales > Amaryllidaceae > Agapanthus > Agapanthus africanus. The sequence goes on from CM057338.1 coordinate 699,664,231, forward strand.
TTTGTATTTTGACTTTTTACAGAAAACCCCCTTATTTTACCTTTTTTTCGAAATTTCACCGAAACGATTTTCAAAACGTTACAATCTTCCCCCCTTAAAGAAATTCGGTCCCCGAATTTAAATTAAAACTTTCCCCAAATACTAAAACATCTAAACCAAAACCATCAAGTCGTCGGGGCTCCGAAATTGTAAATACATAAAACAAATCGTAGCGCAGCGCATGCGCATGAAAAATGAGTATATAACTCAAATCACAACTCCGTCAAGCATCCCGCAATCATCGGAGTCATGGGGAAGACATCAATGCCAAATCCAAAGCAAAACCAATATGATATAACTCGAAACTATACATGTAAATATCGAATCTATATATGTAAGTATCTGAAGGAAATGCATGCCAAATCTCTTTAAGTCGCTGTGCACGCGTATAACACTGCACAGTGGCGGACGTCTATCATAAGGAAATAACTATATACATATATACCTTTGTTTGAAATGTACGTTCCGCCGTTTTGGAAACAATTTAGAAGGATCTCCTTGTTTTAAACATTTCGTGTCATATCAGACACGTAGGTAAATACTGAGGCTATAGCTCGCTTTTTGGAAATCCCTTCAATAACTATCAATGCATGCAAAATATATTCAGGTACTGTCCTCTGACTAGTCCTGCTCAGTACGAAAACACATAGCAATATCATAAAAACGTACTGCTCTATACGAAATAAATCCCAAAATATGCACATGAATGCTACGTGCGTCTGGTGCGCACGGAAATCAAAATCCATGAATGTGCCATACATGCGCACAGAAACAACATCTAAGTGCATCGGGTGTGCACGAAACATCTGTCGTAGGCAACGTGTTTTCCTGACAGCAAAATCAGGTGCATCTGACATGCACGAAAAATCTCGACTTAGTGCATCTGGTGTGCACCAAATCGCATCTCGTAACAGGCGCCCAACAGGCGCTAAAAATCCAATCCGGTGCATAAAATGCACAAAACAAATGTCGAGCATCACCCTCGAAATCGAAATCCAGTGTATCCAAGTGCACAAAATACATGTCACTGCACTGCCAGCATATATAAACTATACAGAGTGCAGGAACCAAATCGCGTGCGTGCATACGCACAAAATCAACTCAACTGTTTAAAACCGTAAAATCACAAACATGTGAAACTAAAGCACGAAAACGATATCAAGTGCAACACTGTGCAAAGATCGCAAATCCTCAATCATCAAAATCAAATCATACGAATAAATCACCCAAAACATCGAAATCAATAATGGCGGAACAGTACCGCTCAAGCGCATCCTCTAAGAATCTCGGCCAACTGTCACGGTCCCTAGTGGGACGTCTCGTCGATAATCATGAACTCTGGCCTGCTGGTGTGCGTAACATGACCACTCCTGGGTCCAAGTCTTCTCCGTGGATTACCAATCTCACAATCCATCGGCTCATCGGCCCTGTCAAGGCAGCATATCACTGGCGTCGGCCTCTGGCTCTCTGAATGCACGTGACACATCTGATCCTGGGTGCAAATATCATTGCATCAGTGGCCTGGAAGGAATCCTGCTCACGGTCTATTCCATGCCTCGTCTCTGCCAACTGTCCGGAAGTCGTTGTCCTTTCCTATATCTGCATCTTGCTCTGGAACGACTGCATACTCATCGCGACTCCTTCTGGAAGGTATATCCAAGTACAATGCCTCGGCATGCGCATCGCATCTCTGATGTCGGCGGAGGGGAACGTCATCATATCCAGGTATGTACGAACCTCTTACTCCACTTTTTCTCTAATGTCGACTGCTTCGGACTCGTCCCGTCGTGGCTGCATGGACTGAGCTCCAACGGCTATCCTCGTATCTGGAATCTCCCAAGAAATGCATCTCACCACCTAGCATCCGAATTAAGTCGAGCCATCCAATCGATTCGTCAAAACCTCATAATCCCCTAAGAGCTCAACCTCTTGGGCACAGTTTAATAGTATCGAGTACATACCACAGGATCGGTGGTCCAGCCGTAGAAGGGCAAACCCAAGCCTCACTAATGGCGCCGTAGAACTGCCGCAAACCCGAAGGTTCAAAGGCTTTCACACGGTCATTAAGTCGAGTTAGGGTTTCATTCTTCTAGAGGGACCATAGAATTGCCTGCATGTCTTTCCGACTACTTTAAACTTGGAATAATAGGTTTCTGATATTCGATCGTCTCTGTCGACTCCCAACGTCTCCGTGTGAAGTCGTCTCTAGCTGGAATCAATCTATCTGATGACCTCGCATCGGGGTAGGCGAACGAACCACCTGTCCTAGTCATTCATCATCGGGTGACTAGCGACCTTCTATCATTTATTCGTACAACTCGCCCCGCAATAGCTCCAACATATGGGGCGATATCTCGTCGCTCGCAGCAACAACTGGCTCGCTCTTCTGCACGCTGAACAGTGCCTCGATCATCAGGAGTAAGCAACACACCAACGGTCATCAAAATCTGGCTGGCCTCCATCATTGGCTCAATTCTCTAGTGTCGATCAGCACCTCCGAGTAACCTCATAAAGGCGATCCGCCAAACGCTCGTGGCACGGAAACACAGTAAAAAGACACATCTCTGTAATCGTGTGTCGCCGGAATTTCGCCCTGGTCAGTCCTCATTCGTGACGAGCTTGTGCTGACCGGAACTCTAGCCGTAGCTCTCCCTGCCCGTAACCGTAGCAGCAAAACCAAACTGGTACCGATGAGGCTAGATCAGGAAGGAATATAATACTGAACAAGGAAATGTACATCCTAAGGCTTCATAAGTGGAGTGGCGTGTCGTAAATATGCCGCGGATCATACCAACGGTACGTCACTCTACTTTAGTCACCTATTCCATCAACCAAGGGTCATCCTACGCTCCGAAGGTTAAAACCTAACGCTCTGATACCAACTTTGTCACGACCCGAAAGTACGGAACATGACCGGTACTTAAACTACGAACGTCTCGAGGCGTACGTAATCTAAGTAAACCGAAAACCCAGAAATCCAAACCAAGAAAAGATGTAGAGTGCAGGAAAAACCAACTTAAAGCAAGTAGTTTCAATAGCATAAGCCGAATTATGCGGTTTTTTAAAAACATCAAAAATTTACTGAAAATTTCGGCAGAGTCTCCTTTGTAAATACTGGCCCCCAAACGGGATACAACATGAATAGTATACGAAATCAAGAAAAAGGCATCCCCAAGCGAGAGCTAGCTCTTCGTCAATCGACGGTCACAACCACACAAGCAATATAATATACAACGCCCACGGCGAGGATCAAACTCAAAAGGAAACTCAAAACCACCAGAAATATAACGAGCGACTCTAAGGTCGAAAGAATAAACAACACTGGTCTCTATCTCAATAAATACATGTTTGGTTGATGGAACTTCTAGATACAACAGAATAATGATATACAAGATATAATGATGGGTGCGATACAAATAAACCCACCTACTAGCAAGTCACCCGGAAATGGAAAGAGTGCCAGCAAGCCGTAATGAAACCTGTACGGCGAAACCTGCAAGAACTGTGGCACAACGGGGGTGAGTTGCCAACTCGTGAGTAGAAAAACATCTACGCACAGAAATCGCATAAATAACGCAACCTAGGTCAATGATCATAATATATCCTCAAATATATGAATAACACGTAGCCTATAACAAGGCTAGGGTAAATATCTAACCCGAGTGTAATCTCATGTGCCCGTGTCAGTGCCTCAGGTAGCAATATATCATATGGATGATGTATGAATGCATAAAACAGAATGCATGTACTGAATAAAACTGGTTTCATAAATCAGTGAGATATCTGTATTTTAAAAGAAATGAGGTACCATATATGAAATCAGCATAAAACAGTGCCCAGCATCGACACAAAACAAGTGTCCAAATACCTTGATATCTCTGTGTCACAATCTATGTACCTCAAGTCTCAATATCTAGGGTGCCGTCAGTCCAGACCGGCCCCTACCATCCATCTCAAGACCACGACGGTATCCTCCGGATATCCGACGCGTCGGGTAATATCACCGGTTGGTAATGCTCCCCTGCCAGGCTCACATCGTCATCATTACGCGCTTCTTGCCCCGGGGTACCTTACCGGGTCCACCATGTACCCGAAACGGTTCATCCGCCTCCTCGAATCGGGTCTCGAAATCCATCAGCAAACTCATGGTGGACGACTCATACATCATGGGAAAACCGCACTTTTTATTTTAAAAGAGAGAAAACAGTTTATATATGTTTTGCGGTTTTCCTCCAAATCCAGAAAATATCATGGAAATCCGAATCATCAATAGGATGTAAAACCATGACTATAAGCATGAGAATCCATGAATATGGCATAACAATGAATAACAGTATGCATGAAGCGACAAGTAATAACTACAATGTCTAATATGGCATATAAGGGAAGTACACTAATATCATGTCAAAACTACTAGCTAACAAGCTAAGTCAAGCAAATATATCATCTAAAGTGTACGTGACATGGCAATTACCGATGAAGATGTGTGTGAGCCGGCAAGTAGGTGTACGTGGTACATATGCATCATCGGTAATGGTGCTGGTGTCCTAACAGCATGATATCAATAATGGAATATGCAGCAAAATAAGTATGCGAGGCAGAGCGAACAGCAATAATGTGCGAGAGCTGAAACTAGACACAACGATAACTAATCTGCATTAATCTAATATAAGTCCTACAAATTGGTGCCTTTTGAAATAACACGAATCATGGGGTTTTGAAAATAGGGGCTACGGTGTTTTTATGAAAAGATACGTCTTTTGAAATATCCGTAAGATCCCTTGGGCTGTCTTTTAAAATACCCACGATTCGTTAGTTTTGAAATAGGTAGGGTCTAATCTAATCTAACAACTACGCTAAACTATGAAAGGTTCCTAGGCACCCTATAGAGGTCTCACAAGGCATCGAACATGCCAAATTTAAAAATTATGGTGCCGAGAAACCCTAGTTAACGGATCGTTGCTAGATGTCTAGGCGAAATATAAAACTAGTTAACAAATTAACTGTAGGTTAGATGCTACAACCTTTGTAGATCCGGTAATCCTCTTCCTTGGCTCCACGAAGGCATCCTCTCGCTGTCCATCTCGATTCCCAAACTCGAACTTTGGCTTCATCGGAGAAACGGGCAAGCTAGGTCGTCGTCTTTGTGTCAAAGACGATCTACCTCGAGGTATCGCAAGTTCAAGCTCCGACTTCACAAACTTGTGAAACTTGTGAAGTAAACACCCAAAACAACTTGGCAAGAGGTAGAGGGTGAAGAAATAGGAGGTGGGTTCTCTTTGGAATTGGATTTTACTCACTTTTGCTCAAGTTGCCATTAAAGTAGCAAGCTTGAAGAAGAAGAAGAAGATGAAGATAGTTATGATAAGTTCTATTAAAAAGAAATAGAAAATCAAATACTTATCATAACTTAAACTAGGGTTAAGTGTAGAGAATTAACCATGGTCACTTGGATGGGTTAGGGTTAAGCATGAAGATAAGGATGGTTACAAAAGTCAAGGCTTCATGAAGCTTCAACTAATGACAAAGAAAGCCACCATTCTTATCTTTATCTTTTCCAAATAAATAAATAAACAAACAAATAAATAAATGAATATGCAAAACCCTAATTATCAAATTAACCATGGATTAATTCTATATACTTAACTAAATGATCAAGTATCATCAAACATGATACAAAAAAGTGCACAAAAGCATATCACATATACTATGTGCATCAAGTGAGAAAATCCGTATAAAGTGAACCAATACTAGTTAATGCAAAGTAATATATCAAATATATAATTATACATTAAATCAATAAATCAACATTTGATTCAATGATCCGGTCATGTCGCACATAACCGACTAGTATTCAATGTATCGATTTATCGAATCAATGATTCGATAACTAGGTCATATCAAATATAACCAATCGAAACATTTATCGCGAGAATGAAATGCGGTATCACATACACGCATTATTCTCGGTCCTGCACATATCTCATATGCGCTCCTATTTCGTTTCGCTTGAACCAGGAAACCTCTGTGTAGGACTCTAAAGACTCGTCAATATGCCGGTAGCAGATGATGATCATATCAAGCACCCACAAGCCGCAAGCGGTCTGCTAAACGTAACGGCCACCCGGGTATTGAGCGATCAGAAGATCGACGAGCTAGCCCGCTCACACTCCTGCGAATCCGACCAGTAACACTTACCGTACAGTCCGGTCTCTTCGTCTGATACGTCGCATATCAAGTCTAGGGGTGGTAAACGTCAGACCCCAATAACCCGATAAGTCGTGCCGATGTGAGGCTCGTAACGGGTCGAGAAACTACTGGTAACACTTACCAGCAAATCTCTGATCAGCCCTGGCCAGGGACTTCCCTGTTACGGCCAATCGAGCACAGCGCAACATCTACCCCCAATACCGGGAGAGACGAAACCCCTCCTATCGCTCATTGCCTCCATGTGACTCGGGACTGTACCCAAAGACCACCGTTTTGCACGCCCTCATGGACGTGGTAAGGTGGAGATCAAAGCACAGTGGGAATCACACAAGACTCTATGACGATCTCGGGTCTACAGACTAACCTGTACAAGTGTCACCTGAGAACTGCCATCTGACGTGAGGTATAATACCATCTGGGAGTTCTCGGCGAGTCCGTCCAGTGTACCCAGTCTCCACTGAGCACCCGTATACCATCTCTGATGTCAAACACCAATGGATATGGGATCATCCATCGCCCATCACATGGGTCGAGAAGCGTATACGCTAGTCTACTCTGGTATATCGATGCCCCGTCTCGATACACCCATGACTAGGGACCTTGAAGGATGTACTTATGGACTACCATGTCCCCACTAGTATGATCTGCATCATAGTCCAGGTAGTCAAGTACAAATCCTAAGGGCTTTACCAACATGTAACTATAAGACAGTATAAAGAGACGATCCAATATAATATACATAATCTGTACAATACTGGCCTCTAGGGCATACATACAACTAACAATCTCCCACTTGCACTAGGGCCAGCTGCTGTAGTATCTCATACCGAGCATCCCGAAGAGTCTCTCAAACTGTATCTGGGGAATGGCCTTCGTGAGTGGATCCGCCGTGTTGTTCTTCGTGTCAACTCTCCTGACCTCGATCTCCCGGCGATCAACTATCTCCCGGATCAGGTGATACAGCCTCAGAATATGCCTGGATCGCTGATGGGACCTGGGTTCCTTGGCCAAAGCCACCGCTCCATTGTTATCGCAATACAAAGGTATTGGACGCTCAATGGATGGAACCACTCCAAGTTCAGTAATGAACTTCTTGATCCAGACAGCCTCTTTGGCAGCATCGTTGGCAGCGATGTATTCAGCCTCCATCGTCGAGTCTGCCACGGTTTCCTGCTTGGAACTCTTCCAGCTAACCGCCCCTCCGTAAAGGGTAAAGACAAAGCCCGACTGCGACTTTGAGTCGTCCTTATCACTCTGGAAGCTCGAATCGGTAAAGGACTCCACTTGGAGTTCTCCGTTACCATACACCAAGAACATATCTCTAGTCCTTCGCAAGTACTTGAGAATGCTCTTCACAGCTGTCCAGTGACTCTCTCCAGGATCAGCTTGATACCTGCTCACTATACTTAGTGAGTATGCTACATCGGGTCTGGTACATAGCATCGCATACATGATAGAGCCTACTGCCGAAGCATAGGGTATACCTTGCATGCGAGCTCTCTCCAAATCAGTCTTGGGAGACATCTCTTTGGAGAGAGTGACTCCAGAGATCGTGGGCAAGTTCCCACGCTTGGACTCTTCCATACTAAACCTCTTTAGTATGGTGTCAATGTACCTGGATTGGGACAATCCCAAAATCCTTTTGGATCTATCTCTATAGATCCTAATTCCCAATATGCAGGAGGCATCACCAAGATCTTTCATTGAGAATCTTTGTGATAAGAAGAGCTTGACCGATTGCAGCATAGGAATATCATTTCCTATCAAGAGTATATCGTCCACGTACAATACGAGGAAGACAACCTTACTCTCTGCCACCTTCCTGTAGATACAAGGTTCATCTGGATTTTTGACGAAATCAAACTCTTTGATAACGACGTCAAAGCAGATGTTCCAACTCCGCGATGCTTGCTTTAATCCATAAATGGATTTAAGCAGCTTGCACACCTTCCCGCTGCTCCCACTGTCTACGAAGCCCTCTGGCTGAGTCATGTACACGCACTCTTCTAAATCACCGTTTAGAAAGGCGGTCTTAACATCCATTTGCCAGATTTCGTAATCATGATATGCAGCGATGGCAAGCATGATCCGGATGGATTTAAGCATAGCCACTGGAGAAAAGGTCTCGTCATAGTCCACACCTGGTCTTTGACGAAAACCCTTTGCTACAAGTCTAGCTTTGAAAGTCTCCACTTTCCCATCTACACCAAGTTTCTTCTTAAAGATCCACTTGCTCCCAATGGGTTTTACCCCTTCAGGAGCAACTTCCAAAGTCCATACTTTGTTGGTGTACATGGAATCCATCTCGGACCGCATAGCATCCAGCCATTTCACTGAGTCCCCACTCGTGATGGCCTGTTCGAAGCTAGTTGGGTCATCATCCTCCATGATGCAATCCTCACTACCACCATCAATGAGAAAACCATAGTATCTCTCAGGTGGACGAGAAACCCTACTAGATCGGCGGAGAGGCTGGGGTACGTCGGGCACCACTGAATCCTCTGGTTCTACTAAATTGTCAGTTGCAGTTTGTGGTGCTGGAACCTCTTCCAGCTCTACCTCTTTGCCATTAATTTCTTTTGCAAGAAATTCCCTTTCCAAAAAGGTGGCATGTTGAGCAACAAACACTCTTTGTTCCTCAGCTTGGTAGAAAAAATATCCTTGAGAATTCTTAGGATATCCCACAAACTTGCAAAGGACTGATCGTGCCTCGAGTTTGTCCGGATTTTGCTTTTTGACATAGGCCGGACAACCCCATATCTTAATTCGCTTAAAATATGGTCTCTTCCCACTCCATATCTCATATGGTGTGGTAGGTACAGATTTAGACGGAACCAGATTCAATAGGTATATGGCTGTCTCAAGCGCATACCCCCAAAAGGAAATAGGTAACTCAGCATTACTCATCATTGAACGCACCATATCTAATAGGGTGCGATTCCTTCGTTCCGATACACCGTTGTGCTGTGGTGTATAAGGAGGAGTAAGCTGAGAGAGAATCCCATTCTCTTTTAGATAATCCAGGAATTCACTGCTTAAGTATTCACCTTCTCGATCAGATCGAAGAACTTTAATACTTTTGCCCGTTTGGTTCTCTACCTCGTGCTTATATTCTTTGAATTTCTCAAAAGCTTCAGACTTGTGTTTCAACAGGAACACATGCCCGTATCTAGAGAGATCGTCAGTGAATGTAATGAAGTAGGAAGAACCATTTCTGGCGTGTGTAGACATTGGACCGCATACATCACTATGCACCAGTCCCAAGAGTTCAGTAACTCTTTCTCCGTGTCCTTTAAACGGAGTTTTGGTCATTTTTCCTTTGAGACATGAATGGCAAGTGTCATAAGATGATAATTCGAATGAATTCAAATATCCGTTCTTATGCAACTTAGCTAGTCGTGTCTCATTGATATGGCCAAGTCTACAGTGCCACAAGAAGGATTTGTTCATTTCTGAGCTTTTCCTTTTGTGTGTGTTTTGTATATTGAAGACTGTATTTTGATTGAGAATGAATATGCCATTATGTAGCGAGCCTGATGCAATCAACTTTTGATCTAGGAATATGTTCATAACATTATCCTTTACTACAAAATTATAACCTTCTTTACTTAATAAAGAAACTGATATAATGTTGCACATCATGTTCGGTATATAATAGCACTCATTCAGGACTAGTGTATCACCATTTGGTAATACCAGGTGATATATGCCAACTGCTTTGGCTGCAACATTTGCCCCATTCCCTACATAAACGGAATGTTCACCTTTTCTCAGTTCTCTACCTTTTCGCAGCCCATGTAACATCTTACATATGTGGGATCCTGACCCGGTATCTAATACCCAGGACGTAGGGTGAACTGAGAAACAGTTCTCAATGACAAACACACCCGAAGATGATGCATCAACATGCATGTTCTCCGTTTAGGCGGTGTGAGAATCCAGATATTCTCCTGTTTCCTGTTCAATCTTATAACATTTATAAGATAGAACGGGTCCAACGTTCCCCTGCACAGTATAACATGCGGGTTCGGTCAATACATCCATATTATTATCTTCATTAGGGCATGAAATGGTCACTACCTGGAGAGAGAGAGAAGAAAACACTTTAGCGTATGCTCGTGCAAGATCAGATTGGTTATTATCTTATCTAATCAGGATGGCTCCCACTGCTTTTTATCAAATCTTCCTCCAAACCCTAAAAGGAAAGACTAGCCGGGATTAATTACACACTACAAGTTCGCCAATCTTTCAGCCAGGCTAGTGTCGGTACTTTGAGGGAGGTCCCCCGTGCTTTCGCACGAACCTAATTAATGTAAACCTCGTTTTCCCAGAGGCGTAACCTCGTTAACACCTTTCTAGACACCTACTTGATCGGCTAATTGTAATGTATAAAACTCTCCCAGGAGTAACTCTTACTCGCAGTGGGTATCGGGATCCAACTATCTCATAGAAGGTATGCAATCTCATTGCAAATTTCAACACTTGAAATTCCCGATAATATTTTGCCCCAGGCGATCTATGACCTTGACTGAGTCAACAAACCATAGACCGCAAGTAAAGTTCAACCCGTCATTTCCTGATTGAATTAAACCCACCCGCACGACCCTTGACTAAGTCAACAAGGCCGCACGACTACCCTAATCCAATCTGCATCATATGCATAGACAGATAAATAGTAATCAGCTACCGCACACTACGCCTTGACTGAGTCAACAAACGCAGCACGAATACTAACTATTACTTATCTGAAATGACGGAGGGCTACGTCAGGTTTTTAAGAAAACCCTTTGCGTAATGAACTTTATATCGTTGTAGAATCAAATGAAGTTTTGAAATGGAGTGATTTTGAGGCTTTTCTAGTTCTGCTAAAGGAGTCACTCCCGGCGAAGGGATCTCGGTCCTTTCCTCGTCGAATGAGGTGCGGGATATATCATATATATCGCTGTACAAAGCAAAAACCCAAAAGCAGTCAAAAGCAAACCGAGTGTGTAGCATCTGCCAGTTATTGCTAAAGGAGTCACTCCCGGTGAAGGGATCTCGGTCCTTTCCTCATCGAATAAGGTGCGGGGTATATCATATATACCGCTATGCAAAGCAAGAACTGCAGCTACCTGTTTTATTTTAAAATCTGATACTACAACATCTTAGGTTTCTTTCCTTTCATTAATCTCATTAATGAAGTCACATCATTTAAATACCTAAACATCACAGATTCATTAATCTCATTAATGAAGTCACATCATTTAAATACCTAAACATCACAGATAGATATGACGTACACTTATGCCATCCGCATTCGCCTCGATGTCCCCTCGTGCACCGTTAGGTTAGGTAACTAACGACAGAGCAGGGCAGGTCTTGCGCGGGTGTAAAACATAAGTAACGTCTATATAATATATCATATATACTATATCCATCACAGAGTCACAACACAGATATCGCAGCAGAATAAACATATGAAATATTGGATATACTAGGACGTCCGTGTTTTCAATACGAGCCAGTATAAAACACGGATTCCACGGTCGTGATGAATAGCCAATCCCACACCCCTAGACCCCTACGAGAGCGGCAAGCAACCCTGCCAATTCTAGGGTTAGGAGACCCGGACTCGACTCCTCGAGTTGGTCTCCCACTGGACCCTAGAACCCGGTTAGTTGTGCTCCCCTCCTTGGGTCTATCCTAATGCGGAAAAGTAAATAATATACAAAAGGTGACATCTTCCGCTACCTGGAAGTGCCCCAAATAAAAGAATATTACATACAAGTTTTTACATGAATGAAAATGAAAAACACTCATCTCACATAAAAACCCCCGGCTATTCGAATACGACGATCCAATATAACATATCCAGCAACACATAACATCACATGTCATCAACGTAGGTAAGTATGCATACCCCAATTGTCGTTGACGTATAGCAACGAAACCGGCGATATGAACATACTACACTTACGGTCACAGAAAAGAAAGTGTAAAACTACAACAATTGGAATCCGCAACTTCTTTAGACATCACATGCCTAATCAAATGAAATACTTAGACATCACATGCCTAACAGTTATAAATCCCGCATTTTAGTCTCATTATCGAAAACTCTTTTCAATATCATATGGGACTAAACTGCTAAATTTACAACATTCATTCAGTTATCACATAACTGATTGTGAATTCCAATTATTGTATCACATTCCAGATAAACAGAAAATGTTAAACTTTCCGATCGAACAGTCGAATACCCAAGTTTTTCCGATACAGTCCAACTCATGAAATAAGTCTAACAACATTCAGTTCGTGCCTCAGTACCGACGGTCCAGCCGTAGAAGGGTCAAGCCAACGCCTCACATGTGGCACGCCGTACTGCCCCAAACCCGAAGGTTCAAAGGGCAGTTCAAGACGGTCACATAATCGAGTTAAGGTTTGTTGTCTTCTAGAGGGTCCATCGCGTTACTTGCACTACTGAGAACGTCGTTAAACTACGGAAAAATCCAACACTTGGAAATTTCCCGACAGGGAAAAAATTGGGTATTTATATCCGGTCGAACTTTTTAACATATTCTGGAAATTATCCGGAAATACACAAAAGACGAAATTTGATAATCCGATCGAAATACCGAATCCCTATACAACCCCAGAATACTCTTCTGTATAATCACAATAAAAAATATCCCAGAAAATACAGCATTATATTATATGAGTTACTGTGCAGAAAATATTAAACAATTGAACAGTAAGGCCGCGGAACCGCCGCACCATGCATAGCACGTGCCGCGGTTCCGCGCTGGAAAAATTGATTTAGGCCCTCGAATTTCACAGTATTTCATATAAGACCCTGCATGATTTTCTGCATATTTTTAATTGACAAAAATCCAGGATTTTAAAAAATGGACAGAGAGCACTTTGTTAGTTAGGTTTTCGGTTCGTTCGGATTGCAAACGCCGTCTAGACTTTGCCTAAGGCTCTAGCTAGGCTCTGATACCACTGAAAGGTTCCTAGGCACCCTATAGAGGTCTCACAAGGCATCGAACATGCCAAATTTAAAAATTATGGTGCCGAGAAACCCTAGTTAACGGATCGTTGCTAGATGTCTAGGCGAAATATAAAACTAGTTAACAAATTAACTGTAGGTTAGATGCTACAACCTTTGTAGATCCGGTAATCCTCTTCCTTGGCTCCACGAAGGCATCCTCTCGCTGTCCATCTCGATTCCCAAACTCGAACTTTGGCTTCATCGGAGAAACGGGCAAGCTAGGTCGTCGGCTTTGTGTTAAAGACGATCTACCTCGAGGCATCGCAAGTTCAAGCTCCGACTTCACAAACTTGTGAAACTTGTGAAGTAAACACCCAAAACAACTTGGCAAGAGGTAGAGGGTGAAGAAATAGGAGGTGGGTTCTCTTTGGAATTGGATTTTACTCACTTTTGCTCAAGTTGCCATTAAAGTAGCAAGCTTGAAGAAGAAGAAGAAGATGAAGATAGTTATGATAAGTTCTATTAAAAAGAAATAGAAAATCAAATACTTATCATAACTTAAACTAGGGTTAAGTGTAGAGAATTAACCATGGTCACTTGGATGGGTTAGGGTTAAGCATGAAGATAAGGATGGTTACAAAAGTCAAGGCTTCATGAAGCTTCAACTAATGACAAAGAAAGCCACCATTCTTATCTTTATCTTTTCCAAATAAATAAATAAACAAACAAATAAATAAATGAATATGCAAAACCCTAATTATCAAATTAACCATGGATTAATTCTATATACTTAACTAAATGATCAAGTATCATCAAACATGATACAAAAAAGTGCACAAAAGCATATCACATATACTATGTGCATCAAGTGAGAAAATCCGTATAAAGTGAACCAATACTAGTTAATGCAAAGTAATATATCAAATATATAATTATACATTAAATCAATAAATCAACATTTGATTCAATGATCCGGTCATGTCGCACATAACCGACTAGTATTCAATGTATCGATTTATCGAATCAATGATTCGATAACTAGGTCATATCAAATATAACCAATCGAAACATTTATCGCGAGAATGAAATGCGGTATCACATACACGCATTATTCTCGGTCCTGCACATATCTCATATGCGCTCCTATTTCGTTTCGCTTGAACCAGGAAACCTCTGTGTAGGACTCTAAAGACTCGTCAATACGCCGGTAGCAGATGATGATCATATCAAGCACCCACAAGCCGCAAGCGGTCTGCTAAACGTAACGGCCACCCGGGTATTGAGCGATCAGAAGATCGACGAGCTAGCCCGCTCACACTCCTACGAATCCGACCAGTAACACTTACCGTACAGTCCGGTCTCTTCGTCTGATACGTCGCATATCAAGTCTAGGGGTGGTAAACGTCAGACCCCAATAACCCGATAAGTCGTGCCGATGTGAGGCTCGTAACGGGTCGAGAAACTACTGGTAACACTTACCAGCAAATCTCTGATCAGCCCTGGCCAGGGACTTCCCTGTTACGGCCAATCGAGCACAGCGCAACATCTACCCCCAATACCGGGAGAGACGAAACCCCTCCTATCGCTCATTGCCTCCATGTGACTCGGGACTGTACCCAAAGACCACCGTTTTGCACGCCCTCATGGACGTGGTAAGGTGGAGATCAAAGCACAGTGGGAATCACACAAGACTCTATGACGATCTCGGGTCTACAGATTAACCTGTACAAGTGTCACCTGAGAACTGCCATCTGACGTGAGGTATAATACCATCTGGGAGTTCTCGGCGAGTCCGTCCAGTGTACCCAGTCTCCACTGAGCACCCGTATACCATCTCTGATGTCAAACACCAATGGATATGGGATCATCCATCGCCTATCACATGGGTCGAGAAGCGTATACGCTAGTCTACTCTGGTATATCGATGCCCCGTCTCGATACACCCACGACTAGGGACCTTGAAGGATGTACTTATGGACTACCATGTCCCCACTAGTATGATCTGCATCATAGTCCAGGTAGTCAAGTACAAATCCTAAGGGCTTTACCAACATGTAACTATAAGACAGTATAAAGAGACTAGTGTACATGTTAAGATAAAGAGCAACCAGATAGCATACTATCATGTCGAGCAAGAAAGTCATCTCTATATATGTCCAAGCATCCAATATAATATACATAATCTGTACAATACTGGCCTCTAGGGCATACATACAACTAACAAACTATACGGCTGAACTAACAAGCTGAACTATAGGTAAGGAAACCGCCTATCATCTGAGTCGATATATATACATACCTGTATATGTATAGTCGGTGATCCCGCCTCAATAATATCATATCCATAACCAGACATCCCAAGTCAAGAGTGCGGATCAATCATCAATATAGCTCGTACGTAAATCCGTCGTACGGCATCCCAAATCTAGGTACGGGTCAATATCACATTCATCATACTATTCACCTGGTATCCTCTTTATCAATTATCATGATCGGGGTACTGATCTACATCTAGTACAATACTGATACCGCCTAAGTATGCATGCAGGTGTAAGAATCACTACGCCAAAAGACCCGCTAAAACATCATGTCGTATATCAATACGAACCAAATCACATCACCGATCTCCTGGCCTCAAGCCCAATCTCATCGACTCATCTCAAATTCCAAATACTATTCTCAAATCCGTATGTGAACACATAGTCCTATACCCATGTGAACCCATAACTATAAAGAATCCCATGAGCACATATCAATAGGAATGTATGCAAGTATGTATGTGTGTATGTGTAGTGCAACACTACCCTAGGGTTCGCAACACTAAAGTAATCCAACACACCAATATCCATCCTAAGCATCGTTATTAATCCCAAATAACATATAATAATTGTTGGTGTGTATACGCATCCGTATACACCACCACGGACTGCGGGGGTGCTATACGCCATCCACCCGACTTCTCCCCGTAGATATAAATCTACTCACCTGGTCCTCGCTCGCCGGTGCCGACGTCGCCACGTGCTTGCTTGTCGTCTCGAAGTCCGCATGGGGTACCTACATATCATAACGCATCGTATCGCATTAAAACTAAATTCGAAATCGAAACGGCATACGAAAATCAAATCGGCACGCGTATCATGCATAGGTCCAAACCTATCGCCTACGCATGCAATAATAGTCAAACCAACCCTCGATGTCGATGTACAAACGTCAAACCATCGAGAAAAATCCAATCACACTCATTTGCACATTCACGAACACTAATTTTAATATAAACTAGGTTAAAACACACAAAAACCCCAATTTCACTTAAAAAGTCATTTTTCCGAAAATCTAGCAAGCACAATTCGCCGTTTTTGTACAAAACATGATGTTTAAATGAATGTAGCGGCCAATATACTTATTAAATATCTTAAATAAGTCATATAAACAATTTCCGGAATTTAATCTCATTAAATTCCAAAAACCCTAATATTCTAGTTTACAAAATACTTAAATTTTAACAATTTCAAAGGAAAAATGCACAAACTACAATCTAGCTTAGATTTTCATGATCCAAAGCATTAAACTACACTTAATAAAGTTAATGAAGCCATGAAAAACCTAATTAGATTTTTAGTCTAACATTTGCAATAATTTCCAAAAACCTAGTTAGCAAATTAGCAAATTAACACAATTTTTAAACTAACCATTAGCACAAGCTACTAATCTTGTATTAACATGACAAAAAGCCTAAATATAACACACAACCATACACCAATTTTATAAAAACCCTAACTTGCATTCAAATTCATAACTTGAATTCCAAAACTTGCAACTTAAGCCTAATTAACACTTAAGTAGTTTAGCTTAAGAAATTAGTAACAAATTAAGCAAAAATGTTTTAGAATTATACCCAAAAACATTTGAAGATCCACAAGCATCCATGGCCTCCCAAAATGCTCTCTTTTCATAAAGATCCATGCTATACGGGCTAAGCTAAAATGGGTAGGAGTCGGATTTGGGTTTTAGGATTTTTTTTTATGGATTTGAGGCAATTTTTGATGAAGTTTGAAGAGAAAAGAGAAGGGAAATGGGGGGGCTGTTGCTGCTGTAGGAGGGTGGGGGGCTGCTGGAATGGGAGTGGGAGAGGAGAGAGAGGGAGGTAGAGAAAGTGGGGGAAGAAGTCAAAGTCAATTCAAGGTCAAAGGTCCACCTCATTTCTCCATTTTCTTTTCTTTTCTTTCATTTCTTTCCTTTGAAATTCAAGTGGGGAAAATAAAATGGGGGCTGCTGAATTCTTTAAGGGGAGAAGTGAATGGGGGTGTGTGGGTGTGGGTACGGGTGTGGGGTGATGAAAACTGATAAATACAATGCCCCAAACATCTATTTACGCTAAAAAAAAGCCTTTTTTCTTCAATAATTTCTAAACCGTTTTGGCAAATAATTTCGTTCCAAAAACCATATGATAAAATTTTATTTAATGTTTTATGATGCACAAAATTTGTTTCAACTCATTCCAATTTGTAATTTTTCCTAATTAAATGTATTAGTGACGGCTTAAAATAATAATAAAATAATATTTTTTTCAGAAAATTTGAAATTTCACCAGCGACTCAATAAACACCAAATAATAGCAATTTCATAGCTAGAATATGTATATTTAATTTTTATAATAAGATATTTGTATTTTGACTTTTTACAGAAAACCCCCTTATTTTACCGTTTTTTCGAAATTTCACCGAAACGATTTTCAAAACGTTACAGTTTTGCACGCAATCTTGGACGTGGTAAGGTGGAAATCAAAACACAGTGGGAATCACACAAGACTCTATGACGATCTCGGGTCTACAGACTAACCTGTACCAGTGTCACCAGAGAACTGCCATCTGACGTAAGGTATAATACCATCTGGGAGTTCTCGGCGAGTCCGTCCAGTGTACCCAGTCTTCACTGAGCACCTGTATATCATCTCTGATGTCAAACACCAATGGATATGGGATCATCCATCGCCCATCTGTATGGATCGAGAAGGTATACGCTAGTCTACTCTGGTATATCGATGCCCCGTCTTGATACACCCACGACTAGGGACCTTGAAGGATGTACTTATGGACTACCATGTCTCCACTAGTATGATCCGCATCATAGTCCAGGTAGTCAAGTACACATCCTAAGGGCTTTACCAACATGTAACAGAGAGACAGTCAGTGTACACGTTAAGGTAAAGAGCAACCAGATAGCATACTATCATATCGAGCAAGAAAGTCCTCCCTATATATGTCCAAGCATCCACTACAATATACATCCTATGTATAGTAATGGCCTCTATGGCATACATATAACTAACAATCTCCCACTTTTACTAGGGCCATCTGATAGCAGTGGTTGTAGTATCTCATACTCAACCATCCCATAAAAGTCTCTCTCTGGGAAAAGGCCTTTGTGAGTGGATCCGCCGTGTTGTCCTCTGAGTCTGCTCTCCTAACCTCGATCCCCTGGAGATCAACCATCTCCACGATCAGGTGACACTGCCTTAGACTATGTCTGGATCACTGATGGGATGGGCGTTCCTTGGCATAAGCCACAACTCCATTGTCTCACAATGGTAGGAACGAAGTTCATCTCATGAACAAATATACACCCAAACTTTCTCTTTGGTAGTATCTTTGGTAGCGATGTATCCAGCCTTTATCTTCTAGTATGCCACGGTATCTAGCTTGGAACTCTTCAAACATACCGTCCCTTTACTGAGGGTAAAGACAATGCCTGTGACTGACTTTCATTCGTCCTTATCACCCTGGAACCATTCCAGTGATTCTCCCCTGGATCGATTGATACCATCTCACCACAACTAGTGATTATCCTAACATCCATTTAGATCTATCTCATAGATCCAAAATCCAGGATTCAGGAGGTATCGCTTTGATCCTTTATGAGGAATCTTTGTGATAAGCGGAGATTGACCGAGCGTAGCATAAGAAACTCCTTCCCCATCTAGAGTATGTCATCCACGTACTCTACGAGGATCACTACCATACTCCCTACTACCTTTTTGTTTATACAAGGTTCATCTATCATTTTGATGATGTCAAACTCTTTGACTATCACATCAAAACAGACGTTCCAACTCCGCGATGCCTGCTTTATCCTATAAAGCAACTTGTGCACGTTTCCGCTGCTCCCACTGTCTACGAAGCCCTCTGGCTGTGTACTTATAGACGCCCTCTTCTAAAACATCATTTAGAAAAGCTGTCATGACACCCAACCACCAGATGTCGTAGTCATGGTATGTAGCCGTGGCAAGTAGGATCTGGATGGACTTAAGCATAGGCCCTAGAAAAGGTTTCATTATTAGCCATAACTGATCTACGATGCATACCTTTAACAAGCCTAGCTTTGAAAGTCTCAACTTTTCCATCTACACCAAGTAATCTTCTCAAGATATACTTGCTCCTGATGGGGATTTAACCCTTCCGATAAAGCAACCAAAGTCCATACTTTGTTGGTGTATAAGGATTCCATCTCAATCGCTAAGCATCCAGCCATTCTTACAGAGTCCCTACTCTCGATGGCCAGCTCGAAACTAGTTAGGTCATCATCTCATGATGCAATCCTCGCTCCTACTGTCATTGAGAAACCGAAGTATCTCTCAGGAGGATGAGGAACCCTACAAGATCGGCGGAGAGGCTGAGGTTCGTCGGGGACTATTGAATCCTTTGGTTCTGTAAAATCATCAGCTGCAGTTTGTATAGCTGGAACCTTTCCAGTTCTACAGAACTGACATTGCCTCGATCTTGTCCGGATTTTGCTTTTAGACATAGGCCGGACAACCCCAAATCTTAACCAACTTAAGATATGGGCTCTTCCCTTTCCATATCACATATGAAGTGGTAGGCAACTGATTTGATTTGAACCCTATTCAATAGGTATGCAGCTTCTCAAGTGCATAACTCCCAAAAGGAAATAGGAAACTCAGTAGTACTCATCATAGAGCACACCATATCACATAGGGTGCTATTGCTCCACCCCGATACACCGACGTGCTGTGGTGTATGCGGAGGAGTAATGCTGAGAGAGAATCTCATTCTCCTTTAGAATAGTCCAGGATTTCCATGCTCAAGTATTCCCTTCCCTGATCATATCAAAGGACATAATACTTATACCCGTATTTTGGTTCTCTACTTCTAACTTATATTCTGTGAATATCTCAAAAGGTTCGGACTTGTGTTTCAACAGGAACATATGTCTGAATCTTGCGAGATCATCAGAGAATGTAATGAAGTACAAAGAACCGGTCTTGGCATGTGTAGACAGGGGACCTTTCATACATCATCATGTATCAGTCCCAAGAGTTTACTAACTCTTTCTCTGTTTCCAATAAACAGAGCTATGGTCATCTAATCTTTGTGACATGACTGGCAAGTTTCACAAGATGTAAATTCAAACTGATTTAAATATGCATCTAAAATGTAACTTAAGCTAGTCGGGTCACATTGATATGACCTAGTCTACAATACCACAAGAAGGAATCGTTCATTTCTGAACTCTTCCTCTTGTGTGTGTTCTGTATACTAAGAACTGTAGTTTGATTTAGAACGTCAATGCTTTTAGATAACGTGCCTGAACCGATCAACACTTGATATAGGAAATGTTCAAAACATTATCCAAAAATACAAAATTATATCCTTTCTTTACTAATAAAGAGATTGATATGATGTTGTATATCAGGTTCGGTATCTAATAACATTTGTTCAGAATCAATGTATTCTGGTAATACAGGGTGACAGTGACCAACAGACTTGGCTGCAACACTTGCACCGTTTTCTGTCTCATGAAACTTATCATCCGTTCTCAGTTCTTTACCCATCTGTAGCCCATGTAACAGATTACATATGCGGGATCCCGATCCGGTATCACATACCCAGGACGTCAAGGATACTGAGAAACAGTTCTCTGTAATGAACACACCCGAAGATGATGCATCAGTATGCACTTTCTTCGTTTGGGCGGCACGGGAATTCTGGTAATCCGCAATTTCCTGCTCTGTCTTATAACAATTATAAGTTGGAGCGGGACCAACGTTCCCCAGCTCAGTATAACAAGTGGGTTCGGTCAATACATCCGTATTATTATCTTGGTTAAGGCGTGACATGGTCACTACCTGGAGAGAGAGAGAAGAAAACACTCAGCGTGCGCTCTTGCAAGATTAGATTGATTATATATTTTATCTAATCAGGATGGCTCCCAATGTTTTTATCAAATCTTCCTTCAAACCCTAAAAGGAAAGAATAGCCGGGATTAATTACACGCTACAAGTTCGCCAATCTTTCAGCCAGGCCAGTGTCGGTACTTTGAGGGAGGTCCCCCGTGCTTTCGCACGAAACTAATTAATGTAAACCTCGTTTTCCCAGAGGCGTAACCCCGTTAACACCTTTCTAGACACCTACTTGATCGGCTAATTGTAATGTGTAAAACTCTCCCAGGAGTAACTCTTACTCGCAGCGGGTATTGGGATCCAACTATCTCATAGAAGGTATGCAATCTCATTGCAAATTTCAACACTTGAAATTCCCGATAATATTTTACCCCTAGTGTCCTATGACCTTGACGCAGGCCAACAAACCATAGTCCGCTAGTCAAGTTCAACCCGTCATTTCTTGATTGAATTAAACCCACCCGCACGACCCTTGACGCAGGCCAACAAAGTCGCACGACTACCCTAATCCAATCAGCATCATATGAATAAACAGATAAATACTAGTTAGCTACCGCACACTACGCCTTGACGCAGGCCAACAAACGTAGCACGAATACTAAGTATGACTTATCTGAAATGACGGAGGGCTACGACAGGTTTTTCTGAAAACCTATTGCGTAATGAACTTGATATCGTTGTAGAATCAAATGATTTTAAAATGGAGTGTTTTTGAGGCTTTTCTAGTTTTGCTAAAGGGGTCACTCCCGGTGAAGGGATCGTCGGCCCTTTCCTCGTCGAATGAGGTGCGGGATATATCATATATATCACTGTGCAAAGCAGAAACTATAGAAGCAATCAAAAGACAAACCGAGTGTGTAGCATGTGCCAGTTATTGCTAAAGGGGTCACTCCCGGTGAAGGGATCTCGGCCCTTTCCTTATCGAATAAGGTGCAGGATGTTCTACTGTTAGTTATATGTATGCCCTAGAGGCCATTACTGTACATTGGATGTATATTGTAGTGGATGCTTGGACATATATAGGGAGGACTTTCTTGCTCGACATGATAGTATGCTATCTGGTTGATCTTTACCTTAACGTGCATACTGATTGTCTCTCTGTTACATGTTGGTAAAGCCCTTAGGATGCGTACTTGACTACCTAGACTATGATACGGATTATACTAGTGGGGACATGGTAGTCCATAAGTACATCCTTCAAAGTCCCTAGTCGTGGGTATATCGAGACGGGGCATCGATATACCAGAGTAGACAAGCGTATACCTTCTCGACCCATACAGATGGGCGATGGATGATCCCATATCCATTGGTGTTTGACATCAGAGATGATATACGGGTGCTCAGTGGAGACTGGGTACACTGGACGGACTCGCCGAGAACTCCCAGATGGTATTATACCTTACGTCAGATGGAAGTTCTCTGGTGACACTGGTACAGAGTAGTCTGTTGACCCGAGATCGTCATAGAGTCTTGTGTGGTTCCCACTGTGCTTTGATTTCCATCTTACCACGTCCAAGAGGGCGTGCAAAACGGTGGTTTTTGGGTACAGTCCCGAGTCACATGGAGGCAATGAGCGATAGGAGGGGATTCGTCTCTCCCGGTATAGGGAGTTGATGTTGCGCTGTGCTCGATTGGCTATAACCGGAAATCCCTGGCCAGGGTTGCTAAGATTTACTGGTAAGTGTTACCAGTAGTTTCTCGAACTGTTATAGACCTCATATCGACACGACTTATCGAGCTATTGGGGTCTGACGTTTACCACCCCTAGGCGAGATATGCGACATATCAGACGATCAGACCGGACTGTATGGTAGTGTTATTGGTTGGATTCACTGGAGTGTGAGCGGGCTTACTCGTCGATCTTCTGATCGCTCAATACCCGGGTGGCCGTTACGTTTAGCAGACCGCTTGCGGCTTGTGGGTGTTTGATATGATCATCATCTGCTGCCGGCATATTGACGAGTCTTTAGAGTCCTACACAGAGGTTTCCTGGCTCAAGCGAAACGAAATAGGAGCGCATATGAGATATGTGCGGGACCGAGAATAATACCAGTATGTGATACTGTATTCTATTCTCGCGATGTGACATTGATCGGTTATATGCGATATAGCCGGGTTATCGGATCAAGTGTTGATTCGATAAGTTGTTACTATTGATACCAGTCGGTTATGTGCGACATGACCGGATCATTGAATCAAGTGTTGATTTAATGTATAATTATATATTTGATATATTACTTTGCATTAACTAGTATCGGTTCACTTTGAATGGATTTTCTCACTCGGATGTGCGCATTGTATATGCGATATGATTTTGTGCACATGTTTGTATCATGTTTGATGATGCATGCTATATTGGTTAAGTGTAAAGATTAAACCATGGTTGTGAATGGTTAGGGTTTTGTTTTCTTTTTCATTTATTTATTTATTATTTAGTTATTCATTTGGAAAAAGAAAAAGGGTGAAAAAAATGGTGGCATTCTTTTAATCTTTCATGAAGCTTCATGAACACTTTGACTATGTCACCATTTTGTCTCATGCTTAACCCTAACCACTCCACTAACCCTTGTTCGCTCTCTACACTTTACCATGGTTACCTTTATGATAAGAATTATTATTCTTTTCTTTTCTAATTAATCTTATCATAATATTCTTCTTCTTCTTCCATTCTTCAAGTCAAGAAAGCTATGCTCCATCAATGGTGATTGATGGAAATGAGTGAGAAATCCAATTCTAAAGTTAACCCACTTCCTATTTCTTCATCCTCTACCTCTTGCCAAGTAGTATAGGGTGTTTCCTTCACAAGTTTTCATGGCTTGGTGAAGGTGGAGCTTGATCTAGCGATGCCTCGACGTAGATCATCTTCGGCATGGACATCGACGACCTAGCTCGCCATTTCTCCGACGAAGCCAACGCTAAAGCCCGGGAACTCATTTGGACAACGAGGGGACTTCGTTGCGGAGCCATGGAGGTGGAGCACCGGATCTACAAAGGTTGTATTTCCGTATCCTTTTAGTTAAGCTGTTAACTAGATTTCTTCTTCGCCTAGATTTCTAGCCAACGGTCCGTATTAAGGTTTCTCGGCACCGTAAAATTTGAAATTGGCATGGTTGATGCCTTGTGAGACCTCACTTGTGTGCCTAGGAACCCTACAGTGGTATCAGAGCCTAGCTAGAGCCTTAGGCGAAGTCCATACGGAATTTGAAGTCCGAACGATCCCGAAACCCTAACCAATACATGCTCTCTGGACTTTTTCTAAAATCTGGGTTTTTCCAGAATTAAAAATTGCTAAAAAATTCAGCAAGAAAAAATAAGAATTACGATGCAAATTTTTTTCGATGAACAGTATTTATTGCGGCGGAACCGCAGCAGAAGCCCAGCTTCTGCGGCGGTTCCGCGGCTATCTGGTGACGTCAGCCCTCATTGTTTGCACAGTAATTCCTGATAAATTATGCTGAGTTTTCTGGGAATTTTTAAAATTTATTCAAGAGTTGAATTTTCTGGTGTGTATTGGGGGTTCGTAGTTTCGATCGGATTATCAGATTTTGTCTATGTGGCTTTCCGGATAAATTTTTAGAATATGTTAAAAAGTTCGACCGGATATAAATACCCAACTTTTCCCTGTCGGGAAATTTCCAAGTGTTGGATTTTTCCGTAGTTTAACGACGTTCTAAGTAGTGCAAGTAACGCGATGGTCCCTCTAGAAGACAACAAACCTTAACTCGATTATGTGACCGTCTTGAACTGCCCTTTGAACCTTCGGGTTTGGGGCAGTACGGCGTGCCACATGTGAGGCGTTGGCTTGACCCTTCTACGGCTGGACCGTTGGTACTGAGGCACGAACTGAATGTTGTTAGACTTATTTCATGTGTTGATCTATATCGGGAAAACTTGGGTGTTCGATTGTTCGATCGGAAAGTTTAACATTTTCTAATTATCTGGAAAGGGATACAATAATTGGAATTCACAATTAGTTATGAGATAACTAAATGAATGTTATAAACATAGCAGTTTAGTCTCACTTGATCGGTTGCCACGGAATTTTGATGCGATCAAAAGTCCGTCGCAATCACGTAGCGTACGCGGATACTCGCCGGGTAAACTTAATAGACAGCCTCACTCCATAGCCCCGACCAAGTGACTGGAGGAGAACCCCGTCGCCGAAAGCATCCGTTCGGGTGCTCGCGGTAGCGGTGTTCCGCCTTGGTGCACTTCGTCGATGGTATCGGGGGTGCGGCCGTCTACTGAAGTTTGCGACGAGCATTCGATCAGGATGTCGGGAATCTTGTTGAATTGCCCGACTTGATATTGAAAAGTGTTTTCGATGATGGGACTAAAATGCGGGGTTTATAATTGTTAGGCATGCGATGTCTAAGTAATTCATTTGATTAGGCATGCGATGTCTAAAGAGGTTGCGGATTCCAACTGTTGTAGTTTTACACTTTCTTTTCTGTGACCGTAAGTGTAATATGTGATATCGCCGGTTTCGTTGCTATATGTCAACGACAATTGGGATGCGTATATTTACTTACGTTGATGACATGTGATGTTATGTGTTGCTGGATATGTTATATTGGATCGTCGTGTTTGAATAGCCGGGGGTTTTTATGTGAGATGAGTGTTTTTCATTTTCATTCATGTAAAAACTTGTATGTAATATTATTTTATTGGGGCACTTCCAGGTTGCGGAAGTTGTCACCCTTTGTATATTATTTACTTTTCCGCACTAGGATAGACCCAAGGAGGAGAGCACAAGTAACCGGGTTCTGGAGTCCAGTGGGAGACCAACTCGAGGAGTCGAGTCCGGGTCTCCTAACTCTAGAATTGGTAGGGTTGCTTGCCGCTCTCGTAGGGGTCTAGTGGTGTGGGTTTGGCTATTCATCGCGACCGTGGAATCCGTGTTTTATACTGGCTCGTATTGAAAACACGGACGTCCTAGTATATCCAATATTTCATATGATTCTTCTGCTGCGATATCTGTGATATGATCATGTGATGTTCTATGATAGATACAGTATATAGTATATATGATATATTATATAGGCGTTACTTATGTTTTACACCCGCGCTAGCCCTGCCCCGCTCTGCCGTTAGTTACCTAACCTAACGGTGCACGAGGGGACATCGAGGCGAATGCGGATGGCATAAGTGTACGTCGTATTTATCTGTGATGTTTAGGTACTTATTGATGGGACTTCATTAATGTGATTAATGAAATAAAAGAAACCTACGATGTTGTAGAATCGAATTTCAAAATAAAACAGGTATCTACAGTTCTTGCTTTGCACAGCGGTATATGTGATATATCCTGCACCTTATTCGATGAGGAAAGGACCGAGATCCCTTCACCGGGAGTGACTCCTTTAGCAATAACTGGCAGATGCTACACACTCGGTTTGTCTTTTGATTGCTTTTAAGTGTTTTTCTTTGCACAGTGATATATGTGATATATCCCGCACCTCATTCGACGAGGAAAGGACCGACGATCCCTTCACCGGGAGTGACTCCTTTAGCAAAACTAGAAAAGCCTCAAAAACACTCCATTTCAAAATCATTTGATTCTACAACGATATCAAGTTCATTACGCAATAGGTTTTCAGAAAAACCTGTCGTAGCCCTCCGTCATTTCAGATAAGTTGTATATAGTATTCGTGCTGCATTTGTTGGCTTTCGTCAAGGTGCAGTGTGCGGTAGCTATATGCTGCTTATCTGCTAGCATACGATACGATTGGATTAGGGTAGTCGTGCGGCTTTGTTGGCTTTCGTCAAGGGTCGTGCGGGTGGGTTTAATTCGATCAAGAAATGTACGGGTTGAACTTGACTAGCGGGCTATGGTTTGTTGGCTTTCGTCAAGGTCATAGCACGTTAGGGGCAAAATATTATCGGGAATTTCAAGTGTTGAAATTTGCAATGAGATTGCATACCTTCTATGAGATAGTTGGATCCCGATACCCGCTGCGAGTAAGAGTTACTCCTGGGAGAGTTTTATACATTACAATTAGCCGATCAAGTAGGTGTCTAGAAAGGTGTCAACGAGGTTACGCCTCTGGGAAAACGAGGTTTACATTAATTAGGTTCGTGCGAGAGCACGGGGGACCTCCCTCAAAGTACCGACACTGGCCTGGCTGAAAGATTGGCGAACTTGTAGTGTGTAATTAATCCCGGCTACTCTTTCCTTTTAGGGTTTGAAGGAAGATTTGATAAAAAGCAGTGGGAGCCATCCTGATTAGATAAAATAATAACCAATCTATTCTTGCAAGAGCGCACGCTGAGTGTTTTCTTCTCTCTCTCTCCTGGTAGCGACCATGTCACGCCTTAATCAAGATAATAATATGGATAATTGACCGAACCCGCTTGTTATACTGAGCTGGGGAACGTTGGTCCCGCTCCAACTTATAATTGTTATAAGACAGAGCAGGAAATAGGGGATTACCAGAATTCCCGTGCCGCCCAAACGAAGAGAGTGCATGCTGATGCATCATCTTCGGGTGTGTTCATTACAAAGAACTGTTTCTCTGTATCCTCTACGTCCTGGGTATGTGATACCAGATCAGGATCCCACATATGTAATATGTTACATAGGGCTACAGAAAGGTAGAGAACTGAGAACGGGTGATAAGTTTCATGAGGCAGAAAACGGGGCAAGTGTTGCAGCCAAGTCTGTTGGTCACTGTCACCCTGTATTGTCAATACATTGATTCTGAACGAATGTTATTAGATACCGAACCTGATATACAAAATCATATCAGTCTCTTTATAAGTAAAGAAATGATAAAATTTTGTATTGTTGGATAATGTTTTGAACATTTCCTATATCAAAAGTTGATCGGATCAGGCACGTTATCTAAAAGCATTAATGTTCTAAATCAAACTACAGTTCTTTAGTATACGGAACACACACAAGAGGAAGAGTTCAGAAATGAACGATTCCTTCTTGAGGTATTGTAGACTGGGTCATATCAATGCGACCCGACTAGCTGAAGTTACACATAGATGCATATTTAAATCTGTTTGAATTTACATCTTGTGAAACTTGCCAGTCATGTCACAAAGATTAGATGACCATAGCTCTATTTATTGGAAACAGAGAAAGAGTTACTGAACTCTTGGGATTGATACATGATGATGTATGTAAGGTCCCCTGTCTACACATGCCAAGACCGGTTCTTTATACTTCATTACATTCTCTGATAATCTCTCAAGATTCAGACATATGTTCCTGTTGAAACACAAGTCTGAACCTTTTCAGATATTCATAGAATATAAGCTAGAAGTAGAGAACCAATAAGGGTAAAAGTATTATGTCCTTTGATGTGATCGAGGAGGAGAATACTCTAGCACGGAATTTCTGGACTATTCTAAAGGAGAATGAGATTCTCTCTCAGCATTACTCCTCCGTATACACCATAGCACGATGGTATATCGGGGCGGAGCAATAGCACCCTATATGATATGGTGTGCTCTATGATGAGTACTACTGAGTTTCCTATTTCCTTTTGGGAATTATGCGCTTGAGAACCTGCATACCTATTGAATTGGGTTCGAATCAAATCAATGCCTACCGCTTCATCTATGATATGGAAAGGGAAGAGCCATATCTTAAGTTGGTTAAGATTTGGGGTTGTCCGGGCTATGTCTAAAACCATAATCCGGACAAGTTCGAGGCAAGGTCTGTTATGTAGAACTGGAATAGTTCCAGCTATACAAGCTACAGCAGATGATTTGGTAGAACCAAAGGATTCAGTAGATTCCAACGAACCTCAGCCTCTCCGCCGATCTAGAAGGGTTCCTCACCCACCTGAGAGATACTTCGGTTTCTCTATGACAGTGGGAGCGAGGATTGCATCATGAGATGATGACCCAACTAGTTTCGAGCTGGCCATCAGGAGTGGGACTCTGTAAGAATGGCTGGATGCTTAGTGATCTGAGATGGAATCCTTATACACCAACAAAGTATGGACTTTGGTTGCTATATCTGAAGGGTTAAATCCCCATCAGGAGCAAGTATATCTTGAGAAGATTACTTGGTGTACATGGAAAAGTTGAGACTTTCAAAGCTAGACTTGTTAAAGGTTTGCATCATTGACCAGGTATGGATCATGATGAAACTTTTTCTAAGCATCTATGCTTAAGTCCATCCAGATCCTACTTGCCATGGCTACATACCATGACTACGATATCTGGTGGTTGGGTGTCATGACTGCTTTTCTAAATGTTGTTTTGGAAGAGAGCGTCTATTAGTACACAGCCAGAGGGCTTCGTAGACAGTGGGAGCAGTGGAAACGTGTGCAAGATGTTTTATGTGATGAAGCAGGCATCGCGGAGTTGGAACATCTGTTTTGATGAGTTTGTCAAACAGTTTGACATCATCAAAATAATAGATGAACCTTGTATATACAAAAAGGTAGTAGGGAGTATGGTGGTGATCCTCGTAGAGTACGTGGATGACATACTCTTGATAGGGAAGGAGTTTCCTATGCTACGCTCGGTCAATCTCCGCTTATCATAAGGATTCTCCATATATGATCAAAGTGATACCTACTAAATCCTGGGTTTTGGATCTATGAGATAGATCTAAATGGATGTTAGGATACTCACTAGATGTAGTGAGATGGTGTCAATCGATCCTGAGGAGAATCACTGGAAGGGTTCCAGGGTGATAAAGACGACTGAATATCAGTCACAGGCATTGTCTTTACCCTCAGTAAAGGGACGGTATGTTGGAAAGGTTCCAAGCTAAATACCGTGGCATACTAGATGATAAAGGCAGGATACATCGCTACTTAAGATGCTACCGAAGAGGCTGTTTGGGTGTATATTGGTTCATGAGATGAACTACGTTCCCACCATTGTGAGACAATGGAGTTGTGGCTTATGCCAAAGAACGCAGGTCCCATCAGTGATCCAGACATATTCTAAGGCAGTATCACCTGATCATGGAGATAGTTGATCTCCAGGGGATCGAGGTCAGGAGAGTAGACTCAGAGGACAATACAGCGGATCCACTCACAAAGGCCTATTCCCAGAGAGAGACTTTTATGGGATGGTTGAGTATGAGATACTACAACCACTGCTATCAGATGGCCCTAGTGCAAGTGGGAGATTGTTAGTTATATGTATGCCCTAGAGGCCATTACTGTACATTGGATGTATATTGTAGTGGATGCTTGGACATATATAGGGAGGACTTTCTTGCTCGACATGATAGTATGCTATCTGGTTGATCTTTACCTTAACGTGCATACTGATTGTCTCTCTGTTACATGTTGGTAAAGCCCTTAGGATGCGTACTTGACTACCTGGACTATGATGCGGATCATACTAGTGGGGACATGGTAGTCCATAAGTACATCCTTCAAAGTCCCTAGTCGTGGGTATATCGAGACGGGGCATCGATATACCAGAGTAGACTAGTGTATACCTTCTCGACCCATACAGATGGGCGATGGATGATCCCATATCCATTGGTGTTTGACATCAGAGATGATATACGGGTGCTCAGTGGAGACTGGGTACACTGGACGGACTCGCCGAGAACTCCCAGATGGTATTATACCTTACGTCAGATGGCAGTTCTCTGGTGACACTGGTACAGAGTAGTCTGTTGACCCGAGATCGTCATAGAGTCTTGTGTGGTTCCCACTGTGCTTTGATTTCCATCTTACCACGTCCAAGAGGGCGTGCAAAACGGTGGTTTTTGGGTACAGTCCCGAGTCACATGGAGGCAATGAGCGATAGGAGGGGATTCGTCTCTCCCGGTATAGGGAGTTGATGTTGCGCTGTGCTCGATTGGCTATAACCGGAAATCCCTGGCCAGGGTTGCTGAGATTTACTGGTAAGTGTTACCAGTAGTTTCTCGAACTGTTATAGACCTCATATCGACACGACTTATCGAGCTATTGGGGTCTGACGTTTACCACCCCTAGGCGAGATATGCGACATATCAGACGATCAGACCGGACTGTACGGTAGTGTTACTGGTTGGATTCACTGGAGTGTGAGCGGGCTTGCTCGTCGATCTTCTGATCACTCAATACCCGGGTGGCCGTTACGTTTAGCAGACCGCTTGCGGCTTGTGGGTGTTTGATATGATCATCATCTGCTGCCAGCATATTGACGAGTCTTTAGAGTCCTACACAGAGGTTTCCTGGCTCAAGCGAAACGAAATAGGAGCGCATATGAGATATGTGCGGGACCGAGAATAATACCAGTATGTGATACTGTATTCGATTCTCGCGATGTGACATTGATCGGTTATATGCGATATAGCCGGGTTATCGGATCAAGTGTTGATTCGATAAGTTGTTACTATTGATACCAGTCGGTTATGTGCGACATGACCGGATCATTGAATCAAGTGTTGATTTAATTTATAATTATATATTTGATATATTACTTTGCATTAACTAGTATCGGTTCACTTTGAATGGATTTTCTCACTCGGATGTGCGCATTGTATATGCGATATGATTTTGTGCACATGTTTGTATCATGTTTGATGATGCATGCTATATTGGTTAAGTGTAAAGATTAAACCATGGTTGTGAATGGTTAGGGTTTTGTTTTCTTTTTCATTTATTTATTTATTATTTAGTTATTCATTTGGAAAAAGAAAAAGGGTGAAAAAAATGGTGGCATTCTTTTAATCTTTCATGAAGCTTCATGAACACTTTGACTATGTCACCATTTTTTCTCATGCTTAACCCTAACCACTCCACTAACCCTTGTTCGCTCTCTACACTTTACCATGGTTACCTTTATGATAAGAATTATTATTCTTTTCTTTTCTAATTAATCTTATCATAATATTCTTCTTCTTCTTCCATTCTTCAAGTGAAGAAAGCTATGCTCCATCAATGGTGATTGATGGAAATGAGTGAGAAATCCAATTCTAAAGTTAACCCACTTCCTATTTCTTCATCCTCTACCTCTTGCCAAGTAGTATAGGGTGTTTCTTTCACAAGTTTTCATGGCTTGGTGAAGGTGGAGCTTGATCTAGCGATGCCTCGACGTAGATCATCTTCGGCATGGACATCGACGACCTAGCTCGCCATTTCTCCGACGAAGCCAACGCTAAAGCCCGGGAACTCATTTGGACAGCGAGGGGACTTCGTTGCGGAGCCATGGAGGTGGAGCACCTGATCTACAAAGGTTGTATTTCCGTATCCTTTTAGTTAAGCTGTTAACTAGATTTCTTCTTCGCCTAGATTTCTAGCCAACGGTCCGTATTAGGGTTTCTCGGCACCGTAAAATTTGAAATTGGCATGGTTGATGCCTTGTGAGACCTCACTTGTGTGCCTAGGAACCCTACATCTACAAGGAACACCGCGATGCAAAGCAAGAACTGTAGCTACCTGTTTTTGAAAATTCGATTCCACAACATCTTTTAGGTTTCTTTTCTTTCATTAATCATATTAATGAATTCCCATCATCTAAATCACCTAAACATCATAGATAAATACGACGTACCCTTATGCCATCCGCATTCGCCTCAATGTCCCCTCGTGCACCGTTAGGTTAGGTAACTAACGGCAGAGCAGGGCAGGGCTAGCGCAGGTGTAAAACATAAGTAACATCTATATAATATATCATATATACTAATACAGTATCTATCACAAAACATTAAATGATCACATCACAGATATCGCAGTAGAAGATACATATGAAACATTGGATATATTAGGACGTCCATGTTTTATTTTGAGCCTGTATAAAACACGGATTCCATGGTCGTGATGAATAGCCAATCCCACACCCCTAGACCCCTACGAGAGCGGTAACTAACCCTACCAATTCTAGAGTTAGGAGACCCAGACTCGACTCCTCGAGTTGGTCTCCCACCGGACCCTAGAACCCGGTTACTTGTGCTCCCCTCCTTGGGTCTATCCTAGTGCGGAAAAGTAAATAATATACATCAACGGTGACATCTTCCGCAACCTGGAAGTGCCCCAATAAAAGAATATTACATACAAGTTTTTACATGAATGAAAATGGAAAAACACTCATCTCACATAAAAAAACCCGGCTATTCAAAACACGACGATCCAATATAACATATCCAGCAACACATAACACCACATGTCATCAACGTAAGTAAACATGCGTATCCCAATTGTCGTTGACATATAGCAACGAAACCGGCGATATCACATATTACACTTACGGTCACAGAAAAAAAAGTGTAAAACTACAACAGTTGGAATCCGCAACCTACTTAGACATCGCATGCCTAATCAAATGAATTTCTTAGACATCGCATGCCTAACAATTATAAACCCCGCATTTCAGTCTCATTATCGAAAACTCTTTTCAATATCAAGTCGGGCAATTCAACAAGATTCCCGACATCCTGATCGAATGCTCGTCGTAAACTTTAGTACACGGCCGCACCCCCGGTACCGACGACGAAGTGCACTAAGGCGGAACACCGTTGCCGCGAGCACCCAAACGGATGCTTTTTGGCGACGGGGTTCTCCTAAGTCACTTGGTCGGGGCTATAGGGTATGGCTGTCTATTAAGTTTACCCGGCGAGTATCCGCGTACGCTACGTGATTGCGACGGACTTTTGATCGCATCAATATTTCGTGGCAACCGATCAAGTGAGACTAAACTTCTATGTTTATAACATTCATTCAGTTATCTCATAACTACTTGTGGATTCCAAATATTGTATCACATTCCAGATAAATAGAAAATGTTAAAACTTTCCGATCGAACAATCAAACACCCAAGTTTTCCCGAAACAGCTCAACACATGAAATAAGTTTAAAAACATTCACTTCATGCCACAGTACCAACGGTCCAGCCGTAGAAGGGTCAAGCCAACGCCTCACATGTGGCACGCCGTACTGCCCCAAACCTTAAGGTTCAAAGGGCAGTTCAAGACGGTCACATAATCGAGTTAAGGTTTGTTGTCTTCTAGAGGGTCCATCACGTTACTTGCACTACTTAGAACGTTATTAAACTACAGAAAAATCCAACACTTGGAAATTTCCCGGCAGGGGAAAAAGTGGGTTATTGATACCCGGTCGAACTTTTTAACAGTTTCTAAAATATCCGGAAAAACCTACAGACGAAGTTAAACTTCCCGATCGAAACACCGAGTCCCCAATATAACCCAGAAAACTCAACTCTTGAGTAAATGTTAAAAATTCCCAGAAAACATAGAACTAACAGAAAGACATTATTGTGCAAACCACGTGCAGTGATTGACCATTATGGCCGCGGAACCGCCGCCCAAGGCAGGGTGGGGCCGCGGTTCCGTGGCGCGTTGAACGATTTGGGTGCACGTGCTGCACAGTATTTCCTAAAAAACCCTGCTGATTTTTTTGAGAATTTTTAATCTGGAAAAATCCACAGTTACAGAAAATGTACAGAGAAGGGTTTCGGATTAGGGTTTCGGGCTCGACCGGGTTTCTAACATTGTCTACACATCGCCTAAAGCTCTAGCTAGTCTCTGATACCACTGTAGGGTTCCTAGGCATACTCAAGAGGTTCCACAAGGCATCAACCATGCCAAATTCAAAAATTTATGTGCTGAGAAACCCTAAAGCAAGATCGTTAACTAGAGATTAAGTGAAAAGCAAGCAAGCAAACTACTTTGCTACAAAGTGAAAGAGACTACAACCTTTGTAGATCCAGTCCTCCACTTCTCTAGCTCCGTGTTGACGTCCCTCCGCTGCGATCATCAGAATCCCGGACTCTAGCGTCGGTTTCATCGGAGAAATGGGCGGGCTAGGTCGTTGACTTCGATGCCGAAGATGATCTACGTCGAGGCGATTCAAACTCAAGCTCCATCTTCACTTGGTCATGAAACTTGTGAAGATAATAAACTCTACTACATGGCAAGTGGTAGAGAATGAAGAAATAGGAAGTGGGTTCACTTTGGATTTGGATTTCTCACTTGGATTCATCACTTGGAATTTTCTAGCAATGGTTTTCTTTCTTCATGAAGAAGAAGAAGAAGAAAGAAAAGAATGAAAAAAAATGAATTATCAAAATAGAAAATCAAGTGATGCTTATCATTTAGCAACCATGGGTGAGTTAACTTGTGTAGAGAATAAACTAGGGTTTAGGTTGATGGTTAGGTTAAGGATAAAACAAAATGGTAGACTTATTCAAAGATGCTTTGAAGCTTCAAGAAGCTTCAAGCAAGAAAAATAAAGAAAAGCACCATTTTGTTTTTACAAAATGAATAAAGAAAATAAAACCCTAAACCCTAACCATTAACTAAACATGGTTTAAAGCAAACACACCCAAGTTTGCATGTATCATCAAACATGATACAAACTAGTGCACAAAAATATATCACATATACAACTTGTGCACATCAAGTGAGAAAATCCATCATAAGTGAACAAATACTAGTTAATGTAAAGTAATATATCAAATAAATAATTATACATTAAATCATTAAATCAATACTTGATTTAATGATCCGGTCATATCACATATAACCGACTAATATCAAGTGTATCAATGCATCGAATTAACACTTGATTCGGTAACCCGGCTATATCTCATATAACCATCCAATGATACAAATCGCGAGAAAAGAATACAGTATCACATACTGGTATTATTCTCAGTCCCGCACATATCTCATATGCGCTCCTATCTCGTTTCGCTTGAGTCAGGAAACCCCTGTGTAGGACTCTAAAGACTCGTCAATACGCCGGCAGTAGGTGGTGATCATATCAATCACCCACAAGCCGCAAGCGGTCTGCCAAACGTAACGGCCACCCGGGTATTGAGCGATCAGAAGATCAACGAGCAAGCCCGCTCACACTCCTGTGAATCCAACCAGTAACACTTACCGTATAGTCCGGTCTCGTCGTCTGATATGTCGCATATCTCGCCTAGGGGTGGTTAACGTCAGACCCCAATAGCTCGATAAGTCATGTCGATATGAGGTCTATAACAGTTCGAGAAACTACCGGTAACACTTACTAGTAAATCTCAGCAACCCTGGCCAGGGATTTCCGGTTATAGCCAATCGAACACAGCGCAACATCAACTCCCTATACCGGGAGAGACGAATCCCCTCCTATCGCTCATTGCCTCCATGTGATTCGGGACTGTACCCAAAAACCACCGTTTTGCACGCCCTCATGGACGTGGTAAGGTGGAAATAAAAGCACAGTGGGAATCACACAAGACTCTATGACGATCTCGGGTCTACAGACTAACCTGTACTAGTGTCACCAGAGAACTGCCATCTGACGTAAGGTATAATACCATCTGGGAGTTCTCGGCGAGTCCGTCCAGTGTACCCAGTCTTCACTGAGCACCCGTATATCATCTCTGATGTCAAACACCAATGGATATGGGATCATCCATCGCCCATCTGTATGGGTCGAGAAGGTATACGCTAGTCTACTCTGGTATATCGATGCCCCGTCTCGATACACCCACGACTAGGGACCTTGAAGGATGTACTTATGGACTCCCATGTCCCCACTAGTATGATCCGCATCATAGTACAGGTAGTCAAGTACACATCCTAAGGGCTTTACCAACATGTAACAGAGAGACAGTCAGTGTACACGTTAAGGTAAAGAGCAACCAGATAGCATACTATCATATCGAGCAAGAAAGTCCTCCCTATATATGTCCAAGCATCCACTACAATATACATCCTATGTATAGTAATGGCCTCTAGGGCATACATATAACTAACATCAATCTGGCTTGACATTCCATTGGCCATTCCGCAGATACGGTGGGTAACCTCAGGCACCCGAGGGGTACTCCGGTAGCCTCAAGGACGGTGACAGGGAGGTTCTTGTTTACCCAGACTCGCCATTGCTGTTGTTCCAGACTGTGAGACCCGGCAGGAGGATCAGTATAGCGTCTTTCTAAACTAGCTTTAGAAGTGTACGTGTATATGATTCTGCCAGAGGGTTGTCGTAGTCAGTGGGAGCAGCGGAAGCATGGTTGAAAGGTGGCTTATGTCTATTTATAGACTAAAGCAGATATAGCGGAGATAGATCGTCTATTTCTGATGTGACAGTCATAGGTTTGACTTCATCAGAATAGGGGATGGATCTGTTAAGAAGGTAGTAGGGTGTGATGTCCTGGTATTTGGATGACATACACAGAGTAGGAAGTTAAATTCCTATACTACGGTCGGTTATACATTGGTTGTCACACAGTAGTTTCTCCTTATAAGGCTTGGATATTATATCAGACATTCTGGTTACTAGATCTATGGTTTTTAGATCTAGATTTGGGTAGTTTCCCAATCTGGGTACTTAGACAGCATTCTACAGGTGTTTTAGAATGGACGACTCCATGCATGGTAGTGTACCTGCAGGTGATGGAGTCACCCTCTCTAAAGGTGTCTAACAGACTAAAGGGGAGAGGGATGTGCATGATTGGCAGATCACTTGCTTAGGCAATTGAGTCAATCATGAGATGTCAAGTACCGCACCAGATGTTGTTTTTGCAATAAATGCAATAAGTTGATATTGATCCAATCCTGGAGATGCAGTCGGAAGCAGTTTTAGAACATAAGTGGATGTTCTAGGGATATGATAACGACAACCTCATTCGGGAGACAATTATCATTCCAGGCTTCCAAGGTGACCTGGACGGCAGAGTGACTGTCAGAGTTATAGCTTTCCTTCTGACGAGGGGCAGTGTTTTGGACGGGTGATCCAAGCGGACACTGAGGGAGGCATGGCGCAGGATACTGATTAAGTTCAGTTGACGATACGGTCCAAGAAGTTTGGATTTGGAGTTCATTTATGAGCTAGGTCCCATCAGACATCCAGACATATTCTAAGACAGGTATTGCTCATTTCGGGAGATGGCTTTCTCCGTGAACTTGAGATTTAGAGAGACATAGAAAGAAACATCAAAGCGGATCCACTCACTGAGGCTATTCCTCGAACGCAATAGTTTCGCAAATGGGTTTTGTGAGACTGACTAGTAGAGGAGTTGGGTGTTCGGTATCACACGGGCTGTGAGTATGCGATATCGCAATAATTAGCCTTGAGTGCAAGTGGGAGATTGTTGGAGATAATGCCCTTAGAGTCAATTATTGGATCACAGGCACGTGATTGCAATGATTGATGGAGGACCTATCCCGGTAGGACAGTCTTACTCAAGATGATAATATGCTATCTGGTTTATCTTTATCATCGTGTACTGCTTTAGGTGACCTTACTGGTCACTATTGCACGTTGATAGAGCCCCTAGGATTCTTGCTTGACTACCAGCAGTATGAGGGCGATCATATACGTGGGAGCTGGGGTCTATAAGCACATCCTTAAACGGTCCCTAGTCGTGGGAGTTTCGAGACAGGGCATCGATACTCCAGAGTAGACTAGTGTATACAGTCGAGACGCCGACGAGGGGCGATGGCCGGTCTCACAAGCCACTGGTGTCAGCTGGTTCACCTAAGATGTATACAGGTGCTCATTGGGTTATGAGTACACCGGACAGGACTCGCCGGGAACATGCTAGTTGGTCTTATACCTGACGTCAGATAGCAGTTCCCTGGTGACATGTGTACAGGTTAGTTCATCGACCTGAGATCGTCATTTGTCTCGTGTGAGTTCCCACTGTACTTTGATTACTACCCTACCACGCTCAAAGGAGACGTGCAAACAGGTTTTAGTTGGGTACAGTCCCGAGCCAGATGGAGGCAGTGAGCGGATCTGCAGGGGTTCGTTTCTCCCGGTATTGGGGGTGAGGTCACGCTGTGTCTAGGAGAGCCCTTACACGAAGTCCTTGGCCAAGGCAGGAGATTTACGGGTAGGTATTCCAGTAGTATCTCAGGGTGTTCTTGGCTACACTCCGACACGACTTGTACCGCTTTTAGGGGTCTGACTTTTACCAACCCCCTAGGCCCACCATGCGATGCTCATAGACGAACGGACCGGACTGTACGGATATTGTCACTGACAGGCTCAGTAGGGTGTCAGGATGAGTTCGCTCATCGACGTCCCTTTTGGTCAATACCTGGTAGCCCGTTACGTATAGGCTAATACCTCTGACATGCTAGTGGTTAAATCCGCAACCAAAGTATTGACGAGTCTTTAGAGTCCCCCACAGACCAATTTCTCAAGTTTCGGGCGAAACGCTGTAGAGGTCGTATGAAGATATGGCAGGGTTCGATCAGATACGTGCGGTATTGCACGGATCATGATCGGACGGAAAATACTAGCGGGCTTTGGTTTAAGCCGGATCCTAGTATTGCACAGTGTAGATTTTGTCTCTTTCCATTTGTATTCGGTCGGAATACAAATGCGGGTATGTATATTCAGTAGCGGGGTTTTCCTGTAATTTATTACGGGATCAATTTTCTGAAGTTGCCAGTTTGCTTTTCGTTTCGGCCATTTTCCTTTGTATCTTTCATTGGCCGAAGATTGGTGGAGGAGGGCTTATTTGCATTTTTGCAAATAAGCATTTTGGAGGGTTGTCTTTGCATATTGTTGTTTCATGATGATTCTACCACCATTGACTTCTTCACTCATCATGGCTTGACTTTTTTATGACATGGGTTGATGATGGGCTTTTTGAGTATGGCTTTAGTTGTGATGATTATTCCTCATCATCACATGTTTTTCTCCCTTGTATTATTGATCCTCACTCACTACTCTCTCTCACTTCCTTCACCATGCAAGGGCCGTCCACAACAAGGGGGCTGTCCCAATTTTTGGGTGGGGCATGACTCTCATTTGGCTTTGCAAAATAATATAGCTCCTCCTCCAAAAGTTGATATCTCATTTCCTACACCAAATGGAAACTTCCTTTACCCCAAAGAGACAAACCGTTCCACACTATTCTACAGCAAATCTTGGGCACGTCGGCTCGCCAACTTCGTGCCTGAGTTGCCTCGGTCCAGAGGTGGGAGCCCGTAAAAGAACCCGGCGATGTGGTGCCCTTCCGGCGAGGAGATGAAGACCGGAGATTCCGCGGGGAGATCGGGACGACGACGAGAAGAGCGAAGGACACGGATCGCTCGGTATATCTCTCTACCCGTTCTTTAGTTAGCTAGAATTAGATTAATGGCCAGATCCGGGATTTTAGTGCGCGGTGGTGCCGGTTCAAAAGTTAATGTTAAGCATCGCTTCCGCATTTTGGCCTTGTTCCGACGGCCGGGGCGCCGCCGTGCACTTACACATGACCCTTGCATGACATACTTGCGTACATACATAGTGTACACTCATACTTGCATACATACATATTTGCACATACATAGATGATTCTGGCTTGATTTTGGAGATTTAGGAACCGCATGATATATTTTTAAACTAGATTCATTTAAAAGAGCGGTTTTCCCTCGATATGTGCATATTACTGTTTGATGTTGCATGATATACTGATATGCTTACATTTCTATTATATGTCGCATATATCATGCTTTATGATTATACGCATTGAGATATATTGTTTCCATGATATTTCTGGATTTGAGAACCGTGGGTATTTCAAAAGAAAGTATGTACTGTTTTAAAAATCCGGTTTCTTTTGATATGATATTTCAGCAGCCACCATGAGTTTTATCGGTTCTGATATATATAAACCCCATGCGAGGAGGAGTCGTGGGCCGTATGCGGGTACATGGTGGGGCCCGGAGGTACCCAGGGGCAAGAAAGGTATGTCGACGGACCACGCCAATGAGCCTGACAAGGGAAGCATACCTACCGGTGATAGTATTTGGGCTCGGCGGATATCCGGAAGATACCGACCGGAGTAGAGAGATGATACGAGTCGATCCGAACTGACGGAGCCCGTGGGCCGATTCGGACTGACGGAGCCCGATATATGAGGATTTACGTGCCGATGCTGGGCACAGATTTCTTGATGTTTTCGAGTGTCGATGCTGGACACTCAGGTTCCATGATTTTGATGTGTCGCGAGGGATACACGTTGATTTATATCCTCATACTTTCATGCATATGCTTTTATGACTTTTACATGCATGATGTTGTTATGTCATTGGTTGACACATGGACGAGATCCACATACATACAGGCATTGATTACATAGTTGGATGATATCCACATATTTATAGACTTCATGATATAGTTGACACTGATTTCATAATGATTACATTGATCACACCTCATGTTAATGATATGTTGCTACCTGAGGCACTGACACGAGCACTTGGTATTACACTTGGTATAGATGTTTACCCTTGCTACCTTTTCATGCTTCAGACTTTATCATATTGAGGATATATATATATTACTGATCGTTTGACCTAGGATTGAGTCATACATACGATTTTTGCTCTGTGATGTTTTCTACTCACGAGTTGGCAACTTACCCCGTTGTGCCACAGTTCTTGCAGGTTTTTGCCGTACAGGTTTCATTGCGGCTTTCTGGCAAACTGCTTCCATTCTGGGTGATTGCTTTGGTAGGTGGGTTCACTCGCATCGTGACCACCCTTGTATATTATTTTCATTGTTGTATCTAGAAACTCCATCAACCAGACTTGTATTATTTATAGACTTAGAAGACCATTTTTATATTATTTCGACCGTAGAGTCGCGCTTGTATTAGTATGGTTTTCTTGTTGTTGTTGTTAGTGTAATATGCCCTAGAGGCCATTATTGTATAGTACTAGTTTGTATATTACATTTTGGAAGCTTGGGATTTATACACGGATTGACATTCTTGCTCAATATGGTAGTATGCTAGTTAGTTTGTATCTATCTTAATATGTGTTTATGTTTCTTTAGACATATTCCTAATACATATTGATAGAGCCCTTAGGATCTTTTGTTTGACTACCAGCGTTGTGATGACAGTCACACTAGTGGGGGCTGGGTAGTTTATAAGCACATCCTTATACAGGTCCCTAGTCGTAGGATTATCGAGACAGGGTATCGATACTCCAGAGTAGACTAGTGTATACGCTTCTCATCCCAGGAGGGGAGATGGTATGTCCCACAGCCATCAGTACATCATACTGGAGATAGTATGCAGGTGCTCGTTAGGTTACGAGTACACTG
This sequence comes from Agapanthus africanus, assembly GCA_030015575.1. Lineage (NCBI taxonomy): Eukaryota > Viridiplantae > Streptophyta > Magnoliopsida > Asparagales > Amaryllidaceae > Agapanthus > Agapanthus africanus. Next base: position 699,706,619 of record CM057338.1, read on the forward strand.
GACATGACTTGCTGGGAACTGTTGGTTGGTATTATACCTATCATCAGTTATCAGTTCCCAGGTGACATGAGTACAGCTTAGTCCGTTGACTTGACACTGTCACTTCGCCTCGAGTGTGTTCCCACTGTTCTTAGATTACTACCCTACCACGGCTCTAATGAGTCGTGCAAATAGGTAGTAGTTGGGTGCAGTCCCGAAGCACTTGGAGGCAGTGACGGTTAGACAGGATTCGTCCCTCCCGATATTGGGAGTTGGTAAAGCGCTATATCTAGGTGAGCCATTACACAAAGTCCCTGGCCAGGGCAAGCGAGATTTACTGGTAGTGTTTCCAGTAGTTTCTCAGGGTGTTCTGGGCTACACTCCGACATGACTTGTACCGCTATTAGGGAACTGATGTTCACCGCCCCTTAGGCCCGACATGCGATGCTCTTAGACGAACAGACCGGACTGTACGGAGATTGTCACATTCAGGCTCAGTAGGAGTTCAGATGGGTTCACTTCATCGGTCTTCTTATCGGCATCTGCCTGGGGACCGTTACGTACAACTAGTACCGCTTACGGCCTGTGGTTAAACCCACTGCCAGTGTAGTGTCGAGTCTTTAGAGTCCCACACAGAAGTTGTTCACCTTTGGGCAAAACAGAGTAGAGGTCATATGGTTTTACGACGGGGGTTCGTTCACATACGCGCACTTGTGCACGTTTGGTGTCCGGGCAGTTATTACTAGTGGGCTTTTGTTTAAGCCAGATCCTAGTATTTGTTTTGGGATTGGTCTTGTCTCATTGTATTCGTGTTTCTTCGGAACACGAATGCGGGTACGTACGTACAGTTGACAGAGGCGGAGAGGGAGAAACCTCATTAAGGTTTTTGACCATTGACTTGATCAAAACCCTAATGAGAATGAGAAATATGATTAATAATATTAATTAAGGATAATTGTATCATGGTTAGGGTTGGGTTTGCCATTTGACTTGTTGACTTTCATTGACCTTGATATTTTCTTTTTGTTAAGCAAAAGATGCTTTTTGAAGCTTGCTTAGCATTAAATGTGAAATGATAATGGTCAAATCAACTCACCATCACAATTTTCCTAATTATTATTATTATTATTATCATATATCTTTAATATGAGAGCTTTGTTCTCTCATTCTCTCATAAGTTTTCTCTTTCATGGTTTGCTCTCCCTCTTCCTCTCTCTCAAAAGCTTAAGTGTTTCATGTGTTGAAAATCCAAGCTTTGAGACTAAACCACCAAAATACTCCTCTACTCACTCTAGGGTTCTCAGTCTAGCAAGCCAAGCACTCTAGTTACCTCATTATTTAGAGGCCTTCGGGTGGATCTTTCTTTGGCAAAGAGAAGACGAAGAGGAGAAACCGTCTACACCACTCAAAGGAGCACACAAGAAAAGGAAGCAACACAAGAAGAGAAGGAGTTCAAGAACTAGGTATAACCTTCTAACCTAGTAGTTAGAACTTGTAGATAGTTTGTTAGTTCATGTTTAGCAAAGATTCTTCATGGAATGTCTATGTTTCCTTGTGATAAAAATTTGATTTTTACTCTTTCCGCCTCCCCGTAAGTACCGGGGTGGGTAACATAGACTTACAGTGGTATTAGAGCCTAACTAAACATCAACTAACATGTTAGCAAAGTATTTAGAACTTCGATCCCGAAAAAATCGCAAAAAACATCAAAATCTAGTGTTTTCTGCCGATTTTAAAAACAGGTCTAAAAATATTTTCAGAGACCTGAAAAATACGTGCAAGGTTTTTTAAGGACGCCCAAGAAAAACGAGCTCGTGACTCGGTCAAACAGCCGCGGAAGCGCAGCGAAACCATGCGTTTCGCCGCGGATCCGCGGCCGAGTCGACTCAGAGTCAACTCGTTTTTCCTGCAGAATGTCCAGCTTGATGTTTTGTGTTTTTTCAGATGCTTTGTTTCTGCCTAGATTCTTCTGAGAACAGTGTTGTATTTAGGGTAGTTCAAATTGGAATATTGATCGAAATTCTATAAACTTTAGCTAATTGATTATATCTGTAATGTGATATATGTACTGAACGTCGACTAATCGCTATACGTCGATTAGTGGGGGTTGTACATATCTGTGATCTGTGATGTTGGATTGTGTATATGAACTCGTTGGATTGTCGCGGATGAATAGCCGGGGTTGTGAGATGAGTGTTTATTTATCTTTCATTTGTTGTAAATTGTAAATTGATATAATATTATTTTTTGGTCGCACATCCGGGTTGAGGTTGTAGCCACCATTGTATATTATTTCTTTTACTGTTTTTGCTCCTATGATAGACCCAAGGAGGGGTGCACAAACTACCAGGTACTTTGAAGTGCTGAGTGGCCTACTCACGTTGTTGAGGAAGGCTGCTTCACTTCGGGTATTTGGCGGGTAGTTTGCCGCACCCGTAGGGGTCTGGGGTGGGGTTTGGCTATTCATCGCGACCGTGTAATCCGTTTTTCGTTGCAGGCTCGAACGAAACGCGGATTCCTAGCATATCCAATGTGTTCATCTGTGATCTGGAATGGCTATCATTGCGTCTGACGAATGTATATATCTATATATGATATCTAGTAGGCGTTGCTTATATTTTGCATCCGTGCTAGTCCAGCCCCCGCTCTGTCGTTAGTTAAGTAACCTAACGGGTGATGACGGGGCCCCGTGGCGAATGCGGATGGTATAAGCATACGTCATATTTTCGTTTTTTTCTGCAATGGTAGGATTAATTGATTGGACGCATTATATTAATGCAAAGAAAATAAACCGAAGTTAAATCGTTGGAACAATTTCAAAACCACTCGGTTTTTTCCAAAACAGAAAAACTTTTAAAAACACGGAGCTTAAACCACTCCTTTAAAAAGCTATTAGGTTCCTTCGATTATATCAAGTTCACTACGTTCACGGTTTCGCCAAAACCATTCGTAGCCCTCCGTCATTTCAGTTAAATATTCAGTAGTATTCAAGCTATGTATTTTGACCTTCGCCAAGGGATAGTGATTGGTAGCTGCCGAATATTTATCTGTTGCATAGATAGATGCGTTGGTTTGAGACAGTCGTACTGCTATTTTGGCCTTCGTCAAGGGTATGTACGGGTGGGTTCAAATTAACCTGGATAATGACGGGTAGAACTTGACATGTGACTTATGATATGTTGGCCTTCGTCAAGGTCATAAGAGCATGGGGCAAAAATCCACATCGGGAGTTTTTAAAGAAACTGAAACTTGCTAGTGTTGCATACCATTTGGAGTGTGATAATTTTGGTAGGATTCCTTCAACTTTATCACACAATGATATTTGGATCCCGATCCTACTGTGAGTATATGCTACTCCTCGGGAAATTTTCTCACTTAACGATCAATGCTATAAACCAAGTGGGTGTCTAGAAAGGTGTTAGCGGGGCTACGCCCACAGGGAAAAGAGGTTATTTAATTAAGGAACTTCACGAAAGCGTCGTAAAACTTCCCTTGAAGTACCGACACTGGCCTGGCTGAACGGTTAAGCAAGTATTGTATGGTGAAATCAATCCCGACTAATTCTTCTTTTATGGTTTGAGGAAGGATTCGAGACACAGTGGGAGACATCCTGTTTAGACAAACTAAAAACCACTCTAAACTTGCAAGAGCATCATGCTAAAGTATTTCTTCTCTCTCTCCTAATTGCAGCGACCAAACATCATGACGGGCCTTAAGTTACTATTAGATAAAAATATACTGACAGGGCCAAACTACAAAGATTGGCTCAGGAATGTCAAAATGGCAATCACTTATGACAAGTTGGGGTATCTCCTTACCACTAAAGCCCCCACCGTCCCAGGTCCAGAATCCAGTGTCACGGATAAGGAAATCCGTAAGACCTGGGAGATTGACTACGCGAAGGCCAAGTGCCTCGTGCTTGCCTCTATGGACAATGAACATCAGAGAAGGCACGAGAATATGGATTTTGAATCCATATTTCTCCATACTAAGGAACTATATGGAGAGCAATCCCGTTTCGCCAGATACGAAACCTCGAAAAAGCTGTTTCAAGCTAGGTTGGCCGTCGGATCATCTGTAGCGGAACACGTGCTTAAGATGATTGGCTACATTGAGGAGCTCGCGGACCTCGGGACCACGTGAGAGAATGAGCTCTACACTGACTTGATTCTCTATTCCCTTCCTTCCACTTACGCCCAGTTTATCCTGAACTTCAACATGCAAGGAAAAGAAGTTGAACTTCCGAAACTCCTCAATATGTTGAGGAGTGCAGAGGGCACCCTATAGAAAGTCAGGGAAACACCCGTTTTGTCTGTTGGAGGAGCTTCCTCTTCTAGGTCCAAGGCGAAAGCCAAAGGAAAGAAGAAGAAGGCCCCCACCAAACCAAGGGGCGGTGTTAGTAAGGTGGAAGCCAAGGGAAAGGCAAAGGTAGCAAAGGTAGCGGGACAGATAGTGGGGAAGGAAGAATGCTTTTATTGTCACAAGAAAGAACACTGGAAGAAAGATTGCAGGGCTTAGAAGGCTAAGTACCAGGACCCGAAGCAAGTTGTGGCTTCGGCTTCAGGTGTGTATATTATTGAAAACTGTCTGTCAATCAACTCTACTTCCTGGGTATTGGATACCGGATCAGGATCTCATATCTGTAATTCTTTGCAGGCACTGAGAAGGCGTAGAGCTTTGAAGGCAGGTGATATGACCCTCAGAGTTGCAAACGGAGTAAGCATGGATGCTGAGTCCGTGGGGGACTATCACTTAGGGTTGACAGATGGACATGTTTTGGTTTTGCGCAACTGTTATTTTGTACCCAGTTCGACTTGTAATATCATATCTGTATCTTTAATGTCTAAAGAAGGTTATGATTTTGCATTTGTAAGCAATGCTGTAAACTTTCACCTTAATCATGTTTTGATTGGGTCGGGTACATTAAGCAATGGGATATACGTATTAAACCAACCGCGGATTTTCAATATCAAGAATACACACAAAAGAAAGTCTCCAGAAATAAATCATGCTTTCTTATGGCATTGTAGACTGGGTCATATCAATGAGACAAGATTAACTAAGTTACATAAAGAAGGATATTTGGATCCGTTCGAATATCAGTCATATACGACTTGTCAATCATGTCTCAAAGGAAAGATGACAAAGACTCTGTTCACTGGACACGGAGTAAGAGCGAGCGAGCTCTTGGGACTCATACACAGCGATGTATGTGGTCCAATGTCTACACATGCGCGAAGTGATTATTCTTACTTCATTACTTTTACGGATGATTTTTCAAGGTATGGACATGTCTTCTTAATGAAGCATAAATCTGAAGCCTTTGAAAAATTCCAGGAATATAAGAATGAAGTAGAAAAATAAACCGGCAAAAGTATCAAGACACTGAGATCTGATCGAGGTGGTGAATACCTAAGTGCCGAGTTCCTGGATTACCTAAAAGAGAATGGAATTCTCTCTCAGCGTACTCCTCCATACACTCCACAACATAACGGTGTATCGGAGAGATGGAACCGAACCCTGTTGGATATGGTACGTTCCATGATGAGTAACGCTGAGTTACCGCGATCATTCTGGGGCTATGCGCTAGAATCAGCTGCATATCTTTTAAACAAGGTTCCTACCAAGACTGTGCCTACCACACCATATCAGATATGGAGTGGGAAGAAACCCTATCTTCAATATCTGAAGATATGGGGATGTACAGATTTTGTCAAAAAGCAGCATACGGACAAACTCGAGGCACGCTCAGTACTGTGTAAGTTTGTGGGATACCCAAAGAACTCCACGGGGTATCATTTCTATTACGCAGAAGAACAAAAGGTTTTTGTTTCTCGTCATGCCCACTTTCCAGAACATCAGTTCTTAGAAAAAGAAACAAGTGGGAGCGCAATAGAAATGGAAGAAATTCCAGAACCACAATCTATTACTGAAAGCTTAGTAGAACCAGAAGGTTCGAAAGCACAGGGCATTCCTGCGCCGCTCCGCAGGAGTAGTAGGCTTTCTCATGCACCTGAGAGATACTACGGTTTACTCATAGACGGGGATAGAGAGGATTGCATCATTGATAATGATGAGCCGACTAGCATCCAGCAGGCCATTCAGAGCACTGACTCAGTAAAATGGCTGGATGCAATGCGGACCGAGATGGAGTCCATGTACACCAACAAAGTATGGACTTTGGACGTTGCTCCAGAAGGGGTAAAACCCGTAGGCTGCAAATGGTTCTTCCAAAGGAAGATTGGTGTTGATGGACAGGTTGAGACCTATAAGGCTAGACTTGTTGCAAAGGGATTTCGTCAAAGACCTAATTTGGACTATGACGAACCTTTTCTCCAGTGGCTATGCTTAAATCCATTCGGATCCTTCTTGCCATTGCTTCCTTCCACGATTATGAGATTTGGCAGATGGACGTAAAAACCGCTTTTCTAAATGGTAATTTAGAGGAATGTGTCTATATGGATCAGCCAGAGGGTTTCATTCAGAGTGGGAGCAGCGGGAAAGTGTGCAAGTTACTTAAGTCCATTTATGGACCGAAGCAGGCATCGTGGAGTTGGATCATCTGTTTTGATGAGACGGTCAAAGAATTTGGCTTTATCAAAAATCCAGATGAACCATGTATTTATAGTAAGATTATAGCGCGAACTGTCGTATTCCTCTTTTTATACGTGGATGACATTCTCTTGAGAGGAAATGACATTCCTATGTTACAATCTGTCAAAGGGTTCTTGCCACACAGGTTCTCCATGAAAGACCTGGGTGATGCCTCTTACATTCTGGGGATCCGGATCCATCGTGATTGATTCAAGAGGATATTAGGACTTTCACAGTCAAGGTACATCGACACCATACTGAAAAGATTCAGTATGGAAGATTCCAAGCGCGGTAATCTACCGGCTTGTCACGGGATCACCCTCTCCAAAGAGATGTCTCCCAAGACTGATTTGGAAAGGGATCGCATGTCTATTATACCCTACGCCTCTGCGGTAGGCTCTATAATGTATGCGATGTTGTGTACCAGACCAGATGTAACTTATGCACTGAGTGTGGTAAGCCGGTATCAGTCAAACCCTGGGGAGAAGCACTGGATAGCGGTAAAGAACATTCTCAAGTACCTGAGAAGGACTAAGGATATGTTTTTGGTTTACGGCGAAAAAGACCTCCAGATCGAGGCCTTTGCTGACTCCAGCTTCCAGAGTGACAAGGATGACTTCAAATCCATGTCGGGTTATGTCTTTACTCTCAATGGAGGGGCGGTGTGTTGGAAGAGTTCCAAACAGGAAACCGTTGCTGACTCGACGATGGAAGCGGAGTATATCGAAGCATTTGATGCCGCAAAAGAAGCCGTCTGGATGAGGAAGTTCTTGACAGAACTTCAGGTGGTTCCGTCCATTGTTGATCCAATACCTCTGTATTGTGACAACAACGGGGCTATAGTTTTAGCAAAGGAACCTAGGTCCCATCAGAAGTCCAGACACATCTTGAGGCGGTATCACCTGATCAAGGAGATCGTGGATCGCCGTGAGATCGAGGTTCGGAGGGTTGCTGCAGAGGATAACACTGCAGATCCATTCATAAAGGCCATTCCTCAGACGCAGTTTGAGAGGCTATTCGAGATGATAGGTCTGCGATATGCCAGCACATGGCCTTAGTGCAAGTAGGAGATTGTTAGTGTAATATGCCCTAGAGGCCATTATTGTATAGTACTAGTTTGTATATTACATTTTGGAAGCTTGGGATATATACACGGATTGACATTCTTTCTCAATATGGTAGTATGCTACTTGGTTTGTATCTATCTTAATATGTGTTTCTGTTTCTTTAGACATATTCTTAATACATATTGATAGAGCCCTTAGGATCTTTTGCTTGACTACCAGCGTTATGATGACAGTCACACTAGTGGGGGCTGGGTAGTTTATAAGCACATTCTTATACAGGTCCCTGGTCGTAGGATTATCGAGACAGGGCATCGATACTCCAGAGTAGACTGGTGTATACGCTTCTCATCCCAGGAGGGGAGATGGTCTGTCCCACAGCCATCAGTACGTCGTACTGGAGATAGTATGCAGGTGCTCGTTAGGTTACGAGTACACTGGACAAGACTCGCTGGGAAATGTTGGTTGGTATTATACCTATCGTCAGTTATCAGATCCCAGGTGACATGAGTACAGCTTAGTCCGTTGACTTGACACTGTCACTTCGCCTCGAGTGTGTTCCCACTGTTCTTAGATTACTACCCTACCACGGCTCTAATGAGTCGTGTAAACAGGTAGTAGTTGGGTGCAGTCCCGAAGCACTTGGAGGCAGTGATGGTTAGACATGATTCGTCCCTCCCGGTATTGGGAGTTGGTATCCGCTGTGTCTAGGAGAGCCATTATACAAAGTCCCTGGCCAGGGCAAGCGAGATTTACTGGTAGTGTTTCCAGTAGTTTCTCAGGGTGTTCTGGGCTACACTCCGACATGACTTATACCTCTATTAGGGGACTGACGTTCACCGCCCCCTAGGCCCGACATGCGATGCTCTTAGACGAACAGAACGGACTGTACGGAGATTGTCACATTCAGGCTCAGTAGGAGTTCAGATGGGTTCACCTCATCGGTCTTCTTATCGGCATCTACCTGGAGACCGTTACGTACAGCTAGTACCGCTTGCGGCTTGTGGTTAAACCCACTGCCAGCGTAGTGTCGAGTCTTTAGAGTCCCACACAGAGGGTTGTTCACCTTTGGTCAAAACAGAGTAGAGGTCGTATGGTTTTACGACGGGGGTTCGTTCACATACGCGCACTTGTGCACGTTTGGTGTCCGGGCAGTAATTACTAGTGGGCTTTGGTTTAAGCCAGATCCTAGTATTTGTTTTGGGATTGGTCTTGTCTCATTGTATTCGTGTTTTTTCGGAACACGAATGCGGGTGCTACGTACAGTTGACAGAGGCGGAGAGGGAGAAATCTCATTAGGTTTTTTGACCATTGACTTGATCAAAACCCTAATGAGAATGAGAAATATGATTAATAATATTAATTAAGAATAATTGTATCATGGTTAGGGTTGGGTTGGCCATTTGACTTGTTGACTTTCATTGACCTTGATATTTTCTTTTTGTTAAGGGAAGCAACACAAGAAGAGAAGGAGTTCAAGAACTAGGTATAACCTTCTAACCTAGTAGTTAGAACTTGTAGATAGTTTGTTAGTTCATGTTTAGCAAAGATTATTTATGGAATGTCTATCTTTCCTTGTGATAAAAATTTGATTTTTACTCTTTCCGCCTCCCCGTAAGTACCGGGGTGGGTAACATAGACTTACAGTTTTGAGTTTCTTTTTGAGTTTTGATCCTCGCCCTTGGCGTTGTATATTATATTGCTTGCGTGGTTGTGACCGTCAATGGACGAAGAGCTAGCTCCCGCTTAGGATGCCTTTATTCATATTATTCATGTTGTACCTCGTTCGGGGCCAGTATTTATAAAGGAAACTCTGCCGAAATTTTCAGAAATGACATGATGTTTTAAAAACGCATAATTCGTCTTATGCTATTAAAACCACTTGTTTTATAACTAGTTTTCTTCACTTCTTCTTAAAATGGTTTAGATTTCTGGGATTTTTGGCTTACTCGAATTAGATGGGGTCCTATAGACTTCATATGATTCAAGTGCCAGTCACGTGCCATTTCGGGTCGTGACAAAGTTGGTATCAGAGCACTAGGTTAACCTTGGTTCGAATCTAAGTTTGACTATGCGGAGCCTAGAGCGTTTGTATATATTCGGAACTTAGGCTTGACCTTACGGAACTTACACTTAGTCGAGCGGGTATTAGACTCGAACTTTCGTCGCATAGGTTGACCTTGGTTGATGGAGTAGGTGACTTAAGGAGAGTGACGTACCGTGTGTATGTTCCGCGGCATACTTACGATACGCTACTCCGCTTAGGGAGCCTTAGGATGTACATTTCCTTGCACAGTATTATATTCATTCCTATGATTTATCCTCATCGATATTGGTTTATGGTTTTGCTGCCACGATTGCACGGGCAGAGAGAGCTACGGCTAGAGTTGCGTCAGCACGAGTTCGTCACGGACGAGGACTGACCAGGGCGTAATCCCAAGGGCATATGATTTGCTTAGAGGCGTTGTTTTATTGTGTTTTCGCGCCACGAGCGTTTGATGGATTGCTTTTACGGGATTTCTCGGACGTGCAGATCAGCACCAGAGGATCAGGCTACTGCTAGAGGCCAGCCAGAATGTGATGACCGTCGATGCACCGATTAATTAATGATTGAGATACTGTTTAGAGTGCGGACAAATGAGCCAGTTGCTGCTGCGAATGATGAGATATCGCCCCAGATGTTTGGAGCTATTGCCGCACGAGTTGTACTTAGAGATATGATAGAAGATCGTTAGTCACCCATGGAGGAAGGACTAGGACATGTGATTCGTTGCCTACCCCGATGCGAGGTCATCAGATTGATTGATTCCAGCTAGATACGACTTCACGCAGGTACGTTGGGAGTCGATAGAGACGATCGAATGTCAGAAGCCCATTTTCCAAGTTTGAAGTATTCAGAGACAAATGCAAGTAATGCTATGGACCCTCTAGAAGAATGAAACCCTAACTCGACATAATGACCATGAGAACGCTTTGGAAACCTTAGGGTTTGCGGCAGTTCAGCGGTGCCATTAGTGAGGCTTGGGTTTGCCCTTCTACGGTTGGTCCATAGGTACTGTGGCATGTACTGGAATACTATTAAACTATACCCAAGATGTTGAGCTCTTAGGGGAATATAGAACTTTGACGAATCGATCGAAAGGTTCGACATCATTCGGATATCACGTGATGGGATACATTGCTTGGGAGACTCCAGATACGAGTATAGCCGTTGGAGCGCAGGCCATGCAGCCACGAAGAGATGAGTCCGAAGCAGTCGACATTAGAGAAAAGTGGAGTAAGAAGTTCGTACGAGATCTTGATGATATGACGTTCCACTCCGCTGACATCAGAGATATGATACGCATACATAGGCGTTGTATATAGATATACCTTCCAGAATGAGTCGCGATGAGTATGTAGCCGTTCCGGAAAAAGGAATTGATTTAGTAAAAGCGATGGCTTCCGGGAAGTTTGGCAGAAATGAGATTTGGGAGAGTCTTCGACAGAACCTTTCTGGAATACTATACGAGAAGACTTGGACCCAGGAGCGGTCATTTTATGCACACCCAATAGGCCAGGGTTCGGCATCGTCGACGAGATAGTTGGACAGAGATCTTTAGAGGATGTGCCAGAGCGGGACTGTTTCCGTCGTCATTCTATATTGGGTCGTTGAGCCGAGGATCTATATATCTAGCAATTCGCAGTGAGAGACAAGAGCCTAATAGCACCAGGCGCCAGACCATGAACAGGAGGTAAGCAGACATCTTGCTCTGCTAGCTTTGGATGCACCGACACCTTCTCGACTGCGAAGGAAGGACATATCGACGACAGTGTTTATGATCATGGATTTGGTGATTCGAATATCACGCATCCGTCATTTGTGGATTTCAGTATTTCGGACGATTTGTTTGCATGATTGAGATTTTGTACACTACGGTTACACTTGACTTCGATTTGATATCATTCAAGATATTGATTTTGATTTCATGCCTATGGTATGCATGTGATTTGACTTATACTTTCGGCATAGTTTTCATGCACTTTTAGTGTTTAGATTTGATTTGTGCAAGTTGATGCACATGGTTGTGAGATTATATACCGCGGTATACCTGATTTGGATTGAGGTTTATTGTATACCGTCGATTTTGAATATGATATTGATGTCGATTTCGTGAGCTCTGTGCATTTGATTTGGATCCTTGCGCATAATTAGGCGTGAGATGCGATTTTGGTGCACACCAGATGCACTAAATCGAGATTCTTCGTGCATATCAGATGCACCTGATATTGCTGTCAGGCACACCCGTTGCCTATGACAGGTGTTTCGTGGACACCCGATGCACTTAGATGTTGTTTCCGTGCACATGTATGGCACATTCATGGGTTTTGATTTCCGTGCGCACCAGACGCACGTAGCATTCATATGCACATTTTGGGATTGATTTCTTATGGAGCAGTATGTTTTTATGATATTTGCTATTTGTTTTCGTACTGAGCAGGACTAGTCAGAGGACAATACTTAGATATATTTTGCATGCATTGATAGTTATCGAATGGATTTCCAAAAAGGGAGCTATAGTCTCAGTATCTACCTACGCGTCTGATATGATACGAAACGTTTAAAATAAGGAAACCCTTCTAGAGTATTTTCAAAAACGACGGGACGTACATATTAAACAAAGGATAAGTATATATATAGTTATTTTCTGATAATAGACGTCCGCCACTGTGCCGCGATACGTGCAACGTATAGCGATTTAAAAAGGTTTGGCATGCATTTCCTTAAGATGTTTACATGTATAGTTTTGATGTTTACATGTATGGTTTTGATGTACATCATGTTGGTTTCGTTTTGGGCTTTGACATTGATGTTTTCGCCATAACTCCGATGATTGCGGAATGCTTGACAGAGTTTTGATTTTGGATTATATACTTGTTTTTCATGCGCATGCTTTGCGCTACGACATATTTTATGTAGTTATGATTTCGGGACCCAGACGGCTTAGTCTTTTACTGAAATGTTTTAGTATTTGAGAGGTTTAAATTTAAATTCGGGGACCAAATTTCTTTAAGGAGGGAAGATTGTAACATTTTAGAAAATATAAAATATTATTTTAGGAATTTATGTAATTACATAATAAATATTGTGAAAATTTTGATAATGCGGTATAATTAAATACCGATAAATTGTGAAAAATTTAGAAAATTATAGAAATTACTAAAATGAAGGTGTTTTATGAGATTTAAGCAAATTATAAATTTTTATGATTAATTATTTTTCCGTTTTAATGCTAATCGCGATTAAATATCGCTAATCTTGCATTTATCCGGTTTTGGGCACATGACATGCACCATGTCACATTTTGACACTTATTTCATTTTGTCATGGCTTTTTCCTTTTCTTACATGGTTTTGTTTTAGAAAAAAAAAAAGAAAACAAAAGAAAAGAAAAAGAGAAGAGAAGAAAAGAAAATATAAAGAAAGAGGTATGGGCAAGAGAGAGAAAGAGAGGGTGAGGGGTCTTGGTTGACTTAGGCCATTCTCTTCCCTCTTCATTATTGTCTTCATCTTTCTTTCCCTTTCCTCTCCCATGGCAACACCCCCTCCTCCCTCCTCAAACACCCATCACTTCACCATCCAAACCAACTCAAAACATTATTCCACATTCATTAAAAACATGCACAAGCTCAATACAAACACTTTGGACCAAGAAAAATCGGATTTTGAGGATTTGGGGCAACTCAAGAAAATTCTTGAGTTGCCAAATGAGGTAATTTCTGCACCATTAGATTAGTATTTCAATTCCTCATGTATCCATACAAGTTTAGAATCGATATTGTGTAGTTTAGCGAACTTTGAAAATTCTAAGTTAGGGATTAGGGTTTGAATTGTTTCCAAATATGCAATTGAGGTTTATAGTGACCTTAAACCCCCTTTTTGTGATGGTATATTGAACTGGAACCTGGACTTAGCCCCCAAGTGCAAACTTAGAATTCTGCCGATAAGGAAAATTGTGGAAATTGTGATGATTTTTGGATATCTGCTAACACCCGGAGACCTAGAAAATTATTTAGCAAACACAGAGAGATGTGCAGGTGATATAAAGTATACCCTAAAGACCTGAGACCCAACTACCCACACCAGGACGCAAAAAATATCATTCTGGCCGCAAATTGCGGCCAGAGCTTGGAGTTCTGGTGTCATTCTTGCTTCTGTAGGGTTCCTAGGCACTCTTATAAGGGTCTATAAGGCATCAACCATGCCCGATTCAAAATTTAGACGTGCCGAACAACCCAAAGCTAGGATCTTTGCTAGATAATTAGGGTTACACATGCAAGTAAATATCTTTACAACTAAGAGTGAGGGATTACAACCATTGTAGTTCGCTCCTTCGCTTCATAAGCTCCGAGTAGAAGTCCCTTCGCCGCGATCCACGATCTTCCGGACTCAAAAGAAGCTCCACAACCCGAATGATCCATGCTTGCTTGTAGTCTTCCTTTTCCAAGATGATTTACCTTGAAGTTTCTTTAACTCAAGCTTCTCACTCACTAATGAAGTGAACACCCTAATCTAATTGGCTAGATTAGATGAGGATGATGAAGTAGGATTTATGCTCTCTTTTATTATCAAATTCTCACACTAAATCATCACTAAAAAAACCTAGAAAGCTTTTATGAGCTCAAGAAAGAAGATGAAGAAGGAATTTTCTTTTGTGATGAATAATGAAAATTAGTTAATCATTACAAATGCAACCATGGTAGATAATGAGAAGGCTAACCATTGTAGAGACTTAACCATAGTCAAAGGGTTTGGGTTGGGTTAACAATGACTCCATAAGAATACAAAGAGAAAAGATAAAGTCAAAGCTTCATGAAGCTTCATGAAAGCTCATGAAAAAGCTAACCCAAATGCTAACCCTAATCCAAACCCTAACTAGGTTAAACTCAACAAATCATGTTGCATTTGTAATCCTAACTTGTTACAATATTATATATCACATATACAATATTTAATGTAACAAAAGAAAATAATACAATTAACATATATCGCATATATATCATTGTATTACCCGGTGAGAAAATGAATCAATAAAGCGAGCCAATATTAGATAATGTAATGCAATATATCATATATATTATTATACATTAAATTATTGAATCAACACTTAATCCGACAATCCGGCTATATCGAATATAACCGACTAATATATCATGTACCTATTCATCGAATCAATACTTGATCCGATGATCCGGCTCATATCTAAATATCGCGAGAATATAATACGGTATCTCATATCGCATTATCCTCGGTCATGCACATATCACATATGTGCTCCTACTCCGTTTTTCCTGAGTCAAGAAACCTCTGTGTAGGGCTTTAAAGAATCGTCAATACGCCGGCAGTAGGTGATGATCGTATCAAACACCCACAAGCTGCAAGCGGTTAGCTAAATGTAACAGCCACCCAAGTATTGAGCGATCAGAAGATCAACAAGCAAGCCTGTACATTCTCCTGTGATTCCAATTAGTAACACTCCCGTACAGTCCGGTCTTTTCGTCTGATATGTCGCATATCTAGTCTAGGGGTGGTATACATCAGACCCCAGTAACTGATAAGTCGTGTCGATTTGAGGCTCATAACAGGTCGAGAAACTACTGATAACACTTACCAGTAGTACTCTCTATCAGCCCTGGCTAGGGACTTCCAGTTATAGCCAATCGAACACAGCACAACATCAACTCTCTATACCGGGAGAGACGAATCCCCTCCTATCGCTCATTGCCTCCATGTGATTCGGGACTGCACCCAAAAGCCACAGTTTTGCACGCTCTCTTGGACATGGTAAGGTGGAAATCAAAGCACAGTGGGAATCATAGAAGACTCTATAACGATCTCGGGTCTACAGACTACCCTGTACCAGTGTCACCAGAGAACTGCCATCTGACAAGAGGTATAATACCATCTGGGAGTTCTCGGCGAGTCCGTCCAGTGTACCCAGTCTCCACTGAGCACCCGTACACCATCCTTGATGTCAAACACCGATGGATATGGGATCATCCATCGCCTATCATATGGGTCAAGATGCGTATACGCTAGTCTACTCTGGTGTATCGATGCCCTGTCTCGATACACCCTCGACTAGGAAAAGTTATAGGATGTACTCATCGACTACTCTGGCCCCACTAGTATGATCTCATCATAGTCCCAGTAGTTGAGTACATATCCTAAGGGCTTTATCAACATGTGAGAGTAAGACAGTAAACTAATACAAGTCAACATGTTAAGATAAAGTGAAACCAAATAGCATACTATCATGACGAGCATGAAAGTCCTCTCTATATATATCCAAGCATCCATTATAATATACATCATATGTACAACAATGGCTTCTAGGGCATATACATAACTAACAATCTCCCACTTGCACTAAGGCCAGCTGCTGTAGTATCTCATACCTAGCATCCCGAATAATCTCTTAAACTGTATCTCGGGAATGGCCTTCGTGAGTGGATCCACAGTGTTATCCTTCGTATCTACTCTCGTGACCTCGATCTCCCGGCGATCAACTATCTCCCTGATCAGGTGATACCGCCTCAGAATATGTCTGGACTTCTGATGGGACCTGGGTTCTTTGGCCAAAGCCACAGCTCCATTGTTATCACAATACAGAGGTATTGGATGCTCAATGGATGGAACCACACCAAGTTCACTAATGAACTTCTTTATCCAGACAGCCTCTTTGGCAGCATCGTTGGCAGCGATGTATTCAGCCTCCATCGTCGAGTCTGCAACGGTATCCTGTTTGGAACTCATCCAACATACCGCCCCTCCATTGAGGGTAAAGACAAATCCCGAGTGCGACTTAGAGTCGTCCTTATCACTTTGGAAGCTCGAATTGGTAAAGGACTCCACCTGGAGTTCTCCGTTACCATACACTAAGAACATCTCCTTAGTCCTTCGTAAGTACTTGAGAATGTTCTTCACAGCTGTCCAGTGACTCTCTCTAGGATTTGCTTGATACCGACTCACTACACTTAGTGAGTATACTACATCGGGTCTCGTACATAGCATCGCATACATGATAGAGCCTACTGCCGAAGCATAGGGTATCTCTTGCTTGCGAGCTCTCTCCAAATCAGTCTTGGGAGACATCTCTTTGGAGAGAGTGAGTCCAGAGATCGTGGGTTGGTTCCCACGCTTGGATTCTTCCATACTAAACCTCTTTAGTATGGTGTCAATGTACCTGGATTGGGACAATCCCAGTATCCGTTTAGATCTATCTCTATAGATCCTGATTCCCAATATGCAGGAGGCATCACCTAGATCTTTCATGTAGAATCTTTGTGATAAGAGGAGCTTGACAGAATGCAGCATAGGAACATCATTTCCTATCAAGAGTATGTCATCCACGTACAAAACGAGGAATACAACCTTACTCTCTGCAACCTTCTTGTAAATACAAGGTTCATCTATATTTTTGATGAAGTCAAACTCTTTGACTATAACATCAAAACAGATGTTCCAACTCCGCGATGCTTGCTTTAACCCATAGATGGATTTAAGCAGTTTGCACACCTTTCCGCTGCTCCCACTATCTACGAAGCCCTCTGGCTGAGTCATGTACACGCACTCTTCTAAATCACCGTTTAGAAAGGCGGTCTTAACATCCATTTGCCAGATTTCGTAGTCATGGTATGCAGGAATGGCAAGTAAGATCCGGATGGACTTAAGCATAGCCACTGGAGAAAAGGTTTCGTCATAATCCACACCTGGTCGTTGACGAAAACCCTTTGCAACAATTCTAGCTTTGAAAGTCTCAACTTTTCCATATACACCAAGTTTCTTCTTAAAGATCCACTTGCTCACAATGGGTTTTACCCCTTCAGGAGCAATTTCCAAAGTCCATATTTTGTTGGTGTACATGGATTCCATCTCAGATCGCATTGCATCCAGCCATTTCACAGAGTCACCACTCGTGATGGCCTGCTCGAAACTAGTCGGGTCATCATCTTCCATGATGCAATCCTCGCTTCCACCATCAATGAGATAACCGTAGTATCTCTCAGGTCGATGAGAAACCCTGCTAGTTCGGCGGAGAGGCTGGGGTTCGTCGGGTACTACTGAATCCTCTGGTTCCACTAAATCTTCTGTTGTAGTTTGTGTTGCTGGAACTTCTTCCAGTTCTACCTCAGAGCCACTAATCTCTTTTGCAAGAAATTCCTTTTCTAAAAAGGTGGCGTGCCGAGAAACAAACACCTTTTGTTCTTCGGTGTGGTAAAAGATATACCCTCGCGAATGTTTGGGATATCCAATAAAATTACACATAATAGACCTTGCCCTGAGTTTGTCCGGATTTTGTGTTTTCACATATGCCGGACAACCCCATATCCTAACATAATTAAGATATGGTCTCTTTCCTTTCCATATCTCATATGGAGTAGTTGGCACAGATTTGGTGGGAACCATATTCAATAGGTCTGCAGCTGTCTCCAGTGCATATCCCCAGAAGGAAATAGGTAACTCAGCTGTACTCATCATAGAGCGCACCATATCTAATAGGGTGCGATTCCTTCGCTCCGATACACCATTGTGCTGTGGTGTATAAGGAGGAGTAAGCTGAGAGAGAATCCCATTCTCTTTTAGATAGTCTAGGAACTTATTGCTCAAGCATTCTCCTCCTCGATCAGATCGAAGAATCTTAATACTTTTGCCCGTTTGGTTCTCTACTTCGTGCTTATATTCTCTGAATTTATCAAAAGCTTCAGACTTGTGTTTCATTAGGAAAACATATCCGAATCGTGAGAGATCGTCAGTGAATGTAATAAAGTAGGAAGAACCGTTCCTGGCATGTGTAGACATAGGACCGCATACATCACTATGTACCAGCCCTAAGAGTTCGGTAACTCTTTCTCCGTGTCCACTAAACGGAGTTTTGGTCATTTTTCCTTTGAGACATGAATGGCAAGTTTCATAAGATGATAATTCGAACGGATTCAAATATCTATCCTTATGTAACTTAGCTAGTCGTGTCGCATTGATATGACCAAGTGTACAATGCCACAAGAAGGATTCGTTCATTTCTGAACTTTTCCTCTTGTGTGTATTTTGTATATTGTTAGTGTATATGCCCTAGAGGCCATTACTGTATCATACTAGTTTGTATATTACTTAATGGAAGCTTGGGATATTCACCTTGTATAGACAATCTTGCTCAAAATGGTAGTATGCTACTTGGTTTGTTTCTACTTTAATGTGTACATGTGTTTCTTTTAGTATATCACCTATACACATTAGTGGAGCCCTTAGGATCTTTGCTTGATTACCAGCGTTGTGATGGCAGTCACACTCGTGGGGGTTGTGTAATCAACAAGCACATCCTTATGCAGGTCCCTAGTCGTAGGACTATCGAGACAGGGCATCGATACTCCGAAGTAGACTAGCGTATGAGCTTCTCATCCCAGTAAGGGAGACGGTCTGTCCCACAGCCGTCAGTACGTCGTACTTGAGATAGTATGCGGGTGCTCGTTAGGTTACGAGTATACTGGACAGGACTCGTCGGGAACTGATGGTTGGTACTATACCTATCGTCAGTTATCAGTTCCCAGGTGACATGAGTACAGCTTAGTCCGCTGACTTGACACTGTCACTTCGCCTCGAGTGTGTTCCCACTGTACTTTGATTACTACCCTACCACGGCTCAAAGGAGTCATGCAAACAGGTAGTAGTTGGGTGCAGTCCCGAAGCACTTGGAGGCAGTGACGGTTAGACAGGATTCGTCTCTCCCGGTATTGGGGGTTGATATCGTGCTGTGTCTAGGAGAGCCATTACACAAAGTCCCTGGCCAGGGAAAGCGAGATATACTGGTAGGTTTCCAGTGTTATCTCAGGGCGTTCTGGGCTACACTCCGACACGACTTGTACCGCTATTAGGGGACTGACGTTTACCGCCCCCCTAGGCCCGCCATGCGATATTCTCAGACGAACAGACCGGACTGTACAGAGATTGTCACATTCAGGCTCAGTAGGAGTTCAGATGGGTTTCACCTCGTCAGTCTTCTTATCGGCATCTACCTGGGGGCCGTTATGCACAGCTAGTGCCACTTGCGGTCTGTGGTTAAACCCACTGCCAGCATAGTGTCGAGTCTTTAGAGTCCCACACAGAGAGCTATTCGCCTTTAGGCAAAAGAGTAGAGGTCGCATGGTTTTGCGACAGGGTTCGGTTGTTGGAGATAGTGCCCTCAGAGTCAATTATTGGATCACAGGCACGTGATTGCAATGATTGAGGGAGGACCTGTCCCGGTAGGACAGTCTTACTCAAGATGATAGTATGCTATCTGGTTTATCTTTATCATCGTGTACTGCTTTAAGTGACCAGACAGGTCGCTATTACACGTTGATAGAGCCCTTAGGATTCATGCTTGACTGCCAGCAGTATGAGGGCGATCATATACGTGGGAGCTGGTAGTCTATAAGCACATCCTTAAAAGGTCCCTAGTCGTCGGAGTTTCGAGACAGGGCATTGATACTCCAGAGTAGACTAGTGTATACAGTCGAGACCCCGACGAGGGGCGGTGGCCGGTCTCACAAGCCACTGGTGTCAGTTGGTTCACCTAAGATGTATACAGGTGCTCATTGGGTTATGAGTACACCGGACAGGACTCGCTGGGAACATGCTAGTTGGTCTTATACCCGACGTCAGATAGCAGTTCCCTGGTGACATGTGTACAGGTTAGTTCATCGACCTGAGGATCGTCATTTGTCTCATGTGAGTTCCCACTGTACTTTGATTACTACCCTACCACGCTCAAAGGAGACGTGCAAACAGGATTTAGTTGGGTACAGTCCCGAGCTATATGGAGGCAGTGAGCGGATCTTCAGGGGTTCGTCTCTCCCGATATTGGGGGTGAGGTCGCGCTGTGTCTAGGAGTGCCAGTAAATGAAAGTCCTTGGCCAAGGCAGGAGATTTACTGGTAGGTATTCCAGTAGTATCTCAGGGTGTTCTGGGCTACACTCCGACACGACTTGTACCGCTTTTGGGGTCTGACTTTTACCAACCCCCTAGGCCCGCCATGCGATGCTCATAGACGAACGGACCGGACTGTACAGATATTGTCACTGACAGGCTCAGTAGGGTGTCAGGATGAGTTCGCTCATCGACGTCCCTTTTGGTCAATAGCTAGTAGCCCGTCATGTATGGCTAATACCTCTGACGTGCTAGTGGTTAAATCCACAGCCATAGTATTGACGAGTCTTTAGAGTCCCCCACATTCAGTTGCTCAAGTTTTCGGGCGAAACGCTGTAGAGGCCGTATGGAGATATGGCAGGGTTCGATCAGATACTTGCGGTATTGCACGGTTCATGATCGGACGGAAAATACTAGCGGGCTTTGGTTTAAGCCGGATCCTAGTATTGCACAGTGTAGATTTTGTCTCAGTGCATTTGTATTCGGTTGGAATACAAATGCGGGTATGTATATACAGTAGCGGGGTTTTCCTGTAATTTATTACGGGATCAGTTTTTTGGAGTTGTCAGTTTGTTTTTCGTTTCAGCCATATTTCTTTGTATCTTTCATTGGCTGAAGATTGGTTGAGGAGGGCTTATTTGCATTTGTGCAAATAAGTATTTTGGAGGGTTGTCTTTGCATATTGTTGTATCATGATAATTCCCCCACCATTTGACTTCATTTGACTTCTTCTTCTTTTCATCATGGTTGTTGATGATTAGGTTGTTGGAGTGTTGCTTTTGGACTAATGATGTTGGATGGTGATGGAGGGTTATGATGATGGTTGATGGAGTGTGGGTTTTGTTGGTGATCATTTCTTTTGATGATGATAATCCTCTCTCTCTCTCTTGATTTTGATATACTCATTTTCATTTGGCCACAAAAACCAACCTCATTCATTTTCCCTCATGCCTTGGCCGGCCAAGTAAGGGGAGGGCTGTCCCAATTTTTGGATGAGGGAATTACACTCATTTGGCTTGGCAAAATCATTTTAGCTCCTCCTCCAAAAGTTCATATCTCATACCTCCACCATATGGCAACTTCCTCTATCCCAATAGAGACAAAGAGCACTACACTATTCTACAGCAATCCTTGGGCACATCGACTCGCCAACTTCGTGCCCGAGTTGCCTCGGTCCAGAGGTGGGAGCCCGTAAAAGAAGCCGGCGACGTGGTGCCCTTCCGGCGACTTGGTGGAGACCGGAGATTCCGCGGGGAGATCAGAACGACAACGAGAAGACCGAAGGACATGGATCGCTTGGTATATCTCTCTAACCCTTCTCTAGTTTTGCCAGGACTAGATTAATGGCACGATCCTGGTTTATAGTGCGGGTGGTGCCGGTTCAAAAGTTTAAAGTAAATCATCGCTTCCGCATTCCGGCGTCGGATCGACGGCCGGGGCACCGCCGTGCACTTACAGTGGTATCAGAGCCTCGCCATTAACCTAGTCTAGCTTGGTCTAATGTGTTTACACTACCGATCGAACAAATGTTCCAAAACCGCATTTTTCAAAACATTAGTTTTCTGTCGAAATTTTTTTTGCTCGAAAATTTTTTCAGGTCATTGCAGAATGATGTGCAGAGAAAGATAAGACATCTGTTAAAATTTGGTGAACTGATACAGTAGGATGACCGCGGAACCGCGGCCAAACCCCCCTTATGGCCGCGGTTCCTCCGCCGTTCAGTGCCTTCAGTGCACCATTTTTGCACAGTGATCTTTTTACAGGGAAATTGGGGTTTTGGAATATTCTTTTTGGGCCTAGAATTTCTTTATGTGCTACAGTAATGCTTGGGGCCCATTTGGTAAATTTTGATCGATCGAAAAATTTTAAACACATTAGTTCACAGTATTTACATTATATCTGCGACCGTGAATGTCACTTGATCGGTAAATCCTGTCTAACTGCTATAGCCCGGTTAGACGGATTTGCGAACGTGACATTCACGTTGATGTTCTGTGATTGTGCTGTGATGTTGCGGATCGGTCGTGGGGGATAGCCTGGTTGCAGTAGTAGTACAGTTTTGTTGTATTATGTACATTTGATATTGCGGGGCGAGCGTCCGACATGTGGACTGCCGTCACTGCCTGTTTGTATTATTCTTTTGGGGCACGACCAGGTTGCGGTCGATGTACCCGTTGTATGTATATTTTACTTTCTGTACTAGGATTACCCCAAGGAGGGATGCACGGATAGCCGGGTTCAAGAGGGCAACGAGCCCGCATCTCATGGCATTGAGACGGAGGGGGCTTCACTCTAGAATTGGCGGGCTATTCGCCGCACTCGTAGGGGGTACAGGTTGACCCAGGAGGGGTGCCCAAGTTACCGGATTCCGTGAAGTGCTGGGTGGTCCATTCACGTTGCTGAAGGGGGCTGCCTCGCTTCAGGTTTTGGCGGGTAACTTGCCGCGCCCGTAGGGGTCTAGGATTTCATTGCACAGGCTATCCACACGACCAGGGGAACGCCGGGTTTCAGCGGCTCTATGAAACCCGGGGATCCCAGATATCTGTATTGTTCTGTGATGCTGTACATTTCTGTGATGTTGCATTTTATCACGCCTTGAGCGAAAATTATATATATATTAGTATATGTTGTATATGTTTTGCATCCGCGCTAGTCCAGTCCCCGCTTTGTCGTTAGTTAGCTAACCTAACGGGTAATGACGAGACCCAATGGCGAATGCGGGTGGCATATACGTACGTCATTATTTTCGTTCTTTATTGGTGTGATCAATTGATGGGACTGCGTTGATTCGGATCAATACAAGTTAAAAAAACCTAATCTGATGTTGTTGGAACTTTTTTCAAAAAGCTTTTATTGCAAGGACGTTCACTTTTGTTTTGCACAGTGGTATTCAGTTGGAATATCCTGCTCCTCAGTCGACGAGGCAAGGGCCGAGATCCCTTCACCGGGAGTGACCCCTTGGACAGAAGTTTGCGTCAGGGCAATAACTTCACTATAGCCGATTACTTTTGCTTTGCATCGTGGTATTCAGTTGGAATATCCTGCATCTCATTCTACGGGGAAAGAGCCGAGATCCCTTCACCGGGAGTGACCTCTTTAGCAAAGGTTTTCGTCACTATATTTTTAAAAGCTATCCGTTCCTTCAACGATATCAAGTTCATTACGTTAAAGGTTTTCGCCAAAAACCATTCGTAGCCTTCCGTCGTTTCATATGGGTGGTCAATAGTATTCAAGCTGTGTATGTTGGCCAAAATCAAGGCACAGTGATTGGTAGCTATTGGGTATTCATATGCAGCATAGATAGATGCGTTGGTTTGGGGCAGTCGTACTACTATTTTGGCCAAAGTCAAGGATATGTACGGGTGGGCTCAAATTAACCTGGAGAATGACAGATAGAACTTGACATGTGACTTATGATATGTTGGCCAAAGTCAAGGTCATAAGAGCATGGGGCAAAAATCACATCGGGAGTTTCTAAAGAAACTGAAACTTGCCAGATATGCGCATACCTTCTGGAGTGTGATAGCGTGAGCGGATTCCGTCACGTTATCATGCGATGATAGTTGGATCCCGATTCCCACTGATGAGTTGGTTTACTCCTCGGGTGATCCCGACTAATTCTTCTTTCAGGTTTGGAGGAGAATTTGACGGAACAGTGGGAGGTTTCCATATTAGATAAATTAGTAACCATTCTGATCTAGGTTAGAGTGCACGCTGAGTGTTTCTTTTCTCTCTCTCTTTGGCAGCGACCATTGACCCGACCCTAGACTATGACTCAGTGACCAAGTTGACCGAACCTTCTTTAACACTGGCTTTTGGATTGTCAGAGTTGCAAACCTCATTGCCACTCCTACTTTTACCCTTTTCTCCAGGACACCCCGTATTACTACGATCGTCCACTTCCATTGGACAAAACCATCGTAAGGTTATATATGAACTCGAAAGAATTTATTCGAGGATGGTTTCCGGTTCTGGAGAAAACGAATAGGACTATTCAGTTGTCTTTTCCTTTTACCTTCTCTCAGGTTGCGAGTACTCCTTGGTTTAGGAGATAGTACACCTATTACGCAAATTGGATAGTCTTCTTCCAAACCATAGGCAGGTGCCGACCGGTAGGGAATGAAGAAAACCAATTAGCCTAACGATGGTGTACAGAAGGTATTAAGTAAAGACAAATCAAGGGATTAGTAAGAGGGCAAAGTAAATTGCGACTGCTATTCACGACCAAACCAAGTATTTCATTACCGCTCCCACTTCACCTTTGTATTTCTCCAGGACACTCCGTATCACTACGAAGATCCACAGTTTATTGGATATTCCATCATATGGTTATATACGAACTCGAAAGGAACTTGTTCCAGTTCGGGGATGGATTCTGGTTCGGGAGAAATAGGAATAAGGTTTATTCGGTTGTCTTTTATCTTCACCTTCTCTCGCATTGCGAGTGCTCCTAGGATTGGGACAGTACACCCATTACGCTTATTGGATAGTTTTCTTCCAAACCATAGGCTGGTGCCGAAAGGTAGGGAAGGAAGAAAACCATTTGGCCTAAAGGGGTGTACAGAAGGTAATGACTAAAGACATATGAAGGGATTTGGAGAGGTGGCAGAGATTTATATGGTTACAGTTGTGAATCGGGATAATGGAAGAGGCATTACTAGGAATATCCGGATACCCCATCGAAACATTTCAATGTTTCAGTTTCACTGTGTACTGTTAAAAGAAAACTGATTTCCCGATTAGATACTTACTCCAGGGTATGTATTTACCAGGTATGATTCTCACATCTGTATGGTTTTACAGATGATGAGTGGGAGTAAATTATTGGGAATTAGGTGATCATCCTCATTATATCGGAATTCGTTGTAATTGGTGATATTTGAGGAAGTCACCTGGGTTGTTTGCCGGACGACGAATATTTGGTTTTGAATATCCGTTGTAATGCACCAATTTTAAATTGATATATCTGTACGTCTATTTTTATAGAGTGAGATATACCTTTTTGAAATTATGTCGATGACATTTACCTATATCAGTTGATGGTTAGGTAAGGAGCATTAAACAGCGGTGTAATTCTTCTTAACCATAAGTACAGTTTTCAACCTACAACACACAGGGAGTGAGTTTTTAGACTCAAGAGACTTGTACAGAGTATTGTATGTTGTCCAGTGTCCATTAGGACAGAGGGGATGGTCCTCGTACTATATTCGGTTTACTTATGACTTCTCTAGTTCTTAGACAGGTGTTTCGTAGAAACACAGGATCCAAGTTTTGAGAAGTTATAGGTATATGAATAAAGTAGAGAACCAGGTGTTGCAAGTATCGGGATTCTTCAAAGTGATCGAAGATGTAGATACTTGTGCATGGTGTTCAGTTGATAGTAATGATTAAGATAACTTGCTTCTCTTTCAGACTACTCATAATTGGAAGCATTCCTAGGTTGAGTAACGCTGATCGGCCTCCTTCCATTTGGTTGACATGCACTGGGGACAGCTGCATGATTTAAATCTGGTTCAATTAAATCAGTGCCTCTGTTTCTATATTGGATATAGAACAGTTCATATCTTAATGATGTTAAGGTACGGGGAGTTGTCCGGCCTATGCTTAAAACCAGACTCTGGATAACTCAAGGCATGTTTCTGTAATGGCTGTTTGTGGGTTGACCCAGGCTATGACGAGGGTTGACCTTCTACCATCTGGAAGATCAATAGTGATATTGTTCTAGACTCGCCACAGTTTTAATAAAAAATGGATTTTTTCAGAAAACAGTAGTAGGAGTATGGTAGAACTGGAAGTGATTCCAGAACCACAAACGATTACTGAAGATTTTGATAGGAACCTAAAGATTCAATCTGGTTTGACATTCCATTGGCCACTCCGCAGATAAGGTGGGTAACTTCAGGCACCCGAGAGGTACTCCGGTAGCCTTAAGGACGGTGACAGGGAAGTTCTTGTTTACCCAGACTTGCCATTGCTGTTGTTCCAGACTGTGAGACCCAGCAGGAGGATGAGTATAGCGTCGTTCTAAACTAGCTTTAGAAGTTTACGTCTATATGACCCTGCCAGAGGGTTGTCGTGGTCAGTGGGAGCAGCGGAAGCATTGGTGGACAAGTGGCTTATGTCTATTTATAGACTAAAGCAGATGTAGCGGAGATAGATCATCTATTTCTGACATGACAGTCATAGGTTTGACTTCATCAGAATAGGGGATGGATCTGTTAAGAAGGTAGTAGGGTGTGATGTCCTGGTATTTGGATGACATACACTGAGTAGGAAGTGATATTCCTATACTACGATCGGTTATACTTTGGTCGTCACACAGTGGTTTCTCCACATGGGACTTGGACATTATATCAAACATACTGGTTACTAGATCTATGGTTTTAGATCTAGATTTGGGTGGTTTCCCAATTAAGGGTACTTAGACAGCATTCTAAGAGTATTTAGAATGGACGACTCCTGGCACGGTAGTGTACCTGCAGATGATGGAGTCACCCTCTCTAAAGGTATCTTACAGACTAAAGGGGAGAGGAATGTGCATGATTGGCAGATCACTTGCTTAGACAATTGAGTCAATCATGAGATGTCAAGTACCATACCAGATGTTGTTCTTGCAGTAGATGCAATAAGTTGATATTGATCCAATCCTGGAGAAACAATCGGAAGCAGTTTTAGAACATAAGTGGATGTTTTAGGGATATGATAACGACAGCCTCGTTCAGGAGACAGTTATCATTCCAGGCTTCCAAGGTGACCTGGATGACAGGATGGCCGTCAGAGTTATAGTTTTCCCTCTGGCGAGGGGCAGTATTTTGGACAGGTGGTCCAGGTGGATACTGAGGGAAGGATGGCGCAGGATACTGATTAAGTTCAGTTGTCGATACAGTCTAGAAGTTTGGATTTGGAGTTCATTTATGAACTAGGTCCCATCAGACATCCAGACATATTCTGAGACAGGTATTGCTCATTTCGGGAGATGGCTTTCTCCGCGAACTTGAGATATAGAGAGACATAGAAAGAAACATCAGAGCGGATCCACTCACTGAGGCTATTCCTCGAACGCAATAGTTTCGCAAACGAGCTTTGTGAGACTGACAAGTAGAGGAGTAGGGTGTTCGGTATCACACGGGCAGTGAGTATGCGAAATCGCAATAATTAGCCTTGAGTGCAAGTGGGAGATTGTTGGAGATAGTGCCCTCAGAGTCAATTATTGGATCACATGTACGTGATTGCAATGATTGAGGGAGGACCTATCCCGGTAGTACAGTCTTACTCAAGATGACAGTATGCTATCTGGTTTATCTTTATCATCGTGTACTGCTTTAGGTGACCAGACAGGTCGCTATTACACGTTGATAGAGCCCCTAGCATTCATGCTTGACTGCCAGCATTATGAGGGCGATCATATTCGTGGGAGCTGGTAGTCTATAAGCACATCCTTAAAAGGTCCCTAGTCGTGGGAGTTTCGAGACAGGGCATCGATACTCCAGAGTAGACTAGTGTATACAGTCGAGACCCCGACGAGGAACGGTGGCCGGTCTCACAAGCCACTGGTGTCAGTTGGTTCACCTAAGATGTATACAGGTGCTCATTGGGTTATGAGTATACCGGACAGGACTTGCCGGGAACATGCTAGTTGGTCTTATACCCGACGTCAGATAGCAATGTTAGTGTATATGCCCTAGAGGCCATTACTGTATCATACTAGTTTGTATATTACTTAATGGAAGCTTGGGATATTCACCTTGTATATACAATCTTGCTCAAAATAGTAGTATGCTACTTGGTTTGTTTCTACTTCAATGTGTACTTGTGTTTATTTTAGTATATCACCTATACACATTAGTGGAGCCCTTAGGATCTTTGCTTGATTACCAGCGTTGTGATGGCAGTCACACTAGTGGGGCTGGGTAATCTATAAGCACATTCTTATGCAGGTCCCTAGTCGCAGGACTATCGAGACAGGGCATCGATACTCCGGAGTAGACTAGCGCATGCGCTTCTCGTCCCAGTGTGGAAGACGGTCTGTCCCACAGCCGTTAGTACGTCGTACTGGAGATAGTATGCGGGTGCTCGTTAGGTTACGAGTATACTGGACAGGACTCGTCGGGAACTGACCGGTTGGTATTATACCTATCGTCAGTTATCAGTTCCCAGGTGACATGAGTGCAGCTTAGTCCGCTGACTTGACACTGTCACTTCGCCTCGAGTGTGTTCCCACTGTACTTTGATTACTACCCTACCACGGCTCAAAGGAGTCGTGCAAACAGGTAGTAGTTGGGTGCAGTCCCGAAGCACTTGGAGGCAGTGACGGTTAGACAGGATTCGTCTCTCCCGGTATTGGGGGTTGACATCGCGCTGTGTCTAGGAGAGCCATTACACGAGAAGTCCCTGGCCAGGGCAAGCGGGATATACTGGTAGGCTTCCAGTGTTATCTCAGGGTGTATTGGGCTTCACTCCGACACGACTTGTACCGCTATTAGGGGACTGACGTTTACCGCCCCCTAGGCCCGCCATGCGATGTATCAAACGAACAGACCGGACTGTACGGAGACTGTCACATTCAGGCTCAGTAGGAGTTCAGATGGGTTTCACCTCGTCAGTCTTCTTGTCGGCATCCACCTGGGGACCGTTACGCACAGCTAGTGCCGCTTGCGGTCTGTGGTTAAACCCACTGCCAGCGTAGTGTCGAGTCTTTAGAGTCCCACACAGAAAGCTATTCGCCTTTAGGCAAAAGAGTAGAGGTCGCATTGTTTTGCGACAGGTCGCATGGTTTTGCGACAGGTCGCATGGTTTTGCGACAGGGTTCAGTCACATCCGTGCACTTGTGCACGTTTAGTGTCCGGACAGTTTACACTAGCGGGCTTTGGTTTAAGCCAGATACTAGTGTACGTATTGGGATTGCTTTTTTTCCAGTTTGTATTCGTGTTCCTCGGAACGCGGATGCGGGTGTGTATGCACAGTTGACGGAGAGACAGAGGCAGAGAATTCTCATTAGGGTTGTTGACCGTTGACTGTTGACTATTGACTTTTTGCTCAACCCTAATGAGAATATGATATATGATTAACAATAATATTAATTAAGTATTGTGGTGACATGGTTATTGAGGGGTTGACTTTGTTGACCGGTTGACTAGGTTGGACTAGTTGACCATCATGATGACAATGGCTATCATTTCATGGCAAAGACTTTTCACTTGCTTGTTCTCTTGTGCAATATGAGTGCATGAAATGATATAGCCATTTTGACTTAAACCATTTACACAATACTTGATTACTATTTTTGTGATGATGGTTTTGGATTATGAGAGCCAAGAGAGAAAAGTCTTTCTCATTTCTATCATTTTCATTCTCTCTCTTGTGTTCTTGAGCTCTCATCTCCTTCCTCTTGCTCTCCCTCTCTTTAGTCTATGGTTCACTTGTCTCATGTGTTGAGAACCAAGAACCATAGAGAAAATCCCAACACACTCTCCTCTACTCACTCTAGTTCTCAAGGTTTACCAAACCGAGTGAACTAGTTTCTTCAAAGACCGAAGAAGAAGCCAAAGGTAGAAGCTTTCAGGTGGATCGATCTTCGGCGCAAGGAGACGACGGGGTGAAGCCGATCCGGACAACCATCGAGGCTTGAAGACGAAGGAGTTCAAGAAAGTAAGGTATAACCCCCTAACCGAGTAGTTAACAACTCCTAGTTAGGTTGTTTGTTAGATGTTTAACAAAGATCCGGTTTTGAGTCCATGTTACCACCTCTAGAAAATTGTTTTTCACCAAATTCCGCATGCCCGAAAGTACTGGGAGAGGTAGCATGGACTTACAGTGGTATCAGAGCCTAGTTAAACTCTATCTAACATGTTAGCAAAGTAGCTAGAAGATCGATCAAAGAAAAAGTCCTGAAATGAACCCCGTTTTCAAACTTTCTGTCGATTTTCAAAGTGCTGCAAAAATTATTTGAGATACACCAAAAATCGACTCAGGGTTTTTAGAGTATACTGTAGAAAAATGGTCCCTTGATCTCATCAAAGCGCCGCGGAAACGCGGCAATAGCTTGCTATTGCCGTGGTTCCGCGGCCGTCTTGGCTCCTCTCTGGGTCTTCTTTGCTACAGTATGTTCATAGGGGTATTTTGGGAATTTTGGAATATGTATTTTCTGTCCAGATTTTCCAGAACGAAAATTTTGTGTTTGGGGCCTGAAAATCCGTATTTTTGATCGAACTTCTAAAAGACTTAAGCTGACGGGTTTTTCTGTGATGTGATATTTGTATTGAACGTCTGCTAATCGCTATATGTCGATTAGTGGGGGTTATACAAATCTGTGATCTGTAATGTTATTGGAATGTGTATATGAATTCATTGGATTATCGCGGGTGAATAGCCGGGGGTTGTGAGACGAGAGTTTTCTTTTCTTTCAATTCATGTAAATTTGTAAATTGATGTAATAATTATTTGTATGGCCGCACAACCGGGTCGGGGTTGTAGCCGTCATTGTATAATTTCTTTTTACTGTTTTTGCTCCTAGGATAGGCCCATGGAGGGGGTGCACAAACTACCGGGTATACCGAAGTGCCGAGTGGCCTACTCACGGAGTTGAGGGAGGTTGCTTCGCTTCGGGTACTTGGCGGGTAGTTTGCCGCACCGGTAGGGGTCTTGAGTGGGGTATTGGCTATTCACCACGACCGTGTAATCTGCTTTTCGTTACAGGCTCGTATGAATTGCGGATTCCTAGTATATCCAATGTGTTCATCTGTGATCTGAAATGGCTATCATTGCAGTATATCTATATATGTTATTATTTAGGCATTGCTTATGTTTTACAGCCGCGCTAGCCCAGCCCCCGCTCTGTCGTTAGTTAAGTAACCTAACGGGTAATGACGGGGCCCCGTAGCGAATGCGAATGGCATAAGCGTACGTCATATTTTGGTTGTTTTCTGCAATGGTAGGATTAAATGATGGGACGCATTAAAAGAACTAATGCAAGAATATCACGCATTGAAAGAACTAATGCAAGAAAATAAACCAAGTAAAAGTCGTTGGAACACTTTCGAAAAACCACTCGGTTCTTTTCAAAACCAACTTTTAAATGCGGAGTTTGAGCCACTCCTTTTAAAAGCTATCTCATTCCATCGATTATATCAAGTTCACTACGTTCACGGTTTTGCCAAAACCATTAGTAGCCCTCCGTCGTTTCACATGAATAGTCAATAGTATTCAAGCTGTGTATGTTGGCCAAAGTCAAGGCATAGTGATTGGTAGCTATTGGGTATTCATATGTAGCATAAATAGATGCATTGGTTTGGGACAGTCCTACTGCCATTTTGGCCAAAGTCAAGGGTAGGTACGGATGGATCCAAATTAACCTGGAGAATGACGGGTAGAACTTGACATGTGACTTATGATATTTTGGCCAAAGTCAAGGTCATAAGAGCATGGGGCAAAAATCCACATCGGGAGTTTCAAAAGAACTGAAACTTGCTAGTGTTGCATACCATTTGGAGTGTGATGATTCTGGTAGGATTCCTTCAGTTTCGTCACGCGATGATATTTGGATCCCTATCCTACTATGAGTATATGCTACTCCTCGGGAAATTTCTCACTTAACGATCAATACTATAAACCAAGTAGGTGTCTAGAAAGGTGTTAGCGGGGCTACGCCCCCAGGGAAAAGAGGTTATTTAATTAAGGAACTTCGCGAAAGCGTTGGAAAACCTCCCTCGAAGTACCGACATTGGCCTGGCTGAACGGTTAAGCAAGTATTGTACGGTGAGATTGATCCTGACTAATTCTTCCTTTTTGGTTTGAGGAGGGATTCGAGAAACAGTGGGAGCCATCCTGTTTAGACAAACTAAAAACCATTCTAAACTTGCAAGAGCATCATGCTGAGTGTTTCTTCTCTCTCCTAATTGCAGCGACCAATCGACATGACTGGACTTAAGTTACTCCTAGATAAAAACATACTGACAGGGCCAAACTACAAAGATTGGCTCAGGAATGTCAAGATGGCAATCACTTACGACAAGCTGGGGTATCTTCTTTCCACCAAAGCTCCCCCTGTCCCAGGTCCCAAAACCAGCGTCGCGGATAAGGAAATCCGTAAGACCTGGGAATTAGACTGCGCGAAGGCCAAGTGCCTCGTGCTTGCTTCTATGGGCAATGAACATCAGAGGAGGCATGAGAATATGGACCTGGAATCCATATTTCTTCATACAAAAGAACTGTATGGAGTGCAATCTCGTATCGCAAGATACGAAGTGTCGAAGAAGTTATTTTCGGCAAGATTGGCCGTCAGATCATCGGTAGCGGAACACGTGCTTAAGATGATTGGCTACATTGAGGAGCTCGCGGACCTTGGGACCACGTTGGAGAATGAGCTCTATACGGACTTGATTCTCCAGTCCCTTCCTTCCACTTACGCCCAGTTCATACTGAACTTCAACTTACAAGAAAAGGAAGTTGAACTTTCAGAACTCCTCAACATGCTGAGGAGCGCAGAGGGCACCCTACAGAAAGGTAGGGAAACATCCACTTTGTTTGTAGGAGGATCTTCTTCTTCTAGGTCCAAGGCGAAAGCCAAGGGAAAGAAGAAGAAAGCCCCCGCCAAACCAAGGGGCGGTGTTAGTAAAGTGGATACGAAAGGAAAGGCAAAAGCAATAAAGAAAGTGGGAAAGCTTGTGGATAAGGAAGAATGCTTCTATTGTCATAGGAAAGGACACTGGAAGAATGATTGCAGGGCTTGGAAAGCCAGAACACAGGATCTGAAGCAGGTTGCGGCTTCAGCTTCAGGTGTGTATGTTATTGAAAACTGTCTTTCAATAAACTCTACTTCCTGGGTGTTGGATACCGGATCAGGATCTCATATCTGTAATTCTTTGCAGGCGTTGAGAAACCGTAGGGTTTTGAAGGCAGGTGAAATGACCCTCAAAGTTGCAAACGGAGCTAGCATAGATGCTAAGGCCGTGGGGGACTATCACCTGGGAATGTCAGATAGACATGTTTTGGTTTTGCGTAATTGCTTTTTTGTACCCAACGCAACTTGTAATATCATTTCTGTATCTTTGGTTTCTAAAGAAGGTTATGAATTTGCGTTTGTAAGCAATGTTGTAAACATTCACCTTAATCAAGTTCTGATTGGGTCAGGTACATTGAGCAATGGTATATACGTATTAAACCAACCACAGATTTTCAATGTCCAGAATACACACAAAAGAAAGTCTCCGGAAATCAATCAGACTTTCTTATGGCATTGTAGACTGGGTCACATCAATGAGAGAAGGTTGACGAAGTTACATACAGAAGGATATTTGAATCCGTTCGAATATCAATCGTATGCCACTTGTCAATCCTGTCTCAAAGGAAAGATGACAAAGACTCCGTTTACTGGACACGGAGTAAGGGCGAGCGAGCTCTTGGGACTCGTACACAGCGACGTGTGCGGTCCAATGTCTACACATGCGCGAAGCGGTTATTCTTACTTCATTACTTTTACGGATGACTTTTCAAAGTACGGTTATGTCTTCTTAATGAAACATAAGTCCGAAGCCTTTGGAAAATTCTAGGAATATAAGAATGAAGTAGAAAAACAAACCGGCAAAAGTATCAAGATTCTAAGATCGGATCGAGGTGGTGAATACTTAAGTGCCGAGTTCTTGGACTATTTAAAAGAGAACGGAATTCTCTCTCAGCTTACTCCTCCATACACTCCGCAACATAACGGTGTATCGGAGAGACAGAACTGAACCCTATTGGATATGGTACGGTCCATGATGAGTAATACTGAGTTACCGCGATCATTCTGGGGGTATGCGCTAGAATCAGCTGCATACCTTTTGAACCGAGTTCCCACTAAGCCTGTGCCTACTACATCATATGAGATGTGGTGTGGGAAAAGACCCTATCTTAATCACATTAAGACATGGGGAAGTCCAGCTTTTGTCAAAAAGCAGCATGCGGACAAGCTCGAGGCACGCTCAGTACAGTGCAAGTTTGTGGGATATCCAAAGAACTCCAAGGGATATTTCTTCTACTGCGAAGAGGAACAAAAGGTTTTTGTTTCTCGTCCTGCCCACTTTCTAGAACACCAGTTCTTAGAAAAGGAAATTAGTGGGAGCACAGTAGAACTGGAAGAAATACCAAAACCACAGACTATTACTGAAAGCTTAGTGGAACCAGAGGGTTCAAAAGAACAGGACATTCCTACGCCGCTCCGCAGGAGTAGTAGGCAGTCTCATCCGCCCGAGAGATACTACGGTTTTCTCATAGACGGGGATAGAGAGGATTGCATCATAGATTATGATGAGCCTACTAGCTTCCAGCAGGCCGTTCAGAGCATTGACTCAGTAAAATGGCTGGATGCAATGCGGACCGAAATGGAGTCCATGTACACCGACAAAGTATGGACGTTGGACATTGCTCCAGACGGGGTAAAACCCGTAGGATGCAAGTGGATCTTCAAAAGGAAGATTGGTGTAGATGGACAGGTTGAGACCTATAAAGCTAGACTTGTTGCAAAGGGTTTTCGTCAAAGACCTGGTTTGGACTATGACGAAACCTTTTCTCCAGTGGCCATGCTGAAATCCATTCGGATCCTTCTTGCCATTGCTGCCTTCCACGATTATGAGATCTGGCAAATGGACGTAAAGACCGCTTTTCTAAATGGAAATTTAGAGGAGTGTGTCTATATGGACCAACCAGAGGGATTCATTCAGAGTGGGAGCAGCGGAAAGGTGTGCAAGTTGCTTAAGTCCATCTATGGACTAAAGCAGGCATCGTGGAGTTGGAACATCTGTTTTGATGAGACGGTCAAGGAATTTGGCTTTATCAAAAATCCAGATGAACCATGCATCTATAGTAGATTTGTAGCGAGAACTGTAGTATTCCTCGTTTTATACGTGGATGACATTCTCTTAATAGGAAATGACATTCCTATGCTACAATCTGTCAAGGGGTTCTTGTCACACAGGTTCTCCATGAAAGACCTTGGTGATGCCTCATACATCCTGGGGATCCGGATCCATCGTGATAGATCCAAGAGGATATTAGGACTTTCACAGTCCAGGTACATCGACACCATACTGAAGAGATTCAGTATGGAAGATTCCAAGCGCGGTAACCTACCGGCATGTCACGGGATCAGCCTCTCTAAAGAGATGTCTCCCAAGACTGATTTGGAGAGGGATCGCATGTCTATTATACCCTACGCTTCTGCGGTAGGCTCTATAATGTATGCGATGTTGTGTACAAGACCGGATGTTGCTTATGCACTGAGTGTAGTAAGCCGGTATCAGTCAAACCCTGGGGAGAAACACTGGATAGCGGTAAAGAACATTCTTAAGTACCTGAGGAGGACTAAGGAGATGTTCTTGGTGTATGGCAGAAAAGACCTCCAGATCGAGGCCTTTGCTGACTCCAGCTTCTAGAGTGACAAGGATGATTCCAAGTCCATGTCGGGTTTTGTCTTTACCCTCAATAGAGGGGCGGTGTGTTGGAAGAGTTCCAAACAGGAAACCGTTGCAGACTCGACGATGGAAGCGGAATACATCACTGCATCTGATGCCGCAAAAGAAGCTGTCTGGATGAGGGAGTTCTTGAAAGAACTTCAGGTGGTTCCATCCATTGTTGATCTAATACCTCTGTATTGCGACAACAACGGGGCTATAGCTTTAGCGAAGGAACCCAGGTCCCATCAGAGATCCAGACACATCTTGAGGCGGTATCACCTGATCAGGGAGATCGTGGATCGCCAGGAGATCGAGGTTCGGAGGGTTGCTTCAGAAGATAACACTGTAGATCCATTCACCAAGGCCTTTCCCCAGACTCAGTTCGAGCGGCTGATCGAGATGATAGGTCTTCGATACGCCAGTACATGGCCTTAGTGCAATTGGGAGATTGTTAGTGTATATGCCCTAGAGGCCATTACTGTATCATACTAGTTTGTATATTACTTAGTGGAAGCTTGGGATATTCACCTTGTATATACAATCTTGCTCAAAATAGTAGTATGCTACTTGGTTTGTTTCTACTTCAATGTGTACTTGTGTTTATTTTAGTATATCACCTATACACATTAGTGGAGCCCTTAGGATCTTTGCTTGATTACTAGCGTTGTGATGGCAGTCACACTAGTGGGGCTGGGTAATCTATAAGCACATCCTTATGTAGGTCCCTAGTCGCAGGACTATCGAGACAGGGCATCGATACTCCGGAGTAGACCAGCGCATGCGCTTCTCGTCCCAGCGTGGGAGACGATCTGTCCCACAGCCGTTAGTACGTCATACTGGAGATAGTATGCGGGTGCTCGTTAGGTTACGAGTACACTGGACAGGACTCGTCGGGAACTGACCGGTTGGTATTATACCTATCGTCAGTTATCAGTTCCCAGGTGACATGAGTGCAGCTTAGTCCGCTGACTTGACACTGTCACTTCGCCTCGAGTGTGTTCCCACTGTACTTTGATTACTACCCTACCATGGCTCAAAGGAGTCGTGCAAACAGGTAGTAGTTGGGTGCAGTCCCGAAGCACTTGGAGGCAGTGATGGTTAGACAGGATTCGTCTCTCCCGGTATTGGGGGTTGACATCGCGCTGTGTCTAGGAGAGCCATTACACGAGTAGTCCCTGGCCAGGGCAAGCGGGATATACTGGTAGGCTTCCAGTGTTATCTCAGGGTGTATTGGGCTTCACTCCGACACGACTTGTACCGCTATTAGGGGACTGACGTTTACCGCCCCCCTAGGCCCGCCATGCGATGTATCAGACGAACAGACCGGACTGTACGGAGACTGTCACATTCAGGCTCAGTAGGAGTTTAGATGGGTTTCACCTCGTCAGTCTTCTTGTCGGCATCTACCTGGGGACCGTTACGCACAGCTAGTGCCGCTTGCGGTCTGTGGTTAAACCCACTGCCAGCGTAGTGTCGAGTCTTTAGAGTCCCACACAGAAAGCTATTCGCCTTTAGGCAAAAGAGTTGAGGTCGCATGGTTTTGCGACAGGTCGCATGGTTTTGCGACAGGGTTCAGTCACATCCGTGCACTTGTGCACGTTTAGTGTCCGGACAGTTTACACTAGCGGGCTTTGGTTTAAGCCAGATACTAGTGTACGTATTGGGATTGTTTTTTTTCCAGTTTGTATTCGTGTTCCTCGGAACGCGGATGCGGGTGTGTATGCACAGTTGACGGAGAGACAGAGACAGAGAATTCTCATTAGGGTTGTTGACCGTTGACTGTTGACTATTGACTTTTTGCTCAACCCTAATGAGAATATGATATATGATTAACAATAATATTAATTAAGTATTGTGGTGACATGGTTATTGAGGGGTTGACTTTGTTGACCGGTTGACTAGGTTGGACTAGTTGACCATCATGATGACAATGGCTATCATTTCATGGCAAAGACTTTTCACTTGCTTGTTCTCTTGTGCAATATGAGTGCATGAAATGATATAGACATTTTGACTTAAACCATTTACACAATACTTGATTACTATTTTTGTGATGATGTTTTTGGATTATGAGAGCCAAGAGAGAAAAGTCTTTCTAATTTCTATCATTTTCATTCTCTCTCTTGTGTTCTTGAGCTCTCATCTCCTTCCTCTTGCTCTCCCTCTCTTTAGTCTATGGTTCACTTGTCTCATGTGTTGAGAACCAAGAACCATAGAGAAAATCCCAACACACTCTCCTCTACTCACTCTAGTTCACAAGGTTTAGCAAACCGAGTGAACTAGTTTCTTCAAAGACCGAAGAAGAAGCCAAAGGTAGAAGCTTTCAGGTGGATCGATCTTCGGCGCAAGGAGACGACGGGGTGAAGCCGATCCGGACAACCATCGAGGCTTGAAGACGAACGAGTTCAAGAAAGAATGGTATAACCCCCTAACCGAGTAGTTAACAACTCTTAGTTAGGTTGTTAGTTAGATGTTTAACAAAGATCCGGTTTTGAGTCCATGTTACCACCTCTAGAAAATTGTTTTTCACCAAATTCCGCATGCCCGAAAATACCGGGAGAGGTAGCATGGACTTACAAGCAGTTCCCTGGTGACATGTGTACAGGTTAGTTCATCGACCTGAGGATCGTCATTTGTCTCGTGTGAGTTCCCACTGTACTTTGATTACTACCCTACCACTCTCAAAGGAGACGTGCAAACAGGTTTTAGTTGGGTACAGTCCTGAGCCATATGGAGGCAGTGAGCGGATCTTCAGGGGTTCGTCTCTCCCAGTATTGGGGGTGAGGTCGCGCTGTGTCTAGGAGAGCCAGTACATGAAAGTCCTTGGCCAAGGCAGGAGATTTACTGGTAGGTATTCCAGTAGTATCTCAGGGTGTTCTGGGCTACACTCCGACACGACTTGTACCGCTTTTGGGGGTCTGAATTTTACCAATCCCCTAGGCCTGCCATGCGATGCTTATAGACGAACGGACCGGACTGTACGGATAGTCACTGACAGGCTCAGTAGGGTGTCAGGATGAGTTCGCTCATCGACGTCCCTTTTGGTCAATAGCTGGTAGCCAGTCATGTATGGCTAATACCCCTGACGTGCTAGTGGTTAAATCCACAGCCATAGTATTGACGAGTCTTTAGAGTCCTCCACATTCAGTTGCTCAAGTTTTCGGGCGAAACGCTGTAGAGGCCGTATGGAGATATGGCAGGGTTCGATCAGATACTTGCGGTATTGCACGGATCATGATCGGACGGAAAATACTAGCGGGCTTTGGTTTAAGCCGGATCCTAGTATTGCACAGTGTAGATTTTTTCTCAGTGCATTTATATTCGGTCGGAATACAAATGCGGGTATGTATATACAGTAGCGGGGTTTTCCTGTAATTTATTACGGGATCAGTTTTTTGGAGTTGCCAGTTTGTTTTCCGTTTCAGCCATATTTCTTTGTATCTTTCATTGGCTGAAGATTGGTGGAGGAGGGCTTATTTGCATTTGTGCAAATAAGTATTTTGGAGGGTTGTCTTTGCATATTGTTGTATCATGATAATTCCTCCACCATTTGACTTCATTTGACTTCTTCTTCTTTTCATCATGGTTGTTGATGATTAGGTTGTTGGAGTGTTGCTTTTGGACTAATGATGTTGGATGGTGATGGAGGGTTATGATGATGGTTGATGGAGTGTGGGTTTTGTTGGTGATCATTTCTTTTGATGATGATAATCCTCTCTCTCTCTTGATTTTGATATACTCATTTTCATTTGGCCACAAAAACCAACCTCATTCATTTTCCCTCATGCCTTGGCCGGCCAAGTAAGGGGAGGGCTGTCCCAATTTTTGGATGAGGGAATTACACTCATTTGGCTTGGCAAAATCATTTTAGCTCCTCCTCCAAAAGTTCATATCTCATACCTCCACCATATGGCAACTTCCTCTACCCCAATAGAGACAAAGAGCACTACACTATTCTACAGCAATCCTTGGGCACGTCGACTCGCCAACTTCGTGCCCGACTTGCCACGGTCCAGAGGTGGGAGCCCGTAAAAGAAACCGGCGACGTGGTGCCCTTCCGGCGACTTGGTGGAGAACGGAGATTCCGCGGGGAGATCGGGACGACGACGAGAAGACCGAAGGACATGGATCGCTCGGTATATCTCTCTAACCCTTCTCTAGTTTTGCTAGGACTAGATTAATGGCACGATCAGGGTTTACAGTGCGCGGTGGTGCCGGTTCAAAAGTTTAAAGTAAATCATCGCTTCCGCATTCCGATGTCGGATCGACGGCCGGGGCGCCGCCGTGCACTTACATCGGTCACATCCGTGCACTTGTGCATGTTTAGTGACCGGGCAGATATTACTAGCGGGCTTTGGTTTAAGCCAGATCCTAGTATACGTTTTGGGATTGGTTTTATCTCGGTTGTATTCGTGTTCCCCGGAACGCGGATGCGGGTGTGTATGCACAGTTGACAGAGACAGAGGCAGAGGATTCTCATTAGGGTTGTTGACTGTTGACTTTTGCTAAACCCTAATGAGAATAAGAAATATGATTAATGATAATATTAATTAAGTATTGTTGTGCCATGGTTGGGTTGAAGGGTTGACTTTGTTGACTTGTTGACTTTGTTGACCGGTTGACTAGGTTGGACTAGTTGACTATCATCATGACAATGGCTATCATTTCTTGGCATTGACCTTGGCTTGCTTGATGGTTGACAAATTGCATTTAATGTAAGAAATGATATTGCCATTTGACATGATAACAACCATCACATAATACTCAATTATTATTACTTGTTATCATGATTTTGGATTATGAGAGAGAGGTTGACAAAAAGGCTTGCTCATTCTTTCATTTCCTTTCTCTCTCATGCTCAAGCTCTCCCTCTTCCTCTTGCTCTCTCTCTAGTTCATGGTTCTATTTGTCTCATGTGTTGAGAAGCAAGAACCATAGAGATCAAAACCATTACACTTCTCTACTCATCCTAGCACACAAGGTCTAGCAAGCCAAGTGTTCTAGTTTTCTTCAACTTTGAAGTAGAAGCCAAAAGGTAGAAGCTTTCGGGTGGATCCATCTTCGGCGCGAGGAGATGACAAGGTGAGGCTGATCAGACCACCGTAAGGAGTTGAAGACGTAGGAGTTCAAGTTAAGGTATAACCCCTAACCGAGTAGGTAAAACTCTTGTTAGGTTGTTAGATAGTCGTTTAACAAAGATCCTTTAACATCATTTAGAAAAGCAGTCATGACACCCAACAGCCAGATATCGTAGTCATGGTATATAGTCGTGGCAAGTAGGATCTGGATGGACTTAAGCATAGGTACTTAAGAAAGGTTTCAACATAATCCATACCTGGTCAATGATGCAAACCTTTAACAAGTCTAGCTTTGAAAGTCTCAACTTTTCCATGTACACCAAGTAATCTTCTCAAGATATACTTGCTCCTGATGGGGATTTAACCCTTCAGATAAAGCAACCAAAGTCCATACTTTGTTGGTGTATAAGGATTCCATCTCAGATCGTTAAGCATCCAGCCATTCTTACAGAGTCTTACTCCTGATGGCCAGCTCGAAACTAGTTGGGTCATCATCTCATGATGCAATCCTCGCTCCCACTGTCATAGAGAAACCAAAGTATCTCTCAGGTGGGTGAGGAACCCTGCTAGATCAGCGGAGAGGCTGAGGTTCGTTGGTTACTATTGAATCCTTCGGTTCTACCAAATCGTCAGCTGTAGTTTGTATAGCTGGAACTCCTTCCAGTTCTACCTCATGTCCACTAATTTCTTCTCAAGAAATTCCCTTTCACAAAGGTGGCATGTTGAGAAAAAAACATTTTTGTTCCTCGGTTTGGTAGAAGATATTCCTTTGCGAATGCTTGGGATATCCAACAAACTTCCACAGACCAGACTTTGCCTCGAGCTTGTCCAGATTATGCTTTTAGACATAGGCCGGACAACCCCCAATCTTAACTTACTTCAGATATGGGCTCTTCCCATTCCATATCACATATGAAGTGGTAGGCAGTTGATTTGATTTGAACCCTATTCAATAGGTATGCAGCTTCTCAAGTGCATAACCCTAAAAAGGAAACAGGAAACTCAGTAGTACTCATCATAGAGCACACCTTATCATATAGGGTGTGATTACTCCGCCCCGATACACCGACGTGCTATGGTGTATATGGAGGAGTAATGCTGAGAGAGAATCTCATTCTCCTTTAGAATAATCCAGGAATTTCGTGCTCAAGTATTCTCCTCCTTGATCGCATCAAAGGACATAATACTTATACCCGTTTTGGTTCTCTACTTCTAACTTATATTCTGTGAATATCTCAAAAGGTTCGGACTTGTGTTTCAACAGGTACATATGTCTGAATCTTGAGAGATCATCAGAGAATGTAATGAAGTACTAAGAACCGTTCTTGGCATGTGTAGACAGGGGACCTTCATACATCAGTATGTATCATCACAAGAGTTCACTAACTCTTTCTCTGTTTCTATTAAACGGAGCTATGGTCATCTTTTCTCTGTGACATGACTGGCAAGTTTCATAAGATTTAAATTCAAACTAATTTAAATATGCATCTATATGTAACTTCAGCTAGTCGGGTCGCATTGATATGACCTAGTCTACAATACCTCAAGAAGGATTCGTTCATTTCTGAACTCTTCCTCTTGTGTGTGTTCTATATACTAAGAACTGTAGTTTGATTTAGAACATCAATGCTTTTAGATAACGTGCCTGAATCGATCAACTCTTGATATAGGAAATGTTCAAACATTATCCAACAATAAAAAATTATATCCTTCTTTACTAATAAAGAGACTGATATGATTTTGCATATCAGGTTCGGTATCTAATAACATTCGTTCAGAATCAATGTATTCTGGTAATACAGGGTGATAGTGACCAACAGACTTGGCTGCAACACTTGCACCGTTTTCTGTCTCATGAAACTTATCACCCGTTATCAGTTCGCTACCTATCTGTAGCCCATGTAACAGATTATATATGCGGGATCCTGATCCGGTATCTCATACCCAAGACGTAAAGAATACTGAGAAATAGTTCTATGTAATGAACACACCTGAAGATGATGCATCAACATGCACTTTCTTCGTTTGGGCGGCACGGGAAATCTGGTATTCTCCAA
Organism: Agapanthus africanus; assembly: GCA_030015575.1. NCBI lineage: Eukaryota > Viridiplantae > Streptophyta > Magnoliopsida > Asparagales > Amaryllidaceae > Agapanthus > Agapanthus africanus. Next base: position 699,749,764 of record CM057338.1, read on the forward strand.
TTTCCTGCTCTGTCTTATAACAATTATAAGTTGGAGCGGGACCAACGTTCCCCATCTCAGTATAACAAGCGGGTTCAGTCAATACATCCGTATTATTATCTTGATTAAGGCGTTATATGGTCGCTACCTGGAGAGAGAGAGAGAGAAGAAAAAAATCTGCGTGCGCTCTTGCAAGATCAGATTGGTTATTATTTTATCTAATCAGGATGGCTCCCACTGTTTTTATCAAATCTTCCTTCAAACCCTAAAAGGAAAGACTAGCCGGGATTAATTACACCCTACAACTTCGTCAATTTTTCAGCCAGGCCAGTGTCGGTACTTTGAGGGAGGTTCCTCGTGCTCTCGTACGGACCTAATTAAAGTAAACCTCGTTTTCCCAGAGGCGTAACCCCGTTGACACCTTTCTAGACACCTACTTGATCGGCTAATTGTAATGTGTAAAACTCTCCCAGGAGTAACTGTTACTCGCAGCGGGTATCGGGATTCAACTATCTCATAGAAGGTATGCAATCTCATTGCAAATTTCAACACTTTAAATTCCCGATAATATTTTGCCCCGAACGATCTATGACCTTGACAAGGTCAACAAACCATAGACCGGAAGTCAAGTTCAACCCGTCATTTCTTGATTGAATTAAACCCACCCGCATGACCCTTGACAAGGTCAACAAGGCCGTACGACTACCCTAAAACAATCTGCATCATATGCATAAACAGATAAATACTGGTTAGCTACCGCACACTACCCCTTGACAAGGTCAACAAACGCAGCACGAATACTAAGCAGGACTTATCTGAAATGACGGAGGGCTACGACAGGTTTTTCTGAAAACCTATTGCTTAATGAACTTGATACCGTTGTAGAATCAAATGATTTTAAAATGGAATGTTTTTGAGGCTTTTCTAGTTTTGCTAAAGGGGTCACTCCCGGTGAAGGGATCGTCGGCCCTTTCCTCATCGAATAAGGTGCAGGATATTTCACAAATATCACTATGCAAAGAAAAACTCCAAAAGCAATCAAAAGACAAACCGAGTGTTGTAGCATCTGCCAGTTATTGCTAAAGGGGTCACTCCCGGTGAAGGGATCTCGGCCTTTTCCTTATCGAATAAGGTGCAGGATGTTCTACAAGGAACACCGCGATGCAAAGCAAGAACTGTAGCTACCTGTTTTTGAAAATTCGATTCCACAACATCTTTTAGGTTTCTTTTTCTTTCATTAATCATATTAATGAAGTCTCATCATTTAAGTCACCTAATCATCACAGATAAATACGACGTACACTTATGCCATCCGCATTCGCCTCGATGTCCCCTCGTACACCGTTAGGTTAGGTAACTAACGACAGAGCAGGGCAGGGCTAGCGCGGGTGTAAAACATAAGTAACGTCTATATAATATATCATATATACTATGTACAGTATTTATCACAGAACATCAAATGATCACATCACAGATAAATCACAGCAGAAGAAACATATGAAACATTGGATATACTAGGACGTCCGTGTTTTATTTTGAGCCTCTATAAAACACGGATTCCACGGTCGTGATGAATAGCCAAACCCACACCCCTAGACCCCTACGAGAGCAGCAAGCAACCCTACCAATTCTAGAGTTAGGAGACCCGGACTCGACTCCTCGAGTTGATCTCCCCTGGACTCTAGAACCCGGTTACTTGTGCTCTCCTCCTTGGGTCTATCCTAGTGCGGAAAAGTAAATAATATACAAATAGTGACAATAATCTCATCCCGGAAGTGCCCCAATAAAAGAATATTACATACATTGAATTTACATGAATGAAAATGAAAAACACTCATCTCACATAAAACCCCCAGCTATTCAAAACGCGACGATCCAATATAACATATCCAGCAACACATAACATCACATGTCATCAACGCAAGTAAATATGCACATCCCAATTGTCCTTGGCATATAGCAACGAAACCGGCGATAACACATATTACACTTACGATCGCAGAAAAGAAAGTGTAAAACTACAACAGTTGGAATCCGCAACTTTCTTAGACATCGCATGCCTAACAATTATAAACTCCGCATTTTAGTCTCTATATCGAAAACACTTTTCAATATCTAGTCGGGCAATTCAACAAGATTCCTGATATCCTGATCGAATGCTCGTCGCAAACTTTAGTAGACGGCCGCACCCCCGGATGCCGTCGACGAAGTGCACTAAGGCGGAACACCGCTGCCGCAAGCACCCGAACGGATGCTTTCGGCGACGGGGTTCTCCTACAGTCACTTGGTCGGGGTTATGGGTTATGGCTGTCTATTAAGTTTACCCGGCGAGTATCCGCGTACGCTACGTGATTGCGACGGACTTTTGATCGCATCAAAATTCCGTGGCAACCGATCATTTGAGACTAAACTTCTATGTTTATAACATCCAAATTAGTTATCTCATAACTACTTGTGGATTCCAAATATTGTATCACATTCCAGATAAATAGACAGTGTTATACTTTCCGATCGAATAATCAAAACACCCAGGTTTTCCCAATTGATTCTCAACGCTTGAGGGGAGTTTAAAAACATCCATCACATGCCACAGTACCAACGGTCCAGCCGTAGAAGGGTCAAGCCAATGCCTCACATGTGGCACGCCGTACTTCCCCAAACCCTAAGGTTCAAAAGGCAGTTCAAGACGGTCACATAATCGAGTTAATGTTTGTTGTCTTCTAGAGGGTCCATTGCGTAACTTGCACGATTTAGACGTTCTTAAACTATGGGAAAAATCCAACACTTGGAAATTTTCCGGGTCGGGAAAAAGTGAGTTGTTGATATCCGTTCGAACTTTTTAATACTTTCTAAATATCCGGAAAACACAACGAAATTAAATCTTCCGATCGAAACGACAATTTCAAAATAAACCCCAAAATACTCAATACTTGAGTCAGAATAACAAATACACATAAAATTAGCAATATTTCCTACGGTCGTTACTGTGTAAAAATGAAGCAGTAAGCTATCTGTACGGCCGCGGATCCGCGGCATGAGTAGGTTATTGCCGCGGTTCCGCGGCCAATTGTACGGATCACTGTTTCGTTTTTCACAGTCTTACTTAGAAAACCCTGCTGAATTTTTTAGGAATTTTTAATACAGAAAAATCCCAGATTTCAAAAAATTTCCAGAGAGGGGGTTTACTATGTCACGTCGGGGTTCGATCGGAGTTTTAACATCGTAAATACATCGCCTAATGTTCTAGCTAGGCTCTGATACCACTGTAGGGTTACTAGGCACTCTAATAAGGATCTACAAGGCATCAACCATGCCGGATTAAAATTTTAGCCGTGCCGAATAACTCTAAACAGGATATTTGCTAGAAAATTAGGGTAACACATGCAAGTTAAACTCTTTAACACTAAGTGAATACGAAATACAATCTTTGTAGATCGGTCCTACACTTCTTAAGCTCCTTGTTGTAGTCCCTTCGCTGCGATCAACGAACTCCCAGACTCTCGGACGGTTCCATGAGAAAATTGCAACGGGATCGCTTGAAGTCTTCGAGGCCGAAGACGATCTACGTCGAGGGAATACGAACTCAAGCTTCTACTTCACTAACCAAAAAATTAGTGAAGCAAACACCCTAAACTAAAGTGCTAGTCTAGTAGAGGATGGTGAGATAGAAAATAGGTATACTTTAGAATTTCTTTTCTCACAATGTATCTATCTCTTTATCAAACCCTAGAAAAGAATTGAAGGAGGAAGAAGATGAGCTCAAAATGAATATGAAACTTAATCAAGAGAGAGAATGAGCTAACCATGGTGAGTGAGTATCATATATTAACTCTTGTAGAGACATTACCATGGCTAAGTGTTATGGTTAGGTTAACTAATAATCCATAGTAAAACAAAGTTAGTGGAATTAGTCAATGCATCCACAAGCTTCCATAAGCTTCTTGCATTTATCTAATCCTCCACTAATTTTGTAATTACTTTAGATATTAAAACCCACCATAATAAATAGCATGGTGTATGTCTTACACACCCAAGTATGATGTATCATCAACCATGATACAAATTTGTACACTAATAAATATATATCACATATATATTAACTTGTGCACAAGTGAGAAAAAACCCTAAGTGAACAAGTGTTAGTTAATGTAAATTAACATATCTAATATACAATTATACACTAAATTATTAAATCAACACTTGACTTAATAATCCGGTCATATCTCATATAACCGACTAACAAACATTGTATCGACTTATCGAATCAACCCTTGATTCGATAACTTGGTTATATCGCATATAACCGATCGACACAAACATCGCGAGAATAGAATACGGTATCACATACACGCATTATTCTCGGTCCCACACATATCACATATGCGCACCTATCTCGTTTTGCCTGAGCCAGTATAACCTCTATATAGGACTCTAAAGACTCGTCAATACGCCGGCAGTAGGTGATGATCATATCAAGTACCAACAAGCCGTCAGCGGTACTAGCTGGACGTAACGGCTACCCGGGTATTGAGCGATCAGAAGATCAGCAAGCAAGCCCGCTCCAACTCCTGTAAAAGCCTGACAGTGACACTACCGTACAGTCCGGTCTCCTCGTCTGATATGTCGTATATCAAGTCTAGGGGTGGTAAACGTCAGACCCCAATAACCGATAAGTCATGCCGATATGAGGCTCATAACGGGTCGAGAAACTACTGGTAACACTTACCAGTATATCTCTAAACTAGCCCTGGCCAGGGATTTCCGGTTATAGCCAATCGAACACAGCACAACGTCAACTCCCTATACCGGGAGAGACGAATCCCCTCCTATTGCTTATTGCCTCCATGTGATTGGGGACTGTACCCCAAAACCACCGTTTTGCACGCCCTGTTGGACGTGGTAAGGTGGAAATCAAAGCACAGTGGGAATCACACAAGACTCTATGACGATCTCGGGTCTACAGACTAACCTGTACCAGTGTCACCAGAGAACTGCCATTTGACGTAAGGTACAATACCATCTGGGAGTTCTCGGCGAGTCCGTCCAGTGTACCCAGTCTCTATTGAGCACCCGTATATCATCTCTGATATCAAATACCAATGGATATGGGATCATCCATCGCCCATCTGTTTGGGTCGAGAAGGTATACGCTAGTCTACTCTGGTATATCGATGCCCCGTCTCGATACACCCACGACTAGGGATCTTGAAGGATGTACTTATGGACTACCATGTCCCCACTAGTATGATCCGCATCATTGTCTAGGTGGTCAAGTACACATCCTAAGGGCTTTACCAACATGTAACATAGAGACAAACAGTGTACACGTTAAGGTAAAGAGTAACCAGATAGCATACTATCATGTCGAGCAAGAAAGTCCTCCCTATATATGTCCAAGCATCTACTACAATATACATCATATGTATAGTAATGGCCTTTAGGGCATACATATAACTAACATCGAATCCATATTTCTCCATACAAATGAACTGTATTGAGAGCAATCTCGTATCGCCAGATACGAAGTGTCGAAAAAGCTGTTTTCGGCAAGATTGGCCGTCGGATCACCGGTAGCGGAACACGTGCTTAAGATGATTGGCTTCATTGAGGAGCTCGTGGACCTTAGGAACATGTTAGAGAACGAGCTCTATACAGACTTGATTCTCCAGTCCCTTCCTTCCACTTACGCCCAGTTTATCCTGAACTTCAACTTGCAAGAAAAAGAAGTTGAACTTTCAGAACTCCTCAACATGCTGAGGAGTGCAGAGGGCACCCTACAGAAAGGTAGGGAAACATCCACTTTGTTTGTAGGAGGATCTTCCTCTTCTAGGTCCAAGGCGAAAGCCAAGGGAAAGAAGAAGAAAGCCCCCGCCAAAGCAAGGGGCGGTGTTAGTAAAGTGGATACGAAGGGAAAGACAAAGGCAACAAAGGTAGCGGGAAAGCTTGTGGGAAAGGAAGAATGCTTTTACTGTCACAAGAGTGGACACTGGAAAAAGGATTGCAGGGCTTGGAAGGCTAGAAACCAGGATCTGAAGCAAGTTGCGGCTTCAGCTTCAGGTGTGTATGTTATTGAAAACTGTCTATCAATAAACTCTACATCCTGGGTATTGGATACCAGATCAGGATCTCATATCTATAATTCTTTACAGGCACTGAGAAGGCGTAGGGTTTTGAAGGCAGGTGATATGACCCTCAGAGTTGCAAACGGAGCTGGCATGGATGCTGAGTCCGTGGGGGACTATCACCTGGGATTGTCAGATGGACACGTTTTGGTTTTACGTAATTGCTATTTTGTACCCAATGCAACTTGTAATATCATTTCTGTATCTTTATTATCTAAAGAAGGTTATGAATTTTCATTTGTAAGTAATGTTGTGAACATTCACCTTAATCAAGTTTTGATTGGGTCAGGTACATTAAGCAATGGTATATACGTATTAAACCAACAACAGATTTTCAATGTCCAGAATACACACAAAAGAAAGTCTCCGGAAACAAATCAGGCTTTCTTATGGCATTGTAGACCGGTTCACATCAATGAGATAAGGTTGATGAAGTTACATACAGAAGGATATTTGGATTCGTTCGAATATCAATCATATGCAACTTGTCAATCCTGTCTCAAAGGAAAGATGACAAAGACTCCGTTCACTGGACACGGAGTAAGAGCGAGCGAGCTCTTGGGACTCGTACACAGCGACGTGTGTGGTCCAATGTCTACACATGCGCGAAGAGGTTATTCGTACTTCATTACTTTTACGGATGACTTTTCAAGGTATGGATATGTCTTCTTAATGAAACATAAATCCGAAGCCTTTGGAAGATTCCAGGAATATAAGAATGAAGTAGAAAAACAAACCGGCAAAAGTATCAAGACACTGAGATCTGATCGAGGTGGTGAATACTTGAGTGCCGAGTTCCTGGATTACCTAAAAGAGAATGGAATTCTCTCTCAGCTTACTCCTCTATACACTCCGCAACATAACGGTGTATCGGAGAGACGGAACCGGACCCTATTGGATATGGTACGTTCCATGATGAGTAACGCAGAGTTACCGTGATCATTCTGGGGATATGCACTAGAATCAGCTGCATACCTTTTGAACCGAGTTCCAACTAAGACTGTGCCTACCACACCATATCAAATGTGGTGTGGGAAGAAACCTTATCTTAAGCACATTAAGACATGGGGATGTCCAGCTTTTGTTAAAAAGCAGCATGCGGACAAACTCAAGGCACGCTCAGTACAGTGCAAGTTTATGGGATATCCAAAGAACTCCAAGGGATATTTCTTCTATTGCGAAGAGGAACAAAAGGTTTTTGTTTCTTGTCATGCCCACTTCTTGGAAACTGAGTTTTTGGAAAATCAGATAAGTGGGAGTGCAATAGAACTGGAAGAAATTCCAGAACCACGAGCTATTACTGAAAGCTTAGTAGAACCAGAGGGTTCGAAAGAACATGACATTCCTGCGCCGCTCCGCAGGAGTAGTAGGCAGTCTCATCCGCCCGAGAGATACTACGGTTTTCTCATAGACGGGGATAGAGAGGATTGCATCATTGATAGTGATGAGCTGACTAGCTTCCAGCAGGCCATTCAGAGCGTTGACTCGGTAAAATGGCTGGATGCAATGCGGACCGAAATGGAGTCCATGTACAACAACAAAGTATGGACGTTGGACATTGCTCCAGATGGGGTAAAACCCGTAGGATGCAAGTGGATCTTCAAAAGGAAGATTGGTGTAGATGGATAGGTTGAGACCTATAAGGCTAGACTTGTTGCAAAGGGTTTTCGTCAAAGACCTGGTTTGGACTATGACGAAACCTTTTCTCCAGTGGCTATGCTGAAATCCATTCGGATCCTTCTTGCCATTGCTTCCTTCCACGATTATGAGATTTGGCAGATGGACGTAAAGACTGCTTTTCTAAATGGAAATTTAGAGGAGTGTGTCTATATAGACCAGCCAGACGGTTTCATTCAGAGTGGGAGCAGCGGAAAGGTATGCAAGTTGCTTAAGTCCATCTATGGACTAAAGCAGGCATCGCGGAGTTGGAACATCTGTTTTGATAAGACGGTCAAAGAATTTGGCTTTATCAGAAATCCAGATGAACCATGCATCTATAGTAGATTTGTAGCAAGAACTGTCGTATTCCTCGTTTTATACGTTGATGACATTCTCTTAATAGGAAATGACATTCCTATGCTACAATCTGTCAAAGGGTTCTTGTCACACAGGTTCTCCATGAAAGACCTGGGTGATTCCTCTTGCATTCTGGGGATCCGGATCTATCGTGACAGATCCAAGAGGATATTAGGACTTTCACAGTCCAGGTACATCGACACCATTCTGAAAAGATTCTGTATGGAAGATTCCAAGCGCGGTAATCTACCGGCTTGTCACGGGATCACCCTCTCCAAAGAGATGTCTCCCAAGACTGATTTGGAAGGGATCACATGTCTATTATACCCTACGCTTCTGCGGTAGGCTCTATAATGTATGCGATGTTCTGTACCAGACCAGATGTAGCTTATGCACTGAGTATGGTAAGCCGGTATCAGTCTAACCCTGGGGAGAAGCACTGGATAGCGGTAAAGAACATTCTCAAGTACCTGAGAAGGACTAAGGAGATGTTCTTGGTGTATGGCAGAAAAGACCTCCAGATCGAGGCCTTTGCTGACTCCAGCTTCCAGAGTGACAAGGATGATTCAAGTCCATGTCGGGTTATGTCTTTACCCTCAATGGAGGGGCGGTGTGTTGGAAGAGTTCCAAACAGGAAACCGTTGCTGACTCGACGATGGAAGCGGAATATATCGCTGCTGCAGATGCCGCAAAAGAAGCCGTCTGGATAAGGAAGTTCTTGACAGAACTTCAGGTGGTTCCGTCCATTGTTGATCCAATACCTCTGTATTACGACAACAACAGGGCTATAGCTTTAGCGAAGGAACCCAGGTCCCATCAGAGGTCCAGACACATCTTGAGGCGGTATCACCTGATCAGGGAGATCGTGGGTCGCCAGGAGATCGAGGTTCGAAGAGTTGCTACGGAAGATAACACTGCTGATCCACTCACGAAGGCCTTACCCCAGACTCAGTTTGAGTGGCTGATCGAGATGATAGGTCTTCGATACGCCAGTACATGGCCTTAGTGCAAATAGGAGATTGTTAGTGTATATGCCCTAGAGGCCATTACTGTATCATACTAGTTTTTATATTACTTAATAGAAGCTTGGGATATTCACCTTGTATAGAAAATCTTGCTCAAAATGGTAGTATGCTACTTGGTTTGTTTCTACTTTAATGTGTACATGTGTTTCTTTTAGTATATCACCTATACACATTAGTGGAGCCCTTAGGATCTTTTCTTGATTACCAGCGTTGTGATGGCAGTCACACTCGTGGGGGCTGGGTAATCAAAAAGCACATCCTTATACAGGTCCCTAGTCGTAGGACTATCGAGACAGGGCATCGATACTCCGGAGTAGACTAGCGTATGCGCTTTTCATCCCAACAGGGGAGACAGTCTGTCCCACAGCCGTCAGTACGTCGTACTTGAGATAGTATGCGGGTGCTCGTTAGGTTACGAGTACACTGGACAGGACTCATCGGGAACTGATGGTTGGTACTATACCTATCGTCAGTTATCAGTTCCCAGGTGACATGAGTGCAGCTTAGTCCGCTGACTTGACACTGTCACTTCGCCTCGAGTGTGTTCCCACTGTACTTTGATTACTACCCTACCACGGCTCAAAGGAGTCGTGCAAACAGGTAGTAGTTGGGTGCAGTCCCGAAGCACTTGGAGGCAGAGACGGTTAGACATGATTCGTCTCTCCCAGTATTGGGGGTTGATATCGCGCTGTGTCTAGGAGAGCCATTACACAAAGTCCCTGGCCAGGGCAAGCGAGATATACTGGTAGGTTTCCAGTGTTATCTCAGGGTGTTCTGGGCTACACTCTGACACGACTTGTACCGCTATTAGGGGACTGACGTTTATCGCCCCCTAGGCCCGCCATGCGATATTCTCAGACGAACAGGCCGGACTGTACGGAGATTGTCACATTCAGGCTAAGTAGGAGTTCAGATGGGTTTCACCTCATTTGTCTTCTTATCGGTATCTACCTGGGGGCCTTTACGCACAGCTAGTGCCACTTGCGGTCTGTGGTTAAACCCACTACCAGCGTAGTGTCGAGTCCTTAGAGTCCCACACAGAGAGCTATTCGCCTTTAGGCAAAAGAGTAGAGGTCGCATGGTTTTGCGACAGGGTTCGGTCACATCCGTGCACTTGTGCACGTTTAGTGACCGGGAAGATATTACTAGAGGGCTTTGGTTTAAGCCAGATCCTAGTATACGTTTTGGGATTGGTTTTATCTTGGTTGTATTCGTGTTCCCCGGAATGCGGATGCGGGTGTGTATGCACAGTTGACAGAGACAGAGGCAGAGGATTCTCATTAGGGTTGTTGACTGTTGACTTTTGCTAAACCCTAATGAGAATAAGAAATATGATTAATGATAATATTAATTAAGTATTGTTGTTCCATGGTTGGGTTGAAGGGTTGACTTTGTTGACTTGTTGACTTTGTTGACCGGTTGACTAGGTTGGACTAGTTGACCATCATCATGACAATGGCTATCATTTCTTGGCATTGACCTTGGCTTGCTTGATGGTTCACAAATTGCATTTAATGCAAGAAATGATATTGCCATTTGACATGATAAAAACCATCACATAATACTCAATTATTATTACTTGTTATCATGATTTTGGATTATGAGAGAGAGGTTGACAAAAAGGCTTGCTCATTCTTTCATTTCCTTTCTCTCTCATGCTCAAGCTCTCCTTCTTCCTCTTGCTCTCTCTCTAGTTCATGGTTCTATTTGTCTCATGTGTTGAGAAGCAAGAACCATAGAGCTCAAAACCATTACACTTCTCTACTCATCCTAGCACACAAGGTCTAGCAAGCCAAGTGTTCTAGTTTTCTTCAAGTTTGAAGTAGAAGCCAAAAGGTAGAAGCTTTCGGGTGGATCCATCTTCGGCGCGAGGAGACGACGAGGTGAGGCCGATTCGACCACCGCAAGGAGTTGAAGACGAAGGAGTTCAAGTTAAGGTATAACCCCTAACCGAGTAGGTAAAACTCTTGTTAGGTTGTTAGATAGTCGTTTAACAAAGATCCGTATTTTGAGTCCATGTTACCACCAAAAGAAAAATCGTTTTTCATCATTTCCGCAAGCCCGAAAGAACCGGGAGAGGTAACGTGGACTTACATATATTAAGGACTGTATTTTGATTGAGAATGAATATGCCATTATGTAACAAGCCTGATCCAATCAACTTTTGATTCAGGAATATGTTCAACCAGACTTGTATTATTTATAGACTTAGAAGACCATTTTTATATTATTTCGACCGTAGAGTCGCGGTTGTATTAGTATGGTTTTCTGGTTGTTTTGATTTTCCTTTTGAGTTTTGATCCTCACCCTTGGCGTTGTATATTATATTGCTTGCAGGGTTGTGACCGTCAATGGATGAAGAGCTAGCTCCTGCTTGGGATGCCTTTATTCATATTATTCATGTTGTACCTCGTTCGGGGCCAGTATTTACAAAGGAAACTCTGCCGAAATTTTCAGAAATGACTTGATGTTTTAAAAACGCATAATTCGGCTTATGCTATTAAAACCACTTGTTTTAAAACTAGTTTTCTTCACTTCTTCTTAAAATGGTTTAGATTTCTGGGATTTTTGGCTTACTCGAATTAGATGGGGTCCTATAGACTTCATATGATTCAAGTGCCAGTCACGTGCCATTACGGGTCGTGACAAAGTTGGTATCAGAGCGCTAGGTTAACCTTGGTGCAGGAATGCTAGGCACTCTCAAAAGGGTCTAGGAGGCATCAACCATGCCCGATTTAAAATTTAGACGTGCCGAACAACCCTTAACTAGATCTTTAAACTAGAGATTAGGCGAAAACAAGCATGTTCAACACTTTAACACTAAGTGAGAGGGATTACAACATTTGTAGATCCGGTCCTTCACTTCTAAAGCTCCGTGTTGAGGTCCCTTCGCTGCGATCATCGTTATCCCGGACTCTAGAGAACTTCCACGAAGAGAATGATGCAAGCTTGCTTCCGATCTTTGATAACAAAGATGATCTACCTTGAAGTTTCATTAGCACAAGCTCTCACTCACAAAATGAAGTGAACATCCTCATCTAAATGGCAAGGGTAGATGAGGATGATGAAGTAGGATTTTTGCTCTCATTTGTTTTCTTATTCTCACTCACTTTCATCACAAAAAGCAAAGCAAGAAAGCTTTGCATTAAGGAAGAAGAAGAAGAAGAAGAATAGTGATCCTTTTGTGATGAATAATGAAAGTTATGATAAGGTTAGAAATGCAACCATGGTCAATGTAACCTTTGTAGAGATTTAACTAGGGCTAGGGTTTGGGTTGAGTTAAGAATGAGTCACTTGAAAATATCTTAACACAAAACAAAAGAAAACCTTCTAGAAGGTTCATGAATGATCTAACCCAATTCAAACCCTAACCTTATTTAATCTCCACTAAACATATTGCATTAGTAATCATATCATGTTATAATATTATATATCACATATATATTATTTATTGTAACAAAATAAAATAATACAATTAACATATATCGCATATATATCAATGTATTACCCGAGTGAGAAAAAGAATCTTTTATTGAGCTAATATTAGTTAATGTAATTTAATATATCATATATATTATTATACATTAAATTATCGAATCAACACTCGATCCGACAATCCGGCTATATCGCATATAACCGACTAATATCACATTTACCGATTCATTGAATCAACACTTGATCCGATGAGCCGGCTGATATCAAATATCGCGAGAATAGAATATGATATCTCACATCGCATTATCCTCGGTCCCGCATATATCACATATGTGCCCCTACTCCGTTTTGCCTGAGTCAAGAAATCTTTGTGTAGGACTCTAAAGAATCGTCAATACGCCGGCAGTAGGTGATGATCATATCAAACACCCACAAGCTGCAAGCGGTCAGCTAAACGTAACAGCCACCCAGGTATTGAGCGATCAGAAGATCAACAAGCAAGCCTGTACATTCTCCTACGAATCCAATCAGTAACACTCCCTTACAGTCCGGTCTCGTCGTCTGATATGTCGCATATCTTGCCTAGGGGTGGTAAACGTTAGACCCCAGTAGCTCGATAAGTCGTGTCGATATGAGGTCTATAACAGTTCGAGAAACTACTGATAACACTTACCAGTAAATCTCAGCAACCCTGGCCAGGGATTTCCAGTTATAGCCAATCGAACACAGCGCAACATCAACTTCATATACCGGGAGAGACGAATCCCCTCCTATCGCTCATTGCCTCCATGTGATTCGGGACTGTACCCAAATGCCACCTTTTTGCATGCCCTCTTAGACGTGGTATGATGGAAATCAAAGCACAGTGGGAATCACACAAGACTCTATGACGATCTCGGGTCTACAGACTAACCTGTACCAGTGTCACCGGAGAACTGCCATCCGACGTGAGGTATAATACCATCTGGGAGTTCTCGGCGAGTCCGTCCAGTGTACCCAGTCTCCCCTGAGCACCCGTACACCATCCTTGATGTCAAACACCGATGGATATGGGATCATCCATCGCCCATCATATGGGTCAAGATGCGTATACGCTAGTCTACTCTGGTGCATCGATGCCCTGTCTCGATACACCCTCGACTAGGACCAGTTATAGGATATACTCGTCGACTACAGTGGCCCCACTAGTATGATCTCATCATAGTCGCAGTAGTCGAGTACAGATCCTAAGGGCTTTATCAACATGTAACATAGAGATAATCAGCGTACATGTTAAGATAAAGTACAACTAGATAGCATACTATCATGTCGAGCAAGAAAGTCCTCCCTATATATGTCCAAGCATCCATTACAATATACATTGTATGTACAATAATGTCCTCTAGGGCATACATATAACTAACAATCTCCCACTTGCACTAGGGCCATCTGTTGTGGTATCACATACCCAACAATTAGCTGTGGTTGAAGTATCTCATACTCAACCATCCCATAAAAGTCTCTACTGGGAAAAAGGCCTTTGTGAGTGGATCCGCGCTGTTGTCCTCTGTGTCTACTCTCCTAACCTCGATCTCCCTGGAGATCAACCATCTCCATGATCAGGTGATACTGCTTAAGAATTATATCTGGATTTCTGATGGGACGGTAGTTCCTTGGTTAAAGCCACAACTCCATTTTTACACAATGGTAGGAACGAAGTTCATCTCATGAACTTATATATATCCAGACTGCCTCTTTGGTAGCATCCTTGGTAACGATATATCTTGCTTTTAATCGTCTAGTAAGTCACGGTATCTACCTTTGAACTCTTCCAACATACCGTCCCTCTACTGAGGGTAAAGACAATGCCTGCGACTGACATTCAGTCGTCCTTATCACACTGGAACTTTTCCAGTGATTCTCCCCAGGATCGATTGATACCATCTCACTACAACTAGTGAGTATCCTAACATCCAATTAGATCTATCTCATAGATCCAAAACCCAGGATTTAGGAGGTATCACCTTGATCCTATACGGAGAATCCTTATGATAAGCGGAGATTGACTGAGCGTAGCATAGGAAACTCCTTCCCTATCAAGAGTATGTCATCCACGTACTCTACGAGGATCACCACCATACTCCCTACTACCTTTTTGTATATACAAGGTTCATCTACCATTTTGATGAAGTCAAACTCTTTGACTACCACATCAAAACAAATGTTCCAACTCCGCGATGCCTTCTTTATCATATAAAACATCTTGCACACGTTTCCACTGCTCCCACTGTCTACGAAGCCCTTTGGCTGTGTACTTACAGACGCTTTCTTCCAAATCATCATTTAGAAAAGAAGTCATGACACCCAACCACCAGATATCGTAGTCATGGTATGTAGCAGTGGCAAGTAGGATCTGGATGGACTTAAGCATAGCTTTGAAAGTCTCAACTTTTCCATGTACACCAAGTAATCTTCTCAAGATATACTTGCTCCTGATGGGGATTTAACCCTTCAGATAAAGCAACCAAAGTCCATACTTTGTTGGTGTATAAGTATTCCATCTCAGATCGATAAGCATCCAGCCATTCTTACAGAGTCCCGCTCCTGATGGCCAGCTTGAAACTAGTTAGGTCATTATCTCATGATGCAATCCTCGCTCCCACTGTCATAGAGAAACCGAAGTATTTCTCAGGTGGGTGAGGAACCCTACTAGATCGGCGGAGAGGCTGAGGTTCGTTGGAAACTATTGAATCTTTTGGTTCTACCAAATCATCAGCTGCAGTTTGTATAGCTGGAACTCTTTAAAGTTCTTCTTCATGACCAATAATTTCTTCACAAGAAATTCCTTTTCACAAAGGTGGCATGCTGAGAAACAAAACATCTTTTGTTCCTCGGTTTGGTAGAAGATATTCCCTTGCAAATGCTTGGGATATCCAACAAACTTCCACAGATCTGACTTTGCCTCGAGCTTGTCCGGATTTTGCTTTTTAGACATAGGCCGGACAACCCCAAATCTTAACAAACTTAAGATATGGGCTCTTCCCTTTCCATATCACATATGAAGTGGTAGGCAACTGATTTGATTGGAACCCTATTCAATAGGTATGCAGCTTCTCAAGTGCATAACTCCCAAAAGGAAATAGGAAAATCAGTAGTACTCATCATAGAGCACACCATATCACATAGGGTGCTTTTGCTCCGCCCCGATATACCATCGTGCTATGGTGTATACGGAGGAGTAATGCTGAGAGAGAATCTCATTCTCCTTTAGAATAGTCCAGGAATTCCGTGCTCTAGTATTCTCCTCCTTGATCTCATCAAAGGACACAATACTTTTACCCGTTTTGGTTCTCTACTTCTAACTTATATTCTGTAACACCTTAGAATGTGTTTTGTGGCTAATTATATTTTTATATATAGTTTTTAGTAAAAAGTTTACCAAATTGGTTTTCAATTATTTTATCCTATTTAATGAGTATTTTATTAGATTTTTCCTAGGCTTGCACACACTTGTGCATGATAACTAGGGTTGTGTTGGGGGTTTAACCATGATTAGCAACATGGTGAACTAACCATTCCCTAATCTAGTTTAATATTGTATTAGGTGCTTTTGGGTTTTTATTGTATATGGTTGTTTTTAAAATAAAATGAATTTAAAAGGGTTTAAATTATGGTTTGAAGTGTTGACCTTGGTGAGAGAGAGAGAGAGTGCATTATGGGGCATGATGGCCTTTGCCATGCCTCATTTAATGAAGAGAGAGAGAGAGGGAAGGGGGTTGACTTGTGTGTGTTATCATTCTTGCCTCTCATCCTTTTCACTCCTCTCATTTTTCTCACTCTCTCACACACACACACACTCACCTTCAGCTGAAGCAGCAGCCTCAGCATCAGCAGCAAGCAGCACTGGCAGCAACAACAACAACATCAGCAACAACTGCAACAACAACAGAAACAACAGAAGCAGCTGAAGCAACAGCCACAGCTAGCAGCAGCAGCACCATCAGCAACACCAACAACAGCACCATCAGCAGCTCCAGCATCAGCTCCACCAGCATCATCAGCAACAGCATCATCACCATCATTATCAGCAGCAGGAGCAGCAGGCAACAACAGCAGTAGCAGGAGCTCCAGCGACTTGCAGCAGCTCCTTTCACTTCTCCACCTGCCTTCTAGGGTTCATTAGGGTATATTTCTTGAACCCCATTTCATGGTTTGCTTAAGTTGTGTGTTAATTAGCTTCGATTAGTGTTAAATTAGCTAGTTTAGTGCTAATTATGGTGTTTTGTGTGGAATTTTGATATAGTGATGATTGTTAGTTAACCCTACCTATTTAAGTGTTATTAGGGTCACTTCAACTGAGAAATAACCCAGATCTCACTAAAATACCATAGGGATTGTGTTTTGTGCAAAATTGGTGATTTTAAAGCGATATATTGGCAATCTGGAATCTGCTTTTGACCCGGGGCCTTGAGGACAAAATTGAGGAAACTGGGGCATGTACACTAGGTATAGACACCACCACCAAAACACGAGCCCCTATTTCCCTACCCAGGCCACAGATTTAATGTGTTTGGCCGCAAATTTCGGCCATGTAGGGGGCTGGGGTGTCGGGGTCTTGGCTAGGGTTGTCTGTAGGGTTGTCTAATGTTTTGGCATGTCTAGTTTTGTAATATTTGACCTGTAGGAAAATCTGGGGCTATATATCGTATTTGGTGTTCGTTGTGTTTGCGCGATACGCGCGATACGTGAGTGGGTTCTGTGATCCAGCGTATCGCGGCGTGTCGCGATAGTTTTAGACGTGTATACACACGTTTTAGCGTATCGTGCACGCGCGTTTTGTTCGCGACGCGAGTTTCTCGTTTTTGTTCGATATCGCGTTTTGCGGAATATTTGGCTTATATATGATTTTCATGTCTTAATTGCAGGGTTGCAGGCAGAGACTGCGGACACTACTACAGGGGGGAGCAGATGGTAGGATTCACCTAGCGTGGAGTGTAGGTGAGTAGATTTAACATCTACAGGGGAATCTCCCGCATGACGTTATGCGTCTGGGCTAGGATTCTAATATTTGTCGCATATTCTATGTCATTATTAGAATTGCACTTTTACTTTATTTCCTTGATATAGCTGTACTGTGACTAGCAGCCGTAGGACACTGCACACATTATTGACGGTTCATGTTGCACGAGCACAGATTGTATGCTATACACACACCGTCAATAATTGCCATGTCATACACCAACCATTATAGATACCATTGCTTATCACACATGACATCTAGTTTATCGGTATACCTACAGTGTATCATACCTTTAGTGATAGGTACATATACACCTTACGATACAGCTACAGGTATACCTTCCTCATATTTTACTTATACCCAGTACGGTATACCATATCATTTGCTTATAGGTAGATACCTATACTTAACTGTACCTTATTGATTTTTCATACATCTGGTTTCAGCTATATACTTTCATTTACATGCTCGCATTCAGATATATCGCATATATTTATTCCTGGATTTGCGCATTGTTTATTTGGATTTTACATGGTGTTTTCGGGATTTGGGAACCGTGGGAGTTCATGAAATTATGCATACATTGAAAAACCCGGTTTCCTTGATATGATATTTGCGCATCCACCATGAGTTTTATCGGTGCTGATTATATACTCCATACGAGGTGTGGTTGCCGTATGAGAGTACATGGTGGGGCCCGGTATTGTTCCCCTCGGCAAGAAGATCGATGGATTTTGCCGATTGAGCCTGGAGGCGGGCGAGTACCTACCGGTGACAGTACCCATGACTCGGCGGGGGATCACGGAGACACCGCTGGGAGTCATGTACGTATGCATATGTCGAAAGGCGAGGGTCAGAGCTAGGCACTCGTGCTTTCGGGATAGCGTATGATACGTGATCAGGATTTCTGTGTCGATGCTTGGCACATTGTTTTCATGATATTTCTTTTAATACCTTTGTATATATAACAGGGGATTTAGCCGTTGTTATATATACCCTTACACCAATATTAGTGGAATGGGACGCTAATATATGTGTATTGCCCCCATCATATTTATTTCTGCATATATATATATTTAGGATGTTAGAAATTATTTTGAGATTCGACTTGGGATATAAGTGATTCATTGAGATTGGATACTGGATATGGAAGAGATTGGTGATTTGTACATTCGGGATATAGGAGATCTATTCGATATTGTACATTGAGGAGATGTGAGACTTATATGATATGAGAGCCCAACTTGGGGGCTGATTTGAGGATTTGGGATTTGAGTGTCTTGATGGATTGTGATCCGGCCACGATGTCAGGTTTCCGTGGAAATGACATATTCCACCCCATACCTCACACTTATCTATTCTTTGCACAGATTCATATATTGGTAGTACCTGTTAGTGTACCCTTATGATAGTTGCATATTTGCTTTCTCATATCCCTATTGCATAGTTATTGCATACTATTATCATGTCATCATTGCTTCATATATTGATTGTACCTGCTAGTGTACATCTCCATTACTTTGCTTTCACATGACCTGTTATTACTGTAAATTGTATATCTTAGATTCATGCTGTACGTACATTCCTGCGATTACCTGCATATGTTATCTACTATTCACGAGTTGGCAACTCACCCCCGTTGTGCCACAGGTGTTTCAGGTTGTTCCCCAGAGTAGTCGAGGCAGGCTATTCAGCTTCTCATCTATCATCTTTTGCTACAGATATCGCATCAGCTCACAGTATACCATTTTGCTTAGGTGGGTTAAATGATTATCTGTATTTCATATTGTACATTCGTTGTATTTTGTACTCTCCATCTACTATTGTATTGTTGACTTAGAGTCTTGGTGAGGACGCTATTGTATATTATTTGTGGATTTGTTGCCTTTTATATACAGTTTCCTTCCTATTGTCTTTATTTCTTCGCTACGGCATCGTATATTTTTGTTGTAATCATCTTGGTTAGTTTTTACAAAAAAGGGGTGTTGGCAAAATTTTAAAAGAAGAAAGTAAGACTTTTAAAGAATTTGGGTTGCGATTTCAAATGTTTCAAAAACTATACTATCTTTTCCGTATTTTCTTGGTTTAGATTTCTGGGTTTCGGCTTTCTTTTACCGCGTTACGTCTTTAGGCATTGCGTAGTATTAGGGCCGTCACGGGCCAATTTTGGGTCGTGACATATTCATTGAATTTCTCAAAAGGTTCAGACTTGTGTTTCAACAGGAACATATGTCCGAATCTTGAGAGATAAACAGTGAATGTAATGAAGTACAAAGAACCGGTCCTGGCATGTGTAGACAGGGGACCTTCATACATCAGCATGTATCAATCCCAAGAGTTCACTAACTCTTTCTCTATTTCCAATAAACGGAGTCGTGGTCATCTTATCTCTGTGACACGATCGGCAAGTTTCACAAGATGTAAATTCAAACTGATTTAAATATGCATCTAAATGAAACTTTAGCTAGTCGGGTCGCATTGATATGACCTAGTCTATAATGCCTCAAGAAGGATTCGTTCATTTCTGAACTCTTCCTCTTGTGTGTGTTCTATATACTAAGAACTATAGTTTGATTTAGAACGTCTATGCTTTTAGATAACATACCTGAACCGATCAATTCTTGATATAGGAAATGTTCAAAACATTATCCAACAATACAAAATTATATCCTTTCTTTACTAATAAAGAGACTGATAAGATGTTGTATATCAGGTTCGGTATCTAATAACATTCGTTCAGAATCAATGTATTCTGGTAATACAGGGTGATAGTGACCAACAGACTTGGCTGCAACACTTGCACCGTTTCTATCTCATGAAACTTATCACCCGTTCTCAGTTCTCTACCTATCTGTAGCCCATGTAACAAATTACATATGCGGGATCCTGATCCGGTATCTCATACCCAGGACGTAAAGGATACTGAGAAACAGTTCTCTGTAATGAACACACCCGAAGAAGATGCATCAATATGCACTTTCTTCGTTTGGGCGGCACAGGAAATCTGGTATTCCCCATTTTCCTGCTCTGTCATATAACAATTATAAGTTGGAGCGGGACCAACGTTCCTTAGCGCAGTATAACAAGCGGGTTCGGTCAATACATCCGTATTATTATCTTGATTAAGGCGTGACATGGTCGCTACCTGGAGAGAGAGAGAAGAAAACACTCAGCATGCGCTTTTACAAGATTGGATTGGTTATCAATTTATCTAATCAGGATGTCTCCTACTATTTTATTCAAATCTTTCTTCAAACCCTAAAAGGAAAGACTAGCCGGGATTAATTACATTCTACAAGTTCGCCAATCTTACAGCCAGGCCAGTGCCGGTAGTTTGAGGGAGGCTCCCCGCGCTTTCGCACGGACTTAATTAAAGTAAACCTCGTTTTCCCAGGGGCGTAACCCCGTTAACACCTTTCTAGACACCTACTTATCGGCTAATTGCAATGTGTAAAACTCTCCCAGGAGTAACTCTTACTCCCAGCGGGTATCGGGATCTGATCAGTCGAAAATATTGCATTCTTAACACGGCAATTTCCCTATCATTTGCACTCATTTAGAAGTGGTCGGCATTCATATTTCACATATTAGCAAATCAGTCATAAAATATCAGATTGCATGTGTTAGACTCTAAAACCGGCACTATAAAGGAAATTGACCGCATTTCAGGGCATCGCATCATCTCTGTATTTGCGCAACACTTGTATCGAGATTTGTGCAGGAAATTGTAGGAGCAAAGCCAAAAGAGCTGATCAAAAATACGCCAACTCAATGATTTCAGATCTGGTAGCAATTCAAAAGGGAATATAAAAATCAACATATCAAAGAAAGGCCCAATTGTCAGACCAAGACCACTGCAGAGAGCCCAAGCCTTGAACCCTCCAAAGAGCCGCGGAACCGCGGCGGGAGCCGGCTTGCGCCGCGGTTCCGCGGCGGTTTGGACACATTAGCAAGTCATTTTCAGTGCAAAATTCATCTCTCAGGGCCCACATCACTTTAATGCATGTCAAATTCCAGAATTCTCCAGAAAATTCTGCCAGATCAGCAAAGATCATTAAGCTAATCCTAATTAAGCTCCTAACTAATCACATCTAGAAGCTTCTCCTCAACAAACTTTTGGAGGGAAATTCTGTAAGTGCACGGCGGCGCCACGGTCGTCAATCCGACGGCCAAATGCGGAAACGGTGATAAGCTTTAATTTTGCGAACTTAGCAAACCGGCACCACCGCGCACTAAACCCCGGATCGGGCCATTAAACTGGATCTAGCAAAGTAACAAGATAGGGAAGAGATATACCGAATGATCCGAGTCCTCTGGTCTTCTCGTCGTCGTCCCGATCTCTGCGGAAACTCCGGTCGTCGCCTCCTCGCCGGAAGGGCACCACATCGCCTGCATCTTTTACGGGCTCCCACCTCAATACCGAGGCAACTCGGGCGCGAAGTTGGCTGGCCGACGCGTCCAAGATTTGCTGTAGAATGTGTAGGGTTGAAGCTGTGTCTCATTTGGGGTTTGTTGCCTTTGAAGATGATGGAGGAATCAAGATAAGAAAAATGGTGCTTGCATTTTTCTAGCATGAAAATGAGATCAAGAATGCCACACTCTCAAAGATGAAGCTCTCATCTTTTTCTCTCTCAAATGAAAAACCCTTCTCATGTTAGAATGGTGGAGGAAAGAATACATAAGCAAGAGGGAGGTGAGTGTAGGAAAAGAGAGAGGGTGACCATATCCAAACATCATCATAACAAATCCACATCAACCTCTAATCACCTCAAATCACCAAAAAGCAAGTGATGATGATAGAAAAGAATGGTATCAAAAGATGCTTTCATAATTAATACATTTGCAAGAAACCCCTCCACAATGTGTTATTTGCAAACTTGCAAATAACACCCTCCATCGTAAAAGTCCGGCCGGGAAAGAACAAAGGAAAACCGGCCGGAACGGAATGCAAACTGGCAACTCCAGAAAACTGGTCCCGTAATAAATTACAGGAAAACCCCGATACTGTGCATACACACCCGCATCTATATTCCGTCCGGATACAAATGCAAAGAGACAAAATCTACACTGTACTATACTAGGATCCGGCTTAAACCAAAGCCGGCTAGTAATATCCGTCCGATCCTGATCCGTGCAATACCGCACGTATCTGATCGAACCCTGCCATATATCCATACGGCCACTAGTACAAACCGTCCGATCCTGACCCGTGCAATACCGCACGTATCTGATCGGACCCTGCCATATTTCCATACGGCCTCTACAGCGTTTCGCCCGAAAGCTGAGTAACTGAAAGTGTGGTGGACTCTAAAGACTCGTCAATACTATGGCTGTGGATTTAACTACTAGCACGTCAGAGGTATAAGCCAATACGTGACGGGCCACCAGCTATTGACCAAAAGGGACGTCGATGAGCGAACTCATCCTGACACCCTACTGAGCCTGTCAGTGACAATATCCGTACAGTCCGGTCCGTTCGTCTATGAGCATCGCATGGCGGGCCTAGGGGGTTGGTAAAAGTCAGTCCCCCAAAAGCGGTGCAAGTCGTGTCGGAGTGTAGCCCAGAACACCCTGAGATACTACTGGAATACCTGCCAGTAAATCTCCTGCCTTGGCCAAGGACTTCGTGTAATGGCTCTCCTAGACACAGCGCGACCTCACCCCCAATACCGGGAGAGACGAACCCCCGAAGATCCGCTCACTGCCTCTATGTGGCTCGGGACTGTACCCAACTAAAACCTGTTTGCATGACTCCTTTGAGCCGTGGTAGGGTAGCAATCAAAGTACAGTGGGAACTCACACGAGACAAATGACGATCCCCAGGTCGATGAACTAACCTGTACACATGTCACCAGGGAACTGCTATCTGACGTCAGGTATAAGACCAACTAGCATGTTCCCGGCGAGTCCTGCCCGGTGTACTCATAACCCAATGAGCACCTGTATACATCTTAGGTGAACCAACTGACACCAGTGGCTTGTGAGACCGGCCACCGCCCCTCGTCGGGGTCTCGACTGTATACACTAGTCTACTCTGGAGTATCGATGCCCTGTCTCGAAACTCCCACGACTAGGGACCATTTAAGGATGTGCTTATAGACTACCAGCTCCCACTTATATGATCGCCCTCATACTGCTGGTGGTCAAGCAAGAATCCTAGGGGCTCTATCAACGTGTAATAGCGACCTGTAAGGTCACCTGAAGCAGTACACGATGATAAAGGTAAACCAGATAGCATACTATCATCTCGAGTAAGACTGTCGCACCGGGATAGGTCCTCCCTCAATCATTGCAATCACGTGCCTGTGATCCAATAATTGACTCTGAGGGCACTATCTCCAACAATCTCCCACTTGCACTCAGGGCTAATTATTGCGATGTCGCATACTCACAGCCCGTGTGATACCGAACACCCAACTCCTCTACTAGTCAGTCTCACAAAGCCTGTTTGGAAGACTATTGCGTTCGAGGAATAGCCTCAGTGAGTGGATCCGCCTTGAAGTTTCTTTCTATGTCTCTCTATATCTCAAGTTCGCGGAGAAAGCCATCTCCCGAAATGAGCAATACCTGTCTTAGAATGTCTGGATGTCTGATGGGACCTAGTTCATAAATGAACTCCAAATCCAAACTTCTTCGACTGTATCGTCAACTGAACTTAATCAGTATCCTGCGCCATCCCTCCCTCAGTATCTACCTGGATCACCTGTCCAGAATACTGCCCCTCGTCAGAAGGAAAACTATAACTCTGACAACCTCCTTGTCGTCCATGTCACCTTGGAAGCCTGGAATGATAACTGTCTCCCAAATGAGGCTGTCGTTATCATATCCCTAGAACATCCACTTATGTTCTAAAACTGCTTTCGACTGTTTCTCCAGGATTGGATCAATATCAACTTATTGCATCTAGTGCAAGAACAACATCTGGTGTGGTACTTAACATCTCATGATTGACTCAATTGCCTAAGCAAGTGATCTGCCAATCATGCACATCCCTCTCTACTTTAGTCTATAAGACACCTTTAGAGAGGGTGACTCCATCACCTGCAGGTACACTACCGTGCCAGGAGTCGTCCATTCTAAATACTCTTAGAATGCTGTCAAAGTACCCTGATTGGGAAACCACCCAAATCTAGATCTAAAACCATAGATCTAGTAACCAGTATGTCTGATATAATGTCCAAGTCCCTTGTGGAGAAACCACTGTGTGACGACCAAAGTATAACCGATCGTAGTATAGGAATATCACTTCCTACTTTGTGTATGTCATCCAAAACCCGGATATCACACCCTTCTACCTATTCAACAGATCCATCCCCTATTCTGATGAAGTCAAACCTATGACTGTCACATCAGAAATAGATGATCTATCTCCGCTACATCTGCTTTAGTTTATAAATAGACATAAGCCTGATGTCCACCAATGCTTCCGCTGCTCCCACTGACTACGACAACCCTTTGGCAGAGTCATATAGATGTGCACTTCTAAAGCTAGTTTAGAACGACGCTATACTCATCCTCCCACCGGGTCTCGCAGACTGGAACAACAGCAATGGCAAGTGTGGGTAAACAAGAACTTCCCTGTCACCGTCCTTGAGGTTACCGGAGTACCTCTCGGGTGCCTGAAGTTACCCACCGTATCTGCGGAGTGGCCAATGGAATGTCAAATCAGATTGAATCTTTAGGTTCTTTTTCAAATCTTCAGTAATCGTTTGCGGTTCTGGAATCACTTCCAGTTCTACCATACTCCCACTACTGTTTTGAAAAAATCCATTTTTATTAAAACTGTGGCGAGTCTAGAACAATATTACTATTGATCTCTCAGATGGTAGAGAATCAACCCTCGTCATAGCCTGGGTCAACCCACAAACAGCCATTACAGAAACGTGTCTCGAGTTATCCAGAGTCTGGTTTTAATCATAAGCCGGACAACTCCCCGTACCTTAACAATGTTAAGATATGAACTGTACTATATCCAATATAGAACTAGAGGCACTGATTTAATTGAACCAGATTCAAATCATGCAGCTTTCTCCAGTGCATGTTAATTAAATGGAGAGAGGCCGATCAGCGTTACTCAATTTAGGAATGCTTCCAATTATGAGTAACCTGAAAGAGAAGCAATTTCTCTTTATCATTACTATCAACTGAATACCATACACAAGTATCTACATCTTCGATCACCTTGAAGAATCCCGATACTTGCTACACCTGGTTCTCTACTCTATTCAAATACCTATAACTCCTCAAAACATAGACCCTGTGTTTCTACGAAACACACGTCTAAGAACTAGAGAAGTTAAAAGTAAATAGAATATAGTATGAGGACCAACCCCTCTGTCCTAATGGACACTGGACAACATACAATACTCTGTATAAGTCCGCCGAGTCTAACAACTCTTTCACTGTGTGTTGTAGGTTGAAAACTGTACTTATGGTTAAGAAGAATTACACCGCTGTTTAATGCTCCTTACCTAACCATCCACTGATATAGGTAAATATCATCGACATAATATCAAAAGGTATATCTCACTCTATGAAAATAGATGTACAGATATATCAATTTGAAATTGGTGCACAACAGCGGATATTCAAAACCAAATATTTGCCGACCGGCAAACAGCCCAGGTGATCTCCTCAAATATCACCGATTACAACGAATCCCGATATAATGAGGATGATCACCCAATTCCCAATAACTTACTCCCACTCATCATCTGTAAAACCATACAGATGTGAGAATCAAACCTGGTAAATACATACCCTGGAGCAAGTGTCTAATCGGGAAATCAGTTTTCTTTTAACAGTACACAGTTGAACTGAAACATTGAAATGTTTCGATGGGGTATCCTGGTATTCCTAGTAATGCCTCTACCATTATCCAGATTCACAACTATAACCGTATAATTCTTTGCCACCTCTCCAAATCCCTTTATATGTCTTTAGTCATTACCTTCTGCACACCCCTTTAGGCCAATTGGTTTTCTTCCTTCCCTACCGTTCGGCACCAGCCTATAGTTTGGAAGAAGACTATCCAATAAGCATAATGGGTGTACTGTCCTAACCCTAGGAGCACTCGCAATGCGAGAGAAAGTGAAGATAAAAGACAACCGAATAAATCTTATTCCTATTTCTCCTGGACCAGAATCCATCCCCGAACTGGAACAAGTTCCTTTCGAGTTCGTATATAACCATACGATGGAGTATCCAATAAACTGTGGATCTTCATAGTGATACGGAGTGTCGTGGAGAAATACAAAGGTGATTTAGGATTGGCGAAGAAATACTTGGTTTGGTCGTGAATATCAGTCGCAATTTACTTTGCCCTCTTACTAATCCCTTGCTTTGTCTGAACTTAATACCTTCTGCACACCATCGTTATGCTAATTGGTTTTCTTCATTCCCTACCGGTCGGCACCAGCCTAAGGTTTGGAAGAAGACTATCCAATTTGCGTAATAGGTGTACTATCCCCTAAACCAAGGAGTACTCGCAACCTGAGAGAAGGTAAAAGGAAAAGACAACTGAATAATCCCATCCGTTTTCTCCAAAACCGGAAACCATCCTCGAATAAATTCCTTCGAGTTCGTATATAACCATACGATGGTTTTGTCCAATGGAAGTGGACGTTCGTAGTAATACGGGGTGTCCTGGAGAAAAGGGTAAAAGTAGGAGTGGCAATGAGGTCTGCAACTCTGACAATCCAAAAGTCAGTGTTAAGAAGGTTCGGTCAACTTGGTCACTGAGTCATAGTCTAGGGACGGGTCAATGGTCGCAGCCAAGAGAGAGAGAAAAGAAACACTCAGCGTGCACTCTAACCTAGATCAGAATGGTTACAAATTTATCTAATCTGGAAACCTCCCACTGTACCTCAAATTCTCCTCCAAACCTGAAAGAAGAATTAGTCGGGGTCACCCGAGGAGTAAACCAACTCATCAGTGGGAATCGGGATCCAACTATCATCGCATGATAACGTGACGGAATCCGCTCACGGTATCACACTCCAGAAGGTATGCGCATATCTGGCAAGTTTCAGTTCTTTTGAAACTCCCGATGTGATTTTTACCCCATGCTCTTATGACCTTGACTTTGGCCAACAAATCATAAGTCACATGTCAAGTTCTACCCGTCATTCTCCAGGTTAATTTGAATCCACCCGTACCTACCCTTGACTTTGGCCAACAAGGCAGTACGACTGTTCCAAACCAACGCATCTATCTATGCTGCATATGAATAACCAACAGCTACCAAACACTGTGCCTTGACTTTGGCCAACAAACACAGCTTGAATACTATTGACTACCCATATGAAACGACGGAGGGCTATGAATGGTTTCTGGCGAAAACCTTTAACGTAATGAACTTGATATCGTTGAAGGAACGGATAGCTTTTTAGAAAATATAGTGACGAAAACCTTTACTAAAGAGGTCACTCCCGGTGAAGGGATCTCGGCTCTTTCCCCGTAGAATGGGGTGCAGGATATTCCAAATGAATACCGCGATGCAAAGCAAAAGTAATCGGCTATAGTGAAGTTAGTGCCCTGACGCAAACTTCTGTCCAAGGGGTCACTCCCGGTGAAGGGATCTCGGCCCTTGCCTCGTCGACTGAGGAGCAGGATATTCCAAATGAATACCACGATGCAAAACAAAAGTGAACGTCCTTGCAATAACAGCTTTTTGAAAAGTGTTCCAACAACATCAGATTAGGTTTGTTTAACTTGCATTGATCCGAATCAACGCAGTCCCATCAAATGATCACACCACAAAGAACGAAAATATACTGACGTACGTATATGCCATCCGCATTCGCCACTGGGTCCCGTCATCACTCGTTAGGTTAGCTAACTAACGGCAGAGCGGGGACTGGACTAGCGCGAATGAAAAACATATACAACATCTACTAATATATATACCAATATATAGTATTTCGCTCAAGGCGTGAATAAAATGCAACATCACAGAAATGTACAGCATCACAGAACAATACAGATATCTGGGATCCCCGGGTTTCACAGAGCCACTACTGAAACCCGACGTTTCCCTGGTCGTGTGGATAGCCTGTGCAATGAAATCCTAGACCCCTACGGGCGCGGCAAGTCACCCGCTAAAACCTGAAGCGAGGCAGCCCCCTTCAGCACCGTGAATGGACCACCCAGCACTTCACGGAATCCGGTAACTTGGGCACCCCTCCTGGGTCAACCTGTACCCCCTACGAGTGCGGCGAATAGCCCGCCAATTCCAGACTGAAGCCCCCTCCGTCCCAATGCCATGAGATGCGGACTTGTTGCCCTCTTGAACCCGGCTATCCGTGCACCCCTCCACGGGGTAAAACTAGTACAGAAAGTAAAATATACATACAGAAGGTACATCGACCGCAACCTGGTCGTGCCCCAAAAAAAATAATACAATCAGGCAGTGACGGCAGTCCACATGTCGGACGCTCGCCCCGCAATATCAAATGTACATAATACAACAACACAGTACTAGCATTGCATCCAAGCTATCCCCCACGACCGATCCGCAACATCACAGCAAAACATAGAACATCAACGTGAAAGTCACGTTCGCAAATCCGTCTAACCGGTCTATAGCAGTTAGACCGGATTTACCGATCGAGTGACATTCACGGTCGCAGATATAATGTAAATACTGTGAAATAATGTGTTTAAAATATCCGATCGATCAAAAATTAACAAGTGGGCCCCCAAGCAATACTGTAGCACTCACAGAAATTCTGGGCCCAATTTTAATATTCCAAAACCCCTAAAATTAGCCCAGAAGCCCACTGGAGAAATTGGACACAGTGAGGACACCAATGTGCGGCGGAACCGCGGCCCAAGGGGGGGTTTGGCCGCGGTTCCGCGGTTCAGTCGTCGACTGACTGTGTCGAATTTTTCCAGTAGTCTTAGAATTTCCAGTACATTAGTTTTTTACAACCTGAAAAATTTTTGGACATCGAAAAATTTCGACAGAAAACTGATGTGAGGAAAAACGCGAGTTTTTGGAATTTTGGTCGATCGGAAATGCAAACACATCAAACGAAGTTAATGGCGAGGCTCTGATACCACTGTAAGTGCACGGCGGCGCCCCGGTCGTCAATCCGACGGCCAAATGCGGAAACGGTGATAAACTTTAATTTTGCGAACTTAGCAAACCGGCACCACCGCGCACTAAACCCCGGATCGGGCCATTAAACTAGATCTAGCAAAGTAACAAGATAGGGAAGAGATATACCGAATGATCCGAGTCCTCTGGTCTTCTCGTCGTCGTCCCGATCTCTGCGGAAACTCCGGTCGTCGCCTCCTCGCCGGAAGGGCACCACATCGCCTGCATCTTTTACGGGCTCCCACCTCAATACCGAGGCAACTCGGGCGCGAAGTTGGCTGGCCGACGCGTCTAAGATTTGCTGTAGAATGTGTAGGGTTGAAGCTGTGTCTCATTTGGGGTTTGTTGCCTTTGAAGATGATGGAGGAATCAAGATAAGAAAAATGGTGCTTGCATTTTTCTAGCATGAAAATGAGATCAAGAATGCCACACTCTCAAAGATGAAGCTCTCATCTTTTTCTCTCTCAAATGAAAAACCCTTCTCATGTTAGAATGGTGGAGGAAAGAATACATAAGCAAGAGGGAGGTGAGTGTAGGAAAAGAGAGAGGGTGACCATATCCAAACATCATCATAACAAATCCACATCAACCTCTAATCACCTCAAATCACCAAAAAGCAAGTGATGATGATAGAAAAGAATGGTATCAAAAGATGCTTTCATAATTAATACATTTGCAAGAAACCCCTCCACAATGTGTTATTTGCAAACTTGCAAATAACACCCTCCATCGTAAAAGTCCGGCCGGGAAAGAACAAAGGAAAACCGGCCGGAACGGAATGCAAACTGGCAACTCCAGAAAACTGGTCCCGTAATAAATTACAGGAAAACCCCGATACTGTGCATACACACCCGCATCTGTATTCCGTCCGGATACAAATGCAAAGAGACAAAATCTACACTGTACTATACTAGGATCCGGCTTAAACCAAAGCCGGCTAGTAATATCCGTCCGATCCTGATCCGTGCAATACCGCACGTATCTGATCGAACCCTGCCATATATCCATACGGCCACTAGTACAAACCGTCCGATCCTGACCCGTGCAATACCGCACGTATCTGATCGGACCCTGCCATATCTCCATACGGCCTCTACAGCGTTTCGCCCGAAAGCTGAGTAACTGAAAGTGTGGTGGACTCTAAAGACTCGTCAATACTATGGCTGTGGATTTAACCACTAGCACGTCAGAGGTATAAGCCAATACGTGACGGGCCACCAGCTATTGACCAAAAGGGACGTCGATGAGCGAACTCATCCTGACACCCTACTGAGCCTGTCAGTGGCAATATCCGTACAGTCCGGTCCGTTCGTCTATGAGCATCGCATGGCGGGCCTAGGGGGTTGGTAAAAGTCAGACCCCCAAAAGCGGTACAAGTCGTGTCGGAGTGTAGCCCAGAACACCCTGAGATACTACTGGAATACCTTCCAGTAAATCTCCTGCCTTGGCCAAGGACTTCATGTAATGGCTCTCCTAGACACAGCGCGACCTCACCCCCAATACCGGGAGAGACGAACCCCCGAAGATCCGCTCACTGCCTCCATGTGGCTCGGGACTGTACCCAACTAAAACCTGTTTGCACGACTCCTTTGAGCCGTGGTAGGGTAGCAATCAAAGTACAGTGGGAACTTACACGAGACAAATGACGATCCCCAGGTCGATGAACTAACCTGTACACATGTCACCAGGGAACTGCTATCTGACGTCAGGTATAAGACCAACTAGCATGCTCCCGGCGAGTCCTGTCCGGTGTACTCATAACCCAATGAGCACCTGTATACATCTTAGGTGAACCAACTGACACCAGTGGCTTGTGAGACCGGCCACCGCCCCTCGTCGGGGTCTCGACTGTATACACTAGTCTACTCTGGAGTATCGATGCCCTGTCTCGAAACTCCCACGACTAGGGACCATTTAAGGATGTGCTTATAGACTACCAGCTCCCACTTATATGATCGCCCTCATACTGCTGGTGGTCAAGCAAGAATCCTAGGGGCTCTATCAACGTGTAATAGCGACCTGTAAGGTCACCTGAAGCAGTACACGATGATAAAGGTAAACCAGATAGCATACTATCATCTCGAGTAAGACTGTCGCACCGGGATAGGTCCTCCCTCAATCATTGCAATCACGTGCCTGTGATCCAATAATTGACTCTGAGGGCACTATCTCCAACAAATTCAAATTTCATCGAACTAACTTTTTGGAGGGAAATTCAAATTCTAATCCTAGATCCAGGGATTAGGGAAGCCTATAAATAGAAACCTAGATCTAGGGTTAAAGGGGAATCCTTGGTTGTTCAATCTTAGGTTAATCTTCCTCAGTCTTCTTCAATTCTCCATCTTCTTCCACAAGTCTAGTGACAAGACTTGTGCGAAACCCTAACCCTAATTCCAATCCAAATTCAAGATCCCGAGTACCATTCAAGCAAGAAGCCTTCAACCTTTTAGGAGCCGAGCCGATCTTCAATTGAGCAAGTGATCCAAGCCGATCCGCGACTCACGGAGACGAGCGAAGCCAAATCGACGATCGAGTTCTTCCTCTTGTAGTTCTTGAGCGAATGCAATGAAATTGTTGATATAAATAAAAGGTGAAATTCTTTAATCTTGCTTTCTTTAAATTCTTGCATCATGATTCGATCTCAATTTGTAATTGTAGTTCTTGTTGTGATGTTCGAGTAAAACTCCGCTCGTAAAGGAGTCGAGACGATCAATAGAATGATGATGTAACAAATCTTAATATGATTCTTGAGTCCTACGAGCTTTGTAAACCCTAGCAAGTTCAAGAATCGATGACCTAGTTTCGTTGCGATGCTTTCTTGATTGTTATCGCTTGAAATTGGGGAGTTACGATCGTTTCTTGAAATTGCTAGAGGCTAGAATATGAATGATATCGAAGAAAGAACAAGGGATAAGATGGAACCCTAGTTTCATAAGAAATCCCTAATTCTCGATCGATCATCATCGATCTAGTATCAATTCATCGAAGGATAAGAATACGTAATTGTAAGATTACATCACATCTATAGATCCGATCGATTCCTACGAGCCTCATTTAGATTCTTGATATTTGGTTGGAAAAATCATCAAACTATCAATTCTTGATTCTATCTTTTTCTTGTTATTAGATCTAGATTTTCTAATTCTTGAACTTGAAATACAAATCTTGAATTGTTTTGTTTTCTTTCCTGTAAAGTTTCGACTCATCTAATTCGAAACACGAACTATTACACTTTCCCTGTGGACGATCCGCACTTACTAACGCGCTACATTCGACACCGTTATTGATTGCGGTCAAAATATTTTTGGTTGTGATTTCTAAATACAATTTTCTAAAAACATACACAACGAGAATTTCATTCTATCAAATGGCGCCGTTGCCGGGGATCATTTGATTTAATAAACACAACAAAAATCATCAATCAAATGGCGCCGTTGCAGGGATCGAACCCGGGTCACCCGCGTGACAGGCGGGAATACTCACCACTATACTACAACATCAAGAATATCATTAAATCAAATGGCGCCGTTGCCAGGGATAGTGCGCTAATTGTTTGTAATTTGAAATTTGAGTTGAAAAATTTATTCCATTATAATTTTAGATCTAAACTCGCACAAACCCTAATACGTGTGTTGTGATTTGATTGCGAAGAAATCTGGAATTATTGGAGCTTGGATAAAATTTTTGTTAATATTCCAGAGAGCTGAAGGAGTGAACAGAAGTTCACTGTTAAAATTTTGCGCAGAGATCCGTACAGAAGACCGCGGTTCCGCGGTGGGAGCCTCCTATTGCAGCGGTTCCACGGCGTCCTAGCTGCTTCAGTGTACCAAAATTTCTCTGTAAGCTTCTCACTTTCTTATCTTCTCCAAAATCTGCTCCAATTAACATTTTGTGCAGGTTTCTTTGCAAATAATCGCAGCGCCGCGCAAAAAGCAAAAATTAAATTGTGCTTGTTTTGATTTTTGTGGTTGTTTGCATAATTAATATGGAAAATTAAGGGGCAACGACCAAATCCAGATTAGGTGGGGAGTTCATTACCCTTCCTAAGACCCAAAAATCACAAACTTGCATCCGCATTTACCCTCATTAACTAAAAAATATCTAGAGATGACTCTAAGGACCGTCGCGCTCACTTAGGACAAGAGAAGGCCATGGGTAATTCATTGCTTATCCGCGTTTCTTTGTGGTGTCTAAGGAAAGTGTGTCGAAGGCTAGTGGTTATTAATTTGGCCCACTACTTACGTAGTGGAGTACCTTCCCACTTACCTGGCACTTACCTGGCCACAGGGGGATAAAGAGGCAGTGGAGGATTCTATCCTGCGACTTGTCTTTTGGCAGTTAGGAGCGGTCTAGAGCCGAACCTAGGTGACCACTAGATTCTAGGGTTTTTTTTGTTGCATTTGTTGTGTTGCATCATATTTTCCAAAATCCGTCCAATTTTCAAAACAAACACCGCATTCATTCATCGTTCCCCTAATTATAAATTCACGCTGCCACTTGTACTAACCCTTTTTAGTGCAAGATAGGCTGGACAACAGGATTCTAGTGCCTGTTTAGTCCGCGTCCTTTCGATCGACCAAAAAGTCGGTATTTCTACATTTACATTTTCTTTACCCACCACCACACCCACATCGATAGATCCAACTCCATCGAACTTCTTTTCCACTACCCTGCCGCCGTCCGTTGGTGCGCAGAATCCACCTCGCATCTCTCTCCAAGAGAGGTGCTATCCTACACGAGGTCCACTTTCCACCTGTCTTTCCACTCCACCAGCCAACGGGGAAAATTTTCAAATAAAACCCCAATACATCAACCTTCTACCAAAATTTCACGGTCTCGAGTCTGAAGACGCATATGAATTTATCACCAAATTTGAAAATGTATGCGCAATGATGGGTACTTCACAGATTTCTGTGGATGCTTTACGTCTTCGTCTTCTCCCATTCACCTTGTGCGATATAGCCGAGAAGTGGCTGTATAACACTACCGCACATTCCATTTCAAATTGGGACGAATTCGTCAAATCATTCCTTAAGAAATCCTACCCACACCAAAAGACAGGTCGAGTCCGTAGCGAAATCTATCAATTCACCCAGCTTCCAAATGAAACATTTTCAAAATGTCTTGAACGTTTCAAGGATCTGTTAGTCCAATGTCCTCATCACGGCATCCCGAGATGGGAACTGTGCCGAATCATTTATGAGAGCATTAATCCTAACACAAGACAGACCCTTGAATCCATGTGTCAAGGCAACTTCATGACCAAAGATGATGGGGAAGCATGGAAATTTCTAGAAGATTTCGCTGAAAGATCTTTACAGTGGGAGGGTATGAGTCAATCGTCTAGGGATGGCAATGATATTTGCATAGGAGTTAGAACTGACATTTCGGCTATGCAAAAGAAACTTGAGACTATGGAAAACAAATTTTTAGCCGCCCTAAGTCAAATATCACTCTCCAAAACTGTATGTGGCTGCTGTTCTGATCCGTCTCACTTGACGGAAGAATGTCCGTTTCAAGGTCATGAGCATACCAATGCCGCATTTCAAAGACCTAGAAACGATCCATTTTCTTCGACATATAATCAGGGTTGGAGGATCACCCAAATTTTTCTTGGAACCAATCACAATCTCAAAACACGGTTCCAACCCAACACAATTTCTAAAGGGTCCTTCCTCCACAACAGCAGCCACCACTTCAATTGAGTCAGCACCCCTTTCAATCACAAAACTTCCAAAATCCGGCCAACACTTTTGCACCGTCTAGTCCTTTGCAATTGACCGGTACAGATAATACCTCTGCACTAGCACAAACCTTGGATACTTTCATGAAACAATCCATCCAAGGGACGACAAGTTTGCAATCTTCCATCGAGAATGAGATGAAGATCATTGTCTCTCAAAAATGAGAATATCAAATCGATGGAAGCACAAATTGCACAACTAAAAGCCGAAATGAGTGCGAGGGAAAAAGGGAAACTTCCAGATCAACCTTTACCCAATCCTGGCTATTCACATCTTGTGAATGCAACCACGTTGAGATCTAGAAGAGTGCTTGACAATCATGTTGGGGAAGAGTTTGATGACACAGATAAATCAATCAAAAACACCCCGGCTGAGACCTTTCCTTCCACACACACTTCTAATTCTGACCCCAGTTCTTCTACCCCACCACCTTCTTGCGAGCCTATTCTTCGACTCCTACAAGGCTCGCCACCTCAGCCCATCTCTTCTAGTTCTCCACAGACGATCCCCACTCCTCTTTTAGGATCATGTCTACCCCCACTTCCTTCTCCTATGATGGACCCAGCGCTTATTGCTAAAGCACCTTATCCTAATCGGTTAAGGGCTAATACACCGAGTCCGCATATGGAGAAGATTATGAACATTTTTAAGCAAGTTAACATCAACATCCCTCTCCTAGATGCCATCCAACAAGTTCCGTCCTATGCGAAAACTCTTAAGAACTTGTGCACTAGGAAGAGGAAGACTCAAGTGCCGAAAAGATTTTCATGGCAAAAACGGTAGACACGGCTTTCCCCCAACAATTACCGAGAAAACGTAAGGATCCTGGATATCCTACGATTTCCATTTCTATTGGGGAGAAACACATTAACCGTGCTCTACTAGATCTTGGCGCTAGTGTTAACTTGCTTCCATACTCAGTCTATGAGCAACTAGGTATCGGAGAGTTGAAGCCAACCCATTGCACTCTCCACATGGCTGACCGATCTATCACCAAACCTAGGGGTGAACTGGAGGATGTGTTAATAAAAATCGGGGAATTCATATTCCCTGTGGACTTTATTGTAATTGATACATAGCCTGTAGCGAACCCACGGAATCAAATTCCGGTGATTTTCGGTCGCCCCTTTTTGGCCACTTCCAATGCTATCATCAACTGTAGAAATGGTTCTATGACCCTATCTTTCGGGAATAGTTCAATTGAGCTGAACATTTACAAGTTGGGAAGTGTACCCTCCGAACCTACTGCTCAGGTTTGTTCTGTCGACTTAATGGATGTCGACAGCAGCGAATTTGATGATCCTCATGATACCGATCTAGACTCTTTTCATATGTTGTTGTTTAACCCAACTATGTATCATACACATACGGACTCTTCCACCGAGTTGTCCGGGTCAACAATTAACACTGATTATGCACGGCTTTTAGAGTCTGAAGATCACCCCGCACTTTGTGATGACATTATTCATCGGGGTATTGATGGAACTTTTGAGGAAATCTTCGCTGATGAACTCGCATTTTTGAATGACACGGGTGTTGAGATGAATCATATCCCAATCACTGAAATTGAACCTCCACCCCTTCTTCTGAACTGTAAAAAGAATGCGAGTAATCCATCACAAACACTGCATCGTCTCTCGAAAACGAGACGCACACACATTCTATTCCACCACTTAACCTTTCCCCACTTCTTCTTCCACCAACCAGAGCACTGCATTGATAAATTTTTTGAATGGTTGGTGTTGACATTCGGTCTTTGCAAAGCTTGGCATCGACCACTGATTTTTGACCCCCTCATGTGATTTTCAAAGTTTAACATTGCATAACTCAAGTTTGGGGGGGGCATTTTTTTCGGGCTCTTGAAAAGAAAATTTTACAAAATTTTGAGCCAAAAATAAGTTTGGGGAAGGTTCTTCACTTAAATATTTTGCCCCCACTAATAAATTCCTCCCAAGCTTACAGGTTTTTTCGAGATTTAGCAGATGGCAACAGTGAGGACACTGTTGAAAACAAGTTTGGGGGAGGTTTGTGCTTATTTTCGCATCATTTGCATATCATTTGCATAAGCACAAAACATTTTCGAAAACCCATAAAAATTTAAAAAATTTCAAAAAGATAAAAATATTTTTGTACATAAATAAGATAATAAAAGATTAGATAGTGAAAAATTACATCCATGAGATTAGAAAAATTTAAGAAAACCAAGAAAATTAGAAGTTTTCTTATACGAACTAGTAATAAGTAGTTATGAGCCGTTGTCCCAATGGTTAGTAAGATGAAAGACGTCACAAATCTGAGGATAAAAATAAGTCTGAAAAATAGTTTCTATTCTGGAAAGCCAAACATTTTGAACGTTGATACCCTGCTATTCACACTTACACACGTCTTGAAGCCTGGGATAGTAGAGGACACCTTGAAATTCTCTTGTCTTAAAACCGATGTATGAAGGAAATAAAAAAGAAAAGTGAATAAAAAATATAAAGTGGTGAGAAAAATGGACACTGGTTTTGTTATCACCGAGGGCAATAAAAAAATGTATAGCGAGGGTGAATCTTCACCTAGTGCCCTAAGGCCAACTGGTCTGGGAGTCACTGCTATGCCTAAGGTGGTGCAAGACGAGGAAAATACACCAAATAAGCAAGCACATGAGTAATCGGTCGGTTAGTACCTCAAGAAGTATTAACGGTCGCATGAAAGTGTGTGAGCACATCTAAATATTCATTAATTAAAAAGTACTGAGGCTGATGGGCAAGAGTATGATAGCTTGAATTGAATTCTCTGGGTGTAGGGATGTTTATTACACACACGCAGGGTGATATGATCGATGTTTGGAAGAAAGATAGGAATGAAGAATAAGACGATGTTTTATTGAGGGAGGACGTAATTTCTGACATTTTTTCATGACCATTAAGATAGGGCTCATGACAACCGAAAAGGTAGCTTAGTTGGAAACCCTAATTTTCAAAGCTTTTCTTCTACGATTCTTATCTTTAAATGTAATATTCATGATCTTTCTTTTATTATTGGATTTTGTGGGTGCAATCCGCTGAAAACCCTCAGGAGACAACACTCCTCCTACTAGGGACACCTAGAGGTTTAAAGACTTGTTGCACGTGCTCAGTACAATCGTGTTGCCTACGAAAGTGTGCTAGTTAGTTTTTCTCTTTCTTTATTTTCTCCTTCTCTTTTTAATAAAACAATTCGTTCGAGACGATCGAAAATAAGTTTGGGGGAATTTGATCAGTCGAAAATATTGCATTCTTAACACGGCAATTTCCCTATCATTTGCACTCATCTAGAAGTGGTCGGCATTCATATTTCACATATTAGCAAATCAGTCATAAAATATCAGATTGCATGTGTTAGACTTTAAAACTGGCACTATAAAGGAAATTGACCGCATTTCATGGTATCACATCATCTCTGTATTTGCGCAATACTTGTGTCGAGATTTGTGCAGGAAATTGCAGGAGCAAAGCCAAAAGAGCTGATCAAAAATACGCCAAATCAATGATTTCAGATCTGGTAGCAATTCAAAAGGAAATATAAAAATCAACATATCAAAGAAAGGCCCAATTTTCAGACCAAGACCACTGCAGAGAGCCCAAGCCCTGAAGCCTCCAAAGAGCCGCGGAACCGCGGCGGGAGCCGGCTTGCGCCGCGGTTCCGCGGCGTTTTGGACACATCAGCAAGTCATTTTCAGTGCAAAATTCATCTCTCAGGGCCCACATCACTTTAATGCATGTCAAATTCCAGAATTCTCCAAAATCTTCTGCCAGATCAGCAAAGATCATTAAACTAATCCTAATTAAGCTCCTAACTAATCACATCTAGAAGCTTCTCCTCAACAAACTTTTGGAGGGGAATTCAAATTTCATCTAACTAACTTTTTGGAGGGAAATTCAAATTCTAATCCTAGATCTAGGGTTTAGGGAAGCCTATAAACAGAAACCTAGACCTAGGGTTAAAGGGGAATCCTTGGTTGTTCAATCTTAGGTTAATCTTCCTCAGTCTTCTTCAATTCTCCATCTTCTTCCACAAGTCTAGTGACAAGACTTGTGCGAAACCCTAACCCTAATTCCAATCCAAATTCAAGATCCCGAGTACCATTCAAGTAAGAAGCCTTCAACCTTTTAGGAGCCGAGCCGATCTTCAATTGTGCAAGTGATCCAAGCCGATCCGCGACTCACGGAGACGAGCGAAGCCAAATCGACGATCGAGTTCTTCTTCTTGTAGTTCTTGAGCGAATGTAATGAAATTGTTGATATAACTAAAAGGTGAAATTCTTTAATCTTGCTTTCTTTAAATTCTTGCATCATGATTCGATCTCAATTTGTAATTGTAGTTCTTGTTGTGATGTTCGAGTAAAACTCCGCTCGTAAAGGAGTCGAGACGATCAATAGAATGATGATGTAACAAATCTTAATACGATTCTTGAGTCCTACGAGCTTTGTAAACCCTAGCAAGTTCAAGAATCGATGACCTAGTTTCGTTGCGATGCTTTCTTGATTGTTATCGCTCGAAATTGGGGAGTTACGATCGTTTCTTGAAATTGCTAGAGGCTAGAATGTGAATGATATCGACGAAAGAACAAGGGATAAGATGAAACCCTAGTTTCATAAGAAATCCCTAATTCTCGATCGATTATCATCGATCTAGTATCAATTCATCGAAGGATAAGAATACGCAATTGTAAAATTACATCACATCTATAGATCCGATCGATTCCTACGAGCCTCATTTAGATTCTTGATATTTGGTTGGAAAAATCATCAAATTATCAATTCTTGATTCTATCTTTTTCTTGTTATTAGATCTAGATTTTCTAATTCTTGAACTTGAAATACAAATTTTGAATTGTTTTGTTTTCTTTCCTCTAAAGTTTCGACTCATCTAATTCGAAACACGAACTATTACACTTTCCCTGTGGACGATCCGCACTTACTAACGCGCTACATTCGACAC
Source organism: Agapanthus africanus (assembly GCA_030015575.1). Taxonomy (NCBI): domain Eukaryota; kingdom Viridiplantae; phylum Streptophyta; class Magnoliopsida; order Asparagales; family Amaryllidaceae; genus Agapanthus; species Agapanthus africanus. Next base: position 699,790,149 of record CM057338.1, read on the forward strand.
CGTTATTGATTGCGGTCAAAATATTTTTGGTTGTGATTTCTAAATACAATTTTCTAAACACATACACAACGAGAATTTCATTCAATCAGGATCCAACTATCTCATAGAAGGTATGCAATCTCATTGCAAATTTCAACACTTGAAATTCCCAATAATATTTTACCCCTAGCGTCCTATGACCTTGACGGAGGTCAACAAACCATAGGCTGCTAGTCAAGTTCTACCCGTCATTTCTTGATTGAATTAAACCCACCCGCATGACCCTTGACGGAGGTCAACAAGGCCGCACGACTACCCTAAAACAATCTGCATCATATGCATAAACAGATAAATACTAGTTAGCTACCGCACACTACGCCTTGACGGAGGTCAACAAATGTAGCACGAATACTAAGAAGTACTTATCTGAAATGACGGAGGGCTACGACAGGTTTTTATGAAAACCCTTTGCGTAATGAACTTAATATCGTTGTAGAATCGAGTGATTTTAAATGGAATGTTTTTGAGGCCTTTTCTAGTTTTGCTAAAGAGGTCACTCCCGGTGAAGGGATCGTCGGCTCTTTCCTCATCGAATAAGGTGCAGGGTATATCATATATACCGCTGTGCAAAGCAAGAACTATAGAAGCAATCAAAAGACAAACCGAGTTTGTAGCATCTGCTAGTTTCACTAAAGAGGTCACCCCCGGTGAAGAGATCTCGGCTCTTTCCTTATCGAATAATGTGCTGGATGTTCTACAAGGAACACCACTATGCAAAGCAAAAACTAGAGCTACCAGTTTTTAAACAAGTTTCTACAACATCTTTAGGTTTCTTTTAGTTTCATTAATCTCATTAATGAAGTCCCATTTTATTATGCTTCACAAGTATCTCATTTGGAACGAAATCTGCAATATAACATATATCTCATATATATAATATAAACATTCGTCTCAGGCAGTAATATGATCTCATCACAGAACATTGCAGCAGAAGAAACATATATGAAATATTGGATATACTAGGAGGTCTGTGTTTTAGTACGAGCCTGTATAAAACACGGATTCCACGGTCGCGATGAATAACCAAACCCACATCTCTAGACCCCTACGAGAGCGGCAAGCAACACTGCCAATTCTAAGGTTAGGAGACTCGGTCTCGACTCCTCGAGATAGTCTCCCACTGGACCCCAGAACCCGGTTACTTGTGCTCCCCTCCTTGGGTCTACCTAATACGGAAAAGTAAATAATATACAATGGTGACATCGTCCTCAGCCCGGAAGTGCCCCAATAAAAGAATATTACATACAAATAAATTTTACATGAATGAAAAAGAAAAACTCTCATCTCACATAAAACCCCCGGCTATTCAGAACACGACGATCCAATATAACATATCACAGCAACACATAATATCTCATATCATCAACGTAAGCAAGTATGCGTATCCCGATTGTCGTTGATGTATAGCAACGAAGCCGGCGATACACCACATAGTACGCTTACGGTCATAGAAAAGAAAGTGTAAAAGTACAACAGTTGGAATCCGCAACCTCTTTAGACATCGCATGCCTAACCAAATGAATTCCTTAGACATCGCATGCCTAACATTTATAAACCCCGCATTTTAGTCTCATTATCGAAAACTCTTTTCAATATCAAGTCGGGCAATTCAACAAGATTCCCGACATCCTGATCGAATGCTCGTCGCAAACTTTAGTAGACGGCCGTACCCCCGGATGCCGTCGACGAAGTGCACTAAGGCGGAACATCGCTGCCGCGATCACCATACGGATGCTTTTGGCGACGGGGTTCTCCTACAGTCACTTGGTCGGGGCTATGGGGCGTGTCTATCTATTAAGTTTACCCGGCGAGTATCCGCGTACGTTACGTGATTACGACGGACTTTTGATCGCATCAAAATCCCGTGGCAACCGATCATCTGAGACCGAACTGCTAGATTTATAACATTCAAACTAGTTATCTCATAACTACTTGTGGATTCCAAATATTGTATCACATTCCAGATAAATAAACAATGTTAAACTTTCCGATCGAATAATCAAACACCCAAGTTTTCCCAAATAGTTCTCAACACTTGAAATTAGATTAAAAACATCCATCACATGCCACAGTACCAATGGTCCAGCCGTAGAAGGGTCAAGCCAACACCTCACATGTGGCACGCCGTACTGCCGCAAACCCTAAGGTTTAGAGGCAGTTCAAGACGGTCACATAATCGAGTTAAGATTTGTTGTCTTTTAGAGGGTCCACCGCGTTACTTGCACGACTTAGAACATTTTTAAACTACGGAAAAATCCAACACTTGGAAATTTTCCGGCAGAGGAAAAAGTGAGTTATTGATATCCGGTCGAACCTTTTAACACGTTCTAAAAAATTACCCGGACAAAATAAACGAAGTTATATTTTCCGATCAAATCAACGAGCTCCCAATACAACCCAGAAAACTCAACACTTAAGTATAATTAAAAATTCCCAGAACAATTAAAAAGGACCTAAGAATAAATACCTGAAGTACCAGGGACCAAATCAAAATTTTGGCCGCGGAACTGCCGCCAAACCCTTGGTTTGGCCGCGGTTCAGCGGTCTCATGAGCGCATTAATGGGCCGTACTTCACAGTAATTCTTAGATTTACCTGCTTAATTTTCTGAGTATTTTTAATCTGAAAAATGTCAACTTTTGAATTTTTTTCCAGAAACTAGGTTTTATCGGGTATTCGGAGTTCGATCGGACTTTAAACTTCGCCTAGACTTCACTTAAGCTCTAGCTTGGCTCTGATACCACTGCAGGGATGCTAGGCACTCTCAAAAGGGTCTAGGAGGTATCAACCATGCCCGATTTAAAATTTAGACGTGCCGAACAACCCTTAACTAGATCTTTAAACTCGAGATTAGGCGAAAACAAGCATGTTAAACACTTTAACACTAAGTGAGAGGGATTACAACCTTTGTAGATCTGGTCCTCCACTTCTAAAGCTCCGTGTTGAGGTCCTTTCGCTACGATCATCGTTATCCAGGACTCTAGAGAAGTTCCACGAAGTGAATGATGTAAGCTTGCTTCCGATCTTTGATAACAAAGATGATCTACCTTGAAGTTTCATTAGCACAAGTTCTCACTCACAAAATGAAGTGAACACCCTCATCTAAATGGCAAGGGTAGATGAGGATGATGAAGTAGGATTTTTGCTCTCATTTTTTTTCTTATTCTCACCCACTTTCATCACAAAAAGCGAAGCAAGAAAGCTTTGCATTAAGGAAGAAGAAGAAGAAGAATAGTAATCCTTTTGTGATGAATAATGAAAGTTATGATAAGGTTAGAAATGCAACCATGGTCAATGTAACCTTTGTAGAGATTTAACTAGGTCTAGGGTTTGGGTTGAGTTAAGAATGAGTCACTTGAAAATATCTTAACACAAAACAAAAGAAAACTTTCTAGAAGGTTCATGAATGATCTAACCCAATTCAAACCCTAACCTTATTTAATCTCCACTAAACATGTTGCATTAGTAATCATATCATGTTATAGTATTATATATCACATATATAATATTTATTGTAACAAAATAAAATAATACAATTAACATATATCGCATATATATCAATGTATTACCCGAGAGAGAAAAAGAATCTTTTAGTGAGCTAATATTAGTTAATGTAATTTAATATATCATATATATTATTATACATTAAATTATCGAATCAACACTTGATCCGACAATCCGGCTATATCGCATATAACCGACTAATATCACATTTACCGATTCATCGAATCAACACTTGATCCGATGAGCCGGCTGATATCAAATATCGCGAGAATAGAATACGGTATCTTATATCGCATTATCCTCGGTCCCGCATATATCACATATGTGCCCCTACTCCGTTTTGCCTGAGTCAAGAAACCTCTGTGTAGGACTCTAAAGAATCGTCAATACGCCGGCAGTAGGTGATGATCATATCAAACACCCACAAGCTGCAAGTGGTCAGCTAAACGTAATATCCACCTAGGTATTGAGCGATCAGAAGATCAACAAGTAAGCCTGTACATTCTCCTGCGAATCCAATCAGTAACACTCCCGTACAGTCCGGTCTCGTCGTCTGATATGTCGCATATCTTGCCTAGGGGTGGTAAACGTCAGACCCGAGTAGCTCGATAAGTCGTATCGATATGAGGTCTATAACAGTTCGAGAAACTACTGATAACACTTACCAGTAAATCTCAGCAACCATGGCCAGGGATTTCTAGTTATAGCCAATCGAACACAGCGCAACATCAACTCCCTATACCAGGAGAGACGAATCCCCTCCTATCGCTCATTGCCTCTATGTGATTCGGGACTGTACCCAAAAGCCACCTTTTTGCACGCCCTCTTGGATGTGGTATGATGGAAATCAAAGCACAGTGGGAATCACACAAGTCTATATGACGATCTCGGGTCTACAGACTAACCTGTACCAGTGTCACCGGAGAACTGCCATCCGATGTGAGGTATAATACCATCTGGGAGTTCTCGGCGAGTCCGTCCAGTGGACCAAGTCTCCACTGAGCACCCGTAAACCATCCTTGATGTCAAACACCGATGGATATGGGATCATCCATCGCCCATCATATGGGTCAAGATGCGTATACGCTAGTCTACTCTGGTGCATCGATGCCCTGTCTCGATACACCCTCGGCTAAGAACAGTTATAGGATGTACTCATCGACTACCGTAGCCCCACTAGTATGTTCTCATCATAGTCGCGGTAGTCGAGTACAGATCCTAAGGGCTTTATCAACATGTAACATAGAGACAATCAGAGTATATGTTAAGATAAAGTACAACCAGATAGCATACTATCATGTCGAGCAAGAAAGTCCTCCCTACATATGTCCAAGAATCCATTACAATATACATCATATGTACAGTAATGGCCTCTAGGGCATACATATAACTAACACTTGGTTCGAGTCTAAGTTTGACTATGCGGAGTTTAGAGCGTTTGTATATATTCGGAACTTAGGCTTGACCTTACGGAACTTAGACTTAGTCGAGGGGGGTATTAGACCCGAACTTTCGTCGCGTAGGTTGACCTTGGTTGATGGAGTAGGTGACTTAAGGAGAGTGACGTACCGTGTGTATGTTCCGCGGCATACTTACGATACGCTACTCCGCTTAGGGAGCATTAGGATGTATATTTCTTTGCACAGTATTATATTCATTCCCATGATCTATGCTCATCGATATTGGTTTATGGTTTTGCTGCCACGATTGCACGGGCTGAGAGAGCTACGGCTAGAGTTGCGTCAGCACGAGCTCGTCACGAACGAGGACTAACCAGGGCGTGATTCTAGGGGCATACGATTTGCTTAGAGGCGTCGTTTTATTGTGTTTTCGCGCCATGAGCGTTTGATGGATCGCTTTTACGAGATTTCTCGGACGTGCAGATCAGCACCATAGGATTAGGCTACTGCTAGAGGCCAGCCAGAATGTGATGACCGTCGATGCACTGATTAATTGATGATTGAGGCACTGTTCAGCGTGCGGACAAATGAGCCAGTTGTTGCTGTGAATGATGAGATATCGCCCCAAATGTTTGGAGCTATTACCGCACGAGTTGTACTTAGAGATATGATAGAAGATCGCTAGTCATCCATGGAGGAAGGACTAAGACATGTGATTCGTTGCCTACCCCGATGCGAGGTCATCAGATTGATTGATTCCAGTTAGAGACGACTTCACGCAGGTACGTTGGGAGTCGATAGAGACGATCGAATGTCAGAGAAGATGAAAATGTCACTACAATTTTCTCTCAACTAAAAATGCCCATGGAGCAACCATAGAAGATGAGGAGATGATGATCAAAAGCATGAGCTAAAATGGCTAAGTGTTTTCATGAACTTGAGAGAGTGAGAGAGTGGGCAAAATGTAATGTGTGTAATAATGTGCCAAATGAAAATCAATCCCCCACCAAAAATATGGCCGGCCCCCTCTCTCTCTCCCATCAAAAATCTCATGCCAATTTCAATAAACAAATCAAAGCCATGCTTTGCAACATGCTTTGACCCATGCTTAAGCCACATCATCCCTTCCACCTCATTTATAAAACAAATGATTTTCCAAAAAGGAAAATCATATAAATGAGGTGGCATCTTCTTCTAGAAGCTATTCCGTACAAAATACGGAATACTTCCCGATACATGTATCGAAATACATATATGCGTATTCGTAAAAAAATACGAATAGCCAAGAGAGAAAATAAATAGCGAACAATAATACTAGAATACATATATACTAATACATATATAAATTATTAAATCAAAATCCAATTTAATAATCCGGCTTAATCCTAAGCTGCTAGTATTATCAACCGTCCGATTAAAGTCTGTGCAGCAAGTGCACATATTTAATCGGACACCCGTATGTATCAACATACAACATATACACCATATCGCCTGAACCGTGAAAAACCCTCTGTGTGGGACTCTAAAGACTCGTCAATACGCTGGCAGTAGGTTTAACCACAAGCACGTCAGCGGCACTAGCTGCACGTAACGGTTACCCAGGTATTGAGCGAAAGGGAGGCCGACAAGCAAACTCATCCTGAACCCTTACTGAGCCTGACAGTGACAATATCCGTACAGTCCGGTCTGTTCGTCTAAGAGTATCGCATATCGAGTCTAGGGGGGTGGATAAAGTCAGACCCCTAACAACGCGATATTTAGTGTCGGGATGAAACCTATCACCACCTGAGAAACTATCGATCCTGGATCGATAATTCTCGTTCACCGTGGCCACGGATTTATGGTGATGGCCATCCGTACACAATGCAACATCAACCCCCAATACCGGGAGAGACGAATCCCCGACGATCCGATCACTGCCTCCATGTGTCTCGGGACTGTACCCAACTAAAACCTGTTTGCACTACTCCTTTGAGCCGTGGTAGGGTAGTAATCAAAGCACAGTGGGAACTCACAAGAGACAAATGACGATCTCAGGTCGACAGACTAACCTGTACTCATGTCACCTGGGAACTGCTATCTGACAATAGGTATAATACCAACTAGCACGTTCCCGGCGAGTCCGTCCAGTGTACTCATAACCCAATAAGCACCTGTATACTATCTTAGGTGAACAAAATAACACCAATGGCTTGTGAGACCTGGCCACCGCCCCTCGTCGGGGTCTCGATCAGTATACACTAGTCTACACTGGAGTATCGATGCCCGGTCTCGATACTCCTACGACAGGGGACATTTAAGGATGTGCTTATAGACCCCAGCTCCCACATATATGATCGTCATCATAATGCTGGCAGTCAAGTAAGAATCCTATGGGCTCTATCAACATGTACATGATGATAAAGACAAACCAGATAGCATACTTTCATCTTACGTAAGACTGTTCTATCGGTATAGGTCCTTACTCAATCATCATAATCACAAGTCCGCGACTATGATAATTGCCTTGAGGGCACTATAGCCAACAACAAGACTAGGAATTACGCTTTAAATGTGCAAACATATTTTGTAATCGGTCGTTGGTACCTCAAGAAGTATTAACGGTCGCATGAAGAATATGTGAGCAAATTTCATCTAAAAATTCACCAATTGAAAAGTACTTTGGACAATGGACAAGAGTATGATAGCTTGAATTGAATTTCCAAGTGTACGGGTGATATACACACACACGTAGGGGTATGTGATTGGGGTTTAGGTAAGAGATGAGAATGAAAAATAGGACTTATATCTTTAGTAGAGATGATAAAAATTCCTAAGTTGAGATGGAACCCTAGAAGGAAAACTCAAAAGATGCTAAAAGCTAAGTAAATCTACAAAACATATATAATCTTAAGTTAAATCATAAGGAAGCGTGAAAAATACGGGTTGATAATTTCTGAGATGAAGATAATAGAGTTTCTGTAAGTCTACGGTAGCGCCCCGGCCGTCTATCCGATACCAAAATGCGGAAACGAAAACTTTTTCAAAACTTGAAACCGGCACTATCGCAGACTTTAATCCCGGATCGAACCATTAACCTATAACTAGCTAACTAGAGAAGGGATAGAAAAGCCATACCGATCGATCCGTGTCCTTCGGTCTTTGGCCACCATCCCAAGCTCCTCTCGGCATCTCCGATCTCCGGTCTCCTCGTCGGAAAGGGCACCACATCTTCGAGTCTTTTTACGGGCTCCCGCTTCATCCGAAGCAACTCGGACACGAAGTTTGCTAGCCGACGTGTCCAAGGCGATGTAGAGAATGTGTGTGATAACTTTGTCCCAAGCATCCATTGATTCTCATCACATGAGAGTGTATGGATGGAGGTTGAAGATTATGCCATTAATGGAAATGGTGAGCTAGAGGAAGAAGAAGAAGAGGAGCCTTTTCTTTCTTATGTTGTATGATCAAAATGAAAGAGTGAGTGTGAAATAATACAAGAGCAAACCCTTCATATGGCAGCCCTCTCTCTCTCTCTCCCTCTCATTTCATCCACAAATCAATCAAATAATGTGACACATGCACAAAGAAAGAGACCATGAGTCACCACTTGTGCATGTGTCACAATTAATGCTCCTAATCAAGACATTTAGCTCATTATTTCCATTTGTAAACATTAACCCAAATGTTTACAACAACAAAATGATACGGCAACATCTAAAGTAAACTCATGACGAATCACAAGGATACCCCTCACCTGTATATACATACCTGCATCCGCATTTCGACCGAATGCGAATGCGATGAGACTAAAGTAATCCAACAAATCTAATACTAGGATCCGGCTTAAACCAAAGCCCACTAGTATGATCCGCCAGATCATGATCCGTGCACTACTGCACGTATATGATCGGACCCTGCCATATGTCATACGGACTCTACAACGTTTCGCCCGAAACTTGAGAAACTGTCTGTGGGGGACTTTAAAGACTCATCAATACTTTGGCTGTGGATTTAACCACAAGCACGTCAGTAGTACTAGCCGTACGTAACGGGCTACCAGGTATTGACCAAAAGGGAGGTCGATGAGTAAACTCATCCTGACACCCTACTGAGCCTGTCAGTGACAATATCCGTACAGTCTGGTCCGTTCGTCTATGAGCATCGCATGTCGGGCCTAGGGGGTTGGTAAAAGTCAGACCCCCAAAAGCGGTACAAGTCGTGTCGGAGTGTAGCCCAGAACACCCTGAGATACTACTGGAATACCTACCAGTAAATCTCCTGCCTTGGCCAAGGACTTCGTGTAATGGCTCTCCTAGACACAGCGCGATCTCACCCCCAATACCGGGAGAAACGAAACCCCTGCCGATCCACTCACTGCCTCCATGTGGCTCGGGATTGTACGCAACTAAAACCTGTTTGCACGACTCCTTTGAGCCGTGGTAGGGTAGTAATCAAAGCATAGTGGGAACTCACATGAGACAAATGACGATCTCAGGTCGATGAACTAACCTGTACATATGTCACTAAGGAACTGCTATCTGACGTCAGGTATAATACCAACTAGCATGTTCCCGGCGAGTCCTGTCCGGTATACTCATAACCCAATGAGCACCTGTATACATCTTAGGTGATCCAACTGACACCAATGGCTTGTGAGACCAGCCACCGTCCCTCGTCGGGGTCTCGACTGTATACACTAGTCTATTAATGGAGTATCGATGCCCTGTCTCGAAAACTCCCACGACTAGGGACCTTTTAAGGATGTGCTTATAGACCCCAGCTCCCACGTATATGATCGCCATCATACTGCTGGCAGTCAAGCAAGAATCCTAAGGGCTTTATCAACGTGTAATAGTGACCTGTAAGGTCACCTTAAGCAGTACACGATGATAAAGATAAACCAGATAGCATACTATCATCTTGAGTAAGACTATCCTACCGGTATAGGTCCTCCCTCAATCATTGCAATCACGTGCTTGTGATCCAATAATTGACTCTGATGGCACTATATCCAACAATCTCCCACTTGCACTCAAGGCTAATTATTGCGATGTCGCATACTCACAGGCTGTGTGATTCCGAACACCCAACTCCTCTACTAATCAGTTTCACAAAGCCCGTTTGCGAAACTATTGCATTCGAGGAATAGCCTCAGTGAGTGGATCCGCCCTAATGTTTCTTTCTATGTCTCTCTTTATCTCAAGTTCGCGGAGAAAGCCATCTTCCGAAATGAACAATACCTGTCTTAGAATATGTTTGGATGTCTGATGGGACCTAGTTCATAAATGAACTCCAAATCCAAACTTCTTAGACTGTATTGTCAACTGAATTTAATCAGTATCCTGCGCTATGCCTCCCTCAGTATCCGCTTGGACCACCTGTCCAAACTACTGCCCCTCGTCAGAGGGAAAACTATAACTCTGACAGTCACTCTGTCATCCAGGTCACCTTGGAAGCCTGGAATGATAACTGTCTCCTAAAAGAGGTTGTTCTTATCATATCCCTAGAACATCCACTTATGTTCTAAAACTGCTTTCGAACGTTTCTCCAGGATAGGATTAATATCAACTTATTGCATCTAGTGCAAAAAACAACGTCTGGTGTGGTACTTGACATCTTATGATTGACTCAATTGCCTAAACAAGTGATGTGTCAATCATGCACATCCCTCTCCCATTTAGTTTATAAGACACCTTCAGAGAGGGTGACTCCATCACCTGCAGGTACACTACCGTGCCAGGAGTCGTCCATTCTAAAACACCTTTAGAATGCTGTCTAAGTACCCAGATTGAGACACTTCCCAAATCTAGATCTAAAACCATAAATCTAGTAACCAGAATGTCTGATATTATATCTATATCCTATGTGGAGAAACCACTGTGTGACAACCAAAGTATAACCGATCGTAGTGCAGGAATATCACTTCCTACTATGTGTATGTCATCCAAATAGCAGGACATCACACCCTACTATCTTCTTAACAGATCCATCTCCTATTCTGATGAAGTCAAACCTATGACTGTCACATCAGAAATAGATAATCTATCTCCGCTATATGTGCTTTAGTCTATAAATAGACATAAGCCACTTGTCCACTATGCTTCCGCTGCTCCCACCGACTACGACAACCCTCTGGCAGAATAATATACACGTACACTTCTAAAGCTAATTTAGAACGACGCTATACTCATCCTCCTGCTGGGTCTCACAGTCCAGAACAACAGAAATGGCAAGTCTGGGTAAACAAGAACCTCCCTGTCACCGTCCTTGAGCATACCGAAGTACCTCTCGAGTGCCTGAGGTTACCCACCATATCTACAGAGTGGCCAATGAAATGTCAAACCAGATTGAATCTTTAGGTCCTATTAAATTTTTAGTAATCATTTGCGGTTCTGGAATCACTTCCAGTTCTACCATACTCCCACTACTGTTTTCTGAAAAAATCCATTTTTATCAAAACTGTGGAGAATCAAGAACAATATCACTATTGATCTTCCAGATGGTAGAAAGTCAACCCTCGTCATAGCCCGGGTCAACCCAAAAACAGCCATTAATGAAACGTGCCTTGAGTTATCCAGAGTCTGGTTTTAAGCATAAGCCGGACAACTCCCCGAACCTTAACATTGTTAAGATATGAACTATTCTATATCCAATATAGAAACAGAGGCACTGATTTAATTGGAACCAGATTCAAATCATGCAGCTGTCTCCAGTGCATGTCAAGTAAATGGAGAGAGGCCGATCAGCATTACCCAACTTAGGAATACATCCAGATATGAGTAACCTGAAAGAGAAGCAAGTTCTCATAATCATTACTATCAACTGAATACCATATACAAGTATCTACATCTTCGATCACCTTGAAGAATCCTGATACTTTCAATACCTGGTTCTCAAAACTTTATTCATATACAATCATGATACTTTATTCATATACCTATAACTTCTCAAAACTTGGACCTTGTATTTCTATGAAACACATGTCTAAGAACTAGAGAAGTCATAAGTAAACAGAATATAGTATGAGTACCAACCCCTCTGTCCTAATGGACACTGGACAACATACAATACTCTATATAAGTCCCCTGAGTCTAATAACTCATTCACTGTGTGTCGTAGGTTGAAAACTGTACTTATGGTTAAGAAAAATTACACCGCTGTTTAATGCTCCTTACCTAACCATCCACTGATATAGGTAAATGTCATGTACATAATTTCAAAAAGTTATATCTCACTTTATAAAAATAAACGTACAGATATATCAATTTCAAATTGGTGCATAACAACGGATAATCAAAACCAAATATTTGCCGTCCGGCAAACAACCCAGGCGATTTCCTCAAATATCACGAATTACAACGAATCCCGATATAATGAGGATAATCACCCAATTCCCAATAACTTACTCCCACTCATCATTTGTAAAACCATACAGATGTGAAAATCAAACCTGGTAAAAACATACCCTGGAGTAAGGACTAATTGGGAAATCAGTTTTCTATTAACAATACACAGTGAAACCGAAACATGAATAAGTTTCGAAGGGGTATCCGGGTATTCCTAGTAATGCCTCTTCCATTATCCAGATTCATGACTGTAACCGTATAATTCCTTTGCCATCTCTCCAAATCCCTTTATATGTCTTTACTCGTTACCTTCTGTACACCCTCTTAGGCTAAATGGTTTTCTTCCTTCCCTACCGTTCAGCACTAGCCTATGGTTTGGAAGAAGACTATCTAATAAGCGTAATAGGTGTACTGTCCTAATCCTAGGAGCACTCGGAATGCGAGAGAAGGTAAAGATAAAAGACAACTGAATAAACCTTATTCCTATTTCACCTGAACCAGAATCCATCCCCGAACTGGAACAAGTTCCTTCGAGTTCGTATATAACCATACGATGGATTATCCAAATAAACTGTGGATCTTCGTAGTGATACGGGGTGTTCTGGAGAAATACAAAGGTGAAGTAGGAGTGGCGATGAAATACTTGGTTTGGTCGTGAATAGCAGTCGCAATTTACTTTGCCCTCTTTCTAATCCCTTTATTTGTCTTAACTTATTACCTTCTGTACACCATCGTTAGGCTAATTGGTTTTCTTCATTCCCGACCGTTCGGCACCTGCCTATGGTTTGGAAGAAGACTATCCAATTAGCATAATAGGTGTACCGTCCTAATCCAAGGAACACTCGCAACCTGAGAGAAGGTAAAAGGAAAAGACAACTGAATAGTCCTATTCATTTTCTCCAGAACCGGAAACCATCCTCGAATCTGGAACAAGTTCTTCGAGTTCGTATATAACTATACGATGGTTTTATCCAATGGAAGTGGATGTTCGTAGTAATACGGGGTGTCCTGGAGAAAAAGGGTAAAAGTAGGAGTGGCAATGAGGTATGCAACTCAGACAATCCAAAAGCCCGTGTTTTAAGATGGTTCGGTTAATCTTGGTCACTGAGTCATAGTATAGGATCGGGCCATGGTCGCTTCCAAAGAGAGAGAGAAAAGAAACACTCTGCGTGCACTCTAAACTATATCAGAATGGTTATCACTTTATCTAATCAGGAAACCTCCCACTGTAACCTCACATTTTCCTCCAAACTTGAAAGAAGAATTAGTCGGGATCACCCGAGGAGTATACCAACTCATCAGTGGGAATCGGGATCCGACTATCATCACATGATAATGTGATGGAATCCACTCACGTTATCACACTCCAGAAGATATGCGCATGCCTGGCAAGTTTCAGTTTCTTTAGAAACTCCCGAATTGATTTTTACCCCAAGCGGCTTATGACCTTGACTAGGTCAACAAACCATAAACCGCTAGTCAAGTTCAACCCGTCATTATTCTGGATTGCATTAAACCCACCCGTACGTGCCCTTGACTAGGTCAACAAGGCCGCACGACTGTCCTAACCAATCCCGTTTATGCAACAAACAAGCACCACTTAGCTACCGAACACTTCGTCTTGACTAGGTCAACAAACGCAGCACGAATACTAAATAATACCCGTAAGAAATGACGGAGGGCTACGGCTGGTTTTTGGCGAAAAACCTTTAACGTAATGAACTTGATATCATTGAAGGAACTGCATAGCTTTTTATAAATATAGCGGCGAAAACCTTTGCTAAAGAGGTCACTCCCGGTGAAGGGATCTCGGCTCTTTCCCCGTAGAATGAAGTGCAGGATATTCCAATTGAATACCACGATGCAAAGCAAAAGTAATCGACTATAGTGAAGTTATTACCCTGACACAAACTTCTGCCCAAGGGGTCACTCCCGGTGAAGGGATCTCGGCCCTTGCCTCATCGACTGAGGTGCTGGATATTCATAACCCAATACCACTATGCAAAACAAAAGAGAATGTCCTTGTAATAACAGCTTTTTGAAAAATGTTCCAACAACATCGAATAGGTTTGTTTAGCTTGCATTGATCCGAATCAATGCAGTCCCATCAATTGATCACACCAATAAAGAACGAAAATATGATGTACGTATATGTCATCCGCATTCCCCACTGGGTCCCGTCATCACCCGTTAGGTTACTTAACTAACGACATAGCGGGGACTGGACTAGCGCGGATGTAAAACATATACAACATCTACTAGTATATATATCAATATATAATAATCGCTCCAGGCGTGATAAATGCAACATCACAGAGAAGTAATAAGCATCACAGAATAATACAGATAATCTGGGATCCCCGGGTTTCCTTTGAGCCGCAAGCGAAACCCGGCGTTCCCCTGGTCGTGTGGATAGCCTGTGCAATGAAATCCTAGACCCCTACGGGCGCGGAAAGTTACCCGCCAAAACCTGAAGCGAGGCAGCCCCCTTCAACAAAGTGAATGGACCACCCAGCACTTCACGGAATCCGGTAACTTGAGAACCCCACCTTGGGTCAACCTATACCCCCTACGAGTGCGGCGAATAGCCCGCCAATTCTAGAGTGAAGCCCCTCCGTCTCAAGGCCATGAGATGCGGGCCCGTTTCCCTCTAGAACCCGGCTATCCGTGCACTCCACCGCGGGGTAATCGTAGTACAGAAAAGAAAAATATATACAACGGGTGCATCGACCTCAGCCCGGTCGTGCCCTAAAAGAATAATATACAAACAGGCAGTGACGGCAGTCCACATGTCGGACGCTTGCCCCGCAATATCAAATGTACAAATACAACCAAACTGTACTACCATTGCAACCAGGCTATCCACCACGACAAAACCGCAACATCACAGCACAACACAGAACATCAACGTGAATGTCACGTTCGTAAACCCGTCTAAAAGGGCTATAGCAATTAGACAAGATTTACCGCTCGAATGACATTCACGGTCACAGATATAATATAAGTACTGTAAACTAACGTATTTAAAATTCCGATCGACAAAATTTTCCGAAGTGGGCCCCAAGTACAATTCCAGCACTCAAAATAATCTGGACCAAAACTATATATCACAAAAATCATATTTCCATGAAATAAAGCCCCAGAAAATATTTGGGTTACTGTAGCCTAAAAAGGGCCGCGGAAGGGCCGCCAAATGCGACATTGCACGGCAGTTCCGCGGTGGAATTTTGGAGTTAGGTCTCCAAAGTTTTTCTGTAACATTAGTTATGCCTGCATGTATTTTTAAGATGCCTAAAATATTTTTTTGACCAACTTTGAAAATCGACAGCAAGCACACTGAAATGAAAACACGATTCGAAAATTTCGGTCGATCGATATTTTAAACGTGTTAGAACAGGGTAGTAAAGATTAAAGGCGTGGCTCTGATACCATGTAAGTCTACGGTAGCGCCCCGACCGTCTATCCGAGGCCAAAATGCAGAAACGAAAACTTTTTCAAAACTTGAAACCGGCGCTATCGCAGACTTTAATTCCGGATTGAACTATTAACCTAAAACTAGCTAACTAGAGAAGGGATAGAAAAGCTATACCGATCGATCCGTGTCCTTCGGTCTTTGGCTACCATCCCAAGCTCCTCGCGGCATCTCCGATCTCTGGTCTCCTCGTCGGAAAGGTCACCACATCTTCGAGTCTTTTTACGGGCTCCCCCTTCATCCGAAGCAACTCGGACACGAAGTTTGCTAGCCGACGTGTCCAAGGTGATGTAGAGAATGTGTGTGATAAATTTGTCTCAAGCATCCATTGATTCTCATCACATGAGAGTGTATGGATGGAGGTTGAAGATGATGCCATTAATGGAAATGGTGAGCTAGAGGAAGAAGAAGAAGAGGAGCCTTTTCTTTCTTATGTTGTATGATCAAAATGAGAGAGTGAGTGTGAAATAATACAAGAGCAACCCTTCATATGGCAACCCCCTCTCTCTCCCCCTCTCATTTCATCCACAAATCAATCAAATAATGTGACACATACACAAAGAAAGAGACCATAAGTCACCACTTGTGCATGTGTCACAATTAATACTCCTAATCATGACATTTAGCTCATTATTTCCATTTGTAAACATTAACCCAAATATTTACAACAACAAAAGGATACGGCAACATCTAAAGTAAACTCGTGACGGATCACAAGGATACCCCTCACCTGTATATACATACCTGCATCCGCATTCCGACCGAACGCCAATGCGATGAGACTAAAGTAATCCAACAAATCTAATACTAGGATCTGGCTTAAACCAAAGCCCACTAGTATGATCCGCCCGATCATGATCCGTGCACTACTGCACGTATATGATCGGACCCTGCCATATAACATACGGCCTCTACAACGTTTCGCCCGAAACTTGAGAAACTGTTTGTGGGGGACTTTAAAGACTCGTCAATACTTCGGCTGTGGATTTAACCACTAGCACGTCAGTAGTACTAGCCGTACGTAACGGGCTACCGGGTATTGAACAAAGGGAGGTCGATGAGTAAACTCATCCTGACACCCTATTGAGCCTGTCAGTGATAATATCCGTACAGTCCGGTCCGTTCGTCTATGAGCATCGCATGTCGGGCCTAGGGGGTTGGGAAAAGTCAGACCCCCAAAAGCGGTACAAGTCATGTCGGAGTGTAGCCCAGAGCACCCTGAAATACTACTGGAATACCTACCAGTAAATCTCCTGCCTTGGCCAAGGACTTCGTGTAATGGCTCTCCTAGACACAGCGCGATCTCACCCCCAATACCGGGAGAGACGAAACCCCTGCCGATCCGCTCACTGCCTCCATGTGGCTCGGGACTGTACCCAACTAAAACCTGTTTGCACGACTCCTTTGAGCCGTGGTAGGGTAGTAATCAAAGCACAGTGGGAACTCACACGAGACAAATGACGATCTCAGGTCGATGAACTAACCTGTACACATGTCACCAGGGAACTGCTACCTGACGTCAGGTATAATACCAACTAGCATTTTCCCGGCGAGTCCTGTCCGATGTACTCGTATCCCAATGAGCACCTGTATACATCTTAGGTGATCCAACTGACACCAATGGCTTGTGAGACCAGCCACCGCCCCTCGTCGGGGTCTCGACTGTATACACTAGTCTACTAATGGAGTATCGATGCCCTGTCTCGAAAACTCCCACGACTAGGGACCTTTTAAGGATGTGCTTATAGACCCCACCTCCTGTGTATATGATCGCCATCATACTGCTGGCAGTCAAGCAAGAATCTTAAGAGCTTTATTAAAGTGTAATAGTGACCTGTAAGGTCACCTTAAGCAGTACGCGATGATAAAGATAAACCAGATAGCATACTATCACCTTGAGTAAGACTGTCCTACCGGTATAGGTCCTCCCTCAATCATTGCAATCACGTGCTTGTGATCCAATAATTGACTCTGAGGGCACTATATCCAACAGTTTCTTGTTAGAAAACCTAATTGGAGAATAAAAGTCAATATGCCGAATTGATAGGATTTTGTGGGTAGTATCCGCTGAAAACCCTCAAGAGACAACACTCCTCCTACTAGGGACACCTAGAGGTTTAACGGCTTGTTTCACGAGCTCAGTGCAATCGCGTTTCCCTGCGAAAGTGAGGCTAGGTCTTTTTCGAGAATAAAACTAGTTTTGCTCGAGGACGAGCAAAAGATAAGTTTGGGGGTGTTTGTTCATATCATAATTTTGCATTATTATATTCTCCATTCTTATTTATTTTACAAATAAACAGGTGCTTTTGATCCATGTCTGCTACATAGTTGCAGGTTACAGGTTCTCGGAACAAAACAGTGAAATTGATGAAAAGATGATGCAAAAGTGAGACTACGACCGACAAATGGAAGAATCTTGATCATGCCTACAGTTTGACGGACAATGAAGATCAATGAACAAGTTCATAAAGTACAAAGGCAGCGCAAGGTTAAAGACTTCGACACGAAGCAAGCGGTAAAGTCCACGACATTATTCACTGTGGAAATCTGGAAGAAAACTAGAAGACAATCTGAGAAACCAAGTGAAGAAACAAGAAGCAAAATGCAACCAGAAGCGAAGAAATCAACCAACAAGCCTTCTATATGGCCGCGGATCCGCGGCCAAACATGGCTCTTGGCCGCGGTTCTGCGGCCCTGATGAGCCCGTGTCGGTGCGAACTTTGACGGTGGGTGGTGGTGCGTTAACTAGTCTTCTTAGGGGTAATTTTGTAAATACAGATGTGTATCGAATGTAACCCTAGGGTTTCTATGATCTATAAATAGAAGCCCTAAACCTCTTTTTGAGATATGCCTCTTTTTATTCATCTATTCAGAATTTTAATTCGGTGTAAATGTTTGAAGAGAGCCATCAAATAAAGTAAGATTTTTATTTCTATGCCCGAGTTCTTAAATTCCTTTCTGCCCTAGTATAGATTTTATTATCTGCCCTAGTTAATTAGTTTAGCAGTTTTAATTATTTGCCGTAGATAAAAATGTTTCTTTTAATCAATTCCCTAATGAGTGAGTAGTTCCTCACTTGTTAGGGTTAGGAATAGGAGAGGTCTGAGAGATGAAAATCTCTCACCCCTTTCTTGCCCATTACATATTTTTATAGGACTCCATGCATACATACACACATCGCTCACTACGACACCCTATCCCAAGAGGTAACGGTGATACTGTAGTTTAAAAGACCGGTTGTATATGTTTTCCATGGAGGTTAGGTAAGAATTAAGAAAGGAAGGACAAGAACCTAGAGGAAGAAACCTAGTTTCTTCTCGATGGCACTAATCCACTTCATTAATTATTACCATAACACCTAATAGATCTTAATTAGGGCATAGAAAGCGGTGAGGAATATTGACTTTCCAAACTTAACCTAAACCTAACCCTAGCAAGGTTTTAATCCTAGTCTAGATCAACCTTAGTTTTTAGTGATAATCAATACAACCCCATTTGGAATTAACTCGTTAGAACAAATTGAGAATACAAAAAATCCCTGTGGATCGACCCGTACTCACCGGCTAGCTACCAAGCAACGCCGTTCTTGATTGCGGTTAACTATTCTTTGATTTATCTCTTAAAAGCGCAAGCACGCAAATACCCTTCGTCAAATCTGGCAGCTAGGGCGAATCTGCCTGTAACGACGACTGGCACACCGGACATTCCGGCGGTGCATGAGCATGTCGATCCTCCTCCTCCAGACAGACTGACTAGGATAGAGGAAGGCATGTTAGTATTGAGTACGTGGTAGGACAGTTGGCTGAGGCCACTCGAGTATAGAGACAAGACCAGGCACCGACCATGGTAAAGCCCGATGTACAGCCCGTACATGCAGTCGCACTTGTAGACACGAGGGTGATGGAGGTATCACTTGCAGAGTTTATGAGGTTAAGACCTCCGGTATTTACAGGGACTGATGTAGCAGACGATCCTCAGTCCTTTCTTGATAGGATGGCGAGGATCGGCAGATCATTGCGATGTTCTGATGCGAGGTTGGTTGAGTTGACTAGCTTTTGATTGGAGGGACTCGCACATGAGTGGTGTGAGTCGATGGAGAAAGGGCGAGCCACTGGTCTTCCTCCGATGTCGTGGACTGAGTTCTCTGAGGTTTTTCTTGCTAGGTTTCTTCTACAGAGTGTGAGGGAGCTAGTGCTAGCAGTTTTGAAGCGTTGCGGAAATCTGCGTGTATGTCGGTGGAAGATTATGATTTACGATTCACCCAGTTGTCGCGCTATGCTCCATACTTAGTTCCTACGGAGGAGCTTCGGGTGAAGAGGTTCATAAGGAGTTTGGATACGCAGTTGTTCTTTGCTATAGGCTCCCAGCATTTTGATACTTATGCGCAGGCTATGGATGCAGCTATGCAAGTATAGGAGCGTTTGAGCGAGGCAGTGATTCTTCCGGAGCCAAAGAGGATTAGACCGACTGGGTCAATGATTAGGCAGTTTGGCAGAGGTAGAGGCAGGTACGTTCCAGGCCGCAATATCGGACGAGGTTGGACCCAGGGACAGATGTTCAGTTCATACCCTGATGATCAGAGGACCCCATTTACATGTTACAGTTGCGGACTTCCTGGGCATATGGCTAGGGAGTGTACACGCCATGGCGAGACTGTTACTTCGCAGGCTGCTTTACTCCCTCCACCTTCTACTCCGATTGCCTTACTTCCTCCCCCAGTTAGCACTATGCGCCAGATGGTTGCACCACGAGGCCGAGGTTATGCAGGACGATTCCAGAGAGGTCGAGGAGATAGAGGCAGAGGACGACAGGATGCGGGCAGGGGCCAAGCATGAGTTTTTGCGCTGACTCCACAGGATGCCCAAGCATCAAATGCAGTTGTGACAGGTACTCTTGCATTATGTTCCTTAGATGCACATATTTTATTTGATCCCGGTTCTACACATTCTTATGTATCATCCTGCTTTGCACTTTCTCTGGGGAGAGAGTCGTCGTTGTTAGAGTCACCGTTAGTGGTGATTACTCCGGTGGGAGATTCTTTTGTAGCTCGACATGTATTCAGATCATGTTCAGTACATATCGGTGATAGGGATTCATTAGTTTATCTGATTCTCCTGGATATGTTAGATTTTGATATACTTCTTGGTATGGATTGGTTGGCCACTTGTCATGCTAATGTAGATTGTCGGGGTAAAGAGATCAGATTTTGTTTTCCGGGTGAACCGATCTTTGTTGTGCAAGGAGACTGTAATATAACTCCTGCCAATATGATTTCTGCTCTTTGTGCGGGACGGCTCTTGAAGAAGGGTTGTCATGGGTTCTTAGCATTTGTTCAGGACTCAGGAGTCGCTGAAGTCCCGTTAGACCAGGGTTCGATCGCACGAGAATTTCCGGAGGTGTTTCCTGCTGAATTACCAGGATTACCGCCAGATCGCGATATTGAATTTTGTATTGACTTGATTCCGGGCGCGGGGCCTATTTCTATACCATCTTATCGGATGGCCCCGACGGAGTTGAAGGAACTCAAAAGCCAGTTGCAAGAGTTGTTAGATAGAGGACTTGTTCGTCCAAGTGTATCGCCGTGGGGAGCTCCTGTCTTGTTTGTTAAGAAGAAGGATGGTAGCATGAGACTGTGCATAGACTACAGACAGCTGAATCGAGTTACTGTGCGAAATAGGTATCCACTACCTCGTATCAATGACTTGTTCGATCAGCTGCAGGGAGTTAGCTACTTCTCAAAGATTGATTTGCGGTCAGGGTATCACTAGTTGAGGGTTCGGAAGGATGATATTCCGAAGACTACTTTTCGCACACGATATGGGCATTACGAGTTTCTGGTGATGTCGTTCGGACTCACCAACGCCCCAGCATATTTCATGGATATGATGAACTGTATTTTCCGGCCATTCCTTGATCAGTTTATTATAGTATTCATTGATGATATTCTTGTTTATTCCCGGAGTCGGGAGGAGCACGAGCAGCATTTGCGCATCACGTTGCAGACCTTGAAGGAGTATCAGCTGTTCGCTAAATTCTCCAAGTGTGCTTTCTGGCTGGATAGTGTAGATTTCTTGGGTCGCGTAGTTACAAGAGATGGGATACGTGTAGACCCAAAGAAGATCGAAGTAGTATAGCACTGGCCCAGACCTGTGTCAGTTACTGAGGTTCGTAGTTTCTTAGGTCTGGCAGGTTATTACCAACGCTTTGTGCAGGATTTTTCTCGGATCGCTGAACCATTGACCGGATTGACTAGGAAGGAAGTTCCATTTCTTTAGACAGATGCATGTGAGCAGAGTTTCCGGCAGTTGAAGACTCGCTTGACGACTGCACCAGTGTTATCTTTACCTTCTGGGTCAGGTGGCTTTGTTGTGTATTGTGATGCCTCTAGAATGGGTTTAGGCTGTGTGTTGATGCAGCACGGCAAGGTTGTAGCTTATACTTCTCAGCAGTTGAAGAGGCACGAGAAGAACTACCCCACTCATGATTTGGAGATGGCTGCTGTAGTTTTCGTACTGAAGATTTGGAGGCATTACTTGTATGGAGAGTTGTGCCTGATTTTTACAGATCATAAGAGCTT
Source organism: Agapanthus africanus (assembly GCA_030015575.1). Lineage (NCBI taxonomy): Eukaryota > Viridiplantae > Streptophyta > Magnoliopsida > Asparagales > Amaryllidaceae > Agapanthus > Agapanthus africanus. The sequence continues at coordinate 699,812,465 of CM057338.1, forward strand.
GAAGTATATTTTTCAGCAAAGGGATCTGAATTTAAGGCAGCGTAGATGGATGGAACTCGTGAAGGATCATGATTGTGAGATCTTGTATCATCCAGGCAAAGAGAATGTGGTAGCAGATGCTTTGAGTCGGAGGCCTGGAGATAGCTTATCTCATTTGCACACCTTACAGAGACAGTCTTCTACAGACTGGCAGATTTTATGTGATAGCCGTGTACAGTTTGAGTTCACATCGACAGGAGGACAGTTAGCACATGTTCGCACCCGTCCCCAGTTATTGGATCGTATTCGAGAGACACAGCCCGCAGATGCTCGTATATCGGAGATTATGGATCAGGTTAGGCAGGGCAGAGAGTCGGAGTCTGTGATAGAAGACCATGGAGTATTACGTTTTGGGACTCATCTCTGTGTGCCAGATTCGGATGGACTGAGACGTGAGATCTTAGAGGAGGCCCATCGGTCATCATATAGTATTCATCATGGTTCCACCAAGATGTATCATGACTTGAAGGATGTTTATTGGTGGGAAGGAATGAAGAGGATGTTGCAGAGTTTGTTTTGAGATGCTTGACTTGTCAGCAAGTCAAGGCCGAACACCAGAGGCCGGCAGGAGAGTTGCAGCCCTTGCCCATTCCGGAGTGGAAATGGGAATAGATCTCCATGGATTTTGTTGTGGGTCTACCCAGGACTAGCAGAGGGTATGATTCCATCTGGGTGATTGTAGATAGATTGACAAAGGCAGCTCACTTTCTTCTGGTGAAGACGACGTATGGGTTTGCACAGTATGCTCAGATTTATATCGACGAGATTGTATGATTGCATGGAGTTCCGACGTGCATAGTATCCGATAGGGGTACCCAGTTTACCTTCAGGCGATGGCAGAAACTTCAAGAAGCTCTTAGTATACGATTGAGTTTTAGTACAGCTTTCCACTCATAGACAGATGGTCAGTCAGAGCGGACCATTCAGACTCTAGAGGATATACTTAGAGCTTGCGGCCTTGATTTTGGTGGTGGTTGGGATCGTCACTTACCTTTGATAGAATTCTCATACAACAACAGTTTTCAGGAGACGATTCAGATGGAACCCTTTGAAGCTTTGTATGGGTGGAAATGTCGATCACCCGTTTGCTGGACGGAACTGAGTGAGAGTAGCATTTTGGTACCGCAGATAGTACAGGAGAATACGGAAAAGATTCAGTTGATACAGGACAGAATGAGAGCGGCCCAGTGCAGACAGAAATCATATGCAGATCAACGACGTCGTAGACTCGAGTTTCAGGTGGGAGATCATGTGTTTCTTCATGTATCTCCGATGAAAGGTGTGATGCGTTTCGGGAAAAAGGGGAAGCTCAGCCCCAGATATGTCGGACCTTATGAGATTCTGGAGAGAGTGGGTGTTGTAGCTTATCGTTTAGGACTTCCACACAGTTTTCTTGATGTGCATCCGGTATTTCACGTATCTATGCTTCGCAAATATCTTCACGATCCTTCTCACGCGATCCAGCATCAAACCTTACAGCTTGAGCCGGATTTATCCTACACAGTGCAGCCAGTAGCTATTCTTGACCGGTAGGCAAAGAAACTGAGATCAAGGGTACTTCCATCTGTAAAGGTTCTTTGGCGAGGAACGAATCGTGAGGAGATTACTTGGGAGACCGAGGATGCGATGCGACAGAAATTTCCACATCTTTTTGAAGGTATGTCTAGTTAAGTTTTAAATTCAGGGACCGAATTTTCTTAAGGAGGGAATATTGTAACATTTTGAAAATTTAGAAATAAATAAAATTAATGAATTTAATAATAAAATGCTAATTTAAAAAGTTATTAAAACAAAATAGGACATTTTCATAAGTAGTATGTGAAACAAATTAAATTGAAATTTTAGTATGTAACATTAATCAATTACAAGGGTTTTAGTGATAAATTTAGCTTCATTTTAAGAAAATGGTGTTTATATAATAACATAGGCAGTGAAGGGTCCTTTTGTAAAAATTTAGGAAAAATGTACAAATTAGAATTGTTAAGGGTGTAAGTAAAAGAGGGGTTAAATAAGGTGTTAGTTCAGAATTTTATCACAAGATAAATAATTTTAGAATGATAATACATTGACACATCCTACTTGCATGCACAATACATACTCAACACCTCGTCCTTGCATGAGAGTGGCACACCCTTGTTGGTGACACCTCCTCCTACACCTCACTCTTCCCTCTACCATATATATTGTGTTCAGACCATTTTAACAAATTAAAATTCAGAAAATTTCAAATTGAAAGAAAACTAAGAACAAACAAAGAAGAATAAAAGAAAGGAGAAGTGAAGAAGAAGAACTAGGCTAAGGATTTCCACCACCAAGCTAGGAGCTAAGGATTTGTGTGTCTTGGAGGAAGCCTTTCAACCATCCTCAGTAGGTAAAATGCTTAACTCGGTAGATTTTAGCTCTGTAGTTGTAAAAATTTAGGAATCGAATATCGAAATATCGTATTTTAGGAGAAACTTAACTCTGTGTTAATCTGCTATAGTTTAGGTGAAAATCAACTTAACCAAACAGTGTATAAATCTTATAAACTAGACCTAGAACAAACCCTAGGAGTACGAAACAAGGGGCTCGGATTTTGGCCGGCGAGATTAAAGGAAGATCCGGCGTCGCCGGATTTTTGGTGGACTTTGGGGTTTTAGGTTTTATGGTAGGTCGCTATAGGTTTTGGGATATTTTGGTATTGTTTAAATAAGTTAATTTAACAGTATGTAAAATATGGAAACTAATATCGGAAAAGGGATCAAAATTCTAAAATACGACACGGTAAGTTCGTAACGTGTTTAAGTTTTCTATTGCAAACCGCGAGGGGTTTAAAATCTAGTTATTTTAAGGGTTTGATAGTTTAAAATAGTCGTATGTAATATAATTAGTACGTAAGAACTTGTATTTTCATATTCGCCGTATCGGAGTTAGCCATTTCCTTATACAAGTTAATTTTGATGTTAGATTCAAATACGAAAACTTTGGAGCCCGCAAGGAAAGGAAAAGGATTGGCGATTTCTGAGTAGTTTACGACGTATTCCAGTGAGTAGACTAAACATCTACCGAGAGATCTTGTAAAGATGGCGTGATACACCCGTAGTTAGGTTTAAATACAAGTTTTGCTTTTGTATGTTAAATCTATCATATGCATTCTTAAATCTATATATATACCTCCAAGATTAATACTTGTTAGAATACTGCACCATTATCGACGAGTTATGCCGCACATGCACATATTTATAAGTTACACTACACCTCGTCGATATTAACATGCCACTTCACACTTAGAAATTATTCTGTTAAAAATGATTCTTATCATACCTTAAGTATCAATAGTCGTAGTAATTAATATATATGACATCATATTTCGTATTCAAGTATAGTAGTTGATATAAGAGGCATTTGTATTATTGAGGATTTATAGTTTTAAGTTTTCATATACTATTATGAAAAATCAGTGATTTTCATGATTATGTGTCACGTCTACTATGATATGTCGTTTTTATGATTTGGTTTTATTCCGGACCGAGTTGGGGGTCATACGGTTACGGATTTACAATTTTATCCAGACTGAGTCGGTGGGCATACAGTTGGATACATGGTGGACCCGGTCGAGACCCAGGGGCAGGAAAGCCGCACTTTAGGTGGGGGGCCTAACGAGGATACACGATTCCGGAGACAGTTATGAACACAGCGGATATCTAGATGATACCGACCGGTGTTATTGATTACAGGATCGTTCGAGGAATGATGCCTGATGAAACACTGAAGATTTGTGTCGATGTTAGGCACAGAGAAAAATGAACTTGATTTGGAAAATAATCGATGAGATTTCGGTTTTGATTCATATAAGGAGTATTACATATTCACTCCCCCACCTGTTATCATGCATCGCATTCACTATTGTTGAAATTAGTTCTAGTTCGTCATATTTACATTATCAGCCGTTATATGTTAGTTATATTCACTGAGTTGGTAACTCACCCCCGTTCTGCCACAGTTCCTTGCAGGGGTAGAGTGGACGGTTAGCCGCAGTGCAGATCAACTTATCGGCTTTTATCGCATCTTTTGCTAGGTGGGTTACCTATGTAGTAACCTACTCTTTTGGTATTGTATATTGAATCTAGAATATCTCCATCAGACCCTGTATTATGACTTAGAATGAGAGGTGGTTGTATGTGTTAGTTATATATATGCCCTAGAGGCCATTGTTGTACATATGATGTATATTATAGTGGATGCTTGGTTATATAGAGAGAGGATTTTCTTGCTTGACATGATAGTATACTATTTGGTTTCACTTTGTCTTAATATGTTGACTTGTATTGGTTTACTGTCTTGCTCTCACATGTTGATAAAGCCCTTAGGATATGTACTTGACTACTAGGACTATGATGAGATCATACTAGTGGGGCTAGGGTAGTCAACGAGTACATCCTATAGTTGTTCCTAGTCGAGGGTGTATCGAGACAGGGCATCGATACACCAGAGTAGACTAGCGTATACGCATCTTGACCCATATGATGGGCGATGGATGATCCCATATCCATCGGTGTTTGACATCAAAGATGGTGTACGGGTGCTCAGTGGAGACTGGGTACACTGAACGGACTCGCCGAGATCTCCTAGATGGTATTATACCTATCGTCAGATAGTAGTTCTCTGGTGACACTGGTACAGGTTAGTCTGTAGACCCGAGATCGTCATAGAGTCTTGTGTGATTCCCACTGTGCTTTGATTTCCACCTTACCATGTCCAAGAGGGCGTGCAAAACGGTGGCTTTTGGGTACAGTCCCGAATCATATGGAGGCAATGAGCGATAGGAGGGGTTTCGTCTCTCCCGGTATAGGGAGTTGATATTGTGCTGTGTTCGATTGGCTATAACTGGAAGTCCCTGGCCAGGGCTGATATGGAGTGCTACTGGTAAGCGTTATTAGTAGTTTCTCGACCTGTTATGAGCCTCACATAGACACGACTTATCGGTTACTGGGGTCTGACGTTTACCACCCCTAGACTTGATATGCGACATATCAGACGAAGAGACCGGACTGTACGGGATTGTTACTGATTGGATTCACAGGAGAATGTACAGGCTTGCTTGTTGATCTTCTGATCGCTCAATACCTGGGTGGCTGTTACGTTTAGCTGACCGCTTGCAGCTTGTAGGTGTTTGATATGATCATCACCTACTGCCAGCGTATTAACGATTCTTTAGAGTACTACACAGAGGTTTCATGGCTCAGGAAAAACGGAGTAGGAGCACATATGTGATATGTGCGGGACCGAAAATAATACGATATGAGATACCGTATTCTATTCTCGCGATATGAGAAATCGGCCGGGTATATGTGATATAGCCGGGTCATCGGATCAAGTGTTGATTCAATGAAATGGTACATGTTTTATTAGTCGGTTATATGCAATATAGCCGGATTGTTGGATCAAGAGTTGATTCGATAATGTCACGACCCGAAAGAGCACGTGACTGGCCCTTGAACCATATGAAGTCTATAGGACTCCATCTGATCCAAGTAAGCCAAAAGCCCAGAAATCTAAAACCATTTTAAGAGTAAGTAAAGAAAACTGGTTTAAAGAAGTGAAGGAAATGTGTTTTGAAAATCAAGGTTTTTAAATAACTAAGCCGAATATGCATTTTTTAAAATGTGTAACCTTTCCTGAAAATTTCGGCAGAGTTTCCTTTGTAAAAACTGGCCCCGAACGGGGTACAACAAGAATAACATAAATATGCAATGATAAAAGGCATCCCCAAGCGGGAGCTAGCTCTTCGTCAAACGACGGTCACAACCACATAAGCAATAACAATATACAACGCCAAAGGGCGAGGATCTAAACTGAAAAGAAACTCAAAAACAGCCAGAAAATCGTGATACTACAAGCGCGACTCTAGGGTCGAAATAATACAACACTGAAGTCTAAGTCTGAAAGAATATACAAGTTTTGGTTGATGGAAATTCTAGATACAATGAATAATACAAATACAATAGCGGTTCTGATACAAAAGAACCCACCTAACCAAGCAAGTCACCCATAGGAAGCAGTGTGCCAGAAATGCCGCTATGGAACTGTACGGCAAACCTGCAAGAACTGGGGCACAACGGGGGTGAGTTGCCAACTCGTGAATAGAAAGATATCTACAAGTAGAGATCGAATGCATGACCCATCCTAGGTCAATACGATCAGATATAAATAAACCTCAATATGAATAAAGCTGAAGCATGCTAAACTGGCAATGTAATCTCTACATGAGTGTAATGCCAAGTGCTCGTGCTAGTGCCTCAGGTAATAGCATGTCATGAATATGAGGTATGATCAATGTAATCAAATCTGCACACACGTGGATCCCGTCCACTCGTCACCCAATGACAATAACCATCATGCAAGTAAATATCATGAAACCTGTGCATGGAAATATGAGGATATAACCCACCCGTGTCTCTCGCGACACGTCAAAATCATGGAACCGGAGTGCCCAGCATCGGCACTCGAAAACATCATGAAAACTGTGCCCAGCATCGGCACATAAATCCTCATATATCGGGCTCCGTCAGTCCGGATCGGCCCGCGGGCTCTGTCTGCGGTATCGGCCCTCGGCCCCGGCAGGACGCCCAAATCTATCCATCGACTCTGGTCAGTATCCTCCGGATAACCGCCAGGTCCAACCAATCACCGGTAGGTACTCGCCCGCCTCCATGCTCAATCGGCAAAGCTCATCGATCATCTTGCCGAGGGGAACCATACCGGGTCCACCATGTACCCGCAATCGGCTCATCCACTCATCGATTCGGGTTTCACATGTCGCTCTCAGCACCGAGAAAACACATGGTGGACGCACTGAAATATCATATCAAGGGTAACCGGGTTTTTAAAGCAATGACATATTCTCTTTTGAAACACTCTCGGTTCCCAAATCCAGAAATATCATAGAAACAACATATCTCAATGCGTATAATCAAAAGCATGAAGTATGCGACATGTAAAGGAAGGTATGCATATCATCATGTCATGCAAGGATCATATACTGAATGCAATAGTACTACAGTGTAGTGACATGGCAATTATCGATGATGAGTGTGTGAGCCGGCAACAAGTGTACGTGGAACATATGCATCATCGATAATGGTGCTGGTGTCCTAGCAGCATGACTGAAATATAACCACAGTACAAGCGATGCAATGCAAATAGCATGAATATGCGGAATCGAATAATCAACGCAAAAGTAAAGAATCTACACCAATCTGTACAAGTCATGCAGGGGTGCCATTTGAAATAAGACGAATCAGGGCTTTTGGAAAAACAAGGGCTACGGTGTTTTAAGAAAAGATACATCATTTGAAAATATCCGTATGACCCTTCTGCCTATCTTTAAAATATCCCCGATTCGTTAGTTTGAAATAGGTATGACTCAGTCCAGTCTAATGTCTACTAAGTAATCTAGACAGGAGGGGTAAGAAACCACCTAATCTGAGTCAATATATATAGATATGATAGTCGGTGATCCCGCCTCAATAAAATATCGTAAGATATCCTCGAGTCATGAGTGCGGATCTATCATCAATATCGGCTCGTACGGTAGATCGTCGTACGGCATCCCAATAGCTGGGTAGGGGTCAATATCACAGTACCTCATCACATATCAGGTATCACTATCATCAGATCGCATAATCTGGGGTACTACTCTAAGTCTAGTACAAATCGATACCATCTATAAAAATATGAATGCGGGTAAAGCACATGTCCAAAGGCCCGCTAAAACTCTCATATCGCACCTCGAAGACAAGCTATGTCACATCGCCGATCTCACGGCCTCACATCAAGTATCATCTCAAACCACGTATCATCCTCAAATCCCATATATAAACACATAGTCCCATACCCATGTGTAAATATACGCACCATCATATGCACTCTAATAAATGAAAGAATGAATGCAAGTATGTGTGTAAATGTATGTGTGAGTGCAACCACTACTCTAGGGTTCGCACTATACTAAACCAATATATTCTTATCATCAAAATATCATTATTACCATCAATAACCCTAAACAACACATAATAAATATTCGTGTGTATACGTATTCGTATACATCACCACGGACTGCGGGGGTGCTATACGCCATCCACCCGACTTCTCCCCGTAGATATAAATCTACTCACATTGCTTCTCGTGTGCCAAAGCCGATGTTGCTATCTTCACCTCCTTTGCCTCAACATCACGCGGGGTACCTACAAGTATATCACAATGCTAAAGCACATGAAAATCACATCGGAAACCAAAATAGCACACGCTACCCGCATAGGTAAAAACCTATCGACTCGCATGTAAACACAATCAAAATCCACTTGTCGTTGACGTCCAAACGCCACCCGACAGGAATGAATCAACAAATACCAAAATCCATGCTAAAACAAGTCCCAAATTATACACCAACATAGGAAAATCAACCCAGATTTCACCCTAGATGGAATCAGTCAAAACTAGACATACTCAGAGTCAAAACTAGAGGAAATGGGGGCATGCACAGAAAACGAGGCAATTCCTTAAAATACCTTATTTTAGAATTTTCCATAATTTTTCCCCATTTATCTGTATTTAATTATACCAGAATATTAAAATATTCATTAAAATAATATTAAATTATAAAATTTCCAAAAAATCATATTTTATTATTTTGAAGACGTTACAGATAATTTAATGTATAATTATATATGTGATATATTACATTACGTTAACTAATATAAGCTCGCTTTATTGATTCATTTTCTCACTGGATAATACATTAATGTATATGCGATATATGTTAATTGTATTATTTTCTTTTGTTACAAAATATATTGTATATGTGATATATAATATTGTAACATGTTAAGGTTACAAATGCAACATGGTTTTTGGGTTTAAACCTAGTTAGGGTTTGGATTAGGGTTAAGTTTTGGATGAAGCTTTCATGAAGCTTCATGAAGCTTTGACTTTTGTCATCTAGCTTTGATATTTTGTGTAGATATTCTTTAACCCAACCCAAACCCTTAACCTATGGTTTATTCTCTTCAAGGGTTAAGCCTTTCATTCTTAACCTATGGTATCAGAGCTACTAGGCATTAGATGTCGACTTATGGGGGTTCTCACTGTGTGACAGTGTGGCAAAGCATAGGCTCTTGCCCCTAAGGTGTCCCGAGATCGAAAGGTGTTCCTGCGGGTTGTAGTCCTTGCGAGGGGGCATGCGTAAAAAGTAGCTGCTGAGGGATCCGTTGGTGCCACGGTGACCCCATTGGATAGTGTGGCTGCCTGACCAACAGTGGTATCAGAGCCAAACTAGAATTCTAGATACGGTGTTAAAACAATTACGAAAATGAAATTGACTCCGAATAACGATATTATGAAAACCCCATTCTGCTCTCTGTAAATTTTCAAAAAAGTCTAATTTTTTTCCAAACAGGTGCAGAATGATCTATGGGCCAAAATATGAACATGGGTGAAATACGGGGGGGGGGGGGGGGTGCTCTGATTTGGACCGAGCACCAAGGCCTAAATTCCATCCTGGCCGGCCCCAGTGCTTCCTCTGCCCTCCGTATTCCATCTGTGCTCTTTTAGGTTCATTTTGGGTTTCCTACTATTGTTTATTTAGCCCATATTTCATGTGATGATTTGTTTGACCTGGGGCTAATTCGTAGTGCTTCGTAGTCGTATAACTTAACACTGTATTGGTAACCTTGACTATTTTTAGCAGTTCGATCGAACTTCGCACACCACATTTTGTACCCCGCTGAAATTTCCAAGTGTTGTAATTTTCCGAAGTTGATTATATTGATAAAATAGTGCAAGTACCCCTATGGACCCCATAGAAGACTATACTAACCTTAACTCAATTCTATGCCCATGAAACCGCGAACGATCCTTAGGGTTTGCCGTAGTTCCGTGGTGTCATGGGTGAGGCATTGGTTAACTCCTTCTACGGCTGGTCCACGGACACTGTGGCACGGTTTTTGAGTGTTTTAACTTTGCTCAAGTGTTGAGCTCACCAGGGTAATTTGTGAGTGTATGTTGATTCGATCGAAACGTTAAATATCGTCTTGATATTCTGTGATTGTGATACAATATGTGGAATTCATATAGTTAGGCATGAAATCCGTAATATATGATATTTCGGGTTTACGATGTTTAAGGAGATTTTGGATTCCAAATATTATAGTTTTTCACTTTTCTTTTCTGGGACCGTAAGCGTAGTATGTGATGTATCGCCGGCTTCGTTGCTATACATCAACGACAATCGGGATACGCATACTTGCTTACGTTGATGATATGAGATATTATGTGTTGCTGTGATATGTTATATTGGATCGTCGTGTTCTGAATAGCGGGGGGTTTTATGTGAGATGAGGGTTTTTATTTTCATTAATGTAAAATTCATTATATGTAATATTCTTCTATTGGGGCACTTCCGGGTTGAGGATGATCTCACCATTGTATATTATTTACTTTTCCGCATTAGGTAGACCCAAGGAGGGGAGCACAAGTAACCGGGTTCCAGGGTCCAGTGGGAGGCCATCTCGAGGGGTCGAGACTGGGTCTCCTAGCCCTAGAATTGGCAGAGTTACTTGCCGCTCTCGTAGGTGTCTAGGGATGTGGGTTTGGCTATTCATCACGACCGTGGAATCCGTGTTTTATACAGGTTCAAAATAAAACAAGGACGTCCTAGTATATCCAATATTTCATATGTTTCTTCTGCTGCTGATATACTGTGATGTGATCATATTATATGCGTAAGACGAATGCTTTATTATTGTATATATGATATATAATAAACGTTGCTTATATTTTACACCCGCGCTAGTCCTGTCCCGGTATGCCGTTAGTTAAGTAACCTGACGGTACATAACGGAACATTGTGGCGAATGCGGATGGTATAAGCGTACGTTGTATTTTCGTTTCTTCTGTGATGCTTAAGAAGCATAAATGATTGGTTTTATTAATGAGATTAATAAAAGAAAAGAAACCTAAAAGATGTTGTAGAATCAAATTTTCAAAAAGGGTAGCTACAGTTTTTTGCTTTGCATAGTGGTATATATGATATACCCTGCACCTTATTCGATGAGGAAAGAGCCGAGATCCCTTCACCGGGAGTGAGCTCTTTAGCAAAACTGGCAGATGCTACAAACTCACGGTTTAGTTTTGATTGCTTCTATAGTTCTTGCTTTGCACAGCGGTATTTATGAAATATCCTGCACCTTATTCGATAAGGAAAGAGCCGAGATCCCTTCACCGGGAGTGACCTCTTTAGCGAAACTAGAAAAGCCTCAAAAACACTCCTTTTCAAAATCACTTGTTTCTACGACGATATCAAGTTCATTACGCTTATGGTTTTATGAAAAACCTGCATAGCCCTCCGTCATTTCAGATAAGTACTACTTAGTATTCGTGCTACGTTTGTTGACTATGTTAAGGCGTAGTGTGCGGTAGCTAATTAGTGCTTATCTGATAAAACATGAGATGTGATTGGATTAGGATAGTTGTACGACTTTGTTGACTATGTTAAGGGTCGTGCAGGTGGGTTTAATTCAATCGGGAAATGACGGGTTGAACTTGGCTAGCAATTATGATTTGTTGACTATGTTAAGGTCATGAGTTGTTAGGGGCAAAAGCATTATCGGGAATTTCAAATGTTGAAATTTGCAATGAGATTGCATAACTCCTATGAGATAGTTGGATCCCGATACCCACCACGAGTAAGAGTTACTCCTGGGAGAGTTTTGCACATGACAATTAGCCGATCAAGTAGGTGTCTAGAAAGGTGTTAACGAGGTTAAGCCTCTGGGAAAAAGAGGTTTATTTTAATTAGGTCCGTGTGAAAGCACGGGAAACCTCCTTCAAAGTACCAACACTGACCTGGCTGAAAGATTGGCGAAATTGTAAAGTGTAATTAATCCCGGCTAGTCTTACCTTTTAGGGTTTTAAGGAAAATTTGATAAAAAGCAGTGGGAGCAATCCTGATTAGATAAGATAATAACCAATCTAATCTTGCAAGAGCATACGCTAAAGTGTTTTCTTCTCTCTCTCTCCAGGTAGCGACCATGCCAGGCTTTAATCAAGATAATAATATGGATGTATTGGCCGAACCCGCTTATTATACTGAGCAGGGGAACGTTGGTCCCGCTCCCACTTATAATTGTTATAAGTCCGAGCCGGGAATAACAGAATATCTGGATTCTCATGCCACCCAAATGAAGAATAAGCATGTTGATGCATCTTCTTCAGGTGTGTTAGTTATCGAGAACTGTTTCTCAGTTCACTCTACGTCCTGGGTATTAGATACCGGATCAGATCCCATATATGTAATATGTTACATGGGCTATGAAAAGGTAAGGAATTGGGAGAGGGTGATCATTCCGTAAGAGTAGGGAATGGTGCAAATGTGGCGGCCAAAGCAGTTGGCGAATATCACCTTGTGTTACCAAATGGTAATACATTGGTTCTGAACGAATGCTATTACATTCCGACCATGATATGCAATCTTATATCAGTTTCTTTATTGAGCAAAGAAGGATATAATTTTGTAGTACAGGATAATGTTATGAACATATTCCTGAATCAAAAGTTGATTGGATCGGGATCTTTAAATAATAGCATATACGTTCTCAACCAAACTACAGTACTTAATGTACAAAACACACACAAGAGGAAGAGCTCAGAAATGAACGAATCCTTTTTGTGGCATTGTAGACTAGGTCATATCAATGCGACACAGCTAGCTAAGTTACATAAGGATGGATATTTGAATCCGTTTGAATTTTCATCTTATGATACTTGCCAGTCATGTCTCAAAGGCAAGATGACCAAAACTCCGTTTAGTGGACACGGAGAAAGAGTTACAGAACTCTTGGGACTAATACATAGTGATATATGTGGTCCCATGTCTACACATGCCAGAAACGGTTCTTCCTACTTCATTACATTCACTGACGATCTCTCAAGATACGGACATGTGTTCCTGTTGAAACACAAGTCTGAACCTTTTTAGAAATTCAGAGAATATAAGCACGAAGTAGAGAACCAAACGGGCAAAAGTATTAAGATCCTTCGATCAGATCGAGGAGGAGAATACTTGAGCAATGAGTTCCTGAATTATCTAAAAGAGAATGGGATTCTTTCTCAGCTTACTCCTCCTTATACACCACAGCACAAAGGTGTATCGGAGTGGAGGAATTGCACCCTATTAGATATGGTGTGCTCTATGATAAGCACTGCTGAGTTACCTATTTCCTTTTGGGGTCATGCGCTTGAGACAGCAGCATACCTATTGAATAAGTTCCGTCTAAAACTATACCAACCACACCATATGAGATATGGAGTGGGAAGAGACCATATCTTAAACGAGTTAAGATATGAGGTTGTCCGGCCTATGTCAAAAGGCAAAATCCGGACAAACTCGAGGCACGATCAGTTCTTTGCAAGTTTGTGGGATATCCTAAGAATTCCCAAGGATATATTTTCTACCACGCTGAGGAACAAAAAGTGTTTGTTTCTCAATACGCCGCCTTTTTAGAAAATGAATTTCTTGTAAAAGAAATTAGTGGAGAAGAGGTAGAGCTGGAAGAGGTTCCAGCACCACAAACTACAACTAATGATTTACTGGAACCATAGGATTCGGTAGTATCCGACGAACCCCGGCCTCTCCACCGATCTAGTTGAGTTCCTCATCCACCTGAGAGATACTACGGTTTTCTCATAGATGGCGGGAGCGAGGATTGCATCATGGAATATGATGACCAAACTAGCTTCGAGCAGGCCATCATGAGTGGGGACTCTGTGAAGTGGCTGGATGAAATGCGATCTGAGATGGAATCCATGTACACCAACAAAGTATGGACTTTGGAAGTTGCTCCTGAAGGAGTAAAACCCATTGGAAGAAAGTGGATCTTTAAGAAGAAACTTGGTGTAGATGGAAAAGTGGAGACTTTCAAAGCTAGACTTGTTGCAAAGGGTTTTCATCAACGACCAGGTGTGGATTATGACGAAACCTTTTCTCCAGTGGCTATGCTTAAGTCCATCCGGATCTTACTTGCCATTGCTGCATACTACGACTACGAAATCTGGCAGTTGGATGTTAAGATCGCCTTTCTAAATGGTGATTTAGAGGAGTGCGTGTAAATGACTCAGCCAAAGGGCTTCGTAGATAGTGGGAGCAGCGGAAAGGTGTGCAAGCTTCTTAAATCCATTTGCGGGTTGAAGCAGGCATCCGGAGTTGAAACATCTGCTTTGATGTTGTAGTCAAAGAGTTTAACTTCATCAAGAACGTTGATGAACCTTGTATTTACAAGAAGGTTGCAGAGAGTAAGGTTGTCTTCCTCGTATTGTACATGGATGACATACTCTTGATAGGAAATGATGTTCCTATGCTGCACTCGGTCAAGCTCTTCTTATCACATAGATTCTCAATGAAAGATCTAGGTGGTGCCTCCTGCATTTTGGGAATTAAGATTTATAGAGATAGATCTAAACGGATACTGGGATTGTCCCAATCCAGGTACATTGACACCATACTGAAGAGGTTTAGTATGGAAGAATCCAAGCGTGGAAACCAACCCACGATCTCTGTACTCACTTTCTCCAAAGAGATGTCACCCAAGACTGATTTGGAAAGAGCTCGCATACAAGGGATACCCTATGCTTCGGCGGTAGGCTCTATCATGTACGCGATGCTATGTACCAGACCCGATGTAGCATACTCACTAAGTATAGTGAGTAGGTATCAAGCAGATCCTGGAGAGAGTCACTAGACAGCCGTGAAGAACATTCTCAAGTACTTGCGAAGGACTAAGGAGTTGTTCTTGGTGTATGGTAACGTAGAACTCCAAGGGGAGTCCTTTACCGATTCAAGCTTCCAAAGTGATAAGGACGACTCTAAGTCGCACTCGGGATTTGTCTTTACCCTAAATGGAGGGGCGGTTCGTTGGAAGAGTTCCAAGCAAGAAACCGTGGCAGACTCGATGATGGAGGCTGAATACATCGCTGCCAACGATGCTGCCAAAGAGGCTCTCTGGATGAAGAAGTTCATCACTGAACTTGGTGTGGTTCCTTCCATTGAGCATCCAATATCTTTTTATTGTGATAACAATGGAGCTATGGCTTTAGCCAAGGTACCCAGGTCCCATCAGAAGTCTAGACATATTCTGAGGCGGTATCACCTGATCCGGGAGATAGTTGATTGCCGCGAGAACGAGGTCAGGAGAGTTGACACGAAGGACAACACTGTGTCGGGTTCCTAGGCACACTAATGAGGTCTCACAAGGCATCAACCATGCCAATTTCACATTTTACAAGTGCCGAGAAACCCTAATACGGATCGTTAACTAGAATTTTTGGCGAAACAAATACAAGTAAACGACTTTACTCTAAGTGAACGGAAATACAACCTTTGTAGATCCGGTGCTCCACCTCCATAGCTCCGTGATGAAGTCCCCTTGCTGTCCAAATCAAATCCCGGGCTCTAGCGTTGGCTTCATCGGAGAAATAGGCGGGCTAGGTCATCGACTACGATGCCGAAGATGATCTACGTCGAGGCATCACAAGATCAAGCTCCCACTTCACCAAATCATGAAACTTGTGAAGAAAACACCCTATACTACTTGGCAAGAGGTAGAGGATGAAGAAATAGGAAGTGGGTTCACTTTAGAATTGGATTTCTCACTCTTTTTCACTAGTTGCCATTGATGGAGGCAAGCTTCTTCATCTTGAAGAAGAAGAAGAAGAAGCTAATGAATATGATAAGTTCATCATAATTCAAAAGAAAAATAGTACTTATCATATATTTAACCATGGTCAAGTGTAGAGAATGAATCATGGTTAAGTGGAATGGTTAGGGTTAAGCATGAGACAAAAATGGTGGACTAGTTCAAAGCTTCATGAAGCTTCAATATACAAACAAAGAAAGCCACCATTTTCTCTTTATGCTTATTATTTTCCAAAAAGAATAAATAAATAAATAAATAAGAAACCAAAACCCTAACCATTCATATAACCATGGTTTAATCTTTACACAAACCCAAGTTAGCATGCATCATCAAACATGATACAAACTTGTGCACAAAAATATATCACATATACAATGTGCACAAACAAGTGAGAAAAACCATTTAAAGTGAACCAATACTAGTTAATGAAAAGTAATATATCAAATATACAATTATGCATTAAATCATTAAATCAACACTTGATTTAACGATCCGGTCATATCGCATATACCCGACTAATATCCAATGTATCGGCTTATCGAATCAATCCTTGATTCGATAACTAGGTTATATCGCATACAACCATTCGATACATTCATCGCGAGAATGAAATACGGTATCACATACACGCATTATTCTCGGTCCCGCACATATCTCATATGCGCTCCTATTTCGTTTCGCTTGAGCTAGGAAACCTCTGTGTAGGACTCTAAAGACTCGTCAATACGCCGGCAGCAGGTGATGATCATATCAAACACCCACAAGCCGCAAGCGGTCTGCTAAACGTAACGGCCACCCGGGTATTGAGCGATCAGAAGATCGACGAGCAAGCCCGCTCACACTCCTGTGAATCCAACCAGTAACACTTACCGTACAGTCCGGTCACGTCGTCTGATATGTCGCATATCTCGCCTAGGGGTGGTAAACGTCAGACCCCAACAGCTCGATAAGTCGTGTCGATATGAGGTCTATAACAGTTCGAGAAACTACTGGTAACACTTACCAGTAAATCTCAGCAACCCTGGCCAGGGATTTCCGGTTATAGCTAATCGAACACAGCGCAACATCAACTCCCTATACCGGAAGAGACGAATCCCCTCCTATCGCTCATTGCCTCCATGTGATTCGGGACTGTACCCAAAAACCACCGTTTTGCACGCCCTCTTGGACATGGTAAGGTGGAAATCAAAGCACAGTGGGAACCACACAAGACTCTATGACGATCTCGGGTCAACAGACTACTCTGTACCAGTGTCACCAAAGAACTGCCATCTGACGTAAGGTATAATACCATCTGGGAGTTCTCGGCGAGTCCGTCCAGTGTACCCAGTCTCCACTGAGCACCCGTATATCATTTCTGATGTCAAACACCAATGGATATGGGATCATCCATCGCCCATCTGTATGGGTCGAGAAGGTATACGCTAGTCTACTCTGGTATATCGATGCCCCGTCTCGATATACCCACGACTAGGGACTTTGAAGGATGTACTTATGGACTACCATGTCCCCACTAGTATGATCCGCATCATAGTCCAGGTAGTCAAGTACACATCCTAAGGGCTTTACCAACATGTAACAGAGAGACAATCAGTGTACACGTTAAGGTAAAGATCAACCAGATAGCATACTATCATGTCGAGCAAGAAAGTCCTCTCTATATATGTCCAAGCATCCACTACAATATACATCCTATGTATAGTAATGGCCTCTAGGGCATACATATAACTAACAATCTCCCACTTGCACTAGGGCCATCTGATAGCAGTGGTTGTAGTATCTCATACTCAACCATCCCATAATAGTCTCTCTCTGGGAAAAGGCCTTTGCGAGTGGATCCTCCGTGTTGTCCTCTGAGTCTACTCTCCTGACCTCGATCACCCTGGAGATCAACTATCTCCATGATCAGGTGATACTGCCTTAGAATATGTCTGGATCACTGATGGGACCGGCGTTCCTTGGCATAAGCCACAACTCCATTGTCACACAATGGGAGGAACGAAGTTCATCTGATGAACCAATATACACCCAAACATCCTCTTTGGTAGCATCTTAAGTAGCGATGTATCGAGCCTTTATCGTCTAGTATGCCACGGTATCTAGCTTGGAACTCTTCAACATACCGCCCCTTTACTGAGGGTAAAGACAATGCCTGCGACTGACTTTCATCGTCCTTATCACCCTGGAACCCTTCCAGTGATTCTCCCCAGGATCGGTTGATACCATCTCACTACAACTAGTGAGAATCCTAACATCCAATTAGATCTATCTCATAGATCCAAAACCCAGGATTTAGTAGGTATCACTTTGATCCTATATGGAGAATCATTATGATAAGCGGAGATTGACCGAGCGTAGCATAGGAAACTCCTTCCCTATCAAGAGTATGTCATCCACGTACTCTACGAGGATCATCACCATACTCCCTACTACCTTTTTGTATATACTAGGTTCATCTACCATTTTGATGATGTCAAACTGTTTGACTACTACATCAAAACAGATGTTCCAACTCCGCGATACCTGCTTTATCCTATAAAGCATCTTGTACACGTTTCCACTGCTCCCACTGTTTACGAAGCCCTCTGACTGTGTACTTATAGACTCTCTCTTCTAAAACATCATTTAGAAAAGCAGCCATGGCACCCAACCGCCAGATATCGTAGTCATGGTATGTAGCTGTGGCAAGTAGGATCTGGATGGACTTAAGCACAGCCACTTGAAAAGGTTTCATCATTATCCACGCCTGGTCGATAACGAAAAGCTTTAACAAGTCTAGCTTTGAAAGTCTCAACTTTTTCATCTACACCAAGTAATCTTCTCTAGATATACTTGCTCCTGATGGGGATTTAACCCTTCAGATATAGCAACAAAAGTCCATACTTTGTTGGTGTACATGGATTCCATCTCAGATCGCTAAGCATCCAGCCATTCTTATAGAGTCCCACTCCTGATGGCCAGCTCGAAACTAGTTGGGTTATCATCTCATGATGCAATCCTCGCTCCCACTGTCATAGAGAAACCGAAGTATCTTTCAGGTGGGTGAGGAACCCTACTAGATCGGCGGAGAGGCTGAGGTTCATTGGTAACTATTGAATCCTTTGGTTTTATCAAATCATCTGCTGTATTTTGTATAGCTGGAACATTTCCAGTTGTGCATAACAGATCTTGCCTCGAGCTTGTCCCGATTTTGCTTTTAGACATAGGCCGGACAACCCCAAATCTTAACTAGCTTAAGACATGGGCTCTTCCCATTCCATATCACATATGAAGTGGTAAGCAACTGATTTGATTCGAACCCTATTCAATAGGTATGCAGCTTCTCAAGTGCATAACTCCCAAAAAGGAAATAGGTAACTCAGTAGTACTCATCATAGAGCACACCTTATCATATAGGGTGTGATTGCTTCGCCCCGATATACCATCGTGCTATGGTGTGTACGGAGGAGTAATGCTGAGAGAGAATCTCATTCTCCTTTAGAATAGTCCAGGAATTCCGTGCTCAAGTATTCTCCTCCTTGATCTTATCAAAGGACATAATACTTATACCCGTATTGGTTCTCTACTTCTAACTTATATTCTGTGAATATCTCAAAAGGTTCTGACTTGTGTTTCAACAGGAACATATGTCTGAATTAAAAGAGATCATCAGAGAATTTAATGAAGTATAAAGAACCGGTCTTGGCATATGTAGACAGGGGACCTTACATACATCAACATGTATCAATCATAAGAGTTCACTAACTCTTTCTCTGTTTCCAGTAAACGGAGCTATGGTCATCTTATCTCTGTGACATGACTGGCAAGTTTCACAAGATGTAAATTCAAACTGATTTAAATATGCATCTACATGTAACTTCAGCTAGTCGGGTCACATTGATATGACCTAGTCTACAATGCCTCAAGTAGGATTCGTTCATTTCTGAACTCTTTCTCTTGTGTGTGTTCCGTATACTAAGAACTGTAGTTTGATTTAGAACATCAATGCTCTTAGATAACGTGCCTGAACCGATCAACTATTGATATAGGAAATGTTCAAAACATTATCCATCAATACAAAATTATATCATTTCTTTACTAATAAAGAGATGGATATGATTTTGTATATCAGGTTCGGTACCTAATAATATTCGTTCAAAATCAATGTATTTGGAATACAGGGTGACAGTGACCAACAGACTTGGCTGCAACACTTGCCCCGTTTTCTGCCTCATGAAACTTATCACCCGTTCTCAGTTCTCTACCTAGCAGTAGCCCTATGTAACAGATTACATATCTGGGATCCTGATCTGGTATCACATACCCAGGACGTATAGGATACAGAGAAACAGTTCTTTGTAATGAACACACCCGAAGATGATGCATCAGCATGCACTCTCTTCGTTTGGGCGGCACGGGAAATCTGGTATTCCCCAATTTCCTGCTCTGTCTTATAACAATTATAAGTTAGAGCGGGACCAACTTTCCCCAGCTCAGTATAACAAGCGGGTTCGGTCAATATTCCGTATTATTATCTTGATTAAGGCGTGATATGGTCGCTACCTGGAGAGAGAGAGAAGAAAACACTCAGCGTGCGCTCTTGCAAAAATAGATTGGTTATTATTTTATCTAATCAGGATGGCTCCCACTGTTTTTATCAAATCTTCCTTCAAACCCTAAAAGGAAAGACTAGCCGGGATTAATTACACGCTACAAGTTCGCCAATCTTTCAGCTAGGCCAGTGTCGGTACTTTGAGGGAGGTCCCCCGTGCTTTCGCACGAACCTAATTAATGTAAACCATGTTTTCCTAGAGGCGTAACCTCGTTAACACCTTTCTAGACACCTGCTTGATCGGCTAATTGTAATGTGTAAAACTCTCCCAGGAGTAACTCTTACTCGCAGTGGGTATCGGGATCCAACTATCTCATAGAAGGTATGCAATCTCATTGTAAATTTCAACACTTGAAATTCCCGATAATTTGCCCCTAGCGTCCTATGACCTTGACGCAGGCCAACAAACCATAGTGCGCTAGTCAAGTTCAACCCGTCATTTCCTGATTGAATTAAACCCACCCGCACGACCCTTGACGCAGGCCAACAAAGTCGCCGACTACCCTAATCCAATCTGCATCATATGCATAAGCAGATAAATACTAGTTAGCTACCGCACACTACGCCTTGACGCAGGCCAACAAACGTAGCATGAATACTAACTAGCACTTATCTGAAATGACGGAGGGCTACGACAGGTTTTTCTGAAAACCTATTGTGTAATAAACTTGATATCGTTGTAGAATCAAATGATTTTTAAAATGGAGTGTTTTTTAAGCTTTTCTAGTTTTGCTAAAGGAGTCACTCCCGGTGAAGGGATCGTCGGTCCTTTCCTCATCGAATAAGGTGCGGGATATATCATATAGATATCTCTGTGCAAAGCAAAACACTTAAAAGCAATCAGAAGACAAACCGAGTGTGTAGCATCTGCCAGTTATTGCTAAAGGAGTCACTCCCGGTGAAGGGATCTCGGTCCTTTCCTTATCGAATAAGGTGCAGGATATATCACATATACCGCTGTGCAAAGCAAGAACTGTAGCTACCTGTTTTATTTTGAAATTCGATTCTACAACATTTTTAGGTTTCTTTTTACTTTCATTAATCTCATTAATGAAGTCCCATCATTTAAGTTACCTAAACATCACAGATAAATACGACGTACACTTATGCCATCCGCATTCGCCTCGATGTCCCCTCGTGCACCGTTAGGTTAGGTGACTAACGACAGAGCGGGGCAGGGCTAGTGTGGGCGTAAAACATAAGTAACGCCTATATAATATATCATATATACTATATATAGTATCCATCACAGAACATATCACATGATCACATCACAGATATCGCAGCAGAAGAAATATATGAAATATTGGATATACTAGGACGTCCGTGTTTTCAATACGAGCCAGTAAAAAACACGGATTCCACGGTCGTGATGAATAGCCAAACCCACACCCCTAGACCCCTACGAGAGCGGCAAGCAACCCTACCAATTCTGGAGTTAGGAGGCCCGGACTCGACTCCTCGAGTTGGTCTCCCACTGGACTCCAGAACCCGGTTTCTTGTGCTCCCCTCCTTGGGTCTATCCTAGTGCGGAAAAGTAAATAATATACAAAGGTGACATCTTCCGCAACCTGGAAGTGTCCCAATAAAAGAATATTACATACAAGTTTTTTACATGAATGAAAAAGAAAAACACTCATCTCACATAAAAACCCCCGGCTATTCAAACACGACGATCCAATATAACATATCCAGCAACACATAACATCACATGTCATCAACGTAAGTAAATATGAGCATCCCAATTGTCGTTGACATATAGCAAGGAAACCGGCGATATCACATATTACACTTACGGTCATAGAAAAGAAAGTGTAAAACAACAACAGTTGGAATCCGCAACCTGCATAGACATCGCATGCCTCATCAAATGAATTCCTTAGACATCGCATGCCTAACAATTATAAACCCCGCATTTTAGTCTCATTATCGAAAACACTTTTCAATATCAAGTCGGGCAATTCAAAAAGATTCCCGACATCCTGATCGAATGCTCGTCGCAAACTTTAGTAGGCGGCCGCACCCCCGATACCGTCGACGAAGTGCACCAAGGCGGAACACCACTGCCGCGAGCACCCGAACGGACGCTTTCGGCGATGGGGTTCTCCTACAGTCACTTGGTTGGGGCTATGGAGTGAGGCTGTCTATTAAGTTTACCCGGCGAGTATCCACGCACGCTACGTGATTGCGACGGACTTTTGATCGCATCAAAATTCCGTGGCAACCGATCAAGTGAGACTAAACTGCTATGTTTATAACATTCATTCAGTTATCTCATAACTACTTGTGAATTCCAATTATTGTATCATTTTCCGGATAAACAGAAAATGTTAAACTCTCCGATCGAACAGTCGAACACCTAAGTTTTCCCGATACAGATCAACACATGAAATTAGGTTAAAAACATTCATTTCGTGCCTCAGTAGCAATGGTCCAGCCGTAGAAGGGTCAAGCCAATGCCTCACATGTGGCACGCCGTACTGCCCCAAACCCGAAGGTTCAAAGGGCAGTTCAAGACGGTCACATAATCGAGTTAAGGTTTGTTGTCTTCTAGAGGGACCACCGCGTTACTTGCACTACTTAGAACGTTCTTAAACCACGGAAGGATCCAACACTTGGAAATTTCCCGATAGGGGAAAGATTGGGTATTTACATCCGGTCGAACTTTTTAACATATTCTAAAATTATCCGGAAAAACACACAGACAAAGTTTGATAATCCGATCGAATCTTTGATTCCCAATACAACCCAGAATATTCAACTCTTGAATAAATGTTAAAAATTCCCAGAAAATACAGCACTTGAATATAGGAATTACTGTGCAAAAATTGAAGGCAGATCCCATCATTTGGCCGCGGAACCGCCGCAGAAGCCATGCTTCTGCCGCGGTTCCGCCACTCTTTAGACTCATCTTTAGGAAATTTTTGCACCGTAATTCTTATAATTCCCTGCTGTATTTTTTAAGAATTTTTAATCTGGAAAAAAACCCAATTTTTGAAAAAAGTCCAGAGAGCATTTTCGTGTTAGGGTTTTGGTTCGATCGGACTTCAAACTCCGTCTACGCTTCGCCTAAGGCTCTAGCTAGGCTCTGATACCACTGAAGGGTTCCTAGGCACACTAATGAGGTCTCACAAGGCATCAACCATGCCAATTTCATATTTTACAAGTGCCGAGAAACCCTAATACGGATCGTTAACTAGAATTTTAGGCGAAACAAATACAAGTAAACGACTTTACTCTAAGTGAACGGAAATACAACCTTTGTAGATCCGGTGCTCCACCTCCATAGCTCTATGATGAAGTCCCCTTGCTGTCAAAATCAAATCCCGGGCTCTAGCGTTGGCTTCATCGGAGAAATAGGCGGGCTAGGTCATTGACTACGATGCCGAAGATGATCTACGTCGAGGCATCACAAGATCAAGCTCCCACTTCACCAAATCATGAAACTTGTGAAGAAAACACCCTATACTACTTGGCAAGAGGTAGAGGATGAATAAATAGGAAGTGGGCTCACTTTAGAATTGGATTTCTCACTCTTTTTCACTAGTTGCCATTGATGGAGGCAAGCTTCTTCATCTTGAAGAAGAAGAAGAAGAAGCTAATGAATATGATAAGTTCATCATAATTCAAAAGAAAAATAATACTTATCATATATTTAACCATGGTCAAGTGTAGAGAATGAATCATGGTTAAGTGGAATGGTTAGGGTTAAGCATGAGACAAAAATGGTGGACTAGTTCAAAGCTTCATGAAGCTTCAATATACAAACAAAGAAAGCCACCATTTTCTCTTTATGCTTATTATTTTCCAAAAAGAATAAATAAATAAATAAATAAGAAACCAAAACCCTAACCATTCATATAACCATGGTTTAATCTTTACACAAACCCAAGTTAGCATGCATCATCAAACATGATACAAACTTGTGCACAAAAATATATCACATATACAATGTGCACAAACAAGTGAGAAAAACCATTTAAAGTGAACCAATACTAGTTAATGCAAAGTAATATATCAAATATATAATTATGCATTAAATCATTAAATCAACACTTGATTTAACGATCCGGTCATATCGCATATAACCGACTAATATCCAATGTATCGGCTTATCGAATCAATCCTTGATTCGATAACTAGGTTATATCGCATACAACCATTCGTTACATTCATCGCGAGAATGAAATACGGTATCACATACACGCATTATTCTCGGTCCCGCACATATCTCATATGCGCTCCTATTTCGTTTCGCTTGAGTCAGGAAACCTCTGTGTAGGACTCTAAAGACTCGTCAATACGCCGGCAGCAGGTGATGATCATATCAAACACCCACAAGCCGCAAGCGGTCTGCTAAACGTAACGGCCACCCGGGTATTGAGCGATCAGAAGATCGACGAGCAAGCCCGCTCACACTCCTGTGAATCCAACCAGTAACACTTACCGTACAGTCCGGTCTAGTCGTCTGATATGTCGCATATCTCGCCTAAGGGTGGTAAACATCAGACCCTAACAGCTCGATAAGTCGTGTCGATATGAGGTCTATAACAGTTCGAGAAACTACTGGTAACACTTACCAGTAAATCCCAGCAACCCTGGCCAGGGATTTCCGGTTATAGCCAATCGAACACAGCGCAACATCAACTCCCTATACCGGGAGAGACGAATCCCCTCCTATCGCTCATTGCCTCCATGTGATTCGGGACTGTACCTAAAAACCACCGTTTTTCACGCCCTCTTGGACGTGGTAAGGTGGAAATCAAAGCACTGTGGGAACCACACAAGACTCTATGACGATCTCGGGTCAACAGACTACTCTGTACCAGTGTCACCAGAGAACTGCCATCTGACGTAAGGTATAATACCATCTGGCAGTTCTCGGCGAGTCCGTCCAGTGTACCCAGTCTCCACTGAGCACCCGTATATCATCTCTGATGTCAAACACCAATGGATATGGGATCATCCATCGCCCATCTGTATGGGTCGAGAAGGTATACGCTAGTCTACTCTGGTATATCGATGCCCCGTCTCGATATACCCACGACTAGGGACTTTGAAGGATGTACTTATGGACTACCATGTCCCCACTAGTATGATCCGCATCATAGTCCAGGTAGTCAAGTACACATCCTAAGGGCTTTACCAACATGTAACAGAGAGACAATCAGTGTACACGTTAAGGTAAAGATCAACCAGATAGCATACTATCATGTCGAGCAAGAAAGTCCTCCCTATATATGTCCAAGCATCCACTACAATATACATCCTATGTATAGTAATGGCCTCTAGGGCATACATATAACTAACACACTGCGGATCCACTCACGAAGGCCATTCCCCAGATACAATCTGAGAGACTCTTCAGGATGTTGGGTATGAGATACTACAACAGATGGCTGTTCCCCTCCGAACGGCGGCCTGGACTTTGGGGCGTCCGTGCCTGGGGTTCGGGGCAGATGCTATTTGGTTTTATCCGTCTACCTCTCCGAAGATACCAAGTTGATTTATGGCACCGTGGATCGGAGGTTTAGTCGGATGCGGCCGATGTAGCAGACTTCGTCAGATTCCCCCTCAGGATGAGGGGTTTTTGATTATGGGGTCGCTCTTCCCTGCAGGCGCAAGCCCCTGCAGTTAATTACGCTACCGCATCGCGGTAACAACTTTCTCCTTCTCTAAAATTTTACTTCGTGTCGTGTGTGTTTGTTTTGTTTGTGGTTGCCCGTGGATTGTATACGGAGACCGAGTAATGCCGTCGTCCGTAGGACGTGGATTAGTCCAAATCCATATTTACTTAGATTTGGGTTTCGTGTTTTCAGTTTAAGGATGCATTAGTCGCGTTGCAGCTAAGATCAACTTAAACTTTCGTCAAGGATACGTTAGTCCTATTTTAGACTAAGATCAACTCAACGTAGTGATTAATTTAATGTATGGCCATCGAGACTCGTCACCTCTCTGACGTCGTTGAAGGATTACAACGATGGATATCAAAGGAGTTCGGAGATGTACCCTCGAACCAGAGTTGATTGGGAGTTTTATAATCCATTTGAATATTTAAGGATACGTTAGCCGTGTTTGAGGCTAAGATCAACTTAAACGTTTGTTAAGGATACGTTAGCCGTGTTTGAGACTAAGATCAACTTAACGGGACCGTTTAGATCCGATAAAAGAGCATTTGGGCTCTATTGCGCCAGTTTAGGGACGTGTTGGTCCGATGTTAGTTTAGGGACGTGTTGGTCCGATGTTAGTTTTGGGACGTCTCGGTTCGATGTTAGTTTAGGGACGTCTCGGTTCGATGTTAGTTTAGGGACGTCTCGGTCCGATATTAGTTTAAGGACGTCTCGGTCCAATATTAGTTTAAGGACGTCTCGGTCCAATATTAGTTTAAGGACGTCTCGGTCCAATATTAGTTTAAGGACGTTTCGGTCCACGAGTTTAAGGACCCCGCAGTCCATATGGGTGTGTGGTCGTCGGGACCCGTCACCTCTTTGACGTCGTTGAGGAATTACAACGATAGATGTCAAAGGAGTTCGGAGATGTACCCTCGAACCAGTCGTAAATTGATTTAGGAGAGCCATTTTGCTCAGTCAATTTAATTTAAGGACTTATGGCCACGATTGGGCTAAGTCCATTGCTCTTGCATTTCTTTTGCTTTTATTTGGGCTTTGCCCAAAAGGGATGCAGAGCATCAATTTTATTTGGGCCCAGCCCTTTTATTGCTTTGCAATTTATTCTGACCTGCTAGGTCTTTTTAACTTAGGCCTAGCCCTTCGAATAATGCATTGCATTTGTGCAAAGCACCAAGAATCTTTTAGATTCAGGAAAAGAAGTGCATGGCACTTTTTAATTTCTTGATCTAAATTTAGATCAAAGAAAAGAAAAGAAAGAAATCTTTTCTTTCTTTCTGTTTCAGAGAACCAGAGGTCCATAGCAAGTGCAAGGCACTATTTATTATTTTTATTTATTTATTTATCTGAGAACCAGAGGTTCATAGCAAGTGCAAGGCACTATTTTCATTATTTTTATTTATTTCCCTTTTTTTTTTTTAAATCCTTTGTTCTTCAGAGATTTTTCTCTTAAAAAAAGAGTTTTTACCTTTCTTTTTTTTTTGTTCTTGAATAATCTCCAAGAGTTCTCTTTTCTTCTTTTTTTTTTGCTGGAAGTCGATTAGCCAAATTGATGCCCATCGAATGAGGTCTGGGGTCCTATTTATAGTGCTCACAAATTTGTTGAATTTGTTAACAAGATCTTTTCTGAGTGATTTTGGGAATTTTCCCACCGCTGGATCTTTGATCCAAAGGCAGAAGAAAATCTTCTGGTTTTGGAAAGAACAGAAAAGATTTCATTAAATTTTCATTCTGTTTCTGCGCAACTCCCCAATGAATGACACGTGTCGCGCAGTGGAAGGCTTGCGCAACAGTGCTTGCGCAACTGCGCAGATACGTGTCGCGCAGTTGTGCACTTGCGCAACAGTGCTTGCGCAACTGCGCAGACACGTGTCGCGCAGCGGTGCACTTGCGCAACAGTGCTTGCGCAACTGCGCAGACACGTGTCGCGCAGCGGTGAACTTGCGCAACTGCGCAGACACGTGTCGCGCAGCGGTGCGCTTGCGCAACTGCGCAGACACGTGTCGCACTGTGGACCGCTTGCGCATTGCGCAATGCACGGAATTCGAAGCGTTGCTTCAGAAAATTTGAATTTTCAAAATTCAAATGAGCCTTGCTCAGATTGGGGGAACAAATGCCCCCCCACCGTTGTGCTTACGTGGCGCGACGTGAGCGCAAAGGTGGCGAGATCTTAGCCGTTGGATCAAGGGGGGTCAGTTGAAGGGGCGCAGGCGCCTATAAATAGGACACTTGGTCCTTGGTAATTTTTCTTACCATCTTCAAGAATTTTAACTCTCAGAGCCTTGCTCTTGCTTAAAAATTTTCAGAGCCTTGCTCTTTATTTCTCTTAAGAACTTTCAAGTTCAGAACTTAGAATTTCTAGGTAAAAAAATCAGATTAATTCAAATTAAATTTAAT
Organism: Agapanthus africanus; assembly: GCA_030015575.1. Lineage (NCBI taxonomy): Eukaryota > Viridiplantae > Streptophyta > Magnoliopsida > Asparagales > Amaryllidaceae > Agapanthus > Agapanthus africanus. The sequence continues at coordinate 699,840,847 of CM057338.1, forward strand.
TGACAGAGCCTTGCTCTTGTAGATCTTGGATCTAAAGAAAACCCCTTTGGGGTTTTTTTTTTATTTTAACAGAGCCTTGCTCTTGGGATCTTTGATCTAAAGAAAACCCCATTGGGGCTTCATCACCAGAGCCTTGCTCTCAAGATTTATAGAGGTCCTGTTCATGGGTTTTGACCCATGAACAGAGCTTTGCTCTTGGATGAACTGAAATTTTTATTTTTTTTATGAGTTTTCATGGATTTTTCAGGATTCAAAAACTTTAATTCTTCTAAGTGTTGATGGATTTTCGATTATTACCACAAAGCCATGCTCTTTTAAGGAATCTTGTTCCCCTGAGACTAGAGTTTGACAAATGTCACTCTGTGACAGAGCTTTGCTCTAAAAGAGGAGATTTTCTCTTTGTCTCTAGGGACTTCCCCACCAGTGGGTGTATCCTATTGGGAACTTTTTATGAATTGACAGTCCCATCTAATGATGGGATTGTCTTATTAAATGATGCACATCATCCAGATTTTGTGGGTCCCCCTTTGGTCCCCTACCCACTGCATCACAGTGTGGAGCAAGATTTTTAATTTTTTTTTTAAAATGCCAAGCGTTAGGCCACTAATGATATATATATATATTTTTTTGTCTTTCCACAGAAAACATGTCTGACGACTTGTCTTTTCCCTTCGTTCGCTCGGAAGGAGGGTTCCCCCATTCGCCAGTGGATCGGGTGGTGTTCGCTCTTATTAAAGATCGCGATCCTGAGTGCAAAAAGCTCCATCTGTGGGGAAGGTGGTATAGCCAGATCATCCAAGGCCGTCGCAGTTTTAGTTCCGCCGCGCCCTCTGAGCCCATAGTTACGATCCCTTATGCGGACGAACCCCCGGTGAAGTATGCCGTGGAGGTTAAGAATTGGAATTCCGATGACCTCCTTCAGCCTGCAATCGGCGCCATCCCCGTGCAGCCGCCGCCGGCGATAGACATCTTGGGGAGGCGAATCTGTCAGGGTGAAGCACGCCCTTGGGGACAGGCTTATAATATTGGATTGACCCCGTGGCCGCTTGCCGGATATTTGCAATGGGCCCGTTACATTCTGGCGACGAAGAGGGCTCACCTGACGAAGATTGGTTTATACTCCGCCGTCTACGTCTCGCTTTTCGAGTATCCCTCTCCTCCAACGTGGTGGATAAAGGCCTTTATTGAACAATGGAATATCCCCACCCACACCTTCTTGACAGCAGATAGGGAAGTCTCCATCTCTTTGGAAGAATTTGTTGAGATTTCAGGTTTACCAGCGAGGGGGGAGCACTACGAGGAGCTGCTTCCTCCTGATGAGTACGTCTTTGCCGCCAAGCAGGTTGTATTTGACTTAACTCCGGAAAATGCCATTCAGCATCAGCACCCGGGCTTGGTGAAGGTGTTGGAGATTTATGAGGAACTGCATTTGGAATCAGGCGACCGGGGCGTCAGTTTCGCGGATTTCATTGCTCGTTTTATCCGCCCGGAGTTCCTATCAGAGCAGGGCGAGAAGTTCGCTCAGCTTGCTGACCCCTTTGGTTTCGGGTTGGACCGCCGACCTTCATCGGAAAATGACCAGCGGGATTTTTATTTCCCCGGCACTGCCAGCGTCCCTTTCCCAGAGATCGCCGTTCCTGGCATGGACGAGGAGACTTTTTTCATAGGGTTCTTGGGTTTATGGTTGTGCAGCTTCGCGCTTCCCATGCATCCACGCCTCATGCGGTCTTCCGTCTTTTACCCGGCGCATCAAATGGCGGCTGGTTTGCAGCTATCGGTAGGGATTGCCGGGCTGGCTTACCTTTATAATCGGCGGACGCTAACGAGCCTGGGGTACAGCCTGCTAACTTTCCGATGCACTACTTCACTTCTTGGATGGAGCTGCATGTGCGAGGGGTGTTTGGTGCCCATAAAACTCCTCCGTTCTTTGAGAAATTCAAACTCCCAAGAATCATGCGGTTGGTCGGGGCTTCAATCGTGGTTGCACCTCCGCGGGAGTCTAGGGGACTGCTCCTGCGTTCACATCTAGTTGGAGCGAAGACCTCTTTTTTGGATAAGGTCGTCACCATGGGCTCCGAGACCGCTAAATCAGTGGTGTCGCTGCGTAATGACTTTAAGGGTGGGGTTTCTGTACTGAAGGCTCGGGAAATCCTTCACCTTTACTCTATTCGGCCGGGCTACCTAGTATTTAGGCAGAATAAGACGGCTCTCTTTATGAGGTATAACCCATATCGATTTGCCCGACAATTGGGTTACAATCAAGGGATCCCGATGGAGGCCTTTCTGGAAACACCCACGGTCGGCCCAGAGGGGATAAGGAATGCGATGCATCATTTCACCCGGCTCAATACAGGCTCCTATTTTTTTATCAGTGAGCCTAGCTGCGTCCCTAAAATAATTCATCCTTATGTAGCCTGGTATGCGCATGCTATGGGCCCAATCATCTTAATGGAGAAACGCCTGCTGGTCGACCGTAGGGCAGCGCCTCCTGGCGGTGATCGCAAGGCTCCCTTGCAGCTAAGGATCCAGGTCATTCCCCCGATAAAAGATGCCAGAGTCGACCGACCGCGCGTGTTGAGCCCCCCGCGTGGATTGCCATTGCCCACTACGGTGGATGCACCGCCGGCGCCCCATGCTCCCACGAAGACGGTTGATGTGGTATCGCCAGGATCTGGCGGAGGGGCAGAGATCGGGACTCGCCGCCCTAAAGTGGCTGCCAAGCGCAAATCCACTCCGGGTGGATCTAAAGCTGGGGGGCAAAAGAAGAAGAAGTCCACTCTATCCCTCGACGCGATCCTTAACTTAAAGCCTGCGGGTCCTCCCGCCGTGGCTATATGTGAGTACGGCAGCAATGAGGGTTTCGTGGTAGACCCTGAGGACACCAATTTAGCTGCCGCCATTGCAGCTTCGGAGCGATCGGCGAGGCTTGAAGCGATGTTAAGTAAACTCGCTGAGTCCGGTAATCATCAGACGCTTTATTTGTCGTTTTATCGCGCTTTGTATTATTATATTTAACTAACATTTGCTCTATTTTCAACAGGTGTTTCCACTGAAGAGGCTATTGCTGCATCCTTGAAAACCTTCCAGGAGGAGGAGGAGAAGCGTGCCCTAGCAGGCGTTGGTATGTTTCACCCCTTTCCCTTTCATAAGGAAAGTTTGTTGTCTCTCTATGATATTCAACCTGACTTTCTTTTGTTTCTTTGCAGGGGTTGTATTAATTGACGCGGGGGTCCTTCCCGAGTCTGTAACTGAGGTCCCGGCTTCGTCAAAGTTGCCGCAAGAGCCTCGGCTTGACAAAACGATGAAGGATGCCTTGAAGAATCTAGAGGCATCCCTATATACGGACGAGGGAGCCTCACTCAAGGAAGCCCTAGTGGCATCCGTCTCAACGGCTCGAGAGGAGCGGAAGCAGTTGAGACGCGAAGCAAGGGCACGCAGAGCTGCTTTGGTGGTGGGAGCGGGCCCTAGCACTCTTCCTCGTGCCGACACTCCTTCTGAAGCAGAGGCGAGCAGAGCTGCTTTGGCGGCGGGAGCGGGCCCTAGCACGATTTCTCGTGCCGACACTCCTTCTGAAGAGGCCCCTGCCGCTCTGTCTACCGCTCATAGGCAGGTGGCGCGCACGGTTCGGGATGCAAACGATAAGTCCTCTTCAGGTAACATTTCTTTCAGAACCTTGTTGTAAGAATTATCAAGCCGTTGGCTCATACGCATTCCTTTTGCAGGGCCAAGTCCGACTGAGGGGGAAGCGGAGACCGTCGAACCCCGGGGAGCGAAGGAAGCGGTACTTGCCGAGCCCGAGCTGACAGTGAGCAACGTCATCGGGGCCACGGCGCCTGAGACAGAAATTGAAGGATCCGCTGCCGAGAGGGTCATCGATGCCGCATCTGAAGTGGCGGCAGATGAGATGATTGTCGAGCCGAAGGCAGTAGAAGTCAAGGCGCTTGAGGCTGGAGATGTCACGGTGCCGATGGATGAGACAACTGTGATCGCAGGACCCGAAAGAGTAGCGGGTGAGGTAGCCATGATTCCTGAGGATGAGCCAGCCGCTCCTTCTCTGGAATCTGGCAATACTCCAATCATAGCCCTCTCCGCGTATGGTTCCTTGCCGTCTCCCGGGCTTGCAAGCACAACAACGGTTCCCATCGAGTCGGGTGACGAGGCTACGGGTGGTGGCCTGATGTCAATGGAGGAAGGAATTGCCTCAGTCTCGGCTGGCAGTTCGTCGGGTAAGTTTCGGGCTACTATCGTTTCCTCCCTTTTTTATATATCTTGCGATCTCTTCTAACAAGCTTGTCTTTGCAGGTGCGGCCAGTGCCGACGCTCCATTGCTTGAAGGAGCACCGTCAACTACTGCTTTGGCGGTGGTCACTTCCCCATCCTCCCTCGTGCCATCGCGGATGTTGGAAGGTATGGATTTGCGACTCACAAGTTAATCTTTTAAACGTGTAGTTCATGGACTAACGCCATACCACCGCATCTTTTCAGGAGTGCTCTTTGATCATCTATATCAAGTGTTGCTCCCACACTTCTCTTTCCCATCCGAACTTGCTTCTCCTTCTAGTGGCGCTGGTGAGTGTACGTTCAATACAATATCTTTGTTCATCCCCTTTTTCAAGCAATTGAATGATTTCTGACTTTTCCCTTTCTTTATTGCAGTGCCACAAATCGAAGGAGGGGATACCAGACCTGCCGCGCTTCCGGCCCTTCCGGCTCTGCCGTCCGTTGCTTCTGGTATAGCAAATTCCTTTTTTGGTAACCCTTAAATATCTCTTGAACCATCGTTTAACCATGTTTTGTTTTGCAGCTATTGTTCCGGCTCCGGTCCCTTTTGAGTCTCGCGTCTTTCTACCGGCAGGCCCTTTCTTGAGACGCCCATCTTCAAAGGGTGCTGTGATGAGTTTGGGCATGCTGAGCGGGTACATCGAAGAGCTTAACATGGATGCTCTCCCTTCTGCCGTAGATTTCGCTGTGGATGTTAATCCAATGTTGGCGGCGCTCGTAACTTTTCATAACGAAGGCGTCGTCAGATCTTGGGTTAATCACTGCAGGGAGATCGAGGCCTGTCTACACCGGCTGGAGTCGACGCGCCCTTCTCCCGAAGTTTTAGCCCTGAGCACCCAACGCACAACTTGGCTCGAGCAAAGCACTTCGCACTCCCGCCACTTGGAGCAAGAAGCAGCTTTAAGACTAAGGGAATGCCAAAAGACCTCGAACGAAACGGCCCATCTGCGCGCTGAGGTTGAGGCAAATGCTATCCAAGTGAAGACTATCTTTAAGGGTCTCTTGGAGCGCATCTCCCATGGGCTAAACTTGAAGCGGAAACTCGACGTAGCTGAGCGCAATATTCCAAGTCGGGAAGCTGCCTATCAAGTCGTGAGGGAGCAGCTTGCGTCGGTCTTGCAGCAACGAGCCCAAGTGGAGGCAGAGCTGGCGGTGGTAGCCGATCGGGAAAAGGCCTGGAAGGAAGTGTGCGAACAACTGATAAAGCTACTTAAGACGCTTCCTTCCCAGTAGCTGCCTTTGTATCAATGTATTTGTAAAATTTTCCTTTAAAATAATATGTATCTATTCTTTATTCTTTTGTACGTTTCATCTTGTATTTGATTGAAGTCAATGAATAAAGATACACATTTTCTTTTGCAATGTCTTGTATGCACTTTTTCTTTCTGCATTCTCTTATTATCAGCATGTTGTCTTTGATAAACATAATTGGCAGATAACTTAGTTTTTTTTTTCCAAGAGATAGCGATGGCTTAGGCCGCAGGTTCAGATCTGCTGTCTAAGACTTTTCAACTCTATAAGCCGTGAGGGTCTCATAGAGACTTTTCTCCCTACGGATCGAGAGGATCTCGCAGGTGGATTTTCTCCTTAGGAATCGTGAGGATTCCTAAGCGTGGTTTTCTCTTATAAGTCGTAAGGATCTTATAAGAGAATTTTCCCTCTTACGAGTCGAGAGGATTCGTAAGTGGTTGTTTCCCTCCTCGTCGAAATTCGACTTCGGAGAGTGAGACCCGTGAATAGTATGCAAGAGACCAGTTTGGATTGACTTGCAGGGCCCCATTGCTCAAAAAGCAAGACTTCCTTGCTGTCTGAGACTTCTTCTTACAAATTGAGACGAATCGGGGATCTGTCTGCAGTTGTAGCGGAACAGTTGACATGGGTTAAGAAGCTCTCATCACGGAGTGTTTGTATCCGTGAGTCGAGGAGTTTGCTGGGATTATTTGTTTCCCAAGCGCCAAGGATTATTTGTTTCCTTGGGGTTTGAAACGAGTCGAGGATTCCTACGGAGGCTCTGGTAGCTCTGCGGGTCGACGACGATCAGGAAGCTCTCGTCAAGGAGTGTTTGTATCCGTGAGTCGAGGAGTTTGCTGGGATTATTTGTTTCCCAAGCGCCAAGGATTATTTGTTTCCTTGGGGTTTGAAACGAGTCGAGGGTTCCTACGGAGGCACTGGTGGCTCTGCGGGTCGACGCGGATCAGAAGGCTCTCGTCAAGGAGTGTTTGTATCCGTGAGTTGAGGAGTTTGCTGGGAATATTTGTTTCCCAAGCGCCAAGGATTATTTGTTTCCTTGGGGTTTGAAACGAGTCGAGGGTTCCTACGGAGGCACTGGTGGCTCTGCGGGTCGACGCGGATCAGAAGGCTCTCGTCAAGGAGTGTTTGTATCCGTGAGTTGAGGAGTTTGCTGGGATTATTTGTTTCCCAAGCGCCAAGAATTATTTGTTTCCTTGGGGTTTGAAACGAGTCGAGGGTTCCTACGGAGGCACTGGTGGCTCTGCGGGTCGACGCGGATCAGAAGGCTCTCGTCAAGGAGTGTTTGTATCCGTGAGTTGAGGAGTTTGCTGGGATTATTTGTTTCCCAAGCGCCAAGGATTATTTGTTTCCTTGGGGTTTGAAACGAGTCGAGGGTTCCTACGGAGGCACTGGTGGCTCTGCGGGTCGACGCGGATCAGAAGGCTCTCGTCAAGGAGTGTTTGTATCCGTGAGTTGAGGAGTTTGCTGGGATTATTTGTTTCCCAAGCGCCAAGGATTATTTGTTTCCTTGGGGTTTGAAACGAGTCGAGGGTTCCTACGGAGGCACTGGTGGCTCTGTGGGTCGACGCGGATCAGAAGGCTCTCGTCAAGGAGTGTTTGTATCCGTGAGTTGAGGAGTTTGCTGGGATTATTTGTTTCCCAAGCGCCAAGGATTATTTGTTTCCTTGGGGTTTGAAACGAGTCGAGGGTTCCTACGGAGGCACTGGTGGCTCTGCGGGTCGACGCGGATCAGAAGGCTCTCGTCAAGGAGTGTTTGTATCCGTGAGTTGAGGAGTTTGCTGGGATTATTTGTTTTCCAAGCGCCAAGGATTATTTGTTTCCTTGGGGTTTGAAACGAGTCGAGGGTTCCTACGGAGGCACTGGTGGCTCTGCGGATCGACGCGGATCAGAAGGCTCTCGTCAAGGAGTGTTTGTATCCGTGAGTTGAGGAGTTTGCTGGGATTATTTGTTTCCCAAGCGCCAAGGATTATTTGTTTCCTTGGGGTTTGAAACGAGTCGAGGGTTCCTACGGAGGCACTGGTGGCTCTGCGGGTCGACGCGGATCAGAAGGCTCTCGTCAAGGAGTGTTTATATCCGTGAGTTGAGGAGTTTGCTGGGATTATTTGTTTCCCAAGCGCCAAGGATTATTTGTTTCCTTGGGGTTTGAAACGAGTCGAGGGTTCCTACGGAGGCACTGGTGGCCCTGCGGGTCGACGCGGATCAGAAGGCTCTCGTCAAGGAGTGTTTGTATCCGTGAGTCGAGGAATTTTTTATTTAAGTCACTAGCTTCTTCGGTTGAAATGAACCGGTGAGGTTTGGGGTTCGTCGTCCGACGGAATCCGCTGGGAAAGTATGGTTCATTCTTCGTTTACGCCCTTGGATTGTATACAGGGATCGATGCGATCTTAACTGTAGGGCCAAAGTTTTATCATTTCTTCTTTTATTTTATTTTATTTCCGCGATGCTCTATCATTTCAGCTTTTATATCGCGAAGGTCGCGATTGCCCAATCATTTCGGCTATTTTTCGCGGTGCCCAATCATTTCGGCTATATATATTTTTTATTTTTTACTCGTTGCTTTTTATTACGAGTTGCCCAATCATTTCGGCTATTTTGCATGTATACATTTTTACTTGCTGCTTTTTTTTATTGCAAGTCGTCCCATCATTTCGGCTATTTCGTATGCATGTGCGGCCTACTGGCTTTTCGCTGTAAACCTGAAATTGGACACCGATTTCGGCATCAGCACCGCTACAACTGGGATATTACCAGGAGCGAATCATCATTTGCCTCTGCCGTTGTCGAACAAAGGAGGCTTAGCGACCAGGGTTAGGGTCCTGTCGGCTAAGACTTTTGACTTCATGAGCCGTAAGGGTCTCGTGAAGGTATTTCTCCCTACAAGTCGTGAGGATCTTGTAGGTGTATTTTCTCCTTAGGAATCGTGAGGGTTCCTAAGTGTTTTGTTCCTCTGTAAGTCGTAAGGATCCTACAGGAGGGTTTTCTCCTCATAAATCGAGGGGATTTATAAGGGTTGTTCACCATGCGAACGTATTCCCAATTACGGATGAAATTTGGCTAGGGAAATGTTTATTCGCGCCCGTGGATTGTATACAAGGGTCAATACTGAGCCACTTGTAGGGCAATATTGAAAGTTTGTGGGGGTTTGCTTAAGCACAGGTTTAGGTCTCTGTGACTTAAGACTTTCAAATCCTATGAGCCGTGAGGGTCCCATAAGAGAGTTCTCCTTACGAGTCGTGAGGATCTCGCAAGTGTGTTTTCTCCTTAGGAATCGTGGGGATCCCTAAGTGTGTTGCTCCTTTGTGAGTCGTAAGGATCTCACGTAGGTGGTTTCTCCTTATAAGGTCGAGAAGACCCTATAAGTGTCTTTTAACGAGGTTGCGCCCTTTCGGGTTTTCACGAACACTCGCCGGTAGCCCTGCTGTTTTTACTCACGGAGCCCTTTCAGGTTTTCATCCGTGCCCTTTTTGCTTATGGACATACCGTTTTTTTTTTTACACCCTTTGTTATTGAGATCCTTTCACCCTTTGTTATTGAGATCCTGACTTTTCAACTCCCCATATTAATAATAATTACGATATTTATAACAAGTATATATGGTTTTACCAAATCCCACTCCATATATCATATGGTGTTAGCAGCATACTCATTGGTAATACCTTGCATTGCTGAACCAAGCCGCCAGCGTTCGAATCCCATACCCCACATACTTTTGTGCACTTGATTGTATCATGTTTGATAATACATGGAAATCTTTCTTCTTCTTTTTTTTTTTTTTTACGAGGTCGCGCCCTTCCAAGTTTTCACGAACACTCGTCGGTAGCCCTGCTGTTTTTATTCACGGGGCCCTTTCGGGTTTTCATCCGTGCCTTTTTTTTTTGCTTATGGACATACCTTTTTTTTTTTTTTTGTCAGCCTAAGGATGCTGTGGTAGTAGTTTAAAGACGTTTCGGTCTGCTATTAGTTTAAGGACATTTCGGTCCATCATTAAGGAAGGCCATTTACTGCTTATAGAGTTTGGGCTTAAGAAGATAGCGAGCGGACATAGTTGTCGTCATCTACCGTTGACCTAGGCCGTAGCTCATTAAGCGTAGTATTTCTTTAGGAAACGACCGTTTATTGGCCTAAAAGACCTTTCACCGTGCATGTCCACGAGTAGATAGGCCCCACCCTGGTAGACCTTATCAATGATGTATGGGCCCTCATAATTTGGCTCAAACTTTCCCCGCTTGGCGCGATTGGGGATCATAGGCCTTTTGACCACTAGCACCAGTTCGCCTTGACGAAATGTCCTCGGTCGGGTCAATCTTTCGTATGAGCGTGTCATCTTTGCTTTATAAGCTTCCAGATTTTGTTGTGCTAGAAGCCGGATTTCATCAAGGGCGTCAAGCTCTTCAAACGAAGGTGAGCATTTTCTTCCTCTGTCAGCTCGTAGTGGACTGCCACTCGTAGAGAGGGTAGCTCTATCTCGAGGGGGAGTACTGCTTCTGTACCGAACACCAACGCGTATGGCGTTGTGTTCGTGGCCGTCTTGAATGTAGTTCGATACGCCCAAAGAGCCTCTTGCAATCTTTCGTGCCAATCTCTCTTATTTCGTGACACTGTTTTCTTCATGATCTTCGTCAAGGTCTTGTTGAAGGCCTCAGCTAGACCGTTAGCTCGCGGATTATAAACTGAGGAATATCTCCAGTCTATATTGTGCTGCTGTGCGAAACGGCTAATTTTATGACTTCGGTAGGCTGGCCCATTATCAGAGATGATCCTTCTTGGGGTTCCGAACCGGTATATGACATGCGTTTTGAAGAAATGGAGGATGTTCTCCATCTTCACTTCCCTCAACGGTACCGCCTCTGCCCATTTGGAGAAGTAATCAGTCGTCGCCAGGATGAAACGATGTCCCTTTGACGATGCTGGTTCGATGGGGCCGACTATGTCAGTTCCCCACATTTCGAATTTACAACTAGCCACTGTTGGATGCAGTGGATTGGGATGCTGATGGATGAAGTCTCCATGAATTTGGCATGAATGACATTGCCTCGCGTATTCCAGGAAATCCTGCATCATCGTGGGCCACTAGTAGCCCATCCGTTTTATCTTCAACTTCATCTTAGGGCCTGCTTGGTGGGAACCGCAGAGTCCGTCGTGAACCTCTTGGACGACCCTTCTCGCTTCGTCAGGTCCTAGGTATCTCAGCCACAGAGAATCGAATGTCCTCTTGTATAGAGTATCGTTGACGAAGGTGAAAGACAGAGCTCGTTTCACGAGCTGGTGTCTTATGGACGCTTCTTCAGGCATTCGGTGGAACTTGAAGTAATCTATGAAGACTTCTCTCCAGTCTCCGGTCTTCTCATGGTCTTTTATTTGTAGGGTCGCCTGCTCAGTTGCTCCCTTTTCTTTATATGATTCTGGATGTATTTCTGCTGGGGCGAGCACTCGACGGCTTTGTATCACGATTCTAACGTCGTCGAGGTTCTCGTCAGCCAATTCTTTAGCAAGTTTAGCCAGTGCGTCCGCTTTGCTGTTTTCCGCACGCGGTATACTTTCCAACGTGTAGGAGGGAATTTGGGTTAGCAGTTGCTGCACTTTTTCACCGTATTTTACCAATTCCGGTTTGCATGTTTGGTAATCGCCGTTTACTTGACTGACGACCAGTTGGGAGTCCCCATATATGAGGAGGCTTTCAATTCCCATATCAATGGCGATCTCGAGGCCTGCTATCAAAGCTTCATATTCAGCTTCATTATTCGTTCTCGGCTCTGTTAAGGAGAAGGCGAAGCGCATTATTCCTCCTTGTGGGGTCACAAAGATGAGTCCTACCCCCGATTTGATCATTGGCGTACTTTGTTTGTGCTTTTTCATGGAAGATGCTCCATCGAAATAAAGCTCCCAACTGGTATCACCGCTGTCGATTGCGTCAAACGCATGTCTGTCTGGCAAATCGCAATTTAAAGGAGAATCGGCAGGTATGGGATGCTCAGCAAGGAAGTCGGCGATGGCCTGGCCTTTTACTGCCCTGAGAGGTTGATACGTTATCGAAAATTCCATCAAGAGCAGGGCCCATTTAGCGAGTCGCCCTGTCAATTTGGCTTTTGACATTAGATATTTGAGAGGGTCCACTTTTGAAATAAGACGGACTTCGTGCGCCAACGCATAGTGCCTAAGCTTTGTTATTGCGAAGATCAACGCCAGGCAGTGTTTTTCAATGGGAGAGTAGTTGCTTTCTGCCTCCAGCAGAACTCGACTTAAGTAGTAGAGTGCTCTTTCTTTCCCTTGGTCGTTCTCTTGTGCCCATAATGCGCCTAAGGAACCTTCGAGGGCGGTTGTATAAAGAATGAGAGGCTTCCCCTTAACCGGAACAGCCAACACCGGCGGGTTCTGCAGGTATTGCTTGATCTCATCCAGTGCGCCTTGGCATTTTTGATCCCAAATGAATGGGGTTCCCTTCTTCATCAGGTGACTATAAGGACGGCACTTTCCTGAAAGGTTGGCTATAAATCGCCGTATGTATGCGAGTTTCCCTTGGAGAGACCGCAGCTGTTTGAGAGTCCTCGGCGGAGGCATTTCCATGATCGCTTTAATCTTTGACGGATCTATTTCAATACCTCGGTGTCGAACAACGAATCCCAGGAATTTGCCCGAGGAAACCCCGAACGCACATTTAAGAGGATTCATCTTCAAGTTGTATTGCCGAAGGCGTTGAAATACAGTCTTCAGATGCTCGAGATGTTCCTCGTATGATTTGCTTTTAACCACGAGATCGTCGATATAGCATTCAACGATTTCGTGTATAAGGTCGTCGAAGATCTTTGTCATGGCCCTCTGATAAGTAGCACCGGCGTTCTTCAAACCGAAGGGCATCACTTTATAACAAAATATACCAAGAGGAGTCCTGAAGGCTGTGTGCTTCTGGTCTTCTGGATGCATTTTTATCTGGTTATACCCCGATGAGCCGTCCATGAAGGAGAAAACTTCATGAGTGGATGTATTGTCTATCATCAGTTCAGTGACTGGCACTGGGAAATCATCCTTCGGGCAAGCTTTATTAAGATCCCGGAAGTCTACGCATATGCGCACTGTCCCATTTTTCTTCATCACTGGGACGATGTTGGCGATCCATTCAGGGTACTGAACTTCCTGGATGAAGCCAGAGTCGATTAACTTTTTGACTTCGGTATTTATGCTCATCTCAAGCTCGAGTCGCATTCTTCTCGGCGCCTGTTTGACTGGCTTGATGATCGGGGATATTGCTAGTCTATGTACAGCAATTTCTGGATCTAGTCCCGGCATCTCGGAATAGTTCCATGCGAAGCAATCTTTATGCTGCACAAGGACGTCTTTTAACGCAGCCACCCTCTCTTCAGACAGCAGCTCGCTGACGAATGTCGGTCGCGGATCATTTATTGTCCCCAACTCGATTCTCTTGAGGTTATCTGCAGTAGTATGGATTCCATCTTCCAGCTCTTTTGGCGCTGGGGGAAATTCTGAGATTACCTCATCGCTGCTGTTTTCAAAGCACCAAGGAAGGCTGTTCATGTCCTCGGACTCTTCTTTTAATATTGTTACCACGTGGCAAGTGCGGATTTTCTGCCAATCCCAATGCGGAGTTGGTTCTATCCTTGTGTCTTCGGGTTCGTGCTTTTGCGGCGGCGCTTCCCTCCAGTTGTCAGACAACGCGAATTTGCCGAGCTGATATTGGTCCTCAACCCAATTCTTAAAGGTGAAGCAATCTTCAAGCGGATGCCCTACTACTCGATGGTACGAGCAATAATTTGGGTTGGAGACTTCGCCCGCTTGCTCAGGGTGTTTAGACTCTGGCAGTGTAAGCATTTGATGTTTTAGAGCAAGATCAAGTATTTTCCTTGTTTTGTTCCGAGGAAATGAGTATACTCGACCCATTTTCTTCATGAGGGCTAGGTCAATAATGCTCGACTCTCTGATGCGTGGCTTCTTATCTCTGCTTTGTGGTTGTCGATCGCCTTTCTTGCCTTTCGACTTGTTTTTGCTTTCGCGTCGAACCTTTTTTGCAGCAGGTTGACAAGGAGCGGCATTTTCATCCCTCACCGCCTGTTGAAGGAGGCGCTGTGTCTTGGCTTTCTCATAGATTGCCATTTCACGATCGTGATCATTTCGGGCTTTTTGACTCGCATCCCTTATAAGTTTGCTCATCTGGTCTTCAAACGATGGACTGGGCGGTTTTGTATCAGGAACTTTTGCTGGCTCAGGATTAGCATCCTCCCATTGAGCGTCCGCCTCTTCATCGAAGTCATACATGACATAACAGCTGTTTACTAGCTCCCGTTTCTTTGACCGGATGTACCCAAGCCCTTTTGTTTCTATTCTCCCGTTAGGCAGTTTGCATTGAGTCCCGGGAACGTTCCAGACCTTGTCATAGAATTTGGCCTTTCTGACGGTTTGTTCGAAAGGTATTGCCTGGCGCTTCAACAGTTTCTTCAAACCTTTGGTATAATATCTGGGAAGACGGATGGGCTGAAGCCTGTCGAGCTTGGGATCCGCGCCATGCCAAATTTCTTTTTCCACCTTGTTTTCTTCAGAACGGTAGAATAGGATTGCCTTCTCGCCTTTTCGTCCGGGAGGAATATAGAATGTGTGCAATTCTTCTACGCTGTTGGCGTTGAGTGCATCCAGTTCTTTGTAATGTTCAAGCGGCACCATGGTTATCTGCAGACTTCACTCTTCATCAGCGGAAACCCGTATTGAAGGCCGAGCAGGGAATACAGCATGAACTTCATCCTCTGAATCACTACCGAAGATCAATGAAGGAACGGATGGTCCTGGCCTGGTGGATTGGGATGGACCTGAATAAATTATACCCTCCTCCTCCTCGGTGTCACTGCCGAAGACAGGGATGGTGGCGTTAGTTTTGTTCTCCGGTTTGTGACACCTTTCTGTGTCTTCGAAACTCGGTAAGAAGTATTTGGCATCTTCATACTTGCGAACTTCATTTACGGAAAACGGATTCAACTCTCCCGCCACTGTGTACTCGAGGCCATCCCTAGAATACTTCATGCACTGATGCTGTGTAGAAGGGATGATATTGTACTCATGTAGCCATGGTCGGCCGAGCAGAGCATTGTAGCATGTCTTGGCGTCTATAACATGGAATTTGATGTCTGTGACGAGCAACCCGAAGCGTAGCGTCAATATCACAGATCCAAGAGTCTTTGAGGATTGAGAGTCGAAACCGGAGATAGTGATCTTGTCCCGGGCGAGGTGTTGGACGCTCATGCAGATTTCTTTTAACACCCGCACATTAAGTAGATTGACAGATGATCCGTTATCGACCAGGATTTTGCCTATCTTTATGTCATGGCAGTATCCTGAGACATAAAGGGGATGATTGTGCTCGCACGTCCCAAGGAGAAGGTCTTTGTCGCCGAAAGCAACGTCGGCCGTGTGCACCTCTTCCAATTCATCCTTCATCTTTTGTTCGGCCAGGAAAGCTTGGAATTGGTCCGGATCTTGTAGGGCCTTAATCAAAGAATCCCTCGCCTCTTTTGATAGTAATAGGGCATCGAGAATGCTGAGTTGTGAGGGTAGCTTTCTCAGATGCGCCAAGACATTGTAATCCACTTTACTCCTCTTCGACGGGTTCTTGGCGGTTAACTCTTCCGCAACTTGGTCATCCAAAGCGATGTCTTCAGAGACCTTCTCTTTCCCTTTGTCTTTCTTGTTTAAGGGTCCGAGATTCTTTTCGGGTAATGTTCGATTGCATAGCTGTATATTTTCGCAAGCCTTCGGTTCTTCTTCTTTTCCCGAAGTGGATTCTTTGAAGAGGGGGCCAAGCTTTAGCTCCTCATCAGAATCGCTCCCAAATGTAGGCACTTGTAACCCGGCAGTGTTAACCATGTGACAATTGCTGGCAGTTCTTTCAAGCTCTTTGGTCGTGTTTCTTTGCTCCCGACGAATTTTACGCTTTTCCCGTTTAAAGCGTTGTTGATTAGCGACGTATCCTTGCCACCATCTATCGAAAGCCTTGCACTCTTGAGTGGGATGCGAGACCTTCTGATGATATAAGCAATAAGAGGGGTGCATTTCTGCCACACCAGTCAATTTTCCTTCAGAGGATGGTAGCTTCATGCCCATCGATATGGCCTTAGCAAATCTCTTTTTTTATCTTGAATTGGCTTTTGTCAGCGGTGGAGGCATTTTGCTCCAGCGGGATCATCTCAGCTCTTTCCTCAAGTCGCTGGCGCTTGGCTCTTTCGAATATAGCCGTCTCGCGTTCTCGATCAGCTTTACTTTTCAATCGAGCTTCACTAAGAAACGCGTCAATCATTTCGATTGATAACTCCGAAACCCTTGACTCAGTATTTGCCCCTAGCGTTTTAGTGCCAGAAGTCCCTTCATCGTTCGTGGTCGAATGGGAAATCATATGACAGCTCGCCACATATTCCTCGGATTCATCCGATGAACTTTCTCCCTCATCTTCTTTTTGAAAGACGTGATCAAGGAAATCTTGGAGCGTAATGGGAGTCCGAGCCTTTTGGTTGTACTCATCCAGTGCGTCGATTTGCTTTTGTAAGTCCGTACGCTTGTCGTCAGGCTTCACGGGCTTCTTAGATTTCTTCTTCTTCTTTTTCGAAGATTTTGACGGCCGGTTATGAACGCTTGAACTACCACCATCGGTTTTCGGAGTCGGTCGTGGCTTCAACATCCCCTCAATAACCTGCGGTTCCAAGGGGTTCTTCCACTTGACCGCTGGACAGGTCTGAAGATCATTTAGCATTCTCCTCGTTTTGGCTGATAATACAACCTCCCAGGGAGCTTCTTCAATGACGGAGCATGTTGCCCCCGGCGTATTCGTCCCCTTAGAGGTGTGGGGCTGCGGGGGATTCACCTTCCATTTGTCAGATAGCGCAAATTTGCCCTGACGGTACTGGTTCTCAAGCCAATTCTTGAAAACGTAGCAATCCTCGATGGGGTGGCCTAGCACTCGATGGTAAGGGCAGTAATTGGGCTCGTTGACGTTGTTCGGTTGCAACGGATGTTTTGGATCTGGCAGATTTATGAGTCTGTTGCGCAACACCAGCTCGAATAGCCTCCTCGTTTTATCGCGGGGGAAGGAGTAAGGACGTCCTATCCTGTCCTCAAGGGGTACGTATGGGCGCGTATTGTTTGGACGAGCAACCGGCTTTGAGTCGCTTGGTTGTTGTTGGGCATTAGCGACAATGATCGCTTTTCCCTTTCCTTTGTCATTTCGGGAGTCCGGCTTCGGGAGAGGGGGTTTATGGCCCATCTGATCCATCTGAGCTAGTTTGTCGATCAAAGCCTGGAAGGTAGTCGGCTTGAAGAACATCATGAACTGCGAGATGGTTGCCTGTGGATCAAGCGTTCCAACAAACATTCCCACCGCTGGAGCCTCTTCTATGCGCTGTTCGCACTTCGACCATAGATTACGCCACCGTATAGCGTACTGAACCCATGTCTCGCCGGGTTTTACCCTAGCGTTGATCAGTGCCGTCATCGGGGTACGCTCACTGGCACTTGCAAAACGTTGGGTGAAGAGCAGCTCCATCTCCGCAAAGTTTTTAATAGAGTCGTTGGGAAGCTCAGAATACCATTCAAACGCCGTGTCTGATAAGCTTCCAACAAACTGGCGAAGCAACAACTTGTCGTCGCCGCCGGTATTACCGCAAAGCGCCCTGAACTGGGCAACATGTTGATGGGGATTACCGGTCCCTTTGTAAACATGAAACTTGGGAATCGTGTAACCCGGCGGGTACTTGATTTGGTCATACCAGCCTGGATACGGTCGCCCCGTTTTTACGACGTGGCCGGCTGCTTCGGCCGCGTGATGAACCTTTATTTGCTGGGCTATATATTCGTCTAGATCAGTCTTAGAGATTGTATCCTCTTTAGCCGTTGATAGAACGGGCTGAGGGTTTGATGTCTCTCCCCTATCATCCCCAAGGACAATCGGGGGTTCTTCAGTCGGGGGATCTTGTTGTATCATCATCCCTATCATGTCCTGGAAGAGGAGGCTCATACGCTGTATATTGGCTGCTTGTTCAGCAGCCTCTTTGTCTCTCTTTTCCAGTACTCGGCGGAGGAACTCGGCGTCGGTCTCTTCCTCTTGGCGTTCATCTAAGGACGTCCCAGGATTCTCTTTTGGCTCCGTGAGTGCAGCCATTGTAGTCATCATCTCCTGGAGCTTTTGTTGCTGCTCCTGAGCCTTGGTCACTGATCGGGTAAGTGGTCGGTGACCCGTAGAAGTACTACTTTCTTCCTTTCCAGAAGCCATATAAACCGTATGAACTGTTATGCCCCCTGACTTGGGGCGTTTAGGTTCACTGCTCTTAAACTTTTTCAGTGTCACAGGAGATTTCTCTGGCCTTTTTCTTTTGTGGACCATTGAGGTTGAAGGAGCCGTTGAAGTGGGCATCCTAGCACTTGTTGCCCCCTGCTGTTTAACGGGGCGGGTTTTGTCCTTCTCCACCTTTGCCTTTTTCTGGCGATGAAAGTGGTCTAGGTCAATCACGGAGTCTTGAACCCTCCGCCAAACTTTATAAATTTTTGACGACAGCCATTGAGAGGGCTGTTCCTGCTTTGTCTCCGGAGCTTTTTCCATAGGCGGAGGAGATCTTTTCAATGTAGCAATTGGAGAGTTCTTTCTCACCTTCCTCAGCAATTCAAAGCTGTTCCCAGTTGGAACAGCAGCGTTGACCTCAACCACCGGAGCAGGTGGGGTTAGCCCTAAGGGGGAGTTGCCCCCTGTTTTCCTTATTCGTTGCCAATGGCGACGTCGCGCACGGCGAGCCGATGGGACTGGCTCGGAAATCGAGATGGTTTCTTGTTGCCCCCTATTTGAGTGTGGGGTAACTGCCGATGTCAGCCTATCGAAGACTGATGCCTTTTGACCAGCTGGGAGAGGAGTGGGAACCGTCAATCTTGTGAAGACCGACTTTCTGATAGGAGAAGCCGCTTTAACGACTTCCAAAGCAGCGGCCGTTGCCCTCTTTGGGACGGCCACTTTATAGTTCTGACCTAGCCTGGTGAAAACGGAGGCTGTCGGTTTAGTAGCGGGCGACCCGTTGACAGGGGTCGTGGTAGCATTGAGCCGGTCGAACACCGACTTCTTGTTCGCTTCCGGTGCGGGTATTGGTGCAGAAAAGCTTGCAGGTGGGATCATAGTCCCGAAGAACAAGCCGGTGGTGGCTTGGGTCACCTGATTTACCGGCAGAGTAAGGAAGGAAGCTGCTTGGGGCCCATATGCTACACCTCCTGGTGAGGTGGAGCGTCCGTTGCAGCGGCACTTCGCGCAGTTGGTGCAGTTAGAATCCATGGATGCTTGAGTTCTGCGCCAGACAAAAGACCAAATCTTAGCAACTTGAAATCCGTAGGCAACCATTTAACAAACCGCGATTGGTTCGCGAAGACGACACACGAAGTGTGGAGTGGAAAGAGGAAAAGGTCCCACCGGGCGTGCCAGAATCTGTTCCCCTCCGAACGGCGGCCTGGACTTTGGGGCGTCCTTGCCTGGGGTTCGGGGCAGATGCTATTTGGTTTTATCCGTCTACCTCTCCGAAGATACCAAGTTGATTTATGGCACCGTGGATCGGAGGTTTAGACGGATGCGGCCGATGTAGCAGACTTCGTCAGATTCCCCCTCAGGATGAGGGTTTTTGATTATGGGGACGCTCTTCCCTGCAGGCGCAAGCCCCTGCAGTTAATTACGCTACCGCATCGCGGTAACAACTTTCTCCTTCTCCAAAATTTTACTTCGTGTCGTGTGTGTTTGTTTTGTTTGTGGTTGCCCGTGGATTGTATACGGAGACCGAGTAATGCCGCCGTCCGTAGGACGTGGATTAGTCCAAATCCATATTTACTTAGATTTGGGTTTGGTGTTTTCAGTTTAAGGATGCATTAGTCGCGTTGCGGCTAAGATCAACTTAAACTTTCGTCAAGGATACGTTAGTCCTGTTTTAGACTAAGATCAACTCAACGTAGTGATTAATTTAATGTATGGCCATTGGGACTCGTCACCTCTCTGACGTCGTTGAAGGATTACAACGATGGATATCAAAGGAGTTCGGAGATGTACCCTCGAACCAGAGTTGATTGGGAGTTTTATAATCCATTTGAATATTTAAGGATACGTTAGCCGTGTTTGAGGCTAAGATCAACTTAAACGTTTGTTAAGGATACGTTAGTCCAGTTTAAGACTAAGATCAACTTAACGGGACCGTTTAGATCCGATAAAAGAGCATTTGGGCTCTATTGCGCCAGTTTAGGGACGTGTTGGTCCGATGTTAGTTTAGGGACGTCTCGGTTCGATGTTAGTTTAAGGATGTCTCGGTCCAATATTAGTTTAGGGACGTCTCGGTCCGATATTAGTTTAGGGACGTCTCGGTCCAATATTAGTTTAAGGACGTTTCGGTCCAATATTAGTTTACGGACGTTTCGGTCCACGAGTTTAAGGACCCCGCAGTCCATATGGGTGTGTGGTCGTCGGGACCCGTCACCTCTTTGACGTCGTTGAGGAATTACAACGATAGATGTCAAAGGAGTTCGGAGATGTACCCTCGAACCAGTCGTAAATTGATTTAGGAGAGCCATTTTGCTCAGTCAATTTAATTTAAGGACTTATGGCCACGATTGGGCTAAATCCATTGCTCTTGCATTTCTTTTGCTTTTATTTGGGCTTTGCCCAAAAGGGATGCAGAGCATCAATTTTATTTGGGCGCAGCCCTTTTATTGCTTTGCAATTTATTCTGACCTGCTAGGTCTTTTTAACTTAGGCCTAGCCCTTCGAATAATGCATTGCATTTATGCAAAGCACCAAGAATCTTTTAGATTCAGGAAAAGAAGTGCAGGGCACTTTTTAATTTCTTGATCTAAATTTAGATCAAAGAAAAGAAAAGAAAGAAATCTTTTCTTTCTTTCTATTTCAGAGAACCAGAGGTTCATAGCAAGTGCAAGGCACTATTTATTATTTTTATTTATTTATTTATCTGAGAACCAGAGGTTCATAGCAAGTGCAAGGCACTATTTTCATTATTTTTATTTATTTCCTTTTTTTTTTTAAAATCCTTTGTTCTTCAGAGATTTTTCTCTTAAAAAAAGAGTTTTTACCTTTCTTTTTTTTTGTTCTTGAATAATCTCCAAGAGTTCTCTTTTCTTCTTTTTTTTTTTGCTGGAAGTCGATTATCCAAATTGATGCCCATCGAATGAGGTCTGGGGTCCTATTTATAGTGCTCACAAATTTGTTGAATTTGTTAACAAGATCTTTTCTGAGTGATTTTGGGAATTTTCCCACCGCTGGATCTTTGATCCAAAGGCAGAAGAAAATCTTCTGGTTTTGGAAAGAACAGAAAAGATTTCATTAAATTTTCATTCTGTTTCTGCGCAACTCCCCAATGAATGACACGTGTCGCGCAGTGGAAGGCTTGCGCAACAGTGCTTGCGCAACTGCGCAGACACGTGTCGCGCAGCGGTGCACTTGCGCAACAGTGCTTGCGCAACTGCGCAGACACGTGTCGCGCAGCGGGGCACTTGCGCAACAGTGCTTGCGCAACTGCGCAGCGGTGCACGTGTCGCGCAGCGGTGAACTTGCGCAACAGTGCTTGCGCAACTGCGCAGACACGTGTCGCGCAGCGGTGCGCTTGCGCAACTGCGCAGACACGTGTCGCACTGTGGACCGCTTGCGCATTGCGCAATGCACGGAATTCGAAGCGTTGCTTCAGAAAATTTGAATTTTCAAAATTCAAATGAGCCTTGCTCAGATTGGGGGAACAATGGCCTTAGTGTAAGTGGGAGATTGTTAGTTGTATATATGCCCTAGAGGCCATTGTTGTACATATGATGTACATTATAGTGGATGCTTGGATATATATAGAAAGGACTTTCTTGCTCGAAATGATATTATGCTATTTGGTTTCACTTTGTCTTAACATGTTGACTTGTATTGGTTTACTGTCTTGCTCTCACATGTTGATAAAGCCCTTAGGATATGTACTTGACTACTAGGACTATGGTGAGATCATACTAGTGGGGCTAAGGTAGTCAACGAGTACATCCTATAACTGTTCCTAGTCGAGGGTGTATCGAGACAGGGCATCGATACACTAGAGTAGACTAGCGTATACGCATCTTGACCCATATGTGTTAGTTGTATGTATGCCCTAGAGGCCAGTATTGTACAGATGATGTATATTATATTGGATACTTGGACATATATAGAGAGGACTTTCTTGCTCGATATGATAGTATGCTATCTGGTTGCTCTTTATCTTAACAAGTATACTTGTCTCTTGATACTGTCTTATAGTTACATGTTGGTAAAGCCCTTAGGATGTGTACTTGACTACCAGGACTACGATGCAAATCATATTAGTAGGGCTATGGTAGTCCATAAGTTCATCCTTTATTGTTCCTAGTCGTGGGTGTATCGAGACAGGGCATTGGTATACCAGAGTAGACTAGCGTATACGCTTCTCGACCCATGGGATGGGCGATGGACGATCCCATATCCATTGGTGTTTGACATCAGAGATGGTATACGGGTGCTCAGTAGAGACTGGGTACACTGGACGGACTCGCCGAGAACTCCCAGATGGTATTATACCTCACGTCAGATGGCAGTTCTCTGGTGACATTTGTGCAGGTTAGTCTGTAGACCCAAGATCGTGATAGAGTCTTGTGTGATTCCCACTGTGCTTTGATTTACACCTTACCACGTCCAAGAGGGCGTGCAAAACGGTGGTTTTTGGGTACAGTCCCGAGTCATATGGAGGCGATGAGCGATAGGAGGGGTTTCGTCTCTCCCGGTATTGGGGGTTGATGTTGCGCTGTGTTCGATTGGCCATAACAGGGAAGTCCCTGGCCAGGGCAGATTTAGAGATTTGCTGGTAAGTGTTACCAGTAGTTTCTCGACCCGTTATGAGCCTCACATCGGCACGACTTATCGGTTATTGGGGTCTGACGTTTACCACCCTTAGACTTGATATGTGACATATCAGACGAAGAGACCGGACTGTACGGAAAGTGTTACCGTTAGGCTTTTACAGGATTTGGAGCGGGCTTGCTTACTGATCTTCTGATCGCTCAATACCCGGGTAGCCGTTACGTCCAGCTAGTTCCGCTGACGGCTTGTTGGTGCTTGATGTGATCATCACCTACTGCCGGCGTATTGACGAGTCTTTAGAATCCTACATAGAGTTTTTCCTGGCTCAGGAAAAACGAAATACGAGCGCATATGTGATATGTGCGGGATCGAGAATAATGCGTGTATGTGATACCGTATTATATTCTCACGAATTTTCGTATCGGTCGGTTATATATGATATAGCCGGGTTATCGAATCAAGTGTTGATTCGATAAGTCGATACATTGGATGTTAGTCGGTTATATGAGATATAACCGGATTATTAAGTCAAGTGTTGATTTAATAATTTAGTGTATAATTGTATATTTGATATACTAATTTACATTAACTAACATTTGTTCACTTAAGGATTTTTCTCACATGTGCACAACTTTAATATATATGTGATATATATTAAAATGTGTTTTCTTTTTGTATCATGGTTGTTGATACATCATTCATGGGTGTGCAAGACATACACCATTTTATTTTAAATGGTGGTTTATATTTATTTAAGGTAATTATAAATTAGTGGAGCTTTGGTCATAAGCATGAAGCTTGTAGAAGCTTGTGGATGCTTTGACAAAGTCCACTAACTTTGTTTTACTTTAGATTTTTATTAACCTAACCATTTTGGATTAGCTATGGTTATGTCTCTACATGAGTTAGTATATGATACTCACTCACCATGTTTAGCTTTCTCACTTGATCATTATCCTTATCTCATTTTTCTTCATCTTCTTCCTTGAGCTCAAAAACTCTCTAGGTTTTGATTAAGTGAGAAATAAATGTGAGATAAATAATTCTAAGGTGTACCCATTTCCTATTTCCTCATCCTCTACTAGACTAGCACTTTAGTTTAGGGTGTTTGCTTCACTAATTCTCTAATTAGTGAAGTAGTAGCTTGAGTTGGTATTCCCTCGACGTAGATCATCTTCGGCCTCGAAGACTTCAAGCAAGGACGCTTTTTCCGCCTCGTGAAGCCATGCAAGAGCCCGGGAGAACAATGATCGCAGCGAAGGGACTACGACAGGGAGCTTTAAAAGTGAAGGACCGATCTACAAAGGTTGTATTTCGTATTCACTTAGTTGTAAATGCTATTTACTAGCATGTGTAACCCTAATTATCTAGCAAAGATCTTGTTTAGGGTTGTTCGGCACGGCTAAAATTTTAATCGGGCATGGTTGATGCCTTCTTAACCCTTGTTAGAGTGCCTAGTAGCCCTACAGTAGTATAAGAGCCTAGCTAGAGCATTAAATGACGTGTATACGGAGTTAAAACTCCGAACGTACCCCGAAACGTCAAAACGACCCCCTCTCTGGTCATTTTTTAAAAACTGTGATTTTTCTGAATTAAAAATACCTAAAAAAATCAGCAGGGTAATACAAGCATTACAGTGAAAAACGAGCACATAAGCCGTACAAACCGCCGCGGAACCGCGGCCGTACCACGCTTGGACCGCGGATCCGCGGCAGTACAGGAGACTTATGCACTCATTTTGGCACAGTAATGACCATAGCTGCATGTTTAGTTTTCTGGGTATTTTTAACCTGACTCAAGTGTTGAGTGTTCTGGGGATTATTTTGTATTCGTTGATTCAATCAGAATATTTAATTTCGTTATGTTTTCCGGATATTTAGAAACTGTTAAAATGTTCGAACGGATATCATTAACTCATTTTTTCCCGGCACGAAAAACTTTCAAGTGTTGAATTTTTCTTGAGTTTAAATCTTTCGGAAAAACGTGCAAGTAAAGCGATGGACCCTCTAGAAGAACACAAACCTTAACTCGATTATGTGACCGTCTGAACCGCCTCTAAACCTTAGGGTTTGGGGCAGTACAACGTGCCACATGTGAGGCGTTGGCTTGACCCTTCTACGGCTGGACCGTTGGTACTGTGACGTATTCTGGAATTTTTGAACTCCGCTCAAGTGTTGAGCTATTAAGGAAATCTTGGGTATTTGATTATTCGATCGGAAAGTTTAATACTGTCTATTTATATGGAATATGATACAATATGTGGAATTCATATAGTTAGGCATGAAATGCGAAGTATATGATATTTCGGATTTACGATGTCTAAAGAGATTGTGGATTCCAAATGTTGTAGTTTTACACTTTCTTTTCTGCGACCGTAAGTGTAATATGTGATATCGCCGGTTTCGTTGTTATATGTCAACGACAATTGGGATACGCATATTTACTTACATTGATGACATGTGATGTTATGTGTTGCTGGATATGTTATATTGGATCATCGCATTCTGAATAGCCGGGGGTTTTATGTGAGATGAGGGTTTTTATCTTCATTCATGTAAAATTAAATGTATGTAATATTCTTTTATTGGGGCACTTCCGGGATGAGGTTGATGTCACCATTTGTATATTATTTACTTTTCCACACTAGGATAGACCCAAGGAGGAAAGCACAAGTAACCGGGTTCTGGAGTCCAGTAGGAGACTAACTCGAGGAGTCGAGTCCGGGTCTCCTAACTCTAGAATTGGAAGGGTTGCTTGCCGATCTCGTAGGGGTCTAGGGGTATGGGTTTGGCTATTCATCGCGACCGTGGAATCCGTGTTTTATAGAGGCTCAAAATAAAACACGGACCTCCTAGTATATCCATTATTTCATATGTTTCTTCTGCTGCGATATCTGTGATGTGATCATTTGATATGTTGAGATGGATACTGCATATAGTATATATGATATATTATATAGACGTTACTTATGTTTTACACTCGCACTATCCCTGCCCCGCTCTGCCGTTAGTTACCTAACCTAACGGTGCACGAGGGGACATCGAGGCGAATGCGGATGGCATAAGTGTACGTCGTATTTATCTGTAATGTTTAGGTGACTTAAATGATGGGACTTCATTAATATGATTAATGAAAGAAAGAAACCCAAAAGATGTTGTAGAATCAAATTTTTCAAAAAAAAAAGGGTAGCTACAGTTTTTGCTTTGCATAGCGATATATATGATATATCCTGCACCTTATTCGATGAGGAAAGAGCCGAGATCCCTTCACCGGGAGTGACCTCTTTAGCAAAACTGGCAGATGCTACAACACTCGGTTCGTCTTTTGATTGCTTTTGGAGTTTTTGCTTTGCATAGTGATATATATGATATGTCCTGCACCTTATTCGATGAGGAAAGAGCCGAGATCCCTTCACCGGGAGTGACCTCTTTAGCAAAACTAATGAAAGCCTCAAAATCACTCCATTTCAAAATTCACTTGATTCTACAACGTTATCAAGTTCATTACGCAATAGGTTTTCAGAAAAACCTGTCGTATCCCTCCGTCGTTTCAGATAAGAACTGTTTAGTATTCGTGCTGCGTTTCTTGGCCTTTGTCAAGGCGTAGTGTGCGGTAGCTGAATGGTGCTTATCTGCCTATGCATATGATGCAAATTGTTTTGGGGGTAGTCGTACGACCTTGTTGGCCTTTGTCAAGGGTTGTGCGGGTGGGTTTGATTCAATCAAGAAATGACGGGTTGAACTTGCCTAGCATCCTATGATTTGTTGGCCTTTGTCAAGGTCATAGAGGTTAGGGGCAAAATATTATCGGGAATTTCAAGTGTTGAAATTTGCAATGAGATTGCATACCTTCTATGAGATAGTTGGATCCCGATACCCACTGCGAGTAATTGTTACTCCTGGGAGAGTTTTACACAGGACAATTAGCCAATCAAGTAGGTGTCTAGAAAGGTGTCAACGGGATTACGCCTCTGGGAAAACGAGGTTTACTTTAATTAGGTCCGTGCGAAAGCACGGGGAACCTCCCTCAAAGTACCGACACTGGCCTAGCTGAAAGATTGGCGAAATTGTAGGGTGTAATTAATCCCGGCTAGTTTTTCCTTTTAGGGTTTGAAGGAAGATTTGATAAAAACAGTGGGAGCCATCCTGATTAGATAAAATAATAACCAATCTGATCTTGCAAGAGCATACGCTAAAGTGTTTTCTTCTCTCTCTCTCCAGGTAGCGACCATATCATGCCTTAATAAAGATAATAATATGGATGTATTGACCGAACCCGCATATTATACTGTGCTGGGGAACGTTGGTTCCGTTTTTTCTTATAAGAGTTATAGGACTGAACAGGATATAGGGGAAAACCAGGATTCCCAAGCCACCCGAATGAAGAAAGTACATGTTGATGCATTTTCTTCGGGTGTGTTCGTTACAGAGAACCGTTTCTCCATTTGCTCTACGTCCTGGGTATTAGATACCGGGTCAGGATCCCATATATGTAATCAGTTACATGGGCTTAGGAAAGGTAGAGAACTTGGAGAAGGTGATAAAGACATAAGGGTTGGAAATTGTGCAATTGTTGTAGCTAAAACCGTCGGGGAATATCACCTTGTATTGCCAACTGGTAATACATTGATTCTGAACGAATGCTATTACATGCCGAACCTGATATGCAACATTATATCGGTTTCTTTGTTGAGTAAATAGTGATATAATTTTGTATTACAGGATAATGTTATGAACATTTTCCTTAACAAAAAGTTGGTTGGATCAGGCACGTTGTGCAATGGAATTTATGTTCTAAATCAATCAAAAGTTCTGAGCATAACAAACACACATAAGAGGAAGAGTTCAGAACTGAACGAATCCTTCTTGTGGCATTGTAGACTGGGTCACATCAATGCGACACGACTAGCTAAGTTGCATAAGGATGGATATTTGAATCCATTTGAATTTTCATCTTATGATACTTTCCAGTCATGTCTCAAAGGAAAGATGACCAAAACTCCGTTTACGGGACACGGAGAGAGAGTTACGGAACTCTTGGGACTGGTACATAGTGATGTATGCGGTCCCATGTCTACACATGCAAGGGATGGTTCTTCGTACTTCATTACATTCACTGACGATCTCTCTAGATTCAGGTATGTGTTCCTGATGAAACACAAATCAGAAGATTTTGAGAAATTTAGAGAATATAAACAAGAAGTCGAGAACCAAACCGGGAAAAGTATTAAAATCCTTCGATCTGATCGAGGAGGTGAATACTTGAGCAATGAATTCCTGGACTTCCTAAAAGAGAATGGGATTCTCTCTCAGCTAACTCCTCCATATACACCACAGCACAACGATGTATCGGAACGGAGGAACCGCACCCTATTATATATGGTGCGCTCTATGATGAGCACAGCTGAGTTATCTATTTCCTTCTGGGGGTATGCGCTGGAGACAGCAGCATACCTATTGAATCAAGTTTCATCTAAATCTGTACCTACCACACCATATAAGATATGGGGTGGGAAAAGACCATGTCTTAAACGAGTTAAGATATGGGGTTGTCCGGCCTATGTCAAAAGGCAAAATCCGGACAAACTCGAGGAACGGTCAGTTCTATGTAAGTTTGTGGGATATCCCAAACATTCACATGGATATCTTTTCTACCATAGCGAGGAACAAAAGGTGTTAGTTTCTCGACATGCCACCTTTTTAGAAAAGGAATTTCTTATAAAAGAAATTAGTGGCAGTGAGGTAGAACTGGAAGAAATTCCGGCTACACAAACTCAAACTGAAGATTTAGTGGAACCAGAGGATTCGGTAGTTCCCAATGAACCCCGGCCACTCCGCCGATCTAGTAGGGTTCCTCACCCATCTGAGAGATACTACGGTTTTCTCATGGATGGTGGGAGCGAGGATTGCATCATGGAAGATGATGACCCAACTAGCTTCGAGCAGGCCATCACGAGTGGGGACTCAGTGAAATGGCTGGATGCAATGCGGTCCAAGATGGAATCCATGTACACCAACAAAGTATGGACTTTAGAAGATGCTCTTGAAGGGGTAAAACCCATTGGGAGCAAGTGGATCTTCAAGAAAAAACTTGGTGTAGATGGGAAAGTGGAGACTTTCAAAGCTAGACTTGTTGCAAAGGGTTTTCGTCAAAGACCAGGAGTGGACTATGACGAAACCTTTTCTCCAGTGGCTATGCTTAAATCCATCCGGATCATGCTTGCCATCGCTGCATATCATGACTACGAAATCTGGCAAATGGATGTTAAGACCGCCTTTCTAAACGGTGATTTAGAAGAGTGCGTGTACATGACTCAGCCAGAGCGCTTCGTAGATAGTGGGAGCAGCGGGAAGGTGTGCAAGCTGCTTAAATCCATTTATGGATTAAAGCAAGCATCGTGGAGTTGGAACATCTGCTTTGACGTCGTTATCAAAGAATTTGATTTCGTCAAAAACGTTGATGAACCTTGTATCTACAAGAAGGTGGCAGAGAGTAAGGTTGTCTTCCTCGTATTGTACGTGGACGACATACTCTTGATAGGAAATGACATTCCTATGCTGCAATCGGTCAAGCTCTTCTTATCACAAAGATTCTCAATGAAAGATCTAGGTGATGCCTCCTGCATACTGGGAATTATACTTCCCTGCTCTGGTTCAAAACTAGCTAGGCATCTTCCTAAGGACCGAGTCACTTTCACTATAGAGATAGATCTAAAAGGATATTGGGATTGTCCCAATCCTGGTACATTGACACCATACTAAAGAGGTTTAGTATGGAAGAATCCAAGCGTGGGAACTTACCCACGATCTCTGGACTCACTCTCTCCAAAGAGATGTCTCCTAAGACTGATTTGGAGAGAGCTCGCATGCAAGGGATACCCTATGCTTCGGCTGTAGGCTCTATCATGTACGCGATGCTATGTACCATACCCGATGTAGCACACTCACTAAGTATAGTGAGTAGGTATCAAGCTGATCCTGGAGAGAGTCACTGGACAGCTGTGAAGAGCATTCTCAAGTACTTACGAAGGACTAAAGAGATGCTCTTGGTGTATGGTAACGGAGAACTCCAAGTGGAGTCCTTTACCGATTCGAGCTTCCAGCGTGATAAGGACGACTCTAAGTCGCACTCGGGATTTGTCTTTACCCTTTACGGAGGGGCGGTTAGCTGGAAGAGTTCCAAGCAGGAAACTGTGGCAGACTCGACGATGGAGGCTGAATACATCGCTGCCAACGATGCTGCCAAAGAGGCTGTCTGGATCAAGAAGTTCATTACTGAACTTGGAGTGGTTCCATCCATTGAGCATCCAATACCTTTGTATTGTGATAAAAATGGAGCGGTGGCTTTAGCCAAGCAACCCAGGTCCTATCAGCGATCCAGGCATATTCTGAGGCGGTATCACCTGATCTGGGAGATAGTTGATCGCCGGGAGATCGAGGTCAGGAGGTTTGACACGAAGAAAATCACTGCGGATCCACTCACGAAGGCCATTCCCCAGATACAGTTTGAGAGACTCTTCAGGATGCTTGGTATGCGATACTACAGCAGCTGGCCCTAGTGCAAGTGGGAGATTGTTAGTTGTATGTATGCCCTAGAGGCCAGTATTGTACAGATGATGTATATTATATTGGATACTTGGACATATATAGAGAGGACTTTCTTGCTCGATATGATAGTATGCTATCTGGTTGCTCTATATCTTAACATGTATACTTGTCTCTTGATACTGTCTTATAGTTACATGTTGGTAAAGCCCTTAGGATGTGTACTTGACTACCAGGACTATGATGCAGATCATACTAGTGGGGCCATGGTAGTCCATATGTTCATCCTTTAATGTTCCTAGTCATGGGTGTATCGAGACAGGGCATCGGTATACCAGAGTAGACTAGCGTATACGCTTCTCGACCCATAGGATGGGCGATGGATGATCCCATATCCATTGGTGTTTGACATCAGAGATGGTATACGGGTGCTCAGTAGAGACTGGGTACACTGGACGGACTCACCGAGAACTCCCAGATGGTATTATACCTTACGTCAGATGGCAGTTCTCTGGTGACACTTGTGCAGGTTAGTCTGTAGACCCGAGATCGTCATAGAGTCTTGTGTGATTCCCACTGTGCTTTGATTTCCACCTTACCACATCCAAGAGGGCGTGCAAAATGGTGGTTTTTGGGTACAGTCCCGAGTCACATGGAGGCGATGAGCGATAGGAGGGGTTTCGTCTCTCCCGGTATTGGGGGTTGATGTTGCGCTGTGCTCGATTGGCCATAACAGGGAAGTCCCTGGCCAGGGTTGATTTAGAGATTTGCTGGTAAGTGTTACCAGTAGTTTCTCGACCCGTTATGAGCCTCACATCGGCACGACTTATCGGTTATTGGGGTCTGACGTTTACCACCCCCAGACTTGATATGCGACACATCAGACGAAGAGACCGGACTGTACGAAAAGTGTTACCGTTAGGCTTTTACAGGAGTTGGAGCGGGCTTTCTTACTGATCTTCTGATCGCTCAATACCCGAGTAGCCGTTACGTCCAGCTAGTACCGCTGACGGCTTGTGGGTGCTTGATGTGATCATCACCTACTGCCGGCGTATTGACGAGTCTTTAGAGTCCTACATAGAGGTTTTACTGGCTCAGGCAAAACGAAATAGGAGCGCATATGTGATATGTGCGGGACCGAGAATAATGCATGTATGTGATACCGTATTATATTCTCGCGGCTTTTTGTATCGGTCGGTTATATGTGATATAGCCGGGTTATCAAATCAATTGTTGATTCGATAAGTCGATACATTGGATGTTAGTCGGTTATATGAGATATAACCGGATTATTAAGTCAAGTGTTGATTTAATAATTTAGTGTATAATTGTATATTCGATATACTAATTTACATTAACTAACATTTGTTCACTTAAGGATTTTTCTCACATGTGCACAACTTTAATATATATGTGATATATATTAAAATGTGTTTTCTTTTTGTATCATGGTTGTTGATACATCATTCATGGGTGTGCAAGACATACACCATTCTATTTTAAATGGTGGTTTATATTTATTTAAGGTAATTACAAATTAGTGAAGCTTTGGTCATAAGCATGAAGCTTGTAGAAGCTTGTGGATGCTTTGACAAAGTCCACTAACTTTGTTTTACTTTAGATTTTTATTAACCTAACCATTTTGGATTAGCTATGGTTATGTCTCTACATGAGTTAGTATATGATACTCACTCACCATGGTTAGCTTTCTCACTTGATCATTATCCTCATCTCATTTTTCTTCATCTTCTTCCTTGAGCTCAAAAGCTCTCTAGGTTTTGATTAAGTGAGAAATAAATGTGAGATAAATAATTCTAAGGTGTACCCACTTCCTATTTCCTCATCCTCTACTAGACCAGCACTTTAGTTTAGGGTGTTTGCTTCACTAATTCTCTAATTAGTGAAGTAGTAGCTTGAGTTGGTATTCCCTCGACGTAGATCATCTTCGGCCTCGAAGACTTCAAGCAAGGACGCTTTTTCCGCCTCGTGAAGCCATGCAAGAGCCCAGGAGAACAATGATCGCAGCGAAGGGACTACGACAAGGAGCTTTAGAAGTGAAGGACCGATCTACAAAGGTTGTATTTCGTATTCACTTAGTTGTAAATGTTATTTACTAGCATGTGTAACCCTAATTATCTAGCAAAGATCTTGTTTAGGGTTGTTCGGCACGGCTAAAATTTTAATTGGGCATGGTTGATGCCTTCTTAACCCTTGTTAGAGTGCCTAGTAACCCTACAATATGATGGGCGATGGATGATCCCATATCCATCAGTGTTTGACATCAAAGATGGTGTACGGGTGCTCAGTGGAGACTGGGTACACTGAACGGACTCGCCGAGAACTCCTAGATGGTATTATACCTATCGTCAGATAGCAGTTCTCCGGTGACACTGGTACAGGTTAGTCTGTAGACCCGAGATCGTCATAGAGTCTTGTGTGATTCCCACTGTGCTTTGATTTCCACCTTACCACATCCAAGAGGGCGTGCAAAACGGTGGCTTTTGGGTACAGTCCCGAATCACATGGAGGCAATGAGCGATAGGAGGGGTTTCGTCTCTCCCGTTATAGGGAGTTGATGTTGTGCTGTATTCGATTGGCTATAACTGGAAGTCCCTGGCCAGGGCTGATATGGAGTGCTACTGGTAAGAGTTATCAGTAGTTTCTTGACCTGTTATGAGCCTCACTTCGACACGACTTATCGGTTACTGGGGTCTGACGTTTACCACCCCTAGACTTGATATGCGACATATCAGACGAAGAGACCGGACTGTACGGGAGTGTTACTGATTGGATTCACAGGAGAATGTACAGGCTTGCTTGTTGATCTTCTGATCGCTCAATACCTGGGTGGCTGTTACGTTTAGCTAACCGCTTGCAGCTTGTGGGTGTTTGATATGATCATCACCTACTGCCAGCGTATTGATGATTCTTTAGAGTCCTACACAGAGGTTTCCTGGCTCAGGCAAAATGGAGTAGGAGCACATATGTGATATGTGCGGGACCGAGAATAATACGATATGAGATACCGTATTCTATTCTCGCTATATGAGAAATCGGCCGGGTATATGTGATATAGCCGGGTCATCGGATCAAGTGTTGATTCATTGAAATGGTACATGTTATATTAGTCGGTTATATGCAATATAGCCGGATTGTCGGATCAAGAGTTGATTCGATAATTTAATGTATAATTATATATGTGATATATTACATTACGTTAACTAATATAAGCTTGCTTTATTGATTCATTTTCTCACTGGATAATACATTGATGTATATGAGATATATGTTAATTGTATTATTTTTTTGTTACAAAATATATTGTATATGTGATATATAATATTGTAACATGTTAGGGTTACAAATGCAACATGGTTTTTGGGTTTAAACCTAGTTAGGGTTTGGATTAGGGTTAAGTTTTGGATGAAGCTTTGTCTTTTGTCATGTAGCTTTGATATTTTGTATTGATATTCTTTAACCCAACACGAACCCTTAACCTATAGTTTATTCTCTACAAGGGTTAAGCCTTTCATTCTTAACCTATGGTTGCAATTGTAACCACAACAATAATTCATTATTCATCACAAAAGGTTTAGCTTCTTCTTCTTCTTCTTGTTCTTGAAAGAAAAGCTTCACTAGGTTTTTGTTTTGTGATGATTAATAGTGAGAAATTGAAAACAAAAGAGGGCAAAATTCCTACTTCATCATCCTCATTTATTCTACCCACTTAGATTAGGGTGTTCACTTCTCTAATTACTTCATTAGTGAAGTGTAATCTTGGGTTATAGATTCTTCAAGGTAGATCATCTTAGATCAAGAAGACTTCAAGCAAGATTCATCATTCACCTCTTGGAGCCTCCCGAGAGTCGGACTTCTTGATGATCGCAGCGAAGGTACCTCAGCACGGAGCTTATGAAGCGAAGGAACGGACTATAAAGGTTGTAATCCTACTCTCTTTACTTCTTTGTATATGATACAAACTTGTTACCCTAGATTTTCTAGTAAAGATTCATGGTTAGCTTGCTTTGCACCTCTCTAAATTTTAAAGTAGCATGAGTGATGCTACCAAACCCTGGACTAGGTGCAAGGGAAGACCAATGGTATGTATATTATTTGGCAAATGAGATCGTTTAGTTATGTTAAATGATATTTCTTTTACTTATGTCTGAGATTCTTATTGATGTCATATACAGTTGGTTAAAATCTTAATTACGTAAAACTGTGACTCTTTACTTAAAAACTAAATTTTCCTAAAGTTCCGCAAAAAGGGTTTTGATCTTGATTTTTGGCATACTTAGGTTGTGTAGATATCTTCAGATATTATACAATCTAAGTGCCGGTCACATCCAAACTTTGGGTCGTGACAGTTAGACAGGATTTGTCTCTCCCGGTATTGGAGGTTGATATCGCGCTGTGTTTGGAGAGCCATTACACAAAGTACCTGGCCAGGGCAAGTGAGATTTACTGGTAGGCGTTCCAGTAGTTTATCAGGGTGTTCTGGGCTATACTCCGACACGACTTATACCGCTATTAGGGGTCTGACGTTTACCACCCCCTAGGCTCGATATGCGATACTCTTAGACGAACATACCAGATTGTACGGAGATTGTCACAGATAGGCTCAGTCGGAGTTTGGATGAGCTTACTCGTCGACCTTCTTATCGACAGATACCTAGGTAGCCGTTACGCACAGCTAGTGCCGCTGACATGCTTGTGGTTAAACCCACTGCTGGAGTACTGTCGAGTCTTTAGAGTCCCACACAGAGGGTTTCCCAGCTTCGAGCGAAACGAGTAGAGGTCGTATGGTTTTACGACAGGGTTCGATCACATACGTGTACTTGTGCGCGTGTGGTATTTGAGCGGAAAATACTAGTGGGCTTTGGTTTAAGCCGGATCCTAGTATTTGATTATTGTATTAGCTTTGTCTCATTGTATTCGTGTTTTTCGGAACACGGATACGGGTATGTATATACGGATGATAGGGGTATAGAAGGAGACACCTCATTAGGGTTTTGACCACTGACTTAATTAAAACCATTATGAGGTGGAGAAAAGTATTTGTTATTTTTGCTAACGATAATTATGGCATGGCTACTTGTTCTTGACCACTTGACTTGCATTGACCTTTTGACTTGGATTGACCATTTGACTTGGATTGACTTTTTGACCATAGATATTAATGTGAGATATTTTGTGAGCTAGATATTTTGAGGATATATTTTTCATCACATGGTTGTGGTCATGTCAAGCTAGCCATCATAATTTCTATTATCATTATCAAAAAAAATTTCTCTTTCCTCAAGTGAGCTCTCATGCTAACTCTCTCCTTCTTCCTCTTCCTCTCTAAAACCCTAGTGTGTCATGTGTTGATAATAAAGGGTTGATGAGACTTAGCTACTCTAAATCACACTCTACTCACTCTAGTCTACTTAGATTAGCAAGCTAAGTATTCTAGTTACTTCAAGTTGGAGGTTTAGCTGAAGGTTGGAGCTCTCGGATCATCGTTGACACAAGGAGGCCGAAGTTCAAGCACGATCCATATTTCCATCGAGGAGCTTAAGGAGAGGATCGAAAACCCGAAAGACTTAGTTTCTTTAGGTATACTTTCTATCATAGTAGATAGAACCCTCACATGCTAGTTAGGTTTATGGTT
This sequence comes from Agapanthus africanus, assembly GCA_030015575.1. Lineage (NCBI taxonomy): Eukaryota > Viridiplantae > Streptophyta > Magnoliopsida > Asparagales > Amaryllidaceae > Agapanthus > Agapanthus africanus. The sequence goes on from CM057338.1 coordinate 699,876,437, forward strand.
AAAGATCCGGTTTTTGTGTTATCCTAACGCCAAGTTTCATATCGTTGTAAAAATTTTGTTCCGCATTTGGCCACGGTAGTTGGCTGGGGCGCTAGCGTAACCCTTCATGGTATCAGAGCCAACCCATAAACCCTACTAGCTAGTTTGCACAAGGTTAAAATCTCGATCGACCTAAATTTCCGAATCGTATTTCCATTTTTGTGTGCTTGTTGTCGAATTTTAAAGTTGTTCAAAAAATTTTTTTAGGCATCTTAAAAATATGTGCAGGCAAAACTATAGCTGTGGAAAATTTTTGGGCACGTAACTCTAAAATTCGGCGGCGGAACCGAAGCCAAATGGCACATTTTGCGGCGGTTCCGCGGCTCTTTTTGGGCTACAGTGCCCGAATGTTTTTCTGAAGCTTTAGTTCATGGAAATATGATTTTTTTGATATATGGTTTTGGCCCAGATTTGTTTGAGTGCTCTATTTGCCTTTGGGGCCAATTTGGGAAAGTTTAGTCGATCGGAATTTTAAAATACGCATTTTGTTAACAGTACATTCACTTTTATCTTCGACCGTGAGTGGCATTTGATCGGTAAACTCGTCTGATTGCTATATGTTATTTTAGACGGGTTTGCGAACGTGACATTCGCGTTGATGTTTTGTGCTTGTGCTGTGCTTGTGGTTGGATAATCGTGGTGGATAGCATGTGGTGCAATGTTAGCAGTATAGTTTATATTCATTTGTACATTCGATATTGCGGGGCGAGCGTCCGACATATGGACTGCTGTCTTTGCCGGGTTGTATATTATTTTGGGGCACGACCGGGTTGAGGTCGATGTCACCTTTTGTACATATTATTTTCTTTTTCTGTACTAGGATTACCCCACGATGGACTGCACGGATAGCCGGGTTCTAGAAGGCAACAAGCCCGCATCTCATGGCGTTGAGACGGATGGGGATTCATTCTAGAATTGGCGGGCTATTCGCCGGACTCGTAGGGGGTATAGTTTGACCCACGGAGGGGCGCCTAAGTTACCGGATTCCGTGAAGTGCTGGGTGTTGGGCCACGGGAGCGCCACGGCCGTCTAACCTAGGCCAGATGCGGAACAAAAACTTTTTATGAAACCGGCGCCACCGCTGTCGGAGATAGTGCCCTCAGAGTCAATTATTGGATCACAGACACGTGATTGCAATGATTGAGGGAGGACCTATCCCAGTAGGACAGTCTTACTCAAGATGATAGTATGCTATCTCGTTTATCTTTATCATCGTGTACTGCTTTAGATGACCTTACAGGTCACTATTGCACGTTGATAGAGCCCTTAGGATTCTTGCTTGACTGCCAGCGGTATGAGGGCGATCATATACGTGAGAGCTGGGGTCTATAAGCACATCCTTAAAAGGTCCCTAGTCGTAGGAGTTTCGAGACAAGGCATCGATACTCCAGAGTAACTAGTGTATACAGTCGAGACCCCGATGAGGGGCGGTGGCCGGTCTCACAAGCCACTGGTGTCAGTTGGTTCACCTAAGATGTATACAGGTGCTCATTGGGTTATGAGTACACCGGACAGGACTCGCCAGGAACATGCTAGTTGGTCTTATACCTGACGTCAGATAGCAGTTCCCTGGTGATATGTGTACAGGTTAGTTCATCGACCTGAGATCGTCATTTGTCTCGTGTGAGTTCCCACTGTACTTTGATTACTACCCTACCGCGCTCAAAGGAGACGTGCAAACAGGTTTTAGTTGGGTACAGTCCCGAGCCACATGGAGGCAGTGAGCGGCTCTGCAGGGGTCCATCTCTCCCGGTATTGGGGGTGAGGTCGCGCTGTGTCTAGGAGAGCCCTTACACGAAGTCCTTGGCCAAGGCAGGAGATTTACTGGTAGGTATTCCAGTAGTATCTCAGGGTGTTCTGGGCTACACTCCGACACGACTTGTACCGCTTTTGGGGGTCTGACTTTTACCAACCCCCTAGGCCAGCCATGCGATACTCATAGACGAACGGACCGGACTGTACGGATATTGTCACTGACAGGCTCAGTAGGGTGTCAGGATGAGTTCACTCATCGACGTCCTTTTTAGTCAATACCTGGTAGCCCGTTACGTATAGGCTAATACCTCTGACGTGCTAGTGGTTAAATCCACAACCAAGGTGTTGACGAGTCTTTAGAGTCCCCCACAGACCAGTTTCTCAAGTTTCGGGCGAAACGCTGTAGAGGCCGTATGGAGATATGGCAGGGTTCGATCAGATACGTGCGGTATTGCACGGATCATGATCGGACGGATAATACTAGTGGGCTTTGGTTTAAGCCGGATCCTAGTATTGTACAGTGTAGATTTGTCTCATTGCATTTGTATTCGGTCGGAATACAAATGCGGGTATGTATATACAGTAGCGGGGTTTTCCTGTAATTTATTACGGGATCAGTTTTTTGGAGTTGCCAGTTTGTTTTCCGTTTCGGCCAATTTTCTTTCGCTTAAGATTGGTGGAGGATGGCTTATTTGCATTTGTGCAAATAAGCAATTTGGAGGGTTGTTTTTGCAAGTTATAGTGTCATGATGATTGCACCATCCCTTGACTTCCTTGGATAATCATTGCTTGACTTTCTTATTCATCATGGTTTTGATGATGGTTGTTGATGAGTGTGGATGTGGTTGTGATGATAATTCCTCATCATCACTTTTTCTCTCTCTTTGGTTATTGGCTCACTCACTCATTTCATTCTCTTGCATTCCATTCTCTCATTTCTCAAGAGCCATGGCCGGCCAAGCCAATGTGAGGGCTGCCCATTTTTGTGTGGGGATTTTTTGTTCTCTTGATGCTCCAAAAATTCCCAAGTTCATCACAAAATTCCATAGCTCTTTTTCTTCCACCAATATGGCAACTCTAACCCCATGAGACACATAGCTTTCTACACTACATTCTACAGCAAATCTTGGGCACGTCGGCTCGCCAACTTCGTGCCCGAGTTGCCTCGGTCCAGAAGTGGGAGCCCGTAAAAGAACCCGGCGATGTGGTGCCCGTTCCGGCGAGGAGTTGAAGACCGGAGATTCCGCGGGGAGATCGAGACGATGACGAGAAGACCGAAGGACACGGATCGCTCGGTATCTCTCTCTACCCCGTTATTTAGTTTGCTAGGACTAGATTAATGGCCCGATCCGGGACTTTTGTGCGCGGTGGTGCCGATTTAAAAGTTTAAAGTTAAGTATCGATTCCGCATTTTGGCCTCGGAAAGACGGCCGGGGCGCCGCCGTGCACTTATACTGGTATCAGAGCCATGCCATTAACCTAGTCTAGCTTTGTCTAATGTGTTTACATTTCCGATCGAACAAAATTCCAAAAACCACATTTTCATGTGCATCAGTTTCTGTCGAATTTTTTTTTGGCTCCAAAAATTTTTCTGGTAGTTGCAGAATGATGTTCATGGAATTATAAGAACTCTGGTAAAATTTGGTCGCTTGAACCCATTACCCCACCGCGGAACCGCGGCTAAATCCATGCTTGGGCCGCGGTTCCGCCGCCATTTTCACTGTTCAGCGTATCAAAATTTTACAGAGGCTCTTGGACTTGAAAATAGGGGTTTTGGAATATTATTTTTTGGCCCAGAATTTCTTTAAGTGCTACAGTAATGCTTAGGGCCCACTTGGTAATATTTGATCGATCGAAAATTTTAAACACATTAGTCCACAGTATTTACATTATATCTGCGACCGTGAATGTCACTTGATCGGTAAATCCTGTCTAACTGCTATAGCCCGGTTAGACGGATTTGCGAACGTGACATTCACGTTGATGTTCTGTGATTGTGCTGTGATGTTGCGGATTGGTCGTGGGGGATAGCCTGGATGCAATGGTAGTACAGATTTGGTTGTATTATGTACATTTGATATTGCGGGGCGAGCGTCCGACATGTGGACTGCCGTCACTGCCTGTTTGTATTATTCTTTTGGGGCACGACCGGGTCGAGGTCGATGTACCCGTTGTATGTATATTTTACTTTCTGTACTAGGATTACCCCGCGGAGGGGTGCACGGATAGCCGGATTCTAGAGGGCAACGAGTCTGCATCTCATGGCATTGAGACGGAGGGGGCTTCACTCTAGAATTGGCGGGCTATTCGCCGCACTCGTAGGGGGTACAGATTGACCCAGGAGGGGTGCCCAAGTTACCGGATTCCGTGAAGTGCTGGGTGGTCCATTCACGTTGCTGAAGGGGGCTGCCTCGCTTCAGGTTTTGGCGGGTAACTTGCTGCACCCGTAGGGGTCTAGGATTTCATTGCACAGGCTATCCACACGATCAGGGAACGTCGGGTTTCAGTAGCGGCTCCGTGAAACCCGGGGATCCCAGATATCTGTATTGTTCTGTGATGCTTATTACATTTCTGTGATGTTGCATTTTATCACGCCTTGAGCGAAATATTATATATTGATATATATACTAGTAGATGTTGTATATGTTTTGCATCCGCGCTAGTCCAGTCCCCGCTCTGTCGTTAGTTAACTAACCTAACAGGTAATGACGGGACCCAGTGGCGAATGCGGATGGCATATACGTACGTCATTGTTTTCGTTCATTATTGGTGTGATCAATTGATGGGACTGCGTTGATTCGGATCAATGCAAGTTAAAAACAAACCTATTCTGATGTTGTTGGAACACTTTTCAAAAAGCTGTTATTGCAAAGACGTTCACTTTTGTTTTGCACAGTGGTATTCAGTTGGAATATCCTGCTCCTCAGTCGACGAGGCAAGGGCCGAGATCTCTTCACCGGGAGTGACCCCTTGGGCAAAAGTTTGCGTCAGGGCAATAACTTCACTATAGTCGTTTACTTTTGCTTTGCATCGTGGTATTCAGTTGGAATATCCTGCACCTCATTCTACGGGGAAAGAGCCGAGATCCCTTCACCGGGTGTGACCTCTTTAGCAAAGGTTTTCGTCATTATATTTTTATAAAAGCTATCCGGTTCCTTCAACGATATCAAGTTCATTACGTTAAAGGTTTTTCGCCAGAAACCATTCGTAGCCCTCCGTCGTTTCAGACGGGTAGCAAGTAGTATTCATGCTATGTTTGTTGGCCTTCGTCAAGGCATAGTGTATGGTAGCTGCTTGTTGCCTTTCTGTAGCATAGATAGATGCGTTGGTTTGGGACAGTCGTATAGCCTTGTTGACCTTCATCAAGGGCTTGTACGGGTGGGTTCAAATTAACCTGGACAATGACGGGTAGAACTTGACATGTGACTTATGATTTGTTGACCTTCGTCAAGGTCATAAGAGCTTGGGGCAAAAATCCACATCGGGAGTTTCTAAAGAAACTGAAACTTGCCAGATATGCGCATACCTTCTGGAGTGTGATAACGTGAGCGGATTCCGTCACGTTATCATGCGATGATAGTTGGATCACGATTCCCACTGATGAGTTGGTTTACTCCTCGGGTGATCCCGACTAATTCTTCTTTCAGGTTTGGAGGATAATTTGACGGTACAGTGGGAGGTTTCCAGATTAGATAAATTGGTAACCATTCTGATCTAGGTTAGAGTGCACGCTGAGTGTTTCTTTTCTCTCTCTCTTTGGCAGCGACCATTGACCCGACCCTAGACTATGACTCAGTGACCAAGTTGACCAAACCTTCTTATAAGACTGGCTTTTGGATTGTCAGAGATGCACACCTCATTGCCACTCCTACTTTTACCTTTTTCTCCAAGACACCCCGTATTACTACGAACATCCACTTCCATTGGATAAAACCATCGTATGGTTATATACGAACTCGAAGGAATTTATTCGAGGATGGTTTCTGGTTCTGGAGAAAACGAATAGGACTATTCAGTCGTCTTTTCCTTTTACCTTCTCTCAGGTTGCGAGTGCCCCTTAGATTAGGGGATAGTACACCTATTACGCAAATTGGATAGTCTTCTTCCAAACCATAGGCAGGTGCCGACCGGTAGGGAATGAAGAAAACCAATTAGCCTAACAATGGTGTACAGAAGGTATTGAGTTAAGACAAAGAAAGGGATTAGAAGGAGGGCAAAGTAAATTGCGACTGCTATTCACGACCAAACCAAGTATTTCATTACCACTCCCACTTCACCTTTGTATTTCTCCAGAACACTCCGTATCACTACGAAGATCCACAGTTTATTGGATATTCCATCGTATGGTTATATATGAACTCGAAAGGAACTTGTTCCAGTTCGGGGATGGATTCTGGTTCAGGAGAAATAGGAATAAGGTTTATTCGGTTGTCTTTTATCTTCACCTTCTCTCGCATTGCGAGTGTTCCTAGGATTAGGACAGTACACCCATTATACTTATTGGATAGTCTTCTTCCAAACCATAGGCTGGTGCCGAACGGTAGGGAAGGAAGAAAACCATTTGGCCTAAAGGGGTGTACAGAAGGTAATGACTAAAGACATATGAAGGGATTTGGAGAGGTGGCAAAGAATTATACGGTTATAGTTGTGAATCTGGATAATAGAAGAGGCATTACTAGGAATACCCGGATACCCCATCGAAACATTTCAATGTTTCAGTTTCACTGTGTACTGTTAAAAGAAAACTGATTTCCCAATTAGTCCTTACTCCAGGGTATGTATTTACCAGGTATGATTCTCACATATGTATGGTTTTATAGATGATGAGTGGGAGTAAGTTATTGGGAATTAGGTGATCATCCTCATTATATCACAATTCATTGTAATTGGTGATATCTGAGGAAGTCACCTGGGTTGTTTGCCGGACGGAGAATATTTGGTTTTGAATATCCGTTATAATGCACCAATTTCAAATTGATATATCTGTACGTCTATTTTTATAGAGTGAGATATACCTTTTTGAAATTATGTCGATGACATTTACCTATATCAGTTGATGGTTAGGTAAGGAGTATTAAACAGCGGTGTAATTATTCTTAACCATAAGTACAGTTTTCAACCTACGACACACAGGGAGTGAGTTATTAGACTCAAGGGACTTGTAAAGAGTATTGTATATTGTCTAGTGTCCATTAGGACAGAGGGGATGGTCCTCGTACTATATTCAGTTTACTTATGACTTCTCTAGTTCTTAGACAGGTGTTTCGTAGAAACACAGGGTCCAAGTTTTGAGAAGTTATAGGTATATGAATAAAGTAGAGAATCAGGTGTTGCAAGTATCGGGATTCTTCAAGGTGATCGAAGATATAGATACTTGTGTATGGTATTCAGTTGATAGTGATGGATATTAAGAGGACTTGCTTCTCTTTCAGGTTACTCATAATTGGAAGCATTCCTAAGTTGAGTAACGCTGATCGGCCTCCTTCCATTTAGTTGACATGCATTGGAGACAGCTGCATGATTTGAATCTGGTTCAATTAAATCAGTGCCTCTGTTCCTATATTGGATATAGAACAGTTCGTATGTAGCGTTTTGAAAATCATTTCGGTGAAATTTCGGAAAATCGGTAAAATAAGGGGGTTTTCTGTAAAAAGTCAAAATACAAATATCTTATTATAAAAATTAAATATACATATTCTAGCTATGTAATTGCTAGTATTTGGTGTTTATTGAGCCACTGGTGAAATTTCAAATTTTCTGAAAATTTTTCCGAAATTAATTATTTTAATATTATTTTAAGCCGTCACTAATATATTTAATTAGGGAAAATTACAAATTGGAATGAGCTGAAACAAATTTTGTGCATCATAAAACTTTAAATAAAATTTTATCATGTGGTTTTTGAAACGAAATCGTTTGCCAAAACGGTTTAGAAAATATCGAAGAAAAATGGCTTAAATGGTGAAATATAGCTAAATAGAATTGGGGTATGGTTGCATGTAGCTTAATATTCCTCATATACACACACACACCCTCACCCTCTCCCCTATTAGGGCTGAATTCAGCAGCCCCCACTCATCTCCTCACTTAAAAGTCAAAGGAAACCAAGAAAAAAAAAGGAAAAAAATAAAATAAAGGAAAAGATGTTTAAGTGTTGACTTGAGATATGGCTCCTTTGACCTTACCAACACCCCCACCTCACTCTCTCTCATCCTCCCTCAAAAATTCTGGCCGAAACCCCTCCCTCTTGCTGCCCCCATTTTTTCTCCTCTCATTTCATCACAAAAAATTCATCAAAATGCTTAAAATTCCATCAAAAATCAAGCTAAAACTCAAATCCGAGTCCTACCCATTTCTCCTTAACCTATCAAGCATGGATCTCGGTGAAAAGTTTGCATTTTGGAGACAATTTTCATGTTGATCTCAAGATGGTTATGAGGTATAAATCTTGTTCTTTTTTTTGAGTTGTTTGTTATTACTTCAAATTATGTTAATGAAGGGTTTAGTTTAGATTTTAAATTTCAAGTCCAAATTCAAGATTAGGGTTTATGAAATTGAAGTGAGGTTTTGTTTTGGAGTTGAATGGTGATCAATTGTGTATTTTTGTATCTTAGGGCATGCAAAATGTAATCTTGTTGCTTAGTGCTAATTGTAACATTAAAATATCCAATTTAGCTTTATTTAAACAAACTAGTTTTTAGCTTTTGGTTCCAAATGGGTGATTTAAAATCTAATTAAGGTTTTGATGACTTTATTAACATTTTAATTTGTTGTTTAGCAATTTAGATCATGCAAAACCAAGCTTAATTGATGAATTGTGAATTTTGCTATAAAAGGTGTTAAAAATTGATATTTTTGCAAACTAGGATTTTGGAAATTATGCAAATTTATGAGAATAAATTATAGAAATGGTTTATATGACTTAGTTATGATATTTAGTGGATATTGTGGCCGCTAAATTTGTTTAAATATCGAGTTTTGTACTAAAACGGTTAATTTTGCTTGCTAGATTTTCGGAAAAATAGCTTTTAAAGTGAGTTTGAGGTTTTTGTGAATTGCAACCTATTTCATATTATAATTAGTGTTTTTGAATGTATAAATGGGTGTGATTGGGTTTTTCTCGATGGTTTGGCGTTTGTACGCCGACGTCGAGGGTTTTTGGGTCGATTTGTGAAAGCAACCATAGGTTTTGACCTATGTGGGATTCGTGCGTCGTTTTGGTCATGGGTCGGATTTTAATGCGATATGGTGCGTTATGATATGTAGGTACCCCATGTGGACTTCGAGACGACAAGCAAGCGCGTGACGACGTCGGCACCGGCGAGCGAGGACCTGGTGAGTAGATTTATATCTACGGGGAGAAGTCGGCTGGATGGCGTATAGCACCCCCGCAGTCCGTGGTGGTGTATACGGATGCGTATACACACCAACAATTATTATATGTTATTTGGGATTAATAACGATGTTTAGGATGGATATTGATGTGTTGGATTATTTTAGTGTTGCGAACCCTAGGGTAGTGTTGCACTACACATACACACATACATACTTGCATACATTCCTATTAATATGTGCTCATGGGATTCTTTATAGTTATGTGTTCACATGGGTATGGGACTATGTGTTCACATACGGATTTGAGGATGATACTTGGGATTGAGCTGAGTCGATGAGATTTGTTTTGTGGTTGTGATATCGGTGATATGGCAGGATTCGTACTTGAGGTACGTCCTGGTATTATAGCGGATCTTGGGGCGGCGATATGGGTGAATAGTGTTATAAATTTGATTTTGACCCGTACCCAGATTTGGGATGCCGTACGACGGTTTTACGTACGAGCTATATATTGATGATTGATCCGCACTCTTGACTTGGGATGTATGGTTATAGATATGATATTATTGAGGCGGGATCACCGACTACACATATACAGGTATGTATATGTATGGACTCAGATGATAGGCGGTTTCCTTACCTGTAGTTCAGTTTGTTAGTTCAGCCGTATAGTTTAGTGTAATTGTTAGATTAGATTAGACTTCTTACCTATTTCAAAAACTAACGAATCGTGGGTATTTTAAAAGACAGCCCAAGGGATCCTACGGATATTTCAAAAGACGTATCTTTTCATAAAAACACCGTAGCCCTATTTTCAAAACCCCATGATTCGTGTTATTTCAAAAGGCACCATTTGTAGGACTTATATTAGATTAATGCAGGTTAGTTACAGTTGCGTCTAGTATTCAGCTCCCGCTTATTATTGTGGTTCGCTCCGCATCGCATACTTACATTGTTATTTCATATTGCATTGTTGACATTATGCTGTTAGGACACCAGCACCATTACCGATGATGCATATGTACCACGTACACTTACTTGCCGGCTCACACACATCTTCATCGGTAATTGCCATGTCACGTACACCTTAGAAAATATTATTGCTTAACTTAGCTTGATAGCTAGTAGTTTGACATAATATTAGTGTACTTACCTTATATGCCAGCTTAGATATTGTAGTTATTACTTGTCACTTCATGCATACTGTTATTCATTGTTATGCCGTATTCATGGATTCTTATGCCTATATTCATGGGTTTATATGCTATTGATGATTTGGATTCGGATTTCTATGAGATTTTCTAGATTTGGGGGAAAACAGCAAAACTTATATAAACTGATTTCGCTCTTTTTAAATAAAAAGTGCGGTTTTTCCCATGCTGTATGAGTCGTCCACCATGAGTTTGCTGATGGATTTCGAGACCCGATTCGAGGAGGCGGATGAACCGTTTCGGGTACATGGTGGACCCGGTAAGGTACCCCGGGGCAAGAAGCGCGTGATGATGACGATGTGAGCCTGGCAGGGGAGCACTACCTACCGGTGATTTTACCCGACGCGTCGGATATCCGGAGGATACCGTCATGGTCTTGAGATGGATGGTAGGGGCCGGTCTGGACTGACGGCGCCCTAGATATTGTGATTGAGATATTGAGATTTTGAGATATTGAGGTACAGAGACTGTGATACAGAGATATCGAGATATTAGGATTACGTTTTGTGCCGATGCTAGGCACTGTTTTATGTTGATTTCATTATGATACCTCATTTTAAAAATACAAAGGAAATCTCACTAAATTATGAAAACAGTTTCTTCATTTACATGTATTCGGTTTTCATGCATTCATACCTCATTCACATGATATATTGCTACCTGAGGCACTGACACGGGCACATGAGATTACACTCGGGTTAGATATTTACCCTAGCCTTTGTTATAGGCTGCATGTTATATATATAATTGAGGATATATTATGATCATTGACCTAGGTTGCGTTATTTATGCGATTTCTTTCCGTAGATGTTTTTCTATTCACGAGTTGGCAACTCACCCCCGTTGTGCCCCAGTTTCTTGCAGGTTTTGCCGTACAGGTTTCATTACGGCTTTGCTGGCACTGCTTCCCATTTCCGGGTGACTGCTAGTAGTTGGGTTTACTTGTATCGTACCCCCATTGTATATCGTGTATATCATTATTCTGTTGTATCTAGAAGTTCCATCAACCAAACATGTATTTATTTCAGAGATAGAGACCAGTGATGTTAGTTATTTCGACCTTAGAGTCGCGCGTTATATTTCTGTGGATTTCTGGTGGTTTTGAGTTTCCTTTTGAGTTTTGATCCTCGCCCTTGGCGTTGTATATTATTGCTTGTGTGGTTGTGACCGTCGATTGACGAAGAACTAGCTCCCGCTTGGGGATGCCTTTTTGATTTCGTATACTATTCATGTTGTATCCCGTTTGGGGGCCAGTTTTTACAAAGGAGACTCTGCCGAAATTTTTGGGAAATGTTTGATTTTTTTTTAAACCGCATAATTCGGCTTATGCTATTGAAACCACTTGTTTTAATTGTTTTTCCTTCACTCTACTACTTTTCTTGGTTTGGATTTCTGGGTTTTCGTCTTACTTAGATTACGTACGCCTCGAGACGTTCGTAGTTTAAGTGCCGGTCATATTCCGTACTTTCAGGACGTGACATCGTATCTTAACGATGTTAAGGTACGGGGAGTTGTCCGGCTTATGCTTAAAACCAGACTCTGGATAACTCAAGGCATGTTTCTGTAATGGCTGTTTGTGGGTTGACCCAGGCTATGACGAGGGTTGACTTTCTACCATCTGGAAGATCAATAGTGATATTGTTCTAGACTCGCCACAGTTTTAACAAAAATGGACTTTTTCAGAAAACAGTAGTGGGAGTATGGTAGAACTGGAAGTAATTCCAGAACCGCAAACGATTACTGAAAGTTTGATAGGAACCTAAAGATTCAATCTGGCTTGACATTCCATTGGCCACTCCGCAGATATGGTGGGTAACCTCTGGCACCCGAGAGGTACTCCGGTAGCCTTAAGGACGGTGGCAGGGAGGTTCTTGTTTACCCAGACTTGCCATTGCTGTTGTTCCAGACAGTGAGATCCGGCAGGAGGATGAGTATAGCGTCGTTCTAAACTAGCTTTAGAAGTGTACGCCTATATGACTCTGCCAGAGGGTTGTCATGGTCAGTGGGAGCAGCGGAAGCATGGTGGACAGGTGGCTTATGTCTATTTATAGACTAAAGCAGATATAGCGGAGATAGATCATCTATTTCTGATGTGATTGTCATAGGTTTGACTTCATCAGATTAGGGGATGGATCTGTTAAGAAGGTAGTAGGGTGTGATGTCCTGGTATTTGGATGACATGCACAGAGTAGGAAGTGAAATTCCTATACTACGGTTGGTTATACTTTGGTTGTCACACAGTAGTTTCTCCACATAAGGCTTAGATATTATATCAGACATTCTGGTTACTAGATCTATGGTTTTAGATCTAGATTTAGAAAGTGTCCCAATCAGGGTACTTTGACAGCATTCTAAAGGTATTTAGAATGGACGACTCCTGGCACGGTAGTGTACCTCCAGGTGATGGAGTCACCTTCTCTAAAGGTGTCTTACAGACTAAAGGGGAGAGGGATGTGCATGATTGGCAGATCACTTGCTTAGGCAATTGAGTTAATCATGAGATGTCAAGTACCACACCAGATGTTGTTCTTGTAGTAGATGCAATAAGTTGATATTGATCCAATCTTGGAGAAACAATCGGAAGCAGATTTAGAATATAAGTGGATGTTCTAGGGATATGATAACGACTGCCTCGTTCAGGAGACAGTTATCATTCCAGGCTTCCAAGGTGACAAGGATGACTTCAGGAGACAGTTATCATTCCAGGCTTCCAAGGTGACAAGGATGACAGAGTGACTGTCAGAGTTATAGTTTTCCCTCTGACGAGGGGCAGTAGTTTGGACAGGTAGTCCAGGTGGATACTGAGGGAAGGATGGCGTAGGATACTGATTAAGTTCAGTTGACGATACAGTCTAAGAAGTTTGGATTTGGAGTTCATTTATGAGCTAGGTCCCATTAGACATCCAGACACATTCTAAGACAGGTATTGCTCATTTCGGGAGATGGCTTTCTCCGCGAACTTGAGATATAGAAAGATATAGAAAGAAACATCAAAGCGGATCCACCCACTGAGGCTATTCCTCGAACGCAATAGTTTCGCAAATGAGCTTTTTGAGACACACTAGTGGAGGAGTTGGGTGTTCGGTATCACACGGGCTGTGAGTATGCGACATCGCAATAATTAGCCTTGAGTGCAAGTGGGAGATTGTTGGAGATAGTGCCCTCAGAGTCAATTATTGGATCACAGGCACGTGATTGCAATGATTGAGGGAGGACCTATCCCAGTAGGACAGTCTTACTCAAGATGATAGTATGCTATCTGGTTTATCTTTATCATCGTGTACTGCTTTAGGTGACCTTACAGGTCACTATTGCACGTTGATAGAGCCCTTAGGATTCTTGCTTGACTGCCAGCAGTATGAGGGCGATCATATATGTGAGAGCTGGGGTCTATAAGCACATCCTTAAAAGGTCCCTAGTCGTATGAGTTTCGAGACAGGGCATCGATGCTCCAGAGTAGACTAGTGTATACAGTCGAGACCCCGACGAGGGGCGGTGGCCGGTCTCACAAGCCACTGGTGTCAGTTGGTTCACCTAAGATGTATAAAGGTGCTCATTGGGTTATGAGTACACCGGACAGGACTCGCCGGGAACATGCTAGTTGGTCTTATACCTGACGTCAGATAGCAGTTCCCTGGTGACATGTGTACAGGTTAGTTCATCGACCTGAGATCGTCATTTGTCTCGTGTGAGTTCCCACTGTACTTTGATTACTACCCTACCACGCTCAAAGGAGACATGCAAACAGGTTTTAGTTGGGTACAGTCCCGAGCCACATAGAGGCAGTGAGCGGATCTGCAGGGGTTCGTCTCTCCCGGTATTGGGGGTGAGGTCGCGCTGTGTCTAGGAGAGCCCTTACACGAAGTCCTTGGCCAAGGCAGGAGATTTACTGGTAGGTATTCCAGCAGTATCTCAGGATGTTCTGGGCTACACTCCGACACGACTTGTACTGCTTTTGGGGGTCTGACTTTTACCAACCCCCTAGGCCCGCCATGCGATGCTCATAGACGAACGGACCGGACTGTACGGATATTGTCACTGACAGGCTCAGTAGGGTGTCAGGATGAGTTCGCTCATCGACGTCCCTTTTAGTCAATACCTGGTAGCCCGTTACTTATAGGCTAATACCTCTGACATGCTAGTGGTTAAATCCACAACCAAGGTGTTGACGAGTCTTTAGAGTCCCCCACAGACCAGTTTCTCAAGTTTCGGGCGAAACGCTGTAGAGGCCGTATGGAGATATGGCAGGGTTCGATCAGATACGTGCGGTATTGGACGGATAATACTAGCGGGCTTTGGTTTAAGCCGGATCCTAGTATTGTACAGTGTAGATTTGTCTCATTGCATTTGTATTCGGTCGGAATACAAATGCGGGTATGTATATACAGTAGCGGGGTTTTCCTGAAATTTATTTTGGGATCAGTTTTTTGGAGTTGCCAGTTTGTTTTCCGTTTCGGCCAATTTTCTTTGGCTGAAGATTGGTGGAGGAGGGCTTATTTGCATTTGTGCAAATAAGCAATTTGAAGAGTTGTTTTTGCAAGTTGTAGTATCATGATGATTGCACCATCCCTTGACTTCCTTGGATAATCATTGCTTGACTTTCTTATTCATCAAGGTTTTGATGATGGTTGTTGATGAGTGTGGATGTGGTTGTGATGATAATTCCTCATCATCACTTTTTCTCTCTCTTTAGTTATTGGCTCACTCACTCATTTCATTCTCTTGCATTCCATTCTCTCATTTCTCAAGAGCCATGGCCGGCTAAGCCAATGTGAGGGCTGCCCATTTTTGTGTGGGGATTTTTTGTTCTCTTGATGCTCCAAAAATTCCTAAGTTCATCACAAAATTCCATAGTTCTTTTTCTTCCACCAATATGGCAACTCCAACCCCATGAGACACATAGCTTTCTATACTACATTCTACAGCAAATCTTGGGCACGTCGGCTCGCCAACTTCGTGCCCGAGTTGCCTCGGTCCAGAGGTGGGAGCCCGTAAAAAAACCCGGCGATGTGGTGCTTGTTCCAGCGAGGAGTTGAACACCGGAGATTCCGCGGGGAGATCGGGACGATGACGAGAAGACCAAAGGACACGGATCGCTCGGTATATCTCTCTATCCCGTTTTTTAGTTTGCTAGGACTAGATTTATGGCCCGATCCGGGACTTTTGTGCGCGGTGGTGCCGGTTTAAAAGTTTAAAGTTAAGTATCGATTCCGCATTTTGGCCTTGGAAAGACGGCCGGGGCGCCGCCGTGCACTTACAACCGCGACCCAAATTCCCTGATCATTCCATTAACCGTAAACTAGCAATATGTAAAAGAGGTTGGAAAGATTATACCGATCGATCCGTGTCCTTCGGTATTTAATCTCCGCACCAAGCTCCCCACTGCTGCGCCGACAAAGTCCGTTCCCCGATCTCGCTCGTCGATGTGGCACCACGTCATTGAATCTTTATACGGGCTCCCGCCTCGAACCGAGGTAACTCG
This sequence comes from Agapanthus africanus, assembly GCA_030015575.1. Classification (NCBI taxonomy): domain Eukaryota; kingdom Viridiplantae; phylum Streptophyta; class Magnoliopsida; order Asparagales; family Amaryllidaceae; genus Agapanthus; species Agapanthus africanus. Next base: position 699,892,259 of record CM057338.1, read on the forward strand.
GACATGAAGTTTTCCAGTCGACATGTCCAAGAATGAGGTAGAGAGAGTGTATAATATCTTGTCTCAAGACACCCAATCGATTGGGTGGAGGTAAATTGGAGTTGCCAAGTGAGATGATGAAGTGAGCAAAGAATTTGTTTCATGGAAGAAAATCAAAAGCACCCACACCAATGTGTTATTCAGCCATCTTAACAGAGCTCGGCCACTTTAATAAAATCCTCTGCCTCTGTGGAATTTTTGGCAAAATGATGTTGTCTCTTGGTTTTCCTCAGGTGAGTGTGCATCAAAAAATCACCACAAAAAAAACCCTTCAATAAAGAACTCAGCCAATTTGCAGAGAACCCCTTGCTCCCAAAAAACAGCCACCGGCCAAGGAAATGGGGGCCGACTCAACACCATTTTTCCACCATAAAAAAGCCCTTGCATAATGAATTGGCATGGTTGCAAGGGACCCCCCCCCAAGCACAAAGTCATCCACCAACTAAAGCAATCAAGCCCATGCCTAATTGGCCATGCCTCATAAATGGGCAGCCCCGGCGCCGTGCTCGGCCAGAGAACAATGGGAAAAGAAATAGGAAAAGAAAAATGGGAAATGCTCACAACAAGGTGTTTAAGACGGAAAAATAAACTGGCAACTCCGAAAATAATCTCGTAACGAATTACAAGATTACCCCTCAAGTGTAAATACATACCCGTATTTGTATTCCAACTGAATACAAATGCAATGAGACAAAAAATATTCCTACACAATAATACTAGGATCCGGCTTAAACCAAAGCCCGCTAGTATTATCCATCCGATCCTGATCCGTGCACAAGTGCACGAATATGATCGAACCCCGCCATATATCCATACGGCCTCTACAACGTTTCGCCCGAACTTGGGAAACTGTCTGTGGGGGACTCTAATGACTCATCAATACACTGGCACTGGGTATAACCACTAGCACGTCAGAGGTACTAGCTGTACGTAACGGTTGCCCATGTATTGATCGGAAGGGAAGCTGACGAGCGAACTCATCCAGAAACCCTACTGAGCCTGACAGCGACAATATCCATACAGTCCGGTCCGTTCGTCTATGAGTATCGTATATAGGGCCTAGGGGGCTGGTAAACGTCAGTCCCCCAATAGCGGTATAAGTCGTGTCGAAGAGTAGCTCAGAACACCCTGAGATACTACTGGAATACCCACCAGTAAATCTCGATTACCCTGGCCAGGGATTTCGTGAAATGGCTCTCCTAGACACGGTGCGATCTCACCCCCAATACCGGGAGAGACGAATCCCTGACGATCCGCTCACTGCCTCCATGTGGCTCGGGACTGTACCCAACTAAAACCTGTTTGCACGAATCCTTTGAGCCGTGGTAGGGTAGTAATCAAAGTACAGTGGGAACTCACACGACACAAATGACGATCTCAGGTCGACAGACTAACCTGTACACATGTCACCTGGGAACTGCTATCTGACGATATGTATAATACCAACTAGCATGTTCCCGACGAGTCCTGTCCGGTGTACTCATAATCCAATGAGCACCTGTATACATCTTAGGTGAACCAACTAACACCAATGGCTTGTGAGACAGGCCACCGCCCCTCGTCGGGGTCTCGACTGTATACACTAGTCTACTCTGGAGTATCGATGCCCTGTCTCGAAACTCCAACGACTAGGGACACTTTAAGGATGTGCTTATAGACCCCAGCTCCCACGTATATGATCGCCATCATACTGCTGGCAGTCAAGCAAGAATCCTATGGGCTCTATCAACATGCAATAGTAAACTAAAGCATGTACACGGTGATAAAGACAAACCAGATAGCATACTATCATCTGAAGCAAGACTGTCGTATCGGTATAGGTCTTCCTTCAATCATTGCAATCACGTACCTGCGATCCAATAATTGACTTTGAGGGCACTATATCCAACACTGGGTGGCCCATTCACTTTGTTGAAGGGACACTTCTGGGATTGGCGGGTAACTTGCCGCGCTCGTAGGGGTCCAGATTCTCATTGCACAGGCTATCCACACGACCGGGAACGTCGGGTTTTATTTGCGGCTCAAATGAAACCCGGGGCTCCAAGATTATCCACCATTCTGTATTGTTGGCTGAGATTCTGTGATATTGATTATTATTATGCCTGGGACGAATGTTGTATATACTTATATATATACTAGTAGATGTTGTATATGTTTTGCACCCGCGCTAGTCCAGCCCCCGCTCTGTCGTTAGTTAAGTAACCTAACGGGTGATTACGGGGCCCCGTGGCGAATGCGGATGGCATTTACGTACATTTTATTTTCGTTCTTTTCTGGTGTGATAGGTTAATTGATGGGACCACATTAATTTTGATTAATACAAGAAAAATAAACCTAAAAGATGTTGTTGGAATAAATTTCGAAAAACTACAGTTATATTCTTTCGCTTTGCATAGTGGTATTCGGTCATGAATATCCAGCACCTCATTCTACGAGGCAAGAGCCGAGTACCTTCGCGGGGAGTGACCTCTTGAGCTAAAGTCTATACTATAGATTACTCGGTTTTTTCAAAACCAGAAATTTTCAAAAAGGCGGAGCTTAAACCACTCCGTTTCAATATTGCTCAGGTTCCTTCAACGATATCAAGTTCATTACGTTAACGTGTTTTTCGCCAAAAACCTAGCCGTAGCCCTCCGTCATTTCAGAATAGTAATATTTAGCATTCGTGTTGCGTTTGTTGACCTGGTCAAGGCGTAGTGAACGATAGCTATGTGATATTTTTCTGTGCATTGCAAATGCGATTGGTTAGGACAGTCGTGTGGCCTTGTTGACCTAGTCAAGGGCACGTACGGGTGGGTTTAATGCAATCAAGAAAATGATGGGTAGAACTTGACTAGCGGTTTACGGTTTGTTTACCTAGTCAAGGTCATAAACCGTTAGGGGAAAAAACCACATCGGGAGTTTCAAATATACAGGAAACTTGCAGATTTAGCATACCTTCTAGAGTGCAGTGACTAGAGTGGATTCCATCTAGGTCATTACACAATGATAGTTGGATCTCGATCCTACTGATGAGTTGGATTACTCTCGGAAGATTATTTCACTTAACACTCAATGCTATAAACCGAGTAGATGTCTAGAACGGTGTTAGCGGGGCTACGCCTCCAGGGAAAAGAGGTTATATAATTAAGGACTTCACGAAAGCGTAAGAAAACCTCCCCCGAAGTACCAACACTAGCCTGGCCGAAAGGTTAAGCAAGTATTGTGACGTGTGATTAAATCCTGACTAGTTCTTCTTTTAGGGTTTGAAGAAGAATTTGAGGAAACAGTGGGATCCATCCTGGTTAGATAAATTAATAACCAATCTAATCTTGTAAGAGCGCACACTGAGTGTTTCTTTTCTCTTTCTCCAGGTAGCAACCATTTCACGCCCTAATCAAGATAATAAAATGTATCGCTTTACCGATCTGAATTCTTATTCGGGGCTGGGGAACGTCGGTTTGGCTATAACTTATGATGGCGATCGTAAGTGTGAGCAAGAGAAAGATGATTGTTTGGATTCCAAGGAGACCCCAATGAAGAAGAAGCATACTATTGCATCTACTTCAAGTGTTCTTATAGTTGAGAACTGCTTTTCGGTCAGTCCTACCTCCTGGATACTAAATACCGGATCAGGATCTCATATCAGTAATTTATTGCAGGGACTGAGAAAAAGTAAGTTAGTTGCACCTGGTGATATGTCCCTCAGGGTCGGGAACGGAGCACATGTTAATGCTGCAGCCGTCGGTGAATATCACCTAGTGTTTCCAAATGGCAATACTATGATTTTGAACAATTGCTACTATGTACCTTCCATGGTTTGCAACATCATATCAGTTTCTTTACTTGATAAAGATGGATATAACTTTGTTCTTGATAGAAATATCATGAACATTTACCTTGATAAGGTACTGGTTGCAGAAGGTACACTATGTAATGGTATCTATGTTCTAAATAAGAATACAGTTCTCAATGTACAAAACACACATAAGAGGAAGAGTTCAGATACGAATGAATCCTACTTGTGGCATAGTAGACTTGGTCATATCGGAGAGAAAAGACTAAGTAAGTTACATAAAGACGGGCTCTTGAATTGAAGGGTTACACTAGCGCCCCGTCCAACTTCCGTGGCCAAATGCGGAACAAAAATTTATAGCGATAAGAAACTTTGCGCTAGAATAAACCCTAAACCGGATCTTTACCATAAACCTAGTTAGCACAAAAGAGTTCTATCTACTATGATAGAAAGTTATACCTCAAGCTTGAACTCCTTCTCTTCTTGTGGTGCTTCTCCTTGTTGTGAGCTCCTTGGAGTGGTTGTAGATGGTTCCTCCACACCGGCTCCTCCACGTCAAAGAAGATCCACCCGAAGGCATCTACCTTGAGCTCCAACCTCAACAATGAAGTAACTAGGGTGCTTGGTGTGCTAGACTAAGAACCCTAGAGTGAGTAGAGAGGGATTTTAGTGGTTTGGTCTCAATGACCCTTGGTTCTCAACATATGAGAGATGAGGGCTAGAGAGAGAGGATGAAGGAGAGAGAGCTATGAGAGAGAATGTATATGTGAATAATGAAGAGATATTTCACGACCCGAAATAGCGCGTGACTAGCCCTTGAATCATATGAAGTTTATAGGACCTCATCTAATTCAAGTAAGCCAAAAGCCCAGAAATCTAAATCCATTTTAAATTATAAATGAAGGAAAACTAGTTTTAAGAAGTGAAGAAAACATGTTTTAAAAATAAGGTTTTTAAATAAGTAAGCCGAATATGCATTTTGAAATCCTCAAGTCTTTTCTGAAAATTTCGGCAGAGTTTCCTTTGTAAATAGTGGCCCCGAAAGGGGTACAACATGAATAATACGTACATCAATGATAAAAGGCATCCCCAAGCGGGAGCTAGCTCTTCGTCAATCGACGGTCTTAACCACGCAAGCAATATAATATACAACGCCGAAGGGCGAGGATCAAAACTGAAAAGGAAACTCAAAACAGCATGAAATCCATAATAATACAATGCGCGACTCTAAGGTCGAAAGAATAAACAACTTTAGTCTCTAAGTCTGAAACAAATACATGTCTGGTTGATGGAATTACTAGATAAAACATATTAAAATAAATACAAGGGTGGTCACGATGCGAGTGAACCCACCTACCAAAGCAATCACCTAGAAAGGAAGCAGTGTGCCAGAAAAGCCGCAATGAAACCTGTACGGCAAAACCTGCAAGAACTGTGACACAATGGGGGTGAGTTGCCAACTCGTGAGTAGAAAATATCACAGAGCATAAATCGTATGTATGACTCAATCCTAGGTCAAACGATCAGTAATAATATATCCTCAATATGAATAAGTCTGAAGCATGATAAGATGGCAAGAGTAAACATCTATATATAAGTGTAGTACCAAGTGCTCGTGCCAGTGCCTCAGGTAGCAACATATCATAAATATGGGGTATGATCAATGTAATCAATGTCAACTATATCATGAATTCTAAATATGTGGATATCATCCAACTATGTAATCAATGTCTGTATGTATGTGGATCTCGTCCACGTGTCAACCAATGACACAAAAACATCATGCATGTAAAAATCATAAAGCATATGCATGGAAATGTGAGGATATAAATCAACGTGTGTCCCTCGCGACACATCAAAATCATGGAACCTGAGTGTCTAGCATCGACACTCGAAAACGTCATGAAACCGGTGCCCAGCATCGGCACGTAAATTCTCATATATCGGGCTCCGTCAGTCCGGATCGGCCCACGGGCTCCGTCAGTCCGGATCGGCCCATATCATCTCTCGACTCCGGTCAGTATCCTCCAGATATCTGCCGAGCCCAAGTACTATCACCGGTAGGTAGTAGTTGATAGTTATGTATATGCCCTAAAGGCCATTGTTGTACATATGATATATATTATAATGGATGCTTGGATATATATAGAGATGACTTTCTTGCTCGTCATGATAGTATGCTATTTAGTTTCACTTTATCTTAACATGTTGACTTGTATTAGTTTACTGTCTTGCTCTCACATGTTGATAAAGCCCTTAGGATATGTACTCGACTACTGGGACTATGATGAGATCATACTAGTGGGGCCATAGTAGTCGATGAGTACATCCTATAACTGTTCCTAGTCGAGTGTGTGTCGAGACAGGGCATCGATACACCAGAGTAGACTAGCGTATACGCATCTTGACCCATATGATGGGCGATGGATGATCCCATATCCATCGGTGTTTGACATCAAGGATGGTGTACGGGTGCTCAGTGGAGACTGGGTACACCGGACGGACTCGCCGAGAACTCCCAGATGGTATTATACCTCACGTCAGATGGCAGTTCTCTGGTGACACTGGTACAGGGTAGTCTGTAAACCCGAGATCGTCATAGAGTCTTGTGTGATTCCCACTGTGTTTTGATTTCCACCTTACCACGTCCAAGAGGGCGTGCAAAACGGTGGCTTTTGGGTACAGTCCCGAATCACATGGAGGCAATGAGCGATAGGAGGGGATTCGTCTCTCCCGGTATAGGGAGTTGATGTTATGCTGTGTTCGATTGGCTATAACCGGAAGTCCCTGGCCAGGGCTGATATAGAGTACTACTGGTAAGTGTTATCAGTAGTTTTTTGACCTGTTATGAACCTCACATCGACATGACTTATCGGTTACTGGGGTCTGACGTATACCACCCCCAGACTAGATATGCAACATATCAGACGAAGAGACCGGACTGTACGGGAGTGTTACTGATTGGATTCACAGGAGAATGTACAGGCTTGCTTGTTGATCTTCTGATCGCTCAATACCTCGGTGGCTGTTACGTTTAGCTGTCCGCTTGCAGCTTGTGGGTGTTTGATATGATCATCACCTGCTACCGGCATATTGACGATTCTTTAGAGTCCTACACAGAGGTTTCTTGACTCAGGCTAAACGGAGTAGGAGCACATATGTGATATGTGCAGGACCGAGGATAATACGATATGGGATACCGTATTATATTCTCGTGATATTTTGATATGAGCCGGGTCATCGGATCAAGTGTTGATTCGATGAATCGGTACATGATATATTAGTCGGTTATATTCGATATAGCCGGATTGTCGGATCAATTGTTGATTCGATAATTTAATGTATAATTATATATATGATATATTGCATTACATTATCTAATATTGGCTCGCTTTATTGATTCATTTTCTCATCGGGTAATACATTGATATATATGCGACATATGTTAATTGTATTATTTCCTTTTGTTACATTAAATATTGTATATGTGATATATAATATTGTAACAAGTTAGGATTACAAATGCAACATGATTTGTTGAGTTTAACCTAGTTAGGGTTTGGATTAGGGTTAGCATTTGGGTTAGCTTTTTCATGAGCTTTCATGAAGCTTCATGAAGCTTTGACTTTATCTTTTCTCTTTGTATTCTTGTGGAGTCATTGTTAACCCAACCCAAACCTTTAGACTATGGTTGAGTCTCTACAATGGTTAGCCTTCTCATTATCTACCATGGTTGCATTTGTAATGATTAACTAATTTTCATTATTCATCACAAAAGAAAATTCCTTCATCTTCTTCTTCCATGAGCTCACAAAAGCTTTTTAGGTTTTTTTTAGTGATGATTTATTGTGAGAATTTAATAATAAAAGAGAGCATAAATCCTACTTCATCATCCTCATCTAATCTAGCCAATTAGATTAGGGTGTTCACCTCATTAGTGAGTGGGAGCTTGAGTTAAAGAAACTTCGAGGTAGATCATCGGAGAAAAGGAAGACTACAAGCAAGCATGGATCATTCGGGTTGTGGAGTCTCTCTTGAGTCCGGGAGATCATGGATCGCGGCGAAGGGACTTCTAGTCGGAGCTTATGAAGCGAAGGAGCGGACTACAAAGGTTGTAATCCCTCACTCTTAGTTGTAAAGATATTTACTTGCATGTTGAACCCTAATAATCTAGCAAAGATCCCGGCTTTGGGTTGTTCGGCACGTCTAATTTTTGAATCGGGCATGGTTGGTGCCTTATAGACCCTTGTAAGAGTGCCTAGGAATCCTACAGTGGTATCAGAGCCTAGCTAGAGCATTAGGCGACGTGTATACGAAGTTAAGACTCCGATCGAACCCCGAAACATCGAACTAGACCCCCTATTTGGAAATTTTCTAAAAAGTTAGTTTTTTCTGTATTAAAAATACTCAAAAAAATCAGAAGGGAATTCTAAGGATTATGGTGAAACACGGGCCAACAATACCATCAAGTCGCCGCGGAACCGCGGCAGGAACCTGCTTCCCGCGGCGGTTCCGCGGCCGAACTTTGGCATTAGGGACAAGTGTCTTCAGGGTATATTCGTAGGTAATTGTACATGATTCTGGGTATTTTTAATCTTACTCAAGTGTTGAGTGTTCTGGGGATTATTTTGTATTCGTTGATTCGATCGGAAAGTTTAATTTCGTTCTGTTTTCCGGATTATTTAGAAAGTATTAAAATGTTCGAACGGATATCATTAACTCACTTTTTCCCGACACGAAAAACTTTCAACTGTTGAATTTTTCTTGAGTTTAAATCTTTCGGAAAAACGTGCAAGTAACGCGGTGGATCCTCTAGAAGAACACAAACATTATGTGACCGTCTGAACCGCCTCTGAACCTTAGGGTTTGGGGCAGTACGGCGTTGCCACATGTGAGGCGTTGGTTTGGCCCTTCTACGGCTGGACCATTGGTACTGTGACATATTCTAGGAATTTTTGAACTCCACTCAAGTGTTGAGCTATTTAGGAAATCTTGGGTATTTGATTATTCGATCGGAAAGTTTAGTATTGTCTATTTATCTGGAATGTGATACAATATCTGGAATCCATATAGTTAGGCATGAAATGCGAAGTTTGTGATATTTCGGATTTACGATGTCTAAAGTGATTGTGGATTCTAAATGTTGTAGATTTACACTTTCTTTTCTGTGACCGTAAGTGTAGTATGTAGTTTTATTGCCGGTTTTCGTTGCTATACATCAACGACAATCGGTGTATGCATGCTTACTTACGTTGATGATATGAGATATTATGTGTTGCTGTGATATGTTATATTGGATCGTCGTGTTCTAAATAGCCGGAGGTTTTATGTGAGATGAGGGTTTTTATTTTCATTCATGTAAAATTCATTTGTATGTAATTTTTTTTTATTGGGGCACTTCCGGGATGAGGTTGATGTCACCAGTGTACATTATTTACTTTTCCACATTAGGTAGACCCAAGGAGGGGAGCACAAGTAACCGGGTTCTAGGGTCCAGTGGGAGGCCATCTCGAGGAGTCGAGACCGGGTCTCCTAACCCTAGAATTGGCAGTGTTTCTTGCCGCTCTCGTAGGGGTCTAGGGATGTGGGTTTGGTTATTCATCGCGACCGTGGAATCCGTGTTTTATACAGGCTCGTATTAAAAAACGGACATCCTAGTATATCCAATATTTCATATGTTATCTTCTGCTGCAATGTTCTGTGATGAGATCATATTACCGCCTGAGACGAATGCTTATACTATATATATATATATATGCTGATATATAAATATTACTGCTTTGGTTTCTTCTGTGATGCTTTGGAAGCATAAGCTGATGGGATATATTAATGAGATTAATAAAAGAAAAGAAACCTAAAGATGTTGTAGAATCAAAAACTTTATAAAAAGGATAGCTACAGTTTTTCTTTGCACAGCGGTATATATGATATACCCTGCACCTTATTCGATGAGGAAGGAGCCGAGATCCCTTCACCGGGAGTGACCTCTTTAGCGAAACTGGCAGATACTACAAACTCACGGTTTAGTTTTTGACAGCTTATATAGTTCTTGCTTTGCACAACGGTATATATGATATACCCTGCACCTTATTCGATGGGGAAAGAGCCGAGATCCTTTCACCGGGAGTGACCTCTTTAGCGAAACTAGAAAAGCCTCAAAAACACTCCTTTTCAAAATCACTTGTTTCTACAACGATATTAAGTTCATTACGCTCATGGTTTTCCGAAAAACCTGCGTAGCCCTCCGTCATTTCAGATAGAGACTAGTTAGTATTCGTGCTGCGTTTGTTGACCTTAGCCAAGGCGTGGTGTACGGTAGCTAATTAGTATTTATCTGCTAAAACATGAGATGTGATTGAGTTAGAGTAGTCGTACGACTTTGTTGACCTTAGCCAAGGGTCGTACGGGTGGGTTTAATTCAATCGGGAAATGACGGGTTGAACTTAGCTAGCACTTATGATTTGTTGACCTTAGCCAAGGTCATAAGTTGCTAGGGGCAAAAGCATTATCGGGAATTTCAAATATTGAAATTTGCAATGAGATTGCATAGCTCCTATGAGATAGTTGGATCCCGATACCCACTGCGAATAAGAGTTACTCCTGTGAGAATTTTACACAGGACAATTAGCCGATCAAGTAGGTGTCTAGAAAGGTGTTAACGGGGTTATGCCTCTGGGAAAACGAGGTTTATTTTAATTAGGTCCGTGCGAAAGCACGGGGAACCTCCCTCAAGTACCGACACTGATCTGGCTGAAAGATTGATGAAATTGTAGGGTGTAATTAATCCCGGCTAATCTTACCTTTTAGGGTTTGAAAGAAGATTTGATAAAAACGGTGGGAGACATCCTGATTAGATAAGATAATAACCAATCTAATCTTACAAGTGCATACGCTAAAGTGTTTTCTTCTCTCTCTCTCGAGGTAGCGCCCATGTCAGGCCGTAATCAAGATAATAATATGGATGTATTGACTGAACCCGCTTATTATACTGAGCAGGGGAACGTTGGTCCCGTTCTTTCTTATAAGAGTTATAAGACTGAACAGGAAACAGGAGAAAATCTGGATTCTCACGCCGCCCAAATGAAGAACAAGCATGTTGATGCACCTTCTTCGGGTGTGTTAGTTATTGAGAACTGTTTCTCAGTTCACCCTACGTCCTGGGTATTAGGTACCGGATCGGGATCCCACATATGTAATTTGTTACATGGGCTACGTAAAGGTAGAGATCTGGGAAAGGGTGATCATTCCGTAACAGTAGGGAATGGTACACATATTGCAGCCAAAGCAGTTGGCGAATATCACCTTGTATTACCAAGTAGTAATATATTGATTCTGAATGAGTGCTATTATATACCGAACATGATGTGCAACATTATATCAGTTTCTTTATTAAATAAAGAAGGATATAATTTTGTAATACAGGATAATGTTATGAACATATTCCTGAATCAAAAGTTGATTGGATCAGGCTCGTTACATAATGGCATATTCATTCTCAATCAAAATACAGTCCTTAATATACAAAACACACACAAGAGGAAAAGTTCAGGAATGAACGAATCCTTCTTGTGGCATTGTAGACTTGGTCATATCAATGCGACATAACTAGCTAAGTTACATAAGGATGTATATTTGAATCCATTCGAATTATCATCTTATGAAACTTGCCATTCATGTCTCAAAGGCAAAATGACCAAAACTCCGTTTAGTGGACACGGAGAAAGAGTTACCGAACTCTTAGGGCTGGTACACAGTGATGTATGCGGTCCCATGTATACACATGCCAGGAACGGTTCTTCCTACTTTATTACATTCACTGATGATCTCTCAAGATTCGGACATGTGTTCCTGATGAAACACAAGTCTGAAGCTTTTGAGAAATTCAGAGAATATAAGCATGAAGTAGAGAACCAAACGGGCAAAAGTATTAAGATTCTTCGATCTAATCGAGGAGGAGAATACTTGAGCAATGAGTTCCTAGACTATCTAAAAGAGAATGGGATTCTCTCTCAGCTTACTCCACCTTATACACCACAGCACAACGGTATATCGGAGCGGAGGAATCGCACCCTATTAGATATGGTGCGCTCTATTATGAGTACAGCTGAGTTACCTATTTCCTTCTGGGGATATGCGCTGGAGACAGCCATATACCTATTGAATAGAGTTCCAACCAAATCTGTGCCTACCACTCCATATGAGATATGGAATGGGAAGAGACCATCTCTTAAAAGAGTTTAGATATGGGGTTGTCCGGCCTATATTAAAAAGCAAAATCCGGACAAGCTCGAGGCACGATCAGTTCTTTGTAAGTTTGTAGGATATCCAAGCAATTCGTATGGATATCTATTCTACCACAGTGAATAACAAAAGGTGTTTGTTGCTCAACATGCCACCTTTTTAGAAAAGAAATTTCTTGCAAAAGAAATTAGTAGCGATGAGGTAGAGCTGGAAGAGGTTCCAGCACCGCAAACTACAACTGATGATTTATTGGAACCAGAGGATTCAGTAGTAACCGACGAACCCCAACCTCTCCGCCGATCTAGCAGGGTTTCTCATCCACCTGAGAGATACTCCGGTTTTCTCATTGATGGTGGGAGCGAGGATTGCATCATGGAAGATGATGACCCGACTAATTTCGAACAGGCCGTCACGAGTGGTGACTCTGTGAAGTGGCTGGATGCAATGCGATCTGAGATGGAATCCATATACACCAACAAAATATGGACTTTGGAAAATGCTCCTGAAGGGGTAAAACTCATTTGGAGCAAGTGGATCTTTAAAAAGAAAATTGGTGTAGATGGAAAAGTTGAGACTTTCAAAGCTAGACTTGTTGCAAAGGGGTTTCGTCAACGACTAGGTGTGGATTATGACGAAACCTTTTCTCCAGTGGCTATGCTTAAGTCCATCCGGATCTTACTTGCCATTGCTGCATACCATGACTACAAAATCTGGCAAATGGATGTTAAGATCGCCTTTCTAAACGGTGATTTAGAAGAGTGCGTGTACATGACTCAGCCAGAGGGCTTCGTAGATAGTGGGAGCAGCGGAAAGATATGCAAACTGCTTAAATCCATCTATGGGTTAAAGCAAGCATCGCGGAGTTGGAACATCTGCTTTGATGTTGTAGTCAAAGAGTTTGACTTCATCAAAAATATAGATGAACCTTGTATTTACAAGAAGGTTGCAGAGAGTAAGGTTGTATTCCTCGTATTGTACGTGGATGGCATACTCTTGATAGGAAATGATGTTCCTATGCTGCATTCTGTCAAGATCTTCTTATCACAAAGATTCTCAATGAAAGATCTACGTGATGCGTCCTGCATACTGGGAATCGGGATCTTTAGAGAGATCTAAACGGATACTGGGATTGTCCCAATCCAGGTACATTGACACCATACTAAAGAGGTTTAGTATGGAAGAATCCAAGCGTGGGAACCAACCCACGATCTCTGGACTCACTCTCTCCAAAGAGATGTCTCCCAAGACTGATTTGGAGAGAGCTCGCATGCAAGAGATACCCTATACTTCGGCAGTAGGCTCTATCATGTATGCGATGCTATGTACGAGACCCGATGTAGCATACTCACTAAGTCTAGTGAGTCGGTATCAAGCAGATCCTGGAGAGAGTCACTGGACAGCTGTGAAGAACATTCTCAAGTACTTATGAAGGACTAAGGAGATGTTCTTAGTGTATGGTAACGGAGAACTCCAGGTGGAGTCCTTTACCAATTCGAGCTTCCAAAGTGATAAGGACGACTCTAAGTCGCACTCGGGATTTGTCTTTACCCTCAATGGAGGGGCGGTATATTGGATGAGTTCCAAACAGGATACCGTTGCAGACTCGACGATGGAGGCTGAATACATCGCTGCCAACGATGCTGCCAAAGAGGCTGTCTGGATAAAGAAGTTCATTACTGAACTTGGTGTGGTTCCATCCATTGAGCATCCAATACCTTTGTATTGCGATAACAATGGAGCTTTGGCTTTGGCCAAGGAACCCAGGTCCCATCAGAAGTCCAGACATATTCTTAGGCGGTATCACCTGATCAGGGAGATAGTTGATCGCCGGGAGATCGAGGTCAGGAGAGTTGATACGAAGGACAATGATTAGTGTCAAAAATATGAGTTTACCGCAATCAAGAAACGGCGTCGCTTCGCAGCTAGCCGGTGAGTGCGGGTCGATCCACAAAGACGGGTAAATTCCTTTAGTGTGTTTTAACGAGTTGATTCTATTTGTCGTTTTGATTGGTTTATAAAAATCTATAAAAACTAGATCTAATTAATCTAATTGAAAGTCTTGTTAGGGTTAGGCTTAGGGGAAGTTTTGGAGATTAATGTTTCCTTCACCGCTTTCAATGCCTTCTTTTTTTAGATCTATTAGATGTTACGTTAATTATCAATAAAGTGGATACGAATCTTTTGGGAAGATGTTTCTTCCTCTAGATTCGTATCCTTCCTTTGTTGATAATTACCCTAACCCCCATGGAAAATGCGTGCAACCGGCCCTTTATACTACGGTTCACCGTTACCTCGAGGGGTAGGGTGCCGTAGGGAGCGGATGTGTGCGTATGCATGGAGTTCTAACTCTAAAGTGAAGATGGCATTGAAAGGGGTGAGAGATCTCATCTCTCAACCCTTTCGCTAAGGCTAACCCTAACAAGCGAGGAGACTACTCGCTGATTAGGGGATGATAAATTATACTAGAAAATAAAAGCAAGGAAATAAATTACCTACAGATTTGATGGCTCCCTCCAAGTAGAAGACAGAATAGATCTGAATGTCACTTCCAGAAATTCTGAATTTTATTTATTGAAAAGAGGCATAGTTTTTACAGATCTAAAATTACAATTTATAGGAAAATAGGAAACCTAGGGTTACAGACTCTCGCACATGCGCAATTACTGATTTGACCCCTGAGAATCCCAACACCAGAACAGTCTCGGCAACAGAAGAAGAATCCACCGACACGTGTATTATACGGCCGCGGATCCGCGGCAATTGATGGCTTGGGCCGCGGATCCGCGGCCCATTGGTGGGATTAGCTCACCAAATTTTCTGGGGTCCTTTGTGGTTGTCTGGGCTTCTTAGTTTAATACTTCTTTTTCTCTGTTGGCTTTTCACTCTTCTCCAGATCTTCAGTGAAGACTTGTATTGGGCTTTTTAACCGTTTCACCTTGACATTCGTTGCCTTGCTTGACTAGGATTCGTCTAATTGTTGGTCAAAAGTCCCTTTTCTGTTGTTTTGTGTCTTTTTCACTATATTTGCTCCAGAAACCTGTAACCTGTAATATGCAACAAACGTGCGTCAAGAGTACCTGTTTATTTATAAAACGGATAAGAATAGGGGAATGAAAAATGCAATATTATGGTCTAAACAAATACCCCCAAACTTACCTTTTGCTCGTCCTCGAGCAAACTTATTATTTTATTCTCTAAAATCCTAACCGCACTTTCGCAGGGAAACGCGATTGCACTGAGCACGTGCAACAAGCCGTTAAACCTCTAGGTGTCCCTAGTAGGAGGAGTGTTGTCTCCTGAGGGTTTTCAGCGGATTACACCCACAAAATCCTATCAACTCGGCCCATTGACTTTTGTTCACCAATTAGGTTTTCTAACAACGAATTCTATTATCGTTGACCCGCAAATTATCCACCCATATTCTTCACACTTCCTCATTATTTAACTTAAGATTATATATGTTATGTAGACCTACTTAGCTTTCGGCATCTCTTAAGTCTTCCTTCTAAAGTTCCATCTCCACTTAGGAATTTTTATCAATTCTACTAAACATACAAGTTCTATTCTTCATTCCTTTCTCTTATCTAAATTCCAATCACGTATCCCTACGTGTGTGTATAAGTCACCCCTACACTTGGAAATTCAATTTAAGCAATCAACCCCTTGTCCGTTGTCCAAAGTACTAATTAGTTGGTGAATTTAAATGAAATTTGCTTACACATCCTTCATGCGACCGTTAATACTTCTTGAGGTACCAACGACCGATTACAAAATGCGCTTGCACTTTAAAGCGTACTTCCTAGTCTTTGCAACACCCAAGGCTTTAGCAGTGACTCCCAAACCAGTTGGTCTAAGGCACTAGGTGATGAAGCACCCTCGCTAAATATTTTTCTATCTTTACAGCCTTAAGTAATCACAAAAACCAGTGTCCATTTTTTTTCTTTATTCACCTTCTTTTTTTTTCTTTTTATTTTCATTGTACTAAGGACTTTAGACAAGAGCATTTCAAGGTCTCTTCTACTATTCCAAGTTTCAAGGTGCGTGAATGTGCAAATTGTAGGGTATACATTTTCAGAATTTAGACTTAAGCTAGGAACTATTTTTCAAACTTATACTCTAATAAGAACATCAATACTCTTCCCTTGTTTCGACTTAGCCCAAGAAGTGAACCCAAAATTTGCCTATTTCTAAATAAACTACAAGGCATATACTTTCTACCGTTAAACTTTAAGAAATGTTATTTTTAGGGTTTTTAATTCACTAAGTCTAAGATCTAGTTGTTCCTAACCAGTTAACCTATTAGTCAAACTCAAGTCAATTAGCCAAAATTGAATACAATTATTTTCATAATTTTTGAAATATTTCAAATTTTTATGGATTTTCAAATAAGTATGCAAATGCAAAAATATGTACAAATGAATGCGAAGGAAGAAGACGTACCGAGCATACCCCCAAACTTGAACTTGACAGTGTCCTCACTGTCATGCTAAACCAAGAGGGTCAAAATGTCGGCACTCCCCTGTTTATTTATTTACAATTTTTTTATTTTTTTTTTTGTTTTGAATTTTTTTTATTTTTTATAGAAAAAGAAAACAAAAAGATATATACATATATACAAAGTTTCCCTCCAAACTTAAGCTTGGCCTTGCACAAGCCAAAAGTTAGCACCAACCATTCAAAAATCTTATCGTGGAAATGGTATAGTTGGTGCAAGAAAATGAGAAGCACGCGAGACCGTGTGGAAAGAAGAATGGTAGAATATGGTCTCGGTGGGGGAGAAAAATGGCGAAAAGAAGAAGGAAGTGGAGTACGATCTTGAGGGTGTAAATTGAGTAAATAAATTAGCGCAATATGTGAAGACCGATATGTTATAAGCGATTGCGCTAACCTATCAACCCGTCGGGAAATGGGGTCAAATCCCTCAAGGTTCGCAAGAAAACATGGGTACGCCGAACTTGGTATAGGAGATGAAAGCGTAAAGGTCTCTTGTTCGGTCGGAACGATAGGAAAGAGGGAGGGTGATATAACAGTCAAAGGTTCAGGAGGCTGAATTGGAAAATCCGACATATTAAACAAAAATGGTTCAACCTCAATATTATCCTCAAGACTCTCCTCAATACTATCCTCAATATTCAACTCATCCATGCCATTATCATCAAAATCTAGACGCATATGAGGTTCGGGAGAAACATTTAATAACTCGGGATGATGATTTGAACATAAAATTTCAATTAAATCGACAGGTTCATCATCCGAAATATTCCCGGCGTCTATATCCTCAATCAAGTGAAAATCAATTTTCTTAGACACCTCATCAAAAGCATGGATATCTATCGATTTAGGTTCTAGATGGGAGGTGTAAAGATCGAAAGGATTAGGTGCGGTTTCACTCGAAAGGGGTTCTTCATAATCTGGCAAATCAAACACTACAAAATCACACAACTCATTTTTATTTTCAACTGGTGAATCATTTGGAACAATCGATGGAAAACCGGAGTTATGGGCTTCAATTGGGTAAGGGTAGGTTTGATTTGAAAATCCTCTCTCATTTTCACTCTGTCCAACTGCCGCCTTATACATTGAAAAATTCGGAGCTAGCGGGACACTAGCTACCGGTTCACTAGGCTGCATAAGGGCGGCCATGGATGCTTCCACATTCCTCATCATTTTATTTGTTGCAGCAATATATGCTTCCAACGACTCTTCCAAACTAGACTTAGGTGGTGAGGGGGTTTCAGTAAAAGATTCAAAATTAGTTGGGTATGTGAAACTCCCTAATGGCTGTGTCGAAACAGCGTCTAGTGAAGGTGGGAAGGTCGGGTATGACTGGTAGGAAGTGGGTGGTAAGACAGGAGTAGGGTCAATATATGGATAAGAAGGTGAATAATCGTGCGGATCCCTAAAACTAGATGAGTGGAGAGGGGTGAAAGATCGACTGCGAGATTGAGCAATATGCTCAGCAATGGACATCGGCCTAGGAGTGACAGAAGGACTTGAAGAAGTGGTATCAACATATGTAGGTTGTAAAGGTTGACTCGGTTGACACGAAGTGGGTTGAAAAGTCAAACTATTTCTCCTAAACGCCTCTATTTGATCTTTCAACGAAATTTTTGGCAAGGAGGGATCGTTTTTAAATTGACCGAAACAATTGACGAACGACGCAAAGTTAGGTTCGGGATACCAAAATTCGGCAAGAGATTTATGATGTGGGGTACCCATGATAGAAGAATGCAAGGATTTCTTAGCGACAAAATTTTTGCAAGTTTTTAAAAGATTTTTCTTTATATTTTTTTATTGGAGAGTTTTGCAATAAGGTTTTAGAAAATGGACTCGTGACACAACTGAATCAACCACACATGCACAATCAGGCCTAGATCTAGGGTCGCCTAGGTCTACTAGACAGCTCCTAACTAGGGCTAGAAATAGACCTCAAACCGCCTCTTCACGGACAAATACGGCCAAGTAAGTGGGAAGGAACCACCACTACAGTGGTCCTAATTAATAACCATTAGCCTAGACACCGCAATGTCGGTTAGGATAAACGGCCGATGCCTATACTAGTCATTTTCCTATTGAGCTCGATGTCCTTAGGTCTGAGTCCAATCTTTTTTTTTTAATTAATTATGGTCGATGCAAAATGCTTTAGGTGTTTTCTGGGGTCCTGGGAAGGGTGATGAAATCCCCACCCAATCTGAGTTTGGTCAATTAGCCCCTTAGAGTCCGGTTAAATTATGCAAAACAAATAAAATTTCACTTGCATTCAATTTTAGCGCGGCGCAAAGAAACCTGCAGAAAATCTGTTATTTAGAAGGGGGAGAAAGACTCTTTACGCAAAGAATTCCTGCAGAAAACTTTTTACAGAGAGATATATTGTAGGTTGCAGAGGGGAAGAAAAGAGAAATCAAACCAGCAAAATTGATGCGCTGACGTGGCAATGCAAGCGCGGATCCGCGGCGGAAGGCCCCTAATGCGGCGGAAACGCGGTCGTCGGGTGGGATCGCGCTCTGGAAAAATTTGTGCTGCTCTGCACTGATAGTTCTTCTCTGTTCTTATGTACCAATTTTTGTTTTGCCCTCTGTAAATTTCCAAATCCTCAATTCTTCGCTGTTCCTGCAAGATTCAAAAGATACACCCTTCAAACAGATCAAAGTTGATATTTTATTTTATTTTTTATATTTTCAGATTTTTATAATTTTTTTAAATTTATATCAACCCGAAAATTCACAAAAAGAAATATTACGCCGTCCCCGGCAACGTCGCCATTTGATTAGTGTCAAAAATATGAGTTTACCGCAATCAAGAAACGGCGTCGCTTCACAGCTAGCCGGTGAGTGCGGGTCGATCCACAGAGACGGGTAAATTCCTTTAGTGTGTTTTAACGAGTTGATTCTATTTGTCGTTTTGATTGGTTTATAAAAATCTATAAAAACTAGATCTAATTAATCTAATTGAAAGTCTTGCTAGGGTTAGGCTTAGGGGAAGTTTTGGAGATTAATGTTTCCTTCACCGCTTTCAATGCCTTCCTTTTTTAGATCTATTAGATGTTACGTTAATTATCAATAAAGTGGATACGAATCTTTTGGGAAGATGTTTCTTCCTCTAGATTCGTATCCTTCCTTTGTTGATAATTACCCTAACCCCCATGGAAAACGCGCGCAACCGGCCCTTTATACTACGGTTCACCGTTACCTCGAGGGGTAGGGTGCCGTAGGGAGCGGATGTGTGCGTATGCATGGAGTTCTAACTCTAAAGTGAAGATGGCATTGAAAGGGGTGAGAGATCTCATCTCTCAACCCTTTCGCTAAGGCTAACCCTAACAAGCGAGGAGACTACTCGCTGATTAGGGGATGATAAATTATACTAGAAAATAAAAGCAAGGAAATAAATTACCTACAGATTTGATGGCTCCCTCCAAGTAGAAGACAGAATAGATCTGAATGTCACTTCCAGAAATTCTGAATTTTATTTATTGAAAAGAGGCATAGTTTTTACAGATCTAAAATTACAATTTATAGGAAAATAGGAAACCTAGGGTTACAGACTCTCGCACATGCGCAATTACTGATTTGACCCCTGAGAATCCCAACACCAGAACAGTCTCGGCAACAGAAGAAGAATCCACCGACACGTGTATTATACGGCCGCGGATCCGCGGCAATTGATGGCTTGGGCCGCGGATCCGCGGCCCATTGGTGGGATTAGCTCACCAAATTTTCTGGGGTCCTTTGTGGTTGTCTGGGCTTCTTAGTTTAATACTTCTTTTTCTCTGTTGGCTTTTCACTCTTCTCCAGATCTTCAGTGAAGACTTGTATTGGGCTTTTTAACCGTTTCACCTTGACATTCGTTGCCTTGCTTGACTAGGATTCGTCTAATTGTTGGTCAAAAGTCCCTTTTCTGTTGTTTTGTGTCTTTTTCACTATATTTGCTCCAGAAACCTGTAACCTGTAATATGCAACAAACGTGCGTCAAGAGTACCTGTTTATTTATAAAACAGATAAGAATAGGGGAATGAAAAATGCAATATTATGGTCTAAACAGACAACACTGCGGATCCACTCACGAAGGCCATTCCCCAGATACAGTTTGAGAGATTATTCGGGATGCTAGGTATGAGATACTACAGCAGCTGGCCTCAGTGCAAGTGGGAGATTGTTAGTTATGTATATGCCCTAGAGGCCATTGTTGTACATATGATGTATATTATAATGGATGCTTGGATATATATAGAGATGACTTTCTTACTCGTCATAATAGTATGCTATTTGGTTTCACTTTATCTTAACATGTTGACTTGTATTAGTTTACTGTCTTTCTCTCACATGTTGATAAAGCCCTTAGGATATATACTCGACTACTGGGACTATGATGAGATCATACTAGTGGGGCCATAGTAGTCGATGAGTACATCCTATAACTGTTCCTAGTCGAGGGTGTGTCGAGATAGGGCATCGATACACCAGAGTAGACTAGCGTATACGCATCTTGACCCATATGATGGGCGATGGATGATCCCATATCCATCGATGTTTGACATCATGGATGGTGTACGGGTGCTCAGTAGTGACTGGGTACACCAGGTGGACTCACCGAGAACTCCCAGATGGTATTATACCTCACGTCAGATGGCAGTTCTCTGGTGACACTGGTACAGGGTAGTCTGTAAACCCGAGATCGTCATAGAGTCTTGTGTGATTCCCACTGTGTTTTGATTTCCACCTTACCACGTCCAAGAAGGCGTGCAAAACGGTGGCTTTTGGGTACAGTCCCGAATCACATGGAGGCAATGAGCGATAAAAGTGGATTCGTCTCTCCCGGTATAGGGAGTTGATGTTGTGTTGTGTTCGATTGGCTATAAACGGAAGTCCCTGGCCAGGGCTGATATAGAGTACTACTGGTAAGTGTTATCAGTAGTTTCTCGACCTGTTATGAGCCTCACATCGGCACGACTTATCGATTACTGGGGTCTGACGTATACCACCCCTAGACTAGATATGCAACATATCAGACGAAGAGACCGGACTGTACAGGAGTGTTACTGATTGGATTCACAAGAGAATGTACAGGCTTGCTTGTTGATCTTCTGATCGCTCAATACCTGGTTGGCTGTTACGTTTAGCTGACCGCTTGCAGCTTGTGGGTGTTTGATATGATCATCACCTGCTACCAGCGTATTGACGATTCTTTAGAGTCCTACACAGAGGTTTCTTGACTCAAGCAAAACGGAGTAGGAGCACATATGTAATATGTGCAGGACCGAGGATAATACGATATGGGATACCGTATTATATTCTCGCGATATTTTGATATGAGCCGGGTCATCGGATCAAGTGTTGATTCGATGAATCGGTACATGACATATTAATCGGTTATATTCGATATTGCCGGATTGTCGGATCAAGTGTTGATTCGATAATTTAATGTATAATTATATATATGATATATTGCATTACATTATCTAATATTGGCTCATTTTATTGATTCATTTTCTCACCGGGTAATACATTGATATATATGCGATATATGTTAATTGTATTATTTTCTTTTGTTACATTAAATATTGTATATGTGATATATAATATTGTAACAAGTTAGGATTACAAATGCAATATGATTTGTTGAGTTTAACCTAGTTAGGGTTTGGATTAGGCTTAGCATTTGGGTTAGCTTTTTCATGAGCTTTCATGAAGCTTCATGAAGCTTTGACTTTATCTTTTCTCTTTGTATTCTTGTGGAGTCATTGTTAACCCAACCCAAACCCTTAGACTATGATTAAGTCTCTATAATGGTTAGCCTTCTCATTATCTACCATGGTTGCATTTGTAATGATTAACTAATTTTCATTATTCATCACAAAAGAAAATTCCTTCATCTTCTTCTTCCTTGAGCTCACAAAAGCTTTCTAGGTTTTTCTTTAGTGATGATTTAGTGTGAGAATTTGATAATAAAAGAGAGCATAAATCCTACTTCATCATCCTCATCTAATCTAGCCAATTAGATTAGGGTGTTCACCTCATTAGTGAGTGAGAACTTGAGTTAAAGAAACTTCGAGGTAGATCATTGGAGAAAAGGAAGACTACAAGCAAGCATGAATCATTCGGGTTGTGGAGCCTCTCTTGAGTCCGGGAGATCATGGATCGCGGTGAAGGGACTTCTACTCGGAGCTTATGAAGCGAAGGAGCGGAATACAGAGGTTGTAATCCCTCACTCTTAGTTGTAAAGATGTTTACTTGCATGTTAAACCCTAATAATCTAGCAAAGATCCCGTCTTTGGGTTGTTCGGCTGTCTAATTTTTGAATCGGGCATGGTTGATGCCTTATAGACCCTTGTAAGAGTGCCTAGGAACCCTACAGTCGTCCCACTGCCAGGCTCACCGTCTGCAGCACAGCAATCCGTTCTCGCCCCGGGGTACCATACCGGGTCCACCATGTACCCGCAATCAGCCTCATCCAACTCCTCGAATCGGGTTTCATATGTCATACGTCTCAGAACCGAGAAAACACATGGTGGACGCACTGAAATATCATATCAAGGGAAACCGGGTTTTTAAAACAATACATACTCTCTTTTGAAATAATCACGGTTCCTAAATCCAGAAATCTCATGAAAACAAATATCTCAATGCATATAATCTAAAGCATGATGTATGCGACATATAACAGAAATGTAAGCATATCTGTATATCATGCAACATGGAATAGTAATATGCACATATCGACGGAAAACCGCTCTTTTAAAATGAATCCAGTTTTAAAATATATCTTGCGGTTCCCAAATCTCCAAAATCAAGCCAGAATCATCTACGTATGCGCAAATACGTATGTATGCAAGTATGGGTGTACAATATGCGTGTTCGCAAGTATGTGTGTACAATATGTATGTACGCAAGTATGAGTGTACAATATGTACGTACGCAAGTATGAGTGTACAATATGTATGGGTGCCAATATGGATGTACAAGTAGTCATCTCCTAATGCAACAATCCTACTGTGTAGTGACATGGAAATTATCGATGATGAAGTGTGTGAGCCGGCAAGCAAGTGTACGTGGAACATACGCATCATCGATAATGGTGCTGGTGTCCTGACAACATGGGTTTAATATAACAATAAATACATTTAAACATGCGATGCAATGCGAATAGCAAGAATATGAGGAAAATGAATAATAACACAACAATGAAGAATCTATATCAATATATATATGTCATATAGTTTTGCCATTTGAAATAGCACGAATCGTGGTGTTTAGAAAAATAAGGGATACGGTGTTTTTAGGAAAAGATGCGTCTTTTGAAAATATCCGTAGAATCTCTTGACCTGTCTTTTAGAATACTCACGATTCGTTAGTTTTGAAATATGTATGACTCGGGTCTAGTCTAACATCTACTAAGTAAACTACAGATCTAACTAACAAGCTAATCGAAAGGGTATGGAAACCACCTAAATCTGAGTCGATATATATACATACATATAATAGTCGATGATCCCGCCTCAATAGTATCACATACGATAAAATATACAATATGACATCCTCGAGTCAAGAGTGCGGATCTATCATCAATATATAGCTCTTACGTAAATCCGTCGTACGGCATCCCAAATCTGGGTACGGGTCGAATCTCATATTTATCTCATCAATTATCTGGTATCCTTATCATCATATCTCATGAACTATGGTACTGATCTAAGTCTGGTACAATTGATACCATCTATATAAATATAAATGCGTGTATAAAACACACTTCCAAAGGCCCGCTAACATCTCATGTCATATCTCATAATACGAACCACATCATATCACCGATCTCATGGCACCATGCCCAATCTCATCAACTCATCTCCAAATATCATCCATTATCCTCATACTCCAAGTGTAGGTATACGCGTATATATATACATCGTCCCATACCAATGTGTGTTTATATATATACGTATCCCCATACACGCACAAGTATAACAGTAACCATGTGTGCGCGTGTGAATGTAAATCTATTCTAGGGTTCGCAACTAAGGGGATCTACTAGTTCACTTCTAAAAACCCTAATCTAACCATTTTACACCAAATCATATCTTGAAATCCATGTCACACATAAAGCTATCATATATATAGCATACTAAATACCGAACTGCGGGGGTGCTATACGCCATCCACCCGACTTCCCCCGTAGATGTGTATCTACTCACCTAATCTTGCTTGCCGATGTTGATGTTGCCATCATCTTCTTCATCGTCTCGAATCATCATGGTGGTACCTACACATATAACACATTGCATTGCGCATTAAAATCCAAGTCAAAACCGAAACGACACGCTAAAGGCCTATAGGTTATAACCTATGGACCAAGCCTTCAAAACCACCATACAAACGTCGATATCGTCGTAAAAACGTCAAGTGACCGAGGTAAAACATAAATATGAAAATCCAGAATTCAAAATACGAGAAACGAAACTCCGAATCAAAACAGCAACTCTTGAAAATGGTCCCAGATTTTACCCTAGGTCAAATTGGTCAATTTTGCATATGCCAAAGGTCTAGTTTACAGGAGATGGAGCTACAGAACAAACACGAACCCATTTGGACTAGGTCTGGCTGCAATTTGCGACCAGAAAGATTAAATTTACGGCCAAAGGGTGGAGTCAGGGGCTGGGGTCTTGGGGTTAGCTTTCTAGGTGCCTACACACTCCTCTGTACTTACTAAATAATTTTCAGAGGCTCTGGGTGATAGCAGATTTCAAAATACACACACAGAATCCACAATTCTTCCTCTATCGGGTTTCTAAATCCGTATTTTGGGGTTCTAGTCTCTGGTTTAGTTCTGAATTCTAGCACCAGGGGGTTTGTGTAGCCTCTACTGAGCTCAATTACACATCACAACTCAAAAATTCCATAAACCCTAACTAGAATTTCCCAAGTCTCACTAAACGACACTAAATCGGTTCTAAACAATCATGGATGTAAAAGCAATGGAAATACTAGGCTAATGGTTAACAGAATACTTCATTTGGCAACTCAAGAATTTTCTTGAGTTGCCCCAAATGTCCAAAATGCAAGCTTTCTTGGTCCAATGTGTTGCTAGTGAGCTCATGCACATTTTTAATGAAGCGGGTATTGGATTTTGAGATGTTTTTAATGGTGTTTGAGAGGATGAAGAGGGGGAGGGAGTGAGGGCAGCAGCAGCAGCAACAGTAAGAGAGTGAGGGAGAGGAGAGAATGTGATGAAGATGGTGAGATGATGGAATGGCCAAGTCAAAGATAACCCTCACCTTTCTCTCTCTCACCCATACCTATTATTCTAATCCCGTTTTCTTTTCTTTTCTTTTCTTCTCTCCTCAAATGTAAACCCAAAACAAATAACCATGATATAAAACATGAAGAAAAGCCATGAGAAAAATGTAACAAGTGCTAAAGATGACATGTGCATGTTTTGCACAAAACAAACTTAATGCGCGATTAGCGATTTTCGATCGCGATTAGCACTAAATTAGCATATAATTATTCATAAAAGCTTATAATTTGCATAATTCACGTAAAACACCCTCTTTTTAGTAATTTCCATAATTTTCCAAATTTTTCCCAATTTATCGGTATTTAATTATACCGCCTTATTAAAATATTCAATATAATATTATTAAATTATAAAAATTTCAAAAAATAATATTTTATTTTTATGAAATGTTACAATCTTCCCCCCTTAAAGAAATTCGGTCCCCGAATTTAAATTTAAACCCCTCAAATACTAAAACATTTCAGTAAAAAGTCCAAGTCGTCGGGGCTCCGAAATTATCAATACATGAAACACATCATAGCGCAATGCATGCGCATGAACAATGAGCAGATAACTCAAAATTAAAACTCCGTCAAGTATCTCGCAATCATCGGAGTCATGGTGGAGACACAAATGTCAAATCCAATATGAAAACCAGCATGATATATATATCGAACTGTACATGTAAACCTCTGAAGGAAATGCATGCCAAACATTTCATGTTGCTGTGCGATGCGCGTATCGCGGCATAGTGGCGGACATCTATTGTAAGAAAATAACCATATATGTATATATCTTTTGTTTAATATGTACGTTCCGCCGTTTTGAAAACAATTTAGAAGGGTTTCCTTGTTTTAAATGTTTCGTGTCATATCAGACGCATAGGTAAATATTGAGACTATAGCCCCCTTTTTTTTGGAAATCCCTTCGCTAACTATCAATGCATGCAAAATATATCGAGGTACCGTCCTCTGACTAGTCCTGCTCATTACGAAAACAAATAGCAAATATCATAAAAAACGTACTGCTCCAAAAAAAATCAATCCCAAAATGTGCATAAGAATGCTACGTGCGTCTGGTGCGCACGGAAATCAAAACACATGAATGTGCCATACATGTGCACAGAAACAAAACCTAATTGCAACGGGTGTGCACGAAACACCTGTCAAAGGAAACGGGTGTGCCAGAGAACAATATCTGGTGCATCTGATATGCATGAAGAATATCGATTTAGTGCATCTGGTGTGCACCAAAACCGCATCTCATAACTGTTAGTGTATATGCTCTAGAGGCCATTAATGTATCATACTAGCTTGTATATTACTTAATGGAAGCTTGGGATATTCACAGTTGTATAGACAATCTTGCTTAAAATGGTAGTATGCTACTTGGTTTGTCTCTACTTCAATATGTGCATGTGTTTCTTTTAGCATATCGCTTATATACATATTAGTGGAGCCCTTAGGATCTTTGCTTGATTACCAGCGTTGTGATGGCAGTCACACTTATGGGGGCTGGGTAATCTATAAGCACATCCTTATACAGGTCCCTAGTCGTTGGACTATCGAGACAGGGCATCGATACTCCGGAGTAGACTAGCGTATGCGCTTCTCATCCTAGTAGAGGAGATGGTCTGTCCCACAGCCATCAGAACGTCGTACTGGAGATAGTATGCGGGTGCTCGTTGGGTTACGAGTACACTGGACAGGACTCGCCGGGAACTGTTGGTTGGTATTATACCTATCGTCAGTTATCAGTTCCCAGGTGACATGAGTACAGCTTAGTCCGCTGACTTGACACTGTCACTTCGCCTCGAGTGTGTTCCCACTGTACTTAGATTACTACCCTACCACGGCTCAAAGGAGTCATGAAAACAGGTAGTAGTTGGGTGCAGTCCCGAAGCACTTGGAGGCAGTGACGGTTAGACAGGATTCGCCTCTCTCGATATTGGGGGTTGACATCGCGCTGTGTCTAGGAGAGCCATTACACGAGTAGTCCCTGGCCAGGGCATGCGAGATATACTGGTAGGTTTCCAGTGTTATCTCAGGGTGCTATGGGCTACACTCCGACACGACTTGTACAGCTTTTAGGGGACTGACGTTCACCACCCCCTAGGCCCGCCATGCAATGTATCAGACGAACAGACCGGACTGTACGGAGATTGTCACATACAGGCTCAGTAGGAGTTCGGATGGGTTTACCTCATCGGCCTTCTTATCGACATCTACCTGGGGACCGTTACGTACAGCTAGTGCCGCTTGCGGTCTGTGGTTAAACCCACTGCCAGCGTAGTGTCGAGTTTTTAGAGTGCCACACAGAGAGTTTCCCTGCACTGAGCGAAACGTGTAGAGGCCGTATGGTTTTACGGCAGGGCTACAATCACTTACGTGCACTTGTGTACGTATGCTGTTCGGGCAGGCAATACTAGTGGGCTTTGGTTTAAGCCGGATCCTAGTATTTCATAGATGGATTTGTTTTGTCTTCTGTGCATTCGCATTCTACGGAATGCAGATGCGGGTGTGTAAGCACAGTTTTGAGGAGCGATGAAGGAGGAGGTGCCTCATTAGGGTTTTGGCAGTTAGTTCGGCTAAAACCGTTATGTAGCAGGCTCATTAGGGTTTTGGCAATTCGTTCGGTCAAAACCATTATGAGCCAGAGACATTGTTTACTAATCCTTTTAGTGATAATTTTGTGATGGCTAATTGCATTGACCATTTGACCACCATGACCTCTTTTGACTTTGTAGACCCGTTGACCGGGGTTGACCATTGACCTTCATGAGAGGTCTACACTCTTCTTTGGATTTCTTTTTCTTTTATGGATTTTGAAAATGGTCAATTCAATTAGTAGCCATCAACTTTATCAAGAAAGGATTGGTAATGATGTTAGTTTTGCATTATTGCAACCATGGTTCATTTTTTTAGCTCATAATTCATTTCTCATTCTCTCTCTTGCTCTTGCTCATGAGAAGAAAAGAAATGCTCCATGGTTGCTAGCTCCTCCTTCTTCCTCCTCTTGATTTCTTCTTTTGATCTCATGTGTTGAGAGAAAAAGATCCCACAAAGACAAACACTTCCATATATCTCTACTACACCACCTAGGGCATCTAGACTAGCGATCTCGTTGCCCTAGTTGCCTCGGCTCGAGGTGGAGCTCGGTGTACATCTCTCGGGTGGATCGTCTTCGATTCAAGAAGGCCGCGGAGGTGACCAAGATCCGGATCGTTCCTTGGAGCTTGGATGGACAAGCGGGACAACGGAATGAAGACCCGAAGGACCGGTTTCGTGAGGTATAATTTCTACGGCATAGTAGTTAAAGCCTCTAGTAGTTTGCTAGTTTCTAGTTTAGCAAAGATCCGGCTTTTAGTCCATGTTGCCTTGCGCTAAATTATTGTTTTTCGCCGTTTCCGCCTCCCCGTAAGAACCGGGGTGAGCAGCGTGGACTTACAGTGGTATCAGAGACTAGCTAAACATAAACTAGCAAGTTAGCAAAGTGTTAAGAATTTCGATCGAAAAAATCACAAAACACGTCCGGAAAAAAACCATGTTTCTGTCGAATTTTTATACTGCTCTAAAAATTATTTAACATACATGAAAATTCGGCTCAGTGTTTTGTAAAAACACACCACAAAAACAGTCCACTGAATCGATCAAACCACCGGGGTTCCGCGGCAAGAACATGCTTCTTGCCGCGGTTCCGCGGCCGATTTGACTCGGTCGTGGACCGGGTTTTGTGCAGTGTTTTTATGTGGATGTTTTGGGATTTTTAGTACATGTTGTTTCTGCCCAGATTTTCCAGAGAACAAATTGACTTTTTGGGGTGGTTACAAATCCGTATTTTGATCGATATTCCGTACACTTTGGCTAATGGATATTTTCTGTGATGTGATATATGTATTGAACGTCCGCTAATCGCTATACGTCGATTAGTGGGGGTTATACATATCTGTGATCTGTAATGTTGATGGTTTATGGATATGAACTCGGTGGATTGTCGCGGATGAATAGCCGGGGTGGATGTGAGATGAGAGTTTCTTTTTCTTTCATTCATTGTAAAATTTGTAAATTGATGCAATATTATTTGTTTGGCCGCACAACCGGGGTGAGGTTGTAGCCGTCATTGTATAATTTCTTTTACTGTTTTTGCTCCTAGGATAGACCCAAGGAGGGGTGCACAAACTACCGGGTATCTCGAAGTGCCGAGTGGCCTACTCACGGGTTGAGGGAGGTTGCTTCACTTCGAGTACTTGGCGGGTAGTTTGCCGCACCCGTAGGGTTCTAGGGTGGGGTTTGGCTATTCATCGCGACCGTGTAATCCGCTTTGCGTTGCAGGCTCGAACGAATCGCGGGTTCCTAGTATATCCAAAGTGTTCATCTGTGATTTGGATTGGCTATCATTGCTATATATCTATATATGATATCTATTTAGGTGTTGCTTATGTTTTGCATCCGCGCTAGTCCAGCCCCCGCTCTGTCGTTAGTTAAGTAACCTAACGGGTGATGACGGGGCCCCGTGGTGAATGCGGATGGCATAAGCGTACGCCATATTTTGGTTGTTTTCTGCAATGGTAGGATTAAATGATGGGACGCATTGGAATTAATGCAAGAAAATAAACCAAGTAAAAGTCGTTGGAACACTTTCAAAACCACTCGGTTCTTTTTCAAAAACCAGCTTTTTAAACGCGGAGCTTGAACCACTCCTTTTAATAGCTATCTCGTTCCATCGATTATATCAAGTTCACTACGTTCACGGTTTCGCCAAAACCATTCGTAGCCCTCCGTCATTTCAGTTAAATATTTAGTAGTATTCAAGCTATGTATTTTGACCTTCGCCAAGGCATAGTGATTGGTAGCTGCTGAATATTTATCTGTAGCATAGATAGATGCGTTGGTTTGGGACAGTCGTACTACTATTTTGGCCTTCGTCAAGGGTATGTACGGGTGGGTTCAAATTAACCTGGACAATGACGGGTAGAACTTGACATGTGACTTATGATATGTTGGCCTTCGTCAAGGTCATAAGAGCATGGGGCAAAAATCCACATCGGGAGTTTCAAAAGAACTGAAACTTGCTAGCGCTGCATACCATTTGGAGTGTGATGATTATGGTAGGATTCCTTCAGTTTTTTCACGCGATGATATTTGGATCCCGATCCTACTATGAGTATATGCTACTCCTCGGGAAATTTCTCACATAACGATCAATGCTATAAACCTAGTAGGTGTCTAGAAAGGTGTTAGCGGGGCTACGCCCCCAGGGAAAAGAGGTTACTTAATTAAGGAACTTCGCGAAAGCGTTGAAAAACCTCCCTCGAAGTACCAACACTGGCCTGGCTGAACGGTTAAGCAAGTATTGTACGGTGAGATTGATCCCGACTAATTCTTCCTTTATGGTTTGAGGAGGGATTCGAGAGACAGTGGGAGCCATCCTGTTTAGATAAATTAAAAACCAATCTAAACTTGCAAGAGCATCATGCTAAAGTGTTTTCTTCTCTCTCTCTTAATTGCAGCGACCCAGTGACCGCACCTAGGTTACATCTAGATAATAAAATGACTGAATCTGACTGTTATGATTGGCAAAGGTCTGTCCATATGTCCATTGCTCATGACAAGCTGGAACACCTCCTAACTAATCCAGCCCCTGCCGTCTCAGGTCCAGTTTCCCCTGTCTCGAATATTGATATCCGTAGGACATCGGAAAAGGACTGTGCGAAAGCCAAGTGCCTCATGTTAGCCTCAGTTGATGGTGTATACCACAGGAAGCACGAGAAGATGGACTTAGTTTCTATCTTCCTCCATAACAAAGATTTATATGGAGAGCAATCTCGTATCGTAAGATATGAGACCTCGAACGAATTGCTTCCAGCGAGGTTGGCCATCGGGTCATCTGTAGGGGGCAACGTCCTTACAGAGACCAGCTATTTTGAGCTCACGGACCTAAAGACCACGTTGAAGAACGAGTCAGGTGCTGACTTGATTCTACAGTCTCTACCTTCTACCCTGAAGGAAACCAGGGAAGTAGAAGGAAAGGAAAGGGCAGAAGTTTCGGGATTGGATATAGTAAAAGAACGTTCCTATTGTTACGGGAATGAACATTGGAAGAAGGATTGCAGGGCTGGTAAAGCCAGTAGCCAGAATTCGAAGCATGTTGTGGCTTCGGCTTCGGGTGTGTTTGTGATAGAGAACTGTATGTCAGTTAACCCTACTTCCTGGGTATTGGATACCGGATCAGGATCTCATATCTGTAATTCATTACAGGTTTTGAGAAACCGTAGGGTTATCAAGAAATGTGATATGACTCTCAGGGTTGCTAACGGAATGAGCATGTATGCTGAATCCGTAGGGGAATATCATCTAGGACTGACAACTGGGCAGATATTGATTCTGCGTGACTGTTTTTATGTACCATGAGCGACTTGTAATATCATATCTGTATCCTTACTTTCTAAGGAAGGATATGATTTTACTTTTGTAAGCGATGTAGTAAACATCCACCTAACTCAAGTTCTGATTGGGTCAGGTACATTGAAAAACGGTATATACGTTTTGAATCAAGCTCAGGTCTTCAGTGTCAAGAACACACTTAAAAGAAAGTCTCCGGAATTAAATCAGGCTTTCTTATGGCATTGTAGACTTGGTCACATTAATGAGACACGGTTGACAAAGTTACATAAAGAAGGATACTTGGATCCGTTCGAGTATCAGTCTTATGCCACTTGTGAATCTTGTCTCATGGGAAAGATGACAAAGACTCCGTTCACTGGACACGGAGAAAGAGCAAGCGAGCTCTTGGGACTCATACACAGTGATGTGTGTGGTCCAATGTCTACACATGCGCGAAGTGGTTATTCATACTTCATTACTTTCACAGATGATTTCTCTAGGTATGGACATGTCTTCCTAATGAAGCACAAATCCGAGGCCTTTGAGAAATTTCAGGAATACAAGAATGAAGTTGAAAAACAAACAGGCAAAAGTATCAAGACACTAAGATCCGATCGAGGTGGTGAATACTTGAGTGCCGAGTTTCTGGGCTACTTAAAAGAGAATGGAATTCTCTCTCATCTTACTCCTCCATACACACCACAACACAACGGTGTATCGGAAAGGCGGAATCGAACCCTATTGGATATGGTTCGTTCCATGATGAGTAAGGCTGAGTTGCCGCGATCCTTCTGGGGTTATGCACTAGAATCAGCTGCATATCTTTTGAACAAGGTTCCCTCCAAGACTGTGCCTACCACACCATATCAGATGTGGTGTGGGAAGAAACCCCAACTTCAATATTTGAAGATATGGGGATGTCCAGCTTTTATAAAAAAGCAGCATGCGGACAAGCTCGAGGCACGCTCAGTACTGTGTAAGTTTGTGGGATACCCAAAGAACTCCAGGGGGTATTTTTTCTATTACGCAGAGGAACAAAAGGTTTTTGTTTCTCGTCATGCCCACTTTCTGGAACATCAATTTTTAGAAAAAGAATTAAGTGGGAGCGTAGTAGAACTGGAAGAAATTCTAGAACCACAAACTATTACTTAAAGCTTGGAAGAACCAGAAGGTTCAGGAGAACCGGACATCCCAGCGCCACTCCGCAGGAGTAGTAGGCAGTCTCATCCGCCCGAAAGATACTACGGTTTTCTTATAGACGGGGATAGAGAGGATTGCACTATGGATTATGGTGAGCCTACTAGCTTTCAGCAAGCCATTCAGAGCGGTGACTCGGTAAAATGGCTGGATGCAATGGGGACCGAGATGGAGTCCATGTACACCAACAAAGTTTGGACTTTAGACTTTGCTCCAGAAGGGGTAAAACCCGTAGGCTGCAAATGGATCTTCAGAAAGAAGATTGGTGTAGATGGGCAGGTTGATACCTATAAAGCTAGACTTGTTGCAAAGGGTTTTCGTCAAAGACCTGGTTTGGACTATGACGAGACCTTTTCTCCAGTGGCTATGCTCAAATCCATTCGGATCCTTCTTGCCATTGCCGTTTTCCACGATTATGAAATCTGGCAGATGGACGTAAAGACGGCTTTCCTAAATGGAAATTTAGAAGAGTGCGTCTATATGGATCAGCCGGAGGGATTCATGCAGAGTAGGAGCAGCGGTAGAGTGTGCAAGTTGCTAAAGTCCCTCTATGGACTGAAGCAGGCATCGCGGAGTTGGAACATCTGCTTCGATGATACTGTCAAAGAATTCGACTTTATCAAAAACCCAGATGAACCATGCATTTACAGTAAGATTGTAGGGAGAACTGTGGTATTCCTTGTCTTGTACGTGGATGACATTCTCCTAATAGGAAATGATATTCCTATGCTACAGTCAGTCAAAGGATTCTTGTCGCAGAAGTTCTCCATGAAGGACCTGAGCGATGCCAACTACATTCTGGGGATCCAGATCTATCGTGATAGGTCTAAAGGATGTTGGGACTTTCACAGTCAAGGTACATCGACACCATACTGAAAAGATTTAGTATGGAAGATTCCAAGCGTGGTAATTTACCGGCTTGTCACGGGATCACCCTCTCCAAAAAGATGTCTCCCAAGATTGATTTCGAGAGGGATCGCATGTCTATTATACCCTACGCTTCTGCGGTAGGCTCTATAATGTATGCGATGTTATGTACCAGACCAGATGTAGCATACGCATTGAGCGTTGTAAGCCGGTATTAGTCGGATTCAGGGGAGAAACACTGGATAGCGGTAAAGAACATTCTCAAGTACCTGAGAAAGACTAAGGAGATGTTCTTAGTGTATGGCGGAAAAGACCTCCAGATCGAGGCTTTTGCTGACTCCAGCTTCCAGAGTGACAAGGATGACTCCAAGTCCATGTCGGGTTATGTCTTTACCCTCAATGGAGGGGCGGTTTGCTGGAAGAGTTCCAAGCAGGAGACCGTTGCTGACTCAACTATGGAAGCGGAGTACATAGCTGCTTGCGATGCCGCAAAGGAAGCTGTCTGGATGAAGATGTTCCTCACGGAGCTTCAGGTGGTTCCTACCATTGTTGATCCAATACCGTTGTATTGCGACAACAATAGAGCTATGGCTTTAGCGAAGGAACCCAGGTCCTATCAGAAGTCCAGGCACATTTTGAGGCGGTACCACCTGATCAGGGAGATCGTAGATCGCCGGGAGATCGAGGTGAAGAGAGTAAAAACGTCAAGTGACCGAGGTAAAACATAAATACGAAAATCCAGAATTCAAAATACGAGAAACGAAACTCCGAATCAAAACAGCAACTCTTGAAAATGGTCCCAGATTTTATCCTAGGTCAAATTGGTCAATTTTGCATATGCCAAGGGTCTAGTTTACAGGAAATGGAGCTACAGAACAAACAAGTACCCATTTGGACTAGGTCTGGCCGGAATTTGCGACCAGAAAGATTAAATTTGCGGCCAAAGGGTGGAGTCAGGGGCTGGGGTCTTGGGGTTAGCTTCCTAGGTGCCTGCACACTCTTCTGTACTTGCTAAATAATTTTCAGAGGCTCCGGGTGATAGCAGATTTCAAAATACACACACAAAATCCATAATTCTTCCGCTATCGGGTTTCTAAATCCGTATTCCGGGGTTATAGTCTCTGGTTTAGGTCTAAATTCTAGCACTAGGGGGTTTGTGTGGCCTCTACTGAGCTCAATTACACATCACAATTCAAAAATTCCATAAACCCTAACTAGAATTTCCCAAGTCTCACTAAACGACACTAAATCGGTTCTAAACAAACATGGATGTAAAAGCAATGGAAATACTAGGCTAATGGTTAACAGAATACTTCATTTGGCAACTCAAGAATTTTCTTGAGTTGCCCCCAAGTGTCCAAAATGCAAGCTTTCTTGGTCCATTGTGTTGCTAGTGAGCTCATGCATATTTTTAATGAAGCGGGTATTGGGTTTTGAGATGTTTTTAATGGTGTTTGAGAGGATGAAGAGGGGGAGGGAGTGAGGGCAGCAGCAGCAGCAACAGCAAGAGAGTGAGGGAGAGGAGAGAATGTGATGAAGATGGTGAGATGATGGAATGGCCAAGTCAAAGATAACCCTCACCTTTCTCTCTCTCACCCATACCTATTATTCTAATCCCCTTTTCTTTTCTTTTCTTTTCTTCTCTCCTCAAATGTAAACCCAAAACAAATAACCATGATATAAAACATGAAGAAAAGCCATGAGAAAAATGTAACAAGTGTTAAAGATGACATGTGCATGTTTTGCACAAAACAAACTTAATGCGCGATTAGCGATTTTCGATCGCGATTAGCACTAAATTAGCATATAATTATTCATAAAAGCTTATAATTTGCATAATTCACGTAAAACACCCTCTTTTTAGTAATTTCCATAATTTTCCAAATTTTTCCCAATTTATCGGTATTTAATTATACCGCCTTATTAAAATATTCCATATAATATTATTAAATTATAAAAATTTCCAAAAATAATATTTTATTTTTCTGAAATGTTACAATCTTCCCTCCTTAAAGAAATTCGGTCCCCGAATTTAAATTTAAACCCCTCAAATACTAAAACATTTCAGTAAAAAGTCCAAGTCGTCGGGGCTCCGAAATCATCAATACATGAAACACATCATAGCGCAATGCATGCGCATGAACAATGAGCAGATAACTCAAAATTAAAACTCCGTCAAGTATCTCGCAATCATCGGAGTCATGGTGGAGACACAAATGTCAAATCCAATACGAAAACCAGCATGATATATATATCGAACTGTACATGTAAACCTCTGAAGGAAATGCATGCCAAACATTTCATGTTGCTGTGCGATGCGCGTATCGCGGCATAGTGGCGGACATCTATTGTAAGAAAATAACCATATATGTATATATCTTTTGTTTAATATGTACGTTCTGCCGTTTTGAAAACAATTTAGAAGTGTTTCCTTGTTTTAAATGTTTCATGTCATATCAGACGCATAGGTAAATATTGAGACTATAGCCCCCTTTTTTTTGGAAATCCCTTCGCTAACTATCAATGCATGCAAAATATATCCAGGTACTGTCCTCTGACTAGTCTTGATCAGTACGAAAACAAATAGCAAATATCATAAAAAACGTACTGCTCCAAAAAAAAAATCAATCCCAAAATGTGCATAAGAATGCTACGTGCGTCTGGTGCGCACGGAAATCAAAACACATGAATGTGCCATACATGTGCACAGAAACAAAACCTAAGTGCAATGGGTGTGCACGAAACACCTGTCAAAGGAAACGGGTGTGCCTGACAACAATATCGGGTGCATCTGATATGCATGAAGAATATCGATTTAGTGCATCTGGTGTGCACCAAAACCGCATCTCATAACTGTTAGTGTATATGCCCTAGAGGCCATTACTGTATCATACTAGCTTGTATATTACTTAATGGAAGCTTGGGATATTCACAGTTGTATAGAAAATCTTGCTCAAAATGGTAATATGCTACTTGGTTTGTCTCTACTTCAATATGTGCATGTGTTTCTTTTAGCATATCGCTTATATACATATTAGTGGAGCCCTTAGGATCTTTGCTTGATTACCAGTGTTGTGATGGCAGTCATACTTGTGGGGGATGGGCAATCTATAAGCACATCCTTATACAGGTCCCTAGTCGTTGGACTATCGAGACAGGGCATCGATACTCCGGAGTAGACTAGCGTATGCGCTTCTCATCCCAGCAGGGGAGATGGTTTGTCCCACAGCCATCAGTACATCGTACTGGAGATAGTATGCGGGTGCTCGTTGGGTTACGAGTACACTAGACAGGACTCGTTGGGAACTGTTGGTTGGTATTATACCTATCGTCAGTTATCAGTTCCCAGGTGACATGAGTACAGCTTAGTCCGCTGACTTGACACTGTCACTTCACCTCGAGTGTGTTCCCACTGTACTTAGATTACTACCCTACCACGGCTCAAAGGAGTCGTGCACACAGGTAGTAGTTGGGTGCAGTCCCGAAGCACTTGGAGGCAGTGACGGTTAGACAGGATTCGTCTCTCCCGGTATTGGGGGTTGACATCGCGCTGTGTCTAGGAGAGCCATTACACGAGTAGTCCCTGGCCAGGGCAAGTGAGATATACTGGTAGGTTTCCAGTGTTATCTCAGGGTGTTATGGGCTACACTCCGACATGACTTGTACCGCTATTAGGGGACTGACGTTCACCACCCCTAGGCCCGCCATGCGATGTATCAGACGAACAGACCGGACTGTACGGAGATTGTCACATACAGGCTCAGTAGGAGTTTGGATGGGTTTACCTCATCGGCCTTCTTATCGACATCTACCTGGGGACCGTTACGTACAGCTAGTGCCGCTTGCGGTCTGTGGTTAAACCCACTGCCAGCATAGTGTCTTATCTTTAGAGTCCCACACAGAGAGTTTCCTTGCACTGAGCGAAACGTGTAGAGGCCATATGGTTTTACGGCAGGGCTGCGATCACTTACGTGCACTTGTGTACGTATGCTGTTCGGGCAGGCAATACTAGTGGGCTTTGGTTTAAGCCGGATCCTAGTATTGCACAGATGGATTTGTTTTGTCTTCTGTGCATTCGCATTCTACGGAATGCGGATGCGGGTGTGTATGCACAGTTTTGAGGAGCGGTGAAGGAGGAGGTGCCTCATTTGGGTTTTGGCTGTTGGTTCGGCCAAAACCGTTATGTGGCAGGCTCATTAGGGTTTTGGCAATTCGTTCGGTCAAAACCGTTATGTGGCAGGCTCATTAGGGTTTTAGCAATTCGTTCGGTCAAAACCGTTATGTGGCAGGCTCATTAGGGTTTTGGCAATTCGTTCGGTCAAAACCATTATGAGCCGGAGACATTGTTTACTAATCCTTTTAGTGATAATTTTGTGATGGCTAATTGCATTGACCATTTGACCACCATGACCTCTCTTGACTTTGTTGACCCGTTGACCGGGGTTGACCATTGACCTTCATGAGAGGTCTACACTCTTCTTTGGATTTCTTTTTCTTTTATGGATTTTGAAAATGGTCAATTCAATTAGTAGCCATCAACTTTATCATGAAAGGATTGGTAATGATGTTAGTTTTGCATTATTGCAACCATGGTTCATTTCTTTAGCTCATAATTCATTTCTCATTCTCTCTCTTGCTCTTGCTCATGAGAAGAAAAGAAATGCACCTTGGTTGCTAGCTCCTCCTTCTTCCTCCTCTTGATTTCTTCTTTTGATCTCATGTGTTGAGAGAAAAAGATTCCACAATGACAAACACTTCCATATATCTCTACTACATCACCTAGGGCATCTAGACTAGTGATCTCGTTGCCCTAGTTGCCTCGGCTCGAGGTGGAGCTCGGTATACATCTCTCGGGTGGATCGTCTTCGACTCAAGAAGGCCGCGGAGGTGACCAAGATCCGGAACGTTCCTTGGAGCTTGGATGGACAAGCGGGACAGCGGAATGAAGACCCGAAGGACCGGTTTCGTGAGGTACAATTTCTACGGCATAGTAGTTAAAGCCTCTAGTAGTTTGATAGTTTCTAGTTTAGCAAAGATCCGGCTTTTAGTCCATGTTGCCTTGCGCTAAATTATTGTTTTTCGCCGTTTCCGGCTCCCCGTAAGAACCGGGGTGAGCAACGTGGACTTACAATAACATGCGCCCAACATGCGCGAAAATCCAAATCGGTGCATCCATCATGCACGAATAAAATCTAAATCATGTGCATCCAACATGCACAAAATCACGAAATCCAATATCAAGCGTGTCAAATATGCGCAAGAATCCAAATCAAATGCACGGAGTGCACGAAATCAGCATCAATATCAGAATCGAAATCGACGGTATATAATATAGCTCAATCCAGATCAGGTATACCGAGGTATATAACCTCACAACCATGTGCATCAGCATGTACAAATCAAATTAAAACACTAAAAGTGCATGAAAACTATGCCAAAAGCATAAGTCAAATCACATACATAACATAGGCATGATATCAAAATCAACATATCGAATGACATCAAACCGAAGTCAGGTGCAACCGTGGTGCACAAAACAAATATCATGAAACTCAGTCATCAAGACTAAATCATGTGAATAGATCGCCCAAAATACCGAAATCCAAGGTGACGGATACGTGATAATCGAATCACAAAATCACAAATCAGAAATACCGTCGTCGATATTTCCTCCTTCAAAGGCGAGAAGGTGTCGGTGCATCCAATGCTAGCAGAGCAAGATATTTAGTTGCCTCCTGTTCATGATCTGGCGCCTGGTGCTTTTAGGCTCTTGTCTCTCATTGTGCATTGCTAGATATATAGCTCCTCGGCTCAACGACCTAATATGGAATGAAGACGGAAACAATCCCGCTCTGGCACATCCTCTACAGATCTCTGGCCAACTATCTCGTCGACGATGCCGAACTCCGGCCTGCTCGGTGTGCGCAATATGTAGGGTTACTAGGCACTCTCATAAGGTTCTACAAGGCATCAACCATGCCCGATTTAAAATTTAGACGTGCCGAACAACCCTAACCAAGATCTTTACTAGAGATTAGGTGAAAACAAATAGCAAGTAAACAACTTTACTTCTAAGAGTTTGGGATTACAACCTTTGTAGTCCGGTCCTTCACTTCATAAGCTCCGTGTTGAGGTCCCTTCGCTGCGATCATCGAGTACCCGGACTCTAGAGAGACTCCACGAAGAGAAAGATACAAACTTGCTTCCGATCTTCGATAACAAAGATGATCTACCTTGATGTTTCTTTAACACAAGCTCTCACTCACTAATCAAGTGAACACCCTAATCTAAATGGTTAGGATAGATTAGGATGATGAAGTAGGAATTTAGCTCTCTTTAATTTTCTTAATCTCACTCATTTTCATCACCTCTCAAAAAGCTAGAAAGCTTTTCAAGCAAGAAGGAAGAAGAAGAAGAAGCTAACTCTTTTGTGATGAATAATGAATAGTGTTAATCATTACAAATGCAACCATGGTTGATCATGAGAAGGCTAACCATTGTAGAGACTTAACCTAGGGTGAAGGGTTTGGGTTGGGTTAGAAATATCAAGCAAAAATATCAACCATAATATCTTTGCTAGAAACAAAGTAAAAGCTTCTAGAAGCTTCATAAATAAGCTAACCCAAATCAAACCCTAACTAGGTATAATCTCCACTAATCATGTTGCATTTGTAATTATAACATGTTACAATATTATATATCACATATATAATATATTTTATAACAAAATAAAATAATACAATTAACATATATCGCATATATATCAATGTATTATCCGAGTGAGAAAAAGAATCTTTTAGTGAGCTTATATTAGTTAATGTAATTTAATATATCAAATATATAATTATACATTAAATTATCGAATCAACACTTGATCCGATAATCCGGCTATTTCACAAATAACCGACTAATATAATCTGTATCAGTTCATCGAATCAACACTTGATCCGATGACCCGGCTATATCACATATACCGGTCGATAACACATATCGCAAGAATCTAATACGGTATCACATACGTATATTGTTCTCGGTCCCGCACATATCATATATGTGCTCCTACTCCGTTTTGCATGAGTCAAGAAACCTCTGTGTAGG
This sequence comes from Agapanthus africanus, assembly GCA_030015575.1. Taxonomy (NCBI): domain Eukaryota; kingdom Viridiplantae; phylum Streptophyta; class Magnoliopsida; order Asparagales; family Amaryllidaceae; genus Agapanthus; species Agapanthus africanus. Next base: position 699,933,626 of record CM057338.1, read on the forward strand.
ACTCTAAAGAGTCGTCAATACGCAGGCATTAGGTGATGATCATATTAAAATCCCACAAGCTGCAAGCGGTCAGCTAAACGTAACAGCCACCCAGGTATTGAGCGATCAGAAGATCAACAAGCAAGCCTGTACATTCTCCTGCGAATCCAATCAGTAACACTCCCGTACAGCCCGGTCTCTTCGTCTGATATGTCGCATATCTCGCCTAGGGGTGGTAAACGTCAGACCCCAGTAGCTTGATAAGTCATGTCGATATGAGGTCTATAACAGTTCGAGAAACTACTGATAACACTTACCCGTAAATCTCAGCAACCCTGGCCAGGGATTTCCAGTTATAGCCAATCGAACACAATGCAACATCAACTCCCTATACCGGGAGAGACGAATCCCTTCCTACCGCTCATTGCCTCCATGTGATTCGGGACTGTACCCAAAAGCCACCGTTTTGCACGCCCTCTTGGACGTGCTATGATGGAAATCAAAGCACAGTGGGAATCACACAAGTCTCTATGACAATCTCGGGTCAACAGACTAACCTGTACTAGTGTCACCAGATAACTGCCATCTGACGTGAGGTATAATACCATCTGGGAGTTCTCAGCAAGTTCGTCCAGCATACCCAGTCTCCACTGAGCACCGTACACCATCCTTGATGTCAAACACCAATGGATATGGGATCATCCATCGTCCATCATATGGGCCAAGATGCGTATACGCTAGTCTACTCTGGTGTATCGATGCCCTGTCTCGATACACTCCCGACTAGGAACAATTATAAAATGTACTCATCGACTACTGTGGCCCCATTAGTATGATCTCACCATAGTCCCAGTAGTCGAGTACATATCCTAAGGGCTTTATCAACATGTGAAGGTAAGACAGTAAACTAATATAAGTCAACATGTTAAGATAAAGAGCAACCAGACATCATACTATCATGTCGAGCAAGAAAGTCCTCCCTATATATGTCCAAGCATCCACTACAATATACATCATATGTACAGTAATGGCCTTTAAGGCATACATATAACTAACAATCTTCCACTTGCACTAGGGCCATCTGTTGTGGTATCGCATACCTAGCATCCCGAATAATCTCTCAAACTGTATCTGGGGAATGGCCTTCGTGAGTGTAACGTTTAAAAAAAAGGTTTAGGCAATTTCCCGATAATCGGTACATAATCGGTATTTTCCGTAAAACTTAATTATAATTATTTTTCAATATAGGTCTAGTTATACTTATTTTAGATACGTAATTGCTAGTATTTGTATTTAATTAGGCTCTTATTAATTGCTAGTTTACTCAAATAATTTCCTTAATTAATTAATTTTAATTGGTATTTTAATCGTACACTTATACTCCAAATTAGCGATAATTATAAATTAGAATGGGTTAATACAAGTTTTGTGCACCATGACACATTAAACCAAAATGTAACATGTTTTTGAAATGAAAAGAAATTGTCATGATGGTTCTTGAAATTTAAAGAAAAACTTAATAGAAAAGAATATTTAAAAGAAAATAAATAACAAAAAAGTACACTGGTTAATAATTGAGGTAATTAGGGGGTTATTTGACTTGGAAACTTCTACATAAAACCCGCACATATCCTCTTTCTCCTCAGGCCCAGCTCCCTGCAGGAAAAATTCTCACTTTCCCCACTTCATTCTCTCTCTCTTTCTCGCTGCTCGTCGTGCGATCTAAGAACGAGTTAGGGTTTCGAGACCTCATCGATTGTTCTCCTTGATCTCGTTCTGATGGCTGCTCCACCTGCGAGGGCTCGCGCGGACTACGATTACCTAATCAAGCTTCTTTTGATCGACGACGGCGGTGAGGGTTTCGTTGATTCTCTTTGGTTTTCGATCTTCTTCGATTTGTGCTGGGAGTTTTTGATGATTGATACCGATCTTATATTATGCGTGTTATTTTGATTAAAATGATGATTTGGATCTTGTATGAATTAGGGATTTGAGAATTTTCAGTGTGAGAATCGCATTTTGGGTGCAGTTTTTTTTTCTGCTAGTGATTTAAGCTTGTAGGCAAATCACAATGACCTCAGAATTAGTTTTAGAGTCTAAGTTGATTGTATACGAAATAATAAGTTGGATCTCTTCCCACTCCTAGTTGCGTATAGAAATCCAACAAGTTTTGAACGCTAAATTGCAGGAAATCCCCTCAATTTTTTTTAACAATTAACAGGAGGAAGTAGCTCCCGCTCTAACGAAGTACAATATGGATGCATACTATTTTTTGTGAACAATCAGTAAATCCATTCGCCTCACCATTTCTATAACCTCAACAATCATAGAATTTCGAGCTTTCGACCATATCATTATCTCATATGAAATACTTCCGGTGTCAAATTGGTTGCTTCTAATTTAAAATTAAGCAATTGTGTCTGATTTAAGAGTTGCATATCCAATTTCATATCTAAAACTTCCATGAAGATGAAGAAAATACCACCTGAGCACTGAATAAACTCTTAACATATTTACAGGTTGAACTCGGAAGCCCAACCTTTCATGTAAAGAAATACATAAAGGATGAGGATTTGATATGCCATCTTTTTGTAGCACATTGATGTAATAAAGTATGCAACAGTCTCTCTCACTCAGCACACACTAAGAGATGCATCCATAGAGGGTAATTCTTTTTTTCTTTGTAGCGATAGTGGTGTTAATTGAACAAAATCCGTTGATTCCCAATAATTTGTGAGGTTTGTTTGTTTTTTATGATGGGGGAGTTGACATCGCTAGTGAATCAGGAGTCATTGGGGGAGTTTGTTTCAGATATACCTATTTTATTGGTTGCGTGAGCATAAGTAGAATGCAACAGAAGGTTATTTGGTTTAAACTGAGCTTACGATCATGATCAGTTGGACAATCTTAGGATTCCTCAGAACCACCGATGTTTGTAGTAGATTTTGATAAACATTGTTTCGGATATGATGCAATTCCAGTAAACTTAGAATTTTAGAATGATGCACTGGATTCTAATATAAACTTTCGACATTTGACTAAATTATTGCATTATGGAAAGTTCCCTTGAGGCCAAATGATTGAGAATTCATTAGTCACGTGTGCTCGCGCGTGCATGCGTAGGTTGCATCTGCTTACTCTTTGCTTATGTGATTTTTGATTACTATATTATAAGTAGCCTTACCTTCTCTCAGCTGAAGATATCCAATTTCCAGTCATTGGACGTGGATTCAGTTTGTTATCTAACTTATAATAAATTTGTAATTTAATTGGCACTAGGAGCGTGAGGAAGTTTATTGAGAGCCTGGTACCATGATTCTAGTTAAGGGAAGGTCAAGATGGGTAATGTTAAGTCTCACTTGGGCATGAACGAAGGAAAGTTGGGGCAAAAGGAAGGATTGTTTGGAATATTTACGCATCATTGAAAATTTACGCGTAGTTGACTTGTATCGTTTGTATCCACGACTATCATATATTTATCCTCTTAATTGCTTGTGTGCAATTCTAGGATCGGGTGCAGAGGCGTCGGATGTGGCGTAGAAGAGACAAGGCTGAGATCGGATCAGATTGCCGTGGCGTCCCGGTGAGTAGATGTACACATCTATGGGGGGATCGTCTGGATGGCGCGAGGCGCCCGCCATTTAGGGTTGCTAGTAGTAGTTGCATTAATATGCATAGCTTTCTAGTTATTCATCTGCTGGCATCGCATGGTTATCTATATACCTATGTGTGATATCATCTCTTAGGACACTTGCACCATTACCATTGGCTCATGTTGCACGCGCACTATTCATGTGAACACACACGCCTTTGGTAATTGCCATGCCACGAGCACTTTAGAACCTGTTTAGTTCAGTATCAAACACTTGCATCATACATGATTCATTGGATTGCAAAGCATGTATATACCTCACTTCATTATCATTCTTATATAGATTCCTCGTCATAAATTACATTGCATAATATCGATATCATTGGCATCTATCATATACAACATGTCAGATATTATGATTTCTTGAGGATTTTACTATTGATGAGATTTCTGAATTTTGGGAAAAACCACAAGAATTTGTAAGTCCACGTTGCCCACCCCGGTGCTTGCGGGGAGGCGGAAACGTTATGAAAAATCTGATTTTTACAACACTAGGCAACATGGACTATGCTAAAGGAGGGATCTTTGCTAAACAAAACTAACTACAAAGCTAAAAAGTTTAGCTACTTGGAAAAGGGGTTATACCTAGGTCTTCAAGTCCTTCTCTTCTTGCTCCTTGGAGTGAAAGAACGGATTGTCTCGTCGCCTTCTGTTGCCGAAGAAAGATCCACCCGAGGGCCTCTACCTTTGGCTCCAACTTCAAACTAGAAGTAACTGAGGTGCTTGGTGTGCTAAACTTAGGACCTTAGAAAGAGTAGAGTGTATTTTTGAAGGGATTATCTCAAGCTCAAATGGTTCTCAACTCATGAGAGGGAGAGCTAGAGAGAGAGGAAGAGGAGGAGAGAGAATGAAAATGATCAAGTGAGAAGAATAATGCAACCTTCTCACATATATGTGATTTATGAAAAATAGATAATTAGCTAAAGATAATTGTCATGGTTAATCAAGAAATGAACATTATCATTTCACATTAAATGCTTTTGCGAGGATCAAAGAGCATCTTTCATATGGAATGATGAGGGTCAACTTGTCAACCTAGGTCAAAAAGTCAAGTATAGTCAAATGGTCAACAACCCTAACCATGCACAATTATAAATAACTAATATTAATAAATCATAATTCACACATAAAAATTAGGGTTAAGAAAATGACAATGGTCATCAACCCTAATGAAAGTCCTCTGCCTCTGTCTCAGTCAACTGTGCATACTTACCCGTATCCGTGTTCCGAGGAACACGAATACAATGAGATAAAACCAATCCCAAATCATATACTAGGATCCGGCTTAAACCAAATCCCGCTAGTATAAGCTGTCCGGACACCAAACGTGCACAAGTGCGCGGATGTGAACGAACCCACTCGCAAAACCATGCGACCTCTACTCATTTTGCCTAAAGGCGAATAACCCTCTGTGTGGGACTCTAAAGACTCGACACTACGCTGGCAATGGGTTTAACCACAGACCGCAAGCGGCACTAGCTGTACGTAACGGTCCCCAGGTAGATGCCGATAAGAAGACTGACGAGGTAAACCCATCTGAACTCCTACTGAGCCTGTATGTGACAGTCTTTGTACAGTCCGGTCTGTTCGTCTAAGAACATCGCATGGCGGGCCTAGGGGGAGGTAAACGTCAGTTCCCTACTAGCGGTACAAGTCGTGCCGGAGTGTAGCCTAGAACACCTGAGATAACACTGGAAACCAACCAGTCTATCCCGGTTGCCCTGGCCAGGGACTTTGTGTAATGGCTCTCTTAGACACAGCGCGATATCAACCCCAAATACCGGGAGAGACGAATCCTGTCTAACCGTCACTGCCTCCAAGTGCTTCGGGACTGCACCCAAAAACTACCTGTTTGCACGACTCCTTTGAGCCGTGGTAGGGTAGTAATCAAAGTACAGTAGGAACACACTCGAGGCAAAGTGACAGTGTCAAGTCAACGGACTAAGCTGTACTCATGTCACCTGGGAACTAATAACTGACGATAGGTATAATACCAACCAACAGTTCCCGACGAGTCCTGTCCAGTGTACTCGTAACTTAACGAGCACCCGCATACTATCCCAAGTACGACGTACTGACGGCTGTGGGACAGGTTATCTCCCAAGTTGGGATGAGAAACGCATACGCTAGTCTACTCCGGAGTATCGATGCCCTGTCTCGATAGTCCTACGACTAGGGACCTGCATAAGGATGTGCTTATAGATTACCCAGCCCCCACGAGTGTGACTGCCATCACAACGCTGGTAATCAAGCAAAGATCCTAAGGGCTCTACTAATGTGTAAAGGCGATATGCTAAAAGAAACACATGCACACATTAAAGCAGAAACAAACCAAGTAGCATACTACTATTTTGAGCAAGATTGTCAAAACAAGGTGAATATCCCAAGCTTCCATCAAGTAATATACATACTTGTTTGATACAGTAATGGCCTCTAGGGCATATACACTAACAATCTCCCACTTGCACTAAGGCCATGTACTGGCGTATCGAAGACCTATCATCTCGATCAGCCGCTTGAACTGAGTCTGGGGTAAGGCCTTCGTGAATGGATCAGCAGTGTTATCTTCCGCAGCAACTCTCCGAACCTCGATCTCCTGGCGACCCACGATCTCCCTGATCAGGTGATACCGCCTCAAGATGTGCCTGGACATCTGATGGGACCTGGGTTCATTCGCTAAAGCTATAGCCCCATTGTTGTCGCAATACAGAGGTACTGGATCAACAATGGACGGAACCACCTGAAGTTCTGTTAGGAACTTCCTTATCCAGACGGCTTCTTTTGCGGCATCTGCAGCAGTGATATATTCCGCTTCCATCGTCGAGTCAGCAGCGGTTTCCTGTTTGGAACTCTTCCAACACACCGCCCCTCCATAAAGGGTAAAGACATAACCCGACATGGACTTAGAATCATCCTTGTCACTCTGGAAGCTGGAGTCAGCAAAGGCCTCGATCTGGAGGTCTTTTCCGCCATACACCAAGAACATCTCCTTAGTCCTTCTCAGGTACTTGAGAATGTTCTTTACCGATATCCAATGTTTCTCCCCAGGGTTTGACTGATACCGGCTTACCACACTCAGTGCATAAGCTACATCTGGTCTGGTACACAACATCGCATACATTATAGAGCCTACCGCAGAAGCGTAGGGTATAATAGTCATGCGATCCCTTTCCAAATCAGTCTTGGGAGACATCTCTTTGGAGAGGGTGATCCCGTGACAAGCCGGTAGATTACCGTGCTTGGAATCTTCCATACTGAACCTTTTCAGTATAGTGTCGATGTACCTGGACTGTGAGAGTCCTAATATCCTCTTGGATCTGTCACGATAAATCCGGATCCCCAGAATGTATGAGGCATCACCCAGGTCTTTCATGGAGAACCTGTGTGACAAGAACCCTTTGACAGATTGTAGCATAGGAATGTCATTTCCTATCAAGAGAATGTCATCCACGTATAATACGAGGAATACAACAGTTCTTGCTACAAATCTACTATAGATGCATGGTTCATCTGGATTTTTGATAAAGCCAAATTCTTTGACCGTCTCATCAAAACAGATGTTCCAACTCCGCGATGCCTGCTTTAGTCCATAGATGGACTTAAGCAACTTGCACACCTTTCCGCTGCTCCCACTCTGAATGAAACCCTCTAGCTGGTCCATATAGACACACTCCTCTAAATTTCCATTTAGAAAAACGGTCTTTACGTCCATCTGCCAGATCTCATAATCGTGGAAGGCAGCAATGGCAAGAAGGATCCGAATGGATTTCAGCATAGCCACTGGAGAAAAGGTTTCGTCATAGTCCAAGCCAGCTCTTTGACGGAAACCCTTTGCAACAAGTCCATCTTTATAGGTCTCAACCTGTCCATCTACACCCATCTTCCTTTTGAAGATCCACTTGCATCCTACGGGTTTTATCCCATCTGGAGCAATGTCCAACGTCCATACTTTGTTGGTGTACATGGACTCCATTTCGGTCCGCATTGCATCCAGCCATTTTACCGAGTCAACGCTCTGAATGGCCTGCTGGAAGCTAGTCGGCTCATCATTATCAATGATGCAATCCTCTCTATCCCCGTCTATGAGAAAATCGTAGTATCTCTCGGGCGGATGAGACTGCCTACTACTTCTGCGGAGCGACGCAGGAATGTCCTGATCTTTCGAACCCTCTGGTTCTAATCTTTCAGTAATAGCTTGTGGTTCTGGAATTTCTTCCAGTTCTATTGCGCTCCCACTTATTTCCTTTTCTATGAACTGATGTTCCAGAAAGTGGGCATTACGAGAAACAAAGACCTTTTGTTCCTCTGCGTAATAGAAAGATACCCCTGGAGTTCTTTGGGTATCCCACAAACTTGCACAGTACTGAGCGTGCCTCGAGTTTGTCCGCATGCTGCTTTTTGACAAAAGCTGGACATCCCCAGATCTTCAGATATTGAAAATAGGGTTTGTTTCCACTCCATATCTCATATGGTGTGGTAGGCACAGTCTTAGTTGGAACTCGGTTCAAAAGGTATGCAGCTGATTCTAGTGCATATCCCCAGAATGATCGCGGTAACTCAGCGTTACTCATCATGGAACGTGCCATATCCAATAGGGTTCGGTTCCGTCTCTCCGATACACCGTTATGTTGCGGAGTGTATGGAGGAGTAAGCTGAGAGAGAATTCCATTCTCTTTTAGGTAATCCAGGAACTCGGCACTCAAGTATTCACCATCTCGATCAGATCTCAGTGTCTTGATACTTTTGCCTGTTTGTTTTTCTACTTCATTCTTGTATTCCTGGAACTTTTCAAAGGCTTCAGATTTATGCTTTATTAAGAAGACATGTCCGAACCTTGAAAAATCATCCGTAAAAGTAATGAAATGAGAATAACCGCTTCACGCATGTGTAGACATTGGACCGCACACATCGCTGTGTATGAGTCCCAAGAGCTCGCTCGCTCTTACTCCGTGTCCAGTGAACGAAGTCTTTGTCATCTTTCCTTTGAGACAGGATTGACAAGTTGCATATGATTGATATTCGAACGGATCCAAATATCTTTCTGTATGTAACTTCGTCAACCTTGTCTCATTGATGTGACCCAGTCTACAATGCCATAAGAAAGCCTGATTGATTTCAGGAGACTTTCTTTTGTGTGTGTTCTGGACATTGAAAATCTGTGGTTTGTTTAATACGTATATACTATTGCTTAATGTACCTGACCCAATCAGAACTTGATTAAGGTGAATGTTTACAACATTACTTACAAATGCAAATTCATAACCTTCTTTAGATATTAAAGATACAGAAATGATATTACAAGTTGCATTGGGTACAAAATAACAATTACGTAAAACCAAAACATGTCCATCTGACATTCCCCGGTGATAGTCCCCCACGGCCTCAGCATCCATGCTAGCTCCGTTTGCAACTTTGAGGGTTATGTCACCTGCCTTCAAAAACCTAAGCTTTCTCAACGCCTGCAAAGAATTACAGATATGAGATCCTGATCCGGTATCCAATACCCAGGGCGTAGAGTTTATTGATAGACAGTTTTCAATAGCATACACACCTAAAGCTAAAGCCGCAACTTGCTTCAGATCCTGTGTTCTGGTCTTCCAAGCCCTGCAATCTTTCTTCCAGTGTCCACTCTTGTGACAGTAAAAGCACTCTTCCTTATCCACAAGCTTTCCCGCTACCTTTGTTGCCTTTGCCTTTCCCTTCGTATCCACTTTACTAACACCGCCCCTTGGTTTGGCGGAGGTTTTCTTCTTCTTTCCCTTGGCTTTTGCCTTGGACCTAGAAGAGGAAGATCCTCCTACAAACAAAGTGGATGTTTCCCTACCTTTCTGTAGGGTGCCCTCTGCACTCCTCAGCATGTTGAGGAGCTCTGAAAGTTCAACTTCCTTTTCCTGCAAGTTAAAGTTCAGGATGAACTGGGCGTAAGTGGAAGGAAGGGACTGGAGAATCAAGTCCGTATAGAGCTCATTCTCCAACGTGGTCCCAAAGTCCGCGAGCTCCTCTATGTAGCCAATCATCTTAAGCACGTGTTCCGCTACCGATGATCCGACGGCCAATCTTGCCGAAAACAACTTCTTCGACACTTCGTATCTGGCGATACAAGATTGCTCTCCATACAGTTCTTTTGTATGGAGAAATATGGATTCGAGGTCCATATTCTCATGCCTCCTCTGATGTTCGTTGTCCATAGAGGCAAGCACGAGGCACTTGGTCTTCGCGCAGTCGATTTCCCAGGTCTTACGGATTTCCCTATCCGCGACGCAGGTTTTGGGACCTGGGACAGGGGGAGCTTTGGTGGTAAGAAGGTACCCCAACTTGTCATAAGTGATTGCCATTTTGACATTCCTGAGCCAATCTTTGTAGTTTGGCCCTGTCAGTATGTTTTTATCTAGAAGTAACTTAAGTCCAGTCATGATAATTGGTCGCTGCAATTAGGAGAGAGAGAAGAAACACTTTAGCATGATGCTCTTGCAAGTTTAGAGTGGTTTTTAATTTGTCTAAACAGGATGCTCCCACTGTCTCTCGAATCCCTCCTCAAACCATAAAGGAAGAATTAGTCGGGATCAATCTCACCGTACAATACTTGCTTAACCGTTCAGCCAGGCCAGTGTTGGTACTTCGAGGGAGGTTTTCCAACGCTTTCGCGAAGTTCCTTAATTAAGTAACCTCTTTTCCCTGGGGGCGTAGCCTCGCTAACACCTTTCTAGACACCTACTAGGTTATAGCATTGATCGTTAAGTGAGAAATTTCCCGAGGAGTAGCATATACTCACAGTAGGATCGGGATCCAAATATCATCGCGTGACAAAACTGAAGGAATCCTACCATAATCATCACACTCCAAATGGTATGCAGCGCTAGCAAGTTTCAGTTCTTTTGAAACTCCCGATGTGGATTTTTGCCCCATGCTCTTATGACCTTGGCGTGAGGTCAAAATGTCATAAGTCACATGTCAAGTTCTACCCATCATTATCCAGGTTAATTTGAACCAACCCGTACCTACCCTTGACGTAGGCCAAAATGGCAGTACGACTGTCTCAAACCAACGCATTCTATCTATGCAACAGATAAATATCCGGCAGCTACCAATCACTATGCCTTGGCGTGAGGTCAAAATACATAGCTTGAATACTACCGAATATTTAACTGAAATGATGGAGGGCTACGAATGGTTTTGGTGAAACCGTGAACGTAGTGAACTTGATATAATCGAAGGAACGAGATAGCTTTCAAAAGGAGTGGTTCAAGCTCCGCATTTAAAATTTGGTTTTGAAAAGAACCGAGTGGTTTTGAAAGTGTTCCAATGACTTTTACTTGGTTTATTTTTTTCTTGGATTAATTCCAGTGCGTCCCATCATTTAATCCTACCATTGCAGAAAACAACGAAAATATGACGTACGCTTATGCCATCCGCATTCGCCACGGGACCCCATCATCACCCGTTAGGTTACTTAACTAACGACAGAGCGGGGGTTGGACTAGCACGGATGCAAAACATAAGCAACGCCTAAATAGATATCGTATATAGATATATAGCAATGATAGCCATTCCAGATCACAGATGAATACATTGGATATACTAGGAATCCGCACTCCGTACGATCCTGTAACGAAGAACGGATTACACGGTCGCGATGAATAGCCAAACCCCACCCTAGACCCCTACGGGTGCGGCAAACTACCCGCCAAGTATCCGAAGTGAAGCAACCTCCCTCAACAACGGGAGTAGGCCACTCGGTACTTCGAGGTACCCGGTAGTTTGTGCACCCCACCTTGTGTCTATCCTAGGAGCAAAAACAGTAAAAAGAAATTATAGAATGACGGCTACAACCCCGACCCGGTTGTGCGGCCATACAAATAATATTACATCAATTTACATATTACAAGAATTGAAAGAATAAGAAAACTCTCATCTCACAACCCCCGGCTATTCATCCGCGACAATCCAATGAATTCATATACACAAACCATCAACCATTACAGATCACAAATATGTATAACCCCCACTAATCGACGTATAGCGATTAGCGGACGTTCAATACATATTTCACATCACAGACATAACCCATTAGCCAAAGTGTAAAGAAATTCGATCAAAATACGGATTTGTGTCCACCCCAAAAACTAACTTGTTCTCTGGAAAATCTGGGTGGAAACAAACTATATCAAAAATCACAAAACAGCCCCAGAAGTGAACTGTAGGAAAAACGATCCACGGCCGAGTCAACTCGGCCGCGGATCCGCTGCAGAAGCAATCTCCTGCCGCGGAACCGCGGTCAGTTGGTCGGTTCACTGGGTCGTTTTTCTTGCCTGTATTTTAAAAAGCCTGAGCCAATTTTTAAGACATGATTTATTATTTTTAGAGCAGGTTTAAAAATCGGCAGAAACTTAGGGTATTGAAAAAGTGTTTTGCGATTTTTTCCGATCGAAGTTCTATATACTTTGCTAACTAGTTAGTTTGTGTTTAGCTAGGCTCTGATACCACTGTAAGTCCACGTTGCCTACCCCGGTGCTTGCGGGGAGGCGGAAACGTTATGAAAAATCTGATTTTTACAACACTAGGCAACATGGACTATGCTAAAGGAGGGATCTTTGCTAAACAAAACTAACTACAAAGCTAAAAAGTTTAGCTACTTGGAAAAGGGGTTATACCTAGGTCTTCAAGTCCTTCTCTTCTTGCTCCTTGGAGTGAAAGAACGGATCGTCTCGTCGCCTTCTCTTGCCGAAGAAAGATCCACCCGAGGGCCACTACCTTTGGCTCCAACTTCAAACTAGAAGTAACTGAGGTGCTTGGTGTGCTAAACCTAGGACCTTAGAAAGAGTAGAGAGTATTTTTGAAGGGATTATCTCAAGCGCAAATGGTTCTCAACTCATGAGATGGGAGAGCTAGAGAGAGAGGAAGAGGAGGAGAGAGAATGAAAATGATCAAGTGAGAAGAATAATGCAACCTTCTCACATATATATGATTTATGAAAAATAGATAATTAGCTAAAGATAATTTTCATGGTTAATCAAGAAATGACCATTATCATTTCACATTAAATGCTTTTGCAAGGATCAAAGAGCATCTTTCATATGGAATGATGATGGTCAACTTGTCAACCTAGGTCAAAAAGTCAAGTATAGTCAAATGGTCAACAACCCTAACCATGCATAATTATAAATAACTAATATTAATAAATCATAATTCACACATAAACATTAGGGTTAAGAAAATGACAATGGTCATCAACCCTAATGAAAGTCCTCTGCCTCTGTCTCGGTCAACTGTGCATACACACCCGTATCCATGTTCCGAGGAATACGAATACAATGAGATAAAACCAATCCCAAATCATATACTAGGATCCGGCTTAAACCAAAGCCCACTAGTATAAGCTGTCCAGACACCAAACGTGCATAAGTGCGCGGATGTGAACGAACCCAGTCGCAAAACCATGCGACCTCTACTCATTTTGCCTAAAGGCGAATAACCCTCTATGTGGGACTCTAAAGACTCGACACTATGCTGGCAGTGGGTTTAACCACAGAACGCAAGTGGCACTAGCTGTATGTTAGTTATATGTATGCCCTAGAGGCCATTACCATACATATGATGTATATTGTAGTGGATGCTTGGACATATATAGGGAGGACTTTCTTGCTCGACATGCTAGTATGCTATCTGGTTACTCTTTACCTTAACGTGTATACTGATTGTCTCTCTGTTACATGTTGGTAAAGCCCTTAGGATGTGTACTTGACTACCTGGACTGTGATGCGGATCATACTAGTGGGGACATGGTACTCCATAAGTACATCCTTCAAGGCCCTAGTCGTGGGTGTATCGAGACGGGGCATCGATATACCAAAGTAGACTAGCGTATAGCTTCTCGACCCATATAGATAGGCGATGGATGATCCCATATCCATTGGTGTTTGACATCAGAGATGATATACGGCTGCTCAGTGGAGACTGGGTACACTGGACGGACTCGCCGAGAACTCCCAGATGGTATTATACCTTACGTCTGATGGCAGTTCTCTGGTGACACTGGTACAGGTTAGTCTGTTGACCCGAGATCGTCATAGAGTCTTGTGTGATTCCCACTGTGCTTTGATTTCCACCTTACCACGTCCAATAGGGCGTGCAAAACGGTGGTTTTTGGGTACAGTCCCGATTCACATGGAGGCAATGAGCGATAGGAGGGGATTCGTCTCTCCCGGTATTGGGAGTTGATGTTGTGCTGTGTTCGATTGGCTATAACCGGAAATCCCTGGCCCGGGTTGCTGAGATTTACTGGTAAGTGTTACCAGTAGTTTCTCGAACTGTTATAGACCTCATATCGACACGACTTATCGAGCTACTGGGGTCTGACGTTTACCACCACTAGGCGAGATATGCGACATATCAGACGACGAGACCGGACTGTACGGGAGTGTTACTGATTGGATTCACAGGAGTGTGAGCGGGCTTGCTCGTTGATCTTCTGATCGCTCAATACCTGGGTGGCCGTTTCATTTAGCAGACCGCTTGCGGCTTGTGGGTGATTGATATGATCACCACCTACTGCCGGCGTATTGACGAGTCTTTAGAGTCCTACACAGGGGTTTCCTGACTCAAGCGAAACGAGATAGGAGCGCATATGAGATATGTGCGGGACCGAGAATAATACCAGTATGTGATACTGTATTCTATTCTCGCGATTTGTATCATTGGACGGTTATATGAGATATTGCCGGGTTACCGAATCAAGTGTTGATTCGATACATTGATACACTTGATATTAGTCGGTTATATGTGATATGACCGAATCATTAAATCAAGTATTGATTTAATGATTTAATGTATAATTATATATTTGATATATTACTTTACATTAACTAGTATTTGTTCACTTATGATGGATTTTCTCACTTGATGTGCACAAGTTGTATATGTGATATATTTTTGTGCACTAGTTTTTATCATGTTTGATGATACATGCAAACTTGGGTGTGTTTGCTTTAAACCATGTTTAGTTAATGGTTAGGGTTTAGGGTTTTATTTTCTTTATTCATTTTGTAAAAACAAAATGGTGCTTTTCTTTATTTTTCTTGCTTGAAGCTTCTTGAAGCGTCAAAGCATCTTTGAATAAGTCTACCATTTTGTTTTATCCTTAACCTAACCATCAACCTAAACCCTAGTTTATTCTCTACACAAGTTAACTCACCCATGTTTGCTAAATGATAAACATCACTTGATTTTCTATTTTGATAAATGATTTTTCATTCTTTTCTTTCTTCTTCTTCTTCTTCCTGAAGAAAGAAAACCATTGCTAGAAAATTCCAAGTGAGAAATCCAAATCCAAAGTGAACCCACTTCCTATTTCTTCATTCTCTACCACTTGCCATATAGTAGAGTGTGTTATCTTCACAAGTTTCATGACCAAGTGAAGATGGAGCTTGAGTTTGAGTCGTCTCGACGTAGATCATCTTCGGTATCGAAGTCAACGACCTAGCCCGTCCATTTCTCCGATGAAACCGACGCTAGAGTCCGGGATTCCGATGATCGCAGCGGAGGGACGTCAACACGGAGCTAGAGAAGTGGAGGACCGGATCTACAAAGGTTGTAGTCTCTTTCACTTTGTAGCAAAGTAGTTTGCTTGCTTTCTTTTCGCTTAATCTCTAGTTAACGATCTTGCATTAGGGTTTCTCGGCACATAAATTTTTGAATTTGGCATGGTTGATGCCTTGTGGAACTCTTGAGTGTGCCTAAGAACCCTACAGTCGTATCAGAGCCTAGCTAGGGCTTTAGGCGATGTGTAGACGAAGTTAGAGATCCGATCGAACCCCGAAACCCCGATCAAAACCCTTCTCTGTACATTTTTTCAAACTATGGATTTTTGTGAATTAAAAATGCTCAGAAAATTAAGCAGGAAAATCTAAGAATTTCTGTGAAGTACGGACCTCTAACTCAAAAATTTGACCGCTGAACAGCGGCCAAAACAAGGGTTTAGCGGCGGTTCCGCGGCCGAAATTGTGAATTAGTCCTTCAAACTTCACATATTTATTCTTAGGTCCTTTCTTCTCATTGTTTTCTGGGAATTTTTTTTAATTCAACTCAACTGTTGAGTTTTATAGGGTTTTATTGGGGACTCGTTAATTCGATCAGATAATTTAACTTCGTTTATGTTTTTCCGGATATTTTAGAAACTGTTAAAAAGTTCGACCGGGTATCAATAACCCACTTTTTCCCCTGCCGGGAAATTTCCAAGTGTTGGATTTTTCCGTAGTTTAAGAACGTTCTAAGTAGTGCAAGTAACGCGATGGACCCTCTAGAAGACCACAAACCTTAACTCGATTATGTGACCGTCTTGAACTGCCCTTTGAACCTTAGGGTTTGGGGCAGTACGGCGTGCCACATGTGAGACGTTGGCTTGACCCTTCTACGGCTGGACCGTTGGTACTGTGGCATGAAATGGATGTTTTTAAACATATTTCATGTGTTGAGCTTTTCGGGAAAACTTGGGTATTTGATTGTCCGATCGGAAAGTTTAACATTGTCTATTTATCTGTAATGTGATACAATATTTGGAATCCATAAATAGTTATGAGTTAACTAATTTGAATGATATAAATCTAGCAGTTTAGTGTCACTTGTTCGGTTGCCACGGAATTTTGATGTGATCAAAAGTCCGTCGCAATCACGTAGCGTACGCGGATACTCGCCGGGTAAACTTAATAGATAGCCACGCCCCATAGCCCCGATCAAGTGACTGTAGGAGAACCCCGTCGCCGAAAGCATCCGTTCGGGTGCTCGCGGCAGCGGTGTTCCGCCTTGGTGCACTTCGTCGATGGCATCGGGGTGCGGCCGTCTACTAAAGTTTGCGACGAGCATTCGATCAGGATATCGGAAATCTTGTTGAATTGCCCGACTTGATATTGAAAAGAGTTTTCGATTTTGAGACTAAAATGCGGGATTTATAATTGTTAGGCATGCGATGTCTAAGGAATTCATTTGATTAGGCATGCAATGTCTAAAGAGGTTGCGGATTCCAACTGTTGTAGTTTTACACTTTCTTTTCTGCGACCGTAAGTGTAATATGTGATATCGCCGGTTTCGTTGCTATATGTCAACGACAATTGGGATGGGCATATTTACTTACGTTGATGACATGTGATGTTATGTGTTGCTGGATATGTTATATTGGATTGTCGTGTTTGAATAGCCGGGGGGTTTTATGTGAGATGAGTGTTTTTCATTTTCATTCATGTAAAAACTTGTATGTAATATTCTTTTATTGGGACACTTCCGGGATGAGGTTGATGTCACCATTTGTATATTATTTACTTTTCCGCACTAGGATAGACCCAAGGAGGAGAGCACAAGTAACCGGGTTCTAGAGTCCAGTGGGAGACCAACTCGAGGAGTCGAGGCCGGGTCTCCTAACTCTAGAATTGGTAGGGTTGCTTGCCGCTCTCGTAGGGGTCTAGGGGTGTGGGATTGGCTATTTATCACGACCGTGGAATCCGTGTTTTATACAGGCTCAAAATAAAACACGGACGTCCTAGTATATCCAATGTTTCATATGTTTCTTCTGCTGCGATATCTGTGATGTGATCATTTGATGTTCTGTGATAGATACTGTATATAGTATATATGATATATTATATAGATGTTACTTATGTTTTACACCCGCGCTAGCCCTGCCCTGCTCTGCCGTGAGTTACCTAACCTAACGGTGCACGAGGGGACATCGAGGCGAATGCGGATGGCATAAGTGTACGTCGTATTTATCTGTGATGTTTAGGTGACTTAAATGTGGGACTTCATTAATATGATTAATGAAAGAAAAAAACCTAAAAGATGTTGTGGAATCGAATTTTCAAAAACAGGTAGCTACAGTTCTTGCTTTGCATCGTGGTGTTCCTTGTAGAACATCCTGCACCTTATTCGATGAGGAAAGGGCCGAGATCCCTTCACCGGGAGTGACCCCTTTAGCAATAACTGGCAGATGCTACACACTCGGTTTGTCTTTTGATAGCTTCTATAGTTTCTGCTTTACACAGTGATATATATGATATATCCCGCACCTCATTCGACGAGGAAAGGGCCGACGATCCCTTCACCGGGAGTGACCCCTTTAGCAATAACTGGCAGATGCTACACACTCGGTTTGTCTTTTGATAGCTTCTATAGTTTCTGCTTTACACAGTGATATATATGATATATCCCGCACCTCATTCGACGAGGAAAGGGCCGACGATCCCTTCACCGGGAGTGACCCCTTTAGCAAAACTAGAAAAGCCTAAAAAACACTCCATTTTAAAATCATTTGATTCTACAACGATATCAAGTTCATTACGCAATAGGTTTTCAGAAAAACCTGTCGTAGCCCTCCGTCATTTCAGATAAGTCCTACTTAGTATTCGTGCTGCGTTTGTTGACCTCCGTCAAGGCGTAGTGTGCGGTAGCTAACTAGTATTTATCTGCTTACGCATATGATGCAGATTGGATTAGGGTAGTCGTACGGCCTTGTTGACCTCTGTCAAGGGTCGTGCGGGTGGGTTTAATTCAATCAGGAAATGACGGGTTGAACTTGACTAGTAGCCTATGGTTTGTTGACCTCCGTCAAGGTCATAGGACGCTAGGGGCAAAATATTATCGGGAATTTCAAGTGTTGAAATTTGCAATGAGATTGCATACCTTCTATGAGATAGTTGGATACCGATACCCGCTGCGAGTAAGAGTTACTCCTGGGAGAGTTTTACACATTACAATTAGCCGATCAAGTAGGTTTCTAGAAAGGTGTTAACGGGGTTACTCCTCTGGGAAAACGAGGTTTACTTTAATTAGGTCCGTGCGAAAGCACGGGGAACCTCCCTCAAAGTACCGACACTGGCCTGGCTGAAAGATTGGCGAACTTGTAGCGTGTAATTAATCCCGGCTAGTCTTTCCTTTTAGGGTTTGAAGGAAGATTTGATAAAAATAGTGGGAGCCATCCTGATTAGATAAAATAATAACCAATCCGATCTTACAAGAGCGCACGCAGAGTGTTTTCTTCTCTCTCTCTCCAGGTAGCGACCATATCATGCCTTAATCAAGATAATAATATGGATGTATTGACCGAACCCACTTGGTATTCTGAGCTGGGGAACGTTGGTCCCGCTCCAACTTATAATTGTTATAAGACCGAGCAGGAATTAGGGGAATACCAGGATTCCCATGCCGTACAAACGAAGAGAGTGCATGTTGATGCATCATCTTCGGGTGTGTTCATTACAGAGAACTGTTTCTCAGTAACCTTTACGTCCTGGGTATGAGATACCGGATCAGGATCCCACATATGTAATCTGTTACATGGGCTACAAAAAGGTAGAGAACTGAGAACGGATGGTAAGTTTCATGAGGCAGAAAACGGTGCAAGTGTTGCAGCAAAGTCTGTTGATCACTGTCACCCTGTATTACCAGAATACATTGATTTTGAACAAATGTTATTACATACCGAACCTGATGTACAAAATTATATCGGTCTCTTTATTAGTAAATAAAGGATATAATTTTGTATTGTTGGATAATGTTTTGAACATTTCTTATATCAAAAGTTGATCGGTTCAGGCACGTTATCTAAAATCATTGACGTTCTAAATCAAACTACAGTTCTTAGTATACAGAACACACACAAGAGGAAGAGTTCAGAAATGAACAAATCCTTCTTGAGGTATTGTAGACTAGGTCATATCAATGCGACCCGGCTAACTGAAGTCACATAAAGATGCATATTTAAATCAGTTTGAATTTACATCTTGTGAAACTTTCCAGTCATGTCACAAAGATAAGATGACCATAGCTCTGTTTACTCGAAACAGAGAAAGAGTTAGTGAACTTTAGGGATTGATACATGCTGATGTATGAAAGGTCCCCTGTCTACACATGCCAAGACCGGTTCTTTGTACTTCATTAAATTCTTTGATGATCTCTCAAGATTCAGACATATGTTCCTGTTGAAACACAAGTCCGAACCTTTTGAGATTTTCACAGAATATAAGTTTGAAGTAGAGAACCAAAATACGGGTATAAGTATTATATCCTTTGATAAGATCTAGGAGGAGAATAATTAAGCACGGAAATCCTGGACTATTCTAAAGGAGAATGAGATTCTCTCTCAGAATTACTCCTCCGTATACACCATAGCACGATGGTATATCGGGGCGGAGCAATAGCACCCTATGTGATATGGTGTGCTCTATGATGAGTACTACTGAGTTTCCTATTTCCTTTTGGGAGTTATGCACTTGAGAAGGTGCATACCTATTGAATAGGGTTCAAATCAAATCAGTTGCCTACCACTTCATATGTGATATGGAATGGGAAGAGCTCATATCTTAAGTATGTTAAGATTTGGGGTTGTCCAGCCTATGTCTAAAAGCATAATCCGGACAACCTCGAGGCAAGGTCAAATCTGTGGAAGTTTGTTGGATATCCCAAGCATTAGCAAGGGAATATCTTCTACCAAACCGAGAAACAAAAGTGTTTTATTTCCCAACATGCCACCTTTGTGAAAGGGAATTTCTTGAGAAGAAATTAGTGGTCATGAGGTAGAACTGCAAAAAGTTCCATCTATACAAACTACAGCAGATGATATGATAGAACCAAAGGATTCAGTAGATTCCAACGAACCTCAGCCTCTCCGCCGATCTAGTAGGGTTCCTCACCTGCCTGAGAGTTACTTCGGTTTCTCTATGACAGTGGGAGCGAGGATAGCATCATGAGATGATGACCCAACTAGTTTCGAGCCGGCCATCAGGAGTGAGACTCTGTAAGAATGGCTGGATGCTTAGCGATTTGAGATGGAATCCTTATACACCAACAAATTATGGACTTTGATTGCTTTATCTGAAGGGTTAAATCCCCATCAGAATCAAGTATATCTTGGAAGATTACTTGGTGTACATGGAAAAGTTGAGACTTTCAAAGCTAGACTTGTTAAAGGTTTACATCGTAGACCAGTTGTGGCTAATAATGAAACCTTTTCTGGGGCCTATGCTTAAGTCCATCCTGATCCTACTTGCCACGGCTACATACCATGACTACGATATCTGGTGGTTGGGTGTCCTGACAGCTTTTCTAAATGATGTTTTAGAAGAGGGCGTCTATAAGTTCACAGCCAGAGGGCTTCGTAGACAGTGGGAGCAGCGGAAACGTGCACAAGTTGCTTTATAGGATAAAGCAGGCATCGCGGAGTTGGAATGTCTGTTTTGATGTGATAGTCAAAGAGTTTGACATCATCAAAATGGTAGATAAACCTTGTATAAACAAAAAGGTAGTAGGGAGTATGGTAGTGATCCTCGTAGAGTACGTGGATGACATACTCTTGATAGGGAAGGTGTTTCCTATGCTACGCTCGGTCAATCTCCGCTTATCACAAAGATTCTCCATATAGGATCAAAGCGATACCTCCTGAATCCTGGATTTTGGATCTATGAGATAGATCTAAATGGATGTTAGGATAATCACTAGTTGTAGTGAGATGGTATCAATTGATCCTGGGAAGAATCACTGGAAAGGTTCCAGGGTGATAAGAACGACTGAATGTCAGTCGCAGGCATTGTCTTTACCCTCAGTAAAGGGACGGTATATTGGAAGAGTTCCAAGCTGAATACCGTGGCATACTAGATGATAAAGGCTAGATACATCGCTACCAAAGATGCTACCATAGAGGCAGTCTGGGTGTATATTAGTTCATGAGATGAACTTCGTTTCTACCATTGTGTGGCAATGGAGTTGTGGCTTATGCCTAGGAATGCCTGTCCCATCAGTGATCCAGACATATTCTAAGGCAGTATCACCTGATCATGGAGATGGTTGATCTCGAGGGGATCGAGGTCAGGAGAGTAGACTCAGAGGACAACACGGCGGATCCACTCACAAAGGCCTTTTCCTATAGAGAGACTATTATGGGATGGTTGAGTATGAGATACTACAACCACTGTTATAAGATAGCCCTAGTGCAAGTGGGAGATTGTTAGTTATATGTATGCCCTAGATACCATTACCATACATGTGATGTATATTGTAGTGGATGCTTGGATATATATAGGGAGGACTTTCTTGCTCGACATGATAGTATGCTATCTGGTTACTCTTTACCTTAACGTGTATACTGATTGTCTCTCTATTACATGTTGGTAAAGCCCTTAGGATGTGTACTTGACTACCTGGACTGTGATGCGGATCATACTAGTGGGGACATGGTAGTCTATAAGTACATCGTTCAAGGTCCCTAGTCGTGGGTGTATCGAGACGGGGCATCGATATACCAGAGTAGACTAGCGTATAGCTTCTCGACCCATATAGATGGGCGATGGATGATCCCATATCCATTGGTGTTTGACATCAGAGATGATATACGGGTGCTCAGTGGAGACTGGGTACACTGGACGGACTCGTCGAGAACTCCCAGATGGTATTATACCTTACGTCAGATGGCAGTTCTTTGGTGACACTGGTACAAGTTAGTCTGTTGACCCGAGATCGTCATAGAGTCTTGTGTGATTCTCACTGTGCTTTGATTTCCACCTTACCACGTCCAACAGGGCATGCAAAACGGTGGTTTTTGGGTACAGTCCGGATTCACATGGAGGCAATGAGCGATAGAAGGGGATTCGTCTCTCCCGGTATCGGGAGTTGATGTTGTGCTGTGTTCGATTGCCTATAACCGGAAATCCCTGGCCAGGGTTGCTGAGATTTACTGGTAAGTGTTACTAGTAGTTTCTCGAACTGTTATAGACCTCATATCGACACGACTTATCGAGCTACTGGGGTCTGACGTTTACCACCCCTAGGCGAGATATGCGACATATCAGACGACGAGACCGGACTGTACGGGAGTGTTACTGATTGGATTCACAGGAGTGTGAGCGGGCTTGCTCGTTGATCTTCTGATCGCTCAATACCCGGGTGGCCGTTACGTTTAGCAGACTGCTTGCGGCTTGTGGGTGATTGATATGATCACCACCTGCTGCCGACGTATTGACGAGTCTTTAGAGTCCTACACAGGGGTTTCCTGAGTCAAACGAAACGAGATAGGAGCGCATATGAGATATGTGCGGGACCGAGAATAATACCAGTATGTGATACTGTATTCTATTCTCACGATTTGTATCATTGGACGGTTATATGAGATATAGCCGGGTTACCGAATCAAGTGTTGATTCGATACATTGATACACTTGATATTAGTCGGTTATATATGATATGACCGGATCATTAAATCAAGTATTGATTTAATGATTTAATGTATAATTATATATTTGATATATTACTTAACATTAACTAGTATTTGTTCACTTATGATGGATTTTCTCACTTGATGTGCACAAGTTGTATATGTGATATATTTTTGTGCATTAGTTTGTATCATGTTTGATGATACATGCAAACTTGGGTGTGTTTGCTTTAAACCATGTTTAGTTAATGGTTAGGGTTTAGGGTTTTATTTTCTTTATTCATTTTGTAAAAACAAAATGGTGCTTTTCTTTATTTTTCTTGCTTGAAGCTTCTTGAAGCTTCAAAGCATCTTTGAATAAGTCTACCATTTTGTTTTATCCTTAACCTAACCATCAACCTAAACCCTAGTTTATTCTCTACACAAGTTAACTCACCCATGGTTGCTAAATGATAAGCATCACCTGATTTTCTATTTTGATAAATGATTTTTCATTCTTTTCTTTCTTCTTCTTCTTCTTCATGAAGAAAGAAAACCATTGCTAGAAAATTCCAAGTGATGAATCCAAGTGAGAAATCCAAATCCAAAGTGAACCCACTTCCTATTTCTTCGTTCTCTACCACTTGCCATGTAGTAGAGTGTGTTATCTTCACAAGTTTCATGACCAAGTGAAGATGGAGCTTGAGTTTGAGTCGCCTCGACGTAGATCATTTTCGGCATCGAAGTCAACGACCTAGCCCGCCCATTTCTCTGATGAAACCGACGCTAGAGTCCGGGATTGCGATGATCGCAGCGGAGGGACGTCAACACGGAGCTAGAGAAGTGGAGGACCGGATCTACAAAGGTTGTAGTCTCTTTCACTTTGTAGCAAAGTAGTTTGCTTGCTTGCTTTTCGCTTAATCTCTAGTTAACGATCTTGCATTAGGGTTTCTCGGCACATAAATTTTTGAATTTGGCATGGTTGATGCCTTATGGAACCTCTTGAGTGTGCCTAGGAACGCTACACTGTACGTAACGGTTCCCAGGTAGATGCCGATAAGAAGACTGACGAGGTAAACCCATCTGAACTCCTACTGAGCCTGTATGTGACAGTCTCCGTACAGTCCGGTCTGTTCGTCTAAGAACATCGCATGGCGGGCCTCGGGGGGAGGTAAACGTCAGTCCCCTACTAGCGGTACAAGTCATGCCGGAGTATAGCCCAGAACACCTGAGATAACACTGGAAACCTACCAGTCTATCTCGCTTGCCCTGGCCAGGGACTTTGTGTAATGGCTCTCCTAGACACAGCGCGATATCAACCCCAAATACCGGGAGAGACGAATCCTGTCTAACCGTCACTGCCTCCAAGTGCTTCGGGACTGCACCCAAAAACTAACTGTTTGCACGACTCCTTTGAGCCGTGGTAGGGTAGTAATCAAAGTACAGTGGGAACACACTAGAGGCGAAGTGACAGTGTCAAGTCAACGGACTAAGCTGTACTCATGTCACCTGGGAACTGATAACTGACGATAGGTATAATACCAACCAACAGTTCCCGACGAGTCCTGTCCAGTGTACTCGTAACCTAACGAGCACCCGTATACTATCCCAAGTACGACGTACTGACGGCTGTGGGACAGGCCGTCTCCCAAGCTGGGATGAGAAGCGCATACGCTAGTCTACTCCGGAGTATCGATGCCCTGTCTCGATAGTCCTACGACTAGGGACCTGTATAAGGATGTGCTTATAGATTACCCAGCCCCCACGAGTGTGACTGCCATCACAACGCTGGTAATCAAGCAAAGATCGTAAGGGCTCCACTAATGTGTAAAGGCGATATGCTAAAAGAAACACATGCACACATTAAAGCAGAAACAAACCAAGTAGCATACTACTATTTTGAGCAAGATTGTCAATACAAGGTGAATATCCCAAGCTTCCATCAAGTAATATACATACTAGTATGATACAGTAATGGCCACTAGGGCATATACACTAACAGAATTTTCCAAATTCATTATGTTTTAAAAGGAAAGTTACGGTTTTCTCTTGATGTATGTGTCGTCCACCATGAGTTTTCATGTTTTCTGTTGGATTTCGAGACCCGATTCGAGGAGTGGATGAACCGTCTCGGGTACATGGTGGGCCCGGTATGGTACCCCGGGGAAAGAAGCTCGAGTTGTAGACGACGAGCCTGGCAGGGGAGGACTACCTACCGGTGATGTCTGGCACGACGGATATTCGGAAGATACCGACCGTTGTCGTGAGATTGGATGATATGGGCAGATCCGTACTGACGGAGCCCGAGGTATTGAGATATTGACATAGTGATACATTGAGGCAGATTTATATACATATTAGTGTCGATGCTTGACACGGATTTCCATTGATTTCATTGATGATATTTCAGTTTATTTCAAAAAAAATTTTTTACTAAGTTAAAGATACAAATCTTCTCATAACAGATATTTCATGATTTCGCGTTGATTATACATTCATTTTGCATCCAGATTTTTGCATCGCATCATATTAGTATATGTAGGCTGCGACGCATTTGCGTGCATTCTTACGATAGCTTTATTAGATGTTACTTACTACTCACGAGTTGGCAACTCACCTCCGTTGTGCCACAGTATCTTTCAGATCCGACCCGTCGGCATTGTAGCAGCGAGCGTGCTTTTCTTGGCTTCTTTTGCTCGAAATGGAGACTTTGCTCGTAGGTGGGTTGCAAAGATTACTTTTATCTCCACTTGCACTATTTATTGTATCTAGTATTCTCCATCTACCACTTCTTCCATTGTATATGCGACCTAGTGATGAGACCGTGAGATTTGTGTATATGTTGTTTCTCTGGGGTCGTGCTCACTTGAGTCGACGCGATGCTTTCTTACTTTTGTGTTTTTATATGCTTATTTCTTGATGATTATACACATTGCGTGTGGTTGTGATTCCACCTTGGGCGAAGAGCTAGCTCCCGCTTGGGGATGCCATTATTCATTTGATATATGTATTCTTGTTTTGTACCCGTTTGGGGGCCAGTATTTACAAAGGAGACTCTGCCGAAATTTTCGGAAAAATTTGACGATTTAAAAAGTGTTTCATGAAATTTTGTTTTCTTAGAACTCATTTCTTTAAGCAGTTTTCCTTACTCCTTTCTTTTTTTTGGTTTAGATTTCTGGGCTTTGACTTTCTTAGATTACGTTACGCCTTTTGACGTATCGTAATTTAAGTGCCAGTCACGTTCCGTACCTTCGGGTCGTGACAAAGTTGGTATCAGAGCCAGGTTTTGCCTTTTTGAGTGTAGGATGACCCTTGGTAGACGGAGTAGGTAATTTAAGCAGAGTGACGTAGCGTGTGTATGTTCCGCGGCATACTTGCAATACGGTACTCCGCCTAAGTGACCTTAGGATATATATATTTTCTTGTATTTCCCTCCTTGACCCAGGAAATCTTTGGATTCGATCGCAATGTTCCTATCAATCATGTTTCTTGTTCCAGCCACTATACCGCCGGAGACTACGAGGGCCAGAGGGCTCCCGCCAGGGATGAGATTAGAGTAGGCTCGTTGAGACGAGGACCGATCATGGCAGTATTCCTACCCTTCAGGGACAGAGTGATCCGCTTTTTCCGGGCTGGATGGTTAGGCTGGAGTGGAGTATTCAGGACTTGCGACAGATGGTTGGATTGTTAGTCGAGGACAGCCGAGCTCCGAGAGCCGATGATGTCCTTCCTATTGTAGGGACTATGATTGTACCTGCTGCTCAGGCAGCTGTTTCTGTTATTACCAAGATTATTTTCGTATCCTTACAGGAGGTTTTAAGGATGAAACTTTCAGTTTTTACCGACACAGATGCAGCGGAGGATCCGTAGACAATCCTTGACAGGATGGCTAGGATTCGTCGTTCACAGAGATGTTCTGACAAGATATGGGTTGAGCTTGCGAGTTTTCGTTTAGAAGGTCTTGATCAAAAGTGGTGCGATTCAATCGAGAGAGGCCGAGCTGCAGATTTACACCTATGATGGGGATGAAAATTAGTTTGATAGTTTTACCTTTATAATCGTTTAACATGAACTTCTTAAGAGTAATGTGTGTGATTTGTTCATCAACCTTGTCTAACAATTCATCTTTCAATTGCCTTATTGGAGAAGATAACTTTCACTCACTTAACGGGACACATTGGTGACTTTACCATGGCATTATCATAAGACTAATAAATTGCATTTTTCTTGTGCCAATTAGCTTTTGCCAATGAAGTTGTTACTTCTCAAAAGATTAATTATTTTGATTAGTAGTAGTTCCATACAATGAATGCTTTGAGTACCAATTATCATACTGTATAATCAAGCTATGAAGTCATGCACAATATTTTTGTTGTACAAGAGATGGTTATCATTTTAAGGGTTACCTAAATCTTTTATACCGAACTGGAATCCACTAACATGCAATAACAATCCTTGATTTGGAGTGCAAATTCGCTTATGATTTTTACACTACATTATGTTTCTAAGTTCAATTGAAAGATAAATTTACGTTGATCTATAGTGGCAGATCTTTCTTACCTGGGATTTGGGTATGTACTGTATCATATCCGTTCGTGCTACTGGCAATTTTTTTTATATTATCGCACCATCTCGACAATCCATGGAAAAAAAATTTTGTTACCGTCTTTTGATTGATTTTATTATATCTGTCACAACCATTTGTTCCAGTATTATACCCTATTGTCATCTTCGATGTGGTTTACTAGTAGGAAGAGTGAGAAAATTCTCTTTGATACACAAATTATCATTCAAAACATTTATCTCTTGACTATAATGGATGAATATGAGTATGTGAGTTGTGGGTTACTTGGTTCTCTACTAAAATCAAGAAACATGTGTGTTGCTTATCTTGAGCACTTAAATTCTCTTACCAAATTGTGACTAGATCGTTTAGCCAAGCAGGGATTCGATGAATCCTCAGGAGAACCGATACATTTATGAGTCGTATTTAAAATTGAAAAAAAAAACAGATGGATCAATTCTTTGAACATTATTGTCATGCGCTAAAAGATGGATCCCAACACTGAATATCCCAACAGGTATGTGATGTGCTCCTTTTTCCTTGATCTTTACTAGTTTGTTGAATCAATTGTTGCTTGGTTATGAACTACCGTTTTGTAATTTGTTTCCATCATAGATTTACAAGTCGCTTCGGCCCTTTAGCTGTTTTTCGTGTACTTCTGTGTAGGCATGTCTACTGTCCGATTTTTGGGTTCAAGTTTTGGATTAACTTACTTATCTATGATTTCTCCAATAATAAACTATGAGTCCAAGACACATTTGATGAGATGTAATTATTTTGATGCTTATGAGATGTTCACCTTGTCAAATATAGGAAGCATGGTGGGTTCTGAGCCATTGGTTTCAATGACAGCTACAACAAACAGTTTCAGTAATTTACAGTTGGTAATTCCTATTTCTTTCATTCTGAAGCCTGTTTTGAGTTAAAGCTTCGAATAAAGTGAACAAACATCATAAACTGGGAACAACAAGCTCATAACTGCACATCTGCACAAACTTTCATTAATCGGATATTCTGGTGTATCATGACTTAAGAGGCGTTTACTGGTAAAAAGGGATGAAGAGAGATATCACAGATTTTGTTTCGGGATAGGATGAGAGCGGCCCAGAGCAGGCAGAAATCCTATGCAGACAGACGCCGTCGCAGACTCGAGTTCGCCGTTGGCGATCATGTTTTCTTAAGAGTCTTTCCGATGTAGGGCGTGATGAGTTTTGGGCGGAAAAGGAAGCTTAGTCCCAGATATGTGGGTCCTTTCGAGATCCTCGAGCGTGTCGGCACAGCTACTTATAGGTTGGCTCTTCTGCCCAGTTTCCCAGATGTTCACCCCGTGTTCCATGTTTCGATACTCCGCAAGTACCTTCATTACCCTTCTCAAGCGATTCAGCACCAGACGATCCAGCTGGAGCACGATCTTTCATTCACCAAGCAGCCGGTAGTTATTCTGGATCGGCAGGTGAAGAAATTGAGGTCAAAGATTATACCGTCCGTAAAGGTTCATTGGCGTGGCCCGAACAGCAAAAGGGTCACCTAGGAGACCGAGGACGAGATGAGGAAGAAATATCCCCATCTCTTAGAAGGTACGCGTAGTTAAATTTTAAATTCGGGGACCGAATTTCTTTTAGGGGGAAAGATTGTAACGTTTAAAAAAATGTTTAGGTAATTTCCCGATTATCGGTAAATAACTGCTATTTTCCGTAAAACTTAATTATAATTATTTTTCAATATAGGTCTACTTGTACTTATTTTAGATATGTAATTGCTAGTATTGGTATTTAATTAGTCTCTTATTAATTGCTAGTTTACTCAAATAATTTCCTTAATTAATTAATTTTAATTGTTATTTTAATCGTACACTTATACTCTAAATTAGCGATAATTACAAATTAGAATGGGTTAATACAAGTTTTGTGCACCATGACACATTAAACCAAAATGTAACATGTTTTTTAAATGAAAAGAAATTGTCATGATGGTTCTTGAAATTTAAAGAAAAACTTAATAGAAAAGAATATTTAAAAGAAAATAAATAACAAAGAATTGTAGTGGTTAATAATTGAGGTAATTAGGGGGTTATTTGACTTGGAAACTTCTACATAAAACCCACACACATCGTCTTTCTCCTCAGGCCCAGCTCCCTGCAGGAAAAATTCTCACTTTCCCCACTTCATTCTCTCTCTCTTTCTCGCTGCTCGTCGTGCGATCTGAGAACGAGTTAGGGTTTCGAGACCTCATCGATCGTTCTCCTTGATCTCGTTTCGATGGCTGCTCCACATGCGAGGGCTCG
Source organism: Agapanthus africanus (assembly GCA_030015575.1). NCBI lineage: Eukaryota > Viridiplantae > Streptophyta > Magnoliopsida > Asparagales > Amaryllidaceae > Agapanthus > Agapanthus africanus. The sequence goes on from CM057338.1 coordinate 699,963,273, forward strand.
CGCAGACTACGATTACCTAATCAAGCTTCTCTTGATCGACGACAGCGGTGAGGGTTTCGTTGATTCTCTTTGGTTTTCGGTCTTCTTCGATTTGTGATGGGAGTTTTTGATTATTGATACCAATCTTATATTATGCGTGTTATTTTGATTAAAATGATGATTTGGATCTTGTATGAATTAGGGATCTGAGAATTTTCAGTGTGAGATTCGCATTTTAGGCGCAGTTCTTTTTCCTGCTAGTGATTTAAGCTTGTAGGCAAATCACAATGACCTCAGAATTAGTTTTAGAGTCAGATTAAGTTGATTGTATACGAAATAATAAGTTGGATCTCTTCCCACTCCTAGTTGCGTATAGAAATCCAACAAGTTTTGAACGCTAAATTGCAGGAAATCCCCTCAATTTTTTTTAACAATTAACAGGAGGAAGTAGCTCCCGCTCTAACGAAGTACAATATGGCTGCATACTATTTCTTGTGAACAATCAGTAAATCCATTTGCCTCACCATTTCTCGAACCTCAACAATCATAGAATTTCGAGCTTTCGACCATATCATTATCTCATATGAAATACTTCTGGTGTCAAATTGGTTGCTTCTAATTTTAAAATTAAGCAATTGTGTCTGATTTAAGAGTTGCATATCCAATTTCATATCTAAAACTTCCATGAAGATGAAGAAAATACCACCTAAGCGCTGAATAAACTCTTAACATATCTACAGGTTGAACCCGCAAGCCCAACCTTTCATGTAAAGAAATACATAAAGGACGAGGATTTGATATGCCATCTTTTTGTAGCACATTGATGTAATAAAGCATGCAACAGTCTCTCTCACTCTGCACACACTAAGAGATGCATCCATAGAGGGTAATTCATTTTTTCTTTGTAGCGATAGTGGTGTTAATTGAACAAAATCTGTTGATTCCCAATAATTTGTGAGGTTTTTTTGTTGTTTATGATGGGGGAGTTGACATCGCTAGTGAATCAGGAGTCATTGGGGGAGTTTGTTTCAGATATGCCTATTTTATTGGTTGTGTGAGCATAAGTAGAATGCAACAGAAGGTTATTTGGTTTAAACTGAGATTACGATCATGATCAGTTGGACAATCTTAGGATTCCTCAGAACCACCGATGTTTTTAGTAGATTTTGATAAACATTTGTTCGGATATGATGCATTTCCAGTAAACTTAGAATTTTAGAATGATGCACTGGATTCCAATATAAGCTTTCTACATTTGACTAAATTATTGCATTCTGGAAAGTTCCCTTGAGGTCAAATGATTGAGAATTCATTAGCCACGTGTGCTCGCGCGTGCATGCATAGGTTGCATCTGCTTACTTTTTGCTTATGTGATTTTTGATTACTATATTATAAGTAGCCTTACCTTCTCTCAGCTGAAGATATCCAGTTTCCAGTCATTGGACGTGGATTCGGTTTGTTATCTAACTTATAATAAATTTGTAATTTAATTGGCACTAGGAGCGTGAGGAAGTTTATTGAGAGCCTGGTACCATGATTCTAGTTAAGGGCAGGTCGAGATGGGTAATGTTAAGTCTCACTTGGGCATGAACGAAGGAAAGTTGGGGCAAAAGGAAGGATTGTTTGGAATATTTATGCATCATTGAAAATTTACGCATAGTTGACTTGTATCGTTTGTATCCACGACTATCATATATTTATCCTCTTAATTGCTTGTGTGCAATTCTAGGATCGGGTGCAGAGGCGTCGGATGTGGCGTGGAAGAGACAAGGCTGAGATCGGATCAGATTGCCGTGGCGTCCCGGTGGGTAGATGTACACATCTATGGGGGGATCGTCTAGATGGCGCGAGTGCCCGACATTTAGGGTTGCTAGTAGTAGTTGCATTCATATGCATAGCTTTCTAGTTATTCATCTGCTGGCATCGCATGGTTATCTATATACCTACGTGTGATATCACCTCTTAGGACGCTTGCACCATTACCATTGGCTCATGTTGCACGCGCACTATTCATGTGAACACACACGCCTTTGGTAATTTCCATGCCACGAGCACTTTAGAACCTTCTTAGTTCAGTATCAAACACTTGCATCATACATGATTCATTGGATTGCAAAGCATGTATATACCTCACTTCATTATCATTCTTATATAGATTCCTCATCATAAATTACGTTGCATAATATCGATATCATTGGCATCTATCATATACAACATGTCCGATATTATGATTTCTAGAGGATTTTACTATTGATGAGATTTCTGGAATTTGGGAAAAACCGCAAGAATTTTCCAAACTCATTATGTTTTAAAAGGCAAGTTGCGGTTTTCTCGTGATGTATGTGTCGTCCACCATGAGTTTTCATGTTTTCTGTTGGATTTCGAGACCCGATTCGAGCAGTGGATGAACCGTCTCGGGTACATGGTGGGCCCGGTATGGTACCCCGGGGCAAGAAGCTCGAGTTGTAGACGATGAGCCTGGCAGGGGAGGACTACCTACCGGTGATGTCTGGCACGACGGATATTCGGAGGATACCGACCGTTGTCGTGAGATTGGATGATATGGGCCGATCCGGACTGACGGAGCCCGAGGTATTGAGATATTGACATAGTAATACATTGAGGCAGATTTATATACATATTAGTGTCGATGCTTGACACAGATTTCCATTTATTTCATTGATGATATTTCAGTTTATTTCAAAAAAAAAAGTTTTACTAAGTTAAAGATACAAATCTTCTCATAACAGATATTTCATGATTTCGCGTTGATTATACATTCATTTTGCATCCAGATTTTTGCATCGCATCATATTAGTATATGTAGGCTGCGACACATTTGCGTGCATTCTTACGATAGCCTTATTAGATATTACTTACTACTCACGAGTTGGCATCTCACCCCCGTTGTGCCACATGTAGGGTTCCTAGGCACTCTAATGGAGTCTCACAAGTGATCAAACATGCAAATTTCTAAAAAATACGGTGCCGAGAAACCCTAGAACGGATCGTTAACTAGATATATAGGCGAAGCAAGCATGTAATCGAATTAAATGCTAAGGGAAAGTGACTACAACCTTTGTAGATCCGGTCCACCGCGTCCTAAGCTCCGCGGTGATCTCCCTCCGCTGTCCAAATCGAACCTTTGACTCTAGCATTGGCATCATCGAAGAATGGGCGGGCTTGATCGTCGGTTCGATGCCGAAGATGATCTACGTCGAGGCATCACAAGAACAAGCTCCAACTTCACCAAGCTTTGAAAACTTGTGAAGTAAACACCCTATACAACTTGGCAAGAGGTAGAGGTTGAAGAAATAGGAAGTGGGTAGACTTTAGAATTGGATTTCTCACTTGATTTCACTAGTTGCCATTGATGGTCACTAGCTTTCTTCATGGAAGAAGAAGATGAAGAAGAAGAAGAAGATATGATAAGTTGAATTAAAAAAGAAAATAAAAAGAATACTTATCATACTTTCAACCTTAGTTAGGTGTAGAGAAAAGACCATGGTTAAAAGGATGGTTAGGGTTAAGCATAAGAACAAAAGAGTGACTTAGTCAAAGTTTCAAGAAACTTCAACTAAAAACAAAACATTCAACCATTCATTTATCCTTTTTCTTTTTCCAAAAATGAATAAATAAGAAAGATAAATGAATAAATAATCAAAACCCTAATCATTAACTTAAACCATGGTTTGATTCTTTACACTTAACCAAGTAAGTATGTATCATCAAACATGATACAAACATGTGCACAAAACTATATCGCATATACAATGTGTACAATTCAAGTGAGAAAATCCTTTTAAAGTGAACCAATACTAGTTAACGCAAAGTAATATATCAAATATATAAATATGCACTAAATCATTAAATCAACACTTGATTTAACGATCCGGTCATATCGGATATAACCGACTAGTATCATATGTATCGGCTTATCGAATCAATCCTTGATTCGATAACTAGGTTATATCGCATATAACCAATCGATACATTGATCGTGAGAATGGAATACGGTATCACATACTCGAATTATTCTCGGTCCCGCACATATCTCATATGCGCTCCTATTTCGTTTCGCTTGAGCCAGGAAACCTCTGTGTAGGACTCTAAAGATTCGTCAATACGCCGGTAGCGGATGATGATCATATCAAGCACTCACAAGCCGCAAGCGGTCTGCTAAACGTAACGGCCACCCGGGTATTGAGCGATCAGAAGATCGACGAGCAAGCCCGCTCACACTCCTATGAATCCAACCAGTAACACTTACCGTACAGTCCGGTCTGTTCGTCTGATATGTCACATATCTCGCCTAGGGGTGGTAAACGTCAGACCCCAGTAGCTCGATAAGTCATGCCGACTTGAGGTCCATAACATTCGTGAAACTACTGATAACTCTTACCAGTATATCACTGCAACCCTGGCAAGGGATTTCCTGTTATGGCCAGTCGAGCATAGCACAACATCAACCCCCAATACCGGGAGAGACGAATCCCCTCCTATCGCTCATTGCCTCCATGTGAATCGGGACTGTACCTAAAACCACCTATTTGCACGACTCAGTAGAGCCGTGGTAGGGTGGAAATCAAAGCACAGTGGGAGACACACAAGACTCTATGACGATCTCGGGTCAACAGACTAAGCTGTACCAGTGTCACCAGAGAACTGCCATCTGGCGTGAGGTATAATACCATCTGGGAGTTCTCGGCGAGTCCGTTCAGTGTACCCAGTCTCCACTGAGCACCCGCATACCATCTTCGTTGTCAAGCACCAATGGATATGGGATCATCCATCGCCCATCGCATGGGTCGAGAAGATATGCGCTAGTCTACTCTGGAATATCGATGCCCCGTCTCGATATTCCCACGACTAGGAACAATGAAGGATGTACTCATTGACTACCCAGGCCCCACTAGTATGATCTGCATCATAGTCCTGGAAGTCGAGTACACATCCTAAGGGCTTTATCAACATGTAATCAGAGAGACAGAAAGTATACATGTTAAGATAAAGAGCAACCAGATAGCGTACTATCATGTCGAGTAAGAAAGTCCTACCTATATATGTCCCAGCATCCACTACAATATACATCCAATGTGCAGTAATGGCCTCTAGGGCATACATATAACTAACAATCTCCCACTTGCACTAGGGCCATCTGTAGCAGTGGTCGCAGTATCTAATACTCAACCATCCCATATGTGTCTCTCTCTGGGAAAAGGCCTTCGTGAGTGGATCCGCCGTGTTGTCCTCTGAGTCTTCTCTCCTAACCTCGATCACCCTGGAGATCAACTATCTCCATGATCAGGTGATGCTGCCTCAGAATTTGTCTGGGTCACTGATGGGACCAGGGTTCCAGGGCCGAAGCCACACTTCCATTGTCATACAATGGCAGGAACCTAGTTCATTTTATGAACCAATATACACCCAAACTGCCTCTTTGGTAGTATCTTTAATAGCGATGTTACCAGCCTTTATCGTCTAGTTTGTCACGGTATCTAGCTTGGAAATCTTCCAACATACCGTCCCTTTACTGAGGGTAAAGACAATGCCTGTGACTGACATTCAGTCGTCTTTATCACTCTGGAACCTTTCCAGTGATTCTCCCCAGGATCGATTGATACCATCTCACTTCAACTAGTGAGTATCCTAACATCCAATTAGATCTATCTCATAGATCCAAAGCTTAGGATTTAGTAGGTATCACTTTGATCCTATATGGAAAATTATTGTGATAAGCGGAGATTGATCGAGCGTAGCATAGGAAACTCCTTCCCTAACAAGAGTATGGAATCCACGTACTCTACGAGGATCGTCACCATACTCCCTACTATCCTTTTGTTTATACAAGGTTCATCTACCATTTTGATGATGTCAACTTATTTGACCAATCCATCAAAATAGATGTTCCAACTCCGCGATGCCTGCTTTATCCTATAAAGCATCTTCTACACGTTTCCGCCGCTCCCACTGTCTACGAGGCCCTCTGGCTGTGTACTTATAGACGCACTCTTCTAAAATATCATTTAGAAAAGATGTCATGACACCCAACCACAAGATATCGTAGTCATGGTATGTAGCCGTGAGCATAGCTACTTAGAAAAGGTTTCATCATCATCCATACCTGGTCAATGATGTAGACCTTTAACAAGTCTAGCTTTGAAAGTCTCAACTCTTCCATGTACACCAAGTAATCTTCTCAAGATATACTTGCTCCTGATGGGGATTTAACCCTTCAGATATAGCAACCAAAGTCCATACTTTGTTGGTGTATAAGGATTCCATCTCAGATCGCTAAGCATCCAGCCATTCTTACAGAGTCCCACTCCTGATGGCCAGCTCGAAACTAGTTGGGTCATCATCTCATGATGCAATCCTCGCTCCCACTGTCATAGAGAAACAGAAGTACCTCTCAGGTGGGTGAGGAACTCTACTAGATCGGCGGAGAGGCCGAGGTTCGTTGGTAACTATTGAATCCTTTGGTTCTTTCAAATCATCTGCTGTAATTTGTATAGCTGGAACCTTTCCAGTTCTACATTACAGACTTTGCCTCGAGCTTGTCCGGATTTTGCTTTCAGACATAGGCCGGTCAACCCCAAATCTTAACTAGCTTAAGACATGTATTCTTCCCTTTCCATATCACATATGAAATGGTAGGCGACTGATTTGATTTGAACCCTATTCAATAGGTATGCAGCTTCTCAAGTGCATAACTCCCAAAAAGGAAATAGGTAACTCAGTAGTACTCATCATAGAGCACACCATATCAGATAGGGTGTATCTGCTCCGCCCCGACATACCATCGTGCAATGGTGTATACGGAGGAGTAATGCTGAGAGAGAATCTCATTCTCCTTTAGAATAATCCAGGAATTCCGTGCTCAAGTATTCTCCTCCTTGATCTCATTAAAGGACATAATACTTGTACCCTCATTGGTTCTCTACTTCTAACTTATATTCTGTGAATATCTCAAAAGGTTCAGACTTGTGTTTCAACAGGAACATATGTCTGAATCTTGAGAGATTATCAGAGAATGTAACGAAGTACAAAGAACCAGTCCTGGCATATGTAGACAGGGGACCTAACATACATCAACATGTATCATCCCAAGAGTTTACTAACTCTTTCTCTGTTTCCAATAAACAGGGCTATGGTCATTTTATCTTTGTGACATGACTGGCAAGTTTCATAAGATGTAAATTCAAACTGATTTAAATATACATCTACATGTAACTTCAGCTAGTCGGGTCGCATTGATATGACCTAGTCTACAATGCCTCAAGAAGGATTCGTTCAGTTCTGAACTCTTCCTCTTGTGTGTGTTCTGTATACTAAAGAACTGTAGTTTGATTTAGAACATTAATGCTTTTAGATAAAGTGCCTGAACAGATCAACTTTTGATATAGGAAATGTCCAAAACATTATCTAACAATACAAAATTTTATCATTTCTTTACTAATAAAGAGAGTGATATGATTTTGTATATCAGGTTCGGTATCTAACAACATTCGTTCAGAATCAATGTATTGGTAATACAGGGTGACAGTGACCAACAGACTTGGCTGCAACTCTTGCCCCGTTTTCTGCCTCATGAAACTTATCACCCGTACTCAGTTCTCTACCTTTCTGTAGCCCTATGTAACAGATTACATATCTGGGATCCAGATCCGGTATCATATACCCAGGACGTAGAGGATACAGAGAAACTGTTCTTTGTAATGAACACACCCGAAGATGATGCATCAGCATGCACTCTCTTCGTTTGGGCGGCACGGGAAATCTGGTATTCCCCAATTTCCTGCTCTGTCTTATAACAATTATAAGTTGGAGCGGGACTAACGTTCCCCAGCTCAGTATAACAAGCGGGTTCGGTCAATAATCCGTATTATTATCTTGATTAAGGCGTGATATGGTCGCTACCTGGAGAGAGAGAGAAGAAAACACTCAGCGTGCGCTCTTGCAAGAATAGATTGGTTATTATTTTATCTAATCAGGATGGCTTCCACTGCTTTTTATCAAATCTTCCTTCAAACCCTAAAAGGAAAGACTAGCCGGGATTAATTACACACTACAAGTTCGCCAATCTTTCAGCCAGGCCAGTGTCGGTACTTTGAGGGAGGTTTCCCGTGTTTTCGCACGGACCTAATTACAGTAAACCTCGTTTTCCCAGAGGCGTAACCCCGTTGGCACCTTTCTAGACACCTACTTGATCGGCTAATTGCAAAGTGCAAAACTCTCCCAGGAGTAACAATTAATCGCAGTGGGTATCGGGATCCAACTATCATATAGAAGGTATGCAATCTCATTGCAAATTTCAACACTTGAAACTCCCGATAAAGGTTTTTACCCCTAGCACCTATGACCTTAACTATGGTCAACAAATCATAAGTACTAGTCAAGTTCTACCCGTCATTTCGTGATTAATTAGACCCACCCACATGACACTTAACTAAGGTCAACAAAGTCACGCGACTGTCCTAACTAATCGCATCATATGCGGTGTAGGAAGACATCACTTAGGTACCGTACACTGTGCCTTGACTATGGTCAACAAACACAGCACGAATACTAAGTACTCTACTTCCTAAAATGACGGAGGGTTGCGAATGGTTTTTGTGAAAACCTTTAACGCTTTGAACTTGATCTCGTTGCGGAATCAAATGGTTTTTTTTTAAAATGGAATGTTTTCGAGGCTTTTCTAGTTTTGCTAATGGGGTCACTCCCGGTGAAGGGATCGTCGGCCCTTTCCTCGTCGAATGAGGTGCGGGATATATCATATATATCACTGTGCAAAGCGTAAACTATAGAAGCGATCAAAGACAAACCGATGGTTGTAGCATCTGCCAGTTATTGCTAAAGGAGTCACTCCCGGTGAAGGGATCTCGGTCCTTTCCTCATCGAATAAGGTGCAGGATGTTCTACAAGGAACACCGCGATGCAAAGCAAGAACTGTAGCTACCTGTTTTTATTTTAAAATTCGATTCCACAACATCAATTAGGTTTATTTTCTTTCATTAATCACATTAATGAATATCCCATCATATAAGTCCACCTAATCATCACAGATAAATATAACGTACGCTTATGCCATCCGCATTCGCCTCGATGTCCCGTCTGCACCGTTAGGTTAGGTAACTAACGCCAGAGCGAGGCAGGGCTAGCGCGGGTGTAAAACATAAGCAACGTCTATATAATATATCATATATACTATATATAATATCTGTCACAGAACATCACATGATCACAGATAAATCACAGCAGAAGAAACATATGAAATATTGGATATACTAGGACGTCCGTGTTTTCAATACGAGCCAGTATAAAACACGGATTCCACGGTCGTGATGAATAGCCTATCCCACACCCGTAGACCCCTACGAGAGCAGAAAGCAACCCTACCAATTCTAGGGTTAGGAGACCCGGACTCGACTCCTCGAGATGGTCTCCCACTGGACCCTAGAACCCGGTTACTTGTGCTCTCCTCCTTGGGTCTATCCTAGTGCAGAAAAGTAAATAATATACATCAACGGTGACAACTTCCGCAACCTGGAAGTGCCCCAATAAAAGAATATTACATACAAGTTTTTACATGAATGAAAATGAAAAAAACTCATCTCACATAAAAACCCCCCGGCTATTCAAACACGACGATCCAATATAACATATCCAGCAACACATAACATCACATGTCATCAACGTAAGTAAATATGCGCATCCCAATTGTCGTTGACATATTGCAACGAAACCGGCGATATCACATATTACACTTACGGTTACAGAAAAGAAAGTGTAAAACTACAACAGTTGGAATCCACAACCACCTCAGACATCGCATGCCTGATCAAATGAATTCTTTAGACATCGCATGCCTAACAATTATAAACCCCGCATTTTAGTCTCATTATCGAAAACACTTTTCAATATCAAGTCAGGCAATTCAACAGGATTCCCGACATTTTGATCGAATGCTCGTCGCAAACTTCAGTAGACGGCCGCACCCCCGATGCCGTCGACGAAGTGCACCAAGACGGAACACCGCTACCGCGAGCACCCGAACGGATGCTTTCGGCGACGGGGTTCTCCTACAGTCACTTGGTCGGGGATATGGGGCAAGGCTGTCTATTAAGTTTATCCGGCGAGTATTCGCGTACGCTACGTGATTGTGACGGACTTTTGATCACATCAAAATTCCGTGGCAACCGATCAAGTGAGACTAAACTGCTACGTTTATAATATTCATTCCGTTATCTCATAACAATTTGCGAATTCCAAGTATTATATCACATTCCGGATAAATAGAAATTGTTAAACTTTCCGATCGAACAATCGAACACCCAAGTTTTCCCGATACAGCTCAACACATGAAATAAGTCTAACAACATTCAGTTCGTGCCTCAGTACCAACGGTCCAGCCGTAGAAGGGTCAAGCCAACGCCTCACATGTGGCACGCCGTACTGCCCCAAACCCGAAGGTTCAAAGGGCAGTTCAAGACGGTCACATAATCGAGTTAAGGTTTGTTGTCTTCTAGAGGGTCCATCGCGTTACTTGCACTACTTAGAACGTCGTTAAACTACGGAAAAATCCAACAATTGGAAATTTTCCGGCAGGGGAAAAAGTGGGTATTTATATCCGGTCGAACTTTTTAACATATTCTAAGATTTATCCGAAAAAACACACCGACAAAATTAGACAATCCGATCGATACAACGAGTTCCCAATACAACCCAGAAAATGCAACTCTGGAAAAATTATTAAAAATCCCCAGGAAAACCAGCACAGACAACTAAGAGTTACTGTGCAAAATAGGATGCACAAAAAGACAAAATGGCCGCGGATCAGCCGCATGAGCATGCTCATGCCGCGGATCCGCGGCTCCTTTATGGAATCAGGCGCTCGAATTTTACAGTAACCCTTGTATCTTTCTGCTGATATTTCTGAATATTTTTAATCTACAAAATTCCACATTTTACAGAAAAGTCCAGAGAGCATTTTTCAAGTCGGGTTTTGGGTCGATCGGACTTCTGATTCCGTCGGGACTTCGCCTAAGGCTCTAGCTAGGCTCTGATACCACTGTAGGGTTCCTAGGCACTCTAATGGAGTCTCACAAGTGATCAAACATGCAAATTTCTAAAAAATACGGTGCCGAGAAACCCTAGAACGGATCGTTAACTAGATATATAGGCGAAGCAAGCATGTAATCGAATTAAATGCTAAGGGAAAGTGACTACAACCTTTGTAGATCCGGTCCACCACGTCCTAAGCTCCGCGATGATCTCCCTCCGCTGTCCAAATCGAACCTTTGACTCTAGCATTGGCATCATCGAAGAATGGGCGGGCTTGATCGTCGGTTCGATGCCGAAGATGATCTACGTCGAGGCATCACAAGAACAAGCTCCAACTTCACCAAGCTTTGAAAACTTATGAAGTAAACACCCTATACTACTTGGCAAGAGGTAGAGGTTGAAGAAATAGGAAGTGGGTAGACTTTAGAATTGGATTTCTCACTTGATTTCACTAGTTGCCATTGATGGTCACTAGCTTTCTTCATGGAAGAAGAAGATGAAGAAGAAGAAGAAGATATGATAAGTTGAATTAAAAAAGAAAATAAAAAGAATACTTATCATACTTTCAACCTTAGTTAGGTGTAGAGAAAATACCATGGTTAAAAGGATGGTTAGGGTTAAGCATAAGAACAAAAGAGTGACTTAGTCAAAGTTTCAAGAAACTTCAACTAAAAACAAAACATTCAACCATTCATTTATCCTTTTTCTTTTTCCAAAAATGAATAAATAAGAAAGATAAATGAATAAATAATCAAAACCCTAATCATTAACTTAAACCATGGTTTGATTCTTTACACTTAACCAAGTAAGTATGTATCATCAAACATGATACAAACATGTGCACAAAACTATATCGCATATACAATGTGTACAATTCAAGTGAGAAAATCCTTTTAAAGTGAACCAATACTAGTTAACGCAAAGTAATATATCAAATATATAAATATGCACTAAATCATTAAATCAACACTTGATTTAACGATCCGGTCATATCGGATATAACCGACTAGTATCATATGTATCGGCTTATCGAATCAATCCTTGATTCGATAACTAGGTTATATCGCATATAACCAATCGATACATTGATCGCGAGAATGGAATACGGTATCACATACTCGAATTATTCTCGGTCCCGCACATATCTCATATGCGCTCCTATTTCGTTTCGCTTGAGCCAGGAAACCTCTGTGTAGGACTCTAAAGACTCGTCAATACGCCGGTAGCGGATGATGATCATATCAAGCACTCACAAGCCGTAAGCGGTCTGCTAAACGTAACGGCCACCCGGGTATTGAGCGATTAGAAGATCGACGAGCAAGCCCGCTCACACTCCTATGAATCCAACCAGTAACACTTACCGTACAGTCCGGTCTGTTCGTCTGATATGTCACATATCTCGCCTAGGGGTGGTAAACGTCAGACCCCAGTAGCTCGATAAGTCATGCCGACTTGAGGTCCATAACATTCGTGAAACTACTGATAACTCTTACCAGTATATCACTGCAACCCTGGCAAGGGATTTCCTGTTATGGCCAGTCGAGCATAGCACAACATCAACCCCCAATACCGGGAGAGACGAATCCCCTCCTATCGCTCATTGCCTCCATGTGAATCGGGACTGTACCCAAAAACCACCTGTTTGCACGACTCAGTAGAGCCGTGGTAGGGTGGAAATCAAAGCACAGTGGGAGACACACAAGACTCTATGACGATCTCGGGTCAACAGACTAAGCTGTACCAGTGTCACCAGAGAACTGCCATCTGACGTGAGGTATAATACCATCTGGGAGTTCTCGGCGAGTCCGTTCAGTGTACGCAGTCTCCACTGAGCACCCGCATACCATCTTCGATGTCAAACACCAATGGATATGGGATCATCCATCGCCCATCGCATGGGTCGAGAAGATATGCGCTAGTCTACTCTGGAATATCGATGCCCCGTCTCGATATTCCCACGACTAGGAACAATGAAGGATGTACTCATTGACTACCCAGGCCCCACTAGTATGATCTGCATCATAGTCCTGGAAGTCGAGTACACATCCTAAGGGCTTTATCAACATGTAATCAGAGAGACAGAAAGTATACATGTTAAGATAAAGAGCAACTAGATAGCGTACTATCATGTCGAGCAAGAAAGTCCTACCTATATATGTCCCAGCATCCACTACAATATACATCCAATATGCAGTAATGGCCTCTAGGGCATACATATAACTAACAATCTCCCACTTGCACTAGGGCCATCTGTAGCAGTGGTCGCAGTATCTAATACTCAACCATCCCATATGAGTCTCTCTCTGGGAAAAGGCCTTCGTGAGTGGATCCGCCGTGTTGTCCTCTGAGTCTTCTCTCCTAACCTCGATCACCCTGGAGATCAACTATCTCCATGATCAGGTGATGCTGCCTCAGAATTTGTCTGGGTCACTGATGGGACCAGGGTTCCAGGGCCGAAGCCACACTTCCATTGTCATACAATGGCAGGAACCTAGTTCATCTTATGAACCAATATACACCCAAACTGCCTCTTTGGTAGTATCTTTAATAGCGATGTTACCAGCCTTTATCGTCTAGTTTGTCACGGTATCTAGCTTGGAAATCTTCCAACATACCGTCCCTTTACTGAGGGTAAAGACAATGCCTGTGACTGACATTCAGTCGTCTTTATCACTCTGGAACCTTTCCAGTGATTCTCCCCAGGATCGATTGATACCATCTCACTTCAACTAGTGAGTATCCTAACATCCAATTAGATCTATCTCATAGATCCAAAGCTTAGGATTTAGTAGGTATCACTTTGATCCTATATGGAAAATTATTGTGATAAGCGGAGATTGATCGAGCGTAGCATAGGAAACTCCTTCCCTAACAAGAGTATGGCATCCACGTACTCTACGAGGATCGTCACCATACTCCCTACTATCCTTTTGTTTATACAAGGTTCATCTACCATTTTGATGATGTCAACTTATTTGACCAATCCATCAAAACAGATGTTCCAACTCCGCGATGCCTGCTTTATCCTATAAAGCATCTTCCACACGTTTCCGCCGCTCCCACTGTCTACGAGGCCCTCTGGCTGTGTACTTATAGACGCACTCTTCTAAAATATCATTTAGAAAAGATGTCATGACACCCAACCACAAGATATCGTAGTCATGGTATGTAGCCGTGAGCATAGCTACTTAGAAAAGGTTTCATCATCATCCATACCTGGTCAATGATGTAGACCTTTAACAAGTCTAGCTTTGAAAGTCTCAACTCTTCCATGTACACCAAGTAATCTTCTCAAGATATACTTGCTCCTGATGGGGATTTAACCCTTCAGATATAGCAACCAAAGTCCATACTTTGTTGGTGTATAAGGATTCCATCTCAGATCGCTAAGCATCCAGCCATTCTTACAGAGTCCCACTCCTGATGGCCAGCTCGAAACTAGTTGGGTCATCATCTCATGATGCAATCCTCGCTCCCACTGTCATAGAGAAACAGAAGTACCTCTCAGGTGGGTGAGGAACTCTACTAGATCGGCGGAGAGGCCGAGGTTCGTTGGTAACTATTGAATCCTTTGGTTCTTTCAAATCATCTGCTGTAATTTGTATAGCTGGAACCTTTCCAGTTCTACATTACAGACTTTGCCTCGAGCTTGTCCGGATTTTGCTTTCAGACATAGGCCGGTCAACCCCAAATCTTAACTAGCTTAAGACATGTATTCTTCCCTTTCCATATCACATATGAAATGGTAGGCGACTGATTTGATTTGAACCCTATTCAATAGGTATGCAGCTTCTCAAGTGCATAACTCCCAAAAAGGAAATAGGTAACTCAGTAGTACTCATCATAGAGCACACCATATCAGATAGGGTGTATCTGCTCCGCCCCGACATACCATCGTGCAATGGTGTATACGGAGGAGTAATGCTGAGAGAGAATCTCATTCTCCTTTAGAATAATCCAGAAATTCCGTGCTCAAGTATTCTCCTCCTTGATCTCATCAAAGGACATAATACTTGTACCCTCATTGGTTCTCTACTTCTAACTTATATTCTGTGAATATCTCAAAAGGTTCAGACTTGTGTTTCAACAGGAACATATGTCTGAATCTTGAGAGATTATCAGAGAATGTAACGAAGTACAAAGAACCAGTCCTGGCATATGTAGACAGGGGACCTAACATACATCAACATGTATCATCCCAAGAGTTTACTAACTCTTTCTCTGTTTCCAATAAACAGGGCTATGGTCATTTTATCTTTGTGACATGACTGGCAAGTTTCATAAGATGTAAATTCAAACTGATTTAAATATACATCTATATGTAACTTCAGCTAGTCGGGTCGCATTGATATGACCTAGTCTACAATGCCTCAAGAAGGATTCGTTCAGTTCTGAACTCTTCCTCTTGTGTGTGTTCTGTATACTAAAGAACTGTAGTTTGATTTAGAACATTAATGCTTTTAGATAACGTGCCTGAACCGATCAACTTTTGATATAGGAAATGTCCAAAACATTATCCAACAATACAAAATTTTATCATTTCTTTACTAATAAAGAGAGAGATATGATTTTGTATATCAGGTTCGGTATCTAACAACATTCGTTCAGAATCAATGTATTGGTAATACAGGGTGACAGTGACCAACAGACTTGGCGAATCAATGTATTGGTAATACAGGGTGACAGTGACCAACAGACTTGGCTGCAACTCTTGCCCCGTTTTCTGCCTCATGAAACTTATCACCCGTACTCAGTTCTCTACCTTTCTGTAGCCCTATGTAACAGATTACATATCTGGGATCCAGATCTGGTATCATATACCTAGGACGTAGAGGATACAGAGAAACTGTTCTTTGTAATGAACACACCCGAAGATGATGCATCAGCATGCACTCTCTTCGTTTGGGCGGCACGGGAAATCTGGTATTCCCCAATTTTCTGCTCTGTCTTATAACAATTATAAGTTGGAGCGGGACTAACGTTCCCCAGCTCAGTATAACAAGCGGGTTCGGTCAATAATCCGTATTATTATCTTGATTAAGGCATGATATGGTCGCTACCTGGAGAGAGAGAGAAGAAAACACTCAGCGTGCGCTCTTGCAAGAATAGATTGGTTATTATTTTATCTAATCAGGATGGCTCCCACTGCTTTTTATCAAATCTTCCTTCAAACCCTAAAAGGAAAGACTAGCCGGGATTAATTACACACTATAAGTTCGCCAATCTTTCAGCCAGGCCAGTGTCGGTACTTTGAGGGAGGTTTCCCGTGCTTTCGCACGGACCTAATTACAGTAAACCTCGTTTTCCCAGAGGCGTAACCCCGTTGGCACCTTTCTAGACACCTACTTGATCGGCTAATTGCAAAGTGCAAAACTCTCCCAGGAGTAACAATTAATCGCAGTGGGTATCGGGATCCAACTATCATATAGAAGGTATGCAATCTCATTGCAAATTTCAACACTTGAAACTCCCGATAAAGGTTTTTACCCCTAGCACCTATGACCTTAACTATGGTCAACAAATCATAAGTACTAGTCAAGTTCTACCCGTCATTTCGTGATTAATTAGACCCACCCACATGACCCTTAACTAAGGTCAACAAAGTCACGCGACTGTCCTAACTAATCGCATCATATGCGGTGTAGGAAGACATCACTTAGGTACCGTACACTGTGCCTTGACTATGGTCAACAAACACAGCACGAATACTAAGTACTCTACTTCCTAAAATGACGGAGGGTTGCGAATGGTTTTTGTGAAAACCTTTAACGCTTTGAACTTGATCTCGTTGCGGAATCAAATGGTTTTTTTTTTAAATGGAATGTTTTCGAGGCTTTTCTAGTTTTGCTAAAGGGGTCACTCCCGGTGAAGGGATCGTCGGCCCTTTCCTCGTCGAATGAGGTGCGGGATATATCATATATATCACTGTGCAAAGCGTAAACTATAGAAGAGATCAAAGACAAACCGATGGTTGTAGCATCTGCCAGTTATTGCTAAAGGAGTCACTCCCGGTGAAGGGATCTCGGTCCTTTCCTCATCGAATAAGGTGCAGGATGTTCTACAAGGAACACCGCGATGCAAAGCAAGAACTGTAGCTACCTGTTTTTATTTTAAAATTCGATTCCACAACATCAATTAGGTTTATTTTCTTTCATTAATCACATTAATGAATATCCCATCATATAAGTCCACCTAATCATCACAGATAAATATAATGTACGCTTATGCCATCCGCATTCGCCTCGATGTCCCGTCTGCACCGTTAGGTTAGGTAACTAACGCCATAGCGAGGTAGGGCTAGCGCGGGTGCAAAACATAAGCAACGTCTATATAATATATCATATATACTATATATAATATCTGTCACAGAACATCACATGATCACAGATAAATCACAGCAGAAGAAACATATGAAATATTGGATATACTAGGACGTCCGTGTTTTCAATACGAGCCAGTATAAAACACGGATTCCACGGTCGTGATGAATAGCCTATCCCACACCCGTAGACCCCTACGAGAGCAGCAAGCAACCCTACCAATTCTAGGGTTAGGAGACCCGGACTCGACTCCTCGAGATGGTCTCCCACTGGATCCTAGAACCCGGTTACTTGTGCTCCCCTCCTTGGGTCTATCCTAGTGCAGAAAAGTAAATAATATACATCAACGGTGACAACTTCCGCAACCTGGAAGTGCCCCAATAAAAGAATATTACATACAAGTTTTTACATGAATGAAAATGAAAAAAACTCATCTCACATAAAAAAAACCCCGGCTATTCAAACACGACGATCCAATATAACATATCCAGCAACACATAACATCACATGTCATCAACGTAAGTAAATATGCGCATCCCAATTGTCGTTGACATATTGCAACGAAACCGGCGATATCACCTATTACACTTACGGTCACAGAAAAGAAAGTGTAAAACTACAACAGTTGGAATCCACAACCACCTCAGACATCGCATGCCTGATCAAATGAATTCTTTAGACATCGCATGCCTAACAATTATAAACCCCGCATTTTAGTCTCATTATCGAAAACACTTTTCAATATCAAGTCGGGCAATTCAACAGGATTCCCGACATTTTGATCGAATGCTCGTCGCAAACTTCAGTAGACGGCTGCACCCCCGATGCTGTCGACGAAGTGCACCAAGGCGGAACACCGCTACCGCGAGCACCCGAATGGATACTTTCGGCGACGGGGTTCTCCTACAGTCACTTGGTCGGGGATATGGGGCAAGGCTGTCTATTAAGTTTATCCGGCGAGTATTCGCGTACGCTACGTGATTGTGACGGACTTTTGATCACATCAAAATTCCGTGGCAACCGATCAAGTGAGACTAAACTGCTACGTTTATAATATTCATTCCGTTATCTCATAACAATTTGCGAATTCCAAGTATTATATCACATTCCGGATAAATAGAAAATGTTAAACTTTCCGATCGAACAATCGAACACCCAAGTTTTCCCGATACAGCTCAACACATGAAATAAGTCTAACAACATTCAGTTCGTGCCTCAGTACCAACGGTCCAGCCGTAGAAGGGTCAAGCCAACGCCTCACATGTGGCACGCCGTACTGCCCCAAACCCGAAGGTTCAAAGGGCAGTTCAAGACGGTCACATAATCGAGTTAAGGTTTGTTGTCTTCTGGAGGGTCCATCGCGTTACTTGCACTACTTAGAACGTCGTTAAACTACGGAAAAATCCAACAATTGGAAATTTCCCGGCAGGG
This sequence comes from Agapanthus africanus, assembly GCA_030015575.1. NCBI lineage: Eukaryota > Viridiplantae > Streptophyta > Magnoliopsida > Asparagales > Amaryllidaceae > Agapanthus > Agapanthus africanus. The sequence continues at coordinate 699,982,067 of CM057338.1, forward strand.
GAAAAAGTGGGTATTTATATCCGGTCGAACTTTTTAACATATTCTAAGATTTATCCGAAAAAACACACCGACAAAATTAGACAATCCGATCGATACACCGAGTTCCCAATACAACCCAGAAAATGCAACTCTGGAAAAATTATTAAAAATCCCCAGGAAAACCAGCACAGACAACTAAGAGTTACTGTGCAAAATAGGATGCACAAAAAGACAAAATGGCCGCGGATCAGCCGCATGAGCATGCTCATGCCGCGGATCCGCGGCTCCTTTATGGAATCAGGCGCTCGAATTTTACAGTAACCCTTGTATCTTTCTGCTGATATTTCTGAATATTTTTAATCTACAAAATTCCACATTTTACAGAAAAGTCCAGAGAGCATTTTTCAAGTCGGGTTTTGGGTCGATCGGACTTCTGATTCCGTCGGGACTTCGCCTAAGGCTCTAGCTAGGCTCTGATACCACTGTAGGGTTCCTAGGCACTCTAATGGAGTCTCACAAGTGATCAAACATGCAAATTTCTAAAAAATACGGTGCCGAGAAACCCTAGAACGGATCGTTAACTAGATATATAGGCGAAGCAAGCATGTAATCGAATTAAATGCTAAGGGAAAGTGACTACAACCTTTGTAGATCCGGTCCACCACGTCCTAAGCTCCGCGATGATCTCCCTCCGCTGTCCAAATCGAACCTTTGACTCTAGCATTGGCATCATCGAAGAATGGGCGGGCTTGATCGTCGGTTCGATGCCGAAGATGATCTACGTCGAGGCATCACAAGAACAAGCTCCAACTTCACCAAGCTTTGAAAACTTGTGAAGTAAACACCCTATACAACTTGGCAAGAGGTAGAGGTTGAAGAAATAGGAAGTGGGTAGACTTTAGAATTGGATTTCTCACTTGATTTCACTAGTTGCCATTGATGGTCACTAGCTTTCTTCATGGAAGAAGAAGATGAAGAAGAAGAAGAAGATATGATAAGTTGAATTAAAAAAGAAAATAAAAAGAATACTTATCATACTTTCAACCTTAGTTAGGTGTAGAGAAAATACCATGGTTAAAAGGATGGTTAGGGTTAAGCATAAGAACAAAAGAGTGACTTAGTCAAAGTTTCAAGAAACTTCAACTAAAAACAAAACATTCAACCATTCATTTATCCTTTTTCTTTTTCCAAAAATGAATAAATAAGAAAGATAAATGAATAAATAATCAAAACCCTAATCATTAACTTAAACCATGGTTTGATTCTTTACACTTAACCAAGTAAGTATGTATCATCAAACATGATACAAACATGTGCACAAAACTATATCGCATATACAATGTGTACAATTCAAGTGAGAAAATCCTTTTAAAGTGAACCAATACTAGTTAACGCAAAGTAATATATCAAATATATAAATATGCACTAAATCATTAAATCAACACTTGATTTAACGATCCGGTCATATCGGATATAACCGACTAGTATCATATGTATCGGCTTATCGAATCAATCCTTGATTCGATAACTAGGTTATATCGCATATAACCAATCGATACATTGATCGCGAGAATGGAATACGGTATCACATACTCGAATTATTCTCGGTCCCGTACATATCTCATATGCGCTCCTATTTCGTTTCGCTTGAGCCAGGAAACCTCTGTGTAGGACTCTAAAGACTCGTCAATACGCCGGTAGCGGATGATGATCATATCAAGCACCTACAAGCCGCAAGCGGTCTGCTAAACGTAACGGCCACCCGGGTATTGAGCGATCAGAAGATCGACGAGCAAGCCCGCTCACACTCCTGTGAATCCAACCAGTAACACTTACCGTACAGTCCGGTCTGTTCGTCTGATATGTCGCATATCTCGCCTAGGGGTGGTAAACGTCAGACCCCAGTAGCTCGATAAGTCATGCCGACTTGAGGTCCATAACATTCGTGAAACTACTGATAACTCTTACCAGTATATCACTGCAACCCTGGCAAGGGATTTCCTGTTATGGCCAGTCGAGCATAGCACAACATCAACCCCCAATACCGGGAGAGACGAATCCCCTCCTATCGCTCATTGCCTCCATGTGAATCGGGACTGTACCCAAAAACCACCTGTTTGCATGACTCAGTAGAGCCGTGGTAGGGTGGAAATCAAAGCACAGTGGGAGACACACAAGACTCTATGACGATCTCGGGTCAACAGACTAAGTTGTACCAGTGTCACCAGAGAACTGCCATCTGACGTGAGGTATAATACCATCTGGGAGTTCTCGGCGAGTCCGTTCAGTGTACCTAGTCTCCACTGAGCACCCGCATACCATCTTCGATGTCAAACACCAATGGATATGGGATCATCCATCGCCCATCGCATGGGTCGAGAAGATATGCGCTAGTCTACTCTGGAATATCGATGCCCCGTCTCGATATTCCCACGACTAGGAACAATGAAGGATGTACTCATTGACTACCCAGGCCCCACTAGTATGATCTGCATCATAGTCCTGGAAGTCGAGTACACATCCTAAGGGCTTTATCAACATGTAATCAGAGAGACAGAAAGTATACATGTTAAGATAAAGAGCAACCAGATAGCGTACTATCATGTCGAGCAAGAAAGTCCTACCTATATATGTCCCAGCATCTACTACAATATACATCCAATGTGCAGTAATGGCCTCTAGGGCATACATATAACTAACACCACATTATCTTTCAGGTTCGACCCGTCAGCATTGTAACAGCGGGCGTACTTTTCTTGGCTTCTTTCGCTCGAAATGGCGACTTTGCTCGTAGGTGGGTTGCAAAGATTACTTTTATCTCCACTTGTACTATTTATTGTATCTAGTATTCTCCATCTACCACTTCTTCCATTGTATATGCGACCTAGTGATGAGACCGTGAGATTTGTGTATATGTTGTTTCTCTGAGGTCGAGCTCACTTGAGCCGACACGATGCTTTCTTACTTTTGTGTTTTTATATGCTTATTTGCTCGATGAGTATACACATTGCGTGTGGTTGTGATTCCACCTTGGTCGAAGAGCTAGCTCCTGCATGGGGATGCCATTATTCATTTCATATATGTATTCTTGTTTTGTACCCGTTTGGGGGCCAGTATTTTCAAAGGAGACACTGCCGAAATTTTCGGAAAAATTTGACGATTTAAAAAGTGTTTCATGAAATTTTGTTTTCTTAGAACTCATTTCTTTAAGCAGTTTTCCTTACTGCTTTCATTTTTATGGTTTAGATTTCTGAGCTTTGGCTTTCTTAGATTACGTTACGCCTTTTGACATCTCGTAATTTAAGTGTCAGTCACGTTCCGTACCTTCGGGACGTGACAAAGTAGGTATCAGAGCCAGGTTTTGTCTTTTTGAATGTTGGATGACCTTTGGTAGATGGAGTAGGTAACTTAAGCAGAGTGACGTAGCGTGTGTATATTCCGCGGCATACTTACGATACGGTACTCCGCCTAAGTGACCTTAGGATATATATATTTGCTTGTATTTCCCTCCTTGATCCCGGAAATCTTTGGATTCGATCGCAATGTTCCTATCAATCATGTTTCTTGTTCCAGCCACTATACCGTCGGAGACTACGAGGTCCAGAGGGCTCCCGCCAGGGATGGGATTAGAGTAGGCTCGTTGAGACGAGGACCGATCAGGGCAGTATTCCTACCCTTCAGGGATAGTGTGATCCGCTTTTTCCTGGCTGGATGGCTAGGCTGGAGTCGAGTATTCAGGACTTGCGACAGATGGTTGGATTGTTAGTCGAGGCTAGCCGAGCTCCGAGAGCCGATGATGTCCTTCCTATTTTAGGGACTATGATTGTACCTGCTGCTCAGGCAACTGTTTCTGTTGTTACCAAGATTATTTTCGTATCCTTACAGGAGGTTTTGAGGCTGAAGCCTCTAGTTTTTACCGGCACAGATGCAGCGGAGGATCCATAGACAATCCTTGACAGGATGGCTAGGATTCGTCGTTCACAGAGATGTTCTGACGAGATATGGGTTGAGCTTGCGAGTTTTCGTTTTGAAGGTCTTGCTCAAAAGTGGTGCGATTCAATCGAGAGAGGCTGCGCTGCAGATTTACACCTATTATGGGGATGAAAATTAGTTTGATAGTTTTACCTTTATAATCGTTTAACATGAACTTCTTAAGAGTAATGTGTGTGATTTGTTCATCAACCTTGTCTAACAATTCATCTTTCAATTGCCTTATTTGAGAAGATAACTTTCACTCACTTAATGGGACACATTGGTGACTTTACCATGGCATTATCATAAGACTAATAAATTGCATTTTTCTTGTGCCAATTAGCTTTTGCCAATGAAGTTGTTACTTCTCAAAAGATTAATTATTTTGATTAGTAGTAGTTCCATACAATGAATGCTTTGAGTACCAATTAGCATACTGTATAATCAAGCTATGAAGTCATGCACAATATTTTTGTTATACAAGAGATGGTTATCATTTTAAGGGTTACCTAAATCTTTTATACCGAATTGGAATCCACTAACATGCAATGACAATCCTTGATTTGGAGTGCAAATTTGCTTATGATTTTTACACTACATTATGTTTCTAAGTTCAATTGAAAGATAAATTTAGGTTGATCTATAGTGGCAGATCTTTCTTACCTGGGATTTGGGTCTGTACTGTATCATATCCGTTCATGCTACTGGCAATTTTTTTTATATTATCGTACCATCTCGACAATCCGTGGAAAAAAAAATTTGTTACCTTCTTTTGATTGATTTTATTATATCTATCACAACCATTTGTTCCAGTATTATACCATATTGTCATCTTCGATGTGGTTTACTAGTAGGAAGAGTGAGAAAATTCTCTTTGATACACAATTTATCATTCAAAACATTTATCTCATGACTATAATGGATGAATATGAGTATGTGAGTTGTTGGTTCCTTGGTTCTCTACTAAAATCAAGAAACATGTGTGTTGCTTATCTTGAGCACTTAAATTCTCTTACCAAATTGTGACTACATCGTTTAGCCAAGCAGGAATTCGATGAATCCTCAGGAGAACCGATACATTTATGAGTCGTATTTAAAATTGAAAAAAAACCCAGATGGATCGATTCTTTGAACATTATTCTCATGCGCTAAAAGATGGATCCCAACACTGAATATCACAACAGGTATGTGATGTGATCCTTTTTCGTTGATCTTTACAAGTTTGTTGAATCAATTGTTGCTTGGTTATGAACTACCTTTTTGTAATTTGTTTCCATCAGCGATTTACAAGTCGCTTCGTCCATTTGGCTGTTTTTCGTGTACTTCTGTGTAGGCACATCTACTGTCCGATTTTTGGGTTCAAGTTTTGGATTAACTTGCTTATCTATGATTTCTCCAATAATCAACTATGAGTCCAAGACACATTTGATGAGATGTAATTATTTTGATGCTTATGAGATGTTCACCTTGTCAAATATAGGAAGCATGGTGGGTTCTGAGCCTTTGGTTTCATTGACAGCTACAACAAACAGTTTCAGTAATTTACAGTTGGTAATCCCCATTCCTTTCATTCTGAAGCCTGTTTTGAGTTAAAGCTTCCAATAAAGTGAACAAACATCACAAACTGGGAACAACATGCTCATGACTGCACATCTGTACATACTTTCCTTAATCGGATATTCTGGTGTATCATGACTTAAGAGGCGTTTACTGGTAAGAAGGGATGAAGAGAGATATCACAGATTTTGTTTCGGGATAGGATGAGAGCGGCCCAGAGCAGGCAAAAATCCAATGCTGACAGACGCCGTCGCAGACTCGAGTTCGACGTTGGCGATCATGTTTTCTTAAGAGTCTTTCCGATGAAGGGCGTGATGAGTTTTGGGCGGAAAAGGAAGCTTAGTCCCAGATATGTGGGTCCTTTCGAGATCCTCGAGCGTGTCGGCACAACTACTTATAGGTTGGCTCTTCCGCCTAGTTTCCTAGATGTTCACCCCGTGTGCCATGTTTCGATACTCCGCAAGTACCTTCATTACCCTTCTCAAGCGATTCAGCACCAGACGATCCAGCTGGAGTGCGATCTTTCATTTACCGAGCAGCCTGTAGTTATTCTGGATCCGCAGGTGAAGAAATTGAGGTCAAAGATTATACCGTCCGAAAAGGTTCATTGGCGTGGCCCGAACAGCAAAAAGGTCACCTAGGAGACCGAGGACGAGATGAGGAAGAAATATCCCCATCTCTTCGTAGGTACGCGTAGTTAAATTTTAAATTTGGTGACCGAATTTCTTTAAGGGGGAAAGATTGTAACGTTTAAAAAAAATGTTTAGGTAATTTCCCGATAATCGGTAAATAACTGGTATTTTTCGTAAAACTTAATTATAATTATTTTTCAATATAGGTCTAGTTATACTTATTTTAGATATGTAATTGCTATTATTGGTATTTAATTAGTCTCTTATTAATTGCTAGTTTACTCAAATAATTTTCTTAATTAATTAATTTTAATTGTTATTTTAATCGTACACGTATACTGAAAATTAGCGATAATTACAAATTAGAATGGGTTAATACAAGTTTTGTACACCATGACACATTAAACCAAAATGTAACATGTTTTTGAAATGAAAAGTAATTATCATGATGGTTCTTGAAATTTAAAGAAAAACTTAATAGAAAAGAATATTTAAAAGAAAATAAATAACAAAGAAGTATAGTGGTTAATAATTGAGGTAATTAGGAGGTTATTTGACTTGGAAACTTCTACATAAAACCCACACACATCCTCTTTCTCCTCAGGCCCAGCTCCCTGCAGGAAAAATTCTTACTTTCCTCACTTCATTCTCTTTCTCTTTCGCTGCTCGTCGTGCGATCTGAGAACGAGTTAGGGTTTCGAGACCTCATCGATCGTTCTCCTTGATCTCGTTCCGATGGCTGCTCCACCTGCGAGGGCTCGTGCGGACTACGATTACCTAATCAAGCTTCTCTTGATCGACGACAGCGGTGAGGGTTTCGTTGATTCTCTTTGGTTTTCGATCTTCTTCGATTTGTGCTGGGAGTTTTTGATTATTGATAACGATCTTATATTATGCGTGTTATTTTGATTAAAATGATGATTTGGATCTTGTATGAATTAGGGATCTAAGAATTTTCAGTGTGAGATTCGCATTTTAGGGGCAGTTTTTTTAATCCTGCTAGTGATTTAAGCTTGTAGGCAAATCACAATGACCTCAGAATTAGTTTTAGAGTCAAATTAAGTTGATTGTATACGAAATAATAAGTTGGATCTCTTCCCACTCCTAGTTGCGTATAGAAATCCAACAAGTTTTGAACGCTAAATTGCAGGAAATCCCCTCAATTTTTTTTAACAATTAACAGGAGGAAGTAGCTCCCGCTCTAACGAAGTACAATATGGCTGCATACTATTTCTTGTGAACAATCAGTAAATCCATTTGCCTCACCATTTCTATAACCTCAACAATCATAGAATTTTGAGCTTTCGACCATATCATTATCTCATATGAAATACTTCCGGTGTCAAATTGGTTGCTTCTAATTTAAAATTAAGCAATTGTGTCTGATTTAAGAGTTGCATATCCAATTTCATATCTAAAACTTCCATGAAGATGAAGAAAATACCACCTAAGCGCTGAATAAACTCTTAACATATCTACAGGTTGAACCCGCAAGCCCAACCTTTCATGTAAAGAAATACATAAAGGACGAGGATTTGATATGCCATCTTTTTGTAGCACATTGATGTAATAAAGCATGCAACAGTCTCTCTCACTCTGCACACACTAAGAGATGCATCCATAGAGGGTAATTCATTTTTTCTTTGTAGCGATAGTGGTGTTAATTGAACAAAATCTGTTGATTCCCAATAATTTGTGAGGTTTTTTTGTTGTTTATGATGGGGGAGTTGACATCGCTAGTGAATCAGGAGTCATTGGGGGAGTTTGTTTCAGATATGCCTATTTTATTGGTTGTGTGAGCATAAGTAGAATGCAACAGAAGGTTATTTGGTTTAAACTGAGCTTACGATCATGATCAGTTGGACAATCTTAGGATTCCTCAGAACCACCGATGTTTTTAGTAGATTTTGATAAACATTTGTTCGGATATGATGCATTTCCAGTAAACTTAGAATTTTAGAATGATGCACTGGATTCCAATATAAGCTTTCTACATTTGACTAAATTATTGCATTCTGGAAAGTTCCCTTGAGGTCAAATGATTGAGAATTCATTAGCCACGTGTGCTCGCGCGTGCATGCATAGGTTGCATCTGCTTACTTTTTGCTTATGTGATTTTTGATTACTATATTATAAGTAGCCTTACCTTCTCTCAGCTGAAGATATCCAGTTTCCAGTCATTGGACGTGGATTCGGTTTGTTATCTAACTTATAATAAATTTGTAATTTAATTGGCACTAGGAGCGTGAGGAAGTTTATTGAGAGCCTGGTACCATGATTCTAGTTAAGGGCAGGTCGAGATGGGTAATGTTAAGTCTCACTTGGGCATGAACGAAGGAAAGTTGGGGCAAAAGGAAGGATTGTTTGGAATATTTACGCATCATTGAAAATTTACGCGTAGTTGACTTGTATCGTTTGTATCCACGACTATATATATTTATCCTCTTAAATGCTTGTGTGCAATTCTAGGATCGGGTGCAGAGGCGTCGGATGTGGCGTGGAAGAGACAAGGCTGAGATCGGATCAGATTGCCGTGGCGTCCCGGTGGGTAGATGTACACATCTATGGGGGGATTGTCTGGATGGCGCGAGGCGCCCGACATTTAGGGTTGCTAGTAGTAGTTGCATTCATATGCATAGCTTTCTAGTTATTCATCTGCTGGCATCGCATGGTTATCTATATACCTATGTGTGATATCACCTCTTAGGACACTTGCACCATTACCATTGGCTCATGTTGCACGCGCACTATTCATGTGAACACACCGCCTTTGGTAATTGCCATGCCACGAGCACTTTAGAACCTGCTTAGTTCAGTATCAAACACTTGCATCATACATGATTCATTAGATTGCAAAGCATGTATATACCTCACTTCATTATCATTCTTATATAGATTCCTCGTCATAAATTACATTGCATAATATCGATATCATAGGCATCTATCATATACAACATGTCAGATATTATGATTTCTTGAGGATTTTACTATTGAAGAGATTTCTGGATTTTGGGAAAAAACGCAAGAATTTTCCAAACTCATTATGTTTTAAAAGGAAAGTTGCGGTTTTCTCGTGATGTATGTGTCATCCACCATGAGTTTTCATGTTTTCCGTTGGATTTCGAGACCGATTCGAGGAGTGGATGAACCGTCTCGGGTACATGGTGGGCCCGGTATGGTACCCCAGGGCAAGAAGCTCGAGTTATAGACGATGAGCCTGGCAGGGGAGGACTACCTACCTGTGATGTCTGGCACGACGGATATCCGGAGGATACCGACCGTTGTCGTGAGATTGGATGATATAGGTCGATCCGGACTGACGGAGCCCGAGGTATTGAGATATTGACATAGTGATACATTGAGGCAGATTTATATACATATTAGTGTCGATGCTTGACACGGATTTCCATTGATTTCATTGATGATATTTCAGTTTATTTCAAAAAAAAGTTTTACTAAGTTAAAGATACAAATCTTCTCATAACAGATATTTCATGATTGCGCATTGATTATACATTCATTTTGCATCCAGATTTTTGCATCGCATCATATTAGTATATGTAGTCTGCGACGCATTTGCGTGCATTATTACGATAGCCTTATTAGATGTTACTTACTACTCACGAGTTGGCAACTCACCCCCGTTGTGCCACAGTATCTTGCTGGTCCGACCCGTCAGCATTGTAGCAGCGGGCGTGCTTTTCTTGGCTTCTTCTACTCGAAATGGCGACTTTGCTCGTAGGTGGGTTGCAAGGATTACTTTTATCTCCACTTGTACTATTTATTGTATCTAGTATTCTCCATCTACCACTTCTTCCATTGTATATGCGACCTAGTGATGAGACCGCGAGATTTGTGTATATGTTGTTTCTCTGGGGTCGAGCTCACTTGAGCCGACGCGATACTTTCTTACTTTTGTGTTTTTATATGCTTATTTGCTCGATGATTATACACATTGCGTGTGGTTGTGATTCCACCTTGGGCGAAGAGCTAGCTCTCGCTTAGGGATGCCATTATTCATTTCATATATGTATTCTTGTTTTGTACCCGTTTGGGGGCCAGTATTTACAAAGGAGACTCTGCCGAAATTTTCGGAAAAATTTGACGATTTAAAAAGTGTTTCATGAAATTCTGTTTTCTTAGAACTCATTTATTTAAGCTGTTTTCCTTACTCCTTTCTTTTTTATGGTTTAGATTTCTGGACTTTGGCTTTCTTAGATTACGTTACGTCTTTTGACGTCTCGTAATTTAAGTGCCAGTCACGTTCCGTACCTTCGGGTCGTGACAATGAGTGGATCCGTGCTATTGTCCTCTGTGTCTACTCTCCTAACCTTGATCTCCCTGGAGATCAACCATCTCCATGATCAGGTGATACTGCCTAAGAATTATATATGGATTTCTGATGGGACGGGGGTTCCTAGGCCAAAGCCATAACTCCTTTGTTACACAATGGTTGGAACGAAGTTCATCTTATGAACTTATATATATCCAGACTGCCTCTTTGGTAGCATCATTGGCAACGATGTATCTTGCTTTTAATCGTCTAGTATGTCACGATATCTAGCTTGGAACTCTTACAACATACCGTCCCTCCACTGAGGGTAAAGACAATGCCTGCGACTGACATCCAGTCGTCCGTATCACCCTGGAACCTTTCCAGTGATTCTCCTCAGGATCGATTGATACCATTTCACTACAACTAGTGAGAATCCTAACATTCAATTAGATCTATCTCATAGATCCAAAACCCAGGATTTAGGAGGTATCGCTTTGATCCTATATGGAGAATCCTTGTGATAAGCGGAGATTGACCGAGTGTAGCATAGGAAACTCCATTCCTATCAAGAGTATGTTATCCACGTACTCTCTACTACCTTTTTGTATATACAAGGTTCATCTACCATTTTGATGATGTCAAACTCTTTGACTGACACATCAAAACAGACGTTCCAACTACGCGATGCCTGCTTTATCACATAAAACATCTTGCACACGTTTCCGCTGCTCCCACTGTCTACGAAGCCCTCTGACTGTGCACTTATAGACTCTCTCTTCTAAAACATCATTTAGAAAAGCAGTCATGACACCCAACCGCCAGATATCGTAGTCATGGTATGTAGCCATGGCAAGTAGGATCTGGATGGACTTAAGCATATTTTTGAAAGTCTCAACTTTTCCATGTACACCAAGCAATCTTCTCAAGATATACTTGCTCCTGATGGGTATTTAACCCTTCAGATAAGGCAACCAAAGTCCATACTTTGTTGGTGTATAAGGATTCCATCTCAGATCGTTATGCATCCGGCCATTCTTACAGAGTCCCACTCCAGATAGCCAGCTCGAAACTAGTTGGGTCATCATCTCATGATGTAATCCTCGCTCCCACTGTCATAGAGAAACCGAAGTATCTCTCAGGTGGGTGAGGAACCCTACTAGATCGGCGGGGAGGCTAAGGTTCGTTGGAATCTACTGAATCCTTTGGTTCTACCAAATCATTTGTTGTAGTTTGTATAGCTAGAACTCCTTCCAGTTCTACCTCATGACCACTAATTTCTTCACAAGAAATTCCCTTTCACAAAGGCGGCATGTTGAGAAACAAAACATCTTTTGTTCCTCGGTTTGGTAGAAGATATTCCCTTGCATATGCTTGGGATATCCAACAAACTTCTACAGAACAGACTTTGCCTCGAGCTTGTTCGGATTATGCTTTTAGACATAGGCTGGACAACCCCAAATCTTAACAAACTTAAGATATAGGCTCTTCCCTTTCCATATCTCATATAAAGTGGTAGGCAACTGATTTGATCGGAACCCTATTCAATAGGTATGCAACTTTACAAGTGCATAACTCCCTATAAGGAAATAGGAAACTCAGTAGTACTCATCATAGAGCGTACCATATCAAATAGGGTGTGGTTGCTCCGCCCCGATATACCATCGTGCTATGGTGTATACGGAGGAGTAATGCTGAGAGAGAATCTCATTCTCCTTTAGAATAGTATAGGAATCCCGTGCTTAAGTATTCTCCTCCTTGATCTCATCAAAGGACATAATACTTATACCCGTTTTTGGTTCTCTACTTCTAACTTATATTCTGTGAATATCTCAAAAGCTTCGGACTTGTGTTTCAACAGGAACATATGTCTGAATCTTGAGAGATCATCAGTGAATGTAATGAAGTACAAAGAACCGGTCTTGGCATGTGTAGACAGGGGACCTTCATACATCAGCATGTATCAATCCCAAAAGTTTACCAACTCTTTCTCTGTTTCCAATAAACAGAGCTGTAGTCATCTTATCTTTGTAACACGACCGGCAAGTTTCATAAGATGTAAATTCAAACTAATTTAAATACGCATCTAAATGTAAATTCAGCTAGCCGGGTCGCATTGATATGACTTAGTCTACAATGCCTTAAGAAGAATTCGTTTAGTTTTGAACTCTTCCTCTTGTGTGTGTTCTGTATACTAAGAACTGTAGTTTGATTTCGAATGTCAATGCTTTTAGATAACGTGCCTGAACCGATCAACTCTTGATATAGGAAATGTTCAAAACATTATCCAACAATACAAAATTATATCCTTCTTTACTAATAAAGAAACTGATATGATGTTGTATATCAGGTTCGGTATCTAATAACATTCGTTCAGAATAAATGTATTTTCTAATACAGGGTGATAGTGACCAACAGACTTGGCTGCAACACTTGCACCGTTTCTATCTCATGAAACTTATCACCCGTTCTTAGTTCTCTACCTATCTGTAGCCCATGTAACAAGTTACATTTACGGGATCCTGATCCGGTATCTCATACCCAGGACGTAAAGGATACTGAGAAACAGTTCTCTGTAATGAACACACCCGAAGATGATGCATCAACATGCACTTTCTTCGTTTGGGCGGCACGGGAATTCTGGTAATCCCCTATTTCCTGCTCTGTCTTATAACAATTATAAGTTGGAGCGGGACCAACGTTTCCCAGCGCAGTATAACAAGCGGGTTTGGTCAATACATCCGGATTATTATCCTGATTAAGGCGTGACATGGTCGCTACCTGGAGAGAGAGAGAAGAAAACACTCAGCGTATGCACTTGCAAGATTAGATTGGTTATCTAATATATTTAATCAGGAGGTCTCCCACTGTTTTTATCAAATCTTCCTTCAAACCCTAAAAGGAAAGACTAGACGGGATTAATTACACCCTACAACTTCGCCAATCTTTCAACCAGGCCAGTGTCGATATTTTGAGGGAGGTTCCCCGTGCTTTCGCACGGACCTAATTAAAGTAAACCTCGTTTTCCCAGGGGCGTAGCCCCGTTAACACCTTTCTAGACACCTACTCGATCGGCTAATTGTAATGTGTAAAACTCTCCCAGGAGTAACAATTACTCGCAGCGGGTATCGGGATCCAACTATCTCATAGAAGGTATGCAATCTCATTGCAAATTTCAACACTTGAAATTCCCGATAATATTTTGCCCCTAGCGTCCCATGACCTTGACGCAGGCCAACAAACCATAGTGCGCTAGTCAAGTTCAACCCATCATTTCTTGATTGAATTAAACCTACCCGCACCACCCTTGACGCAGGCCAACAAAGTCGCACGACTATCCTAATCCAATCTGCATCATATGCATAAGTAGATAAATACTAGTTAGCTACCGCACACTACGTCTTGACGCAGGCCAACAAACGTAGCACGAATACTAAGTACGACTTATCTGAAATGACGGAGGGCTACGACAGGTTTTTCTGAAAACCTATTGCGTAATGAACTTGATATCGTTGTAGAATCGAGTGAATTTTGAAATGGAGTGTTTTTGAGGCTTTTATTAGTTTTTCTAAAGAGGTCACTCTCGGTGAAGGGATCTCGGCTCTTTCCTTATGGAATAAGGTGCAGGATATATCATGTATATCGTTATGCAAAGCAAAAACTCTAAAAAGCAATCAAAAGACAAACCGAGTGTTGTAGCATCTGCCAGTTTTGCTAAAGAGGTCACTCCCGGTGAAGGGATCTCGGCTCTTTCCTCATCGAATAAGGTGCAGGATATATCATATATATCGCTATGCAAAGCAAAAACTGTAGCTACCCTTTTTGAAAATTCGATTCCACAACATCTTTTAGATTTCTTTTCTTTCATTAATCACATTAATGAAGTCCCATCATTTAAGTCGCTTAAACATCACAGATAAATACGACGTACACTTATGCCATCCGCATTCGCCTCGATATTCCCTCGTGCACCGTTAGGTTAGGTAACTAACGGCAGAGCGGGGCAGGGCTAGCGCTAGTGTAAAACATAAGTAACGTATATATAATATATCATATATACTATATACAGTATCTATCACAACATATCAAATGATCACATCACAGATATCGCAGCAGAAGAAACGTATGAAACATTGGATATACTAGGACGTCCGTGTTTTATTTTGAGCCTCTATAAAACACGGATTCCACGGTCGCGATGAATAGACAAACCCATATCCCTAGACCCCTACGAGAGCGGCAAGTAACCCTACCAATTCTAGAGTTAGGAGACCCGGACTCGACTCCTCGAGTTGGTCTCCCACTGGACTCTAGAACCCGGTTACTTGTGCACTCCTCCTTGGGTCTACCTAATGCGGAAAAGTAAAAAATATACAATGGTGACATCATCCTCATCCCGGAAGTGCCCCAATAAAAGAATATTACATACAATGAATTTTACATGAATGAAAATAAAAACCCTCATCTCACATAAAACCCCCAGCTATTCAAAACGCGACGATCCAATATAACATATCCAGCAACTCATAACATCACATGTCATCAACGTAAGTAAATATGCGCATCCCAATTGTCGTTGACATATAGCAACGAAACCGGCGATATCACATATTACACTTACGGTCGCAGAAAACATCCTTAGACATCACATGCCTAACCAAATGAAATCCTTAGACATCGCATGCCTAACAATTATAAACCCCGCATTTCAGTCTCATAATCGAAAACTCTTTTCAATATCTAGTCGGGCAATTCAACAAGATTCCCGACATTTTGATCGAATGCTCGTCGCAAACTTTAGTAGACGGCCTCACCCCTGATGTCGTCGACGAAGTGCACTAAGGCGGAACACCACTGCCGCGAGCACCCGAACGGATGCTTTTGGCGAAGGGGTTCTCCTACAGTCACTTTGTCGGGGCTTTGGGGTGTGGCTGTCTATTAAGTTTACCCGGCGAGCATCCGCGTACGCTACGTGATTACGACGGACTGTTGATCGCATCAAAATTCCGTGGCAACCGATCATTTGAGACTAAACTGCTATGTTTATAACATTCAAATTAGTTACCTCATAACTACTTGTGGATTCCAAATATTGTATCACATTCCAGATAAATAGACAATGTTAAACTTTCCGATCGAATAATCAAACACCCAAGTTTTCCCAAATAGTTCTCAACACTTGAGGGGAGTTTAAAAACATCCATCACATGCCACAGTACTAATGGTCCAGCCGTAGAAGGGTCAAGCCAACGCCTCACATGTGGCAACGCCGTACTGCCCCAAACCCTAAGGTTCAAAAGGCAGTTCAAGACGGTCACATAATCGAGTTAAGGTTTGTTGTCTTCTAGAGGGTCTATTGCGTAACTTGCACGATTTAGACGTTCTTAAACTACGGAAAAATCCAACACTTGTAAATTTTCCGGGTCAGGAAAAAGCGAGTTCTTGATATCCGTTCGAACTTTTTAATACTTTCTAAATTATCCGAAAAACATAACGAAATTAAATTTTCCGATCGAATCAACGAATACAAAATAAACCCCAGAACACTCAACACATGAGTCAGATTAAAAGTACCCAGAAATATGCAGAAACACCTACGGATCAAACTGTAGAAAAATAAAACCCCAATTCACACAGACGGCCGCGGAACCGCGGCACAAGCATGGGTCTTGCCGCAGTTCCGCAGCACTTCAATCGAATTAGAGGGTCGTATTTTACCAGTATCCTTAGAATTCCCTGCTGATTTTTTTGAGTATTTTTAATGCAGAAAAAATCACATTTTAAAAATTTTTCCAGAGAGGGGTATACTTCGTCGATTCGGAGTTCGTTCGGAGTTTTAACTTCGTATACACGTCGCCTAATGCTCTAGTTAAGCTCTGATACCACTTTAGGGTTACTAGGCACTCTAACAAGGTTCTACAAGGCATCAACCATGTCCGGTTAAAATTTTAGCCGTGCCGAATAACCCTAAACAAGATCTTTGCTAGACTATTAGGGTTTCACATGCAAGAATTTAACATTTACAACTAAGTGAATACGAAATACAACCTTTGTAGATCGGTCCTTCACTTCTAAAGCTCCTTGTTGTAGTCCCTTCGCTGCGATCATGGTGCTCCCGGACTCTCGGACGTCTCCATGAGAAGAGGGCAACGATTTTTCTTGAAGTCTTCGAGGCCGAAGATGATCTACGTTGAGGGAATACGAACTCAAGCTTCTACTTCACTAACTAAAGAATTAGTGAAGTAAACACCCTAAACTAAAGTGCTAGTCTAGTAGAGGATGATGAAATAGGAAATGGGTACACTTTAGAATTTCTTTTCTCACTATAATTCTCTCTTTATCAAACCCTAGAAAGCATTTGAAGGAGGAAGAAGATGAGCTCAAAATGAGAATGAAAAATAAATCAAGAGAGTGAGAGCTAACTATGGGTGAGTGGGTATCATATACTAACTCATGTAGAGACATAACCATGGCTACATTATAATGGTTAGGTTAATTAATATCTCAAGTAATCCAAAATTAGTAGACTAAGTCAATGCAACCCTAAGCTTCATGAAGCTTCATGCATGTGAGCTCATCATCCACTAATTTTAGAATAACTTTAAATATTAAAAACCTAACACTATAATTAGTATGGTATAAGTCTTATACACCCATGTAAGTTGTATCAACAACCATGATACAAAATGAACACAAATAAATATATATCACACATATATATTAAGTTGTGCACAAGTGAGAAAAACAAATGCTTAAGTGAACCAATGTAAGTTAATGTAAATTAGTATATCACATATACAATTATACACTAAATTATTAAATCAGCACTTGACTTAATAATCCGGTTATATCACATATAACCGACTAATATCCAATGTATCGACTTATCGAATCAACCCTTGATTCGATAACCTGGTTATATCACATATAACCGATCGATACAAACATCGCGAGAATTGAATACGGTATCACATACTCGCATTATTCTCGGTCCCGCACATATCATATATGCGCTCCTATTTCGTTTTGCCTGAGCCAGTAAAACCTCTATGTAGGACTCTAGAGACTCGTCAATACGCCGGCAGTAGGTGATGATCATATCAAGCACCCACAAGCTGTCAGCGGTACTAGCTGGACGTAATGGCTACCCGGGTATTGAGCGATTAGAAGATCAACAAGCAAGCCCGCTCCAACTCCTACAAAAAGCCTGACAGTGACACTACCGTACAGTCCGGTCTCCTCGTCTGATATGTCGCATATCATGTCTAGGGGTGGTAAACGTCAGACCCCAATAACCGATAAGTCATGCCGATACGAGGCTCATAACGGGTCGAGAAACTACTGGTAACACTTACCAGTAAATCTCTAAACCAGCCCTGGCCAGGGACTTCCCTGTTATGGCCAATCGAGCATAGCGCAACATCAACCCCCAATAGCGGGAGAGACGAAACCCTTCCTATCGCTCATTGCCTCCATGTGACTCGGGACTGTACCCAAAAACCACCGTTTTACACGCCCTCTTGGACGTGGTAAGGTGGAAATCAAAGCACAGTGGGAATCACACAAGACTCTATGACGATCTCGGGTCTACAGACTAACCTGTACCAGTGTCACCAGAGAACTGCCATCTGACGTAAGGTATAATACCATCTGGGAGTTCTCGGCGAGTCCGTCCAGTGTACCCAGTCTCCACTGAGCACCCGTATATCATCTCTGATGTCAAACACCGATGGATATGGGATCATCCATGGCCCATCTACATGGGTCGAGAAGGTATACGCTAGTCTACTCTGGTATATTGATGCCCCGTCTCGATACACCCACGACTAGGGAACTTGAAGGATGTACTTATGGACTACCATGTCCCCACTAGTATGATCTGCATCATAGTCCAGGTAGTCAAGTACACATCTTAAGGGCTTTACCAACATGTAACAGAGAGACAATCAGTGTACACGTTAAGGTAAAGAGTAACCAGATAGCATACTATCATGTCGAGCAAGAAAGTCCTCCCTATATATGTCCAAGCATCCACTACAATATACATCTCATGTATAGTAATGGCCTTTAGGGCATACATATAACTAACAGATTTAACCCTTCAGATGAAGCAACCAAAGTCCATACTTTGTTGGTGTATAAGGATTCCATCTCGGATCGCTAAGCACCCAGCCATTCTTACAGAGTCCCACTCCTGATGGCCTGCTCGAAACTAGTTGGGTCATCATCTAATGATGCAATCCTCGCTCCCACTGTCATAGAGAAACCGAAGTATCTCTTAGGTGGGTGAGGAGCCCTACTAGATCGGCGGAGAGGCTGAGGTTCGTTGGAATCTGTTGAATCCTTTGGTTCTACCAAATCATCTGCTGTAGTTTGTATAGCTGGAACTCCTTCCAGTTCTATCTCATGACCACTAATTTTTCACAAGAAATTCCCTTTCATAATGGTGGCATGCTGAGAAACAAAACATCTTTTGTTCCTCGGTTTGGTAGAAGATATTCCCTTGCGAATGCTTGGGATATCCAACAAACTTCCACAGAACTGACTTTGCCTCGAGCTTGTCCGGATTATGCTTTTAGACATAGGCTGGACAACCCCAAATCTTAACATACTTATGATATGGGCTCTTCCCCTTCCATATCACATATGAAGTGTTAGGCAACTGATTTGATTGGAACCCTATTCGATAGGTATGCAGCTTCTCAAGTGCATAACTCCCAAAAGGAAATAGGAAACTCAGTAGTACTAATAATAGAGCACACCATATCACATAGGGTGCTATTGCTCCGCCCCGATATACCATCGTGCTATGGTGTATACGGAGGAGTAATGCTAAGAGAGAATCTCATTCTCCTTTAGAATAGTCCAGGAATTCCGTGCTCTAGTATTCTCCTCCTTGATCTCATCAAAGGAAATAATACTTTTACCCATTTTGATTCTCCACTTCTAACTCATATTCATTGAATTTCTCAAAAGGTTCAGACTTATGTTTCAACAGGAACATATGTCCGAATCTTGAGAGATAAACAGTGAATGTAATGAAGTACAAAGAACAAGTCCTGGCATATGTAGACATGGGACCTTACATACATCATCATGTATCAATCCCAAGAGTTCACTAACTCTTTCTCTGTTTCCAATAAACAGAGCTATGGTCATCTTATCTTTGTGACATGACTGGCAAGTTTCACAAGATGTAAATTCAAACTAATTTAAATATGCATCTAAATGTAACTTCAGCTAATCGGGTCACATTGATATGACCTAGTCTACAATACCTCAAGAAAGATTCGTTCATTTCTGAACTCTTCCTCTTGTGTGTGTTTTATATACTAAGAACTGTAGTTTGATTTAGAACGTTTATGCTTTTAGATAACGTGCCTGAACCGATCAACTCTTGATATAGGAAATGTTCAAAACATTATCCAATAATATAAAATTATATCCTTCTTTATTAATAAAGAGACTGATATGATGTTGTATATCAGGTTCGGTA
Organism: Agapanthus africanus; assembly: GCA_030015575.1. NCBI lineage: Eukaryota > Viridiplantae > Streptophyta > Magnoliopsida > Asparagales > Amaryllidaceae > Agapanthus > Agapanthus africanus. Next base: position 700,001,976 of record CM057338.1, read on the forward strand.
TCTAATAACATTTGTTCAGAACCAATGTATTTGCTAATACAGGGCGATAACTACCAACAGACTTGGCTGCAACACTTGCACCGTTTCTATCACATGAAACTTATCACCCGTTCTCAGTTCTCTACCTATCTGTAGCCCATGTAACAGATTACATATGCGGGATCCTGATCCGGTATCTCATACCCAGGACGTAAAGGATACTGAGAAACGGTTCTGTGTAATGAACACACCCGAAGAATATGCATCAACATGTACTTTCTTCGTTTGAGCGGCACGGGAATTCTAGTAATCCCCAATTTCCTGCTCTGTCTTATAACATTTATAAGTTGGAGCGGGACCAACGTTCCCCAGCTCAGTATAACAAGCGGGTTCGGTCAATACATCCGTATTATTATCTTGATTAAGGCGTGATATGGTCGCTACCTGGAGAGAGAGAGAAGAAAACACTCAGCGTATGCTCTTGTAAGATTAGATTGGTTATTAATATACCTAATCAGGATGTCTCCCACTATTTTAGTCAAATCTTCCTTCAAACCCTAAAAGGAAAGACTAGCCGGGATTAATTACACGCTACAAGTTCGCCAATCTTTCAGCCAGGCCAGTGCCGGTACATTGAGGGAGGTTCCCCGTGCTTTCGCACGGACCTAATTAAAGTAAACCTCGTTTTCCCAGGGGCGTAACCCCGTTGACACCTTTCTAGACACCTACTTGATCGGTTAATTGTAATGTGTAAAACTCTCCTAGGAGTAACTCTTACTCGCAGCGGGTATAGGAATCCAACTATCTCATAGAAGGTATGCAATCTCATTGCAAATTTCAGCACTTGAAATTCCCAATAATATTTTGCCCCAAACGTCCTATGACCTTGTCAGAGGTCAACAAACCATAGGCTGCTAGTCAAGTTCAACCCGTCATTTCCTGATTGAAGTAAACCCACCCGCACGACCCTTGACAGAGGTCAACAAGGTCGCACGACTACCCTAAATCAATCACATCATATGTTTATGCAGATAAGCACTAATCAGCTACCGCACACTATGCCTTGACAGATGTCAACAAACGCAGCACGAATACTAACTATTACTTATCTGAAATGACGGAGGGCTACGACAGGTTTTTAATAAAACCCTTTGCGTAATGAACTTGATATCGTTGTAGAATCGAGTGATCTTAAATGGAATGTTTTTGAGGCCTTTTCTAGTTCTGCTAAAGAGGTCACTCCCGGTGAAGGGATCGTCGGCTCTTTCCTCATCGAATAAGGTGCAGGATATTTCACAAATATCACTATGCAAAGCAAAAACTATAGAAGCAATCAAAAGACAAACCGAGTATGCAGCATCTGCTAGTTTCGCTAAAGAGGTCACTCCCGGTGAAGGGATCTCGGCTCTTTCCTTATCGAATAAGGCGTTGGATGTTCTACAAGGAACACCGCTATGCAAAGCAAGAACTAGAGCTACCAGTTTTTAAACAAGTTTCTACAACATCTTTAGGTTTCTATTATTTCATTAATCTTATTAATGAAATCCCATTTTAATTATGCTTCGCAAGCATCAGATATGAAACGAAATCAACAATATATAATATATATCTCATATATATAATATAAACATTCGTCTCATGCAGTAATATGATCTCATCACAGAACATTGCAGCAGAAGAACACATATGAAATATTGGATATACTAGGACGTCCGTGTTTTAATATGAGCCTGTATAAAAGACGGATTCCACGGCCGCGATGAATAGCCAAACCCACATCCCTAAACCCCTACGAGAGCGGCAAGTAACCCTGCCAGTTCTAGAGTTAGGAGACCCGGTCTCGACTTCTCGAGATGGTCTCCCACTGTACCCTAGAACCCGGTTACTTGTGCTCCCCGCCTTGGGTCTATCCTAATGCAGAAGAGAAAATAATATACAATGGTGATATCATCCTCAGCCCGAAAGTGCCCAACTAAAAGAATATTACATACAAATGAATTTTACATGAATGAAAATAAAAACCCTCATCTCACATAAAACCCCCGGCTATTCAGAACACGACGATCCAATATAACATATCACAGCAACAGATAATATCACATATCATCAACGTAAGTAAGTATGCATACACCGATTGTCGTTGATGTATAAAAACGAAAACCGGCGAAACAACTACATACTACACTTACGGTCACAGAAAAGAAAGTGTAAAACTACAACAGTTGGAATCCGCAACCTTCTTAGACATTGCATGCCTAACCAAATGAATTCCTTAGACATCTCATGCCTAACAATTATAAACCCCGCATTTAGTCTCATCATCGAAAACTCTTTTCAATATCAAGTCGGGCAATTCAACAAGATTCCCGAAATCCTGATCGAATGCTCGTCGCAAACTTTCGTAGACGGCCGCACCCCCGGATGCCATCGACAAAGTGCACTAAGGCGGAACACCGCTGTCGCGAGCACCCGAACGGATGCTTTTGGCGACGGGGTTCTCCTACAGTCACTTGGTCGGGGCTATGGGGCGTGATTGTCCATTAAGTTTACCCGGTGAGTATCCGTGTACGCTACGTGATTGCGACAGACTTTTGATCGCATCAAAATCCCGTGGCAACCGATCAAATGAGACTAAACTGCTAGATTTATAACATTCAATTTAGTTATCTCATAACTACTTGTGGATTCCAAATATTGTATCACAATCCAGATAAATTGACAATGTTAAACTTTCCGATCGAATAAACAAACACCTAAGATTTCCCAAATAATTCTCAACACTTGAAATTAGTTTAAAAGCATCCATCACATGCCACAATACCAATGGTCCAGCCGTAGAAGGGTCAAACCAACGCCTCACATGTGGCAACGCCGTACTACCCCAAACCCTAAGGTTTAGAGGCGGTTCAGACGGTCACATAATCGAGTTAAGGTTTGTGTTCTTCTAGAGGGTCCACCGTGTTACTTGCACGACTTAGAACGTTCTTAAACTACGGAAAAATCCAACACTTGGAAATTTTCCGGCAGGGGAAAAAGTGAGTTATTGATATCCGTTCGAACTTTTTAACACGTTCTAAATTACCCGGAATAATCTTAAACGAAGTTAAACTTTTCGATCGAATCAAAGAATACAAAAGATCTCCAGAAAACTCAACACTTGAGTAAAATTAAAAATTCCCAGAATCATGAAAAAGTACCCAAGAATCACACCTATAAGTACGTGCCCCTATCTCCTCATTATGGCCGCGGAACCGATGCCAAACCCTTGGTTTGGCCACGGTTCCGCGCTTCAATGATTGAGTTAGCGCTTCGTACTTCACAGTGTTTCTTAGAATTCCCTGCTTATTATTCTGAGTATTTTTAATACTGAAAAATCAACAATTTATAAAATTTCCAGAGAAGGGTAAAAACCGGGGTTTCGTGGTTCGATCGGACTTTAAACTTCGTCTAGACTTCTCCTAAAGCTCTAGCATGGCTCTGATACCACTGTAGGGTTACTAGGCACTCTCACAAGGTTCTACAAGACAGCAACCATACCCGATTTAAAATTTAGACGTGCCGAACAACCCTAACCAAGATCTTTACAAGAGATTAGGTGAAAACAAATAGCAAGTAAACAAATTTACTTCTAAGAGTTTGGGATTACAACCTTTGTAGTCCGGTCCTTCGCTTCATAAGCTCCGTGTTGAGGTCCCTTCGCTGCGATCATCGAGTACTCGGACTCTAGAGAGGCTCCACGAAGAGAAAAATGCAAGCTTGCTTCCGATCTTCGATAACAAAGATGATCTACCTTGAAGTTTCTTTAACACAAGCTCTCACTCACTAATCAAGTGAACACCCTAATCTAAATGGCTAGATAGATTAGGATGATGAAGTAGGAATTTAGCTCTCTTTTATTTTCTTAATCTCACTCATTTTCATCACCTCTCAAAAAGCTAGAAAGCTTTTCAAGCAAGAAGGAAGAAGAAGAAGAAGCTAACTCTTTTGTGATGAATAATAAATAATGTTAATCATTACAAATGCAACCATGGTTGATCATGAGAAGGCTAACCATTGTAGAGACTTAACCTAGGGCGAAGGGTTTGGGTTGGGTTAGAAATATCAAGCAAAAATATCAACCATAATATCTTTGCTAGAAACAAAGTAAAAGCTTCTAGAAGCTTTATGAATAAGCTAACCCATATCAAACCCTAACTAGGTTTAATCTCCACTAATCATGTTTCATTATTAATTATAACATGTTACAATATTATATATCACGTATATAATATATTTTGTAACAAAATAAAATAATACAATTAACATATATCGCATATATATCAATGTATTACCCGAGTGAGAAAAAGAATCTTTTAGTGAGTTTATATTAGTTAATGTAATTTAATATATCAAATATATAATTATACATTAAATTATCGAATCAACACTTGATCCGATAATCCGGCTATTTCACAAATAACCGATTAATATAATCTGTATCAGTTCATCGGATCAACAATTGATCCGATGACCTGGCTATATCACATATACCCGGCCGATATCACATATCGCGAGAATCTAATACTGTATCACATACACGTATTGTTCTCGGTCCCGCACATATCATATATGTGCTCCTACTCCGTTTTGCCTGAGTCAAGAAACCTCTGTGTAGGACTCTAAAGAATCGTCAAAACGCCGGCAGTGGGTGATGATCATATCAAACACCCACAAGCTGCAAGCGGTCAGCTAAGCGTAACAGCCACCCAGGTATTGAGCGATTAGAAGATCAACAAGCAAGCCTGTACATTCTCCTGCGGATCCAATCAGTAACACTCCCGTACAGTCCGGTCTCATCGTCTGATATGTCGCATATCTCGCCTAGGGGTGGTAAACGTCAGATCCCAGTAGCTCGATAAGTCATGTCGATATGAGGTCTATAACAGTTCGAGAAACTACTGTTAACACTTACCAGTAAATCTCAGCAACCATGGCCAGGGATTTCCATTTATAGGCAATCGAACACAGCGCAATATCAACTCCCTATACCAGGAGAGACGAATCCCCTCCTATTGCTCATTGCCTCCATGTGATTCGGGACTGTACCCAAAAGCCACCTTTTTGCACGCCCTCTTGGACGTGGTATGATGGAAATCAAAGCACAGTGGGAATCACACAAGACACTATGACGATCTCGGTTCTACAGACTAATCTGTACTAGTGTCACCAGAGAACTGCCATCTGACGTGAGGTATAATACCATCTGGGAGTTCTCGGCGAGTCCGTCCAGTGTACCCAGTCTCCACTGAGCACCCGTACACCATCCTTGATGTCAAACACCGATGGATATGGGATCATCCATGGCCCATCTACATGGGTCGAGAAGGTATACGCTAGTCTACTCTGGTATATTGATGCCCCGTCTCGATACACCCACGACTAGGGAACTTGAAGGATGTACTCATCGACTACCGTGGCCCCACTAGTATGATCTCATCATAGTCCCAATAGTCGAGTACATATCCTAAGGGCTTTATCAACATGTGAGAGTAAGACAGTAAACTAATATAAGTCAACATGTTAAGATAAAGAGCAACCAGATAGCATACTATCATGTCGAGCAAGAAAGTCCTCCCTATATATGTCCAAGCATCTACTACAATATACATCATATGTACAGTAATGGCCTCTAGGGCATACATATAACTAACACAATATGACCGCTCCTGGGTCCAAGTCTTCTCGTATAGTATTCCAGAAAGGTCCTGTCAAGGTCTCTCTCAAATCTCGCTTCTTCCGAACTGCCCGGAAGTCATCATCCTTTACTAAAGCTATTTCTTGTTCCGGAACGGCTGCATACTCATTGCGACTCCTTCTGGAAGATATATCAATAATCAACGCCTCTGCATGCGTATCGCATCTCTGATGTCGGCGGAGTGGAACGTCAACTCATCAAGATCTCGTACGAACCTCTTACTCCACTTTTCTCTAATATCGACTGCTTCGGACTCGTCTCTTTGTGACTGCATGGACTGTGCTCTAACGGCTATACTCGTATCTGGTGTCTTCCAAGCAATACATCCCATCACATGATATCCGAAAGATGTCGAACCTTTCGATCGATTTGTCAAGGATCAATAGTTCCCCCAAGAGATAAACATCTTGGGTACAGTTTAATGGTACTCCAGTACATGTCACAGCACCTATGGACCAACTGTAGAAGGGCAGACCCAAGCCTCACAAATGGCACCGCTGAACTGCCGCAAACCCTAAGGTTCAAAGGCTTTCCATGGTCATTACATCGAGTTAGGGTTTCATTCTTCTAGAGGGTCCATAGCATTACTTGCATTTGTCTCTGAATACTTTAAACTTGGAAAATGGGCTCCTGACATTCGATCGTCTCTATCGACTCTCAACGTACCTGCGTGAAGTCGTCTCTAGCTGGAAACAATCAATCTGATGACCTCGCATAGGGGTATGCGAACGAACCACATGTCCTAGTCATTCATTCTCGGGTGACTAGCGACCTTCCATCATATCTCTAAGTATATACTCATGCTGCAGTAGCTCCAACATCTGGGCGATATCTCGTCATTTGTAGCAACAATTGGCTCATTCGTCTGCACGCTGAACAGTGCCTCAATCATCATGAATAAACGATACTTCAATAGTCATCACATTTTGGCTGGCCTCTATCAGTGGCTCAATCCTCTGGTGCTGATCTACACGTCCGAGAAATCCCGTAAAAGAGACCCATCAACGCTTATAGCGCGAAAACACAATAAAATGATGCTTCTGTGCGATCGTATGTCTCTGGAATCACGTCCTGGTCAGTCCTCGTCCGTGACGAGCTCAAGCTGACGCAACTCTAGCCGTGGCTCTCTCTCTGCCCGTGTAATCATGGCAGCAAAATCATAACCAATATCGATGAGGATAGATCATAGGAATGAATATAATACTGTGCAAGGAAATGTACATCCTTAGGCTCCTTAAGAGGACTAGTGTATCGTAAATATTCCGCGAAACATACATACGGTACGTCACTCTACTGAAGTCACCTACTCCATCAACCAAGGTCATCCTATGCGACGAAAGTTCGGGTCTAATACCCCCTCGACTAAGTCAAAGTTCCGTAAGGTCAAGCCTAAGTTCCGAATATATACAAACGCTCTAGGCTCCGCATAGTCAAACTTAGACTCGAACCAAGGTTAACCTAGCGCTCTGATACCAACTTTGTCACGACCCGAAATAGCACGTGACTGGCCCTTGAATCATATGAAGTCTATAGGATCTCATCTAATTCAAGTAAGCCAAAAGCCCAGAAATCTAAAACCATTTTAAATAATAAATGAAGGAAAACTAGTTTTAAAGAAGTGAAGAAAACATATTTTAAAAACAAGGTTTTAAAATAAGTAAGCCGAATATGCATTTTTAAATCCTCAAGTCTTTTCTGAAATTTTCGACAGAGTTTCCTTTGTAAATACTGGCCGCGAACGGGGTACAATATGAATAATATGTACATCAATGATAAAAGGAATCCCCAAGCGGGAGCTTGCTCTTCGTCAATCGACGGTCATAACCACGCAAGCAATATAATATACAACGCCGAAGGGCAAGGATCAAACTTGAAAAGGAAACTCAAAACAGCATGAAATCCATAATAATACAACGCGCGACTCTAAGGTCGAAAGAATAAACAACTCTAGTCTCTAAGTCTGAAATAATTACATGTCTGGTTGATAGAATTACTAGATACAACAGATTAAAATAAATATAAGGGTGGTCACAATGCGAGTGAACCCACCTACCAAAGCAATGGCCTAGAAAGGAAGCAGTATGCCAGAAAAGCCGCAATGAAACCTGTACGGCAAAACCTGCAAGAACTGTGGCACAACGGGGGTGAGTTGCCAACACGTGAGTAGAAAACATCACAGAGCAGAAATCGTATGTATGACTCATTCCTAGGTCAAACGATCAGTAATAATATATCCTCAATATGAATAAGTCTGAAGCATGATAAGGTGGCAAGAGTAAACATCTATACATAAGTGTAGTACCAAGTGCTTGTGCCAGTGCCTCAGGTAGCAACATATCATAAATGTAAGGTATGATCAATGTAATCAATGTCAACTATATCATGAAGTCTAAATATGTCGATATCATCCAACTATCTAATCATTGTTTGTATGTATGTGGATCTCGTCCACGTGTCAACCAATGACACAAAAACATCATGCATGTAAAAATCATAAAGCATATGCATGGAAATGTAAGGATATAAATCAACGTGTCCCTCGCGACACATCAAAATCATGGAACCTGAGTGTCTAGCATCGACACTCGTAAACGTCATGAAACCCGTGCCCAGTATCGGCATGTAAATCCTCATATATCGGGTTCCGTCAGTCCGGATCGGCCCACGGGCTCCGTGTAACGTCTTCAAAATAATAAAATATGATTTTTGGGAAATTTTATAATTTAATATTATTTTAATGAATATTTTAATATTCTGGTATAATTAAATACAGATAAATGGGGAAAAATTATGGAAAATTCTAAAATAATGTATTTTAAGGAATTGCCTCGTTTTCTGTGCATGCCCCCATTTCCTCTAGTTTTGACCCTGAGTATGTCTAGTTTTGACTGATTCCATCTAGGGTGAAATCTGGGTTGATTTTCCTATGTTGGTGTATAATTTGGGACTTGTTTTAGCATGGATTTTGGTATTTGGTGATTCATTCCTGTCGGGTGGCGTTTGGACGTCAACGACAAGTGGATTTTGATTGTGTTTACATGCGAGTCGATGGGTTTTTACCTATGCGGGTAGCGTGTGCCATTTTGGTTTCCAATGTGATTTTCATGTGCTTTAGCATTGTGATATACTTGTAGGTACCCCGCGTGATGTTGAGGCAAAAGAGGTGAAGATAGCAACATCGGCTTTGGCACACGAGAAGCAAGGTGAGTAGATTTATATCTACGGGGAGAAGTCGGGTGGATGGCGTATAGCACCCCCGCAGTCCGTGGTGATGTATACGAATACGTATACACACGAATATTTATTATGTGTTGTTTAGGGTTATTGATGGTAATAATGATATTTTGATGATAAGAATATATTGGTTTAGTATAGTGCGAACCCTAGAGTAGTGGTTGCACTCACACATACATTTACACACATACTTGCATTCATTCTTTCATTTATTAGAGTGCATATGATGGTGCGTATATCTACACATGGGTATGGGACTATGTGTTTATATACGGGATTGGAGGATGATACGTGGTTTGAGATGATACTTGATGTGAGGCCGTGAGATCGGCGATGTGACATAGTTTGCCTTTGAGGTGCGATATGATAGTTTTAGCGGGCCTTTGGACATGTGCTTTACCCGCATTCATATTTTATAGATGGTGTCGATTTGTACTAGACTTACAGTAGTACCCCAGATTGTGTGATCTGATGATAAGTGATACCTGATATGTGATGAGATAGTGTGATATTGACCCCTATCCAGCTATTGGGATGCCGTACGACGATTTACCGTACGAGCCGATATTGATGATAGATCCGCACTCATGACTCGAGGATATCATACGATATGTTATTGAGGCGAGATCACTGACTATCGTATCTATATTTATATATTGACTCAGATTAGGTGGTTTCATACCCCTCCTGTCTAGATTATTTAGTAGACATTAGACTAGACCGAGTCATACCTATTTCAAAACTAACGAATCGGGGATATTTTAAAGATAAGCAGAAGGGTTATACGGATATTTTCAAATGATGCATCTTTTCTTAAAACACCGTAGCCCTTACTTTACCAAAAGCCCTGATTCGTCTTATTTCAAAAGGCAAGGTTGCATGACATATCTATTGGGGCAGGTTCTGTACTTTTGCGTTGATCATTCGTTTCCGCATATTCATGCTATTTGCATTGCATCGCTTGTATTGTTGTGACATTCAGTCATGCTGCTAGGACACCAGCACCATTATCGATGATGTATATGTTCCACGTACACTTGTTGCCGGCTCACACACTCATCATCGATAATTGCCATGTCACTACACTATAGTACTATTGCATTCATGATATGATTCTGGCATGGCATATTGTACACTTATACCTGTCCACATATATAGATGATTCTAGCTTGATTGGGGATTTGGCAACCGCAAGATACTCTTTAAAAACAGATTCCTTTTAAAAGAGCGGTCTCCCTCGACATGTGCACATTATTATTCCATGTTGCATGACTTACTGATATGCTTGCATTACTGTTACATGTCGCATACATCATGCTTTGACTGTACGCATTGAGATATGTTGTTTCTATGATATTTCTGGATTTGGGAACCGAGGGTATTTCAAAAGAGAATATGTCATTTCTTTAAAAACCCGGTTACCCTTGATATGATATTTCAGTGCGTCCACCATGTGTTTTCTCGGTGCTGAGAGCGATATGTGTAACCCGAATCGAGGCGTGGATGAGCCGATTGCGGGTACATGGTGGACCCGGTATGGTTCCCCTCGGCAAGATGATCGATGAGCTTTGCCGATTGAGCCTGGAGGCGGGCGAGTACCTACCGGTGATTGGTTGGACCTGGCGGTTATCCGGAGGATACCGACCAGAGTCGATAGATGTTTTGGGCATACTGCCGGGGCCGAGGGCCGATACCGCAGACAGAGCCCGCGGGCCGATCCGGACTGACGGAGCCCGATATATGAGGATTTACGTGCCGATGCTGGGCACAGTTTTCATGATGTTTTCGGGTGTCGATGCTGGGCACCCTGGTTCCATGATTTTGATGTGTCGCGAGGGACACGGGTGGTTATATCCTCATATTATTTCCCATGCACATGATTCATGATATTTACATGCATGGTGGTTATTGTCAGTGGGTGACGAGTGGACGGGATCCACGAGTGTGCAGATTTGATTACATTGGTTATACCTCATATTCATGACATGCTATTACCTGAGGCACTAGCACGAGCACTTGGCACTACACTCATGTATAGAGATTACATTGCCAGTTTAGCATGCTTCAGCTTTATTCATATTGAGGTTTATTTATTATCTGATCGTATTGACCTAGGATAGGTCATGCATTCGATCTCTGCTTGTAGATATTTTCTATTCATGAGTTGGCAACTCACCCCCGTTGTGCCCCAGTCCTTGCAGGTTTTTGCCGTACAGATTCCATAGCGTCATTTCTGGCACACTGTTTCCTTATGGGTGACTTGCTTGGATAGGTGGGTTCTTTTGTATCAGAACCGCCATTGTTCATGTATCATTTATTGTATCTAGAATTTCCATCAACCAAAACTTGTAGTTTGTTTCAGACTTAGAAATCAGTGTTGTATTGTTTCGACCTTAGAGTCGTGCTTGTAGTATTGCGGTTTTCTGGCTGTTTTTGAGTTTCTTTTCAGTTTTGATCCTCGCCCCTTGGCGTTGTATATTATTATTGCTTGCGTGGTTGTGACCGTCGATTGACGAAGAGCTAGCTCCCGCTTGGGGATGCCTTTTATCATGTCATATATATTATTCTTGTTGTACCCCGTTCGGGGCCAGTTTTTACAAAGGAAACTCTGCCGAAATTTTCAGGAAAAATTACACATTTTAAAAAATTCATATTCGGCTTAGTTATTTAAAAACTTGATTTTTTCAAACATGTTTTCTTTACCTCTTAAAACTAATTTTCCCTATTTACTCCTTAAATGGTTTTAGATTTCTGGGCTTTTGGCTTACTTGGATCAGATGGAGTCCTATAGACTTCATATGGTTCGAGGGCCAGTCACGTGCTCTTTCGGGTCGTGACAAAGTTGGTATCAGAGCGCTAGGTTGACCTTGGTTCGAGTCTAAGTTTGACTATGTGGAGCCTAGGGCGTTACTTATATACGGAACTTAGGCTTGACCTTACGGAACTTAGACTTGGTCGAGGGGGTATTAGACCCGAACTTTCTTCGCGTAGGATGACCCTTGGTTGATGGAATAGGTGACTAAAGTAGAGTGACGTACCGTTGGTATGTTCCGCGGCATACTTACGACACGCCATTCCGCTTAAGAAACCTTAGGTTGTACATTTCCTTGCATTGTGTCATATTCCTTCCTATGATCTATCTTCATCGATACTGGTTGTGGTTTTGCTGCCGCGATTGCATGGGCAGAGTGAGCTACGGCTCGAGTTGTCAGCATGAGCTCGTCGGGGACGAGGGCTGACCGGGGCGTGATTCCAGAGACATACGGTTGCATTGAGGCTTCGTATTTTGTGTTTCCGCACTTTGAGCGTTTGACAGATCGCTGTTGCGAGATTTCTCGGATGTACCGGACGGTACCAGAGGATTGAGCCACTGATAGAGGCCAGCCAGGATGTGATGACTGCTGATATATCGCTTATTCATGATGGTTGAGGCGCTGCTTAGCGTACCGACGAATGAGCCAGTTGTTGCTGCGAGTGATGAGATATCGCCCAGATGATTGGAGCTACTGCAGCATGAGCATATTCTTAGAGATATGGTAGTTGCAGGGTTCCTAGGCACTCTAGTGAGGTCTCCCAAGCCATCAACCATGGCAATTTCAAAAATTATGGTGCCTACAAACCCTAAAGTACGGATCGTTTGCTAGATGTCTAGGCGAACAAGCTAACTAGTTAACACTTAACTAAAAGATACGGAAATACAACCTTTGTAGATCCGGTGCTCCACCTCCACGGCTCCGCAACGAGGTCCTCTCCGCTGTCCAAATCAAATCCGGGCTCTAGGATCGGCTTCGTCGGAGAATGGGCAAGCTAGGTCGTCGATGTCCATGCCGAAGATGATCTACGTCGAAGCATCGATGAATCAAGCTCCACCTTCACCAAACCGTGAAAAGTTGTGAAGGAAACACACTCTACTACTTGGCAAGAGGTAGAGGATGAAGAAATAGGAAGTGGGTAGACTTTAGAATTGGATTTCTCACTCAAATTCATCAATCACCATTGATGAGGTCAAGGTTTTTCTTCTTTAGTTCAATGAAGAAGAAGAAGAATATGAAGAAGAAAATTATGATTAGTTAATAGAAAAAGAAAAGAAAATGAATTCTTATCATAATTCTAACCATGGTCAAGTGTAGAGAATGAATCATGGTTAGTGTGAATGGTTAGGGTTAAGGATGAGATAAGTATGGTTGACTTTATCAAAGCTTCATGAAGCTTCAACTAAACTCCAAATCTAGCAACCATTCTTTTCTCTTTTCTTTTTATTTTCCAAAGTGAATAAACAAAATAAATAAATGAATAAATAAGTAATGGAAAATAAAACCCTAATCATTCTTTTAACCATGGTTTATTCTTTGCACTTAACCAAGTAAACTTGTATCATCAAACATGATACAATCAAGTGCACAAAATCATATCGCATATGCAATGCGCACGAACCAAGTGAGAAAATCCGTCTAAAGTGAACCGATACTAGTTAATGCAAAGTAATATATCAAATATATAATTATACATTAAATCATTAAATCAACACTTGATTCAATGATCCGGTCATGCGCACATAACCGACTGGTATCTAATATATCGGCTTATCGAATCAACGCTTGAATCGATAACTAGGTTATATCGCATACAACCATTCGATATATTTATCGCGAGAATAGAATACGGTATCACATACACGCATTATTCTCGGTCCCGCACATATCTCATATGCGCTCCTATTTCGTTTCGCTTGAGCCAGGAAACCTCTGTGTAGGACTCTAAAGACTCGTCAATACGCTGGCAGCAGGCGATGATCATATCAAACACCCACAAGCCGCAAGCGGTCTGCTAAACGTAACGGCCACCCGGGTATTGAGCGATCTGAAGATCGACGAGCAAGCCCGCTCACACTCCAGTGAATCCGACCAGTAACACTACCGTACAGTCCGGTCTGATCGTCTGATCTGTCGCATATCTCGCCTAGGGGTGGTATACGTCAGACCCCAATAGCTTAATAAGTCGTGTCGATATGAGGTCTATAACTTTTCGAGAAACTACTGGTAACACTTACCAGTAAATCTCAGCAACCCTGGCCAGGGATTTCCTGTTATAGCCAATCGAACACAGCGCAACATCAACCCCCATATACCGGGAGAGACGAATCCCCTCCTATCGCTCATTGCCTCCATGTGACTCGGGACTGTACCCAAAAACCACCGTTTTGCACGCCCTCTTGGACGTGGTAAGATGGAAATCAAAGCACAGTGGGAACCACACAAGACTCTATGACGATCTCGGGTCAACAGACTACTCTGTACCAGTGTCACCAGAGAACTGCCATCTGACGTGAGGTATAATACCATCTGGGAGTTCTCGGCGAGTCCGTCCAGTGTACCCAGTCTCTACTGAGCACCCGTATATCATCTCTGATGTCATACACCGATGGATATGGGATCATCCATCGCCCATCTGTATGGGTCGAGAAGGTACACGCTAGTCTACTCTGGTATATCGATGCCCCGTCTCGATACACCCTCGACTAGGGACTTTAAAGGATGTACTTATGGACTACCATGTCCCCACTAGTATGATCCGCATCATAGTCCAGGTAGTCAAGTACAGATCTTAAGGGCTTTACCAACATGTAACAGAGAGACAATCAGTATACACGTTAAGGTAAAGTTCAACCAGATAGCATACTATCATGTCGAGCAAGAAGGTCCTCCCTATATATGTCCCAGCATCCACTACAATATACATCCCATGTATAGTAATGGCCTCTAGGGCATACATATAACTAACAGTAGTGAGTCGCTAGTCACCGAGGATGAATGACTAGGACATGTGGTTCGTTCGCTTACCCCGATGCGAGGTCATCAGATAGATTGATTCCAGCTAGAGGCGACTTCACGCAGATTCGTTGAGAGTCGATTGAGACGATCGAAGGTCAGGAACCCATTTTCCAAGTTTAAAGTATACGGAAAGACATGCAGGTGATTCTATGGACCCTCTAGAAGAAAGAAACCCTAACTCGACTTAATGACCGTGTGAAAGCCTTTGAACCTTAGGGTTTGCGGCAGTTCCTCGGCTCCATTAGTGAGGCTTGGGTTTGCCCTTCTACGGCTGGACCACCGACACTGTGGCATGTACTCGATACTATTAAACTGTACCCGAGATGTTGAGCTCTTGGGGGATTGTGAGGTTCTGACGAGTCGATCGGATGATTCGACATCATTCGGATATCATGTGATGGGATACTGCTTGGGAGACTCCAGATACGAGCATAGCCGTCGGAGCGCAGTCTGTGTAGCCATGATGAGATGAGTCCGAATCAGTCGATAGTGGAGCAAGGTGGAGTAAAGAGTTTGCACGAGATTTCGACGAGATGACGTTCCACTCCGCTGACATCAGAGATGCGATATGCACGCTGAGGACGTGTTCGGCTAGATATCTTCTACTGAGTGATGAAGATACTGAGTTCGTGATTTCGAGTCCGTGTTAGAGACTTCGGGTGGGCCGTAGCCGAGGACATTGCAGTGTGCAGATAAAGACGCGACGTCGAATGGTCGATGATACAGACAAGCGGGACAAGAAGTTCGTGCGAGTGGCAGACGAGCTGTTACTACACCCCGTTAAGATTAAAGGCCGGACATGCATACAGAGGCGCAGAGATGCGACCAGCTTCCGAGGAGATGTTGTACTAAGGACGCAGAGGTCCAGAGAGCGAGAAAAGATTACGCCAGAGTACCAGCCTCCTTACAGTTTGGCTTAGGCAAGATCAGAAGAGACCTTGAGTAGGATTCCTTCCAGTACACTGCTGCAATAAGAGTTGCACCCAGGATTGGATGTGTGATATGCATTCAGAGGACCCGAGGTCGGCGCCAGAGATGTGCTGCTTTACGAGCGGTCGTGAGGATTGACCGAGAGATGACCAGGGAAGTGCAAGAACGGAATCGTTCCTGTCAGCACACCTGACCAGGCCGATGAGCCGATGGATTGCGAGTTGGTAATCTACAGGAAAGATCAGGAACCAGAGGCAGAGGACGCCAGCCGCGAGTAAGAGGCAAGTAGATATCTTGCGCCGCTAGCATCGGATGTACCGGTACCTTCTCGACCCTGAAGAAGGATATACCGACGACGGTAATTATGATTTGTGATTTTGTGATTTGATTATCACGTATCCGTTGCTTTGGATTTCGGTATTTTGGGCGATCTATTCGCATGATTTAGTCTTGATGACTGAGTTTCATGATATTTGATTTTGTGCACCATGGTTGCACCTACTGGGTATTTATACCTTGTACATAGTTATTACTCTTGAGCTGTTGATTGCGATTTCATGCCTATTTTATGCTGGTTATTTGATTTACGCTTCCAGCAGTGTTTCATGTAATTTTAGTGTTTTGATTTTGCACTCGGTATAGCTTATATGTGCTTGTAGTGCATCGATATGTGTTTTGTGCCCGCAGCTGCACACGTTTATGATTTTCTTCATATCTGGATACACTTGGTGTTGTTGTTTACGTATTTGAGTTATTGCTTGGTATTTGTGCATGGGATGCACCAGTTCTATACTTCGTGCATTTGTCGCACCAGTTTTATGTTTCTTGCGTTTATCGCATCAGATTTATATTTCGTGCCTTTGTTGCACCGGATTTATATTTTGTGCATTACGATTGCACCTGACTTCGATTTGATGCCTTTCGGTATGTCGATTTTGATTGTGATATTGATGTGGATTCTTGCACTCCGTGCTTTTGACTGGACTTACGCATATTCGACGTTGCTATTGGATTTTGTGATTCCGTGCATATTGAGTGCGCAGGGTTTAGATTTTCATTCGTGCACGATGGATGCACCGATTTGGATTTCCGCGCATGTTGGGCGCATGTTTTGAGATACGATTTTGGTGCACACCCGATGCACTAAATCGAGATTTCTTCGTGCATGTCAGATGCACCGGGTTTTTGGCTGTCAGGCACACACGTTGCCTATGACAGATGCTTCGTGAACACCCGTTGCACCTACATGCTGTTATGTGCATCTGTTTAGCACATATATGGATTTTGATTCCCGTGCGCACCAGATGCACAGGATGGGTTATGTATATTTTTGAGATTTATTCCTTTTGGAACAGTACATTTTTATGATATTGGATATTATTTTCTTACTGAGCAGGACTAGTCAGAGGACAGTACCTGGATATTTTTTTTTTTGCATGCATCGATAGTTATCGAAGGGATTTCCAAAGAGCGAGCTATAGTCTCAGTATATACCTACGTGTCCGATATGACACGAAACGTTTTAAAAAAAAACAAGGAAACCCTTCTGATTGTTTTCAAAACGGCGGAACGTGCTTATTAAACAAAGGATATATATATACATATATAGTTACTTTCTTATGAAAAACGTCCGTCACTGTGCAGTGTTATGCGCATCGCACAGCGACTTAAAAAGGATTTGGCATACAGTTGCATCAGCTATTCACATGTATAGATTGGATGTCTGCATGTGTAGTTCTGATCCATATCATATCGGTTTTGTATTGGATTTGACATTGTGTCCTTACCTTGACTCCGATGATTGCGGGATGCTTGATGGAGCGTTGTTTTTGAGTTATCTGCTCAGTACTCATGCGCATGCATTGCGCTGTGACGTTTTATGTGTTGATGATTTCGGAGCCCCGACGACTTGGAATTCGTATCGAAATGTTTTAGAATTTGGGGTTTTAAATTTAAATTCGGGGACCGAATTTCTTTAAGGGGGGTAGATTGTAACGTCTTCAAAATAATAAAATATGATTTTTGGGAAATTTTATAATTTAATATTATTTTAATGAATATTTTAATATTCTGGTATAATTAAATACAGATAAATGGGGAAAAATTATGGAAAATTCTAAAATAAGGTATTTTAAGGAATTGCCTCGTTTTCTGTGCATGCCCCCATTTCCTCTAGTTTTGACCCTGAGTATGTCTAGTTTTGACTGATTCCATCTAGGGTGAAATCTGGGTTGATTTTCCTATGTTGGTGTATAATTTGGGACTTGTTTTAGCATGGATTTTGGTATTTGGTGATTCATTCCTGTCGGGTGGCGTTTGGACGTCAACGACAAGTGGATTTTGATTGTGTTTACATGCGAGTCGATGGGTTTTTACCTATGCGGGTAGCGTGTGCCATTTTGGTTTCCAATGTGATTTTCATGTGCTTTAGCATTGTGATATACTTGTAGGTACCCCGCGTGATGTTGAGGCAAAGGAGGTGAAGATAGCGACATCGGCTTTGGCACACGAGAAGCAAGGTGAGTAGATTTATATCTACGGGGAGAAGTCGGGTGGATGGCGTATAGCACCCCCGCAGTCCGTGGTGATGTATACGAATACGTATACACACGAATATTTATTATGTGTTGTTTAGGGTTATTGATGGTAATAATGATATTTTGATGATAAGAATATATTGGTTTAGTATAGTGCGAACCCTAGAGTAGTGGTTGCACTCACACATACATTTACACACATACTTGCATTCATTCTTTCATTTATTAGAGTGCATATGATGGTGCGTATATCTACACATGGGTATGGGACTATGTGTTTATATACGGGATTGGAGGATGATACGTGGTTTGAGATGATACTTGATGTGAGGCCGTGAGATCGGCGATGTGACATAGTTTGTCTTTGAGGTGCGATATGATAGTTTTAGCGGGCCTTTGGACATGTGCTTTACCCGCATTCATATTTTATAGATGGTGTCGATTTGTACTAGACTTACAGTAGTACCCCAGATTGTGTGATCTGATGATAAGTGATACCTGATATGTGATGAGATAGTGTGATATTGACCCCTACCCAGCTATTGGGATGACGTACGACGATTTACCGTACGAGCCGATATTGATGATAGATCCGCACTCATGACTCGAGGATATCATACGATATGTTATTGAGGCGAGATCACTGACTATCGTATCTATATTTATATATTGACTCAGATTAGGTGGTTTCATACCCCTCCTGTCTAGATTATTTAGTAGACATTAGACTAGACCGAGTCATACCTATTTCAAAACTAACGAATCGGGGATATTTTAAAGATAAGCAGAAGGGTTATACGGATATTTTCAAATGATGCATCTTTTCTTAAAACACCGTAGCCCTTACTTTACCAAAAGCCCTGATTCGTCTTATTTCAAAAGGCAAGGTTGCATGACATATCTATTGGGGCAGGTTCTGTACTTTTGCGTTGATCATTCGTTTCCGCATATTCATGCTATTTGCATTGCATCGCTTGTATTGTTGTGACATTCAGTCATGCTGCTAGGACACCAGCACCATTATCGATGATGTATATGTTCCACGTACACTTGTTGCCGGCTCACACACTCATCATCGATAATTGCCATGTCACTACACTATAGTACTATTGCATTCATGATATGATTCTGGCATGGCATATTGTACACTTATACCTGTACACATATATAGATGATTCTAGCTTGATTGGGGATTTGGCAACCGCAAGATACTCTTTAAAAACAGATTCCTTTTAAAAGAGCGGTCTCCCTCGACATGTGCACATTATTATTCCATGTTGCATGACTTACTGATATGCTTGCATTACTGTTACATGCCGCATACATCATGCTTTGACTGTACGCATTGAGATATGTTGTTTCTATGATATTTCTGGATTTGGGAACCGAGGGTATTTCAAAAGAGAATATGTCATTTCTTAAAAAACCCGGTTACCCTTGATATGATATTTCAGTGCGTCCACCATGTGTTTTCTCGGTGCTGAGAGCGATATGTGTAACCCGAATCGAGGCGTGGATGAGCCGATTGCGGGTACATGGTGGACCCGGTATGGTTCCCCTCGGCAAGATGATCGATGAGCTTTGCCGATTGAGCCTGGAGGCGGGCGAGTACCTACCGGTGATTGGTTGGACCTAGCGGTTATCCGGAGGATACCGACCAGAGTCGATAGATGTTTTGGGCATACTGCCGGGGCCGAGGGCCGATACCGCAGACAGAGCCCGCGGGCCGATCCGGACTGACGGAGCCCGATATATGAGGATTTACGTGCCGATGCTGGGCACAGTTTTCATGATGTTTTCGGGTGTCGATGCTGGGCACCCTGGTTCCATGATTTTGATGTGTCGCGAGGGACACGGGTGGTTATATCCTCATATTATTTCCCATGCACATGATTCATGATATTTACATGCATGGTGGTTATTGTCAGTGGGTGACGAGTGGACGGGATCCACGAGTGTGCAGATTTGATTACATTGGTTATACCTCATATTCATGACATGCTATTACCTGAGGCACTAGCACGAGCACTTGGCACTACACTCATGTATAGAGATTACATTGCCAGTTTAGCATGCTTCAGCTTTATTCATATTGAGGTTTATTTATTATCTGATCGTATTGACCTAGGATAGGTCATGCATTCGATCTCTGCTTGTAGATATTTTCTATTCACGAGTTGGCAACTCACCCCCGTTGTGCCCCAGTCCTTGCAGGTTTTTGCCGTACAGATTCCATAGCGGCATTTCTGGCACACTGTTTCCTTATGGGTGACTTGCTTGGATAGGTGGGTTCTTTTGTATCAGAACCGCCATTGTTCATGTATCATTTATTGTATCTAGAATTTCCATCAACCAAAACTTGTAGTTTGTTTCAGACTTAGAAATCAGTGTTGTATTGTTTCGACCTTAGAGTCGCGCTTGTAGTATTGCGGTTTTCTGGCTGTTTTTGAGTTTCTTTTCAGTTTTGATCCTCGCCCCTTGGCGTTGTATATTATTATTGCTTGCGTGGTTGTGACCGTCGATTGACGAAGAGCTAGCTCCCGCTTGGGGATGCCTTTTATCATGTCATATATATTATTCTTGTTGTACCCCGTTCGGGGCCAGTTTTTACAAAGGAAACTCTGCCGAAATTTTCAGGAAAAATTACACATTTTAAAAATTCATATTCGGCTTAGTTATTTAAAAACTTGATTTTCAAACATGTTTTCTTTACCTCTTAAAACTAATTTTCCCTATTTACTCCTTAAATGGTTTTAGATTTCTGGGCTTTTGGCTTACTTGGATCAGATGGAGTCCTATAGACTTCATATGGTTCGAGGGCCAGTCACGTGCTCTTTCGGGTCGTGACACTCCGTCAGTCCGGATCGGCCCATATCATCTCTCGACTCCAGTCGGTATCCTCCGGATATCCGTCGAGCCCAAGTACTATCACCGGTAGGTAGTAGTCCCACTGCCAAGCTCACCGTCTGCAGCACAGCAATCCGTTCTCATCCCAGGGTACCATACCGGGCCAACCATGTACCCGCAATCGGCCTCATCCAACTCTTCGAATCGGGTTTCACATGTCATATGTCTCAGAACCGAGAAAACACATGGTGGACGCACTGAAATATCATATCAAGTGAAACCGAGTTTTTAAAACAATACATATTCTCTTTTGAAATAACCACGTTTCCCAAATCCAGAAATCTCATGAAAACAAATATCTCAATGTGTATAATCAAAAGCATGATGTATGCGACATATAACAGAAATGTAAGCATATCTGTATATCATGTAACATGGAACAATAATGTGCATATATCGAGGGAAAAACGCTCTTTTAAAATGAATCCAGTTTTAAAATATAACTTGCGGTTCCCAAATCTCTAAAATCAGTAACGTTTTAGAAATCGTTATGTGAATTTCTCCGTTTATGGGTAAATTGTCGGTATTTTCTGTTTTAACCCGATTGTGATCAAACGATCATATAGACTTTCCAGCACCTACTTTAGCTAAAATAAAGCTTTTGCGCAAGCTATGGGGGTATATGGGACGTTTTGGTTCAATTTGAATTTTTCCCAATTTTAATATTATTTTAATGCGGTATTCGCATTTTGGGAAATTCTTCTAAGTGAACTTTTCTTCAATTAAGTTTGTGTAATAAAACCCTTCCCACTTTATCTAGATATTTGTTTGTGCATATGGTTTATGTTTTAAAGAAAATGAAAAGAAAGTCAAAGGTGCATGCATGTGTGTGTGTGTGTGAATGCATTAAATTGCATTTATTGATGGAAATTGCTAGAAAACCCTACACAATTCCTCACCCACCTCACTTGGCCGAGATCCCTTCCTCCTCTACTGCTCTTGATCATTTCCTTGCCAATTTGCATCAATCCAAACTCAAAATTCTCCAAAATTCCCAAATGAATCCCAAAAATACACAAAGTCTTGAATTTTAGCATCTTGGATCAATTGGAGCTAGGAAAGCTTGGAGCTTGTGAGCAAAATTGATAGGTATAATCCCTAATCTGTTAAAATGAAGTTTTTATGTTATTTAGCTCGTTGGTTGTAGCGTAGAACACTTTATATATCGATTAGTGCAATATCGTGTTTTTAGTGTGCTTTTTGAATCTCTGTGAACTGCAGTAATCTGGAAATTTTACTGAGTGACCAAACAAGATTGTAGTGATGTACTAGTGAACTTAAGTCACCACCTGAGACATGAGGACCACCTCACCGGCCTCGGCCGGCGACCCCCTTTAGCAATTCCGGCGACGTCGGCTACTTAGGGGATGTTGGAGTTTGGGTTTTTGTGGGTAGTTGTCTTCTGTGGTTTAGGGGTGTTTGGTACTGTTTACTTTTTTAGTAATTACAGTATGCAAAATCTGGGATCGTTTTCCTATAATCTAGTGTTTTGTGTCCGCGCGATATGTTATACGACACGGATCGTGCTTGTGGTGTGATTTTTTCTCTTTGGTTGTTTCCGTCGTATCGCTACACACGTTAGCCACAATACGAACACATGAGAGTATGTTTGGTGTTGTTGCGTCGGTTAAATGTAATTTGTGCGTGTTTTGGGTCTATTATTAATATATACTTGCTTTATTGTTTTAATGTGGTAGGTTCGCAGGCAGGGACTTCGGACACTGCTACAAGGGGAAAACAAGTGGTTGGCTTCACTTAGCCAGGACGTTGGTGAGTAGATTTAACATCTATAGGGAAATCGCCCGCAGGGCGTTATGCGTATGGGCTAGAAATGACTTTACTTTGTCACACATTCTATTTCATGTTTAGAGCTGCGCATATCCCCTATTGCTTAGTTACTTGTTGTGCCTGGACTCGTATCCTTAGGACCCTGCACTATTAATGACGGCTTATGTTGCACGAGCACTGATTGTATGCTACCCACACAGTCAATAATTGCCATGTCACGCACAAACCTTTGATAGATATAATATTGTTCGGTTAGGGACATTGAGACATTGATTCATATCTCTATATGCATATGACATCTAGCATACCTGTATACCTACATGCTTAAACATATTCCTTGACATGTTTACATGCTAGTTACTCATATACCTATATGGTATTGTACCATTGTGATAGGTATATACACATATAAAACATAGCTACATACACATCTGGCATTCAGACATACATATATCTGGCGGGTATTATGGATAGGTATAGACACATATCTTGCTAAAGCTACTTTGACATCATACATGCTTACATATGGACACACATATCTTGCTATACCGACATGGTTACGCATACCTTATTATAGCTACATGTTCACCTGTCTATGATGTTGCATCTGATTTCGGGGAAATCAGGATCCGCGCGATATATTTAGTAAATTGTTGCAGTTAAATAGCGGTTTTCCTTTATATGCTCATATTATTGTTTCGTGTTGCATATATTACATTCATGGATTTCATATGATGTCTCCGATATTTTTACTCCTGTATATATAACGGTGGAATGGGACGCTGTTATATATGCCTTTACACCAATATTAGTGGAATGAGACGCTAATATATGTGTATTGATTCATACAGTTATATTATATTCATGGATTTTCGCATTAAGATATGGACTTTTCATGATGTTTTCTGGATTTGAGGACCGTGGTAGTTTCATGAAATTATGCATTATTTGAAAAACCCGGTTTCTCTTGATATGATATTTCTGCAGCCACCATGAGTTTTATCGGTTCTGATTCTATACCCCATGCGAGGAGCGTCGTGGGCCGTGTGAGGGTACATGGTAGGGCCCGGTACGGTTCCCCTTAGCAAGATGTTCGTGGTACAGACGATGAGCCTGGAAGATGGGCAAGTACCTACCGGTGATTTTATTTGGACTCGGCGGTTATCGTGGGGATACCGACCGGAGTGATGTACGACATATCGTCAGGGCCAGTCTTGGTGACGGCACCTGAGTTATGAGGATTTACGTGTCGATGCTAGACACAGGTTTCATGATGTTTTGAGTGTTGGTGTTTGACACTCAGGTTTTCCATGTTTTTCTACGTATCGTCGGTGGACATACGGGGTTAATATCCTCATACTTATATTTATATTGTACACACAGGATATGTGGGATATATTGATATTGTATACAGGATATGTGGGATACACTGATATTGTACACACAGGATATGTGGGATATACTGATATTTTACCCAAAGGATATGTGGGATACACTGATATTGTACACACAGGATATGTGGGATGTACTGATATGGTACATTCAGAATATATGAGATATACATGATGTTGGACGTTCAGGATATATGAGAATTACTAGATATGATTGCCATATTTGGGGGCTGATTTGTGGAAAACTGGGAATTTGATTTTCTTGTTGGATTTTGGTCCTACCACGAGGTTAGGATTTCCGTGGAAATGACATATTTCATTCCATACTCCACATTTATTGTTTATGCACTGCTTCATGTATTAGTTGTACCTGATAGAGTACTTTCCATGACTGTTGCATTTACATACTATTTTATGCATTGTTTCACGTATTATTTGTACCCGATAGAGCACCTTACATGATTATTGCATACCGATTGTCATATTATCGCTTCATGTAGTAGTAGTACCTGCTAGCGTACCTTTCATGACTGTTGCATTACATATGACCATCAATTGATATTTGATGCTTATGTTAGATTCGCGTTGTACGTGCATACTCGCGATTCCCTGCATATGTTATTTACTATTCATGAGTTGGCGACTCACCACCGTTTTGCCACAGTGTTGCAGGTGTTCCTCAGGATAGTCAGAGGCAGGGCTATTTCCATCCATCGCATCATCTTTTGCTGCTGATACCACTTCGCCTAACAGTGTGCAGTTTTGCCCAGGTGGGTTTGTGTGTAGGGTTGCTAGGCACGCGTACAAGGGTCTACGAGGCATCAACCATGCCCGATTAAAATTTTAGCCGTGCCGAACAACCCAAAGCCGGATCTTTAAACTAGAGTTTAGGTGAAAACAAGCATGTTAAACTCTTTAACACTAAGTGAGAGGGGTTACAACCTTTGTTGATCCGGTCCTTCACTTCTTAAGCTCCGTGTTGAGGTCCCTTCGCTGCGATCATCGTGTCCCGGATTCTCGAAAGGCTTCACGAAGAGAATGTTGCAACCTTGCTTCCGATCTTCGATAACAAAGATGATCTACCTTGAAGTTTCGTTAACACAAGCTATCACTCATGAAATGATGTGAACACTCTCATCTAAATGGCAAGGATAGATGAGGATGATAAAGTAGGATTTTTGCTCTCATTTATAATCTTTTTCTCACTCACTTTCATCACAAAAGAAAGCTTTTTCAAGAAGAAACTCAAGGAAGAAGAAGATGAATATCATAATCCTTTTGTGATGAATAATGAATTATTGTAGTGGTTACAAATCTAACCAATGGTTAAGCATGAAAGAGTTAACCCTTGTAGAGAGTTAACTAGAGTTAATGGTTTGGATTGGGTTAACATAATATCTTCACAAAATATCAAGCAACCACAAAGTCAAAGCTTCCTGAAGCTTCATGGAAGCTTCATGCAAAAGCTAACCCTAATCCAAACCCTAACCAAGTTTAAACCCTAAACCATTGTTAAATTTGTAACCCTAACATATTACAATATTATATATCACATATACAATATATTTTGTAACAATAGAAAATAATACAATTAACATATATTGCATATATATCAATGTATTATTCCGTGAGAAAATGAATCTTTTAGTGAGCTAATATTAGTTAATGTAATTTAATATATCATATATATTATTATACATTAAATTATCGAATCAACACTTGATCCGATAATCCGGCTATTTCACAAATTACCGACTAATACGATGACCCAGCTATATCATATATACCCGGCCGATATCTCATATCGCGAGAATCCAATACGGTATCACATACCGCATTATCCTCGGTCCCGCACATATCACATATGTTCTCCTACTCCGTTTTGCCTAAGTCAAGAAACCTCTGTGTAGGACTCTAAAAAATCGTCAATACGCCGACAGTAGTTGATGATCATATCAAACACCCACAAGCTGCAAGCGGTCAGCAAAACGTAACAGCCACCCTGGTATTGAGTGCTCAAAAGATCAACAAGCAAGCCTGTACATTCTCCTGTGAATCCAATCAGTAACATTCCCGTAAAGTCCGGTCTCGTCGTCTGATATGTCGCATATCTCGCCTAGGGGTGGTAAACGTCAGACCCCAATTGCTTGATATGTCGTGTCGATATGAGGTCTATAACAGTTCGAGAAACTACTGATAACACTTACCAGTAAATCTCAGCAACCCTGGCCAGGGATTTCCGGTTATAGCCAATCGAACACAACACAACATCAACTCCCTATACCGGGAGAGACGAATCCCCTCCTATCGCTCATTGCCTCCATGTGATTCGGGACTGTACCCAAAAGCCACCTTTTTGCACGCCCTCTTGGACGTGATATGATGGAAATCAAAGCACAGTGGGAATTACACAAGACTTTATGACGATCTCGGGTCAATAGACTACTCTGTATTAGTGTCACCGGAGAACTGCCATCTGACGTGAAGTATAATACCATCTGGGAGTTCTCGGCAAGTCCGTCCAGTGTACCCAGTCTCCACTGAGCACCTGTACACCATCCTTGATGTCAAACACCGATGGATATGGGATCATCCATTGCCCATCATATGGGTCAAGATACGTATACGCTAGTCTACTCTGGTGTATCGATGCCCTGTCTCGATACACCCTCGACTAGGAACAGTTAAAGGATGTACTTTTCGACTACCGTGGCCCCACTAGTATGATCTCATCATAGTCCCAGTAGTCGAGTACATATCCTAAGGTCTTTATCAACATGTAACATAGAGACAATCAGAGTACATGTTAAGATAAAGTACAACTAGATAGCATACTATCATGTCGAGCAAGAAAGTCCTCCCTATATATGTCCAAGTATCCATTACAATATACATCGTATGTACAGTAATGGCCTCTAGGGCATACATATAACTAACAATCTCCCACTTGCACAAGGGCCATCTGTTGTGGTTTCACATACCCAACAATTAGCTGCGGTTGAAGTATCTCATACTCAACCATCCCATAAAAGTCTCTACTGGGAAAAAGGCCTTTGTGAGTGGATCCGCGCTGTTGTACTATGTGTCTACTCTCCTAACCTCGATCTCCCTAGAGATCAACTATCACCATGATCAGGTGATACTGCCTAAGAATTATATCTGGATTTCTGATGGGACGGGGGTTCCTTGGCATAAGCCACAACTCCATTGTCACACAATGGTAGGAACGAAGTTCATCTCATGAACATATATCTATCCAGACTGCCTCTTTGGTAGCATCTTTGGTAACGATATATCTTGCCTTTAATCGTCTAGTAAGTCCCGATATCTAGCTTGGAACTCTTCCAACATACCGTTCCTCCACTGAGGGTAAAGACAATGCCTGCGACTGACATTCAGTCGTCCTTATCACCCTGGAACCTTTCCAGTGATTCTCCCCAGGGTCGATTGATACCATCTCACTACAACTAGTGAGTATCCTAACATCCAATTAGATCTATCTCATAGATCCAAAAACCCAGGATTTAGGAGGTATCACTTTCTTCCTATATGGAGAATCCTTGTGATAAGCGGAGATTAACCGAGCGTAGCATAGGAAACTCCTTCCCTATCAAGAGTACGTCATCCACGTACTCTACGAGGATCACCACCATACTCCCTACTACCTTTTTGTATATACAAGGTTCATCTACCATTTTGTTGAAGTCAAACTCTTTGACTACCACATCAAAACAGACGTTCCAACTCCGCGATGCCTGCTTTATCAACATAAAACATCTTGCCCACGTTTCCGCTGCTTCCACTATTTACGAAGCCCTCTGGCTGTGTACTTATAGACGCTCTCTTCTAAAACAACATTTTAGAAAAGCAGTCATGATACCCAACCACCAGATATCGTAGTCATGATATGTAGCCGTGGCAAGTAGGATCTGGATGGACATAAGCATAGCTTTGAAAGTCTCAACTTTTCCATGCACACCAAGTAATCTTCTCAAGATATACTTGCTCCTGATGGGGATTTAACCCTTCAGATAAAGCAACCAAAGTCCATACTTTGTTGGTGTATGAGGATTCCATCTCAGATCGCTAAGCATCCAGCCATTCTTACAGAGTCCCACTCCTGATGGCCAGCTCGAAACTAGTTGGGTCATCATCTCATGATGCAATCCTCGCTCCCACTGTTATAGAGAAGCTAAAGTATCTCTCAGGTGGGTGAGGAACCATACTAGATCGGCGGAGAGGCTGAGGTTCATTGGAAACTATTGAATCCTTTGGTTCTATCAAATCATCTGCTGTAGTTTGTATAGCTGGAACCTTTCCAGTTCTACATAACAGACCTTGCCTCGAGCTTGTCCGGATTTTGCTTTTAGACATAGGCTGGACAACCCCAAATCTTAACCAACTTAAGATATGGGCTCTTCCCTTTCCATATCACATATGAAGTGGTAGGCAACTGATTTGATTCGAACCCTATTCAATAGGTATGCAGCTTCTCAAGTGCATAACTCCCAAAAGGAAATAAGAAACTCAGTAGTAATCATTATAGAGCACACCATATCACATAGGGTGCTATTGCTCCGCCCCGATATACCATCGTGCTATGGTGTATACGAAGGAGTAATGCTGAGAGAGAATCTCATTCTCCTTTAGAATAGTCCAGGAATCTCCGTGCTTAAGTATTCTCCTCCTTGATCTCATCAAAGGACATAATACTTATACCCGTATTTTGGTTCTCTACATCCAACTTATATTCTGTGAATATCTCAAAAGCTTCGGACTTATGTTTCAACAGGAACACATGTCTGAATCTTGAGAGATTATCAGAGAATATAATGAAGTACAAAGAACCGGTCTTGGCATGTGTAGACAGGGGACTTTCATACATCAACATGTATCAATCCCAAGAGTTCACTAACTCTTTCTCTGTTTCCAACAAACAGAGCTAAGGTCATCTTATCTTTATGACATGACCGGCAAGTTTCACAAGATGTAAATTCAAACTAATTTAAATATGCATCTAAATGTAACTTAGCTAGTCGGGTCGCATTGATATGACCTAGTCTACAATGCCTCAAGAAGGATTTGTTCATTTCTGAACTCTTCCTCTTGTGTGTGTTCTGTATACTAAGAACTGTAGTTTGATTTAGAACGTCTATGCTTTTAGATAACGTGCCTGAACCTATCAACTCTTGATATAGGAAATATTCCAAACATTATCCAACAATACAAAATTATATCCTTCTTTACTAATAAAGAGACTGATATGATGTTGTATATCAGGTTCGGTATCTAATAACATTTGTTCAGAATCAATGTATTCTGGTAATACAGGGTGATAGTGACCAACAGACTTGGCTGCAACACTTGCACCGTTTCTATCTCATGAAACTTATCATCCGTTCTCAGTTCTCTACCTTTCTGTAGCCCATGTAACAGATTACATATGCGGGATCCTGATCCGGTATCTCATACCCAGGACATAAAGAATACTGAGAAACAGTTTTGTGTAATGAACACATCCGAAGAAGATGCATCAGCATGCACTTTCTTCGTTTGGGCGGCACGGGAAATCTGGTATTCCACAATTTCTTGCTCTGTCTTATAACAATTATAAGTTGGAGCAGGACCAAAGTTCCCCAGCTCAGTATAACAAGCGGGTTCGGTCAAATACATCCGTATTATTATATTGATTAAGGCGTGATATGGTCGCTACCTGGAGAGAGAGAGAAGAAAACACTCAGCGTATACTCTTGCAAGATTAGATTGGTTATCTAATATATCTAATCAGGATGTCTCCCACTGTTTTACTCAAATCTTCCTTCAAACCCTAAAAGGAAAGACTAGCCGGGATTAATTACACGCTACAAGTTCGCCAATCTTTCAGCCAGGCCAGTGTCGGTACTTTGAGGGAGTTCCACCGTGCTTTCGCATGAACCTAATTAAAGTAAACCCCGTTTTCCCAGAGGCATAACCCCGTTAACACCTTTCTAGTGACCTACTTGATCGACTAATTGTAATGTGTAAAACTCTCGCATGAGTAACTCTTACTCGTAGTGGGTATCGGGATCCAACTATCTCATAGAAGGTATGCAATCTCATTGCAAATTTCAACACTTGAAATTCCCGATAATTCTTTTACCCTTAGCGTGCTATGACCTTGACGCATGCCAAACAACCCATAGTCCGCTAGTCAAGTTCAACCCGTGCATTTCCTGATTGAATTAAACCTACCCGCACGACCCTTAACGCATGCCAAACAACACCGTACGAATACCCTAATCCAATCGCATCGTATGCTAGCAGATAAGCACTAGTTAGCTACCGTACACTACGCCTTGACGCATGCCAAACTACCGCAGCACGAATACTAAGTAGTACTTATCTGAAATGACGGAGGGCTACGCAGGTTTTTAAGAAAACCATGAGCGTAATGAACTTGATATCGTTGTAGAATCGAGTGATTTTAAATGGAATGTTTTTGAGGCTTTTCTAGTTTTGCTAAAGGGGTCACTCCCGGTGAAGGGATCATCGGCCCTTTCCTCATCGAATAAGGTGCAGGATATTTCACAAATACCACTATGCAAAGCAAGAACTATAGAAGCAATCAAAAGACAAACTGAGTTTGTAGCATCTGCTAGTTTCACTAAAGAGGTCACTCCCGGTGAAGGGATCTCGGCTCTTTCCTTATCGAATAAGCTGTTGGATGTTCTACAAGGAACACCGCTATGCAAAGCAAGAACTAGAGCTACCAGTTTTTAAACAAGTTTCTACAACATTTTTAGGTTTCTTTTAGTTTCATTAATCTCATTAATGAATTCCCATTTTAATATGCTTCACAAGCATCACATTTCAAACGAAATCTGCAATATAACAAATATCTCATATATATAATATAAACATTCGTCTCAGGCAGTAATACAATCTCATCACAGAACATTGCAGCAGAAGAACATATATGAAATATTGGATATACTAGGACGTCCGTGTTTTTAATACGAGCCTGTATAAAACACGGATTCCACGGTCGCGATGAATAGCCAAACCCACATCCCTAGACCCGTACGAGAGCGGTAAGCAACACTGCCAATTCTAGGGTTAGGAGACCCGGTCTCGACTCCTCGAGATGGTCTCCCACTGGACCCTAGAACCCGGTTACTTATGCTCCCCGCCTTGGGTCTACCTAATGCAGAAAAGTAAATAATATACAATGGTGACATCATCCTCAGCCCGGAAGTGCCCCAATAAAAGAATATTACATACAAATGAATTTTTACATGAATGAAAAAGAAAAAACTCTCATCTCACATAAAAACCCCCCGGCTATTCAAAACGCGACGATCCAATATAACATATCACAGCAACATATAATATCTCATATCATCAACGTAAGCAAGTATGCGTATCCCGATTGTCATTGATGTATAGCAACGAAGCCGGCGATACACCACATACTACGCTTACGGTCACAGAAAAGAAAGTGTAAAACTACAACAGTTGGAATCCGCAACCTTCTTATACATCGCATGCCTAACAAAATGAATTCCTTAGACATCGCATGCCTAACAATTATAAACCCCGCATTTTAGTCTCATTATCGAAAACACTTTTCAATATCAAGTCGGGCAATTCAACAAGATTCCCGACATCCTGATCGAATGCTCGTCGCAAACTTTAGTAGACGGCCACACCCCCGGACGCCGTCGACGAAGTGCACTAAGGCGGAACACCGCTGCCGCGAGCACCCGAACGGATGCTTTTGGCGATGGGGTTCTCCTCCAGTCACTTGGTCGGGGCTATGGGGCGTCGCTGTCTATCAAGTTTACCCGGCGAGTATCCGCGTACGCTACGTGATTGCGACGGACTTTTGATCACATCAAAATTCCGTGGCAACCGATCATCTGAGACTGAACTGCTAGATTTATAACATTCAAATTAGTTATCTCATAACTACCTGTAGATTCCAAATATTGTTTCACATTCCAGATAAATAGACAATGTTAAACTTTCCGATCGAATAATCGAACACCCAAGATTTCCCCAATATATCTCAACACGTGAAATCAATTTAAAAACATCCATCACATGCCACAGTACCAATGGTCCAGCCGTAGAAGGGTCAAGCCAACGCCTCACATGTGGCATGCTGTACTGCCCCAAACCCTAAGGTTTAGAGGCAGTTCAAGACAATCACATAATCGAGTCAAGGTTTGTTGTCTTCTAGAGGGTCCATCGCGTTACTTGCACGACTTAGAATGTTCTTAAACTCGAGAAAAAATCCAACTTTTGAAAAATTTTCCTACTGGGGAAAAAGTGAGTTATTGATATCCGTTCGAACTTTTTAACAGTTTCTAAAAATTACCCGGACAAACTAAACAAAGTTAAATTATCCGATCGAATCAACGAGTCCCCAATACAACCCTAGAAAACTCAACACTTGAGTGGAATTAAAACATTCCCCAGAAAAAAATGGCAAGAAAGGACCTAAGAATAAATATGTGAATTACGAGGGACTAAGTCTAAATTTTGGCCGCGGAACCGCCCCCAAACCCTTGTTTTGGCCGCGGTTCCGCGGTCATGTGAGCGACTTAGTAGACCGTACTTCACAGTAATTCTTAGTTTTTCCTGCTTGTTTTTCTGAGCATTTTTAATTCATAAAAAATCACATTTTTAGAAAATGTACAGAGAGGGGTATAAACCGGGTATTCGGAGTTCGATCGAAGTTTAAACTTCGCCTAGACTTCGCCTAAAGCTCTAGCATGTCTCTGATACCACTGTAGGGTTGCTAGGTACGCGCACAAGGGTCTACGAGGCATCAACCATGTCCGATTAAAATTTTAGCCGTGCCGAACAACCCAAAGCCGGATCTTTAAACTAGAGTTTAGGTGAAAACAAGCATGTTAAACTCTTTAACACTAAGTGAGAGGGATTACAACCTTTGTAGATCCGGTCCTTTACTTCTTAAGCTCCGTGTTGAGGTCCCCTCGCTGCGATCATCGTGTCCCGGACTCTCGAGAAGCTTCACGAAGAGAATGATGCAACCTTTCTTCGGATCTTCGATAACATAGATGATCTACCTTGAAGTTTCGTTAACACAAGCTATCACTCATGAAATGATGTGAACACCCTTATCTAAATAGCAAGGATAGATGAGGATGATGAAGTAGGATTTTTGCTCTCATTTATAATCTTTTTCTCACTCACTTTCATCACAAAAGAAAGCTTTTTCAAGAAGAAACTCAAGGAAGAAGAAGATGAATATCATAATCCTTTTGTGATGAATAATGAATTATTGTAGTGGTTACAAATCTAACCAAGGGTTAAGCATGAAAGAGTTAACCCTTGTAGAGAGTTTAACTAGAGTTAATGGTTTGGATTGGGTTAACATAATATCTTCACAAAATATCAAGCAACCACAAAGTCAAAGCTTTATGAAGCTTCATGCAAAAGCTAACCCTAATCCAAACCCTAACCAAGTTTAAACCCTAAACCATTGTTAAATTTGTAACCCTAACATGTTACAATATTATATATCACATATACAATATATTTTGTAATAATAGAAAATAATACAATTAACATATATCGCATATATATCAATGTATTATTTCATGAGAAAATGAATCTTTTAGTGAGCTAATATTAGTTAATATAATTTAATATATCATATATATTATTATACATTAAATTATCGAATCAACACTTGATCCGATAATCCGGCTATTTCACAAATAACCGACTAATACGATGACCCGGCTATATCACATATACCCGGCCGATATCTCATATCGCGAGAATCCAATACGGTATCACATACCGCATTATCCTCGGTCCCGCACATATCACATATTTTCTCCTACTCCGTTTTGCTTGAGTCAAGAAACCTCTGTGTAGGACTCTAAAGAATCGTCAATACGCCGGCAGTAGGTGATGATCATATCAAATACCCACAAGCTGCAAGCTGTCAGCTAAACGTAACAGCCACCCAGGTATTGAGCATTCAGAAGATCAACAAGCAAGCCTGTACATTCTCCTGTGAATCCAATCAGTAACACTCCCGTACAGTCCGGTCTCGTCGTCTGATATGTTGCATATCTCGCTTAGGGGTGGTAAACGTCAGACCCCAATAGCTTGATAAGTCGTGTCGATATGAGATCTATAACAGTTCGAGAAACTACTGATAACACTTACCAGTAAATCTCAGCAACCCTGGCCAAGGATTTCCGGCTATAGCCAATCGAACACAGCACAACATCAACTTCCTATACCGGGAGAGACGAATCCCTTCCTATCGCTCATTGCCTCCATGTGATTCGGGAATGTACCCAAAAGCCACCTTTTTGCACGCCCTCTTGGACGTGGTATGATGGAAATCAAAGCACGGTGGGCATTACACAAGACTCTATGACGATCTCGGGTCAATAGACTACTCTGTACCAGTGTCACCGGAGAACTGCCATCT
Organism: Agapanthus africanus; assembly: GCA_030015575.1. Lineage (NCBI taxonomy): Eukaryota > Viridiplantae > Streptophyta > Magnoliopsida > Asparagales > Amaryllidaceae > Agapanthus > Agapanthus africanus. The sequence continues at coordinate 700,036,766 of CM057338.1, forward strand.
GACATGAAGTATAATACCATCTGGGAGTTCTCGGTGTGTCCGTCCAGTGTACCCAGTCTCCACTGAGCACCCGTACACCATCCTTGATGTCAAACACCGATGGATATGGGATCATCCATCGCCCATCATATGGGTCAAGATGCGTATATGCTAGTCTACTCTGGTGTATCGATGCCCTGTCTCGATACACCCTCGACTAGGAACAGTTAAAGGATGTACTTTTCGACTACCGTGGCCCCACTAGTATGATCTCATCATAGTCCCAGTAGTCGAGTACATATCCTAAGGGCTTTATCAACATGTAACATAGAGACAATCGGAGTACATGTTAAGATAAAGTACAACCAGATAGCATACTATCATGTCGAGCAAGAAAGTCCTCCCTATATATGTCCAAGCATCCATTACAATATACATCGTATGTACAGTAATGGCCTCTAGGGCATACATATAACTAACATTGTGGTTATCCGATGTTGTATTGTATATTCGTTGTACCCTTGTACTTTCCATCTACCACTATATTGTATGATTTAGAGACTTGATGACAGGGCGATATTGTATATTATTTTGTGACTTGGAGGCTTTTATGCAGTTTTATTTTTTATCGTCTCTATCTTCGCTACGACGTCGTATATCTGTTGTGGTGGTTGTTTTCCGCCTTTTTGGCGTGGATTTGCTCCCGTTGGGGATGCTTTATTTTATATTTATGTTGTACACATTTTGGGGGCTTGTTTTACAAAGGAGGTGCTGCCAAAATTTTAAAGAATAAAAGTGAGACTTTAAATAATTTGGGTTGTGATTTCAAAGGTTTTTGAAAATACTGTTCTCACTTTCTTATTACTTTTGATAGTTTAGATTTCTGGGTTTTGGCTTTCTTTTACTGCGTTACGCCTGTAGGCGTTGCGTAGTATTAGGGCCGTCACGTACCAATTTCGGGTCGTGACAAACTTGGTATCAGAGCGCTAGGTTTTACCTTTTGGAGTGTAGGATGACCTTGGTATGATGGAGTAGGTATCTTAAGCAGAGTAACATAGCGTGTGTATGTTCCGCGGTATACTTACGACACGGTACTCCGCCTAAAGTGACCTAAGTATAAATTGCTTGAAATTTCTTTCTTGATGATACATATCCTTGTGATTCTATTTCCGTGTTCTTATCGAATCCTATTTCCATTTTAGCCTTTGCCGCCGAGGACTATGAGGACTCAGAGTGATGCAACGAGAGCTGAGATCAGAGTGGACTCGTGTGGGATGAAGATTGATCAGGATGGCACGCTCGTTGTATCGGACCATACGGATCCGCCTTCGATAGATCATATTGATAGGCTTGTGGCAGAGATGCAGGACTTGGGCCAGACGATGAGTTCTTTGGTTGGGGCCATTCGAGTGCAGCGACAGGAGGTTGTCACCCCTGTTACCCAGTTGTTCCTTGCAGTCAGCACTCAGCCTTGTGTTACTTATACAACACCAGTGGACGCAGACCGTTTTGACGGGGAGCGTTTTTCCGAGACTTTGGGAGTTCCGGAACAGAGGAGGGCTCGTACAGGTGTACCAGCCCAGAGACATAGGCTTAGGCGTCGAGTCAGATTTCGTGACCGTCGCGGGAGTAGTAGAGGCTTGGGACGAGGACAGTCGTTCAGCTCTCATCCCCAGGAGGGTCAGCAGCCATCGTATGGATGTTTTCGATACGGGAGCCTTCATCACCACATCAGGGATTGTTCCTTAGTACCACGTCAGACCCATGTTCAGAGAGGCCGTGGTCACGGAGGATTGGTTACGAGAGAACGGTCTGGCAGAGGAAGAGTTCTAACAGTTCCGGGTAGAAGGCAGACACGAGAATTTGCTTCTACTCATCGGGACGCGCAGGCGTCCAGTGCAGAGTTTTCAGGTATTCATAATTTGTATGTTTTTGTGATTCATAGATTGGTGTTGTTCGGGATCTATGCAATTGTTGTTTTACACACTTTGTGCCTTGGTTGGGCCGAGGTTTGTGTATGCTAGACCATCCGTTGTTAAGTTAATTTCTGTCAGCGATTCTTTTGTTGTGCGACACGTGTTTCAGTCGTGTGCCAATCGGATAGGAGATAGAGATTCGTCCGTCTTTGTGATCCTTCTAGAGATGTTGGATTTGACGTTCTCCTGGGCACAGACTGGTTAGCTACGTGCTAGGCGTCTGTGAACTGCCGTGAGAAAACAGTTTGGTTTTGTTTTCCCGGCGAGTCAGTTTTTGTTGTGCAGAGGGACAGTGGTGCCGCCTCTCACAGCTTGAACTAAGCCTTTTGTCGCTTGTCGGCTTTTGAGGAGAGGATGTCTGAAATTCTTGGCTTTTTTTCGTGATACCGGAGCCATAGTGGGTTGGTTGGACCGGGTTCCCTACGTGCGAGAGTTTTCCGACGTTGTTCCAGATGAGTCGGCGGGGCTTAGGGAACTTGAGGATCAGCTGCAGAGTTGTTTTGTTGTGGGACTTATTTGTCCAGGTGTTTCATTTTGGGGAGCTCCTATTCTGTTCGTCAGGGGAATGGCGGCAGTTTGAGGTTGAGTATTGATGGATCGTCAATTGAACCGTCTTACGGTGCAGATAGATATCCTTTACCTCGCATTGACGATTTGTTCGACTTGCTCCAGAGTGCGAGACATTTTTCTAAGTCGTTTGAGATCAGGTCATCATTGTTGCGGGTTCGGAGTGAGGACATTCCGAAGACTGCTTTTGTGCGTGCTACGGGCAGTATGAGTGTTTGGTGGTGTCGCTGGACTCACCAGATCCCTGGCAGCATTTGTGGATGTGATGAACCAGATTTCTTCAGGCCCTTCCTCGACCAGTTGATTGTTGTGTCATTGATGACATTCTGGTCTATTCCAACGAATCGTGAGGAACGTGGGCAGCACTTGATGATTTGTTTTGCAGACATTGGGAGGGCCCAGCAGTTTCCTAAATTCTCATAGTGTTCCTTCAGGCTTGGTTGTGTGACTCCTAGGTCTAGTAGTTACGGAAGACGGTTTTCGTATGGACCCGAGGAGGATCGTGGCCGTACAGCTTGGGCCCATATTTATATCTGGGATAGAGGTCCGCAGATTTGGACTTAGTAGGTTTTTACCGCCGTTTCATGCAGGATTTGCTTGTGTATCGCTGCACCGTTGACTGAACGGACCGGGAAGGAGATTCGTTTCTGTGGACTGAGGCTTGTGTGCGGTGTTTTCAGCAGTTGGATATTCGGTTGACAACTGCACCGTTCTTTCTTTCTTGCTGGTTCGGGCGACTTTGTTGTTTAATTATGATGTTTCATGAGTGGGGCTCGATTTTGCGTTGTTGTGGCACTATAGAGTTCTCGCTTTTGCTTCCCGACAGTTGGAGGAAGTACGAACAGGTTATCCCACTCATGATCTGGAGATGGCCGCGGTGGTCGTGCGTTGAAGATCCGAGGACACTACTTGTTCGGAGAGTCGTTTCAGATTTTCACGGACCACCAGAGCTTAATGTACATCTTCCTGCAGCGTGTTATGATTATTGAAACAGCGCCGTGGGATGCAACTTGTAGAGGATTGTGTTTTGTGAGATCCTTTGGTTAACCGTGGCAAGGCGATTGTGGTAGCTGATGCTTGAGTCGTAGGCCCGGGGTTAGCTTGTTCGAATTGTGCGCAGTTCAGAGGCAGTCTTATGCAGATTTACAGTTCTTGTGTGATCGTGGAGTACAGCTAGGTTCGCCTCTACGGAAGGGACAGCTTGCTCCTGTCCGCGCCCGACCACTTTTCCTTAATCGTTTTCGTGAGGCACATCCCACCGATGCTCGTTGTCTATGATACTTGAGCATGTTCGGCTAGGTAAAGATTCGGAGTCCTTGATTTGTGACTAGGGTGTGCTACGTTTAGGGACGCGTTTGTGTGTACCTGATGTTGATAGGTAGAGACGCGAATCCTAGTGCAGGCGCATCAGTCAGCTTTCTGAGTTCATTCATGTTCCACCAATTTGTGACATGACTTGTGAGATAGTTACGGGTGAGCAGGAATGAAGAGTGAAGTTTCGGATTTCGTCTCAAGATGCCTGCCTTGTTGTGAGCGTAGGTTGAGCATTGAGACCGGCTGGAGAGTTGCAATCTTTATTCGTTCCAGAGGGGGAATGGGAGCAGATCTCCATGAATTTGGGTTGTGGCGTCTACCCAGGTTTAGTCAGGGTGTGACTCCATTTGGGGTGTTTGTTGTCCGGTTATTCTCAGTTTGCTCAGTGTTCTTTGTTAAGTTTGTGCGCTGCACGGAGTTCCTTCATGCGTTGTATCCAATTGGGGGCACCGTGTTCGCTAGCCGTGGTTGGCAGAAGCATCAGGAAGCCTTAGGTACTGGTTGAGCTTTAGTTCCGCTTTTCCATCCGTGGGATGATGGTCAGTTGAGCGGAATATACAGATTCTGGAGGTTTTGCTTGTGCGCACGTTTTCATTGTTGTTGGCAGTTGGGATCATCATTTGCCATTGTTAGAGTCTCCTTTGATAGCTGTTATCAGGAGACATTCCAATTAGCAACCTTTAGGTTTTGTTGTTAGGTTGTGTCGATCGCCATTCTGTTTCTTTCTGACTCTGTGTGAGTAGGATTTTGGACCCCAGCCAGTCTAGAGACATCGGAAATGATTCCGTTGGTTTAGGTCAGGATGATGTCAGTCCTGTGCAAACAGAGGTCTTATGCCGACCATGGTGGTCGCAGACTTGAGTCCGCAGTGGGAGATCATGTATTCCTAAGGATTTTCCGATGAATGATATGTTGAGTTTTGGGAAGCTTATCCCAGGATTGTAGGTCCTGTTGAGATCCTTTTAGCGAGTCAGTTCCGTTGTCTTTGATTTGGCACTCCCGCCCAGATTATTGAGTATTCTCCCTGTATTCCTTGTGTCGATACTTTGCAATACCTTCATGACCTTTCTCACATGATTCAGCACCAGACCATTTAGCTTGGACGCGATCTTTTCGTTCACCGGCAGCCATTGTGTTGGTGGCTCGGCAGGTGGAGAACCTTCGGTCAAGGGTCTTACCATCTGTGGAGGGTTTTCTTGGACGTAGCCGTATAGTGAGGTAATCACTTGTGAGGCTGCGAGCGAGATAGGAAACTTTGTAATCTTTTCCTTGAAGGTACGCTTAGTGAGAATTTTAAATTCGGGGATGAATTTTTATAAGGGGGTGAGATTGTAACGTTTTAGAAATCGTTATGTGAATTTCTCCGTTTTTGGGTAAATTGTCGGTATTTTCTGTTTTAACCCGACTGTGATCAAATGACCATATAGACTTGCCAGCACCTTGTTTAGTATAAAGCTAGTGTGCAAGCTTTGGGGGTATATGGGACGTTTTGGTTCAACTTGAATTTTTCCCAATTTTAATATTATTTTAATGCGGTATTCGCATTTTGGGAAATTTCTTCTAAGTGAACTTTTCTTCAATTATGTTTGTGTAATAAAACCCTTCCCACTTTATCTAGATATTTTTTTGTGCATATGGTTTAAGTTTTAAAGAAAATGAAAAGAAAGTCAATGGTGCATGCATGTGTGTGTGTGTGTGTGAATGCATTAAATTGCATTTATTGATGGAAATTTCTAGAAAACCCTACACAATTCCTCACCCACCTCACTTGGACGAGATCCCTTACTCCTCTACTGCTCTTGATCATTTCCTTGCCAATTTGCATCAATCCAAACTCAAAATTCTCCAAAATTCCCAAATGAATCCCAAAAATACACCAAGTCTTGAATTTTAGCATCTTGGATCACTTGGAGCTAGGAAAGCTTGGAGCTTGTGAGAAAAGTTGATAGGTATAATCCCTAATATGTTAAAATGAAGTTTTTATGTTATTTAGCTCGTTGGTTGTAGCGTAGAACACTTTTTATATCGATTAGTGCAATATCGTGTTTTTAGTGTGCTTTTTGAATCTCTATGAACTGCTGTAATCTGGAAATTTTACTGAGTGACCAAACAAGATTGTAGTGATGTATTAGTAAACCTAAGTCACCACCTGAGACACGAGGACCACCTCACCGGCCTCGGCCGGCGACCCCCTTTGGCAATTCCGGCGACGTCGGCTACTTAGGGGATGTTGGAGTTTGGGTTTTTGTGGGTAGTTGTCTTCTGTGGTTTAGGGGTGTTTGGTACTGTTTACTTTTTTAGTAATTACAGTATGCAAAATCTGGGATCGTTTTCCTATAATCTAGTGTTTTGTGTCAGCGCGATACGTCATACGACACGGATCGTGCTTGTAGTGTGATTTTTGCACTTATGTTGTTTTCGTTATGTCGCTACGCACGTTAGCCACAATACGAACACATGAGAGTATGTTTGGTGTTGTTGCGTCGGTTAAATGTAGTTTGTGCGTGTTTTGGGTCTATTATTAATATATACTTGCTTTATTGTTTTAATGTGGTACGTTCGCAGGCAGGGACTTCGGACACTGCTACAAGGGGAAAACAAGTGGTTGGCTTCACTTAGCCAGGACGTTGGTGAGTAGATTTAACATCTATAGGGAAATCGCCCGCATGACGTTATGCGTCTGGGCTAGAAATGAGTTTACTTTGTCGCACATTCTATTTCATGTTTAGAGTTGCGCATACCCCCTATTGCATAGTTACTTGTTGTGCCTGGACTCGTATCCTTAGGACCCTGCACTATTATTGATGGCTTATGTTGCACGAGCACTGATTGTATGCCACCCACACCTTCAATAATTGCCATGTCACATACAAACCTTTGATAGATATAATATTGTTTGGTTAGGGACATTGAGACATTGATTCATATCCCTATATGCATATGACATCTAGCATACCTGTATACCTACATGCTTACACATATTCCTTGACATGTTTACATGCTAGTTACCCATATATCTATATGGTATTGTACCATTGTGATAGGTATATATGTTGAATATGTATGCCCTAGAGGCCATTATTGTATAGTACTAGTTTGTATAATACATTTTGGAGGCTTGGGATATATATATGGGTTTACGACAGTCTTGGTCGATATAGTAGTATGCTACTTGGTTTGTTTCTATCTTAATATGTGTATATATGTTTCTTGTAACATATCGCTAATACATATTGATGGAGCCCTTAGGATCTTTGCTTGACTACCGGCGTTGTGATGGCGATCACACTAATGGGAGCTGGGTAGTTTATAAGCACATCCTTATTTTGGTCCCTAGTCGTACGATTATCCCAGCAGGGGAGATGGTCTGTCCCACAGCCATCAGTACGCCGTACTGAAGATAGTATGCAGGTGCTCGTTAGGTTATGAGTACACTGGACAAGACTCGTCGGGAACTGTTGGTTGGTATTATACCTATCGTCAGTTAACAGTTCCCAGGTGACATGAGTACAGCTTAGTCCGCTGAATTGACACTATCATTTCGCCTCGAGTGTGTTCCCACTGTTCTTAGATTACTACCCTACCACGGATCTACTGAGTCGTGCAAACAGGTAGTAGTTGGGTGCAGTCCCGAAGCACTTGGAGGCAGTGATGGTTAGACAGGATTCGTCTCTCCCGGTATTGGGAGTTGATATCGCGCTGTGTCTAAGAGAGCCATTACACATAGTCATCCCTGGCCAGGGCAAGCGAGAATTACTGGTAGGTTTTCCAGTAGATTCTCAGGGTGTTTTGGGCTACACTCCGACATGACTTGTACCGCTATTAGGGGACTGACGTTTACCGCCCCCCTAGGCCCGCCATGCGATACTCTCAGATGAACAGACCGGACTGTACGGAGATTTTCACATTCAGGCTCAGTAGGAGTTCGGATGGGTTTACCTCATCGGTCTTCTTATCGACATCTACCAGGGGACCGTTACGTACAGCTAGTGCCGTTTGCGGTCTGTGGTTAAACCCACTGCCAGCGTAGTGTCGAGTCTTTAGAGTCCCACACAGAGAGTTTCCCTGCACTGGGCAAAAGGTGTAGAGGCCGTATGGTTTTACGGCAAGGCTACGATCACTTACGTACACTTGTGCGCGTATGCTGTTCGGGCAGACAATACTAGAGGGCTTTGGTTTAAGCCGGATCCTAGTATTGTATGGATGGATTAGTTTTGTCTTCTGTGCATTCGTATTCTTCGGAATGCGGATGCGGGTGTGTATGCACAGTTGTGAGGAGCAAAAAAGAAGGAGGTGTCTCATTATGGTTTTGACGGTTGGTTCGGTTGAAACCATTATGAGGCAGGGACATTATTTACTAATCTTTTTAATGATAATTATGTTATGGATAATTGCTTTGACCATTTGACCATACTTGACCTTGTTGACAATTTGACCATTGTTGACTAGGATGTTTCATGTGAGATCTAGAGTCTTCTTTTTGTTTTGTTTTTATTTTGAGATGATAATGGTCATATCAATGTAGCCATCAAGTTTATCATGATAAGAGATTAGTAATGATAATTTTTTATGCATCATTATTCTCTTCTCATTCTCTCTCTTCAAGTGAGAAGCTCCCATGGTTCCTCCTTCTTCTTCCTCTCTAGTTTTTTCCCTAGCTCTCATGTGTTGAGAAAATAGGGTTCTAAATAGACAAACAAATCCACCACCAACTTCTAAACCACCTAGGACATCAAGAGTAGCACACTTGTTGCCCTGGTTACCTCGGCTTGAGGTGGAGCTCGGAATACAAACTCTCGGGTGGATCGTCTTCGACTCAAGTACGCCGCGGAGATGAGCAAGATCCGGATCGATCCTTGGAGCTTGTTGGACGAGGAGGATAGCGGAGAGAAGACCCGAAGGACATGGTTCGTGAGGTATAACCACTCAACATAGTAGCTAGAACTTGTTGTTTAGTATGTTAGTTTTTGTTTAGCAAAGATCCTTCATAGTTGGTCCATGTCACCTTGTGAGAAAATTTTGATTTTTTCCTATTCCGCCTCCCCGAAAGAACTGGGGTGGGTAATGTGGACATAACAGTGGTATCAGAGCCTAGCTAAGCAATAACTAACTATTAGCAAAGTGTTTAGAACTTCGATCCAGAAAAAATCGCAAAATTCATCTAAAAACATGCACTTTCTGCCGATTTTTAAAACTGCTCTAAAAATAATTCCACATACTTTAAAAATGGGTGCAAGGTTTTTTAGGAATAGGCTGCAAAACCGAGCCCACGACTCGGTCAAAGCGCCGCGGAACCGCGGCGAAACCACGCGTTTCGCCGCGGATCCGCGGCCGAGTTGACTCGGCCGCGACTCGGGTTTGCTGCAGTTTGTTCAGTGTACAGTTTTGGGATTTTTAAATGATTTTGTTTCTGCCCAGAATTTCCAGAGAACAATGTTGTGTTTGGGGTAGTTACAAATTGTTATTTTGATCGAAGTTCTACAAACTTTTGCTAAATGGTTATATCTGTAATGTGATATATGCACTGAACGTGGACTAATCGCTATATGTCGATTAGTGGGGGTTGTGCATATCTGTGATCTGTAATGTTGTTGGATTGTGTATATGAACTTGTTGGATTGTCGCGGATGAATAGACGGGGTTTTATGAGATGTGAGTTTCTTTATCTTTCATTTGTTGTAATATGTAAATTGATGTAATATTATTTTTATGGCCGCACATCCGGGATGAGGTTGTAGCCGCCATTGTATATTATTTCTTTTACTGTTTTTGCTCCTAGGATAGACCCAAGGTAGGGTGCGCAAACTACCGGGTACATTGAAGTGCTGAGTGGCCTACTCACGTTGTTGAGGGAGGCTGCTTCACTTCGGGTATTTGGCGGGTAGTTTTCCTCACCCGTAGGGGTCTAGGGTGGGGTTTGGCTATTCATCGCGACCGTGTAATCCGTCTTTCGTTACAGGCTTGAACGAAACGCGGATTCCTAGCATATCCAATCTGTTCATCTGTGATTTGGAATGGCTATCATTGCATCTGACGAATGTATATATCTATATATGATATCCAGTAGGTGTTGCTTTTGTTTTTCATCCGCGCTAGTCCAGCCCCCGCTCTGTCATTAGTTAAGTAACCTAACGGGTGATGACGGGGCCCCGTGGCGAATGCGGATGGCATAAGCGTACGTCATATTTTCGCTGTTTTCTGCAATGGTAGGATTAACTAATGGGACGCATTATATAAATGCAAAGAAAAACAAACATAAAAGACGTTGTTGGAACAATTTTCAAAAAGCTGTTATTACAAGGATGTTCTCTTTTGTTTTGCACAGAGGTATTCGGTTATGAATGCCCAGCACCACATTCGACGAGGCAAGGGCCGAGATCCCTTCATCGGGAGTGACCCCTTGGACAAAAGTTTACGTCAGGGTAATAACTTCACTATAGTCGATTATTCTTGCTTTGCATCGAGGTATTCAGTTTAGAATATCCTGCACCTCATTCGACGAGGAAAGTGCCGAAATCCCTTCGCAGGGAGTGACCTCTTTAGCAAAAGTTTTCGCCACTATATTTTAAAAAAAAAAGGTTATCAGGTTCCTTCAACGATATCAAGTTCATTACGTTAACGGGATTTTCGCCAAAAACCCAGCCGTAGCCCTCCGTCATTTCTTATAAGTTATACTTAGTATTCGTGCTGTGTTTGTTGACTGTGTCAAGGCGCAGTGAACGGTAGCTGAGTATTGCTTATCTGCAGGATACAATATGATTGGTTAGGACAGTCGTGTAACCTTGTTGACTGTGTCAAGGGTTATGCGGGTGGGTTTAATGCAATCAAGATAATGACGGGTTGAACTTGACTAGGACTCTTTGATTTGTTGACTGTGTCAAGGTCACTTGGGTCCTAGGGGCAAAAATCCACATCGGGAGTTTCTAAAGAAACTGAAACTTGCAGATTTAGCATACCTTCTGGAGTGTGGTGACTAGAGTGGATTCCATCTAGGTCATCGCACAATGATAGTTGGATCCCGATCCCACTGATGAGTTGGATTACTCTCAGGAGATTATTTCACTTAACAATCAATGCTATAAACCAAGTAGGTGTCTAGAACGGTGTTAGCGGGGCTACGCCTCCAGGGAAAAGAGGTTATTTAATTAAGGAACTTTGCGAAAGCGTTGGAAAACCTCTCTCGAAGTACCAACACTAGCCTGGCTGAAAGGTTAAGCAAGTATTGTGACATGCGATTAATCCTGACTAGATCTTCTTTTATGGTTTGAAAAAGAATTTGAGGAAATAGTGGGAGCCATCCTGGTTAGATAAATTAATAAACCAATCTAATCTTGCAAGAGCGCACGCTGAGTATTTCTTTTCTCTCTCTCCAGGTAGCAACCATTTCATGCCCTATTCAAGATAATAAAACGTATCGCTTGACTGATCCGAATTCTTATTCAGGGCTGGGGAACGTTGGTTCGGCTCTAACTTACGACAACAGTCATAAGTATGAGCAAGGGAAAGAGGATTGTATGGATTCCAAGGATACCCAGTTGAAGAATAAGCATATAGTTTTGCATCTACTTCAGGTGTTCTTGTAATTGAGAACTGCTTTACGGTCAGCCCTACCTTCTGGGTACTTGATACCGGATCAGGATCTCATATCTGTAATCTATTGCAGGGACTGAGAAAAAGTAGGAAAGTTGTACCTGGTGATATGTCGCTCAGGGTAGCGAACGGAGCACAAGTTAATGCTGCAGCCGTCGGTGAATATCACCTAGTGTTCCCCAATGGCAATACTATGATTTTGAACGAATGCTACTATGTACCTTCTATAGTTTGCAACATCACATCAGTTTCTTTACTCAATAAAGATGGATATAACTTTGTTGTTGATAGAAATATCATGAACATTTACCTTCATAAGGTACTGGTTGCAGAAGGTACACTGTGTAATGGTATCAACGTTCTAAATCAGAATACAGTTCTCAATGTACAAAACACACGCAAGAGGAAGAGTTCAGATACGAACGAATCCTACTTATGGCATTGTAGACTTGGTCATATCGGAGAGAAAAGACTAAGTAAGTTGCATAAAGATGGACTCTTGGATACATTCGAGTTTTCATCTTATGAAACTTGTCAGTCTTGTCTCAAAGGAAAGATGACCAAATCTCCGTTCACTGGACATGGAGAAAGGGCAGCAGAGCTCTTGGGACTCATACACAATGATGTATGTGGTCCAATGTCTATACATGGAACGGGTGGGTTCTCGTACTTCATCACATTCACTGACGATCTCTCTAGGTTCGGATATGTGTATCTGATGAAACACAAATCTGAAGCTTTTGAGAAATTCAAGGAATTCAGAAACGAAGTAGAGAACCAGACTGGCAAAAGTATCAAGATCCTCCGATCGGATAGGGGAGGGAAGTACTTAAGCAAGGAATTCCTAGATTACTTAAAAGAGAATGGTATTCTCTCGCAGCTTACTCCTCCTTATACACCACAGCACAACGGTGTATCAGAACGGACGAATCGTACCCTATTGGATATGGTTCGCTCCATGATGAGTAGTGATGAGTTGCTTCTTTCATTCTGGGGATATGCACTTCAAACAGCAGCACATCTATTGAATCAAGTTCCATCCAAATCCGTGCCTAAGACTCCGTATGAAATATGGAGTGGTAAGAGTTTGTATCTTAAACGTATTAAGATTTGGGGTTGCCCAGCTTATGTCAAAAAGTAGAACCCAGACAAACTTGAGGCACGGGCAGTTTTGTGTAAGTTTGTGGGATACCCAAAAGATTCTAGTGGGTATCTATTCTACCATGCATAGGAACAGAAGATAATTGTTTCCAGGAACGCCACATTTTTGGAAAAAGAATTTCTTGTTAAAAATATTAGTGGTAGCACGGTAGAACTGGATGAAATTCCAGAGACACAAACTGAAGATTTAGTGGAACTGCTAGATTCAGATACACCCAACGAACCTCAGCCACTCCGCAGATCTGGTAGGATTTCTCGTCCGCCCGAGAGATACTACGGTTTTCTCGTAGACGGGGATCGAGAGGATTGCATCTTAGAAGAAGATGACCCTACCAGTTTCAGGCAGGCTATTATCAGTAGGGACGCTGATAAGTGGCTGGATGCTATGCAATCCGAAATGGGGTCCATGTACACCGATAAAGTGTGGACCTTGGATATTGCTCCACCTGGGGTAAAACCCGTTGGATGCAAATGGATCTACAAAAGGAAACTTGGTGTATATGGGCAGGTGGAAACCGATAAGGCTAGACTCGTTGCAAAAGGTTTTCGTCAAAGACCTGGTGTGGACTATGATGAAACTTTTTCTCCAGTGGCTATGCTCAAATCCATTCGGATCCTACTAGCCATGGCTGCCTTCCATGACTATGAAATCTAGCAAATGGACGTTAAAACGGCTTTTCTAAACGGCTGTTTGGAAGAGTGCGTTTACATGGATCAGCCAGAAGGTTTCGTAGACAGTGGGAGCAGCGGGAAGGTGTGCAGGTTGCTTAAATCCATTTATGGATTAAAGCAGGCATCACGGAGCTGGAACATCTATTTTGATGAGGCAATCAAGGAATTTGATTTCATCAAGAACGAAGATGAACCTTGTGTCTATAAGAAGATTGTAGGACGAACTCTCGTGTTCCTAGTCTTGTACGTGGACGACATTCTTTTGATAGAAAATGACATTCCTATGCTACAATCGGTCAAGCTATTCTTGTCACAACGGTTCTCCATGAAGGACCTGGATGATGCCTCGTACATTCTGGGGATCAAGATCTACAGAGATAGATCCAAGAGACTACTGGGACTTTCGCAGTCCAGGTACATAGAGACCGTACTAAAGAGATTTAGTATGGAAGATTCCAAGCACGGTAATATACCCGCATTGCACGGAATCATCCTCTCCAAGAAGATGTCTCCTAAGACTGACGAGGAGAGGGTTCGCATGAGCACTATACCCTACGCTTCGGCGGTAGGATCTATAATATATGCGATGCTATGTACAAGACCAGATGTAGCTTACGCGCTGAGCGTGGTGAGCCGGTATCAGTCAGACCCAGGTGAGGACCACTGGACGGCAGTGAAGAACATTCTCAAGTACCTGAGAAGGACTAAGGAGATATTCCTGGTTTACGGTAATGGAGACCTCAGGGTCGAGTCCTTTACCGATTCAAGCTTCCAGAATGAAAAAGATGACAGCAAGTATGTTTCGGATTTTGTGTTTATCCTCAACGGAGGGGCGGTGTGTTGGAAGAGTTCCAAACAGGATACCGTCGCAGACTCGACGATGGAGGCTGAATACATTGCTGCAAACGATGCCGCAAAAGAGGCGGTCTGGATAAAGAAGTTCATTAGTGAACTTCAGGTGGTTCCATCCATTGTTGACCCAATACCATTGTATTGCGATAACAATAAGGCTATAGTTGTAGCGAAGGAACCAAGGTCCCATCAGAAATCCAGACATATCTTAAGGTGGTATCACCTGATCAGGGAGATCATTGATTGCCAGGAGATCGAGGTACGGAGAGTGGACACAAAAGATAACACGGCGGATCCATTCACAAAGGCCCTCCCTTAAACATAGTTCGAGCGACTTTTTGAGCTATTGGGTATGCGGTACGCCAGCAGCTGGCCTTGAGCAGACGTTGGGTATGCGGTACACCAATTACTGGCCTTTAGTGCAAGTGGGAGATTGTTGAATATGTATGCCCTAGAGGCCATTATTGTATAGTACTAGTTTGTATAATACATTTTGGAGGCTTGGGATATATATATGGGTTTACGACAGTCTTGCTCGATATAGTAGTATGCTACTTGGTTTGTTTCTATCTTAATATGTGTATATGTTTCTTTTAACATATCGCTAATACATATTGATGGAGCTCTTAGGATCTTTGCTTGACTACCGGCGTTGTGATGGCGATCACACTAGTGGGAGCTGGGTAGTCTATAAGTACATCCTTATTTTGGTCCCTAGTCGTAGGATTATCGAGACAGGGCATCGATACTCCAGAGTAGGCTGGTGCATACGCTTCTCTTCCCAGCAGGGGAGATGGTCTGTCCCACATCCATCAGTACGCCGTACTGGAGATAGTATGCAGGTGCTCGTTAGGTTACGAGTACACTGGACAGGACTCGTCCTGAACTGTTGGTTGGTATTATACCTATCGTCAGTTAACAGTTCCCAGGTGACATGAGTACAGCTTAGTCCGCTGACTTGACACTGTCATTTCGCCTCGAGTGTGTTCCTACTGTTCTTAGATTACTACCCTACCATGGCTCTACTGAGTCGTGCAAACAGGTAGTAGTTGGGTGCAGTCCCGAAGCACTTGGTGGCAGTGACGGTTAGACGGGATTCGTCTCTTCCGGTATTAGGAGTTGATATCGCGTTGTGTCTAGGAGAGCCATTACATATAGTCGTCCCTGGCCAGGGCAAGTGAGAATTACTGGTAGGTTTTCCAGTAGATTCTCAGGGTGTTTTAGTCTACACTCCGAAATAACTTGTACCGCTATTAGGGGACTGACGTTTACCGCCCCCCTAGGCCCGCCATGCGATACTCTCAGACGAACAGACCGGACTGTACAAAGATTGTCACATTAAGGCTCAGTAGGAGTTCGGATGGGTTTACCTCATCGGCCTTCTTATCGACATCTACGTGGGGACCTTTACGTACAGCTAGTGCCGCTTGCGGTATGTGGTTAAACCCACTTGCAGCGTACTGTCGAGTCTTTAGAGTCCCACACAGAGAGTTTCCCTACACTGGGCAAAAGGTGTAGAGGCCGTATGGTTTTACGGCAAGACTACGATCACTTACGTACACTTGTGCGCGTATGCTGTTCGGCCAGACAATACTAGTTGGTTTTGGTTTAAGCCGGATCCTAGTATTGTATGGATGGATTAGTTTTGTCTTCTGTGTATTCGCATTCTACGGAATGCGGATGCGGGTGTGTATGCACAGTTGTGAGGAGCGAAGAAGAAGGAGGTGCCTCATTAGGGTTTTGACAGTTGGTTCGGTCGAAACCATTATGAGGCAGGGACATTATTTACTAATCTTTTTAATGATAATTATGTTATGGCTAATTGCTTTGACCATTTGACCATACTTGACCTTGTTGACAATTTGACCATTGTTGACTAGGATCTTTCATGTGAGATCTAGAGTCTTCTTTTTGTTTTGTTTTTATTTTGAGATGATAATGTTTATATCAATGTAGCCATCAAGTTTATCATGATAAGAGATTAGTAATGATAATTTTTTATGCATCATTATTCTCTTCTCATTCTCTCTCTTCAAGTGAGAAGCTCCCATGGTTCCTCCTTCTTCTTCCTCTCTAGTTTTTTCCCTAGCTCTCATGTGTTGAGAAAATATGGTTCTAAATAGACAAACAAATCCACCACCATCTTCTAAACCACCTAGGACATCAAGAGTAGCACACTTGTTGCCCTAGTTACCTTGGCTTGAGGTGGAGCTCGGAATACAAACTCTCGGGTGGATCGTCTTCGACTCAAGGAGGCCGCGGAGGTGAGCAAGATCCGGATCGATCCTTGGAGCTTGCGTGGACGAGGAGGATAGCGGAGAGAAGACCCGAAGGACATGGTTCGTGAGGTATAACCACTCAACATAGTAGCTAGAACTTGTTGTTTAGTATGTTAGTTTTTGTTTAGCAAAGATCCTTCACAGTTGGTCCATGTCACCTTATGAGAAAATTTTGATTTTTTCCTATTCCGCTTCCCCGAAAGAACCGGGGTGGGTAACGTGGACCTAACAATATACACATATAAAACATAGCTACATACACATCTGGCATTCAGACATACATATACCTGGAGGGTATTATGGATAGGTATAAACACATACCTTGCTACAGCTACTTTGACATCATACATACTTACATATGGACACACATATCTTGCTATACCGACATGGTTATGCATACCTTATTATAGCTACATGTTCACATGTCTATGGTGTTGCATCTGACTTCGGGGAAATCAGGATCCGTGCGATATATTTAGTAAATTGTTGCAGTTAAATAGCGGTTTTCCTTTATATGCTCAAATTATTGTTTCGTGTTGCATATATTACATTCATGGATTTCATATGATGTCTCCGATATTTTTACTCCTGTATATATAACGGTAGAATGGGACGCTGTTATATATGCCTTTACACCAATATTAGTGGAATGGGACGCTAATATATCTGTATTGATTCATACAGTTATATTATATTCATGGATTTTCGCATTGAGATATGGACTTTTCATGATATTTTCTGGATTTGAGGACCGTGGATGTTCCATGAAATTATGCATTATTTGAAAAACCCGGTTTCTCTTGATATGATATTTCTGCAGCCACCTTGAGTTTTATCGGTTCTGATTGTATACCCCATGCGAGGAGCGTCGTAGGCCGTGTGAGGGTACATGGTGGGGCCCGGTACGGTTCCCCTCGGAAAGATGTTCGTGGTACAGACGATGAGCCTGGAAGGCGGGCATGTTCCTACCAGTGATTTTATTTGGACTCGGCGGTTATCGTAGGGATACCGACCAGAGTGATGTACGGCATATCGTCAGGGCCAGTCTTGGTGACAGCGCCTGAGTTATGAGGATTTACGTGTCGGTGCTAGACACGGGTTTCATGATGTTTCGAGTGTTGGTGTTTTACACTCAGGTTTTCCATGTTTTCTACGTATCGTCGGTGGACATACGGGGTTGATATCCTCATACTTATATTTATATTGTACACACGGGATATGTTGGATATATTGATATTGTACACAGGATATGTGGGATACACTGATATTGTACACACAGGATATGTGGGATATACTGATATTGTACACATAGGATATGTGGGATACACTGATATTGTATACACAGGATATGTGGGATATACTGATATTGTATACACAGGATATGTGGGATATACTGACATTGTACACACAGGATATGTGGGATATACAGATATGGTACATTCAGAATATTTGAGATATACTTGATGTTGGACGTTCAGGATATATGAGAATTACTAGATATGATAGCCATATTTGGGGGCTGATTTGTGGAAAATTGGGAATTTGATTGTCTTGTTGGATTTTGGTCCTACCACGAGGTTAGGATTTCCATGGAAATGACATATTTCATTCCATACTCCACATTTATTGTTTATGCACTACTTCATGTATTAGTTGTACCTGATCGAGTACTTTCCATGACTGTTGCATTTACATACTATTTTATGCATTGTTTCACGTATTATTTGTACCCGATAGAGTATCTTACATGATTATTGCATACCGATTGTCATATTATCGCTTCATATAGTAGTAGTATCTGCTAGCGTACCTTTCATGACTGATGCATTACATATGACCATCCATTGATATTTGATGCTTATGTTAGATTCGCGTTGTACGTGCATACTCGCGATTACCTGCATATGTTATTTACTATTCATGAGTTGGCAACTCACCCCCGTTGTGCCACAGTGTTGCAGGTGTTCCTCGGGATAGTCAGAGGCATGGCTATTTCTATCGATCGCATCATCTTTTGTTGCGGATACCACTTCGCCTAACAGTGTGCAGTTTTGCCCTGGTGGATTTGTGGTTATCCGATGTTGTATTGTATATTCGTTGTACCCTTGTACTCTCCATCTACCACTATATTGTATGACTTAGAGACTTGATGAGAGGACGATATTGTATATTATTTTGTGACTTGGAGGCTTTTATGCAGTTTTATTTTTTATCGTCTTTATCTTCGCTACGGCGTCGTATATCTGTTGAGGTGGTTGTTTTCCGCTTTTTTGGCGTGGATTTGCTCCCGTTGGGGATGCTTTATTTTATATTTATGTTGTACCCATTTTAGAGGCTTGTTTTACCAAGGAGGTGCTGCCAAAATTTTAAAGAATAAAAGTGAGACTTTAAAGAATTTGGGTTGTGATTTCATAGGTTTTTGAAAGTACTGTTATCACTTTCTTATTACTTTTGATGGTTTAGATTTCTGGGTTTTGGCTTTCTTTTACCGCGTTACGCCTGTAGGCGTTGCATAGTATTAGGGCCGTCACGTGCCAATTTCGGGTCGTGACAAAGCCAGAATCATTTACGTATGTGCAAATACGTATGTATGCAAGTATGGGTGTACAATATATGTGTACACAAGTATGAGTGTACAATATGTATGTACGCAAGTACGAGTGTACAATATGTATGGGTGCCAATATGGATGTATAAGTAGTCATATCCTGATGCAATAATCCTACTGTGTAGTGATATGGCAATTATCGATGATGAAGTGTGTGAGCCGGCAAGCAGGTGTACGTGGAACATACGCATCATCGATAATGGTGCTGGTGTCCTGACAGCATGGGTTTAATATAACAATAAACACATTTAAACATGCGATGCAATACGAATAGAAAGAATATGCGGAAAATGAATAATAACACAACAGTGAAGAATCTATATCAATAAATATATGTCATATAGTTTTGCCATTTGAAATAGCACGAATCGTGGTGTTTAGAAAAATAAGGGCTATGGTGTTTTTAGGAAAAGATGCGTCTTTTGAAAATATCCGTAGAATCCCTTGACCTGTATTTTAGAATACTCACGATTCGTTAGTTTTGAAATAGGTATGACTCGGGTCTAGTCTAACATCTACTAAGTAAACTACAGATCTAACTAACCAGCTAATCGAAATGGTATGGAAACCACCTAAATCTGAGTCGATATATATACATACATATGATAGTCGGTGATCCCGCCTCAATAGTATCACATACGATACAATATACAATATGACATCCTCGAGTCAAGAGTGTAGATCTATCATCAATATATAGCTCGTACGTAAATCCATCGTATGGCATCCCAAATCTGGGTACGGGTCGAATCTCATATTTATCTCATCGATTATCTGGTATCCTTATCATCATATCTCATGAACTAGGGTACTGATCTAAGTCTAGTACAACTGATACCATCTATATAAATATAAATGCGTGTGTAAAACACACGTCCAAAGGCCCGCTAACATCTCATAGCGTATCTCATAATACGAACCACATCATATCACCGATCTTATGGCACCATGCCCGATCTCATCGACTCATCTCTAAATATCATCCACTATCCTCATCCTCCAAGTGTAGGTATACGTGTGTATATATATATCGTCCCATACCTATGTGTGTGGATATATATATATATATACGTATCCCCATATACGCACAAGTATAACAGTAAGCATGTGTGTGCGTGTGAGTGTAAATCTATTCTAGGGTTCGCAACTAAGGGGCTATACTAGTTCACTTCTAAAAACCCTAATCTAACCATTTTACACCTAATCATATCTTGAAATCCATGTCACACATAAAGCTATCATATATATATATATATAGTATATATAGCATACTAAATATCGAACTGCGGGGGTGCTATATGCCATCCACCTGATTTCCCTTGTAGATGCGTATCTACTCACCTGATCTTGCTTGCCGATGTCGTTGTCATCATCATCTTCTTCATCGTCTTGACATCGTGGGGGTACCTACACATATAACACATCGCAATGCGCATTAAAATGCAAGTCAAAACCGAAACGACATGCTAAAGGCCTATAGGTTAGAACCTATGGACCAAGCTTTCAAAACCACCATACAAACCTCGATATCGTCGTATAAACGTCAAGTGACCGAGGCAAAACATAATTACGAAAATCCAGAATTCAAAATACGAGAAACGAAACTCCGAATCAAAACAACAACTCTTGAAAATGGTCCCAGATTTTACCCTAGGTCAAGTTTACATGAGATGGAGCTACAGACCAAACACGAACCCATTTGGACCAGGTCTGGCCGCAATTTGCGGCCAGAAAGATTAAATTTGCGGCCAAAGGGTGTAGTCAGGGGATGGGATCTTGGGGTTAGCTTCCTAGGTGCCTGCACACTCCTTTGTACTTGCTAAATAATTTTCAGAGGCTCCGGGTGATAGCAGATTTCAAAATACACACACAGAATCCACAATTCATCCGATATCGGGTTTCTAAATCAGTATTCCGGGGTTCTAGTCTCTGGTTTAGGTCTGAATTCTAGCACTAGGGCGTTTTTGTGGTCTCTACTAAGCTCAATTACACATCACAACTCAAAAATTCCATAAACCCTAACTAGAATTTCCCAAGTCTCACTAAACGACACCAAATCGGTTCTAAACAAACATGGATGTAAAAGCATTGGAAATACGAGGCTAATGGTTAATAGAATACCTCATTTGGCAACTCAAGAATTTTCTTCAGTTGCCCCAAGTGTCCAAAATGCAAGCTTTCTTGGTCCAATGTGTTGCTAGTGAGCTCATGCACATTTTTAATGAAGTGGGTATTGGGTTTTGAGATGTTTTAAATGGTGTTTGAGAGGATGAAGAGGGGGAGTGAGTGAGGGCAGCAGCAGTAGCAGCAAGAGAGTGAGGGGGAGGAGAGAATGTGATGAAGATGGTGAGATGATGGAATGGCCAAGTCAAAGATAACCCTCACCTTTCTCTCTCTCACCCATACCTATTATTCTAATCCCTTTTTCTTTCTTTTCTTTTCATCTCTCCTTAAATGTAAACCCAAAACAAATAACCATGATATAAAACATGAAGAAAAGCCTTGAGAAAAATTTAACAAGTGCTAAAGAAGACATGTGCATGTTTTGCACAAAACAAGCTTAATGCGCGATTAGAGATTTTCGATCGCGATTAGCACTAAATTAGCATATAATTATTCATAAAAACTTATAATTTGCATAATTCATGTAAAACACCCTCTTTTTAGTAATTTCCATAATTTTCCAAATTTTTCCCAATTTATCAGTATTTAATTATACCGCCTTATTAAAATATTCAATATAATAGTATTAAATTATGAAAATTCCCAAAAATAATATTTTATTTTTCTGAAATGTTACAAGATAGCTCTCATATTAGAATAAAAGAATAATAATTTTAATTAGCAAAATTGTGACGGTTCATTTGATTTGACCATTATCAAGTCACCATTAACGCTAAGCAAAATATTTTTTGCTTAAAAAAAATATCTAAGTCAACAATGGTCAACAAGTCAAATGATCAAACTAAATAACCATGACACAATTATCTCTAATTAAAATTAGTAATCAATTTCCTTCATCTCATTATGGTTTTAATCAAGTCAATGGTCAAAACCCTAATGAGGTGTCTCCTTCAGTGTCTCTGTCAACTGTATACATATACCCGCATCCGTGTTCCGAAGAACACGAATACAATGAGACTGAACTAACCCAAAAACAAATACTAGGATCTGGCTTAAACCAAAGCCCACTAGTATTAACTGCCCGAACACCAAACACGCATAAGTACGCGTATGTGAACGAACCCTGTCGTAAAAACCATACGATCTCTATATCGTTTCGCCCAAAGGTGAACAACCCTCTGTGTGGGACTCTAAAGACTCGACAGTACTCTGGCAGTGGGTTTAACCACAAGCACATCAGCGGCACTAGCTGTGCGTAACAGCTACCCAGGTATCTGTCGATAAGAAGGCCGATGAGTAAAATCCATCCGAACTCCTACTGAGCCTATCTGTGACAATCTCCGTACAGTCCGGTCTGTTCGTCTAAGAGTATCGCATATCGGGCCTAGGTGGTGGTAAACTTCAGACCCCTAATAGCGGTATAAGTCCTGTCGGAGTGTAGCCCAGAACACCCTGAGAAACTACTGGAACACGTACCAGTAAATCTCACTTGCCCTGGCCAGGGACTTTGTGTAATGGCTCTCCTAGACATAGCGCGATATCAACCCCCAATACCGAGAGAGATGAATCCTTTCTAACCGTCACTGCCTCCAAGTGCTTCGGGACTGTACCCAACTATTACCTGTTTGCATGACTCAATAGAGCCGTGGTAGGGTAGCAATCAAAGAACAGTATGAACACACTTGAGGCGAAGCAGCAGTGTCAAGTCAACGGACTAAGCTGTACTCATGTCACCTGGGAACTGCTAACTGACGATAGGTATAATACCAACCAACAGTTCCCGATAAGTCCGTCCAGTGAAACTCATAACCCAATGAGCACCTGCATACTATCTCTAGTACGACGTACTGATGGCTGTGGGACAGACCATCTCCCCTGCTGGGATGAGAAGCGTATGCACTAGTCTACTCTGGAGTATCGATGCCTTGTCTCGATAATCCTACGACTAGGTACCTGTATAAGAATGTGTTTATAGACTAGCAAGCCCCCACTAGTGTGATCGCCATCACGACGCTGGTAGTCAAGCAAAGATCCTAAGGGCTCCATCAATATGTATTAGCGATATGTTCAAAGAAACATATACACATATTAAGATAGATACAAACCAAGTGGCATACTACTATATTGAGCAAGACTGTCGTAAATCCGTGTATATATCCCAAGCTTCCAAAATGTATTATACAAACTAGTACTATACAATAATGGCCTCTAGGGCATACATATCCAACAATCTCCCACTTGCACTAAAGCCCAGTAATTGGTGTACCGCATACCCAACGTCTGCACTAAGGCCAGCTGCTGGCCTACCGCATACCCAATAGCTCAAAAAGTCGCTCGAACTGTGTTTGAGAGAGGGCCTTTGTGAATGGATCCGCCGTGTTGTCTTTAGTGTCCACTCTCCGTACCTCGATCTCCTGGCGATCAATGATCTCTCTGATCAGGTGATACCGCCTTAAGATGTGTCTGGATTTCTGATGGGACCTTGGTTCCTTCGCTAAATCTATAGCCCCATTGTTATCGCAATACAAAGGTATTAGGTCAACAATGGACGGAACCACCTGTAGTTCACTAATGAACTTCTTCATCCAGACCGCTTCTTTTGCGGCATTGCTTGCAGCAATGTATTCAGCCTCCATCGTCGAGTCTGCGACGGTATCCTATTTGGAACTCCTCCAACACACCGCCCCTCCGTTGAGGGTAAACACAAAACCCGAGACAGACTTGCTGTCGTCCTTGTCATTCTGGAAGCTTGAATCGGCAAAGGACTCGACCCTGATGTCTCCATTATCGTAAACCAGGAACATATCCTTAGTCCTTCTTAGGTACTTGAGAATGATCTTCACTGCTGTCCAGTGGTTCTCACCTGGGTCTGACTGATACCGTCTCACCATGCTTAGCACGTAAGCTACATCTGGTCTTGTACATAGCATCGCATACATTATAGATCCTACCGCAGAAGCATAGGGTATAGTGCTCATGCGAACCCTCTCCTCGTCAGTCTTGGGAGACATCTTCTTGGAGAGGGTGATTCCGTGCAATGCGGGTATATTACCGCGCTTGGAATCTTCCATACTAAATCTCTTTAGTACAGTCTTTATGTACCTGGAGTGCAAAAGTCCCAGTAATCTCTTAGATCTATCTCTGTAGATCTTGATCCCCAGAATGCACGAGGCATCACCCAGGACTTTCATGGAGAACCTTTGTGACAATAATAGCATGACTGATTGTAGCATAGGAATGTCATTTCCTATCAAAAGAATGTCTTCCACGTACAAGACTAGGAATACGACAGTTCGTCCTACAATCTTCTTATAAATACAAGGCTCATCTTCGTTCTTGATGAAGTCAAATTCCTTGACTGTTTCATCAAAACAGATGTTCCAGCTCCGCGATGCCTTCTTTAAACCATAAATGGATTTAAGCAACTTGCACACCTTCCCGCTGCTCCCACTGTCTACAAAACCTTCTGGCTGATCCATATAAACGTATTCTTTCAAACTGCCGTTTAGAAAAGCCGTTTTTACGTCCATCTGCCAGATCTCATAGTCATGGAAGGCAGCAATAGCAAGTAGGATCCGAATGGATTTGAACATAGCCACTGGAGAAAAGGTTTCGTCATAGTCCACACCAGGTCTTTGACGAAAACCTTTTGCAACGAGTCTAGCCTTATAGGTTTCTACCATCCCATCTACACCAAGTTTCCTTTTGTAGATCGATTTGCATCCAACGGGTTTTACCCCAGGTGGAGCAATATCCAAGGTCCACACTTTATTGGTGTACATGGACTCCATTTTGGATCGCATAGCATCCAGCCACTTATCAGAGTCCCTACTGAAAATGGCCTGCCTGAAACTGGTAGGATCTTCTTCTTCCAAGATACAATCCTCTCGATCTCCGTCTATGAGAAAACCGTAGTATCTCTCTGGCGGATGAGAAATCCTACCAGATCTGCGCAGTGGCTGAGGTTCGTCTGGGATTACTGAATCTAGTGGTTCCTCCAAATCTTCAGTTACATTTTGTGGTTCATGGATTTCTCCTAATTCTACCGTACTCCCACTAGTTTCTTTTGCATCAAACTCCCTTTCTAAATAGGTAGCACGGCGAGATATAAACACCTTCTGTTCCTCAGTGTGGTAGAAAAGATATCCTAGTGAATCCTTAGGATATCCCACAAATTTACATAGAACTGAACGTGCTTGAAGCTTGTCCAGTTTCTTTGTTTTCACATAGGCTGGACAACCCTACATCTTAATAAATTTAAGACATGGTTTCTTACTACTCCATATTTCATACGGAGTTTTAGGCACAGATTTGGACGGAACTTGATTCAAAAGGTATGCCGCTGTCTGAAGTGCATGTCCCCAGAATGAAAGAGGCAACTCGGCATTACTCATCATGGAGCGAACCATATCTAATAGGGTACGATTCCTCTGCTCCAATACACCGTTGTGCTGTGGTGTATATGGAGGAATAAGCTGAGAGAAAATTCCATTCTCTTTGAAGTAATTCAGGAATTCCGTGCTTAAGTACTCCTCTCCTCTATCCGATCGGAGGATCTTAATACTTTTGCCAATCTGGTTCTCTACTTCGTTTTGGAATTCTTTGAATTTCTCAAAAGCTTCAGATTTGTGTTTCATAAGATACACATATCCGAATCTAGAGAGATCGTCAGTGAATGTGATGAAGTACGAGAACCCACCCCTTGTATGTATAGACATCGGACCACACACATCACTGTGTATGAGTCCCAAGAGCTCTGCTGCTCTTTCTCCATGTCCGGTGAAAGGAGATTTGGTCATCTTCCCTTTGAAACACGACTGACAAGTTTCATAAGATGAAAATTCGAACGTATTCAAGAGTCCATCTTTATGTAACTTAGTCTTTTCTCTCCGATATGACCAAGTCTACAATGCCACAAGTAGGATTCGTTCGTATCTGAACTCTTCCTCTTGCGTGTGTTTTGTACATTGAGAACTGTATTCTGATTTAGAACATAGATACCATTACACAGTGTACCTTCTGCATCTAGTACCTTATCAAGGTAAATGTTCATGATATTTCTATCAAGAAGTTATATCCATCTTTATCAAGTAAAGAAACTGATATGATATTGCAAACCATGGAAGGTACATAGTAGCAATTGTTCAAAATCATAGTATTGCCATTTGGCAACACTAGGTGATATTCACCGACGACTGCAGCATTAACTTGTGCTCCGTTCCCTACCCTGAGGGACATATCACCAGGTCCAACTATCTTACTTTTTCACAGTTCCTGCAATAAATTATAGATATGAGATCCTGATCCGGTATCTAGTACCCAGTAGGCAGGACTGACCGAAAAGCAGTTCTCAATTACAAGAACACCTGAAGTAGATGCATTAGTATGCTTCTTCTTCAATGGGGTCTCCTTGGAATCCATACAATCCTCTTTCCCTTGCTCATACTTATGACTTTTGTCGTAAGTTAGAGCCGAACCGACGTTCCCCAGCCCCGAATAAGAATTCGGATTGGTCAAGCGATACATTTTATTATCTTGATTAGGGCGTGAAATGGTTGGTAACTAGAGAGAGAGAGAAAAGAAACACTCAGCGTGCGCTGTTGCAAGATTAGATTGGTTATTAATTTATCTAACCAGGATGGCTCCCACTGTTTCCTCAAATTCTTCTTCAAAACCCTAAAAGAAGAACTAGTCAGGATTTAATCACACGTCACAATACTTGCTTAACCTTTCCGCCAGGCTAGTGTTGGTACTTCGAGGGAGGTTTTCCAACGCTTTCGCGAAGTTCCTTAATTATATAACCTCTTTTCTCTAGAGGTGTAGCCCCGCTAACACTAGACAACTACTTGGTTTATAACATTGATTGTTAAGTGAAATAATCTCCCGAGAGTAATCCAACTCATCAGTGGGATCGGGATCCAACTATCATTGTGTAATGACCAAGATGGAATCCAGTCTAGTCACTACACTCCAGAAGGTATGCTAAATTTGCAAGTTTCCTGTGTTAGTTATATATATGCCCTAGAGGCCATTATTGTACATATGATGTATATTATAATGGATGCTTGGATATATATAGAGAGGACTTTCTTGCTCGTCATGATAGTATGCTATTTGGTTTAACTTTATCTTAACATGTTGACTTGTATTAGTTTACTGTCTTACTCTCACATGTTGATAAAGCCCTTAGGATCTGTACTCGACTACTGGGACTATGATAAGATCATACTAGTGGGGCCACGGTAGTCGATGAGCACATCCTATAACTGTTCCTAGTCGAGGGTGTGTCGAGACAGGGCATCGATACACCAGAGTAGACTAGCGTATACGCATCTTGACTCATATGACGGGCGATGGATGATCCCATATCCATCGGTGTTTGACATCAAGGATGGTGTACGGGTGCTCAGTGGAGACTGGGTACACTGGACGGACTCGCCGAGAACTCCCAGATGGTATTATACCTCACGTCAGATGGCAGTTTTCCGATGACACTGGTACAGGGTAGTCTGTAGACCCGAGATCGTCATAGAGTCTTGTATGATTCCCACTGTGCTTTGATTTCCATCTTACCACATCCAAGAGAGTGTGCAAAACAGTGGCTTTTGGGTGCAGTCCCGATTCACATAGAGGCAATGAGCGATAGGAGGGGATTCGTCTCTCCCGGTATACTGAGTTGATGTTGTGCTGTGTTCGATTGGCTATAACTGGAAGTCCCTGGCCAGGGCTGATATAGAGATTTACTGGTAAATGTTATCAGTAGTTTCTCGACCCGTTATGAGCCTCACATCGACATGACTTATCGGTTACTGGGGTTTGACGTATACCATCCCTAGACTAGATATGCAACATATCAGACGAAGAGATCGGACTGTACGGGAGTGTTACTGATTGGATTCACAGGAGAATGTACAGGCTTGCTTGTTGATCTTCTGATCGCTCAATACCTGGGTGGCTGTTACGTTTAGCTGACCGCTTGCAGCTTGTGGGTGTTTGATATGATCATCACCTGCTACCGGCGTATTGACGATTCTTTAGAGTCCTACACAGACGTTTCTTGACTCAGGCAAAACGGAGTAGGAGCACATATGTGATATGTGCAGGACCGAGGATAATACGATATGAGATACCGTATTATATTCTCGCGATATTTTAATATGAGCCGGATCATCGGATCAAGTGTTGATTCGATGAATCGGTACATGATATATTAGTCGGTTATATTCGATATAGCCGGATTGTCGGATCAAGTGTTGATTCGATAATTTAATGTATAATAATATATATGATATATTGCATTGCATTATCTAATATTGGCTCGCTTTATTGATTCATTTTCTCACCGGATAATACATTGATATATATGCGATATATGTTAATTGTATTATTTTCTTTTGTTAGAAATATATATTATATATGTGATATATAATATTTTAACATGATATGATTACTAATGCAACATGTTTAGTGGAGATTAAATAAGGTTAGGGTTTGATTTGGGTTAGTTCTTTCTTGATGCTTCTAGAAGGTTTTACTTTGTTTCTTGCAAAAGATATTATGCTTGATATTTTGCTAGATATTTCTAACCCAACCCAAACCAAACCCTTTACCTTAGGTTAAATCTCTACATGAGTTAGCCTTGTCATCCTTGACCATGGTTACATTTGTAATCATATTAACATTTCATTATTCATCACAAAAGGAATGATCCATTCATATTCTTCTTCTTCTTCCTTTGATCTTTGAGAAAGCTTTCTAGGTTTTCTTTATGCGATGATTTAGTGTGAGAATTTGATAATAAAAGAGAGCATAAATACTACTTCATCATCCTCATCTAATTTAGCCAATTAGATTAGGGTGTTCACCTCATTAGAGAGAGAGAGAGAGCTTGAGTTATAGAAACTTCAAGGTAGATCATCGGAGAAAAGGAAGACTACAAGCTAGCATGGATCATTTGGGTTGTGGATGTTGGAGATAGTGCCCTCAGAGTCAATTATTGGATCACAGGCGCGTGATTGCAATGATTGAGGGAGGACCTATACCAATAGAACAGTCTTACTCAAGATGATAGTATGCTATCTGGTTTATCTTTATCATCGTGTACTGCTTTAGGTGACCTTACAGGTCGCTATTGCACGTTGATAAAGCCCCGAGGATTCTTGCTTGACTGCCAGCAGTATGAGAGCGATCATATACGTGGGAGCTGGGCTCTATAAGCACATCCTTAAAAGGTCCCGAGTCATGGGAGTTTCAAGACAGGGCATCGATACTCCAGAGTAGACTAGTGTATACAGTCGAGACCCTGACGAGGGGCGATGGCCGGTCTCACAAACCACTGCTGTCAGTTGGTTCACCTATGATGTATACAGGTGCTCATTGGGTTATGAGTACACCGGACAGGACTCGCCGGGAACATGCTAGTTGGTCTTATACCTGACGTCAAATAGCAGTTCCCAGGTGACATGTGTACATGTTAGTTCATCGACCTGAGATCGTCATTTGTCTCGTGTGAGTTCCCACTGTACTTTGATTACTACCCTACCACGCTCAAAGGAGACGTGCAAACAGGTTTTAGTTGGGTACAGTCCTGAGCAACATGGAGGCAGTGAGCGGATCTGCAGGGGTTCGTCTCTCCCGGTATTGGGGGTGAGGTCGCGCTGTGTCTAGGAGAGCCATTACACGAAGTCCTTGGCCAAGACAGGAGATTTACTGGTATGTATTCCAGTAGTATCTCAAGGTGTTCTGGGCTACACTCCGACACGACTTGTACCGCTTTTGGGGGTTTGACTTTTACCACCCCCCTAGGCCCGACATACGATGCTCATAGACGAACGGACCGGACTGTACGGATATTGTCACTGACAAGCTCAGTAGGGTGTCAGGATGAGGTTGCTCATCGACGTCCCTTTTGGTCGATACCTGGTAGCCCATTAAGTATGGCTAATACCTCTGACGTGCTAGTGGTTAAATCCACAGGCAAAGTGTTGACGAGTCTTTAGAGTCCCCTACAGACCGTTTTCTCAAGTTTCGGGCGAAACGCTGTAGAGGACGTATGGAGATATGGCAGGGTTCGATCAGATACGTACGGTATTGCACGGATCATGATCGGACGCATAATACTAGCGGGTTTTGGTTTAAGCCGGATCCTAGTATTATACAGTGTAGATTTTGTCTCGTTGCATTTGTATTCGGTCGCAATACAAATTCATGTATGTATATACAGTCACGGGGTATTCCTGTAATTTTTTACGGGATCCGTTTTTTGGAGTTGCCAGTTTGCTTTCCGTTTCGGCAATTTTCTTTTGTTTCTTTCCTTGGCCGAAAATTGGTGGAGGAGGACTAATTTGCAAATGTGCAAATTAGCAATTTGGAGGGTTGTTTTTGTAAGTAGTTGCTTCATGATGGCTCTTGTTTGACCTTGACTTCCTTTGATCATCATTCCTTGCAATGGTGGGTGGAGTGTTGGGTTTTTGGTATGAGATTTTGGGTTATCATTATTCCTCATGGTAACATTCTTGCATTATTGCTTCCCTCCCTTTGACTTTCACTCTCTCTCTCATTATCCATGAAGCATGGCCGGCCAAGCTTGTAGGAGGGCTGTCCCAATTTTTTGGGTGGGAAAAATTGTTCTTTTGGCTTGCACAAAATCCATTTTTTCTAATCTCCAAAACCCCATTCCTCCACCTTCATAAAATGGAAACTTCGTTAACCCCATAGAGACAAAAGAGTTCTACACTATCCTATAGCATTCTTGGACACGTCGACTCGCCAACTTCGTGCCCGAGTTGCCTCGGTCCAGAGGTGGGAGCCCGTAAAAGAACCCGGCGATGTGGTGCCTTTCCGACGAGGAGATGAAGACCGGAGATTCCGCGGGGAGATCGGGATGACGACGGGAAGACCGAAGGACACGGATCGCTCGGTATATCTCTCTACCCCTTCTCTTGTTAGCTAGGAGTAGGTTAATGGCCCGATCCAGGATTTTAGTGCGCGGTGGTGCCTGTTTACAAGCTTTGTAAAAGTATCGTTTCCGCATTTTGGCCTCGTTCAGACGGCCGGGCCGCCGCCGTGCACTTACACTGGTATCAGAGCCACGCTATTAACCTGGTCTAGCTTGCTCTAACGTGTTTACAAGTTCTATCGAACGGATTTTCCGAAAACCCGATTTCAAGTGCATCAGTTTTTTGTTGATTTGTTTTTGGCTCGAAAAAATATTTGGTACATTGCAGAAAATCGTGCAGGCAATTCTAAGACTGCTGTAGAAATTTGGTCGCATGACGTCACAGTTCCACCGCGGAACCGCGGCCAAACCCATGCATTGGCCGCGGTTCTGCCGCCACTTTGACCCCTCTCTGCACCAAATTTGTACAATGGTTTTATGACATGGAAATGGGGTTTCTGGTATATTATTTTTGGGCCCAGATTTTCTTTTGAGTGCTACAGTAGTGCTTGGAGCCCACTTAGGTAAATTTGATCGATCGAAAATTTTAAACATGTTAGTTCAGAGCATTTACATTATATCTGCGACCGTGAATGTCATTTGATCGGTAAATCCTGTCTAACTGCTATAGCCTTTTAGACGGATTTGCGAACGTGACATTCACGTTGATGTTATGTGTTGTGCTGTGATGTTCCGGATTGTCGTGGTGGATAGCCTGGATGCAATGTTAGTACAATTTGGTGTACTATGTACATTTGATATTGCGGGGCGAGCGTCTGACATGTGGACTGCCGTCACTGCCTGTTTGTATATTATTCTTTTGCGGCACGACCGGGCTGAGGTCGATGTACGCGTTGTATGTATATTTTACTTTCTGTACTAAGATTACCCCGCGGAGGGGTGCACGGATAGCCGGGTTCTCGAGGGCAACGGGCCCGCATCTCATGGCGTTGAGACGGAGGGGGCTTCACTCTAGAATTGGCGGGATATTCGCCGCACTCGTATGGGGTACAGGTTGACCCAAGGAGGGGTGCCCAAGTTACCGGATTCCATGAAGTGCTGGGTGGTCCATTCACGTTGCTGAAGGGGGCTGCCTCGCTTCAGGTTTTGGCGGGTAACTTGTCGCACCCATAGGGGTCTAGGTTTTCATTGCACAGGCTATCCATACGACCAGGGGAACGTCGGGTTTCAGTAGCGGCTCTATGAAACCCGGGGATCCCAGATATTTGTATTGTTCTGTGATACTTATTACATTTCTGTGATGTTGCATTTTATCACGTCTTGAGCGAATATTATATATTGATATATATACTAGTAGATGTTGTATATGTTTTGCATCCGCGCTAGTCCAGTCCCCGCTGTGTCGTTAGTTAAGTAACCTAACGGGTGATGACGGGACCCAGTGGCGAATGCGGATGGCATATACGTACATCATTATTTTCGTTCTTTATTGGTGTGATCAATTGATGGGACTGCATTGATTCGGATCAATGCAAGTTAAACAAACCTATTCTGATGTTGTTGGAACAATTTTTCAAAAAGCTGTTATTGCAAGTACGTTCTCTTTTGTTTTGCACAGTGGTATTCGGTTTTGAATATCCAGCACCTCAGTCGACGAGGCAAGGGCCGAGATCCCTTCACCGGGAGTGACCCCTTGGACAGAAGTTTGCGTCAGGGCAATAATTTCACTATAGTCGATTACTTTTGCTTTGCATCATGGTATTCCGTTGGAATATCCTGCACCTCATTCTACGGGGAAAGTGCCGAGATCCCTTCACCGGGAGTGACCTCTTTAGCAAAGGTTTTCGCCACTATATTTTTATAAAAGCTATCTGGTTCCTTCAACGATATCAAGTTCATTACGTTAAAGGTTTTTCGCCAGAAACCATTCGTAGCCCTCCGTCATTTCAGACGGGTAGCACGTAGTATTCATGCTATGTTTGTTGGCCTTCGTCAAGGTATAGTGTATGGTAGCTGCTTGTTACCTTTCTGCTACATAGATAGATGTGTTGGTTTGGGACAGTCGTATAGCCTTGTTGGCCAAAGTCAAGGGCTTGAACGGGTGGGTTCAAATTAACCTGGATAATGACGGGTAGAACTTGACATGTGACTTATGATTTGTTGACCTTCGTCAAGGTCATAAGAGCATGGGGTAAAAATCACATCGGGAGTTTCTAAAGAAACTGAAACTTTCCAGATATGCGCATACCTTCTGGAGTGTGATAACGTGAGTGGATTCCATCACGTTATCATGTGATGATAGTTGGATCCCGATTCCCACTGATGAGTTGGTTTACTCCTCGGGTGATCCTGACTAATTCTTCTTTTAGGTTTGGAGAAGAATTTGACGTTACAGTGGGAGGTTTCCTGATTAGATAAATTGGTAACCATTCTGATCTAAGTTAGAGTGCACGCTAAGTGTTTCTTTTCTCTCTCTCTTTGGCAGCGGCCATGACCCGACCCTTTGACTATGACTCAGTCACTAAGTTGACCGAACCTTCTTATAAGACTGGCTTTTGGATTGTCAGAGTTGCGTACCTCATTGCCACTCCTACTTTTACCCTTTTCTCCAGGACACCCCATATTACTACGAACGTCCACTTCCATTGGACAAAACCATCGTATGGTTATATACGAACTCGAAGGAATTTATTCGAGAATGGTTTTCGGTTCTGGAGAAAACGAATAGGACTATTCAGTTGTCTTTTCCTTTTACCTTCTCTCAGGTTGCGAGTGCCCTTTAGATTAGGGGATAGTACACCTATTACGCAAATTGGATAGTCTTCTTCCAAACCATAGGCAGGTGCCGAACGGTAGGGAATGAAGAAAACCAATTAGCCTAACGATGGTTTACAGAATGTATTATGTAAAGACAAATAAATGGATTAAAAGGAGGGCAAAGTAAATTGCGACTGCTATTCACGACCAAACCAAGTATTTCATTACCACTCCCACTTCACCTTTGTATTTCTCCAGAACACTCCGTACCACTACGAAGATCCACAGTTATTTGGATACTCCATCGTATGGTTATATACGAACTCGAAAGGAACTTGTTCCAGTTCGGGGATGGATTCTGGTTCAGGAGAAATAGGAATAAGGTTTATTCGGTTGTCTTTTATCTTCACCTTCTCTCGCATTGCGAGTGTTCCTAGGATTAGGACAGTACACCCATTATGCTTATTGGATAGTCTTCTTCCAAACCATAGACTGGTGCCGAAAGGTAGGGAAGGAAAAAAACCATTTAGCCTAAGAGGGTGTACAGAAGGTAATGACTAAAGACATATGAAGGGATGTGGAGAGATGGCAAAGAAATATACGGTTACAGTTGTGAATCTGGATAATGGAAGAGGCATTACTAGGAATACCAGGATAACCCCACGAAACATTTCAATGTTTCAGTTTCACTGTGTACTGTTAAAAGAAAACTGATTTCCCAATTAGACACTTGCTCCAGGGTATGTATTTACCAGGTATGATTCTCACATCTGTATGGTTTTACAGATGATGAGTGGGAGTAAGTTATTGGGAATTAGGTGATCGTCCTCATTATATCGGAATTCATTGTAATTGGTGATATTTGAGGAAGTCATCTGGGTTGTTTGCCGGACGGCAAATATTTGGTTTTGAATATCCGTTGTTATGCACCAATTTCAAATTGATATATCTGTACGTTCATTTTTATGATGTGAGATATAACTTTTTGAAATTATGTCGATGACATTTACCTATATCAGTGGATGGTTAGGTAAGGAGCATTAAACAGCGGTGTAATTCTTCTTAACCATAAGTACAGTTTTCAACCTACGACACACAGGGAGTGAGTTATTAGACTCAAGGGACTTGTACAGAGTATTGTATGTTGTCCAGTGTCCATGAGGACAGAGGGGTTGGTTCTCGTACTATATTCGGTTTTCTTATGACTTCTCTAGTTTTTAGACAGGTGTTTCGTAGAAACACAAGGTCTGAGTTTTGAGAAGTTATAGGTATAAGAGTAAAGTAGAGAACCAGATGTTGCAAGTATCGGGATTCTTCAAGGTGATCGAAGATGTAGATACTTGTGTATGGTATTCAGTTGATAGTAATGATAAAGAGAACTTGCTTCTCTTTCAAGTTACTCATAATTGGAAGCACTCCTAAGTTGAGTAACGATGATCGTCCTCCTTCCATTTAGTTGACATGCACTGGAGACAGTTGCATGATTTGAATCCGGTTCAATTAAATCAGTGCCTCTGTTTCTGTATTGGATATAGAACAGTTCATATCTTGATATTGTTAAGGTACGGGGAGTTTTCCGGCTTATGCTTAAAACCAGACTCCGGATAACTCAAGGCGCGTTTCTGTAATGGCCCTTTGTAGGTTGACCCAGGCTATGACGAGGGTTGACTTTCTACCATCTGGAAGATCAATAGTGATATTGTTCTAGACTCGCCACAGTTTTATGTAAAATGGATTTTTTTTCATAAAACAGAAGTGGGAGTATGGTAGAACTGGAAGTGATTCCAGAACCGCAAACGATTACTGAAAATTTGATAAGAACCTAAAGATTCAATCTGACTTGACATTCCATTGGCCACTCCGTAGATATGGTGGGTAACCTCAGGCACCCGAGAGGTACTCCGGTAGCCTCAAGGACGGTGACAGGGAGGTTCTTGTTTACCTAGACTTGCCATAGCTGTTGTTCCAGACTGTGAGACCCGGCAGGAGAATGAATATAGCGTCGTTCTAAACTAGTTTTAGAAGTGCACGTGTATATGACTCTGCAAGAGGGTTGTCGTAGTCAATGGGAGCAGCGGAAGCATTGGTGGACAGGTGGCTTATGTCTATTTATAGACTAAAGCAGATATAGCGGAGATAGATCATCTATTTCTCATGTGATAGTCATAGGTTTGACTTCATCAGAATAGGGGATGGATCTGTTAAGAAGGTAGTAGGGTGTGATGTCCTGGTATTTGGATGACATGCACAGAGTAGGAAGTGAAATTCCTATACTACGGTCGGTTATACTTTGGTTGTCACACAGTAGTTTCTCCACATAAGGCTTGGATATTATATCAGACATTCTGGTTACTAGATCTATGGTTTTAGATCTAGATTTGGGTAGTTTCCCAATCTGGGTACTTAGACAGCATTCTAAAGGTGTTTTAGAATGGACGACTCCGGGCACGGTAGTGTACCTGCAGGTAATGGAGTCACCCTCTCTAAAGGTGTCTTATAGACTAAAGTAGAGAGGGATGTGCATGATTGGCAGATCACTTGCTTAGGCAATTGAGTCAATCATGAGATATCAAGTACCACACTAGATGTTGTTTTTACAGTAGATGCAATAAGTTGATATTAATCCAATCCTGGAGAAACATTAGGAAGCAGCTTTAGAACATAAGTGCGTGTTCTAGGGATTTGATAACGACAGCCTCCTTTAGGAGACGATTATCATTCCAAGCTTTCATGGTGACCTGGATGACAGAGTGACTGCCAGAGTTATGGTTTTCCCTCTGACGAGGGGCATTGTTTTGGACAGGTGATCCAAGCGGACACTGAGGGAGGAATTACGCGGGATACTGATTAAGTTCAGTTGACGATACAGTCTAAGAAGTTTGGATTTGGAGTTCATTTATGAACTAGGTCCCATCAGACATCCAGACACATTCTAAGATAGGTATTGCTCATTTCGGGAGATGGCTTTCTCCGCGAACTTGAGATATAGAAAGACATAGAAAGAAACATCAAGGCGGATCCACTCACTGAGGCTATTCCTCGAACGCAATAGTTTTGCAAATGGGTTTTTTGAGACTGACTAGTAGAAGAGTTGGGTGTTCGGTATCACACGGGCTGTGAGTATGCGACATCGCAATAATTAGCCTTGAGTGCAAGTGGGAGATTGTTGGAGATAGTGCCCTCAGAGTCAATTATTGGATCACAGGCACGTGATTGCAATGATTGAGGGGGGACCTATACCAATAGAACAGTCTTACTCAAGATGATAGTATGCTATCTGATTTATCTTTATCATCGTGTACTGCTTTAGGTGACCTTACAGGTCGCTATTGCACGTTGATAGAGCCCTGATCAGTCAAAAATACTGCATTTTTAACACGGCAATTTCCCTAACATTTGCACTCATCTAGAAGTGTTCGGTATTCATATTGCACATATTAGCAAAACATCTCTGAAATACCAGATTGCATGCGTTAGACTTTTAAACCGGCAC
This sequence comes from Agapanthus africanus, assembly GCA_030015575.1. Taxonomy (NCBI): domain Eukaryota; kingdom Viridiplantae; phylum Streptophyta; class Magnoliopsida; order Asparagales; family Amaryllidaceae; genus Agapanthus; species Agapanthus africanus. Next base: position 700,074,036 of record CM057338.1, read on the forward strand.
TTTTAGGGAAATTGTGTGTTTATCATGGTATCGCATCATTCTTGTATAGCGCAACTCTTGACTTGGAGTCTATGCAGGAAAATTCCAGAAGCAAAGCCCAAAATTGGGAAAAGAGCTGATAAAAGATACACCAACTCCAAGATGTAAGATCTGGTAGTGATACAGAAGGCCAAATAAAATTTAAAATATCAGATAAAGGCCCAAATGTCAGCCCAAGTCCACAGTTAAAGATTCAAGCCCCAAGGCCCTCAAAGGACCGCGGATACGCGGCCCGAACCCCCTTGGAGACGCGGATCCGCGGTGGTATAATGTCATCAGGGCTCCCAATTTCGTACACGTGTTTCCTCTAACGGCCAAAGCTTCCAGAAGACCCCAGAAACTCCACGTGGCGCATCTAGAACGCTCGGCTTAACAAACTATTTCTAGAAGGCTCTCTTAACAAACTTTTGGAGGGAAAATTCAAATTTGAATTCCTAGATCTAGGGTTTTGAGGTCTATAAAAAGGAGCCTAGATCTAGGGTTGAGGTTGTTCAAGAAATCATCCATCATCTTCTACCCACAAGTTGAGTGACACAACTTGTGTCCGAAAAACCCTAACCCTAATTCCATTCCAAAATCAAGATCAAGATCCCGAGTACCATTCAAGCGAGATGCCTTCGATCCTTTAGAAAGCGGCGCCGGACTTCATCGGAGCAAGAGATCAAAGGAGATCCGCGACTCAAGGAGCCGAGCGAAGCCGAAATCGACGATCTAGTTCCATCCTTCTGTAAATTCAAGAGAGTTGTAACGAAATTTGTCGATAAATAAAGGTGAAATTTCTATATCTTGCTTATCTTTTAATTCAAGTATTATGATTCGATCTCAATTTGTGATTGTGTTTGTTATTATGATGTTTGAGTAAAATTCCGCTCGTAAAGGAGTCGAGACGATCGATAGAATGATGATGATTTAGATTCTTTTATAATTCTTAAGTCCTATAACGTTTCTAAATTCTTGTAAATCGAATGATCGATAACCTAGCTTCGAGACGATGCTTTCTTGATTGTGTTCGCTCGAAACTAGGGATCAACGATCGATCATTAGATTTATGTGAAGCTAGTTTATGAATAAGATTCATCGAAAGGATAAAGGATAAGACGAGGAAACCCTAGCTTTTTCGCAAGATCCTTAACCTCAATGAATCATCATAGATCTAGTATCAAATTGTTAATGGATAAGAATGAGTAATCATTAGATCTCATCACATCTATAGATCCGATCTACTCCTACGAGCCATACTTCGAATCTTGATTGTCGGTTTGGAAATCATCACAAATTCTCACTTCTTGATTTTAATGTTTTCTTAGATCTAGTTTTTTCTAATTCTTGAAATTCAATTACAAATCATGAATTGTTTGTTTTCTTTCCTTTAAAGTTTCAACTCATCTAAATCGAAACACGAACGATTACACTTTCCATATGGACGATCCGCACTTACTAACGCGCTATATTCGACACCGTTATTGATTGCGGTCAAATATTTTTGGTTGTGATTTCTACACAATTTTCTAAAACTACACAACCGGAAATCGTATTCAATCAAATGGCGCCGTTGCCGGGGATCGAACCCGGGTCACCCGCGTGACAGGCGGGAATACTCACCACTATACTACAACGAGAGAAAAGGGGAAACTTCCAGCTCAACCTTTACCCAATTCTGGATATTCACATCATGTGGATGCAATCACCACATTGAGATCTGGAAGAGTGCTGAATAACCATGTTGGGGAAGAGATTGATGACACTGATAAATCTATCAATGATACCCCCGCTGAGACCTTTCCTTCCACTTCCACTTCTAATTCTAACCTCAGTTCTTCTACCCCACCACCTTCTTGCGAGCCTATTCTCCGTTTCCTAAAAGGCTCGCCACCTCAGCCCAACTCTTCTAGTTCTCCACAGACGATCCCCACTTCTATTCTGGGATTGGGTCCACACACACTTCCTTCTCCTATGATGGACCCAGCGCTTATTGCTAAAGCACCTTATCCTAATCGGTTAAGGGCTAACAAATCGAGTCCACATATGGAGAAGATTATGGACATGTTTAAGCAAGTTAACATCAACATCCCTCTCCTAGATGCCATCCAACAAGTTTCGTCCTATGCGAAAACTCTTAAGAACTTGTGCACTAGGAAGAGGAAGACTCAAGTGCCCAAGAAGATATTCATGGCAAAGACTGTAGACACAGCTTTCCCCCAACAAGTACCCAGGAAACGTAAGGACCCTGGCTGTCCTAGTATTTCTATTTCTATTGGGCAGAAACACATCAACCGTGCTCTACTAGACCTTGGCGCTAGTGTAACTTGCTTCCATACTCAGTTTACGAGCAACTAGGTATCGGAGCGTTAAAGCCCTCGAGCATAACTCTCCTGATGGCTGACCGATCAATCACCAAACCTAGGGGTGAACTGGAGGATGTGTTAATAAAAATTGGGGAATTCGTATTCCTTGTGGATTTTATTGTACTTGATACATAGCCTGTAGCGAACCCACGGAATCAAATTCCGGTGATTTTAGGTCTCCCCTTTTTGGCCACTTCCAACGCTATCATCAACTGTCGTAATGGTTCTATGACCCTATATTTCGGGAATAGGTCAATAGAGTTGAACATTTACAAGTTAGGAAGTGTACCTTCCGAACCTACTGCTCAGGTCTGTTCTGTCGACTTAATGGATGTCGACAGCAGCGAATTTGATGATCCTCATGATACCGATCTTGACTCTTTTCATACGTTGTTGTTTGACCCAACTATGTATCATACACACACGAACTCTTCCACCGAGTTGTCCGGGTCAACAACTAACACCGATTATGAACCGTTCTTAGAGTCTGAAGATCACCCCGCACTTTGTGATGATATTATTCTTCGGGGTATTGATGGAACTTTTGAGGAAATCTTCGCTGATGAACTCGCATTTTTAAATGACACGGGTGTTGAGACGAATCTTGTCCCAATCAATGAAATTGAACCTCCACCCCCACTTCTGAACTGTAAAAAGAATGTGAGTAATCCATCACATTCACTGCATCGTCTCTCCAAAATGAGACGCACACACATTCTATTCCACCACTTACCCTTTCCCCACTTCTTCTTCCACCAACCAGAGCACTGCATCGATAAAATTTTTGAATGGTTGGTGTTAACTTTCGGCCTTTGCAAAGCTTGGCATCGACCACTGATTTTTGACCCCCTCATGTGATTTTCAAAAGATTAACATTGCATAACTTAAGTTTGGGGGGGGGCATTTTTTCTGGCTCTTGAAAAGAAAATCTTTACACAAATTTATGAGCCAAGAATAAGTTTGGGGGAGGATCTTCACTTAAATATTTTGCCCCCGTTAATAAATGTCCTCCCAAGCTTATAGGTTTTCGAGATTTAGCAGATGGCAACAGTGAGGACACTGTTGAAAACAAGTTTGGGGGAGCTTTGTGCTTACTTTCGCATCATTTGCATATCACTTTGCATAAGCACAAAACATTTTCAAAACCTATAAAAATTTAAAAATTTTCAAAAATAAAAACATTTTTGTACATAAATAAGATAATGAAAGATTAGATAGTGAAAAATTACATCCATGAGATTAGAAAAATTTAAGAAAACCAAGAAAATTAGAAGTTTTCTTATACGAACTAGTAATAAGTAGTTATGAGCCGTTGTCCCAAAGGTTAGTAAGATGAAAGAAGTCATTAATCTGAGGATAAAAATAAGTCTGAAAAATAGTTTCTATTCTGGAAAGCCAAACATTTTGAACGTTGATACCCTTCTATTCGCACTTACACACGTCTTGAAACTCGGGATAGTAGAGGATACCTTGAAATGCTCTTGTCTTAAAGCCGATGTATGAAGGAAATAAAAAAAAATGAAGAAAATATAAAGTGGTGAGAAAAATGGACACTGATTTTGTTATCACAGAAGGCAATAAAAAATATATAGCGAGGGTGCCTCTTCACCTAGTGCCCTAAGGCCAACTGGTCTGGGAGTCACTGCTATGCCTTAGGTGGTGCAAGACGAGGAAAATACACCAAATAAGAAAGCATATGAGTAATCGGTCGGTTAGTACCTCAAGAAGTAGTAACGGTCGCATTAAAGTGTGTGAGCACATCTAAATATTCATTAATTAAAAAGTACTGAGGTTGATGGGCAAGAGTATGATAGCTTGAATTGAATTCTCCGGGTGTAGGGATGACCTTTGCACACACGCAGGGTGATATGATCGATATTTGGAAGAAAGATAGGAATGAAGAATAAGACGATGTTTTATTGAGGGAAGACGTGATTTCTGACATCTTTTCATGACCATTAAGATAGGGCTCATGACAACCGAAAAGCTAGCTTAGTTGGAAACCCTAATTTTCAAGGCTTTTCTTTTAAAACTCTTTTCTTTAAATGTAATATTCATGATCTTCCTTTTATTATTGGATTTTGTGGGTACAATCCGCTGAAAACCCTCAGGAGACAACACTCCTCCTATTAGGGACACCTAGAGGTTTAAAGGCTTGTTGCACGTGCTCAGTGCAATCGTGTTGCCTACGAAAGTGTGCTAGTAAGTTTTTCTCTTTCTTTATTTTCTCCTTCTCTTTTTAATAAAACAATTCGATCGAGACGATCGAAAATAAGTTTGGGGGAATTTGATCGGTCGAAATTACTGCATTTTTAACACGACAATTTCCCTAACATTTGCATTCATCTAGAAGTGTTCGGTATTGTAACACCTTAGGATGTGTTAGAGACTAATTATTTTTAAATAATGGGTTTTTAATAAAAAGTTTACCAAATTGTGTTTTAAATATTTTTCCTAATTTAATAAATATTTTTCCAAAATTTTCCTAGGCTTGCACACACATGTGCATGTAAACTAGGGTTTTTAAATGAGTTATTACCATGATTAGTAGCCATAGTGGATTAATCTTGAGGATTAAGTCTTATGGGTCTTTAAGTGGGTTTAATTAGTTAATTAAAAGTTACTTTTATTTGAATTTGTTTTAGGTGTTGACTTGTGAGAGAGGGAGTGGGCATCATGGCTTAGCCCATGCTTGCCATTAATGAAGAGAGAGAGAGTGAAGGGTTGACATTTGGAGTGATGATTTTTCCCTCTCATTCTTTGTTTCTTTCCCTCAACCTCACACACTCACACACACACTTACCTTCAGCTCCAGCAGCAACACAACAACAGCACCTGAAGCCAGAAACAGCAGCAGCAGAAACTGAAGCAGCAGCAGCAGCCAGAGGCAGTAGCAGCAGCAGCAGAGAGCAGTGAGCAGCAGCAGCACCAGCACCAAGTGCTGCCCCTTCCCTGCACCTCTTCATCTTCCTCCAGCACCCTAAGGTTAAGTATGAGGTATATTTCCTAAACTTATTCCCTAGTTTGCTTGGTTAGTTTAGATTTGCATCGGTTAGTGTTTTTTAGTGTGATTTAGTGCGATATGAGGTGTTTAGTGGGAACCTTGTGCTAGTGTGGTGTAAATTGGTTTCAGTAGGTTGTTAGTGGGTTGTTGAGACCATATTAACCTAGTTTAACCCCGATTGCACTAAAATACCACCAGTTTCCCAAATTGATGCAAATTGGTCGTATTGTGCAAAAACTGAGTTTTCTGGAACTGCTTTTGACCCGATGTGTTCAGAATGAAATTGAGAAGACTGCAGTGTAGTGGATAGGTGCTGATACCCCAGATTTAACCCGACCCCCTAACTCCTTCTTTAGGCCGCCAATTAATTCATTCTGGCCGCCAATTGCGGCCAGATGGGTAGGGTTTGGGTTAGGGTTTGGTCCTGTAGGTGTCTGCTAGTGTGTAGAGTGCTGTGATGTATATATTTTTGTAAGTTTAGTTCTGTATAGAAATCTGGGACCAAATACCTGTTTTGCTGTTTTTCTAAACCTTCGCGACACGCGTGATACGTGAGTAGGTTTGGGGCTTTTGCGTATCGTGACGCGTCGGGGTAGTTTCAGGCGCGTGATCACACGTTTTAGCGTATCGCGCACACGCGCGATTGGTTGGCGACACGGGTCTCTAGTTGGACCGTAATGTCGCGTTTCTGTGAAATTGAGCTTATGTGTGATATCTGTTATGTGATTCTAGGTTCGCAGGCCAGTGAGACGGACGCTGCGAAGAAGGGCAAGCAAGTTGTTGGATACACTTAGCGCGAGACACGGTGAGTAGATTTCACATCTATGGGGATATCGCCCGCATGGCGTTATGCGTCAGGGCTGATAGGACTTTATTATTATATGTTGCATGTACCCCATAGACTGTCATCGCATATTGCATTCCCTGCTACATATATATATGCTTAGAACTGATAGAACACCGCACTATTACTAACGGTTTTTGTTGCACGGGCACTATTTGCATGCTACACACACACCGTTAGTAATTGCTATGCCACACTCACTGTAGAGCTGCCATGATTACATTGCTGTAGTTCATCTTACATATGATTGGTTATGATTTTCTAGAAATTGGGAGCCGCATGACATCTTTAAGAACGGAAACTATTTTAAAAAGCGGTTTTCCCCTTATACACATACCATGGATTGATTTACATTGTACCTCGCATTGGATTTACTTATTGGTGTTGGATTTTATGCGATTTCTGGTTTTGAGGACCGTGGAATTATTTAAGAAAAGATGCACTATTTTGAAAACCCGGTACCTCGTGATATAATATTTTGGTGCGTCCACCACGCGTTTTCTCGGTGCTGAGACGTGTGCTTGAAACCCGATTCGAGGAGATGGATGATCCGTTTGCGGGTTCGTGGTGGACCCGGTATGGTATCCCGGGGCGAGAACGGTTTCGCTGTGCAGTAGACGGTGAGCCCGGCGGAGGGACTACTACCTACCGGTGATTGGTTGGACCTGGCAGTTGTCCGGAGGATACTGACCAGAGCCGAGAGATGAATGCGGGATGATCCGTACTGCCGGGGCCGAGGGCCGATACCGCAGACAGACCCCGTCGGCCGATCCGGACTGACGGAGCCCGATATACGAGGATTTGCGTGTCGATGCTGGACACGAGTATTTTATGATATTTTGGGTGCCGATGTTGGGCACTCGTGATTTCTCAGAGATATACAGGATTTGAGGGCCGATGGGTGTGCCGGCGCCTGAGTGTATTTGGGATTTGGGTGCAGTCTGAGGCACCGATTATTGTTTTCCATGTTGACATATCCATGTAGATGTTATTTATCCCATGCTCAGTATTGATTACTATATACCTCATCCTGTAGCATTTACCTGATAGAGCACTTGCATTACTATTGCATCCACTGTTGGCATGCATTGATATCATCTGGTGGCATTAGTAGAGCCACGCTATATGTGGATGCTCGCGATCACCTATATATGTTATCTCTATTCACGAGTTGGCAACTCACCCCCGTTGTGCCACTGTATTTGCAGGTTGCCCTCGGGAGAAGTCACGGCTGGCTGTTTACCGCATCTTTTGGCACAGATACCATTGCTGAGGCGAGTTAGCCTTTTGCTGATAGGTGGGTTTTTGTACGGTATCTGTTATCCTTCAGTTGTATATTGATGTATCTAGTATTCTCCATCTACCTTTCTGTATTGACTTAGAGACAGTTGTGAGGACGATGTGTATGATTTTATACTCTGGTGTCGAGCTCGCATGTGAGCCGACTTTATTATATGCAGTTTTACCTTTTGTGATATTTGTCCTTGCTTTATCATGTATTCTTCGCTACGGCGTCGTATATCATATTGTGATGCTTTATTCTTTTCACTTGTTAATTCTGCGACACCTTGCTTTTTCCCGACTTGCGGGACAAATGTTTGAAAAATGAAATGTTGCCAAAATTATAAAATTATAACTCTTGAACTAAAAAGGATTTCTACTAAATAAATGGAAGTTTCTCAGACATGTATGACTGTTTTTACAAAAATGTTTCAATCACTCTTTATTTATTGGTTTTGATTTCTGGGTTCGGCTTACTTAGCCGCGTTACGCCTGTAGACGTTGCGTGGTTAAGTGCCGGTCACGAGTCGAAATTCTCGGGTCGTGACAAAGTTGGTATCAGAGCGTAGGTTTTACCTTCGGAGTGTAGGATGACCCTGGTATGATGGAGTAGGTAGCTGCAGCAGGGTAGCGTAGCGTGTGTATGTTCCGCGGCAAACTCACGACACGGTACTCCGCCTACGCGACCTTAGGACTTGTTGATTTAAATTCCTTCCTGAATACATACATTCTTGCGATTCGATTTCCGTGTTCTTATCGAATCCTAATTTTCTTTCAGCCATTATGCCGCCTAAGACTACGAGGGCACAGAGAGCGGCCGCGAGAGCCGAGATTCGTGTTGACTCGTCCGAGACGAGGACTAATCCGGGCAGTGCACCCGTTGTACCCGAGCAGACTGTTCCTCCCATGACAGAGCAGATCGCCACGCTAGGGGCTGGTATGCAGGAGATGCGCCAGACGGTGGGATCTAGCATGCAGGAGATGCGCCAGATGATAGGATCCCTAGTTGAGACGCTTCGAGCGCAGCGACCAGAGGTAGCTCCACCCGTTCCAGAGACCGCGATGGTACCTACCGCACAGCCAGTTGCCCCTGCAGCCACGGAGGTGATTACAGTATCGCTATCAGAGTTCATGAGGCTGAAGCCTCCGGTCTTCACAGGCACCGATACAGCCGAGGACCCACAGTCTTTCATCGACAGGATGGCCAGGATATGCCGTTCCCTCAGATGCGCAGATGCGAGATGGGTCGAGTTCGCGAGCTTTCGCCTGGAAGGTCTTTGCGCAGAAGTGGTGTGATTCAGTTGAGAAGGGCAGAGCAGCAGGTCTTCCTCCTATGACCTGGACGGAGTTCGTGACCATATTTCTAGCCCGTTTCCTTCCCCAGAGTGTTAGGGATGCCCGAGCACGCAGATTTGAGTCCTTGCGCCAGACGCCAGGGATGACAGTGGCAGAGTATGACGTGCTGTTTACAGAGCTGGCAGTCTACGCCCCATATTTAGTGGCTACCGAGGAGTTGCGAGTCAGGAGATTTGTTCGAGGCTTGCTTACACCACTGTTCCTCGCGATCAGCGCGCAGCACTACGAGACCTATGCAGCAGCTGTAGACGCAGCCCTAGTAGTGGAGGAGCACCTTGCTGAGACTTCGGTAGTTCCAGAGCCGAAGAGAGTTCGTACCAGTATTTCCGCACGGAGGCAGTAATTCAGACGCCGCGACAGGTATCGTTCTGGTACGAGGAGTAGCAGAGATTCGGGACAAGGCCGGATGTTTAGTTCTTATCCCCAGGAAAGTCAGCAATCGCCGCGGGGTTTCTTCAGATGTGGCAGCCTACTTCACCTCGTTCGAGATTGTCCAGAGACACACCGGAGGGAGGCGGCAGCACCGCATGTTACTTTACCGCCTTCACCACCCCAGAGGGCGTTGCCCATTGTACCTACCGTTGCTCCACGCCAGACTCATGCACAGAGAGGTCGTGGGCGTGGAGGAGTTGCTCAGAGAGGGCGAGATGACCGAGGCAGAGGGCAGTCAGTTACAGGTGGTGGACAGGCGCGGGTTTTTGCTTTGACACATCAGGACGCGCAGGCGTCCAATGCAGTGGTTTCAGGTATCCTTCCTGTATGTTCAGTTGATGCACACGTGCTGTTTGATCCCGGATCCACGCACCCGTACGTATCCACACACTTTGTGCCGAGTTTGGGTAGAGAGTCCGGCTTGCTTGATCAGCCGCTTGTGGTGACCACTCCTGTGGGAGAGTGTTTGTTGCTAGGCACGTGTTCCGATCCTGTATCGTCTGTATTGGCGAGAGAGAGTTGCCTGTCGACTTGATCCTTCTGGAGATGTTGGACTTCGACGTTCTTTTGGGCATGGATTGGTTAGCCACGTGCTATGCTTCTGTGCACTGCCGTGAGAAGACAGTTAGATTTTGTTTTCCCGGTGAGTCGATTTTTGTTGTGTTGGGGGACCGTGGTGCCGCCCCTCACAGTGTGATTTCTTCTTTTCGCGCTGGACAGCTTTTGAGGAAGGGATGCCAGGGATTTCTCGCCTATGTTTGCGATGCTCGCGCTACAGAGGTTCCATTGGATCAGGTTCCGGTTGTCAGCGAGTTTCCTGATGTGTTCCCTGCCGAGCTTCCAGGGTTACCGCCCGAGCGCGACATTTCTTTCTGTATTGATTTGGTTCCTGGCTCGGGGCCTATTTCCATACCGCCTTATCGGATGGCCCCGGCGGAACTTAGAGAATTGAAGGGTCAGTTGCAAGATTTGCTGGACAAGGGACTTATTCGACCCAGTGTTTCTCCTTGGGGTGCTCCTGTCCTGTTCGTCAAGAAGAAGGACGGCAGTTTGCGTCTGTGCATCGACTACCGCCAGCTGAACAGGGTGACAGTGCGGAACAGGTATCCTTTGCCGCGTATTGACGATTTGTTCGACCAGCTTCAGGGGGCAGGGTACTTTTCGAGGATCGATTTACGATCGGGCTATCATCAGCTGCGGGTTCGACAGGAGGACATTCCCAGGACAGCTTTCCGTACGCGCTACGGCCATTACGAGTTTTTGGTGATGTCGTTCGGACTCACCAATGCGCCAGCAGCCTCCATGGACTTGATGAACCGTATTTTCCGGCCATATTTGGATCTGTTCATCATAGTCTTCATTGACGATATCTTTGTGTATTCCCGGAGTAGTGAGGAGCACGAGCAGCACCTGCGGATTACCTTGCAGACCTTGAGGGAGCACCAGCTCTATGCGAAATTTTCCAAGTGTGCTTTTTGGCTGGACAGCGTAGACTTCTTGGGACACGTGATCTCACGAGACGGTATATGTGTAGACCCGAGGAAGATCGAGGCCGTTCAGCGTTGGCCCAGACCCACATCGGTGACGGAGATTCGCAGCTTTTTGGGGCTGGCCGGTTACTACAGACGTTTTGTGCAGGACTTCTCCCGTATTGCTACACCGTTGACCGGGTTGACCCGGAAGGGAGTTCCTTTCGATTGGACGGAGGAGTGCGAGCACAGTTTCCAGCAGTTACGGACTCGGCTGACGACGGCACCGGTGTTATCTTTACCTTCCGGATCAGGCGGGTTTGTGGTCTTTTGTGATGCCTCTCGAGTGGGGCTAGGGTGCGTTCTGATGCAGCATGACAGGGTGATCGCGTATGCCTCGTGACAATTGAAGAAGCATGAGCAGAACTATTCCACTCACGATTTGGAGATGGCAGCAGTGGTCTTCGCACTTAAGATCTGGCGACATTACCTATACGGCGAGTCGTGTCAGATATTCACGGATCACAAAAGTCTGAAATATATATTCCAGCAGCGGGACCTGAACCTTCGACAGTGCCGATGGATGGAGTTAGTGAAGGATTACGATTGCGAGATCTTATATCACCCGGGCAAGGCAAACGTGGTGGCGGATGCTTTGAGCAGGAGGCCCGGGGGTAGTCTATCTTGTTTGAGCGCAGTACAGGAGCAGTCGTCAGCAGACTGGCAGATATTATGCGACAGCCGGATACAGTTCGAGTTCACGCCGATTGGAGGACAGATAGCGCGTGTCCGTGCACGCCCACAGATGATCGATCGTATATGCGAGGCACAGCTCAGTGACGACCGATGTTCAGAGATCATGGCACAGATTGGTCAGGACAGATTTTCCGAATTCGTGATCGATGATCAGGGGTTACTACGATTTGGAGTCAGACTGTGCGTACCTGATGCTGAAGGACTGAGGCGTGAGATTCTTGAGGAGGCACATCGATCGGTGTACAGCGTCCATCCCGGTTCCACCAAGATGTATCATGATATGAGAGGTGTTTACTGGTGGGACGGAATGAAGAGGGACATCGCAGATTTTGTGTCGAGATGCCTGACTTGTCAGCAAGTCAAGGCTGAGCACCAGAGGCCCGCGGGAGAGCTACAGCCGTTACCCATTCCGGAGTAGAAATGGGAACAAATTTCGATGGACTTCATTGTGGGACTACCCAGGACTAGTCGGGGGTATGACTCCATCTGGGTGATCGTGGATCGTTTGACGAAAGCGGCTTACTTCCTACCGGTGAAGACGACTTTCGGATTTACTCAGTATTCCCAGATCTACATTGACGAGATAGTACGACTACATGGAGTCCCGACATGTATTGTGTCCGACAGAGGCACCCAATTTACCAGTAGACTATGGCAGAGGCTTCAGGAGGCTTTGGGCACTCGCTTGAGTTTCAGCACAGCATTTCATCCGCAGACCGACGGACAGTCAGAGCGGACCATTCAGACTCTCGAGGACATGCTCAGAGCTTGTGTATTGGATTTCGGAGGTAGCTGGGATCACCATTTGCCCTTAGTAGAGTTCTCCTACAATAACAGCTACCAGGAGACCATTCAGATGGCACTATTTGAGGCTCTCTATGGGAGGAGATGAAGGTCGCCCACTTGTTGGACAGAGCTCAGTGAGAGCAGTATCTTAGGCCACAGATCGTTGAGGAGACGACCGCGAAGGTCCAGTTGATTCGCGATAGGATGAGAGCAGCCCAAAGTAGGCAGAGATCTTATGCGGACTGTCGGCGACGCAGACTTGAGTTTTCTGTTGGTGATCATGTTTTCTTGAGGGTCTCCCCAATGAAAGGTGTGATGAGGTTTGGGAAGAAGGGGAAGCTCAGTCCCAGGTATATGGGCCTCTTCGAGATCCTCGAGCGTGTTGGTGCAGTAGCCTACCGTTTAGCCCTTCCGCCCAGCTTTCCAGATGTGCATCCCGTATTTCATGTCTCGATGCTCTGTAGATATCTTCATGATCCTTCGCATGCGATTCAGCATCCGACGATCCAGCTGGAGCGCGACCTTTCCTATACAGAACAGCCAGTGATGATCTTGGATCGACAAGTGAAGAAATTGAGATCAAAGGACATTCCATCTGTTAAGGTACTTTGGCGTGGTCAGAACCGTGAGGAGTTCACTTGGGAGACCGAAAGCGAGATGATGAAGACGTATCCCCATCTTTTTGAAGGTGCGTTTACTTAGATTTTGAAATTCGGGGACGAATTTCTTTAAGGGGGAGAGATTGTAACACCTTAGGATGTGTTAGAGACTAATTATTTTTAAATAATGGGTTTTTAATAAAAAGTTTACCAAATTGTGTTTTAAATATTTTTCCTAATTTAATAAATATTTTTCCAAAATTTTCCTAGGCTTGCACACACATGTGCATGTAAACTAGGGTTTTTGAATGAGTTATTACCATGATTAGTAGCCATAGTCGATTAATCTTGAGGATTAAGTCTTATGGGTTTTTAAGTGGGTTTAATTAGTTAATTAAAAGTTACTTTTATTTGAATTTGTTTTAGGTGTTGACTTGTGAGAGAGGGAGTGGGCATCATGGCTTAGCCCATGCTTGCCATTAATGAAGAGAGAGAGAGAGTGAGGGGTTGACATTTGGAGTGATGATTTTTCCCTCTCATTCTTTGTTTCTTTCCCTCAACCTCACACACTCACACACACACTTACCTTCAGCTCCAGCAGCAACACAACAGCAGCACCTGAAGCCAGAAACAGCAGCAGCAGCAACTGAAGCAGCAGCAGCAGCCAGACGCAGTAGCAGCAGCAGCAGAGAGCAGTGAGCAGCACCAGCACCAAGTGCAGCCCCTTCCCTGCACCTCTTCATCTTCCTCCAGCTCCCTAGGGTTAAGTATGAGGTATATTTCCTAAACTTATTCCCTAGTTTTCTTGGTTAGTTTAGATTTGCATCGGTTAGTGGTTTTTAGTGTGATTTAATACGATATGAGGTGTTTAGTGGGAACCTTGTGCTAGTGTGGTGTAAATTGGTTTCAGTAGGTTGTTAGTGGGTTGTTGAGACCATATTAACCTAGTTTAACCCCGATTGCACTAAAATACCACCAGTTTCCCTAATTGATGCAAATTCGTCGTATTGTGCAAAAACTAAGTTTTCTGGAACTGCTTTTGACCCGATGTGTTCAGAATGAAATTGAGAAGACTGCAGTGTAGTAGATAGGTGCTGATACCCCAGATTTAACCCGACCCCCTAACTCCTTCTTTAGGCCGCCAATTAATTCATTCTGGCCGCCAATTGCGGCCAGATGGGTAGGGTTTGGGTTAGGGTTTGGTCCTGTAGGTGTCTGCTAGTGTGTAGAGTGCTGTGATGTATATATTTTTGTAAGTTTAGTTCTGTATAGAAATCTGGGACCAAATACCTGTTTTGCCGTTTTTCTAAACCTTCGCGACACGCGTGATACGTGAGTAGGTTTGGGGCTTTTGCGTATCGCGAGGCGTCGGGGTAGTTTCAGGCGCGTGATCACACGTTTTAGCGTATCGCGCACACGCGCGATTGGTTGGCGACACGGGTCTCTAGTTGGACCGTAATGTCGCGTTTCTGTGAAATTGAGCTTATGTGTGATATCTGTTATATGATTCTAGGTTCGCAGGCCAGTGAGACGGACGCTGCGAAGAAGGGCAAGCAAGTTGTTGGATACACTTAGCGCGAGACACGGTGAGTAGATTTCACATCTATGGGGATATCGCCCGCATGGCGTTATGCGTCAGGGCTGATAGGACTTTATTATTATATGTTGCATGTACCCCATAGACTGTCATCGCATATTGCATTCCCTGCTACATATATATATGCTTAGAACTGATAGAACACCGCACTATTATTAACGGTTTATGTTGCACGGGCACTATTTGCATGCTACACACACACCGTTAGTAATTGCTATGCCACACTCACTGTAGAGCTGCCATGATTACAATGCTGTAGTTCATCTTACATATGATTGGTTATGATTTTATAGAAATTGGGAGCCGCATGACATCTTTAAGAACGGAAACTATTTTAAAAAGCGGTTTTCCCCTTATACACATACCATGGATTGATTTACATTGTACCTCGCATTGGATTTACTTATTGGTGTTGGATTTCATGCGATTTCTGGTTTTGAGGACCGTGGAATTATTTAAGAAAAGATGCACTATTTTGAAAACCCGGTACCTCGTGATATGATATTTTGGTGCGTCCACCACGCGTTTTCTCGGTGCTGAGACGTGTGCTTGAAACCCGATTCGAGGAGATGGATGATCCGTTTACGGGTTCGTGGTGGACCCGGTATGGTACCCCGGGGCGAGAACTGTTTCGCTGTGCAGTAGACGGTGAGCCTGGCGGAGGGACTACTACCTACCGGTGATTGGTTGGACCTGGCAGTTGTCCGGAGGATACTGACCAGAGTCGAGAGATGGATGCGGGATGATCCGTACTGCCGGGGCCGAGGGCCGATACCGCAGACGGACCCCGTGGGCCGATCCGGACTGACGGAGCCCGATATACGAGGATTTGCGTGTCGATGCTGGATACGAGTATTTTATGATATTTTGGGTGCCGATGTTGGGCACTCGTGATTTCTCAGAGATATACAGGATTTGAGGGCCGATGGGTGTGCCGGCGCCTGAGTGTATTTGGGATTTGGGTGCAGTCTGAGGCACCGATTATTGTTTTCCATGTTGATATATCCATATAGATGTTATTTATCCCATGCTCAGTATTGATTACTATATACCTCATCCTGTAGTATTTACCTGATAGAGCACTTGCATTACTATTGCATCCACTGTTGGCATGCATTGATATCATCTGCTGGCATTAGTAGAGCCACGCTATATGTGCATGCTCGCGATCACCTATATATGTTATCTCTATTCACGAGTTGGCAACTCACCCCCGTTGTGCCATAGTATTTGCAGGTTGCCCTCTGGAGTAGTCACGGCTGGCTGTTTACCGCATCTTTTGGCACAGACACCGTTGCTGAGGCGAGTTAGCCTTTTTCTGATAGGTGGGTTTTTGTACGGTATCTGTTATCCTTCAGTTGTATATTGATGTATCTAGTATTCTCCATCTACCTTTCTGTATTGACTTAGAGACAGTTGTGAGGACGATGTGTATGATTTTATACTCTGGTGTCGAGCCCGCATGTGAGCCGACTTTATTATATGCAGTTTTACCTTTTGTGATATTTGTCCTTGCTTTATCATGTATTCTTCGCTACGGCGTCGTATATCATATTGTGATGCTTTATTCTTTTCACTTGTTAATTCTGCGACACCTTGCTTTTACCCGACTTGCGGGACAAATGTTTGAAAAATGAAATGTTGCCAAAATTATAAAATTATAACTCTTGAACTAAAAAGGATTTCTACTAAATAAATGGAAGTTTCTCAGACATGTATGACTGTTTTTACAAAAATGTTTCAATCACTCTTTATTTATTGGTTTTGATTTCTGGGTTCGGCTTACATAGCCGCGTTACGCCTGTAGACGTTGTGTGGTTAAGTGCCGGTCATGAGTCGAAATTCTCGGGTCGTGACAGGTATTCATATTGCACATATTAGCAAAACATCTCTGAAATATCAGATTGCATGTGTTAGACTTTTAAACCAGCACTTTTAGGGAAATTGTGTGTTTATCATGGCATCGCATCATTCTTGTATAGCGCAACTCTTGTCTTGGAGTCTATGCAGGAAAATTCCAGAAGCAAAGCCCAAAATTGGGAAAAGAGCTGATAAAAGATACGCCAACTCCAAGATGTAAGATCTGGTAGTGATACAGAAGGCCAAATAAAATTTAAAAAATCAAACAAAGGCCCAAATGTCAGCCCAAGTCCACAGTTAATGATTCAAGCCACAAGGCCCTCAAAGGACCGTGGATACGCGGCCCAAACCCCCTTGGCTCCACGGATCTGCGGTGGTATGATGTCATCAGGGCTCCCAATTTCGTACACGTGTCTTCTCTAACGGTCAAAGCTTCCAGAAGACCACAGAAACTCCACGTGGCGCATCTAGAAGGCTCGGCTTAACAAACTATTTCTAGAAGGCTCTCTTAACAAACTTTTGGAGGGAAAATTCAAATTTGAATTCCTAGATCTATGGTTTGGAGGTCTATAAAAAGGAGCCTAGATCTAGGGTTGAGGTTGTTCAAGAAATTATCCATCATCTTCTACCCACAAGTTGAGTGACACAACTTGTGCCCCAAAAACCCTAACCCTAATTCCATTCCAAAATCAAGATCAAGATCCCGAGTACCATTCAAGCGAGATTCCTTCGATCCTTTAGAAAGCGACGCCGGACTTTATCGGAGCAAGAGATCAAAGGAGATCCGCGACTCAAGGAGCCGAGCGAAGCCGAAATCGACGATCTAGTTCCTTCCTTTTGTAAATTCAAGTGAGTTGTAACGAAATTTGTCGATAAATAAAGGTGAAATTTCTATATCTTGCTTATCTTTTAATTCAAGCATTATGATTCGATCTCAATTTGTGATTGTGTTTGTTATTATGATGTTTGAGTAAAACTCCGCTCGTAAAGGAGTCGAGACGATCGATAGAATGATGATGATTTAGATTCTTTTACAATTCTTAAGTCCTATAACGTTTGTAAATTCTAGTAAATTGAATGATCGATAACCTAGCTTCGAGACGATGCTTTCTTGATTGTGTTCGCTCGAAACTAGGGATCAACGATCGATCATTAGATTTATGTGAAGCTAGTTTGTTAATGAGATTCATCGAAAGGATAAAGGATAAGACGAGGAAACCCTAGCTTTTTCGCAAGATCCTTAACCTCAATGAATCATCATCGATCTAGTATCAAATTGTTAATGGATAAGAATGAGTAATCATTAGATCTCATCACATCTATAGATCCGATCTACTCCTATGAGCCATACTTTGAATCTTGATTGTCGGTTTGGAAATCATTACAAATTCTCACTTCTTGATTTTAATGTTTTCTTAGATCTAGTTTTTTCTAATTCTTGAAATTCAATTACAAATCATGAATTGTTTGTTTTCTTTCCTTTAAAGTTTCAACTCATCTAAATCGAAACACCAACGATTACACTTTCCCTGTGGACGATCCGCACTTACTAACGTGCTATATTCGACACCGTTATTGATTGCGGTCAAATATTTTTGGTTGTGATTTCTACACAATTTTCTAAAACTACACATCCGGAAATCGTATTCTATCAAGACCGTAGGATTCTTGCTTGACTGCCAGCTGTATGAAGGCGATCATAGACGTGGGAGCTGGGGTCTATAAGCACATTCTTAAAAGGTCCCTAGTCGTTGGAGTTTCGAGACAGGGCATCGATACTCCATAGTAGACTAGTGTATACAGTCGAAACCCCGACGAGGGGCGGTGGCCGGTCTCACAAGCCACTGGTGTCAGTTGGTTTACCTAAGATGTATACAGGTGCTCATTGGGTTATGAGTACACTGGACAGGACTCGCCGGGAACATGCTAGTTGGTCTTATACCTGACGTCGGATAGCAGTTCCGAGGTGACATGTGTACAGGTTAGTTCATCGACCCGAGATCGTCATTTGTCTCGTGTGAGTTCACACTGTACTTTGATTACTACTCCACCACGCTCAAAGGAGACGTGCAAACAGGTTTTAGTTGGGTACAGTCCCGAGCCACATGGAGGTAGTGAGCGGATCTGCAGGGGTTCGTCTCTCCCGGTATTGGGGGTGAGGTCGCGCTGTGTCTCGGAGAGCTATTACACGAAGTCTTTGGCCAAGGCACGAAATTTACTGGTATGTATTCCAGTAGTATCTCTGGGTGTTCTGGGCTACACTCCGACACGACTTGTACCGCTTTTGGGGGTCTGACTTTTACCAACCCCCTAGGCCCACCATGCGATGCTCATAGACGAACGGACCGGACTGTACGGATATTGTCACTGACAGGCTCAGTAGGGTTTCAGGATGAGTTCGCTCATCGACGTCCCTTTTGGTCAATACCTGGTAGCCCGTTATGTATGGCTAATATCTCTGACGTGCTAGTGGTTAAATCCACAGCCAAAGTGTTGACGAGTCTTTAGAGTCCCCCACAGACCGTTTTCTCAAGTTTCGGGCGAAACGCTGTAGAGGCCGTATGGAGATATGGCAGGGTTCGATCAGATACGTGTGGTATTGCACGGATTATGATCGGACGGATAATAGTAGCGGGCTTTGGTTTAAGCCGGATCCTAGTATTGTACAGTGTAGATTTTGTCTCGTTGCATTTGTATTCGGTCGCAATACGAATGCAGATATGTATATACAGTCGCGGGGTATTCCTGTAATTTATTACGGGATCAGTTTTTTGGAGTTGCCGGTTTGCTTTCCGTTTCGGCCATTTTCCTTTGTTTCTTTCCTTGGCCGAAAATTGGTGGAGGAGGGCTAATTTGCAAATGTGCGAATTAGCAATTTGGAGGGTTGTTTTTGCAAGTAGTTGCTTCATGATGGCTCTTGTTTGACCTTGACTTCCTTTGATCATCATTGCTTGCAATGATGGGTTGAGTGTTGGGTTTTTGGTATGAGATTTTGGGTTATCATTATTCCTCATGATAACATTCTTGCATTATTACTTCCCTCCCACTTGACTTTCACTCTCTCTCTCATTATCCATGAAGTATGGCCGACCAAGCTTGTAGGAGGGCTGTCCCAATTTTTTGGGTGGGAAAAATTGTTCTTTTGGCTTGCACAACATCCATTTTTGCTAATCTCCAAAACCCCATTCCTCCACCTTCATAAAATGGCAACTTCCTTAACCCCATAGAGACAAAAGAGTTCTACACTATCCTACAGCATTCTTGGACACGTCGACTCGCCAACTTTGTGCCCGAGTTGTCTCGGTCCAGAGGTGGGAGCCCGTTAAAGAACCCGGCGATGTGGTGCCCTTTCGACGAGGAGATGAAGACCGGAGATTCCGCGGGGAGATCGGGACGACGACGAGAAGATCGAAGGACACGGATCTTGTTAGTTAGGAGTAGGTTACTGGCCCGATCTAGGATTTTAGTGCGCGGTTGTGCCGGTTTACAAGTTTTGTAAAAGTATCGTTTCCGCATTTTGGCCCCGTTCAGACGGTCGGGGCGCCGCCGTGCACTTACAGCGGAGCCTCTCTTGAGTCCGGGAGATCATGGATCGTGGCGAAGGGACTTCTACTCGGAGCTTATGAAGCGAAGGAGCGGACTACAAAGGTTGTAATCCCTCACTCTTAGTTGTAAAGATGTTTACTTGCATGTTAAACCCTAATTATCTAGTAAAGATCCTAGTTTTGGGTTGTTCGGCATGTCTAAAATTTTATTCGGGCATGGTTGATGCCTTATTAACCCTTGTAAGAGTGCCTCGGAACCCTACATCCTGTGTATTTGAAACTCCTAATGTGGTTTTTGCCCCTAGGACCTAAGTGACCTTGACGAATAATAAACAAATCAAAAAAGGTCATAGTCAAGTTCAACCCCTCGTTATCCAGACCCACCCGCATGATCCTTGACGAATAATCAACAAAATCATTCGACCGTCCTAACCAATCGCATCTATCGGTGCAATAGAGAATCATTACTTAGCTACCGTTCACTGTGCCTTGGCGAATAATCAATAAACACAGCACGAATACTAAGTATTAATTATCTGAAACGACGGAGGGCTACGGCTGGGTTTTTGGTGAAAAACCCGTAAATAATGAACTTGATATCGTTAAAAGAACCTGAGTGGTTTTTAAATATATAGTGGCGAAAACATTTGCTAAAGAGGTCACTCCCTGTGAAGGGATCTCGGTTCTTTCCTCGTTAAATGAGGTGCAGGTTATTCCAAACTGAATACCACGATGCAAAGCAAGAATAATCGACTATAGTGAAGTTATTACGTTGACAAAAACTTTTACTCAAGGGGTCACTCCCGATGAAGGGATCTCGACCCTTGCCTCGTCGAATGAGGTGCCGGATATTCATAACCGAATACCACTTTGCAAAGCAAAAGAGAACGTCTGTAATGTCAGTTTTCAACACTTGGTTCCAACAACATCTTTTAGGTTTATTTTCTTGCATTAATCAAAATGAATGCGGTCCTATCAATATAACTAATCACACCAGAAAATAACAAAAATATGATGTACGTATATGCCATGCGCATTCGCCACGGGGCCTCGTCATCACCCGTTACGTTACTTAACTAACGACAGAGCGGGGGCTGGACTATTAGGGTGCAAAACATATACAATATCTAATAGTATATATATAAGTATATACAACATTCGTCCTAGGCATGATAATAATCAACATCATAGAAACTTAGCCAACAATACAGAATGGTGGATAATCTTGGAGCCCCGGGTTTCATTTGAACCGCAAATAAAACCCGATGTTCCCTGTCGTGTGGATAGCCTGTGCAATGAAAACACGGACCCCTACGAACGTGGCAAGTTACCTGTAAATCCCAGAAGTGAGGCAGCCCCTTCAACAAAGTGAATGGGCCACCCAGCACTTCACGGAATCCGGTAACTTAGGCACCCCTCCGTGGGTCATCCTATACCCCCTACGAGTGCGGCGAATAGCACGCCAATTCTAGAATGAAACCCCCTCCGTCTCAACGCTATGAGATGCGGGCTTGTTGCCTTCTAGAACCCGGCTATCTGTGCACTCCACCGTGGGGTAATCCTAGTACAGAAAAAGAAAATAATATGTACAAACGGTGACATCGACCTCAACTCGGTCGTGCCCCAAAATAATATACAACCCGGCAAAGACGACAGTCCACATGTCGGACGCTCGCCCCGCAATAACAAATGTACAAATGAATATAAACGGTACTACTAACATTGCATCACATGCTATCCATCACGACTATCCAACCACAATTATAGCACAAGCACAAAACATCAACGCGAATGTCACGTTCGCAAAACCCGTCTAAAAGTACATATAGCAATCAGACGAGTTTTACCGATCGAGTGACATTCACGGTCGCAGATAAAAGTGAATGTACTATAAACAATCAAACAGTGTTAAATATAACGAATTCAAAACACCCCAAATTGCCTCGTACAGAAAACAACAGATAATCAAATTTGGGCAAAAAGCAAACAACACCAGAAACCCAAACTCCTAGAGATAAGTGCCCAGGACAAAACTGGAAGCATTTCACCGACACAAAACCGAGGAGGTCGGTTTTTGGGGGCATGTGGCCTGACCAAACTTGGTGAAAATGCCTCATTTTTGTTCTGGGTACATCTCATAGTATAAAGATCATACTGCAGTTGTTTAAAAAATTTTTTGAAGTCTTTTTAAAAACAACAGAAACTGCAGTTTGGATTTTGGTGTTACGGATTTGTTTCGGTTTCATTGTTTTAACATTGTTTAATCCTGCTAATCTTGGGTTTATGGGCTGGCTCTGATACCATGAAGGGTTACACTAGCGCCCCGGCCAACTTCCGTGGCCAAATGCGGAACAAAAATTTATAGCGATAAGAAACTTGGCGCTAGAATAAATCCTAAACCGGATCGTTACCATAAACCTTGTTAGCACAAAAGAGTTCTATCTGTAGGGTTCCTAGGCACTCTCAAGAGGTCTCACAAGGCATCAACCATGCCAATTTCAAATTTTAACGGTGCCGAGAAACCCTAATACGGATCGTTGACTAGATATCTAGGCGAAAAACAAACTAGTTAACACTTAACTATAAGAATACGGAAATACAACCTTTATAGATCCGGTCCTCCACCTCCACGGCTCCGTGATGAAGTCCTCTTCTCTGTCCATATCAAATCCCGGGCTCTAGCGTCGGCTTCATCAGAGAAAGAGCGGGCTAGGTCATCGATGACGTGCCGAAGATGATCTACGTCGAGGCATCGCTAGATCAAGCTCCAACTTCACCAAGTCTAGAAAACTTGTGAAGGAAACACACTCTACTACTTGGCAAGAGGTAGAGGATGAAGAAATAGGAAGTGGGTAGACTTTAGAATTGGATTTCTCACTCATTTTCATCAATCACCATTGATGAAGAAAGGTTTTCTTCAATGAAGAAGATGAAGAAGAAGAAGCTAGTATTATGATGAGTTTATTTTTTTTAAAATCAAAAGTAAATCAATACTTATCATAATAATAACCATGGGCAAGTGTAGAGAATGAATCATGGTTAGTGGGAATGGTTAGGGTTAAGCAGGGAGACAAAATGGTCACTTGGTCAAAACTTCATGAAGCTTCAACATCCATCCAAAGAAAGCCACCATTTTGCACTTTATGCAAATTATTTTCCAAAAAGAAATGGATAAATAAATAAGTGAATAAAACAAAACCCTAACCATTATCATGTAACCATGGTTTGATCTTTACACAAAAACCCTAGCAAACATGTATCATCAAACATGATACAATCAAGTGCACAAAACTATATCGAATATACAATGTGCACATCCGAGCGAGAAAATCCATTTAAAGTGAACCAATATTAGTTAATGCAAAGTAATATATCAAATATATAATTATACATTAAATCATTAAATCAACACTTGATTTAAAGATCCGGTCATATCGCATATAACCGACTAATATCCAATGTATCGATTTATCGAATCAATCCTTGATTCGATAACTAGGTTATATCGCATATAACCATTCGACACATTCATCGCGAGAATGGAATACGGTATCACATACACGCATTATTCTCGGTCCCGCACATATCTCATATGCGCTCCTATTTCGTTTCTCTTGAGCCAGGAAACCTCTGTGTAGGACTCTAAAGACTCGTCAATACGCCGGAAGCAGGTGATGATCATATCAAGCACCCACAAGCCGCAAGCGGTCTGCTAAACGTAACGGCCACCCGGGTATTGAGCGATCAGAAGATCGACGAGCAAGCCCGCTCACACTCCAGTGAATCCAACCAGTAACACTACCGTACAGTCCGGTCTGATCGTCTCATATGTCGCATATCTTGCCTAGGGGTGGTAAACTTCAGACCCCAATAGCTCGATAAGTCGTGTCGATATGAGGTCTATAACAGTTTGAGAAACTACTGGTAACACTTACCAGTAAATCTCAGCAACCCTGGCCAGGGATTTCCGGTTATAGCCAATCGAACACAGCGCAACATCAACCCCCTATACCGGGAGAGACGAATCCCCTCCTATCGCTCATTGCCTCCATGTGATTCGGGACTGTACCCCAAAACCACCGTTTTGCACGCCCTCTTGGACGTGGTAAGATGGAAATCAAAGCACAGTGGGAACCACACAAGACTCTATGACGATCTCGGGTCAACAGACTACTCTGTACCAGTGTCACCAGAGAACTGCCATCTGACGTGAGGTATAATACCATCTGGGAGTTCTCGGCGAGTCCGTCCAGTGTACCCAGTCTCTACTGAGCACCCGTATATCATCTCTGATGTCAAACACCAATGGATATGGGATCATCCATCGCCCATCTATATGGGTCGAGAAGGTATACGCTAGTCTACTCTGGTATATCGATGCCCCGTCTCGATATACCCACGACTAGGGACCTTGAAGGATGTACTTATGGACTACCATGTCCCCACTAGTATTATCCGCATCATAGTCCAGATAGTCAAGCACACATCCTAAGGGCTTTACCAACATGTAACAGAGAGACAAACAGTATACACGTTAAGGTAAAGAGTAACCAGATAGCGTACTATCATGTCGAGCAAGAAAGTCCTCCCTATATATGTCCCAGCATCCACTACAATATACATCCTATGTATAGTAATGGCCTCTAGGGCATACATATAACTAACAATCTCCCACTTGCACTAGGGCCATCTGATAGCAGTGGTTGTAGTATCTCATACTCAACCATCCCATAAAAATCTCTCTCTGGGAACAGGCCTTTGTGAGTGGATCCGCTGTGTTGTCCTTTGAGTATACTCTCCTAACCTCGATCCCCTGGAGATCAACCATCTCCATGATGAGGTGATGCTGCCTTAGAATATGTCTGGATCACTGATGGGACCTGCGTTCCTTGGCATAAGCCACAACTCCATTGTCACACAATGGGAGGAACATAGTTCATCTCATGAACCAATATACACCCAAACAGCCTCTTTGGTAGCATCTTAAGTCGCGATGTATCCAGCCTTTATCGTCTAGTATGCCACGGTATCTAGCTTGGAACTCTTCCAACATACCGTCGCTTTACTGAGGGTAAAGACAATGCCTGCGACTGACATTCAGTCGTCCTTATCAGCCTGGAACCCTTCCAGTGATTCTCCCCAGGATCAGTTGATACCATCTCACTACAACTAGTGAGTATCCTAACATCCAATTAGATCTATCTCATAGATGCAAATCCAGGATTTAGGAGGTATCACTTTGATCCTTTATGGAGAATCATTGTGATAAGCGGAGATTGACCGAGCGTAGCATAGGAAACTCCTTCCCTATCAAGAGTATGTCATCCACGTACTCTACAAGGATCATCACCATACTCCCTACTACCCTTTTGTTTATACAAGGTTCATCTACCATTTTGATGATGTCAAACTGTTTGACTACTTCATCAAAACAGATGTTCCAACTCCGCGATGCCTGCTTTAACCTATAGAGCATCTTGTACACGTTTCCGCTGCTCCCACTGTCTACGAAGCTCTCTGGCTGTGTACTTATAGACGTTCTCTTCTAAAACATCATTTAGAAAAGCAGTCATGGAACCCAACCGCCAGATATCGTAGTCATGGTATGTAGCCGTGGCAAGTAGGATCTGGATGGACTTAAGCATAGATCCTTAGAAAAGGTTTCATCATAATCCACGCCTGGTCGATGACGAAAACCTTTAACAAGTCAAGCTTTGAAAGTCTCAACTTTTCCATCTACACCAAGTAATCTTCTCAAGATATACTTGCTCCTGATGGGGATTTAACCCTTCAGATATAGCAACTAAAGTCCATACTTTGTTGGTGTATAAGGATTCCATCTCAGATCGCTAAGCATCCAGCCATTCTTACAGAGTCCCACTCCTGATGGCCAGCTCGAAACTAGTTGGGTCATCATCTCATGATGCAATCCTCGCTCCCACTGTCATAGAGAAACAGAAGTAGCTCTCAGGTGGGTGAGGAACCCTACTAGATCGGCGGAGAGGCTGAGGTTCGTTGGTAACTATTGAATCCTTTGGTTCTGTCAAATCATCAGCTGCAGTTTTGTATAGCTGGAACCTTTCCAGTTCTACATAACAGACCTTGCCTCGAGCTTGTCCGGATTTTGCTTTTCAGACATAGCCCGGACAACCCCAAATCATAATCAACTTAAGATATGGGCTCTTCCCTTTCCATATCACATATGAAGTGGTAGGCAACTGATTTGATTGGAACCCTATTCAATAGGTATGCAGCTTCTCAAGTGCATAACTCCCAAAAGGAAATAGGTAACTCAGTAGTACTCATCATAGAGCACACCTTATTGTTAGTGTATATGCCCTAGAGGCCATTACTGTATCATACTGGTTTGTATATTACTTAATGGATGCTTGGGATATTCACCTTGTATATACAATCTTGCTCAAAATAGTAGTATGCTACTTGGTTTATTTCTACTTCAATGTGTACATGTGTTTATTTTTGTATATCGCCTATACACATTAGTAGAGCCCTTAGGATCTTTGCTTGATTACCAGCGATGTGATGGCCGTCACACTAGTGGGGCTGGGTAATCTATAAGCACATCCTTATGCAGGTCCCTGGTCGTAGGACTATCGAGACAGGGCATCGATACTCCGGAGTAGACCAGCGCATGCGCTTCTCATCCCAGTGTGGGAGACGGTCTGTCACACAGCCGTCAGTACGTCGTACTTGAGATAGTATGCGGGTGCTCGTTAGGTTACGGGTACACTGGACAGGACTCGTCGGGAACTGACTAGTTGGTATTATACCTATCGTCAGTTATCAGTTCCCAGGTGACATGAGTACAGCTTAGTCCGTTGACTTGACACTGTCACTCCGCCTCGAGTGTGTTCCCACTGTACTTTGATCACTACCCTACCACGGCTCAAAGGAGTCGTGCAAACAGGTAGTGGTTGGGTGCAGTCCCGAAGCACTTGGAGGCAGTGACGGTTAGACAGGATTTGTCTCTCCCGGTATTGGGGGTTGACATCGCGCTGTGTCTAGGAGAGCCATTACACGAGTAGTCCCTGGCCAGGGCAAACGAGATATACTGGTAGGTTTCCAGTGTTATCTCAGGGTGTTTTGGGCTTCGCTCCGACACGACTTGTACCGCTATTGGGGGACTGACGTTTTCCACCCCTTAGGCCCGCCATGCGATGTATCAGACGAACAGACCGGACTGTACGGAGAATGTCACACTCAGGCTCAGTAGGAGTTCAGATGGGTTTCGCCTCGTCGGTCTTCTTGTCGGCATTACCTGGGGACCGTTACGCACAGCTAGTGCCGCTTGCGGTCTGTGGTTAAACCCACTGCCAGCGTAGTGTCGAGTCTTTAGAGTCCCACACAGAAAGCTTTTCGCCTTTAGGCAAAAGAGTAGAGGTCGCATGGTATTGCGACAGGTCGCATGGTTTTGCGACAGGGTTCGGTCACATCCGTGCACTTGTGCACGTACAGTGTCCGGACAGTTTACACTAGCGGGCTTTGGTTTAAGCCAGATCGTAGTGTACCTTTTGGGATTGGATTTATCCAGTGTGCATTCGTGTTCCTCGGAACGCAGATGCGGGTGTGTATGCACAGTTGACAGGGAGGCAGAGGCAGCGGATTCTAATTAGGGTTGTTGACAGTTGACCGTTGACTATTTGAGTTTTTGCTCAACCCTAATGAGAATATGATATGTGATTAACTATTATATTAATTAAGTATTATGGTGACATGGTTGTTGACTTTTGTTGACTTTGTTGACTTGTTGACTTTTGTTGACTTGTTGACTTTGTTGACCGTTGACTAGGCTTGACTAGTTGACCATCATGATAACCATAGCCATCATTTCATGGCAAAGACTTTTGTTTACTTGCTCATTTGTGTAAAATGAGTGCATGAAATGATATGGTGATGGTTGCTTCAACCATCACATAAGACTTTTTTTGATATGATGAGTTATGATCACTTTGGATTATGAGAGGGTGAAAGACAAAAGAGAGCCTCATTCTTTCTTGCTCATTCTCTCTCTTGTTCTTGAGCTCTCCTTTTGTTCTCACCCTCAACCTCTTGCTCCTTCTCTTGATCTATGGTTCTCTTGTCTCATGAGTTGAGAATCAAGAACCATAGATAAAATCCCATTCTATTTCTTCTCTACTCATTCTAGTTCACTAGGTTTAGCAAACCAAGTGAACTAGTTTCTTCAAAGAACGAAGAAGGAGCTAAAGGTTGGAGCTTTCAGGTGGATCTTTCTTCGGCGTACGGAGACGACGAGAAGAAGCCATCGGACGACCATCGGAGCTTTGAAGACGAAGGAGTTCAAGACAAGCAAGGTATAACCCCCTAACCGAGTAGCTAAAACTCATAGTTAGGATGTTAGATAGATGTTTAACCAAGATCCGGGTTTTAGGTCCATGTTACCACCTCCGTAAAAATCGTTTTTTACCAAATTCCTCATTCCCGAAAGTACCGGGAGAGGTAGCATGGGCTTACACTTATCATATAGGGTGTTATTGCTCCGCCCCGATACACCATCGTGCTATGGTGTATACGGAGGAGTAATGCTCAGAGAGAATCTCATTCTCCTTTAGAATAATCCAGGATTTCCATGCTCAAGTATTCTCCTCCTCGATCTCATCATAGGACATAATACTTATACCCTTTTTGGTTCTCTACTTCTAACTTATATTCTGTGAATATCTCAAAAGGTTCAGACTTGTGTTTCAACAGGAACATATGTCTGAGTCTCGAGAGATCATCAAAGAATGTAATGAAGTAAAAAAACCTGTCTTGGCATGTGTAGACAGGGGACCTTACATACATCAACATGTATCATCCCAAGAGTTCACTAACTCTTTCTCTGTTTCCAGTAAACGGAGCTATGGTCATCTTATCTCTGTGACATGACTGGCAAGTTTCATAAGATGTAAATTCAAACTGATTTAAATATGCATCTATATGTAACTTCAGCTAGTCGGGTCGCATTGATATGACCTAGTCTACAATACCTTAAGAAGAATTCGTTCATTTCTGAACTCTTCCTCTTGTGTGTGTTCCGTATACTAAAGAACTGTAGTTTGATTTAGAACATCAACGCTTTTAGATAACGTGCCTGATCTGATCAACTTTTGATATAGGAAATGTTCAAAACATTATCCAACAATACAAAATTTTATCATTTCTTTACTAATAAAGAGACTGATATGATTTTGTATATCAGGTTCGGTATCTAATAACATTTGTTCAGAATCAATGTATTAGAAATACAGGGTGACAGTGACCAACAGACTTGGCTGCAACTCTTGCCCCGTTTTCTGCCTCATGAAACTTATCACCCGTTCTCAGTTCTCTACCTTTCTGTAGCCCTATGTAACATATTACATATCTGGGATCCTGATCTGGTATCACATACCCAGGACGTAAAGGATACTGAGAAACAGTTCTTTGTAATGAACACACCCGAAGATGATGCATCAGCATGCACTCTCTTCGTTTGGGCGGCACGGGAAATCTGGTATTCCCCAATTTTCTGCTCTGTCTTATAACAATTATAAGTTGGAGCGGGACCAACGTTCCCCAGCTCAGTATAACAAGCGGGTTCGGTCAATAATCCGTATTATTATCTTGATTAAGGCGAGATATGGTCGCTACCAGGAGAGAGAGATAAGAAAACACTCAGCGTGCGCTCTAGCAAGAATAGATTGGTTATTATTTTATCTAATCAGGATGGCTCCCACTGCTTTTTATCAAATCTTCCTTCAAACCCTAAAAGGAAAGACTAGCCGGGATTAATTACACACTACAAGTTCGCCAATCTTTCAGCCAGGCCAGTGTCGGTACTTTGAGGGAGGTGCCCCGTGCTTTCGCACAAACCTAATTAATGTAAACCTCGTTTTCCCAGGGGCGTGACCCCGTTGACACCTTTCTAGACACCTACTTGATCGGCTAATTGTAATGTGTAAAACTCTCCCAGGAGTAACTCTTACTCGCAGCGGGTATCGGGATCCAACTATCTCATAGAAAGTATGCAATCTCATTGCAAATTTCAACACTTGAAATTCCCGATAATATTTTGCCCCTAGCGTCCTATGACCTTGACGGAGGCCAAACAACCCATAGTTCGCTAGTCAAGTTCAACCCGTCATTTCCTGATTGAATTAAACCCACCCACACGACCCTTGACGGAGGCCAAACAACGCCGTACGAATACCCTAATCCAATCGCATCATATGCTAGCAGATAAGCACTAGTTAGCTACCGTACACTACGCCTTGACGGAGGCTAAACAACCGCAGCACGAATACTAACTAGTACGTATCTGAAATGACGGAGGGCTACGACAGGTTTTTCTGAAAACCTATTGCGTAATGAACTTGATATCGTTGTAGAATCAAATGATTTTAAAATGGAGTGCTTTTGAGGCTTTTCTAGTTTTGCTAAAGGAGTCACTCCCGGTGAAGGGATCGTCGGTCCTTTCCTCGTCGAATGAGGTGCGGGATATATCATATATATCACTGTGCATAGCAGAAACTATAGAAGCTATCAAAAGACAAACCGAGTGTGTAGCATCTGCCAGTTATTGCTAAAGGAGTCACTCCCGGTGAAGGGATCTCGGTCCTTTCCTCATCGAATAAGGTGCAGGATATATCACATATACCGCTATGCAAAGCAAAAACTGTAGCTACCTGTTTTATTTTGAAATTCGATTCTACAACATCTTAGGTTTCTTTTATTTTCATTAATCACATTAATGAAGTCCCATCAATTATGTACCTAAACATCACAGATAAATACGACGTACACTTATGCCATCCGCATTCGCCTCGATGTCCCCTCATGCATCGTTAGGTTAGGTAACTAACGGCAGAGCGGGGCAGGGCTAGCGCGGGTGTAAAACATAAGTAACGTCTATATAATATATCATATATACTATATAAAGTATCCATCACAGAACATATCATGATCACATCACAGATATCGCAGCAGAAGAAACATATGAAATATTGGATATACTAGGACGTCCGTGTTTTCAATACGAGCCAGTATAAAACACGGATTCCACGGTCGTGATGAATAGCCAAACCCATACCCTTAGACCCCTACGAGAGCGGCAAGCAACCCTACCAATTCTGGAGTTAGGAGACCCGGACTCGACTCCTCGAGTTGGTCGCCCACTGGACTCCAGAACCCGGTTACTTGTGCTCCCCTCCTTGGGTCTATCCTAGTGCGGAAAAGTAAATAATATAGAAAGGGTGACAACTTCCGCTACCTGGAAGTGCCCCAATAAAAGAATATTACATACAAGTTTTTACATGAATGAAAATGAAAAACACTCATCTCACATAAAAACCCCCAGCTATTCAAACACGACGATCCAATATAACATATCCAGCAACACATAACATCACATGTCATCAACGTAAGTAAATATGCGCATCCCAATTGTCGTTGACATATAGCAACGAAACCGGCGATATCACATATTACACTTACGGTCACAGAAAAGAAAGTGTAAAACTACAACAGTTGGAATCCGCAACCACCTCAGACATCACATGCCTGACCAAATGAATTCCTTAGACATCGCATGCCTAACAATTATAAACCTCGCATTTTAGTCTCATTATCGAAAACACTTTTCAATACCAAGTCGGGCAATTCAACAAGATTCCCGACATCCTGATCGAATGCTCGTCGCAAACTTCAGTAGGCGGCCGCACCCACGACGCCGTCGACGAAGTGCACCAAGGCGGAACACCGCTGCCGCGAGCACCCTAACGGATGCTTTCGGCGACGGGGTTCTCCTACAGTCACTTGGTCGGGGCTATGGAGTGAGGCTCTCTATTAAGTTTACCCGGCGAGTATCCGCGTACGCTACGTGATTGCGACGGACTTTTGATCACATCAAAATTCCGTGGCAACCGATCAAGTAAGACTAAAGTACTATGTTTATAACATTCATTCAGTTATCTCATAACTATTTGCGAATTCCAAGTATTGTATCACATTCCGGATAAATAGAAAATGCTAAACTTTTCGATCGAACAATCGAACACCCAAGTTTTCCCGATACAGCTGAACACATGAAATAAGTCTAACAACATTCAGTTCGTGCCTCAGTACCAACGGTCCAGCCGTAGAAGGGTCAAGCTAACGCCTCACATGTGGCACGCCGTACTGCCCCAAACCCTAAGGTTCAAAGGGCAGTTCAAGACGGTCACATAATCGAG
This sequence comes from Agapanthus africanus, assembly GCA_030015575.1. Taxonomy (NCBI): domain Eukaryota; kingdom Viridiplantae; phylum Streptophyta; class Magnoliopsida; order Asparagales; family Amaryllidaceae; genus Agapanthus; species Agapanthus africanus. Next base: position 700,106,179 of record CM057338.1, read on the forward strand.
TTAAGGTTTGTTGTCTTCTAGAGGGTCCATCGAGTTACTTGCACTACTTAGAACGTCGTTAAACTACGGAAAAATCCAACACTTGGAAATTTCCCGACAGGGGAAAAATTGGGTATTTATATCCGGTCGAACCTTTTTTAACATATTCTAAAATTTATCCGGAAAGCCTCACAGACAAAATTTGATAATCTGATCGAACATTCGAATTCCCAAAACAACCCAGAAAAATTCAACTCTTGAATAAAAATTAAAAATTCCCATAAAATCCAGCATCAGAAAAGAGGAGTTACTGTGCAACAATGACAGTGAGATACGACCGTACGGCCGCGGAACCGCCGCATGAGCCATGCTCATGCCGCGGAACCGCGGCTGTTTAGATGAATTAGGATGTCGTATTTCACCATAACTCTTAGATATTCCTGCTGAATTTTTTACGAATTTTTAATCTGGAAAAATCCCAGAATTTAGAAAAAGTCCAGAGAGCATGGAAATTTTGGCGTTTCGGTTCGTTCGGACTTCAAACTCCGTCTAGACTTCGCCTAAGGCTCTAGCTAGGCTCTGATACCACTGTAGGGTTCCTAGGCACTCTTAAGAGGTCTCACAAGGCATCAACCATGCCAATTTCAAATTTTAACGGTGCCGAGAAACCCTAATACGGATCGTTGACTAGATATCTAGGCGAAAAACAAACTAGTTAACACTTAACTACAAGAATACGGAAATACAACCTTTGTAGATCCGGTCCTCCACCTCCACGGCTCCATGATGAAGTCCTCTCCGCTGTCCATATCAAATCCCGGGCTCTAGCGTCGGCTTCATCGGAGAAAGAGCGGGCTAGGTCATCGATGACGTGCCGAAGATGATCTACGTCGAGGCATCGCTAGATCAAGCTCCAACTTCACCAAGTCTAGAAAACTTGTGAAGGAAACACACTCTACTACTTGGCAAGAGGTAGAGGATGAAGAAATAGGAAGTGGGTAGACTTTAGAATTGGATTTCTCACTCATTTTCATCAATCACCATTGATGAAGAAAGGTTTTCTTCAATGAAGAAGATGAAGAAGAAGAAGCTAGTATTATGATGAGTTTATTTTTTTAAAATCAAAAGTAAATCAATACTTATCATAATAATAACCATGGTCAAGTGTAGAGAATGAATCATGGTTAGTGGGAATGGTTAGGGTTAAGCATGGAGACAAAATGGTCACTTGGTCAAAGCTTCATGAAGCTTCAACATCCATCCAAAGAAAGCCACCATTTTGCACTTTATGCAAATTATTTTCCAAAAAGAAATGGATAAATAAATAAGTGAATAAAACAAAACCCTAACCATTATCATGTAACCATGGTTTGATCTTTACACAAAAACCCTAGCAAACATGTATCATCAAACATGATACAATCAAGTGCACAAAACTATATCGAATATACAATGTGCACATCTGAGCGAGAAAATCCATTTAAAGTGAACCAATATTAGTTAATGCAAAGTAATATATCAAATATATAATTATACATTAAATCATTAAATCAACACTTGATTTAACGATCCGGTCATATCGCATATAACCGACTAATATCCAATGTATCGATTTATTGAATCAATCCTTGATTCGATAACTAGGTTATATCGCATATAACCATTCGACACATTCATCGCGAGAATGGAATACGGTATCACATACACGCATTATTCTCGGTCCCGCACATATCTCATATGCGCTCCTATTTCGTTTCGCTTGAGCTAGGAAACCTCTGTGTAGGACTCTAAAGACTCGTCAATACGCCGGCAGCAGGTGATGATCATATCAAGCACCCACAAGCCGCAAGCGGTCTGCTAAACGTAACGGCCACCCGGGTATTGAGCGATCAGAAGATCGACGAGCAAGCCCGCTCACACTCTAGTGAATCCAACCAGTAACACTATCGTACAGTCCGGTCTGATCGTCTGATATGTCGCATATCTTGCCTAGGGGTGGTAAACGTCAGACCCCAATAGCTCGATAAGTCGTGTCGATATGAGGTCTATAACAGTTCGAGAAACTACTGGTAACACTTACCAGTAAATCTCAGCATCCCTGGCCAGGGATTTCCGGTTATAGCCAATCGAACACAGCGCAACATCAACCCCCTATACCGGGAGAGACGAATCCCCTCCTATCGCTCATTGCCTCCATGTGATTCGGGACTGTACCCAAAAACCACCGTTTTGCACGCCCTCTTGGACATGGTAAGATGGAAATCAAAGCACAGTGGGAACCACACAAGACTCTATGACGATCTCGGGTCAACAGACTACTCTGTACCAGTGTCACCAGAGAACTGCCATCTGACGTGAGGTATAATACCATCTGGGAGTTCTCGGCGAGTCCGTCCAGTGTATCCAGTCTCTACTGAGCACCCGTATATCATCTCTGATGTCAAACACCAATGGATATGGGATCATCCATCGCCCATCTGTATGGGTCGAGAAGGTATACGCTAGTCTACTCTGGTATATCGATGCCCCGTCTCGATATACCCACGACTAGGGACCTTGAAGGATGTACTTATGGACTACCATGTCCCCACTAGTATGATCCGCATCATAATCCAGGTAGTCAAGCACACATTCTAAGGGCTTTACCAACATGTAACAGAGAGACAAACAGTATACACGTTAAGGTAAAGAGTAACCAGATAGCGTACTATCATGTCGAGCAAGAAAGTCCTCCCTATATATGTCCCAGCATCCACTACAATATACATCCTATGTATAGTAATGGCCTCTAGGGCATACATATAACTAACACTATCTGCTGTGATAGAAAGTTATACCTCAAGCTTGAACTCCTTCTCTTCTTGTGGTGCTTCTCCTTATTGTGAGCTCCTTGGAGTGGTTATAGATGGCTCCTCCTCACAGGCTCCTCCACGTCAAAGAAGATCCACCCGAAGGCCTCTACCTTAAGCTCCAAATCAACAATGAAGCAACTAGGTTGCTAGGTGTGCTAGACTAAGAACCCTAGAGTGAGTAGAGAGGGATTTTAGTGGTTTGGTCTCAATGACCCTTGGTTCTCAACACATGAGAGATGAAGGCTTGGGAGAGAGGATGAAGGAGAGAGAGCTATGAGAGAGAATGTATATGTGAATAATGAAGAGATAGCTCTCATTAGGATAAAAGACTAATAATTTTAATTAGCAAAATTGTGATGGTTCATTTTATTTGACCATTATCATGTCACCATTAATGCTAAGGAAAATATCTTTTGCTTAACAAAAATATCTAAGTCAACAATGGTCAACAAGTCAAATGGTCAAACTAAATAACCATGACACAATTATCTCTAATTAAAATTAGTAATCAATTTCCTTCATCTCATTATGGTTTTAATCAAGTCAATGGTCGAAATCCTAATGAGGTGTCTCCTTCAGTGTCTCTGTCAACTGTATACATATATCCGCATCCGTGTTCCGAAGAACACGAATACAATGAGACTGAACCAACCGAAAAACAAATATTAGGATCTGGCTTAAACCAAAGCCCACTAGTATCAACTGCCCGAACACCAAACACGCACAAGTACGCCTATGTTAACGAACCCTGTCGTAAAACCATACGACCTCTACATCGTTTCGCCCAAAGGTGAATAACCCTCTGTGTGGGACTCTAAAGACTCGACAGTACTCTGGTAGTGGGTTTAACCACAAGCACGTCAGCGGCACTAGCTGTGCGTAACGGCTACCCGGGTATCTGTCGATAAGAAGGCCGATGAGTAAAACCCATCCGAACTCCTACTGAGCCTATCTGTGACAATCTCCGTACAGTCCTGTCTGTTCGTCTAAGACTATCGCATATCGGGCCTAGGGGGTGGTAAACGTCAAACCCCTAATAGCGGTATAAGTCGTGTCGGAGTGTAGCCCAAAACACCCTGAGAAACTACTGGAACACCAACCAGTAGATCTCGCTTGCCCTGGCCAGGGACTTTGTGTAATGGATCTCCTGGACACAGCACGATATCAACCCCCAATACCAGGAGAGACGGATCCTGTCCAACCGCCACTGCCTCCAAGTGCTTCGGGACTGTACCCAACTATTACCTATTTGCACGACTCAATAGAGCCGTGATAGGGTAGCAATCAAAGAACAGTAGGAACACACTTGAGGCGAAGTAGCAGTGTCAAGTCAACAGACTAAGCTGTACTCATGTCACCTGGGAACTGCTAACTGACGATAGGCATAATACTAACCAACAGTTCCTGATGAGTCCGTCCAGTGAAACTCATAACCCAATGAGCACCTGCATACTATCTCCAGTACGACGTACTGATGGCTGTGGGACAGACAATCTCCCCTGCTGGGATGAGAAGCGTATACACTAGTCTACTCTGGAGTATCGATGCCCTGTCTCGATAATCCTACGACTAGGGACCTGTATAAGGATGTGCTTATAGACTAACAATCCCCCACTAGTGTGATCGCCATCACGACGCAGATAGTCAAGCAAAGATCTTAAGGGCTCCATCAATATATATTAGCGATATGATAAAAGAAACATATACACATATTAAGATAGATACAAACCAAGTAGCATACTACTATATCGAGCAAGACTGTCGTAAATCCGTGTATATATCTCAAGCTTTCAAAATGTATTATACAAACTAGTGCTATACAATAATGGCATTTAGGGCATACATATCCAACATGAATACGTTCGAATTTTCATCTTATTAAACTTGTCAGTCTTGTCTCAAAGGAAAGATGACCAAATCTCCGTTCACCGGACATAGAAAAAGAGCAGTAGAGCTCTTGGGACTCATACACAGTGATGTGTGTGGTCCGATGTCTATACATCCATGGGGTGGGTTCTCGTACTTCATCACATTCACTGACGATCTCTCTAGATTCAGAGATGTGTACTTTATGAAACACAAATCTGAAGCTTTTGAGAAATTCAAAGAATTCAGAAACGAAGTAGAGAACCTGGTTGGCAAAAGTAATCAAGATCCTCCGATCTGATAGGGGAGGGGAGTACTTGAGCACAGAATTTCTAGATTATTTAAAAGAGAATGGAATTCTCTCTCAGCTTACTCCTCCTTACACACCACAACAAAACGGTGTATCGGAGCGGAGGAATCGTACCCTATTGGATATGGTTCGCTCCATGATGAGTAATGCTGAGTTGTCTCTTTCATTCTGGGGACATGCGCTTCAGACAACGGCATACCTATTGAATGATGTTCCGTCCAAATCAGTGCCTAAGACACCGTTCGAAATATGGAATGGAAAAATGCCATATCTTAAAAGATTTAAGATATGGGGTTGTCCGGCTTATGTTAAAAAGCATAAACCAGATAAACTAGAGGCACAATCAGTTTTATGTAAGTTTGTGGGATATCCAAAGAATGGTTATGGATATCTGTTCTACCATACGGAGGAACAGAAGGTGTTTGTTGCTCAACATGCCGTTTTCTTAGAAATAGAGTTTATTGCAAAAGAAATTAGTGGGAGTATGGTAGAACTGGAAGAAATCCGGCGACCACAAATTGAAACTGAAGATTTGACAGAACCTCAAGATTCAATAACCCCAAACGAACCTCATCCACTCCGCAGATCTGGTAGGATTTCTCATCCACCTGAGTGATACTACGGTTTTCTCATAGACGGGGATCGAGAGGATTGCATCTTGGAAGAAGATGATCCTACCAGTTTCAGGTAGGCCATTATCAGTAGGGACTTTGATAAGTGGCTGGATGCTATGCGATCCGAAATAGAGTCCGTGTACACCAATAAAGTGTGGATCTTGGATATTGCTCCACCTGGGGTAAAACCCGTTGGATGCAAATGGATCTAAAAAAGGAAACTTGGTGTAGATGGGCAGGTGGAAACCTATAAGGCTGGACTCGTTGCAAAAGGTTTTCATCAAAGACAAGGTGTGCACTATGACGAAACCTTTTCTCCAGTAGCTATGCTCAAATCCATTCGGATCTTACTTGCCATTGCTGTCTTCCATGACTATGAAATCTGGCAGATGGACGTAAAAATGGCTTTTCTAAACGGCAGTTTGGAAGAATGCGTTTATATGGATCAGCCAGAAGGCTTTGTAGATAGTGGGAGCAGTGGGAAGGTGTGCAGGTTGCTTAAATCCATTTATGGATTAAAGTAGGTATCGCGGAGATGGAACATCTGTTTTGATGAAATAGTCAAGGAATTTGACTTCATCAAGAACGAGGATGAGCCTTGTATTTATAAGAAGATTGTAGGATGAACTGTCGTATTCCTAGTCTTGTACGTGGACGACATTCTTTTGATAGGAAATGACATTCCTATGCTACAATCGGTCAAGCTATTCTTGTCATAACGGTTCTCCATGAAGGACCTGGGTGATGCCTCGTGCATTCTGGGGATCAAGATCTACAGAGATAAATCCAAGAGATTACTGGGACTTTCGCAGTCCAGGTACATAGAGACCGTACTAAAGAGATTTAGTATCGAAGATTCCAAGCGCGGTAATATACCCGCATTGCACGGAATCACCCTCTCCAAGAAGATGTCTCCCAAGACTGACGAGGAGAGGGTTCGCATGAGCACTATTCCCTACACTTCGGCGGTAGGATCTATAATGTATGCGATGCTATGTACAAGACCAGATGTAGCTTATGCGCTAAGTGTGGTGAGCCGGTATCAGTCAGACCCAGGTGAGAACCACTGGACAGCAGTGAAGAACATTCTCAAGTACCTGAGAATGACTAAGGAGATGTTCCTGGTTTACGGTAATGGATACCCCAGGGTCGAGTCCTTTACCAATTCAAGCTTCCGGAATGACAAGGACGACAGCAAGTCTGTCACAGGTTTTGTGTTTACCCTCTACGGAGAGGCGGTGTGTTGGATGAGTTCTAAACAGAACACCATCGCAGACTCGATGATGGAGGCTGAATACATAGCTGCAAGCGATGCCGCAAAAGAGGCGGTCTGGATAAAGAAGTTCATTAATGAACTTCAGGTAGTTCCATCCATTGTTGACCCAATACCTTTGTATTGCGATAACAATGGGGCTATAGCTTTAACAAAGGAACACGGTCCCATAAGAAATCTAGACACATTTTAAGGCGGTATCACCTGATCAGGGAGATCATTGTTAGCGTATATGCCCTAGAGGTCATTACTGTATCATACTAGTATGTATATTACTTGATGGAAGCTTGGGATATTCACAGTTGGATAGACAATCTTGCTCGAAATGGAAGTATGCTACTTGGTTTGTCTCTACTTTAAGGTGTACATGTGTTTCTTTATTGTATCACCTATACGCATTAGTGGAGCCCTTAGGATCTTTGCAAGATTACCAGCGTTGTGATGGCAGTCACACTCGTGGAGGCTGGGTAATCTATAAGCACATCCTTATTTACACGTCCCTGGTCGTGGGATTATCGAGACAGGGCATCGATACTCCGTAGTAGACTAACGTATGCACTTCTCATCCCAGCACGGGAGACGGTCTGTCCCACAGCCGTCACTACGTCGTACTTGAGATAGTATGCGGGTGCTCGTTAGGTTACGAGTACACTGGACAGGACTCGTCGGGAACCGTTGGTTGGAATTATACCTATCGTCAGTTATCAGTTCCCAGGTGACATGAGTACAACTTAGTCCGCTGACTTGATACTGTCACTTCGCCTCGAATGTGTTCCCACTGTACTTTGATTACTACCCAACCACGGCTCAAAGGAGTCATGCAAACAGGTAGTAATTGGGCGCAGTCCCGAAGCATTTGGAGGCAGTGACGGTTAGACAGGATTCGTCTCTCCCGGTATTGGGGGTTGACATCGCGCTGTGTCCAGGAGAGCCATTACACAAGTAGTCCCTGGCCAGGGCAAGCGAGATATACTAGTAGGTTTCCAGTGTTATCTCAGGGTGTTCTGGGCTACACTCTGACACTACTTGTACCGCTATTAGGGGACTGACGTTTACCACCCCCTAGGCCCGCCATGCGATGTATCAGACGAACAGACCAGACTGTACGGAGACTGTCACATTCAGGCTCGGTAGGAGTTCAGATGGGTTCACCTCGTCAGTCTTCTTATCGGCATCTACCTGGGGACCATTACGTACAGCTAGTGCCGCTTGCGGTCTGTGGTTAAACCCACTGCCAGCGTAGTGTCGAGTCTTTAGAGTCCCACACAGAGAGTTATTCGCATTTAGGCAAAATGAGTAGAGGTCGCATGGTTTTGCGACAGGGTTCGTTCACATTCGCGCACTTGTGCACGTTTGCTGTCCGGACAGCTTATACTAACGGGCTTATACTAACGGGTTCGTTCACATTCGCGCACTTGTGCACGTTTGCTGTCCGGACAGCTTATACTAACGGGCTTTGGATTAAGCCGGATCCTAGTATATGATTTGGGATTGGTTTTATGCGTCAGGGCTGATAGGACTTTATTATTATATGTTGCATGTACCCCATAGACTGTCATCGCATATTGCATTCCCTGCTACATATATATATGCTTAGAACTGATAGAACACCGCACTATTACTAACGGTTTTTGTTGCACGGGCACTATTTGCATGCTACACACACACCGTTAGTAATTGCTATGCCACACTCACTGTAGAGCTGCCATGATTACATTGCTGTAGTTCATCTTACATATGATTGGTTATGATTTTCTAGAAATTGGGAGCCGCATGACATCTTTAAGAACGGAAACTATTTTAAAAAGCGGTTTTCCCCTTATACACATACCATGGATTGATTTACATTGTACCTCGCATTGGATTTACTTATTGGTGTTGGATTTTATGCGATTTCTGGTTTTGAGGACCGTGGAATTATTTAAGAAAAGATGCACTATTTTGAAAACCCGGTACCTCGTGATATGATATTTTGGTGCGTCCACCACGCGTTTTCTCGGTGCTGAGACGTGTGCTTGAAACCCGATTCGAGGAGATGGATGATCCGTTTGCGGGTTCGTGGTGGACCCGGTATGGTATCCCGGGGCGAGAACGGTTTCGCTGTGCAGTAGACGGTGAGCCCGGCGGAGGGACTACTACCTACCGGTGATTGGTTGGACCTGGCAGTTGTCCGGAGGATACTGACCAGAGCCGAGAGATGAATGCGGGATGATCCGTACTGCCGGGGCCGAGGGCCGATACCGCAGACAGACCCCGTCGGCCGATCCGGACTGACGGAGCCCGATATACGAGGATTTGCGTGTCGATGCTGGACACGAGTATTTTATGATATTTTGGGTGCCGATGTTGGGCACTCGTGATTTCTCAGAGATATACAGGATTTGAGGGCCGATGGGTGTGCCGGCGCCTGAGTGTATTTGGGATTTGGGTGCAGTCTGAGGCACCGATTATTGTTTTCCATGTTGACATATCCATGTAGATGTTATTTATCCCATGCTCAGTATTGATTACTATATACCTCATCCTGTAGCATTTACCTGATAGAGCACTTGCATTACTATTGCATCCACTGTTGGCATGCATTGATATCATCTGGTGGCATTAGTAGAGCCACGCTATATGTGGATGCTCGCGATCACCTATATATGTTATCTCTATTCACGAGTTGGCAACTCACCCCCGTTGTGCCACTGTATTTGCAGGTTGCCCTCGGGAGAAGTCACGGCTGGCTGTTTACCGCATCTTTTGGCACAGATACCATTGCTGAGGCGAGTTAGCCTTTTGCTGATAGGTGGGTTTTTGTACGGTATCTGTTATCCTTCAGTTGTATATTGATGTATCTAGTATTCTCCATCTACCTTTCTGTATTGACTTAGAGACAGTTGTGAGGACGATGTGTATGATTTTATACTCTGGTGTCGAGCTCGCATGTGAGCCGACTTTATTATATGCAGTTTTACCTTTTGTGATATTTGTCCTTGCTTTATCATGTATTCTTCGCTACGGCGTCGTATATCATATTGTGATGCTTTATTCTTTTCACTTGTTAATTCTGCGACACCTTGCTTTTTCCCGACTTGCGGGACAAATGTTTGAAAAATGAAATGTTGCCAAAATTATAAAATTATAACTCTTGAACTAAAAAGGATTTCTACTAAATAAATGGAAGTTTCTCAGACATGTATGACTGTTTTTACAAAAATGTTTCAATCACTCTTTATTTATTGGTTTTGATTTCTGGGTTCGGCTTACTTAGCCGCGTTACGCCTGTAGACGTTGCGTGGTTAAGTGCCGGTCACGAGTCGAAATTCTCGGGTCGTGACAAAGTTGGTATCAGAGCGTAGGTTTTACCTTCGGAGTGTAGGATGACCCTGGTATGATGGAGTAGGTAGCTGCAGCAGGGTAGCGTAGCGTGTGTATGTTCCGCGGCAAACTCACGACACGGTACTCCGCCTACGCGACCTTAGGACTTGTTGATTTAAATTCCTTCCTGAATACATACATTCTTGCGATTCGATTTCCGTGTTCTTATCGAATCCTAATTTTCTTTCAGCCATTATGCCGCCTAAGACTACGAGGGCACAGAGAGCGGCCGCGAGAGCCGAGATTCGTGTTGACTCGTCCGAGACGAGGACTAATCCGGGCAGTGCACCCGTTGTACCCGAGCAGACTGTTCCTCCCATGACAGAGCAGATCGCCACGCTAGGGGCTGGTATGCAGGAGATGCGCCAGACGGTGGGATCTAGCATGCAGGAGATGCGCCAGATGATAGGATCCCTAGTTGAGACGCTTCGAGCGCAGCGACCAGAGGTAGCTCCACCCGTTCCAGAGACCGCGATGGTACCTACCGCACAGCCAGTTGCCCCTGCAGCCACGGAGGTGATTACAGTATCGCTATCAGAGTTCATGAGGCTGAAGCCTCCGGTCTTCACAGGCACCGATACAGCCGAGGACCCACAGTCTTTCATCGACAGGATGGCCAGGATATGCCGTTCCCTCAGATGCGCAGATGCGAGATGGGTCGAGTTCGCGAGCTTTCGCCTGGAAGGTCTTTGCGCAGAAGTGGTGTGATTCAGTTGAGAAGGGCAGAGCAGCAGGTCTTCCTCCTATGACCTGGACGGAGTTCGTGACCATATTTCTAGCCCGTTTCCTTCCCCAGAGTGTTAGGGATGCCCGAGCACGCAGATTTGAGTCCTTGCGCCAGACGCCAGGGATGACAGTGGCAGAGTATGACGTGCTGTTTACAGAGCTGGCAGTCTACGCCCCATATTTAGTGGCTACCGAGGAGTTGCGAGTCAGGAGATTTGTTCGAGGCTTGCTTACACCACTGTTCCTCGCGATCAGCGCGCAGCACTACGAGACCTATGCAGCAGCTGTAGACGCAGCCCTAGTAGTGGAGGAGCACCTTGCTGAGACTTCGGTAGTTCCAGAGCCGAAGAGAGTTCGTACCAGTATTTCCGCACGGAGGCAGTAATTCAGACGCCGCGACAGGTATCGTTCTGGTACGAGGAGTAGCAGAGATTCGGGACAAGGCCGGATGTTTAGTTCTTATCCCCAGGAAAGTCAGCAATCGCCGCGGGGTTTCTTCAGATGTGGCAGCCTACTTCACCTCGTTCGAGATTGTCCAGAGACACACCGGAGGGAGGCGGCAGCACCGCATGTTACTTTACCGCCTTCACCACCCCAGAGGGCGTTGCCCATTGTACCTACCGTTGCTCCACGCCAGACTCATGCACAGAGAGGTCGTGGGCGTGGAGGAGTTGCTCAGAGAGGGCGAGATGACCGAGGCAGAGGGCAGTCAGTTACAGGTGGTGGACAGGCGCGGGTTTTTGCTTTGACACATCAGGACGCGCAGGCGTCCAATGCAGTGGTTTCAGGTATCCTTCCTGTATGTTCAGTTGATGCACACGTGCTGTTTGATCCCGGATCCACGCACCCGTACGTATCCACACACTTTGTGCCGAGTTTGGGTAGAGAGTCCGGCTTGCTTGGTCAGCCGCTTGTGGTGACCACTCCTGTGGGAGAGTGTTTGTTGCTAGGCACGTGTTCCGATCCTGTATCGTCTGTATTGGCGAGAGAGAGTTGCCTGTCGACTTGATCCTTCTGGAGATGTTGGACTTCGACGTTCTTTTGGGCATGGATTGGTTAGCCACGTGCTATGCTTTTGTGCACTGCCGTGAGAAGACAGTTAGATTTTGTTTTCCCGGTGAGTCGATTTTTGTTGTGTTGGGGGACCGTGGTGCCGCCCCTCACAGTGTGATTTCTTCTTTTCGCGCTGGACAGCTTTTGAGGAAGGGATGCCAGGGATTTCTCGCCTATGTTTGCGATGCTCGCGCTACAGAGGTTCCATTGGATCAGGTTCCGGTTGTCAGCGAGTTTCCTGATGTGTTCCCTGCCGAGCTTCCAGGGTTACCGCCCGAGCGCGACATTTCTTTCTGTATTGATTTGGTTCCTGGCTCGGGGCCTATTTCCATACCGCCTTATCGGATGGCCCCGGCGGAACTTAGAGAATTGAAGGGTCAGTTGCAAGATTTGCTGGACAAGGGACTTATTCGACCCAGTGTTTCTCCTTGGGGTGCTCCTGTCCTGTTCGTCAAGAAGAAGGACGGCAGTTTGCGTCTGTGCATCGACTACCGCCAGCTGAACAGGGTGACAGTGCGGAACAGGTATCCTTTGCCGCGTATTGACGATTTGTTCGACCAGCTTCAGGGGGCAGGGTACTTTTCGAGGATCGATTTACGATCGGGCTATCATCAGCTGCGGGTTCGACAGGAGGACATTCCCAGGACAGCTTTCCGTACGCGCTACGGCCATTACGAGTTTTTGGTGATGTCGTTCGGACTCACCAATGCGCCAGCAGCCTCCATGGACTTGATGAACCGTATTTTCCGGCCATATTTGGATCTGTTCATCATAGTCTTCATTGACGATATCTTGGTGTATTCCCGGAGTAGTGAGGAGCACGAGCAGCACCTGCGGATTACCTTGCAGACCTTGAGGGAGCACCAGCTCTATGCGAAATTTTCCAAGTGTGCTTTTTGGCTGGACAGCGTAGACTTCTTGGGACACGTGATCTCACGAGACGGTATATGTGTAGACCCGAGGAAGATCGAGGCCGTTCAGCGTTGGCCCAGACCCACATCGGTGACGGAGATTCGCAGCTTTTTGGGGCTGGCCGGTTACTACAGACGTTTTGTGCAGGACTTCTCCCGTATTGCTACACCGTTGACCGGGTTGACCCGGAAGGGAGTTCCTTTCGATTGGACGGAGGAGTGCGAGCACAGTTTCCAGCAGTTACGGACTCGGCTGACGACGGCACCGGTGTTATCTTTACCTTCCGGATCAGGCGGGTTTGTGGTCTTTTGTGATGCCTCTCGAGTGGGGCTAGGGTGCGTTCTGATGCAGCATGACAGGGTGATCGCGTATGCCTCGTGACAATTGAAGAAGCATGAGCAGAACTATTCCACTCACGATTTGGAGATGGCAGCAGTGGTCTTCGCACTTAAGATCTGGCGACATTACCTATACGGCGAGTCGTGTCAGATATTCACGGATCACAAAAGTCTGAAATATATATTCCAGCAGCGGGACCTGAACCTTCGACAGTGCCGATGGATGGAGTTAGTGAAGGATTACGATTGCGAGATCTTATATCACCCGGGCAAGGCAAACGTGGTGGCGGATGCTTTGAGAAGGAGGCCCGGGGGTAGTCTATCTTGTTTGAGCGCAGTACAGGAGCAGTCGTCAGCAGACTGGCAGATATTATGCGACAGCCGGATACAGTTCGAGTTCACGCCGATTGGAGGACAGATAGCGCGTGTCCGTGCACGCCCACAGATGATCGATCGTATATGCGAGGCACAGCTCAGTGACGACCGATGTTCAGAGATCATGGCACAGATTGGTCAGGACAGATTTTCCGAATTCGTGATCGATGATCAGGGGTTACTACGATTTGGAGTCAGACTGTGCGTACCTGATGCTGAAGGACTGAGGCGTGAGATTCTTGAGGAGGCACATCGATCGGTGTACAGCGTCCATCCCGGTTCCACCAAGATGTATCATGATATGAGAGGTGTTTACTGGTGGGACGGAATGAAGAGGGACATCGCAGATTTTGTGTCGAGATGCCTGACTTGTCAGCAAGTCAAGGCTGAGCACCAGAGGCCCGCGGGAGAGCTACAGCCGTTACCCATTCCGGAGTGGAAATGGGAACAAATTTCGATGGACTTCATTGTGGGACTACCCAGGACTAGTCGGGGGTATGACTCCATCTGGGTGATCGTGGATCGTTTGACGAAAGCGGCTTACTTCCTACCGGTGAAGACGACTTTCGGATTTACTCAGTATGCCCAGATCTACATTGACGAGATAGTACGACTACATGGAGTCCCGACATGTATTGTGTCCGACAGAGGCACCCAATTTACCAGTAGACTATGGCAGAGGCTTCAGGAGGCTTTGGGCACTCGCTTGAGTTTCAGCACAGCATTTCATCCGCAGACCGACGGACAGTCAGAGCGGACCATTCAGACTCTCGAGGACATGCTCAGAGCTTGTGTATTGGATTTCGGAGGTAGCTGGGATCACCATTTGCCCTTAGTAGAGTTCTCCTACAATAACAGCTACCAGGAGACCATTCAGATGGCACTATTTGAGGCTCTCTATGGGAGGAGATGAAGGTCGCCCACTTGTTGGACAGAGCTCAGTGAGAGCAGTATCTTAGGCCACAGATCGTTGAGGAGACGACCGCGAAGGTCCAGTTGATTCGCGATAGGATGAGAGCAGCCCAAAGTAGGCAGAGATCTTATGCGGACTGTCGGCGACGCAGACTTGAGTTTTCTGTTGGTGATCATGTTTTCTTGAGGGTCTCCCCAATGAAAGGTGTGATGAGGTTTGGGAAGAAGGGGAAGCTCAGTCCCAGGTATATGGGCCTCTTCGAGATCCTCGAGCGTGTTGGTGCAGTAGCCTACCGTTTAGCCCTTCCGCCCAGCTTTCCAGATGTGCATCCCGTATTTCATGTCTCGATGCTCTGTAGATATCTTCATGATCCTTCGCATGCGATTCAGCATCCGACGATCCAGCTGGAGCGCGACCTTTCCTATACAGAACAGCCAGTGATGATCTTGGATCGACAAGTGAAGAAATTGAGATCAAAGGACATTCCATCTGTTAAGGTACTTTGGCGTGGTCAGAACCGTGAGGAGTTCACTTGGGAGACCGAAAGCGAGATGATGAAGACGTATCCCCATCTTTTTGAAGGTGCGTTTACTTAGATTTTGAAATTCGGGGACGAATTTCTTTAAGGGGGAGAGATTGTAACACCTTAGGATGTGTTAGAGACTAATTATTTTTAAATAATGGGTTTTTAATAAAAAGTTTACCAAATTGTGTTTTAAATATTTTTCCTAATTTAATAAATATTTTTCCAAAATTTTCCTAGGCTTGCACACACATGTGCATGTAAACTAGGGTTTTTGAATGAGTTATTACCATGATTAGTAGCCATAGTCGATTAATCTTGAGGATTAAGTCTTATGGGTTTTTAAGGGGGTTTAATTAGTTAATTAAAAGTTACTTTTATTTGAATTTGTTTTAGGTGTTGACTTGTGAGAGAGGGAGTGGGCATCATGGCTTAGCCCATGCTTGCCATTAATGAAGAGAGAGAGAGAGTGAGGGGTTGACATTTGGAGTGATGATTTTTCCCTCTCATTCTTTGTTTCTTTCCCTCAACCTCACACACTCACACACACACTTACCTTCAGCTCCAGCAGCAACACAACAGCAGCACCTGAAGCCAGAAACAGCAGCAGCAGCAGCAACTGAAGCAGCAGCAGCAGCCAGACGCAGTAGCAGCAGCAGCAGAGAGCAGTGAGCAGCACCAGCACCAAGTGCAGCCCCTTCCCTGCACCTCTTCATCTTCCTCCAGCTCCCTAGGGTTAAGTATGAGGTATATTTCCTAAACTTATTCCCTAGTTTTCTTGGTTAGTTTAGATTTGCATCGGTTAGTGGTTTTTAGTGTGATTTAATACGATATGAGGTGTTTAGTGGGAACCTTGTGCTAGTGTGGTGTAAATTGGTTTCAGTAGGTTGTTAGTGGGTTGTTGAGACCATATTAACCTAGTTTAACCCCGATTGCACTAAAATACCACCAGTTTCCCTAATTGATGCAAATTCGTCGTATTGTGCAAAAACTAAGTTTTCTGGAACTGCTTTTGACCCGATGTGTTCAGAATGAAATTGAGAAGACTGCAGTGTAGTGGATAGGTGCTGATACCCCAGATTTAACCCGACCCCCTAACTCCTTCTTTAGGCCGCCAATTAATTCATTCTGGCCGCCAATTGCGGCCAGATGGGTAGGGTTTGGGTTAGGGTTTGGTCCTGTAGGTGTCTGCTAGTGTGTAGAGTGCTGTGATGTATATATTTTTGTAAGTTTAGTTCTGTATAGAAATCTGGGACCAAATACCTGTTTTGCCGTTTTTCTAAACCTTCGCGACACGCGTGATACGTGAGTAGGTTTGGGGCTTTTGCGTATCGCGAGGCGTCGGGGTAGTTTCAGGCGCGTGATCACACGTTTTAGCGTATCGCGCACACGCGCGATTGGTTGGCGACACGGGTCTCTAGTTGGACCGTAATGTCGCGTTTCTGTGAAATTGAGCTTATGTGTGATATCTGTTATATGATTCTAGGTTCGCAGGCCAGTGAGACGGACGCTGCGAAGAAGGGCAAGCAAGTTGTTGGATACACTTAGCGCGAGACACGGTGAGTAGATTTCACATCTATGGGGATATCGCCCGCATGGCGTTATGCGTCAGGGCTGATAGGACTTTATTATTATATGTTGCATGTACCCCATAGACTGTCATCGCATATTGCATTCCCTGCTACATATATATATGCTTAGAACTGATAGAACACCGCACTATTATTAACGGTTTATGTTGCACGGGCACTATTTGCATGCTACACACACACCGTTAGTAATTGCTATGCTACACTCACTGTAGAGCTGCCATGATTACAATGCTGTAGTTCATCTTACATATGATTGGTTATGATTTTATAGAAATTGGGAGCCGCATGACATCTTTAAGAACGGAAACTATTTTAAAAAGCGGTTTTCCCCTTATACACATACCATGGATTGATTTACATTGTACCTCGCATTGGATTTACTTATTGGTGTTGGATTTCATGCGATTTCTGGTTTTGAGGACCGTGGAATTATTTAAGAAAAGATGCACTATTTTGAAAACCCGGTACCTCGTGATATGATATTTTGGTGCATCCACCACGCGTTTTCTCGGTGCTGAGACGTGTGCTTGAAACCCGATTCGAGGAGATGGATGATCCGTTTACGGGTTCGTGGTGGACCCGGTATGGTACCCCGGGGCGAGAACGGTTTCGCTGTGCAGTAGACGGTGAGCCTGGCGGAGGGACTACTACCTACCGGTGATTGGTTGGACCTGGCAGTTGTCCGGAGGATACTGACCAGAGTCGAAAGATGGATGCGGGATGATCCGTACTGCCGGGGCCGAGGGCCGATACCGCAGACGGACCCCGTGGGCCGATCCGGACTGACGGAGCCCGATATACGAGGATTTGCGTGTCGATGCTGGATACGAGTATTTTATGATATTTTGGGTGCCGATGTTGGGCACTCGTGATTTCTCAGAGATATACAGGATTTGAGGGCCGATGGGTGTGCCGGCGCCTGAGTGTATTTGGGATTTGGGTGCAGTCTGAGGCACCTGTTGGAGATAGTGCCCTCAGAGTCAATTATTAGATCACAGGTACGTGATTGTAATGATTGAGGGAGGACCTATCTCGGTAGGACAGTCTTACTCGAGATGATAGTATGCTATCTGGTTTACCTTTATCATCGTGTACTGCTTAAGGTGACATGACACGTCGCTATTACACGTTGATAGAGCCCCTAGGATTCTTGCTTGACCACCAGCAGTATGAGGGCGATCATATAAGTGGGAGCTGGGGTCTACAAGCATATCCTTAAAGGTCCCTAGTCGTGGGAGTTTCGAGACCGGGCATCGATACTCCATTAGTAGACTAGTGTATACAGTCGAGACCCCGGCGAGGGGCGGTGGCCGGTCTCACAAGCCACCGGTGTCAGTTGGATCACCTAAGATGTATACAGGTGCTCATTGGGTTATGAGTACACCGGACAGGACTCGCCGGGAACATGCTAGTTGGTCATATACCAGACGTCAGATGGCAGTTCCCTGGTGACATGTGTGCAGGTTAGTTCATCGACCTGGGGATCATCATTTGTCTCGTGTGAGTTCCCACTGTACTTTGATTACTACCCTACCACGGCTCAAAGGAGTCGTGCAAACAGGTTTTAGTTGGGTACAGTCCCGAGCCACATGGAGGCAGTGAGCGTATCTTCAGGGGTTCGTCTCTCCCGGTATTGGGGGTGAGGTCGTGCTGTGTCTAGGAGAGCCATTACACAAAGTCCTTGGCCAAGGCAAGGAGATTTACTGGTAGGTATTCCAGTAGTATCTCAGGGTGTTCTGGGCTACACTCCGACACGACTTGTACCGCTTTTGGGGGTCTGACTTTTACCAACCCCCTAGGCCCGCCATGCGATACTCATAGACGAACGGACCGGACTGCACGGATATTGTCACTGACAGGCTCAGTAGGGTGTCAGGATGAGTTCGCTCATCGACGTCCCTTTTGGTCAATAGCTGGTGGCTCGTTACGTATTGGCTTATACCTCTGACGAGCTAGTGGTTAAATCCACAGCCATAGTATTGACGAGTCTTTAGAGTCCACCACACTTTCAGTTACTCAGCTTTCGGGCGAAACGCTGTAGAGGCCGTATGGAGATATGGCAGGGTCCGATCAGATACGTGCGGTATTGCACGGATCAGGATCGGACGGTTTGTACTAGTAGCCGTATAGGTATATGGCAGGGTTCGATCAGATACGTGCGGTATTGCACGGATCAGGATCGAACGGATATTACTAGCCGGCTTTGGTTTAAGCCGGTCCTAGTTTAGTACAGTGTAGATTTTGTCTCATTGCATTTGTATCCGGACGGAATACAGATGCGGGTGTGTATGCACAGTATTGGGGTTTTTCCTGTAATTTATTACGGGACCAGTTTTCTGGAGTTGCCAGTTTGCATTCCGTTCCGGCCGGTTTTCCTTTGTTCTTTCCCGGCCGGACTTTTCCGATGGAGGGGGTTATTTGCAATTGTGCAAATAACATTTGTGGAGGGGGTTTCTTGTAAATGTTTGATTATGATAGCTATCATTTTCTTTTCAACCATGCTTTTGCTTTATGAGATTTGATTGTGATAAAGTGAGGGTATGGGTTTAATAGTGAAAGGCATGGTTGTATGTTTCTTTGTCCCTTGATGTGGTCACCTCTTCTCATCTCCTACACTCACCTCCCTTATTGCTTCATATTCTTTCCTCCTCCATTTTCTAAGTTCATAAGTTTTTCATGGTTGAGTGAGAAGAAGAAAAGAGAAGGAGAGAGCTTCATCCTTGAGAGTGTTTTTCATTCTTGATCTCTTTTCATGCCAAGAAAAATGAAAGCACCATTTTTCATACCTTCATTCCTCCATCTTCAAAAGGCAACCAAAACCCCAATGAGACATAAACCCTACACATCCTACAGCAAGCCTTGGGCATGTCGAGTTGCCGGCTTCATGCGCGAGTTGCCTCGGTATAGAGGCGGGAGCCCGTAAAAGTACCCGGCTTCGTGGTGCCCTTTCCGACGAGGAGGAGACGGACGGAGATCCCGCGAGGAGATCGGAGTGGAGATGAAGACCGGAGGACTAGGATCGTCGGTACAACATTTCCACACTCTTTACTGTTTGTTAGTTTAGCAATAATGGCAGATCCGGGTGAAAGTATACGATAGCGCCAAGTTAAAAAGTTTTATTCCGCATTTGGCGTCTGTAGACTGCCGGGGCGCTAACGTAGACTTACAGTGGTATCAGAGCCTCCCCATTAACTTAGTCTAGCTTTGTGTAATGTGTTTTGCATTTCCGATCGATCAAAAAGTTCCAAAACCCGTATTCCCTTCGCATCAGTTTCTGTCGAAATTTTTTGGAGTCTAAAAATTTTTCAGGTGGTCTCAGAATAATGTGCAGGGAGGTTTAAGAACACTGGAAAAATTTCGTAGCATGATCCATCCGTACGACCGCGGAAGGGCGGCGGAAACACCCATTACGCCGCGCTTCCGCGGCACACTGTTCACATCACTGCACGATTTATTTTCAGGTGTTTTCTGGGTTTGATATATGGGCTTTGGAATATTAAACTTGGGCCCAGGTTTTCTGTGAGTGCTACAGTTTTGTTTGGGGGCCCACTTGTTAAGGTTTGATCAATCGGAAAATTTTATACACATTTTTCACAGTATTTACATTATATCTGCGACCGTGAATGTCACTCGATCGGTAAATCCCGTCTAACTGCTATAGCCCGGTTAGACGGATTTGCGAACGTGACTTTCACGTTGATGTTCTATGTATTTGCTGTGATGTTGCGGATCGGTCGTGGGGGATAGCCTGGATGCAATACTAGTACAGTTTTGTTGTATTATGTACATTTGATATTGCGGGGCGAGCGTCCGACATGTGGACTGCCGTCACTGCCTGATTGTATTATTCTTTTGGGGCACGACCTGGTTGCGGTCGATGTACCCGGTGTATGTATATTTTACTTTCTGTACTAGGATTGCCCCGCGGAGGGGTGCACGGATAGCCGGGTTCTGGAGGGCAACAAGCCCGCATCTCATGGCATTGAGACGGAGGGGGCTTCACTCTAGGATTGGCGGGCTATTCGCCGCACTCGTAGGGGGTACAGGTTGACCCAGGAGGGGTGTCCAAGTTGCCGGATTCCGTGGAGTGCTGGGTGGTCCATTCACGGAGCTGAAGGGGGCTGCCTCGCTTCAGGTTTTGGCGGGTGACTTGCCGCGCCCGTGGGGGTCTAGGATTTCATTGCACAGGCTATCCACACGACCAGGGGAATGTCGGGTTTCAGTAGTGGCTCTGTGAAACCCGGGGATCCCAGATATCTGTATTGTTCTGTGATGCTGTTCATTATCTGTGATGTTGCATTTCATTCACGCCTTGAGCGAATATAATATATTGGTATATATATTAGTAGATGTTGTATATGTTTTTCATCCGCGCTAGTCCAGTCCCCGCTCTGTCGTTAGTAAGCTAACCTAACGGGTAATGACGGGACCCAGTGGCGAATGCGGATGGCATATACGTACATCAGTATATTTTCGTTCTTTTTGGTGTGATCAATTTATGGGACTGCATTGATTCGGATCAATGCAAGTTAAAAACAAACCTAATCTGATGTTGTTGGAACACTTTTCAAAAAGCTGTTATTGCAAGGACGTTCACTTTTGTTTTGCATCGCGGTATTCATTTTGAATATCCTGCTCCTCAGTCGACGAGGCAAGGGCCGAGATCCCTTCACCGGGAGTGACCCCTTGGACAATAAGTTTGCGTCAGGGCATTAACTTCACTATAGCCGATTACTTTTGCTTTGCACCGTGGTATTCAGTTGGAATATCCTGCACCCCATTCTACGGGGAAAGAGCCGAGATCCCTTCACCGGGAGTGACCTCTTTAGCGGAAGTTGTCGTCACTATATTTCTAAAAAGCTATCCGTTCCTTCAACGATATCAAGTTCATTACGTTAAAGGTTTTCGCCAGAAACCATTCGTAGCCCTCCATCATTTCAGTTAAATATTCGGTAGTATTCAAGCTATGTATTTTGACCTCACGCCAAGGCATAGTGTTTGGTAGCTGCCGGGTATTTATCTGTTGCATAGATAGATGCGTTGGTTTGGGACAGTCGTACTACTATTTTGGCCTACGTCAAGGGTATGTACGGGTGGATTCAAATTAACCTGGATAATGATGGGCAGAACTTGACATGTGACTTATGATATTTTGACCTCACGCCAAGGTCATAAGAGCATGGGGCAGAAATCACATCGGGAGTTTCAAAAGAACTGAAACTTGCCAGATATGCGCATACCTTCTGGAGTGTGATACCGTGAGCGGATTCCGTCACGTTATCATGCGATGAGAGTTGGATCCCGATTCCCACTGATGAGTTGGTTTACTCCTCGGGTGACCCCGACTAATTCTTCTTTCTGGTTTGGAGGAGAATTTGAGGTACAGTGGGAGGATTCCAGATTAGATAAATTGGTAACCATTCTGATCTAGGTTAGAGTGCACGCTGAGTGTTTCTTTTCTCTCTCTCTCTGGCAGCGACCATTTGACCCGACCCTAAGACTTTGACTCAGTGACCAAATTAACCGAACCTTCTTAAACACCGGCTTTTGGATTGTCAGAGTTGCAGACCTCATTGCCACTCCTACTTTTACCCTTTTCTCCAGGACACCCCGTATTTCTACAAACGTCCACTTCCATTGGACAAAACCATCGTATGGTTAGATACGAACTCGAAGGGATTCGAGGATGGTTTCCGGTTCTGGAGAAAACGGATAGGACTATTCAGTTGTCTTTTCCTTTTACCCTCTCTCAGGTTACGAGTACTCCTTGGTTTAGGGGTAGTACACCTATTACGCAAATTGGATTGTCTTCTTCCAAACCTTAGGCTGGTGCCGACCGGTAGGGAATGAAGAAAACCAATTAGCATAACGATGGTGTGCAGAAGGTATTAAGTTCAGACAAAGCAAGGGATTAGTAAGAGGGCAAAGTAAATTGCAACAGGTATTCACGACCAAACCAAATATTTCGTTACCACTCCCACATCACCTTTGTATTTCTCCAGGACACTCCGTATCACTACGAAGATCCACAGTTTATTTGGATAATCCATCGTATGGTTATATACGAACTCGAAAGGAACTTGTTCCAGTTCGGGGATGGATCATGGTTCAGGAGAAATAGGAATAAAGTACATTCAGGTGTCTTTTATCTTCACCTTCTCTCGCATTGCGAGTGTTCCTAGGATTGGGACAGTACACCCATTATGCTTATTGGATAGTCTTCTTCCAAACCATAGGCTGGTGCCGAACGGTAGGGAAGGAAGAAAACCATTTGGCCTAAAAGGGTGTGCAGAAGGTAAAGACTAAAGACATATGAAGGGATTTGGAGAGGTGGCAAAGAACTATACGGTTACAGTCGTGAATCTGGAAGAGGCATTACTAGGAATACCAGGATACCCCAACGGAACATTTCAATGTTTCAGTTTCACTGTGTAAAGTTAAAGAAAAACTGATTTCCCGATTAGATACTTACTCCAGGGTATGTATTTACCAGGTACGATTCTCACGTCTGTATGGTTTTACAGATGATGAGTGGGAGTAAGTTATTGGGAATTGGGTGATCATCCTCATTATATCGGGATTCGTTGTAATCGGTGATATTTGAGGAATTCACCTGGGCTGTTTGCCGGTCGGCAAATATTTGGTTTTGAATATCCGCTGTTATGCACCAATTTCAAATTGATATATCTGTACGTCTATTTTCATAGAGTGAGATATACCTTTCTGAAATTATGTCTACGACATTTACCTATATCAGTGGATGGTTAGATAAGGAGCATTAAACAGCGGTGTAATTCTTCTTAACCATAAGTACAGTTTTCGACCTACGACACACAGTGAATGAGTTATCAGACTCAAGGGACTTATACAGAGTATTGTATGTTGTCCAGGGTCCATCAGGACAGAAGGGATGGTCCTCGTACTATATTCGGTTTACTTATGACTTCTCTAGTTTTTAGACAAGTGTTTCGTGGAAACACAGGATCTAAGTTTTGAGGAGTTATAGGTATTTGAATAGAGTAGAGAACCAGGTATAGCAAGTATCGGGATTCTTCAAAGAGATCGAAGATGTAGATACTTGTGTGTGGTATTCAGTTGATAGTAATGATAAAGAGATCTTGCTTCTCTTTCAGGTTACTCATAATTGGAAGTATTCCTATGTTGAGTAACGCTGATCGGCCTCCTTCCATTTAGTTGACATGCACTGGAGACAGCTGCATGATTTGAATCTGGTTCAATTAAATCAGTGCCTCTGTTTCTATATTGGATATAGAACAGTTCATATCTTAACGATGTTAAGGTACGGGGAGTTGTCCGGTTCATGATTAAAACCAGACACTGGACAACTCAAGGCACGTTTCTGTAATGGCTGTTTGTGGGTTGACCCAGGCTATGACGAGGGTTGATTTTCTACCATCTGGATGAACAATAGCGATATTGTTCTAGACTCGCCACAGTTTTATTAAAAATGGATTTTTTCAGAAAACAGTAGTGGGAGTATGGTAGAACTGGAAGTGATTCCAGAACCACAAACGATTACTGAAGATTTGATAAGGAACCTAAAGATTCAATCCGGTTTGACATTCCATTGGCCACTCCGCAGATAAGGTGGGTAACTTCAGGCACCCGAGAGGTACTCCGGTAGCCTCAAGGACGGTGACAGGGAAGTTCTTGTTTACCCAAAATTACCATTGCTGTTGTTCCAGGTTGCGAGACCCGGCGGGGGGATGAGTATAGTGTCGTTCTAAACTAGCTTTAGAAGTACGTGTATATGACTCTGCCAGAGGGTTGTCGTAGTCAGTGGGAGCAGCGGAAGCATTGGTGGACAGGTAGCTTATGTCTATTTATAGACTGGAGCACCAGTAGCGGAGATAGATCATCTATTTCTGACGTGACAGTCATGGGTTTGACTTCATCAGAAAAGGGGATGGATCTGTTGAGAAGGTAGTAGGGTGTGATGTCCTGGTATCTGGATGACATACACAGAATAGGAAAAGAAACTCCTATACTACGATCGGTTATACTTTGGTCGTCACACAGTGGTTTCTCCACAAAGGAAGTGGATTTTATATCTGACATACTGGTTACTGGATCTAGGGTATTAGATCTAGATTTGGGTGGTTTCCCAATCAGGGTACTTGACAGCATTCTAAGAGTATTTAGAATGGACGACTCCATGCACAGTAGTGTACCTGCAGATAATGGAGTCACCCTCTCCAAAGGTGTCTTACAGACTAAAGGGGAGAGGGACGTGCATGATTGGCAGATCATTTGCTTAGGCAATTGAGTCAATCATGAGATGTCAAGTACCACACCAGATGTTGTTCTTGCACTAGATGCAATAAGTTGACATTAATCCAATCCTGGAGAAACGGTCGGAAGCAGTTTTAGAACATAAGTAGATGTTCTAGGGATATGATAACGACAACCTTATTCAGGAGACAGTTATCATTCCAGGCTTCCAGGGTGACTTGGACGACAAGGAGGTTGTCAGAGTTATAGTTTTTCCTTCTGATGAGGGGCAGTATTTTGGACAGGTGGTCCAAGGCAATACTGAGGGAGGCATGGCGCGCAGGATACTGATTAAGTTCAGTTGACGATACAGTCTAAGAAGTTTGGATTTGGAGTTCATTTATAAGCTATGTCCCATCAGACATCCAGACACATTCTAAGACAGGTATTGCTCATTTCGGGAGATGGTTTTCTCCGCGAACTTGAGATATAGAGAGACATAGAAAGAAACAACTAAGCGGATCCACTCACTGAGGCTATTCCTCGAACGCAATAGTTTCGCAAACGAGCTTTGTGAGACTGACTAGTAGAGGAGTTGGGTGTTCGGTATCACACGGGCTGTGAGTATGCGACATCGCAATAATTAGCCTTGAGTGCAAGTGGGAGATTGTTGGAGATAGTGCCCTCAGAGTCAATTATTAGATCACAGGTACGTGATTGTAATGATTGAGGGAGGACCTATCCCGGTAGGACAGTCTTACTCGAGATGATAGTATGCTATCTGGTTTACCTTTATCATCGTGTACTGCTTAAGGTGACATGACACGTCGCTATTACACGTTGATAGAGCCCCTAGGATTCTTGCTTGACCACCAGCAGTATGAGGGCGATCATATAAGTGGGAGCTGGGGTCTACAAGCATATCCTTAAAG
This sequence comes from Agapanthus africanus, assembly GCA_030015575.1. Taxonomy (NCBI): domain Eukaryota; kingdom Viridiplantae; phylum Streptophyta; class Magnoliopsida; order Asparagales; family Amaryllidaceae; genus Agapanthus; species Agapanthus africanus. The sequence goes on from CM057338.1 coordinate 700,132,032, forward strand.
GTCCCTAGTCGTGGGAGTTTCGAGACCGGGCATCGATACTCCATTAGTAGACTAGTGTATACAGTCGAGACCCCGGCGAGGGGCGGTGGCCGGTCTCACAAGCCACCGGTGTCAGTTGGATCACCTAAGATGTATACAGGTGCTCATTGGGTTATGAGTACACCGGACAGGACTCGCCGGGAACATGCTAGTTGGTCATATACCAGACGTCAGATGGCAGTTCCCTGGTGACATGTGTGCAGGTTAGTTCATCGACCTGGGGATCGTCATTTGTCTCGTGTGAGTTCCCACTGTACTTTGATTACTACCCTACCACGGCTCAAAGGAGTCGTGCAAACAGGTTTTAGTTGGGTACAGTCCCGAGCCACATGGAGGCAGTGAGCGTATCTTCAGGGGTTCGTCTCTCCCGGTATTGGGGGTGAGGTCGTGCTGTGTCTAGGAGAGCCATTACACAAAGTCCTTGGCCAAGGCAAGGAGATTTACTGGTAGGTATTCCAGTAGTATCTCAGGGTGTTCTGGGCTACACTCCGACACGACTTGTACCGCTTTTGGGGGTCTGACTTTTACCAACCCCCTAGGCCCGCCATGCGATACTCATAGACGAACGGACCGGACTGCACGGATATTGTCACTGACAGGCTCAGTAGGGTGTCAGGATGAGTTCGCTCATCGACGTCCCTTTTGGTCAATAGCTGGTGGCCCGTTACGTATTGGCTTATACCTCTGACGAGCTAGTGGTTAAATCCACAGCCATAGTATTGACGAGTCTTTAGAGTCCACCACACTTTCAGTTACTCAGCTTTCGGGCGAAACGCTGTAGAGGCCGTATGGAGATATGGCAGGGTCCGATCAGATACGTGCGGTATTGCACGGATCAGGATCGGACGGTTTGTACTAGTAGCCGTATAGGTATATGGCAGGGTTCGATCAGATACGTGCGGTATTGCACGGATCAGGATCGAACGGATATTACTAGCCGGCTTTGGTTTAAGCCGGTCCTAGTTTAGTACAGTGTAGATTTTGTCTCATTGCATTTGTATCCGGACGGAATACAGATGCGGGTGTGTATGCACAGTATTGGGGTTTTTCCTGTAATTTATTACGGGACCAGTTTTCTGGAGTTGCCAGTTTGCATTCCGTTCCGGCCGGTTTTCCTTTGTTCTTTCCCGGCCGGACTTTTCCGATGGAGGGGGTTATTTGCAATTGTGCAAATAACATTTGTGGAGGGGGTTTCTTGTAAATGTTTGATTATGATAGCTATCATTTTCTTTTCAACCATGCTTTTGCTTTATGAGATTTGATTGTGATAAAGTGAGGGTATGGGTTTAATAGTGAAAGGCATGGTTGTATGTTTCTTTGTCCCTTGATGTGGTCACCTCTTCTCATCTCCTACACTCACCTTCCTTATTGCTTCATATTCTTTCCTCCTCCATTTTCTAAGTTCATAAGTTTTTCATGGTTGAGTGAGAAGAAGAAAAGAGAAGGAGAGAGCTTCATCCTTGAGAGTGTTTTTCATTCTTGATCTCTTTTCATGCCAAGAAAAATGAAAGCACCATTTTTCATACCTTCATTCCTCCATCTTCAAAAGGCAACCAAAACCCCAATGAGACATAAACCCTACACATCCTACAGCAAGCCTTGGGCATGTCGAGTTGCCGGCTTCATGCGCGAGTTGCCTCGGTATAGAGGCGGGAGCCCGTAAAAGTACCCGGCTTCGTGGTGCCCTTTCCGACGAGGAGGAGACGGACGGAGATCCCGCGAGGAGATCGGAGTGGAGTTGAAGACCGGAGGACTAGGATCGTCGGTACAACATTTCCACACTCTTTACTGTTTGTTAGTTTAGCAATAATGGCAGATCCGGGTGAAAGTATACGATAGCGCCAAGTTAAAAAATTTTATTCCGCATTTGGCGTCTGTAGACTGCCGGGGCGCTAACGTAGACTTACAGCACCGATTATTGTTTTCCATGTTGATATATCCATATAGATGTTATTTATCCCATGCTCAGTATTGATTACTATATACCTCATCCTGTAGTATTTACCTGATAGAGCACTTGCATTACTATTGCATCCACTGTTGGCATGCATTGATATCATCTGCTGGCATTAGTAGAGCCACGCTATATGTGCATGCTCGCGATCACCTATATATGTTATCTCTATTCACGAGTTGGCAACTCACCCCCGTTGTGCCATAGTATTTGCAGGTTGCCCTCTGGAGTAGTCACGGCTGGCTGTTTACCGCATCTTTTGGCACAGACACCGTTGCTGAGGCGAGTTAGCCTTTTGCTGATAGGTGGGTTTTTGTACGGTATCTGTTATCCTTCAGTTGTATATTGATGTATCTAGTATTCTCCATCTACCTTTCTGTATTGACTTAGAGACAGTTGTGAGGACGATGTGTATGATTTTATACTCTGGTGTCGAGCCCGCATGTGAGCCGACTTTATTATATGCAGTTTTACCTTTTGTGATATTTGTCCTTGCTTTATCATGTATTCTTCGCTACGGCGTCGTATATCATATTGTGATGCTTTATTCTTTTCACTTGTTAATTCTGCGACACCTTGCTTTTACCCGACTTGCGGGACAAATGTTTGAAAAATGAAATGTTGCCAAAATTATAAAATTATAACTCTTGAACTAAAAAGGATTTCTACTAAATAAATGGAAGTTTCTCAGACATGTATGACTGTTTTTACAAAAATGTTTCAATCACTCTTTATTTATTGGTTTTGATTTCTGGGTTCGGCTTACATAGCCGCGTTACGCCTGTAGACGTTGTGTGGTTAAGTGCCGGTCATGAGTCGAAATTCTCGGGTCGTGACAGGTATTCATATTGCACATATTAGCAAAACATCTCTGAAATATCAGATTGCATGTGTTAGACTTTTAAACCAGCACTTTTAGGGAAATTGTGTGTTTATCATGGCATCGCATCATTCTTGTATAGCGCAACTCTTGTCTTGGAGTCTATGCAGGAAAATTCCAGAAGCAAAGCCCAAAATTGGGAAAAGAGCTGATAAAAGATACGCCAACTCCAAGATGTAAGATCTGGTAGTGATACAGAAGGCCAAATAAAATTTAAAAAATCAAACAAAGGCCCAAATGTCAGCCCAAGTCCACAGTTAATGATTCAAGCCACAAGGCCCTCAAAGGACCGTGGATACGCGGCCCAAACCCCCTTGGCTCCACGGATCTGCGGTGGTATGATGTCATCAGGGCTCCCAATTTCGTACACGTGTCTTCTCTAACGGTCAAAGCTTCCAGAAGACCACAGAAACTCCACGTGGCGCATCTAGAAGGCTCGGCTTAACAAACTATTTCTAGAAGGCTCTCTTAACAAACTTTTGGAGGGAAAATTCAAATTTGAATTCCTAGATCTATGGTTTGGAGGTCTATAAAAAGGAGCCTAGATCTAGGGTTGAGGTTGTTCAAGAAATTATCCATCATCTTCTACCCACAAGTTGAGTGACACAACTTGTGCCCCAAAAACCCTAACCCTAATTCCATTCCAAAATCAAGATCAAGATCCCGAGTACCATTCAAGCGAGATTCCTTCGATCCTTTAGAAAGCGACGCCGGACTTTATCGGAGCAAGAGATCAAAGGAGATCCGCGACTCAAGGAGCCGAGCGAAGCCGAAATCGATGATCTAGTTCCTTCCTTTTGTAAATTCAAGTGAGTTGTAACGAAATTTGTCGATAAATAAAGGTGAAATTTCTATATCTTGCTTATCTTTTAATTCAAGCATTATGATTCGATCTCAATTTGTGATTGTGTTTGTTATTATGATGTTTGAGTAAAACTCCGCTCGTAAAGGAGTCGAGACGATCGATAGAATGATGATGATTTAGATTCTTTTACAATTCTTAAGTCCTATAACGTTTGTAAATTCTAGTAAATTGAATGATCGATAACCTAGCTTCGAGATGATGCTTTCTTGATTGTGTTCGCTCGAAACTAGGGATCAACGATCGATCATTAGATTTATGTGAAGCTAGTTTGTTAATGAGATTCATCGAAAGGATAAAGGATAAGACGAGGAAACCCTAGCTTTTTCGCAAGATCCTTAACCTCAATGAATCATCATCGATCTAGTATCAAATTGTTAATGGATAAGAATGAGTAATCATTAGATCTCATCACATCTATAGATCCGATCTACTCCTATGAGCCATACTTTGAATCTTGATTGTCGGTTTGGAAATCATTACAAATTCTCACTTCTTGATTTTAATGTTTTCTTAGATCTGGTTTTTTCTAATTCTTGAAATTCAATTACAAATCATGAATTGTTTGTTTTCTTTCCTTTAAAGTTTCAACTCATCTAAATCGAAACACCAACGATTACACTTTCCCTGTGGACGATCCGCACTTACTAACGTGCTATATTCGACACCGTTATTGATTGCGGTCAAATATTTTTGGTTGTGATTTCTACACAATTTTCTAAAACTACACATCCGGAAATCGTATTCTATCAAGACCGTAGGATTCTTGCTTGACTGCCAGCTGTATGAAGGCGATCATAGACGTGGGAGCTGGGGTCTATAAGCACATTCTTAAAAGGTCCCTAGTCGTTGGAGTTTCGAGACAGGGCATCGATACTCCATAGTAGACTAGTGTATACAGTCGAAACCCCGACGAGGGGCGGTGGCTGGTCTCACAAGCCACTGGTGTCAGTTGGTTCACCTAAGATGTATACAGGTGCTCATTGGGTTATGAGTACACTGGACAGGACTCGCCGGGAACATGCTAGTTGGTCTTATACCTGACGTCGGATAGCAGTTCCGAGGTGACATGTGTACAGGTTAGTTCATCGACCCGAGATCGTCATTTGTCTCGTGTGAGTTCACACTGTACTTTGATTACTACTCCACCACGCTCAAAGGAGACGTGCAAACAGGTTTTAGTTGGGTACAGTCCCGAGCCACATGGAGGTAGTGAGCGGATCTGCAGGGGTTCGTCTCTCCCGGTATTGGGGGTGAGGTCGCGCTGTGTCTCGGAGAGCTATTACACGAAGTCTTTGGCCAAGGCACGAAATTTACTGGTATGTATTCCAGTAGTATCTCTGGGTGTTCTGGGCTACACTCCGACACGACTTGTACCGCTTTTGGGGGTCTGACTTTTACCAACCCCCTAGGCCCACCATGCGATGCTCATAGACGAACGGACCGGACTGTACGGATATTGTCACTGACAGGCTCAGTAGGGTTTCAGGATGAGTTCGCTCATCGACGTCCCTTTTGGTCAATACCTGGTAGCCCGTTATGTATGGCTAATATCTCTGACGTGCTAGTGGTTAAATCCACAGCCAAAGTGTTGACGAGTCTTTAGAGTCCCCCACAGACCGTTTTCTCAAGTTTCGGGCGAAACGCTGTAGAGGCCGTATGGAGATATGGCAGGGTTCGATCAGATACGTGTGGTATTGCACGGATTATGATCGGACGGATAATAGTAGCGGGCTTTGGTTTAAGCCGGATCCTAGTATTGTACAGTGTAGATTTTGTCTCGTTGCATTTGTATTCGGTCGCAATACGAATGCAGATATGTATATACAGTCGCGGGGTATTCCTGTAATTTATTACGGGATCAGTTTTTTGGAGTTGCCGGTTTGCTTTCCGTTTTGGCCATTTTCCTTTGTTTCTTTCCTTGGCCGAAAATTGGTGGAGGAGGGCTAATTTGCAAATGTGCGAATTAGCAATTTGGAGGGTTGTTTTTGCAAGTAGTTGCTTCATGATGGCTCTTGTTTGACCTTGACTTCCTTTGATCATCATTGCTTGCAATGATGGGTTGAGTGTTGGGTTTTTGGTATGAGATTTTGGGTTATCATTATTCCTCATGATAACATTCTTGCATTATTACTTCCCTCCCACTTGACTTTCACTCTCTCTCTCATTATCCATGAAGTATGGCCGACCAAGCTTGTAGGAGGGCTGTCCCAATTTTTTGGGTGGGAAAAATTGTTCTTTTGGCTTGCACAACATCCATTTTTGCTAATCTCCAAAACCCCATTCCTCCACCTTCATAAAATGGCAACTTCCTTAACCCCATAGAGACAAAAGAGTTCTACACTATCCTACAGCATTCTTGGACACGTCGACTCGCCAACTTTGTGCCCGAGTTGTCTCGGTCCAGAGGTGGGAGCCCGTTAAAGAACCCGGCGATGTGGTGCCCTTTCGACGAGGAGATGAAGACCGGAGATTCCGCGGGGAGATCGGGACGACGACGAGAAGATCGAAGGACACGGATCTTGTTAGTTAGGAGTAGGTTACTGGCCCGATCTAGGATTTTAGTGCGCGGTGGTGCCGGTTTACAAGTTTTGTAAAAGTATCGTTTCCGCATTTTGGCCCCGTTCAGACGGTCGGGGCGCCGCCGTGCACTTACAGCGGAGCCTCTCTTGAGTCCGGGAGATCATGGATCGTGGCGAAGGGACTTCTACTCGGAGCTTATGAAGCGAAGGAGCGGACTACAAAGGTTGTAATCCCTCACTCTTAGTTGTAAAGATGTTTACTTGCATGTTAAACCCTAATTATCTAGTAAAGATCCTAGTTTTGGGTTGTTCGGCATGTCTAAAATTTTATTCGGGCATGGTTGATGCCTTATTAACCCTTGTAAGAGTGCCTCGGAACCCTACATCCTGTGTATTTGAAACTCCTAATGTGGTTTTTGCCCCTAGGACCTAAGTGACCTTGACGAATAATAAACAAATCAAAAAAGGTCATAGTCAAGTTCAACCCCTCGTTATCCAGACCCACCCGCATGATCCTTGACGAATAATCAACAAAATCATTCGACCGTCCTAACCAATCGCATCTATCGGTGCAATAGAGAATCATTACTTAGCTACCGTTCACTGTGCCTTGGCGAATAATCAATAAACACAGCACGAATACTAAGTATTAATTATCTGAAACGACGGAGGGCTACGGCTGGGTTTTTGGTGAAAAACCCGTAAATAATGAACTTGATATCGTTAAAAGAACCTGAGTGGTTTTTAAATATATAGTGGCGAAAACATTTGCTAAAGAGGTCACTCCCTGTGAAGGGATCTCGGTTCTTTCCTCGTTAAATGAGGTGCAGGTTATTCCAAACTGAATACCACGATGCAAAGCAAGAATAATCGACTATAGTGAAGTTATTACGTTGACAAAAACTTTTACTCAAGGGGTCACTCCCGATGAAGGGATCTCGACCCTTGCCTCGTCGAATGAGGTGCCGGATATTCATAACCGAATACCACTTTGCAAAGCAAAAGAGAACGTCTGTAATGTCAGTTTTCAACACTTGGTTCCAACAACATCTTTTAGGTTTATTTTCTTGCATTAATCAAAATGAATGCGGTCCTATCAATATAACTAATCACACCAGAAAATAACGAAAATATGATGTACGTATATGCCATGCGCATTCGCCACGGGGCCTCGTCATCACCCGTTACGTTACTTAACTAACGACAGAGCGGGGGCTGGACTATTAGGGTGCAAAACATATACAATATCTAATAGTATATATATAAGTATATACAACATTCGTCCTAGGCATGATAATAATCAACATCATAGAAACTTAGCCAACAATACAGAATGGTGGATAATCTTGGAGCCCCGAGTTTCATTTGAACCGCAAATAAAACCCGACGTTCCCTGTCGTGTGGATAGCCTGTGCAATGAAAACACGGACCCCTACGAACGTGGCAAGTTACCTGTAAATCCCAGAAGTGAGGCAGCCCCTTCAACAAAGTGAATGGGCCACCCAGCACTTCACGGAATCCGGTAACTTAGGCACCCCTCCGTGGGTCATCCTATACCCCCTACGAGTGCGGCGAATAGCACGCCAATTCTAGAATGAAACCCCCTCCGTCTCAACGCTATGAGATGCGGGCTTGTTGCCTTCTAGAACCCGGCTATCTGTGCACTCCACCGTGGGGTAATCCTAGTACAGAAAAAGAAAATAATATGTACAAACGGTGACATCGACCTCAACTCGGTCGTGCCCCAAAATAATATACAACCCGGCAAAGACGACAGTCCACATGTCGGACGCTCGCCCCGCAATAACAAATGTACAAATGAATATAAACGGTACTACTAACATTGCATCACATGCTATCCATCACGACTATCCAACCACAATTATAGCACAAGCACAAAACATCAACGCGAATGTCACGTTCGCAAAACCCGTCTAAAAGTACATATAGCAATCAGACGAGTTTTACCGATCGAGTGACATTCACGGTCGCAGATAAAAGTGAATGTACTATAAACAATCAAACAGTGTTAAATATAACGAATTCAAAACACCCCAAATTGCCTCGTACAGAAAACAACAGATAATCAAATTTGGGCAAAAAGCAAACAACACCAGAAACCCAAACTCCTAGAGATAAGTGCCCAGGACAAAACTGGAAGCATTTCACCGACACAAAACCGAGGAGGCCGGTTTTTGGGGGCATGTGGCCTGACCAAACTTGGTGAAAATGCCTCATTTTTGTTCTGGGTACATCTCATAGTATAAAGATCATACTGCAGTTGTTTAAAAAAAATTTTGAAGTCTTTTTAAAAACAACAGAAACTGCAGTTTGGATTTTGGTGTTACGGATTTGTTTCGGTTTCATTGTTTTAACATTGTTTAATCCTGCTAATCTTGGGTTTATGGGCTGGCTCTGATACCATGAAGGGTTACACTAGCGCCCCGGCCAACTTCCGTGGCCAAATGCGGAACAAAAATTTATAGCGATAAGAAACTTGGCGCTAGAATAAATCCTAAACCGGATCGTTACCATAAACCTTGTTAGCACAAAAGAGTTCTATCTGTAGGGTTCCTAGGCACTCTCAAGAGGTCTCACAAGGCATCAACCATGCCAATTTCAAATTTTAACGGTGCCGAGAAACCCTAATACGGATCGTTGACTAGATATCTAGGCGAAAAACAAACTAGTTAACACTTAACTATAAGAATACGGAAATACAACCTTTATAGATCCGGTCCTCCACCTCCACGGCTCCGTGATGAAGTCCTCTTCTCTGTCCATATCAAATCCCGGGCTCTAGCGTCGGCTTCATCAGAGAAAGAGCGGGCTAGGTCATCGATGACGTGCCGAAGATGATCTACGTCGAGGCATCGCTAGATCAAGCTCCAACTTCACCAAGTCTAGAAAACTTGTGAAGGAAACACACTCTACTACTTGGCAAGAGGTAGAAGATGAAGAAATAGGAAGTGGGTAGACTTTAGAATTGGATTTCTCACTCATTTTCATCAATCACCATTGATGAAGAAAGGTTTTCTTCAATGAAGAAGATGAAGAAGAAGAAGCTAGTATTATGATGAGTTTTTTTTTTTAAAATCAAAAGTAAATCAATACTTATCATAATAATAACCATGGGCAAGTGTAGAGAATGAATCATGGTTAGTGGGAATGGTTAGGGTTAAGCAGGGAGACAAAATGGTCACTTGGTCAAAACTTCATGAAGCTTCAACATCCATCCAAAGAAAGCCACCATTTTGCACTTTATGCAAATTATTTTCCAAAAAGAAATGGATAAATAAATAAGTGAATAAAACAAAACCCTAACCATTATCATGTAACCATGGTTTGATCTTTACACAAAAACCCTAGCAAACATGTATCATCAAACATGATACAATCAAGTGCACAAAACTATATCGAATATACAATGTGCACATCCGAGCGAGAAAATCCATTTAAAGTGAACCAATATTAGTTAATGCAAAGTAATATATCAAATATATAATTATACATTAAATCATTAAATCAACACTTGATTTAAAGATCCGGTCATATCGCATATAACCGACTAATATCCAATGTATCGATTTATCGAATCAATCCTTGATTCGATAACTAGGTTATATCGCATATAACCATTCGACACATTCATCGCGAGAATGGAATACGGTATCACATACACGCATTATTCTCGGTCCCGCACATATCTCATATGCGCTCCTATTTCGTTTCTCTTGAGCCAGGAAACCTCTGTGTAGGACTCTAAAGACTCGTCAATACGCCGGAAGCAGGTGATGATCATATCAAGCACCCACAAGCCGCAAGCGGTCTGCTAAACGTAACGGCCACCCGGGTATTGAGCGATCAGAAGATCGACGAGCAAGCCCGCTCACACTCCAGTGAATCCAACCAGTAACACTACCGTACAGTCCGGTCTGATCGTCTCATATGTCGCATATCTTGCCTAGGGGTGGTAAACTTCAGACCCCAATAGCTCGATAAGTCGTGTCGATATGAGGTCTATAACAGTTTGAGAAACTACTGGTAACACTTACCAGTAAATCTCAGCAACCCTGGCCAGGGATTTCCGGTTATAGCCAATCGAACACAGCGCAACATCAACCCCCTATACCGGGAGAGACGAATCCCCTCCTATCGCTCATTGCCTCCATGTGATTCGGGACTGTACCCCAAAACCACCGTTTTGCACGCCCTCTTGGACGTGGTAAGATGGAAATCAAAGCACAGTGGGAACCACACAAGACTCTATGACGATCTCGGGTCAACAGACTACTCTGTACCAGTGTCACCAGAGAACTGCCATCTGACGTGAGGTATAATACCATCTGGGAGTTCTCGGCGAGTCCGTCCAGTGTACCCAGTCTCTACTGAGCACCCGTATATCATCTCTGATGTCAAACACCAATGGATATGGGATCATCCATCGCCCATCTGTATGGGTCGAGAAGGTATACGCTAGTCTACTCTGGTATATCGATGCCCCGTCTCGATATACCCACGACTAGGGACCTTGAAGGATGTACTTATGGACTACCATGTCCCCACTAGTATTATCCGCATCATAGTCCAGATAGTCAAGCACACATCCTAAGGGCTTTACCAACATGTAACAGAGAGACAAACAGTATACACGTTAAGGTAAAGAGTAACCAGATAGCGTACTATCATGTCGAGCAAGAAAGTCCTCCCTATATATGTCCCAGCATCCACTACAATATACATCCTATGTATAGTAATGGCCTCTAGGGCATACATATAACTAACAATCTCCCACTTGCACTAGGGCCATCTGATAGCAGTGGTTGTAGTATCTCATACTCAACCATCCCATAAAAATCTCTCTCTGGGAACAGGCCTTTGTGAGTGGATCCGCTGTGTTGTCCTTTGAGTATACTCTCCTAACCTCGATCCCCTGGAGATCAACCATCTCCATGATGAGGTGATGCTGCCTTAGAATATGTCTGGATCACTGATGGGACCTGCGTTCCTTGGCATAAGCCACAACTCCATTGTCACACAATGGGAGGAACATAGTTCATCTCATGAACCAATATACACCCAAACAGCCTCTTTGGTAGCATCTTAAGTCGCGATGTATCCAGCCTTTATCGTCTAGTATGCCACGGTATCTAGCTTGGAACTCTTCCAACATACCGTCGCTTTACTGAGGGTAAAGACAATGCCTGCGACTGACATTCAGTCGTCCTTATCAGCCTGGAACCCTTCCAGTGATTCTCCCCAGGATCAGTTGATACCATCTCACTACAACTAGTGAGTATCCTAACATCCAATTAGATCTATCTCATAGATGCAAATCCAGGATTTAGGAGGTATCACTTTGATCCTTTATGGAGAATCATTGTGATAAGCGGAGATTGACCGAGCGTAGCATAGGAAACTCCTTCCCTATCAAGAGTATGTCATCCACGTACTCTACAAGGATCATCACCATACTCCCTACTACCCTTTTGTTTATACAAGGTTCATCTACCATTTTGATGATGTCAAACTGTTTGACTACTTCATCAAAACAGATGTTCCAACTCCGCGATGCCTGCTTTAACCTATAGAGCATCTTGTACACGTTTCCGCTGCTCCCACTGTCTACGAAGCTCTCTGGCTGTGTACTTATAGACGTTCTCTTCTAAAACATCATTTAGAAAAGCAGTCATGGAACCCAACCGCCAGATATCGTAGTCATGGTATGTAGCCGTGGCAAGTAGGATCTGGATGGACTTAAGCATAGATCCTTAGAAAAGGTTTCATCATAATCCACGCCTGGTCGATGACGAAAACCTTTAACAAGTCAAGCTTTGAAAGTCTCAACTTTTCCATCTACACCAAGTAATCTTCTCAAGATATACTTGCTCCTGATGGGGATTTAACCTTTCAGATATAGCAACTAAAGTCCATACTTTGTTGGTGTATAAGGATTCCATCTCAGATCGCTAAGCATCCAGCCATTCTTACAGAGTCCCACTCCTGATGGCCAGCTCGAAACTAGTTGGGTCATCATCTCATGATGCAATCCTCGCTCCCACTGTCATAGAGAAACAGAAGTAGCTCTCAGGTGGGTGAGGAACCCTACTAGATCGGCGGAGAGGCTGAGGTTCGTTGGTAACTATTGAATCCTTTGGTTCTGTCAAATCATCAGCTGCAGTTTTGTATAGCTGGAACCTTTCCAGTTCTACATAACAGACCTTGCCTCGAGCTTGTCCGGATTTTGCTTTTCAGACATAGCCCGGACAACCCCAAATCATAATCAACTTAAGATATGGGCTCTTCCCTTTCCATATCACATATGAAGTGGTAGGCAACTGATTTGATTGGAACCCTATTCAATAGGTATGCAGCTTCTCAAGTGCATAACTCCCAAAAGGAAATAGGTAACTCAGTAGTACTCATCATAGAGCACACCTTATTGTTAGTGTATATGCCCTAGAGGCCATTACTGTATCATACTGGTTTGTATATTACTTAATGGATGCTTGGGATATTCACCTTGTATATACAATCTTGCTCAAAATAGTAGTATGCTACTTGGTTTATTTCTACTTCAATGTGTACATGTGTTTATTTTTGTATATCGCCTATACACATTAGTAGAGCCCTTAGGATCTTTGCTTGATTACCAGCGATGTGATGGCCGTCACACTAGTGGGGCTGGGTAATCTATAAGCACATCCTTATGCAGGTCCCTGGTCGTAGGACTATCGAGACAGGGCATCGATACTCCGGAGTAGACCAGCGCATGCGCTTCTCATCCCAGTGTGGGAGACGGTCTGTCACACAGCCGTCAGTACGTCGTACTTGAGATAGTATGCGGGTGCTCGTTAGGTTACGGGTACACTGGACAGGACTCGTCGGGAACTGACTAGTTGGTATTATACCTATCGTCAGTTATCAGTTCCCAGGTGACATGAGTACAGCTTAGTCCGTTGACTTGACACTGTCACTCCGCCTCGAGTGTGTTCCCACTGTACTTTGATCACTACCCTACCACGGCTCAAAGGAGTCGTGCAAACAGGTAGTGGTTGGGTGCAGTCCCGAAGCACTTGGAGGCAGTGACGGTTAGACAGGATTTGTCTCTCCCGGTATTGGGGGTTGACATCGCGCTGTGTCTAGGAGAGCCATTACACTAGTAGTCCCTGGCCAGGGCAAACGAGATATACTGGTAGGTTTCCAGTGTTATCTCAGGGTGTTTTGGGCTTCGCTCCGACACGACTTGTACCGCTATTGGGGGACTGACGTTTTCCACCCCCTAGGCCCGCCATGCGATGTATCAGACGAACAGACCGGACTGTACGGAGAATGTCACACTCAGGCTCAGTAGGAGTTCAGATGGGTTTCGCCTCGTCGGTCTTCTTGTCGGCATTACCTGGGGACCGTTACGCACAGCTAGTGCCGCTTGCGGTCTGTGGTTAAACCCACTGCCAGCGTAGTGTCGAGTCTTTAGAGTCCCACACAGAAAGCTTTTCGCCTTTAGGCAAAAGAGTAGAGGTCGCATGGTATTGCGACAGGTCGCATGGTTTTGCGACAGGGTTCGGTCACATCCGTGCACTTGTGCACGTACAGTGTCCGGACAGTTTACACTAGCGGGCTTTGGTTTAAGCCAGATCGTAGTGTACCTTTTGGGATTGGATTTATCCAGTGTGCATTCGTGTTCCTCGGAACGCAGATGCGGGTGTGTATGCACAGTTGACAGGGAGGCAGAGGCAGCGGATTCTAATTAGGGTTGTTGACAGTTGACCGTTGACTATTTGAGTTTTTGCTCAACCCTAATGAGAATATGATATGTGATTAACTATTATATTAATTAAGTATTATGGTGACATGGTTGTTGACTTTTGTTGACTTTGTTGACTTGTTGACTTTTGTTGACTTGTTGACTTTGTTGACCGTTGACTAGGCTTGACTAGTTGACCATCATGATAACCATAGCCATCATTTCATGGCAAAGACTTTTGTTTACTTGCTCATTTGTGTAAAATGAGTGCATGAAATGATATGGTTATGGTTGCTTCAACCATCACATAAGACTTTTTTTGATATGATGAGTTATGATCACTTTGGATTATGAGAGGGTGAAAGACAAAAGAGAGCCTCATTCTTTCTTGCTCATTCTCTCTCTTGTTCTTGAGCTCTCCTTTTGTTCTCACCCTCAACCTCTTGCTCCTTCTCTTGATCTATGGTTCTCTTGTCTCATGAGTTGAGAATCAAGAACCATAGATAAAATCCCATTCTATTTCTTCTCTACTCATTCTAGTTCACTAGGTTTAGCAAACCAAGTGAACTAGTTTCTTCAAAGAACGAAGAAGGAGCTAAAGGTTGGAGCTTTCAGGTGGATCTTTCTTCGGCGTACGGAGACGACGAGAAGAAGCCATCGGACGACCATCGGAGCTTTGAAGACGAAGGAGTTCAAGACAAGCAAGGTATAACCCCCTAACCGAGTAGCTAAAACTCATAGTTAGGATGTTAGATAGATGTTTAACCAAGATCCGGGTTTTAGGTCCATGTTACCACCTCCGTAAAAATCGTTTTTTACCAAATTCCTCATTCCCGAAAGTACCGGGAGAGGTAGCATGGGCTTACACTTATCATATAGGGTGTTATTGCTCCGCCCCGATACACCATCGTGCTATGGTGTATACGGAGGAGTAATGCTCAGAGAGAATCTCATTCTCCTTTAGAATAATCCAGGATTTCCATGCTCAAGTATTCTCCTCCTCGATCTCATCATAGGACATAATACTTATACCCTTTTTGGTTCTCTACTTCTAACTTAAATTCTGTGAATATCTCAAAAGGTTCAGACTTGTGTTTCAACAGGAACATATGTCTGAGTCTCGAGAGATCATCAAAGAATGTAATGAAGTAAAAAAACCTGTCTTGGCATGTGTAGACAGGGGACCTTACATACATCAACATGTATCATCCCAAGAGTTCACTAACTCTTTCTCTGTTTCCAGTAAACGGAGCTATGGTCATCTTATCTCTGTGACATGACTGGCAAGTTTCATAAGATGTAAATTCAAACTGATTTAAATATGCATCTATATGTAACTTCAGCTAGTCGGGTCGCATTGATATGACCTAGTCTACAATACCTTAAGAAGAATTCGTTCATTTCTGAACTCTTCCTCTTGTGTGTGTTCCGTATACTAAAGAACTGTAGTTTGATTTAGAACATCAACGCTTTTAGATAACGTGCCTGATCTGATCAACTTTTGATATAGGAAATGTTCAAAACATTATCCAACAATACAAAATTTTATCATTTCTTTACTAATAAAGAGACTGATATGATTTTGTATATCAGGTTCGGTATCTAATAACATTTGTTCAGAATCAATGTATTAGAAATACAGGGTGACAGTGACCAACAGACTTGGCTGCAACTCTTGCCCCGTTTTCTGCCTCATGAAACTTATCACCCGTTCTCAGTTCTCTACCTTTCTGTAGCCCTATGTAACATATTACATATCTGGGATCCTGATCTGGTATCACATACCCAGGACGTAAAGGATACTGAGAAACAGTTCTTTGTAATGAACACACCCGAAGATGATGCATCAGCATGCACTCTCTTCGTTTGGGCGGCACGGGAAATCTGGTATTCCCCAATTTCCTGCTCTGTCTTATAACAATTATAAGTTGGAGCGGGACCAACGTTCCCCAGCTCAGTATAACAAGCGGGTTCGGTCAATAATCCGTATTATTATCTTGATTAAGGCGAGATATGGTCGCTACCAGGAGAGAGAGATAAGAAAACACTCAGCGTGCGCTCTAGCAAGAATAGATTGGTTATTATTTTATCTAATCAGGATGGCTCCCACTGCTTTTTATCAAATCTTCCTTCAAACCCTAAAAGGAAAGACTAGCCGGGATTAATTACACACTACAAGTTCGCCAATCTTTCAGCCAGGCCAGTGTCGGTACTTTGAGGGAGGTGCCCCGTGCTTTCGCACGAACCTAATTAATGTAAACCTCGTTTTCCCAGGGGCGTAACCCCGTTGACACCTTTCTAGACACCTACTTGATCGGCTAATTGTAATGTGTAAAACTCTCCCAGGAGTAACTCTTACTCGCAGCGGGTATCGGGATCCAACTATCTCATAGAAAGTATGCAATCTCATTGCAAATTTCAACACTTGAAATTCCCGATAATATTTTGCCCCTAGCGTCCTATGACCTTGACGGAGGCCAAACAACCCATAGTTCGCTAGTCAAGTTCAACCCGTCATTTCCTGATTGAATTAAACCCACCCACACGACCCTTGACGGAGGCCAAACAACGCCGTAAGAATACCCTAATCCAATCGCATCATATGCTAGCAGATAAGCACTAGTTAGCTACCGTACACTACGCCTTGACGGAGGCTAAACAACCGCAGCACGAATACTAACTAGTACGTATCTGAAATGACGAAGGGCTACGACAGGTTTTTCTGAAAACCTATTGCGTAATGAACTTGATATCGTTGTAGAATCAAATGATTTTAAAATGGAGTGCTTTTGAGGCTTTTCTAGTTTTGCTAAAGGAGTCACTCCCGGTGAAGGGATCGTCGGTCCTTTCCTCGTCGAATGAGGTGCGGGATATATCATATATATCACTGTGCATAGCAGAAACTATAGAAGCTATCAAAAGACAAACCGAGTGTGTAGCATCTGCCAGTTATTGCTAAAGGAGTCACTCCCGGTGAAGGGATCTCGGTCCTTTCCTCATCGAATAAGGTGCAGGATATATCACATATACCGCTATGCAAAGCAAAAACTGTAGCTACCTGTTTTATTTTGAAATTCGATTCTACAACATCTTAGGTTTCTTTTATTTTCATTAATCACATTAATGAAGACCCATCAATTATGTACCTAAACATCACAGATAAATACGACGTACACTTATGCCATCCGCATTCGCCTCGATGTCCCCTCATGCATCGTTAGGTTAGGTAACTAACGGCAGAGCGGGGCAGGGCTAGCGCGGGTGTAAAACATAAGTAACGTCTATATAATATATCATATATACTATATAAAGTATCCATCACAGAACATATCATGATCACATCACAGATATCGCAGCAGAAGAAACATATGAAATATTGGATATACTAGGACGTCCGTGTTTTCAATACGAGCCAGTATAAAACACGGATTCCACGGTCGTGATGAATAGACAAACCCACACCCTTAGACCCCTACGAGAGCGGCAAGCAACCCTACCAATTCTGGAGTTAGGAGACCCGGACTCGACTCCTCGAGTTGGTCTCCCACTGGACTCCAGAACCCGGTTACTTGTGCTCCCCTCCTTGGGTCTATCCTAGTGCGGAAAAGTAAATAATATAGAAAGGGTGACAACTTCCGCTACCTGGAAGTGCCCCAATAAAAGAATATTACATACAAGTTTTTACATGAATGAAAATGAAAAACACTCATCTCACATAAAAACCCCCAGCTATTCAAACACGATGATCCAATATAACATATCCAGCAACACATAACATCACATGTCATCAACGTAAGTAAATATGCGCATCCCAATTGTCGTTGACATATAGCAACGAAACCGGCGATATCACATATTACACTTACGGTCACAGAAAAGAAAGTGTAAAACTACAACAGTTGGAATCCGCAACCACCTCAGACATCACATGCCTGACCAAATGAATTCCTTAGACATCGCATGCCTAACAATTATAAACCTCGCATTTTAGTCTCATTATCGAAAACACTTTTCAATACCAAGTCGGGCAATTCAACAAGATTCCCGACATCCTGATCGAATGCTCGTCGCAAACTTCAGTAGGCGGCCGCACCCACGACGCCGTCGACGAAGTGCACCAAAGCGGAACACCGCTGCCGCGAGCACCCTAACGGATGCTTTCGGCGACGGGGTTCTCCTACAGTCACTTGGTCGGGGCTATGGAGTGAGGCTCTCTATTAAGTTTACCCGGCGAGTATCCGCGTACGCTACGTGATTGCGACGGACTTTTGATCACATCAAAATTCCGTGGCAACCGATCAAGTAAGACTAAAGTACTATGTTTATAACATTCATTCAGTTATCTCATAACTATTTGCGAATTCCAAGTATTGTATCACATTCCGGATAAATAGAAAATGCTAAACTTTTCGATCGAACAATCGAACACCCAAGTTTTCCCGATACAGCTGAACACATGAAATAAGTCTAACAACATTCAGTTCGTGCCTCAGTACCAACGGTCCAGCCGTAGAAGGGTCAAGCTAACGCCTCACATGTGGCACGCCGTACTGCCCCAAACCCTAAGGTTCAAAGGGCAGTTCAAGACGGTCACATAATCGAGTTAAGGTTTGTTGTCTTCTAGAGGGTCCATCGAGTTACTTGCACTACTTAGAACGTCGTTAAACTACGGAAAAATCCAACACTTGGAAATTTCCCGACAGGGGAAAAATTGGGTATTTATATCCGGTCGAACCTTTTTTAACATATTCTAAAATTTATCCGGAAAGCCTCACAGACAAAATTTGATAATCTGATCGAACATTCGAATTCCCAAAACAACCCAGAAAAATTCAACTCTTGAATAAAAATTAAAAATTCCCATAAAATCCAGCATCAGAAAAGAGGAGTTACTGTGCAACAATGACAGTGAGATACGACCGTACGGCCGCGGAACCGCCGCATGAGCCATGCTCATGCCGCGGAACCGCGGCTGTTTAGATGAATTAGGATGTCGTATTTCACCATAACTCTTAGATATTCCTGCTGAATTTTTTACGACTTTTTAATCTGGAAAAATCCCAGAATTTAGAAAAAGTCCAGAGAGCATGGAAATTTTGGCGTTTCGGTTCGTTCGGACTTCAAACTCCGTCTAGACTTCGCCTAAGGCTCTAGCTAGGCTCTGATACCACTGTAGGGTTCCTAGGCACTCTTAAGAGGTCTCACAAGGCATCAACCATGCCAATTTCAAATTTTAACGGTGCCGAGAAACCCTAATACGGATCGTTGACTAGATATCTAGGCGAAAAACAAACTAGTTAACACTTAACTACAAGAATACGGAAATACAACCTTTGTAGATCCGGTCCTCCACCTCCACGGCTCCATGATGAAGTCCTCTCCGCTGTCCATATCAAATCCCGGGCTCTAGCGTCGGCTTCATCGGAGAAAGAGCGGGCTAGGTCATCGATGACGTGCCGAAGATGATCTACGTCGAGGCATCGCTAGATCAAGCTCCAACTTCACCAAGTCTAGAAAACTTGTGAAGGAAACACACTCTACTACTTGGCAAGAGGTAGAGGATGAAGAAATAGGAAGTGGGTAGACTTTAGAATTGGATTTCTCACTCATTTTCATCAATCACCATTGATGAAGAAAGGTTTTCTTCAATGAAGAAGATGAAGAAGAAGAAGCTAGTATTATGATGAGTTTATTTTTTTAAAATCAAAAGTAAATCAATACTTATCATAATAATAACCATGGTCAAGTGTAGAGAATGAATCATGGTTAGTGGGAATGGTTAGGGTTAAGCATGGAGACAAAATGGTCACTTGGTCAAAGCTTCATGAAGCTTCAACATCCATCCAAAGAAAGCCACCATTTTGCACTTTATGCAAATTATTTTCCAAAAAGAAATGGATAAATAAATAAGTGAATAAAACAAAACCCTAACCATTATCATGTAACCATGGTTTGATCTTTACACAAAAACCCTAGCAAACATGTATCATCAAACATGATACAATCAAGTGCACAAAACTATATCGAATATACAATGTGCACATCTGAGCGAGAAAATCCATTTAAAGTGAACCAATATTAGTTAATGCAAAGTAATATATCAAATATATAATTATACATTAAATCATTAAATCAACACTTGATTTAACGATCCGGTCATATCGCATATAACCGACTAATATCCAATGTATCGATTTATTGAATCAATCCTTGATTCGATAACTAGGTTATATCGCATATAACCATTCGACACATTCATCGCGAGAATGGAATACGGTATCACATACACGCATTATTCTCGGTCCCGCACATATCTCATATGCGCTCCTATTTCGTTTCGCTTGAGCTAGGAAACCTCTGTGTAGGACTCTAAAGACTCGTCAATACGCCGGCAGCAGGTGATGATCATATCAAGCACCCACAAGCCGCAAGCGGTCTGCTAAACGTAACGGCCACCCGGGTATTGAGCGATCAGAAGATCGACGAGCAAGCCCGCTCACACTCTAGTGAATCCAACCAGTAACACTATCGTACAGTCCGGTCTGATCGTCTGATATGTCGCATATCTTGCCTAGGGGTGGTAAACGTCAGACCCCAATAGCTCGATAAGTCGTGTCGATATGAGGTCTATAACAGTTCGAGAAACTACTGGTAACACTTACCAGTAAATCTCAGCATCCCTGGCCAGGGATTTCCGGTTATAGCCAATCGAACACAGCGCAACATCAACCCCCTATACCGGGAGAGACGAATCCCCTCCTATCGCTCATTGCCTCCATGTGATTCGGGACTGTACCCAAAAACCACCATTTTGCACGCCCTCTTGGACATGGTAAGATGGAAATCAAAGCACAGTGGGAACCACACAAGACTCTATGACGATCTCGGGTCAACAGACTACTCTGTACCAGTGTCACCAGAGAACTGCCATCTGACGTGAGGTATAATACCATCTGGGAGTTCTCGGCGAGTCCGTCCAGTGTATCCAGTCTCTACTGAGCACCCGTATATCATCTCTGATGTCAAACACCAATGGATATGGGATCATCCATCGCCCATCTGTATGGGTCGAGAAGGTATACGCTAGTCTACTCTGGTATATCGATGCCCCGTCTCGATATACCCACGACTAGGGACCTTGAAGGATGTACTTATGGACTACCATGTCCCCACTAGTATGATCCGCATCATAATCCAGGTAGTCAAGCACACATCCTAAGGGCTTTACCAACATGTAACAGAGAGACAAACAGTATACACGTTAAGGTAAAGAGTAACCAGATAGCGTACTATCATGTCGAGCAAGAAAGTCCTCCCTATATATGTCCCAGCATCCACTACAATATACATCCTATGTATAGTAATGGCCTCTAGGGCATACATATAACTAACACTATCTGCTGTGATAGAAAGTTATACCTCAAGCTTGAACTCCTTCTCTTCTTGTGGTGCTTCTCCTTATTGTGAGCTCCTTGGAGTGGTTATAGATGGCTCCTCCTCACAGGCTCCTCCACGTCAAAGAAGATCCACCCGAAGGCCTCTACCTTAAGCTCCAAATCAACAATGAAGCAACTAGGTTGCTAGGTGTGCTAGACTAAGAACCCTAGAGTGAGTAGAGAGGGATTTTAGTGGTTTGGTCTCAATGACCCTTGGTTCTCAACACATGAGAGATGAAGGCTTGGGAGAGAGGATGAAGGAGAGAGAGCTATGAGAGAGAATGTATATGTGAATAATGAAGAGATAGCTCTCATTAGGATAAAAGACTAATAATTTTAATTAGCAAAATTGTGATGGTTCATTTTATTTGACCATTATCATGTCACCATTAATGCTAAGGAAAATATCTTTTGCTTAACAAAAATATCTAAGTCAACAATGGTCAACAAGTCAAATGGTCAAACTAAATAACCATGACACAATTATCTCTAATTAAAATTAGTAATCAATTTCCTTCATCTCATTATGGTTTTAATCAAGTCAATGGTCGAAATCCTAATGAGGTGTCTCCTTCAGTGTCTCTGTCAACTGTATACATATATCCGCATCCGTGTTCCGAAGAACACGAATACAATGAGACTGAACCAACCGAAAAACAAATATTAGGATCTGGCTTAAACCAAAGCCCACTAGTATCAACTGCCCGAACACCAAACACGCACAAGTACGCCTATGTTAACGAACCCTGTCGTAAAACCATACGACCTCTACATCGTTTCGCCCAAAGGTGAATAACCCTCTGTGTGGGACTCTAAAGACTCGACAGTACTCTGGTAGTGGGTTTAACCACAAGCACGTCAGCGGCACTAGCTGTGCGTAACGGCTACCCGGGTATCTGTCGATAAGAAGGCCGATGAGTAAAACCCATCCGAACTCCTACTGAGCCTATCTGTGACAATCTCCGTACAGTCCTGTCTGTTCGTCTAAGACTATCGCATATCGGGCCTAGGGGGTGGTAAACGTCAAACCCCTAATAGCGGTATAAGTCGTGTCGGAGTGTAGCCCAAAACACCCTGAGAAACTACTGGAACACCAACCAGTAGATCTCGCTTGCCCTGGCCAGGGACTTTGTGTAATGGATCTCCTGGACACAGCACGATATCAACCCCCAATACCAGGAGAGACGGATCCTGTCCAACTGCCACTGCCTCCAAGTGCTTCGGGACTGTACCCAACTATTACCTATTTGCACGACTCAATAGAGCCGTGATAGGGTAGCAATCAAAGAACAGTAGGAACACACTTGAGGCGAAGTAGCAGTGTCAAGTCAACAGACTAAGCTGTACTCATGTCACCTGGGAACTGCTAACTGACGATAGGCATAATACTAACCAACAGTTCCCGATGAGTCCGTCCAGTGAAACTCATAACCCAATGAGCACCTGCATACTATCTCCAGTACGACGTACTGATGGCTGTGGGACAGACAATCTCCCCTGCTGGGATGAGAAGCGTATACACTAGTCTACTCTGGAGTATCGATGCCCTGTTTCGATAATCCTACGACTAGGGACCTGTATAAGGATGTGCTTATAGACTAACAATCCCCCACTAGTGTGATCACCATCACGACGCAGATAGTCAAGCAAAGATCTTAAGGGCTCCATCAATATATATTAGCGATATGATAAAAGAAACATATACACATATTAAGATAGATACAAACCAAGTAGCATACTACTATATCGAGCAAGACTGTCGTAAATCCGTGTATATATCTCAAGCTTTCAAAATGTATTATACAAACTAGTGCTATACAATAATGGCATTTAGGGCATACATATCCAACATGAATACGTTCGAATTTTCATCTTATTAAACTTGTCAGTCTTGTCTCAAAGGAAAGATGACCAAATCTCCGTTCACCGGACATAGAAAAAGAGCAGTAGAGCTCTTGGGACTCATACACAGTGATGTGTGTGGTCCGATGTCTATACATCCATGGGATGGGTTCTCGTACTTCATCACATTCACTGACGATCTCTCTAGATTCAGAGATGTGTACTTTATGAAACACAAATCTGAAGCTTTTGAGAAATTCAAAGAATTCAGAAACGAAGTAGAGAACCTGGTTGGCAAAAGTAATCAAGATCCTCCGATCTGATAGGGGAGGGGAGTACTTGAGCACAGAATTTCTAGATTATTTAAAAGAGAATGGAATTCTCTCTCAGCTTACTCCTCCTTACACACCACAACAAAACGGTGTATCGGAGCGGAGGAATCGTACCCTATTGGATATGGTTCGCTCCATGATGAGTAATGCTGAGTTGTCTCTTTCATTCTGGGGACATGCGCTTCAGACAACGGCATACCTATTGAATGATGTTCCGTCCAAATCAGTGCCTAAGACACCGTTCGAAATATGGAATGGAAAAATGCCATATCTTAAAAGATTTAAGATATGGGGTTGTCCGGCTTATGTTAAAAAGCATAAACCAGATAAACTAGAGGCACAATCAGTTTTATGTAAGTTTGTGGGATATCCAAAGAATGGTTATGGATATCTGTTCTACCATACGGTGGAACAGAAGGTGTTTGTTGCTCAACATGCCGTTTTCTTAGAAATAGAGTTTATTGCAAAAGAAATTAGTGGGAGTATGGTAGAACTGGAAGAAATCCGGCGACCACAAATTGAAACTGAAGATTTGACAGAACCTCAAGATTCAATAACCCCAAACGAACCTCATCCACTCCGCAGATCTGGTAGGATTTCTCATCCACCTGAGTGATACTACGGTTTTCTCATAGACGGGGATCGAGAGGATTGCATCTTGGAAGAAGATGATCCTACCAGTTTCAGGTAGGCCATTATCAGTAGGGACTTTGATAAGTGGCTGGATGCTATGCGATCCGAAATAGAGTCCGTGTACACCAATAAAGTGTGGATCTTGGATATTGCTCCACCTGGGGTAAAACCCGTTGGATGCAAATGGATCTAAAAAAGGAAACTTGGTGTAGATGGGCAGGTGGAAACCTATAAGGCTGGACTCGTTGCAAAAGGTTTTCATCAAAGACAAGGTGTGCACTATGACGAAACCTTTTCTCCAGTAGCTATGCTCAAATCCATTCGGATCTTACTTGCCATTGCTGTCTTCCATGACTATGAAATCTGGCAGATGGACGTAAAAATGGCTTTTCTAAACGGCAGTTTGGAAGAATGCGTTTATATGGATCAGCCAGAAGGCTTTGTAGATAGTGGGAGCAGTGGGAAGGTGTGCAGGTTGCTTAAATCCATTTATGGATTAAAGTAGGTATCGCGGAGATGGAACATCTGTTTTGATGAAATAGTCAAGGAATTTGACTTCATCAAGAACGAGGATGAGCCTTGTATTTATAAGAAGATTGTAGGATGAACTGTCGTATTCCTAGTCTTGTACGTGGACGACATTCTTTTGATAGGAAATGACATTCCTATGCTACAATCGGTCAAGCTATTCTTGTCATAACGGTTCTCCATGAAGGACCTGGGTGATGCCTCGTGCATTCTGGGGATCAAGATCTACAGAGATAAATCCAAGAGATTACTGGGACTTTCGCAGTCCAGGTACATAGAGACCGTACTAAAGAGATTTAGTATCGAAGATTCCAAGCGCGGTAATATACCCGCATTGCACGGAATCACCCTCTCCAAGAAGATGTCTCCCAAGACTGACGAGGAGAGGGTTCGCATGAGCACTATTCCCTACACTTCGGCGGTAGGATCTATAATGTATGCGATGCTATGTACAAGACCAGATGTAGCTTATGCGCTAAGTGTGGTGAGCCGGTATCAGTCAGACCCAGGTGAGAACCACTGGACAGCAGTGAAGAACATTCTCAAGTACCTGAGAATGACTAAGGAGATGTTCCTGGTTTACGGTAATGGATACCCCAGGGTCGAGTCCTTTACCAATTCAAGCTTCCGGAATGACAAGGACGACAGCAAGTCTGTCACAGGTTTTGTGTTTACCCTCTACGGAGAGGCGGTGTGTTGGATGAGTTCTAAACAGAACACCATCGCAGACTCGATGATGGAGGCTGAATACATAGCTGCAAGCGATGCCGCAAAAGAGGCGGTCTGGATAAAGAAGTTCATTAATGAACTTCAGGTAGTTCCATCCATTGTTGACCTAATACCTTTGTATTGCGATAACAATGGGGCTATAGCTTTAACAAAGGAACACGGTCCCATAAGAAATCTAGACACATTTTAAGGCGGTATCACCTGATCAGGGAGATCATTGTTAGCGTATATGCCCTAGAGGTCATTACTGTATCATACTAGTATGTATATTACTTGATGGAAGCTTGGGATATTCACAGTTGGATAGACAATCTTGCTCGAAATGGAAGTATGCTACTTGGTTTGTCTCTACTTTAAGGTGTACATGTGTTTCTTTATTGTATCACCTATACGCATTAGTGGAGCCCTTAGGATCTTTGCAAGATTACCAGCGTTGTGATGGCAGTCACACTCGTGGAGGCTGGGTAATCTATAAGCACATCCTTATTTACACGTCCCTGGTCGTGGGATTATCGAGACAGGGCATCGATACTCCGTAGTAGACTAACGTATGCACTTCTCATCCCAGCACGGGAGACGGTCTGTCCCACAGCCGTCACTACGTCGTACTTGAGATAGTATGCGGGTGCTCGTTAGGTTACGAGTACACTGGACAGGACTCGTCGGGAACCGTTGGTTGGAATTATACCTATCGTCAGTTATCAGTTCCCAGGTGACATGAGTACAACTTAGTCCGCTGACTTGACACTGTCACTTCGCCTCGAATGTGTTCCCACTGTACTTTGATTACTACCCAACCACGGCTCAAAGGAGTCAAGCAAACAGGTAGTAATTGGGCGCAGTCCCGAAGCATTTGGAGGCAGTGACGGTTAGACAGGATTCGTCTCTCCCGGTATTGGGGGTTGACATCGCGCTGTGTCCAGGAGAGCCATTACACAAGTAGTCCCTGGCCAGGGCAAGCGAGATATACTAGTAGGTTTCCAGTGTTATCTCAGGGTGTTCTGGGCTACACTCCGACACTACTTGTACCGCTATTAGGGGACTGACGTTTACCACCCCCTAGGCCCGCCATGCGATGTATCAGACGAACAGACCAGACTGTACGGAGACTGTCACATTCAGGCTCGGTAGGAGTTCAGATGGGTTCACCTCGTCAGTCTTCTTATCGGCATCTACCTGGGGACCATTACGTACAGCTAGTGCCGCTTGCGGTCTGTGGTTAAACCCACTGCCAGCGTAGTGTCGAGTCTTTAGAGTCCCACACAGAGAGTTATTCGCATTTAGGCAAAATGAGTAGAGGTCGCATGGTTTTGCGACAGGGTTCGTTCACATTCGCGCACTTGTGCACGTTTGCTGTCCGGACAGCTTATACTAACGGGCTTATACTAACGGGTTCGTTCACATTCGCGCACTTGTGCACGTTTGCTGTCCGGACAGCTTATACTAACGGGCTTTGGATTAAGCCGGATCCTAGTATATGATTTGGGATTGGTTTTATCTCATTGTATTCGTGTTTCTCGGATCACGAATACGGGTGTGTATGCACAGTTGACTGAGACAGAGGGAGAGGACCTTGATTTGGGTTGATGACCATCATTTTCTTAACCCTAATGCTTATGTGTGAATTATGATTAATTGATATTAGTTAACTATAATTGTGCATGGTTAGGGTTGTTGACCATTTGACTATCTTGACTTGTTGACTTAGGTTGACATGTTGACCATCATCATTCCATATGAAAGATGCTCTTTGATCCTTGCAATTTGCATTTAATGTGAAATGATAATGGTCAAGTCTTGATTAACCATGAAAATTATCTTAGCTAATTATCTAATTTCATAATTCACACATATATGTGAGAATGGTTCATTATTCTTTTCATTCGATCATATTAGTTCTCTCTCCTCCTCTTCCTCTCTTTCTAGCTCTCCCCTCTCATGAGTTGAGAAACACTTGAGCTTGAGATAAATCACTCTAAAATACTCTCTACTCTCTTCTAAGGTTCTAGGATTAGCACTCCAAGTATCTTAGTTACTTCTAGTTTGAAGTTGAAGCCAAAGGTTGAGGCTATCGGGTGGATCCTTCTTCGACAAGAGAAGGCGACGAGGAGATCACATCTATTCACTCCAAGGAGCAAGGAGAGAAGGACATAAAGCCATAGGTATAACCTTTCTTCCATGTAGCTAAAACTAGTTAGCTTTGTAGTTAGTTTTTGTTTAGGAAAGATACTCCTTTTGATAGTCCATGTTGCCTAGTTTGATAAAAATCCGAATTTTATACCGTTTCCGCCTCCCCGCAAGCACCGGGGTGGGCAATATGGACTTACAGTCGTATCAGAGCCTAACTAAACATAAACTAGCTAGTTAGTAAAGTGTATAGAAGTTCGATCGGTAAAAATCACAAAACTAAAATTTCAAAAACCTAAGTTTCTGTTGATTTTTTTTCTGCTCTAAAAAATAATAAATCATACTTCAAAAATCGGCTCAGGGTTTTGTTAAGAAACTCACCAAAGACGATCCAGTGAACCGTTCAAAGCGCCGCGTTTCCGCAGCAAGAACATGCTTATTGCCGCGGAACTGCGGCCGAGTTGACTCGGTTCTGGACCGAGTTTGGTGCAATGTTCTTCTGTTAAGGTTTTGGGATTTTTAAGATATTTTATTTCTGCCCAGACTTTTTAGAAAAAAAATTTGTATTTGGGGTGGTTATAAATCCGTATTTTTGATCGAACTTCCCTATACTTTGACTAAAGGGTTATATCTGTGATGTTTATATGTATTGAACGTCTGCTAATCGCTATACGTCGATTAGTGGTGGTTATACATATCTGTGATCTGTAATGCTTGTTGGTTTGTGTATATGAACTCGGTGGATTGTCGCGGATGAATAGCCGGGGTGGATGTGAGATGAGAGTTTCTTTTTTCTTTCATTCATGTAATATGTAAATTGATGTAATATTATTTGTTTGGCCGCACAACCGGGTCGGGGTTGTAGCCGTCATTGTATATTTTCTTTTTACTGTTTTTGCTCCTACGATAGACCCATGGTGGGGTGCACAAACTACCGGGTATCTCGAAGTGCCGAGTGGCCTACTCACGTCGTTGAGGGAGGTTGCTTCGCTTCGGGTACTTGGCGGGTAGTTTGCCGCCCCCGTAGGGGTCTTGGGTGGGGTATTGGCTATTCATCGCGACCGTGTAATCCGCTTTTCGTTACAGGCTCGAACGAATCGTGGATTCCTAGTATATCCAAAGTGTTCATCTGTGATCTGTAATGGCTATCACTGCTATATATCTATATATGATAACTATTTAGGTGTTGCTTATGTTTTGCATCCGCGCTAGTCCATCCCCCTCTCTGTCGTTAGTTAAGTAACCTAACGGGTGATGACGGGGCCCCGTGGCGAATGCGGATGGCATAAGTGTACACCATAATTTGGTTGTTTTCTGCAATGGTAGGATTAAATGATGGGACGCATTGGATTTAATGCAAGAAAATAAACCAAGTAAAAGTCGTTGGAACACTTTGAAAACCACTCGGTTCTTTTCAAAAATAAACTTTTAAATGCGGAGCTTGAACCACTCCTTTTAAAAGCTATCTCGTTCCATCGATTATATCAAGTTCACTACGTTCACGGTTTCGCCAAAACCATTCGCAGCCCTCCGTCATTCCACATGAATGGTCAAAAAGTATTCAAGCTATGTATGTTGGCCAAAGTCAAGGCATAGTGATTGGTAGCTATTGGGTATTCATGTGCAGCATAGATAGATGCGTTGGTTTGGGACAGTCGTGCTGCCATTTTGGCCAAAGTCAAAGGTAGGTACGGGTGGGTCCAAATTAACCTGGAGAATGACGGGTAGAACTTGACATGTGACTTATGATATTTTGGCCAAAGTCAAGGTCATAAGAGCATGGGGCAAAAATCCACATCGGGAGTTTCATAAGTACTGAAACTTGCTAGCGCTGCATACCATTTGGAGTGTGATGATTCTGGTAGGATTCCTTCAGTTTTATCACGCGATGATATTTGGATCCCGATCCTACTGTGAGTATATGCTACTCCTCGGGAAATTTCTCACTTAACGATCAATGCTATAAACCTAGTAGGTGACTAGAAAGGTGTTAGCGGGGCTACGCCCACAGGGAAAAGAGGTTACTTAATTAAGGAACTTTGCGAAAGCGTTGGAAAACCTCCCTCGAAGTACCGACACTGGCCTGGCTGAACGGTTAAGCAAGTATTGTACGGTGAGATTGATCCCGACTAATTCTTCCTTTATGGTTTGTGGAGGGATTCGAGAGACAGTGGGAGCCATCCTGTTTAGACAAACTAAAAACCACTCTAAACTTGCAAGAGCATCATGTTAAAGTGTTTCTTTTCTCTCTCCTAATTGCAGCGACCAATCAAGATGACCGGACTTAAGTTATTACTAGATAAAAACTTACTGACAGGGCCAAACTACAATGATTGGCTCAGGAATGTCAAAATGGCAATCACTTATGACAAGTTGGGGTACCTTCTTACCACCAAAGCTCCCCCTGTCCCAGGTCCTAAAACCAGCATCGCGGATAGGGAAATCCATAAGATCTGGGAAATAGATTGCACGAAGGCCAAGTACCTCGTACTTGCCTCTATGGACAACGAACATCAGAGGAGGCACGAGAATATGGACCTAGAGTCCATATTTCTTCATACAAAAGAACTATATGGAGAGCAATCTCGTATACGAAGTGTCGAAGAAGTTGTTTTCGGCAAGATTGGCCGTCGGATCATTGGTAGCGGAACACGTGCTTAAGATGATTGGCTACATAGAGGAGCTCGCGGAACTTGGGACCACGTTAAAGAATGAGCTCTATACGGACTTGATTCTCCAGTCCCTTCCTTCCACTTACGCCCAGTTCATCCTGAACATCAACTTACAGGAAAAGGAAGTTGAACTTTCAGAGCTCCTCAACATGCTGAAGAGTGCAGAGGGCACCCAACAGAAAGGTAGGGAAACATCCACTTTGTTTGTAGGAGGATCTTCCTCTTCTAAGTCCAGGGTGAAAGCCAAGGGAAAGAAGAAGAAAGCCCCCGCCAAACCAAGGGGCGGTGTTAGTAAAGTGGATACGAAGGGAAAGACAAAAGCAACAAAGGTAGCGGGGAAGCTTGTGGGGAAGGAAGAGTGCTTTTACTGTCACAAGAGTGGACACTGGAAGAAAGATTGCAGGGCTTGGAAGGCCAGAACACAGGATCTGAAGCAAGTTGCGGCTTCAGCTTCAGGTGTGTATGTTATTGAAAACTGTCTATCAATAAACTCTACTTCCTGGATATTGGATACCGGATCTGGATCTCATATCTGTAATTCTTTGCAGGGGTTGAGAAAGCGTAGGTTTTTGAAGGCAGGTGACATGACCCTCAAAGTTGCAAACGGAGCTAGCATGGATGCTGAGGCCGTGGGGGACTATCACCAGGGATTGTCAGATGGACACTTTTTGGTTTTGCGTAGTTGTTATTTTGTATCAAATGCAACTTGTAATATCATTTCTGTATCTTTATTATCTAAAGAAGGTTATGAATTTGCATTTGTAAGTAATGTTGTGA
Source organism: Agapanthus africanus (assembly GCA_030015575.1). Lineage (NCBI taxonomy): Eukaryota > Viridiplantae > Streptophyta > Magnoliopsida > Asparagales > Amaryllidaceae > Agapanthus > Agapanthus africanus. Next base: position 700,163,112 of record CM057338.1, read on the forward strand.
ACATTCACCATAATCAAGTTTTGATTGGGTCAGGTACATTAAACGATGGAATATACGTGTTAAACCAACCAAAGATTTTCAATGTCCAGAATACACACAAAAGAAAGTCTCCAGAAATCAATAAGACTTTCTTATGGCATTGTAGACTGGGTCACATCAATGAGAGAAGGTTGACTAAGTTACATACTGAAGGATATTTGGATTCGTTCGAATACCAATCATATGCAACTTGTCAATCCTATCTCAAAGGAAAGATGACAATGACTCCGTTCACTGGACACGGAGTAAGAGCGAGCGAGCTCTTGGGACTCGTACACAACGACGTGTGCGGTCCAATGTCTACGCATGCACGAAGCAGTTATTCTTACTTCATTACTTTTACGGATGACTTTTCAAGATACGGATATGTCTTCTTAATGAAACATAAATCCGAAGCCTTTGAAAAATTCCAGGAATATAAGAATGAAGTAGAAAAACAAACAGGCAAAAGTATCAAGGCACTGAGATCTGATCGAGGTGGTGAATACTTGAGTGCCGAGTTCCTGGATTACTTAAAAGAGAATGGAATTCTCTCTCAGATTACTCCTCCATACACTCCGCAACATAACGGTGTATCGGAGAAACGGAACCGAACCCTATTGGATATGGTACGGTCCATGATGAGTAACGCTGAGTTACCGCGATCATTCTGGGGATATGCGCTAGAATCAGCTGCATACCTTTTGAACCGAGTTCCAACTAAGACTGTGCCTACTACACCATATCAGATGTGGTGTGGGAAGAGACCCTATCCTAATCACATTAAGACATGGGGATGTCCAGCTTTTGTCAAAAAGCAGCATGCGGACAAGCTCGAGGTATGCTCAGTACAGTGCAAGTTTGTAAGATATCCAAAGAACTCCAAGGGATATTTCTTATATTGCGAAGAGGAACAAAAGGTTTTTGTTTCTCGTCATGCCCACTTTCTAAAACACCAGTTCTTGGAAAAGGAAATTAGTGGGAGCGCAATAGAACTGGAAGAAATTCCAGAACCACGAGCTTTTACTGAAAGCTTAGTAGAACCAGAGGGTTCGAAAGATCAGGACATTCCTACGCCGCTCCGTAGGAGGGGTAGGAAGTCTCATCCGCCCGAGTGACACTACGGTTTTCTCATAGACGGAGATAGAGAGGATTGCATCATTGATTGTGATGATCCTACTAGCTTCCAGCAAACCATTCAGAGCGTTGACTCGGTAAAATGGCTGGATGCAATGCGGACCGAAATGGAGTCCATGTACACCAACAAAGTATGGACGTTGGACATTGCTCCAGATGGGGTAAAACCCGTAGGATGCAAGTGGATCTTCAAAAGGAAGATTGGTGTAGATGGACAGGTCGAGACCTATAAAGCTAGACTTGTTGCAAAGGGTTTTCGTCAAAGACCTGGTCTGGACTATGACAAAACCTTTTCTCCAGTAGCTATGCTGAAATCCATTCGGATTCTTCTTGCCATTGCTTCCTTCCACGATTATGAGATTTGGCAGATGGACGTAAAGACCGCTTTTCTAAATGGAAATTTAGAGGAGTGTGTCTATATGGACCAGCCAGAGGGTTTCATTCAGAGTGGGAGCAGCGGAAAGGTGTGCAAGTTGCTTAAGTCCATTTATGGACTAAAGCAGGCATCACGGAGTTGGAACATCTGTTTTGATGAGACGGTCAAGGAATTTGGCTTTATCAAAAATCCAGATGAACCATGCATCTATTGTAGATTTGTATCGAGAACAGTAGTATTCCTCGTTTTATACGTGGATGACATTCTCTTAATAGGAAATGACATTCCTATGCTACAATCTGTCAAAGGGTTCTTGTCACACAGGTTCTCCATGAAAGACCTGGGTGATGCCTCATACATTCTGGGGATCCGGATCTACCGTGACAGATCCAAGGGGATATTAGGACTCTCACAGTCCAGGTACATCGACACCATACTGAAAAGATTCAGTATGGAAGATTCCAAGCGCGGTAATCTACCGGATTGTCACGGGATCACCCTCTCCAAAGAGAGGTCTCCCAAGACTGATTTGGAGAGGGATCGCATGTCTATTATACCCTACGCTTCTGCGGTAGGCTCTATAATGTATGCGATGTTGTGTACCAGACCAGATGTTGCTTACGCACTGAGTGTGGTAAGCCGGTATCAGTCAAACCCTGGGGAGAAACACTGGATAGCGGTAAAGAACATTCTCAAGTACTTGAGAAGGACTAAGGAGATGTTCTTGGTGTATGGCTGAAAAGACCTCCAGATTGAGGCCTTTGCTGACTCTAGTTTCCAGAGTGACAAGGATGATTCCAAGTCTATGTCGGGTTTTGTCTTTACCCTCAATGGAGGGGCGGTGTGTTGAAAGAGTTCCAAACAGGAAACCGTTGCTGACTCGACTATGGAAGCGGAATACATCGCTGCATCTGATGCCGCAAAAGAAGCCGTCTGGATGAGGAAGTTCTTGAAAGAACTTCAGGTGGTTCCGTCCATTGTTGATCCAATACCTCTGTATTGCGACAACAACGGGGCTATAGCTTTAGCGAAAGAACCCAGGTCCCATCAGAAATCCAGACACATCTTGAGGCGGTATCACCTGATCAGGGAGATCGTGGATCGCCAGGAGATCGAGGTTCGGAGGGTTGCTTCAGAAGATAACACTGCAGATCCATTCACGAAGGCCTTACCCCAGACTCAGTTCGAGCGGCTGATCGAGATGATAGGTCTTCGATACGCCAGTACATGGCCTTAGTGCAAGTGGGAGATTGTTAGTGTATATGCCCTAGAGGCCATTACCGTATCATACTAGTATGTATATTACATGATGGAAGCTTGGGATATTCACAGTTGTATAGACAATCTTGCTCGAAATGGTAGTATGCTACTTGGTTTGTCTCTTCTTTAATGTGTACATGTGTTTCTTTATTGTATCACCTATACGCATTAGTGGAGCCCTTAGGATCTTTGCTTGATTACCAGCGTTGTGATGGCAGCCACACTCGTGGGGGCTGGGTAATCTTTAAGCACATCCTTATTTACATGTCCCTGGTCGTGGGATTATTGAGACAGGGCATCGATACTCCGGAGTAGACTAGCGTATGCGCTTCTCATCCCAGCACGGGAGACGGCCTGTCCCACAGCCGTCAATACGTCGTACTTGAGATAGTATGCGGGTGCTCGTTAGGTTACGAGTACACAGGACAGGACTCGTCGGGAACTGTTGGTTGGTATTATACCTATCGTCAGTTATCAGTTCCCAGGTGACATGAGTACAACTTAGTCCGCTGACTTGACACTGTCACTTCGCCTCGAATGTGTTCCCACTGTACTTTGATTACTACCCTACCACGGCTCAAAGGAGTCGTGCAAACAGGTAGTAATTGGGTGCAGTCCCGAATCACTTGGAGGCAGTGACGTTTAGACAGGATTCGTCTCTCCCGGTATTGGGGGTTGACATCGCGCTGTGTCCAGGAGAGCCATTGTTAGTTATATGTATGCCCTAGAGGCCATTACTGTACATAGGATGTATATTGTAGTGGATGCTAGGACATATATAGGGAGGACTTTCTTGCTCGACATGATAGTATGCTATCTGGTTGATCTTTACCTTAACGTGTACACTGATTGTCTCTCTGTTACATGTTGGTAAAGCCCTTAGGATGTGTACTTGACTACCTGGACTATGATGCGGATCATACTAGTTGGGACAAGGTAGTCCATAAGTACATCCTTCAAAGTCCCTAGTCGTGGGTGTATCGAGACGGGGCATCGATATACCAGAGTAGACTAGCGTATACCTTCTCGACCCATACAGATGGGCGATGGATGATCCCATATCCATTGGTGTTTGACATCAGAGATGATATACGGGTGCTCAGTAGAGACTGGGTACACTGGACGGACTCGCCGAGAACTCCCAGATGGTATTATATCATACGTCAGATGGCAGTTCTCTTGTGACACTGGTACAGAGTAGTCTGTTGACCCGAGATCGTCATAGAGTCTTGTGTGGTTCCCACTGTGCTTTGATTTCCATCTTACCACGTCCAAGAGGTCGTGCAAAACGGTGGTTTTTGGGTACAGTCCCGAATCACATGGAGGCAATGAGCGATAGGAGGGGATTCGTCTCTCCCGGTATAGGGAGTTGATGTTGTGCTGTGTTCGATTGGCTATAACCGGAAATCCCTGGCCAGGGTTGCTGAGATTTACTGGTAAGTATTACCAGTAGTATCTCGAATAGTTATAGACCTCATATCGACACGACTTATCGAGCTATTGGGGTCTGACGTTTACCACCCCTAGGCGAGATATGCGACATATCAGACGATCAGACCGGACTGTACGGTAAGTGTTACTGGTTGGATTCACAGGAGTGTGAGCGGGCTTGCTCGTCGATCTTCTGATCGCTCAATACCCGGGTGGCCGTTACGTTTAGCAGACCGCTTGCGGCTTGTGGGTGTTTGATATGATCATCATCTGCTGCCGGCGTATTGACGAGTCTTTAGAGTCCTACACAGAGGTTTCCTGGCTCAAGCGAAATGAAATAGGAGCGCATATGAGATATGTGCGGGACCGAGAATAATGCGTGTATGTGATACCGTATTCTATTCTCGCGATGAATGTATCGAATGGTTGTATGCGATATAACCTAGTTATCGAATCAAGGATTGATTCGATAAATCGATACATTGGATACTAGTCGGTTATATGCGATATGACCGGATCGTTAAATCAAGTGTTGATTTAATGATTTAATGCATAATTATATATTTGATATATTACTTTGCGTTAACTAGTATTGGTTCACTTTAAATGGTTTTTCTCACTCGGTTTGTGCACATTGTATATGTGATATACTTTTGTGCACATGATTGTATCATATTTGATGATACATGTTTACTTGGTTAAGTGTAAAGAATTAAACCATGGTTATACATATAATTAGGGTTTTATTTTCCATTACTTATTTATTCATTTATTTATTTGTTTATACATTTTGGAAAATGAATGGAAAAGAGAAAAGAATGGTGGCTTTATTTATTTGTTTGTTGAAGATTCATGAACCTTTGACTTAGTCACCATTCTTGTCTTCATTCTTAACCCTAACCATTTGAGCAAACCATGGTTTATTCTCTACACTTAACTAGGGTTAGATTATGATAAGGATTCCTTTGATTTTCTATTTGGATAATTATCATAATATTCATTATCTTCTTCTTCTTCTTCATCTTGACACATGAAGAAACCTTACTACATCAATGGTGATTGATGAAAATGAGTGAGAAATCCAATTCTAAAGTCTACCCACTTCCTATTTCTTCATCCTCTACCTCTTGCTAAGTAGTAGAGGGTGTTTCCTTCACAAGTTTTTATGGCTTGGTGAAGGTGGAGCTTGATCTAGCGATGCCTCGACGTAGATCATCTTTGGCATGGACATCGACGACCTAGCTCGCCATTTCTCCGACGAAGCCGACGCTAGAGCCCGGGAATTCATTTGTACAGCGAGGGGACTTCGTTGCGGAGCTATGGAGGTGGAGCACCGGATCTACAAAGGTTGTATTTCCGTCTAAACTTTAGTTAAGTTGTTAACTAGTTTCTTTTTCGCCTAGAATTCTAGCCAACGATCCGTACACTAGGGTTTCTCGGCACTAGATTTTTTGAAATTGCCATGGTTGATGCCTTGTGAGACCTCCTTAGGGTGCCTAGGAACCCTACAGCCATTACACAAGTAGTCCCTGGCCATGGCAAGCGAGATATACTGGTAGGTTTCCAGTGTTATCTCAGGGTGTTATGGGCTACACTCCGACACGACTTGTACCGCTATTAGGGGACTGACATTTACCGCCCCCTAGGCCCGCCATGCGATATATCAGACGAACAGACCGGACTGTACGGATACTGTCACATTCAGGCTCTGTAGGAGTTCAGATGGGTTTACCTCGTCAGTCTTCTTATCGGCATCTACCTGGGGACCGTTACGTACAGATTGTGCCGCTTGCGGTCTGTGGTTAAACCCTCTGCCAGTGTAGTGTCGAGTCTTTAGAGTCCCACACAGAGAGTTATTCGCCTTTACGCAAAATGAGTAGAGGTCGCATGGTTCTGCGACAGGGTTCGTTCACATTCGCGCACTTGTGCACGTTTGCTGTCCGGACAGCTTATACTAGCGGGCTTTGGTTTAAGCCGGATCCTAGTATATGATTTGGGATTGATTTTATCTCATTGTATTCGTGTTCCGCGGATCACGGATACGGGTGCGTATGCACAGTTGACTGAGACAGAGGGAGAGGACCTTGATTATGGTTGATGACCATTGTCATTTTCTTAACCCTAATGCTTATGTGTGAATTATGATTAATTGATATTAGTTAAATATAATTGTGCATTGTTAGGGTTGTTGACCATTTGACTATCTTGACTTGTTGACTTAGGTTGACATGTTGACCATCATCATTCCATATGAAAGATGCTCTTTGATCCTTGCAATTTGCATTTAATGTGAAATGATAATGGTCAAGTCTTGATTAACCATGATAATTATCTTAGCTAATTATCTAATTTCATAATTCACACATATATGTGAGAATGGTTCATTATTCTTTTCATTATATCATATTAGTTCTCTCTCCTCCTCTTCCTCTCTCTCTAGCTCTCCCCTCTCATGAGTTGAGAAACACATGAGCTTGAGATAAATCACTCTAAAATACTCTCTACTCTCTTCTAAGGTTCTAGGATTAGCACTCCAAGCATCTTAGTTACTTCTAGCTTGAAGTTGAAGCCAAAGGTTGAGGCTCTCGGGTGGATCCTTCTTCGACAAGAGAAAGCGACGAGGAGATCACATCTATTCACTCCAAGGAGCAAGGAGAGAAGGAAATAAAGCCTTAGGTATAACCTTTCTTCCATGTAGCTAAAACTAGTTAGCTTTGTAGTTAGTTTTTGTTTAAGAAAGATCCTCCTTTTGATAGTCCATGTTGCCTAGTTTGATAAAAATCCGATTTTTATACCGTTTCCGCCTCCCCGCATGCACCGGGGTGGGCAACGTGGACTTACAGATCATTGATCGCCAGGAGATCGAGGTAAGGAGAGTGGACACTAAAGATAACACGGCGGATCCATTCACAAAAGACCCCCCTCAAGCATAGTTCGAGCGACTTTTGAGCTATTGGGTATGCGGTACGCCATCAGCTGGCCTTAGTGCAGACGTTGGGTATGCGGTAAACCAATTACTGGCCTTTAGTGCATGTGGGAGATTGTTGGATATGTATGCCTTAGAGGCCATTATTGTATAGTACTAGTTTGTATATTACATTTTGGAAGCTTGGGATATATACACGGATTGACGACAGTCTTGCTCGATATAGTAGTATGCTACTTGGTTTGTATCTATCTTAATATGTGTATATGTTTCTTTTAACATATCGCTAATACATATTGATGGAGCCCTTAGAATGTTTGCTTGACTACCAGCGTTGTGATTGCGATCACACTAGTGGGGGCTGGGTAGTCTATAAGCATATCCTTATACTGGTCTCTAGTCGTAGGATTATCGAGACAGGGCATCGATACTCCAGAGTAGACTAGTGTATACGCTTCTCATCCCAACGAGGGAGATGGTCTGTCCCACAGCTATTAGTACGTCGTACTGGAGATAGTATACAGGTGCTCGTTAGGTTACGAGTACAATGGACAGGACTCGTCGGGAAATGTTGGTTGGTATTATACCTATCATCAGTTAGCAGTTCCCAGGTGACATGAGTACAGCTTAGTCCGTTGACTTGACACTGCTACTTCGCCTCAAGTGTGTTCCCACTATTCTTTGATTGCTACCCTACCACGGCTCTATTGAGTCATGCAAACAAGTAGTAGTTGGGTGCAGTGCCGAAGCACTTGGAGGCAGTGGCTGTTAGACAGGATTCGTCTCTCCCTGTATTGGGAGTTGATATCGCGCTATGTTTGGAGAGACATTACCCAAAGTTCCTGGCCAGGGCAAGTGAGATTTACAGGTAGGCGTTCCAGTAGTTTCTCAGGGTGTTCTGGGCTACACTCCGACACGACTTATACAGCTATTAGGGGTCTGACGTTTACCACCCCCTAGGCCCGATATGCAATACTCTTAGACGAACAGATCGGACTGTACGGAGATTGTCACAGATAGGCTCAGTAGGAGTTTGGATGAGCTTTCTCATCGACCTTCTTATCGACAGATACCTCGGTAGCCGTTACGCACAGCTAGTGTAGGGTTACTAGGCACTGTCATAAGGGTCTACAATGCATCAACCATGCCCGATTTAAATTTTAGACGTGCCGAACAACCCTAACCAAGATCGTAGACTAGAGATTATGCGAAAACAATAAGCAAGTAAACAACTTTACTTCTAAGAGTTTGGGATTACATCCTTTGTAGTCCGGTCCTACACTTCAATAGCTCCATGTAGTAGTCCCTTCGCTGCGATCATGATCGTCCGGACTCTAGAGAGGCTCCCGCGAAGAAACGAACGTGCTTGCTTTGATGACTTCGAGACCGAAGATGATCTACGTCGAGGAGACACTGAATCAAGCTATTCCTTCACTAGGTCATGAACTTTGTGAAGAGAACACACTCTACTACTTGGCAAGTGGTAGAGGATGAAGAAGTAGGAGGTGGGCTCACTTTAGAATTGATTTTCTCACACTTTTTCTCAAAACTCCATTAGAGATAGAAAGATTTTTCATGGATCTTGAAGAAGAAGAAGAAGACTTGTGAATAATTCATCCAAATTAATTATTGCAACCATGGTTGAGTTTGTTGGAGATAGTGCCCTCAGAGTCAATTATTGGATCACAGGCACGAGATTGCAATGATTGAGGGAGGACCTATACCGATAGAACAGTCTTACTCAAGATGATAGTATGCTATCGGGTTTACCGTTATCATCGTGTACTGCTTCAGGTGACCATACAGGTCACTTTTACACGTTGATAGAGCCCTTAGGATTCTTGCTTGATGACCAGCAATATGATGGCGATCATATACGTGGGAGCTGGTAGTCTATAAGCACATCCTTAAAAGGACCCTAGTCGTGGGAGTTTTGAGACAGGGCATCGATACTCTAGAGTAGACTAGTGTATACAGTCGAGACCCCGACAAGGGGCGGTGGCCGGTCTCACAAGCCACTGGTGTCAGTTGGTTCATCTAAGATGTATACAGGTGCTAATTGGGTTATGAGTACACCGGACAGGACTCGCCGGGAACATGCTAGTTGGTCTTATACCTGACGTCAGATAGCAGTTCCCTGGTGACATGTGTACAGGTTAGTTCATCGACCTGAGATCGTCATTTGTCTCGTGTGAGTTCCCACTGTACTTTGATTACTACCCTACTGTTAGTGTATATGCCCTAGAGGTCATTACTGTATCATACTAGTTTGTATATTACTTAATGGAAGCTTGGGATATTCACCTTGTATAGACAATCTTGCTCAAAATAGTAGTATGCTACTTGGTTTGTTTCTGCTTTAATGTGTACATGTGTTTATTTTAGTATATCACTTATACACATTAGTGGAGCCCTTAGGATCTTTGCTTGATCACCAGCGTTGTGATGGCAGTCACACTCGTGGGGGCTGGGTAATCCACAAGCACATCCTTATGCAGGTCCCTAGTCGTAGGACTATCGAGACAGGGCATCGATACTCCGGAGTAGACTAGCGTATGCGCTTCTCATCCCAGCAGGGGAGACGGTCTGTCCCACAGCCGTCAGTACGTCGTACTTGAGATAGTATGTGGGTGCTCGTTAGGTTACGAGTACACTGGACAGGACTCGTCGGGAACTGTTGGTTGGTACTATACCTATCGTCAGTTATCAGTTCCCAGGTGACATGTGTACAGCTTAGTCCGCTGACTTGACACTGTCACTTCGCCTCTAGTGTGTTCCCACTGTACTTAGATTACTACCCTACCGCGGCTCAAAGGAATCGTGCAAACAGGTAGTAGTTGGGTGCAGTCCCAAAGCACTTGGAGGCAGTGACGGTTAGACAGGATTCGTCTCTTCCGGTATTAGGGGTTGATATCGCGCTATGTCTAGGAGAGCCATTACACAAAGTCCCTGGCCAGGGCAAGCGAGATATACTGGTAGGTTTCCAGTGTTATCTCAGGGTGTTCTGGGCTACACTCCGACACGACTTGTACCGCTATTAGGGGACCGACGTTTACCGTCCCCCTAGGCCCGCCATGCGATATTCTCAGACGAACAGACCAGACTGTACGCATATTGTCATATTCAGGCTCAGTAGGAGTTCAGATGGGTTTTCACCTCGTCCGTCTTCTTATCGGCATCTACCTAGGGGCCGTTACGCACAGCTATTGCCGCTTGCGGTCTGTGGTTAAACCCACTGTCAGCGTAGTGTCGAGTCTTTAGAGTCCCACACAGAAAGCTATTCGCCTTTAGGCAAAAGAGTAGAGGTTGCATGGTTTTGCGACAGGTCGCATGGTTTTGCGACAGGGTTCGGTCACATCCGTGCACTTGTGTACGTTTAGTGTCCGGACAGTCAACACTAGCGAGCTTTAGTTTAAGCCAGATCCTAGTGTACGTTTTGGGATTGGTTTTATCTCGTTTGTATTCGTGTTCCTCGGAATGCGGATGCTGGTATGTATGCACAGTTTACAGAGAGACAGAAGCAGAGGATTCTCATTGGGGTTGTTGACTGTTGACTGTTGACTTTTGCTAAAACCCTCATGAGAATATGAAATATGATTAACAATAATATTAATTAAGTATTATAGTGACATGGTTGTTGAGGGGTTGACTTTGTTGACTTGTTGACTTTGTTGGCCGGTTGAATAGGTTGGACTAGTTGACCAGGTTGGACTAGTTGACCATCATCATTACAATGGCTATCATTTCATGGCAAAGACTTTTGCTTGCTTGTTTCTTTTTGCAAAATGAGTGCATGAAATGATATGGCCATTTTGACTTGAACCATCACATAATACTCAATTACTATTATGAGTTATCATGATTTTGGATTATGAGAGCTTGGATGGCAAAAGACTTGCTCATTCTCTTATTTGTTTTCTCTCTCTTGCTTGAGCTCTCCCTCTTCCTCTTGCTCTCTCTCTAGTCTATGGTTCACTTGTCTCATGTGTTGAGAAGCAAGAACCATAGAGATAAAACCCAACACACTCCTCTACTCATCCTAGTTCATAAGGTTTAGCAAACCAAGTGTTCTAGTTTCTTCTAGTTTGAAGAGAAGCCAAAGGTAGAAGCTTTCAGGTGGATCCATCTTCGGCGCAAGGAGACGACGAGGTGAGGCCGATCCGACCACCGCAAGGAGTTGAAGATGAAGAAGTTCAAGTTAAGGTATAAACCCCTAACCGAGTAGGTAAAACTCTTGTTAGGTTTGTTAGATAGTTGTTTAAAAAAGATCCGTATTTTGAGTCCATGTTACCACCTCTAGAAAAATTATTTTTCATCATTTCCGCAAGCCCGTAATTACCGGGAGAGGTAACGTGGACTTACAGTGGTATTAGAGCCTAGTTAAACACTATCTAACATGTTAGCAAAGTAACTGGAAATTCGATCGGAGAAAAATTCGCGAAATATGCCCGGAACACAAACTTTCTGTCGATTTTTAAACTGCTGTAAAAATTATTTGATATATACCAAAAATCGACTCAGGGTTTTTATAGTATACTGCAGAAAAACGATCCATAGAACCGACTAACTCACCGCGGTCCCGCGGCAAGAACAGCTTCTTGCCGCGGATCCACGGCCGAGTTGACTCGGCCGTGGATCGGTTTCACTGCAGTATATTCTATGGGGTATTTTGGGATTTTTGGAGTATGTTTTTTCAGCCCAAATTTTCCAGAAAGAAAAATTTGGTTTTGGGGCTTAAAAAACCGTATTTTGATCTAGTTTCTAAAGACTAAAGCTAACGGCTTTATATCTATGATGTGTTATATGTATTGAACATCTGCTAATCGTTATACGTCGATTAATGGGGGTTATACATATCTGTGATCTGTAATGTTGATGGTATGTGTATATGAATTCATTGGATTGTCGCGGATGAATTGCCGGGGGTTGTGAGATGAGAGTTTTTCTTTTTCTTTCAATTCATGTAAATTTATAATTGATGTAATATTATTTATTTGGCCGCACAACCGGGGTGAGGTTGTAGCCGTCATTGTATAATTTCTTTTACTGTTTTTGCTCCTAGGATAGACCCATGGAGGGGGTGCACAAACTACCGGGTACCTTGAAGTGCCGAGTGGCCTACTAACGAGTTGAATGTGGTTGCTTCGCTTCGGGTATTTGGCGGGTAGTTTACCGCACCCGTAGGGGTCTTGGGTAGGGTATTGGCTATTCATCGCGACCGTGTAATCCGCTTTCCGTTACAGGCTCGTACGGAATACGGATTCCTAGTATATCCAATGTGTTCATCTGTGATCTGGATTGGCTATTATTGCAATATATCTATATATGATAACTATTTAGGCGTTGCTCATGTTTTGCATCCGCGCTAGTCCAGCCCCCGCTCTGTCGTTAGTTAAGTAACCTAACGGGTGATGACGGGGCCCCGTGGCGAATGCAGATGGCATAAGCGTACGTCATATTTTGGTTGTTTTCTGCAATGGTAGGATTAAATGATGGGACGCATTAAAAAGAATTAATGCAAGAAAAATAAACCAAGTAAAAGTCGTTGGAACACTTTCAAAACCACTCGGTTCTTTTCAATACCAAATTTTAAATGCGGAGCATGAACCACTCCTTTTTGAAAGCTATCCCATTCCTTCGATTGTATCAAGTTCACTACGTTCACGGTTTCGCCAAAACCATTCGTAGCCCTCCGTCGTTTCACATGAATGGTCAATAAGTATTCAAGCTATGTATGTTGGCCAAAGTTAAGGCATAGTGATTGGTAGCTATTGGGTATTCATGTGCAGCATAGATAGATGTGTTGGTTTGGGACAGTCGTACTTCCATGTTGGCCAAAGTCAAGGGTAGGTACGGGTGGGTTCAAATTAACCTGGAGAATAACGGGTAGAACTTGACATGTGACTTATGATATTTTGGCCAAAGTCAAGGTCATAAGAGCATGGGGCAAAAATCCATATCGGGAGTTTCAAAAGAACTGAAACTTGCTAGCGCTGCATACCATTTGGAGTGTGATGATTCTGGTAGGATTCCTTCAGTTTTGTCACGCGATGATATTTGGATCCCGATCCTACTGTGAGTATATGCTACTCCTCGGGAAATTTCTCACTTAACGATCAATGCTATAAACCAAGTACGTATCTAGAAAGGTGTTAGCGGGGCTACGCCCCGAGGGAAAAGAGGTTATTTAATTAAGGAACTTCGCGAAAGCGTTGGAAAACCTCCCTCGAAGTACCGACACTAGCCTGGCTGAACGGTTAAGCAAGTATAGTACGGTGAGATTGATCCTGACTAATTCTTCCTTTTTGGTTTGAGGAGGGATTCGAGAGACAGTGGGAGCCATCCTGTTTAGACAAATTAAAAACCACTCTAAACTTGCAAGAGCATCATGCTAAAGTGTTTCTTCTCTCTCTTCTAATTGCAGCGACCAAACATCATGACTGGACTTAAGTTACTACTAGATAAAAACATACTGACAGGGCCAAACTACAAAGATTGGCTCAGGAATGTCAAAATGGAAATCACTTATGACAAGTTGGGATATCTCCTGACCACTAAAGCTCCCCCTGCCCCAGGTCCCAAAACCAGCGTCTCGGATAGGGAAATCCGTAAGACCTGGGAAATCGATTGCGCGAAGGCCAAGTGCCTCGTGCTTGCCTCTATGGACATTGAACATCAGAGGAGGCACGAGAATATGGACCTTGAATCCATATTTCTCCATACAAAAGAACTGTATGGAGAGCAATCTCGTATCGCCAGATACGAAGTGTCGAAAAAGCTGTTTTCGGCAAGATTGGCCGTCGGATCATCGGTAGTGGAAAACGTGCTTAAGATGATTGGCTTCATTGAGGAGCTCGCGGACCTTGGGACCATGTTAGAGAACGAGCTCTATACAGACTAGATTCTCCAGTCCCTTCCTTCCACTTACGCCCAGTTTATCCTGAACTTCAACTTGCAAGAAAAAGAAGTTGAACTTTCAGAACTCCTCAACATGCTGAGGAGTGCAGAGGGCACCCTACAGAAAGGTAGGAAAACATCCACTTTGTTTGTAGGAGGATCTTCCTCTTCTAGGTCCAAGGCGAAAGCCAAGGGAAAGAAGAAGAAAGCCCCCGCCAAACCAAGGGGCGGTGTTAGTAAAGTGGATACGAAGGGAAAGACAAAAGCAACAAAGGTAGCGGGAAAGCTTGTGGGAAAGGAAGAATGCTTTTACTGTCACAAGAGTGGACACTGGAAAAAGGATTGCAGGGCTTGGAAGGCCAGAACCCAGGATCTGAAGCAAGTTGCGGCTTCAGCTTCAGGTGTGTATGTTATTGAAAACTGTCTATCAAGAAACTCTACATCCTGGGTATTGGATACCGGATCAGGATCTCATATCTGTATTTCTTTAAAGGCACTAAGAAGGCGTAGGGTTTTGAAGGCAGGTGATATGACCCTCAGAGTTGCAAACAGAGCTGGCATGGATGCTGAGTCCGTGGGGGACTATCACCTGGGGTTGTCAGATGGACACGTTTTTGTTTTGCGTAATTGCTATTTTGTACCCAATGCAACTTGTAATATCATTTATGTATCTCTATTATCTAAAGAAGGTTATGAATTTGCATTTGTAAGTAATGTTGTGAACATTCACCTTAATCAAGTTCTGATTGGGTCAGGTACATTGAGCAATGGTATATACGTATTAAACCAACCACAGATTTTCAATGTCCAGAATACACACAAAAGAAAGTCTCCGGAAACAAATCAGGCTTTCTTATGGCATTGTAGACTGGGTCACATCAATGAGAGAAGGTTGACGAAGTTACATATAGATTGATATTTGGATCCGTTCGAATATCAATCGTATGCCACTTGTCAATCCTGTCTCAAAGGAAAGATGACAAAGACTCCGTTCACTGGACACGGAGTAAGAGCGAGCGAGCTCTTGGGACTCGTACACAGCGACGTGTGCGGTCCAATGTCTATGCATGCACGAATATGTCTTCTTAATGAAACATAAATCCGAAGTCTTTGGAAAATTCCAGGAATATAAGAATGAAGTAGAAAAACAAACCGGCAAAAGTATCAAGACACTAAGATCTGATCGAGGTGGTGAATAAATGAGTGCCGAGTTCCTGGATTACTTAAAAGAGAATAGAATTCTCTCTCAGCTTACTCCTCCATACACTCCGCAGCATAACGGTGTATCGGAGAGACGGAACCGAACCCTATTGGATATGGTACGGTCAATGATGAGTAACGCTGAGTTACCGCGATCATTCTGGGGATATGCACTAAAATCAGCTGCATACCTTTTGAACCGAGTTCTAACTAAGACTGTGCCTACTACACCATATCAGATGTGGTGTGGGAAGAGACCCTATCTTAATCACATTAAGACATGGGGATGTCCAGCTTTTGTCAAAAAGCAGCATGCGGACAAACTCAAGGCACGCTCAGTACAGTGCAAGTTTGTGGGATATCCAAAGAACTCCAAGGGATATTTCTTCTATTACGAAGAGGAACAAAAGGTTTTTGTTTCTCGTCATGCCCACTTCTTGGAAACTCAGTTTTTGGAAAAACAGATAAGTGGGAGAGCAATAGAACTGGAAGAAATTCCAGAACCATGAGCTATTACTGAAAGCTTAGTAGAACCAGAGGGTTCGAAAGATCAGGACATTCCTACGCCGCTCCGCAGAAGTAGTAGGCAGTCTCATCCGCCCGAGAGATACTACGGTTTTCTCGTAGACGGGGATAGAGAAGATTGCATCATTGATAGTGATGAGCCGACTAGCTTCAAGCAGGCCATTCAGAGCGTTGACTCGGTAAAATGGCTGGATGCAATGCGGACCGAAATGGAGTCCATGTACACCAACAAAGTATGGACGTTGGACGTTGCTCCAGATGGGGTAAAACCCGTAGGATGCAAGTGGATCTTCAAAAGGAAGATTGGTGTAGATGGACAGGTTGAGACCTATAAAGCTAGACTTGTTGCAAAAGATTTTCATCAAAAACCTGGTTTGGACTATGACGAGACCTTTTCTCCAGTAGCTATGCTGAAATCCATTCGGATCCTTCTTGCCATTGCTGCCTTCCACGATTATGAGATTTGGCAGATGGACGTAAAGACCGCTTTTCTAAATGGAAATTTAGAGGAGTGTGTTTATATAGACCAGCCAGAGGGTTTCATTCAGAGTGGGAGCAGCGGAAAGGTGTGCAAGTTGCTTAAGTCCATCTATGGACTAAAGCAGGCATCACGGAGTTGGAACATCTGTTTTGATGAGACGGTCAAAGAATTTGGCTTTATCAAAAATCCAGATGAACCATGCATCTATAGTAGATTTGTAGCAAGGACTGTCGTATTCCTCGTATTGTACGTGGATGACATTCTTTTGATAGGAAATGACATTCCTATACTACAATCTGTCAAGGGATTCTTGGTACACAGGTTCTCCATGAAAGATCTGGGTGATGCCTCTTACATTCTGGGGATCCGGATCTATCGTGACATATCCAAAAGGATATTAAGACTTTCACAGTCCAGGTACATCGAAAACATACTGAGAAGATTCAGTATGGAAGATTCCAAGCGCGGTAATCTACCGGCTTCTCACGGGATCACCCTCTCCAAAGAGATGTCTCCCAAGACTGATTTGGAAAGAGATCGCATTTCTATTATACCCTACGCTACTGCGGTAGGCTCTATAATGTATGCGATGTTGTGTACCAGACCAGATGTAGCTTACGCACTGAGTGTGGTAAGCCGGTATCAGTCTAACCCTGGAGAGAAGCACTGGATAGTGGTAAAGAACATTCTCAAGTATCTGAGAAGGACTAAGGAGATGTTCTTGGTGTATGGCGGAAAATACCTCCAGATCGAGGCCTTTGCTGACTCCAGCTTCCAGAGTGACAGGGATGATTCCAAGTCCATGTCGGGTTATGTCTTTACCCTCAATGGAGGGGCGGTGTGTTGGAAGAGTTCCAAACAGGAAACCGTTGCTAACTCGACGATGGAAGCGGAATATATCGCTGCTGCAGATGCCGCAAAAGAAGCCGTCTGGATAAGGAAGTTCTCGACTGAACTTCAGGTGGTTCCGTCCATTGTTGATCCAATACCTCTGTATTGAGACAACAACGGGGCTATAGCTTTAGCGAAGGAACCCAGGTCCCATCAGAGGTCCAGACACATCTTGAGGCGGTATCACCTGATCAGGGAGATCGTGGATCGCCAGGAGATCGATGTTCGGAGAGTTGCTACGGAAGATAACACTGCTGATCCACTCACGAAGGCCTTACCCCAGACTCAGTTCGATCGGCTGATCGAGATGATAGGTCTTCGATACGCCAGTACATGGCCTTAGTGCAAGTGGGAGATTGTTAGTGTATATGCCCTAGAGGCTATTACTGTATCATACTAGTTTGTATATTACTTAATGAAAGCTTGGGATATTTACCTTGTATAGACAATCTTGCTCAAAATAGTAGTATGCTACTTGGTTTGTTTCTGCTTTAATGTGTACATGTGTTTATTTTAGTATATCACTTATACACATTAGTGGAGCCCTTAGGATCTTTGCTTGATTACTAGCGTTGTGATGGCAGTCACACTCGTGGGGGCTGGGTAATCCACAAGCACATCCTTATGCAGGTCCCTAGTCGTAGGACTATCGAGACAGGGCATCGATACTCCGGAGTAGACTAGCGTATGCGCTTCTCATCCCAGCAGGGGAGACGGTCTGTCCCACAGCCGTTTGTACGTCGTACTTGAGATAGTATGCGGGTGCTCGTTAGGTTACGAGTATACTGGACAGGACTCGTCGGGAACTGTTGGTTGGTACTATACCTATCGTCAGTTATCAGTTCCCAGGTGAAATGAGTACAGCTTAGTCCGCTGACTTGACACTGTCACTTCGCCTCGAGTGTGTTCCCACTGTACTTAGATTACTACTCTACCGCAGCTCAAAGGAGTCATGCAAACAGGTAGTAGTTGGGTGCAGTCCCGAAGCACTTGGAGGCAGTGACGGTTAGACAGGATTCGTCTCTCCCGGTATTGGGGGTTGATATCGCGCTGTGTCTAGGAGAGCCATTACACAAAGTCCCTGGCCAGGGCAAGCGAGATATACTGGTAGGTTTCCAGTGTTATCTCAGGGTGTTCTGGGCTACACTCCGACACGACTTGTACCGCTATTAGGGGATTGACGTTTACCCCCCCTAAGCCCGCCATGCGATATTCTCAGACGAACAGACCGGACTGTACGCAGATTGTCACATTCAGGCTCAATAGGAGTTCAGATGGGTTTTCACCTTGTCCGTCTTCTTATCGGCATCTACCTGAGGGCCGTTACACACAGCTAGTGCCGCTTGCGGTCTGTGGTTAAACCCACTGCCAGTGTAGTGTCGAGTCTTTAGAGTCCCATACAGAAAGCTATTAGCCTTTAGGCAAAAGAGTAGATGTCGCATGGTTTTGCGACAGGGTTCGGTCACATCCGTGCACTTGTGCACGTTTAGTGTCCGGACAGTTAACACTAGCGGGCTTTAGTTTAAGCAAGATCCTAGTGTACGTTTTGGGATTGGTTTTATCTCGTTTGTATTCGTGTTCCTCGGAACGCGGATGCGGGTGTGTATGCACAGTTGACAGAGAGACAGAGGAAGAGGATTCTCATTGGGGTTGTTGACTGTTGACTTTTGCTAAAACCCTAATGAGAATATGAAATATGATTAACAATAATATTAATTAAGCATTATAGTGACATGGTTGTTGAGGGGTTGACTTTGTTGACTTGTTGACTTTGTTGACCGGTTGACTAGGTTGGACTAGTTGACCATCATCATTACAATGGCTATCATTTCATGGCAAAGACTTTTGCTTGCTTGTTTCTTTTTGCAAAATGAGTGCATGAAATGATATGGCCATTTTGACTTGAACCATCACATAATACTCAATTACTATTATGAGTTATCATGATTTTGGATTATGAGAGCTTGGATGGCTAAAGACTTGCTCATTCTCTCATTTGTTTTCTCTCTCTTGCTTGAGCTCTCCCTCTTCCTCTTGCTCTCTCTCTAGTCTATGGTTCACTTGTCTCATGTGTTGAGAAGCAAGAACCATAGAGATAAAACCTAACACACTCCTCTACTCATCCTAGTTCACAAGGTTTAGCAAACCAAGTATTCTAGTTTCTTCTAATTTGAAGAGAAGCCAAAGGTAGAAGCTTTCAGGTGGATCCATCTTCGGCGCAAGGAGACGACGAGGTGAGGCCGATCTGACCACCGCAAGGAATTGAAGACGAAGGAGTTCAAGTTAAAGTATAAACCCCTAACCGAGTTGGTAAAACTCTTGTTAGGTTTGTTAGATAGTTGTTTAACAAAGATCAGTATTTTGAGTCCATGTTACCACCTCTAGAAAAATTGTTTTTCATCATTTCCGCAAGCCCGTAAGTACCGGGAGAGGTAACGTGGACTTACACCTACCACGCTCAAAGGAGACGTGCAAACAGGTTTTAGTTGGGTACAGTCCCGACCACATGGAGGCAGAGAGCGGATCTTCAGGGGTTCGTCTCTCCCGGTATTGGGGGTGAGGTCGCGCTGTGTCTAGGAGAGCCATTACACGAAGTCCTTGGCCAAGGCAGGAGATTTACTGGTAGGTATTCCAGTAGTATCTCAGGGTGTTCTGGGCTACACTCCGACACGACTTGTACCGCTTTTGGGGGTCTGACTTTTACCAACCCTCTAGGCCCGCCATGCGATGCTCATAGACGAACGGACCGGACTGTACGGATATTGTCACTGACAGGCTCAGTAGGGTATCAGGATGAGTTCGCATATCGACGTCCCTTTTGGTCGATACCTGGTAGCCCGTTACGTATGGCTAATATCTCTGACGTGCTAGTGGTTAAATCCACAGCCAAAGTATTGACGAGTCTTTAGAGTCCCCCACAGACCGTTTTCACAAGTTTCGGGCGAAACACTTTAGAGTCCGTATGGAGATATGGCAGGGTTCGATCAGATACGTGCGGTATTGCACGGATCATGATCGGAGGGATAACACTAGCGGGCTTTGGTTTAAGCCGGATCCTAGTATTGTACAGTGTAGATTTTGTCTCATTGCATTTGTATTCGGTCGGAATACGAATGCGGGTATGTATATACAGTAACGGGGTTTCCTGTAATTTATTACGGGATCTGTTTTTTGAAGTTGCCAGTTTGCTTTCCGTTTCAGACAGTTTTCCTTTCTTCCTTTCGTTGGCTGATAATTGGTGGAGGAGGGCTTATTTGCAATTGTGCAAATTAGCATTGTGGAGGGTGGTCTTTGTATATGGTTGCTTCATGATGGTCCTTGCTTCCTTTGATTTCTTTAGTCCATGATTGCTTGACTTTTGGAGTAATCATGCTTGATGATGATGGAGGGTTATGATGATGGATGTGAGACATGCTTTTTCCCTTACACTCAACCTTGCATTATTCTTTTGGCTCACCCCCTTGGTATTATTCCCCTCTCCCTCCATTTTTGGCCGGCCATGCTTTGGGGGGGGGGGCTGTCCAAAAATATTGTGGTGGGGATTTTGATCTTTTATGCTTTGCAAAATCCCTTTAGTTCATCCAAAAATATTACATCTCCTTCTCCACCAAAAAGGCAACTTCCTACAACCCCATGAGACATAGAGTTCCACACTATTCTACAGCATTTCTTGGGCACGTCGACTCGCCAACTTCATGCCCGAGTTGCCTCGGTCCAGAGGTATGAGCCCGTAAAAGAACTCGGCGATGTGGTGCCCTTCCGACGAGGAGATGAAGACCGGAGATTCCGCGGGGAGATCGGGACGACGACGAGAAGACCGAAGGACACGGATCGCTCGGTATATCTCTCTAACCCTTCTCTTGTTAGCTAGGATTAGATTAATGCTCCGATCCGGGATTTTAGTGAGCGGTGGTGCCGGTTTACAAGTTTTGTAAAAGTATCGTTTCCGCATTTGGGCCTCGTTCAGACGGCCGGGGCCCCGCCGTGCACTTACACTGGTATCAGAGCCACGCCATTAACCTAGTCTAGCTTGCTCTAGCATGTTTAAAAGTTCGATCGAACAAATTTCCAAAAACCACAGTTTCTATTGCATCAGTTTCTGTCGAATATTTTTTTAACTCAAAATTTTTTTTCGTACATTGCAGAAATACATGCAGGAATTTTTAAGATTTCTGCAAAAATATGATACAGTGATTCTACAGTAGGACCGCGGAACCGCGGCCAGACCCCTGTTCTGGCCGCGGTTCCGCGGCAGGAAAATGTCTACACTATGAGTTACTGTGAAGCACGTGACTCTAAATCGATCAAAGAGCCGCGGAACCGCGGCCCCACCCTGGGTTCCGCGGCGGTTCCGCGGCCATGTTGGTGATTTAGGTCACGTGTCTTGCACAGTAATTCTTGTGTCAAAGAGCTGAGTCTTCTGGAAATTTTAAAATTTTATTCAAGAGTTGAATTTTCTGGGGTTGTTTTGGGGATTCGGTGTTTCGATCGGAGTATCAGATTTTGTCTTTGTGGCTTTCCGGATAAATTTCAGAATATGTTAAAAAGTTCGACCGGATATAAATACCCAATTTTTCCCCTGTCGGGAAAATTCCAAGTGTTCGATTTTTCCGTAGTTTAACGACGTTCTAAGTAGTGAAAGTAACGCAATGGACCCTCTAGAAGACAACAAACCTTAACTCGATTATATGACCGTCTTGAACTGCCCTTTGAACCTTCGGGTTTGGGGCAGTACGGCGTGCCACATGTGAGGCGTTGGCTTGACCCTTCTACGGCTGGACCGTTGGTACTGAGGCACGAACTGAATGTTTTTAGACTTGTTTCATGTGTTGATCTGTTTTGGGAAAACTTGGGTGTTCGACTGTTTGATCGAAAAGTTTAACATTTTCTATTTATCCGGAATGTGATACAATAATTGGAATTCACAAGTAGTTATGAGATAACTGAATGAATGTTATAAACATAGCACTTTAGACTCACTTGACCCTTCTACGGCTGGACCGTTGGTACTGAGGCACGAACTGAATGTTTTTAGACTTGTTTCATGTGTTGATCTGTTTTGGGAAAACTTGGGTGTTCGACTGTTTGATCGAAAAGTTTAACATTTTCTATTTATCCGGAATGTGATACAATAATTGGAATTCACAAGTAGTTATGAGATAACTGAATGAATGTTATAAACATAGCACTTTAGTCTCACTTGATCGGTTGCCACGGAATTTTGATGTGATCAAAACTCCGTCGCAATCACGTAGCGTACGCGGATACTCGCCGGGTAAACTTAATAGACAGCCTCACTCCATTGCCCCGACCAAGTGACTGTAGGAGAACCCCGTCGCCGAAAGCATCCGTTCGGGTGCTCGCGGCAGCGGTGTTCCGCCTTGGTGCACTTCATCGACGGCGTTAGGGGTGCAGCCGCCTACTGAAGTTTGCGACGAGCATTCGATCAGATTGTCGGGAATCTTGTTGAATTGCCCGACTTGATATTGAAAAGTGTTTTCAATTTTGAGACTAAAATGCGGGGTTTATGATTGTTAGGCATGCGATGTCTAAGTAATTCATTTGGTCAAGCATGCGATGTCTGAGGATGTTGCGGATTCCAACTGTTGTAGTTTTACACTTTTTTTTCTGTGACCATAAGTGTAATATGTGATATCGCCGGTTTCGTTGCTATATGTCAACGACAATTGGGATGCGCATATTTACTTACGTTGATGACATGTGATGTTATGTGTTGCTGGATATGTTATATTGGATCGTCGTGTTTGAATAGCCGGGGGTTTTTATGTGAGATGAGTGTTTTTCATTTTCATTCATGTAAAAACTTGTATGTAATATTCTTTTATTGGGGCGCTTCCTGGTTGCGGAAGTTGTCACCGTTGATGTATATTATTTACTTTTCCGCACTAGGATAGACCCAAGGAGGAGGGCACAAGTAACCGGGTTCTGGAGTCCAGTGGGAGACCAACTCGAGGAGTCGAGTCCGGGTCTCCTAACTCTAGAATTGGTAGGGTTGCTTGCCGCTCTCGTAGGGGTCTAGGGGTGTGGGTTTGGCTATTCATCACGACCGTGGAATCCGTGTTTTATACTGGCTCGTATTGAAAACACGGACGTCCTAGTATATCCAATATTTCATATGTCTCTTCTGCTGCGATATCTGTGATGTGATCATGTGATGTTCTGTGATAGATACTTTATATAGTATATATATGATATATTATATAGACGTTACTTATGTTTTACACCCGCGCTAGCCCTGCCCCGCTCTGCCGTTAGTTACCTAACCTAACGGTGCACGAGGGGACATCGAGGCGAATGTGGATGGCATAAGTGTACGTCGTATTTATCTGTGATGTTTAGGTATTTAAATGATGGGACTTCATTAATGTGATTAATGAAATAAAAAGAAACCTAAGATGTTGTAGAATCGAATTTCAAAACAAAACAGGTAGCTAAAGTTCTTGCTTTGCACAGCGGTATATATGATATATCCTGCACCTTATTCGATGAGGAAAGGACCGAGATCCCTTCACCGGGAGTGACTCCTTTAGCAATAACTGGCAGATGCTACAACCCTCGGTTTGTCTTTTGATTGCTTTTAAGTGTTTTTGCTTTGCACAGTGATATATATGATATATCCCGCACCTCATTCGACGAGGAAAGGACCGACGATCCCTTCACCGGGAGTGACTCCTTTAGCAAAACTAGAAAAGCCTCAAAGACACTCCATTTCAAAATTCATTTGATTCTACAACGATATCAAGTTCATTACGCAATAGGTTTTCAGAAAAACCTGCCGTAGCCCTCCGTCATTTCAGATAAGTCCTATTTAGTATTCGTGCTACGTTTGTTGACCTCCGTCAAGGCGTAGTGTGCGGTAGCTAACTAGTATTTGTCTGCTTATACATATGATGCATATTGGATTAGGGTAGTCGTGCGGCCTTGTTGACCTCCGTCAAGGGTCGTGCGGGTGGGTTTAATTCGATCAAGAAATGACGGGTTGAACTTCACTAGTAGCCTATGGTTTGTTGACCTCCGTCAAGGTCATAGGGTGTTAGGGGCAAAACATTATCGGGAATTTCAAGTATTGAAATTTGCAATGAGATTGCATACCTTCTATGAGATAGTTGGATCCCGATACCCGCTGCGAGTAAGAGTTACTCCTGGGAGAGTTTTATACATTACAATTAGCCGATCAAGTAGGTGTCTAGAAAGGTGCCAACGGGGTTACGCCTCTGGGAAAACGAGGTTTACATTAATTAGGTTCGTGCGAAAGCACGGGGGACCTCCCTCAAAGTACCGACACTGGCCTGGCTGAAAGATTGGCGAACTTGTAGTGTGTAATTAATCCCGGCTAGTCTTTCCTTTTAGGGTTTGAAGGAAGATTTGATAAAAAGCAGTGGGAGCCATCCTGATTAGATAAAATAATAACCAATCTATTCTTGCAAGAGCGCACGCTGAGTGTTTTCTTCTCTCTCTCTCCAGGTAGCGACCATATCACGCCTTAATCAAGATAATAATACGGATTATTGACCGAACCCGCTTGTTATACTGAGCTGGGGAACGTTGGTCCCGCTCCACCTTATAATTGTTATAAGACAAAGCAGGAAATTGGGGATTACAAGAATTCCCATGCCGCCCAAACGAAGAGAGTGCATGCTGATGCATCATCTTCGGGTGTGTTCATTACAAAGAACTGTTTCTCTGTATCCTCTACGTCCTGGGCATATGATACCAGATCAGGATCCCAGATATGTAATCTGTTACATAGGGCTACAGAAAGGTAGAGAACTGAGAACGGGTGATAAGTTTCATGAGGCAGAAAACGGGGCAAGAGTTGCAGCCAAGTCTGTTGGTCACTGTCACCCTGTATTACAATACATTGATTCTGAACGAATGTTATTAGATACCGAACCTGATATACAAAATCATATCTATCTCTTTATTAGTAAAGAAAGGATATAATTTTGTATTGTTGGATAATGTTTTGAACATTTCCTATATCAAAAGTTGATCGGTTCAGGCACGTTATCTAAAAGCATTAATGTTCTAAATCAAACTACAGTTCTTAGTATACGGAACACACACAAGAGGAAGAGTTCAGAAATGAACGAATTCTTCTTGAGGTATTGTAGACAAGGTCGTATCAATGCGACCCGACTGGCTGGAGTTACATAAAGATACATATTTAAATTAGTTTGAATTTACATCTTGTGAAACTCGCCAGTCATGTCACAAAGATAATATGACCATAGCTCTGTTTATTGGAAACAGAGAAAGAGTTAGTGAACTCTTGGGATGATACATATTGATGTATGTAGGTCCCCTGTCTACACATGCCAGGACTGGTTCTTTATACTTCATTACATTCTCTGATAATCTTTCAAGATTTAGACATATGTTCCTGTTGAAACACAAGTCCGAACCTTTTGAGATATTCACAGAATATAAGCGAGAAGTAGAGAACCAAAATACGGGTATAAGTATTATGTCCTATGGTGAGATCAGGGAGGAGAATACTTGTGCATGGAATTCCTGGACTATTCTAAAGGAGAATGAGATTCTCTCTCAGCATTACTCCTCTGTATACACCATAGCACGATGGTATATCGGGGCGGAGCAGATACACCCTATCTGATATGGTGTGCTCTATGATGAGTACTACTGAGTTATCTATTTCCTTTTGGGAGTTATGCGCTTGAGAAGCTGCATACCTATTGAATCGGGTTCGAATCAAATCAGTTGCCTACCACTTCATATGTGATATGGAAAGGGAAGAGCCCATGTCTTAAGCTAGTTAAGATTTGGGGTTGTCCGGCCTATGTCTGAAAAGCAAAATCCGGACAAGCTCGAGGTAAGGTCAGTTATGTAGAACTGGAAAGGTTCGAGCTATACAAAACTGCAGCTGATGATTTGACAGAACCAAAGGATTCAATGGTTACCAACGAACCTCAGCCTCTCCGCCGATCTAGTAGGGTTCCTCACCCACCTGAGAGATACTTCGGTTCCTCTAGGACAGTGGGAGCGAGGATTGCATCATGAGATGATGACCCAACTAGTTTCGAACTGGCCATCAGGAGTAGGACTCTGTAAGAATGGCTGGATGCTTAGTGATCTGAGATGGAATCCATGTACACCAACAAAGTATGGACTTTGGTTTCTATATCTGAAGGGTTAAATCCCCATCAGGAGCAAGTATATCTTGAGAAGATTACTTGGTGTACATGGAAGAGTTGAGACTTTCAAAGCTAGACTTGTTAAAGGTCTACATCATTGACCAGGTATGGATGATGATGAAACCTTTTCTAAGTAGCTATGCTTAAGTCCATCCAGATCCTACTTGCCACGGCTACATACCATGACTACGATATCTGGTGGTTGGGTGTCATGACATCTTTTCTAAATGATATTTTAGAAGAGTGCGTCTATAAGTACACAGCCAGAGGGCCTCGTAGACAGTGGGAGCGGCGGAAACATGTGCAAGATGCTTTATAGAATAAAGCAGGCATCGCGGAGTTGGAACATCTGTTTTGATGGATTAGTCAAAGAAGTTGACATCATCAAAATGGTAGATGAACCTTGTATAAACAAGAAGGTAGTAGGGAGTATGGTGACGATCCTCGTAGAGTACGTGGATGACATACTCTTGATAGGGAAGGAGTTTCCTATGCTACGCTCGATCAATCTCCGCTTATCACAATGATTCTCCATATAGGATCAAAGTGATACCTCATAAATCCTGGGTTTTTGGATCTATGAGATAGATCTAATTGGATGTTAGGACTCTCACTAGTTGTAGTGAGACGGTATCAACCGATCCTGGGGAGAATCACTGGAAGGGTTCCAGGGTGATAAAGACGACTGAATGTCAGTCACATGCATTGTCTTTACCCTCACTGGAGGGATGGTATGTTGGAAGAGTTCCAAGCTAGATACCGTGGCATACTAGAAGATAAAGGCAGGATACATCGCTACTTAAGATACTACCAAGGAGGATGTTTGGGTGTATATTGGTTCATGAGATGAACTACGTTCCAACCATTGTGAGACAATGGAGTTGTGGCTTATGCCAAGGAACGTCCGTCCCATCAGTGATCCAGACATATTCTAAGGCAGTGTCACCTGATCATGGAGATGGTTGATCTCCAGGGAGATCGAGGTTAGGAGAGTAGACTCAGAGGACAACACAGCGGATCCACTCACGAAGGCCTATTCCCAAAGAGAGACCTTTATGGGATGGTTGAGTATGAGATACTACAACCACTGCTACAGATGGCCCTAGTGCAAGTGGGAGATTGTTAGTTATATGTATGCCATAGAGGCCATTACTGTACATTGGATGTATATTGTAGTGGATGCTGGGACATATATAGGGAAGACTTTCTTGCTCGACATGATAGTATGCTATCTGGTTACTCTTTACCTTAACGTGTATACTGATTGTCTCTCTGTTACATGTTGGTAAAGCCCTTAGGATGTGTACTTGAATACCTGGATTATGATGCGGATCATACTAGTGGGGACATGGTAGTCTATAAGTACATCCTTCAAAGTCCCTAGTCGTGGGTGTATCGAGACGGGGCATCGATATACCAGAGTAGACTAGCGTATACCTTCTCGACCCATACAGATGGGCGATGGATGATCCCATATCCATTGGTGTTTGACATCAGAGATGATATACGGGTGCTCAGTAGAGACTAGGTACACTGGACGGACTCGCCGAGAACTCCCAGATGGTATTATACCTCACGTCAGATGGCAGTTCTCTGGTGACACTGGTACAGAGTAGTCTGTTGACCCGAGATCGTCATAGAGTCTTGTGCGGTTCCCACTGTGCTTTGATTTCCATCTTACCACGTCCAAGAGGGCGTGCAAAACGGTGGTTTTTGGGTACAGTCCCGAGTCACATGGAGGCAATGAGCGATAGGAGGGGATTCGTCTCTCCCGGTATAGGGAGTTGATGTTGCGCTGTGTTTGATTGGCTATAACAGGAAATCCCTGGCCAGGGTTACTGAGATTTACTGGTAAGTGTTACCAGTAGTTTCTCGAATTGTTATAGACCTCATATCGACACGACTTATCGAGCTATTGGGGTCTGACGTTTACCACCCCTAGGCGACATATGCGACATATCAGACGATCAGACCGGACTGTACGGTAGTGTTACTGGTTGGATTCACTGGAGTCTGAGCGGGCTTGCTCGTCGATCTTCTGATCGCTCAATACCCGGGTGGCCGTTACGTTTAGCAGACCGCTTGCGGCTTGTGGATGTTTGATATAATCATCATCCGCTGCCGGCGTATTGACGAGTCTTTAGAGTCCTACACAGAGGTTTCCTGGTTCAAGCGAAACGAAATAGGAGCGCTTATGAGATATGTGCGGGACCGAGAATAATGTGAGTATGTGATACCGTATTTCATTCTCGCGAACAATGTGTCGAATGGTTGTATGCGATATAACCTAGTTATCGAATCGAAGATTGATTCGATAAATCGATACATTGGATACTTGTCGGTTATATGTGATATGACCGGATCGTTAAATCAAGTGTTGATTTAATGATTTAATGTATAATTATATATTTGATATATTACTTTGCATTAACTCGTATCGGTTCACTTTAAATGGATATTCTCACTCGGGTGTGCACATTGTATATGTGATATACTTTTGTACACAAGATTGTATCATGTTTGATGATACATGTTAGTTTGGGTTTGTGTAAAGAATTAAACCATGGTTACTTAAGTGGTTAGGGTTTCATTTCCTTTTCTCATTTATTTATCTATTTATTAGTTTTGGAAAATAAAAGCAAAAGAGAAAAATGGTGGCTTTCTTTGTTCTTATTATGAAGCTTCATGAAGACTTTGACCAAGTGACCATTTTGTCTCATGCTTAACCCTAACCATTCCATTCAACCATGATTAACTCTCTACACATTACCATGGTTAAGATTATGATAAGAATGATTTTATTATTCTTATTAAAAAAAAACTTATCATAAGACTTTCTTCTTCTTCTTCATCTTCTTCTTTGAAGAAGCTTGACTTCATCAATGGTGGATTGATGAAATGAGTGAGAAATCCAATTCTAAAGTCTACCCACTTCCTATTTCTTCATCCTCTACCTCTTGCCAAGTAGTAGAGTGTGTTTCCTTCACAAGTTTTCTTGACTTGGTGAAGTTGGAGCTTGATCTAGCGATGCCTCGACGTAGATCATCTTCGGCACGTCGCCGACGACCTTGCCCTCTCTTTCTCCGATGAAGCCGACGCTAGAGCCCGGATTTTGATTTGGACAGCGGAGATGACTTCATCACGGAGCCGTGGAGGTGGAGGACCGGATCTACAAAGGTTGTATTTCCGTTCTTTTAGTTTAGATGTAAACTAGTTTCATTTTTTCGCCTAAACATCTAGCCAACGATCTAGTCTAGGGTTTCTCGGCACCGTATTTTTAGAAATTGGCATGGTTGATGCCTTGTGAGACCTCTTGAGAGTGCCTAGGAACCCTACACAAGTGACTATAGAAGAACCCCGTCGCCAAAAGCATTCGTTCGGGTGCTCGCGGCAGTGGTGTTCCTCCTTAGTGCACTTCGTTGACGGCATTGGGGGTGCGGCCGTCTACTGAAGTTTTCGACGAGTATTCGATCAGGTTATCAGGAATCTTGTTGAATTGCCCGACTAGATATTGAAAAGTGTTTTCGATATTGAGACTAAAATGCGGGGTTTATAATTGTTAGGCATGCGATGTCTATGGAATTCATTTGGTTAGGCATGTGATGTCTAAGGAGGTTGCGGATTCCAACTGTTGTAGTTTTACACTTTCTTTTCTGCGACCGTAAGTGTAATATGTGGTGTATCGCCGGTTTTGTTGCTATACATCAACGATAATTGGGATACGTATATTTACTTACGTTGATGATATGCGATATTATGTGTTGCTGTGATATGTCATATTGGATCGTCGTGTTTTGAATAGCCGGGGGTTTTATGTGAGATGAGAGTTTTTCTTTTTCATTCATGTAAAATTCATTTGTATGTAATATTCTTTTATTGGGGCACTTCTGGGCTGAGGATGATGTCACCATTGTATATTATTTACTTTTTCCGCATTAGGATAGACCCAAGGAGGGGAGCACGAGTAACCGGGTTCTAGGGTCTAGTGGGAGACCATCTCGAGGAGCCGAGACCGGGTCTCCTAACTCTAGAACTGATAGGGTTACTTGCCGCTCTCATAGGGGTCTAGGGATGTGGGTTTGGCTATTCATCGCGACCGTGGAATCCGTGTTTTATACAGGCTCGTATTAAAACACGGACGTCCTAGTATATCCAATATTTCATATGTGTTCTGCTGCTGCAATGTTCTGTGATGAGATCATATTACTGCCTGAGACGAATGTTTATATTATATATATGAGATATATATTATATTGTTGATTTCATTTCAAATGTGATGCTTGTGAAGCATAATAAAATGGGACTTCATTAATTAGATTAATGAAATAAAAGAAACCTAAAGATGTTGCAGAAACTTGTCTTAAAAACTGGTAGCTCTAGTTCTTGCTTTGCATAGCGGTGTTCCTTGCAGAACATCCAGCACCTTATTCGATCAGGAAAGAGCCGAGATACTTTCACCGGGAGTGACCTCTTTAGTGAAACTAGCAGATACTACAAACTCGGTTTGTCTTTTGATTGCTTTTATAGTTCTTGCTTTGCATAGTGATATTTGTGAAATATCCTGCACCTTATTCGATGAGGAAAGAGCCGACGATCCCTGCACCGGGAGTGATCTTTTTAGCGAAACTAGAAAAGGCCTCAAAAACACTCCATTTAAAATCACTCGATTCTACAACGATATCAAGTTCATTCCGCAAAAAGTTTTCTTAAAAACCTGTCGTAGCCTTCCGTCACTTTAGGAAGTAGAGTACTTAGTATTCGTGCTGCGTATGTCGACTTTAGTTGAGGCGTAGTGTACGGTAGCTAAGTGATGTCTTCCTACACAGCATATTATGCGATTAATTAGGATAGTCATGTGATTATGTCGACCATAGTTGAGGGTCATATGGGTGGGTCTAATTAATCATGAAATGACGGGTAGAACTTGACTAGTGCTTATGATATGTTGACCTTAGTTAAGGTCATAAGTACTAGGGGTAAAATATTATCGGGAATTTCAAGTGTTGAAATTTGCAATGAGATTGCATACCTTCTATGAGATAGTTGGATCCCGATACCCGTTGCGAGTAAGAGTTACTCCTGTGAGAGTTATACACATTACAATTAGCCAATCAAGTAGGTGTCTAGAAAGGTGTTAACGGAGTTACGCCCCTGGGAAAACGAGGTTTACTTTAATTAGGTCTGTACGAAAGCACGGGGAACCTCCCTCAAAGTACCGACACTGGCCTAGCTGAAAGATTGGCGAACTTGTAGCGTGTAATTAATCCCGGCTAGTCTTTCCTTTTAGGGTTTGAAGGAAGATTTTACTAAAACAGTGGGAGACATCCTGATTAGATATATTAAATAACCAATCTAATCTTGCAAGAGCATACGCTGAGTGTTTTCTTCTCTCTCTCTCCTGGTAGCGACCATGTCACGCCTTAATCAAGATACTAATACGGATGTATTGACCGAACCCACTTGTTATACTGAGCTGGGGAACGTTGGTCCCGCTCCAACTTATAATTGTTATAAGATCGAGCGGGAAATAGGGGATTACCAGAATTCCCGTGCCGCCCAAACTAAGAAAGTGCATGCTGATGCATCTTCTTCGGGTGTGTTCATTACACAGAACTGTTTCTCAGTATACTTTACGTCCTGGGTATGAGACATTGGATCAGGATCCCACATATGTAATAAATTACATGGGCTATAGATAGGTAGAGAACTGAGAACGGGTGATAAGTTTCATGAGATAGAAAACGGTGCAAGTGTTGCAGCCAAGTCTGTTGGTAGTTATCACCCTATATTACCAGAATACATTGATTCTGAATGAATGTTATTAGATACCGAACCTGATATAAAACATCGTATCAAGTATCTTTATTTAATAAAGAAGGATATAATTTTGTATTGTTGGATAATGTTTTGAACATTTCCTATATCAAGAGTTGATCGATTCAGGCACGTTATCTAAAAGCATAGACGTTCTAAATCAAACCACAGTTTTTTAACATACAGAACACACACAAGAGGAAGAGTTCAGAAATGAATTATTCCTTCTTGAAGCATTGTAGACTAGGTCATATCAATGCGACCCGACTAGCTAAGTTATATTTAGATGCATATTTAAATTAGTTTGAATTTACATCTTGTAAAACTTGCCAGTCTTGTCACAAAGATAAGTTGACCACAACTCTGTTTATTGGAAACAGAGAAAGAGTTAGTGAACTCTTGGGATTGATACATGATGATGTATGTAAGTCCCCTGTCTACACATGCCAAGTCTAGTTCTTTGTACTTCATTACATTCACTGATTATCTCTCAAGATTCGGACATATGTTCCTGTTGAAACATAAGTCTGAACCTTTTGATAAATTCAATGAATATAAGTCAGAAGTAGAGAACCAAAAACGGGTATAAGTATTATGTCCTTTGATGAGATCAAGGAGGAGAATACTTGAGCACGGGATTCCTGGACTATTCTAAAGGAGAATGAGATTCTCTCTCAGCATTACTCCTCCGCTTACAACACAGCACGTCGGTGTATCGGGACGGAGAAATCACACCCTATTTGATATGGTGTGCTCTATGATGAGTACTACTGAGTTTCCTATTTCCTTTTGGGAGTTATGCACTTGAGAAGCTGCATATCTATTGAATAGGGTTCCAATCAAATCAGGTGCCTACCACTTCATATGTGATATGGTATGGGAAGGGCCTATCTCTTTAGGACATTAAGATTTGGGGTTGTCCGGCCTATGTCTAAAAGAAAAATCCGGACAAGCTCGAGGCAAGGTTGTTGGAGATAGTGCCCTCAGAGTCAATTATTGGATCACAGGCACGTGATTGCAATGATTGAGGGGAGGACCTGTCCCAGTAGGACAGTCTTACTCGAGATGATAGTATGCTATCTGGTTTATCTTTATCATCGTGTACTGCTTTAGGTGACCTTTCGAGTCGCTATTACACGTTGATAAAGCCCCTTGGATTCTTGCTTGACCACCAGCAGTATGAGGGCGATCATATAAGTGGGAGCTGGGGGTCTACAAGCACATCCTTAAATGGTCCCTAGTCGTTGGAGTTTCGAGACAGGGCATCGATACTCCATTAGTAGACTAGTGTATACAGTCGAGACCCCGACGAGGGA
This sequence comes from Agapanthus africanus, assembly GCA_030015575.1. Lineage (NCBI taxonomy): Eukaryota > Viridiplantae > Streptophyta > Magnoliopsida > Asparagales > Amaryllidaceae > Agapanthus > Agapanthus africanus. The sequence goes on from CM057338.1 coordinate 700,196,560, forward strand.
CGGTGGCCGGTCTCACAAGCCACTGGTGTCAGTTGGTTCACCTAAGATGTATACAGGTGCTCATTGGGTTATGAGTACACCGGACAGGACTCGCCGGGAACCTGCTAGTTGGGTATATACCAGACGTCAGATAGCAGTTCCCAGGTGACATGTGTACAGGTTAGTTCATCGACCTGAGATCGTCATTTGTCTCGTGTGAGTTCCCACTGTACTTTGATTACTACCCTACCACGGCTCAAAGGAGTCGTGCAAACAGGTTTTAGTTGGGTACAGTCCCGAGCCACATGGAGGCAGTGAGCGGATCTGCAGGGGTTCGTCTCTCCCGGTATTGGGGGTGAGGTCGTGCTGTGTCTAGGAGAGCCAGAACATGAAAAGTCCTTGGCCAAGGCAGGAGATTTGCTGGTAGGTATTCCAGTAGTATCTCAGGGTGTTCTGGGCTACACTCCGACACGACTTGTACCGCTTTTGGGGGTCTGACTTTTACCAACCCCCTAGGCCCGCCATGCGATGCTCATAGACGAACGGACCGGACTGTACGGATATTGTCACTGACAGGCTCAGTAGGGTGTCAGGATGAGTTCGCTCATCGACGTCCCTTTTGGTCGATAGCTGGTGGCCCGTCACGTATGGCTAATACCTCTGACGTGCTAGTGGTTAAATCCACAGCCATAGTATTGACGAGTCTTTAGAGTCCACCACACAGACAGTTACTCAAGTTTCGGGCGAAACGCTGTAGAGGCCGTATGGAGATATGGCAGGGTTCGATCAGATACGTGCGGTATTGCACGGATCGTGATCGGACAGTTTTTACTAGCCGGCTTTGGCTTAAGCCGGATTCTAGTATTTGATAGTGTAGTTTTGTCTCTTTGCATTTGTGTTCAGTGGGAATACAAATGCGGGCATGTATTTGCAGTAGTGGGGTTTTCCTGTAATTTATTACGGGATCGGTTTTCTGAAGTTGCCAGTTTGCATTCCGATCCGACCGGTTTTCCTTCTTTCCTTCTCGGTCGGACTTTCTTGGTGGAGGGTGTTAATTGCAAGTTTGCAATTAACACTTTGTGGAGGGGCTTTCTTGCTTATTTGTGGCATGATGAGACTTGCTTCATCATGATATTCCTTTCTTATCCATTTGATGGCTTTTCACTTGATGGTTTGATTAGTGAAATGAGAGTGACCATTTTCTTATTTGGTTTTTCCTTTGTATTTTTATATACTTGGAGAATTCTTTTTCTCTCTCCAATCTCATTTTCTAGAGAGAGAGGGCCGGCCATTAGAGAGGAGTGAAGAGAGGATTTCATTTTGTGTGAGGAAAAAGATTCATATCATTTTCATGCTACCAAAATTCATAAGCACAATTTCTTTAGTTGCTTTCTTCTCCTCCTCACATCCTTCCATCTAGGCAACTTCAAGAACCCCAAGAGACATGCTTACTACACTATTCTATAGCAAGTCTTGGACGCGTCGGCTAGCCAACTTCGCGCCCGAGTTGCCTCGGTCAAGAGGCGGGAGCCCGTAAAAGATTCCGGCTACGTGGTGCCCTTTCCGACGAGCGAGGAGGTGACGGAGATTCCGCGGGAGATCGGAGCGGAGACGAAGACCGAAGGACACGGATCGCTTGGTATAGCTTCTCTACTCTTTTCTTTTTGCTAGCTAGCTAGGTTAATGGCCCGATCCGGGTGAAAAGTCCGCGGTGGTGCCGTTTTGCAAAGTTCGCAAAGTTTTTGTTTTCCGCGTTTCCGGCGTCGGATCGACGGCCGGGGCGCCCCCGCGGGCTTACAATGGTATCAGAGCCACGCCGTTAACCTACCTAGCTTGCTCTAGTATGTTTAGTGCTCGATCGAACGAAAATCCCCAAAAACCGTATTTTGTGCACATGTGTTCTCTGTTAAATTTTTTTGAGCTCCTAAAATTTTTCAGGTGATTGCAGAGACATGTACAACAAATTATAAGAATTCTGGGAAAATACGATCCACTGATTCCTCACTTTGACCGCGGAAGCGCGGCCAAACCCCTGGTTTGGCCGCGCTTGCGCGGCGGAAAAGAGGAATCGTGGCACCATATTTTCCCAGTAAGCTTATGTGTTGAAAATAGGGCATTTGGGACATTTTATTTGGGCCCAGGTTTTCTGTAAGTGCTACAGTTCTTTTTGGGGGCCCACTTTGATAAATTTGTTCGATCGGATATTTTAAACTTGCTAGTTCACAGTTTTTACATTATATCTGCGACCGTGAATGTCACTTGATCGGTAAATCCCGTCTAACTGCTATAGCCCGGTTAGACGGATTTGCGAACGTGATTTTCACGTTGATGTTCTGTGATTGTACTGTGTTGTTGCGGATCGGTCGGTGGGGATAGCCTGGTCGCAGTGGTAGTACAGTTCTGTTTTATATGTACATTTGATATTGCGGGGCGAGCGTCCGACATGTGGACTGCCGTCACTGCCTGTTTGTATTATTATTTTGGGGCACGACCTGGTTGCGGTCGATGTACCCGTTGTATGTGTATTTTACTTTCTGTACTAGGAATACCCCGCGGAGGGGTGCACGGATAGCCGGATTCTAGAGGGCAACAAGCCCGCATCTCATGGCATTGAGACGGAGGGGGCTTCACTCTAGAATTGGCGGGCTATTCGCCGCACTCGTAGGGGGTATAAGGTTGACCCAGGAGGGGTGCCCAAGTTACCGGATTCCGTGAAGTGCTGGGTGGTCCATTCACGTCGTTGAAGGGGGCTGCCTCGCTTCAGGTTTTGGCGGGTGACTTGCCGCGCCCGTAGGGGTCTAGGATTTCATTGCACAGGCTATCCACACGACCAGGGGAACGTCGGGTTTCAGTAGCGGCTCTGTGAAACCCGGGGATCCCAGATATCTGTATTGATCTGTGTTGCTATACATTTCTGTGCTGCATTGTTTATCACGCCTTGAGCGAAAATTATATATTGGTATATATATATTAGTAGATGTTGTATATGTTTTTCATCCGCGCTAGTCCAGTCCCCGCTCTGTCGTTAGTTAGCTAACCTAACGAGTGATGACGGGACCCAGTGGCGAATGCGGATGGCATATACGTACATCAGTATATTTTCGTTCTTTTTGGTGTGATCAATTGATGGGACTGTATTGATTCGGATCAATGCAAGTTAAACAAACCTATTCTGATGTTGTTGGAACACTTTTTCAAAAAGCTGTTATTGCAAGGGCGTTCACTTTTGTTTTGCACCGTGGTATTCAGTTGGAATATCCTGCTCCTCAGTCGACGAGGCAAGGGCCGAGATCCCTTCACCGGGAGTGACCCCTTGGACAAAAGTTTACGTCAGGGCATTAACTTCACTATAGCCGATTGCTTTTGCTTTGCACCGTGGTATTCAGTTGGAATATCCTGCACCTCATTCTACGGGGAAAGAGCCGAGATCCCTTCACCGGGAGTGACCTCTTTAGCAAAGGTTGTCGTCACTATATTTTCTAAAAAGCTATCCGTTCCTTCAACGATATCAAGTTCACTACGTTAAAGGTTTTCGCCAGAAACCATTCGTAGCCCTCCGTCGTTTCATATGGGTAGTCAATAGTATTCAAGCTGTGTTTGTTGGCCTTAGTCAAGGCACAGTGTTTGGTAGCTATTGGGTATTCATATGCTGCATAGATAGATGCGTTGGTTTGGGACAGTCGTATAGCCTTGTTGGCCTTAGTCAAGGGCTTGTACGGGTGGGTTCAAATCAACCTGGACAATGACGGGTAGAACTTGACATGTGACTTATGATTTGTTGGCCTTAGTCAAGGTCATAAGAGCATGGGGCAAAAATCCACATCGGGAGTTTCAAAAGAACTGAAACTTGCCAGATATGCGCATACCTTCTGGAGTGTGACAGCGTGAGCGGATTCCGTCACGTTATCATGCGATGATAGTTGGATCCCGATTCCCACTGATGAGTTGGTTTACTCCTCGGGCATTCCCGGCTAATTCTTCTTTCAGGTTTGGGGAAGAATTTGACGTTACAGTGGGAGGTTTCCAGATTAGATAAATTGGTAACCATTCTGATCTAGGTTAGAGTGCACGCTGAGTGTTTCTTTTCTCTCTCTCTGGCAGCGACCATTGACCTGACCCTAGACTATGACTCAGTGACCAAGTTGACCGAACCTTCTTAACACTGGCTTTTGGATTGTCAGAGTTGCAGACCTCTTTGCCACTCCTACTTTTACCCTTTTCTCCGGGACACCCCGTATTGCTACGAACGTCCACTTCCATTGGACAAAACCATCGTATGGTTATATACGAACTCGAAGGACTTCGAGGATGGTTTCCGGTTCTGGAGAAAACGAATAGGACTATTCAGTTGTCTTTACCTTTTACCTTCTCTCAGGTTGCGAGTACTCCTTGGTTTAGGAGATAGTACACCTATTATGCAAATTGGATAGTCTTCTTCCAAACCTTAGGCTGGTGCCGAACGGTGGGGAATGAAGAAAGCCAATTAGCCTAAACGGTGTACAGAAGGTATTAAGTTCAGACAAAGCAAGGGATTAGTAAGAGGGCAAAGTAAATTGCGACTGCTATTCACGACCAAACCATGTACTTCTTTGTCAATCCTAAATCACCTATGAATTAAGTTCATTCGGTTGTCTTTTATCCTCACCTTCTCTCGCATTGCGAGTGCTCCTAGGACTAGGACAGTACACCCATTATGCTTATTGGATAGTCTTCTTCCAAACCATAGGCTGGTGCCGAACGGTAGGGAAGGAAGAAAACCATTTGGCCTAAAGGGGTGTACAGAAGGTAATGACTAAAGACATATAAAGGGATTTGGAGAGGTGGCAAAGAATTATACAGTTATAGTTGTGAATCTGGATAATGGAAGAGGCATTACTAGGAATACCAGGATACCCCATTGAAACATTTCAATGTTTCAGGTTCACTGTGTACTGTTAAAAGAAAACTGATTTCCCGATTAGACACTTACTCCAGGGTATGTATTTACCAGGTTGGATTCTCACATCTGTATGGTTTTACAGATGATGAGTGGGAGTAAGTTATTGGGAATTAGGTGACCGTCCTCATAATATCGGGATTCGTTGTAATTGGTGATATTTGAGGAAGCCACCTGGGTTGTTTGCCGGTCGGCAAATATTTGGTTTTGAATATCCGTTGTTGTGCACCAATTTCAAATTGATATATCTGTACGTCTATTTTTATAGAGTGAGACATATCTTTTTGAAATTATGTCTATGACATTTACCTATACCAGTGGATGGTTAGGTAAGGAGCATTGAACAACGGTGTAATTTTTCTTAACCAAAAGTACAGTTTTCAACCTACGACACACAGTGAATGAGTCACTAGACTCAGGGGACTTATACAGAGTATTGTATATTGTCCAGTGTCCATTAGGACAGAGGGGTTGGTCCTCGTACTATATTCTGTTTACTTTTAACTTCTCTAGTTCTTAGACATGTGTTTCGTAGAAACACAGGGTCTAAGTTTAGAGGAGTTATAGGTATAAGAATACAGTAGAGAACCAGGTATCGCAAGTATCGGGATTCTTCAAGCTGATCGAAGATGTAGATACTTGTGTATGGTATTCAGTTGATAGTAATGATTAAGAGAACTTGCTTCTTTTTCAGGTTACTCATAATTGGAAGTACTCCTAAGTTGAGTAACGCTGATCGGCCTCTCTTCCATTTACTTGACATGCACTGGAGACAGCTGCATGATTTGAATCTGGTTCAATTAAATCAGTGCCTCTGTTTCTTGGATATAGAACAGTTCATATCTTGACATTGTTAAGATACGGGGAGTTGTTCGGCTTATGCTTAAAACCAGACTCCGGATAACTCAAGGCACGTTTCAGTAGTGGCTGCTTGTGGGTTGACCCGGGCTATGACGAGGGTTGACTTTCTACCATCTGGAAGATCAATAGTGATATTGTTCTTGACTCGCCACAGTTTTATCAAAAATGGATTTTTTCAGAAAACAGTAGTGGGAGTATGGTAGAACTGGAAGTGATTCCAGAACCACAAACGATTACTGAAGATTTCATAAGAACCTAAAGATTCAATCTAGATTGACATTCCACTGGCCACTCCGCAGATACGGTGGGTAACCTCAGGCACTCGAGAGGTACTTCGGTATGCTCAAGGACGGTGGCAGGGAGGTTCTTGTTTACCCAGACTTGCCATTGCTGTTGTTCCAGGCTGCGAGACCCGGCGGGAGGATGAGTATAGCGTCGTTCTAAACTGGTTTTAGAAGTGCACGTCTATATGACTCTGCCAGAGGGTTGTCGTAGTCAGTGGGAGCAGCGGAAGCATTGGTGGACATCAGGCTTATGTCTATTTATAGACTAAAGCAGATATAGCGGAGATAGATCATCTATTTCTGATATGACAGTCATAGGTTTGACTTCATCAGAATAGGGGATGGATCTGTTGAGAAGGTAGTAGGGTGTGATGTCCTGGTATTTGATGACATACACAGAATAGGAAGTGATATTCCTATACTACGATCGGTTATACTTTGGTCGTCACACAGTGGTTTCTCCACATAGGACTTGGATATTATATCAGACATTCTGGTTACTAGATTTATGGTTTTAGATCTAGATTTGGGTGGTTTCCCAATCTGGGTACTTTGACCGCATTCTATGAGTATTTAGAATGGACGACTCCTGGCACGGTAGTGTACCTGCAGGTAATGGAGTCACCTTCTCTAAAGGTGTCTTACAGACTAAAGGGGAAAGGGACACGCATGATTGACAGATCACTTGCTTAGGCAACTGAGTCAATCATGAGATGTCAAGTACCACACCAGATATTGTTCTTGCAGTAGGTGCAATAAGTTGATATTAATCCAATCTTGGAGATACAGTCGGAAGCAGTTTTAGAACATAAGTTGATGTTCTAAGGAATTGATAACGGCAGCCTCCTTTAGGAGACGGTTATCATTCCAGGCTTCCAAGGTGACCTGGATGGCAGAGTGGCTGTCAGAGTTATAGTTTTCCCTCTAACGAGGGGCAGTATTTTGGACAGGTGGTCCAGGTGGAAACTGAGGGAAGGCATGGCGCAGGACACTGATTAAGTTCAGTTGTCGATACAGTCTAAGAAGTTTGGATTTGGAGTTCACTTATGAGCTAGGTCCCATCAGACATCCAGACATTCTAGGACAGGTATTGCTCATTTCGGGAGATAGTTTTCTCTGCGAACATGAGATATAGAGAGACATAGAAAGAAACATCAAGGCGGATCCACTCACTGAGGCTATTCCTCGAACGCAATAGTTTCGCAAACGAGCTTTGTGAGACTGACTAGTAGAGGAGTTGGGTGTTCGGTATCACACGGGCTGTGAGTATGCGACATCGCAATAATTAGCCTCGAGTGCAAGTGGGAGATTGTTGGAGATAGTGCCCTCAGAGTCAATTATTGGATCACAGGCACGTGATTGCAATGATTGAGGGGAGGACCTGTCCCAGTAGGACAGTCTTACTCGAGATGATAGTATGCTATCTGGTTTATCTTTATCATCGTGTACTGCTTTAGGTGACCTTTCGAGTCGCTATTACACGTTGATAAAGCCCCTTGGATTCTTGCTTGACCACCAGCAGTATGAGGGCGATCATATAAGTGGGAGCTGGGGGTCTACAAGCACATCCTTAAATGGTCCCTAGTCGTTGGAGTTTCGAGACAGGGCATCGATACTCCATTAGTAGACTAGTGTATACAGTCGAGACCCCGACGAGGGGCGGTGGCCGGTCTCACAAGCCACTGGTGTCAGTTGGTTCACCTAAGATGTATACAGGTGCTCATTGGGTTATGAGTACACCGGACAGGACTCGCCGGGAACCTGCTAGTTGGGTATATACCAGACGTCAGATAGCAGTTCCCAGGTGACATGTGTACAGGTTAGTTCATCGACCTGAGATCGTCATTTGTCTCGTGTGAGTTCCCACTGTACTTTGATTACTACCCTACCACGGCTCAAAGGAGTCGTGCAAACAGGTTTTAGTTGGGTACAGTCCCGAGCCACATGGAGGCAGTAAGCGGATCTGCAGGGGTTCGTCTCTCACGGTATTGGGGGTGAGGTCGTGCTGTGTCTAGGAGAGCCAGAACATGAAAAGTCCTTGGCCAAGGCAGGAGATTTGCTGGTAGGTATTCCAGTAGTATCTCAGGGTGTTCTGGGCTACACTCCGACACGACTTGTACCGCTTTTGGGGGTCTGACTTTTACCAACCCCCTAGGCCCGCCATGCGATGCTCATAGACGAACGGACCGGACTGTACGGATATTGTCACTGACAGGCTCAGTAGGGTGTCAGGATGAGTTCGCTCATCGACGTCCTTTTTGGTCGATAGCTGGTGGCCCGTCACGTATGGCTAATACCTCTGACGTGCTAGTGGTTAAATCCACAGCCATAGTATTGACGAGTCTTTAGAGTCCACCACACAGACAGTTACTCAAGTTTCGGGCGAAACGCTGTAGAGGCCGTATGGAGATATGGCAGGGTTCGATCAGATACGTGCGGTATTGCACGGATCGTGATCGGACAGTTTTTACTAGCCGGCTTTGGCTTAAGCCGGATTCTAGTATTTGATAGTGTAGTTTTGTCTCTTTGCATTTGTGTTCAGTGGGAATACAAATGCGGGCATGTATTTGCAGTAGTGGGGTTTTCCTGTAATTTATTACGGGATCGGTTTTCTGAAGTTGCCAGTTTGCATTCCGATCCGACCGGTTTTCCTTCTTTCCTTCTCGGTCGGACTTTCTTGGTGGAGGGTGTTAATTGCAAGTTTGCAATTAACACTTTGTGGAGGGGCTTTCTTGCTTATTTGTGGCATGATGAGACTTGCTTCATCATGATATTCCTTTCTTATCCATTTGATGGCTTTTCACTTGATGGTTTGATTAGTGAAATGAGAGTGACCATTTTCTTATTTGGTTTTTCCTTTGTATTTTTATATACTTGGAGAATTCTTTTTCTCTCTCCAATCTCATTTTCTAGAGAGAGAGGGCCGGCCATTAGAGAGGAGTGAAGAGAGGATTTCATTTTGTGTGAGGAAAAAGATTCATATCATTTTCATGCTACCAAAATTCATAAGCACAATTTCTTTAGTTGCTTTCTTCTCCTCCTCACATCCTTCCATCTAGGCAACTTCAAGAACCCCAAGAGACATGCTTACTACACTATTCTATAGCAAGTCTTGGACGCGTCGGCTAGCCAACTTCGCGCCCGAGTTGCCTCGGTCAAGAGGCGGGAGCCCGTAAAAGATTCCGGCTACGTGGTGCCCTTTCCGACGAGCGAGGAGGTGACGGAGATTCCGCGGGAGATCGGAGCGGAGACGAAGACCGAAGGACACGGATCGCTTGGTATAGCTTCTCTACTCTTTTCTTTTTGCTAGCTAGCTAGGTTAATGGCCCGATCCGGGTGAAAAGTCCGCGGTGGTGCCGTTTTGCAAAGTTCGCAAAGTTTTTGTTTTCCGCGTTTCCGGCGTCGGATCGACGGCCGGGGCGCCCCCGCGGGCTTACAAAGGTCAGCTCTATAAAACTGGAAGTAGTTCCAGCTATACAAACTGCTACAAATGATTTGGTAGACCCGAAAGATTCAATAGTTTCCAATGAATCTCAGCCTCTCCGCCGATCTAGTAGGGTTCCTCACCCACCTGAGAGATACTTCAGTTTCTCTATGATAGTGGGAGTGAGGATTGCATCATGAGATGATGAACTAACTAGTTTCTAGCTGGCCATCAGGAGTGGGACTCTGTAAGAATGGCTGGATGCTTAGCGATCTGAGATGGAATCCTTATACACCAACAAAGTATGGACTTTGGTTGCTTTATCGGAAGGGTTAAATCCCTATCAGAAGCAAGTATATCTTGAGAAGATTACTTTGTGTACATGGAAAAGTTAAGACTTTCAAAGCTATTCTTAAGTCCATCTAGATCCTACATGCTATTGCTACATACCATAACTACGATATCTGGCGGTTGGGTGTCATAACAGCTTTTCTAAAATGATAATTTAGAAGAGAATGTCTATAAGTACACAGCCAGAGGGTTTCGGGGACAGTGGGAGCAGCGAAAACGTATGCAAGTTGCTTTATGGGATAAAGCAGGCATCGCGGAGATGGAACGTCTATTTTGATATGGTAGTCAAAGAGTTTGACTTCATCAAAATGGTAGATGAACCTTGTATATACAGAAAGGATTTTCCCCGCGAGAGAGTATGGTGATGATCTTCGTATAGTGCGTGGATGACATACTCATGATAGGGAAGGATTTTCCTATGCTACGCTCGGTCAATCTCCACTTATCACAATGATTCTCCATATAGGATCAAGATGATACCTCATAAATCCTGGATTATGGATCTATGAGATAGATCTAGATGGATGTTAGGATTCTCACTAGTTGTAGTGAGACGGTATCAATCGATCCTTGGGAGAATCACTGGAATGGTTCCAGTGTGATAAGGACGACTGAATGTCAGTCGCAGGCATTGTCTTTACCCTCAGTGGAGGGACGGTATGTTGGAAGAGTTCCAAGCTAGATACCGTGATTTACTAGACGATTAAAGGCTAGATACATCGTTACCAAAGATGTTACCAAAGAGGCAGTCTGGATATAGATAATAGTTCATGAGATGAACTCATTTCCTGCCATTGTGTGACAATGGAGTTGTGGCTTTGGCCTAGGAACGCCCGTCCCATCAGAAATTCAGATATAATTCTTAGGCAGTATCACCTGATCATGGAGATGGTTGATCTCCAGGGAGATCAAGGTTAGGAGAGTAGACACAGAGGAAAACAGCGCGGATCCACTCACAAAGGCCTATTTCCCAGTAGAGACTTTTATGGGATGGTTGAGTATGAGATACATCAACCACTGCTGATTGTTAGGTATGCGATGCCACAACAGATGGCCCTAGTGCAAGTGGGATATTGTTAGTTATATGTATGCCATAGAGTCCATTACTGTACATATGATGTATATTGTAGTGGATGCTTGGACATATATAGGTAGGACTTTCTTGCTCGACATGATAGTATGCTATCTGGTTGCACTTTATCTTAACATGTACTCTGATTGTCTCTATGTTACATGTTGATAAAGCCCTTAGGATAAGTACTTGACTACCAGGACTATGATACAGATCAAACTAGTAGGGACAGTGTAGTCGCCAAGTACATCCTTCAAATGTTCCTAGTCGGGAGAGTACTGAGACAAGGCATCGATACTCCAGAGTAGACTAGCGTATGCGCTTCTTGACCTATATGATGGGCGATGGATGATCCCATATCCATTGGTGTTTGACATCAGAGAAGGTATACGGGTGCTCAGTGAAAACTGGGTACACTGGACGGACTCGCCGAGAACTCCCAGATGGTATTATACCTCACGTCAGATGGCAGTTCTCGGGTGACACTGGTACAGGTTAGTCTGTAGACCCGAGATCGTCATAGAGTCTTGTGTGATTCCCACTGTGCTTTGATTTTCATCATACCACGTCTAATGGGGCGTGCAAAACGGTGGCTTTTGGGTACAGTCCCGAATCACATAGAGACAATGAGCGATAGGAGAGGATTCGTCTCTCCCGGTATAGGGAGTTTATGTTACGCTATGTTTGATTGGCTATAACAGGAAATCCCTGGCCAGGTTTGCTGAGGTTTACTGGTAAGTGTTATCAGTAGTTTCTCAAACTGTTATAGACCTCATATCGACACGACTTATCAAGCTACTGGGGTCTGACGTTTACCACCCTTAGGCGAGATATGCGACATATCAGACGAAGAGACCGGACTGTGTTAGGTCCACATTACCTATCTCGGTTCTTTCGGGGTTACGGAAACGGTGAAAAACAATTTTTAGGGTTTAGGTAACATGGACTTAAGAAGAGGATCTTTGCTAAACAACACACTAGCAACAACTATGAGCTTTACCTACTCGGTTAGGGGGTTATACCTAGTCTTGAACTCCTTCTCTTCTTCTCCTTGGAGTTGGTTGGATGGTTCTCCTCGTCGCCTTCTCTTGCCGAAGAAAGATCCACCCGATTGCCTCTACCTTGAGCTCCTTCCTCGAACTTGAGGTAACTAAAGTATTAGGCTTGCTAGACCTTCAACCATAGGATGAGTAGAGATGAGATTTGGTGTTTTATCTTGAAGGCAAATGGTTCTCAACTCATGAGAGGGATTTTGCCTAGAGAGGGAGGAAGAGGATGAGAGCTATGGATGAAAGAGAAAGTGCAAGTAAGAATGATCCAATTTTTTACAACCATGCTCTCTTATTTAGAAAATGATAACAATAATAATAATTAACAATTTGTGATGGTGAGTTGATGACTGACCATTATCATTTCATTCATTAAATGCTTTGTGCAAAAAATAAGAAGCATCTTTGAAAACAAATGATGATGGTCAACAAGTCTACTTTGGTCAACCGGTCAACTAAAGTCAACAAGTCAACAAAAGTCAAGAATTCAACTCAACCATGGCACAATAATTGTTAACTAATATTATTAATCATATTTCCTATTCTCTTTAGGGTTTGGAAAAAGACAACAGTCAACTGTGCATACACACCCGTACCATAACCCTAATGAGAATCCTCTGCCTCTGTCTCAGTCAACTGTGCATACACACCCGCATCCGTGTTTCGAGGAACACGAATACAATTAGATAAAACCAATCCCAAAACATATCCTAAGATCTGGCTTAAACCAAAGCCCTCTAGTAATAACTGTCCGGACACCAAACGTGCACAAGTGCGCGGATGTGAACGAACCCCGTCACAAAACCATGCGGCCTCTACTCTGTTTTGCCCAAAGGCGAATAACCCTCTGTGTAGGACTCTAAAGACTCGACACTACGCTGGTAGTGGGGTTAACTACAGACCGCAAGCGGCACTAGCTGTACGTAACGGTCCCCAGGTAGATGCCGATAAGAAGACTGATGAGGTGAACCCATCCGAACTCCTACTGAGCCTGTATGTGACAATCTTTGTACAGTCCGGTCTGTTCGTCTGAGAATATCGCATGGTGGGCCTAGGGGGTGGTAAACGTCAGTCCCCTAATAGCGGTACAAGTCGTGTCGGAGTGTAGTCCAGAACACCCTGAGATAACACTGGAAACCTACCAGTATATCTCGCTTGCCCTGGCCAGGGACGACTATGTGTAATGGCTCTCCTAGACACAGCGCGATATCAACCCCTAATACTGGGAGAGACGAATCCTGTCTAACCGTCACTGCCTCCAAATGCTTCGGGACTGCACCCAACTACTACCTGTTTGCACGACTCAGTAGAGCCGTGGTAGGGTAGTAATCAAAGAACAGTGGGAACACACTCGAGGCGAAGTGACAGTATCAAGTCAGCGGACTAAGCTGTACTCATGTCACCTGGGAACTGTTAACTGACGATGAGTATAATACCAACCAGCAGTTCCCGACGAGTCATGTCCAGTGTACTCGTAACCTAACGAGCACCCGCATACTATCTCCAGTACGACGTACTGATGGCTGTAGGACAGACCATCTCCCATACTGGGAAGAGAAGCGTATACACCAGTCTACTCTGGAGTATCGATGCCCTATCTCGATAATCCTTCGACTGGGGACCAAGAATAAGGATGTGCTTATAGACTACCCAGCCCCCACTAGTGTGATCGCCATCACAACGCCGGTAGTCAAGCAAAGATCCTAAGGGCTCCATCAATTTGTTTCAGTGATATATTAAAAGAAACAAATACACATATTAAGATAGAAACAAACCATGTAACATACTACTATTTTGAGCAAGACTGTCGTAAAACCGTATATATATCCCAAGCCTCCAAAATGTATTATACAAACTAGTACTATACAATAATGGCCTCTAGGGCATACATATCTAACAATCTCCCACTTGCACAAAAGGCCAGTAATTGGTGTACCGCATACCCAACGTTTGCACTATGGCCAGCTGCTGGCGTACCGCATACCCAATAGTTCAAAAAGTCGCTCGAACTGCGTTTGAGGGAGGGCTTTTGTGAATGGATCCGCCGTGTTGTCTTTTGTGTCCACTCTCCGTACCTCGATCTCCTGGCGATCAATGATCTTCCTGATCAGGTGATACCGCCTTAAGATGTGTCTGGATTTCTGATGGGACCTTGGTTCCTTCGCTAAAGCAATAGCCCCATTGTTATCGCAATACAAAGGTATTGGGTCAACAATGGATGGAACCACCTGAAGTTCACTAATGAACTTCTTCATCCAGACCGCCTCTTTTGCGGCATCGCTTGCAGCAATGTAATCAGCTTCCATCGTCGAGTCTGCGACGGTATCCTGTTTGGAACTCCTCCAACACACCGCCCCTCCGTTGAGGGTAAACACAAAACCCGAGACAGATTTGCTGTCATCTTTGTCACTCTGGAAGCTTGAATCGGTAAAAGACTCGACCCTGAGGTTTCCATTACCGTAAACCAGGAACATCTCCTTAGTCCTTCTCAGGTACTTGAGAATGTTCTTCACTGCCGTCCAGTGGTCCTCACCTGGGTCTGACTGATACCGACTCACCACGCTCAGCGCGTAAGCTACATCTGGTCTTGTACATAGCATCGCATATATTATAGATCCTACCGCCGAAGCGTAGGGTATAGTGCTCATGCGAACCCTCTCCTCGTCAGTCTTAGGAGACATTTTCTTTGAGAGGTTAATTCCGTGCAATGCGGGTATGTTACCGCGCTTGGAATCCTCCATACTAAATCTCTTTAGTACGGTCTCTATGTACCTGGACTGCGAAAGTCCCAGTAATCTCTTGGATCTATCTCTGTAGATCTTGATCCCCAGAATGTACGAGGTATCACCCAGGTCCTTCATGGAGAACCGTTGTGACAAAAATAGCTTGACCGATTGTAGTATAGGAATGTCATTTCCTATCAAAAGAATGTCGTCCACGTACAAGACTAGGAACACGACAGTTCGTCCTACAATCTTCTTATATACACAAGGTTCATCTTCCTTCTTGATGAAATCAAATTCTTTGATTGCCTCATCAAAACAGATGTTCCATCTCCGTGATGCCTGCTTTAATCCATAAATGGATTTAAGCAACTTGCATACCTTCCTGCTGCTCCCACTGTCTACGAAACCTTCTGGCTGATCCATGTAAACGCACTCTTCCAAACAGCCGTTTAGAAAAGCCGTTTTAACGTCCATCTGCAAGATTTCATAGTCATGGATGGCAGCAATGGCAAGTAGGATCCGAATGGATTTGAGCATAGCTACTGGAGAAAAATTTTCGTCATAGTCTACACCAGGTCTTTGACGAAAACCTTTTGCAACGAGTCTAGCCTTAAAGGTTTCCACCTACCCATCTACACCAAGTTTCCTTTTGTAGATCCATTTGCATCCAACGGGTTTTACCCCAGGTGGAGCAATATCCAAGGTCCACACTTTATTGGCGTACATGGACTCCATTTTGGATTTCATTGCTTCTAGCCACTTATCAGAGTCCCTACTGATAATGGCCCGCCTGAAACTGGTAGGATCATCTTCTTCCAAGATGCAATCCTCTCGATCCCCGTCTAAGAGAAAACCGTAGTATCTTTCGGGCGGATGAGAAATCCTACCAGATCTGCGGAGTGGCTGAGGTTCGTCTGGGGTTATTGAATCCAGTGGTTCCTCCAAATTTTCAGTTACATTTTGTGGTTCATGGATTTCTCCCAGTTCTACCGTACTCCCACTAGTTTCTTTTGCAAGAAACTCCCTTTCTAAAAAGGTAGCATGGCGAGATACAAACACCTTCTGTTCCTCAGTGTGGTAGAACAGATATCCTAGTGAGTCTTTAAGATATCCCACAAATTTACACAGAACTGACCGTGCCTCTAGCTTGTCCGGTTTCTGTGTTTTCACATAGGCCGGACAACCCCATATCTTAATAAATTTAAGACATGGTTTCTTACTGCTCCATATTTCATACGGAGTTTTAGGCACAGATTTGGACGGAACTTGATTCAAAAGGTATGCCGCTGTCTGAAGCGCATGTCCCCAGAATGAAAGAGGTAACTTAGCACTACTCATCATGGAGCGAACCATATCCAATAGGGTACGATTCCTCCGCTCTGATACACCGTTGTGCTGTGGTGTATAAGGGGGAGTAAGCTGAGAGAGAATACCATTCCCTTTTAAGTAATCTAGGAATTCCGTGCTTAAGTACTCCCCTCCTCTATCAGACCGGAGGATCTTGATACTTTTACCAGTCTGGTTCTCTACTTCGTTTCTGAATTCCTTGAATTTCTCAAAAGCTTCAGATTTGTGTTTCATAATATACACATATCCGAATCTAGAGAGATCGTCAGTGAATGTGATGAAGTACAAGAACCCATCCCTTGCATGTATAGATATCGGACCACATACATCACTGTGTATGAGTCCCAAGAGCCCTGTTGCTCTTTCTCCATGTCCGGTGAACGGAGATTTAGTCATCTTCCCTTTGAGACAAGACTGACAAGTTTCATAAGATGAAAACTCGAACGTATACAAGAGTCCATCTTTATGCAACTTATTTAGTCTTTTCTCTCCGATATGACCAAGTCTACAATGCCACAAGTAGGATTCATTCATATCTGAATTCTTCCTCTTGCGTGTGTTTTGTACATTGAGAATTATATTCTGATTTAGAACGTAGATACCATTACACAGTGTACCTTCTGCAACCAGTACCTTATGAAGGTAAATGTTCATGATATTTCTATCAAGAACAAACTTATATCCATCGTTATCGAGTAAAGAAACTGATATGATGTTGCAAACCATGGAAGGTACATAGTAGCAATCGTTCAAAATCATAGTATTGCCATTTGGCAACACTAGGTGATATTCACCGACGGCTGCAGCATTAACTTGTGCTCCGTTCGCTACTCTGAGCGACATATCACCAGGTGCAACTTTCCTACTTTTTCTCAGTCCCTGTAATAAATTACAGATATGAGATCCTGATCCGGTATTAAGTACCCAGGAGGTAGGGCTGACCGTAAAGCAGTTCTCAATTACAAGAACACCTGAAGTAGATGCAAAACCATGCTTCTTCTTCAACTTGGTATCCTTGGAATCCATACAATCCTCTTTCCCTTGCTCAAACATATGACTGTTGTCACAAGTTAGAGCCGAACCAACGTTCCACAGCCCCGAATAAGAATTCGGATCGGTCAAGCGATACATTTTATTATCTTGATTAGGGCATGAAATGGTTGCTACCTGGAGAGAGAGAAAAGAAACACTCAGCATGCGCTCTTGCAAGATTAGATTGGTTTATTAGTTTATCTAACCAGGATGGCTCCCACTGTTTCCTCAAACTCTTCTTAAAACCTTTTAAAAGAAGAACTAGTCGGGATTAATTGCACGTCACAATACTTGCTTAACCTTTCAGCCAGGCTAGTGTTGGTACTTCGAGGGAGGTTTTCCAACGCTTTCGCGAAGTTCCTTAATTAAGTAACCTCTTTTCCCTGGAGGCGTAGCCCCGCTAACACTGTTCTAGATACCTACTTGGTTTATAGCATTGATTGTTAAGTGAAATAATCTCCCGAGAGTAATCCAACTCATCAGTGGGATCGGGATCCAACTATCATTGTGTGTTGATCTAGATGGAATCCACTCTAGTCACCACACTCTAGAAAGTATGCTAAATCTGCAAGTTTTAGTTTCTTTAGAAACTCCCGATGTGGATTTTTGCCCCTAGGATCCAAGTGACTTTGAGGAATAATCAACAAATCAAAATGTCCTAGTCAAGTTCAACCCGTCGTTATCCAGGATTGCATTAGACCCGCCCGCATGATTCTTGACGAATAATCAATAAAATCATGCGACCGTCCTAACCAATCGCATCTATCAGTGCAACAGAGAATTATTACTTAGCTACCGTTCACTGTGTCTTGACGAATAATCAACAAACGCAGCACGAATACTAAGTATTAATTATCTGAAACGACGGAGGGCTGCGGCTGGGTTTTTGGCGAAAAACCCGTTAACGTAATGAACTTGATGTAGTTGAAGGAACATGATAGACTTTTTTTTAAAATATAGTGGCGAAAACTTTTGCTAAAGAGGTCACTCCCTGTGAAGGGATCTCGGCTCTTTCCTCATCGAATGAGGTGCTGGGCATTCATAACCGAATACCTCTATGCAAAGCAAGAATAATCGACTATAGTGAAGTTATTACCCTGACGCAAAATTTTGTCCAAGGGGTCACTCCCGATGAAGGGATCTCAGCCCTTGCCTCGTCGAATGAGGTGCTGGGCATTCATAACCGAATACCTCTATGCAAAACGAAAGTGAACGTCCGTGCAATAACAGCTTTTTGAAAATTGTTCCAACAACGTCTTTTAGGTTTGTTTTCTTGCATTAATTTAAAGCGTCCCATCAATTAATCCTACCAATGCAGAAAACAACGAAAATATGACGTACGCTTATGCCATCCTCATTCTCCATGGGGCCCCGTCATCACCCGTTAGGTTACTTAACTAACGACATAGCAGGGGCTGGACTAGCGCGGATGCAAAATATAAGCAACGCCTAAATAGATATCATATATAGATATATAAATCCATTCGTCAGATGCAATGATAGCCATTCCAGATCACAGATGAACACATTGGATATACTAGGAATCCGTGTTTCGTTCGAGCCTACAACGAAAGACGGATTACACGGTCGCGATGAATAGCCAAACCCCACCCTTGACCCCTACGGGTGCGGCAAACTACCCGCCAAGTACCCGAAGCGAAGCAACCTCTCTCAGCAACGTGAGCAGGCCACTCGGCACTTCGAGATACCCGATAGTTTGTGCACCCCACCTTGGGTCTATCCTAGGAGAAAAAACAGTAAAAAGAAATTATACAATGGCGGCTACAACCTCATCCCGGATGTGCGGCCATACAAATATTATTACATCAATTTACATATTACATGAAATGAAAGATAAAGAAAACTCTCATCTCACAACCCCCTGGCTATTCTTCCGCGACAATCCAACGAATTCATATACACAAACCATCAACATTACAGATCACAGATATGTATAAACCCCACTAATCGACGTATAGCGATTAGCAGACGTTCAATACATATATCACATCACAGATATAACCCATTAGCCAAAGTCTACAGAAATTCGATCAAAATACGGAATTGTAACCACCCCAAAAATAAATTTTGTTCTCTGGAAATTCTGGGCAGAAACAAACCATCCTAAAAATCCCAAAACACCATTATAAGAACACTACAAGAAGTTTGACCCACGGTCGAGTCAACTCGGCCGCGGATCCGCGGCAAGAGCATGCTCTTGCCGCGGTTCCGCGGCGCGTTAACCGACTCACTGGATCAAATTTCTTGCTTGTTCTGTAAAAACCCTGAGCCGATTTTTAGTATGTGTTAAATTATTTTTTGAACAGAAATAAAAATCGGCAGAAAGTTAGCTTTTTCGGAATGTTTTGCGGTTTTTCGTCCGATCGAAATTCTAGATACTTTGCTAACATGCTAGTGTGTGTTTAGCCTGTCTCTGATACCACTGTTAGGTCCACGTTACCTATCCCGGTTCTTTCAGGGTTGCGGAAACGGTGAAAAACAATTTTTAGGGTTTAGGTAACATGGACTCAAGAAGAGGATCTTTGCTAAACAACACACTAGCAACAACTATGAGCTTTACCTACTCGGTTAAGGGGTTATACCTAGTCTTGAACTCCTTCTCTTCTTCTCCTTGGAGTTGGTTGGATGGTTCTCCTCGTCTCCTTCTCTTGCCGAAGAAAGATCCACCTGAGTGCCTCTACCTTGAGCTCCTTCCTCGAACTTGAGGTAACTAAAGTATTAGACTTGCTAGACCTTCAACCTTAGGATGAGTAGAGATGAGATTTGGTGTTTTATCTTGAAGGCAAATGGTTCTCAACTCATGAGAGGGATTTTTCCTTGAGAAGGAGGAAGAGGATGAGAGCTATGGATGAGAGAGAAAGTGCAAGTAAGAATGATCCATTTTTTTACAACCATGCTCTCTTATTTTAGAAAATGATAACAATAATAATAATTAACAATTTGTGATGGTGAGTTGATGAATGACCATTATCATTTCATTCATTAAATGCTTTGTGCAAAAAATAAGAAGCATTTTTGAAAACAAATGATGATGGTCAACAAGTCTACTTTGGTCAACCGGTCAACTAAAGTCAACAAGTCAACAAAAGTCAAGAATTCAACTCAACCATGGCACAATAATTGTTAACTAATATTATTAATCATATTTCCTATTCTCATTAGGGTTTGGAAAAAGACAACAGTCAACTGTGCATACACACCCGTACCATAACCCTAATGAGAATCCTCTGCCTCTGTCTCAGTCAACTGTGCATACTCACCCGCATCCGTGTTCCGAGGAACATGAATACAATGAGATAAAACCAATCCCAAAACATATACTAGGATCTGGCTTAAACCAAAGCCCGCTAGTAGTAACTGTCCGGACACCAAACGTGCACAAGTGCGCGGATGTGAACGAACCCCGTCGTAAAACCATGCGACCTCTACTCTGTTTTTCCCAAAGGCGAATAACCCTCTGTGTGGGACTCTAAAGACTCGACACTACACTGGCAGTGGGGTTAACCATAGACCGCAAGTGGCACTAGCTGTACGTAACGGTCCCCAGGTAAATGCCGATAAGAAGACTGATGAGGTGAACCCATCCGAACTCCTACCGAGCCTGTATGTGACAATCTATGTACAGTCCTGTCTGTTCATCTGAGAATATCGCATGGTGGGCCTAGGGGGTGGTAAACGTCAGACCCCTAATAGCTGTACAAGTCGTGTCGGAGTGTAGCCCAGAACACCCTGAGATAACACTGGAAACCTACCAGTATATCTCGCTTGCCCTGGCCAGGGACGACTATGTGTAATGGCTCTCGTAGACACAGCGCGATATCAACCCCCAATACCGGGAGAGGCGAATCCTGTCTAACCGTCACTGCCTCCAAATGCTTCGAGACTGCACCCAACTACTACCTGTTTGCACGACTCAGTAGAGTCGTGGTAGGGTAGTAATTAACGAACAGTGGGAACACACTCGAGGCGAAGTGACTGTGTCAAGTCAGCGGACTAAGCTGTACTCATGTCACCTGGGAACTGTTAACTGACGATAGGTATAATACCAACCAACAGTTCCCGACGAGTCCTGTCTAGTGTACTCGTAACCTAACGAGCACCCACATACTATCTCCAGTACGACGTACTGATTGTTGTGGGACAGACCATCTCCCATACTGGGAAGAGAAGCGTATGCACCAGTCTACTCTGGAGTATCGATGCCCTGTCTCGATAATCCTACGACTGGGGACCAAGAATAAGGATGTGCTTATAGACTACCCAGCTCCCACTAGTGTGATCGCCATCACAACGCCGGTAGTCAAGCAAAGATCCTAAGGGCTCCATCAATATGTTTCAGCGATATGTTAAAAGAAACATATACACATATTAAGATAGAAACAAACCAAGTAGCATACTACTATATCAAGCAAGACTGTCATAAAACCGTATATATAGCTCTAGCCTCCAAAATGTATTATACAAACTAGTACTATACAATAATGGCCTCTAGGGCATACATATCTAACAGACTGTACGGGAGTGTTGCTGATTGGATTCGCTGGAGAAAGTATAGGCTTGCTTGTTGATCTTCTGATCGCTCAATACCCGGGTGGCCGTTACGTTTAGCAGACCGCTTGCGGCTTATCGGTGTTTGATATGATCATCACATACTGCCGGCGGATTGACGAGTCTTTAGAGTCCTGCACAGAGGTTTCCTGGCTCAAGAGAAACAGAGTAGGAGCGCATATGTGATTTGTGCGGGAACAAGATTAATGCGAGTATGTGATACTGCATTATATTCTCGCGATGTGTGACATGATTGGTTATATGTGATATAGCCGAGTTATCGGATCAAGCGTTGATTCGATAAGATGTTGCATTTGATATTAGTCGGTTATATGTGATATAGCCGGATTATTAAATCAAGAGTTGATTTGATAATTCAATGTAAAATTATATATTTGATATATTATATTACATTAACTAATATTTAGCTCACTATTGATTTCTTTTCTCACATGATGTGCACATTGTATATATATACGCGATATGTACATTTGTGTACATGGATTGTGTCATGTTTGATGATACATACAAGATGGGTGTATGAGATTAACACAATGCTAGGGTTAAGCTAGGCTTTCTATTTATGTTAAGCTAATTCAAAAGAGATTGATTTTTGTCATGGTAAAGCTTGCACAGAAAATTGAGCAGGGTATTATAGGAATTACTGTGAAAAACGAGCCCATAATCCCTTCAGAGCGCCGCAAAACAGCGGCAATACCTTGCTTTGTGCGGCTGTTCCACGGCCAAATAGTGGGATTAGGGTTTGATTTTTGCACAGTAACATCCGTATGTATCATCAAACATGACACAATCCATGTACACAAATGTACATATCGCGTATATATATATAATGTGCACATCATGTGAGAAAAAAAATCAATAGTGAGCTAAATATTAGTTAATGTAATATAATATATCAAATATATAATTATACATTAAACTATCAAATCAACTCTTGATTTAATAATCCGGCTATATCATATATAACCGACTAATATCAAATGCAACATCTTATCGAATCAACGCTCGATCGGATAACTCGCCTATATCACATATAACCAATCATGTCACACATCGCGAGAATATAATGCGGTATCACATACTCGCATTAATCTCGTTCCCGTACATATCACATATGCGCTCCTGCTCCGTTTCGCTTGAGCCAGGAAACCTCTGTGTAGGACTCTAAAGACTCGTCAATACGCCGGCAGTAGGTGATGATCATATCAAACACCCACAAGCCGCAAGCGGTCTGCTAAACGTAACGGCCACCCGGGTATTGAGCGATCAGAAGATCAACAAGTAAGCCTGTACTTTCTCCAGCGAATCCAATCCGTAACACTCCCGTACAGTCCGGTCATTTCGTCTGATATGTCGCATATCTCGCCTAGGGGTGGTAAACGTCAGACCCCAGCAGCTTGATAAGTCGCGTCGATATGAGGTTTATAACAGTTCGAGAAACTACTGATAACACTTACCAGTAAATCTCAGCAACCCTGGTGAGGGATTTCCGGTTATAGCCAATCAAACACAGCGCAACATCAACTCCCTATACCGGGAGAGACGAATCCCCTCCTATCGCTCATTGTCTCCATGTGATTCGGGACTGTACCCAAAAGCCACCGTTTTGCACGCCCCATTGGACGTGGTATGATGGAAATCAAAGCACAGTGGGAATCACACAAGACACTATGACGATCTCGGGTCTACGGACTAACCTGTACCAGTGTCACCAGAGAACTGCCATCTGACGTGAGGATAATACCATCTGGGAGTTCTCGGGGAGTCCGTCCAGTGTACCCAGTTTTCACTGAGCACCCCTATACCTTCTCTGATGTCAAACACGAATGGATATGGGATCATCCATCGCCCATTATATAGGTCAAGAAGCGCATACGCTAGTCTACTCTAGAGTATCGATGCCCTGTCTCAGTACTCCCACGACTAGGAACATTTGAAGGATGTACTTGGCGACTACACTGTCCCCACTAGTATGATCTGCATCATAGTCCTGGTAGTCAAGTACTTATCCTAAGGGCTTTATCAATATGTAACATAGAGGCAATCAGAGTACATGTTAAGATAAAGAGAAACCAGATAGCATACTATCATGTCGAGCAAGAAAGTCCTACCTATATATGTCCAAGCATCCACTACAATATACATCGTATGTACAGTAATGGCCTCTAGGGCATACATATAACTAATAGCTAGTGCCGCTGTCGTGCTTGTAGTTAAACCTACTACCAGAGTACTGTCGAGTCTTTAGAGTACCTTACAGAGGGTTTCGCAGCTTCGAGCGAAACGAGTAGAGGTCGTATGGTTTTACGACAGGGTTCGATCACATACGTGTACTTATGAGCGTGTGGTGTTCGAGCGGACAATACTACTGGGCTTTGGTTTAAGCCGAATCCTAGTATTTGATTATTGGATTAGCTTCATCTCATTGCATTCGTGTTTTTCGGAACACGGATGCGGGTATGTATATACGGATGAGAGGGGTATAAAAGGAGACACCTCATTAGGGTTTTGACCATTGACTTGATTAAAACCATTATGAGGTGGATAAAAGTATTTGTTATTTTGCTAATGATAATAATGGCATGGCTACTTGTTCTTGATCACTTGACTTGCATTGACCTTTTGACTTGGGTTGACCATTTGACTTGGATTGACTTTTTGACCATAGATATTTATGTGAGATATTTTTTGAGCTAGATATTTTGAGGAGATATTTTTCATCACATGGTTGTTGTCATATCAAGCTAGCCATCACAATTTCTATTATCATTATCAAAAATCTTTTCTCTTTCCTAAAGTGAGCTTTCATGCTAACTCTCTCCTTCTTCCTCTTCCTCTCTAAAACCCTACTGTATCATGTGTTGATAATCAAGGGTTAATAGGACTTAGATATTCTAAATCACACTCTACTCACTCTAGTCTATTTAGATTAGCAAGCTAAGTATTCTAGTTACTTCAAGTTTGAGGTTTAGCTCAAGGTTGGAGCTCTCGGGTGGATCATCGTTGACACAAGGAGGTCGAAGTTCAGGCACGATCCATACATCCATCGAGGAGCTTAAGGAGAGGATCAAAGACCCGAAGGACTTGGTTTCTTTAGGTATACTTTCTATCATAGTAGATAGAACCCTCACATGCTAGTTAGGTTTATGGTTAAAGATCCGGTTTTTGTGTTATCCTAGCGCCGAGTTTTGTATCGTTGTAAAATTTTTGTTCCACATTTGGCCATGGTAGTTGGCCGGGGTGCTAGCGTAACCTTTCACCCAGGGGTACCGCACCGGGTCCACCATGCACCCATAAACGGTCCCTCCCCCTCCTCGAATCGGGTGTATAATACCACTCGAGAACCGAGAAAACTCATGGTGGACATTTCAAATATCATATCACGAGAAAACCGCAAATTTCTATCTTTTGAAATGAAAATGAGTTTATAAATCCTTTCGGTTTCTCCAAATCCAGAAATCTCATGGAAAATCCGAATCCCAAACTCCAAAGTAAATAACAGTGAAATACCGGCAATAAGCACTATAATATTGCATAATAATGAATATATATATACACATGCACGATATTTAAGTAAAGAATGCAATATTTAAACTAGCACATTAATGATATATCGGAACTATCCGCTAGCAAGCGATATCAATGAAATAATATTCTCTAAAGTGTACGTGACATGGCAATTACCAATGATGATGTGTGTGAGCCGGCAAGCAAGTGTTCGTAGACATACGTATCATCGGTAATGGTGCTGGTGTCCTGACTACATGGTTTCATAAAACTAACGAGAACACATTTAAGCATGCAATGCGATGCGATCAGCAAGAAAATACGGAAAATGAAAAGTAAACGCAACAATAAATAATATACATTATATATACGAGTCATACAGTTTTGGCATTTGAAATAACACGAATCGTCGTGTTTAGAAAATAGGTGCTACGGTGTTTTAAAGAAAAGGTACGTCCTTTGAAATATCCGTAGTATCCCTTGGCCTGTCTTTAAAATACTCACGATTCGTTATTTTTGGAAATAAGTATGATTCGAGCCCAGTCTAACATCTACTAAGTAAACTACATGACAAAGCTAAGAGACTAATCAAAAGGGTAAGGAAATCCACCTAAGTCCGAGTCGATATATCTAGAAGTCGGTGATCCCGCCTCAATAGTGTCACGTACGATAAAATATATAATACGACATCCTCGAGTCGAGAGTGCGGATCAATCATCATATCTATTCATCGTACGGAAAAATCCATCGTACGACATCCCAAATCGGGGTACGGGTCAATTATCACATATAACACATTACTTAACTAGTATCATTATCATCATATTCTGAATTAGGGGTACTGATTGTCATGACCCGAAATAGCACGTGACTGGCCCTTGAATCATATGAAGTCTATAGGACCTCATCTAATTCAAGTAAGCCAAAAGCCCAGAAATCTAAAACCATTTTAAATAATAAATGAAGGAAAACTAGTTTTAAAGAAGTGAAGAAAACACGTTTTAAAAAACAAGGTTTCTAAATATGTAAGCCGAATATGCATTTTTAAATCCTCAAGTCTTTTCTGAAAATTTCGGCAGAGTTTCCTTTGTAAATACTGGCCCCAAACAGGGTACAACAAGAATAATATATACATCAATGATAAAAGGCATCCCCAAGCGGGAGCTAGCTCTTCGTCAATCGACAGTCATAACCACGCAAGCAATATAATATACAACGCCGAAGGGCGAGGATCAAAACTGAAAAGGAAACTCAAAACAACATGAAATCCATAATAATACAACGCGCGACTCTAAGGTCGAAAGAATGAACAACTCTAGTCTCTAAGTCTGAAATAAATACATGTCTGGTTGATGGAATTACTAGATACAACCGATTAAAATAAATCAAGGGTGGTCACGATGCAAGTGAACCCACCTACCAAAGCAATCACCCAGAAAGGAAGCAGTGTGCCAGAAAAGCCGTAATGAAACCTGTACGGCAAAACCTGCAAGAACTGTGGCACAATGAGGGAGAGTTGCCAACTCGTGAGTAGAAAACATCACAGAGCAGTAATCGTATGTATGACACAATTCTAGGTCAATACGATCAAATATATATAAACCTCAAATGATAATGTCTGAAGCATGAAAAGGTGGCAAGGGTAAACATCTATACATAAGTGTAGTACCAAGTGCTCGTGTCAGTGCTTCAGGTAGCAACATATCATAAATATGAGGTATCATCAATGTAATCATCATGAAATCAGTGTCAACTATATCATGAGGTCTAAATATGTGGATATCATTCAACTATGTAATCAATGTCTGTATGTATGTGGATCTCGTCCACGTGTCACCCAATGACACAAAACATCATGCATGTAAATATCATAAAGCATATGCATGGAAGTATGAGGATATAAATCAACGTGTGTCCCTCGCGATACATCAAAATCATGGAACCTGAGTGTCCAGCATCGACACTCGAAAACATCATGAAACCGTTGCCCAGCATCGGCACGTAAATCCTCATATATCGGGCTCCGCCAGTCCGGATCGGCCCATGGGCTTCGTCAGTCCGGATCGGCCCATATCATCACTCGACTCCGGTCGGTATCCTCCGGAACCCAACGTGATATACATTAAAACTATACATGTAAATATCTGTAGGAAATGCATGCCAAACCTTTTTAAGTCGCTGTGCGATGCGCATAACACTACACATTGGCGGACGTTTATTGTAAGAAAATAACCATATATGTATATATCTTTTGTTTAATATGTACGTTTCGCCGTTTTGAAAACAATTTAGAAGGGTTTTCTTGTTTTAAACGTTTCGTGTCATATCAGACACGTAGGTAAATACTGAAACTATAGCTCCCTTTTTGGAAATCCCTTCGATAACTATCAATGCATGCAAACTATATCCAGGTACTGCCCTCTGACTAGTCCTTCTCAGTATGAAAACAAATAGCAAATATCATAAGAACGTACTGCTCCATAAGAAATTAATCTCCAAATGTGCATATGAATGCTACGTGCGTCTGGTGCGCATGGAAATCAAAATCCATGAATGTGCCATACATGTGCACAGAAAGTAAATCTAAGTGCAACGGGTGTGCACGAAACACCGGTCAAAGGCAACGGGTGTGCCTGACAGAAAAATCAGGTGCATCTGATATGCACGAAGAATATCGATTTAGTGCATCTGGTGTGCACCAAAATCGCATCTCATAACATGCGCCCAACATGTGCGAAAATCCAAATCAGGTGCATCCATCATGCACGAATAAAATCTAAATCATGTGCATCCAACATGCACGAAATCACGAAATCCAATATCAAGCACCGAACATGCGCAAAATATGAATACCCAGTGCGTGCAACCATGGTGCACGAAAACAAATATTATGAAACTCAGTCATCAAGACTAAATCATGCGAATAGATCGCCCAAAATACCGAAATCCAAGGTGAGGGATACGTGATAATCGAATCACCAGATCACAAATCATAAATACTGTCGTCGATAGTTCCTCCTTCAAAGTTGAGAAGGTGACGGTGCATCCAATGCTTAGCAGAGCAAGATATCTACTTGCCTCTTGTTCATGGTCTGGCGCCTGGTGCTTTTAGGCTCTTGTCTCTCAATGTACATTGCTAGCTATATAGCTCCTCGGCTTAACGGTCCAATATGGAATGACGACGGAAACAGTCACGCTCTGGCACATCCTCTATAGATCTCTGGCCAACTATCTCGTCGACGGTGCCAAACTTTGGCCTGCTCGGGGTGAGCAATATGACCGCTCCTGGGTCCAAGTCTTCCCGCATAGTATTTCAGGAAGGTCCTGTCGAGGTCTCTCTCAAATCTCGCTTCTGCCGAACTGCCCGGAAATCATCGTCCTTTACTAAAGCTATTTCTTGTCCCGGAACGGATGCATACTCATCGTGACTCTTTCTGGAAGATATATCCATAAACAACGTCTCTGCATGCGTATCACATCTCTGATGTCGGCAGAGTGGAACGTCGTCTCATCAAGATCTCGTACAAACCTCTTACTCCACTTTTCTCTGCTGTCGACTGCTTCGGACTCATTTCATCGTGGCTGCATGGACTGTGCTCCAACGGCTATACTCATATCTGGTGTCTCCCAAGCAATGCATCCCATCACATGATATCCGAAAGATGTCGAACCATTCGATCGATTCGTCGAAACCTCGTAATTCCCTAATAGCTCTACATCTTGAGTACAGTTTAATAGTATTCCAGTACATGCCACAGCACCTGTGGACTAACCGTAGAAGGGCAAACCCAAGCCTCACAAATGGCACCGCTAAACTGCTGCAAACCCTAAGGTTCAAAGGCGTTCCATGGTCATTACGTCGAGTTAGGGTTTCATTCTTCTAGAAGGTCCATAGCATTACTTGCATTGTCTTCCGAATACTTTAAACTTGGAAATGGGTTCCTGACATTCGATCGTCTCCATCGACTCTCAACGTACTTGCGTGAAGTCCCCTCTAGCTGGAATCAATCTATCTGATGACCTCGCATCGGGATAAGCGAACGAACCACATGTCCTAGTCATTCATCCTCGGGTGACTAGCGACCTTCCATCATATCTCTGAGTATATACTCATGCTGCAGTAGCTCCAACATGTGGGCAATATCTCGTCGTTTGCAGCAACAACTGGCTCATTCGTCTGCACGCTGAACAGTGCCTCAATCATCATGAATAAGCGATACTTCAATGGTCATCACATTCTGGCTGGCCTCTAGTAGTAGCCTGATCTTCTGGTGCTGATCTGCATGTCCGAGAAATCCCGTAAAAGCGATCCATCAAACGCTCATGGCACGAAAACACAATAAAACGACGCCTCTATGCAATCGTATGTCTCTGGAATCACGCCCTGGTCAGTCCTCGCTCGTGACGAGCTCGTGCTGACCGCAACTCTAGCCATGGCTCTCTCTTCCCGTGTAATCGTGGCAGTAAAATCATAACCAGTATCGATGAGGATAGATCATAGGAATGAATATAATACTGTGCAAGGAAATGTACATCCTAAGGCTCCTTAAGCTGAGTAGCGTATCGTAAGTATGCTGCGGAACATACACACGGTACGTCACTCTCTTTAAGTCACCTACTCCATCAACCAAGGTAAACCTATGCGACGAAAGTTCGGGTCTAATACCCCCTCGACTAAGTCTAAGTTCCTTAAGGTCAAGCCTAAGTTCCGAATATATACAAACGCTCTAGGCTCCGCATAGTCAAACTTAGACTCGAACCAAGATTAACCTAGCGCTTTGATACCAACTTTGTCACGAACCGAAATAGCACGTGACTGGCCCTTGAATCATATGAAGTCTATAGGACCTCATCTAATTCAAGTAAGCCAAAAGCCCAGAAATCTAAAACCATTTTAAATAATAAATGAAGGAAAACTAGTTTTAAAGAAGTGAAGAAAACACGTTTTAAAAAACAAGCTTTTTAAATAAGTAAGCCGAATATGCATTTTTAAATCTTCAAGTATTTTCTGAAAATTTCGGCAGAGTTTCCTTTGTAAATACTGGCCCCAAACTGGGTACAACAAGAATAATATATACATCACTGATAAAAGGCATCCCCAAGCGGGAGCTAGCTCTTCGTCAATCGACGGTCACAACCACGCAAGCAATATAATATACGACGCCAAAGGGCGAGGATCAAAACTGAAAAAGAAACTCAAAACAGCATGAAATCCATAATAATACAACGCGCGACTCTAAGGTTGAAAGAATGAACAACTCTAGTCTCTAAGTCTGAAATAAATACATGTCTGGTTGATGGAATTACTAGATACAACCGATTAAAATAAATACAACGGTGGTCACGATGCGAGTGAACCCACCTACCAAATCAATCACCCAGAAAGGAAGCAGTGTGCCAGAAAAGCCGCAATGAAACCTGTACGGCAAAACCTGCAAGAATTATGGCACAACGGGGGTGAGTTGCCAACTCGTGAGTAGAAAACATCACAGAGCAGAAATCGTATGTATGAGACAATCCTAGGTCAATACGATCAAATATATATAAACCTCAAATGATAAAGTCTGAATCATGAAAAGGTGGCAAGGGTAAACATCTATACATAAGTGTAGTACCAAGTGCTCGTGTCAGTGCCTCAGGTAGCAACATATCATAAATATGAGCTATCATCAATGTAATCATCATGAAATCAGTGTCAACTATATCATGAGGTCTAAATATGTGGATATCATTCAAATATGTAATCAATGTCTGTATGTATGTGGATCTAGTCCACGTGTCACCCAATGACACAAAACATCATGCATGTAAATATCAAAAAGCATATGCATGGAAGTATGAGGATATAAATCAACGTGTGTCCCTCGCGACACATCAAAATCATGGAACCTGAATGTCCAGCATCGACAATCGAAAACATCATGAAACCCGTGCCCAACATCGGCACGTAAATCCTCATATATCGGGCTCCGTCAATTCGGATCGGCCCACGGGCTCCGTCAGTTCGGATCGGCCCATATCATCTCTCGACTCCGGTCGGTATTCTCCGAATATCCGCCGAGCCCAAATACTATTACCGGTAGGTAGTAGTCCCTCTTCCAGGCTCACCGTCTGTATACACAACATCCCTTTCTTGCCCCGGGGTACTATACCAAGCCCCACCATGTACCCGCACACGGCTCACGACTCCTCCTCGCATGGGGTATATACATATTAGAACCGATAAAACTCATGGTGGACACACTGAAATATCATATCAAGAGAAACCGGGTTTTTAAACAATGCATACATTCTTTTGAAATTATCACGGTTCTCAAATTCAGAAATCTCATGAAAACGGCATATCTCAATGCGTAAAATCATAAAGCATGATGTATGCGACATATGATAGAAATGTAAGCATATCCGTATATCATGCAACATAAAACAGTAATATGCACACATCGAGGGAAAAAACGCTCTTTTAAAATGAATCCAGTTTTAAAATATATCTTGCGGTTCCCAAATCTCCAAAATAAAACCAGAATCATCTATGTATGTGCAATTACGCATGTATGCAAGTATGGGTGTACAATATGTCTGTGTGCCAATATAGATGTACAAGTAGTCATATCTTGATGCAACAATCCTACTGTGTAGTGACATGGCAATTATCGATGATGAAGTGTGTAAGCCGGCAAGTAGGTATACGTGGAACATACGCATCATCGATAATGGTGCTGGTGTCCTGACAGCATGGGTTTAATATGACAATAAACACATTTACACATGCAATACGATGCGAAAAGCAAGAATATGCGGAAATCGAATAATAAACGCAACAGTGAAGAATCTACATCAATATGTAAATGCCATACAGTTTTGTCATTTGAAATAAGACGAATCGGGGTTTTTAGAAAAATTAGGGCTACGGTGTTTTTAAGAAAAGATGCGTCTTTTGAAAATATCCGTAGAATCTCTTTGCCTGTCTTTAAAATACTCACGATTCGTTAGTTTTGAAATAGGTATGACTCGGGTCTAGTCTAACATCTACTAAGTAAACTACAGATCTAACTAACAAGCTAATCGAAAAGGGTACGGAAACCACCTAAATTTGAGTCGATATATATATATACATATAATAGTCGGTGATCCCGCCTCAATAGTATCACATACGATACAATATACAATATGACATCCTCGAGTCAAGAGTGAGGATCTATCATCAATATAAGGCCCGTACGGTAAATCCATCGTACGGCATCCCAATCTGGGTACGGGTCAAATCTCACATTCATCTCATCATTTATCTGGTATCCTTATCATCATATCTCATGAACAGGGGTACTGATCTAAGTCTAGCACGAACAGATACCATATATATATGTACGTGTATAAAAACACACGCCTAAAGGCCCGCTAAAATCTCATGTCGTATCTCATAATTCGAACCACATCATATCACCGATCTCATGGCACCATGCCCAAACTCATCGACTCATCTTCAAATATCAACCATTATCCTCATCATCCAAGTATAGGTATACGTGTATATATATACGTCGTCTCGTACCAATGTGTGTAGGTGTGTGTGTGTGTATGTGTGTGTGTGTGTGTATAAATATATACGTACCCCCATATACGCACAAGTATAACATGTTGGGTTATGGGAGCGCCCCGGCCATCCAATCGTGGCCAAATGCGGAACAAAAAATTTCTAAAACCCGGCGCTACCATTACCCGATTTCCAAGATCGAAACCATTAACCCTAAAACTAGCAAGCTAACAAAAGGAGATAGAATGGTTATACCTAATGAACCAAGTCCTTCGGGTCTTCAACAATTTCCAAGCTCCAAGTGATGCGAATCGACTTTGGTCGCCGGTCTTCCTTCATTTCCGATGATCCACTCGAGGGAAATAACTCAGGCTCTAGCTCCACGACATGATGCGTATGGAGCAACTAGGGTCTCTAGGATGCTACCCTAGAGAGCCTAGGATGTAGTGTGAATGTTTCTTAGTGTTAGCTATCTCATTTCATGAAGGTGGAAGCAAAGCATGAAAGCTAGTGGAGGTGAAATACAAATGGTGAAGGAGGAGCTCAAGAAGAAAAACAATGAACAAAACCTTCATGCTTGAAAAATTAGCTTACCTTAGAAAGAGAAAATAGCATGCAAGATTTTGTAAAATGCATTTTTTCAATTTTAAGATCCTACCATACTTGAATAGTGAACACAAATGAATTAACAATTCATTTGTGTGCACTATTGCAAGCATGGTTGTCTCTACACCTCATCATGCTAATATCCACCTCATTTATCATTTTAATAAAATGGTCAAATCAAGAAATGAGGTGGCACCTTCTAGAATATTATCCGGTAAAAAATACGGATTACATTCAACTGTAAATATATCTGCATTCGTACTGAAATACGAATATCCAAAAAGATAGCATAACACAAAGAATATAATACTAGAATATACGTACCGAAATACATATATATAAATTATTAAATCAATACCCGATTTAATAATCCGGCTCAAACCTGAGCCGGCTAGTATTATCAACTGTCCAATCGAAAGTCCGAGTACAATGTACATCAATCGATCGGAACCCTGCACGTATCCAATACGGCTACTACATCATTTCGCCAGAACCAGAGAAACCCTCTGTGTGGGACTCTAAAGACTCGTCAATATGCTGGCAGTGGGTTTAACCACAAGCATGTCAGCGGCACTAGCTGTACGTAACGGCTACCCAGGTATTGAGCGAAAGGGAGGCCGACGAGCAAACTCATGCAGAACCCCTACTGAGCCTGACAGTGACAATATCCGTACAGTCCAGTTTGTTTGTCTAAGAGTATCACATATCGAGTCTAAGGGGGTACGGTTGACCCAAGGAGGGGTGCTCAAGTTACCGGATTCCGTGTAGTAGAGGAGAGTGGGGAGTGTAGGATAGTGTCACTTTAAAGCTTTCTCTCAACCATGAGCTCAAGTGAGCATCTTAAGAAGAAGATGAAGAGGGTGAGCTAAACTAGTGGCATGAGAAAAATTGGCTAGGTGTAGGTGGCGTATGTGTATTTCGATACATGTAACGGGAAGTATTCCGTATTTGTACGGAATGACTTCTAGAAGATTTGCCACCTCATTATTGATTTTCCTTTTTTAGAAAAATCATTTGTTTCATAATGAGGTGGAAAGGTGATTTGGTATCAGAGCCACCCATTAAACCCTACTAGCTAGTTTGCACAAGCTTAAAATCTCGATCGATCAAAATTTCCAAATCAATTTTCCATTTTGCCAAGTTTCTGTCGATTTTAAAACTTGCTCGAAAAATCTTTCTGTGTAGCTTAAAAATCCGTGCAGAAAAAACTAAAGCTACAGAAAAAATTTGGTGACCTAACTCTAAAACTCCACCGTGGAACCGCCGCGAAATGTCACATTTGGTGGCTATTCGGCTGCTCTTTTTGGGCTACAGTGACCAAATTTTTTTCTGGAGCTCTAGTTGGTGGAAAAATGATTTTTGTGATATATAGTTTTGGCCCAGATTCATTTGAGTACAAGTTTAGTACATGGGGCCATTTTGGGAAAGTTTAGTCGATCGAAATTTTAATTGTGTGTTTTCAGTACATTACATTTCTATCTGCAACCGTGAATTTCATTTGATCGGTAAATCTTGTCTAATCGCTATAGTCCTTTTAGACGGGTTTGCGAACGTGACATTCACGTTGATGTTCTGTGTTGTGCTGTGATGTTGCGGATTTGTCATGGTGGATAGCTTGCATGCAATGGTAGTGCAGTTTGGATTTATTTGTACATTTGATATTGCGGGGCGAGCGTCCGACATGTGGACTGCCGTCACTGCCTGTTTGTATATTATTCTTTTGGGGCACGACCGGGTTGAGGTTGATGTCACCATTGTATATTATTTTCTTTTCTGTACTAGGATTACCCCAAGGTGGGGTGCATGGATAGCCGGGTTCTAGAGGGCAACGGGCCTGCATCTCATGGCGTTGAGATGGAGGGGGCTTCACTCTAGAATTGGCGGGTTGTTTGCCGCACACGTAGGGGTACTGGTTGACCCAAGGAAGGGTGCTCAAGTTACCGGATTCCGTGAAGTGCTGGGTAGTCCATTCACTTTGCTGAAGGGGGCTGCCTCGCTTCAGATTTTGGTGGGTAACTTGCCGTGCTCGTAGGGGTCTAGGAGTTCATTGTACAGGCTATCCACACGACAAGGGGAACGTCGGGTTTTCAGTTGTGGCTCAAAGGAAACCTGGGGCTCCCAGATTATCTGTATTGCTCTGTGATGCTTATTACTTTTCTGTGATGTTGCATTTATCATGCCTGGGACGATTGTTATATATATTTATATATACTAGTAGATGTTGTATATGTTTTGCACCCGCGCTAGCCCAGTCCCCACTCTGTCGTTAGTTAAGTAACCTAACGGGTGATGACGGGACCCAGTGGCGAATGCGGATGGCATATACATACATTTTATTTTCGTTCTTTTCTAGTGTGATTAATTGATGGGACTGCATTGATTCTTATCAATGCAAGGATAAAAAAAACCTATATATGATGTTGTTGGAACCAACATTTTTAAAAACTGACATTACAGACGTACGCTTTTGCTTTGCACAGTGGTATTCAGTTTGGAATATCCCGCACCTCAT
The DNA here is from genome assembly GCA_030015575.1 of Agapanthus africanus. NCBI lineage: Eukaryota > Viridiplantae > Streptophyta > Magnoliopsida > Asparagales > Amaryllidaceae > Agapanthus > Agapanthus africanus. The sequence continues at coordinate 700,232,370 of CM057338.1, forward strand.
TCGACGAGGCAAGGGCCGAGATCCCTTCATCGGGAGTGACCCCTTGGGCAGAAGTTTGCGTCAACATAATAACTTCACTATAGTCAATTACCTTTTGCTTTGCATCGTGTTATTCAGTTTAGAATATCTTGCACCTCATTCGACGAGGAAAGAGCCGAGATCCCTTCACCGGGAGTGACCTCTTTAGCAAATGTTTTCGCCACTATATATTTGTAAAAACCACTTGGATTCCTTCAACGATATCAAGTTCATTACGTTAAAGGTTTTTCGCCAAAAACCAGCCGTAGCCCTCCGTCATTTCAGAAAAGCAGCGCCTAGTATTCGTGCTATGTTTGTTGGCTTCCGTCAAGGTATAGTGTGCGGTAGCTATGTGTTACTTTTCTTTAGCATGGATATGCATTAATCTAGGACAGTCGTGCAGCCTTGTTGGCATCCGTCAAGGGCAAGTACGGGTGGGTCTAGATTAATCAGGACAATGACGTGTAGAACTTGACTTGCAACTTATGATTTGTTAGCATCCGTCAAGGTCATAAGCAGCTTGGGGTAAAAATCATATCGGGAGTTTGAAATATACAAGAAACTTTCCAGGCTTGCGCATACCTTCTGGTGTGTGGTGACTTGAATGGCTTCCATCAAGTTATCATGCGATGATAGTTGGATCCCGATTCCCACTGATGAATAGGACTACTCCTCGGGTGATTCCGACCAATTCTCCTTTGGGGTTTGGAGGAGAATTAGTGAAAATTGTGGGAGCCATCCAGATTAGATAAAATGATTATCCATTCTGATCTAGGATAGAGTGCACGCTGAGTGTTTCTTTTCTCTCTCTTGGCTTCGACCATAGCCCGACCCTAGACTATGACTCAGTGACCAAGTTAACCGAGCTTTCTTAAAAACATCGGCTTTTGGATTTTCCTAGTTACATACATCATTGCCACTCTTTCTTTTACCCTTTGCTTTTCTCCATAACACACCATATCACTATGAATATCCACTTCCATTGGATAAAACCATCGTATGGTTATAAACGAACTCGAAGGAACTTTTTCGAGGATGGTTTCTGGTTCTGGAGAAAATGAATAGGATTATTCAGTTGTCTTTTTTCCTTTTTACCTTCTCTCAGGTTGTGAGGGCTCCTAAGATTGGGAGACGGTACACCTATTACGCTTATTGGATAGTCTTCTTCCAAACCATAGGCAGGTGCCGAATGGTAGGGAATGAAGAAATCCAATTAGCCTAAGTGTGGTGTACAGAACGTAATAAGTAAACACAAATAAAAGGATTAGAAAGAGAGCAAAGTAAAATGCGACTGCTATTCACGACCAAACCAAGTCTTTCATCGCCACTCCTACTTCACTTTTGTATTTCTCCAGAACACTCCGTATCACTACAAACATCCAATTCCATTGGATAAATCCATCGTATGGTTATATACGAACTCGAAGGAACCTTTTTCGAGGATGGATTCTGGTTCAGGAGAAATAGGAATAAGGATTATTCAGTTGTCTTTTATCTTTACCTTCTCTCAGGTTGCGAGTACTCCTAGGATTAGTAGAGTACACCTATTACGCTTATTGGATAGTCTTCTTCCAAACCATAGGCTGGTGTCGAACGGTAGGGAAGGAAGAAAACCACTTAGCTTAATGATGGTGTACAGAAGGTAATGACTAAAGACAAATAAAGGGATTTGGAGAGATGGCAACGAAATATACGGTTGCAGTCATGAATCTGGATAATGGAAGTGGCATTACTAGGAATACAAGGATACCCCTTCAAAACAATTTCATGTTTCAGTTTCACTATGCGTTGTTAATAGAAAACTGATTTCCCAATTAGTTACTTACTCCAGGATATGTATTTACCAGGTTTGATTCTCACATCTGTATGGTTTTACAAATTATGAGTGGGAGTAAGTTATTGGGAATTAGGCGATCATCCTCATTATATCGGAATTCGTTGTAATTGGTGATATTTGAGGAAATCACCTAGGTTTTTTGCCGGACGGCAAGTATTTGGTTTTGAATATCCGTTGTTATGCACCAATTTCAAACTGATATGTCCGTACATTTATTTTTATAAAGTGGGATATAACTTTTTGAAATTATATCCATGATATTTACATATATCAGTTGATAGTTAAGTAAGGAGCATTCAACAGCGGTGTAAGTCTTCATAACCATAGTACAGTTTTCAGCCTACGACTCACAGGATTTGAGTTACTCAACTCAAAGGGACTTATACAATGTATTATATGTTGTCCAGTGTCCATTAGGACAGAGGGGTTGGTACTCGTACTATATTCTGTCTACTTGTGACTTCTCCAGATTTAGACACGTGTTTCGTAGAAATACAAAGTCTAAGTTTTTAGAAGTTATAGATACTAGAATAAAGTAGAGAACCATGTGTTGCAAGTATCGGGATTCTTCAAGGTGATCGAAGATATAGATACTTGCGTATAGTATTCAGTTGATAGTAATAGTTTTGAGATACTTGTTTCTCTTTCAGGTTACTCATAATTGGATGCACTCCTAAGTTGAGTAATGCTGATCGTCCTCTCTCCATTTAGTTGACATGCACTGGAGATAGATGCATGATTTGAAACTAGTTCCAATTAAATCAGTGCCTCTATTTCTATATTACATATAGAATGGTTCATATCTTAACGATGTTAAGGTACGGAGAGTTGTCCAGCTTATGCTTAAAATCAGACTCTGGAAAACTCAAGGCACGTTTCTGTAATGGCAGTTTGTGGGTTAACCTGGGCATTGACGAGGGTTAACTTTCTACCATCTGGAAGATCAATAGTGATATTGTTCTTGACTCGCCACGGTTTTAGTAAAATCGATTTTTTCAGAAAAACAGTAGTGGGAGTATGGTAGAACTGGAAGTGATTCCAGAACCGCAAATGATTACTGAAAATTTAATAGGACCTAAAGATTAAATCAGGTTTGACATTCCATTAGCCACTCCGCAGATATGGTGGGTTACCTCAGGCACCCGAGATGTACTTCGGTAGCCTCAAGAACGGTGACAGGGTGGTTCTAGTTTACCTAGACTTGACACTACTGTTGTTCCAGACTATGAGACCCGGCAGGAGGATGGGTATAGCGTCATTCTAAACTAGCTTTAGAAGTGCACGTGTATATGACTCTGCCAGAGGGTTGTCGTAGTCAGTGGGAGCAGTGGAAGCGTAGTGGACAAGTAGCTTGTGTCTATTTATAGACTAAAGCGGATATAGCGGAGATAGATCACCTATTTCTGATTTGATAGTCATCGGCTTTGACTTCATCAGAATAGGAGATGGATCTGCTAAGAAGATAGTAGAGAGTGATGTCCAGGTATTAGGTTGACATGCACTTGATATGAAGAGATATTCCTATACTACGATCGTTTATACTGTGGTTGTCACAAAGTTGTTTCTCCGTATAGGATATGGATATAATATCAGCTTTTCTGGTTACTAGATCTATGGTTTTAGATCTAGATTTGGGAAGTATCCCAATTTGGGTAATTTGACATTATTCTAAAGATATTTTAGAATGGACGACTCCTGGCATGGTGGAGTACCTGCAGGTAATGGAGTCACCCTCTCTAAAGGTGTCTTACAGAATAAAGGAGAGAGGGGTCTGTATGATTAGCATATCACTTGCTTAGGCAATTGACTTAATCGTGAGATGTCAAGTACCACACCAGATATTGCTTTTGCACTAGATGCAATATGCAGATATATTAATCCAATCCTGGAGAAACATTAGGAAGTAGTTATTGAACATAAGTGGATGTTCTAGGGAAATGATTACGGCAGCCTCCTTCAGGAGACGGTTATCATTTCAGGCTTCCAAGGTGACCTGGATGATAGAGTGACTGTCAGAGTTATAGTTTTCCCTCTTTTGAGGGACAGTATGTTTGACAGGTGGTCCAAGCGAATACTGAGGAAAGGCATGGCGCAGGATACTGATTATATTCAGTAGACGATACAGTCTAAGAAGTTTGCTGGAATTGGAGTTCTTTTGTGAATTGGGTCCCATCAGATATCCAGACAAATTCTAAGACAGGTATTGCTCATTTCGGGAGATAGTTTTCTCCACGATGTTGAGATTAAGAGAGATACAGAAAGAAATATTGGAGCGGATCCACTCACTGAGGCTATTTCTCGAACGCAGTCAATTTTTGCAAACGGGCTTTGCAAAACTGATTAGTAGAGAAGTTGGGTGTTCGGTATCACACGGGCTGTGAGTATGCGACATCGCAATAATTGGCCTTGAGTGCAAGTGGGAGATTGTTGGCTATAGTGCCCTCAAGTCAATTATTATAGTCGCGGACTTGTGATTGTGATGATTGAGGCAGGACCTATACTGATAAAACAGTCTTACTCAAGATGATTGTATGCTATCTGGTTTGTCTTTATCATCATGTACGTGTTGATAGAGCCCATAAGATTCTTGCTTGACCGCCAGCATCATGTTCCGCACTAACCATTCTGATCTAGGTTAGAATGGTTAATCATTTTATCTAATCAGGATGGCTCCCACTGTTTTAATAAGATGACATGCACTTGATAGGAGGAGTTATTCCTATACTACGATCGGTTATACTGTGGTTGTCATAAAGTTGTTTCTCCATACAGGATATGGATATAATATCAGGTTTCTGGTTACTAGATCTATGGTTTTAGATCTAGATTTGGGAAGTATCCCAATCTGGGTACTTTGACATTATTCTAAAGGAATTTTGGAATGGACGACTCCTGGCATGGTGGTGTACCTGCAGGTGATGGAGTCACCTTCTCTAAAGGTGTCTTACAGACTAAAGGAGAGAGGGGTATGCATGGTTAGCACATCGATCATTTGTTTATGCAATTGAGTTAATCATGAAATGTCAAGTACCACACCAGATATTGCTTTTGCACTAAATGCAATAAACAAAGTGCATGTGTGGAGTGTAGGATAGTGTCACTAGTGTTGGTATGAAACCCATCACCACCTGAGAAACTATCGATCCTGGATCGGTAGTTCTTGTCCACCGTGGCCACGGATTTATGGTGATGGCCATCCGTACACAACGCGACATCAACCCCCAATACCGGGAGAGACGAATCCCGGACAATCCGATCACTGCCTCCATGTGGCTCGGGACTGTACCCAACTAAAACCTGTTTGCATGACTCCTTTGAGCCGTGGTAGGGTAGTAATCAAAGCACAGTGGGAACTCACACGAGACAAATGATGATCTCAGGTCGACAGACTAACCTGTACACATGTCACTGTAAGTCCACGTTACCTCTCCCGGTACTTACGGGCTTGCGGAAATGATGAAAAACTATTTTTCTAGAGGTGGTAACATGGACTCAAAATACGGATCTTTGTTAAACAACTATCTAACAAACCTAACAAGAGTTTTACCTACTCGGTTAGGGGTTTATACCTTAACTTGAACTCCTTCGTCTTCAACTCCTTGCGGTGGTCGGATCGACCTCACCTCGTCGTCTCCTCGCGCCGAAGATGGATCCACATGAAAGATTCTACCTTTGGCTTCTCTTCAAACTAGAAGAAACTAGAACACTTGGTTTGCTAAACCTTGTGAACTAGGATGAGTAGAGGAGTATGTTGGGTTTTATCTCTATGGTTCTTGCTTCTCAATACATGAGACAAGTGAACCATAGACTAGAGAGAGAGCAAGAGGAAGAGGGAGAGCTCAAGCAAGAGAGAGAAAGCAAATGAGAGAATGAGCAAGCCTTTTGCCATCCAAAATCATGATAACTCAAAATAGTAATTGAGTATTATGTGATGGTTCAAGTCAAAATGGCCATATCATTTCATGCACTCATTTTGCAAAAAGAAACAAGCAAGCAAAAGTCTTTGCCATGAAATTATAGCCATTGTAATGATGATGGTCAACTAGTCCAACCTAGTCAACAGGTCAACAAAGTCAACAAGTCAACAAAGTCTACCCCTCAACAACCATGTCACTATAATACTTAATTAATAATATTGTTAATCATATTTCATATTCTCATTAGGGTTTTAGCAAAAGTCAACATTCAACATTCAACAACCCCAATGAGAATCCTCTGCCTCTGTCTCTCTGTCAACTGTGCATACACACCCGCATCTGCGTTACGAGTAACACGAATACAAACGAGATAAAACCAATCCCAAAACGTACACTAGGATCTGGCTTAAACCAAAGCCCGCTAGTGTTAACTGTCCGGACATAAAACGTGCACAAGTGCACGGATGTGACCGAACCCTGTCGCAAAACCATGCGACCTCTACTCTTTTGCCTAAAGGTGAATAGCTTTCTGTGTGGGACTCTAAAGACTCGACACTACGCTTGCAGTGGGTTTAACCACAGACCGCAAGCGGCACTAGCTGTGCGTAACGGCCCCTAGGTAGATGCCGATAAGAAGACTGACGAGGTGAAACCCATCTGAACTCCTACTTAGCCTGAATGTGACAATCTGCGTACAGTCTGGTCTGTTCGTCTGATCATATCGCATGGCGGGCCTAGGGGGCGGTAAACGTCAGTTCCCTAATAGCGGTACAAGTCGTGTCGGAGTGTAGCCCAAAACACCCTGAGATAACACTGGAAACCTACCAGTGTATCTCGCTTGTCCTGGGCAGGGTCTTTGTGTAATGGCTCTCCTAGACACAGTACGATATCAACCCCTAATACCAGGAGAGACGAATCCTGTCTAACCGTCACTGCCTCCAAGTGCTTCGGGACTGCACCCAACTACTACCTGTTTGCACGACTCCTTTGAGCCGTGGTAGGGTAGTAATCTAAGTACAGTGGGAACACACTCGAGGCGAAGTGACAGTGTCAAGTCAGCGGACTAAGCTGTACTCATGTCACCTGGGAACTGATAACTGACGATAGATATAGTACTAACCAACAGTTCCCGACGAGTCCTGTCCAGTGTACTCGTAACCCAACGAGCACCCGCATACTATCTCAAGTACGACGTACTGACAGCTGTGGGACAGATCGTCTCCCCTGCTGGGATGAGAAGCGCATACGCTAGTCTACTCCGGAGTATCGATGCCCTGTCTCGATAGTCCTAGGACTAGGGACCTGCATAAGGATGTTCTTGTAGATTATCTAGCCCCCACAAGTATGACTGCCATCACAACGCTGGTAATCAAGCAAAGATCCTAAGGGCTCCACTAATGTGTATAGGTGATATACTAAAATAAACACATGTACACATTAAAGTAGAAACAAACCAAGTAGCATACTACTATTTTGAGCAAGATTGTCTATACAAGGTGAATATCCCAAGCTTCCATTAAGTAATATACAAACTAGTATGATACAGTAATAGCCTCTAGGGTATATACACTAACAATCTCCTACTTGCACTAAGGCCATGTACTGGCGTATCGAAGACCTATCATCTCGATCAGCCGCTCGAACTGAGTCTGGGGTAAGACCTTCATGAGTGGATCAGCAGTGTTATCTTCCGTAGCAACTCTCCGAACCTCGATCTCCTGGCGACTCACGATCTCCCTGATCAAGTGATACCGCGTTAAGATGTGTCTGGACTTCTGATGGGACCTGGGTTCCTTCGCTAAAGCTATAGCCCCGTTGTTGTCGCAATACAGAGGTATTGGATCAACAATGGACGGAACCACCTGAAGTTCTGTTAAGAACTTCCTTATCCAGACGGCTTCTTTTGCGGCATCTGCAGCAGCGATATATTCCGCTTCGATCGCCGTGTCAGCAACGGTTTCCTGTTTGGAACTCTTCCAACACACCGTCCCTCCATTGAGGGTAAAGATATAACCCGACATGGACTTGGAACCATCCTTGTCACTCTGGAAGCTGGAGTCAGCAAAGGCTTCGATCTGGAGGTCCTTTCTGCCATACACCAAGAACATCTCCTTAGTCCTTCTCAGGTACTTGAGAATGTTCTTTACCGCTATCCAGTGCTTCTCCCCAGGGTTTGACTGATACTGGCTTACCACACTCAGTGCATAAGGTACATCTGGTCTGGTACACAACATTCCATACATTATAGAGCCTACCGCAGAAGCGTAGGGTATAATAGACATGCGATCCCTTTCCAAATTAGGCTTGGGAGACATCTCTTTGGAGAGGGTGATCCTATGACAAGCTGGTAGATTACCGCGCTTGGAATCTTCCATACTGAATCTTTTCAGTATGGTGTCGATATACCTGGACTGTGAAAGTCCTAATAACCTCTTGGATCTGTCACGATAGATCCGGATCCTCAGAATGTACGAGGCATCACCTAGGTCTTTCATGGAGAACCGGTGTGACAAGAATCCCTTGACAGATTGTAGCATAGGAATGTCATTTCCTATCAAAAGGATGTCATCCACGTACAATACGAGGAATACGACAATTCTTGCTACAAATCTACTATAGATGCATGGTTCATCTGGATTTTTGATAAAGCCAAATTCTTTGACCGTCTCATCAAAACAGATGTTCCAACTCCGTGATGTCTGTTTTAGTCCATAGATGGACTTAAGCAACTTTCATACCTTTCCGCTGCTCCCACTCTGAATGAAACCCTCTGGCTGGTCCATATAAACACACTCCTCTAAATTTCCATTTAGAAAAGTGGTCTTTACGTCCATCTGCCATATCTCATAATCGTGGAAGGCAGCAATTGCAAGAAGGATCCAAATGGATTTCGGCATAGCTACTGGAGAAAAGGTCTCGTCATAGTCCAAACCAGGTCTTTGACGAAAACACTTTGCAACAAGTCTAGCTTTATAGGTCTCAACCTGTCCATCTACACCAATCTTCCTTTTGAAGATCCACTTGCATCCTATGGGTTTTACCCCATCTGGAGCAACGTCCAACGTCCATACTTTGTTGGTGTACATGGACTCCATTTCGGTCCGCATTGAATCCAGCCATTTTACCGAGTCAACGCTCTGAATGGCCTGCTGGAAGCTAGTCGCCTCATCACTATCAATGATGCAATCTTCTCTATCCCCGTCTATGAGAAAACCGTAGTATCTCTCGGGCGGATGAGACTGCCTACTACTCCTGCGGAGCGGTGTAGGAATGTCATGTTCTTTTGAACCCTTTGGTTCTACTAAGCTTTCAATAATAGTCTGTGGTTCTGGAATTTCTTCCAGTTCTATTTCGCTCCCACTACTTTCCTTTTCTATGAACTGGTGTTCCAGAAAACGGGCATTACGAGAAACAATGATCTTTTGTTCCTCTGCGTAATAGAAGAGATACCCGCTGGAGTTCTTTGGGTATCCCACAAACTTGCACAGTACTGAGCGTGCCTCGAGTTTGTCCGCATGCTGCTTTTTGACAAAAGCCGGACATCCCCAGATCTTCAGATATTGAAGATAGGGTTTCTTCCCACTCCATATCTCATATGGTGTGGTAGGCACAGTCTTAGTGGGAACTCGGTTCAAAAAGTATGCAGCTGATTCTAGTGTATATCCCCAGAATGATCGCGGTAACTCAGCGTTACTCATCATGGAACGTACCATATCCAATAGGGTCCGGTTCCGTCTCTCCGATACACTGTTATGTTGCGGAGTGTATGGAGAAGTAAGCTGAGAGAGAATTCCATTCTCTTTTAAGTAATCCAGGAACTCGGCACTTAAGTATTCACCACCTCGATCAGATCTCAGTGTTTTGATACTTTTGCCTGTTTGTTTTTCTACTTCATTCTTATATTCCTGGAATTTTCCAAAGGCTTCAGATTTATGTTTCATTAAGAAGACATATCCGTACCTTGAAAAGTCATCCGTAAAAGTAATGAAGTAAGAATAACCGCTTCGCGCAAGTGTAGACATTGGACCGCACACGTCGCTGTGTACGAGTCCTAAGAGCTCGCTCGCTCTTACTCCGTGTCCAGTGAACGGAGTCTTTGTCATCTTTCCTTTGAGACAGGATTGACAAGTGGCATACGATTGATATTCGAACGGATCCATATATCCTTCTGTATGTAACTTCGTCAACATTCTCTCATTGATGTGACCCAGTCTACAATGCCATAAGAAAGCATGATTTGTTTCCGGAGACATTCTTTTGTGTGTATTCTGGACATTGAAAATCTGTGGTTGGTTTAATACGTATATACCATTGCTCAATGTACCTGACCCAATCAGAACTTGATTAAGGTGAATGTTCACAACATTACTTACAAATGCAAATTCATAACCTTCTTTAGATAATAAAGATACAGAAATTGTAGGGTTCCTAGGCACTCTCAAGAGGTCTCACAAGGCATCAACCATGCCAATTTCAAATTTTACGGTGCCGAGAAACCCTAGACTAGATCGTTGACTAGAAATTTAGGCGAAAAACAAAACTAGTTAACAACTTAACTAAAGATAAGAAGCTACAACCTTTGTAGATCCGGATATCCACTTCCTTAGCTCCACGTAGATGTCCTCTTGCTGTCCGTCTCGAATCCCAAACTCAATCGTCGGCTTCATCGGAGAAAAGGGCGGACTAGGTCGTCGGCTTCGTGCCGAAGATGATCTACGTCGAGGCATCACAAGTTCAAGCTCCAACTTCACCAAGTTGTGAAACTTGTGAAGAAAACACCCAAAACAACTTGGCAAGAAGTAGAGGATGAAAAAATAGGAGGTGGGTTCACTTTAGAATTGGATTTCTCACACTTTTGCTCAAGTTGCCATTGATGGCATCAAGCTTTTTCTTTTGAAGATGAAGAAGAAGATGAAGCTAGAATATGATAAGTGTTAATCCAAATAGAAAACAAAAATGAATACTTATCATATACTAACTAGGGTAGAGTGTAGAGAATAGACCTTGGTTACTTGGATGGGTTAGGGTTAAGCATGAAGACAAGAATGGTTAAGATGTCAAAGCTTCATGAAGCTTCAACTAGAAACAAATAAAGCCACCATTCTCATCTTAATCTTATCCAAATAAATGAATAAACAAATAAATGAATAAATGAATAAGCAAAACCCTAATCTCAACTTAACCATGGTTTAACTCTATACACTTAACCAAATGAGCAAGTATCATCAAACATGATACAAACATGTGCACAAAAGTATATCACATATACAACTTGCACATCAAGTGAGAAAATCCATTTAAAGTGAACTAATACTAGCTAATGCAAAGTAATATATCAAATATATAATTATACATTAAATCATTAAATCAACACTTGATTTAACGATCCGGTCATATCGCATATAACCGACTAGTATCCTGTGTATCGGCTTATCGAATCAATCCTTGATTCGATATCTAGGTTATATCGAATATAACCAATCGATACATCCATCGCGAGAATGAAATATGGTATCACATACACGCATTATTCTCGTTCCTGCACATATCTCATATGCGCTCCTATTTCGTTTCGCTTGAGCCAGGAAACCTCTGTGTAGGACTCTAAAGACTCGTCAATACGCCGGTAGCAGATGATGATCATATCAAGCACCCACAAGCCGCAAGCGGTCTGCTAAACGTAACGGCCATCCGGGTATTGAGCGATCAGGATGGTATCACATATGCCCTATTATTATCTTTATTAGGGCATGAAATGGTCGCTACCTGGAGAGAGAGAGAAGAAAACACTTTAGCGTATACTCATGCAAGATCAGATTGGTTATTATCTTATCTAATCAGGATGGCTCCCACTGCTTTTTATCAAATCTTCCTTCAAACCCTAAAAGGAAAGACTAGCCGGGATTAATTACACACTACAAGTTCGGTAATCTTTCAGCCAGGCCAGTGTCGGTACTTTGAGGGAGGTCCCCCGTGCTTTCGCACGAACCTAATTAATGTAAACCTCGTTTTCCCAGAGGCGTAACCCCGTTGACACCTTTCTAGACACCTACTTGATCAGCTAATTGCAATGTGTAAAACTCTCCCAGGAGTAACTCTTACTCGCAGTGGGTATCGGGATCCAACTATCTCATAGAAGGTATGCAATCTCATTGCAAATTTCAACACTTGAAATTCCCGATAATATTTTGCCCCTAGCGTCCTATGACCTTGACGGAGGCCAAACAACCCATAGTCCGCTAGTTAAGTTCAACTCGTCATTTCCTGATTGAATTAAACCCACCCGCACGACCCTTGACGGAGGCCAAACAACTCCATACGAATACCCTAATCCAATCGCATCATATGCTAGCAGATAAGCACTAGTTAGCTACCGTACAATACGCCTTGACGGAGGCCAAACTACCGTAACACGAATACTAACTAGTACTTATCTGAAATGACGGAGGGCTACGCAGGTTTTTCTGAAAACCATGAGCATAATGAACATGATATCGTTGTACAATCAAATGAAGTTTTGAAATGGAGTGATTTTGAAGCTTTTCTAGTTTTGCTAAAGGGGTCACTCCCGGTGAAGGGATCGTCGGCCCTTTCCTCATCGAATAAGTTGCAGGGTATATCATATATACCGTTATGCAAAGCAAGAACTGTAGCTTCCTGTTTTGTTTAAAATTTGATTCTACAACATCTTAGGTTTCTTTTATTTCATTAATGAAGTCCCATCATTTAAATACCTAAACATCACAGATAAATACGACGTACACTTATGCCATCCGCATTTGCCTCGATGTCCCCTCGTGCACCGTTAGGTTAGGTAACTAACGACAGAGCAGGGCAGGGCTAGTACGGGTGCAAAACATAAGTAACGTCTATATAATATATCATATATACTATATACTGTATCTATCACAGAACATCACATGATCACATCACAGATATCGTAGCAGAAGAAACATATGAAACATTGGATATACTAGGACGTCCGTGTTTTTAATACGAGCCAGTATAAAACACGGATTCCACGGTCGTGATGAATAGCCAATCCCACACCCCTAGACCCCTACGAGAGCGGCAAGCAACCCTGCCAATTCTTGGGTTAGGAGACCCGGACTCGACTCCTCGAGTTGGTCTCCCACAGAACCCCAGAACCCGGTTACTTGTGCTCCCCTTCTTGGGTCTATCCTAATGCAGAAAAGCAAATAATATACAAAAGGTGATGACTTCCGCAACCTGGAAGTGCCCCAATAAAAGAATATTACATACAAGTTTTTTTACATGAATGAAAATGAAAAACACTCATCTCACATAAAAACCCCCGGCTATTCAAACACGACGATCCAATATAACATATCCAGCAACACATAACATCACATGTCATCAACGTAAGTAAATATGCGCATCCCAATTGTCGTTGACATATAGCAACGAAACCGGCGATATCACATATTACACTTACGGTCACAGAAAAGAAAGTGTAAAACTACAACAGTTGGAATCCGCAACCTCTTTAGACATCACATGCCTAATCAAAATGAAATACTTAGACATCACATGCCTAACAATTATAAACCCCGCATTTTAGTCTCATTATCGAAAACTCTTTTCAATATCAAGTGAAACTAAACCGCTAGATTTATAACATTCATTCAGTTATCTCATAACTGTTTGTGAATTCCAATTATTGTATCCCATTCCGGATAAATAGAATATATTAAACTTTCCGATCGAACATTCGAACACCCAAGTTTTCCCGAAACCGTTCAACACATGAAATAGGTTCAAAGACATTCACTTCATGCCTCAGTACCAACGGTCCAGCCGTAGAAGGATCAAGCCAACGCCTCACATGTGGCACGCCGTACTGCCCCAAACCCGAAGGTTCAAAGGGCAGTTCAAGACGGTCACATAATCGAGTTAAGGTTTGTTGTCTTCTAGAGGGACCATCGCGTTACTTGCACTAGTCAGAACGTCCTTAAACCACAGAAAAATCCAACACTTGGAAATTTTCCGGCAGGGGAAAAGTTGGGTATTTATATCCGGTCGAACTTTTTAACATATTCTAAAGTTATCCGGAAAGCCACATAGACAAGATTTGATAATCCGATCGAATCGTCGATTCCCAATACAACCCCAGAACACTCAACTCTTGAGTCAAATTAAAAATTCCCAGAAAATTCAGCATAATAAAATAGTAATTACTGTGCAAAATGGGAGTGATGATGTCATCATATTGCCGTGGAACCGCCGCAGAAGCCAGGCTTCTGCCGCGGTTCCGCCGCACTCTTTACTGTTCATGGGATAAATTTTGCATCGAAATTCTTAGATTTCCCTGCTGAATTTTTTAAGCATTTTTAATATGGAAAAATCCCAGATTTTAGAAAAAGTCCATAGAGCACTTGGGTTTTAGGGTTTCGGGTTCGTTCGGGTTTCAAACGTCGTCTAGACTTCGCCTAAGGCTCTAACCTAGCTCTGATACCACTGTAGGGTTCCTAGGCACTCTCAAGAGGTCTCACAAGGCATCAACCATGCCAATTTCAAATTTTACGGTGCCGAGAAACCCTAGACTAGATCGTTGACTAGAAATTTAGGTGAAAAACGAAACTAGTTAACAACTTAACTAAAGATAAGAAGCTACAACCTTTGTAGATCCGGATATCCACTTCCTTAGCTCCACGTAGACGTCCTCTCGCTGTCCGTCTCGAATCCCGAACTCAATCGTCGGCTTCATCGGAGAAAAGGGCGGACTAGGTCGTCGGCTTCGTGCCGAAGATGATCTACGTCGAGGCATCACAAGTTCAAGCTCCAACTTCACCAAGTTGTGAAACTTGTGAAGAAAACACCCAAAACAACTTGGCAAGAAGTAGAGGATGAAGAAATAGGAGGTGGGTTCACTTTAGAATTGGATTTCTCACACTTTTGCTCAAGTTGCCATTGATGGCATCAAGCTTTTTCTTTTGAAGATGAAGAAGAAGATGAAGCTAGAATATGATAAGTGTTAATCCAAATAGAAAAGAAAAATGAATACTTATCATATACTAACTAGGGTAGAGTGTAGAGAATAGACCATGGTTACTTGGATGGGTTAGGGTTAAGCATGAAGACAAGAATGGTTAAGAAGTCAAAGCTTCATGAAGCTTCAACTAGAAACAAATAAAGCCACCATTCTCATCTTAATCTTATCCAAATAAATAATAAACAAATAAATGAATAAATGAATAAGAAAAACCCTAATCTCAACTTAACCATGGTTTAATTCTATACACTTAACCAAATGAGCAAGTATCATCAAACATGATACAAACATGTGCACAAAAGTATATCACATATACAACTTGCACATCAAGTGAGAAAATCCATTTAAAGTGAACTAATACTAGCTAATGCAAAGTAATATATCAAATATACAATTATACATTAAATCATTAAATCAACACTTGATTTAACGATCCGGTCATATCGCATATAACCGACTAGTATCCTGTGTATCGGCTTATCGAATCAATCCTTGATTCGATATCTAGGTTATATCGAATATAACCAATCGATACATCCATCGCGAGAATGAAATACGGTATCACATACACGCATTATTCTCGGTCCTGCACATATCTCATATGCGCTCCTATTTTGTTTCGCTTGAGCCAGGAAACCTCTGTGTAGGACTCTAAAGACTCGTCAATACGCCGGTAGCAGATGATGATCATATCAAGCACCCACAAGCCGCAAGCGGTCTGCTAAACGTAACGGCCATCCGGGTATTGAGCGATCAGAAGATCGACGAGCTAGCCCGCTCACACTCCTGTGAATCCAACCAGTAACACTTACCGTACAGTCCGGTCTGTTCGTCTGATATGTCGCATATCAAATCTAGGGGTGGTAAACGTCAGACCCCAATAACCGATAAGTCGTGCCGATGTGAGGCTCATAATGGGTCGAGAAACTACTGGTAACACTTACCCGCAAATCTCTGATCAGCCCTGGCCAGGGACATCCCTGTTACGGCCAATCGAGCACTGCGCAACATCAACCCCCAATACCGGGAGAGACGAAACCCCTCCTATCGCTCATTGCCTCCATGTGACTTGGGACTGTACCCAAAGACCACCGTTTTGCACGCCCTCATGGACGTGGTAAGGTGGAGATCAAAGCACAGTGGGAATCACACAAGACTCTATGACGATCTCGGGTCTACAGACTAACCTGTACAAGTGTCACTTGAGAACTGCCATCTGACGTGAGGTATAATACCATCTGGGAGTTCTCGGCGAGTCCGTCCAGTGTACCCAGTCTCTACTGAGCACCCGTACACCATCTATGATGTCAAACACCAATGGATATGGGATCATCCATCGCCCATCTCATGAGTCGAGAAGCGTATACGCTAGTCTACACTGGTATATCGATGCCCCGTCTCGATACACCCACGACTAGGGACCTTGAAGGATGTACCTATGGACTACCATGTCCCCACTAGTATGATCTGCATCATAGTCCAGGTAGTCAAGTACACATCCTAAGGGCTTTACCAACATGTAACTATAAGACAGTTTAAAGAGACAAGTGTACATGTTAAGATAAAGAGCAACCAGATAGCATACTATCATATCGAGCAAGAAAGTCATCTCTATATATGTCCAACCATCCAATATAATATACATCATCTGTACAATACTGGCCTCTAGGGCATACATACAACTAACAGAAATGATATTATAAGTTGTATTGGGTACAAAATGGCAATTACGCAAAACCAAAACGTGTCCATCTGACAACCCCAGGTGATAGTCCCCCACGGACTCATCATCCATGCCAGCTCCGTTTGCAACTCTGAGGGTCATATCACCTGCCTTCAAAACCCTATGCCTTCTCAGTGCCTTTAATGAATTACAGATATGAGATCCTGATCCGGTATCCAATACCCAGGATGTAGAGTTTATTGATAGACAGTTTTCAATAACATACACACCTGAAGCTGAAGCCGCAACTTGCTCCAAATCCTGGGTTCTGGCCTTCCAAGCCCTGCAATCCTTTTTCCAGTGTCCACTCTTGTGACAGTAAAAGCATTCTTCCTTTCCCACAAGCTTTCCCGCTACCTTTGTTGCTTTCTTCTTTCCCTTCGTATCCACTTTACTAACACCGCCCCTTGGTTTGGCGGGGGCTTTCTTCTTCTTTCCCTTGGCTTTCGCCTTGGACCTAGAAGAGGAAGATCCTCCTACAAACATGTTAGTTGTATGTATGCCCTAGAGGCCAGTATTGTACAGATGATGTATATTATATTGGATGCTTGGACATATATAGAGATGACTTTCTTCCTCGATATGATAGTATGCTATCTGGTTGCTCTTTATCTTAACATATACACTTGTCTCTTCATACTGTCTTATAGTTACATGTTGGTAAAGCCCTTAGGATGTGTTATTGACTACCTGGACTATGATACAGATCATACTAGTGGGGACCTGGTAGTCCATAGGTACATCCTTCAAGGTCCCTAGTCGTGGGTGTATCGAGACGGGGCATCGATATACCAGAGTAGACTAGCGTATACGCTTCTCGACCCATGAGATGGGCGATGGATGATCCCATATCCATTGGTGTTTGACATCAGAGATGGTATACGGGTGCTCAGTGGAGACTGGGTTAACTGGACGGACTCGCCGAGAACTCCCAGATGGTATTATACCTCACGTCAGATGGCAGTTCTCAGGTGACACTTGTACAGGTTAGTCTGTAGACCCGAAATCGTCATAGAGTCTTGTGTGATTCCCACTGTGCTTTGATCTCCACCTTACCACATCCATGAGGGCATGCAAAACGGTGGTCTTTGGGTACAGTCCCGAGTCACATGGAGGCAATGAGCGATAGGAGGGGTTTCGTCTCTCCCGGTATTGGGGGTTGATGTTGCGCTGTGCTCGATTGGCCGTAACAGGGAAGTCCCTGGCCAGAGCTGATCAGAGATTTGCTGGTAAGTGTTACCAGTAGTTTCTCGACCCGTTATGAGCCTCACATCGGCACGACTTATCGGTTATTGGGGTCTGACGTTTACCACCCCTAGACTTGATATGCGACATATCAGACGAACAGACCGGACTGTACGGTAAGTGTTACTGGTTGGATTCACAGGAGTGTGAGCGGGCTAGCTCGTCGATCTTCTGATCGCTTAATACCCGGGTGGCCGTTACGTTTAGCAGACCGCTTGCGGCTTGTGGGTGTTTGATATGATCATCATCTGCTACCGGCGTATTGACGAGTCTTTAGAGTCCTACAAAAAGGTTTCCTGGCTCAAGCGAAACGAAATAGGAGCGCATATGAGATATGTGCGGGAGCGAGAATAATGCGTGTATGTGATACAGTATTTCATTCTCGCGATAAATGTTTCGATTGGTTATATTCGATATGACCTAGTTATCGAATCATTGATTCGATAAATCGATACATTGGATACTAGTCGGTTATATGCGATATGACCGGATCGTTAAATCAAGTGTTGATTTAATGATTTTATGTATAATTATATATTTGATATATTACTTTGCATTAACTAGTATTGGTTCATTTTAAAAGGATTTTCTCACTTGATGCACATTGTATATGTGATATATTTTTGTGCACTTGTTTGTATCATGTTTGATGATACTTCCTCACTTGGGTTTGTGTAAAGATTAAACCATGGTTACATGTATAATGGTTAGGGTTTTGATTATTTACTTAGTTATTTATTTATTTATTCATTTTGGATATTATTAACAATGGTGGCTTATTTTGTTTCTATGTTGAAGCTTCTTGAAGCTTTGACAAAGTCCACCATCCTTATCTCATCCTTAACCCTAACCATTCCTACTAACCTTAGTTTAATCTCTACACTTGACCATGGTCAAGATATGATAAGTATTCATATTAGTTTCTTTTTTCAAATAAGACACTTATCATATTCTTTCTTCATCATCATCTTCTTCTACAAGAAAAACTTGATGCCATCAATGGCAACTTGAGTTCTAAAGTGAGAAATCCAATTCTAAAGTGAACCAACCTCCTATTTCTTCACCCTCTACCTCTTGCCAAGTTGTTTTGGGTGTTTTCTTCACAAGTTTCACAAATTTGTGAAGTTGGAGCTTGAACTTGTGATGCCTCGACGTAGATCATCTTCGGCACGAAGCCGACAACCTAGTCCGCCCAATTCTCCGATCAAGCCGACGATTGAGTCCGGGATTCGAGATGGACAGCAAGAGGACGCCTACGTGGAGCCAAGGAAGTGGATATCCGGATCTACAAAGGTTGTAGCTTCTTATCTTTAGTTGAGTTGTTAACTAGATTAGTATATCGCCTAGATTTCTAGTTAACGATCCATGTTAGGGTTTTTCGGCACACATAAAATTTGAAATTGGCATGGTTGATGCCTTGTGAGACCTCTTGAGAGTGCCTAGGAACCCTACAGTGGTATCAGAGCCTAGCTAGAGCCTTAGGCGAAGTCTAGACGGAGTTTGAAGTCCGATCGAACCAAAACCCTAACCCGAAAACGGCTCTCTGTACATTTTTAAAAAAATGGGTGTTTTCAAAATTAAAAATATGCAGAAAACTCAGCAGGGAATTCTAAGAATTACGGCGCAAAATTTATTTCATGATCCCTCACATGCGCGGCGGAACCGCGGCATAAGCCTAGCTTATGCGGCGGTTCCGCGGCTAAAGTATGACGTCAGCCCTACCAATTTGCACAGTAATTCATATTTAACAGTGCTGAGTTCTCTGGGTATTTTTAAATTTTATTCAAGAGTTGAATTTTCTGGGGTTGTTTTGGGGATTCGGTGTTTCGATCGGAGTATCAAATTTTGTCTTTGTAGCTTTCCGGATAAATTTTAGAATTTGTTAAAAAGTTTGACCGGATATAAATACCCAACTTTTCCCCTGTCGGGAAATTTCCAAGTGTTGGATTTTTCCGTAGTTTAACGACGTTCTAAGTAGTGCAAGTAACGCAATGGACCCTCTAGAAGACAACAAACCTTAACTCGATTATGTGACCGTCTTGAACTGCCCTTTGAACCTTCGGGTTTGGGGCAGTACGGCGTGCCACATGTGAGGCGTTGGCTTGACCCTTCTACGGCTGGACCGTTGGTACTGAGGCACGAACTGAATGTTGTTAGACTTATTTCATGTGTCGAGCTGTATCGGGAAAACTTGGGTATTCGACTGTTCGATCGGAAAGTTTAACATTTTCTATTTATCTGGAATGTGATACAATAATTGGAATTCACAAACAGTTATGAGATAACTGAATGAATGTTATAAATCTAGCGGTTTAGTTTCACTTGATATTGAAAAGAGTTTTCGATAATGAGACTAAAATGCGGGGTTTATAACTGTTAGGCATGTGATGTCTAAGTATTTCATTTGATTAGGTATGTGATGTCTAAAGAGGTTGCGGATTCCAACTGTTGTAGTTTTACACTTTCTTTTCTGTGACCGTAAGTGTAGTATGTTCATATCGCCGGTTTCGTTGCTATACGTCAACGACAATTGGGGTATGCATACTTACTTACGTTGATGACATGTGATGTTATGTGTTGCTGGATATGTTATATTGGATCGTCGTGTTTGAATAGCCGGGGGTTTTTATGTGAGATGAGTATTTTTCATTTTCATTCATGTAAAAACTTGTATGTAATATTCTTTTATTTGGGGCACTTCCAGGTTGCGGAAGCTGTCACCCTTTGTATATTATTTTCTTTTCTGCACTAGGATAGACCCAAGGAGGGGAGCACAAGTAACCGGGTTCTGGGGTCCAGTGGGAGACCAACTCGAGGAGTCGAGTCCGGGTCTCCTAACCCTAGAATTGGCAGGGTTGCTTACCACTCTCGTAGGGGTCTAGGGGTGTGGGATTGGCTATTCATCACGACCGTGGAATCCGTGTTTTATACTGGCTCGTATTGAAAACACGGACGTCCTAGTATATCCAATATTTCATATGTTTCTTCTGCTGCGATATCTGTGATGTGATCATGTGATGGATACAGTATATAGTATATATGATATATTATATAGACGTTACTTATGTTTTGCACCCGCACTAGCCCTGCCCTGCTCTGTCGTTAGTTACCTAACCTAACGGTGCACGAGGGGACATCGTGGCGAATGCGGATGGCATAAGTGTACGTCGTATTTATCTGTGATGTTTAGGTATTTAAATGATGGGACTTCATTAATGTGATTAATGAAAGAAAAGAAACCAAATGATGTTGTAGAATCAAATTTTAAATAAAAACAGGTAGCTACAGTTCTTGCTTTGCATAGCGGTATATATGATATACCCTGCACCTTATTCGATGAGGAAAGGACCGAGATCCCTTCACCGGGAGTGACTCCTTTAGCAATAACTGGCAGATGCTACACACTCGGTTTGCTTTTGATTGTTTTTGAGTTTTGCTTTGCACAGTGATATATATGATATATCCCGCACCTCATTCGACGAGGAAAGGGCCGACGATCCCTTCACCGGGAGTGACCCCTTTAGCAAAACTAGAAAAGCCTCGAAATCACTCCATTTCAAAACTTCATTTGATTCTACAACGATATCAAGTTCATTACGCAATAGGTTTTCAGAAAAACCTGTCGTAGCCCTCCGTCATTTCAGATAAATTACATATAGTATTCGTGCTACATTTGTTGGCTTTCGTCAAGGTGTAGTGTGCGGTAGCTATGTGCTGTTTATCTGCTGCATATGATGCGACTGGATTAGGGTAGTCGTACGGCTTTGTTGGCTTTCATCAAGGGTCGTGCGGGTGGGTTTAATTCAATCAAGAAATGTACGGGTTGAACTTGACTAGCGGGCTGTGGTTTGTTGGCTTTCGTCAAGGTCATAGCACGCTAGGGGCAAAAGCATTATCGGGAATTTCAAGTGTTGAAATTTGCAATGAGATTGCATACCTTCTATGAGATAGTTGGATCCCGATACCCACTGCGAGTAAGAGTTACTCCTGGGAGAGTTTTACACACTACAATTAGCCGATCAAGTAGGTGTCTAGAAAGGTGTCAACGGGGTTACGCCTCTGGGAAAACGAGGTTTACATTAATTAGGTCCGTGCGAAAGCACGGGGAACCTCCCTCAAAGTACCGACACTGGCCTGGCTGAATGATCGACGAAGTTGTAGGGTGTAATTAATCCCGGCTAGTCTTTCCTTTTAGGGTTTGAAGGAAGATTTGATAAAAACCAGTGGGAGCCATCCTGATTAGATAAGATAATAACCAATCTTATCTTGCAAGAGCATACGCTAAAGTGTTTTCTTCTCTCTCTCTCCAGGTAGCGACTATTTCATGCCCTAACAAAGATAATAATATGGATGTATTGACCAAACCCGCATGTTATACTGTGCTGGGGAACGTTGGTTCCGTTCTTTCTTATAAGAGTTATAGGAATGAACAGGATATAGGGGAATACCAGGATTCCCATGCCACCCGGATGAAGAAAGTACATGTTGATGCATTTTCTTCGGGTGTGTTCGTTACAGAGAACTGTTTCTCCATTTGCTCCACGTCCTGGGTATTAGATACCGGGTCAGGATCCCATATATGT
This sequence comes from Agapanthus africanus, assembly GCA_030015575.1. Classification (NCBI taxonomy): domain Eukaryota; kingdom Viridiplantae; phylum Streptophyta; class Magnoliopsida; order Asparagales; family Amaryllidaceae; genus Agapanthus; species Agapanthus africanus. The sequence continues at coordinate 700,254,706 of CM057338.1, forward strand.
AATCAGTTACATGGGCTTAAGAAAGGTAGAGAACTTGGAGAAGGTGATAAAGACATCAGAGTTGGAAATGGTGTAATTGTTGCAGCTAAGACTGTCGGGGAATATCACCTTGTGTTACCAACTGGTAATACATTGTTTCTGAACGAATGCTATTACATGCCGAACCTGATATGCAACATTATATCAGTTTCTTTATTAAGTAAAGAGGGATATAATTTTGTATTACAGGACAATGTTATGAACATTTTCCGTAACCAAAAGTTGGTTGGATTAGGCACGTTGTGCAATGGCATTTATGTTCTAAATCAATCAACAGTTCTGAGCATAACAAACACACACAAGAGGAAGAGTTCAGAACTGAACGAATCGTTCTTGTGGCATTGTAGACTGGGTCACATCAATGCGACACGACTGGCTAAGTTGCATAAGGATGGATATTTGAAACCATTCGAATTTTCATCTTATGACACTTGCCAGTCATGTCTCAAAGGCAAGATGACCAAAACTCCGTTTACGGGACACGGAGAAAGAGTTACTGAACTCTTAGGACTAGTACATAGTGATGTATGCGGTCCAATGTCTACACATGCCAGGGATGGTTCTTCGTACTTCATTACATTCACTGACGATCTCTCAAGATACGGACATGTGTACTTAATAGGACACAAGTCTGAAGCTTTTGAGAAATTTAGAGAATATAAACAAGAAGTCGAGAACCAAACCGGAAAAAGTATTAAAATCCTTCGATCTGATCGAGGAGGTGAATACTTGAGCAATGAATTCCTGGACTTCCTAAAAGAGAATGGGATTCTCTCTCAGCTGACTCCTCCATATACACCACAGCACAACGGTGTATCAGAACGGAGGAACCGCACCCTATTAGATATGGTGCGCTCTATGATGAGCACGGCTGAGTTACCTATTTCCTTCTGGGGGTATGCGCTTGAGACAGCCATACATCTATTGAATATGGTCCCAACCAAATCTGTGCCTACCACTCCATATGAGATATGGAAAGGAAAGAGACCAAGTCTTAACTATGTTAAGATATGGGGTTGTCCAGCCTATGTCAAACGACAAAATCCGGACAAACTCGAGGCACGGTCTGTTCTATGCAAATTTGTAGGATATCCCAAGAATTCTTAAGGGTATATCTTCTACCACCCTCAGGAACAAAGAGTGTTTGTTTCTCGGCATGCCACCTTTTTAGAAAAGGAATTTCTTGAAAAAGAGATTAGTGGTCATGAGGTAGAACTGGAAGAGGTTCCAGCTGCAGAAGCTACAACAGATGATCTGGTGGAACCAGAGGATTCCGTAGTTCCCGATGAACCCCAGCCACTCCGCCGATCTAGTAGGGTTCCTCGCCAACCTGAGAGATACTATGGTTTTCTCATGGATTGAGGGAGCGAGGATTGCATCATGGAGGAAGATGACCCAACTAGCTTCGAGCAGGCCATCACGACTAGGGACTCAGTGAAATGGCTGGATGCTATGCGGTCCGAGATGGAATCCATGTACACCAACAAAGTATGGACTTTGGAAGTTGCTCCTGAAGGGGTAAAACCCATTGGGATCAAGTGGATCTTCAAGAAGAAACTTGGTGTAGATGGGAAAGTGGAGACTTTCAAAGCTAGACTTGTTGCAAAAGGTTTCGCCAAAGACCAGGTATGGACTATGACGAAACCTTTTCTCCAGTGGCTATGCTTAAATCCATCCGGATCATGCTTGCCATCGCTGCATATCATGATTACGAAATCTGGCAAATGGATGTTAAGACCGCCTTTCTAAATGGTGATTTAGAAGAGTGCGTGTACATGACTCAGCCAGAGGGCTTCGTAGACAGTGGGAGCAGCGGCAAGGTGTGCAAGCTGCTTAAATCCATTTATGGATTAAAGCAAGCATCGCGGAGTTGGAACATCTGCTTTGATGTCGTTATCAAAGAGTTTGATTTCGTCAAAAACCCAGATGAACCTTGTATTTACAATAAGGTGGCAGGGAGTAAGGTTGTCTTCCTCGTATTATACGTGGACGACATACACTTGATAGGAAATGATATTCCTATGCTGCAATCGGTCAAGCTCTTCTTATCACAAAGATTCTCAATGAAAGATCTTGGTGATGCCTCCTGCATATTGGGGATCAGGATCTATAGAGATAGATCCAAACGGATACTGGGATTGTCCCAATCCAGGTACATTGACACCATACTAAAGAGGTTTAGTATGGAAGAATCCAAGCGTGGGAACTTGCCCACGATCTCTGGAGTCACTCTCTCCAAAGAGATGTCTCCCAAGACTGATTTGGAGAGAGCTCGCATGCAAGGGATACCCTATGCTTCGGCAGTAGGCTCTATCATGTACGCGATGCTATGTACCAGACCCGATGTAGCATACTCACTAAGTGTAGTGAGCAGGTATCAAGCCGATCCTGGAGAGAATCACTGGACAGCTGTGAAGAGTATTCTTAAGTACTTGCGAAGGACAAAAGAAATTCTCTTGGTGTATGGTAACGGAGAACTCCAAGTGGAGTCCTTTACCGATTCGAGCTTCCAGAGTGATAAGGACGACTCTAAGTCGCTGTCGTGCTTTGTCTTTACCATTTACGGAGGGGCGGTTAGCTGGAAGAGTTCCAAGCAGGAAACCGTGGCAGACTCAATGATGGAGGCTGAATACATCGCTGCCAACGATGCTGCCAAAGAGGCTGTCTGGGTCAAGAAGTTCAATACTGAACTTGGAGTGGTTCCATCCATTGAGCATCCAATACCTTTGTATTGCGATAACAATGGAGCGGTGGCTTTGGCCAAGGAACCCAGGTCCCATCAGCGATCCAGGCATATTCTGAGGCGGTATCACCTGATCCGGGAGATAGTTGATCGCCGGGAGATCGAGGTCAGGAGGGTTGACACGAAGAACAACACGGCGGATCCACTCACGAAGGCCATTCCCCAGATACAGTTTGAGAGACTCTTCAGGATGCTCGGTATGCGATACTACAGCAGCTGGCCCTAGTGCAAGTGGGAGATTGTTAGTTGTATGTATGCCCTAGAGGCCAGTATTGTACAGATCATGTATATTATATTGGATGCTTGGACATATATAGAGATGACTTTCTTGCTCGATATTATAGTATGCTATCTGGTTGCTCTTTATCTTAACATGTACACTTGTCTCTTCATACTGTCTTATAGTTACATGTTGGTAAAGCCCTTAGGATGTGTTATTGACTACCTGGACTATGATACAGATCATACTAGTGGGGACCTGGTAGTCCATAGGTACATCCTTCAAGGTCCCTAGTCGTGGGTGTATCGAGACGGGGCATCGATATACCAGAGTAGACTAGCGTATACGCTTCTCGACCCATGAGATGGGCGATGGATGATCCCATATCCATTGGTGTTTGACATCAGAGATGGTATACGGGTGCTCAGTGGAGACTGGGTACACTGGACGGACTCGCCGAGAACTCCCAGATGGTATTATACCTCACGTCAGATGGCAGTTCTCAGGTGACACTTGTACAGGTTAGTCTGTAGACCCGAGATCGTCATAGAGTCTTGTGTGATTCCCACTGTGCTTTGATCTCCACCTTACCACGTCCATGAGGGCGTGCAAAACGGTGGTCTTTGGGTACAGTCCCGAGTCACATGGAGGCAATGAGCGATAGGAGGGGTTTCGTCTCTCCCGGTATTGGGGGTTGATGTTGCGCTGTGCTCGATTGGCCGTAACAGGGAAGTCCCTGGCCAGGGCTGATCAGAGATTTGCTGGTAAGTGTTACCAGTAGTTTCTCGACCCGTTATGAGCCTCACATCGGCACGACTTATCGGTTATTGGGGTCTGACGTTTACCACCCCTAGACTTGATATGCGACATATCAGACGAACAGACCGGACTGTACGGTAAGTGTTACTGGTTGGATTCACAGGAGTGTGAGCGGGCTAGCTCGTCGATCTTCTGATCGCTTAATACCCGGGTGGCCGTTACGTTTAGCAGACCGCTTGCGGCTTGTGGGTGTTTGATATGATCATCATCTGCTACCGGCGTATTGACGAGTCTTTAGAGTCCTACACAGAGGTTTCCTGGCTCAAGCGAAACGAAATAGGATCGCATATGAGATATGTGCGGGAGCGAGAATAATGCATGTATGTGATACCGTATTTCATTCTCGCGATAAATGTTTCGATTGGTTATATTCGATATGACCTAGTTATCGAATCATTGATTCGATAAATCGATACATTGGATACTAGTCGGTTATATGCGATATGACCGGATCGTTAAATCAAGTGTTGATTTAATGATTTTATGTATAATTATATATTTGATATATTACTTTGCATTAACTAGTATTGGTTCATTTTAAAAGGATTTTCTCACTTGATGCACATTGTATATGTGATATATTTTTGTGCACTTGTTTGTATCATGTTTGATGATACTTCCTCACTTGGGTTTGTGTAAAGATTAAACCATGGTTACATGTATAATGGTTAGGGTTTTGATTATTTACTTAGTTATTTATTTATTTATTCATTTTGGATATTATTAAGAATGGTGGCTTATTTTGTTTCTATGTTGAAGCTTCTTGAAGCTTTGACAAAGTCCACCATCCTTATCTTATCCTTAACCCTAACCATTCATACTAACCTTAGTTTAATCTCTACACTTGACCATGGTCAAGATATGATAAGTATTCATATTAGTTTCTTTTTTCAAATAAGACACTTATCATATTCTTTCTTCTTCATCATCTTCTTCTTCAAGAAAAGCTTGATGCCATCAATGGCAACTTGAGTTCTAAAGTGAGAAATCCAATTCTAAAGTGAACCCACCTCCTATTTCTTCACCCTCTACCTCTTGCCAAGTTGTTTTGGGTGTTTTCTTCACAAGTTTCACAAATTTGTGAAGTTGGAGCTTGAACTTGTGATGCCTCGACGTAGATCATCTTCGGCACGAAGCCGACGACCTAGTCCGCCCAATTCTCCGATCAAGCCGACGATTGAGTCCGGGATTCGAGATGGACAGCAAGAGGACGCCTACGTGGAGCCAAGGAAGTGGATATCCGGATCTACAAAGGTTGTAGCTTCTTATCTTTAGTTAAGTTGTTAACTAGATTAGTATATCGCCTAGATTTCTAGTTAACGATCCATGTTAGGGTTTCTCGGCACACATAAAATTTGAAATTGGCATGGTTGATGCCTTGTGAGACCTCTTGAGAGTGCCTAGGAACCCTACAAAACAAAGTGGATGTTTCCCTACCTTTCTGTAGGGTGCCCTCTGCACTCCTTAGCATGTTGAGGTGTTCTGAAAGTTCAACTTCTTTTTCTTGCAAGTTAAAGTTCAGGATAAACTGGGCGTAAGTGGAAGGAAGGGACTGGAGAATCAAGTCTGTATAGAGCTCGTTCTCTAACATGGTCCCAAGGTCCGCGAGCTCCTCAATGAAGCCAATCATCTTAAGCACGTGTTCCGCTACCAATGATCCGACGGCCAATCTTGCCGAAAACAGCTTTTTCGACACTTCGTATCTGGCGATACGAGATTGCTCTCCATACAGTTCTTTTGTATGGAGAAATATGGATTCAAGGTCCATATTCTCGTGCCTCCTCTGATGTTCATTGTCCATAGAGGCAAGCATGAGGCACTTGGCCTTCGCGCAATCGATTTCCCAGGTCTTACGGATTTCCCTATCCGCGACGCTAGTTTTGGGACCCGGGACAGGGGGAGCTTTGGTGGTAAGGAGAAACCCCAACTTGTCATAAGTGATTGCCATTTTGACATTCCTGAGCCAATCTTTGTAGTTTGGCCCTGTCAGTATGTTTTTATCTAGTAGTAACTTAAGTCCAGTCATGATGTTTGGTCGCTGCAATTAGGAGAGAGAGAAGAAACACTTTAGCATGATGCTCTTCCAAGTTTAGAGTGGTTTTTAATTTGTCTAAACAGGATGGCTCCCACTGTCTCTCGAATCCCTCCTCAAACCAAAAAGGAAGAATTAGTCAGGACCAATCTCACCGTACAATACTTGCTTAACCGTTCAGCCAGGCTAGTGTCGGTACTTCGAGGGAGGTTTTCCAACGCTTTCGTGAAGTTCCTTAATTAAATAACCTCTATTCCCTGGGGGTGTAGCCCCGCTAACACCTTTCTAGACACCTACTTGGTTTATAGCATTGATCGTTAAGTGAGAAATTTCCCGAGGAGTAGCATATACTCACAGTAGGATCGGGATCCAAATATCATTGCGTGACAAAACTGAAGGAATCCTACCAGAATCATCACACTCCAAATGGTATACAGCGCTGGCAAGTTTCAGTTCTTTTGAAACTCCCGAAGTGGATTTTTGCCCCATGCTCTTATGACCTTGGCGTGAGGTCAAAATGTCATAAGTCACATGTCAAATTCTTCCCATCATTATCCAGGTTAATTTGAACCCACCCGTACCTACCCTTGACGTAGGCCAAAATGGCAGTACGACTGTCTCAAACCAACGCATTCTATCTATGCAACAGATAAATATCCGGCAGCTACCAATCACTATGCCTTGGCGTGAGGTCAAAATACATAGCTTGAATACTACTGAATATTTAACTGAAATGATGGAGGGCTACGGATGGTTTTGGCGAAACCGTGAACGTAGTGAACTTGATATAATCGATGGAATGAAATAGCTTTTAAAAGGAGTAGCTTAAGCTTCGCGTTTAAAAGCTGTTTTTGAAAAGAAACCGAGTGGTTTTTGAAATTGTTCCAACGACTTTACTTGGTTTATTTTTTTTGCATTAATTCTTTTTAATGCGTCCTATCATTTAATCCTACCATTGCAGAAAACAACCAAAATATGACGTACGCTTATGCCATCCGTATTCGCCACGGGGCCCCGTCATTACCCGTTAGTTTATTTAACTAACGACAGAGCAGGGGATGGACTAGCGCGGATGCAAAACATAAGCAACGCCTAAATAGTTATCATATATAGATATATTTCAATGATAGCCAATCCAGATCACAAATGAACACATTGGATATACTAGGAATCCGTATTCCGTACGAGCCTGTAACGGAAAGCGGATTACACGGTCGCGATGAATAGCCAAAACCCCACCCAAGACCCCTACGGGTGCGGCAAACTACCCGCCAAATACCCGAAGCGAAGCAACCTCCCTCAACTCGTGAGTAGGCCACTCGGCACTTCGAGGTACCCGGTAGTTTGTGCACCCCCTCCATGGGTCTATCCTAGGAGAAAAAACAGTTAAAGAAATTATACAATGGCGGCTACAACCTCACCCCGGTTGTGCGGCCAAATAAATAATATTACATCAATTACAAATTTACATGAATTGAAAGAAAAAGAAAAACTCTCATCTCACAACCCCCCGGCTATTCATCCGCGACAATCTAATAAATTCATATACACATACCATCAACATTACAGATCACAGATATGTATAACCCCCACTAATCGACGTATAGCGATTAGCAGACGTTCAATACATATAACACATCACAGATATAAACCCGTTAGCTTTAGTCTTTAGAAACTCGATCAAAATATGGTTTTTTAAACCCCAAAAACAAATTTTGCTTTTTGGAAAATCTAGGCTGAAAAAACATACTCCAAAAATCCCAAAATACCCCATAAAATATACTGCAGTGAAACCGATCCACGGCCGAGTCAACTCGGCCGCGGATCCGCGGCAAGAAACTGTTCTTGCTGCGGAACCGCGGTGAGTTGGTCGGTTCTTTGGATTGTTTTTCTGCAGTATACTATAAAAACCCTGAGTCAATTTTTGGTATATGTCAAATAATTTTTACAGCAGTTTAAAAATCGACAGAAAGTTTGTGTTCCGGGCGTATTTCGTGAATTTTTCTCCGATCGAATTTCTAGTTACTTTGCCAAAATGTTAGATAGTGTTTAACTAGGCTCTGATACCACTGTAAGTCCACGTTACCTCTCCCGTTACTTACGGGCTTGCGGAAATGATGAAATTTCTTTTTTTTTAGAGTTGGCAACATGGATTCAAAATACGGATCTTTGTTAAACAACTATCTAACAAACCTAACAAGAGTTTTACCTACTCGGTTAGCGGTTTATACCTTAACTTGAACTCCTTCGTCTTCAACTCCTTGCGGTGGTCGGATCGGCCTCACCTCGTCGTCTCCTCGCGCCGAAGATGGATCCACCTGAAAGCTTCTACCTTTGGCTTCTCTTCAAACTAGAAGAAACTAGAACACTTGGTTTGCTAAACCTTGTGAACTAGGATGAGTAGAGGAGTGTGTTGGGTTTTATCTCTATGGTTCTTGCTTCTCAACAAATGAGACAAGTGAGCCATAGACTAGAGAGAGAGAGCAAGAGGAAGAGGGAGAGCTCAAGCAAGAGAGAGAAAGCAAATGAGAGAATGAGCAAGCCTTTTGCCATCCAAACTCTCATAATCCAAAATCATGATAACTCATAATAGTAATTGAGTATTATGTGATGGTTCAAGTCAAAATGGCCATATCATTTCATGCACTCATTTTGCAAAAAGAAACAAGAAAGCAAAAGTCTTTGCCATGAAATGATAGCCATTGTAATGATGATGGTCAACTAGTCCAACCAAGTCAACCGGTCAATAAAGTCAACAAGTCAACAAAGTCAACCACTCAACAACCATGTCACTATAATACTTGATTAATTTTATTGTTAATCATATTTCATATTCTCATTAGGGTTTTAGCAAAAGTCAACAGTCAACAGTCAACAATCCCAATGAGAATCCTCTGCCTCTGTCTCTCTGACAACTGTGCGTACACACCCGCATCCGCGTTCCGAGGAACACGAATACAAACGAGATAAAACCAATCCCAAAACGTACACTAGGATCTGGCTTAAACCAAAACCCGCTAGTGTTAACTGTCCGGACACTAAACGTGTACAAGTGCACGGATGTGACCGAACCCTGTCGCAAAACCATGCGACCTCTACTCTTTTGCTTAAGGCGAATAGCTTTCTGTGTGGGACTCTGAAGACTCGACACGACGCTGGTAGTGGGTTTAACCACAGACCGCAAGCGGCACTAGCTGTGCGTAACGGCCCCCAGGTTGATGCCGATAAGAAGACTGACAAGGTGAAACCCATCTGAACTCCTACTGAGCCTGAATGTGACAATCTGCGTATAGTCCGGTCTGTTCGTCTGATCATATCGCATGGCGGGCCTAGGGGGGCGGTAAACGTCAGTTCCCTAATAGCGGTACAAGTCGTGTCGGAGTGTAGCCCAGAACACCCTGAGATAACACTGGAAACCTACCAGTGTATCTCGCTTGCCCTGGCCAGGGTCTTTGTGTAATGGCTCTCCTAGACACAGTGCGATATCAACCCCCAATACCGGGAGAGACGAATCCTGTCTAACCGTCACTGCCTCCAAGTGCTTCGGGACTGCACCCAACTACTACCTGTTTACATGGCTCCTTTGAGCCGTGGTAGGGTAGTAATCTAAGTACAGTGGGAACACACTCGAGGCGAAGTGACAGTGTCAAGTCAGCGGACTAAGCTGTACTCATGTCACTTGGGAACTGATAACTGACGATAGGTATAGTACCAACCAACAGTTCCCGACGAGTCCTGTCCAGTGTACTCGTAACCCAACGAGCACCCGCATACTATCTCAAGTACGACGTGCTGACGGCTGTGGGACAGACCGTCTCCCCTGCTGGGATGAGAAGCGCATACGCTAGTCTACTCCAGAGTATCGATGCCCTGTCTTGATAGTCCTACGACTAGGGACCTGCATAAGGATGTGCTTGTGGATTACCCAGCCCCCACAAGTGTGACTGCCATCACAACGCTGGTAATCAAGCAAAGATCCTAAGGGCTCCACTAATGTGTATAGGTGATATACTAAAATAAACACATGTACACATTAAAGTAGAAACAAACCAAGTAGCATACTACTATTTTGAGCAAGATTGTCTATACAAGTTGAATATCCCAAGCTTCCATTAAGTAATATACAAACTAGTATGATACAGTAATGGCCTCTAGGGCATATACACTAACAGTCACCAGGGAACTGCTATCTGACAATAGGTATAATACCAACTAGCAGGTTCACGGCAAGTTCGTCCAGTGTACTCATAACCCAATGAGCACCTGCATACTATCTTAGGTGAACAAACTAACACCAATGGCTTGTTAGACCTGGCCACCGCCTCTCGTCGGGGTCTCGACCAGTATACACTAGTCTACTCTGGAGTATCGATGCCCAGTCTCGATACTCCTACGACTAGGGACATTTAAGGATGTGCTTATAGACCCCAGCTCCCACATATATGAACGCCATCATAATGCTGGCAGTCAAGCAAGAATCCTATGGGCTCTATCAACACGTACATGATGATAAAGACAAACCAGATAGCATACTATCATCATGAGTAAGACCGTTTTATCGGTATAGGTCCTGCCTCAATCATCACAATCAGAAGTCCGCGACTATGATAATTGCCTTAAAGGCACTATAGCCAACATAACAAAGTAAGCATGTGTGTGTGTGTGGGGTGTAAACATATTCTAAGGTTCGCAACTAAGGGGCTATACTAGTTCACTTCTAAAAACCCTAATCTAACCATTGAACACCTAATCATATCTTGAATATCCATGTCACACACAAAAGATATCATATAAATATAGTATATGTAGGGTTCCTAGGCACACTAATGAGGTCTCACAAGGCATCAACCATGCCAATTTCAAAAATTTACGGTGCCGAGAAACCCTAATGCGATCGTTGACTAGAGTTTAGGCGATAACATATGCGAGCAAACGACTTTACTCTAAAAGTGAACGGAAATACAACCTTTGTAGATCCGGTCCTCCACCTCCATAGCTCCGTGATGAAGTCCCCTCGCTGCGATCATCGGATCCCGGGCTCTAGCATCGGCTTCATCGGAGAAATGGGCGGGCTAGGTCATCGACTTCGATGCCGAAGATGATCTACGTCGAGGCAACACAAGATCAAGCTCCAACTTCACCAAGTCATGAAACTTGTGAAGGAAACACCCTATACTACCTGGCAAGTAGTAGAGGATGTAGAAATAGGAAGTGGGTTCACTTTAGAATTGGATTTCTCACTCTTTTTCTCATTTCACCATTGAAGCAAGCAAGCTTCATTCTTCTTGAAGAAGAAGAAGAAGAAGAAGAAGAAAAAGAATATGATAAGCATTATTGAAAATAGAAAATAAGTTGATTCTTATCATATAGCAACCATGGTTAAGTGTAGAGAATAAACTAGGGTTAGGTTTAATGGTTAGGTTAAGGCTAAGAGAAAAAATGGTCATAGCTTCAAAGCTTCATGAAGTTTCATGAAAGAAACAAAGTTAGCCACCATTTTATTCTTGCCAAAACGAATTAAAGAAAATAAATAAATGAATAAGTAAATCAAAACTCTAACCATTAACATAACCATGGTTTAATCATATACACCCAAGTTTGCATGTATCATCAAACATGATACAAACTAGTGCACAAAACTATATCATATATACAATGTGCACATCAAGTGAGAAAATCCATCTTAAGTGAACTAATATGAGTTAATGTAAAGTAATATATCAAATATATATTTATACATTAAATCATTAAATCAACACTTGATTTAACGATCCGGTCATATCGCATATAACCGACTAATATCAAGTGTATCAATGTATCGAATCAACACTTGATTCCGTAACCCGGCTATATCACATATAACCGACCAATGATACAAATCGCGAGAATAGAATACAGTATCACATACTGGTATAATTCTCGGTCCCGCACATATGTCATATGCGCTCCTATTTCGTTTCGCTTGAGCCAGGAAACCTCTGTGTAGGACTCTAAAGACTCGTCAATACGCCGGCAGCAGATGATGATCATATCAAGCACCCACAAGCCGCAAGCGGTCTGCTAAACGTAACGGCCACCCGGGTATTGAGCGATCAGAAGATCGACGAGCAAGCCCGCTCACACTCCTGTGAATCCAACGAGTAACACTTACCGTACAGTCCGGTCTTGTCGTCTGATATGTCGCATATCTTGCCTAGGGGTGGTAAACGTCAGACCCCAATAGCTCGATAAGTCGTGTCGATATGAGGTCTATAACAGTTCGAGAAACTACTGGTAACACTTACCAGTAAATCTCAGCAACCCTGGCCAGGGATTTCCGGTTATAGCCAATCGAACACGGCGCAACATCAACTTCCTATACCGGGAGAGACGAATCCCCTCCTATCGCTCATTGCCTCCATGTGACTCGGGACTGTACCTAAAAACCACCGTTTTGCACGCCCTCTTGGACGTGGTAAGGTGGAAATCAAAGCACAGTGGGAATCATACAAGACTCTATGACGATGTCGGGTCTACAGACTAACCTATACCAGTGTCACCAGAGAACTGCCATCTGACGTAATGTATAATACCATCTGGGAGTTCTCGGCGAGTCCGTCCAGCGTACCCAGTCTCCACTGAGCACCCGTATATCATCTCTGATGTCAAACACCAAAGGATATGGGATCATCCATCGCCCATCTGTATGGGTCGAGAAGGTATACGCTAGTCTACTCTGGTATATCGATGCCCCGTCTCGATATACCCACGACTAGGGACCTTGATGGATGTACATATGGACTACCATGTCCCCACTAGTATATTCCGCATCATAGTCCAGGTAGTCAAGTACACATCCTAAGGGCTTTACCAACATGTAACAGAGAGACAATCAGTGTACACGTTAAGGTAAAGAGCAACAAGATAGCATACTATCATGTCGAGCAAGAAAGTCCTCCCTATATATGTCCAAGCATCCACTACAATATACATCTTATGTATAGTAATGGCCTCTAGGGCATACATATAACTAACAATCTCCCACTTGCACTAGGGCCATCTGATAGCAGTGGTTGTAGTATCTCATACTCAACCATCCCATAAAAGTCTCTCTCTGGGAAAAGGCCTTTGTGAGTGGATCCGCCGTGTTGTCCTCTGAGTCTACTCTCCAAACCTCGATCTCCTTGGAGATCAACCATCTCCATGATCAGGTGATACTGCCTTAGAATATGTCTGGATCACTGATGGGACGGACGTTCCTTGGCATAAGCCACAACTCCATTGTCACACAATGGGAGGAACTATGTTCATCTCATGAACAAATATACATCCAGACTTCCTCTTCGGTAGCAACTTAATTAGCGATGTATCCAGCCTTTATCGTCTAGTATGCCACGGTATCTAGCTTGGAACTCTTCCAACATACCGTCCATTTACTAAGGGTAAATACAATGCCTGTGACAGACATTCAGTCGTCCTTATCACCCTGGAATACTTCCAGTGATTCCCCCCAGGATTGATTGATACCATCTCACTACAACTAGTGAGTATCCTAACATCCAATTAGATCTATCTCATAGATCCAAAACCCAGGATTTAGGAGGTATCACTATGATCCAATATGGAGAATCCTTATGATGAGTGGAGATTGACCGAGCGTAGCATAGGAAACTCCTTTCTTATCAAGAGTATGTTATCCACGTACTCTACGAGGATCACCACCATACTCCCTACTACCTTTTTGTTTATACAAGGTTCATCTACCATTTTGATGATGTCAAACTCTTTGACTTCCACATCAAAACAGATGTTCCAACTCCGCGATGCCTGCTTTATTACATAAAACATCTTGCACACGTTTCCGCTGCTCCCACTGTCTACGAGGCCCTCTGGCTGTGTACTTATAGACGCACTCTTCTAAAACATTATTTTAGAAAAGCAGTCATGGCACCCAACCGCCAGATATCGTAGTCATGGTATGTAGCCGTGGCAAGTAGGATCTGGATGGACTTAAGCATAGATCCTTAGAAAAGGTTTCAACATAATCCATACCTGGTCAATGATGCAAACCTTTAACAAGTCTAGCTTTGAAAGTCTCAACTTTTCCATCTACACCAAGTAATCTTCTCAAGATATACTTGCTCCTGATGGGGATTTAACCCTTCAGATAAAGCAACCAAAGTCCAAACTTTGTTGGTGTATAAGGATTCCATCTCAGATCGCTAAGCATCCAGCCATTCTTACAGAGTCTCACTCCTGATGGCCAGCTCGAAACTAGTTGGGTCATCATCTCATGATGCAATTCTTACTCCCACTGTCATAGAGAAACCGAAGTATCTCTCAGGTGGGTGAGGAACCCTACTAGATCGGCGGAGAGGCTGAGGTTCGTTGGTAACTATTGAATCCTTTGGTTTTATCAAATCATCTGCTGTAGTTTGTATAGCTGGAACCTTTCCAGTTCTACATTACAGACATTGCCTCGAGCTTGTCCGGATTTTGCTTTTAGACATAGGCCGGACAACCCCAAATCATAACTAACTTAAGATATGGGCTCTTCCCTTTCCATATCACATATGAAGTGGTAGGCAACTGATTTGATTTGAACCCTATTCAATAGGTATGCAGCTTCTCAAGCGCATAATTCCCAAAAGAAAATAAGAAACTCAGTAGTACTTGATTGACACGAAAAAGTGTGTTTTTGTAGTTTAACCACAATCAGAACGGTATCGTGTATAGCTAGACCGAGATGAGTACGGGTCGTCCTCTGGGAAACGTGGAACCTTTTACTTTTACTTTAGATGTGTTGAGAAAGAGAGAAGGGATAAAGAATTTTATAGAAAGATTTCTAGATCTACGTTAAACAAGAATGTAAAATATAGATCTAGATTATTTTAAAGATGTAATTAATATAATAAGAGGGCTTGTAGGGTTCGTTAGGATTTAGTAGTTATGGACGATTAATTAAAAGTTACCCTTTTTATCCATTAATAGATTTAGAACTAGAACGACGGTGATGCGTGTAGATTAGGGTTTCTGGAGGGAAAAGGAATCCCACTCTTAACCCCTATCTCGACACGGAACTCCGTTCATATCTAGCCTTTACCAAAACAATCATTAATCTAATCTCTAATCGTGGTCGGAACTAGCAAAGAATTGCTAGCGCGCCCGATTAGGATGTTAATGATTCTTTTGATAAAGCTCCTAAACTTTATAGGACTTAAAAAGGGTTTAGTTATTTTCATCGTCCATTAGCCTACCCTAATCCTACGAACCCTAACAAGCGGAGAATTACTCGCGCATGTTGGGAAAAGAAGATGAAAAGAAATCGAGGGAAAACATAATGTAAAAACAATTAAATAAAATAACTACCTTTATTAATCGACTTCTTCAAACTACACTTTTAATCCATAGAAAATGATTACAACTAGTTGCTTCTCGATCTTTCCTAAGGAGGTAGTCGAACAGTCGATGATCATCCTGGATGCGTGAGCGTCGGGAGCTTCGTGATCGCGTCGGCTTGATAACTTTTCCAAGAGGCTCTCGGTGCCCTTTTATAGTGCAAAGCCAGAATCATATTGTTGAAAACTTGGTAAAATTTAGCTTTGACTAACCCCAAAAAAATCTTGCACTCTAACTCCCTGGAATTGCGGCGGATCCGCGGCCCAAGGGTGGGTTTGGCCGCGGATCCGCGCTCAATGGATGAGATCATTTTATGAGTTTTCTTGGGCTTGCATCTTGTGACATGTGGCAATCCTAGGCACCTTCAGAATTCAGAAATCTTCTCTCGGTTGCTTCCAGACTTGGTCTCCAAGTTTTGCTTCTTAATTTGGTAAGTTTTCTTCAACAAATTGATTTGTTTGATAAATTCTGCATAACAACTTGGAAAATTCTGCACAACAACTCAAATAAGATTTAGTAGACCTAGTTCTACTAGGATTAGGTCAATAGATTTATTTGCATACATTTTCCTACCAAATGATAATAAAAATATATTAACACATGGAAAATAATGTTTTTACACATAAACCCTCATATGTATAATATATCATATTAAAGTCCTTTTTTAATATAAAAATGGTAGGAAAAATGTACTACAAATGTGCAGTTTTATCGACTGAACAAATACCCCCAAACTTATCTATGATCGTCCCGAGCAAACTAGTTTATTTATGAGGAGAAAAAGAAAGGAGAAAACTAAGCACACTTTCGTAGGCAGACACGATTGCACTGAGCACGTGCAACAAGCCGTTAAACCTCTAGGTGTCCCTAGTAGGAGGAGTGTTGTCTCCTGAGGGTTTTCAGCGGATTACACCCACAAAATCCTATAACAAAGGAAAGATGGTGAAATTTACATATAAAGATAAGAACCATAAAAGAAAGGCCTTGAAAAGAAGAGTTTCCAACTATACTAGCTTTTCAGTTGTCATGAGCCCTATCTTAATAGTCATGAAAAAATGTTAGAAATCATATCATCCCTTAATAAAACATCGTCTTTATTCTTCATTCCTACCTTTCATCCAAACATTGATCATATAACCCCACGTGTGTGTAAAGAACATCCCTACACTCGGAGAATTCAATTCAAGCTATCATACTCTTGTCCATCTACCTTAGTATTTTTTAATTTTATGAATACTTAGATTTGCTCACACCTTTTCATGCGACCGTTAATACTTCTTGAGGTACTAACCGACCGATTACTCATGTGCTTGCAGATTCGGTGATAATATTTTCCTCGTCTTGCACCACCTAAGGCTTAGCAGTGACTCCCAGACCAGTTGGCCTTAGGGCACTAGGTGAAGAAGCACCCTCGCTATATTTTTTTATTGCTGCCTTGGCGATACAAAACCAGTGTCCATTTTTTTTTCCCCATATTTATATTTTCTTCATTTTTTCACTTCCTTCATACTTTGGCTTTTAGACAAGAGCATTTCAAGGTATCCTCTACTATCCCGAGTTTCAAGACGTGTGTAAGTGCATATAGTAGGGTATCAACATTCAAATGTTTGGCTTCCAGAATAGAAATTATTTTTCAGACTTATTTCTATCCTCAGATTAGTGACTTCCTTCATTTTACTAACCCTTGGGACAACAGCTCATAACTACTTATTACTAGTTTGTATAAGAAAACTTCTAATTTTCTTGGTTTTCTTAAACTATTCCTATCTTTTGGATGTAATGTTTCACTTTCTATTCATTTGTTATAAAAAAAAACTTTAATGCCCGGTGTCCAAGATAATTCAGTGAATACAAACCTCCCCCCCCCAAACCTGTTTTCAGCAGTGTCCTCACTGATGTAGCCTTTTGAGAACATGGACCTGTATACTATAGGAGAGATACAAGGGGTAAAATAATAGTGAAATGAAAAATTCCCCCAAACTTATTCTTTGACACGCACAGATATTCAATCAAATCCATTTTTTTTACTCACCTCCATTTCTTAAAATGAGAAAATGTTATCAAAACATGGAGGTGAGGCGGAGGAATTTTAGTTTTGATAAAGCTGCTCCTGTAAAAACAAGAGCTCCTCCGCGGGGTCAGCAGAAAAATACGGTTTTAATCTATGCCCATTTACTTTAAAAATTGAACCGTTTTTCAAATTTTCGACTTCAACTGCCCCGTGCGGGTGTACATACCGCACCATAAAAGGTCCTTTCCAACGAGATTTAAGCTTACCCGGATGAAGATGGAGATGGGAATCGTAAAGAAGGACTTGATGCCCCGATGTGAAGGTTTTTCTAGAAAGATTTTTATCATGGAATACTTTAGTCCTATTCTTTACTATCACCGCATTATCGTAAGCTTCATCGCGGAGTTCGCTTAGCTCATTCAATTGCAACTTCCGATAGCTGCCTGCATGATCAAGATCAAAATTAAGCTCTTTAATAGCCCACATTGCCTTATGTTCAATCTCGACAGGGAGGTGGCATGCCTTCCCAAACACAAGACGGTATGGAGACATACCAAGATCGGTCTTATAAGCGGTGCGGAATGCCTAAAGAGCTTCCGTCAATTTGGTTGACCAATCCTTACGGTTTTTCGAAACCGTCTTCTCCAATATCTGTTTGATCTGCCTATTTGAGATCTCAGCCTGCCCGCTTGTTTGGTGGTGATAGGGCGTAGAAAGCTTGTGGGTGGTTGAATATTTCCGCATCAAGGCCTCGAAAGACCTATTGCAGAAATGTGTCCCGTTGTCGCTAATGATAGCGCGAGGGTGTCCGAATCGCGAAAAGATATTTTCTTTAAGGAACTTAATGACAACTTTGTTGTCATTAGTGCGACACGGTACAGCTTCCACCCACTTCGAGACATAATCAACCGCTAACAAGATATATAGATTCCCAAAGGAGTTGGGAAAAGGGCCCATAAAATCAATACCCCAAACATCAAATATTTCCACAACCAATATAGGTTGGAGCGGCATCTCATTCCTTCGTGAAATCCGACCCAAATGCTGACATCGCGGACAAGTTTTGCAATGTTCAAATGCATTTTTAAATATTGTTGGCCAATAAAAGCCACATTGTAAAACTTTCTCCGCCGTTTTTCGAGGTCCAAAATGACCGCCGCATGCCTGATCATGACAAAATGATAACACGCTCTTGAATTCATCGTTAGGGACACACCTGCGAATGATTTGATCGGAACAATACTTGAATAGATATGGTTCATCCCAGTAAAAATATTTTACTTGGGATAAAAACCGAAGTTTGTCTTGTTTCGACCAATCGCTAGGTATAAGTCCCGTCGCAAGATAGTTCACGATATCCACAAACCAAGGTTCGTAGGATACATTCAAGAGCTGTTCGTCGGGAAATGAGTCATTTATCGGCACGGTCACAGTTGGCGAAGAAGTGATGCGTGAAAGATGGTCGGCTACAACGTTTTCACATCCACTCTTGTCTTTGATGACAAGATCAAATTCTTGTAACAATAGGATCCAACGTATTAGCCTGGCCTTCGTATCCTTCTTCGATAAAAGATGTCGTAGGGCGGAATGATCTGTGTAAACCACAATAGGCGAGCCAATCAAGGAGGGCCTGAATTTCTCCAATGCAAATACAACTGCCAAGAGTTCTTTCTCGGTAGTTGTGTAATTTATTTGTGCATCATTCAAGGTCCTACTTGCATAATAAATTACATGTGGCATCTTATCAATGTGCTGTCCTAAGACCGCACCAATAGCAAAATCTGATGCATCACACATAAGCTCGAACGGGTGGTTCCAATCCGGAGATGATAAAACGGGGGCTGTAGTGAGTGATTCTTTAAGCGATTCAAAAGCAGCCACACAATCCGAATCGAAGTGAAAAGTAGTGTCCTTGGCCAATAGAAGGGTTAAGGGTCTAGCAATTTTGCTAAAGTCCTTAATAAATCTCCTATAAAATCCTGCATGACCAAGGAAGGATCGTATATCTTTGACACAATTGGGACGAGGGAGGTTTTGAATGACATCTATTTTAGCTCTGTCAACCTCAATGCCTTTATGTGAAATTATATGTCCAAGTACAATACCTTCTTGGACCATAAAATGGCATTTTTCCCAATTCAAAGTCAAGTTCTTATCCTTACAGCGGGTAAGAACAGCGTCAAGATTACAAAGGCAGTCCTCAAAGGAGTCCCCAAAAATGGAGAAATCATCCATAAAAATTTCTAGAAAATTTTCCACCATATCTGAAAATATCCCAATCATGCACCGCTGAAATGTAGCGGGAGCGTTGCATAACCCAAAGGGCATGCGTCTATAAGCAAAAGTTCCGAAAGGACAAGTAAAAGTGGTTTTATCTTAATCCTTTTCGGCGATGGGGACCTGGTTATAACCAGAGTATCCGTCCAAGAAACAGTAGTATTCGTGTCCCGCTAATCGTTCTAACATCTGGTAAATAAAAGGTAGAGGGAAGTGATCTTTCCTCGTCGCGGCATTGAGTTTCCTGTAATCGATACATACGCGCCACCCAGTTTGGGTGCGTGTTTGGATTAACTCATTAGCCTCGTTAGTGATGACCGTGATGCCAGACTTTTTAGGGACCACATGAATTGGACTTACCCATTGACTATCAGATATGGGGTAAATTATTCCACCATCAAGACACTTGACGATTTCTTTCTTTACCGCCTCCTTCATAACGGGATTTAACCGTCTTTGTGGGTCTCGGGTTGGTTTGGCTTCATCCATCAGATGTATGTAATGTTCAACAATTAAGGGACTAATCCCTTTGATGTCAGCCATAGTCCAACCAAATGCTTCCCGATTCGATCTCAACACTGCCAAAAGTGCATTCTCTTGCTCTAAGGCTAGAGAAGCGGAAATAATCACTGGCAAAGTCTCATTCTCTCCTAAATATGCATATTTAAGATGAGAAGGTAGCGGTTTGAGATCAAGAATTGGCGGAGAGACAATAGAAGATGGGGTAAGCGAATGATATTCGGACTCCCGAAGAGGTTCAAAACTTGCATAAGATATTGACTCGGAAAGTGCTGCTGACTTTTGCAAAGAGTCAACGGGTTCAATCTCAAGGTCGGACTTATTGAACATATCCTTACTATAAAGTGGTACAAGATCAAACGATGTCTCATTAATGTTGTCGAGAACATCAAAGCAAAGCTCCTCATCCATGCAGCTTTCGGAAGCTATCTCGTGGATGGAACAAACATCCAGCAATTGAGCAGAAGGTTCTGATGGCTGACTTCCTAGCTTGTAAATATTAAGCTCAATTGTCATTTTCCCGAAGGATAAGTTCATAGAACCGTTACGACAATTAATTACAGCGTTAGAAGTTGCTAGGAAGAGTCGACCAAGTATCACCGGGATTTGATTGCGTGGGTTTGCCACAGGTTGTGTATCTAAAACAATAAAGTCCACGGGAAATATGAATTCCCCGACTTTAATTAACACATCCTCTAGTTCGCCCCGAGGTTTGGTGATAGATCGGTCTGCCATTTGGAGAGTACAATGGGCGGGTTTTAACTCTCCAATTCCTAACTGCTCATATACTGAATAAGGAAGCAAGTTGACGCTAGCGCCTAGATCGAGTAAAGCACGATTTATATTTTTACCCCCAATAGAAATAGAGATTGTAGGACAGCCGGGGTCCTTACGTTTCTTTGGTATTTGTTGGGTAAAAGCTGTGCTAACATTACTCATCATGAAAACCTTTTTAGGCACTTGAGTTTTTCTCTTCCTAGTGCACAAGTCTTTAAGGATTCTTGCATAAGATGGGACTTGTTGAATGGCATCTAGGAGAGGAATATTCACGCTAACTTGCTTAAACATTTCCATAATCTTCTCCATTTGCGGGTTAGGTCGGTTGGCCCTTAATCGATTTGGAAATGGAGCTCGATCAATAAGTTTTGGGTCCAACGTTTGTGGAGAAGACTGTGGCGACGGATTCGATCCCAAAATTGGAGTGGGAATCGACTTAGATAGATTTGGTGAAATGTTTGAGCCTTGGGAAAAACGGAGAATAGGCTCGGACGAAGGTGGAAGACTAGACGAGTTAGGGGAAGAAGAAGAAGAAGGGGTATCAAATGTGTCACTATCATCAACTTGCTCACCCACTTGGTTGTTCAGCACTCTCCCCGATCTCAACGTAGTGACGACATTCACATTATGACCTTGTGAATGGCCAGGATTCGGTAGGGATTGAGATGGGAGTTTCCCTTTCTCTCTCGCACTTATTGCGGCGTTTAATTGTGCGATTTGGTTTTCTATTGATTTGATACTCTCACCATGGGAGGAGGTGTTTTTCGTTAGGGCATCAATAGAAGACCTCATCTCCGCCGAATTTTGCATGGATTGTTTCATGAACATATCCAAAGTTTATGCAAGTGAGTTGTCAATACCGGCGACTTGTGGTGTAGAAATGTTGGCCGGATTTTGGAAATTCTGTGACTGAAAGGGGGGCTGATTCTGTGGTTGTGGTTGCTGTGGAGGAGGTCTTTGATAATTGCTTTGTTGGTTTTGATTCCAAGAAAAGTTAGGATGATTCCTCCATCCTTGATTGTACGTGGAAGAATAAGGGTCGTTTCTAGGTCGCTGCTGAAAAGCAGCATTAGCTTGAAACGATGCATTCGTAGGACATTCTTCCGTTAAGTGTGAAGGATCCGAACAGCAACCACAGACGGTCTTAGGAAGCGTGACCTGATTTAGGGAGAAAGATGAGAACTTGTTTTCAATAGCGTCGAGTTTCTTTTGTATCGCTGCCATTTCGGCTTTCACTGCGATGGAAACGTCGAGCTGGTGAATACCTCCCTTAGTTGTAGGTGGTCTTACGCTTTCCCACTGCAACGTGTGTTCAGCGAGATCTTCCAGATATTTCCATGCTTCACCATCATCTTTAGACATGAAATTGCATTGACACATTGTTTCAAGCATCTGCTTTGTCGCTGGATTAATGCCCTCATATATAATCCGACATAAATCCCATCTTTGTATTCCATGATGGGGGCATTGGACAAGCAAATCTTTGAAACGTTCAAAGCACTTCCAAAATGGTTCGTTGGGAAGCTGGGTGAACTGGTTGATCTCGCTCCTAATATGTGCAGTCTTATGATTTGGGTAAAACTTCTTAAGAAATGCTACGACGAATTCATCCCAATTAGTGATAGAGTGTGCGGCAGTATTATAAAGCCATTTTTCTGCCAAGTCGCACAGTGTGAATGGGAGAAGACGTAAGCGCATAGCATCTAAAGTCAATTGTGAAGTACCCATCATTGCGCATACGTTTTCGAATTTGGTGATGAAAACGTACGCGTCTTCCGACTCAAGCCCGTGAAATTTGGGCAGCAGGTTGATGTAGTGGGGTTTAATTTCGAAATTATCCCCATTAGGTGGTGGAAGAGATAGACAGGTAGGAAGGGGACCACGAATAGGGTAGCATCTCTCTTGGAGAGAGATGCGCGGTGGATTCTGCGCACCTACGGGCGGTGGTAGCGTGGTGTTATATTCTGATGGAGTGCCGTCCATCTCGGTCGTGGTGTGTGGTGGGGGAAAAGAAGATGAAGAAGTACCGACTTCGGCGTCGATAGCAGGAACGCGAACAAGACGGGCACTAGGATCCCGTGTCCAGCCGAGCATGCACTAAGCTGGTTTAGTGCAAGTGGCAGCGTGTGTGTGATTTAAAATTGGCTTGTTTTGAAAAAGTGGGACTCAAGACAAATCTCCCTAAGATGCACAAGCAACCCTAGAACTAAGGTCACCTAGGTCAGTCTCTAGACCGCTCCTAGACTTTCAAAGGACAAGCCGTATGATCAATCCTCTACCGCCTCCGTACTACCCTTGTAGCCAGATAAGTGCCAGGTAAGTGGGAAGGAACCACGTCGTGGGCCTAATTAAAAACCACTAGCCTTTGTCACACTTGCCTAGGCACTACAAAAGTAATGCGGATAAACGATAGATTATCCACGACCTTCCTCTGTCCTTATTGAGCGCGACAGTCCTTAGAGTCTGGTCTAGATATTTTTTAAATTAATGAAGGGTTGATCTATATGCTCAGTTTGTGATTTGTGGGGCTTAGGAAGGGTGATGAAATCACCACCTAATCTTGATTTGGTCTTTGCCCCTTAAAGTCCGTATTAAATATGCAAAACAAAACCAATCACAAAACTTTTGCAAAAAGATTTTTTTGAGCGGCGCGATTTTGCAAAGAATCCTGCAGAAAATAGATTTTATTGGATTTGAGGAGAGAGAGAAGGAGTTGAGAAAGATACCAGAGAAGATTGAAGCCCTAATTCCTCCAACCCGCCGCGATTCCGCCGCAGAAGAGGTACTTTTGCCGCGGTTCCGCCGCGTTGCAGAAGGAACAGTTGATGAAATTTTTTGTATAGCCTTCTGTGCTCCTCTGGATCTCTAAAAATGTCTCTATTTCCTGTTCTCTTTAATTCTGTGACTCCAGATCTTCTTGCAAAAATTCACGCACAAATCGTTAAATATGCAATTTACAGTTTTGTGTTAATAATGGTATGACCCGTCTAAGAATTCAACACAAATAGTAAAAAATAAAAAATTACGCACGTATCCCCGGCAACGGCGCCATTTGATTGACACGAAAAAGTGTGTTTTTGTAGTTTAACCGCAATCAGAACGGTATCGCGTATAGCTAGACCGAGATGAGTACGGGTCGTCCTCTGGGAAACGTGGAACCTTTTACTTTTACTTTAGATGTGTTGAGAAAGAGAGGAGGGATAAAGAATTTTATAGAAAGATTTCTAGATCTACGTTAAACAAGAATGTAAAATATAGATCTAGATTATTTTAAAGATGTAATTAATATAATAAGAGGGCTTGTAGGGTTCGTTAGGATTTAGTAGTTATGGACGATTAATTAAAAGTTACCCTTTTTATCCATTAATAGATTTAGAACTAGAACGACGGTGATGCGTGTAGATTAGGGTTTCTGGAGGGAAAAGGAATCCCACTCTTAACCCCTATCTCGACACGGAACTCCGTTCATATCTAGCCTTTACCAAAACAATCATTAATCTAATCTCTAATCGTGGTCGGAACTAGCAAAGAATTGCTAACGCGCCCGATTAGGATGTTAATGATTCTTTTGATAAAGTTCCTAAATTTTATAGGACTTAAAAAGGGTTTAGTTATTTTCATCGTCCATTAGCCTACCCTAATCCTACGAACCCTAACAAGCGGAGAATTACTCGCGCATGTTGGGAAAAGAAGATGAAAAGAAATCGAGGGAAAACATAATGTAAAAACAATTAAATAAAATAACTACCTTTATTAATCGACTTCTTCAAACTACACTTTTAATCCATAGAAAATGATTACAACTAGTTGCTTCTCGATCTTTCCTAAGGAGATAGTCGAACGGTCGATGATCAGCCTGGATGCATGAGCGTCGGGAGCTTCGTGATCGCGTCGGCTTGATAACTTTTCCAAGAGGCTCTCGGTGCCCTTTTATAGTGCAAAGCCAGAATCTTATTGTTGAAAACTTAGTAAAATTTAGCTTTGATTCACCCCAAAAAATCTTGCACTCTAACTCCCTGGAATTGCGGCGGATCCGCGGCCCAAGGGTGGGTTTGGCCGCGGATCCGCGCTCAATGGGTGAGATCATTTTATGAGTTTTCTTGGGCTTGCATCTTGTGACATGAGGCAATCCTAGGCACCTTCAGAATTCAGAAATCTTCTCTCGGTTGCTTCCAGACTTGGTCTCCAAGTTTTGCTTCTTAATTTGGCAAGTTTTCTTCAACAAATTGATTTGTTTGATAAATTCTGCATAACAACTTGGAAAATTCTGCACGACAACTCAAATAAGATTTAGTAGACCTAGTTCTACTAGGATTAGGTCAATAGATTTATTTGCATACATTTTCCTACCAAATGATAATAAAAATATATTAACACATGGAAAATAATGTTTTTACACATAAACCCTCATATGTATAATATATCATATTAAAGTCCTTTTTTAATATAAAAATGGTAGGAAAAATGTACTACAAATGTGCAGTTTTATCGACTGAATAGTACTCATCATAGAGAACACCATATCACATAGGGTGCTATTGCTCCGCCCCAATATACCATCGTGCTATGGTGTATACGGAGGAGTAATGCTGAGAGAGAATCTCATTCTCCTTTAGAATAGTCCAGGAATTCTATGCACAAGTATTCTCCTCCTTGATCTCATCAAAAGACATAATACTTATACCCGTATTTTGGTTCTCTACTTCTAACTTATATTCTGTGAATATCTCAAAAGGTTCGGACTTGTGTTTCAACAGGAACATATGTCTGAATCTTGAGAGATTATCAGAGAATGTAATGAAATACAAAGAACCAGACTTGGCATATGTAGACAGGGGACCTACATACATCAACATGTATCATCCCAAGAGTTCACCAACTCTTTCTCTGTTTCCAGTAAACAGAGCTATGGTCATCTTATCTCTGTGACATGACTGGCAAGTTTCACAAGATGTAAATTCAAACAGATTTAAATATGCATCTATGTGCAACTTAGCTAATCGGGTCGCATTGATATGACCTAGTCTACAATACCTCAAGAAGGATCCGTTCATTTCTGAACTCTTCTTCTTGTGTGTGTTCCGTATACTAAGAACTGTTGTTTGATTTAGAACATCAATGCTTTTAGATAACGTGGCTGAACCGATCAACTTTTGATATAGGAAATGTTCAAAACATTATCCAACAATACAAAATTTTATCATTTCTTTAATAATAAAGAGACTGATATGATTTTGTATATCAGGTTCAGTATCTAATAACATTTGTTCAGAATCAATGTATTTGGAATACAGGGTGACAGTGACCAACAGACTTGGCTGCAACACTTGCCCCGTTTTCTGTCTCATGAAACTTATCACCCATTCTCAGTTCTTTACCTTTCTGTAGCCCTATGTAACAGATTACATATCTGGGATCCTTATCCGGTATCAAATACCGAGGACGTAGAGGATACTGAGAAACAGTTCTGTATAATGAACACACCCGAAGGAGATGCATCATATGCACTTTCTTCGTTTGGGCGGCATGGGAATCTGGGTATTCCCCAATTTCCTGCTCTGTCTTATAACAATTATAAGTAGGAGCGGGACCAACGTTCCCCAGCTCAGTATAACAAGCGGGTTCGGTCAAATATCCGTATTATTATCTTGATTAAGGCGTGATATGGTCGCTACCTGGAGAGAGAGAGAAGAAAACACTCAGCGTGCGCTCTTGCAAGAGCAGATTGGTTATTATTTTATCTAATCAGGATGGCTCCCACTATTTTTATCAAATCTTCCTTCAAACCCTAAAAGGAAAGACTAGCCGGGATTAATTACACACTACAAGTTCGCCAATGTTTCAGCCTGGCCAGTGTCGGTACTTTGAGGGGGGTCCTCCGTTCTTTCGCACGAACCTAATTAATGTAAACCTCGTTTTCCCAGAGGCGTAACCTCGTTAACACCTTTCTAGACACCTACTTGATCGGCTAATTGTAATGCGTAAAACTCTCCCAGGAGTAACTCTTACTCGCAGCGGGTATCGGGATCCAACTATCTCATAGAAGTTATGCAATCTCATTGCAAATTTCAACACTTGAAATTCCCGATAATATTTTTCCCCTAACCTCCTATGACCTTGACAAAGGCCAACAAACCATAGGATGCTAGTCAAGTTCAACCCGTCATTTCCTGATTGAATTAAACCCACCCGCACGACCCTTGACAAAGGCCAACAAGGTCGCACGACTACCCTAACCCAATCTGCATCATATGCATAAGCAGATAAGCACACCAGTCAGCTACGGCACACTACGCCTTGACAAAGGCCAACAAACGCAGCACGAATACTAACTACTACTTATCTGAAATGACGGAGGGCTACGACAGGTTTTTCTGAAAACCTATTGCGTAATGAACTTGATATCGTTGTAGGATCGAATGAATTTTGAAATGGAGTGTCTTTGAGGCTTTTCTAGTTTAGCTAAAGGAGTCACTCCCGGTGAAGGGATCGTCGGTCCTTTCCTCGTCGAATGAGGTGCGGGATATATCATATATATCACTGTACAAAGCAGAAATTATAGAAGCAATCAAAAGACAAACCGAGGGTTGTAGCATCTGCCAGTTATTGCTAAAGGAGTCACTCCCGGCGAAGGGATCTCGGTCCTTTCCTTATCGAATAAGGTGCAGGATATATCATATATATCGCTGTGCAAAGCAAGAACTGTAGCTACCTGTTTTATTTTTGAAATTCAATTCTACAACATCATTAGGTTTCTTTTATTTTCATTAATCACATTAATGAAGTCCCATCATTTAAGTACCTAAACATCATAGATAAATACGACGTACACTTATGCCATCCGCATTCGCCTCGATGTCCCCTCGTGCACTGTTAGGTTAGGTAACTAACGGCAGAGCGGGGCAGGGCTAGTGCGGGTGTAAAACATAAGTAACGTCTATATAATATATCATATATACTATATACAGTATCTATCACAGAACATATCACATGATCACATCACAGATATCGCAGCAGAAGAATCATATGAAATATTGGATATACTAGGACGTCCGTGTTTTCAATACGAGCCAGTATAAAACACGGATTCCACGGTCGCGATGAATAGCCAAAACCCACACCCCTAGACCCCTACGAGAGCGGCAAGGAACCCTACGAATTCTAGAGTTAGGAGACCCGGACTCGACTCCTCGAATTGGTCTCCCACTGGACTCCAGAACCCGGTTACTTGTGCCCTCCTCCTTGGGTCTATCCTAGTGCGGAAAAGAAAATAATATACAAAAGGTGACATCTTCTGCAACCTGGAAGTGCCCCAATAAAAGAATATTACATACAAGTTTTTACATGAATGAAAATGAAAAACCCTCATCTCACATAAAAACCCCCGGCTATTCAAACACGACGATCCAATATAACATATCCAACAACACATAACATCACATGTCATCAACGTAAGTAAATATGCGCATACCAATTGTCGTTGACATATAGCAACGAAACCGGCGATATCACATATTACACTTACGGTCACAGAAAAGAAGTGTAAAACTACAACAGTTGGAATCTGCAACCTCTTTAGACATCACATGCCTAAACAAATGAATTTCTTAGATATCGCATGCCTAACAATTATAAACCCCGCATTTTAGTCTCATTATCGAAAACTCTTTTCAATATCAAGTCGGGCAATTCAACAAGATTCCCGACATCCTGATCGAATGCTCGTCGCAAACTTCAGTAGACGGCCGCACCCCCGATGCCGTTGACGAAGTGCAGCAAGGCGGAACACCGCTGCCGCGAGCACCCGAACGGATGCTTTCGGCGACGGGGTTCTCCTACAGTCACTTAGTCGGGGCTAAGGGGTGTAGCTGTCTATTAAGTTTATCGGCGAATATCCGCGTACGCTACGTGATTGCGACGGACTTTTGATCACATCAAAATTCCGTGGCAACCAATCAAGAGAGACTAAACTGCTATGTTTATAACATTCAAATCAGTTATCTCATAACTACATGTGGATTCCAAATATTGTATCACAATCCAGATAAACAGAAAATGTTAAACTTTCCGATCGAACAGTCGAACACCCAAGTTTTCCCGAAACAGCACAACACATGAAACAAGTTTAAAAACATTCACTTCACCTCAGTACCAACGGTCCAGCTGTAGAAGGGTCAAGCCAACGCCTCACATGTGGCACGCCGTACTGCCCCAAACCCTAAGGTTCAAAGGGCAGTTCAAGATGGTCACATAATCGAGTTAAGGTTTGTTGTCTTCTAGAGGGTCCATCGCGTTACTTGCACTACTTAGAACGTTATTAAACCACGGAAAGATCCAACAATTGGAAATTTCCCGACAGGGGAAAAGGTGGGTATTTATATCCGGTCGAACTTTTTAACATATTCAATAATTATCCGGAAAACACATAGACAAGATTAGACAATCCGATCGAATCCACGAGTTCCCAAAACAACCCCAGAAAACTCAACTCTTGAGTAAAAGTTAAAATATCCCAGAAAATACAGCAGTCAAATATAAACATTACTGTGCAAATTTTGGTCAACGAAGCAACAGAATGGCCGCGGAACCGCCGCTCCACATGGGCTAAGGCCGCGGTTCCGCGGCGGTTTGATGGAATTACGACCTCATTTTGCACAGTAATTCTTATAAAACCCTGCTTATTTTTCTGCATATTTTTAATATAGAAAAATCCACATTTTCAAAAATTGGACAGAAAGGGGTATGAATTAGGGTTTCGTGTTTCGTTCGGGTTTCTAACTTCGTCTACACATCGCCTAAGGCTCTAGCTAGGCTCTGATATCACTGTAGGGTTCCTAGGCACACTAATGAGGTCTCACAAGGCATCAACCATGCCAATTTCAAAAATTTACGGTGCCGAGAAACCCTAATGCGATCGTTGACTAGAGTTTAGGCGATAACATATGCGAGCAAACGACTTTACTCTAAAAGTGAACGGAAATACAACCTTTGTAGATCTGGTCCTCCACCTCCATAGCTCCGTGATGAAGTCCCCTCGCTGTGATCATCGGATCCCGGGCTCTAGCGTCGGCTTCATCGGAGAAATGGGCGGGCTAAGTCGTCGACTTCGATGCGGAAGATGATCTACGTCGAGGCAACACAAGATCAAGCTCCAACTTCACCAAGTCATGAAACTTGTGAAGGAAACACCCTATACTACTTGGCAAGTGGTAGAGGATGAAGAAATAGGAATTGGGTTCACTTTAGAATTGGATTTCTCACTCTTTTTCTCATTTCACAATTGAAGCAAGCAAGCTTCATTCTTCTTGAAGAAGAAGAAGAAGAAGAAAAAGAATATGATAAGTATTATTGAAAATAGAAAATAAGTTGATTCTTATCATATAGCAACCATGGTTAAGTGTAGAGAATAAACTAGGGTTAGGTTTAATGGTTAGGTTAAGGCTAAGAGACTAAATGGTCAAAGCTTGAAAGCTTCATGAAGTTTCATGAAAGAAACAAATTTAGCCACCATTTTATTCTTGCCAAAATGAATTAAAGAAAATAAATAAATGAATAAGTAAATCAAAACTCTAACCATTAACATAACCATGGTTTAATCATACACACCCAAGTTTGCATGTATCATCAAACATGGTACAAACTAGTGCACAAAACTATATCATATATACAATGTGCACATCAAGTGAGAAAATCCATCTTAAGTGAACTAATACTAGTTAATGTAAAGTAATATATCAAATATATAATTATACATTAAATCATTAAATCAACACTTGATTTAACGATCCGGTCATATCGCATATAACCGACTAATATCAAGTGTATCAATGTATCGAATCAACACTTGATTCGGTAACCCGGCTATATCACATATAACCGACCAATGATACAAATCGCTAGAATAGAATACAGTATCACATACTGGTATAATTCTCGTTCCCGCACATATCACATATGCTCTCCTATTTCGTTTCGCTTGAGCCAGAAAACCTCTGTGTAGGACTCTAAAGACTTGTCAATACGCCGGCAGCAGATGATGATCATATCAAGCACCCACAAGCCGCAAGCGGTATGCTAAACATAACGGCCACCCGGGTATTGAGCGATCAGAAGATCGACGAGCAAGCCCGCTCACACTCCTGTGAATCCAACCAGTAACACTTACCGTACAGTCCGGTCTTGTCGTCTGATATATCGCATATCTTGCCTAGGGGTGGTAAACGTCAGACCCCAATAGCTCGATAAGTCGTGTCGATATGAGGTCTATAACAGTTCGAGAAACTACTGGCAACACTTACCAGTAAATCTCAGCAACCCTGGCCAGGGATTTCCGGTTATAGCCAATCGAACACGGCGCAACATCAACTTCCTATACCGGGAGAGACGAATCCCCTCCTATCGCTCATTGCCTCCATATGACTCGGGACTGTACCCAAAAACTACCGTTTTGCACGCCCTCTTGGACGTGGTAAGGTGGAAATCAAAGCACAGTGGGAATCACACAAGACTCTATGACGATCTCGGGTCTACAGACTAACCTGTACCAGTGTCACCAGAGAACTGCCATCTGACGTAAGGTATAATACCATCTGGGAGTTCTCGGCGAGTCCGTCCAGTGTACCCAGTCTCCACTGAGCACCCGTATATCATCTCTGATGTCAAACACCAATGGATATGGGATCATCCATCGCCCATCTATATGGGTCGAGAAGGTATACGCTAGTCTACTCTGGTATATCGATGCCCCGTCTCGATATACCCACGACTAGGGACCTTGAAGGATGTACTTATGGACTACCATGTCCCCACTAGTATGATCCACATCATAGTCCAGGTAGTCAAGTACACATCCTAAAGGCTTTACCAACATGTAACAGAGAGACAATCAGTGTACACGTTAAGGTAAAGAGCAACCAAATAGCATACTATCATGTCGAGCAAGAAAGCCCTCCCTATATATGTCCAAGCATCCACTACAATATACATCCTATGTATAGTAGTGGCCTCTAAGGCATACATATAACTAACAATATATATATAGCATACTATACATCGAACTGCGGGGGTGCTATACGCTATCCACCCGACTTCCCCTGTAGATATAATCTACTCACCTTGCTTCTTGTGTGCCGATGCTGATGTCGCCATCTTCATCTTCAATGTCTCGACATTACGTGGGGTACCTACACATATACACAATCGCACATGTGCATTAAAATCACATCGGAAAACCAAAAAAAGCACACGCTACACTCCTAGGTAAAAACCTATAGCCTCGCATGCAAACACGACTAATAACCCTAGTAGTTGACGTCCAAACGCCACATGACGGAAACGAAATATCAAATACCAAAATCCATGCTAAAACAAGTCATAAAACAATGCGCCAACATAAGAAAATGATCCCAGATTTTACCCTTGGTGAAATCAGCCAATTTTGCATATGCCAAGGGTCTAGTTTATAGGAGATAAAGCTACAGACCAAACACGAACCAATTCCACCCTTCTCTGGACGCAAATTGGAGCCAGAATGAATTTATTTGCGGCCATGGTTGAGGGTTAGGGGCTAGGGTTTTAGTGGGAGGTCCTAGGTTGCCTGCATGTGTCACTGTCTTTGCTAAATAATTTTCAGGTCCCCCGGGTGTTAGCGGATTTCAATATACACACACAGAATCCACAATTCTTCCGATATCGGGTTTCTAAATCCGTATTCTGGGGTTCTAGTCTCTGTTTTGGATTTGAATTTTAGCACTAGAGGATTTGTGTGGCCTCTACTGAGCTCAATTATACATCACAACTCAAAAATTCTATAAACCCTAACTAGAATTCCCCAAGTCTCACAAAACGACACCAAATCGTTTCTAAACAAACATGGATGTAAAAGCAATGGAAATACTAGGCTAATGGTTAAGAGAATACCACATTTTCTAACTCAAGAAAATTCTTGAGTTGCCCCAAGTGTCCAAAATGCAAGCTTTCTTGGTCCAATGTGTTGCTAGTGAGCTCATGCACATTTCTAATGAAGTGGGTATTGAGTTTTGAGATGTTTTTAATGGTGTTTGAGAGGATGAAGAGGGGGAGGGAGTGAGGACAGCAGCAACAGCAGCAAGAGTGAGGGAGAGGAAAGAAGATGATGAAGAAATGAAGTAATGGGAGCTTGGTCCAAGGTTTGACCCCTTACCCTCTCATTCTCTCTCATGCCCATCCCTCCATTCTTTATTCAAATCCCTTTTTCTTTTCTTTTCTTTTCCTTCTCTTTTCTTCTCTTTAATCTTATAACCATGCGTGATAAAAAGAAGAAAGAATGAAGAAGAAAATGTGACAAGTGCTAAAAATGATATGTGCATGTCATGTGCACAAAACACGCTTAAAGCCCGATTAGCGATTTTTAATCGCGATTAGCACTAAATAGCGTATAGTTAAACATAAAAACTTATAATTTGCATAATTCACATAAAACTCCCTCTTTTTAGTAATTTCCATAATTTTCCAAATTTTCCCAAAATTTATCGGTATTTAATTATACCGCCTTATTAAAATATTCAATATTTTATTATTTAATTATAAAAATTCCCAAAAATAATATTTTATTTTTTTGAAATGTTACACTGATCTAAAGTCTAGTACATTCCGGTACCATCAAACATATATCCGCGTTTGAATAAAACACATCGCCCAACGATCCGCTATAAAATCATGTCGTGTCTCATCACACGACCCAAATCATATTACCGATCTCACGGCATCATGCCCAATCACATCGACTCATCTCCAAGTATCATATACTATCCTCATCGTACGTGTGTGTGTATATATATATAGCAACACATCCACACACACACACACACACACACACATATACATATATCATATACACCAACACATAACCCGTGTGTGCATGTGTGTGTGTGTATACCTTATTCTAAGGTTTCACAACTAAGAAACTAAATTAAAAGTACTATCTTCTAGTTATGCTAAAACTAACTCATGATTTCCTAAAGCCTTCTTGCTAATTAATAACGTCTCACAAAACACAAACACACACACACACACACACACACACACACACATATATCATATGAAACACTACGAACCGCGGGGGTGCTATACGCCATCCACCCGACTTCCCCCGTAGATATATATTTACTCACCTTGATCCTTACTTGCCGAAGTCGATGTCGCCATTCTCTTCCTCGTCGTCCGAAGTCCACACGGAGGTACCTTCATTTCAATGAATATCGTATCGTGAACGAGAATCAAATAAAAGAAATCCGGTACATCATACGAAGGGTACATAGGTTAGAACCTACGGACTACGCATGCAAGAAAGGCTAAACAATTCCTCACTGTCGATGTACAAACGTCAGACCATCGAGTTAAAACCCAAATACCAAAACTAAAGTTAAAATGAAGTCGCAAAACAAAACAACAACACAAGAAAACACCTCCAGATTTTGTTTCAGGTGAAATTAGCCAATTTTGCATATAGGGGGGGTCTAATTAACTGATATAGGGGCCACGGACCAAGAACGCACTATTTCTACCCAACCGAGGCCGCAATTTGCGGCCAAAGGGATTTAATTTGCGGCCCAAAAGTCAAATTGACGTCCCGGGTTTTAGTTGTAGCTTCTAGGATGCCTGCTTGTATCACTGTAATCGCTAAATATTTTTCAGGTGCCCCGGGTCTGAGCAGATCTCAAAACTATACCAAAATTCCCACACAAATCCGATATCGGGGATTTCTAAGTTCTAGTCTTAGGTTTAAATCACTTGTTTTAGCCCAATATACTATCATTACAGGGGTTGTAGCCAATATTAACCCTCAATTACACCTTCACAAACCAATTCATGCCCTAAACCTCATCTTGGAATTTTCAAAGTTCACAAAACTACACTAAATTGATTTTAAACTTAAATAGATGTTAAGGTAAATGAAATACTACTCTAATGGTGAAAGGATTACCTCATTTGGCAACTCAAGAAAATTCTTGAGTTGTCCCAAGTCTTCAAAATCCAAACTTTCTTGGTTCCCCATGCTTGTAGTGAGCTTGTGCATGTTTTTTGTGAAGGGGATGAATGGTTTTAATGTAGTTTTGATGGTGTTGTGAGGGGGTTGAGGTGGTGGAGGGAAGAGGGCAGCCATGGTGTGAAGAGGGAGGAGAAAATGGTGAAGAACGAAGGAAGAAACAAATGACCATGGTCAATGAAGACCCCTCACCCCTCTCTCTCTCTCTCTCTCTCTCTCTTGCCCATACCTATTTCTTTATTCATTTTGTTTTCCTTTTTCATTTTCCATTCAAACCAAACAAAATAAAAACCAAGAAATGAATCATGGATTAAATCAACAAAAGAAATGTAACAAATATTATGCAACATATCATGTTGCATTTCATGCACATATCACACTTAATGAAAAATTAGTAAACACTAAACGAGTTTAGTAATAACCCATACACAATTAATTGTATAAATTTCATAAAGTGTCTAAATCATATAATATTCTTTCAAAATCAATATTCAAATGAAATTTTCCAATACTTCCGAATTTATCGGTATTTAATCATACCATATCAATTAAAACTAATTTTCACACATTAAAATATTCATAATAATAATTATTTAATCATCTAAATTCCAAAAAATAATATTTTATTTTTCTGAAATGTTACATTAGCCTTATAGGCTTCAACCTGTCCATCTGCACCAATGTTCTTTCTGAAGATCCATTTGCAGCCTATGGGTTTTACCCCTTGAGGTGCAATGTCCAAAGTCTATATTTTGTTGGTGTACATGGATTCCATTTCGGTCCGCATTGCATCCATCCATTTTACCGAGTCTCTGCTCGTAATGTCTTGCTGGAAACTAGTTGGCTCATCATCGTCGAAGATGCAATCCTCTCTATCCCCGTCTATGAGAAAACCGTAGTATCACTCGGGCGGATGATACTGCCTATTACTCCCGCGGAGTGTTGCAGGGATGTCCGGTTCCTTTGAAACTTATGGTTCCTCCATACTTTCAGTAATAGCTTGTGGTTCTGGAATTTCTTCCAGTTCTATTGCTCTCCCACTTATTTCTTTTTTAAGAAATTGAGTCTCCAAAAAGTGGGCATGCCGAGAAACAAAGACCTTTTGTTCCTCCGCGTAATAGAAAAGATACCCCCTAGAGTTCTTTGGGTATCCTACAAACTTACACAGTACTAAGCGTGCCTAGAGCTTATCCGCATGTTGCTTTTTGACAAAAGTTGTGCATCCCCATATCATTAGATACTTAAGATAGGGTTTCTTTCAACTCCACATTTCATATGGTGTGGTAGGCACTGACTTAGTAGGAACCTTGTTCAAAAGATAAGCAGCTGATTCTAGTGCATAACTGTTAGTTATATGTATGCCCTAGAGGCCATTACTGTACATACGATGTATATTGTAGTGGATGCTTGGACATATATAGGGAGGACTTTCTTGCTCGACATGATAGTACGCTATCTGGTTGCTCTTTATCTTAACATGTACTCTGATTGTCTCTATGTTACATGTTTATAAAGCCCTTAGGATGAGTACTTGACTACCAGGACTATGATACAGATCATACTAGTGAGGACAGTGTAGTCGCCAAGTACATCCTTCAAAAGTTCCTAGTCGTGGGAGTACCGAGATAGGGCATCGATACTCCAGAGTAGACTAGCGTTTGCGCTTTGACCCATATGATGGGCGATGGATGATCTCATATCCATTGGTGTTTGACATCAGAGAAGGAATACGGGTGCTCAGTGGAGACTGGGTACACTGGACGGACTCGCCGAGAACTCCTAGATGGTATTATACCTCACGTCAGATGGCAGTTCTCTGGTGACACTGGTACAGGTTAGTCTGTAGACCCGAGATCGTCATAGAGTCTTGTGTGATTCCCACTATGCTTTGATTTCCATCATACCACGTCCAAGTGGGCGTGCAAAAAGGTGGCTTTTGGGTACAGTCCCGAATCACATGGAGGCAATGAGCGATAGGAGGGGATTCGTCTCTCCCGGTATAGGGAGTTGATGTTGCGCTGTGTTCGATTGGCTATAACTGGAAATCCCTGGCCTGGGTTACTGAGATTTACTGATAAGTGTTATCAGTAGTTTCTCAAACTGTTATAGACCTCATATCGACACGAGTTATCAAGCTACTGGGGTCTGACGTTTACCACCCCTAGGCGAGATATGCGACATATCAGACGAAGAGACCGGACTGTACGGGAGTGTTACTGATTGGATTCGCAGGAGAATGTACAGGCTTGCTTATTGATCTTCTGATCGCTCAATACCTGGGTGGTTGTTACGTTTAGCTGACCGCTTGCAGCTTGTGGGAGTTTGATATGATCATCACCTACTGCCAGCGTATTGACGATTCTTTAGATTCCTACACAGAGGTTTCTTGGCTCAGGCAAAACGGAGTAGGAGCACATATATGATATGTGCAGGACCGAGAACGATACGTGTATGTGATACCGTATTAGATTCTCACGATATGAGATATCGGCCGGGTATATGTGATATAGCCGGATCATCGGATCAAGTGTTGATTCGATGAACTGATACAGATTATATTAGTCGGTTATTTGTGAATGTTGGAGATAGTGCCCTCAAAGTCAATTATTGGATCGCAGGTACGTGATTGCAATGATTGAGACAGGACCTATACCGAAATGACAGTCTTGCTCAAGATGATAGTATGCTATCTGGTTTGTCTTTATTATCATATATATGCTTTAGTTCACTATTGCATAATGATAGAGCCCATAGGATTCATGCTTGACTGCCAGCAGTATGATGGCGATCATATACGTGGGAGCTGGGGTCTGTAAGCACATCCTTAAAAGTGTCCCTAGTCGTGGGAGTTTCGAGACAGGGCATCAATACTCCAGAGTAGACTACTGTATACAGTCGAGACCTCGACGAGGGGCAGTGGCCGGTCTCACAAGCCACTGGTGTCTGTTGGATCACCTAAGATGTGTACAGGTGCTCATTAGGTTATGAGTACACCGGACATGACTCGCCGGGAACTTGCTGGTTGGTATTATACATATCGTCAGATAGCAGTTCCCTGGTGACATGTGTACAGGTTAGTTTGTCGACCTGAGATCGTCATTTGTCTCGTGTGAGTTCCCACTGTGCTTTGATTCCTACCCTACCACGCTCAAAGGAGTTGTGCAAACAGGTATTTTTTGGGTACAGTCCCGAGCCACATGGAGGCAGTGAGCGGATCGTCGGGGATTCGTCTCTCCCGGTATTGGGGGTTGATGTCGCGCAGTGCACGGGTGGCCATCACTAGAAATCCTTGGCCAAGGTAGTGGGGAATTACTGATTTGGATCAATAGTTTCTCAGGTGGTGATGGGCTTCATACCGACATGAATTTTCGCGATATTAGGGGTCTGACTTTATCTACCCCCCTAGACTCGATATGCGATACTCTTTAGACGAACGGACCGGACTGTATGGATATTGTCACTGTCAGGCTCAGTAGAGTTTATGGATGAGTTCGCTCGTCAGCTTCCCTTCCAATCAATACATAGGCAACCGTTATGTACAGCTTGTACCTCTGACGTGCTAGAGGTTATACCCAGTGCCAGTGTGTTGATGAGTCATTAGAATCCCCTACAGACACTTTCCCAAGTTCGGGCGAAACGTTGTAGAGGCCGTATGGTTTTATGGCAGGGTTCGGAAAATGCACGTGCGTTTTCGCACGTGCCGTTTTTCGGGCAGATAATACTGGTCGGCTTTGGTTTAAGCCGGATCCGAGTATTATGCTGTGTAGATATAATATCTTTGTCTCAGATATATTTATATTCGGTCGTAATACAAATGCAGGTATGTTTATACCATTACGGGGTTATTCTGAAATTCGTTTCAGGATCACTTTTGGAAGTTTCCAGTTTCCAGTTTTCTATCGGCCGTATTTAACATTCGGTTAAATGCGGATTTATCTTTCCTTCTTGGGTGAGTCATGAGGGTGAGTCATGTTTCTAGAAGATTCTAGAATGGTGACTAGGATGGTGAGGTGGATTAGTGCATTAATGGTCATTTAATGCTTTAGATGACAAGGTTAGTGATTCATCACTTGCATTATATATGTTCATACTAGGTGTTTGGTGACTCATCTTCTCCTTTATGTATATGGTAACCTTCCCCCTCCTACACTCACCTCCCTCCCTCTACATAAGTGGCCGGCCACCTCTTGGCTTGGTTGATGGTTGTTTTTTTTGAAGGAAAAAAGATTATGATAGATTCGGGTTCATGAAAATTAGATAGCTTCATTTTTCATTTCACCCGATCCAAAAGGCAACTTCATTAACCGTTCGTCCATAACCTTGGATGTAACGAGACAAAGTGTTCTACTCATTCTCTACATCAATCTTGGTCGTCTCTTTTAGCAAACTTGACGACCGAGTTGCCTCGGTTCAGAGGCGGGAGCCCGTTTAAAGATCCGTCGACGTGGTGCCACCTGGACGAGAATACTGGAGATTCAGGAGATCGGAGCAGCCGCAACAAAGAGTGGGATGATTGTTGAAGACCGAAGTACTTGGATCGTTCGGTATAACATTTCTACCCACTTTGTAGTTTATTAGTTTAGCTTTAATGGCAGATCCGGGTTA
Source organism: Agapanthus africanus (assembly GCA_030015575.1). Lineage (NCBI taxonomy): Eukaryota > Viridiplantae > Streptophyta > Magnoliopsida > Asparagales > Amaryllidaceae > Agapanthus > Agapanthus africanus. The sequence goes on from CM057338.1 coordinate 700,294,152, forward strand.
TAGTACGCAATAGCGCCAGTTATAAAAAGTTTTTATTCCGCATTTGGTGTCTGTTAGACGGCCGGGGTGTTACCATGGACTTACAGTGGTATCAGAGCCTCACCATTAAGCTATACTAACTTGTGCTAACACGTTTAAAATATCGATCGTACCGATTTTCTAAAACTACATTTTTCCAGTTCACAGTTTCTGTCGATTTTAAATCAGGTCCAAAAATTATTTTGCATATCACAGAAAGTTGTGCAGGGTTTTCTGAGCTATCTGAAGAAATTTGGTCACGTGACCCCACCAGACCACCGCGGATCCGCGGTCAAACCTAGGGTTTGACCGTGCATCCGCGGCCAATCTGTGGGACCAGTGGTCCAAATTTCTGCAAGGGGTTCTTTTGTGGAAATTATGGTTTTTTGTATAGTTCTTTTGGGCCCAGATTTTGTTACTGTACAACAGATGTACGTGGGGCCCACTTCGGGAAGTTTTGTGGATCGAAATTTTAAACTTGTTAGTATGCAGTATTTACATTATATCTCCGACCGGGAATGTCATTTGATCTGTAAACCGCGTCTGATTGCTATAGTTCTTTTAGACGGGTTTGCGAACGTGACATTCGCGTTGATGTTCTGTGTTGTGCTGTATTGTTGCGGATATGTCATGGTGGATAGCAGGGGGAAATGATAGTGCGGTTTGGATTTATTTGTACATTTGATATTGCGGGGCGAGCGTCCAACATGTGGACTGTCGTTACTGCCTGTTGTATAATATTCTTTTGGGGCACGACCGGGTTGAGGTCGATGTACCCGTTGTACATATTTTTATTTCTGTACTAGGTTTATCCCGCGACGGAGTGCACGGATAGCCGGGTTCTGGAGGGCAATGGGTCCGTATCTCATGGCTTTGAGAGGCAGAGGGACCTCACTCTAGAATTGGCAGACTATTCGCTGGACTCGTAGGGGGTACAAGTTGACCCATGGAGGGGTGCTCAATTTACCGGATTCCGTGAAGTACCGGGTGTTCCATTCACTATGTTGTGGGGGACTACCTCGCTTCAGCTTTTGGCGGGTAACTTGCCGCACCCGTAGGGGGCTAGGTTTCATTGCACAGGCTATCCACACGACCAGGGGAACGTCGGGTTTCAGTAGCGGCTCTGTGAAACCCGAAGATCCCAGATTATCTATATTGTTCTATGATGCTTATTACTTTTCTGTAATGTTGCATATTATCACGCCTGGAGCGATTATTGTATATTGGTATATATACTATTAGATGTTGTATATGTTTTACACCCGCGCTAGTCCAGTCCCCGCTCTGTCGTTAGTTAAGTAACCTAACGGGTGATGACGGGACCCAGTGGCGAATGCGGATGTCATATATGTACATTTTATTTTTCGTTCTTTTCTGGTGTGATTGATTGATGGGACTGCATTGATTCTGATCAATGCAAGGATAAAACAAACCTATATTTGATGTTGTTGAAACAAATTTAAAAAGTGTTATTACAAAGAAGTTTCCTTTTGTTTTGCATAGCGGTATTCAGTTCGAATATCCTGCACCTCATTCGATGAGGCAAGGGCCGAGATCCCTTCACTGGGAGTGACCCCCTGGGCAGAAGTTTACGTCAGGGTAATAACTTCACCATAGTCGATTACAAGTTGCTTTGCATCGAGGTATTCAGTTAGAATATCCTGCACCTCATTCCACGAGGAAAGAGCCGAGATCTCTTCATCGGGAGTGACCTCTTTAGCAAAAGGTTTTCGTCACTATATTTTTTTAAAAAGCTATCAGGTTCCTTCAGCTATATCAAGTTCATTACGTTAAAGGTTTTTCGCCAAAAACCAGCCGTAGCCCTCCTCATTTCTTATGGATAGTCAGTAGTATTCAAGCTATGTTTGTTGACTAAAGTCAAGGCATAGTGTTTGGTAGTTGCTGGGTATTCATCTGTTGCATAGATAGATGCGTTGGTTTGGGACAGTCGTATTACCTTGTTGACTAAAGTCAAGGGTATGTACGGGTGGGTTCAAATCAACCTGGACAATGACGGGTAGAACTTGACATGTGACTTATGATTTGTTGACTAAAGTCAAGGTCATAAGAGTATGAGGAAAAAATCACATCGGGAGTTTCAAACATACAGGAAACTTGCCAGGTATGCGCATACCTTCTGGAGTGTGATAACTTAAGTGGCTTCCATCAAGTTATCATGCGATGATAGTTGGATCCCGATTCTCACTGATGAGTTAGTTTACTCTTCGGGTGATCCCGACTAATTCTTCTTTCAGGTTTGGAGGAGAATTTGAGATTACAATGGGAGGTTTCCTGATTAGATAAAGTGATAACCATTCTGATCTAGGTTAGAGTGCACGCAGAGTGTTTCTTTTCTCTCTCTCTTTGGCAGCGACCTTTGACCGACCCTACACTATGAATCAGTGACCGAGTTGACCGAACCTTCTTAAAATACTGGCTTTTGGATTGTCCGAGTTGCATAAGTCATTGCCGCTCCTTCTTTTACCCTTTGTATTTCTCAGAACACCCCGTATTACTATGGACATCCACTTCCATTGGATAGATCCATCGTATGGTTATATACGAACTCGAAGGGACTTCTGCGAGGATGGATCCAGGTTCAGGAGAAATAGAATAAAGTATTATTCAGCTATCTTTTATTATCACCTTCTCTCAGGTTGCGAGGGCTCCTTAGTTTAGGAGAGTACACCTATTACGCTTATTGGATAGTTTTATTCCAAACCATAGGCATGTGCCGAAAGGTAGGGAATGAAGAAAACCAATTAGCCTAAGTAGGGTGTACAGAAGGTAATAACTAAAGACAAAATAAAGGGATTAGAAAGAGGGCAAAGTAAATTGTGACTGTTATCATTCACGACCAAAACACGTACTTCATCACCACTCCTATTTCACCTTTGCTTTTTTCCCCAGTTTAGGAGAAATAGAATAAGGTATTATTCAGTTGTCTTTTATCATTACCTTCTCTCAAGTTGCGAGTACTCCTTGGTTTAGGAGGGTACACCTATTATGCTTACTAGATAGTCTTCTTCCAAACCATAGGCTGGTGCCGAACGGTATAGAAGGAAGAAAACCATTTAGCCTAACGATGGTGTACAGAAGGTAACGACTAAAAGACAAATAAAGGGATTTGGAGAGATGGCAAAGAAATATACGGTTATAGTCATGAATTGGATTATGAAAGAGGCATTGCTAGGAATACCAAGATACCCCTACGAAACATTTTCATGTTTCAGTGCATTGTTAAAGGAAAACTGCTTTCCCGATTTGATACTTACTCCACGGTATGTATTTACCAGGTTTCATTCTCATATCTGTATGGTTTTACAGATGATGAGTGGGAGTAAGTTATTGGGAATTTGGTGATCATCCTCATTATATCGGAATTCGTTGTAATTGGTGATATTTGAGGAAATCGCCTGGGTACAGTTTTCAACCTACGATGCACGGGTTTTGAGTTATTCAAACTCAGTGGACTTATACAGAGTATTGTATGTTGTCCATTGTCCGTCAGGACAAAGGGGTAGGTCCTCATACTATGTTCTGTTTACTTGTGACTTCTCTAGTTTTTTAGACAAGTGTTTCGTAGAAATACAATGTCTAAGTTTTGAGAAGTTGTGGGTATAAGAATAAAGTAGAGAACCTGGAATCATAAGTATCAGGATTCTTTAAAAAGATCGAAGATGCAGATTCTTGTGATTGGTATTCAGATGATAGTAATGGTTTTGAGAAACTTGTTTATCTTTCAGGTTGCTCATAATTGGATGTATTCCTAAGTTGAGTAATGCTGATTAGCCTCTCTCCATTAAGTTGATATGCACTGGAGACAGTTGCATGATTAGAATCTGGTTCCAATTAAATTAGTACCTCTATTTCTATATTGTATATAGAATGGTTCATATCTTAAACGATGTTAAGATACGGGGAGTTGTCCAGCTTATGCTTAAAACCAGACACTCGATAACTCAGGGCATGTTTCTGTAATGGCAGTTTGTGGGTTGACCCTGGCTTTGATGAGGGTTGACATTTCTACCATCTGAAAGATCAATAGTGATATTGTTCTAGACTCGCCACAGTTTTAGTAAAATGGATTTTTTCAGAAAACAGTAGTGGGAGTATGGTAGAACTGGAAGTGATTCCAGAACCGCAAACGATTACGAAAAATTTAATAGGACCTATATATTCAATCAGGTTTGACATTCCATTAGCCACTCCGCAGATATGGTGGGTAACCTCAGACACCCGAGAGGTACTCCGGTAGCCTCAAGGACGGTGACAGGGAGGTTCTTGTTTACCCAGACTTGACACTACTATTATTCCAGGCTATAAGACCCGGCAGGAGGATAAGTATTGCGTCGTTCTAAACTAGCTTTAGAAGTGGACGTATATATATTATTCTTCCACAGGGTTGTCGTAGTCAGTGGGAGCAGCGGAAGCATAGTGGGCAAGTAGCTTATTTCTATTTATAGGCTTGAGCAGATATAGCGGAGATAAGATCATCTATTTTTGATGTGACAGTCATGTGTTTGACTTCATCAGAATAGGGGATGGATCTATTAAGAAGATAGTAGGGTATGATGTCCTGGTATTTGGATGACATACACAGAGTAAGAAGTAAAATTCCTATACTACGATCGATTGTACTGTGGTCGTCACACAGTTGTTTCTTCACAAAGGATATGGATATGATATTAGACATTCGGGTTTCTATATCTACGGTTTTAGATCTAGATTTGGGTAGTTTCCCAATGTGGGTACTTAGATAGTATTCTAAAAGTATTTAGAATAGATGACTCCTGGCATGGTGGTGTACCTGCAGGTGATGGAGTCACCCTCTCTAAAGGTGTCTTACAGACTAAAGGGGAGAGGGATGTGCATGATTGGCAGATCACTTGCTTAGGCAATCGAGTCAATCGTGAGATGTCAAGTACCACACCAGATGTTGTTTTTGCACTAGATACGATAAGTTCATATTAATCCAATCCTGGAGAAACATAAGGAAGCAGTTTTAGAACATGAGTGAATGTTCTATGGATTTGATGACGGCAGCCTCCTTCGGGAAACAGTTATCATTCCAGGCTTCAGAGGTGACATGGATGACAGAGTGATTGTCAGAGTTATAGTTTTCCCTCTGACCAGGGACAATATTATAGACAGTTGGTCCAAAAGGATACTATGGGAGGCATGGTGCTGAATACTGATTAGGTTCAGTTATCGATACAGTCTAAGAAGTTTGGATTTGAAGTTCATTTCTGAACTAGGTCCCATCAGATATCCAGACATATTCTAAGACAGGTATTACTCGATTCGGGAGATGGCTTTCTCCGCGAACTTCAGATTAAGAGAGACATAGAAAGAAACATCAGGTCGGATCCACTCACTGAGGCTATTTCTCGAACACAAGAGTTTTACAAACGGGTTTTGTGAAACTGATTAGTAGAGGAGATGGATGTTCGGTATCACACGGGCTGTGAGTATGCGACATCGCAATAATTAGCCTTACGTCCAAGTGGGAGATTGTTGGAGATAGTGCCCTCAAAGTCAATTATTGGATCGCAGGTACGTGATTGCAATGATTGAGACAGGACCTATACCGAAATGACAGTCTTGCTCGAGATGATAGTATGCTATCTGGTTTTTCTTTATCATCATATATATGCTTTAGTTCACTATTGCATAATGATAGAGCCCATAGGATTCATGCTTGACTGGCAGCAGTATGATGGCGATCATATACGTAGGAGCTGGGGTTTGTAAGCACATCCTTAAAAGTGTCCCAAGTCGTGGGAGTTTCGAGACAGGGCATCGATACTCCAGTGTAGACTAGTGTAAACAGTCGAGACCCCGACGAGGGGCGGTGGCCGGTCTCACAAGCCACTGGTGTCTGTTGGATCACCTAAGATGTATACAGGTGCTCATTAGGTTATGAGTACACCGGACAAGACTCGCCGGGAACATGCTAGTTGGTATTATACATATCGTCAGATAGCAGTTCCCTGGTGACATGTGTACGGGTTAGATTGTCGACCTGAGATCGTCATTTTTCACGTGTGAGTTCCGTGCTTTGATTCCTACCCTACCACGCTCAAAGGAGTTGTGCAAACAGCTATTTTTTCGGTACAGTCCCGAGCCACATGGAGGCAGTGAGCGGATCGTCGGGGATTCGTCTCTCCCGGTATTGGGGGTTGATGTCGCGCAGTGCACGGGTGGCCATCACTAGAAATCCTTGGCCAAGGTAGTGGAGAATTACTGATTTGGATCAGTAGTTTCTCAGGTGGTGATAGGCTTCATACCGACACGAATTATCGCGTTATTAGGGGTCTGACTTTATCCACCCCCTAGACTCGATATGCGATACTCTTTAGACGAACGGGCCGGACTGTACGGAGATTGTCACTGTCAGGCTCAGTAAGGTTTATGGATGAGTTCGCTCGTCAGCTTCCTTTCCAATCAATACATAGGAAACCGTTACGTACAACTTGATGAGTCATTAGAGTCCCCCACAGACACTTTCCCAAGTTCGGGCGAAACGTTGTAGTGGCCGTATGGTTTTATGGCAGGGTTCGGAAAATGCACATGCGTTTTCGCACGTGTCGTTTTTCGGGCAGATAATACTGGTTGGCTTTTGTTTAAGCCGGATCCGAGTATTATGCTGTGTAGATATAATATCTTTGTCTCAGATGCATTTGTATTCGGTCGTAATACAAATGCGGGTATGTTCATACCATATCCTGAAATTCGTTTCAGGATCACTTTTGGAAGTTTCCAGTTTCCAGTTTTCTATCGGCCGTATTTAACATTCGGTTAAATGCGGATTTATCTTTTCTTCTTGGGTGAGTCATGAGGGTGAGTCATGTTTCTAGAAGGTTCTAGAATGGTGACTAGGATGGTGAGGTGGATTAGTGCATTAATGGTCATTTAATGCTTTAGATGACAAGGTTAGTGATTCATCACTTTCATTATATGTGTTCATACTAGGTGTTTGGTGACTCATCTTCTCCTTTATGCTTATGGTAACCTTCCCCCTCCTACACTCACCTCCCTCCCTCTACATAAGTGGCCGACCACCTCTTGGCTTGGTTGATGGTTGTTTTTTTTGAAGGAAAAAAGATTATGATAGATTCGGGTTCATGAAAATTAGATAACCTCATTTCTCATTTCACCCGATCCAAAAGGCAACTTCATTAACCGTTCGTCCATAACCTTGGACGTAACGAGACAAAGTGTTCTACACATTCTCTACATCAATCTTGGTCGTCTCTTTTAGCAAACATGACAACCGAGTTGCCTCGGTTCAGAGGCGGGAGCCCGTTTAAAGATCCGTCGACGTGGTGCCACCTGGACGAGAAGACTGGAGATTCAGGAGATCGGAGCAGCCGCAACAAAGCGTGGGATGATGGTTGAAGACCGAAGGACTCGGATCGTTCGGTATAACATTTCTACCCACTTTGTAGTTTGCTAGTTTAGCTTTAATGGCAGATACGGATTATAGTACGCGATAGCGCCAGTTGTAAAAAGTTTTTGTTCCGCATTTGGTATCTGTTAGATGGCCGGGGCGCTACCGTGGACTTACAGTGAAATAGCCGGATTATCGGATCAAGTGTTGATTCGATAATTTAATGTATAATTATATATTTGATATATTAAATTACATTAACTAATATAAGCTCACTAAAAGATTCTTTTTCTCACTCGGGTAATACATTGATATATATGCGATATATGTTAATTGTATTATTTTATTTTGTTACAATAAATATTATATATGTGATATATAATATTGTAACAAGTTAAGGTTACAAATGCAACATGTTTTGTGGAGTTTAAACATGGTTAGGGTTTAGATTAGGGTTAAGCCTTCTAGTAGCTTCAAGAAGCTTTGCTTTTGTTTTCTTGTAAAGATATTTTGTGTAGATATTTCCTTCACCAAACCCAAACCCTTAACTATGATTCATTCTCTACAATGGTTAAGTCTTCTCTTTCTTAACTATGGTTGCATTTCTAACCTCACATATTAGTTTTCATTATTCATCACAAAAGGATTACTATTCTTCTTCTTCTTGCTTGAGCTTTTGAAAAGCTTTCTAGGTTTTTCTTATGTGATGAAAATGAGTGAGAAAAAGAAAACAAGTGAGAGCTAAAATCCTACTTCATCATCCTTATCTATCCTACCTATTTAGATTAGGGTGTTCACTTCATTAGTGAGTGAGAGCTTGAGTTAAAGTTTCTTCAAGGTGGATCATCTTAGTTATCAAAGATCGGAAGCAAGCTTGCATCTTTCTCTTCGTGGAGCCTCTCTAGAGTCCGGATTCTTGATGATCGCAGCGAAGGGACCTCAACACGGAGCTTATGAAGTGAAGGACCAGACTACAAAGGTTGTAATCCCAAACTCTTAGATGTTAAAGTGTTTAACATGCTTTGTTTCGCCTAATCTCTAGTTTAAAGATCTTGGTTAGGGTTGTTCGGCACGTCTAAATTTTAAATCGGGCATGGTTGATGCCTTATAGACCCTTGTGAGAGTGCCTAGTAACCCTACAGTGATATCAGAGCCAAGCTAGAACTTTAGGCGAAGTCTAGACGAAGTTTAAAGTCCGATCGAACTCCGAATACCCGCAAAACCCTAGTTTCTGGAAATTTTTCAAAATGTTGATATTTTTCATGTTAAAAATACTCAGAAAATTAGGCAGGGTATTTTAGGAATTACTGTACAAAACGAGCCTCCAATACCATTAAAGTGCCGCGGAACCGCGGCCGTAACATGGCTTGCGCGGCGGTTCCGCTGCCAAACAGTAGATTCATGTTTTTCTTTTTTCACAGTAACTTCCGTATGTATTTCCTGATGCTTCTGGGAATTTTTAATTATACTCAAGTGTTGAGTTTTCTGGGATGTATTGAGGACTCGTTGATTCGATCGGATAATTTAACTTCGTTTAGTTTGTCCGGGTAATATTTTAGAACGTGTTAAAAAGTTCGACCGGATATCAATAACTCACTTTTTCCCCTGCCGGAAAATTTCCAAGTGTTGGATTTTCCCGTAGTTTAAGAACGTTCTAAGTCGTGCAAGTAACGCGGTGGACCCTCTAGAAGAACACAAACCTTAACTCGATTATGTGACCGTCTGAACCGCCTCTAAACCTTAGGATTTGTGGTAGTACGGCGTTGCCACATGTGAGGCGTTGGCTTGACCCTTCTACGGTTGGACCATTGGTACTGTGGCATGTGATGGATGTTTTTAAACTAATTTCAAGTGTTGAGAATTATTTGGGAAAACTTGGGTGTTTGATTATTCGATCGGAAAGTTTAACATTGTCTATTTATCTGGAATGCGATACAATATTTGGAATCCACAAGTAGTTATGAGATAACTAATTTAAATGTTATAAATCTAGTAATTCAGTCTCTGATGATCGGTTGCCACGGAATTTTGATGTGATCAAAAGTCCGTCGCAATCATGTAGCGTCTGCGGATACTCGCCGGGTAAACTTAATAGATAGCCACGCCCCATAGCCCCGACCAAGTGACTGATGGAGAACCCCGTCGCCAAAAGCATCCGTTCGGGTGCTCGCGGCAGCGGTGTTCCGCCTTAGTGCACTTCGTCGACGGCATCTAGGGGTGCGGCCGTCTACTAAAGTTTGCAACGAGCATTCGATCAAATTATCGGGAATCTTGTTGAATTGCCCGACTAGATATTGAAAAGTGTTTTCGATAGTGAGACAAAAAGGTGGGGTTTATAACTGTCAGGCATGCGATGTCTAAGGAATTCATTTCGTTAGGCATGTGATGTCTAAGGAGGTTGCGGATTCCAACTGTTGTAGTTTTACACTTTCTTTTCTGCGACCGTAAGTGTAGTATGTAGTTGTATCTCCGGTTTTCGTTGCTATACATCAACGACAATAGGGATACGCAAACTTGCTTACATTGATGATATGAGATATTATGTGTTGCTGTGATATGTTATATTTGATCGTCGCGTTTTGAATAGCCGGGGGTTTTATGTGAGATGAGGGTTTTTATTTTCATTCATGTAAAATTCATTTGTCTGTAATATTCTTTTATTGGGGCACTTCCGGGCTGAGGATGATGTCACCATTGTATATTATTTACTGTTCCGCATTAGGTAGACCCAAGGCGGGGAGCACAAGTAACCGGGTTCTAGGGTCTAGTGGGAGACCATCTCGAGGAGTCGAGACCGGGTCTCCTAACCCTAGAATTGGCAGTGTTGCTTGCCGCTCTCGTAGGGGTCTAGGGATGTGGGTTTGGCTATTCATCGCGACCGTGGGATCCGTGTTTTATACAGGCTCGTACTAAAACATAGACCTCCTAGTATATCCAATATTTCATATATGTTTCTTCTGCTACAATGTTCTGTGTTGAGATCATATTACTGCCTGAGACGAATGTTTATATTATATATATGAGATATATGTTATATTGCAGATTTCGTTTCAAATGTGATGCTTGTGAAGAATATTAAAATGGGACTTCATTAATGAGATTAATGAAATAAAAGAAACCTAAAGATGTTGTAGAAACTTGTTTAAAAACTAGTAGCTTTAGTTTTTTCTTTGCATAGCGGTGTTCCTTGTAGAACATCCAGCACCTTATTCGATAAGGAAAGAGCCAAGATCCCTTCACCGGGAGTGACCTCTTTAGCGAAACTAGTAGATGCTACAAACTCGGTTTGTCTTTTGATTGTTTTTATAGTTTTTGCTTTGCATAGTGATATTTGTGAAATATCCTGCACCTTATTCGATGAGGAAAAAGCCGACGATCCCTTCACCGGGAGTGAACTCTTTAGCAAAACTAGAAAAGGCCTAAAAAACATTCCATTTAAAATCACTCGATTCTACAACGATATCAAGTTCATTACGCAAAGGGTTTTCTTAAAAACCTGTCGTAGCCCTCCGTCATTTCAGATAAGTAGTATTTAGTATTCGTGCTGCGTTTGTTGGCCTTTGTCAAGGCGTAGTGCACGGTAGCTGATTACTGCTTATCTGTATAAGCATATGATGTGATTGAGTTAGGGTAGTCGTGCGACCTTGTTGGCCTTTGTCAAGTGTCGTACGGGTGGGTTTAATTCAATCAGGAAATGACGGGTTGAACTTGACTAGCATCCTATGGTTTGTTGGCCTTTGTCAAGGTCATAGGATGTTAGGGGTAAAATATTATTAGGAATTTCGAAAGTTGAAATTTGCAATGAGATTGCTACCTTCTATAAGATAGTTGGATCCCGATACCCGCTATGAGTAAGAGTTACTCCTGGGAGAGTTTTACACATTACAATTAGCCGATCAAGTAGGTGTCTAGAAAGGTGTTAACGGGGTTACGCCCCTGGGAAAATGAGGTTTATTTTAATTAGGTCCGTGCGAAAGCACGGGGAACCTCCCTCAAAGTTCCGGCAATGGCCTGGCTGAAAGATTGGCGAACTTATAGACTGTAATTAATCCAGGGTAGTCTTTCTTTTTAGGGTTTGAAGGAAGATTTGACTAAAACAGTGGGAGACATCCTTATTAGATATATTAATAACCAATCTAATCTTGCAAGAGTATACGCTGAGTGTTTTCTTCTCTCTTTCTCCTATTTACGACTATATCACGCCTTAATCAAGATAATAATACGGAAGTATTGACCGAACCCGCTTGTTATACTGCGCTAGGGAACGTTGGTCCCGCTCCAACTTATAATTGTTATAAGACAGAGCAGGAAATAGGGGATTACCAGAATTCCCGTACCGCCCAAACGAAGAAAGTACATGTTGATGCATGTTCTTCGGGTGTGTTCATTACACAAAATTGTTTCTCAATATCCTTTACGTCCTGGGTATTTGATACCGGATCAGGATCCCACATATGTAATTTGTTACATGGGATATAGATAGGTAGAGAACTGAGAACGGGTGATAAATTTCATGAGATAGAAACGGTGCAAGTGTTGCAGCCAAGTCTGTTGGTAGTTATCACCCTGTATTACCAGAATACATTGATTCTGAACGAATGTTATTAGATACCGAACCTGATATACAACATCATATCAGTCTCTTTATTAGTAAAGAAGGATATAATTTTGTATTGTTGGATAAAGTTTTGAACATTTCCTATATCAAGAGTTGATCGGTTTAGGCACGTTATCTAAAAGCATAGACGTTCTATATCAAACTACAGTTCTTAATCTACCGAACACACACAAGAAGAAGAGTTCAGAAATGAACGAATCCTTCTTGAGGCATTGTTGTCACGACCCGCAGGGTACGGAACGTGACTGGCACTTAAGTTTACGAAACGTCTAAAGGCGTCCGTAAAATAAGTAAGCCAAAGCCCAGAAAACAAAACCAATTAAGCAAAAGAGTGAAGAAAACCCAAACATTTGAAAGCAAGTTTATCAAATAAGTCATGTAAAACCCTTTTTAAAAACAATACTAATTTTTCCGAAAATTTCGGCAGAGTCTCCTTTGTAAATACTGGCCCCCAAAATGGGTACAACAAAAATATGCATAAATCCAACACAATAGGGCATCCCCAAGCGGGAGCTAGCTCTTCGCCACAAGGCGGTCACAAATCCCACGCAATGTAAATGACAGCAAGCATAATAATCATAATAAAGCATAAGGAAGCATGAAAAAGTAGCATGTCGGCTCAAGTGAGCTCGACCCCCAAAATACAGCATAAAATCCACAAACCTCACAGTCTCATCTCTAGGTCAATATACAATAATCTGGTAGAAACAGTAGATGGAGTACACTAGATGCAAAGAATATACAAGGTGGTACAAAAATATTAACATAACCCACCTATGAGCAAATCTCGAGTCCAGGCAAAAGAGGCAAAAGAAGCAAGCGCACCCGCCGCTACTGAACTGACGGAGCGGACCTACAACAGGCTATGGCACAACGGGGGTGAGTTGCCAACTCGTGAGTAATAAATAACATTTACACAGGCTATCGAATGCATGCACACAAGCATCCTAGCATCTATATACAGGTAAGGCAGGACATAATGGCGAGTATGTATGCAATATGGATATACTAGCAGGTGTGTATACAACATCAGTGTACGAATATGTATGCAACATGAATATCTGAGGTCTCAATAGGTTTATATATAAAAATATTTTATCAGATGTTGTTTTTGAAACTCTTTTAGAATGCCAGCAAATGTCAATGAATCGACGAAAACCGGTGTCGAGCAACGACACCCCAAAAGCTGTCTCAAATCTCATAAATGTATCGCTGGCCTCAGCCGTCCGGCTGACCCATCTCAAATATCAATATCTCATCATCTAGCGGCCACGGTCGGTATCCTCTGGATATCCGCCGTCCCAAACAGTCACCGGTAGGTAATCCGTCCCCTGCCAGGCTCAACGTCATCACCACATTCCTCTTGCCCCGGGGTACCTTACCGGGCCCACCATGTACCCGTGCCGGTTCCTCCACTCCTCGACACGGATTTCCAAAGCCACAGCAAACTCATGGTGGACGACACTTACATCACTAGAAAACCGCAATTTACATGTTTTAAAAATATCATAAGTTTGGAAATTTTGCGGCTTTCCCCCGAAATCCAGCAATATCATAAAATCTCAAGAAATCCTCATAAGTGCATATATCAGTGATAATGAATGCATATGATATCAATAATCAAGTTGCGATGTGTGATTAATGGATTAAGCATGAACAATTAATATGATGAAGTACATGCACATGAATAGCAATTCTACGGTTTCATTTTAAGGAATTAAAGGCAATAGCACCAGTTTAAGTATCAATTAGTAAAAGGTTTAAATTTAAATGTTATCTAGTGTGGTGGCATGGCAATTACCAGGGTGTGTGTGTAAACATGAATAGTGCTCGTGCTGCATATAAAAACCTGGTAATGGTGCATGTGTCCTACAATTGAGTTTGCGTATATGGGTATAACATATTGATCTAATTGCAGCAATTATCATGCCAGTATTATTATTCTAATGTCACAAGTGGTTATCCAGTTTACTATTTTATTTTCAGTTTACTAAATCTATCGGGCGACTTGCGCCATCCAAACGATCATCCCCCGTAGATGTTAAATCTACTCACCGGGATCCCTGGCTAGCTGTGTCCAATCACCGCCTTTCCCTTTCGCGCCGCGTCTGACGTTTCCGCGACCGAACCTGGAATTTACATCATTACCAATTATAAGGTTACATATCAAGAACGACGCAAACCCCAACGAAACTACTAAAGTTCGCTAGCTAGGTACAACGTGCACAAAGTGCGCGGAACACACGCGAAAATCGCAAAAACTGCCAAAAACGCCGATTTGGGTCACCCGGCAAAACTAAAACCCGACTACCCAAAAACCGCACTCTCGCATCCTAAAAGTCGTAGGACAAGCCATTACAATCATCAAGATATCAAAAATAGTCCATCACATAATTTATATAAAAATCTAGTAAGCATATACATTCCAAAAATCGGTGCAAAAATCGCCGATTTGCGACAAAACGACTACAATAAAGCATACTCACCCAAGCACACTACAAGCAATCCACACCCACTAATTACAACACATTAACCATGCTCCAAAACCTATATTCCACAACCAAACCCTTTCTTGATTTTTATAAATAGCAATTGCAAATCAAAAACCATACATGAAAAACTTAATTAACACTAATTTCAACCCCAATTAGCAAGTTCACCTCTTAGATTAAGGTTAGCAAAACACTAGATAGCAAATTAGGTTTAAATCAATTAAGTAATGCTTTCTAAAACTTAATCAACTCACTAATCAAGTTTCAAATATCAATTCCATACAAAAACCTTCTCTTGAAAATTTAAAACAACAATTTACAACTAAAATCAACTTCTAAAATTACCTAAATTAGCATAATTAAAGACTACATAACAAGGTAACCATATAGATTAGTTCACTAACAACTAGATTAACTAATAAACAACTTAATTAATTATCATGGCTTCAAAACCCTAATTTAAACAAACTACTCTTTTAAACTAGATTAGAAATAAGCTAACTTTTAACACTAACCATACAATTAAAGAATTTTTTAGCAAAAGAAAGCAACTTGATGAGAATTATACCTCTTGATCAATGGATCAAGCAAGAGAATTTGCTCCAAGGAATGGCTTCCTAGCTCCAAGATTCAAGCAAGAATGGCTAAGGATAATAATAGCATAAGGATTTTGTTTGGATTTTTGGAATTAATTCATGGATTTGATCTATTTTCTTGAAGGAAATTGAAGAAAAATGCAAAGAAAAGAGATGAGGAAGAGGGGTGCAGGTTTCGGCCAGGTAGGAGGTATGGGGGAGGGTGTGGGGTGAGTGGGAAGGTCAAGGGTCAAGTTCCAAAGTCAATGTATCATACTTTATCCAATATATTTAAATTAATCCATAAACCAACAATTTAACTCAAGAAAGAAACCAAGAAGAGAGAGGCCAGAAATTTCTCGTCTCACACAAGGTGGGGCTGTCCTAGGGCTGAGGAAAAAGATAGAGGGGTTTTACAAAAGAAATTTTATGCAAAAAGGCCCCCTACAACTCAAAAATTGCAAGTTTTAGCCCAAAATTCAATAAATTCGTTTCAATTCATAAAAATTTGTTTAAAATCAAAATAAATTACTAAAAATTCATGTTATCACTAGATTATAATTATCATAATTTTAGAGATTAAAATTAGCCCGGAAAAATTTGTATTTATCGCTTATTTAATGTATTTTCTTACCGGCTTAAAATAATATTAAAAAATTGAAAAATAGGGAAAATTTTTTAAATGACCAAAATTTCATAATTAACTCATTAGTTACTAAAAACAAGTAATTACCTATCCATTTAAGGTATAATTAGCCCTAAACTGCAAAATAACAAGAAAGACGGTTTTCGGAAAAATACCGAATTTTCACCGAATTTCAGGAAAACACCAAAACGACTTTTCAAGACGCTACAATCTTCCCCCCTTAAAGAAATTCGGTCTCCGAATTTAAAAATATAGCTACGCGTACCTTCAAAGAGATGGGGATATTTCTTCCTCATCTCGCCCTCGGTCTCCCAGGTAACCTCCTCGCTGCTTGGGCTACGCCAAAGGACCTTGACGGTTGGTATAACCTTCGACCTCAACTTCTTCACCTGCCGATCCAGGATGGCCACCGGCTGCTCTGCAAAGGAAAGGTCGCGCTCTAGCTGGACTGTCGGGTGCTGAATCGCATGCGAAGGGTCGTGAAGGTACTTGCGGAGCATCGAAACATGAAAAACGGGGTGAACATCGGGAAAGCTGGGTGGAAGAGCCAAACGATATGCAACAGCGCCAACACGCTCGAGGATCTCGAAGGGACCTACGAATCTAGGGCTAAGCTTCCCCTTTCGCCCAAAACGCATCACGCCCTTCATCGGAGAGACTTTCAGAAAAACATGGTCGCCAACTGCGAACTCTAATCTGCGACGGCGTCTGTCTGCATAGGATTTCTGCCTGCTCTGAGCCGCTCTCATCCGGTCTCGGATCAACTGGATCTTCGATGTCGTCTCCTCAACAAGCTGCGGCCCCAAAATGCTGCTCTCGCTGAGCTCTGTCCAACTAACGGGCGATCTGCATCTCCTCCCATACAATGCCTCGAAAGGTGCCATCTGAATAGTATCCTGGAAGCTATTGTTGTAGGAGAACTCCACTAGAGGTAAATGACGATCCCAGCTACCACCAAAGTCTAAAACGCACGCTCTGAGCATGTCCTCGAGAGTCTGAAAGGTCCGCTCTGACTGTCCGTCTGTCTGCGGATGAAACGCTGTGCTGAAGCTCAATCGAGTGCCCAAAGCCTCCTGAAGTCTCTGCCAAAGTCGGCTGGTGAACTGAGTGCCTCGATCTGACACGATACAAGTCGGTACGCCATGTAGTCGCACGATCTCGTCAATATAGAGCTGAGCATACTGAGCGAAGCTGAAAGTCGTCTTCATTGGAAGGAAGTGGGCCGCTTTCGTCAATCTATCCACGATCACCCAGATGGAGTCGTACCCTCGACTGGTCCTGGGTAGACCCACAACGAAATCCATCGAAATCTGTTCCCATTTCCACTCTGGAATGGGTAATGGCTGTAGCTCTCCTGCGGGCCTCTGGTGCTCGGCCTTGACTTGCTGACAAGTCAGGCATCTCGAAACGAGCTCCGCAATGTCCCTCTTCATCCCGTCCCACCAGCAGGTCTCTCTCATATCATGGTACATCTTGGTGGAACCGGGGTGGACACTATACACTGATCGGTGTGCCTCCTCGAGAATGTCGCGCCGTAATCCATCAGTATCTGGTACGCACAGTCTAGATCCATATCATAAAATCCCCTGATCGTCAACCATGAACTCGGAAAATCTGCCATGTCCCATCTGTGCCATGATCTCTGAGCCACGGTCGTCACTGCGCTGTGCCTCATATATACGGTCAAGCAACTGTGGGCGTGCACGAACATGCGCGAGCTGTCCCCCTGTCTGAGTGAACTCGAACTCAACTCGGCTGTCGCATAACATCTGCCAATCTGCTGACGACTGCCTCTGAACTGCGCGCAAAAAGGATAGACTACCCCCGGGCCTCCTACTCAACGCATCTGCCACCACATTTGCCTTGCCGGGGTGATATAAGATCTCGCAGTCGTAGTCTTTCACCAACTCCATCCAACGACGCTGTCTGAGGTTCAGGTCTCGCTGCTGAAATATGTACTTTAAGCTCTGGTGATCGGTGAATATCTGACACGACTCGCCGTATAGGTAATGTCGCTAAATCTTCAGTGCAAAGACCACTGCAGCCATCTCCAAATCATGAGTGGAGTAGTTCTGTTCATGCTTCTTCAACTGCCGAGAAGCATAAGCGATCACCCGGCCATGCTGCATCAATACGCATCCTAATCCCACTCGCGAAGCATCACAGTAGACAACAAATCCGCCTGATCCCGAAGGTAAAGATAATACCGGCGCCGTAGTCAAACAAGTCCGTAGCTGCTGAAAACTGCGCTCGCACTCCTCTGTCCAAACGAAAGGAACTCCCTTCCGGGTCAAACTGGTCAACGGTGCAGCTATACGGGAGAAGTCCTGAACAAAACGCCTGTAGTAGCCCGCCAGGCCTAGAAAACTACGGATCTCAGTAACCGATGTAGGTCGGGGCCACTGCTGAACGGCCTCAATCTTTTTCGGGTCCACACGAATGCCGTCTCTCGTAACCACGTGACCCAAGAATCCGACGCTGTCCAGCCAGAATGCACACTTGGAGAACTTCGCGAACAGCTGGTGCTCCCTCAGAGTCTGTAACGTAATCCGCAAGTGCTGCTCGTGCTCCTCTCTGCTCCGGGAGTACACCAAGATATCGTCGATAAACACGATGATGAACAAGTCAAGATACGGCCTGAATGTACGGTTCATCAAATCCATAAATGCTGCTGGGGCGTTGGTGAGTCCGAACGACATCACCAAAAACTCGTAGTGGCCATAGCGTGTACGGAAAGCTGTCCTCGGTATATCCTCCTGTCGAACTCGCAGCTGATGGTATCCTGATCGCAAGTCGATCCTCGAAAAATATACCCCGCACCCTGAAGCTGGTCGAACAAATCATCAATGCGCGGCAACGGATATCTGTTCCGAACGGTAACTTTGTTCAGCTGGCGGTAGTCGATACATAAGCGCAAACTTCCATCCTTCTTCTTGACAAACAGGACCGGAGCACCCCACGGAGAAACACTCGGTCGAATAAGCCCCTTGTCCAACAAATCCTGCAACTGATCCTTCAGCTCTCGAAGCTCTGCCGGGGCCATCCGAGAAGGCGGTATAGAAATAGGCCCCGAACCGGGAATCAAATCAATGCCGAACTCAACATTGCGCTCAGGCGGTAGCCCAGGTAGCTCATCAGGGAAAACATCAGGGAACTCACAAACTACCGGGACCCGGTCCAACGGAACCTCTGCAGCTCGAGTAACACAAACAAACGCTAAGAATCCCTGACATCCCTTCCGCAAGAGCTGACCAGCGCGAAGAGACGAAATTAAGCTGGGAAGGGCGACACTGCGGTCTCCCTGAATAACAAGGACTGGCTCTCCCGGAAAGCTAAATCTGACTGCCTTCTCACGGCAGTCCACCGAAGCATAACAAGTGGCTAGCCAATCCATGCCCAGAAGCACATCAAAGTCCAACATATCGAGGAGTATCAAATCAACTGATGAATCCCTCTCCCCGATACGAACGGAACACAAACGAAATACAAACCGAGCGACAAACGACTCGCCTACCGGAGTAACAACAACAAGCGGCTGATCCAACGACGACGACTCACGGCCCAACATCGGTGCAAAGTGTGTAGAGACGTACGAATGTGTGGAACCTGGGTCGAATAATACCCGCGCGTCGAAAGAACAAACTGGCAAAGTACCTGTCACAACGGCATTGGATGCCTGCGCATCCTGCGGTGTCAAAGCAAATACTCGGGCCTGTCCTCCACCGATAGCGGGCGGACCTCGACCTCGGCCTCTGCCTCCTCGTCCTCTCTGAACAGGACCGCCACGTCCTCGGCCTCTCGGTGCGCCTAACTGGCGTGGAGCATCGCCTGGGGTAGAAAGTAGGGCTCTCTGAGGAGGGGGTGGTGATGGTGCCAGGGTCACATGCGGAACTGTCGCTGCTCCCTGTCGTCTCACCGGACAGTCTCTGATACGATGATGCAGGCTACCACACCAAAAACATCCTAACCATGGCTGCTGACCATATGGGTGAAGGCGATATAACTGGCCCCTAAAGAATCCACCACAGCCTCTGCGAACCCTCCTAGGTGCTAACATATCAGTGCGAATCCGACTCGGTCTCGAAACGACTGCAGGGGGAGTAATATCCGATCTCTGTGCTCGATTGACCTCTACTAACGATTCCACCATCTGTCGTAACTCCTGCATGCCTCCCATCATCTGTCGCAGCTCCTCCATACCGGACTCAAGCCTATCCATGCGACCTGGGGAATGCGGATCAGTCTGTCCCTGCGGCGTAGGCATACCACCCTGCTCAGTCCTAGTCTCGGACGAGCCAGCTCGAATCTCGTCTTTGACGGCAGCCCTCTGTGCCCTCGTAGCCTTCGGCGGCATAGTGGCTGGTACAGGAAAAGGATAATAAGGACAGTGCAATAGGATCATAGGATACACGGAGTTGAAGAAGGAATTTTTCAAGCAAGTATATCCTAAAGTCACTTAGGCGGAGTACCGTATCGTAAGTATGCCGCGGACATACGCACGCTACGTTACGCTGCTTAAGTCACTTCATCTACCAAGGGTCATCCTACACTCACAAAGGTAAAACCTATCGCTCTGATACCAACTTTGTCACGACCCGCAGGGTACGGAACGTGACTGGCACTTAAGTTTACGAAACGTCTAAAGGCGTCCGTAAAATAAGTAAGCCAAAGCCCAGAAAACAAAACCAATTAAGCAAAAGAGTGAAGAAAACCCAAACATTTGAAAGCAAGTTTATCAAATAAGTCATGTAAAACCCTTTTTAAAAACAATACTAATTTTTCCGAAAATTTCGGCAGAGTCTCCTTTGTAAATACTGGCCCCCAAAATACAGCATAAAATCCACAAACCTCACAGTCTCATCTCTAGGTCAATATACAATAATCTGGTAGAAACAGTAGATGGAGTACACTAGATGCAAAGAATATACAAGATGGTACAAAAATATTAACATAACCCACCTATGAGCAAATCTCGAGTCCAGGCAAAAGAGGCAAAAGAAGCAAGCGCACCCGCCGCTACTGAACTGACGGAGCGGACCTACAACAGGCTATGGCACAACGGGGGTGAGTTGCCAACTCGTGAGTAATAAATAACATTTACACAGGCTATCGAATGCATGCACACAAGCATCCTAGCATCTATATACAGGTAAGGCAGGACATAATGGCGAGTATGTATGCAATATGGATATACTAGCAGGTGTGTATACAACATCAGTGTACGAATATGTATGCAACATGAATATCTGAGGTCTCAATAGGTTTATATATAAAAATATTTTATCAGATGTTGTTTTTGAAACTCTTTTAGAATGCCAGCAAATGTCAATGAATCGACGAAAACCGGTGTCCAGCAACGACACCCCAAAAGCTGTCTCAAATCTCATAAATGTATCGCTGGCCTCAGCCGTCCGGCTGACCCATCTCAAATATCAATATCTCATCATCTAGCGGCCACGGTCGGTATCCTCTGGATATCCGCTGTCCCAAACAGTCACCGGTAGGTAATCCGTCCCCTGCCAGGCTCAACGTCATCACCACATTCCTCTTGCCCCGGGGTACCTTACCGGGCCCACCATGTACCCGTGCCGGTTCCTCCACTCCTCGACACGGATTTCCAAAGCCACAGCAAACTCATGGTGGACGACACTTACATCACTAGAAAACCGCAATTTACATGTTTTAAAAATATCATAAGTTTGGAAATTTTGCGGCTTTCCCCCGAAATCCAGCAATATCATAAAATCTCAAGAAATCCTCATAAGTGCATATATCAGTGATAATGAATGCATATGATATCAATAATCAAGTTGCGATGTGTGATTAATGGATTAAGCATGAACAATTAATATGATGAAGTACATGCACATGAATAGCAATTCTACGGTTTCATTTTAAGGAATTAAAGGCAATAGCACCAGTTTAAGTATCAATTAGTAAAAGGTTTAAATTTAAATGTTATCTAGTGTGGTGGCATGGCAATTACCAGGGTGTGTGTGTAAACATGAATAGTGCTCGTGCTGCATATAAAAACCTGGTAATGGTGCATGTGTCCTACAATTGAGTTTGCGTATATGGGTATAACATATTGATCTAATTGCAGCAATTATCATGCCAGTATTATTATTCTAATGTCACAAGTGGTTATCCAGTTTACTATTTTATTTTCAGTTTACTAAATCTATCGGGCGACTTGCGCCATCCAAACGATCGTCCTCCGTAGATGTTAAATCTACTCACCGGGATCCCTGGCTAGCTGTGTCCAATCACCGCCTTTCCCTTTCGCGCCGCGTCAGACGTTTCCGCGACCGAACTTGGAATTTACATCATTACCAATTATAAGGTTACATATCAAGAACGACGCAAACCCCAACGAAACTACTAAAGTTCGCTAGCTAGGTACAACGTGCACAAAGTGTGCGGAACACACGCGAAAATCGCAAAAACTGCCAAAAACGCCGATTTGGGTCACCCGGCAAAACTAAAACCCGACTACCCAAAAACCGCACTCTCGCATCCTAAAAGTCGTAGGACAAGCCATTACAATCATCAAGATATCAAAAATAGTCCATCACATAATTTATATAAAAATCTAGTAAGCATATACATTCCAAAAATCGGTGCAAAAATCGCCGATTTGCGACAAAACGACTACAATAAAGCATACTCACCCAAGCACACTACAAGCAATCCACACCCACTAATTACAACACATTAACCATGCTCCAAAACCTATATTCCACAACCAAACCCTTTCTTGATTTTTATAAATAGCAATTGCAAATCAAAAACCATACATGAAAAACTTAATTAACACTAATTTCAACCCCAATTAGCAAGTTCACCTCTTAGATTAAGGTTAGCAAAACACTAGATAGCAAATTAGGTTTAAATCAATTAAGTAATGTTTTCTAAAACTTAATCAACTCACTAATCAAGTTTCAAATATCAATTCCATACAAAAACCTTCTCTTGAAAATTTAAAACAACAATTTACAACTAAAATCAACTTCTAAAATTACCTAAATTAGCATAATTAAAGACTACATAACAAGGTAACCATATAGATTAGTTCACTAACAACTAGATTAACTAATAAACAACTTAATTAATTATCATGGCTTCAAAACCCTAATTTAAACAAACTACTCTTTTAAACTAGATTAGAAATAAGCTAACTTTTAACACTAACCATACAATTAAAGGAATTTTTTAGCAAAAGAAAGCAACTTGATGAGAATTATACCTCTTGATCAATGGATCAAGCAAGAGAATTTGTTCCAAGGAATGGCTTCCTAGCTCCAAGATTCAAGCAAGAATGGCTAAGGATAATAATAGCATAAGGATTTTGTTTGGATTTTTGGAATTAATTCATGGATTTGATGTATTTTCTTGAAGGAAATTGAAGAAAAATGCAAAGAAAAGAGATGAGGAAGAGGGGTGCAGGTTTCGGCCAGGTAGGAGGTATGGGGGAGGGTGTGGGGTGAGTGGGAAGGTCAAGGGTCAAGTTCCAAAGTCAATGTATCATACTTTATCCAATATATTTAAATTAATCCATAAACCAACAATTTAACTCAAGAAAGAAACCAAGAAGAGAGAGGCCAGAAATTTCTGGTCTCACACAAGGTGGGGCTGTCCTAGGGCTGAGGAAAAAGATAGAGGGGTTTTACAAAAGAAATTTTATGCAAAAAGGCCCCCTACAACTCAAAAATTGCAAGTTTTAGCCCAAAATTCAATAAATTCGTTTCAATTCATAAAAATTTGTTAAAAATCAAAATAAATTACTAAAAATTCATGTTATCACTAGATTATAATTATCATAATTTTATAGATTAAAATTAGCCCGGAAAAATTTGTATTTATCGCTTATTTATTGTATTTTCTTACCGGCTTAAAATAATATTAAAAAATTGAAAAATAGGGAAAAATTTTTAAATGACCAAAATTTCATAATTAACTCATTAGTTACTAAAAACAAGTAATTACCTATCCATTTAAGGTATAATTAGCCCTAAACTGCAAAATAACAAGAAAGACGGTTTTCGGAAAAATACCGAATTTTCACCGAATTTCAGGAAAACACCAAAACGACTTTTCAAGACGCTACAATTGTAGACTAGGTCATATCAATGCGACCCGACTAGCTGAAGTTACATAAAGATGCATATTTGAATTAGTTTGGATTTACATCTTGTAAAACTTGCCAGTCATGTCACAAAGATAAGATGACCACAGCTCCGTTTATTAGAAACAAAGAAAGAGTTTGTGAACTCTTAGGATTGATACATGCTGATGTATGAAAGTCCCCTGTCTACAAATGCCATGACCGGTTCTTTGTACTTCATTACATTCACTAATGATCTCTCAAGATTCAGACATATGTTGCTGTTGAAACACAAGTCCGAAACTTTTGAGATAATCACAGAATATAAGTTAGAAGTAGAGAACCAAAAACGAGTATAAGTATTATGTCCTTTGATGAGATCAAGGAGAAGAATACTTGAGCACGGAATTCCTGGACTATTCTAAAGGAGAATGAGATTCTCTCTCAGCATTACTCCTCCGTATACACCACAACACGTAGGTGTATCGGGGCGGAGCAATAGCACCCTATGTGATATGGTGTGCTCTATGATGAGTACTACTGAGTTTCCTATTTCTATTTGGGAGTTATGCACTTGAGAAGCTGCATACCTATTAAATAGGATTCCAATCAAATCAGTTGCCTACCACTTCATATATGATATGGAATGGGAAGAGCCCATATCTTAAGTAAGTTAAGATTTGGGGTTGTCCGGCCTATGTCTAAAAGCAAAATCTGGACAAGCTCGATGCAAAGTCAGTTCTGTGGAAGTTTGTTGGATATCCCAAGCATTGGCAAGGGAATATCTTCTACCAAACCGAGGAACAAAAGATGTTTTGTTTCTCATCATGCCACCTTTGTGAAAGGGAATTTCTTGTGAAGAAATTATTGGTCATGAGGTACAACTGGAAGGAGTTCCAGCTATACAAACTGCAGCTGATGATTTGGTAGAACCAAAGGATTCAATAGTTTCCAACGAACCTCTGCCTCTCCGCCGATCTAGTAGGGTTACTCACCCACCTGAGAGATACTTCGGTTTCTCTATGACGGTGGGAGCGAGGATTGTATCATGAGATGATGACCCAACTTGTTCCGAGCTGGCCATCAAGAGTGGGACTCTGTAAGAATGGCTGGATGCTTAGTAATCTGAGATGGAATCCTTATACACCAACAAAGTATGGACTTTGGTTGCTTTATCTGAAGGGTTAAATCCCCATCAGCAACAAGTATATCTTGAGAAGATTACTTGGTGTACATGGAAAAGTTGAGACTTTCAAAGCTATGCTTAAGTCCATCCAGATCCTACTTGCCACGGCTACATACCATGACTACGATATCTGGCGGTTGGGTGTCATGACTGCTTTTCTAAATGATGATTTGGAAGAGAGAGTCTATAAGTACACAGACAGAGGGCTTCATAGACTGTGGGAGCAGCGGAAACACGAGCAAGATTTTTTTTGTGATAAATCAGGTATCGCGGAGTTGGAACATCTGTTTTGATGTGGTTGTCAAAGAGTTTAACTTCATCAAAATGGTAGTTCAACCTTGTATATACAAAATGGTAGTAGAGAGTATGGTGTTGATCCTCGTAGAGTACGTGGATGACATACTCTTGATAGGGAAGGAGTT
Source organism: Agapanthus africanus (assembly GCA_030015575.1). NCBI lineage: Eukaryota > Viridiplantae > Streptophyta > Magnoliopsida > Asparagales > Amaryllidaceae > Agapanthus > Agapanthus africanus. Next base: position 700,319,606 of record CM057338.1, read on the forward strand.
TCCTATGCTACGCTCAGTCAATCTCCTCTTATCACAAAGATTCTCCATATAGGATCAAGGTGATACCTCCTATATCCTGGGTTATGGATCTATAGGATAGATCTAATTGGATGTTAGGATTCTCACTAGTTGTAGTGAGATGGTATCAAACGATCCTTGGGAGAATCACTGGAAAGGTTCCAGGGTGATAAGGACGACTGAATGTCAGTCGCAGGCTTTGTCTTTACCCTCAGTGGAGGGACGGTATGTTGGAAGAGTTCCAAGCTAGATACCGTGACTTACTAGACGATTAAAGGCAAGATACATCGTTACCAAGGATGCTATCAAAGAGGCAGTCTGGATATATATAAGTTCATGAGATGAACTTCGTTCCTACCATTGTGTGACGATGGAGTTCTGGCTTTTGCCAAGGAACCCCCGTCCCATCAGAGATCCAGAATAATTCTTAAGCAGTATCACCTGATCATGGAGATGGTTGATCTCCAGAGAGATCGAGGTTAGGAGAGTAGACACAGAGGACAACAGCGCGGATCCAATTACAAAGGCCTTTTTTCCCAGTAGAGACTTTTATAGGATGGTTGAGTATGAGATACTTCAACCACAGCTGATTGTTGGGTATGCGATACCACAACAAATGGCCCTAGTGCAAGTGGGAGATTGTTAGTTATATGTATGCCCTAGAAGCCATTACAGTACATACGATGTATATAGTAGTGGATGCTTGGACATATATAGTGAGGACTTTCTTGCTCGACATGATAGTACGCTATTTGGTTGCTCTTTATCTTAACATGTACTCTGATTGTCTCTTTGTTACATGTTGATAAAGCCCTTAGGATGAGTACTTGACTACCAGGACTATGATGCAGATCATATTAGTAAGGACAGTGTAGTCGCCAAGTACATCCTTCAAAAGTTCCTAGTCATGGGAGTACCGAGACAGGGCATCGATACTCCAGAGTAGACTAGCGTATGCGCTTCTTGACCCATATGATGGGCGATGGATGATCTCATATCCATTGGTGTTTGACATCAGAGAATGTATACAGATGCTCGGTGGAGACTGGGTACACTGGACGGACTCGCCGAGAACTCCCAGATGGTATTATACCTCACGTCAGATGGCAGTTCTCTTATGACACTGGTACAGAGTAGTCAGTTGACCCGAGATCGTCATAGAGTCTTGTGTGATTCCCACTGTGCTTTGATTTCCATCATACCACGTCCAAGAGGGCGTGCAAAAAGGTGGCTTTTGGGTACAGTCCCGAATCACATGGAGGCAATGAGCGATAAGAGGGGATTTGTCTCTCCCGGTATATGGAGTTGATGTTGCGCTGTGTTCGATTGGCTATAACTGGAAATCCCTGGCCAGGGTTGCTGAGATTTACTGATAAGTGTTATCAGTAGTTTCTCGAACTGTTATAGACCTCATATCGACACGACTTATCAAGCTACTGGGTCTGACGTTTACCACCCCTAGGCGAGATATGCGACATATCAGACGAAGAGACCGGACTGTACGTGAGTGTTACTGATTGGATTCGCAGGAGAATGTACAGGCTTGCTTGTTGATCTTCTGATCGCTCAATACCTGGGTGGATGTTACGTTTAGCTGACCGCTTGCAGCTTGTGGGTGTTTGATATGATCATCACCTATTGCCGGCGTATTGACGATTCTTTAGAGTCCTACACAGTGGTTTCTTGGCTCAGGAAAAACGGAGTAGGAGCACATATATGATATGTGCGGGACCGAGAACGATACGTGTATGTGATACCGTATTAGATTCTCACGATATGAGATATCGGCCGGGTATATGTGATATAGCCGGGTCATCGGATCAAGTGTTGATTCGATGAACTGATACAGATTATATTAGTCGGTTATTTGTGAATAACCGGATTATCGGATCAAGTGTTGATTCGATAATTTAATGTGTAATTATATATTTGATATATTAAATTACATTCACTAATATAAGCTCATTAAAAGATTATTTTTCTCACTCGGGTAATACAATGATATATATGCGATATATGTTAATTGTATTATTTTATTTTGTTACATTAAATATTATATATGTGATATATAATATTGTAACAAGTTAAGGTTACAAATGCAACATGTTTTGTGGAGTTTAAACATGGTTAGGGTTTGGATTAGGGTTAAGCCTTCTAGTAGCTTCTAGAAGCTTTGCTTTTGTTTTCTTGTAAAGATATTTTGTGTAGATATTTTCTTAACCAAACCTAAACCCTTAACTATGATTCATTCTCTACAATGGTTAAGTCTTCTCTTTCTTAACTATGGTTGCATTTCTAACCTCACATATTAGTTTTCATTATTCATCACAAAAGAATTACTATTCTTCTTCTTCTTGCTTGAGCTTTTGAAAAGCTTTCTAGGTTTTTCTTATGTGATGAAAATGAGTGAGATAAAGAAAACAAGTGAGAGCTAAAATCCTACTTCATCATCCTAATCTATCCTAGCCATTTAGATTAGGGTGTTCACTTCATTAGTGAGTGAGAGCTTGAGTTAAAGTTTCTTCAAGGTAGATGTTCTTAGTTATCGAAGATCGGAAGCAAGCTTGCCTCTTTTTCTTCGTGGAGCCTCTCTAGAGTCCGGATTCTTGATGATCGCAGTGAAGGGACCTCAACACGGAGCTTATGAAGTGAAGGACCGGACTACAAAGGTTGTAATCCCAAACTCTCAGATGTTAAAGTGTTTAACATGCTTTGTTTCGCCTAATCTCCAGTTTAAAGATCTTGGTTAGGGTTGTTCGGCACGTCTAAATTTTAAATCGGGCATGGTTGATGCCTTATAGACCCTTGTGAGTGTGTCTAGTAACCCTACAATAACCCCAAAAGGATCGTTGTAACTCAACGTTACTCATCATGGAACACACCATAACAAATAAGGCGCGGTTCCGCCTTTCCGATACACTGTTGTGTTGAGGTGTGTATGGAGGAGTAAGCTGAGAAAGAATTCCATTCTCTTTTAAGTAATCCAGGAACTCGACACTTAAGTATTCACCACCTCGATCAGATTTAAGTGTCTTGATACTTTTGCCCGTTTGTTTTTCCACTTCATTTTTGTATTCCTGGAATTTCTCAAAGGCCTCGGATTTATGCTTCATCAAGAATACATGTCCATACCTTGAGAAATCATCCGTAAAAGTAATAAAGTAGGAATAACCACTTCTTGCATGTGTAGACATTAGACCACACACGTCGTTGTGTATGAGTCCTAAGAGCTCGCCGGCTCTTACCTCGTGTCCAGTGAACGGAGTCTTTGTCGTCTTTCCTTTGAGTCATGATTGACAAGTTGCATAAGACAGATATTCAAACGGATCCAAATATCCCTCTTTATGTAACTTCGTAAACCGTGTTTCATTGATGTGACCTAGTCTACAATGCCATAAGAATGCTTGATTTAATTCTGGAGACTTTCTATTTTGTTTGTTTTGGACATTGAAAACCTGAGCTTGATTTAATATGTATATACCGTTATCTAGTGTATCTGACCCAATCAAACCATGAGAAAGGTGGATATGGACGACACCGCTTACAAATGTAAAAACATAACCTTCTTCAGATAGTAAAGATACAGAGATGATATTACATGTCAAACTAGGTACACAAAAACATTTACGCAAAACCAAAATCTACCCACATGTCAATCCTAGGTGATATTCCCTATGGATACAGCATCCACGCTCATTCCGTTAGCAAACCTGAGAGTCATATCACCTTCCTTGATAACTCTACGGTTTCTTGTTCATCACTAAAAACTACATTTTAATACCACTCATTCATTATCAATTTTGTATATATCGATACTATTAACCAGTGTTTGCTCAGTAAATACAGATTACAGGTATTCACGACAAAATACTGGAAAACATACTCAAATTCACGGATATGACATTTGTGAGCTGACACTGCAATCGGAACAGAAAACCGATCGATATCCAAAGAGTTCTTTTGCAAAAAATAGATGTACACAATTTTGGTCCAACACATTACAAGTGTGCACATAGCTCTTTGATACTTGGACCATGGTGGGGCTGCCTTAGCACATGTGGGATGATGAATTATACAAGTGGGTATGAGAAATAAATGAGATGGAAAGGTGTGATGTAATTTGGAGTTAGTTTTCCCTCCAAAACTACTAAGTTTAACCCAAGCTGATATAAAGAAATCAAATAATACCAGTAGACTTGTGAAGTGCACTAGAGATCACCACACCAAGACGGGCCCACCCCTCAAAAATCACCCGGCGACATCCTTGAAATGTCCGGCGCCGCCGGCCACACCATCTCCAAATTGCACCATATTTCATCTGGTCACTCAATCGTGTCTTATCATCCTGGTTTTATTATTTGTTTATTTTGATTTTGAGCCTATAAATACCAGATCAATGGGCAAGCTAGGATATACTTTGTGAGAGGAAACTTTATATACATTGTAACTAGTTGATTTTGTAGCTCTTAGTTTGAGTTCTTTGCCTTTCTCTGGTCTTGCAACTTCTTTCTTGAACTTGCAAGATTAGATTTTGGTATTTGAATTCATTTTTCTTGTACTTGAAACCATTGCAATCAAAGCTTCATTTATTTCAAGTTGATTCTTGTATCTTTTCTCTTTTGCATTTTCTTTTATATTTATTAAGTTGTGATCTTATTTCATGATCTGTTAGTAGTTTTGTGCTTGGGCTATAGTGAGCTAGGTTGTTGAATGACTTGCCTTCCAACCCCTCCTTGATTCTTACATTTTGCACTTCTTTTCTTAATATATGCAATTTTATTATGTTTTGTTTGATAGGATATATTGTTTTGAATGGTTGCAAATCAACCTTTAACATATATTCTATTCCTTCTTTACATTTTATTATTGTTATATTAAGAATCGAAGTTGAAAGGAATATGAAATTTAGCTAAGTGTAGGAAACTAGATAGATAGAACATATAGCCATACAAGCATATGTTCTATGCTTGTTAACTTCACTTAACTCATTTCATTCTAAAACCTTAAATTTTTAGTTTCTTTTTAACCTTATTTTGATATCGTATCCTAAACCGACACTTGGTATCGGGATAGATGCGACATGCTTTCTTAAGTCAATTAGAAACTAAAAATGGACCTTGAATCAAGATTGAGAGTTGGGGTAAAGCCGTATTTCAATTTACTAAACCTTAACCCAAGTTTTCCCTAGTTATCACTTTATCCCTCCTTATTTTATTTTGTAAAAATGTGACAATTCCAACTTCAAACCATTGTTTTCTAACTCAAAATGATGTCGTGATATCCATTCCCTGTGGATCGACCCGTACTTGCCAGCTTGCATCAACACACCGTGCACTCACGGTATTTTTATAACTCGAGATTCATGTCGTGCACTATTTTCACTAAGAAACCGAGATAATTGACAAAATCCTTTTCAAAAGCACGACATTGTGAGTCTCCAACAAGTTTTTGGCGCCGTTGCCGGAGAGTGGCAAACATCATGAAGTTATTTTGAGTTATTTCTGTATATACTTTAAAAAATAAAATAAAAACAAAAATTCAACTTTTTGACATTTTGCTCTCTATTGTTTAGACCTGCTAACAGTATGAAACTAATTAGAAAAATTAAACTATAAAATTGAGGCAACAATAGAACACAGAGACCACCGAAGAGAATTGGAGCACGAATTCAATTTTTCGACCGGCGACTTCCTCAAATCCACCGGCGCCGCCGGCTAATTTTCCTCAGTTGTCACCAAAAATTTCTCCTCTGCTCTCTTGTTCAATTATTATCTTAATTTTATTGTTTGATTTTTATAATATTTAGTGTGCAGGAGTTTTGACACATATATCATTTTTCGCACTAAAATATCCATTTTTCTGACCTTTTCAGATTCTAAAGAATTGCGAATTGCGATCGTGCGGAGCACAGTGTACATTCTGTTAGTGTGATATGCCCTAGAGGCCATTATTGTATAGTACTAGCTTGTATATTACATTTTGGAAGCTTGGGATATATACACGGATTTATGACAGTCTTGCTCGATATGGTAGTATGCTACTTGGTTTGTATCTATCTTAATATGTGTATGTGTTTCTTTTAACATATCGCTAATACATACTGATAGAGCCCTTAGGATCTTTGTTTAACTACCAGCGTTGTTATGGCAGTCACACTAGTGGGGGCTGGGTAGTCTACAAGCACATCCTTATACAGGTCCCTAGTCGTAGGATTATCGAGACAGGGCATCGATACTCCAGAGTAGACTAGTGTATACGCTTCTCATCCCAGGAGGGGAGATAGTCTGTCCCACAGCCATCAGTACGTCGTACTGGAGATAGTATGCAGGTTCTCGTTAGGTTACAAGTATACTGGACAGGACTCGTCGGGAACTGTTGGTTGGTTTTATACCTATCGTCAGTTAGCAGTTCCCATGTGACATGAGTACAGCTTAGTCCGTTGACTTGACACTGCTACTTCACTGTTAGTTATATGTATGCCCTAGAGGCCATTACTATACATAGGATGTATATTGTAGTGGATGCCGGGACATATATAGGGAGGACTTTCTTGCTCGACATGATAATATGCTATCTGGTTACACTTTACCTTAACGTGTATACTGATTGTCTCCCTGTTACCTGTTGGTAAAGCCCTTAGGATCTGTACTTGACTACCTGGACTATGATGCGGATCATACTAGTGGGGACATGGTAGTCCATAAGTACATCCTTCAAAGTCCCTAGTCGTGGATGTATCGAGACGGGGCATCGATATACCAGAGTAGACTAGCGTATACCTTCTCGATCCATACAGATGGGCGATGGATGATCCCATATCCATCGGTGTTTGACATCAGAGATGATATACGGGTGCTCAGTGGAGACTGGGTACACTGGACGGACTCGCCGAGAACTCCCATATGGTATTATACCTCACGTCAGATGGCTGTTCTCTGGTGACACTGGTACAGAGTAGTCTGTTGACCCGAGATCGTCATAGAGTCTTGTGTGGTTCCCACTGTGCTTTGATTTCCATCTTACCATGTCCAAGAGGGCGTGCAAAACGGTGGTTTTTGGGTACAGTCCCGAGTCACTTGGAGGCAATGAGCGATAGGAGGGGATTCGTCTCTCCCGGTATAGGGAGTTGATGTTGCGCTGTGTTCGATTGGCTATAACAGGAAATCCCTGGCCAGGGTTGCAGAGATTTACTGGTAAGTGTTACCAGTAGTTTCTCGAATTGTTATAGACCTCATATCGACACGACTTATCGAGCTATTGGGGTCTGACGTATACCACCCCTAGGCGAGATATGCGACAGATCAGACGAACAGACCGGACTGTACGGTAGTGTTACTGGTTGGATTCACTGGAGTGTGAGCGGGCTTGCTCGTCGATCTTCTGATCGCTCAATACCCGGATGGCCGTTACGTTTAGCAGACCGCTTGCGGCTTGTGGATGTTTGATATGATCATCATCCGCTGCCGGCGTATTGACGAGTCTTTAGAGTCCTACACAGAGGTTTCCTGGCTCAAGCGAAACGAAATAGGAGCGCATATGAGATATGTGCAGGACCGAGAATAATGCATGTATGTGATACCGTATTTCATTCTCGCGATGAATGTATCGAATGGTTGTATGCGATATAACCTAGTTATCGATTCAAGCGTTGATTCGATAAGCCGATACATTGTATACTAGTCGGTTGTGTGCGACATGACCGGATCATTGAATCAAGTGTTGATTTAATGATTTAATGCATAATTATATATTTGATATATTACTTTGCACTAACTAGTATTGGTTCACTTTAAACGGATTTTCTCACTTGGTTTGTGCACATTGTATATGTGATATACTTTTGTACACTTGTATGTATCATGTTTGATGATGCATGCTAACTTGTGTTTTGTGTAAAGTTTAAACCATGGTTATGTAATGGTTAGGGTTTTCATTTTCATATCTATTTATTTATTTGTTTATTCATTTTGGAAAATGATAAGCATAATGCAAAATGGTGGCTTTATTTGGAAGCTTGTTGAAGCTTCATGAAGACTTTGACCATTTTGTATTTTAGCTTAACCCTAACCATTGTATTGAACCATGATTAATTCTCTACACATAACCATAGTTAGGATTATGATAAGTTTGGATATTCTTTTCATTTTTAAATAACTTATCATAACATTTTACCATCTTCTTCTTCATTTTCTTCAAGTGAAGAAAGCTTGCCTCCATCAATGGCAAGTGATGAAAAAGAGTGAGAAATCCAAATCTAAAGTCTACCCACTTCCTATTTCTTCATCCTCTACCTCTTGCCAAGTAGTAGAGTGTGTTTTCTTCACAAGTTTCTTGACTTGGTGAAGTCGGAGCTTGATTTAGCGATGCCTCGACGTAGATCATCTTCGGCATGGACATCGATGACCTAGCCCGTCCTTTCTCCGATGAAGCCGACGCTAGAGCCCGGGACTTGTTATGGACAGCGAGGAGACTTCATTGCGGAGCTATGGAGGTGGAGAACCGGATCTACAAAGGTTGTATTTCCGTATCTCTTAGTTAATTGTTAACTAGTTATCTTTTCGCCTAGAAATCTAGCCAACGATCCGTACACTAGGGTTTCTCGGCACCATAATTTTTGAAATTGGCATGGTTGATGCCTTGTGAGACCTCTTGAGAGTGCCTAGAAACCCTACATTCACCTCAAGTGTGTTCCCACTATTCTTATATTGCTACCCTACCAAGGCTCTATTGAGTCATGCAAACAGTTAGCAGTTGGGTGCAGTCCCGAAGCACTTGGAGGCAGTGGCGGTTAGATAGGATCCATCTCTCCCGGTATTGGGAGTTGATATCGCACTGTGTTCGGAACGCCATTACACAAAGTCCCTGGCCAGGGCAAATGAGATTTACTGGTAGGTACTCCAGTAGTTTCTAAGGGTGTTTTGGACTGTACTCCCACACGACTTATACCGCTATTTGGGGTCTAACGCTTGACGCCCCGTAAGCCCGATATGTGACACTCTTAGGCGAACAGACCGGACAGTACGGAGATTGTCACATTCAGGCTCAGTAGGAGTTCAGATGGGTTTCCTCATCGGCCTTCTTATCGACATCTACCTGGGGACCGTTACGTACAGCTAGTACCGCTTGCGGCCTGTGGTTAAACCCAATGCCAGTGTAGTGTCGATTATTTAGAGTCCCACACAGAGGGTTCCCCAGCTTCGGACGAAACGAGTTGAGGTCGTATGGTTTTACGATAGGGTTCGTTCACATACACACACTTGTGCGTGTTTTGTGTTCGGGCAGTTGTTACTAGTGGGCTTTAGTTTAAGCCGAGTCCTAGTATTTTATTTTGGATTGGTTTAGTCTCAATGTATTCGTGTTTCTCGGAACACGGATGCGGGTATGTATATATGGTTGATAGAGGCAAAGAAGGAGACACCTCATTAGGGTTTTGACCGTTGACTTGAATAAAAGTATTATAAGGTGGAGGAAATTTTTTACTAAGTTTTATTAAGGTAATTGTGTCATGGTTAATTGGTTTGACCATTTGACTTGTTGACCATTGTTGACTTAGATAATTTGTTGAGCACAAGATATTTTGCTTAGCATTAATTGTGACAAGATAATGGTCAAATCAAATGAACCATCACAATTATCCAAATAAAGATTATTATTCTTTTTCCTCTTATGTGAGATCTCTTCATTTTTCACATACACATTCTCTCTCATAGCTCTCTCCTTCTTCCTCTCTCACGCCCTAGTGTTTCATGAGTTGAAAATCTGTTAGTTATATGTATGCCCTAGAGGCCATTACTGTACATACGATGTATATTGTAGTGAATGCTTGGACATATCTAGGGAGGACATTCTTTCTCGACATGATAATACGCTATCTGGTTACTCTTTATCATAACATGTACTCTGATTATCTCTATGTTACATGTTGATAAAGCCCTTAGAATGAGTACTTGACTACCAGGACAATGATGCGGATCATACTAGTGAGGACAGTGTAGTCGTCAAGTAAATCCTTCAAATGTTCCTAGTCGTAGGAGTACCGAGACGGGGCATCGATACTCCAGAGTAGACTAGCGTATGCGCTTCTTGACCCATATGATGGGCGATGGATGATCTCATATCCATTGGTGTTTGAAATCAGAGAAGATATACGGGTGCTCAGTGGAGACTGGGTACAATGGACGGACTCGCCGAGAACTCCCAGATGGTATTATACCTCACGTCAGATGGCAGTTCTCTGGTGACTATGGTACAGAGTAGTCTGTTGACCCGAGATCGTCATAGAGTCTTGTGTGATTCCCACCGTGGTCTGATTTCCATCATACTATGTCCAAAAGGGCGTGCAAAAAGGTGGCTTTTGGGTACAGTCCCGAATCACATTGAGGCAATGAGCGATAAGAGGGGATTCGTTTCTCCCGGTATAGGGAGTTGATGTTGCGCGGTGTTCGATTGGCTATAACTGGAAATCCCTGGCCAGAGTTGTTGAGATTTACTGGTAAGTGTTATTAGTAGTTTCTCGAACTGTTATAGACCTCATATCGACACGACTTATCAAGCTACTGGGGTCTGACGTTTTCCACCCCTAGGCGAGATATGCGACATATCAGACGAAGAGACCGGACAGTACGGGAGTGTTACTGATTGGATTCGCAGGAGAATGTACAGGCTTGCTTATTGATCTTCTGATCGCTCAATACCTGGGTGGCTGTTACGTTTAGCTGACCGCTTGCAGTTTGTGGGTGTTTGATATGATCATCACCTACTGCCGGCGTATTGACGATTCTTTAGAGTCTACACAGAGGTTTCTTGGCTCAGGAAAAACGGAGTAGGAGCACATATGTGATATTTGCGGGACCGAGAACTATACGTGTATGTGATACCGTACTAGATTCTCGCGATATGAGATATCGGCCGGGTATATGTGATATAGCCGGGTCATCGGATTAAGTGTTGATTCGATGAACTGATACAGATTATATTAGTCGGTTATTTGTGAAATAGCCGGATTATCGGATCAAGTGTTGATTCGATAATTTAATGTATAATTATATATTTGATATATTAAATTACGTTAACTAATATAGGCTCACTAAAGGATTCTTTTTCTCACTCGGGTAATACATTGATATATATGTTAATAGTATTATTTTATTTTGTTACAATAAATATTGTATATGTGATATATAATATCGTAACATGTTATGGTTATAAATGCAACATGTTTTGTGGAGTTTAATTAAGGTTAGGGTTTGGATTAAGGTTAAGTCTTCATGAAGCTTTCAAGAAGCTTCTTGAAGATTTGACTTTGACTTGGATATTTTGCATAGATATTTCCTTAACCCAACCCAACCCTTTACCCTAGCTAAATCTCTACATGGGTTAAATCTTCATACTTAACCCATGGTTGCAATTCTAACCACACTAGAGATTCATTATTCATCACAAAAGGATTCTTCTTCTTCTTCCTTGAGTTCTTGATGGAAAAGCTTACTAGCTTTTTCATTAGTGATGAAAATGAGTGAGTTAATGAAAACAAATGAGAGCTAAAATCCTACTTCATCATCCTAATCTATCCTAGCCATTTAGATTAGGGTGTTCACTTCATTTAGTGAGTGAAAGCTTGTGTTATAGAAACTTCAAGGTAGATCATCTTAGTTATCGAAGATCGGAAGCAAGCTTGCATCTTTCTCTTCGTGGAGCCTCTCTAGAGCCCGGAAACATGATGATCGTAGCGAAGGGACCTCAACACAGAGCTTTAGAAGTGAAGGACCGGACTACAAAGGTTGTAATCCCAAACTCTTAGATGTTAAAGTGTTTAACATGCTTTGTTTCGCCTAATCTCTAGTTTAAAGATCTTGGTTAGGGTTGTTCGGCACGTCTAAATTTTAAATCGGGCATGGTTGATGCCTTGTAGACCCTTGTGAGAGTGCCTAGTAACCCTACAGTAGTATCAGAGCAAAGCTAGAGCTTTACACGAAGTTTAGGCGAAGTTTAAAGTCCGATCGAACCCCGAATACCCGTAAAACCCTAGTTTCTGGAAATTTTTCAAAACTGTTGATTTTTTCATATTAAAAATACTCAAAAATATCAGTAGGGTATTTTAGGAATTACTGTGCAAAACGACACCCTAAATCCACTGAAGCGCCGCGGTACCGCGGCCAAACCAGGGTATTGGCGACGGTTCCGCGGCAAGGCTTGGGTATTGAGGGTTAGATTTTGCTACAGTTGATCCGTAGGTACTTCCTAATGCTTCTGGGAATTTTTAATTATTCTCAAGTGTTGAGTTTTCTAGGTTGTATTGGGAACTCGTTGATTCGATCGGAAAGTAAGACTTCGTTCATTATGTCTGGGTAATTTTAGAACGTGTTAAAAAGATTGAACGGATATCAATAACTCACTTTTTCCCCTGTTGGAATTTTTTTCAAAAGTTGGATTTTTCCTCGAGTTTGAAACTTACGGAAAATCGTGCAAGTAACGCGGTGGACCCTCTAGAAGAACACAAACCTTAACTCGATTATGTGACCGTCTAAACCGCCTCTGAACCTTAGGGTTTGGGGAAGTACGGTGTTGCCACATATGAGGCGTTGGCGTGACCCTTCTACGGCTGGACCATTGGTACTGTGGCATGTGATGGATACTTTTTGAACTCCGCTCAAGTGTTGAGCCATTTGGGAAAACATGGGTGTTTGTTTATTCGATCGGAAAGTTTAACATTGTCTATTTATCTGGAATGTGAAACAATATTTGGAATCCACAAGTAGTTATGAGATAACTAATTTGAATGTTATAAATCTAGCAGTTCAGTCTCAGGTGATCAGGTGCCACGGAATTTTGATGCGATCAAAAGTCCGTCGCAATTATGTAGCGTACACGGATACTCGCCGGGTAAACTTAATAGACAGCCATGCCCCAAAGCCTCGACCAAGTGACTGTAGGAGAACCCCGTCGCCAAAAGCATCCGTTCGGGTGCTCGCGGCAGTGGTGTTCCGCCTTAGTGCACTTCGTCGACGGCATCCGGGGGTGCGGCCGTCTACTAAAGTTTGAGACGAGCATTCGATCAGGATGTCGGGAATCTTGTTGAATTGCCTGACTTGATATTGAAAAGATTTTTCGATAATGAGACTAAAATGCGGGGTTTATAATTGTTAGGCATGCGATGTCTAAGGAATTCATTTAGTTAGGCATGCGATGTCTAAGGAGGTTGCGGATTCCAACTGTTGTAGTTTTTCACTTTCTTTTCTGTGACCGTAAGCGTAGTATGTGGTGTATCGCCGGCTTTGTTGCTATACATCAACGACAATCGGGATACGCATACTTGCTTACGTTAATGATATGAGATATTATGTGTTGCTGTGATATGTTATATTGGATCGGCATGTTCTAAATAGCCGGGGGTTTTATGTGAGAAGAGAGTTTTTCTTTTTCATTCATGTAAAATTCATTTGTATGTTATATTATTTTATTAGGGCTCTTCCGGGCTGAGGATGATGTCACCATTGTATATTATTTACTTTTCCGCATTAGGTAGACCCAAGGCGGTGAGCACAAGTAACCGGGTTCTGGGGTCCGGTGGGAGACCATCTCGAGGTGTCGAGACCGGGTCTCCTAACCCTTGAATTGGCAGTGTTGCTTGCCGCTCTCGTAGGGGTCTAGGGATGTGGGTTTGGCTATTCATCGCGACCGTGGAATCCGTGTTTTATACAGGCTCGTATTAAAAATACGGACCTCCTAATATATCCAATGTTTCATATATGTTCTTCTGCTGCAATGTTCTGTGATGAGATTATATTACTGCCTGAGACGAAAGTTTATATTATATATATGAGATATATGTTATATTGCAGATTTCGTTTCAAATGTAATGCTTGTGAAGCATATTAAAATGGCATTTCATTAATGAGATTAATGAAACTAAAAGAAACCTAAAGATGTTGTAGAAACTTGTTTAAAAACAGGTAGCTCTAGTTCTTGCTTTGCATAGTGGTGTTCCTTGTAGAACATCCCCCACTTTATTCGATAAGGAAAGAGCCGAGATCCCTTCACCGGGAGTGGTCTCTTTAGCGAAACTAGCAGATGCTACAAACTCGGTTTTTCTTTTGATTGTTTCTATAGTTTTTGCTTTGCATAGTGATATTTTTGAAATATGCTGCACCTTATTCGATGAGGAAAGAGCTGACGATCCCTTCACCGGGAGTGACTTCTTTAGCAAAACTAGAAAAGGCCTCAAAAACATTCCTATTAAAATCATTCGATTCTACAACGATATCAAGTTCATTACGCAAAGGGTTTTCTTAAAAACCTGTCCTAGCCCTCCGTCATTTAAGATAAGTAGTATTTAGTATTCGTGCTGCGTTTGTTGGCCTTTGTCAAGGCGTAGTGTGTGGTAGCTGATTACTGCTTATCTGTATAAACCTATGATGTGATTGAGTTAGGATAGTCGTGCGACTTTGTTGGCCTTTGTCAAGGATCGTGCGGGTGGGTTTAATTCAATCAGGAAATGACGGGTTGAACTTGACTAGCAGCCTATGGTTTGTTGGCCTTTGTTAAGGTCATAGGAGGCTTGGGGCAAAATATTATTGGGAATTTCAAGTGTTGAAATTTGCAATGAGATTGCATACCTTCTATGAGATAGTTGGATCCCGATACCCGCTGCGAGTAAGAGTTACTCTTGGGAGAGTTTTACACATTACAATTTGCCGATCATGTAGGTGTCAAGAAAGGTGTCAACAGGGTTACGCCCCTGGGAAAACGAGGTTTATTTTAATTAGGTCCATGCGAAAGCACGGGGAACCACCCTCAAAGTACCAGCACTGGCCTGGCTGAAAGATTGGCGAACTTGTAGAGTGTAATTAATTCCGGGTAGTCTTTCCTTTTAGGGTTTGAAGGAAGATTTGACTAAAATAGTGGGAGACATCCTGATTAGATAAATTGATAACCAATCTAATTTTGTAAAAGCGCACGCTGAGTGTTTTCTTCTCTCTCTCTCCTGGTTGCGACTATGTCACGCCTTAATCAAGATAATAATATGGATATATTGACCGAAGCCGCTTGTTATACTGAGGTGGGGAACGTTGGTCCCGCTCCAACTTATAATTGTTATAAGACAGAGCAGGAAATAGGGGATTACCAGAATTCCCGTGCCGCCCAAACGAAGAAAGTGCATGTTGATGCATCTTCTTCGGGTGTGTTCATTACACAGAACTGTTTCTCAATATCCTTTACGTCCGGGGTATTTGATACCTGATCAGGATCCCACATACGTAATTTGTTACATGGGCTACAGATAGGTAGAGAACTGAGAACGGGTGATAAGTTTCATGAGATAGAAACGGTGCAGGTGTTGCAGCCAAGTCTGTTGGTAGTTATCACCCTGTATTATCAGAATACATTGATTCTGAACGAATGTTATTAGATACCGAACCTAAGATACAACATCATATCAGTCTCTTTATTAGTAAAGATGGATATAATTTTGTATTGTTGGATAATGTTCTGAACATTTCCTATATCAAGAGTTGATCGGTTCAGGTACGTTATCTAAAAGCATAGTCGTTCTAAATCAAACTACAGTTCTTAGTATACAGAACACATACAAGAGGAAGAGTTCAGAAATGAACGAATCCTTCTTGAGGCATTGTAGACTAGGTCATATCAATGTGACCCGACTAGCTAGGTTACATTTAGATGCATATTTAAATTAGTTTGAATTTATATCTTGTGAAACTTGCCGGTCATGTCACAAAGTTAAGATGACCATAGCTCTGTTTATTGGAAACAGAGAAATAGTTGGTAAACTCTTGGGATTGATATATGATGATGTATGTAAGGTCCCCTGTCTACATATGCCAAGACTTGTTCTTTGTAATTCATTACATTCACTGATTATCTCTCAAGATTCGAACATATGTTCCTGTTGAAACACAAGTCTGAACATTTTGAGATATTCATGGAATATAAGTTAGAAGTACAGAACCAAAAATGGGTATAAGTATTATGTCCTTTGATGTGATCAAAGAAGAGAATACTTGAGCACGGAGATTCCTGGACTAGTCTAATGGAGAATGAGATTCTCTCTCAACATTACTCCTCCGTATACACCACAGCACCTCGGTGTATGGGGGCAGAGCAAACACACCCTATTAAATATGGTGCGCTCTATGATGAGTACAACTGAGTTACTTATTTCCTTTTGGGAGTTATGCACTTGAGAAGTTGCATACCTATTGAATAGGGTTCTAATCTGTAGGGTTGCTAGGCACGCTCACAAGGTTCTACGAGGCATCAACCATGCCCGATTAAAAATTTAGCCGTGCCGAACAATTCGAAGCCGGATCTTTAAACTAAGTTTTAGGCGAAAACAAGCATGTTAAACTCTTTAACACTAACTGAGAGGGATTACAACCTTTGTAGATCCGGTCCTTCATTTCTTAAGCTCCATGTTGAAGTCCCTTCGCTGCGATCATCGTGTTCCGGACTCTCGAGAGGCTTCACGAAGAGAATGATGCAACCTTGCTTCCGATCTTCGATAACAAAGATGATCTACCTTGAAGTTTCGTTAACACAAGCTATCACTTATGAAATGATGTGAACACCCTCATCTAAATGGCAAGGATAGATGGGGATGATGAAGTAGGATTTTTGCTCTCATTTATAATCTTTTTCTCACTCACTTTCATCACAAAAGAAAGCTTTTTTCAAGAAGAAACTCAAGGAAGAAGAAGATGATTATCATGAATCCTTTTGTGATGAATAATGAATTATTGTAGTAGTTAAAAATCTAACCAAGGGTTAAGCATGATAGAGTTAACCCTTGTAGAGAGTTAACTAGAGTTAATGGTTTGGATTGGGTTAACATAATAGCTCACAAAATATCAAGCAACCACAAAGTCAAAGCTTCATGAAGCTTCATGCAAAAGCTAACCCTAATCCAAACCCTAACCAAGTTTAAACCCTAATCCATTATTAAATTTGTAATCCTAACATGTTACAATATTATATATCACATATACAATATATTTTGTAACAATAGAAAATAATACAATTAACATATATCGCATATATATCAATGTATTATCCCGTGAGAAAATGAATCTTTTAGTGAGCTAATATTAGTTAATGTAATTTAATATATCATATATATTATTATACATTAAATTATCGAATCAACACTTGATCCGACAATCCGGCTATATCGCATATAACCGACTAATACGATGACCCGGCTATAACACATATACTCGGCCGATATCTCATTTCGCGAGAATCCAATACGGTATCACATACCGCATTATCCTTGGTCCCGCACATATCACATATGTGCTCCTACTCCGTTTTGCCTGAGTCAAGAAACCTCTGTGTAGGACTCTAAAGAATCGTCAATACGCCGGCAGTAGGTGATGATCATATCAAACACCCACAAGCTGCAAGTGGTCAGCTAAACGTAACAGCCACCCATGTATTGAGCGCTCAGAAGATCAACAAGCAAGCCTGTACATTCTCCTGTGAATCTAATCAGTAACACTCCCGCACAGTCCGGTCTCGTCGTCTGATATATCGCATATCCCGCCTAGGGGTGGTAAACGTCAGACCCCAGTAGCTTGATAAGTCGTGTCGATATGAGGTCTATAACAGTTCGAGAAACTACTGGTAACACTTACCAGTAAATCTCAGCAACCCTGGCCAGGGATTTCCGGTTATAGCCAATCGAACACAGCGCAACATCAACTCCCTATACCGGGAGAGATGAATCCCCTCCTATCGCTCATTGCCTCCATGTGATTCGGGACTGTACCCAAAAGCCACCTTTTTGCATGCCCTCTTGGACGTGGTATGATGGAAATCAAAGCACAGTGGGAATCACATAAGACTCTATGACGATCTCGGGTCAACAGACTACTCTGTACCAGTGTCACAGGAGAACTGCCATCTGACATAAGGTATAAAACCATCTGGGAGTTCTCGGAGAGTCCGTCCAGTGTACCCAGTCTCCACTGAGCACCCGTACACCATCCTTGATGTCAAACACCGATGGATATGGGATCATCCATCGCCCATCATATTGGTCAAGATGCGTATACGCTAGTCTACTCTGGTGCATCGATACCCTGTCTCGATACACCCTCGACTAGGAACAGTTATAGGATGTACTCGTCGACTACCGTGGCCCCACTAGTATGATCTCATCATAGTCCCAGTAGTCGAGTACATATCCTAAGGGCTTTATCAACATGTAACATAGAGACAATCAGAGTACATGTTAAGATAAAGAGCAACCGATAGCGTACTATCATGTCGAGCAAGAAAGTCCTTCCTATATATGTCCCAGCTTCCACTACAATATACATCGTATGTACAGTAATGGCCTCTAGGGCATACATATAACTAACAATCTCCCACTTGCACTAGGGCCATCTGTTGTGGTATCTCATACCCAACAATTAGCTGCGGTTGAAGTATCTCATACTCAACCATCCCATAAATGTCTCTACTGGGAAAAAGGCCTTTGTGAGTGGATCCACGCTGTTGTCTTCTGTGTCTACTCTCCTAACCTCGATCTCCCTGGATATCAACCATCTCCATTATCAGGTGATACTGCCTAAGAATTATATCTGGATTTCTGATGGGACGGTAGTTCCTTGGCCAAAGCCACAACTCCATTGTCACACAATGCTAGGAACGAAGTTCATCTCATGAACTTATATATATCCAGACCGCCTCTTTGGTAGCATCCTTGGTAAAGATGTATCTTGCCTTTAATCGTCTAGTATGTCACGGTATCTAGCTTGGAACTCTTCCAACATACCGTCCCTCCACTGAGGGTAAAGACAAGGCCTGCGACTGACATTCAGTCGTCCTTATCACCCTGGAACAATTCCAGTGATTCTCCCCAGGATCGTTTGATACCATCTCACTACAACTAGTGAGAATCCTAACATCCAAATAGATCTATCTCATAGATCCATAACCCAGGATTTAGGAGGTATCACCTTGATCCTATATGGAGAATCCTTGTGATAAGCGGAGATTGACCGATCGTAGCATAGGAAACTCCTTCCCAATAAAGAGTATGTCATCCACGTACACTACGAGGATCAACACCATACTCCCTACTACCGTTTTGTATATACAAGGTTTATCTACCATTTTGATGAAGTCAAACTCTTTGACTACCACATCAAAACAAATGTTCCAACTCCGCGATGCCTGCTTTATCCTGTAAAGCATCTTGCACACGTTTCCGCTGCTCCCACTGTCTACGAAGCCCTCTGGCTGTGTACTTATAGATGCTCTCTTCCAAATTAACATTTAGAAAAGCAGTCATGACACCCAACCGCCAGATATCGTAGTCATGGTATGTAGCCGTGGCAAGTAGGATCTGGATGGACTTAAGCATAGCTTTGAAAGTCTCAACTTCTCCATGTACACCAAGTAATCTTCTCAAGATATACTTGTGTTAGTTATATGTATGTCCTAGAGGCCATTACTGTACATAGGATGTATATTGTAGTGGATGCTTGGACATATATAGGGAGGACTTTCTTGCTCGACATGATAGTATGCTATCTGGTTGCTCTTTACCTTAACGTGTACACTGATAGTCTCTCTGTTACATGTTGGTAAAGCCCTTAGGATGTGTACTTGACTACCTAGACTATGATGCGGATAATACTAGTGGGGACATGGTAGTCCATAAGTACATCCTTCAAGGTCCCTAGTCGTGGGTGTATCGAGACGGGGCATCGATATACCAGAGTAGACTAGCGTATACCTTCTCGACCCATACAAATGGGCGATGGATGATCCCATATCCATTGGTGTTTGACATTAGAGATGATATACGGGTGCTCAGTGGAGACTGGGTATACTGGACGGACTCGCCGAGAACTCCCAGATGTTATTATACCTTACGTCAAATGGCAGTTCTCTGGTGACACTGGTATAGAGTAGTCTGTTGACCCGAGATCGTCATAGAGTCTTGTATGATTCCCACTGTGCTTTGATTTCCACCTTACCACGTCCAAGAGGGCGTGCAAAACGGTGGTTTTTGGGTACAGTCCCGAATCACATGGAGGTAATGAGCGATAGGAGGGGATTCGTCTCTCCCGGTATAAGGAGTTGATGTTGTGCTGTGTTCGATTGGCTATAACCGAAAATCCCTGGCCAGGGTTGCTGAGATTTACTGGTAAGTGTTATCAGTAGTATCTCGAACTGTTATAGACCACATATCGACACGACTTATCGAGCTACTGGGGTCTGACATTTACCACCCCTAGGCAAGATATGCGACATATCAGACGATCAGACCGGACTGTACGGTAAGTGTTACTGGTTGGATTCACAGGAGTGTGAGTGGGCTTGCTCATTGATCTTCTGATCGCTCAATACCCGGGTGGCCGTTACGTTTAGCAGACCGCTTGCGACTTGTGGGTGTTTGATATGATCATCGCCTACTGCCGGCATATTGACGAGTCTTTAGAGTCCTACACGGAGGTTTCCTGGCTCAAGCGAAACGAAATAGGAGCGCATATGAGATATGTACGGGACCGAGAATAATACCAGTATGTGATACTGTATTCTATTCTCGCGATTTGTATCATCGGACGGTTATATAAGATATAGCCGGGTTACTGAATCAAGTGTAGATTCGATACATTGATACACTTGATATTAGTCGGTTATATGCGATATGACCGGATCATTAAATCAAGTGTTGATTTAATGATTTAATGTATAATTATATATTTGATATATTACTTTACATTAACTAATATTTGTTCACTTAAGATTGATTTTCTCACTTGATGTGCGCAAGTAGTATATATGATATATTTTTGTGTACTTGATTGTATCATGTTTGATGATACATGCAAACTTGGGTGTGTGTATGCTATACACCATGTTTAGTAAATGGTTAGGGTTTCATTTACCATATTTATTTTTGGTTAAAAGAAAAAAACTAAATAGTTGCTTTTGTTTTATGCAAGAAGCTTCTTGATGCTTCATGCATCTTTGACAAAGTGACCATTTTGTTTTTATCCCTTAACCTAACCATTTAACTAAAACCTAGTTTATTCTCTACAAAAGTAAACTAACCCATGGTTGCTATATGATAAGAATCACTTGATTTATTATTTTCAAGAATTGATTATTCATTTTCTTTTCTCCTTCTTCTTCTTCTTCATGAAGAGAAGAAAGCATTCTTGAAAATTTCCAAGTGATGAATCCAAGTGAGAAATCCAATTCCAAAGTGAACCCACTTCCTATTTCTTCATCCTCTACCACTTGCCATGTAGTAGAGTGTGTTATCTTTACAAGTTTTATGACCAAGTGAAGATGGGGCTTGAGTTTGAGTCACCTCGACGTAGATCATCTTCGACATCGAAGTCAACGACCTAGCCCGCCCATTTCTCCGATGAAACCGACGCTAGAGTCCGGGATTCCGATGATCGCAGCGGAGGGACGTCAACACGGAGCTAGAGAAGTGGAAGACCGGATCTACAAAGGTTGTATTCCCTTTCACTTAGCAATAAAGTTGTTTACTTGCATGTTTCGCCTTACCTCTAGTTAACGATCTAGCATTAGGGTTTCTCGGCACATGGAAAATTTGAATTTGGCATGGTTGATACCTTGTGGAACCTCTTGAGTGTGCTTAGGAACCCTACAGTGGTATCGGAGCCTAGCTAGAGCTTTAGGCAAAGTGTAGACGATGTTAGAAACCCGATCGAACCCGAAATCTAAAACCCTTCTCTGTACATTTTCTTAAAATGTGGTTTTTTCCGAATTAAAAATATCCAAAAAATACAGCAGGTAATTATAAGAGTTACTGTGGAGCACGTGCTCCTAAGTCGGCTAATGAGCCGCGGAACCGCGGCGCCACCCTGGCTTTCGCGGCGGTTCCGCGGCCATAAATGTGACTCTTGTCACGTGATCTGCACAGTAATGTCCAACTGAATTTGCTGTGTTTTCTGGGAATTTTTAAATTACACTCAAGAGTTAAGTTATTTCGGGTGTATTGGGGACTCGGTGTTTCGATCGGAAAGTTTAACTCCGTCTATGTGTTTTTCCGGATAATTTTAGAACATGTTGAAAAGTTCGACCGGATATAAATTCCCACTTTTTCCCCTGTCGAGAAATTTCTAAGTGTTGGATGTTTCCGTAGTTTAAGAACGTTCGAAATAGTGCAAGTAACGTGATGGATCCTCTAGAAGACAACAAACCTTAACTCGTTTATGTGACCGTCTTGAACTGCCCTTTGAACCTTAGGGTTTGGGGCAGTACGGCGTGCCACATGTGAGGCGTTGGCTTGACCCTTCTACGGCTGGACCGATGGTACTGAGGCATGAAGTGAATATTTTTAAACTTATTTCATGTGTTGAGCTGTTTCGGGAAAACTTGGGTGTTTGATTGTTCGATCGAAAAGTTTAACATTTTCTATTTATCTGGAATGTGATACAATATTTGGAATTCACAAGTAGTTATGAGATAACTGAATGAATGTTATAAACATAGCAGTCTAGTCTCACTTGATCGGTTGCCACGGAATTTTGATGTGATCAAAAGTCCGTCGCAATCACGTAGTGTACGCGGATACTCGCCGGGCAAACTTAATAGACGGCTACACCCCATAGCCCCGACCAAGTGACTGTAGGAGAACCCCGTCGCCGAAAGCATCCGTTCGGGTGCTCGTGGCAGCGGTGTTCCGCCATGGTGCACTTCGTCGACGGCATTGGGGGTGCGGCCGTCTACTAAAGTTTGCGACGAGAATTCGATCAGAATGTCGGGAATCCTGTTGAATTTCCCGACTTGACATTGAAAAGATTTTTCGATAATGAGACTAAAATGCGGGGTTTATAATTGTTAGTCATGCGATGTCTAAGGAATTCATTTGGTTAGGCATGCGATGTCTAAAGAGTTTGCGGATTCCAACTGTTGTAGTTTTACACTTTCTTTTATGCGACCGTAAGTGTAATATGTGATATCGCCGTTTTCGTTGCTATATGTCAACGACAATTGGGATGGGCATATTTACTTACGTTGATGAGATGTGATGTTATGTGTTGCTGGATATGTTATATTGGATCGTCGTGTTTGAATAGCCGGGGTGTTTTATATGAGATGAGTGTTTTTCATTTTCATTCATGTAAAAATTTGTATATAATATTCTTTTATTGGGGCACTTCCAGGTTGCGGAAGATGTCACCATTTGTATATTATTTACTTTTCCGCACTAGGATAGACCCAAGGAGGAGAGCACAAGTAACCGGGTTCTGGAGTCCAGTGGGAGACCAACTCGAGGAGTCGAGTCCGGGTCTCCTAACTCTAGAATTGGTAGGGTTGCTTGCTGCTCTCGTAGGGGTCTAGGGGTATGGGTTTGGCTATTCTTCGCGACCGTGGAATCCGTGTTTTATAGAGGCTCAAAATAAAACACGGACGTCCTAGTATATCCAATATTTCATATGTTTCTTCTGCTGCGATATCTATGATGTGATCATTTGATGTGCTATGATAAATGTTGTATATAGTATATATGATATATTATATAGATGTTACTTATGCTTTACACCCGCGCTAGCCCTGCCCTGCTCTGCCGTTAGTTACCTAACCTAACGGTGCACGAGGGGACATCAAGGCGAATGGGGATGGCATAAGTGTACGTCGTATTTATTTGTGATGTTTAGGTGACTTAAATGATGGGGCTTCATTAATATGATTAATGAAAATAAAAGAAACCTAAAAGATGTTGTGGAATCGAATTTTCAAAAATAAAACAGGTAGCTACGTTTCTTGCTTTGCATCGCTGTGTTCCTTGTAGAACATCCTGCACCTTATTCGATAAGGAAATGGCCGAGATCCCTTCACCGGGAGTGACCCCTTTAGCAATAACTGGCAGATGCTACACACTCGGTTTGTCTTTTGATTGCTTCTATAGTTTCTGCTTTGCACAGTGATATATATGATATATCCCGCACCTCATTCGACGAGGAAAGGGCCGACGATCCCTTCACCGGGAGTGACCCCTTTAGCAAAACTAGAAAAGCCTAAAAAACACTCCATTTTAAAATCATTTGATTCTACAACGATATCAAGTTCATTACGCAATAGGTTTTCAGAAAAACCGGTCGTAGCCCTCCGTCATTTCAGATAAGTTGTATATAGTATTCGTGCTACATTTGTTGGCTTTCGTCAAGGTGTAGTGTGCGGTAGCTATATGGTGCTTATCTGCTGCATACGATGCGATTGGATTAGGGTAGTCGTACGACTTTGTTGGCTTTCGTCAAGGGTCGTGCGGGTGGGTTTAATTCAGTCAAGAAATGTACGGGTTGAACTTGACTAGCGGGCTATGGTTTGTTGGCTTTCGTCAAGGTCATAGCACGTTAGGTGCAAAATTATCGGGAATTTCAAGTGTTGAAATTTGCAATGAGATTGCATACCTTCTATGAGATAGTTGGATCCCGATACCCGCTGCGAGTAAGAGTTACTCCTGGGAGAGTTTTACACATTACAATTAGCCGATCAAGTAGGTGTCTAGAAAGGTGTTAACCGGGTTACGCCTCTAGGAAAACGAGGTTTACATTAATTAGGTCCGTGCGAAAGCACGGGGTACCTCTCTCAAAGTACCGACGCTGGCCTGGCTGAAAGATTGGCGAACTTGTAGCGTGTAATTAATCCCGTCTAGTCTTTCCTTTTAGGGTTTGAAGGAAGATTTGATAAAAACAGTGGGAGCCATCCTGATTAGATAAAATAATAACCAATCTAATCTTGCAAGAGCGCACGCAGAGTGTTTTCTTCTCTCTCTCTCCAGGTAGCGACCATATCACGCCTTAATCAAGATAATAATATGAATGTATTGACCGAACCCGCTTGTTATACTGAGCTAGGGAACGTTGGTCCCGCTCCAACTTATAATTGTTATAAGACAGAGCAGGAAATTGGGGATTACCAGAATTCCCGTACCGCCCAAACGAAGAAAGTGCATACTGATGCATCATCTTCGGGTGTGTTCCTTACAGAGAGCTGTTTCTCAGTATCCTTTACGTCCTGGGTATGTGATACCAGATCAGGATCCCGCATATGTAATATGTTACATGGGCTACAGAAAGGTAGAGAACTGAGGACGGGTGATAAGTTTCATAAGACAGAAAACGGTGCAAGTGTTGCAACCAAGTCTGTTAGTCACTGTCACCCTGTATTACCAGAATACATTGATTCTGAACAAATGTTATTAGATACCGAACCTGATGTACAAAATCATATCAGTCTCTTTATTAGTAAAGAAAGGATATAATTTTGTATTGTTGGATAATGTTTTGAACATTTCCTATATCAAAAGTTGATCGGTTCAGGCATGTTATCTAAAAGCATTGACGTTCTAAATCAAACTATAGTTCTTAGTATACAGAACACACACAAGAGGAGGAGTTCAGAAATGAACAAATCCTTCTTGAGGTATTGTAGACTAGGACATATCAATGCGACCCGACTAGCTTAAGTTACATTTTAGATGCATATTTAAATCAGTTTGAATTTACATCTTGTGAAACTTGCCAGTCATGTCACAAAGATAAGATGACCATAGCTCGGTTTACTGGAAACGGAGAAAGAGTTGGTGTACTCTTAGGACTGATACATGATGATGTACGTAAGGTCCCCTGTCTACAAATGCCAGGACTAGTTCTTTGTACTTCATTACATTCTCTAATGATCTCTCAAGATTCAGTCATATGTTCCTGTTGAAACATAAGTCCGAAACTTTTGAGATAATCACAGAATATAAGTTAGAAGTAGAGAACCAAAATACAGGTATAAGTATTATGTCCTATGGTGAGATCAGGGAGGAGAATACTTGTGCATGGAATTCTTGGACTATTCTAAAGGAGAATGAGATTCTCTCTCGGCATTACTCCTCCGAATACACCATAGCACGATGGTATATCGGAGCGGAGCAATAGCACCCTATATGATATGGTGTGCTCTATGATGAGTATTACTGAGTTACCTATTTACTTTTGGGAGTTATGCACTTGAGAAGCTGCATACCTATTGAATAGGGTTCAAATCAAATCAGTTGCCTACTACTTCATATGTGATATGGAAAGGGAAGAGCCCATATCTTAAGTTTGTTAAAGATTTGGGGTTGTCCGGCCTATGTCTAAAAGCAAAATCCGGACAAGCTCGAGGCAAGGTCTGTTATGGAGAACTGGAAAGGTTCCGGCTATAAAAACTAAAGCAGATGATTTGATAGAACCAAAGGATTCAATAGTTACCAACGAACCTCAGCCTATCCGCCGATCTAGTAGGGTTCCTCACCCACCTGAGAGATACTTCGGTTTCTCTATGACAGTGGGAGCGAGGATTGCATCATGAGATAATGACCCAACTAGTTTCGAGCTGGCCATCAGGAGTGAGACTCTGTAAGAATAGCTGGATGCTTAGCGATCTGAGATGGAATCCTTATACACCAACAAAGTATGGACTTTGGTTGCTTTATCTGAAGGGTTAAATCCCCATCAGGAGCAGGTATATCTAGAGAAGATTACTTGGTGTACATGGAAAAGTTGAGACTTTCAAAGCTTGACTTGTTAAAGGTTTGCATCGTAGACCAGTTGTGGCTAATAATGAAACCTTTTCTGGGGCCTATGCTTAAGTCCATCCAGATCCTACTTGCCACGGCTACATACCATGACTACGATATCTGGTGGTTGGGTGTCATGACAGCTTTTCTAAATGATGTTTTAGAAGAGGGCGTCTATAAGTACACAGCCAGAGGGCTTCGTAGACAGTGGGAGCAGCGGAAACGTGCACAAGTTGCTTTATAGGATAAAGCAGGCATCGTGGAGTTGGAACATCTGTTTTGATGTGGTAGTCAAAGAGTTTGACTTCATCAAAATGGTATATGAACCTTGTATATACAAAAAGGTAGTAGGGAGTATGGTGATGATCCTCGTAGAGCACGTGGATGACATACTCTTGATAGGGAAGGTGTTTCCTATGCTACGCTCGATCAATCTCCGCTTATCACAAGGATTCTCCATATAGGATCAAAGTGATACCTACTAAATCCTAGGTTTTGAATCTATGAGATAGATCTAATTGGATGTTAGGATACTCACTAGATGTAGTGAGATGGTATCAATCGATCCTGTAGAGAATCCCTGGAAAGGTTCCAGGGTGATAAGGACGACTGAAAGTCAGTCACAGGCATTGTCTTTACCCTTAGTAAAGGGACGGTATGTTGAAAGAGTTCCAAGCTAGATACCGTGGCATACTAGACGATAAAGGCTGGATACATCGCTGCCAAAGATGCTACCAAAGAGGAAGTCTGGGTGTATATTAGTTCATGAGATGAACTTCGTTCCTACCATGGTGAGACAATGGAGTTGTGGCTTATGCCAAGGAAACCCCGTCCCATCAGTGATCCAGACATATTCTAAGGCAGTGTCACCTGATCATGGAGATGGTTGATCTCCAGGGGATCGAGGTTGGGAGAGCAGACTCAGAGGACAACACGGCGGATCCACTCACAAAGGCCTTTTCCCAGAGAGAGACTTTTATGGGATGGTTGAGTATGAGATACTACAACCACTGTTATCAGATGGCCCTAGTGCAAGTGGGAGATTGTTAGTTATATGTATGCCCTAGAGGCCATTACTGTACATAGGATGTATATTGTAGTGGATGCTTGGACATATATAGGGAGGACTTTCTTGCTCGACATGATAGTATGCTATCTGGTTGCTCTTTACCTTATCGTGTACACTGATAGTCTCTCTGTTACATGTTGGTAAAGCCCTTAGGATGAGTACTTGACGACCTGGACTATGATGCGGATCATACTAGTGGGGACATGGTAGTCCATAAGTACTTCCTTCAAGGTCCCTAGTCGTGGGTGTATCGAGACGGGGCATCGATATACCAGAGTAGACTAGCGTATACCTTCTCGACCCATACAAATGGGCGATGGATGATCCCATATCCATTGGTGTTTGACATCAGAGATGATATACGGGTGCTCAGTGGAGACTGGGCACACTGGACGGACTCGCCGAGCACTCCCAGATGGTATTATACCTTACGTCAGATGGCAGTTCTCTGGTGACACTGGTACAGATTAGTCTGTTGACCCGAGATCGTCATAGAGTCTTGTGTGATTCCCACTGTGCTTTGATTTCCACCTTACCACGTCCAAGAGGGCGTGCAAAACGGTGGTTTTTGGGTACAATCCCGAATCACATGGAGGCAATGAGCGATAGGAGAGGATTCGTCTCTCCCGGTATAGGGAGTTGATGTTGTGCTGTGTTCGATTGGCTATAACCGGAAATCCCTTGCCAGGGTTGCTGAGATTTACTGGTAAGTGTTATCAGTATTATCTCGAACTGTTATAGACCACATATCGACACGACTTATCGAGCTACTGGGGTCTGACGTTTACCACCCCTAGGCAAGATATGCGACATATCAGACGATCAGACCGGACTGTACGGTAAGTGTTACTGGTTGGATTCACAGGAGTGTGAGCGGGCTTGCTCATTGATATTTTGATCGATCAATACCCGGGTGGCCGTTACGTTTAGCAGACCGCTTGCGGCTTGTGGGTGTTTGATATGATCATCGCCTACTGCCGGCGTATTGACGAGTCTTTAGAGTCCTACAAGGAGGTTTCCTGGCTCAAGCGAAACGAAATAGGAGCGCATATGAGATATGTGTGGGACCGAGAATAATACCAGTATGTGATACTGTATTCTATTCTCGCGATTTGTATCATCGGACGGTTATATAAGATATAGCCGGGTTACCGAATCAAGTGTTGATTCGATACATTGATACACTTGATATTAGTCGGTTATATGCGATATGACCGGAACATTAAATCAAGTGTTGATTTAATGATTTAATGTATAATTATATATTTGATATATTACTTTACATTAACTAGTATTTGTTCACTTAAGATTGATTTTCTCACTTGATGTGCACAAGTAGTATATATGATATATTTTTGTGCACATGATTGTATCATGTTTGATGATACATGCAAACTTGGGTGTGTGTATGCTATACACCATGTTTAGTAAATGGTTAGGGTTTCATTTACCTTATTTATTTTTGGTTAAAAGAAAAAAACTAAATGGTTTCTTTTGTTTTATGCAAGAAGCTTCTTGATACTTCATGCATCTTTGACAAAGTAACCATTTTGTTTTTATCCCTTAACCTAACCATTTAACTAAACCCTAGTTTATTCTCTACAAAAGTAAACTAACCCATAGTTGCTATATGATAAGAATCACTTGATTTGTTATTTTCAAGAATTGATTATTCATTTTCTTTTCTCCTTCTTCTTCTTTTTCATGAAGAGAAGAAAGCATTCTTGAAAATTTCCAAGTGATGAATCCAAGTGAGAAATCCAATTCCAAAGTGAACCCACTTCCTATTTCTTCATCCTCTACGACTTGCCATGTAGTAGAGTGTGTTATCTTCACAAGTTTTATGACCAAGTGAAGATAGAGCTTGAGTTTGAGTCGCCTCGATGTAGATCATTTTCGGCATCGAAGTCAACGACCTAGCCCGCCCATTTCTCCGATGAAACCGACGCTAGAGTCCGGGATTCCGATGATCGCAGCAGTGGGACGTCAACACGGAGCTAGAGAAGTGGAGGACCGGATCTACAAAGGTTGTAGTCCCTTTCACTTAGCAATAAAGTTGTTTCCTTGCATGTTTCGCCTTACCTCTAGTTAACGATCCAGCATTAGGGTTTCTCGACACATGGAAAATTTGAATTTGGCATAGTTGATGCCTTGTGGAACCTCTTGAGTGTGCCTAGGAACCCTATAACTTGCTCCTGATGGGGATTTAACCCTTCAGATAAAGCAACCAAAGTCCATACTTTGTTGGTGTATAAGGATTCCATCTCAGATCACTGAGCATCCAGCCATTCTTACAGTGTCCCACTCCTGATGGCCTGCTCAAAACTAGTTGGGTTATCATCTCATGATGCAATTCTCGCTTCCACTGTCATAGAGAAACCAAAGTATCTCTCAGGTAGGTGAGGAACCCTACTAGATCGGCGGAGAGGCTGAGATTCGTTGGTAACTATTGAATCCTTTGGTTCTATCAAATCATCTGCTGTAGTTTGTATAGCTGGAACCTTTCCAGTTCTACAAAAAAGACCTTGCCTCGAGCTTGTCCGGATTTTTCTTTTAGACATAGGCCGGACAACCCCAAATCTTAACAAACTTAAGATATGGGCTCTTCCCTTTCCATATCACATATGGAGTGGTAGGCAACTGATTTGATTTGAACCCTATTCAATAGGTATGCAGCTTCATAAGTGCGTAATTCCCAAAAGGAAATAGGAAACTCAGTAGTACTCATCATAGAGCACACCATATCACATAGGGTGCTATTGCTCCGCCCCGATACACCGACGTGCTGTGGTGTATACGGAGGAGTAATGCTGAGAGAGAATCTCATTCTCCTTTAGAATAGTCCAGGAATTCCGTGCTCAAGTATTCTCCTCCTTGATCACATCAAAGGACATAATACTTTTACCCGTTGTTGGTTCTCTACTTCTAACTTATATTCTGTGAATATCTCAAAAGCTTCGGACTTGTGTTTCAACTGGAACATATGTCTGAATCTAGAGAGATCATCAGTGAATATAATGAAGTACAAAGAACCGGTCTTGGCATGTGTAGACAGGGGACTTTCATACATCAGCATGTATCAATCCCAAGAGTTCACTAACTCTTTCTCTGTTTCCAATAAACAGAGCTATGGTCATCTTATCTTTGTGACATGACCGGCAAGTTTCACAAGATGTAAATTCAAACAGATTTAAATATGCATCTAAATGTAACTTAGCTAGTCTGGTCGCATTGATATGACCTAGTCTACAATGCCTCAAGAAGGATTCATTCATTTCTGAGCTCTTCCTCTTGTGTGTGTTCTGTATACTAAGAACTGTAGTTTGATTTAGAACGTCAATGCTTTTAGATAACGTGCCTGAACCGATCAACTCTTGATATAGGAAATGTTCAAAACATTATCCAACAATACAAAATTATATCCTTTCTTTACTAATAAAGAGACAGATATGATGTTGTATATCAGGTTCGGTATCTAATAACATTTGTTCAGAATCAATGTATTCTGGTAATACAGGGTGATAGTGACCAACAGACTTGGCTGCAACATTTGCACCGTTTTCTGTCTCATGAAACTTATCACCCGTTCTCAGTTCTCTACCTATCTGTAGCCCATATAACAGATTACATATGCGGGATCCTGATCTGGTATCTCATACCCAGGACGTAAAGGATACTGAGAAACAGTTCTATGTAATGAACACACCCGAAGATGATGCATCAGCATGCACTTTCTTCGTTTGGGCGGCACGGGAAATCTGGTATTCCCCAATTTCCTGCTCTGTCTTATAACAATTATAAGTTGGAGCGGGACCAACGTTCCCAGCTCAGTATAACAAGCTGGTTCGGTCAATATATCCGTATTATTATCTTGATTAAGGCGTGATATGGTCGCTACCTGGAGAGAGAGAGAAGAAAACTCTCAGGGTATGCTCTTGTAAGATTAGATTGGTTATCTAATATATCTAATCAGGATGTCTCCCACTGTTTTAATCAAATCTTCCTTCAAACCCTAAATGGAAAGACTAGCCGGGATTAATTACACTCTACAAGTTCGCCAATCTTTCAGCCAGGCCAGTGTTGGTACTTTGAGGGAGGTTCCCCGTGCTTTCGCACGGACCTAATTAAAGTAAACCTCGTTTTCCCAGAGACGTAACCCCGTTAACACCTTTCTAGACACCTTCTTGATCGGCTAATTGTAATGTGTAAAACTCTCCCAGGAGTAACTCTTACTCGCAGCGGGTATCGGGATCCAACTATCTCATAAAAGGTATGCAATCTCATTGCAAATTTCAACACTTGAAATTCCCAATAATATTTTACCCCTAGAAGCTATATGACCTTAACATAGTCAACAAATCATAAGTGCTAGTCAAGTTCAACCTGTCATTTCCCGATTGAATTAAACCCACCCGCACGACCCTTAACATAGTCAACAAAGTCGCACGACTACCCTAATCCAATCGCATCATATGCTTATACAGATAAGCACTAATCAGCTACCGCACACCACGCCTTAACATAGTCAACAAAGGTAGCACGAATACTAACTAGTACTTATCTGAAATGATGGAGGGCTACGACAGGTTTTTAAGAAAACCTTTTGCGTAATGAACTTGATATCGTTGTAGAATCGAGTTATTTTAAATGGAGTGTTTTTGAGGCTTTTCTAGTTTTGCTAAAGGGGTCACCCCGGTGAAGGGATCGTCGGCCCTTTCCTCATCGAATAAGGTGCAGGATATTTCACAAATATCACTATGCAAAGCAAGAACTATAGAAGCAATCAAAAGACAAACCGAGTTTGTAGCATCTGCTAGTTTCACTAAAGAGGTCACTCCCGGTGAAGGGATCTCGGCTCTTTCCTTATCGAATAAGGTGCTAGATGTTCTACAAGGAACACCGCTATGCAAAGCAAGAACTAGAGCTACCAGTTTTTAAACAAGTTTCTACAAGATCTTTAGGTTTCTTTTATTTCATTAATCTCATTAATGAAGTCCCATTTTATTTTGCTTCACAAACATCACATTTGAAACGAAATCTGCAATATATATAATATATATCTCATATATATATTATAAACATTCGTCTTAGGCAGTAATATGATCTAATCACAGAACATTGCAGCAGAAGAACATATATGAAATTTTGGATATACTAGGACGTCCGTGTTTTCAATACGAGCCTGTATAAAACACGGATTCCACGGTCGCGATGAATAGCCAAACCCACATCCCTAGACCCTTATGAGAGCGGCAAGCAACACTGCCAATTCTAGGGTTAGGAGACCCGGTCTCGACTCTTCGAGATGGTCTCCCACTGGACCCCAGAACCCGGTTACTTGTGCTCCCCGCCTTGGGTCTACCTAATGCGGAAAAGTAAATAATATACAATAGTGACATCAACCTCAACCCGGAAGTGCCCCAATAAAAGAATATTACATACAAATGAATTTTACATGAATGAAAAAGAAAAACTCTCATGTCACATAAAAACCCCGGCTATTTAAACGCGACGATCCAATACAACATATCACAGCAACACATAATATCTCATATCATCAACGTAAGTAAGTATGCGTATCCCGATTGTCGTTGATGTATAGCAACGAAGCCGGCGATACACCACATACTACGCTTACGGTCACAGAAAAGAAAGCGTAAAACTACAACAGTTGGAATCCGCAACCTCCTTAAACATCGCATGCCTAACCAAATGAATTCCTTAGACATCGCATGCCTAACAATTATAAATCCCGCATTTTAGTCTCATTATCGAAAACACTTTTCAATATCAAGTCGGGCAATTCAACAAGATTCCCGACATCCTGACCGAATGCTCGTCGCAAACTTTAGTAGACGGCCGCACCCCCAGATGTCATCGACGAAGTGCACTACGGCAGAACACCGCTGCCGCGAGCACCCGAACGGATGCTTTTGGCGACGGGGTTCTCCTACAGTCACTTGGTCGGGGCTATGGGGCGTAGCTGTCTATTAAGTTTACCCGACGAGTATCCGCGTACGCTACGTGATTGCGACGGACTTTTGATCACATCAAAATTCCGTGGCAACCGATCATCTGAGACTAAACTGCTATGTTTATAATATTCAAATCAGTTATCTCATAACTATATGTGGATTCCAAATATTGTATCACATTCCAGATAAATAGACAATGTTAAACTTTCCGATCGAATAATCAAACACCCAAGATTTCCCCAATATATCTCAACACTTGAAATCAGTTTAAAAACATCCATCACATGCCACAGTACCAATGGTCCAGCCGTAGAAGGGTCAAGCCAACGCCTCACATGTGGCACGCCGTACTGCCATAAACCCTAAGGTTTAGAGGCAGTTCAAGACGGTCACATAATCGAGTTAAGGTTTGTTGTCTTCTAGAGGGTCCACCGCGTTACTTGCACGACTTAGAACGTTCTTAAACTCGAGAAAAAATCCAACTTTTGAAAAAATTTCCGACAGGGGAAAAAATGAGTTATTGATATCCGGTCGAACTTTTTAACAGTTTCTAAAAATTATCCGGAAAAAATTAAACGAAATTAAATTATCCGATCGAATCAACGAGTCCCCAATACAACCCTAGGAAACTCAACACTTGAGTGGAATTAAAAAATTCCCAGAAAAAATGACAAGAAAGGACCTAAGAATATATATATGAAATATGAGGGACTAAGTCTAAATTTTGGCCGCGGAACCGCCGCGGAACCCTTGGTTTGGCCGCGGTTTCGCGGTCACGTGAGCGACTTAGTGGTACTTCACAGTAATTTTTAGTTTTTCCTGCTTGTTTTTCTGAGCATTTTTAATTCAGAAAAATCACATTTTTAGAAATTGTACAGAGAAGGGTTTAATCGGGGTTATCCGGGTTCGATCGGACTTTAAACTTCGTCCAGACTTCGCCTAAAGCTCTAGCTTGGCTCTGATACCACTGTAGGGTTTCTAGGCACGCTCACAAGGTTCTACGAGGCATCAACCATGCCCGATTAAAAATTTAGCCATGCCGAACAACCCGAAGCCGGATCTTTAAACTAGGGTTTAGGCGAAAACAAGCATGTTAAACTCTTTAACACTAAGTGAGAGAGATTACAACCTTTGTAGATCCGGTCCTTCACTTCTTAAGCTCCGTGTTGAGGTCCCTTCGCTGCGATCATCGTGTTCCGGACTCTCGAGAGGCTTCACGAAGAAAATGATGCAACCTTGCTTCCGATCTTCGATAACATAGATGATCTACCTTGAAGTTTCGTTAACACAAGCTATCACTCATGAAATGATGTGAACACAATCATCTAAATGGCAAGGATAGATGATGATGATGAAGTAGGATTTTTGCTCTCATTTATAATCTTTTTCTCACTCACTTTCATCACAAAAGAAAGCGTTTTTTAAGAAGAAACTCAAGGAAGAAGAAGATGATTATCATGAATCCTTTTGTGATGAATAATGAATTATTGTAGTGGTTGCAAATCTAACCAAGGGTTAAGCATGATAGAGTTAACCCTTGTAGAGAGTTAACTAGAGTTAATGGTTTGGATTGGGTTAACATAATATCTCACAAAATATCAAGCAACCATAAAGTCAAAGCTTCATGAAGCTTCATGGAAGCTTCATGCAAAAGCTAACCCTAATCCAAACCCTAACCAAGTTTAAACCCTAATCCATTGTTAAATTTGTAACCCTAACATGTTACAATATTATATATGACATATACAATATATTTTGTAACAATAAAAAATAATACAATTAACATATATCGCACATATATCAATGTATTATCCCGTGAGAAAATGAATCTTTTAGTGAGCTAATATTAGTTAATGTAATTTAATATATCATATATATTATTATACATTAAATTATCGAATCAACACTTGATCCGACAATCCGGCTATATCGCATATTACCGACTAATACGATGACCCGGCTATATCACATATACCCGGCCGATATCTCATATCGCGAGAATCCAATAGGGTATCACATACCGCATTATCCTCGGTCCCGTACATATCACATATGTGCTCCTACTCCGTTTTGCCTGAGTCAAGGATCCTCTGTGTAGGACTCTAAAGAATCGTCGATACGCCGGCAGTAGGTGATGATCATATCAAACACCCAAAAGCTGCAAGCGGTCAACTAAACGTAACAGCCACCCAGGTATTGAGCGCTCAGAAGATCAACAAGCAAGCCTGTACATTCTCCTGTGAATCCAATCAGTAACACTCCCGTACAGTCCGGTCTCGTCGTCTGATATGTCGCATATCTCGCCTAGGGGTGGTAAACGTCAGACCCCAGTAGCTTGATAAGTCGTGTCGATATAAGGTCTATAACAGTTCGAAAAACTACTGGTAACACTTACCAGTAAATCTCAGCAACCCTGGCCAGGGATTTCCGGTTATAGCCAATCGAACACAGCGCAACATCAACTCCCTATACCGGGAGAGACGAATCCCCTCCTATCGCTCATTGCCTCCATGTGATTCGGGACTGTACCCAAAAGCCACCTTTTTTCACGCCCTCTTGGATGTGGTATGATGAAAATCAAAGCACAGTGGGAATCATACAAGACTCTATGACGATCTCGGGTCAACAGACTACTCTGTACCAGTGTCACCGGAGAACTGCCATCAGACGTAAGGTATAATACCATCTGGGAGTTCTCGGCGAGTCTGTCCAGTGTACCCAGTCTCCACTGAGCCCCCGTACACCATCCTTGATGTCGAGCACCGATGGATATGGGATCATCCATCGCCCATCATATGGGTCACGATGCGTATACGCTAGTCTACTCTGGTGCATCGATGCCCTGTCTCAATACACCCTCGACTAGGAACAGTTATAGGATGTACTCGTCGACTACCATGGCCCCACTAGTATAATCTCATCATAGTCCCAGTAGTCGAGTACATATCCTAAGGGCTTTATCAACATGTAACATAGAGACAATCAGAGTACATGTTAAGATAAAGAGCAACCAGATAGCATACTATCATGTCGAGCAAGAAAGTCCTTCCTATATATGTCCCAGCATCCACTACAATATACATCGTATGTATAGTAATGGCCTCTAGGGCATACATATAACTAACACAATCAAATCAGTTGCCTACCACTTCATATGTGATATGGAATGGGAAGAGTGTAAGGTTCCTAGGCACTCTAATGAGGTCTGTCACGACCCGCAGGGTACGGAACGTGACTGGCACTTAAGTTTACGAAACGTCTAAAGACGTCCGTAAAATAAGTAAGCCAAAGCCCAGAAAACAAAACCAATTAAGCAAAAGAGTGAAGAAAACCCAATCATTTGAAGCAAGTTTATCAAATAAGTCATGTAAAACCCTTTTTAAAAACAATACCAATTTTTCCCGAAAATTTCGGCAGAGTCTCCTTTGTAAATACTGGCCCCCAAAATGGGTACAACAAAATATATACATGAATCCAACAAAAAAGGGTATCCCCAAGCGGGAGCTAGCTCTTCGCCATAAGGCGGTCACAAATCCCACGCAATGTAAATGACAACAAGCATAATAATCATAAGGAAGCATGAAAAAAAGTAGCATGTCGGCTCAAGTGAGCTCGACCCCAAAATACAGCATAAAATCCACAACCTCACAGTCTCATCTCTAGGTCAATATACAATAATCTGGTAGAAACAGTAGATGGAGTACACTAGATACAAGAATATACAAGGTGGTACAAAATAATAACATAACCCACCTATGAGCAAATCTCGAGCCCAAACAAAACAGGCAAAAGAACAAGTGCGCCCGCCGCTACTGAACTGACGGAGCGGACCTGCAAAAGACTGTGGCACAACGGGGGTGAGTTGCCAACTCGTGAGTAATAAATAACATCTGCAAAGGCTATCGTATGCATGCACACAAGCATCCTAGCATCTAAAAATACAGGTATGACTGGATGCACTAGCAGGTGTGTATATCATATCAGTGTGCTAATATGTATGCAATATGAATATCTGAGGTCTCAATATGTATATATAAGAAATATTTATTCTCTTTTTGTTTTTGAAACTCTTTTAGAAAGCCAGCATAATGTCAATGAATCGACAAAAATCGGTGTCCAGCAACGACACCCAAAAGCTGTCTCAAATCTCATAAATGTATCTCTGGCCTCAGCCGTCCGGCTGACCCATCTCAAATATCAATATCTCATCATCTAGCGGCCACGGTCGGTATCCTCTGGATATCCGCCGTCCCAAACAGTCACCGGTAGGTAATCCGTCCCCTGCCAGGCTCAACGTCATCACCACATTCCTCTTGCCCCGGGGTACCTTACCGGGCCCACCATGTACCCGTGCCGGTTCCTCCACTCCTCGACACGGATTTCCAAATCCACAGCAAACTCATGGTGGACGACACTTACATCACTAGAAAACCGCAATTTACATATTTTAAAAATATAATAAGTTTAGAAATTTTGCGGCTTTCCCCCGAAATCCAGCAATATCACAAAATCTCAAGAAATCCTCATAAGTGCATATATCAATGATAATGAATGCGTATGATATCAATAATCAAGTTACGATGTGTGATTAATGTATTAAGCATGAACAATGAATATGATGAAGTACATGCACATGAATAGCAATCCTACGGTTTCATTTTTAGGAAATAGCACAATTTAAGTATCAATTAGTAAAAGGTTTAAATTAAAGGTTATCTAGTGTGGTGGCATGGCAATTACCAGGGTGTGTGTGTACACATGAATAGTGCTCGTGCTGCATATAAAAACCTGGTAATGGTGCATGTGTCCTACAATTGAGTTTGCGTATATGGATATAACATATTGATCTAATTGCAGCAATTATCATGCCAGTTTTATTATTCTAATGTCACAAGTGATTATCCAATTTACTATTTTCCAGTTTACTAAATCTATCGGGCGACTTGCGCCATCCAAACGATCGTCCCCCGTAGATGTTAAATCTACTCACCGGGATCCCTGGCTAGCTGTGTCCAATCACCGCCTTTCCCTTTCGCGCCGCGTCTGACGTCTCCGCGACCGAACCTGGAATTTACATCAATACCAAATATAAGGTTACACATTCAAGAACGACG
The DNA here is from genome assembly GCA_030015575.1 of Agapanthus africanus. NCBI lineage: Eukaryota > Viridiplantae > Streptophyta > Magnoliopsida > Asparagales > Amaryllidaceae > Agapanthus > Agapanthus africanus. The sequence goes on from CM057338.1 coordinate 700,358,351, forward strand.
CAAAACCCCAACGAAACTACTAAAGTTCGCTAGCTAGGTACAACGTGCACAAAGTGCGCGGAACACACGCGAAAATCGCAAAACTGCCGAAAAACGCCGATTTGCGACAAAACGACCACAATAAAGCATAATTACCCAAGCACACTACAAGCAATCTACCAACACTAATTACAACACAAAAGTAATGATTCCAATCCTATTTTCCATAACCACTAATTCTTGAATTCATAACCTAGCAATTTCCAAATCCATTTCCACACTTGAAAGCTTAATTTAACACTACAAAAGCCCACTTAAGAAAATTAACCTCTAAGGTTAGGTTAGCAAAACACTAGATAACAATTTAGGTTCAATCAACTAAATAATTTTTTCTAAAACTTAATCCACTCACTAATCATGTTTCACAAACCACTACTAAACATAAACCCTCTCTTGAAAATTTCAAAACAACAATTTCACCCTTCTAAAATTAACTATTTTAGCAAAGTTGAAAACTATAACAACAAGATAACTATATGGATTAGTTAATTAATCACTAGATTAACTATAAAACAATCTAATTAAGTATTATAGCTACAAAACCCTAGCTAAAATTTTCAAGCAAAACCTAAGAAACTAGATTAAACTACACTAAATTAACACTAAACCATCTAACATAAGAACTTAAACAAAAGAATTTAACATGATAGAAATTATACCTCTTGATCTATGGATCTAGCATGATGATTTGCCTCTAAAATTGCCTCCTTTCCACATGATTTCAACTAAATTAGGCTTGAGAAGAGGTAGCACAAGGATTTGTTTTGGTTTTGAAAACAAATTTGTGGATTTATATGGATTTTTGTAGCAACCTTTGAAGAATTGTTTGAAGAAGATGAAAGAAAAGAGATGGAGGGGGGGGGCTGCTGTGATTCTCGGCCTGAAGAGGGAGTGGGGGATGGTGTGGGGTGAGTGGGCAAGTGGGGAAAGTCAAGGGTCAAGTTCCAAAGTCAAATGCACCATACTTTGTCCAATATATTAAATAAATCCATAAACAACCCCAATTTCACACAAGAAAGCAACCAAAGAAAGGAGCCCAGAATTTTCTGGTCTTGGTCAGGGTTGGGCTGTTCTATGGCTGAGGGAAAATATAGAGGGGTTTTACAAAAGAAATTTTATGCAAAAAGGCCCCCTACAACTCAAAAATTGCAAGTTTTAGCTCAAAATTCAATAAATTCGTTTCAATTTATAAAAATTTGTTAAAAATCAAAATAAATTACTAAAAATTCATGTTATCACTAGATTATAATTATCATAATTTTAGAGATTAAAATTAGCCCGGAAAAATTTGTATTTATCGCTTATTTAATTTATTTTCTTACCGGCTTAAAATAATATTAAAAAATTGAAAAATTGGGAAATTTTTTTAAATGACCAAAATTTCATAATTAACTCATTAGCTACTAAAAACAAGTAATTACCTATCCATTTAAGGTATAATTAGCCCTAAACTGCAAAATATCGAGAAAGACGGTTTTCGGAAAAATACCGAATTTTCACCGAATTTCAGGAAAACACCAAAACGACTTTTCAAGACGCTACAATCTTCCCCCCTAAAAGAAATTCGGTCCCCGAATTTAAAAATATAACTACGCGTACCTTCAAAGAGATGGGGATATTTCTTCCTCATCTCGCCCTCGGTCTCCCAGGTAACCTCCTCGCTGCTCGGGCTACGCCAAAGGACCTTGACGGTTGGTATAATCTTCGACCTCAACTTCTTCACCTGCCGATCCAGGATGGCCACCGGCTGCTCTGCAAAAGAAAGGTCGCGCTCTAGCTGGACTGTCGGGTGCTGAATCACATGCGAAGGGTCGTGAAGGTACTTGCGGAGCATCGAAACATGAAAGACGGGGTGAATATCGGGAAAGCTGGGTGGAAGAGCCAAACGATATGCAACAGCGCCAACCCGCTCGAGGATCTCGAAGGGACCTACGAATCTAGGGCTATGCTTCCCCTTTCGTCCAAAACGCATCACGCCCTTCATCGGAGAGACCCTCAGAAAAACATGGTCGCCAACTGCGAACTCTAATCTGCGACGGCGCCTGTCTGCATACGATTTCTTCCTGCTCTGAGATGCTCTCATCCGGTCTCGGATCAACTGGATCTTCGATGTCGTCCCCTCAACAAGCTGCGGCCCCAAAATGCTGCTCTCGCTGAGCTCTGTCCAACAAACGGGCGATCTGCATCTCCTCCCATACAAAGCCTCGAAAGGTGCCATCTGAATCGTATCCTGGAAGCTGTTGTTGTAGGAGAACTCCACTAGAGGTAAATGACGATCCCAGCTACCACCAAAGTCTAAAACGCACGCTCTGAGCATGTCCTCGAGAGTCTGAATGGTCCGCTCTGACTGTCCGTCTGTCTGCGGATGAAACGCTGTGCTGAAGCTCAAACGAGTGCCCAAAGCCTCCTGAAGTCTCTGCCAAAGTCGGCTGGTGAACTGAGTGCCTCGATCTGACACGATACAAGTCGGTACGCCATGTAGTCGCACGATCTCGTCAATATAGAGCTGAGCATACTGAGCGAAGCTGAAAGTCGTCTTCACCGGAAGAAAGTGAGCCGCTTTCGTCAATCTATCCACGATCACCCAGATGGAGTCGTACCCTCGACTGGTCCTGGGTAGACCCACAACGAAATCCATCGAAATCTGCTCCCATTTCCACTCTGGAATGGGTAATGGCTGTAGCTCTCCTGCGGGCCTCTGGTGCTCGGCCTTGACTTGCTGACAAGTCAGGCATCTCGAAACGAACTCCGCAATGTCCCTCTTCATCCCGTCCCACCAGTAGGTCTCTCTCATATCATGGTACATCTTGGTGGAACCGGGGTGGACACTATACACTGATCGGTGTGCCTCCTCAAGAATGTCGCGTCGCAATCCATCAGCATCTGGTACGTACAGTCTAGATCCATATCGTAAAATCCCCTGATCGTCAACCATGAACTCGGAAAATCTGCCCTGTCCCATCTGTGCCATGATCTCTGAGCAACGGTCGTCACTGCGCTGTGCCTCATATATACGGTCAAGCAACTGTGGGCGTGCACGAACATGCGCGAGCTGTCCCCCTGTCTGAGTGAACTCGAACTCAACTCGGCTGTCGCATAACGTCTGCCAATCTGCTGACGACTGCCTCTGCACTGCGCGCACAAAGGATAGACTACCCCGGGCCTCCTACTCAACGCATCTGCCACCACATTCGCCTTGCCGGGGTGATATAAGATCTCGCAGTCGTAGTCTTTCACCAACTCCATCCAACGACGCTGTCTGAGGTTCAGGTCTCGCTGCTGAAATATGTACTTTAAGCTCTTGTGATCGGTGAATATCTGACACGACTCGCCGTAAAGGTAATGTCGCCAAATCTTCAGTGCAAAGACCACTGCAGCCATCTCCAAATCATGAGTGGGGTAGTTCTGTTCATGCTTCTTCAACTGCCGAGAAGCGTAAGCGATCACCCGGCCATGCTGCATCAATACGCATCCTAATCCCACTCGCGAAGCATCACAGTAGACAACAAATCCGCCTGATCCCGAAGGTAAAGATAATACCGGCGCCGTAGTCAAACAAGTCCGTAGCTGCTGAAAACTGCGCTCGCACTCCTCTGTCCAAACGAAAGGAACTCCCTTCCGGGTCAAACTGGTCAACGGTGCAGCTATACGGGAGAAGTCCTGAACAAAACGCCTGTAGTAGCCCGCCAGGCCTAGAAAACTATGGATCTCTGTAACCGATGTAGGTCGGGGCCACTGCTGAACAGCCTCAATCTTCTTCGGGTCCACACAAATGCCGTCTCTCGTAACCACGTGACCCAAGAATCCGACGCTGTCTAGCCAGAACGCACACTTGGAGAACTTCGCGAACAGCTGATGCTCCCTCAGAGTCTGTAACGTAATCCGCAAGTGCTGCTCGTGCTCCTCTCTGCTCCGGGAGTACACCAAGATATCGTCGATAAACACGATGATGAACAGGTCAAGATACGGCCTGAATGTACGGTTCATCAAATCCATAAATGCAGCTGGGGCGTTGGTGAGCCCGAACGACATCACCAAAAACTCGTAGTGGCCATAGCGTGTATGGAAAGCAGTCCTCGGTATATCCTCCTGTCGAACTCGCAGCTGATGGTATCCTGATCGCAAGTCGATCCTCGAAAAATACCCCGCACCCTGAAGCTGGTCGAACAAATCATCAATGCGCGGCAACGGATATCTGTTCCGAACGGTAACTTTGTTCAGCTGGCGGTAGTCGATACATAAGCGCAAACTTCCATCCTTCTTCTTGACAAACAGGACCGGAGCACCCCACGGAGAAACACTAGGTCGAATGAGCCCCTTATCTAACAAATCCTGCAACTGATCCTTCAGCTCTCGAAGCTCTGCCGGGGCCATCCGATAAGGCGGTACAGAAATAGGCCCCGAACCGGGAATCAAATCAATGCAGAACTCAACATCGCGCTCAGGCGGTAGCCCAGGTAGCTCATCAGGGAAAACATCAGGGAACTCACAAACTATCGGGACCCGGTCTAACGGAACCTCTGCAGCTCGAGTATCACAAATATACGCTAAGAATCCCTGACATCCCTTCCGCAAGAGCTGACCAGCGCGAAGAGACGAAATTAAGCTGGGAAGGGTGACACTGCGGTCTCCCTGAATAACAAGGACTGGCTCTCCCGGAAAGCTAAATCTGACTGCCTTCTCACGGCAGTCCACCGAAGCATAACAAGTGGCTAGCCAATCCATGCCCAGAAGCACATCAAAGTCCAACATATCGAGGAGTATCAAATCAACTGATGAATCCCTCTCCCCGATACGAACGGAACACAAACGAAATACAAACCGAGCGACAAACGACTCGCCTACCGGAGTAACAACAACAAGCGGCTGATCTAACGACGACGACTCACGGCCCAACATCGGTGCAAAGTGTGTAGATACGTACGAATGTGTGGAACCTGGGTCGAATAATACCCGGGCGTCGAAAGAACAAACTGGCAAGGTACCTGTCACAATGGCATTGGATGCCTGCGCATCCTGCGGTGTCAAAGCAAATACTCGGGCCTGTCCTCCACCGATAGCGGGCTGACCTCGACCTCGGCCTCTGCCTCCTCGTCCTTTCTGAACAGGACCGCCGCGTCCACGACCTCTCAGTGCACCTAACTGGCGTGGAGCATCGCCTGGGGTAGGAAGTAGGGCTCTCTGAGGAGGGGGTGGTGATGGTGGTAGGGTCACATGCGGAACTGTCGCTGCTCCCTGTCGTCTCACTGGACAGTCTTTGACAAGATGGTGCAGACTCCCGCACCCAAAACATCCTGGCGACGGCTGCTGCCCCTGGGGATAAGAACCATATAACTGTCCCCGCCCAAATCCTCTGCCAGGCCGATCTCTCTGAAAGAATCTGGCGTGCTGCCTCTGAGGCGGTACATCGGTGCGCATCCTCTTCGGCCCAGAAACGGCCGAAGTCCGTGATATGCGTGCCTCCATCCGCAATGCCGTATCCATAGCAGCTGAATAAGTGTCGTAGTGCTGGGCGCCAATCGGCGTTTTTCGGCAGTTTTGCGATTTTCGCGTGTGTTCCGCGCACTTTGTGCACGTTGTACCTAGCTAGCGAACTTTAGTAGTTTCGTTGGGGTTTTGCGTCGTTCTTGAATGTGTAACCTTATATTTGGTATTGATGTAAATTCCAGGTTCGGTCGCGGAGACGTCAGACGCGGCGCGAAAGGGAAAGGCGGTGATTGGACACAGCTAGCCAGGGATCCCGGTGAGTAGATTTAACATCTACGGGGGACGATCGTTTGGATGGCGCAAGTCGCCCGATAGATTTAGTAAACTGGAAAATAGTAAATTGGATAATCACTTGTGACATTAGAATAATAATACTGGCATGATAATTGCTGCAATTAGATCAATATGTTATATCCATATACGCAAACTCAATTGTAGGAAACATGCACCATTACCAGGTTTTTATATGCAGCACGAGCACTATTCATGTGTACACACACACCCTGGTAATTGCCATGCCACCACACTAGATAACCTTTAATTTAAACCTTTTACTAATTGATACTTAAATTGTGCTATTTCCTAAAAATGAAACCGTAGGATTGCTATTCATGTGCATGTACTTCATCATATTCATTGTTCATGCTTAATACATTAATCACACATCGTAACTTGATTATTGATATCATACGCATTCATTATCATTGATATATGCACTTATGAGGATTTCTTGAGATTTTGTGATATTGCTGGATTTCGGGGGAAAGCCGCAAAATTTCTAAACAACAATTTCACCCTTCTAAAATTAACTAATTTAGCAAAGTTGAAAACTATAACAACAAGATAACTATATGGATTAGTTAATTAACCACTAGATTAACTATAAAACAATCTAATTAAGTATTATAGCTACAAAACCCTAGCTAAAATTTTCAAGCAAAACCTAAGAAACTAGATTAAACTACACTAAATTAACACTAAACCATCTAACATAAGAACTTAAACAAAAGAATTTAACATGATAGAAATTATACCTCTTAATCTATGGATCTAGCATGATGATTTGCCTATAAAATTGCCTCCTTTCCACATGATTTCAACTAAATTAGGCTTGAGAAGAGGTAGCACAAGGATTTGTTTTGGTTTTGAAAACAAATTTGTGGATTTATATGGATTTTTGTAGCAACCTTTAAAGAATTGTTTGAAGAAGATGAAAGAAAAGAGATGGAGGGGGGGCTGCTGTGATTCTCGGCCTGAAGAGGGAGTGGGGGATGGTGTGGGGTGAGTGGGCAAGTGTGGAATGTCAAGGGTCAAGTTCCAAAGTCAAATGCACCATACTTTGTCCAATATATTAAATAAATCCATAAACAACCCCAATTTCACACAAGAAAGCAACCAAAGAAAGGAGCCCAGAATTTTCTGGTCTTGGTCAGGGTTGGGCTGTTCTAGGGCTGAGGGAAAAGATAGAGGGGTTTTACAAAAGAAATTTTATGCAAAAAGGCCCCCTACAACTCAAAAATTGCAAGTTTTAGCTCAAAATTCAATAAATTCGTTTCAATTTATAAAAATTTGTTAAAAATCAAAATAAATTACTAAAAATTCATGTTATCACTAGATTATAATTATCATAATTTTAGAGATTAAAATTAGCCCGGAAAAATTTGTATTTATCGCTTATTTAATGTATTTTCTTACCGGCTTAAAATAATATTAAAAAATTGAAAAATTGGGAAATTTTTTTAAATGACCAAAATTTCATAATTAACTCATTAGCTACTAAAAACAATTAATTACCTATCCATTTAAGGTATAATTAGCCCAAAACTGCAAAATATCGAGAAAGACGGTTTTCGGAAAAATACCGAATTTTCACCGAATTTCAGGAAAACACCAAAACGACTTTTCAAGACGCTACAAGGTCTCACAAGGCATCAACCATGCCAATTTCAAATTTTACAAGTGCCGAGAAACCCTAATACGGATTCGTTGACTAGAGTTTAGGCGAAAAGTGAAACTAGTTAACATTTTAACTAAAGGAAAGAGGCTACAACCTTTGTAGATCCGGTTCTCCACTTCCTTAGCTCCATGTAGACGTCCTCTCGTTGTCCATCTCGAATCCCGGACTATTGCATCGGCTTCATCGGAGAAATGGGCGGGCTAGGTCGTCGACTTCGACGCCGAAGAAGTTCTACGTCGAGGCAACACAAGATCAAGCTCTAACTTCACCAAGTCATGAAACTTGTGAAGAAAACACCTTATACTACTTGGCAAGAGGTAGAGGATGAAGAAATAGGAGGTGGGTTCACTTTAGAATTGGATTTCTCACTCTTTTTCTCAAGATGCCATTAAAGCTAGTAAGCTTTTCTTCTTGTCAAAGATGAAGAAGATGAAGATAGAATATGATAAGTGTTAGATTAAAATGAAAATAATATCAATACTTATCATATCCTAACCTTGGTTAGGTGTAGAGAAAATACCATGGTTAGTTTGAATGGTTAGGGTTAAGCATGAAGACAAAATGGTCACTTTAGTCAAAGCTTCATGAAGCTTCAACAACAAACAAAGAAAGCCACCATTTTCTCTTTTATCTTTTCCAAAATAAATAAACAAATAAATAAGTAAGGAAAAGAAAAACCCTAACAATTACATAACCATGGTTTAATTCTTACACATACTCAAGTAAACATGTATCATCAAACATGATACAATCAAGTGTACACAAAAATATATCACATATACAATGTGCACATCAAGTGAGAAAAACCTTTTAAAGTGAACCAATACTAGTTAATGCAAAGTAATATATCAAATATATAATTATACATTAAATCATTAAATCAACACTTGATTCAATGATCCGGTCATGTCGCACATAACCGACTAGTATTCAATGTATCGACTTATCGAATCAATCTTCGATTCGATAACTAGGTTATATCGCATACAACCAATCGAAACATTCATCGCGAGAATGAAATACGGTATCACATGCACACATTATTCTCGGTCCCGCACATATTGTAAGTCGATGTACAACACCCCACGACTTACGAGGAGGCGGAAATATGAAAAACGATCTTGTTCTTTGCTTAAACATCGACTAACCGCATGAATCGAAGCTAAACGATAACTAACATCAAACATAGAAGTTAACAACTACTATGTAAAGGGATTATACCTAAAGAACAGTGTCCTTCGTCTTTACGAACTCCACCTCCTCCTCGGCCTTCTCTAAGTAGTAGACGATCCACCACGAGAGCTAAACTCCAAGCATTGCCCCTAAACTTGAGGCAACTAGGTATCTTTAAGTGCTAATCAAAGTACCTAGATGAAATAGAGTATGGTTATGGATTAAGTAGTCTAACTAATCCTTGTACTCAACACATGAGAGGGGAGGATTAGGGTTTGAAGAGGGAGAGCTTGAGGAGAGAGATGATGAACATAATAATGAGAAGAGAAAATGAGTTATCATAATATATATCAAGCATTTTATTTTATCAAGAAAAGAAAAGAAAATGATTTACAATCATGCTTGATAAATATCTTATGGTGATTCATCTCCATGAGTCATTAAGCAATTATGAAGCATTAATGACATGGATGAATCATCCATATGACTCACTAATCTCATTCAATGTATATGCCACCTAAACCTCCTTAGTCACCATCTTCTAGAAGCTTCTCGCACAATTACGAGAACGCCCCTCCTATCCGTGAAAACACGGAAAAACTTTAGACTGTATAAATCCAATAACCGGATACTAGTAACTGGCTTAAACCAAAGCCGACTAGTAAAAACTGTCCGAAAGTCGTACGTGCGTAAACACACGTATGCGTCCGAACCCTTGTCGTAAAACCATACGACCTCTATATCGTTTTGCCTGGAGTAGGGAAACTCTCTGTATGGGTCTCTAGAGACTCGACTACTACGCTGGCAGTGGGTTTAACCACAGACCGCAAGCGGCACTAGCTGTACGTAACGGTCCCCAGGTAGATGTCGATAAGAAGGCCGATGAGGAAACCCATCCGAACTCCTACTGAGTCTGATGTGACAATCTCCATACAGTCCGGTCCGTTCGTCTAAGACTATCGCATATCGGGCCTAGGGGGCGGCAAGCGTCAGTCTCCTAATAGCGGTATAAGTCGTGTCGGAGCGAAGCCCATTACACCCTGAGAAACTACTGGAACCTACCAGCAAATCTCGCTTGCCCTGGCCAGGGACTTTGCGTAATGGCTCTCTGACACAGCGCGATATCAACCCCCAATACCGGGAGAGACGAATCCTGTCTAACTGCCACTGCCTCCAAGTGCTCGGGACTGCATCCAACTGCTACCTGTTTGCACAACTCCTTTGAGCCGTGGTAGGGTAGCAATCTAAGAACAGTGGGACACACTCGAGGCGAAGTAGCAGTGTCAAGTCTACGGACTATGCTGTACTCATGTCACCTGGGAACCGCTCACTGACGACTGGTATAAAACCATCCAACAGTTCCCTGTGAGTCCTGTCCGGTGTACCCGTAACCCAACGAGCACCTGCATACTATCTCTAGTACGACGTACTGATGGCTGTGGGACAGACCATCTCCCCAACTGGGATGAGAAGCGTACACACTAGTCTATTCCGGAGTATCGATGCCCTGTCTCGATAATCCAACGACTAGGGACCTGAATAAGGATGTGCTTGTAGACTACCCAGCCCCCACTAGTGTGACTGCCATCACAACGCTGGTAGTCAAGCAAGATCCTAAGAGCTCTATCAATACGTATACTCACATATTAAGATAGGAAAACCAAGTAGCATACTACCATGTTTAGCAAGACTGTTATATACATGTGAATATCCCAAGCTTCCATTAAGTAATATACAAACTAGTATGATACAATAATGGCCCCTAAGGCATATACACTAACAATCTCCCACTTGCACTAGGGCCATGTACTGGCATATCGAAGACCGATGATCTCGAGTAGCCTCTCGAACTGAATCTGAGGTAGGGCCTTTGTGAATGGATCAGCAATGTTCTCTTCAGAAGCAACTCTCCGAACCTCGATCTCCCGACGATCAATGATCTTCCTGATCAGGTGATACCGCCTTAAGATGTGTCTGGACTTCTGATGGGACCTTGGTTCCTTCGCTAAAGCTATAGCTCCGTTGTTGTCGCAATACAGAGGTATTGGATCAACTATGGTAGGAACCACCTGAAGTTCTGTTAGGAACTTCTTCATCCAGACTGCTTCTTTTGCGGCATCGCAAGCAGCTATATACTCCGCTTCTATCGTCGAGTCAGCAACGGTGTCCTACTTGGAGCTCTTCCAGCACACCGCCCCTCTATTGAGGGTAAAGACATAAGCCGACATGGACTTGGAATCGTCCTTATCACTCTGGAAGCCGGAATCAGCAAAGGCCTCCAACCTGAGGTCTTTTCCGCCGTAAACCAAGAACATCTCCTTAGTCCTTCTCAGGTACTTGAGAATGTTCTTTACTGCTATCCAGTGCTTCTCCCCTGGGTCTGACTGATACCGGCTTACCACACTCAGTGCGTAAGCTACATCTTGTCTGGTGCACAATATCGCATACATTATAGAGCCTACCGCAGAAGTGTAGGGTGTAATAGACATGCGTTCCCTTTCCAAATCAGTCTTGGGAGACATCTCTTTGGAGAGTGTGATTCCGTGATAAGCCGGTAGATTACCGCGCTTAGAATCTTCCATACTGAATCTTTTCAGTATAGTGTCGATATACCTGGACTGCGAAAGTCCCAACATCCTCTTGGATCTATCACGATAGATCCGGATCCCTAGAATGTAAGAGGCATCACCCAGGTCTTTCATGGAGAACATGTGTGACAAGAATCCTTTGACAGATTGTAGCAAAGGAATGTCATTTCCTATCAATAGAATGTCATCCACATACAAGACGAGGAATACGACACTTCTGGCTACAACTTTACTATATATGCACGGTTCATCTGGATTTTTGATAAAGTCATATTCTTTGACTGTTTCATCAAAACAGATGTTCCAACTCCGCGATGCCTGCTTTAGTCCATAAATGGATTTAAGCAGCTTGCATACTTTCCCGCTGCTCCCATTCTGATTGAAACCCTCTGGCTGATCCATATAGACGCACTCTTCTAAATTTCCATTCAGAAAAGACGTCTTTACGTCCATCTGCCAGATTTCATAATCATGGAAGGCAGCAACAGCAAGAAGGACCCGAATGGATTTGAGCATAGCCACTGGAGAAAAAGTTTCGTCATAGTCCAAACCAGGTCTTTGACGAAAACCCTTTGCAACAAGTCTAGCCTTATAGGTTTCCACCTGTCCATCTACACCAATCTTTTTCTTGAAGATCCATTTGCATCCTATGGGTTTTACCCCATCTGGAGCAAAGTCCAAAGTCCATACATTGTTAGTGTACATGGACTCGATTTTGGTCCGCATTGCATCTAGCCATCGTACCGATTCGCCGCTCTGGATGGCCTGCTGAAAGTCAGTAGGTTCATCATCATCTATGATGCAATCCTCTCTATCCCCATCTATGAGAAAACCGTAGTATCTCTCAGGCGGATGAGACGGCCTACTACTCCTGCGGAGGGGTGCGGGAATGTCCTGTTCTTGAACTACCAGTTCTACCAAACTTTCAGTATTAGTTTGTGGTTCTGGAATTTCTTCCAGTTCTATTTCGCTCCCACTTGATTCCTTTTCTAAAAACTGATGTTCTAGAAAATGGGCATTACGAGAAACAAATACCTTTTGTTCCTCTGCATAATAGAATAGATATCCCCTAGAGTTCTTTGGATATCCCACAAACTTACACTTTACTGATCGTGCCTCGAGCTTGTCCACATGCTGCTTTTTAACAAAAGCTGGACATCCCCAAATCTTTATATACTGTAGATGGGGTTTCTGCCCAGTCCACATCTGATATGGAGTGGTAGGCACAGTCTTGTTAGGAGCCCTGTTCAAAAGATATGCCGCTGATTCTAGCGCATAACCCCAGAAAGATCGCGGTAACTCAGCATTACTCATCATGGATCGTACCATATCCAATAGAGTTCGATTCCGTCTCTCCGATACACCATTATGCTGTGGAGTGTATGGAGGAGTAAGCTGAGAGAGAATTCTTTTCTCTTTTAGGTAACCTAGGAACTCGGCACTCAAGTATTCACCACCTCGATCAGATCTAAGTGTCTTGATACTTTTGCCGGTTTGGTTTTCTACTTCATTTTTATACTCTTGGAATTTCTCAAAAGCCTCGGATTTATGTTTCATCAGATAAATGAATCCGTATCTTGAGTAATCATCCGTGAAAGTAATGAAATGGGAAAAACCACCTCTTGCATGCGTAGACATTGGACCACATACATCGCTGTGTATGAGTCCTAAGAGCTCGCTCGCTCTTACTCCATGTCCAGTAAATGGAGTCTTTGTCATCTTTCCTTTGAGACAAGATTGACAAGTGTCATAAGTTTGATATTCGAACGAGTCCAAATATCCTTCTCTATGCAACTTAGTCAACCTTCTCTCATTGATGTGACCCAGTCTACAATGCCATAAGAAAGCTTTATTTAAATCTGGAGACTTTCTTTTTAGTGTGTTCTGGACATTGAAAATTTGGAGTTGGTTTAAAACATATATACCGTTATTTAGTGTACCGGACCCAATCAAACCATGATTAAGGTGGATGTTAACAACATCTCTTACAAACGTGAAATCATAACCTTTATTTGATAACAAGGAAACTGATATGATATTACACGTTAAGCTTGGTACAAAAAAACAGTTATGTAAAACCAAAATTTGTCCACTCGTCAATCCTAGGTGATAATCCCCGACGGACGCAGCACCCATGCTAGCTCCGTTAGCAACCTTTAGGGTCATATCACCTTCCTTCATCACTCTACGGTTTTTCAGTGCCTGCAATGAATTGCAAATATGAGATCCTGATCCGGTATCCAATACCCAGGAAGTAGAGTTAATTGACAGACAATTCTCAATTACAAACACACCTGAAGTCGAAGCCACAGCTTGCTTCGGTTCCTGGTTCTTGGCGTTCTACGCCTTGCAATCTTTCTTCCAGTGCCCTTTCCTGTGACAATGGAAGCACTCATCCTGGCCCACTATCGGTACCGTAAACTTTTTCTTTCCCTTCCCTCCCACCTTACTAACACCTCCTCTAGGTTTGGTGGCGGCCTTCTTCTTCCTTCCTTTAGCCTTAGCCTTGGACCCGGAAGAAGATGCACCGCCAACAAACATAGCGGGTGTTTCCCTTGTCTTCTGCAAGGTGCCCTCTGCACTCCTTAACATGTTCAGGAGTTCCGGAAGTTCAACTTCTTTTCTTTGAATGTTGAAGTTCAGGATAAACTGGGCGTAGGTGTGAGGAAGGGACTGGAGAATAAGGTCTGTATAGAGCTCATTATCCAAAGTCGTCCCAAGGTCTGCGAGCTCTTCAATATAGCCGATCATCTTTAGGATATGTTCTCCTACTGATGACCCGACAGCCAACCTCGCTCGAAACAAGTTCTTAGAGGTCTCGTATCTTGCTATACGAGATTGCTCTCCATAAAGTTCCTTTGTATGGAGAAATATGCCATCTAGTTCCATATCCTCGTGCCTCCTCTGATGTTCATTGTTCATCGAGGCAAGCACGATGCACTTGGCTTTCGCGCAATCTAAATCCCAGGTTTTGCGGATTTCTTTATCCGCATTACTGGATTTGGGACCAGGGACAGCAGGTGCCGTAGCGGTGAGGACGTACCCCAATTTGTCATAGGTCAAAGCCATTTTGACATTCCGCAGCCAATCTTTATAGTTTGGCCCTGTCAGTATACTTTTCTCTAAAAGTAACTTAAGTCCAGTCATTTTCAGGGTCGCTGCAAATAGGAGAGAGAGAAGAAAACTCTTTAGCATGATGCTCTTGCAAGTTTAGAGTGGTTTTTAGTTTATCTAAACTGGATGGCTCCCACTATTTCTCGAATCCTTCCTCAAACCATAAAAGAAGAATTAGCCAGGACTATTCTCACCGTACAATACTTGCTTAACCGTTCAACCAGGCTAGTGTCGATACTTCGAGGGAGGTTTTCCAACGCTTTCGTGAAGTTCCTTAATTAAATAACCTCTTTTCTCTAGGGGCGTAACCCTGCTGACACCTTTCTTGACACCTACTTGGTTTATAGCATTGATCGTTAAGTGACGAATATCCTGATAAGTTGGATATACTCACAGTAGGATCGGGATCCAAATATCATTGTATGATAATGTTGAAGGAATCCTACCAATATTCATCAAACTCCAAATGGTATGCAACTCTTTGCAAATTTCAGTTTCTTCATAAATTCCCGATATATATTTTTGCCCCATGCTCTTATGACCTTGGCGTTAGGTCAAAATGTCATAAGTCACATGTCAAGTTCTACCTATCATTATCTTGTCAATTTGAACCCATCCGTATATATCCTTGACGTTCGGCTAAAATGATAATACGACTGTCCCAAACTAACTCATCTATCTATGCAACAAATGAATACCCAGTAGCTACCAAACACTATGCCTTGGCGTTTGGTCAAAATACATAGTTTGAATACTACTGAATACCCAGATGAAATGACGGAGGGCTACGAATGGTTTTGGCGAAACCGTGAACGTAGTGAACTTGATATAACCGAAGGAACCTGATAGCTTTTAAAAGGAGTGGTTAAAGCTCCGCATTTAAAAATATCTGTTTTTAAAATTAACCGAGTGGTTTCTTTTAAATTGTTCCAACGATTAAACTTTTTGGTTTATTTTCTTTGCATTATAAATAATGCGTCCCATCATTAACCTATCATTGCAGAAAACAACGAAAATACAACGTCCTCTTATGCCATCCGCATTCGCCACGGGGTCCCGTCATCACCCGTTAGGTTACTTAATTAACGACAGAGCGGGGGCTGGGCTAGCGTGGGTGTCAAACATAAGTGACGTCTAAATAGCTATCATATATAGATATTGTACATTCGTCAGACGCAATAATAGGCATTCCAGATCACAGATGAACTTTATTGGATTTGCAAGTAATCCGTGTTTGTTTTGAGCCTGCAACAAAAGACGGATTACACAGTTGTGATGAATAGCCATTACCCCACCCAAGACCCCAACGGGTACGGCAAACTACTCACCCGGCAGTTTGTGCACCCCACCTTGGGTCTGTCCTAGGAGCAAAAACAGTAAAATGAAATAATACAACGGTGGCTACAACCGCAACCTGGATGTGCCCCGGAAAATAATATTACAACAAATTACATTTACATCAAATGAATTAAATAATAACCCATCACAAAACCCCGGCTATACATCACAACAGTCCAACACAGTTCATATACACAAACAGATAAAAACCATTACAGAAATGTGCAACCCCCTGCCAACCGACATACTAGCAGTTAGGGGAGGTTTACGAACACATTATACAAACACAGATATAATCCAACAAGCAAATACCGTATAATTTCGATCGATTAAACACATTTAATTTTGCTCTAATACTTCTCTATAAATCTGAAACCTGAGCGAAAATAAAAAATTCCAGAAAATACCAAATATCATAGAGAACCAACACAGGAAAATTGGGTTCATGAATCGGCAACTCGGCGGCGGAAGAGCGGCGGATCGGTGGGATCCGCCGCGGTTCCGCGGCGCTTTAGCCGATTCATGGGCCCAATTTTCTTGGGTGTTCTACTACTGTCATTTAGAGCTTTCTGAACCTGCCTGAAAAATTTTTGGACTTCATTTAAAAATCGACAGAAACCATGATATCGGGATTTTCCGGTTTTGGTTTTTTCCGTTCGAAATTCATACAATTTTGCAAGCGAGTTATTTATTGTTTAGCGAGGCTCTGATACCACTGTAAGTCGATGTACAACACCCTACGACTTGTGGGGAGGCGGAAATATGAAAAACGATCTTGTTCTTTGCTTAAACATCGACTAACCGCATGAATCGAAGCTAAACGATAACTAACATCAAACATAGAAGTTAACAACTACTATGTAAAGGGATTATACCTAAAGAACAGTGTCCTTCGTCTTTACGAACTCCACCTCCTCCTCGGCCTTCTCTAAGTAGTAGACGATCCACCACGAGAGCTAAACTCCAAGCTTTGCCTCTAAACTTGAGGCAACTAGGTATCCTCAAGTGCTAATCAAAGTACCTAGATGAAATAGAGTATGGTTATGGATTAAGTAGTCTAACTAATCCTTGTACTCAACACATGAGATGGGAGGATTAGGGTTTGAAGAGGGAGAGCTTGAGGAGAGAGAAGATGAACATAATAATGAGAAGAGAAAATGAGTTATCATAATATATATCAAGCATTTTATTTTATCAAGAAAAGAAAAGAAAATGATTTACAACCATGCTTGATAAATATCTTGTGGTGATTCATCTCCATGAGTCATTAAGCAATTATGAAGCATTAATGACATGGATGAATCATCCATATGACTCACTAATCTCATTCAATGTATATGCCACCTAAACCTCCTCAGTCACCATCTTGTAGAAGCTTCTCGCGCAATTACGAGTATGCCCCTCCTATCCGTGAAAACACGGAAAAACTTTAGACTGTATAAATCCAATAACCGGATACTAGTAACTGGCTTAAACCAAAGCCGACTAGTAAAAACTGTCCGAAAGTCGTACGTGCGTAAACACACGTATGCGTCCGAACCCTTTTCGTAAAACCATACGACCTCTATATCGTTTTGCCTGGAGTAAGGAAACTCTCTGTGTGGGACTCTAGAGACTCGACTACTATGCTGGCAATGGGTTTAACCACAGACCGCAAGCGGCACTAGCTGTACGTAACGGTCCCCAGGTAGATGTCGATAAGAAGGCCGATGAGGAAACCCATCCGAACTCCTACTGAGTCTGATGTGACAATCTCCATACTGTCCGGTCCGTTCGTCTAAGACTATCGCATATCGGGCTTAGGGGGGCGGCAAGCGTCAGTCCCCTAATAGCGGCATAAGTCGTGTCGGAGCGAAGCCCATTACACCCTGAGAAACTACTGGAACCTACCAGCAAATCTCGCTTGCCTTGGCCAGGGACTTTGCGTAATGGCTCTCTGACACAGCGCGATATCAACCCCCAATACCGGGAGAGACGAATCCTGTCTAACTGCCACTGCCTCCAAGTGCTCGGGACTACATCCAACTGCTACCTGTTTGCACGACTCCTTTGAGCCGTGGTAGGGTAGCAATCTAAGAACAGTGGGACACACTCGACGCGAAGTAGCAGTGTCAAGTCTGCGGACTATGCTGTACTCATGTCACCTGGGAACTGCTCACTGACGACTGGTATAAAACCATCCAACAGTTCCCTGTGAGTCCTGTCCGGTGTACCCGTAACCCAACGAGCACCTGCATACTATCTCTAGTACGACGTACTGACGGCAGTGGGACAGACCATCTCCCCAACTGGGATGAGAAGCGTACACACTAGTCTACTCCGGAGTATCGATGCCCTGTCTCGATAATCCAACGACTAGGGACCTGAATAAGGATGTGCTTGTAGACTACCCAGCCCCCACTAGTGTGACTGCCATCACAACGCTGGTAGTCAAGCAAGATCCTAAGAGCTCTATCAATACGTATACTCACATATTAAGATAGAAAAACCAAGTAGCATACTACCATGTTTAGCAAGACTGTTATATACATGTGAATATCCCAAGCTTCCATTAAGTAATATACAAACTAGTATGATACAATAATGGCCCCTAGGGCATATACACTAACACATATCTCATATGCGCTCCTATTTCGTTTCGCTTGAGCCAGGAAAACTGTGTGTAGGACTCTAAAGACTCGTCAATATGCCGGTACCAGATGATGATCATATCAAGCATCCACAAGCCGCAAGCGGTCTGCTAAACGTAACGGCCACCCGGGTATTGAGCGATCAGAAGATCGACGAGCAAGCCCGCTCACACTCCTGTGAATCCAACCAGTAACACTTACCGTACAGTCCGGTCTGTTCGTCTGATATGTCGCATATCAAGTCTAGGGGTGGTAAACGTCAGACCCCAATAACCGATAAGTCGTGCCGATGTGAGGCTCATAACGGGTCGAGAAAGTACTGGTAATACTTACCAGCAAAACTCTAATCAGCCCTGGCCAGGGACTTCCCTGTTACGGCCAATCGAGCACTGCGCAACATCAACCCCCAATACCGGGAGAGACGAAACCCCTCCTATCGTTCATTGCCTCCATGTGACTCGGGACTGTACCCAAAAACCACCGTTTTGCACGCCCTCATGGACGTGGTAAGGTGGAGATCAAAGCACGGTGGGAATCACACAAGACTCTATGACGATCTCGGGTCTACAGACTAACCTGCACAAGTGTCACCTGAGAACTGCCATCTGACGTGATGTATAATACCATCTGGGAGTTCTTGGCGAGTCCGTCCAGTGTACCCAGTCTCTACTGAGCACCCTTATATCATCTCTGATGTCAAACACCAATGGATATGGGATCATCCATCGCCCATCTCATGGGTCGAGAAGCGTATACGCTAGTCTACACTGGTATATCGATGCCCCGTCTCGATACACCCACGACTAGGGACCTTGAAGGATGTACCTATGGACTACCATGTCCCCACTAGTATGATCTGCATCATAGTCCAGGTAGTCAAGTACACATCCTAAGGGCTTTACCAACATGTAACTATAAGACAGTTTAAAGAGACAAGTGTACATGTTAAGATAAAGTGCAACCAGATAGCATACTATCATATCGAGCAAGAAAGTCATCTCTATATATGTCCAAGCATCCAATATAAAATACATCATCTGTACAATACTGGCCTCTAGGGCATACATACAACTAACAATCTCCCACTTGCACTAGGGCCAGCTTCTGTAGTATCGCATACCGAGCATCCCGAAGAGTCTCTCAAACTGTATCTGGGGAATGGCCTTCGTGAGTGGATCCGCCGTGTTGTTCTTCGTGTCAACCCTCCTGACCTCGATCTCCCGGCGATCAACTATCTCCTGGATCAGGTGATACCGCCTCAGAATATGCCTGGATCGCTGATGGGACCTGGGTTCCTTGGCCAAAGCCACCGCTCCATTGTTATCACAATACAAAGGTATTGGATGCTCAATGGATGGAACCACTCTAAGTTCAGTAATGAACTTCTTGATCCAGACAGCCTCTTTAGCAGCATCGTTGGCAGCGATGTATTCAGCCTCCATCGTCGAGTCTGCCACGGTTTCCTGCTTGGAACTCTTCCAGCTAACCGCCCCTCCGTAAAGGGTAAAGACAAATCCGGACTGCGACTTAGAGTCATCCTTATCACTCTGGAAGCTCGAATCGGTAAAGGACTCCACTTAGAGTTCTCCGTTACCATACACCAAGAGCATCATTTTAGTCTTTCGCAAGTACTTGAGAATGCTCTTCACAGCTGTCTAGTGACTCTCTCCAGGATCAGCTTGATACCTGCTCACTACACTTAGTGAGTATGCAACATCGGGTCTGGTACATAGCATCGCGTACATGATAGAGCCTACAGCCGAAGCATAGGGTATCCCTTGCATGCGAGCTCTCTCCAAATCAGTCTTGGGAGACATCTCTTTGGAGAGAGTGACTCCAGAGATCGTGGGCAAGTTCCCACGCTTGGATTCTTCCATACTAAACCTCTTTAGTATGGTGTCAATGTACTTGGATTGGGACAATCCCAATATCCGTTTGGATCTATCTCTATAGATCCGGATTCCCAATATGCAGGAGGCATCACCAAGATCTTTTATTGAGAATCTTTGTGATAAGAAGAGCTTGACCGATTGCAGCATATGAATATCATTTCCTATCAAGAGTATGTCGTCCACATACAATACGAGGAAGACTACCTTACTCTCTGCTACCTTCTTGTAAATACAAGGTTCATCTGGGTTTTTGACGAAATCAAACTCTTTGACAACGACGTCAAAGCAGATGTTCCAACTCCGCGATGCTTGCTTTAATCCATAAATGGATTTAAGCATCTTGCACACCTTCCCGCTGCTCCCACTGTCTACGAAGCCCTCTGGCTGAGTCATGTACACGCACTCTTCTAAATCACCATTTAGAAAGGCGGTCTTAACATCCATTTGCCTGATTTCGTAATCATGATATGCAGCGATGGCAAGCATGATCCGGATGGATTTAAGCATAGCCACTGGAGAAAAGGTTTCGTCATAGTCCGCACCTGGTCTTTGACGAAAACCCTTTGCAACAAGTTTAGCTTTGAAAGTCTCCACTTTCCTATCTACACCAAGTTTTTTCTTGAAGATCCACTTGCTCCCAATGGGTTTTACCCCTTCAGGAGCAACTTCCAAAGTCCATACTTTGTTGGTGTACATGGATTCCATCTCGGACCGCATTGCATCCAGCCATTTCACTGAGTCTTTACTCGTGATGGCCTGCTCGAAACTAGTTGGGTCATCATCCTCCATGATGCAATCCTCGCTCCCACCATCCATGAGAAAACCGTAGTATCTCTCAGGTTGGCGAGGAACCCTACTAGATCGGCGGAGAGGCTGAGGTTCATTGGGAGCCACTGAATCTTCTGGTTCCACTAAATCTTTAGTTACGGTTTGTGTATCTGGAACCTCTTCCAGCTCTACCACTTTGCCACTAATTTCTTTTTCAAGGAATTCCTTTTCTAAAAAGGTGGCATGTTGGGCAACAAACACTTTTTGTTCCTCACTGTGGTAGAAAAAATACCCATATGAGTTCTTTGGATATCCCACAAACTTGCAAAGAACTGACCGTGCCTCGAGCTTGTCCGGATTTTGTCTTTTGACATAGGCTGGACAACCCCATATCTTAACTCGTTTAAGATATGGCCTCTTCCCACTCCATATCTCATATGGTGTGGCAGGTACAGATTTAGTTGGAACTTGATTCAATAGTTATGCTGCTGTCACCAGCGCATGTCCCCAGAAGGAAATAGGTAACTCAGCTGTGCTCATCATAGAGTGCACCATATCTAATAGGGTGCGGTTCCTCCGTTCTGATACACCGTTGTGCTGTGGTGTATATGGAGGAGTCAGCTGAGAGAGAATCCCATTCTCTTTTAGGAAGTCCAGGAATTCATTGCTCAAGTATTCACCTCCTCGATCAGATCGAAGGATTTTAATACTTTTTCCGGTTTGGTTTTCGACTTCTTGTTTATATTCTCTAAATTTCTCAAAAGCTTCTGATTTGTGTTTCATCAGGAACACATATCCGAATCTAGAGAGATCGTCAGTGAATGTAATGAAGTACGAAGAACCATCCCTGGCATGTGTAGACATAGGACCGCATACATCACTATGTATCAGTCCCAAGAGTTCGGTAACTCTTTCTCCGTGTCCCGTAAACGGAGTTTTGGTCATCTTGCCTTTGAGACATGACTGGCAAGTGTCATAAGATGAAAATTCGAATGGTTTCAAATATCCATCCTTATGCAACTTAGCCAGTCGTGTCGCATTGATGTGACCCAGTCTACAATGCCACAAGAAGGATTCGTTCAGTTCTGAACTCATCCTCTTGTGTGTGTTTGTTATGCTCAGAACTGTTGATTGATTTAGAACATAAATGCCATTGCACAACGTGCCTGATCCAACCAACTTTTGGTTACGGAAAATGTTCATAACAATGTCCTGTAATACAAAATTATATCCCTCTTTACTCAATAAAGAAACCGATATAATGTTGCATATCAGGTTCGTCATGTAATAGCATTCGTTCAGAACCAATGTATTACCAGTTGGTAATGCAAGGTGATATTCCCCGACAGTCTTAGCTGCAACAATTGCACCATTTCCAACTCTAATGTCTTTATCACCTTCTCCAAGTTCTCTACCTTTCCTGAGCCCATGTAACTGATTACATATATGGGATCCTGACCCGGTATCTAATACCCAGGACGTAGGGCAAATGGAGAAACAGTTCTCTGTAACGACACACCCGAAGAAAATGCATCAACATATACTTTCTTCATTCGGGTGGCATGGGAATCCTGGCATTCCCCTATATCCTGTTCAGTCCTATAACTCTTATAAGAAAGAACGGAACCAACGTTCCCCAGCACAGTATAACATGCGGGTTCGGTCAATACATCCATATTATTATCTTTATTAGGGCATGACATGGTCGCTACCTGGAGAGAGAGAGAAGAAAACACTTTAGCGTATGCTCTTGCAAGATCAGATTGGTTATTATCTTATCTAATCAGGATGACTCCCACTGGTTTTTATCAAATCTTCCTTCAAACCCTAAAAGGAAAGACTAGCCGGGATTAATTACACCCTACAACTTCGCCAATCTATCAGCCAGGTCAGTGTCGGTACTTTGAGGGAGGTTCCCCGTGCTTTCGCACGGACCTAATTAAAGCAAACCTCGTTTTCCCAGAGGCGTAACCCCGTTGACACCTTTCTAGACACCTACTTGATCGGGTAATTGTAATATGCAAAACTCTCCCAGGAGTAACTCTTACTCGCAGTGGGTATCGGGATCAACTATCTCATAGAAGGTATGCAATCTCATTGCAAATTTCAACACTTGAAATTCCCGATAATGCTTTTGCCCCAAACGATCTATGACCTTGACAAGGTCAACAAACCATAGACCGTAAGTCAAGTTCAACCCGTCATTTCTTGATTGAATTAAACCCTCCCGCACGACCCTTGACAAGGTCAACAAGGCCATACGACTACCCTAACTCAATCTGCATCATATGCATAAGCAGATAAATACTGGTTAGCTACCGCACACTGCGCCTTGACAAGGTCAACAAATGCAACACGAATACTAAACAGGACTTATCTGAAATGACGGAGGGCTACGACAGGTTTTTCTGAAAACCTATTGCGTAATGAACTTGATATCGTTGTAGAATCAAATGAAGTTTTGAAATGGAGTGATTTTGAGGCTTTTCTAGTTTTGCTAAAAGGGTCGCTCCTGGTGAAGGGATCGTCGACCCTTTCCTCATCGAACAAGGTGCAGGGTATATCATATATACCACTATGCAAAGAAAAACTGTAGCTACCCTTTTTATTTAAAATTTGATTCTACAACATCTTTTAGGTTTCTTTTCTTTCATTAATCACATTAATGAAGTCCCATCATTTAAGTCACCTAAACATCACAGATAAATACGACGTACACTTATGCCATCCGCATTCGCCTCGATGTCCCCTCGTGCACCGTTAGGTTAGGTAACTAACGACAGAGCAGGGCAGGGCTAGTGCGGGTGAAAAACATAAGTAACGACTATATAATATATCATATATACTATATACTGTATCCATCAGAACATATCAAATGATCACATCACAGATATCGCAGCAGAAAATATCATATGAAATATTGGATATACTAGGACGTCCGTGTTTTCAATACGAGCCAGTATAAAACACGGATTCCACGGTCGTGATTAATAGCCAATCCCACACCCCTAGACCCCTACGAGAGCGGCAAGCAACCCTACCAATTCTAGGGTTAGGAGACCCGGACTCGACTCCTCGAGATGGTCTCCCACTGGACCCTAGAACCCGGTTACTTGTGCTCCCCTCCTTGGGTCTATCCTAATGCGGAAAAGTAAATAATATACATCAACGGTGACATCTTCGGCAACCTGGAAGTGCCCCAATAAAAGAATATTACATACAAGTTTTTACATGAATGAAAATGAAAAACACTCATCTCACATAAAAACCCCCGGCTATTCGAACACGACAATCCAATATAACATATCCAGCAACACATAACATCATATGTCATCAACGTAAGTAAATATGCGCATCCCAATTGTCGTTTACATATAGCAACGAAACCGGCGATATCACATATTACACTTACGGTCACAGAAAAGAAAGTGTAAAACTACAACAGTTGGAATCCGCAACCTCTTTAGACATCGCATGCCTAATCAAATGAAATACTTAGACATCTCATGCCTGACAATTATAAACCCCGCATTTTAGTCTCATTTTCAAAAACTCTTTTCAATATCAAGTGAAACTAAACCGCTAGATTTATAACATTCATTCAGTTATCTCATAACTGTTTGTGAATTCCAATTATTGTATCCCATTCCGGATAAATAGAAAATATTAAACTTTCCGATCGAACATTCGAACACCTAAGTTTTCCCGAAAACGTTCAACACATGAAATAGGTTCAAAGACATTCACTTCATGCCTCAGCACCAACGGTCCAGCCGTAGAAGGGTCAAGCCAACGCCTCACATGTGGCACGCCGTACTGCCCCAAACCCGAAGGTTCAAAGGGCAGTTCAAGACGGTCACATAATCGAGTTAAGGTTTGTTGTCTTCTAGAGGGACCATCGCGTTACTTGCACTACTCAGAACGTCCTTAAACCAAAGAAAAATCCAACACTTGGAAATTTCTCGGCAGGGGAAAGATTGGGTATTTGCATCCGGTGGAACTTTTTAACATATTCTAAAATTATCCGGAAAAACACATAGACAAAGTTTGATAATCCGATCGAATCTTCGATTCCCAATACAACCCCAGAATACTCAACTGTTGAGTGCATATTAAAAATTCCCAGAAAACTCAGCACCTGAAAACATGAATTACTGTACAAATATTGGAAGCAGATCCCATCATTTGGCCGCGGAACCGCCGCAGAAGCCAGGCTTCTGCCGCGGTTCCGCCGCGCTTTAAACATATCATGAGATAATTTTTGCACCGTAATTCTTAGAATTCCCTGCTGAATTTTTTAAGCATTTTTAATCTGGAAAAAACCCAGTTTTTGAAAAAAGTCCAGAGAGCATTTTTAAATTAGGGTTTCGGTTCAATCGGACTTCAAACTCCGTCTACGCATCGCCTAAGGCTCTAGCTAGGCTCTGATACCACTGTAAGGTTCCTAGGCACTCTAATGAGGTCTCACAAGGCATCAACCATGCCAATTTCAAATTTTACAAGTGCCGAGAAACCCTAATACGGATTCGTTGACTAGAGTTTAGGCGAAAAGTGAAACTAGTTAACATTTTAACTAAAGGAAAGAGGCTACAACCTTTGTAGATCCGGTTCTCCACTTCCTTAGCTCTACGTAGACGTCCTCTCGCTGTCCATCTCGAATCCCGGACTCTTGCATCGGCTTCATCGGAGAAATGGGCGGCCTAGGTCGTCGGCTTCGATGCCGAAGAAGATCTACGTCGAGGCAACACAAGATCAAGCTCTAACTTCACCAAGTCGTGAAACTTGTGAAGAAAACACCCTATACTACTTGGCAAGAGGTAGAGGATGAAGAAACAGGAGGTGGGTTCACTTTTGAATTGGATTTCTCACTCTTTTTCTCAAGATGCCATTAAAGCTAGTAAGCTTTTCTTCTTGTCAAAGATGAAGAAGATGAAGATAGAATATGATAAGTGTTAGATTAAAATGAAAAGAATATCAATACTTATCATATCCTAACCTTAGTTAGGTGTAGAGAAAAGACCATGGTTAGTTTGAATGGTTAGGGTTAAGCATGAAGACAAAATGGTCACTTTAGTCAAAGCTTCATGAAGCTTCAACAACAAACAAAGAAAGCCCCGCCATTTTCTCTTTTATCTTTTCCAAAATAAATAAAAAAATAAATAAGTAAGGAAAAGAAAAACCCTAACCATTACATAACCATGGTTTAATCCTTACACATACTCAAGTAAACATGTATCATCAAACATGATACAATCAAGTGTATACAAAAATATATCACATATACAATGTGCAAATCAAGTGAGAAAAACCGTTTAAAGTGAACCAATACTAGTTGATGCAAAGTAATATATCAAATATATAATTATACATTAAATCATTAAATCAACACTTGATTCAATGATCCGGTCATGTCGCACATAACCGACAAGTATTCAATGTATCGACTTATCGAATCAATCTTCGATTCGATAACTAGGTTATATCGCATACAACCAATCGAAACATTCATCACGAGAATGAAATACGGTATCACATACACGCATTATTCTCGGTCCCGCACATATCTCATATGCGCTCCTATTTCGTTTCGCTTGAGCCAGGAAACCTCTGTGTAGGACTCTAAAGACTCGTCAATACGCCAGTAGCAGATGATCATATCAAGCATCCACAAGCCGCAAGCGGTCTGCTAAACGTAACGGCCACCCGGGTATTGAGCGATCAGAAGATCGACGAGCAAGCTCGCTCACACTCCTGTGAATCCAACCAGTAACACTTACCGTACAGTCCGGTCTGTTCGTCTGATATGTCGCATATCAAGTCTAGGGGTGGTAAACGTCAGACCCCAATAACCGATAAGTCGTGCCGATGTGAGGCTCATAACGGGTCGAGAATGTACTGGTAACACTTACCAGCAAAACTCTGATCAGCCCTGGCCAGGGACTTCCCTGTTACGGCCAATCGAGCACTGCGCAACATCAACCCCCAATACCGGGAGAGACGAAACCCCTCCTATCGCTCATTGCCTCCATGTGACTCGGGACTGTACCCAAAAACCACCGTTTTGCATGCCCTCATGGACGTGGTAAGGTGGAGATCAAAGCACGGTGGGAATCACACAAGACTCTATGACGATCTCGGGTCTACAGACTAACCTGCACAAGTGTCACCTGAGAACTGCCATCTGACGTGAGGTATAATACCATCTGGGAGTTCTCGGCGAGTCCGTCCAGTGTACCCAGTCTCCACTGAGCACCCGTATATCATCATTGATGTCAAACACCAATGGATATGGGATCATCCATCGCCCATCTCATGGGTCGAGAAGCGTATACGCTAGTCTACACTGGTATATCGATTCCCTATCTCGATACACCCACGACTAGGGACCTTGAAGGATGTACCTATGGACTACCATGTCCCCACTAGTATGATCTGCATCATAGTCCAGGTAGTCAAGTACACATCCTAAGGGCTTTACCAACATGTAACTATAAGACAGTTTAAAGAGACAAGTGTACATGTTAAGATAAAGTGCAACCAGATAGCATACTATCATATCGAGCAAGAAAGTCATCTCTATATATGTCCAAGCATCAAATATAAAATACATCATCTGTACAATACTGGCCTCTAGGGCATACATACAACTAACAAAGAGCCCATATCTTAAGTATGTTAAGATTTAGGGTTATCCGTCCTATGTCTAAAAAGCAAAATCTGGACAAGCTCGAGGCAAAGTCAGATCTGTGGAAGTTTGTTGGATATCCCAAGCATTCGCAAGGGAATATCTTCTTCCAAACCGAGGAACAAAAGATGTTTTGTTTCTCAACATGCCACCTTTGTGAAAGGGAATTTCTTGTGAAAAAATTTGTGGACATGAGGTAGAACTGGAAGGAGTTCTAGCTATACAAACTGCAGCTGATGATTTGGTAGAACCAAAGGATTCAATAGATTCTAACGAACCTCAGCCTCTCCGCCGATCTAGTAGGGTTCCTCACCCACCTGAGAGATACTTCAGTTTCTCTATGACAGTAGGAGCGAGGATTGCATCATGAGATGATGACCCAACTTGTTTCGAGTAGGCCATCAGGAGTAGGACTCTGTAAGAATGGCTGGATGCTTAGTGATCTGAGATGGAATCCTTATACACCAACAAAGTGTAGACTTTGGTTGCTTTATCTGAAGGGTTAAATCCCCATCAGGAGCAAGTATATCTTGAGAAGATTACTTGGTTTACATGAAAAAGTTGAGACTTTCAAAGCTATGCTTAAGTCCATCCAGATCCTACTTGCTACGGCTACATACCATGACTACGATATCTGGTGGTTGGGTGTCATGACTGCTTTTCTAAATGATGATTTGGAAGAGAGCGTCTATAAGTACACAGCCAGAGAGCTTCGTTGATAGTGGGAGAGGCGGAAACGTGTGCAAGATGTTTTATGTGATAAAGCAGGCATCGCGGAGTTGGAACATCTGTTTTGATGTGGTAGTCAAAGAGTTTGACTTCATCAAAATGGTAGATGAACCTTGTATATACAAAAAGGTAGTAGAGAGTATGGTGGTGATCCTCGTAGAGTATGTGGATGACATACTCTTGATAGGAAAGTAGTTTCCTATGCTACGCTCGGTCAATCTCCTCTTATCACAAGGATTCTCCATATAGCATCGAAGTGATACCTCCTAAATCCTGGGTTTTGGATCTATGAGATAGATCTAATTGGATGTTAGCATACTCACTAGTTGTAGTGAGATGGTATCAATCGATCCTGGGGAGAATCACTGGAAATGTTCCAGGGTGATAAGGACGACTGAATGTCAGTCGCAGGCATTGTCTTTACCCTCAGTAGAGGGACGGTATGTTGGAAGAGTTCCAAGCTAGATACCGTGACTTACTAGACGATTAAAGGCAAGATACATCGTTACCAAGGATGCTACCAATGAGGCAGTCTGGATATATAAGTTCATGAGATGAACTTCGTTCCATCCATTGTGTGACAATGGAGCAATGGCTTTGGCCTAGGAACCCCCGTCCCATCAGAAATCCAGATATAATTCTTAGGCAGTATCACCTGATCATTGAGATGGTTAATCTCCAGGGTGATCGAGGTTAGGAGAGTAGACACAGAGAAAAACAGCGCGGATCCACTCACAAAGGCCTTTTTCCCAGTAGAGACTATTTATGGGATGGTTGAGTATGAGATACTTCAACCACAGCTAATTATTGGGTATGTGATACCACAACAGATGGCCCTAGTGCAAGTGGGAGATTGTTAGTTATATGTATTCCCTAGAGGCCATTACTGTACATACGATGTATATTGTAGTGGATGCTTAGACATTTATAGGGAGGACTTTCTTGCTCAACATGATAGTATACTATCTGGTTACTCTTTATCTTAACATGTACTCTGATTTTCTCTATATTACACTTGATAAAGCCCTTAGGATGAGTACTTGACTACCAGGATTATGATGTGGATCATATTAGTGAGGAAAGTGTAGTCTTCAAGTACATCCTTCAAATGTTCCTAGTCGTGGGAGTACCGAGACAGGGCATCGATACTCCAGAGTAGACTAGCGTATGCGCTTCTTGACCCATATGATGGGCGATGGATGATCTCATATCCATTGGTCTTTGACATCAGAAAAGGTATATGGGTGCTCAGTGGAGACTGGGTACACTGGACGGACTCGCCGAGAACTCCCAGATGGTATTATACCTCACGTCAGATGGCAGTTCTCTGGTGACACTGGTACAGAGTAGTCTGTTGACCCAAGATCGTCATAGAGTCTTGTGTGATTCCCATTGTGCTTTGATTTCCATCATACCACGTCCAAGAGGGCGTGCAAAAAGCTGGCTTTTGGGTACAGCCCCGAATCACATGAAGGAAATGAGCGATAGGAGGGGATTCGTCTCTCCCGGTATAGGGAGTTGATGTTGCGCTGTGTTCGATTGGCTATAACTGGAAATCCCTGGCTAGGGTTGCTGAGATTTACTGTTATAGACCTCATATCGACACGTCTTATCAAGTTAATGGGGTCTGACGTTTTTCACCCTTAGGCGAGATATGAGACATATCAGACGAAGAGACCGGACTGTACGGGAGTGTTATTGATTGGATTCGCAGGAGAATGTACAGGCTTTCTTGTTGATCTTCTGATCGCTCAATACCTGGGTGGCTGTTACGTTTAGCTGACCGCTTGCAGCTTGTGGGTGTTTGATATGATCATCACCTACTGCCGGCGTATTGACGATTCTTTAGAGTCTACACAGAGGTTTCTTGGCTCAGGCAAAACAGAGTAGGAGCACATATGTGATATGTGGGGGACCGAGAACAATACGTGTATGTGATACCGTACAAGATTCTCGCGATATGAGATATCGGCCGGGTATATGAGATATAGCCGGGTCATCGGATCAAGTGTTGATTCGATGAACTGATATAGATTATATTTGTCGGTTATTTGTGAAATAGTCGGATTATCGGATCAAGTGTTGATTCGATAATTTAATGTATAATTATATATTTGATATATTAAATTACATTAACTAATATAAGCTCACTAAAAGATTCTTTTTCTCACTCGGGTAATACATTGATATATATGTGATATATGTTAATAGTATTATTTTATTTTGTTACAATAAATATTGTATATGTGATATATAATATTATAACATGTTATGGTTATAAATGCAACATGTTTTGTGGATTTTAATTAAGGTTAGGGTTTGGATTAGGGTTAAGTCTTCATGAAGCTTTCAAGAAGCTTCTTGAAGCTTTGACTTTGACTTGGATATTTTGCATAGATATTTTCTTAACCCAACCCAACCCTTTACCTTAGTTAAATCTCTACATGGGTTAAGTCTTCATACTTAACCCATGGTTGCAATTCTAACCACACTAGAGTTTCATTATTTATCACAAAAGGATTCTTCTTCTTCTTGCTTGAGTTCTTGATGGAAAAGCTTACTAGCTTTTTCATTAGTGATGAAAATGAGTGAGTTAATGAAAACAAATGAGAGCTAAAATCCTACTTCATCATCCTAATTTATCCGAGCCATTTAGATTAGGGTGTTCACTTCATTTAGTGAGTGAGAGCTTGTGTTATAGAAGCTTCAAGGTAGATCATCTTAGTTATCGACGATCGGAAGGAAGCTTGCATCTTTCTCTTCGTGGAGCCTCTCTAGAGCCCGGAAACATGATGATCTTAGCGAAGGGACCTCAACACGGAGCTTTAGAAGTGAAGGACCGGACTACAAAGGTTGTAATCCCAAACTCTTAGATGTTAAAGTGTTTAACATGCTTTGTTTCTCCTAATCTCTAGTTTAAAGATCTTGGTTAGGGATATTCGGCACGTCTAAATTTTAAATCGGGCATGGTTGATGCCTTATAGACCCTTGTGACAGTGCCTTAGAACACTACAAAATCAAGGTCCATTGAGACTAAGCCACCAAAACCACTCCCTACTCACTCTAGATCACTTAGTCCAGCAACCCAAGTGTAGGGTTCCTAGGCACTCTCAAGAGGTCTCACAAGGCATCAACCATGCCAATTTCTAAAAATACGGTGCCGAGAAACCGTAGACTAGATCGTTGGCTAGATGTCTAGGCGAAAATG
The DNA here is from genome assembly GCA_030015575.1 of Agapanthus africanus. Lineage (NCBI taxonomy): Eukaryota > Viridiplantae > Streptophyta > Magnoliopsida > Asparagales > Amaryllidaceae > Agapanthus > Agapanthus africanus. The sequence goes on from CM057338.1 coordinate 700,389,959, forward strand.
AAACTAGTTAACAACTTAACTAAAGGAACGGATATACAACCTTTGTAGATCCGGTCTTCCACCACTACGGCTCCGTGATGAAGTCCTCTCCGCTGTCCATATCAAGTCCCGGGCTCTAGAGTCGGCTTCATCGGAGAAAGAGCGGGCTAGGTCATCGACGGCGTGCCGAAGATGATCTACGTCGAGGCATCGCTAGATCAAGCTCCAACTTCACCAAGTCAAGAAAACTTATGAAGGAAACACACTCTACTACTTGGCAAGAGGTAGAGGATGAAGAAATAGGAAGTGGGTAGACTTTAGAATTGGATTTCTCACTCATTTCATCAATCCACCATTGATGAAGTCAAGCTTCTTCAAAGAAGAAGATGAAGAAGAAGAAGAAAGTCTTATGATAAGTTAATTTCTATTGAAAAGAAAATCAATACTTATCATATAATGAACCATGGTCAAGTGTAGAGATTAAACTAGGGTTAATGGAGTGGTTAGGGTTAAGCATGAGACAAAATGGTCACTTTGGTCAAAGCTTCATGAAGCTTCAACTAGAAAACAAACAAAGCCACCATTTTCCTTTATGCTTTTCATTTTTCCAAAAAGAATAAATAAATAAATAAAGGAATAAGAAAATGAAAATCCTAACCAATCTACAACCATGGTTTAATCTTCACACAAACCCTAGTGAGCATGTATCATCAAACATGATACAAAATTGTGTACAAAAGTATATCACATATACAATGTGCACAACCGAGTGAGAAAATCCATTTAAAGTGAACCGATACCAGTTAATGCAAAGTAATATATCAAATATATAATTATACATTAAATCATTAAATCAACACTTGATTTAACGATCCGGTCATATCGCATATAACCGACTAGTATCCAATGTATCGTTTTATCGAATCAATCCTTGATTCGATAACTAGGTTATATCGCATACAACCATTCGACACATTCATCGCGAGAATGGAATACGGTATCACATACACGCATTATTCTCGGTCCCGCACATATCTCATATGCGCTCCTATTTCGTTTCGCTTGAGCCAGGAAACCTCTGTGTAGGACTCTAAAGACTCATCAATACGCCGGCAGCGGATGATGATCATATCAAACATCCACAAGCCGCAAGCGGTCTGCTAAACATAACGGCCACCCGGGTATTGAGCGATCAGAAGATCGACGAGCAAGCCCGCTCACACTCCAGTGAATCCAACCAGTAACACTACCGTACAGTCCGGTCTGATCGTCTGATATGTCGCATATCTCGCCTAGGGGTGGTAAACGTCAGACCCCAATAGCTCGATAAGTCGTGTCGATATGAGGTCTATAACAATTCGAGAAACTACTGGTAACACTTACCAGTAAATCTCAGCAACCCTGGCCAGGGATTTCCTGTTATAGCCAATCGAACACAGCGCAACATCAACTCCCTATACCGGGAGAGACGAATCCCCTCCTATCGCTCATTGCCTCCATGTGACTCGGGACTGTACCCAAAAACCACCATTTTGCACGCCCTCTTGGACGTGGTAAGATGGAAATCAAAGCACAGTGGGAACCACACAAGACTCTATGACGATCTCGGGTCAACAGACTACTCTGTACCAGTGTCACCAGAGAACTGCCATCTGACGTGAGGTATAATACCATCTGGGAGTTCTCGGCGAGTCCGTCCAGTGTACCCAGTCTCTACTGAGCACCCGTATATCATCTCTGATGTCAAACACCGATGGATATAGGATCATCCATCGCCCATCTGTATGGGTCGAGAAGGTACACGCTAGTCTACTCTGGTATATCGATGCCCCGTCTCGATACACCCACGACTAGGGACTTTGAAGGATGTACTTATGGACTACCATGTCCCCACTAGTATGATCCGAATCATAGTCCAGGTAGTCAAGTACACATCCTAAGGGCTTTACCAACATGTAACAGAGAGACAATCAGTATACACATTACGGTAAAGTGTAACCAGATAGCATACTATCATGTCGAGCAAGAAAGTCCTTCCTATATACGTCCCAGCATCCACTACAATATACATCCTATGTACAGTAATGGCCTCTAGGGCATACATATAACTAACACCAAGTGTTCTAGTTGCCTCATCTTGGAGGTTAAGCTCTAGGTTGGATCTCTCGGGTGGATCTTCTACTACATCAAGAAGCCGACGAGGAGGTGTTTTTGTTTCACTCCAAGGAGCTTGCAAGGAGAAGGAGGACAGCGGAAAGAAGAGAAGGACTTGGAACTCTAGGTATAGTCTTTTTACCGAGTAGACAATACCTCTAGCTAGTTTGTTAGTTATGGTTTAGCAAAGATCTCGTGTTCAAGTTGATGTTACCTTGTTTGTAAAAATTGTTTTTTACCCGTTCCGCCTCCCCGCAAACTAGTGGGGTGAGTAACGTCGACTTACAGTGGTATCAGAGCCGACTAAATCATAGCTAACAATTTAAACGACAAGTTAAACTACAAAACCGAAACGACCCGAAAACATCGAATCCAAGATTCAAGTTTCTGTCGTTTTTTAATCAAGCTCTGAAAATTATTTTAACAGGTGCAGAGTGCTATTTGAACTATAAAAAGAACACAGAACAAAAACGGGACATTTCTTCGAAAACTGGGTTGGCCACAATGGCCAAATTTCCGGCGAGCTCGGTCCTAGTTGGATGGAAATGCTTCATTTATGGTGTGTGGCTTTTTGACTTTAATCTAGGGCTTCAGGAGTTGTTTGTTTTTGTCAATTTTGATTTTATTGTAAATTCTTTACTGTGGCAAATAACAGGTGTTTCGAAGTTGCAGTTTAATGTTGTTTAATGTTTCATGTTCTGTTAAATGTGTTTATAAACTTCCACTAATTTTATATGTTTGTTAGTTGGGGGTTGCACATTTCTGTGATGATTATAATGGTTTGTGTATATGTACTTGTTGGATTGTCGTGATGAATAGCCAGGGTGTGAGTTGAGGATTTTCATTCTTTCATTCAACGTAAAATTTGTAAAGTGATGTAATATTGTTTTTGCGGGGGACAACCGGGTTGAGGTTGTAGCCACCGTTGTATTATTTCTTTCGCTGTTTTTACTCCTAGGATAGACCCAAGGTGGGGTGCACAAACTTCCGGGTACTTTGAAGTGCCGAGTGGCCTACTCACTTTGTTGAGAGAGGTTGCTTCACTTCTGGTATTTGGCGGGTAGTTTGCCGTACCCGTAGGGGTCTAGGGTGGGGTTTGGCTAATCATCGCGACCGTGTAATCCGTCTTTCGTTGCAGGCTCAAACGAAACGCGGATTCCTACTATATCCAATGTGTTCATCTGTGATCTGGAATGACTATCATTGCATCTGACGAATGTATATATCTATATATGATATCTAGTAGACATTACTTATGTTTTGCATCCGCGCTAGTCCAGCCCCCGCTTTGTCGTTAGTTAAGTAACCTAACGGGTGATGACGGGGCCCCGTGGTGAATGCGGTAGGAATAAGTGTACGTTATATTTTCGTTGTTTTCTACAATGTTAGGATTAATTGATGGGACTGCATTATATTAATGCTAAGCAAACAAACCAAAGTTGAATTGTTGGAACAATTTCAAAACCACTCGGTTTTTTCAAAACAACAAAACTTTTAAATGTGGAGCTTAAACCACTCCTTTTAAAAGCTATCAGGTTCCTTCAATTATATAATGTACGTTCACGGTTTCGCCAAAACCATTCGTATCCCTCCATCATTTCAGTTAAATATTCAGTATTATTCAAGCTATGTATTTTGACCTTCGCCAAGGCATAGTGATTGGCAGCTGCTGAATATTTATCTGTAGCATAGATAGATGCGTTGGTTTGGGACAGTCGTACTGCTGTTTTGTCCTTCATCAAGGGTATGTACGGGTGGATTCAAATTAACCTGGATAATGACGGGTAGAACTTGACATGTGACTTATGATATATTGGTCTTCGTCAAGGTCATAAGTGCATGGGGCAAAAATCCACATCGGGAGTTTCTAAAGAAACTGAAACCTGCTAGTGCTGCATACCATTTAGAATTTGATAATGTTGGTAGGATTCCTTCACCATTATCATACGATGATATTTGGATCCCGATCCTACTGTGAGTATATGCTAGGTAAGAATTTGATTCAGCCAAGGGGTCACGTCCTTCGGGCAAGCTTTATTGAGATCTCGGAAGACCACTAATATGCGCACTGTCCCATTTTTCTTCATTACCGGGACGATGTTGGCGATCCAATCCGGGTACTGAACTTCCTGGATAAACCCAGAGTCGATCAGCTTCTTGACTTCGGCGTTGATGCTCATCTCAAGCTCGAGCCGCATTCTTCTCGGCGCCTGTTTGACTGGCTTAACGTCTGGGGATATCGCCAATTTATGGACAGCTATTTCTGGATCTAGTCCTGGCATTTCGGAATAGTTCCATGCGAAGCAATCTCTATGCTGCATAAGCACGTCTTTTAACGCAACTACCTTTTCTTCAGATAGCAGCTCGCTGACGAATGTCGGTCGCGGGTCGTTTGCCGTTCCCAACTCAATCTTCTTGAGGTTATCTGCAGTAGTATGTATGCCATCTTCCAGCTCTTTTGGCGCTGGCGGAAATTCTGAGATTACCTCGTCATCATTGCTATTTTCAAAGCACCGGGGAAGGTCATTCATGTTCTCGGGCTCTTCTTTTAATACCGTTATCATATGACAGGTACGAGCTCGCTTCCAAGACCGATGTGGATCTGGTTCTGCTCTAGTGGCTTTGGGTTCATGCTTTTGTGGTGGCGTTACCCTCCAGCTGCTGGATAGAGCAAACCTACCTTGCTGGTACTGGTCTTCGACCCAGTTCTTGAAGGTAAAACAGTCTTCGATAGGGTGTCCTATGGCTCGGTGATAAGAGCAATAGCCCGGATGAGGGACCTCGTTAGCTTTCTCAGGATGCTTAGACTCCGGAAGTGTAATCATTCGATGCTTTAAAGCGAGATCGAGTATCTTCTTCGTCTTGTCTTGAGGGAAAGAATACGCTCGACTCATCTTCTTCATGAGGGACAAACCCATGAAGTCCTTAACCTAGCTAGTGCGAGGACCCGACAGCTTTGTACCACGATTCTGACGCCATCGAGGTTCTCATCAGCCAGTTCTTTAGCGAGCTTGGCTAACGCGTCCGCCTTGCTATTTTCTGCACGCGGTATGCTTCCCAGCATGTAGGAGGGAATTTGAGTCAGCAGTTGTTGTACTCTCTCTCCATACTTCACCAGCTCTGGCTTGCGTGTCTGGTAGTCGCCGTTTACTTGACTAACGACCAGTTGGGAATCTCCATATATGAGGAGGTTTTCAATTCCCATGTCGATGGCGATCTCGAGGCCTGCTATCAAAGCTTCGTACTCGGCTTCATTGTTCGTCCTTGGCTCTGTCAAGGAGAAAGCAAAGCGCATTATCCCTCCTTGTGGAGTTACGAAGATAAGGCCTACCCCCGATTTGATTATAGGGGTGCTTTGTTTGCGCTTCTTCACGGAAGATGCTCCATCGAAATAAAGCTCCCATCGGATATCACCACCGTCGATCGTGTCAAACGCATGTTCGTCTGGCAGATCACAATTCAGAGGAGAATCAGTAGGTATCGGATGTTCAGCGAGGAAGTCGGCGACGGCCTGGCCTTTGACTGCTTTAAGAGGTTGGTAAGTTATCGAGAACTCCATCAAGAGCAAGGCCCATTTAGCGAGTCGACCGGTCAATATGGCTTTTGACATTAAATATTTAAGGGGGTCCACCTTTGATATAAGACGGACTTCATGCGCCAACGCATAATGCCGGAGTTTCGTTATCGCGAAGATCAACGTCAGGCAGTGCTTTTCGATGGGGGAGTAGTTGCTTTCTGCCCCCAGAAGAACTCGACTTAAATAGTAGAGCGCTCTCTCCTTCCCTTGGTCGTTCTCTTGTGCCCATAATGCGCCTAAGGAACCTTCGAGGACTGTCGTATAAAGAATAAGAGGCTTTCCCTTGACTGGAGCAGCTAACACCGGCGGGTTTTGCAGGTACTGCTTGATCTCGTCCAGTGCGCCTTGGCATTTGTGATCCCAGACGAACGGTGTTCCCTTCTTCATCAGGTGACTGTAAGGGCGGCACTTTCCTGAAAGGTTGGATATAAATCGCCGGATGTACGTGAGCTTCCCTTGGAGAGACCGCAATTGTTTGAGAGTCCTTGGCGGTGGCATTTCCATGATCGCCTTGATCTTCGACGGATCTATCTCAATGCCTCGGTGCCGGACAATGAATCCAAGGAATTTGCCTGAGGACACCCCGAACGCGCATTTGAGAGGGTTCATCTTCAAGTTGTATTGCCGAAGCCGTTGAAATACAGTCTTCAGATGCTCTAAATGCTCTTCGTATGACATGCTCTTGACCACGAGGTCATCGATATAGCATTCGACGATTTCATGTATGAGGTCATCGAAGATCTTTGTCATGGCCCTCTGATAGGTGGCACCGGCGTTCTTTAGACCGAAGGGCATCACCTTGTAGCAGAATATACCCAAAGGGGTCTGAAAAGCGGTATGCTTCTGGTCTTCGGGATGCATCTTTATCTGATTATACCCTGATGAGCCGTCCATGAAAGAGAAAACCTCGTGAGTGGACGTGTTATCTATCATCAGCTCGGTGACCGGTACTCACGTGATGACGTCAGAATCGTGGTACAAAGCCGTCGGGTCTCTCTCTGTCAAAGCTTCAGCCAAGGGGTCACGTGCTCCAGAGGTCACGTGGGGGCACGTGAGGCGTTCCTAGAGCTCTTTTCCGTTTCTTTTGCCTTTTTCTCTGTGTGCTCCAGAGGTCACGTGGGGCACGTGAGGCGTTGCCTCAATGCTCTTCTCTGTGGATCTTTACAGGGGTCACGTGGTAGCACGTGACCCTGTTTCTTTGCCTGTTTGAAGATGTGTTTAAATTCTTCATAGGGTTAAACCCTAGCAATAACTTTAGAGGAATTAAATTCCTATTTCCTTCTGAAGAATTATATTCTTAGACAGGGTTAAACCCTAATTTCTTTTCTGTAGGAATTAAATTCCCCATATATGTAAAGAATTAAATTCTGGCATAGAGTGAAACCCTAATTTCTTTTTAAGGGAGTTAAATTCCTGTGAGCTTTAGAGAATTAGGTTCTCAATTAGGGTTAAACCCTGGTTCTTTCCATTTTTAGGGAATTAAATTCCTATGATATAAGGTTAAACCCTAACTTTATCTTAAGGGAATTAAATTCCTATAATTCTGTGAGAATTAAATTCTCAAAACTCCATTTTTCCTTTATGTTTTAGATCTGCATGGCAGGATCTCAACCCAATGAGAATTAAATTCTCAATTCATGGGGAGATGTGCACTTTGCAGATCCTCAACCAGAGAAAGAACTAAGTTCTTTTCTTTATGTAAGAGTTAAACTCTTTTGAGAATTAAATTCTCTTTTGAAGCCTCTCCTTTCTTACCTAGGTTTTTGTCTTTTGCAGAGAATCAAATTCTTCCTTCTGAATTTTCAAGATTCCAAACCTCCCTCGAAGTACCGACACTGGCCTGGCTAAACGGTTAAGATTCCCCCCTAAATCTTTCCATGTCCTCGGGAGATATTTTCACTTAACGATCAATACTATAAACCATGTAGGTGTCTAGAAAGGTGTAAGTGGGGCTACGCCCAAGGGAAAAGAGGTTATTTAATTAAGGAACTTCGCGAAAGCGTCGTAAAACCTCCCTCGAAGTACCGACACTGGCTTGGCTGAACGGTTTAGAAAGTATTGTACGGTGATATTAATCCTGACTAATTCTTCTTTTATGGTTTGAGGAAGGATTCGAGAAACAACGGGAGCTATCCTGTTTAGATAAACTAAAAACCACTCTAAACTTGCAAGAGTATCATGCTAAAGTGTTTCTTCTCTCTCTCTCCTAATTGCAGTGACTAAAACATGACGGGCCTTAAGTTACTATTAGATAAAAACATATTGACAGGGCAAACTATAAAGATTGGTTCAGGAATGTCAAGATGGCAATCACTTATGACAAATTAGGGTATCTGCTTACTACTAAAGCCCCCGCCGTCCCAGGTCCATAATCCAGTCTCGCGGATAAGGAAATCCGTAAGACCTGGGAGATTGACAACGTGAAGGCCAAGTGCCTCGTGCTTGCCTCTATGGATAATGAGCACCAGAGGCGGCACGAGAATATGGATCTTGAATCCATATTCCTCCATACCAAGGAATTAAATGGAGAGCAATCTCATATCGCAAGATACGAGACCTCGAAGTAGCTATTTCAGGCGAGGTTGGCCATCGGATCATCTGTAGGGGAACACGTGCTTAAGAGGATTGGCTACATTGAGGAGCTCGCGGACCTCGGGACCACGTTAGAGAACGAGCTATACACAGACTTGATTCTCCAGTCCCTTCCTTCCACCTACGCCCAGTTTATCTTGAATTTTAATATTCAAGGTAAAGAAGTTGAACTTCCGGAACTCCTCAACATATTGAGGAGTGCAGAGGGCACCCTGCAGAAAGCCAGGGAAACACCCGCTCTGTTTGTTGGTGGTACTTCCTCTTCTAGGTCTAAGGCAAAAGCCAAAGGAAAGAAGAAGGAGGCCCCTACCAAACCGAGAGGCGGTGTTAGTAAGGTGGAAGCCAAGGGAAAAGAAAAAGTGGCAGGGCAGACAGTAGGGAAGGAAGAATTCTTCTACTATCACAAGAAGGGCCATTGGAAGAAAGATTGCAAGTCTTGGAAGGCCAAGAACCAGGACCCGAGGCAAGTTGTCACTTCGTCTTCAGGTGTGTTTGTAATTGAAAACTATCTGTCAATCAACTCTACTTCCTGGGTATTGGATACCGGATCAGGATCTCATATTTGCAATTATTTGCAGGCACTGAGAAGCCATAGAGTTCTGAAGACCGGTGATATGACCCTCAGGGTTGCTAACGGAGCGAGCGTGGATGCCGTGTCCGTAGGGGAATATCACCTTGAATTGACGAGTAGACATATTTTGGTTTTGCGCAACTATTTTTGTGTACCTAGTTTGACTTGAAATATCATTTCAGTATCTTTGTAATCAAAAGAAGGTTATGATTTTACATTTGTAAGCGATGTTGTAAACATCCACCTTAATCATGGTCTGATTGGGTCAGGTGCTCTAAACAACGGTATATATGTATTAAACCAGCTACAAGTTTTCAATGTCCAAAACACACAAAAAAGAAAGACTCCAGAATTAAATCAAGCTTTCTTATGGCATTGTAGAATGGGTCACATCAATGAGACAAGGTTAACTAAGTTACAAAAAGAAGGATATTTGGATCTGTTCGAATATTAATCTTATGCAACTTGTCAATCTTGTCTCAAAGGAAAGATGACAAGGACTCCATTCACTAGACACGGGGTAAGAGCGAGTGAGCTCTTGGGACTCATACACAGCGACATGTGTGGTCCAATGTCTACACATGCAAGAAGTGGTTATTCCTATTTCATTACTTTTACGGATGATTTCTCTAGGTATGGACATATTTTCTTAATGAAACATAAATCCGAGGCCTTTGAGAAATTCCGGGAATATAAGAATGAAGTGGAAAAAAACCCGGAAAAAGTATCAGGACACTGAGATCTGATCGAGGTTGTGAATACTTGAGTGCCGAGTTCCTGGATTACTTAAAAGAGAATGGAATTCTCTCTCAGATTCCTCCTCCATACACACCACAACACAACGGTGTATCGGAGAGACGGAACTGAACCCTTTTGGATATGGTACGTTCCATGATGAGTAATGCTGAGTTACCACGATCGTTCTGGGGCTATGCACTAGAATCAGCTGCTTATCTTTTGAACAAGGTTCCTACCAAGACTATGCCTACCACTCCATATCAGATGTGGAGTGGGAAGAAACCCTATCTTCAGTATTTGAAAATATGGGGATATCCAGCTTTTGTTAAAAAGCAGCATGCGGACAAACTCGAGGCACACTCAGTACTGTGTAAGTTTATGGGATACCTAAAGAACTCCAGGGGGTATCTTTTCTATTACGCAGAGGAACAAAAGGTTTTTAATTCTCGTCATGCCCACTTTCTGGAACATAAGTTTTTAGAAAAAGAAAAAAGTGGGAGCGCAATAGAACTGGAAGAAATTCCAGAACCACAAGCTATTACTGAAAGCTTGGTAGAATCCGAAGTTTCAAAAGAACAGGACGTTCTCGCATCTCTCCGCAGGAGTAGTAGGGTGTCTCATCCGCCTGAGAGATACTACGGTTTTCTCATAGACGGGGATAGAGAGGATTGCATCATTGATAAAGATGAGCCGACTAACTTCCAGCAAGCCATTCAGAGCACTGACTCGGTAAGATGGCTGGATGCAATGCGGACCGAAATGGAGTCCATGTACACCAACAAAGTATGGACTTTGGACATTGCTCCAGAAGGGGTAAAATCCGTTGGCTGCAAACGGATCTTCAAAAAGAAGATTGGTGTAGATGGACAGGTTGAAACCTATAAGGCTAGACTTGTTGCAAAGGGTTTTCATCAAAGACCTGGCTTGGACTATGATGAAACCTTTTCTCCAGTGGCTATGCTCAAATCCATTTGGATCCTTCTTGCCATTGCTGCCTTCCACGATTATGAGATTTGGCAGATGGACGTAAAAACCGCTTTTCTAAATGGAAATTTAGAAGAGTGTGTCTATATGGACCAGCCAGAGGGTTTCATTCTGAGTGGGAGCAGTGGGAAAGTGTGTAAGTTGCTTAAGTCCATATATGGACTAAAAAAGGCATTGCGGAGTTGGAACAACTATTTTGATAAGACAGTCAAAGAATTTGACTTTATCAAAAATCCAGACGGGCCAAGAATTTATAGTAAGATTGTAGAACGAACTGTTGTATTCCTCGTCTTGTACGTGGATGACATTCTCTTGATAGGAAATGACATTCCTATGCTACAATCTGTCAAACGATTCTTGCCACACTGGTTCTCCATGAAAGACCTGGGTGATGCCTCTTACATTCTAGGGATCCGGATCTATCGTGATAGATCTAAAAAGATGTTGGAACTTTCGTAGTCCAGGTACATCGACACCATACTGAAAAGATTCAGTATGGAAGATTCAAAGCACGGTAATTTACCGGCTTGTCACGGAATCACGCTCTCCAAAGAGATGTCTCCCAAGTCTGATTTGGAAAGGGATCGCATGTTTATTATACCCTACGCTTCTGAGGTAGGGTATATAATGTATGCGATGTTGTGTACCAGACCAGATGTTGCTTACGCACTCAGTGTGGTAAGCCGGTATCAGTCAAACCCTAGGGAGAAGCACTGGACAACAGTAAAGAACATTCTCAAGTACCTGGAAGGACTAAGGATATGTTCTTGGTTTACGGCGGAAAAGACCTCCAGATCGAGGCCTTTGCTGACTCTAGCTTCCAAAGTGACAAGGCTGACTCCAAGTCCATATCGGGATATGTCTTTACCCTCAATGGAGGGGCGGTCTGTTGGAAGAGTTCCAAGCAGGACACCGTTGCTGACTCGACGATGGAAGCGGAGTATATCGCAGCTTCTGATGCCGCAAAAGAAGCAGTCTGGATGAGGAAGTTCTTAACAGAACATCAGGTGGTTCCGTCCATTGTTGATACAATACCTCTGTATTGTGACAACAACGGGGCTATAGCTTTAGCAAAGGAACCCAGGTCCCATCAAAAGTCCAGACACATCTTGAGGAGGTATCACCTGATCAGGGAGATCGTGGATCACCGGGAGATCGAGGTTCGGAGAGTTGCTACAGAGGACAACACTGTAGATCCATTCACAAAGGCCATCCCTCAGACGCAGTTCGAGAGGCTATTCGAGATGATAGGTCTGCGATATGCCAGCACATGGCCTAGTGCAAGTGGGAGATTGTTAGTGTGATATGCCCTAGAGGCCATTATTGTATAGTACTAGCTTGTATATTACATTTTGGAAGCTTGGGATATATACACGGATTTATGACAGTCTTGCTCTATATGGTAGTATGCTACTTTGTTTGTATCTATCTTAATATGTGTATGTGTTTCTTTTAACATATCGCTAATACATATTGATAGAGCCTTTAGGATCTTTGCTTGACTACCAACGTTGTGATGGCAGTCACACTAGTGGGGGCTGGGTAGTCTACAAGCACATCCTTATACAGGTCCCTAGTCATAGGATTATCGAGACAGGGCATCGATACTCCAGAGCAGACTAGTGTATACGCTTCTCATCCCAGGAGGGGAGATGGTCTGTCCCATAGCCATCAGTACGTCGTACTGGAGATAGTATGCAGGTGCTCGTTAGGTTACGAGTACACTGGACAGGACTCGTCATGAACTGTTGGTTAGTTTTATACATATCGTCAGTTAGCAGTTCCCAGATGACATGAGTACAGCTTAGTCCGTTGACTTAACACTGCTACTTCGCCTCAAGTGTGTTCCCACTGTTCTTAGATTACTATCCTACCATGGTTCTATTGAGTCGTGCAAACAGGTAGCAGTTGGGTGCAGTCTCAAAGCACTTGGAGGCAATGGCGGTTAGATAGGATTCGTCTCTCCCGGTATTGGGGGTTGATGTCGCGCTGTGTTCGTAACGCCATTACACAAATTCCCTAGCCAGAGCAAGTGAGATTTACTGGTAGGTACTCCAGTAGTATATCAGGGTGTTTTGGACTGTACTCCGACACGACTTATACCGGTATTAGGGGTCTGACGCTTGCCACCCCGTAGGCCCGATATGCGACACTCTTAGGTGAACAGACCGGACTGTACGGAGATTGTCACATTCAGGCTCAGTAGGAGTTCAGATAAGTTTCCTCATCGGCCTTCTTATCGACATCTACCTGGGGACCGTTATGTACACCTAGTACCGCTTGTGGCATATGGTTAAACCCACTGCCAGCGTAGTGTCGAGTCTTTAGAGTCCCACACAGAGGGTTCCCCAGCTTTGGGCGAAACGAGTAGAGGTCGTATGGTTTTACGCCAGGGTTCGTTCACATACACGCACTTGTGTGTGTTTTGTGTTCGGGAAGTTGATACCAGTGGGATTTGGTTTAAGCCGGATCCTAGTATTTTATTTTGGATTGGTTTAGTCTCAATGTATTGGTGTTTCTCGGAACCTGGATGCGGGTATGTATATACGGTTGATAGAGGCAAAGAAGGAGACACCTCATTAGGGTTTTGGCCGTTGACTTGATTAAAACCATTATGAGGAGGAGGAAATTGTTTACTAAGTCTTATTAAGATAATTGTGTCATGGTTAATTGGTTTGACCATTTGACTTGTTGACCATTGTTGACTTAGATATTTTGTTGAGCACAAGATATTTTGCTTAGCATTAATTGTGACATGATAATGGTCAAATCAAATGAACCATCATAATTATCCAAATAAAGATTATTATTCTTTTTCCTCTTATGTGAGCTCTCTTCATTTTTCACATACACATTCTCTCTCATAGCTCTCTCCTTTTTCCTCTCTCAAGCCCTAGTGTTTCATGAGTTGAAAATCAAGGGCCATTGAGACCAAGCCACCAAAACCACTCCCTACTCACTCTAGATCACTTAGTCTAGCAACCCAAGTGTTCTAGTTGCCTCATCTTGGAGGTTAAGCTCTAGGTTGGATCGCTTGGGTGGATCTTCTACTACATCAAGAAGCCGACGAGGAGGTGTTTTCGTTTCACTCCAAGGAGCTTGCAAGGAGAAGGAGGACAGTGGAAAGAAGAGAAGGACTTGGAACTCTAGGTATAATCTTCTTACCGAGTAGCCAATACCTCTAGCTAGTTTGTTAGTTATGGTTTAGCAAAGATCTTGTGTTCAAGTCGATGTTACCTTGTTTGTAAAAATCGTTTTTTACCCGTTCCGCCTCCCCGCAAACTAGTGGAGTGAGTAACGTCGACTTACACATTCAAGGCTAAGGTCATAACGAAGTACTGTGCCAAATATCCGGATAGTTTGACCCGCGCAAGTGAACTTTTCAAGCCAATCGGATTCAATTTAACGGGGGTTTCTTAACCCAAAAATCCATCAGTACGTACTTCCTAAACACCTTCTTCTCAAATCCGATGCGTCCACTATTCTATCTTTGCAGGATTCTTTGCAAGTTCATTGCTAAACGCTAATGGAACTAACCAATATTTGATTCAGCGCCGCGTTTAAACATAAAAAATGATTGTTCGATGTGTTGAACAACCTTTTTCATTGAATTGCGCATTGCATAAATTTAATACAGAATTAAGGGTAAAAGAACCCCAACAAGATATGGTAAGGGATTTCATCACCCTTCTCCGTAGCCCACAAACCACAAAGAACGAGCATTTTTCACACCCCCATTAATATTAAAGAAATTAGACTTTCAGCCTCTAAAGACTTCGTGCTCAATAGGGAAAAGTTAAAGTATATTTCGAACACCGCCCATCATTATATTGTTCAAGAAGTTTCTAGGTGTAACGTTTTAAAAATAAATAAATAAATAAAATCCTTTAGGTGAATTGTCTGATAATCGGTAAAATAAATCGTGTTTTCCGTAAAACTTAACTACAATTATTTTTCATCATAGAATTAAATACACCTATTTTAACTATGTAATTGCTAGTATTTGGTATTTATTTAGTCACTTATAAATTATTAGTTACTTAAATATTTTTCCTTAATTAATTATTTTAAATTATATTTTATGCTTTCATTTATACATTTAATTAGTGCTAATTACAAATGAGAATGGGTTAATTATATTTTAATGAACCATGAAAACTTAGAACCAAGATTTGTAACTGTAAGGTTCCTAAGCACAACATAAAGGTTTCGGGTGGCATCATCCATGCCAAATTAAAATTTTGCTATGCTTAAACAAACCCTAAACAAGATCTTATACTAGAGAATCATATGAAACTAAAAGCAAACAACTTTACTTCTAAGTGATTAGAGATTAAAACCTTTGTAGTCCGTTCCTTCGCTTCATAAGCTCCAAGTTGTGGTCCCTTCACTGCGATCATCAAGCTCCCGGACTCTTGAGAGTCTACATGAAGTGAATGATGCATCCTTGCTTGAAGTATTCACTATCCAAGATGATTTACTTTGAGGAGTCACAAACCCAAGCTATCTCTTCACTAATTAGGGATTAGTGAAGCTAACACACTAATCTATATGGCTAGTATAGAAGAGGATGATGAATTAGGAATTTTGCTCTCTTTAGTTTTCTTTTTCTCACAATCTTTCATGACAAAGGAAAAATATAGCAAGCTTTTGAGGAAGAAGAAGATGAACAAGTGATGAGAGAAAAATGAGCTTAGGTTAGAAAAGCAACCATGGCGAGTTAGTATATGTCATGGCTAACTCATGTAGAGAATAAACTATAGGCTAGGGTTAAAATTAGGTTAACAAAAATCTTAAGAGAAAACAAAAGATATGGACTTAGTCAAGGTTCTACAATCTTCTTCTAAAATATCAACCATGACAAATTCCACAATTTTGAATTTCCATAATAATAAATATAAACCCTAATCTAACCCTAGCATGGTATAAGTCTCTCACATCCTTGTTGCATGTGTAACCTAGCATGACACATGAATATATATCATATATATATTTATGTATGCAAAAAGAAAATAATACAATTAACATATATCACATATATATCAATGTATTATCAAGTGAGAAAAAGCAATTCTTAAGTGAGCTAATATTAGTTAATGTAATTAATATATCAAATATATAATTCTATATTAAATTATCGAATTAACACTTGATACGATAATCCGGCTATATCATATATAACCGACTAATATAAAATGTATCATTTCATTGAATCAACACTTGATCCGATGACCCGGCTATATCACATATAACCGGCCCGATATCACATATCGCGAGAATAGAATATGGTATCACATACATGTATCAATCTCCGTCCTGCACATATCACATATGTGCTCCTACTCCGTTTTGCCTAAGCCAGGAAACCTCTGCGTAGGACTCTAAAGACTCGTCAATACGCCGGCAGTAGGTGATTATCATATCAAACACCCACAAGCTGCATGCGGTCAGCTAAATGTAACAGCCACCCAGGTATTGAGTGATCAGAAGATCAACAAGCAAGCCTGCACACACTCCTGTGAATCCAATCGGTAACACTATCGTTCAATCCGGTCTCTTCGTCTGATATGTCGCATATCCAGTCTAGGGGTGGTAAACGTCAGACCCCAGTAACCGATAAGTCGTGTCGATGTGAGGCTCATAACGGGTCGAGAAACTACCGATAACTCTTACCAGTAGATCTCCATATCATCCCTGGCCATGGACTTCCAGTTATAGCCAATCGAACACAACGCAACATCAACCCCCAATACCGGGAGAGGCGAAACCCCTCCCATTACTCATTGCCTCCATGTGATTCGGGACTGTACCCAAAAGCCACCGTTTTGCACGTTCTCATGAACGTGGTAAAGTGGAAAGTAAAGTACAGTGGGAATCACACAAGACTCTATGACGATCTCAGCTCTACAGACTAACCTGCACCAGTGTCACCAGAGAACTGCTATCTGACGATAGGTATAATACCATCTTGGAGTTCTCGGGGAGTCCATTCAGTGTACCCAGTCTCCACTGAGCACCCATACACCATCTTTGATGTCAAACACCAATGGATGTGGGATCATCCATCGCCCATCATATGGGTCAAGATGCGCATACGCTAGTCTACTGTGCAGTATCGATGCCTTGTCTCGATACACCCTCGACTAGGAACAATTATAGGATGTACTTATAGACTACCCTGGCCCCATTAGTATGATCTTCATCCTAGTAGTCAAGTACATATCCTAAGGGCTTTATCAATATGTGACAGTAAGACAGTAATATAATACAAGTCAACATGTTAAGACAATGAGCAACCAGATAGCATACTATCATATCGAGCAAGAAAGTCCTCTCTATATATATCAAAGCATCCACTATAATATACATCATATGTACAAAAATGGCCACTAGGGCATATACATAACTAACAATCTCCCACTTGCACTAAGGCCAGCTGTTGTAGTATCTCATACCTAACATCCCGAAGAGTCTCTCAAATTTTATCTGGAGTATGGCCTTCGTGAGTGGATCCGCAGTGTTGTCCTTCATCTCAACTCTCCTATCCTCGATCTCACGGTGGTCAACTATCTCCCGGATCAGGTGATACCGCCTCAGAATATGCCTGGATTTCTGATGGGACCTGGGTTCCTTGGCCAAAGCCACAGCTCCATCGTTATCACAATACAAAGGTATTGGATGCTCAATGGACGGAACCACTCCAAGTTCAGTTATGAACTTCTTTATCCAGACAGCCTCTTTGGCAGCATCGTTGGCAGCCTCCATCGTCGAGTCTGCCACGGTTTCCTGTTTGGAACTCTTCCAAAAAACCGCTCCTCCATTGAGGGTAAAGACAAATCCGAGTGCGACTTAGAGTCATCCTTATCACTTTGGAAGCTCGAATCGGTAAAGGACTCCACCTGGAGATCTCTGTTACCATACACCAAGAACATCTCTTTAGTCCTTCTCAAGTACTTGAGAATATTCTTCACAGCTGTCCAGTGACTCTCTCCTGGATCTGCTTGATACCTGCTCACTACACTTAGTGAGTATGCTACATCGGGTCTGGTACATAGCATCGCGTACATGATAGAGCCTACTGCCAAAGCATAGGGTATCCCTTGCATGCGAGCTCTCTCCAAATCAGTCTTGGGTGACATCTCTTTGGAGAGAGTGAGTCCAGAGATCGTGGGTAAATTCCCACGCTTGGATTCTTCCATACTAAACCTCTTTAGTATGGTGTCAATGTACCTGGATTGGGAAAATCCCAGTATCCTCTTAGATCTATTTCTATAGATCTTAATCCCCAAAATGCAGGAGGCATCACCTAGATCTTTGATTGAGAATCTTTGTGATAAGAAGATCTTGACCGAGTGCAGCGTAGGAACATCATTTCCTATCAAGAGTATGTCATCCACATACAATACGAGGAAGACAATCTTACTCTCTGACACCTTCTTGTATATACAAGGTTCATCTACGTTCTTGATGAAGTCAAACTCTTTGACTACACATCAAAACAGATGTTCCAACTCCGCAACGCCTGCTTTAACCCGTAGATGGATTTAAGCAGCTTTCACACCTTTCCGCTGCTCCCACTGTCTTTGAAGCCCTCTGGCTAAGTCATGTACACGAACTCTTCTAAATCACCATTTAGAAAGGCGGTCTTAACATCCATTTGCCAGATTTCGTAGTCATGGTATGCAGCAATGGCAAGTAGGATCCGGATGGACTTAAGCATAGCCGCAAGAGAAAAGGTTTCATCATAATCCACACCTGGTCGTTGATGAAAACCCTTTGCAATAAGTCTAGTTTTAAAAGTCTCAACTTTTCCATCTACACTAAGTTTCTTCTTAAAGATCCATTTGCTCTCAATGGGTTTTACCCCTTCAGGAGCAACTTCCAAAGTCCATACTTTGTTGGTGTACATGGATTCCATCTCAGATCACATTGCATCCAACCATTTCACAGAGTCCCCACTCGTGATGGCCTGCTCGAAGCTAGTCGGGTCATCATCTTCTATGATGCAATCCTCGCTGCCACCGTCAACGAGAAAACCGCAGTATCTCTCAGGTGGATAAGGAACCCTACTAGATCAGCAGAGAGGCTGTGGTTCGTTGGGGACTATCGAATCCTCTGGTTCGACTAAATTTTCAGTTGTAGTTTGTGCTGCTGGAACTTCTTCCAGCTCTACCTCATTACCACTAATTTCTTTTGCAAGAAATTTCTTTTCTAAAAAGGTGGCATGTCGAGAAATAAACACCTTTTGTTCCTCGCTGTGATAGAAAATATATCCATGTGAATGTTTAGGATATCCCATAAACATACAAAGAACTGACCGTGCCTCGAGTTTGTCCGGATTTTGTCTTTTGACATAGGCCGGACAACCCCATATCTTAACATGTTTAAGACATGGTCTCTTCCTACTCCATATCTCATATGGTGTGGTAGGTACAAATTTAGACAGAACCTTATTCAATAGGAATGCAGCTGTCTCAAGCGCATAACTCCAAAAGGAAATAGGTAACTCAGCACTGCTCATCATAGAGCACACCATATCTAATAGGGTAAGGTTCCTCCGTTCTGATACACCGTTGTGCTGTGGTGTATACGGAGGAGTAAGCTGAGAGAGAATCCCATTCTCTTTTAGATAGTCCAGGAACTCATTGCTCAAGTATTCTCCTCCTCAATCAGATCGAAGGATCTTATTCTTTTACCCGTTTGGTTCTCGACTTCATGCTTATATTCTCTGAATTTCTCAAAAGCTTCAGACTTATGTTTCAACAGGAACACATGTCCGTATCTTGAGAGATCGTCAATGAATGTAATGAAGTATGAGGAACCATTCCTGGCATGTGTAGAGATGGGACCGCATACAACACTATGTATCAGTCCCAAGAGTTCCGTAACTCTTTCTCCGTGTCCACTAAACGGAGTTTTGGACATTTTGCCTTTGAGACATGAATGGCAAGTTTCATAAGATGATAATTCGAACAGATTCAAATATCCATCCTTATGTAACTTATCTAGTCGTGTCGCATTGATATGACCTAGTCTACAATGCCACAAGAAACATTCGTTCATTTCTGAACTCTTCCTCTTGTGTGTGTTTTGTACATTAAGAACTGTAGTTTGATTTAGAACGTATATGCCATATTTAACGAGCCTGATCTAATCAACTTTTGATTCAGGAAGATGTTCATAACATTATCCTGTACTATAAAATTATATCCTTCTTTACTCAACAAAGAAACTGATATAAGATTGCATATCAGGGTCGGAATGTAATAGCATTTGTTCAGAATCATTGTATTACCATTTGGCAACACAAGGTGATATTCACCAACTGTTTTGGCTGCAACATTTGCACTATTCCCTACTCTTTTGAAATGATCACCCATTTCCAGTTCCCTACCTTTCCTTAGCCCATGTAACATATTACATATGTGGGATTCCGATCCGGTATCTGATACCTAGGACGTAGAGTGAACTGAGAAACAGTTCTCGATAACTAACACATCAGAAGAAGATGCATCAACATGCTTGTTCTTCGTTTGGGCGGTGTGGGAATCCGGATATTCCCCTATTTCCTGCTTAGTCTTATAACAATTATAAGAAAGAACGGAACCAACGTTCCCATTCTCAGTATAACAAGCGGGTTCAGTCAATATATCCATATTATTATCTTGATTAAGGCCTGACATGGTCGCTACCTGGAGAGAGAGAGAGAAGAAAACACTTTAGCATATGCTCTTGCAAGATTAGATTAGTTATTATCTTATCTAATCAGGATGGCTCCCATTGCTTTTATCAAATCTTCCTTCAAACCCTAAAAGGTAAGACTAGCCGGGATCAATTACATCTTACAAGTTCGCCAATCTTTCAGCCAGGCCAGTGTAGGTACTTTGAGGGAGGTTCCCCGTGGTTTCGCACGGACCTAATTAAAATAAACCTCATTTTCCCAGAGGCATAACTCCGTTAACACCTTTCTAGACACCTACTTGATCGGCTAATTGTGATGTGTAAAACTTTCCCAGGAGTAACTCCTACTCGTAGTGGGTATGAGGATCCAACTATCTCATAGAAGGTATGCAATCTCATTGCAAATTTCAGCACTTGAAATTCCCGATAATACTTTTGCCCCTAACACCCTATGACCTTGACAAAGGCCAACAAACCATAGGATGCTAGTCAAGTTCAACCCGTCATTTCCTGATTGAATTAAACCCACCCGTACGACCCTTGACAAAGGCCAACAAGGTCGTACGACTACCCGAATCCAATTGCATCACATGCTTAAACAGATAAGTACTAGTTAGCTACCGCACACTACGCCTTGACAAAGGCCAACAAACGCAGCACGAATACTGAATATGACTTATCTGAAATGACGGAGGGCTACGATAAGTTTTTATGAAAACCTTTTGCGTAATGAACTTGATATCGTTGTAGAAACAAGTTTTTGAAAAGGAGTGGTTTTGAGGCTTTTACTAGTTTTGCTAAAGAGGTCACTCCCGGTGAAGGGATCGTCGGCTCTTTTCTTATTGAATAAGTTGCTGGATATTTCAGAAATACCGCTATGCAAAGCAAGAACTATAGAAGAAATCAAAATCAAAACCGAGTGAGTTGTAGCATCTGCTAGTTTTGCTAAAGAGGTCACTCCCGGTGAAGGGATCTCGGCTCTTTCCTTATCAAATAAGATGCTGGATATTCTATAAGGAATACCGCTATGCAAAGAAAAAACTAGAGCTACCCTTTTTGAAAATTTGATTCTACAACATCTTTTAGGTTTCTTTATCTTTCATTAATCTCATTAATGAAGTCCCATCATTTATGTTTTCTAAGCATCACAGAAGAAACAAAAATACAACGTACGCTTATGCCATCCGCATTCGCCACAGTGTCCCGTTATGCACCGTTAGGTTACTTAACTAACGGCATAGCAGGGCGGGACTAGCGCGGGTGCAAAACATAAGCAACGTTTATTATATATCGTATATACAATAATAAAGCATTCGTATCATGCATATAAAGTGATCACATCACAGAATATCAGCAGCAGAAGATAACATATGAAATATTGGATATACTAGGAGGTCCGTGTTTTATTTTGAGCCTGTATAAAACACGGATTCCACGGTCGTGATGAATAGCCAAACCCACATCCGTTGACCCCTACGAGATCGGCAAGCAACCCTCCCAATTCTAGGGTTAGGAGACCCGGTCTTGACTCCTCGAGATGGCCTCCCATTGGACCTTAGAACCCGGTTGCTTGTGCTCTCCTCCTTGGGTCTATCCTAATGCGGAAAAGTAAATAATATACAATGGTGACATCATCCTCAACCCGAAAGTTCCCCAATAAAAGAATATCACATACAATGAATTTTACATGAATGAAAATGAAAAACTCTCATCTCACATAAAACTCCCGGCTATTCAAATCACGACGATCCAATATAACATATCACAGCAACACATAATATCATATGTCATCAACGTAAGTAAATATGCGTATCCTAATTGTCGTTGATGTATAGCAACGAAACCAGCGATACACCACATATTACACTTACGGTCGCAGAAAAGAAAGTGCAAAACTTCAACATTTGGAATCCACAATCACCTTAGACATCATAAACCCGAAATATCACATATTACGGATTTCATACCTAACTATATGAATTCCACATATTGTATCACAATCCAGAAAAAGCTTAGACGGCGTTAAACATTTCGATCGAATCAACAAACACCCAAAATTTCCCAAAAGCTGAACACTTGAGCGTAGTTTAAAAATACTCAGTACATGCCACAGTGCCAATGAACCAGCTGTAGAAGGGTCAACCAATGCCTCACCTATGGCACCGCTGAACCACCACAAACCCTAGGGTTTAGTGGCGGTTTTGACGGTCACAGAATCGATTTAAGGTTTCATTCTTCTATAGGGTCCACCGCATCACTTGCACGATATTTGAATGTTCTTTAACTAAGGAAAAATCCAACTCTTGAAAATTTTCTGGCAAGGGTTAAAGTGGATACATGATATTCGTTCGAACTTTTTAACACCGTCTAAATTAACCCGAAAACAAACTAGAATTACGAATACGAAACACTCCGAATTGCCTCTGTAAAAAGATAACATCACATGCAAATTTAGCAAAAACAAACAACGCCTGAAATACCAAACCACAGAGACTAGAACACAGTGCAAATTTCAAGCCCAAACACTTCCCAAAAACCAAGGAGGCCGGTTTTTTCATGCCTGTGGCCGGCCGAAAAAGGTAGGATGGGGTGAATTTTGTACAGTATTCAAATTGTATCTCATACAACATTCTGTAGTTGTTTAAAATTTTTATTTACTTTCAGAAAATTTTGACAGAAACTAGGGTTTCGATTCGGATGTTTCGGAGTTATTTCGGTTTTGTAATCCTACACTATCCGTCTAATTCTCTAGCTAGGCTCTGATACCATTGTAGGGTTCCTAAGCACAACAACAAGATTTCGGGTGGCATCATCCATGCTAAATTAAAATTTTGCTATGCTTAAACAAACCCTAAACAAGATCTTATACTAGAGAATCATACGAAACTAAAAGCAAACAACATTACTTCTAAGTGATTAGGGATTACAACCTTTGTAGTCCGTTCCTTCGCTTCATAATCTCCAAGTTGTGGTCCCTTCGCAGCGATCATCAAGCTCCCAGACTCTTGAGAGACTACATGAAGTGAATGATGCATCCTTGCATAAAGTCTTTACTATCCAAGATGATCTACTTTGAGGAGTCACGAACCCAAGCTATTTCTTCACTAATTAGGGATTAGTGAAGCTAACACACTAATCTATATGGCTAGTATAGAAGAGGATGATGAAGTAGGAATTTTGCTCTCTTTAGTTTTCTTTTTCTCACAATCTTTCATCACAAAGGAAAAATCTAGCAAGTTTTTGAGGAAGAAGAAGATGAACAAGTGATGAGAGAAAAATGAGCTTAGGTTAGAAAAGCAACCATGGTGAGTTAGTATATGTCATGGCTAACACATTTAGAGAATAAACCATAGGCTATAGTTAAAGTTAGGTTAACAAATATCTTAAGAGAAAACAAAAGAGGTGGACTTAGTCAAGGTTCTACAATCTTCTTCCAAAAGATCAACCATGACAAATTCCACAATTTTGAATTTCCTTAATAATAAATATAAACCATAATCTCACCCTAGCATGGTATAAGTCTCTCACATCCATGTTGCATGTGTAACCTATCATGACACATGAATATATATTTATGTGTGCAAAAAGAAGATAATACAATTAACATATATCATATATATATCAATGTATTATCAAGTGAGAAAAAGCAATTCTTAAGTGAGCAAATATTAGTTAATGTAATTAATATATCAAATATATAATTCTACATTAAATTATCAAATCAACACTTGATCCGATAATCCGGTTATATCACATATAACCGACTAATATAAAATGTATCATTTCATCAAATCAACACTTGATCCGATGACCCGGTTATATCACATATAACCGACCTGTCAAAGACCCGAAAGTACGGAACATGACCGGCACTTAAACTATGAACGTCTCGAGGCGTACGTAATCTAAGTAAACCGAAAACCCAGAAATCCAAACCAAGAAAATAGTAGAGTGCGGGAAAAACAACTTAAAGCAAGTAATTTCAATAGCATAAGCAGAATTATGCGGTTTTTAAAACATCAAAAATTTACTGAAATTTTCGGCAGAGTCTCCTTTGTAAAAACTGGCCCCCAAACGGGATACAACATGAATAGTATACGAAAACAATAAAAAGGCATCCCCAAGCGGGAGCTAGCTCTTCGTCAATCGACGGTCACAACCACACAAGCAATATAATATACAACGCCAACGGCGAGGATCAAAACTCAAAAGGAAACTCAAAACCACCAGAAATATAACGAGCGACTCTAAGGTCGAAAGAATAAACAACACTGGTCTCTATCTCAATAAATGCATGTTTGGTTGATGGAATTCTAGATATAACAGAATAATGATATACAAGATAAATAATGGGGGTATGATACAAGTAAACCCACCTACTAGCAAATCACCCGAATGAAACTATGCCCGCAAAGCCGTAATGAACCTGTACGGCAACCTGCAAGAAACTGGGGCACAACGGGGGTGAGTTGCCAACTCGTGAATAGAAAAACATCTACGCACAGAAATCGCATAAATAACGCAATCCTAGGTCAATGATCATAATATATCCTCAAATATATATAACATGCAGCCTATAACAATGGCTAGGGTAAATATCTAACCCGAGTGTAAACTTATGTGCCCGTGTCAGTGCCTCAGGTAGCAATATATCATATGAATGAGGTATGAATGCATGAAAACAGAATACATGTAAATGAAGAAACTGTTTTCATAAATTAGTGAGATTTCCTTCGTATTTTAAACTGAGGTATCATAATTAAAATCAGTATCAACAGTGTCTAGCATCGACACAAAACATAAATCTCACTGTCTCGAAATATCAATGTCTCAATCTCAATATCTAGGGCGCCGTCAGTCCAGACCGGCCCCTACCATCCATCTCAAGACCACGACGGTATCCTCCGGATATCCGACGCGTCGGGTAATATCACCGGTAGGTAGTGCTCCCCAGCCAGGCTCAACGTCAACACCACATTCCTCTTGCCCCGGGGTACCATACCGGGCCCACCATGTACCCGTGACGGTTCCTCCACTCCTCGACACGGATCTCCAAAACCACAGCAAACTTATGGTGGACGACACTTTACATCACTAGAAAACCGCAACATTTTATATTTTAAAAGATCATAAGTTGTAAATTTTGCGGCTTTCCCCGAAATCCAGAAATATCATAAATCTCAAGAAATCATCACAAGTGCATATGTCAATGATAATGAACTAGGCATGAACAACTGAATAACAGTATGCATGAAGTGGTAGGTAATAACTACAATGTCTAATATGGCATATAAGGGAAGCACACTAATATCATGTCAACACTACTAGCTAACAATCTAAGTCAAGCAATTATATTCTCTAAAGTGTATGTGACATGGCAATTACCGATGAAGGTGTGTGTGAGCCGGCAAGTAGGTGTACGTGGTACATACGCATCATCGGTAATGGTGCTGGTGTCCTAACAGCATGATATCAATAATGGAATATGCAGCAAAATAAATATGCGAGGCAGAGCGAACAGCAATAATGTGCGGGAGCTGAATACTAGACACAACGATAACTAATCTGCAATAATCTAATATAAGTCCTACAAATGGTGCCTTTTGAAATAACACGAATCATGGGGTTTTGAAAATAGGGGCTACGGTGTTTTTTATGAAAAGATACGTCGTTTTTGAAATATCCGTAGATTCCCTTGAGCTGTCTTTAAAAATGCCCACGATTCGTTAGTTTTTGAAATAGGTAAGAAGTCTAATCTAATCTAAAAACTACACTAAACTATACGGCTGAACTACAAGCTGAACTACAGGTAAGGAAACCGCCTATCATCTGAGTCGATACATATACATACCTGTATATGTATAGTCGGTGATCTCGCCTCAATAATATCATATCTGATACCATATCTATAATCAGGCATCCCAAGTCAAGAGTGCGGATCAATCATCAATATAGCTCGTACGTAAATCCGTCGTACGGCATCCCAATCTGGGTACGGGTCAATATCACATTCATCATACTATTCACCGGGTATCCTCTTTATCAAATATCATGATCGGGGTACTGATCTACGTCTAGTACCATACTGATACCGCCTACGTATGCATGGACGTGTGTGAAACACTACGTCAAGGACCCGCTACAACGTCATGTCGTATCTAAGATACGAACCCTGCTATATCACCGATCTCACGGGGTCAAATCAAATCTCATCGACTCATCATAAATCCCAAGTACTATCATCCTCAATCCGTATGTGAACACATAGTCCCATACCCATGTGAACACATAACTATATAATCCCGTATAAGCGCAAATGAAAGAAGAAAGTATGCAAGTATGGGTGTGTGTGTGCATGTGTGGTGCGACCACTACTCTAGGGTTTCGCGACACTAAATCATCCAAGAACACCAAATATCTATATCATTGATAATATCAAACAAATTATAGTCAAAATATATTTATATGTGTGTATACGTATTCGTATACATCACCACGAACTGCGGGGGTGCTATACGCCATCCACCCGACTTCTCCCCGTAGATATAAATCTACTCACCTGGTCCTCGCTCGCCGGTGCCGACGTCACCACGCGCTTGCTTGTCGTCTCGAAGTCCACGTGGGGGTACCTACATATCATAACGCACCATATCGCATTAAAACTAAATTCGAGATCGAAACGGCATACGAAAATCAAATCGGCACGCGTATCACGCATAGGTCCAAACCTATCGCCTACGCATGCAAGAATAGTAAAACCAACCCTCGATGTCGATGTACAAACGTCAAACCATCGAGAAAAATCCAATCACACTCATTTGCACATTCACGAACACTAATTTTAATATAAACTAGGTTAAAACTCACAAAGACGCCAATTTCACTTAAAAAGTTATTTTTCAGAAAATCTAGCAAGCACAATTCGCCGTTTTTGTACAAAACACGATGTTTAAATGAATGTAGCGGCCAATATATTTATTAAATATCTTAAATAAGTCGTATAAACAATTTCCGGAATTTAATCTCATTAAATTCCAAAAATCCTAATATTCTAGTTTACAAAAATACCCTTTTTTAACAATTTCAAAGCAAAAATGCACAAACTACAATCTAGCTTAGATTTGCATGATCCAAAGCATTAAACCACACTTAATAAAGTTAATGAAGCCAAGAAAACCCTAATCACATTTTTAATCCCAAGAATTTAACAAATTTCAAAAACCTAGTAAGCAATTAGCAAATTAACACAATTTTTCAAGTAACAACTTGTAATTAACAACTAGATTAGTTTTCTACAAAACTAATTATGTTAAACCACTTCACTAAACCATGCACAATCAAACACAACTCATTTCCACAACAAACCCTAACTTGAAATCCAAAACTTGCAATTAAATTCACA
This sequence comes from Agapanthus africanus, assembly GCA_030015575.1. NCBI lineage: Eukaryota > Viridiplantae > Streptophyta > Magnoliopsida > Asparagales > Amaryllidaceae > Agapanthus > Agapanthus africanus. The sequence goes on from CM057338.1 coordinate 700,417,637, forward strand.
TATCCAAGTTAACACTTAATTTAAATTAGCTTTAAGAAACAAGTAACAATTTAAACAAAAAGTTTTAGAATTATACCCAAAAATATATGAAGGTCCACAAGTATCCATGGCCTCCCAAAATTCTCTCTTTTCACAAGGATCCATGCTATACGGGCTAAGCTAAAATGGGTAGGAGTCGGATTTGGATTTTGGGATTTTTTTGAAGGATTTTGGGGCAATTTTTGATGAAGTTTGAAGAGAAAAGAGAAGGGAAATTGAGGGGGGGGCTGTTGCTGCAGTAGGGGAGGGAAATTTCAGCTGGAATTGGGAGTGGGGGAGGAGAGAGAGGGAGGTAAAGAAAGTGGGGCAAAGTCAAGGTCAAAGAAAAGTCAAGGTCCACCTAATTCACCCATTTTCTTTTCTTTTCTTTCATTTCTTTTCCTTTGAAATCAAGTGGGGAAAAATTATGGTGGGTGCTGAATTCAGCCATGGGGAGGAGTAAGTGGGGGTGTGTGGGTGTGGGTACGGGTGTGGGGTGATGAAAAATGATAAATACAATACCCCAAATATCCATTTACGCTAAAAAAAAGCCTTTTTCATCAATAATTTCTAAACCGTTTTGGCAAATGATTTCGTTCCAAAAACCACATGATAAAATTTTATTTAATGTTTTATGATGCACAAAATTTGTTTCAACTCATTCCAATTTGTAATTTTCCCTAATTAAATGTATTAGTGACGGCTTAAAATAATAATAAAATAATATTTTTTTCAGAAAATTTGAAATTTCACCAGCGGCTCAATAAACACCAAATAATAGCAATTACATAGCTAGAATATGTATATTTAATTTTTATAATAAGATATTTGTATTTTGACTTTTTACAGAAAACTCCCTTATTTTACCGATTTTTCGAAATTTCACCGAAACGATTTTCAAAACGTTACACGACCGATATCACATATCGCGAGAATAGATTACGGTATTACATACACGTATCAATCTCGGTCCCACACATATCACATATGTTCTCCTACTTCGTTTTGCCTGAGCTAGGAAACCTTTGCGTAGGACTCTAAAGACTCGTCAATACGCCGGCAGTAGGTGATGATCATATCAAACACCCAAAAGCTGCAAGCGGTCAGCTAAACGTAACAGCCATCCGGATATTGAGCGATCAGAAGATCAACAAGCAAGCCTGCACACACTCCTGTGAATCCAATCAGTAACACTACCGTACAGTCCGGTCTCTTCGTCTGATATGTTGCATATCCAATCTAGGGGTGGTAAACGTCAGATCCCAGTTATCGATAAGTCATGTCGATGTGAGGCTCATAATGGGTAGAGAAACTACTGATAACTCTTACCAGTAGATCTCCATATCAGCCTTGGCCAGTGACTTCCAGTTATAGCCAATCGAACACAGCGCAACATCAACCCCCAATACCGGGAGAGTCGAAACCCCTCCTATCGCTCATTGCCTCCATGTGATTCGGGACTGTACCCAAAAGCCACCATTTTGCACACTCTCATGAACGTGGTAAGGTGGAAATCAAAGCACAATGGTAATCACACAAGACTCTATGACGATCTCAGGTCAACAGACTAACCTGTACCGGTGTCACCAGAGAACTGCTATCTGACAATAATTGTAATACCATCTAGGAGTTCTCGACGAGTCCGTTCAGTGTACCCTGTCTCCAATGAGCACCCGTACACCATCTTTGATGTCAAAAAGCAATGGATGTGGGATCATCCATCGTCCATCATATGGGTCTAGATGCGCATACGCTAGTATACTGTGGAGTATTGATGCCCTGTCTCGATACACCCTCGACTAGGAACAATTATAGGATGTACTTGTGGACTGCCCTGGCCCCACTAGTATGATCTTCATCATTGTCCTAGTAGTCAAGTACATATCCTAAGGGCATTATCAACATGTGAGAGTAAGACAATAACACAATACAAGTCAATATGTTAAGACAAAGAGCAACCAGATAGCATACTATCATATCGAGCAAGAAAGTCCTATCTATATATATCCAAGCATCCACTATAATATACATCATATGTACAATAATGGCCTCTAGGGTATATACATAACTAACAGTAACATGCTAATTCTTTCTCAAATTTACTCCATGGTTCTAGACTTTTCTAGGATTAATTTGAAAGAAATTAGATAATTAAAGAAAGGAGTTAAAAGAGGTATTAATTAAAGAAGTTTCCACACTCACCAAAACACACCACACACTCTCTCTCTCTCCCTCTTCAAGTGTGGCCGAGCTCCCCTCATGAGCAGGCCCCCTCTCTCTTCAAAATTTATCCATCACAATTCTCACTTCAAAAATAAAAAGAAAAGAAAATTTAAAAGGGGATTAATATATGTAATAAGTGAGGATGTTTCTACACTAATCCACCCATTTCTCTCTCTCTCTCTCTCTCTCTCTTTTCCTCTTACTGCTGGCCGAGCCCTCCCCAAACAGAATCCCCATTTCTTCATGCCATTTTCCACATAAAAATCCACAAAAATTCATTCAAAAATCTATACAAAATCCAACAAACTCTTAATTAAACCTTTAACCATTTCTCCTTGGCCTAATCTACTATGGATCTTAGAGTAAGAGAGCAAATTGGGAGCCTTAGTTTGCATGTTGATCACATGTTTGTGAGGTATAAATCTGTCACGCCCCGCTTCCCAGAGTACGCTAAGATGGGCACGTGACATAGCCAACCATGCTACCTGTGGATAAGAAAAATCCTTCCACTGTCACATTACGGCTGTAGAGATATCAAGAACAGGAAAATAAACCAACTATCTAGTACATGTCCATAAGCCAGAGTAAAAGAGTCAAGAAATAACAATGTGCGGAAGCCAAAAGGTACAATAAATGAAACACCTGGAAGTGAAACCACATACCGACAGGAACTTCACCGCTCGGTCTAACAGCGGCAATACTCCTGATCAGTCTGCAACAAAGTAGAAGAATCTGGGCCATGCAAAACCCAGACGTCAGCGCGTCATGTCATCAAGTAATAAAATACAAACAGGGTAGCAGCCAATGCATATATAATCATGAATGAAAAGCAGGTGTAACAGTAATGTAAATCAGGGCAGTGAAGGGTTTGAATTAAAAGTTAGGGATTTTATTATTTGAGTATGGTTATAATAAGTGGTTTAATATTTTAAGATATGCAAAATCTACTTTAGTTGTTAATTTGTAAATTGTTATTTTAAAATTGTTCAAATTAGATAATTTTGCAAACTAGACTTTTCGGATTTATGTAAATTGCTGAGATAAAATTTTAGCAAAGGTTTGTGTGGATTACTAAGTTATTGTATGATTATTGTGGCCATAAGAATTGTTAAAACATGTAGATTTGAACAAAAATGTTAAATAGATACTTACTAGGTTTCTGTAATAAATGGGTTTTAAGTAAGTTTGAGGTTGCATTGAACTACAACCTAATTCATAAAATATTTTGAGTATTGTGGATGCGCAGTTGGTATGAATGGGTACTAGGATTGGTAGTTTTCACGTGTAGCAACCTTAGTTGTAATTCGTGGTGTTGTCGCGATGCGCGTTTTGTGCACCAAGTGTGTGCGTGTCTTATTGTGCACGTGGATTGACTTGTATTGTTTGTTTCCACGACTAATCGTATATTCATTCTCTTAATTGCTTGTGTGCGATTCTAGGATCGGGTGCTGAGGCGTCAGACGTGGCACCGAAAGATAAAGCTAAGATCGAATATGATTAGCCGAGGCGTCCCGGTGAGTAGATGTACACATTTATGGGAGGATCATCTGGATGGCGCGAGGCGCACGATGGTTTAGTATTACTTATAGTATTTGCATTATATGCGTAGTTTCCTAGTTAGCCATCTCATTGCATCGCATCGTTATATATATGTGTGTGTGTGTGTGTGTGTGTGTGTGTGTGTGTGTGATATCATCTCATAGGATACTTGCACCATTACCATTGGTTCGTGCCGCATGTGCATTAATTATGCGAACACACACACCATTGGTAATTGCAATGTCACGAACACTATAGAACTTGCTTAGAATAGATATTTGTGAATTTGCATCGTATATGATCCGTATATTTATACCTGCATATTATCTCATTAAATGGATACGTAGGACTGCTAATCATGTATACTGTTGGATATAGTGCCCCTAAAGTCAATTATTGGATCCCAGGCATGTGATTGTAATGATTGAGGGAAGACCTATACCGGTAGGACAGTCTTACTCGAGATGATAGTATGCTATCTGGTTTGTCATTATCATCGTATACATACTTCAGGTGACATTACGGATCACTATTACACATTGATAGAGCCCATGATATTCTTGCTTGACTACTAGCAGTATGATGGCGTTCATATACGTGAGAGTTGGGTAATCTATAAGCACATCCTTAAAGTGTCCCTAGCCGTGGGAGTTTCGAGACTGGGCATCGATACTCCATGAGTATACTAGTGTATACGGATTGAGATCCCGACGAGGGGCGATGGCCGGTCTCACAAGCCATTGGTGTCAGTTGGTTCACCTAAGACGTATACAGGTGCTCATTGGGTTATGAGTACACCGGACAGGACTCGCCGAGAACATGCTAGTTGGTATTATCCCTGACGTCAGATAGTAGTTCCCTGGTGACATGTGTACAAGTTAGTCTATCGACCTAAGATCGTCATTTGTCTCGTGTGAGTTCCCACTATGCTTTGATTACTACCCTACCACGGCTCTAAGGAGTCGTGCAAACAGGTTTTATTTGGGTACAGTCGCGAGCCTCATGGAGGCAGTGAGCGGATCGGCAGGGGATTCGTCTCTCCCGATATTGGGAATGAGATCGTGCTGTGTCTGGAGAGCTATTACACAAATACCCTGGCCAGAGCAAGCGAGATTTACTGGTAGGTATTCCAGTAGTATCTCAGCGTGTTCTGGTCTACACTCCGACACGACTTATACCACTATTGGGGGTCTGACGTTTACCAGCCCCCTAGGCCCAATATGCGATACTCATTGACGAACGGACCGGACTGTACGGATATTGTCACTGACAGGCTCAGTAGGGTTTCAGGATGAGTTCGCTCATTGGTCTCCCTTTTGGTCAATACCTGGGCGGCCGTTACGTACAGATTGTACCATTGACGTGCTTATGGTTAAACCCACTGCCAGCGTATTGACGAGTCTTTAGAGTCCCCCACAGAAAGTTTCCCAAGTTCGGGCGAAACTTTGTATAGGCCGTATGGTTTTATGGCAGGGTTCGATCATATACATGCACTTGTGCACGGATCATAATTGGACGGATCATACTAGTGGGCTTTGGTTTAAGCCGGATCCTAGTATTAGATTTGTTGGATTACTTTCGTCTCATTGTATTCGTATTCAGTCGGAATGCGAATACGGGTATGTGTATACAGATGAGGGGTATTCTTTTGATCCGTCACGAGTTTACTTTAGTTGATGCCATATCTTTTTGTTGGATTAAACATTTAGTTTAAATGTTTAGTGGTGGAAAATGTGAGTGCAAGTTTTGTCCATATGCATCATTTCATGTCACATACACTTGGTGACTCATGGTCTTGGTTTATGTGACCATTAAATGTGACATGGATTGATTTCGGAGCTAATTATGATTAGTGGGGATATTTTGGAGAGAGAGGGGCAGCCATGTAGAGGCTTGGGGGTTTGATTATTGATAGATCTCTCTCTCTCAAAATATCACACACAACAAAAGCCATTTCACTTCTTCTTCTTTTGAGCTCACAATTTCCTCCAATGGCTTCTTCTTAAACTTCCACCCATCCGTCTCATGAGTTGAGAATCCATGGGTGTCTTGAGACAAAGTGATCACACACATTCTCTACTTCACCTTGGACATGTCGGCTAGCAAACTTCATGTCCGAGTTTCTTCGGCTTGAAGCGGGAGCCCGTAAAAGGTTCCTTGATGCGTTGCCACTTCGACGAGGAGATCGGAGATCGAGCGGGATCGGAGAAGCCGCGAGGAGCTTAGGATGATGGCTAAAGACCGAAGGACACGGATCGTTCGATATAGCCATTCTAAACTTCTTTGTAGTTCGCTAGTTTAGGGTTAATGGTACGATCCGGGTAAAAGCCTACGTTAGCGCCAGTTTCATAAAAAGTTTTTGTTCCGCGTTTGGCCTCGGATTGACGGCCAGGGCGCTACCGTAGATTTACATATACATACCTCATTGCATCATGATTCATGCATAGCTCCTGGCCGTATTTCGTATGGCATATACTACCGTATCATAGATTTCCATCATCACCAGCATATTTATATACTGTTATTTTCTCGAGGATTTCGGTATTTATGAGATTTCTGGCTTTTGGGGAAAATCTCAAGAATTTTATAAAAACTTATTATCATTTTAAAATGCAAGTTGCGGTTTTCTCGTGATGTATGTGTCGTCCACCATGAGTTTGTATAATTGCTGTTGGTTTTTGAGACCCGATTCGAGGAGTAGGATGAACAGTTTCGGGTACATGGTGGGCCCGGTATGGTACCCCGGGGCGAGAGTGTTTTTGTGGGGATGACGATGAGCCTGGAAGGAGCAGACTGTTAGTTATATGTATGCCCTAGAGGCCATTACTATACATGAGATGTATATTGTAGTGGATTCTTGGACATATATAGGGAGGACTTTCTTGCTCGACATGATAGTATGCTATCTGGTTACTCTTTACCTTAACGTGTACACTGATTGTCTCTCTGTTACATGTTGGTAAAACCCTTAGGATGTGTACATGACTACCTGTACTATGATGCAGATCATACTAGTGGGGACAGAGTAGTCAATAAGTACATCCTTTAATGTCTATAGTCATGGGTGTATCGAGACGGGGCATCGATATACCAGAGTAGACTAGCGTATACCTTCTCGACCCATATAGATGGGCGATGGATGATCCCATATCCAATGGTGTTTGACATCAGAGATGGTATACGGGTGCTCAGTGGAGACTGGGTACACTGGACGGACTCGCCGAGAACTCCCAGATGGTATTATACCCCACGTCAGATGGCAGTTCTCTGGTGACACTGGTACAGGTTAGTCTGTAGACCCAAGATCGTCATAGAGTCATGTGTGATTCCCACTGTGCTTTGATTTCCACCTTACCACATCCAAGAGGGCGTGCAAAACGGTGGTTTTTAGGTACAGTCCCGAGTCACATGGAGGCAATGAGCGATAGGAGGGGTTTCGTCTCTCACGGTATTGGGGGTTGATGTTGCGCTGTGCTCGATTGGCCATAACAGGAAGTCCCTGGCCAGGGCTGGTTTAGAGAGTTACTTGTAAGTGTTACTAGTAGTTCTCGACCCGTTATGAGCCTCATATCGGCATGACTTATCGGTTATTGGGGTCTGACGTTTACCACCCCTAGACTTGATATGCGACATATCAGACGAAGAGACCGGATTGTACGGTAGTGTCACTGTCAGGTTTTTGCAGGAGTTGGAGCGGGCTTGCTTGCTGATCTTCTGATCACTCAATACCCGGGTAGCCGTTACGTCCAGCTAGTACCGCTGACGGCTTGTGGGTGCTTGATGTGATCATAACCTACTTCTGGCGTGTTGACGAGTCTTTAGAGTCCTACATAGAGGTTTTACTGGCTCAAGCAAAGCGAAATAGGAGACATATGTGATATGTGCGGGACCGAGAATAATGCGTGTATGTGATACCGTATTCTATTCTCACGACTTTTGTATCGGTTGGTTGTATATGATATAGCCGGGTTATCGAATCAAGTGTTGATTCGATAAGTTGGTACATTTAGTGTTAGTCGGTTATATGTGCTATAGCCGGATTATTAAATCAAGTGTTTATTTAATAATATAGTGTATAATTGTATATTTGATATACTAATTTACATTAACTAACATTGGCTCACTTAAGCACTTTTCTCACTTGTATGTACATGTAATATATATGTGATATATATTGATGTGCATTGTTTTTGTGTATCATGGTTGTTGATACACATTACATGGGTGTATAAGACATACACCATTTTAATTATAATGGTGGGGTTTTAATATTCAAAGTAAATACAAAATCAGTGGATAATTGTTCAAAGCATGAAGCTTGTAGAAGCTTGCGAGTGCTTTGACAAAATCCACCAATTTTGTTTTACTTAGGATATCTATTAACCTAACCACTATAATTAGCCATGGTTATGTCTCTACATGAGTTAGTATATGATACCCACTCACCCATGGTTACTAATCTCACTTAGGATTAGTTCATTCATCTTTTTCTTCAAAAAAGAAAAGCTTGCTAGGGTTTGATGAAAGTGAGAAAGTAATGTGAGAAAAGAAATTCTAAAGTGAGCCCACTTCCTATTTCACTATCCTCTACTAGATTAGCACTTTAATATAGGGTGTTTGCTTCATTTTAGTGAAGTGGTAGCTTGAGTTAGTAATCCCTCGACGTAGATCATCTTCGGCCTCGAAGACTTCAAGCAAGACCATTGCCTTCTTCTCATGGAGCCGTCCACAAGTCCAGGAGCACGATGATCGCAGCGAAGGGACTACTACAAGGAGCTTATGAAGTGAAGGACCGATCTACAAAGGTTGTATTTCATTTTCACTTAGATGTATGGTTTACATTAGTTTCCGTATTTTTTTCTAGTTAACGATTCTAGTTTAGAGTTCCTTGAAACGGCAAATTTTTTGAAAATGGCATGGACGATGGCCCCCGAAACCTTGCTGCCGTCGAGAGGAACCCTACAGTGGTATCAGAGCCTAGCTAGAAAATTATACGGATAATGTTAGATTACGAATACGAAACGAACTCCGAAACTTGAAACCCTAAAACCATGTTTCTCTCGATTTTAAAACGAGCGCCAAAATTTTTTCAAATAAGTGCAGAATCATCTATGAGCAAACCTAAGAACATAGAAGAAACTTGGGACCATGTGCTCGGATTTTGGCCGAGCACATGGCCATAAATTCCGAGGAGGCTGGCCAGGGAGTGTAGAAAAGTTCCCAATTTTTTTCCATGCTCTTGGCTCTGGGTTTTGGTATTTCATGTGTTGTTTATTTTTGCTACTTTTTCATGTGATGATTAACTCGTTGCAATGGCAACTCGGAGTGTTTCGTAGTCGTAAATTTAACTGTTTTCGGGATACTTTAGACGTTAAAAAGTTCAATCAGATATCAAATACCCGCTTTAACCCTTGCCGGGAAATTTTCCAAGTGTTGGATTTTTCCCATAGTTAATAAGTTTTCAAAGATCATGCAAATTATTCGATGGACCCTCTAGAAGAATGAAACCCTAATTCGAGATGTGACCACGGAACTGTGACTAAACCTTAGGGTTTACCGTAGTTAGTGGCGCCACAAATGAGGCTTGGGTTTGCCCTTCTATGGCTGCTCCATTGGTAATGTGGCGTGTGCTGAATAACTTTAAACTACGCTCAAGTGTTGAGCTATTTGGGTAATCTTGGGTGTTCGTTGATTCGATCAGAATGTTTAACATCGTCTCGTTTTTTTTTCTGCGACCGTAAGTGTAATATGTAGTGTATCGTCGGTTTCGTTGCTATATGTCAACGACAATTGGGATACACATATTTACTTACGTTGATGACATGTGATGTTATGTGTTGCTGTATATGTTATATTAGATCGTCGTGTTTTGAATAGCCGAGGGTTTTATGTGAGATGAGAGTTTTTATTTTGATTCATGTAAAATTCATTGTATGTAATATTCTTTTATTGGGGCACTTCCGGGTTGAGGATTATGTCACCATTGATATATATTATTTACTTTTCCACATTAGGATAGACCCAAGGAGGAGAGCACAACTAACCGGGTTCTAGAGTCCAGTGGGAGACCAACTCGAGGAGTCGAGTCCGGGTCTCCTAACTCTAGAATTGGAAGGGTTGCTTACCTCTCTTGTAGGGGTCTAGGGATGTGGGTTTGGCTATTCATCGCGATCGTGGAATCCGTATTTTATAGAGGCTCAAAATAAAACACGGACCTCCTAGTATATCCAATATTTCATATGTTTCTTCTGCTGCGATATCTGTGATGTGATAATTTGATATGTTGAGATAGATACAGTTATAATATATATGATATATTATATAGACGTTGCTTATGTTTTACACCCACGCTAGCACTGTCCCGCTCTGCCGTTAGTTACCTAACCTAACGGTGCACGAGGGGACATCGATGCGAATGTGGATGGCATAAGCGTACGTTGTATTTATCTGTGTTGTTTAGGCGAATTAAATGATGGGACTTCATTAATGAGATTAATGAAAAGAAAAGAAAACTAAAGATGTTGTAGAAACTTGTTTTAAAAACTGGTAGCTCTAGTTCTTGCTTTGCATAGCGGTATTCCTTATAGAATATCCAGCACCTCATTCGATGAGGAAAGAGCCAAGATCCCTTCATTGGGAATGACCTCCTTAGCAAAACTGGCAGATACTACAACATTCGGTTTGTCTTTTGATTGCTTTTGGAGTTTTGCTTTGCATAGTGATATATATGATATATCCCGCACCTTATTCGTTGAGGAAAGAGCCGAGATCCCTTCACCGGGAATGACCTCTTTAGCAAAACTAATGAAAGCCTCAAAAACACCCATTTTCAAAATTCACTTGTTTCTACAACGATATCAAGTTCATTAAGCAAAAGGTTTTCGCAAAAATCTGTCGTAGCCCTCCGTCATTTCAGATAAGCAGTATTTAGTATTCGTGCTTGTAACATTTCAGAAAAATAAAATATTATTTTTAGGAATTTTTATAATTAAATAATAAAATATGAATATTTTAATAGGGCGGTATAATTAAAAACCGATAAATTGGGAAAAATTTATAAAATTTTGGAAATTACTAAAAAGAGGGTATTTTATGTGATTCATGCAAATTATGAATGTTTATGATTTATTTGACACTATTTAAGTGCTAATCGCGATTAAAAATTGCTAATCATGCTTTAAACCGGATTTGTGCACATGACATGCACTAAGTCATTTTTAGCACTTGTTACATTTTTCTTTCATGCTTTCACTATTATCATGCGTGGTTTGGGTTTTATTATGAGAGAAGAAAAGAAAAAAATAGAAAAGAAAAGAAAACAATAAAGAATAGAATAGTGAGAATATGGGCATAAGAGAGAAGAGAGAGGTGAGGGGTCAAACCTTGGTCTTAGCCATTTGTTTCATTCTCATCTTCATCCTTCTCTCTTCTTTTCTCTCAATGGCAGCACCCCCTCTCCCTTCTCCACTACAACCCCCACATCATCATTAAATCTTCATTAAAAACCCCATCCCCACTTCACAAAAAATGTGCATGTGCTCACTAGCTACACTTTGGACCAAGAAAGCTTGCAGTTTGGACACTAGGGAAACTCAAGAAAATTCTTGAGTTGCCAAATGAGGTAATCTTTTCACAAATAGTATAGTATTTCTTTTGCTTAAGCCCCTCTTCAAGTTTGAAATCGTTTTTCCGAAGTTTAGTGAAACTTTGAAATTCCATGTTAGGGTTAGGGTTTGAATTGAATTGAGATAGTGTAATTGAGGCTTAATTTTGACCTTAAACCCCTATGGTGATTAATTGGAGATCTAAACCAGAGACTATAATCCCTATTAGCGAACTTAGAAATCCCCGATATCCGTATTTTGTGGAATTCTGTAGGGAATTTGAAATCTGCTAACACTCGGGGACCTGAAAAATTATTTAGCATACACAGAGATACCAGTAGGCACCTAGGAAGCTTCATCAAAGACCCCAGCCCCTAAACTCTCTCCTTGGCCGCAAATAAAACCCTTCTGGCCGCAAATTGCGGCCAGAGCTGGAGCATTGTGCTTCGTGCTTGCTCTGTGTCTCCTATGTCCAGTAAATAGACCCTTAGCTTATGCAAAATTGGCTAATTTCGCCAAGGGTAAAAAATCTGGGATCATTTTCTTGTGTTGGTGCATTGTTTTGCGACTTCATTTTAATTCAGGTTTTCGTATTTGATATTGTTTTCCATCGTGTGGCGTTTGAACGCCAGCGACTAGGATTTTGGTCGTGTTTTTCATGCGAGGCTATAGGTTTTTACCTATGAGCGTAGCATGTGCCGTTTTGGTTTTCCGATTGGGTTTTAATACACATTACGATTGGATTATATGTGTAGGTACCCCACGTGGATGTCATGAAGTTGAAGAAGAAGATGGAGACATCTACATCGGCAAGCAAGAGCAAGATGAGTAAATTATATCTACGGGGGAAGTCGGGTGGATGGCGTATAGCACCCCCGCAGTTCGTAGTGTAGTGTATGGTACATATTATATGGATATATTTATATGCTTATCTTGAGATAGACTTTGGGAAGTTATGGATAATTTTAGTATAATTGGATGATAGCGTCATTAGTTAGTTTAGTCACAGACCTTAGAATAAGGTTTTCACCCACAAGCGCACACACATGTTTACATTGTTTTACTTATGCGGTTATGGGGAGATGCATATATATATATATATATATATATATATATATATATATATATACGTATACTTATACATGGATGATGAGGATTGTACATGATAATTGGAGATGAGTTGATGAGATTGGGCATGATGCTATGAGATCGGTGATATGTTTTGGTTCGTATTTTGAGATATGTCATATGATTTTAGCGGGCCTTTAGGCGTGTGTTTTAATACACGCATATATATATATATATATATATAGATTGTATCAGTTGGTATTAGAGTTAGATCAGTACCCCAGTTCATGAGATATGATGATAAGGATACGAGATAAATGATGAGATGAATGTGATATTTCGACCCGTACCCAGATTTGCGATGCCGTACGACGGATTTACGTACGAGCTATATATTGATGATAGATCCGCACACTTGACTCGAGGATATCATATTGTATATTGTATCGTATGTGGTACTATTGAGGCGGGATCACCGACTATTATATTTATATGTATCGACTCAGATTTAGGTGGTTTCCTTACCTTTCGATTAGTCCTGTAGTTACTTATAGATATTAGACTAGACTGGAGTCATACCTATTTCAAAACTAAAGAATTGTGAGTACTTTAAAAACAGGCCAAGGGATTCTACGGATATTTTCAAAAGACGCATCCTTTCTTAAAAACACTGTAGCCCTTATTTTTCTAAACACTACGATTCGTGTTATTTCAAATGGCAAAACTGTATGACATATATATATTGATGTAGATTCTTCACTGTTGTGTTTATTATTCATTTTCCACATATTCTTGCTATTCGCGTCGCATTGCATGTTTAAATGTGTTTGTTGTTATATTAAACCCATACTGTCAGGACACCGGCACCATTATCGATGATGCATATGTTCCACGTGCAGCTGCTTGCCGGCTCACACACTTCATTATCGATAATTGCCATATCACTACATAGTAGGACTGTTGCTTCAGGATGTGTCTCCTTGCACATTGTACACTCATATTTGCGTATATACCTACTTGTACATCCATATTGGCGCACAGGCACATTGTACACTCATATTTGCGTATATACCTACTTGTACATCCATATTGGTGCACAGGCACGTTGTACACCCATATTTGCGTATATACCTACTTGTACATCCATATTGGCGCACATGCACATTGTACACCCATATTTGCGTATATACCTACTTGTACATCCATATTGGCGCACAGGCACATTGTACACTCATATTTGCGTATATACCTACTTGTACATCCATATTGGCGCACATGCACATTGTACACCCATATTTGCGTATATACCTACTTGTACATCCATATTGGCGCACATGCGCATTGTACACGCATACTTGCGTATATACCTACTTGTACATCCATATTGGCGCACATGCATATTGTATACTCATACTTGCGTGCATACATATTGTACACCCATACTTACGGACATACACATTTGCACGTCCATACTTGTGTATATACACATATGCACATTTATACGCTATTGCATTCGATTTTGGAGATTTGGGAACCGCATGATATATTTTAAAACTGGATTCATTTAAAAGTGCGGTTTTCCCTCGATATGTGCATATTACTGTTCCTTGTTGCATGATATACGGATATGCTTACATTTCTGTTATATGTCGCATACATCATGCTTTATGATTATTCGCATTGAGATATGTTGTTTCTATGATATTTCTGGATTTGAGAACCGTGGGTACTTTAAAAGAAAGTATGTACTGTTTTAAAAACCCAGTTTCTCTTGATATGATATTTTAGCTGCCACCATGAGTTTTATCGGTTCTGATATATATATATATATATATATATCCCATGGGAGGAGGAGCCGTGGGCCGTGTGCGGGTACATGGTGGGGCCCGGTATGGTACCCCGGGGCAAGAAAGGGATGCTGTGTATACAGACGGTGAGCCTGGCAGAGGGACTACTACCTACCGGTGATTGTATTTGGGCTCGGCGGATATCCGGAGGATACCGACCGGAGTCAAGAGATGATATGGGCCGATGCGGACTGACGGAGCCCGATATATATGAGGATTTACGGGCCGATCCGGACTGACATAGCCCGATATATAAGGATTTACGTGCCGATGCTGGGCACAGGTTTCAAGATGTTTTCGAGTGTCGATGCTAGACACTCAGGTTCCATGATTTTGATGTGTCGCGAGGGACACACGTTGATTTATATCCTCATACTTTCATGCATATGCTTTATGATATTTACATGCATAATGTTTTGTGTCAATTGTTGACACGTGGACGGCATTCACACGTATACAGGCATTGATTACATAGTTGGATGATATCCACATACTTATAGACTTCATGATATAGTTGACACTGATTCATGTTGATTACTTCGATCTTACCTCATATTTATGATATGATGCTACCTGAGGCACTGACACGAGCACTTGGTATTACATTGATGTATAGATGTTTACCCTTGCCACCTTATCATGCTTCAGACTTTATTATTTTGAGGATATATATTACTGATCGTATTGACCTAGGATTGAGTCATACATACTATTTCTGCTCTGTGATGTTTTCTACTCACAAGTTGGCAACTCACCCCCGTTGTGCCACAGTTTCTTGTAGGTTTGCCATACAGGTTTTTCCTTGGCGGCTTTGTTGGCACATTACTTCATTCCGGGTGATTGCTGTGGTAGGTGGGTTCACTTGTATCGTGACCACCATTGTACTCATTTATTTCAGTTGTATCTTGTAAAATTCCATCAACCAGACTTGTATATTGTTTCAGACTTAGAAAACCAGTTGTATATTCTTTCGACCTTAGAGTCGGGCGTTGTATTAATATGGGTTTTCATGTTGATTTGAGTTTCCTTTTCAGTTTTGATCCTCGCCCTTCGGCGTTGTATACTATATTGCTTGCGTTGTTGTGACCGTCGATTGACGAAGAGCTAGCTCCCGCTTGGGGATGCCTTTTTTTCATTATGCATATATTATTCATGTTGTACCCCGTTTGGGGCCAGTATTTACAAAGGAAACTATGCCGAAATTTTCAGAAAAAGCTTGGGATTTTAAAATGCATATTCGGCTTATGTTATTTAAAACCACTTGTTTTAAAACATGTTGTCTTCACTTCTTCTTCAAATGGTTTAAATTTCTAGGATTTCTTGGCTTACTTGATTTAGATGTGGTCCTATAGACTTCATATGATTCAAATGCCAGTCACGTGCCATTTCGGGTCGTGACAAAGTTGGTATCAGAGCGCTAGGTTAACCTTGGTTCGATTCTAAGTTTGACTATGCGGAGCCTAGAGCGTTTGTATATATTCGGAACTTAGACTTGACCTTACGGAACTTAGACTTAGTCGGGGGGGGGGTATTATACCCGAACTTTCGTCGCATAGGTTGGCCTTGGTTGATGGAGTAGGTGACTTCAATAGAGTGACATACCGTCTGTATGTTCCGTGGCATACTTACGATACGCTACTCCGCTTAAGAAACCTTAGGATGTACATTTCCTTGCACAGTATTATATTCATTCCTATGATCTATCCTCATCATTATTGGTTCTGGTTTTGCTGCCACGATTGCACGGGCAGAGAGAGCTACGGCTAGAGTTGCGGTCAGCACGAGCTCGTCGCGGACAAGGACTGACTAGAGCGTGATTCCAGGGACATACGATTGCATAGAGGCGTCGTTTTATTGTGTTTTCGCGCCATGAGTGTTTGATGGATCGCTTTTACGAGATTTCTCGGACATGCAGATCAGCACCAGAGGATTGAGCCACTGATAGATGCCAGCCAGATTTTTGATGACCGTCAATGCATATATTATTCCTGATGATTGAGGCACTGTTATTCGTGCGGAAAATGAGCCAGTTGTTGCTGCGAGTGACGAGATATCGCCCGAGATGTTTAGAGCTATTGCCACACGGATTGTACTTAGAGATATGATAGAAGATCGCTAGTCACCCATGGGGGAAGGACTATGACATGTGGTTCGTTCGCTTACCCTGATGCGAGGTCATCGGATTGATTGATTCCAGCTAGAGACGCTTCACGCAGGTACGTTGGGAGTCGATGGAGACGATCGAATGTCAGGAACCCATTTTCCAAGTTTAAAGTATTTGGAAGACAATGCAAGTAATTCTATTGACCCTCTATAAGAATGAAACCCTAACTCGACATAATGGCCATGAGAACGCTTTAGAACCTTAGGGTTTGCGGCAGTTCCGCGGTACCATTAGTGAGGCTTGGGTTTGCCCTTCTACGGCTGGTCCACCGGTGCTGTGGTATGTACTCGATACTATTAAACTGTACCCAAGATGTTGAGCTCTTGGTGGATTATGAGATTTTGACGAATCGATCGAATGGTTCGACTTCACTCGGATGCTATGCGATGGGATGCATTGCTTGGGAGACTCCAGATACGAGTATAGCCATTGGAGCACAGTCCATGCAGCCACGATGAGACAAGTCCGAAGCAGTCGACATTAGAGAAAAGTGGAGTAAGAGGTTCGTACGAGATCTTGATGAGATGACATTCCACTCCACCGACATCAGAGATATGACACGCATACAGAGGGTTTATATATGGATATATCTTCCAGAAGGAGTCGCGATGAGTATGCAACCGTTCCGGAACAAGAAATCGATTTAGTAAAGGACGATGACTTCTGGGCAGTTCGGCAGAAATGAGATTTGGGAGAGACCTCGACAGTACCTTTCTGGAATATTTTACGAGGAGACTTAGACCCAGGAGCGGTCGTTTTACGCACACTCAGCAGGCCAGAGTTCGACATCGACGACGAGACACGTTATTAATAACCATGACAGTTGGCCAGAGATTATTAGAGGATGTGCTTGAGCGGGACTGTTTCCGCCATATTTTGATTTCGGTATTTTAGGCGATCTATTCACATGATTGAGTTTTGATGACTGAGTTTCATGATTTTTTTTTCGTGCACCATGGTTGCACCTACTGAGTATTTATATTTTGTGCGTAGTTATTGCACTTGAGATATGCTTTATACACCATTGTGTTGATTTATTATTTGTGCACAGTTATTGCACTTGATATCGTTTTTGTGCCTTGGCTGCACATGCTTATGATTTCATGGATTTCATACAGTTGGGTTGATTTTGCGCATATAGTACGTACCCGATTTGATTTTTGCACTCGGTATAGTTTACATATGCTTGCAGTGCAGTGATACGTATTTTGTGCACTACAGTTGCATAGGACTTCGATTTGATGTTATTTGTGGTATTGATTTTGACTTCATGCCTAGGGCATGCATATGATTTGACTTATGCTTACGACATAGTTTTTATGCACTTTTAGTGTTTTGATTAGATTTTGTGCACGTTGATGCACATGGTTGTGAGATTTGATACCACGGTATACCTGATTTGGGTTGAAATGAGTTGTATACCGTCAATTTCGATTATGATACTCGATATTGTTTTGTGCACTTTGTGCACCTGATTGGATTCTTACGCATATTTGACGTGCTTGATTTTGATCTTGCGCATGTTCGGCGTTTGATATTTGATTTCGTGATTCGAGCATGTTGGATGCACATGATTTAGATTTTCATTGGGTGCATATCAGATGCACCTGATATTGCTGTCCGGCACACCGTTGCCTCTGACAGGTGTTTCGTGTAAGTCCACGTTACCCACCCCGGTGCTTACGGGGAGGCGGAATAGGTAAAATACGGATTTTTAACACAAGGTAACATGGACTAAAACAAGAGGATCTTTGCTAAACAAAAACTAACAAACTAACTACAAGTTTTATCAACTAGGTAAGATGGTTATACCTAGTTCTTGAACTCCATCTCTTCTTGTTGTGGTCCTCTTTGTTGCTAGCTCCTTGGAGTGGTGTAGACGGCTCCTCCTCGTCGTCTTCTCTTTGCCGAAGAAAGATCCACCTGAAGGCCTCTACCTTGAGCTCCTACCTCAACCAAGAGGCAACTAGAGTGCTTGGCTTGCTAGAAAAAGAACCCTAGAATGAGTAGAGAGATGTCTTGATGGTTTTATCTCACAAAGCTCATGTTTTTCAACACATGAAACAAGAGAGCTTTGAGAGAGAGGAAGAGGGAGAGCTTTGTATGAGAGAAAAAGAGCAAGAGGGAATGAGAGAAAAACACAACCATGCTCTCATATGAGAGAATATGAGAATAATAATAATAATTAAAGAAAATTGTGATGGTTAGTTGAAGTGACCATCATCATTTCACATTTAATGCTAATTGCAAGCTTCAAGAAGCATCTTGCAAAAGAAATGATCATGGTCAAATGGTCAACAAAAGTCAAATGGTTAACCTAACCTCAACCATGGCATAATTATCTTTAATTAATATTTTTAATCATATTTCTCATTCTCATTAGGGTTTAGAAAAAGTCAACGGTCAAAAACCCTAATGAGATTCCTCTGCCTCAATCAACTGTGCATACACACCCGCATCCGTGTTCCGAGGAACACGAATACAATGAGACAAAACCAATCCCAAAAAAAATACTAGGATCTGGCTTAAACCAAAGCCCTCTAGTAATAACTGCCCGGACACCAAACGTGCACAAGTGCGCGGATGTGAACGAACCCCATCGCAAAACCATGCGACCACTACTCTGTTTTGCCCAAAGGCGAACAACCCTCTGTGTGAGACTCTAAAGACTCGGCACTATGCTGGCAGTGGGTTTAACCACAGACCGCAAGCGGTACTAGCTGTACGTAATGGTCCCCAGGTAGATGCCGATAAGAAGACCGATGAAGCGAACCCATCTGCACTTCTACTGAGCCTGAACGTGACAATCTCCGTACAGTCCGGTCTGTTCGTCTGAGAGTATCGCATGTCGGGCCTAGGGGATGGTAAATGTCAGACCCCTAACAGCGGTACAAGTCGTGCCGGAGTATATCCCAGAATACCCTGAGAAACTATTGGAAACACTACTAGTAATTCCCGCTTCCCCTGGCCAGGGACTTTGTGTAATGGCTCCCCAAGACACAGCGCGATATCAACCCCCAATACCGGGAGAGATGAATCCTATCTAACCGATACTGCCTTCAAGTGCTTCGGGACTACACCCAACTACTACCTGTTTGCACGACTCCTTTGAGCCATGGTAGGGTAGTAATCAAAGTACAGTGGGAACACACTCGAGGCGAAGTAGCAGTGTCAAGTCGACGGACTAAGCTGTACTCCTGTCACCTGGGAACTGTTATCTGACGATAGGTATAGTACCAACCAAAAGTTCCCGATGAGTCCTGTCCAGTGTACTCGTAACCTAACGAGCACCCGCATACTATCTCCAGTACAACATACTAATGGCTGCGGGACAGACCATCTCCCCTGCCGGGATGAGAAGCGTATACGCTAGTCTACTCTAGAGTATCGATGCCCCGTCTCGATAATCCTACGACTAGGGACCTGTATAAGGATGTGCTTGTAGATTACCCAGCCCCCACTAGTGTGACTGCCATCACAACGCTGGTAATCAAGCAAAGATCCTAAGGGCTCCACTAATATGTATAAGCGATATGCTAAAAGAAACATCTGTACATATTAAAGTAGAAACAAACCAAGTAGCATACTACCATTTTGAGCAAGATTGTCTATACAACTGTGAATATCCCAAGCTTCCATTAAGTAATATACAAACTAGAATGATACAGTAATGGCCTCTAGGGCATATACACTAACAATCTCCCACTTGCACTAGGGCCATGTACTGGCGTATCGAAGACCTATCATCTCGATCAGCCGCTCGAACTGAGTCTGGGGTATGGCCTTCGTGAGTGGATCTGCAGTGTTATTCTCCGAATTTACTCTCCTCACCTCATTCTCCCGGCGATCTACGATCTCCCTGATTAGGTGGTACCGCCTCAAAATGTGTTTGGACTTCTGATGGGACCTGAGTTCCTTCACTAAAGCTATAGCGTCTTTGTTGTCACAATACAGTGGTATTGGATCAACAATGGTAGGAACCACCTGAAGCTCCGTGAGGAACTTCTTCATCCAGACAGCTTCCTTTGCGGCATCGCAAGCAGCTATGTACTCCGCTTCCATAGTTGAATCAGCAACGGTTTCCTGCTTGGAGCTCTTCCAGCAAACCGCCCCTCCATTGAGGGTAAAGACATAACCCGACATGGACTTGGAGTCATCCTTGTCACTCTGGAAGCTGGAGTCAGCAAAGGCCTAGATCTGGAGGCCTTTTCCACCATACACCAAGAACATCTCCTTAGTCCTTCTCAGGTACTTGAGAATGTTCTTTACTGCTATCCAGTGTTTCTCCCCTGGGTCCGACTGATACCGGCTTACAACGCTCAATGCGTATGCTACATCTGGTCTGGTACACAACATCGCATACATTATAGAGCCTACCGCAGATGGGTAGCGTATAGATGACATGCGGGCCCTTTCCAAATAAGTCTTGGGAGACATCTCTTTGGAGAGGGTGATTCCGTGACAAGCCGGTAGATTACCGCGCTTTGAATCTTCCATACTGAATCGTTTCAGAATGGTGTCGATGTACCTGGACTGCGACAGTCCCAACATCCTCTTAGATCTATCACGGTAGATCTGGATCCCCAAAATGTAGTTGGCATCGCCCAGGACCTTCATGGAGAACCTCTGTGACAAGAATCCTTTGACTTACTGTAGCATAGGAATGTCATTTCCTATTAGGAAAATGTCATCCACGTACAGGACGAGGAATACCACAGTTCGCCCTACAATCTTACTGTAAATGCATGGTTCATCCGGATTTTTGATAAAGTCGAATTCTTTGACGGTATCATCAAAATAGATGTTCCAGGTCCGCGATGCCTGCTTCAGTCCATAAATGGACTTAAGCAACTTGCACACTTTACCGCTGCTCCCACTCTGAATGAAACCCTCTGGCTGATCCATATAGACGCACTCTTCAAAATTTCTATTTAGAAAAGCCGTCTTTACGTCTATCTGCTAGATCTCATAATCGTGGAAGGCAGCAATGGCAAGAAGGATCCGAATGGATTTGAGCATAGCCACTGGAGAAAAGGTTTCGCCATAGTCCAAACCAGGTCTTTGACGAAAATCCTTATCAACAAGTCTAGCTTTATAGCTTTCAACCTGCCCATGTACACCAATCTTTTTCTGAAGATCCATTTGCAGCCTACGGGTTTTACCCCTTTTGGAGCAATGTCCAAAGTCCAAACTTTGTTGCTGTACATGGACTCCATCTCGGTCCGCATTGCATCCAGCCATTTTACTGAGTCACCACTCTGAATGGACTGCTGGAAGCTAGTAGGTTCATCATTCTCAATGACGCAATCCTCTCGATCCCCGTCTATGAGAAAACCGTAGTATCTCTCGAGCGGATGAGACTGCCTACTACTCCTGCGGAGTGGCACTGGGATGTCCGGTTCTCCTGAAACTTCTTGTTCTACCAAGCTTTCAGTAATAGCTTATGGTTCTGGAATTTCTTGCAGTTCTATTGCGCTCCCACTTATCTGATTTTTTAAAAATTCGGTTTCCAAGAAGTGGGCATGCTGAGAAACAAAAACCTTTTGTTCCTCTGCGGAATAGAAAAGATACCCCCCCGGAGTTCTTAGGGTATCCCACAAACTTACACAGTACTGAGCGTGCCTTGAGATTTTCCGCATGCTGCTTCTTTACAAAAGCTGGACATCCCCATGTCTTAAGATACTTAAGACAGGGTTTCTTCCCACTCCACATCTGATATGGAGTGGTAGGCACAGTCTTGGTGGGAACCTTGTTCAAAAGATATGCAGCTGTTTCTAGTGCATAACCCAAGAAAGATCGCGGTAACTCAGCCTTACTCATCATGGAACGAACCATATCGAATAGAGTTCGATTCCGCCTTTCCGATACACCGTTGTGTTGTGGTGT
This sequence comes from Agapanthus africanus, assembly GCA_030015575.1. Taxonomy (NCBI): domain Eukaryota; kingdom Viridiplantae; phylum Streptophyta; class Magnoliopsida; order Asparagales; family Amaryllidaceae; genus Agapanthus; species Agapanthus africanus. The sequence goes on from CM057338.1 coordinate 700,439,986, forward strand.
GTATGGAGGAGTAAACTGAGAGAGAATTCCATTCTCTTTTAAGTAGCCCAGAAACTCGGCACTTAAGTATTCACCACCTCGATCAGATCTCAGTGTCTTGTTACTTTTTCCTGTTTGTTTTTTGTTGGGTTAGCATAGCACCTCATGAAGGGTTTGGGAGCATCACATGAACCAAATAAGTAGTCTTTAGGGTGCTAAGCTAATGAACATAGAATCTTTCCTAGAATCGATTAGGGTTTCGAAATATTTCCATATCAACATATGAAAGGAAAGCTAGGATTTAGAGAGTACAACCTTTGTAGCTCCCTACGCTAGACTCCTCGGCTACTTGGGGGTTGAAAAAACTCCGCTTGAACTCCTCGACGTCACCGATGATCCACCCGGAGTCCGCTTTGTCCAAGCTTGCGACTTTCTCCGATCAAGTGAACGGAATCAAGTTAACACCCTAAACAAGTGGGCTATACTTGTGTAGAATGGTGTTGTGGTTCTCTTTCTCACTTCAAAATCCTAACTTGTTGATTATATAGCTCACTACAAAAATCTAGAGAGCTATGAAGGAGGAAGAAGAAGATAATGGCAATATTGAAGAAGATGATAACTATATCTCTTAATGAAAATCGAAAAATATATCAATATATCTTTTCCATCTATCATCTCAAACCATGGTTGAATCATTATTGTACTAGAGTTAAAACACAAAAGGAAATTAACCAAAGTTTAAAAGGTGGGTGAGAATGGTTAGGTCAAAAGAACAGTGTAGAAGAAAACAATAATGAACCTTTTATTTACTTTTATGTTTAAATATAAATACAATAATAATTCATAAAAATGCCATGGTGTGAGTCTTATATTGCCACCATTTTCATATATATCCAACCATGATAAATGTATGTATGCATGTATGTATGTATACACATCCATATGTGCATGAAACTAGAATGAAAGAAAAACATACATGCATTCATACATCCATTCCAACACAAGAAAGGATTTCTAGTGAGCAACTAATGGCTAAATGATAAATCAACACTTGATTTACCAATCCGGCCATATCTCATATGACCCCTACCAAAAGCTAGCGGCCCGATCAATATACGGTATCCCATACGCGCATTTTAATCGGGTCCATGCGCATATCGCATACACGCACCACAACGTTTCGCCTGGACTAGGAAACTCCATTGTGGGACTCTGAGACTCATCAATACGCCGGCAGTGGGTGATGATCATATCAAGCACCCCCAAGCCGCAAGCGGTCAGCTAAACGTAACGGCCACCCGGGTATTGAGCGATCAGAAGAGAACAAGCGAACCTGCTACAACTCCCGTCGAGCCGATCGGCAACACTTCCCGTACAGTCCGGTCTCCTCGTCTGATATGTCGCATATCAAGTCTAGGGATGGTAAACGTCAGACCCCAATAACCGATAAGTCGTGCCGATGTGAGGCTCATAACGGGTCGAGAAACTCATGGTAACACTTACCAGCAAATCTCTGATCAGCCCTGGCCAGGGACTTCCCTGTTACGGCCAATCGAGCACAGCGCAACATCAACCCCCAATATCGGGAGAGATGAAACCCCTCCTATCGCTCATTGCCTCCATGTGACTCGGGACTGTACCCAAAGACCACAGTTTTGCACGCCCTCATGGACGTGGTAAGGTGGAGATCAAAGCACAGTGGGAATCACACAAGACTCTATGACGATCTCGGGTCTACAGACTAACCTGCACAAGTGTCACCTGAGAACTGCCATCTGACGTGAGGTATAATACCAACTGGGAGTTCTCGGCGAGTCCGTCCAATGTACCCAGTCTCCACTGAGCACCCGTACACCATCTCTGATGTCAAACACCAATGGATATGGGATCATCCATCGCCCATCTCATGGGTCGAGAAGCGTATACGCCAGTCTACACTGGTATATGGATGCCCCGTCTCGATACACTTACGACTAGGGACCTTGAAGGATGTACTTATGGACTACCATGTCCCCACTAGTATGATCTGCATCATAGTCCAGGCAGTCAAGTACACATCCTAAGGGCTTTACCAACATGTAACCATAAGACAGTTTAAAGAGACTAGTATACATGTTAAGATAAAGAGTAACTAGATAGCATACTATCATATCGAGCAAGAAAGTCATCTCTATATATGTCCAAGCATCCAATATAATATACAACATCTGTACGATACTGGCCTCTAGGGCATACATACAACTAACAATCTCCCACTTGCACTAGGGCCAACTGCTGTAGTATCGCATACCGAGCATCCCGAAGAGTCTCTCAAACTATATCTGGGGAATGGCCTTCGTGAGTGGATCCGCCGTGTTGTTCTTCGTGTCAACCCTCCTGACCTCGATCTCCCGGCGATCAACTATCTCCCAGATCAGGTGATACCGCCTCAGAATATGCCTGGATCGCTGATGGGACCTGGATTCCTTGGCCAAAGCCACCGCTCCATTGTTATCGCAATACAAAGGTATTGGACGCTCAATGGATGGAACCACTCCAAGTTCAGTAATGAACTTCTTGATCCAGACAGCCTCTTTGGCAGCATCGTTGGCAGCGATGTATTCAGCCTCCATCGTCGAGTCTGCCACGGTTTCCTGCTTGGAACTCTTCCAGCTGACCGCCCCTCCGTAAAGGGTAAAGATAAAGCCCGACTGCGACTTAGAGTCGTCCTTATCACTCTGGAAGCTCGAATCGGTAAAGGACTCCACTTGGAGCTCTCCATTACCATACACCAAGAACATATCTCTAGTCCTTCGCAAGTACTTGAGAATGCTCTTCACAGCTGTCCAGTGACTCTCTCCAGGATCAGCTTGATACCTGCTCACTACACTTAGTGAGTATGCTACATCGGGTCTGGTACATAGCATCGCATACATGATAGATCCTACTGCCGAAGCATAGGGTATCCCTTGCATGCGAGCTCTCTCCAAATCAGTCTTGGGAGACATCTCTTTGGAGAGAGTGACTCCAGAGATCGTGGGAAAATTCCCACGCTTGGACTCTTCCATACTAAACCTCTTTAGTATGGTGTCAATGTACCTGGATTGGGACAATCCCAAAATCCGTTTGGATCTATCTCTATAGATCCTGATTCCCAATATGCAGGAGGCATCACCAAGATCTTTCATTGAGAATCTTTGTGATAAGAAGAGCTTGACCGATTGCAGCATAGGAATATCATTTCCTATCAAGAGTATGTCGTCCACGTACAATACGAGGAAGACAACCTTACTCTCTGCTACCTTCTTGTAGATACAAGGTTCATCTGGGTTTTTGACGAAATCAAACTCTTTGATAACGACGTCAAAGCAGATGTTCCAACTCCGCGATGCTTGCTTTAATCCATAAATGGATTTAAGCAGCTTGCACACCTTCCCGCTGCTCCCACTGTCTACGAAGCCCTCTGGCTGAGTCATGTACACGCACTCTTCTAAATCACCATTTAGAAAGGCGGTCTTAACATCCATTTGCCAGATTTCGTAGTCATGATATGCAGCGATGGCAAGAATGATTCGGATGGATTTAAGCATAGCCACTGGAGAAAAGGTTTCGTCATAGTCCACACGTGGTCTTTGACGAAAACCTTTTGCAACAAGTCTAGCTTTGAAAGTCTCCACTTTCCCATCTACACCAAGTTTTTTCTTGAAGATCCATTTGCTCCCAATGGGTTTTACCCCTTCAGGAGCAACTTCCAAAGTCCATACTTTGTTGGTGTACATGGATTCCATCTCGGACCGCATAGCATCCAGCCATTTCACTGAGTCCCCACTCGTGATGGCCTGCTCGAAGCTAGTTGGGTCATCATCCTCCATGATGCAATCCTCGCTCCCACCATCCATGAGAAAACCGTAGTATCTCTCAGGTGGGTGAGGAACCCTACTAGATCGGCGGAGAGGCTGAGGTTCGTCGGGAGCTACTGAATGCTCTGGTTCCACTAAATCTTCTGTTGTGTTTTGTTCAGCTGGAACCTCTTCCAGTTCTACCTCAAAGCCACTAATTTCTTTTGCAAGAAATTCCTTTTCTAAAAAGGTGGCATGTTGAGCAACAAATACTCTTTGTTCCTCACTGTGGTAGAAGATATACCCTCGTGAATGTTTGGGATATCCAACAAATTTGCACAAAACAGATCTTGCCTCGAGTTTGTCCGGTTTTTGTCTTTTGACATAGGCCGGGCAACCCCATATCTTTATAAAATTAAGATATTGTCTCTTCCCTTCCCATATCTCATATGATGTGGTAGGCACAGATTTGGTGGGAACCCTGTTCAGTAGGTATGCTGCTGTTTCCAGTGCATATCCCCAGAAGGAAACAGGTAACTCAGCTACACTCATCATAGAGCGCACCATATCTAATAGGGTGCGGTTTCTCCGCTCCGATACACCGTTGTGCTGTGGTGTATATGGAGGAGTTAGCTGAGAGAGAATCCCATTCTCTTTTAGGAAGTCTAGGAATTCAATGCTCAAGTATTCTCCTCCTCGATCAGATCGTAGGATTTTAATACTTTTTCCGGTTTGGTTCTCAACTTCTTGTTTATATTCTCTAAATTTCTCAAAAGCTTCTGATTTGTGTTTCATCAGGAACACATACCCGAACCTAGAGAGATTGTCAATGAATGTAATGAAGTACGAAGAACCATCCCTGGCATGTGTAGACATGAGACCGCATACATCACTATGTATCAGTCCTAAGAGTTCGGTAACTCTTTCTCCGTGTCCCGTAAACGGAGTTTTGGTCATCTTGCCTTTGAGACATGACTGGCAAGTGTCATAAGATGAAAATTCAAACGGATTCAAATATCCATCCTTATGCAACTTAGCTAGTCGTGTCGCATTGATGTGACCCAGTCTACAATGCCATAAGAAGGATTCGTTCAGTTCAGAACTCTTCCTCTTGTGTGTGTTTGTTATGCTCATAACTGTTGATTGATTTAGAACATAAATGCCATTGCATAACGTGCCTGATCCAACCAACTTTTGGTTACGGAAAATGTTCATAACATTGTCCTGTAATACAAAATTATATCCCTCTTTACTCAACAAAGAAACCGATATAATCTTGCATATCAGGTTCGGCATGTAATAGCATTCGTTCAGAACCAATGTATTACCAGTTGGTAATACAAGGTGAAATTCTCCGACAGTCTTAGCTGCAACAATTGCACCATTTCCAACTCTTATGTCTTTATCACCTTCTCCAAGTTCTCTACCTTTCCTTAGCCCATGTAACTGATTACATATATGGGATCCTGACCCGGTATCTAATACCCAGGACGTAGAGCAAATGGAGAAACAGTTCTCTGTAACGAACACACCCGAAGAAAATGCATCAACATGTACTTTCTTCAATCGGGTGGCATGGGAATCCTGGTATTCCCCTATGTCCTATTCATTCCTATAACTCTTATAAGAAAGAACGGAACCAACGTTCCCCAGCACAGTATAACATGGGGGTTCAGTCAATACATCCATATTATTATCTTTATTAGGGCATGACATGGTCGCTACCTGGAGAGAGAGAGAAGAAAACACTTTAGCGTATGCTCTTGCAAGATCAGATTGGTTATTATCTTATCTAATCAGGATGGCTCCCACTGCTTTTTATCAAATCTTCCTTCAAACCCTAAAGGGAAAGACTAGACGGGATTAATTACACACTGCAAGGTCGCCAATCTTTCAGCCAGGCCAGTGTCGGTACTTTGAGGTAGGTCCCCCGTGCTTTCGCACGAACCTAATTAATGTAAACCTCATTTTCCCAGAGGCGTAACCTCGTTGACACCTTTCTAGACACCTACTTGATCGGCTAATTGTAATGTGTAAAACTCTCCCAGGAGTAACTCTTACTCGCAGTGGGTATCGGGATCCAACTATCTCATAGAAGGTATGCAATCTCATTGCAAATTTCAACACTTGAAATTCCCGATAATATTTTGCCCCAAGCATCCTATGACCTTGACGGAGGTCAACAAACCACAGGGTGCAATTCAGGTTCAACCCGTCATTTCTTGATTGAATCAAACCCACCCGCACGACCCTTGACGGAGGTCAACAAGGTCGTACGACTACCCTAATCCAATCAGCATCATATGCATAAGCAGATAAATACTAGTTAGCTACCGCACACTACGCCTTGACGGAGGTCAACAAACGTAGCACGAATACTAAGTAGGATTTATCTGAAATGACGGAGGGCTACGTCAGGTTTTTCTGAAAACCTATTGCGTAATGAACTTGATATCGTTTTAGAATCAAATGAAGTTTTGAAATGGAGTGATTTTGAGGCTTTTCTAGTTTTGCTAAAGGAGTCACTCCCGGTGAAGGGATCGTCGGTCCTTTCCTCATCGAATGAGGTGCGGGATATATCATATATATATCACTGTGCAAAGCAAAAACTCTTAAAATCAATCAAAAGACAAACCGAGTGTGTAGCATCTACCAGTTATTGCTAAAGGAGTCACTCCCGGTGAAGGGATCTCGGTCCTTTCCTCGTCGAATGAGGTGCGGGATATATCATATATATCGCTGTGCAAAGCAAGAACTGTAGCTACCTGTTTTATTTAAAATTTGATTCTACAACATCTTTGGTTTCTTTTCTTTCATTAATCACATTAATGAAGTCCCATCATATAAGTACCTAAACATCACAGATAAATACGACGTACACTTATGCCATCCGCATTCGCCTCGATGTCCCCTCGTGCACCGTTAGGTTAGGTAACTAACGACAGAGCAGGGCAGGGCTAGTGCGGGTGCAAAACATAAGTAACGTCTATATAATATATCATATATACTATATACTGTATCTATCACAGAATATCACATGATCACATCACAGATATCGCAGCAGAAGAAACATATGAAATATTGGATATACCAGGACGTCCGTGTTTTCAATACGAGCCAGTATAAAACACGGATTCCACGGTCGTGATGAATAGCCAATCCCACACCCCTAGACCCCTACGAGAGCGGCAAGCAACCCTGCCAATTCTAGGGTTAGGAGACCCGCACTCGACTCCTCGAGTTGGTCTCCCACTGGACCCCAAAACCCGGTTACTTGTGCTCCCCTCCTTGGGTCTATCCTAATGCGGAAAAGTAAATAATATACAAAGGGTGACAGCTTCCGCAACCTGGAAGTGCCCCAATAAAAGAATATTACATACAAGTTTTTACATGAATGAAAATGAAAAACACTCATCTCACATAAAACCCCCCCGGCTATTCGAACACGACGATCCAATATAACATATCCAGCAACACATAACATCACATGTCAACAACGTAAGTAAGTATGCATACCCCAATTGTCGTTGACGTATAGCAACGAAACCGGCGATATCGACATACTACACTTACGGTCACAGAAAAGAAACTGTAAAACTGGAATATCTGGAATCCACATTCTCTCTCTGGACATCGTAAATGCGAAGTATCACATACCTCGTATTTCATGTCTTATAATGTGAATTCCACACATTGCATCACATTCCGAATAAACAGACAGTATTAAAGTTTTCGAACGACCGATCAAATACCCAAGATTCACTAAAGCTCAACACTTGAGCGAAGTTCAAAAACTTGGAGTGTGACACAGTAGTAGCGGTCCAGCCGTAGAAGGGTCAAGCCAAAGCCTCACATGTGGCATGCCGTACTGCCCCAAACCCTAAGGTTCAAAGGGCAGTTCAAGACGGTCACATAATCGAGTTAAGGTTTGTTGTCTTCTAGAGGGACCACCGCAAAAAGACTTGCACGTATCTCCAAAGTATTTAAACCCCGTGAAAAGTGAGCAGATGATACTCGTTCAAACACTTCACTACTTTCTAATTTACCCGGAAAAGACACGAAATCAAAATTCCGATCGAATCGACGAGTCTAAAAATATCTCCAGAATTTTTCATCACCAAAAACAGATTAAAAATACCCTAAAAATTATACTAGCAGAATTAAACATTACGGCACAAAAATTATACACTGTTAGAAGAGAACGGCCGCGGAACAGCGGCCTAAGCAAGCTTAGGCCGCGTTTCCGCGGAAAGATAGACATATCACGAAAAAAATTTTATGCCGTAATTCTTAGTTTTTCCTGCTGTAATTTTTACATATTTTTAATTCTCAAAATAACCAGATTTTGAAAAAAGTCCAGAGAGTACCAAAAACCGTATTTTTTCGGTTCGATCGGAGTTTTAACTTCGTAAAAAGGTCGCCTAATGTTCTAGGTCGGCTCTGATACCAATGTTGGGTTAGCATAGCACCTCATGAAGGGTTTGGGAGCATCACATGAACCAAATAAGTAGTCTTTAGGGTGCTAAGCTAATGAACATAGAATCGATTAGGGTTTCGAAATATTTCCATATCAACATATGAAAGGAAAGCTAGGATTTAGAGAGTACAACCTTTGTAGCTCCCTACGCTAGACTCATCGGCTACTTGGGGGTTGAAAAAACTCCGCTTGAACTCCTCGACGTCACCGATGATCCACCCGGAGTCCGCTTTGTCCAAGCTTGCGACTTTCTCCGATCAAGTGAACGGAATCAAGTTAACACCCTAAACAAGTGGGCTATACTTGTGTAGAATGGTGTTGTGGTTCTCTTTCTCACTTCAAAATCCTAACTTGTTGATTATATAGCTCACTACAAAAATCTAGAGAGCTATGAAGGAGGAAGAAGAAGATAATGGCAATATTGAAGAAGATGATAACTATATCTCTTAATGAAAATCGAAAAATATATCAATATATCTTTTCCATCTATCATCTCAAACCATGGTTGAATCATTATTGTACTAGAGTTAAAACACAAAAGGAAATTAACCAAAGGTTAAAAGGTGGGTGAGAATGGTTAGGTCAAAAGAAGAGTATAGAAGAAAACAATAATGAACCTTTTATTTCCTTTTATGTTTAAATATAAATACAATAATAATTCATAAAAATGCCATGGTGTGAGTCTTATATTGCCACCATTTTCATATATATCCAACCATGATAAATGTATGTATGCATGTATGTATGTATACACATCCATATGTGCATGAAACTAGAATGAAAGAAAAACATACATGCATTCATACATCCATTCCAACACAAGAAAGGATTTCTAGTGAGCAACTAATGGTTAAATGATAAATCAACACTTGATTTACCAATCCGGCCATATCTCATATGACCCCTACCAAAAGCTAGCGGCCCGATCAATATACGGTATCCCATACGCGCATTTTAATCGGGTCCATGCGCATATCGCATACGCGCACCACAACGTTTCGCCTGGACTAGGAAACTCCATTTTGGGACTCTGAGACTCGTCAATACGCCGGCGGTGGGTGATGATCATATCAAGCACCCCCAAGCCGCAAGCGGTCAGCTAAACGTAACGGCCACCCGGGTATTGAGCGATCAGAAGAGAACAAGCGAACCTGCTACAACTCCCGTCGAGCCGATCGGCAACAATTCCCGTACAGTCCGGTCTCCTCATCTGATATGTCGCATATCAAGTCTAGGGGTGGTAAACGTCAGACCCCAATAACCGATAAGTCGTGCCGATGTGAGGCTCATAACGGGTCGAGAAACTACTGGTAACACTTACCAGTAAATCTCTGATCAGCCCTGGCCAGGGACTTCCCTGTTACGGCCAATCGAGCACAGCGCAACATCAACCCCCAATACCGGGAGAGACGAAACCCCTCCTATCGCTCATTGCCTCCATGTGACTCGGGACTGTACCCAAAGACCACCGTTTTGCACGCCCTCATGGACGTGGTAAGGTGGAGATCAAAGCACAGTGGGAATCACACAAGACTCTATGACGATCTCGGGTCTACAGACTAACCTACACAAGTGTCACCTGAGAACTGCCATCTGACGTGAGGTATAATACCAACTGGGAGTTCTCGGCGAGTCCGTCCAGTGTACCCAGTCTCCACTGAGCACCCGTACACCATCTCTGATGTCAAACACCAATGGATATGGGATTATCCATCGCCCATCTCATGGGTCGAGAAGCGTATACGCTAGTCTACACTGGTATATCGATGACCCGTCTCGATACACCTACGACTAGGGACCTTGAAGGATGTACTTATGGACTACCATGTCCCCACTAGTATGATCTGCATCATAGTCCAGGCAGTCAAGTACACATCCTAAGGGCTTTACCAACATGTAACCATAAGACAGTTTAAAGAGACTAGTATACATGTTAAGATAAAGAGTAACCAGATAGCATACTATCATATCGAGCAAGAAAGTCATCTCTATATATGTCCAAGCATCCAATATAATATACAACATCTGTACAATACTGGCCTCTACGGCATACATACAACTAACATTTTTCAACTTCAGTCTTGTATTCCCGAAATTTCTCAAAGGCCTCGGATTTATGCTTCATCAGGAAGACATGTCCATACCTAGAGAAATCATCCGTAAAAGTAATGAAGTATGAATAACCACTTCGCGCATGTGTAGACATTGGACCACACACGTCACTGTGTATGAGTCCTAAAAGCTTTCTCGCTCTTACTCCGTGTCCAGCGAACGGAGATTTTGTCATTTTTCCCATGAGACAAGATTCACAAGTGGTATAAGACTGATACTCGAACGGATTCAAGTATCCCTCTTTATGTAACTTTGTTAACCGTGTCTCATTGATGTGACCCAGTCTACAATGCCATAAGAAAGCCTGATTTGTGTCCGGAGACTTTCTTTTAAGTGTGTTCTGGTTACTGAAAACCTGAGCTTGATTCAATACGTATATTCCGTTTTCTAATATACCTGACCCAATCAGAACTTGATTTAGGTGGATGTGGACCACATCGCTTATAAAAGTAAAATCATATCCTTCTTTAGAATGTAAGGATACAGATATGATATTACAAGCCATACTAGGTACATACAAACAGTTACGCAGAATCAATATCTGCCCACTTGTCAATCCAGGGTGATATTCCCCTACGGATTCAGCGTCCACGCTCATTCCGTTAACAACCCTGAGAGTCATATCACCTAACCTGATAACTCTACGGTTTCTCAAAGCCTGTAAAGAATTACAGATGTGAGATCCTGACCCGGTATCCAATACCCAAGAAATAGAGTTAATTGGCATACAGTTTTCTATTACAAACACACCCGAAGCCAAAACCACAACATGCTTCGAATCCTGGCTACTGGCTTTCAAAGCCCTGCAATCCTTCTGCCAATGTCCTTTCCCGTAACAATAGGAACGTCCCTCCTTCACCATATCCAGTTCCGAATCTTTTGCCCTTCCCTTTCCTTCTTCTTCCCTGGTTTCCTTCAGGGTATAAGTAGAGGGCAGAGACTGTAGAATCTGTTGGAGATAATGCCCTCAGAGTCAATTATTGGATCACAGGCACGTGACTGCAATGATTGAGGGAGGACCTATCCCGGTAGGACAGTCTTACTCAAGATGATAGTATGCTATCTGGTTTACCTTTATCATCATGTACTGCTTTAGGTGACCTGACAGGTCGCTATTACACGTTGATAGAGCCCCTAGGATTCTTTCTTGACTGCCAGCAGTATGAGGGCGATCATATACGTGAGAGTTGGTAGTCTATAAGCACATCCTTAAAAGGTCCCTAGTCGTGGGAGTTTTGAGACAAGGCATCGATTCTCCAGAGTAGACTAGTGTATACAGTCGAGACCCCGACGAGGGACGGTGGCCGGTCTCACAAGCCACTGGTGTCAGTTGGTTCACCTAAGATGTATACAGGTGCTCATTGGGTTATGAGTACACCGGACAGGACTCGCCGGGAACCTGCTAGTTGTGATTATACCACACGCCAGACAGCAGTTTCCTGGTGACATGTGTACAGGTTAGTTCATCGACCTGAGATCGTCATTTGTCTCGTGTGAGTTCCCACTGTACTTTGATTACTACCCTACCATGCTCAAAGGAGACATGCAAATAGGTTTTACTTGGGTACAGTCCCGAGCCACATGGAGGCAGTGAGCGGATCTGCAGTGGTTCGTCTCTCCCGGTATTGGTGGTGAGGTCGCGCTGTGTCTAGGAGAGCCATTACACAAAGCCCTCGGCCGAGGCAGGAGATTTACTGGTAGGTATTCCAGTAGTATCTTAGGGTGTTCTGGGTTACACTCCGACACGACTTGTACCGGTTTTGGGGGTCTGACTTTTACCAACCCCCTAGGACCGCCATGCGATGCTCATAGACGAACGGACCGGACTGTACGGATATTGTCACTGACAGGCTCAGTAGGGTGTCAGGCTGAGTTCGCTCACAGACGTCCCTTTTGGTCAATACCTTGTAGCCCGTTACGTATAGGCTAATACCTCTGACGTGCTAGTTGTTAAATTCACAACCAATGTATTGACGAGTCTTTAGAGTCCCCCAAAGACCAGTTTCTCAAGTTTCGGGCGAAACGCTGTAGAGGCCGTATGGAGATATGGCAGGGTTCGATCAGATACGTGCGGTATTGCACGGATCATGATTGGACGGTTAATACTAGCGGGCTTTGGTTTAAGCCGGATCCTAGTATTGTACAGTGTAGATTTTGTCTCATTGCATTTGTATTCGGTCGGAATACAAATGCGGGTATGTATATACAGTAGCGGGGTTTTCCTGTAATTTATTACGGGATCAGTTTTCTGAAGTTGCCAGTTTGCTTTCCGTTTCGACCATATTTCTTTGTATCTTTCATTGGCCGAACATTGGTAGAGGAGGGCTTATTTGCATTTGTCCAAATAGGCATTTGTGGAGGGTGTTATTTGCATATTGTTGCTTCATGATGAATGTAGCCTTCATTTGACTTCATAACCTCATGATTGCTTGACTTTTGCATGTGATGATTTGTTGATGGAGTGTTGGACCTTGTTTTGTGATCATGCTTCATGATAACTCCACACACTCTCTTGCATTAATGAGAAACCCCCCTTGGACTTTCTCTTTCTCTCTTGATCACTTATGGCCGGCCATATGGGGAGGGGCTGCCCATTTTTTTGGTGAGGGATTTTTGTTCTCTTGATGCTTGAAAAATCCCACAAGTTCCATCTCCAAAACTTCATTCCTCCACCATCTCAAAAGGCAACTTCCTAAAACCCCAAATGAGACATAGAGCACTACACGTATTCTACAGTAAACCTTAGGCACGTCGGCTCGCCAAATTCGTGCCCGAGTTGCCTCGGTCCAGAGGTGGGAGCCCGTAAAAGAAGCCGGCGACGTGGTGCCCTTCCGGCGAGGAGATGAAGACCGGAGATTCCGCGGGAGATCGGGACAACGACGAGAAGACCGAAGGACACGGATCGCTCGGTATATCTCTCTACACCCTTCTCTTGTTAGCTAGGACTAGATTAATGGCACGATCCGGAATTTTAGTGCGCGGTGGTTCCGGTTCAAAAATTTAAAGTAAATCATCGCTTCCGCATTCCGGCGTCGGATTGACGGCCGGGGCGCCGCCGTTCACTCACAGTGGTATCAGAGCCTCGCCATTAACCTAGTCTAGCTTTGTCTAGTGTGTTTACATTTCCGATCGAACAAAATTCCAAAAACCGCGTTTTCATGTGCATCAGTTTCTATCGAAAAATTTTTAGCTCCAAATTTTTTCAGGTTGTAGCAGATTGATGTGCAGGGAATTCTAAGAATTCTGTGAAATTTTGGTCTCGTGAACACACTACATCACTGTGGAACCACGGCCAAACCCATGCTTGGGCCGCGGTTCCGCCGCGACTTGCACTGTTCAGTGTACCAAAATTTTGCAGAAAGCTCCTGACTTGAAAATAGGGTTTTTGGAATGTTCTTTTTGGGCTCAGATTTTCTGTGAGTGCTACAGTAGTGCTTGGGGCCCACTTCGATAAATTTGATCGATCAAGAATTTTAAACACATTAGTTCACAGTATTTACATTATATCTGTGACCGTGAATGTCACTCGATCGGTAAATCCTGCCTAACTGCTATAGCCCGGTTAGACGGATCACGTTGATGTTCTGTGTTGTGCTGTGACGTTGCGGATTGGTCGTGGGGGATAGCCTGGATGCAATGATAGTACAGATTTGGTTGTATTATGTACATTTGTTATTGCGGGGCGAGCGTCCGACATGTGGACTGCCGTCACTGCCTGTCTGTATATTATTCTTTTGGGGCACGACCACGTTGCGGTCGATGTACCCGTTGTATGTATATTTTACTTGCTGTACTAGGATTACCCCGCGGAGGGGTCCACGGATAGCCGGGTTCTAGAGGGCAACGAGCCCGCATCTCATGACATTGAGACGGAGGGGGCCTCACTCTAGAATTGGCGGGCTATTCGCCGCACCCGTAAGGGGTACAGGTTGACCCAGGAGGGGTGCCCAAGTTACCAGATTCTATGAAGTGCTGGGTGGTCCATTCACGTTGCTGAAGGGGGCTGCCTCGCTTCAGGTTTTGGCGGGTAACTTACCGCGCCCGTAGGGGTCTAGGATTTCATTGCACAGGCTATCCAGACGACCAGGGGAACGTCGGGTTTCAGTAGCGGCTCTGTGAAACTCGGGGATCCCAGATATCTGTATTGTTCTATGATGCTTATTACATTTCTGTGATGTTGCATTTTATCACGCCTTGAGCGAATATTATATATTGATATATATACTAGTAGATGTTGTATATGTTTTGCATCCGCGCTAGTCCAGTCCCCGCTCTGTCATTAGTTAACTAACCTAACGGGTAATGACGGGACCCAGTGGCGAATGCGAATGGCATATACGTACGTCATTATTTTCGTTCATTATTGGTGTGATCAATTGATGGGACTGCGTTGATTCGGATCAATGCAAGTTAAAAACAAACCTATTCTGATGTTGCTGGAACAATTTTTCAAAAAGCTATTATTGCAAGGGCGTTCTCTTTTGTTTTGCACAGTGGTATTCAGTTGGAATATCCTGCACCTCAGTCGACGAGGCAAGGGCCGAGATCCCTTCACCCGGAGTGACCCCTTGGACAGAAGTTTGCGTCAGGGCAATAACTTCACTATAGCCGATTACTTTTGCTTTGCATCGTGGTATTCAGTTGGAATATCCTGCACCTTATTCTACGAGGAAAGAGCCGAGATCCCTTCACCGGGAGTGACCTCTTTAGCAAAGGTTTTCGTCACTATATTTTTATAAAAGCTATCCAGTTCCTTCAACGATATCAAGTTCATTACGTTAAAGGTTTTTCGCCAGAAACCATTCGTAGCCCTCCGTCGTTTCAGACGGGTAGCACGTAGTATTCATGCTATGTTTGTTGACCTTCGTCAAGGCATAGTGTATGGTAGCTGCTTGTTACTTTTCTGCTGCATAGATAGATGCGTTGGTTTGGGACAGTCGTATAGCCTTGTTGACCTTCGTCAAGGGCTTGTACGGGTGGGTTCAAATTAACCTGGACAATGACGGGTAGAACTTGACATGTGACTTATGATTTGTTGACCTTCGTCAAGGTCATAAGAGCATGGGGCAAAAATCACATCGGGAGTTTCTAAAGAAACTGAAACTTGCCAGATATGCGCATACCTTCTGGAGTATGATAGCGTGAACGGATTCCGTCACGTTATCATGCGATGATAGTTGGATCCCGATTCCCACTGATGAGTTGGTTTACTCTTCGGGTGATCCCGACTAATTCTTCTTTCAGGTTTGGAGGAGAATTTGACGTAACAGTGGGAGGTTTCCAGATTAGATAAATTGGTAATCATTCTGATCTAGGTTAGAGTGCACGCTGAGTGTTTCTTTTCTCTCTCTCTTTGGCAGCGACCATTGACCCGACCCTAGACTATGACTCAGTGACCAAATTAACCGAACCTTCTTAAACACTAGCTTTTGGATTATCAGAGTTGCATACCTCATTGCCACTCCTACTTTTACCCTTTTCTCCAGGACACCCCGTATTACTACGAACGTCCACTTTTATTGGACAAAACCATCGTATGGTTAGATACGAACTCGAAGGAATTTATTCGAGGATGGTTTCCGGTTCTGGAGAAAACGAATACGACTATTCAGTTGTCTTTTCTTTTTTACCTTCTCTCAAGTTGCGAGTACTTCTTGGTTTAGGAGATAGTACACCTATTATGCAAATTGGACAGTCTTCTTCCAAACCATAGGCAGGTGCCGAACGGTAGGGAATGAAGAAAACCAATTAGCCTAAACGGTGTACAGAAGGTATTATGTAAAGACAAAGAAAGGGATTAGAAGGAGGGCAAAGTAAATTGCGACTGTTATTCACGACCAAACCAGGTATTTCATTACCACTCCCACTTCACCTTTGTATTTCTCCAGGACACTCCGTATCACTACGAAGATCCACAGTTTATTGGATACTCCATCGTATGGTTATATACGAACTCGAAAGGAACTCGTTCCAGTTCGGGGATGGATTTTGGTTCAGGAGAAATAAGAATAAGGTTTATTCGGTTGTCTTTTATCTTCACCTTCTCTCGCATTGCGAGTGCTTCTAGGATTAGGACAGTACACCCATTATGCTTATTGGATAGTCTTCTTCCAAACTATAGGCTGGTGGCGAACGGTAGGAAGGAAGAAAACCATTTGGCCTAAAGAGGTGTACAGAAGGTAATGACTAAAGACATATGAAGGGATTTGGAGAGGTGGCAGAGATTTATACGGTTACAGTTGTGAATCTGGATAATGGAAGAGGCATTACTAGGAATACCAGGATACCCCATCGAAACATTTTCAATGTTTCAGTTTCACTGTGTGCTGTTAAAGGAAAACTGATTTCCCGATTAGATACTTACTCAAGGGTATGTATTTACCAGGTATGATTCTCACATCCGTATGGTTTTACAGATGATGAGTGGGAGTAAGTTATTGGGAATTAGGTGATCGTCCTCATTATATCAGGATTCGTTGTAATCGGTGATATTTGAGGAAGTCGCCTGGGTTGTTTGCCGGACGGCGAATATTTGGTTTTGAATATCCATTATAATGAACCAATTTCAAATTGATATATCTGTACGTCTATTTTTATACAGTGAGATATACCTTTTTGAAATTATGTCGATGACATTTACCTATATCAGTTGATGGTTAGGTAAGGAGCATTAAACAGCGGTGTAATTCTTCTTAACCATAAGTACAGTTTTCAACCTACAACACACAGGGAGTGAGTTATTAGACTCAAGGGACTTGTACAGAGTATTGTATATTGTACA
Source organism: Agapanthus africanus (assembly GCA_030015575.1). Classification (NCBI taxonomy): domain Eukaryota; kingdom Viridiplantae; phylum Streptophyta; class Magnoliopsida; order Asparagales; family Amaryllidaceae; genus Agapanthus; species Agapanthus africanus. The sequence goes on from CM057338.1 coordinate 700,457,153, forward strand.
GTGTCCATTAGGACAGAGGGGATGGTCCTCGTACTATATTCAGTTTACTTATGACTTCTCTAGTTCTTAGACAAGTGTTTCGTAGAAACACATGGTCCAAGTTTTGAGAAGTTATAAGTATATGAATAAAGTAGAGAACTAGGTGTTGCAAGTATCAGGATTCTTCAAGGTGATCGAAGATGTAGATACTTGTGTAGGGTATTCAGTTGATAGTAATGATTAAGAGAACTTGCTTCTCTTTCAGGTTACTCATAATTGGAAGCATTCCTAAGTTGAGTAACGCTGAACGGCCTTTCTCCATTTAGTTGACATGCACTGGAGACAGTTGCATGATTTGAATCTGGTTCAATTAAATCAGTGCCTCTGTTTCTGTATTGGATATAGAACAGTTCATATCTTAACGATGTTAAGGTATGGGGAGTTGTCCGCCTTATGCTTAAAAACAGACTCTGGATAACTCAAGGCACGTTTCTGTAATGGCTGTTTGTAGGTTGACCCAGGATATGACGAGGGTTGACTTTCTACCATCAGGAAGATCAATAGTGATATTGTTCCAGACTCTCCACAGTTTCAACAAAAAATGGATTTTTTCAAAAAACAGTAGTGGGAGTATGGTAGAACTGGAAGTGATTCCAGAACCGCAAACGATTACTGAAAGTTTGATAGGAACCTAAAAGTTCAATCTGGCTTGACATTCCATTGGCCACTCCGCAGATACGGTGGGTAACCTCAGGTACCCGAGAGGTACTCCGGTAGCCTCAAGGACGGTGACAGGGAGGTTCTTGTTTACCCAGACTTCCCATTGCTGTTGTTCCAGACTGTGAGACCCGGCAGGAGGATGAGTATAGCGTCATTCTAAACTAGCTTTAGAAGTGTACGTGTATATGACTCTGCCAAAGGGTTGTCATAGTCAGTGGGAGCAGCGGAAGAATGGTGGACAGGTGGCTTATGTGTATTTATAGACTAAAGCAGATATAGCGGAGATAGATCATCTAATTCTGATGTGACAGTCATAGGTTTGACTTCATCAGAATAGGGGATGGATCTGTTAAGAAGGTAGTAGGGTGTGATGTCCTGGTATTTGGATGACATACACAGAGTAGGAAGTAAAAATTCCTATACTACGGTCGGTTATACATTGGTTGTCACACAGTGGTTTCTCCACATGGGACATGGATATTATATCAGACATTCTGGTTACTAGATTTATGGTTTTAGATCTAGATTTGGGAAGTGTCCCAATCAGGGTACTTAGACAGCATTCCAAAGGTGTTTTAGAATGGACGACTCCGGGCACGGTAGTGTACCTGCAGGTGATGGAGTCACCCTCTCTAAAGGTGTCCTACAGACTAAAGGGGAGAGGGATGTGCATGATTGGCAGATCACTTGCTTAGGCAATTGAGTCAATCATGAGATGTCAAGTACCACACCAGATGTTGTTTTTGCGGTAGATTCAATATGTTGATATTGATCCTATCCTAGAGAAACATTCGGAAGCAGTTTTAGAACATAAGTGGATGTTCTAGGGATATGATAACGACAGCCTCGTTCAGGAGACAGTTATCATTCCAGGCTTCCAAGGTGACCTGGACGACAGGATGGCCGTCAGAGTTATAGTTTTCCCTCTGACGAGGGGCAGTATTTTGGAAAGGTGATCCAAGCAGATATTGAGGGAGGCATGGCGCAGGATACTGATTAAGTTCAGTTGACGATACAGTCTGAGAAGTTTGGATTTGGAGTTCATTTATGAGCTAGGTCCCATCAGACATCCAGACACATTCTAAGACAGGTATTGCTCATTTCGGGAGATGGGTTTCTCCGCGAACTTGAGATATCGAGAGACATAAAAAGAAACATCAAAGCGGATCCACTCACTGAGGCTATTCCTCGAATGCAATAGTTTCGCAAACAGGTTTTGTGAGACTAACTAGTAGAGGAGTTGGGTGTTTGGTATCACACGGGCTGTGAGTATGCGACATCGCAATAATTAGCCTTGAGTGCAGGTGGGAGATTGTTGGAGATAGTGCCCTCAGAGTCAATTATTGGATCACAGGCACGTTATTGCAAAGATTGAGGGAGGACCTATCCCGGTAGGACAGTCATACTCAAGATGATAGTATGCTATCTGGTTTACCTTTATCATCGTGTACTGCTTTAGGTGACCTGACAGGTCGCTATTACACGTTGATAGAGCCCCTAGGATTCTTGCTTGACTGCCAGCAGTATGAGGGCGATCATATACGTGAGAGCTGGTAGTCTATAAGCACATCCTTAAAAGGTCCCTAGTCATGGGAGTTTCGAGACAGGGCATCGATTCTCCAGAGTAGACTAGTGTATACAGTCGAGACCCCGACGAGGGGCGATGGCCGGTCTCACAAGCCACAGGTGTCAGTTGGTTCACCTAAGATATATACAGGTGCTCATTGGGTTATGAGTACACCGGACAGGACTCGCCGGGAACCTGCTAGTTGGGATTATACCAGACGTCAGACAGCAGTTCCCTGGTGACATGTGTACAGGTTAGTTCTTCGACCTGAGATCGTCATTTGTCTCGTGTGAGTTCCCACTGTACTTTGATTACTACCCTACCATGCTCGAAGGAGACGTGCAAACAGGTTTTAGTTGGGTACAGTCCCGAGCCACATGGAGGCAGTGAGCGGATCTGCAGGGGTTCGTCTCTCCCGGTATTAGGGGTGAGGTCGCGCTGTGTCTAGAAGAGCCATTACACAAAGCCCTCGGCCGAGGCAGGAGATTTACTGGTAGGTATTCCAGTAGTATCTCAGGGTGTTCTGGGCTACACTCCGACACGACTTGTATCGCTTATGGGGGTCTGACTTTTACCAACCCTCTAGGCCCGCCATGCGATGCTCATAGACGAACGGACCGGACTGTACGGATATTGTCACTGACAGGCTCAGTAGGGTGTCAGGCTGAGTTCGCTCACAGACGTCCCTTTTGGTCAATACCTGGTAGCCCGTTATGTATAGGCTAATACCTCTGACGTGCTAGTGGTTAAATCCGCAACCAATGTATTGACGAGTCTTTAGAGTCCCCCATAGACCAGTTTCTCAAGTTTCGGGCGAAACACTGTAGAGGTCGTATGGATATATGGCAGGGTTCGATCAGATACGTGCGGTATTGCACGGATCATGATTGGACGGTTAATACTAGCGGGCTTTGGTTTAAGCCGGATACTAGTATTGTACAGTATAGATTTTATCTCATTGCATTTGTATTCGGTCGGAATACAAATGCGGGTATGTATATACAGTAGCGGGGTTTTCCTGTAATTTATTACGGGATCATTTTTCTGAAGTTGCCAGTTTGCTTTCCGTTTCGGCCATATTTCTTTGTATCTTTCATTGGCCGAACATTGGTGGAGGAGGGCTTATTTGCATTTGTGCAAATAAGCATTTGTGGAGGGTGTTATTTGCACATTGTTGCTTCATGATGAGTGTAGCCTTCATTTAACTTCATAACCTCATGATTGCTTGACTTTTGCATGTGATGATTTGTTGATGGAGTGTTGGACCTTGTTTTGTGATCATGCTTCATGATAACTCCACACACTCTCTTGCATTATTAAGATACTGTTGGAGATAGTGCCCTCAGAGTCAATTATTAGGTCACAGGTACGTGATTGTAATGATTGAGGGAGGACCTATCCCGGTAGGACAGTCTTACTCGAGATGATAGTATGCTATCTGGTTTACCTTTATCATCGTGTACTGTTTTAAGTGACCTGACACGTCGCTATTACACGTTGATAGAGCCCCTAGGATTCTTGCTTGACCACCAGCAGTATGAGGGCGATCATATAAGTGGGAGCTGGGGGTCTATAAGCATATCCTTAAAAGGTCCCTAGTCGTGAGAGTTTCGAGACAGGACATCGATTCTCCATAGTAGACTAGTGTATACAGTCGAGACCCCGACGAGGGGCGGTGGCCGGTCTCACAAACCACTGGTGTCAGTTGGATCACCTAAGATGTATACAGGTGCTCATTGGGTTATGAGTACACCGGACAGGACTCGCCGGGAACATGCTAGTTGGTCATATACCAGACGTCAGATGGCAGTTCCCTGGTGACATGTGTGCAGGTTAGTTCATCGACCTGGGGATCGTCATTTGTCTCGTGTGAGTTCCCACTGTACTTTGATTACTACCCTACCACGGCTCAAAGGAGTCGTGCAAACAGGTTTTAGTTGGGTACAGTCCCGAGCCACATGGAGGCAGTGAGCGTATCTTCAGGGGTTCGTCTCTCCCGGTATTGGGGGTGAGGTCGTGCTGTGTCTAGGAGAGCCATTACACGAAGCCCTCGGCCGAGGCAAGGAGATTTACTGGTAGGTATTCCAGTAGTATCTCAGGGTGTTCTGGGCTACACTCCGACACGACTTGTACCGCTTTTGGGGGTCTGACTTTTACCAACCCCCTAGGCCCGCCATGCGATGCTCATAGACGAACGGACCGGACTGTACGGATATTGTCACTGACAGGCTCAGTAGGGAGTCAGGCTGAGTTCGCTCACAGACGTCCCTTTTGGTCAATACCTGGTGGCCCGTTATGTATTGGCTTATACCTCTAACGTGCTAGTGGTTAAACCCACAACCAAGGTGTTGATGAGTCTTTAGAGTCCCCCACATTTCAGTTACTCAGCTTTCGGGCGAAAGGTTGTAGAGGCCGTATGGAGATATGGCAAGGTCCGATCAGATACGTGCGGTATTGCACGGATCAGGATCGGACAGTCTGTACTATAGGCCGTATGGTTATATGGCAGGGTTTGATCAGATACGTGCGGTATTGCACGGATCAGGATCGAACGGATATTACTAGCCGGCTTTGGTTTAAGCCGGATCCTAGTATAGTACAGTGTAGATTTTGTCTCATTGCATTTGTATTTCGGTCGAAATACAGATGCAGGTGTGTATGCACAGTATCGGGGTTTTCCTGTAATTTATTACGGGACCTGTTTTCTGGAGTTGCCAGTTTGCTTTCCGTTTCGGCCAATTTCCATTGTTCCGTTCATTGGCCGAAGATTGGTGGAGGAGGGCTTATTTGCATTGTTGCAAATAAGTATTTGTGGAGGGGGCTTTTGCTTTTTGTTGCATCATGATAGCCATTCTTTGACCTTGACTTCTTGTCTTCATCATGACTTGACTTTTGTTTTCATGATGGATGTTGATGATGGTAGTTTTGAGTGTTGGACTTTGTGAGGTAATGATGGTGGAGTTGTGTGTGGTTTTGCTTATGATCATATTCTTTCATGATTCCCTTTTTGCATTATTGTTATGGTTGCACCACTCATTCCTTGACTATCTATCTCATTCTCTCCCTCCCTCATAAGAGATGGCCGGCCATGTATAGGAGGGGCTGTCCAAAATTGAAGGGGGGGAAATGTTGTTCATTTCATGCACCAAAATTCTCCAAGCTCCTCCATATACTTCTTGTATCATCCCTCTACCAAAATGGCAACTCCACAAACCCCAAATGAGACATATAGATCCACACTACATTCTACAGCAAATCTTGGGCACGTCGAGTAGCCGGCTTCGTGCCCGAGTTGCCTCGGCATTGAGGTGGGAGCCCGTAAAAGAAGTAGGCGATGTGGTGCACTTCCGGCGACGAGGAGGAGACGGGACATTCCGCAAGAGATCGGGACGATGACGAGAAGACCGGAGGACTTGGATCGTCAGTATATCTCTTTCCCTTCTTGTAGTTAGCTTAGACTTGTTAATGGTTACGATCCGGGTGTTTAGTGCGCGGGGGTGCCGGTTTGCTAAGTCCGCAAAATTTAAGTTTTTCACCGCTTCCGCATTCCGGCGTCGGATTGACGGCCGGGGCGCCGCCGTGCACTTACAGTGGTATCAGAGCCTCGCCATTAACTTAGTCTAGCTTGGTTTAATGTGTTTGCAATTCGGATCGATCAAAAATCCCAAAAACCGCATTTCCTTCAGCATCAGTTTCTGTTGAAGTTTTTCAGTCTCGAAAAATTTTTCAGGTTGTATAAAAGTACTGTACAGGAAGATATAAGGCCACTAGAAAAGTTCGGCAAAGTGATCTCTTAAGTGGAGCGCGGAACCGCGGCCAAACCCTACCTTGGGCCGCGGTTCCGCGGCAGTTCAGAGAGATCAATGGACCAAAGTTCTCCAGTGGGCTTCTGGGGTTAAATTGGGGTTTTTGGAATATTAATATTGGGCCCATAATTTCTTTAACTGCTACAGTATTGTTTTGGGGCCCACTTGTTAAAATTTGATCGGTCGGATATTTTAAACACATTTTTCACAGTATTTACATTATATCTGCGACCGTGAATGTCACTCGATCGGTAAATCCGGTCTAACTGCTATAGCCCGGTTAGACGGATTTGCGAACGTGACTTTCACGTTGATGTTCTGTTTTTGCTGTGATGTTGCGGATCGGTCGTGGGGGATAGCCTGGATGCAATGCTAGTACAGTTGTGATTGTATTATGTACTTTTGATATTGCGGGGCGAGCGTCCGACATGTGGACTGCCGTCACTGCCTGTTTGTATTATTATTTTGGGGCACGGCCTGGTTGCGGTCGATGTACCCGTTGTATGTATATTTTACTTTCTGTACTAGGATTGCCCCGCGGAGGGGTGCACGGATAGCCGGGTTCTAGAGGGCAACAAGCCCGCATCTCATGGCATTGGGACGGAGGGGGCTTCGCTCTAGGATTGGCGGGCTATTCGCCGCACTCGTAGGGGGTACAGGTTGACCCAGGAGGGGTGCCCAAGTTACCGGATTCCGTGAAGTGTTGGGTGGTCCATTCACGGAGCTGAAGGGGGCTGCCTCGCTTCAGGTTTTGGCAGGTAACTTGCCGCGCCCGTAGGGGTCTAGGATTTCATTGCACAGGCTATCCACACGACCAAGGGAACGTCGGGTTTCAATAGTGGCTCTGTGAAACCCGGGGATCCCAGATATCTGTACTGTTTCTGTGATGCTGTTCATTCTCTGTGATGTTGCATTTTTCATTCACGCCTTGAGCGAAATACTATATATTGGTATATATATTAGTAGATGTCGTATATGTTTTGCATCCGCGCTAGTCCAGTCCCCGCTCTGTCGTTAGTAAGCTAACCTAACGGGTAATGACGGGACCCAGTGGCGAATGCGGATGGCATATACGTACATCAGTATATTTTCGTTCTTTGTGGTGTGATCAATTGATGGGACTGCATTGATTCGGATCAACGCAAGTTAAAACAAACCTAATCTGATGTTGTTGGAACACTTTTCAAAAAGCTGTTATTGCAAGGACGTTTACTTTTGTTTTGCATCGTGGTATTCATTGGAATATCCTTCTCCTCAGTCGACGAGGCAAGGGCCGAGATCCCTTCACCGGGAGTGACCCCTTGGACAAAAAGTTTGCGTCAGGGCATTAACTTCACTATAGCCGATTACTTTTGCTTTGCACCGTGGTATTCAGTTGGAATATCCTGCACCCCATTCTACGGGGAAAGAGCCGAGATCCCTTCACCGGGAGTGACCTCTTTAGCAACGGTTTTCGTCACTATATTTTCAAAAAGCTATCCGTTCCTTCAACGATATCAAGTTCATTACGTCAAAGGTTTTCGCCAGAAACCATTCGTAGCCCTCCGTCGTTTCATATGGGTAGTCAATAGTATTCAAGCTGTGTTTGTTGGCCAAAGTCAAGGGACAGTGTTTGGTAGCTGTTGGTTATTCATATGCAGCATAGATAGATGCGTTGGTTTGGAACAGTCGTATAGCCTTGTTGGCCAAAGTCAAGGGCTTGTGCGGGTGGATTCGAATCAACCTGGAGAATGACGGGTAGAACTTGACATGTGACTTATGATTTGTTGGCCAAAGTCAAGATCATAAGAGCATGGGGCAGAAATCACATCGGGAGTTTCAAAAGAACTGAAACTTGCCAGATTTGCGCATACCTTCTGGAGTGTGGTAGCGTGAGCGGATTCCGTCACGTTATCATGTGATGATGGTTGGATCCCGATTCCCACTGATGAGTTAGTTTACTCCTCGGGTGACCCCGACTAATTCTTCTTTCAGGTTTGGAGGAGAATTTGAGGTACAGTGGGAGGATTCCAGATTAGATAAATTGGTGACCATTCTGATCTAGGTTAGAGTGCACGCTGAGTGTTTCTTTTCTCTCTCTCTTTGGCAGCGACCATTGACCCGACCCTAAGACTATGACTCAGTGACCAAGTTGACCGAACCTTCTTAATACTGGCTTTTGGATTGTCAGAGTTGCAAACCTCATTGCCACTCCTACTTTTACCTTTTTCTCCAGGACACCCCGTATCATTACGAACGTCCACTTCCATTGGACAAAACCATCGTATGGTTAGATACGAACTCGAAGGAATTTATTCGAGGATGGTTTCCGGTTCTGGAGAAAACGGATAGGATTATTCAGTTGTCTTTTCCTTTTTACCTTCTCTCAAGTTGCGAGTACTCCTTGGTTTAGGAGATAGTACACCTATTACGCAAATTGGATAGTCTTCTTCCAAACCATAGGCAGGTGCCGACCGGTAGGGAATGAAGAAAACCAATTAGCATAACGATGGTGTGCAGAAGGTATTAGGTTAAGACAAAGCAAGGGATTAGTAAGAGGGCAAAGTAAATTGCAACAGATATTCACGACCAAACCAAGTATTCCTTCGCCAATCCTAAAATCACCTTTGTATTTCTCCAGGACACTCCGTATCACTACGAAGATCCACAGTTTATTGGATACTCCATCGTATGGTTATATACGAACTCGAAAGGAACTTGTTCCAGTTCGGGGATGGATTATGGTTCAGGAGAAATAGGAATTAAGTTCATTCGGTTGTCTTTTATCTTCACCTTCTCTCGCATTGCGAGTGTTCCTAGGATTAGGACAGTACACCCATTATGCTTATTGGATAGTCTTCTTCCAAACCATAGGCTGGTGCCGAACGGTAGGGAAGGAAGAAAACCATTTGGCCTAAAAGGGTGTGCAGAAGGTAAAGACTAAAGACATATGAAGGGATTTGGAGAGGTGGCAAAGAATTATATGGTTACAGTCGTGAATCTGGAAGAGGCATTACTAGGAATACCAGGATACCCCGACGGAACATTTCAATGTTTCAGTTTCACTGTGTAATGTTAAAGGAAAACTGATTTCCCGATTAGATACTTACTCCAGGGTATGTATTTACCAGGTACGATTCTCACATCTGTATGGTTTTACAGATGATGAGTGGGAGTAAGTTATTGGAAATTGGATGATCATCCTCATTATATCGGGATTCGTTGCAATCGGTGATATTTGAGGAAGTCACCTGGGTTGGTTGCCGGTTGGCAAATATTTGGTTTTGAATATCCGCAGTTATGCACCAATTTCAAATTGATATATCTGTACGTCTATTTTCATAGAGTGAGATATACCTTTCTGAAATTATGTCTACGACATTTACCTATATCAGTGGATGGTTAGGTAAGGAGCATTAAACAGCGGTGTAATTCTTCTTAACCATAAGTACAGTTTTCAACCTACGACACACAGTGAATGAGTTATCAGACTCAAGGGACTTATACAGAGTATTGTATGTTGTCCAGGGTCCATCAGGACAGAGGGGTAGGTCCTCGTACTATATTCGGTTTACTTATGACTTCTCTAGTTTTTAGACAGGTGTTTCGTGGAAACACAGGGTCCGAATTTGGAGAAGTTATAGGTATTTGAATAGAGTAGAGAACCAGGTATAGCAAGTATCAGGATTCTTCAAAGAGATCGAAGATGTAGATACTTGTGTATGGTATTAAGTTGATAGTAATGACTAAGAGAACTTGCTTCTTTTTCAGGTTACTCATAATTGGAAACATTCCTAAGTTGAGTAACGCTGATCGGCCTCCTTCCATTTAGTTGACATGCACTGGAGACAGTTGCATGATTTGAATCTGGTTCAATTAAATCAGTGCCTCTGGTCCTATATGGGATATAGAACAGTTCGTATCTTAACGATGTTAAGGTACGGGGAGTTGTCCGGCTTATGCTTAAAACCAGACACTGGACAACTCAAGGCACGTTTCTGTAATGGCTGTTTATGGGTTGACCCAGGCTATGACGCGGGTTGACTTTCTACCATCTGGATGAACAATAGCAATATTGTTCTAGACTCGCCACAGTTTTAATAAAAATGGATTTTTTCAGAAAACAGTAGTGGGAGTATGGTAGAACTGGAAGTGATTCCAGAACCACAAACGATTACTGAAGATTTGATAAGGAACCTAAAGATTCAATCTGGATTGACATTCCATTGGCCACTCCGCAGATAAGGTGGGTAACTTCACGCACCCGAGAGGTACTACGGTAGCCTCAAGGACGGTGACAGGGAAGTTCTTGTTTACCCACAATTACCATTGCTGTTGTTCCAGGCTGCGAGACCCGGTGGGAGGATGAGTATAGCGTCGTTCTAAACTAGTTTTAGAAGTGTACGTCTATATGACTCTGCCAGAGGGTTGTCGTAGTCAGTGGGAGCAACGGAAGCATTGGTGGACAGGTAGCTTATGTCTATTTATAGACTAAAGCAGATGTAGCGGAGATTGATCATCTATTTCTGATGTGACAGTCATAGGTTTGACTTCACCAGAATAGGGGATGGATCTGTTGAGAAGGTAGTAGGGTGTGATATCCTGGTATTTGGATGACATACACAGAGTAGGAAAAGAAACTCCTATACTACGATCGGTTATACTTTGGTCGTCACACAGTGGTTTCTCCACAAAGGAAATGGACTTTATATCAGACATACTGGTTACTAGATCTATGGTCTTAGATCTAGATTTGGGTAGTTTCCCAATCAGGGTACTTGACAGCATTCTAAGAGTATTTAGGATGGACGACTCCATGCACGGTAGTGTACCTGCAGAAGATGGAGTCACCTTCTCTAAAGGTGTCTTACAGACTAAAGGGGAGAGGGATGTGCATGATTAGCAGATCACTTGCTCAGGCAATTGAGTCAATCATGAGATGTCAAGTACCACACCAGATGTTGTTCTTGCACTAGATGCAATAAGTTGATATTGATCCAATCCTGGAGAAACAGTTGGAAGCAGTTTTAGAACATAAGTGGATGTTCTAGGGATATGATAACGACAGCCTCATTCGGGAGACAGTTATCATTCCAGGCTTCCAAGGTGACCTGGACGACAAGGATGTTGTCAGAGTTATAGTTTTCCCTTATGACGAGGGGCAGTATTTTGGACAGGTGATCCAAGGCAATACTGAGGGAGGCATGGCGCAGGACACTGATTAAGTTCAGTAGTCGATACAGTCTAAGAAGTTTGGATTTGGAGTTCATTTATGAGCTATGTCCCATCAGACATCTAGACACATTCTAAGACAGGTATTGCTCTTTTCGGGAGATGGGTTTCTCCGCGAACTTGAGATTTAGAGAGACATAGAAAGAAACATCAAAGCGGATCCACTCACTGAGGCTATTCCTCGAACGCAATAGTTTCGCAAACGAGCTTTGTGAGACTGACTAGTAGAGGAATTGGGTGTTCGGTATCACACGGGCTGTGAGTATGCGACATCGCAATAATTAGCCTTGAGTGCAAGTGGGAGATTGTTGGAGATAGTGCCCTCAGAGTCAATTATTAGGTCACAGGTACGTGATTGTAATGATTGAGGGAGAACCTATCCCGGTAGGACAGTCTTACTCGAGATGATAGTATGCTATCTGGTTTACCTTTATCATCGTGTACTGTTTTAAGTGACCTGACACGTCGCTATTACACGTTGATAGAGCCCCTAGGATTCTTGCTTGACCACCAGCAGTATGAGGGCGATCATATAAGTGGGAGCTGGGGGTCTATAAGCATATCCTTAAAAGGTCCCTAGTCGTGAGAGTTTCGAGACAGGGCATCGATTCTCCATAGTAGACTAGTGTATACAGTCGAGACCCCGACGAGGGGCGGTGGCCGGTCTCACAAACCACTGGTGTCAGTTGGATCACCTAAGATGTATACAGGTGCTCATTGGGTTATGAGTACACCGGACAGGACTCGCCGGGAACATGCTAGTTGGTCATATACCAGACGTCAGATGGCAGTTCCCTGGTGACATGTGTGCAGGTTAGTTCATCGACCTGGGGATCGTCATTTGTCTCGTGTGAGTTCCCACTGTACTTTGATTACTACCCTACCACGGCTCAAAGGAGTCGTGCAAACAGGTTTTAGTTGGGTACAGTCCCGAGCCACATGGAGGCAGTGAGCGTATCTTCAGGGGTTCGTCTCTCCCGGTATTGGGGGTGAGGTCGTGCTGTGTCTAGGAGAGCCATTACACGAAGCCCTCGGCCGAGGCAAGGAGATTTACTGGTAGGTATTCCAGTAGTATCTCAGGGTGTTCTGGGCTACACTCCGACACGACTTGTACCGCTTTTGGGGGTCTGACTTTTACCAACCCCCTAGACCTGCCATGCGATGCTCATAGACGAATGGACCGGACTGTACGGATATTGTCACTGACAGGCTCAGTAGGGAGTCAGGCTGAGTTCGCTCACAGACGTCCCTTTTGGTCAATACCTGGTGGCCCGTTATGTATTGGCTTATACCTCTAACGTGCTAGTGGTTAAACCCACAACCAAGGTGTTGATGAGTCTTTAGAGTCCCCCACATTTCAGTTACTCAGCTTTCGGGCGAAAGGTTGTAGAGGCCGTATGGAGATATGGCAAGGTCCGATCAGATACGTGCGGTATTGCACGGATCAGGATCGGACAGTCTGTACTATAGGCCGTATGGTTATATGGCAGGGTTTGATCAGATACGTGCGGTATTGCACGGATCAGGATCGAACGGATATTACTAGCCGGCTTTGGTTTAAGCCGGATCCTAGTATAGTACAGTGTAGATTTTGTCTCATTGCATTTGTATTTCGGTCGAAATACAGATGCAGGTGTGTATGCACAGTATCGGGGTTTTCCTGTAATTTATTACGGGACCTGTTTTCTGGAGTTGCCAGTTTGCTTTCCGTTTCGTCCAATTTCCATTGTTCCGTTCATTGGCCGAAGATTGGTGGAGGAGGGCTTATTTGCATTGTTGCAAATAAGTATTTGTGGAGGGGGCTTTTGCTTTTTGTTGCATCATGATAGCCATTCTTTGACCTTGACTTCTTGTCTTCATCATGACTTGACTTTTGTTTTCATGATGGATGTTGATGATGGTAGTTTTGAGTGTTGGACTTTGTGAGGTAATGATGGTGGAGTTGTGTGTGGTTTTGCTTATGATCATATTCTTTCATGATTCCCTTTTTGCATTATTGTTATGGTTGCACCACTCATTCCTTGACTATTTATCTCATTCTCTCCCTCCCTCATAAGAGATGGCCGGCCATGTATAGGAGGGGCTGTCCAAAATTGAAGGGGGGGAAATGTTGTTCATTTCATGCACCAAAATTCTCCAAGCTCCTCCATATACTTCTTGTATCATCCCTCTACCAAAATGACAACTCCACAAACCCCAAATGAGACATATAGATCCACACTACATTCTACAGCAAATCTTGGGCACGTCGAGTAGCCGGCTTCGTGCCCGAGTTGCCTCGGCATTGAGGTGGGAGCCCGTAAAAGAAGTAGGCGATGTGGTGCACTTCCGGCGACGAGGAGGAGACGGGACATTCCGCAAGAGATCGGGATGATGACGAGAAGACCGGAGGACTTGGATCGTCGGTATATCTCTTTCCCTTCTTGTAGTTAGCTTAGACTTGTTAATGGTTACGATCCGGGTGTTTAGTGCGCGGGGGTGCCGGTTTGCTAAGTCCGCAAAATTTAAGTTTTTCACCGCTTCCGCATTCCGGCGTCGGATTGACGGCCGGGGCGCCGCCGTGCACTTACAGATACCCCCCCTGGACTTTCTTTCTCTCTCTTGATCACTTGTGGCCGGCCATATGGGGAGGGGCTGCCCATTTTTTTGGTGAGGGATTTTTGTTCTCTTGATGCTTGAAAAATCCCACAAGTTCCATCTCCAAAACATCATTCCTCCACCATCTCAAAAGGCAACTTCCTAAAACCCCAAATGAGTCATAGAGCACTACACGTATTCCACAGCAAACCTTGGGCACGTCGGCTCGCCAACTTCGTGCCCGAGTTACCTCGGTCCAGAGGTGGGAGCCCGTAAAAGAAGCCGGCGACGTGGTGCCCTTCCGGCGAGGAGATGAAGACCGGAGATTCCGCGGGAGATCGGGACGACGACGAGAAGACCGAAGGACACGGATCGCTCGGTATATCTCTCTACCCCCTTCTCTTGTTAGCTAGGACTAGATTAATGGCACGATCCGGGATTTTAGTGCGCAGTGGTGCCGGTTCAAAAATTTAAAGTAAATCATCGCTTCCGCATTCCGGCGTCGGATTGACGGCCGGGGCACCGCCGTGCACTCACAGAATCAAGTCCGTATTTGACCCGTTCTTCAACGCGGTCTTCAGGTCCGTGAGCTCATCAAAATAGCCGGTCTCTGTAAGGACGTTGCCCCCTACAGATGACCCGACAGCCAACCTCGCTTGAAGCAATTCGTTCGAGGTCTCATATTTTGCGATACGAGATTGCTCTCCATATAAATCTTTGTTATGGAGGAAGATAGAAACTAAGTCCATCTTCTCATGCTGCCTCTGGTATGTACCATCAACTGAGGCCAACATGAGGCACTTGGCATTCGCACAGTCTTTTTCCGACGTCTTACGGATATCTATATCCGCGATAGTGGAAACTGGTCCTGAGACGGCAGGGGTTTGATTAGTTAGGAGGTGTCCCAGCTTGTCTTGGGTAATGGACATCTGGACAGACCTTTGCCAGTCATAACAGTCAGATTCAGTCATTTTATTATCTAGATGTAACCTATGTGTGGTCACTGGGTCGCTGCAATTAAGAGAGAGAGAAGAAAACACTTAGCATGATGCTCTTGCAAGTTTAGATTGGTTTTTAGTTTATCTAAACAGGATGGCTCCCACTGTTTCTCGAATCCTTCCTCAAACCATAAAAGAAGAATTAGTCGGGATTGATCTCACCGTACAATACTTGCTTAACTGTTCAGCCAAGCTGGTGTCGGTACTTCGAGGGAGGTTTTACGACGCTTTCGCGAAGTTCCTTAATTAAATAAGCTCTTTTCCCTGTGGGCGTAGCCCCGCTAACACCTTTCTAGACACCTACTTGGTTTATAGCATTGATCGTTAAGTGAAAAGTTTCCCGAGGAGTAGCGGATACTCACAGTAGGATCGGGATCCAAATATCATTATGAGATAATGCTAAAAAAATCCTACCAACATTATTAAACTCCAAATGGTATGCAGCACTAGCAAGTTTCAGTTTCTTTAGAAACTCCCGATGTGGATTTTTTCCCCATGCTCTTATGACCTTGACGAAGGTCAACAAATCATAAGACACATGTCAAGTTCTACCCATCATTGTCCAGGTTAATTTGAACCCACCCGTATATACCCTTGACGAAGGTCAACAAGGTAATACGACTATCCCAAACCAACGCATCTATCTATGCTACATATGAACACCCAACAGCTACCAATCACTATGTCTTGACGAAGGTCAACAAACATAGCTTGAATACTATTGAATATTCATATGAAATGACGGAGGGCTACGAATGGTTTTGGCAAAACCGTGAACGTAGTGAACTTGATATAATCGAAGGAACTTTGATAGCTTTTAAAAGGAGCGGTTTAAGCTCCGCGTTTTAAAAAGTTTTTCTGTTTTGAAAAAACTGAGTGGTTTTGAAATTGTTCCAACGATTCAGCTTTGGTTTGTTTTCTTTGCATTAATTTAATGCGTCCCATCAATTAGTCCTACCATTGCAGAAAACAACGAAAATATGACGTACGCTTATGCCATCCGCATTCGCCACGGGGCCCCGTCATCAGCCGTTATGTTACTTAACTAACGACAGAGTGGGGGCTGGACTAGCGCGGATGCAAAACATAAGCAACGCCTACTAGATATCATATATAGATATATGCATTCGTCAGATGCAATGATAGCCATTCCAGATCACAGGTGAACATATTGGATATGCTAGGAATCCGTGTTTCATTCAAGCCTGCAACGAAAGACGGATTACATGGTCGCGATGAATAGCCAAACCCCACCCTAGACCCCTACGGGTGCTGCAAACTACCCGCCAAATACCCGAAGTGAAGCAACCTCCCTCAACAACGTGAGTAGGCCACTCAGCACTTCAAAATACTCGGTAGTTTGTGCACCCCTCCTTGGGTCTATCCTAGGAGAAAAAACAGTAAAAGAAATAATATACAATGGCGGCTACAACCTCAACCCGGATGTGCGGCCATAAAAATAATATTACATCAATTTACAATTTACATTGAATGAAAATTGAAAACTCTCATCTCACAACCCCGGCTATTCATCTGCGACAATCCAACAAGTTCATATACACAATCCAACATCACAGATCACAGATATGTACAACCCCCATTAATCGACGTATAGCGATTAGTAGACGTTTAATACATATATCACATTACAAATATAATCCAATTAGCTAAAGTTTATAGAATTTTGATCAATATTCCAATTTGAAACTACCCCAAGTAAAATCCAGTACTCTGACAAATCTGGGCAGAAACAAAAATTCCCAGAATACACAAAACTAACCCAGAGAACCCCAGAAGAAATTTGGTGCGCGCCCGAGTTAAATCGGCCGCGGATCCGCGGCGGATCGCATGGATCGGCCGCGGATCCGCGGTCTTATGAGTGATTCAGGCGCCCAAATTTTTTCAGTTTTCTCTAAAAAGCCTGCTTGTATTTTTCATGTCACTGAAAATATTTTTAGGCTTGTTTTAAAAATCGACAGAAAATACAAGTTTCGGTGTTTTTTCGGGATTTTCTCGCGATCGAAGTTCTAATGACTTTGCTAACATGTTAGTTGTTGTTTAGCTAGGCTCTGATACCACTGTAAGTCCACGTTACCCACCCTGGTGCTTACAGGGTGGCGGAATAGGTAAAAAACGGATTTTTAACACAAGGTAACATGGACTAAAATAAGAGGATCTTTGCTAAACAAAAACTAACAAACTAACTACAAGTTCTATCTACTAGGTAAGATGGTTATACCTAGTTCTTGAACTCCTTCTCTTCTTGCTGTGGTCCTCTTTGTTGCTAGCTCCTTGGAGTGGTGTAGACGGCTCCTCTTCGTTGTCTTCTCTTTGCCGAAGAAAGATCCACCTAAAGGCCTCTACCTTGAGCTCCTACCTCAACCAAGAGGCAACTAGAGTGCTTGGCTTGCTAGGCAAAGAACCCTAGAATAAGTAGAGAGATGTCTTGATGGTTTTATCTCACAAAGCTCATGTTTTTCAACACATGAAACAAGAGAGCTTTGAGAGAGAGGAAGAGGGAGAGTTTTGCATGTGAGAGAAAGAGCAAGAGAGAATGAGAGAAAAACACAACCATGCTCTCATATGAGAATAATAATAATAATTAAAGAAAATTGTGATGGTTAGTTGAAGTGACCATTATCATTTCACATTTAATGCTAATTGCAAGCTTCAAGAAGCATCTTGCAAAAGAAATGATCATGGTCAAATGGTCAACAAAGTAAAATGGTCAACCCAACCACAACCATGGCACAATTATCCTTAATTAATATTTTTAATCATATTTCTCATTCTCATTAGGGTTTAGAAAAAGTCAACGGTCAAAAACCCTAATGAGATTCCTCTGCCTCAGTCAACTGTGTATACACACCCGCATCCGTGTTCCGAGGAACACGAATACAATGAGACAAAACCAATCCAAAAACAAATACTAGGATCTGGATTAAACCAAAATCCGCTAGTAATAACTTCCCGGACACCAAACGTGCATAAGTGCACGGATGTGAACGAACCCCATCGCAAAACCATGCGACCTATACTCTGTTTTGCCTAAAGGCGAACAACCCTCTATGTGGGACTCTAAAGACTCGGCACTACGCTGGCAGTGGGTTTAACCACAGGCCGCAAGCGGTACTAACTGTACGTAACGCTCCCCAGGTAGATGCCGATAAGAAGACCGATGAGGCGAACCCATACGCACTCCTACTGAGCCTGAACATGACAATCTCCTTACAGTCCGGTCTGTTCGTCTGAGAGTATCGCATGTCGGGCCTAGGGGGCGGTAAACGTCAGACCCCTAACAGCGGTACAAGTCGTGCCGGAGTGTAGCCCAGAACACCCTGAGAAACTACTGGAAACACTACCAGTAATTCTTGCTTGCCCTGGCCAGGGACTTTGTGTAATGACTCTCCAAGACACAGTGCGATATCAACCTCCAATACCGGGAGAGACGAATCCTATCTAACCGCTACTGCCTCTAAATGCTTCGAGACTGCACCCAACTACTACCTGTTTGCACAACTCCTTTGAGACGTGGTAGGGTAGTAATCAAAATACAGTGGGAACACACTCGAGGCGAAGCAGCAGTGTCAAGTCGACGGACTAAGCTGTACTCCTGTCACCTGGGAACTGTTATCTAACGATAGGTATAGTACCAACCAACAGTTCCTGACGAGTCATGTTCAGTGTACTCG
Source organism: Agapanthus africanus (assembly GCA_030015575.1). Lineage (NCBI taxonomy): Eukaryota > Viridiplantae > Streptophyta > Magnoliopsida > Asparagales > Amaryllidaceae > Agapanthus > Agapanthus africanus. The sequence goes on from CM057338.1 coordinate 700,475,703, forward strand.
TAACCTAACGAGCAGCCGCATACTATCTCCAGTACGACGTACTAATGGCTGTGGGACAGACCATCTCGCCTGCTGGGATGAGAAGCGTATGCGCTAGTCTACTCTATAGTATCGATGCCCCGTCTCGATAATCCTACGACTGGGGACTTGTATAAGGATGTGCTTGTAGATTACCCAGCCCCTACTAGTGTGACTGCCATCACAACGCAGGTAATCAAGCAAAGATCCTAAGTGCTCCACTAATATGTATAAGCGATATGCTAAAAGAAACATATGTACATATTAAACGAGAAACAAACCAAGTAGCATACTACCATTTTGAGAAAAATTGTCTATACAACTGTGAATATCCCAAGCTTCCATTAAGTAATATACAAACTAGTATGATACAGTAATGGCCTCTAGGGCATATACACTAACATTTCGTGCACACCCGTTGCACTTAGATATTGTTTCTGTGCACATGTATGGCACATTCATAGATTTTGATTTCCGTGCGCACCAGACGCACGTAGCATTCATATATACATTTTGGGATTGATTTTTGGAGCTGTACGTTTTTATGATATTTTCAACTTGATATAGTAGCTGAGCAGGACTAGTCAGAGGACAGTACCTGAATATATTTTGTATGCATTGATAGATATCGAAGGGATTTCCAAAGAAAGAGCTATAGTTTCAGTATTTACCTACGTGTTTGAGATGACACGAAACTTTTACAGAAAGGAAACCCTTCTAAATTATTTTCAAAACGGCGGGACGTGCATATTAAACAAAGAATATGTATATATATTATATATATGTATATATAGTTATTTTCTTATAATAGACGTCTGCCACTGTGCCGCGATATGCGCATCGCACAGTGATTTAAAATGGTTTGGCATGTATTTCCTTCAGATATTTACATGTATAGATTTAATGTTTACATGTACAGTTTTGATGTATATCATGTTGGTTTTCGTATTGGATTTGACATTGGTGTCTTCACCATGACTCCGATGATTGCGGGATGCTTGACAGAGTTTTGATTTTGCGTTATCTGCTCATTGTTTATGCGCATGCATTGTTAGGTCCAAGTTACCTGTCCCGGTTCTTTCGGGGTTGCGGAAACGGTGAAAAACAATTTTTAGGGTTTAGGTAACATGGACTCAAGAAGAGGATCTTTGCTAAACAACACACTAGCAACAACTATGAGCTTTACCTACTCGGTTAGGGGGTTATACCTAGTCTTGAACTCCTTCTCTTCTTCTCCTTGGAGTTGGTTGGATGGTTCTCCTCGTCGCCTTCTCTTGCCGAAGAAAGATCCACCCGAGGGCCTTTACCTTGAGCTCCTTCCTCGAACTTGAGGTAACTAAAGTATTAGGCTTGCTAGACCTTCAACCTTAGGATGAGTAGAGATGAGATTTGGGGTTTTATCTTGAAGGAAAATGGTTCTCAACTCATGAGAGGGATTTTTCCTTGAGAGGGAGGAAGATGATGAGAGCTATGGATGAGAGAGAAGATGCAAGTAAGAATGATCCATTTTTTTACAACCATGCTCTCTTATTTTAGAAAATGATAACAATAATAATAATTAACAATTTGTGATTGTGAGTTGATGAATGACCATTATCATTTCATTCATTAAATGCTTTGTGCAAAAACTAAGAAGCATCTTTGAAAACAAATGATGATGGTCAACAAGTCTACTTTGGTCAACCGGTCAACTAAAGTCAACAAGTCAACAAAAGTCAAGAATTCAACTCAACCATGGCACAATAGTTGTTAACTAATATTATTAATCATATTTCCTATTCTCATTAGGGCTTGGAAAAAGACAACAGTCAACTATACATACACACCCATACCATAACCCTAATGAGAATCCTCTGCCTCTGTCTCAGTCAACTGTGCATACACACCCGCATCCGTGTTCCGAGGAATACGAATACAATGAAATAAAACCAATCCCAAAACATATACTAGGATCTGGCTTAAACCAAAGCCAGCTAGTAATAACTGTCCGGACACCAAACGTGCACAAGTGCGCGGATGTGAACGAACCCCGTCGCAAAACCATGCGACCTCTACTCTGTTTTGCCCAAAGGAGAATAACCCTCTGTGTAGGAATCTAAAGACTCGACACTACGTTGGCAGTGGGGTTAACCACAGACCGCAAGCGGCACTGGCTGTACGTAACGGTCCCCAGGTAGATGCCGATAAGAAGACTGATGAGGTGAACCCATCCGAACTACTACTGAGCCTGTATGTGACAATCTCCGTACAGTCCGGTCTGTTCGTCTGAAAATATCGCATGGCGGGCCTAGGGGGGTGGTAAACGTCAGTCCCCTAATAGCGGTACAAGTCGTGTTGGAGTGTAGCCCAAAACACCCTGAGATAACACAGGAAACCTACCAGTATATCTCGCTTGCCCTGGCCAGGGACGACTATGTGTAATGGCTCTCCTAGACACAGCGCGATATCAACCCACAATACCGAGAGAGACGAATCTTGTCTAACCGTCACTGCCTCCAAGTGCTTCGGGACTGCACCCAACTACTACCTGTTTGCACGACTCAGTAGAGTCGTGGTAGGGTAATAATCAAAGAACAGTGGGAACACACTCGAGGCGAAGTGACAGTGTCAAGTCAGCGGACTAAGCTGTACTCATGTCACCTGGGAACTCTTAACTGACGATAGGTATAATACCAACCAACAGTTCCCGACGAGTCCTTTCCAGTGTACTCATAACCTAATGAGCACCCGCATACTATCTCCAGTACGACGTACTGATGGATGTGGGACAGACCATCTCCCATACTGGGAAAAGAAGCGTATGCACCAGTCTACTCTGGAGTATCGATGCCCTGATCGATAATCCTACGACTGGGGACCAAGAATAAGGATGTGCTTATAGACTACCCAGCCCCCACAAGTGTGATCGCCATCACAACGCCGGTAGTCAAGCAAAGATCCTAAGGTCTCCATCAATATGTTTCAGCGATATGTTAAAAGAAACATATACACATATTTAAGATAGAAACAGACCAAGTAGCATACTACTATATCGAGCAAGACTGTCGTAAAACCGTATATATATATCCCAAGCCTCCAAAATGTATTATACAAACTAGTACTATACAATAATGGCCTCTAGGGCATACATATCTAACATGCATTGCGCTGCGATGTGTTTTGTGCATTTATGATTTCGGAGCCCCGACGGCTTAGGCTTTTACTGAAATGTTTTAGTATTGAGGGGTTTAAATTTAAATTCGAGGACCGAATTTCTTTACGGGGGGAAGATTGTAACATTTCAGAAAAATAAAATATTATTTTTAGGAATTTTTATAATTAAATAAAAAAATATGAATATTTTAATGGGGCGGTATAATTAAATACCGATAAATTAGGAAAAATTTATCAAATTTTGGAAATTACTAAAAAGATGGTGCTTTATACGATTCATGAAAATTACGAAAGTTTATGATTTATTTGACTCTATTTTAGTGCTAATCGCGATTAAAAATCGCTAATCATGCTTTAAACCGGATTTGTGCACATGACATGCACTAAGTCATTTTTAGCACTTGTTACATTTTTCATTCATGCTTTCTTTTTTATCATGCATGGTTTGGGTTTTATTATGAGAGAAGAAAAGAAAAAATAGAAAAGAAAAGAAAACAATAAAGAATAGAATAGTGAGAGTATGGGCATGCGAGAGAAGAGAGATGTGAGGGGTCAAACCTTGGTCTTAGCCATTTGTTTCATTCTCATCTTCATCCTTCTCTCTTCTTCTCTCACAATGGCAGCACCCCCTCTCCCTCCTCCACTACAACCCCCACTTCATCATCAAATCTTCATCAAAACTCCATCCCCACTTCACAAAAAATGTGCATGATCTCACTAGCTACATTTTGGACCAAGAAAACTTGCATTTTGGACACTAGGGAACTCAAGAAAATTCTTGAGTTGCCAAATGAGCTAATCCTTTCACAAATAGTATAGTATTTCTTTTGCTTAAGCCCCTCTTCAAGTTTGAAATCGTTTTGGCGAAGTTTAGTGAAACTTTGAAAATCCATGTTAGGGTTAGGATTTGAATTGAATTGAGATAGTGTAATTGAGGCTTAATTTTGACCTTAAACCCATGTAGTGATTGATTGGAGACCTAAACCACAGACTAGAACCCCTATTAGAGAACTTAGAAATCCTCGATATCCGTATTTTATGGAATTCTGTAGGGAATTTGAAATCTGCTGACACTCGGGGACCTGAAAAATTATTTAGCATACACAGAGATACCAACAGGCACTTAGGAAGCTTCACCCAAGACCCCAGCCCCTGAACCCTCTCCTTGGCCGCAAATAAAACCCTTATAGCTACAAATTACGGTCAGAGCTGGAGCATTGGGCTTCGTGCTTGCTCTGTGTCTCCTATGTCCAGTAAATAGACCCTTAGCATATGCAAAATTGGCTAATTTCACCTAGGGTAAAATCTGGGATCATTTTCTTGTGTTGGTGCATTGTTTTGCGACTTCATTTTAATTCGGGTTTTCGTATTGGATATTGTTTTCCATCGTGTGGCGTTTGAATGCCAGCGACTGTGGTTTTGGTCGTGTTTTTCGTGCGAGGCTATAGGTTTTTACCTACGGGCGTAGCATGTGCCGTTTTGGTTTTCCAATTGGGTTTTAATACGCATTACGATTGGATTATATATGTAGGTACCCCACGTGGATGTCAGGACGTTGAAGAAGAAGATGGCGACATCTACATCGGCAAGCAAGAGCAAGGTGAGTAGATTATATCTACGGGGGAAGCGGGTGGATGGCGTTTAGCACCCCCGCAGTTCATAGTGTAGTGTATGGTATATATTATATGGATATATTTATATGCTTATCTTGAGATAGACTTTGGGGAGTTATGGATAATTTTAGTATAATTGGATGATAGCGTCATTAGTTAGTTTAGTCGCGGACCTTAGAATAAGGTTTACACCCACACGCGCACACACATGTTTACATTGTTTTACTTGTGCGGTTATGGGGAGATGTGTGTGTGTGTGTGTGTGTGTGTCTCTCTCTCTATATATATATATACATACGTATACTTATACATGGATGATGAGGATTGTACATGATAATTGGAGATGAGTCGATGAGATTGGGCATGATGCTATGAGATCGGTGATATGTTTTGGTTCGTATTTTGAGATACGTCATGTGATTTTAACGGGCCTTTAGGTGTGTGTTTTCATACACGCATATATATATATATATATATATATGGTATAAAAAATTTGTATTAGACTTAGATCAGTACCCCAGTTCATGAGATATGATGATAAGGATACCAGATAAATGATAAGATGAATATGATATTTCGACCCGTACCCAGATTTGGGATGCCGTACGACGGATTTACGTACGAGCTATATATTGATGATAGATCCGCACTCTTGAGTCAAGGATGTCATATTGTCTATTGTATCGTATGTGATACTATTGAGGCGGGATCACCTACTATTATATTTATATGTATTGACTCAGATTTAGGTGGTTTTCTTACCTTTCGATTAGTCCTGTAGTTACTTATAGATATTAGACTAGACTCGAGTCACACCTATTTCAAAACCAACAAATCGTGAGTATTTTAAAGACAGGCCAAGAGATTCTACGGATATTTTCAAAAGACGCATCCTTTTTTAAAAACACCGTAGCCCTTATTTTTCTAAACACCACGATTCGTGTTATTTCAAATGGAAAATCTGTATGACATATATATATTGATGTAGATTGTTCACTGTTGTGTTTATTATTCATTTTCCGCATATTCTTGCTATTCGCGCCGCATTGCATGTTAAATGTGTTTGTTATATTAAACCCATACTGTCAGGACACCAGCACCATTATCGATGATGCGTATGTTCCACGTATACCTGCTTGCCGGCTCACGCACGTCATCATCGATAATTGCCATATCACTACATAGTAGGACTGTTACTTCAGGATGTGATTCCTTGCACATTGTACACTCATATTTGCGTATATACCTACTTGTACATCCATATTGGCGCACATGCACATTGTACACTCATATTTGCGTATATACCTATTTGTACATCCATATTGGCGCATATGCACATTTTACACTCATATTTGCATATATACCTACTTGTACATCCATATTGGCGCACAGGCACATTGTACACTCATATTTGCGTATATACCTACTTGTACATCCATATTGGCGCACATGCACATTGTACATCCATATTTGCGTATATACCTACTTGTACATCCATATTGGCGCACATGCACATTGTTGTCACGACCCGAAAGTACGGAACGTGACCGGCACTTAAATTACGGAGCGTCTAGAGGCGCAACATAATCTAAGTAAGACGAAGCCCAGAAATCTAAACCATAGAAAAGAAGAAGTAAAGGAAAACATGTGGAAAAACAAGTTTAAAAGCAACATCCAATTTTCTCAAAAATTTCGGTAGAGTCTCCTTTGTAAAAACTGGCCCCAAACGGGTACAAACAAGAATAAAATATATACAAACATTAAAAAGGCATCCCTAAGCGGGAGCTAGCTCTACGCCAACAGGCGGAAACAAGCACACCATGCACAATAATATACAACGCCAAAGGGAAAGGCTCAAAACTCAAAAGAAAACAAATCCACCAGATAACATAATAATACAAGCGCGACTCTAGGGTCGAAATAAATAACTGGTCCTTTAAACTATCAAGTAATACAAGTCGGGTTGATGGAGCTTACTAGATACCAATGAAATAATAAAAGTACAACGGCGGTCCTGATACAGGTGAACCAACCTACCAAGCAAATCACCCTGAATGAAAAGATGTGCCAGCAAACTGCCAAGAAAACCTGTCCATCGAACCTGTAATAAAATTTGGCACAACGGGGGTGAGTTGCCAACTCATGAGTAGAAGACATCTGCGAGAAGAAATCGAATGCACGACGTTGTCCTAGGTCATAATAATATACAAATATATCACTAGTCATCTAGTAATGGCAGGGTAATAAACTATGCGTAAGTACAAATGCTCAGTGCTCGTGTCATTGACTCAAATAGTAATATGTCATGTGTATGAGTATGCATGCACCATGAATGTAAAACAATCAACCCTAAAATCTGGATATATCTGTATAAGAAATCTTTAACTTTTATCATAGTAAAATTTGTATAGAAATCTGAAACATCATCGATGAAATCCATGGAAATCCGTGTCAAGAATCGACACAAAACATGTAAATCTCAAGTCTCAATACCTCATAGTCTCAATATATCGGGCTCTGTCAGTCCGGATCGGCCCATATCATCAAATCTCACGACAACAGTCGGTATCCTCCGGATATCCGCCGCGTCAGACATCACCGGTAGGTAGTATTCCCATGCCAGGCTCATCGTCTACAACTCTATCTTCTTTCCCCGGGGTACCATACCGGGCCCACCATGTACCCGAGACGGTTCATCCACTCCTCCAATCGGGTCTCGAAATCCAACAGAAAACATGAAATTTTATGGTGGACGACACATACATCACGAGAAAACCGCAACCTATATTTTAAAGAGAGAGAGAGAGAGAAGTTTATATATATATTCTTGCGGCTTTCCCCAAAATCCAGAAATCTCATAGAAATCCAAAATCCCAAAATCATGAGTAAGTAAATAATAAGTATCGGCATAAGCCCCACAATACTGCATGATAACGTGAAAATGTGAATGCATGAAATGTCTAAGTAATAAATGCAATGTCTAGACTAACACCTGAGAGTAATCACAATATTATATTGATCTAGCCTTTAGCTGATTCTATCGATAAAAGATAATATGTTCTAAGTGTACGTGACATAGCAATTACCGATGATGATCAGTGTGAGCCGGCAAATAAGTGTACGTGGAATATGCGCATCATCGGTAATGGTGCTGGTGTCCTAACAGGCAGAGTTTCATACTGACTAAAGAAACATATGTATGAACATGCAACTTGATGATTACGATCTGAATGTAAAGATGAATGTGTATGACCACTCAATTGGGATATGCATACCTAACTACAACTATATGACTCGAGCCTAAACTAGTATCTATCTAACCCCCTAAGGAACTAAACTAAAGAAACTAGTCAATAGGAAATAAGAATCCACCGAAGGTCTGAGTCCATATCTCTAATAGTCGGCGATCCAGCCTCAATAGCGTCACGTACGTAGTACGACTTCCTCGATTCAAGAGTGCGAATCAATCATCACATCTATGCCTCATACGGTAAAATCCATCGTACGGCATCCCAAAATCAGGGTACGGGCCAACTATCACCTATGTACATCATCATTCGTATAATAACATCATCAAATAATGTCATGATAAAGGGTACTGTACTGTAATCGCATACATCCTAATATCATCAATCATATATCATTATCTGCGTAAATATACATCGTCAATTGGTCCTCAGAAATATCATGTCACATAAATCATATCGTGATTAATTCACATATATCATGTCGTGATTAAGTCACATATATCATGTCGTGATTAAGTCACATATATCATGTCGTGATTCAGTCATAGGTTACAGTCCGGGTTCTATACTAGAGTCTCGTATATCTCAATGTCATCATCACCTATTATCGTTTATGTATACATATCCATTTTCTCAATTTCCAACGATCCGCTAACATCATACTACGACTGTATAGCCAAGAGATCACGGCATCAAGCCCAGTTATAACGTCTCATCCCCATGTATCATATAACATCCCTATATCACATATACATGTTGTGTGTGTGTGTGTGTGTGTGAATACCTACACACATTCCTTTATCTACACACACACACACACACACACACACACACACACACACAAATACACCAAGTCAAGTTTCTGTGTGTGCGTGTGTGTGTCTACCTAAAACATACGAATCCCCTCCAAGACATTCATCCTCTGGTAAAGTCTTTCTAAATCAGTCTAGTCCAACCTAAAGTCTTTAATAGGGCCCTACTCGTCAAGAATCCAAGGTCACGTCCGACTTCCTAATGGCAATAAGTAATATTCCTATTCTATGTTTGCGGGGGTGCTAAACTCCATCGACCCGACTTCCCCCATAGATATACATCTACTCACCTGGTCCTTTTCTGCCGAAGACGATGTCGCCCTCCTTTTCTTCCTCGTCCGAAGTCCACGTGAGGGGTACTTATACACAAACATATATAATATTGTAAACTGAATCACGGACAAAACCAAAACGGCGCACTGTACGCGCATAGGTTAAAACCTATGACCCACTCATGCAAAAGAACCAAATATCGCTCGATATCGGCGTACAAACGCCGATTGATCGAGATAAAACACCAACAAACAACTCATAGCTTCAATACTCACTATTTATAATATAAAACATGGTTTAAATCATCGAAACCTTAAAATCGATCAAATCGTCCGATTTCGTAAAAACCTAGAAAACGTCAATTTACCGTTTTACTTCAGAACTTGATGTTTAAATGAAACTAATGGTCATAATATTCATTAAATAACATAACTAGATTATAGAAACCACTACTATATTTTTGTCACACTAATTGTCTTAAATTGAAGTTTCTAGTTTGCAATTTTATCTGATTTCAACATTTTTTAAGCAAAAATTCACAATTCCACTACTAAACTTGATTTTGCATATATTAAAGTTTTAAACCACTCCATGAAAGCTTAAGGATGTGCTAAAGCCCTAACTAGATTTTTAACCCTACATTTTAAATGAATTTCAAAAACCTAGTTTAATAAAAATAGCAATTTTGTGAAAATTTGAAACTGAAAGCTAGCAAATTGTAACTAGATTATGTTTCACTCAAATAACATGTTAATCTCCTCATTAACACCACATTCTAATGACAAAAAGCTTAATTATAATTTTATCACATCAATATATAAAATTTATAAAAATCTAGTTTGCAAAATTGTTTAATTTAAACAATTTTGAAAGAACAATTTACAATACATCAACCATACTAGATTTTCCATTTCTAAAACGGTTAAACTACTTATTATAACCCCACTTAATTAATAAAAACCCTAACTTGATTTTACAACCCTATCTTGAATTTTAAACTTGCAAATAGAATTAATTAAGAAAATCTAAATATGATAGATTAAAACATTTAATAACAATTAATCATTGGAATAAAAATTATACCTCAACAACATGAGATCCAAACATGAAAATATGCCTCCAAAATAATGGTTTTCTACTCCAAGATCCATGCTAAATAGGTCAACAGAAATTGGTAGAGATTGAATATTGATTTTGAGGTTTATTTTTGGAATTATTGTTGAATTTTTTATGATTTTTGAAGGTAAAAAGAGCTTGGAAAATGGGGGGCGGGGAGGAGGGGGGCGGGGCGGCCATGGTGAGGCCGGCCACATGCAAGGGAAGAAAGAGAGAAAGAAAAATATTAGGAAAGTTGTGTATAAAGATCTCCAAAATGACACTTCTTTAATGGCTTTTCACATTTTTCTTTATTTAATAATTTTTCTTTTCAAAAAAATTGATCCTAGAAAAATCTAGAACCAAGAAAATATTTGAGAAAGAATTTTGCATAAACACACTTGATTCTAATATGGCATGGCTCATTTTATAAAATTAACCCATTTCAAATTTGTAATTTACACTAATTTAATGTATAATTAAAGCTTATGTTAATATTAAAAATAGTTAATTTAGGAAAAATATTTAATTAAACTAAAAATTTATAAGTGACTAAATAAACACCATTTACTAGTAATTACATGATTAAAATAGGTCTTTTTAAATTTATGATGAAAAATAATTATGGTTAGGTTTTACGGAAAATACGGTTTATTTTACCGAGAATCAGAAAATTCACTTAAAGGATTTTTATTTATTTAATTATTTATTTTTAAAACGTTACAATCTTCGCCCCTTTAAGAAATTCTGTCCCCGAATTTAAATTAAAACTCCGCCCAATTACTAAAACATTCAGCCAAAACACTCAAATCGTCGGCGCTCCGAAATCATCAATACATAACTAAAATAAACTCCGTCAAGCATAACGCAATCATCGGAGTTATGGTGAAAATAAAATATCAAAACCCAATAAGAAAACCAACATAATATACATCAAAACTATAACCTATATATAGTGCGCATCGTAGTAAAATCGTCCAAACATCTGAATAAAGAAGCATGCAAAAACCCTTTTTAAAATCGCCGTGCGATGCACGTGTCACGGCATAAGTAGCGGACGTTTATTTAAAAAAATAGCTATAAATATATACCTTTTATTTAACATACACGTCCTGCCTGGTTACTAAATGAAATAGTAATGATTATAAAAAAAAAACATATTGCTCATAATGAAATCATTCCCAATCACATCATAAAAATATCGCATGCGTCCGGTGCGCACTGAAATCGAAACCAAATACAGATGCCATAAATACGCACAGAAACAAAACTAAGTGCAACAGGTGTGCAACAAAAACATCTGTCAAGTGCAACGGGCGTGCACGACACTAATATCAGGTGCATCTAATCTGCACAAAACCCCGATTTAGTGCATCTGGTGTGCACAAAATCGCATTAAGTACGCCAAGTGTGCGCAAGAATCTCAATCAAGTGCACATGGTGTACGAAAAACATACACCGAATATCAAAATCGAAATCACGATACGAAAAATGCATGAAAACTATGTCGAAGCATACGTCAAAATCTTGTGCAATCCATATGCACGAAATAAAATCAATATCTCAAAATGTATAAAACCAAATCGAGTGCACTGGGTATGTACAAAACAATATCAATACAATTGATATATGAAACACGAATAGAGTGTAATGAATGTACACATAGGAAATACCAATCGTAGACAAAATCCTCAAAATACCAAATTCCAAACAATTGAAATATGAAATTCAAATCACCAAATTACAATCCTAAACACTATCGTCAATGTGCACCTTTTCTAATGTCGACTGATTCGGACTCGTCTCCTCATCACTGTGCTGACTGCGCTACAACGGCTATACTCATATCGAGAGCCTCCCGCGTAATCTATCCCTTCACCTGATATCCGGACTACGTTAAACTTTTCGATCGATTCATCAAAATCCCATAATTCTCCGAGAGCTCAACACTCAAGTACAGTTTAAAAATATCCAGTACATGCCCCAGCATCTGCGGACCAGCCGTAGAAGGGCAAACCCAAGCCTCACTAATGGCACCGCGGAACTGCCGTAAACCCTATGGTTCAAAGGCGTTCTCGTGGTCATTATGCCGAGTTAGAGTTTCATTCTTCTAGAGGGTCCATAGAAATACCTGCATGTTCTTCCGAATACCTTAAACTTAGGAAAATGGGTTTCTGACAATCGTTCGATCCCTTTAACTTCGTATGGACGGCATGTGAATACCCTTCGTCCGCACGCTAAACAATGCTTCACTCCTCAAGAATAAACGATACCCTAATGTTCATCGCATTCAAGCCGCAGCTCCCTCTGCCCGTGCGACCGTGGTAACAGAAACCACCATCCGATATCGACGAAGATAAATCAAAGGAACGAATAGAATACAGTGCAAAGAAAGGTACATCCTAAGGCTCCTTAAGCAGAGTAGCGTATCGTAAGTATGCCGCGGATCATACCCACGGTACGTCACTCTACCTAAGTCACCTACTCCATCAACCAAGGTCAACCTAAACTTATACAAAGGTTAAACATAGCGCTCTGATACCAACTTTGTCACGACCCAAAAGTACGGAACGTGACCGGCACTTAAATTATGAAGCGTCTAGAGGCGCAACGTAATCTAAGTAAGCCGAAGCCCAGAAATCTAAACCATATAAAAGAAGAAGTAAAGGAAAACATGTTGAAAAACAAGTTTAAAAGCAACATCCAATTTTCTCAAAAATTTCGGCAGAGTCTCCTTTGTAAAAACTGGCCCCAAACAGGTACAAATAAGAAAAAAATATATACAAATAATAAAAAGGCATCCCCAAGCGGGAGCTAGCTCTACGCCAACAGGCAGAAACAACCACACCATACACAATAATATACAACGCCAAAAGGCGAGGCTCAAAACTCAAAAGAAAACAAATCCACTAGATACCATAATAATACAAGAGCGACTCTAAAGTCGAAATAAATAACTGGTCCTATAAACTATCAAGTAATACAAGACTGGTTGATGGAGCTTACTAGATACCAATGAAATAATAAAAGTACAACGGCGGTCCTGATACAAGTGAACCAACCCACCAAGCAAATCACCCCGAATGAAAAGATGTGCCAGCAAACTGCCAAGGAAACCTGTACATCGAACCTGTAATAAAATTTGGCACAACGTGGGTGAGTTGCCAACTCGTGAGTAGAAGACATCTGCGAGAAGAAATCGATTGGACGACGCTGTCCTAGGTCATAATAATATACTAATATATCACTAGTCATCTAGTAATGGCAGGGTAATAAACTACGCGTAAGTACAAATGCTCAGTGCTCGTGTCATTGCCTCAAATAGTAATATGTCATGTGTATGAGTATGCATGCACCATGAATGTAAAACAATCAACCCTGAAATCTGGATATATCTGTATAAGAAATCTTTAACTTTTATAATAGTAAAATTTGTATAGAAATCTGAAACATCATCGATGAAATCCATGGAAATCTGTGTCAAGCATCGACACAAAACATGTAAATCTCAAGTCTCAATACCTCACTGTCTCAATATCTCGGGCTCCGTCAGACCGGATCGGCCTATATCATCAAATCTCACGACAACGGTCGGTATCCTCAAGATATTCTCCGCGCCAGACATCACCGGTAGGTAGTCTTCCCCTGCCAGGCTCATCGTCTACAACTCTATCTTCTTGCTCCGGGGTACCATACTGGGCCCACCATGTACCCGAGACGGTTCATCCACTCCTCCAATCGGGTCTCGAAATCCAACAGAAAACATGAAATTTTATGGTGGACGACACATACATCATGAGAAAACCGCAACTTATATTTTAAAGAGAGAGAGAGAGAGAGAGAGAAGTTTATATATATATTCTTGCGGCTTTCCCCAAAATCCAGAAATCTCATAGAAATCCAAAATCCCAAAATCATGAGTAAGTAAATAATAAGTATCGGCATAAGCCCCACAATACTGCATGATAACGTGAAAATGTGAATGCATGAAATGTCTAAGTAATAAATGCATTGTCTAGACTAACACATGAGAGTAATCACAATATTATATTGATCTAACCTTTAGCTGATTCTATCAATAAAAGATAATATGTTCTAAGTGTACGTGACATAGCAATTACCGATGATGATGTGTGTGAGCCGGCAAATAAGTGTACGTGAAATATGCGCATCATCAGTAATGGTGCTGGTGTCCTAACAGGCAGAGTTTCATACTGACTAAAGAAACATATGTATGAACATGCAACTTGATGATTACGATCTGAATGTAAAGATGAATTTGTATGACCACTCATTTGGAATATACATACCTAACTACAACTATATGACTCGAGCCTAAACTAGTATCTATCTAACCCCCTAAGGAACTAAACTAAAGAAACTAGTCGATAGGAAATAAGAATCCACCTAAGGTCTGAGTCCATATCTCTAATAGTCGGCGATCCAGCCTCAATAGCGTCACGTACATAGTACGACTTCCTCGAATCAAGAGTGCGGAGCAATCATCACATCTATGCCTCGTACGGTAAAATCCATCGTACGACATCCCAAAATCGGGGTACGGGCCAACTATCACCTATGTACATCATCATTCGTATAATATCATCATCAAATAATGTCATAATCAGGGGTACTGTACTGTAATCGCATACATCCCAATATCATCAATCATATATCATTGTCTGCGTAAATATACATCGTCAATTGGTCCTCAAAAATATCATGTCACATAAATCATATCGTGATTAAGTCACATATATCATGTCGTGATTAAGTCACATATATCATGTCGTGATTAAGTCACATATATCATGTCGTAATCAAGTCACACATATATCATATCGTGATTCAGTCACAGGTTACAGTCCGGGTTCTATACTAGAGTCTTGTATATCTCAATATCATCATCACCTATTATCGTTTATGTATACATATCCATTTTCTCATTTTCCAATGATCCGCTAACATCATACTACGACTGTATAGCCAAGAGATCACGCCATCAAGCCCAGTTATATCGTCTCATCCCCATGTATCATATAACATCCCTATATCACATATACATGTTGTGTGTGTGTGTGTGCCTATATATATATATATATATATACACACACACACACACACACACACACCTACACACATTCATATATATATATATATATATATATATATGTATGTATGTATATATACACATATACACCAAGTCAATTTTCTGTGTGTGCGTGTGTGTGTCTACCTGAAACCTATGAATCACCTCCAAAACATTCATCCTCTGGTAAAGTCTTTCTAAATCAGTCTAGTCCAACCTAAAGTCTTTAATAGGGTCCTACTCATCAAGAATCTAAGGTCACGTCCGACTTCCTAATGACAATAAGTAATATTCTTATTCTACGTTTGGGGGGGTGCTAAACGCCATCCACCCGACTTCCCCCGTAGATATATATCTACTCACCTGCTCCTTGTCTGCCGAAGACGATGTCGCCCTCCTTTTCTTCCTCGTCCGAAGTCCACGTGAGGGGTACCTATACGCAAACATATATAATATCGTAAACCGAATCACGGACAAAACCAAAAAGACGCACGGTACGCGCATATGTTAAAACCTATGACCCACTCATGCAAAAGAACCAAATATCGCTCGATATCGGCGTACAAACGCCGATTAATCGAGATAAAACACCAACAAACAACTCGTAGCTTCAAAACTCACTATTTATAATATAAAACATGGTTTAAATCATCGAAACCTTAAAATCGATCAAATCGTCCGATTTCGTAAAAACCTAGAAAACGTCAATTTACCGTTTTACTTCAAAACTTGATGTTTAAATGAAACTAATGGTCATAATATTCATTAAATAACATAACTAGATTATAGAAACCACTACTATATTTTTGTCACACTAATTGTCATAAATTGAAGTTTCTAGTTTGCAATTTTATCCGATTTCAATATCTTTTAAGCAAAAATTCACAATTCCACTACTAAACTTGATTTTGAATATATTAAAGTGTTAAACCACTCCATGAAACCTTAAGGATGTGCTAAATCCCTAACTATATTTTTAACCCTACATTTTAAATGAATTTCAAAAACCTAGTTTAATAAAAATAGCAATTTTGTGAAAATTTGAAAGTGAAAGCTAGCAAATTGTAACTAGATTATGTTTCACACTCAAATAACATGTTAATCTCCTCATTAACACCACATACTAATGATAAAAACCTTAATTAGAATTTTATCACACCAATATGTATAATTTATAAAAATCTAGTTTGCAAAATTGTTTAATTTAAACAATTTTGAAAGAACAATTTACAATACATCCACCATACTAGATTTTCCATTTCTAAAAATGTTAAACTACTTATTATAACCCCACTTAATTAATAAAAACCGTAACTTGATTTTAGAACCCTATCTTGAATTTTAAACTTGCAAATAGAATTAATTAAGAAAATCTAAATATGCTAGATTAAAACATTTAATAACAATTAATCATTGGAATAAAAATTATACCTCCACAACATGAGATCCAAATATGAATATATGCCTCCAAAATAATGGTTTCCAACTCCAAGATCCATGCTAAATAGGTCAAAGGAAAATGGTAGAGATTGAATATTGATTTTGAGGTTTATTTTTGGAATTTTTGTTGAATTTTTGATGATTTTTGAAGGTAAAAAGAGCTTGGAAAATGGGGGGGGGCTGCCATGGTGAGGCCGGCCACATGCAAGGGAAGAAAGAGAGAAAGAAAAAGATGTGGAAAGTTGTGTAGAAAGTTCTCCAAAATGACACTTCTTTAATGTCTTTTCACATTTTTCTGTATTTAATAATTTTTCTTTTCAAAAAATTGATCATAGAAAAATCTAGAACCATGAAAATATTTGAGAAAGAATTTTACATAAATACACTTTATTCTAATATGGCATGGCTCATTTTATAAAATTAACCCATTTCAAATTTGTAATTTACACTAATTTAATGTATAATTAAAGCTTATGTTAATATTTAAAATAGTTAATTTAGGAAAAATATTTAATTAAACTAAAAATTTATAAGTGACTAAATAAACACCATTTACTAGTAATTACATGATTAAAATAGGACTTTTTAAATTTATGATGAAAAATAATTATGGTTAGGTTTTACGGAAAATACGGTTTATTTTACCGAGAATCAGAAAATTCACTTAAAGGATTTTTATTTATTTAATTATTTATTTATTTATAAAACGTTACAATTGAACACTCATATTTGCGTATATACCTATTTGTACATCCATATTGGCGCACAGGCACATTGTACACTCTTATTTGCGTATATACCTACCTGTACATCCATATTGGCGCACATGCACATTGTACACCCATATTTGCGTATATACCTACATGTACATCCATATTGGCGCACATGCGCATTGTACACTCATACTTGCGTATATACCTACTTGTACATCCATATTGGCGCACAGGCATATTGTATACTCATACTTGTGTGCATACATATTGTACATCCATACTTGCGGACATACACATTTGTACGTCCTTACTTGCGTATATACACATATGCACATTTATACGCTATTGCATTCGATTTTGGAGATTTGGGAACCGCATGATATATTTTAAAACTGGATTCATTTAAAATAGCGGTTTTCCATCGATATGTGCATATTATTGTTCCATGTTCCATGATATACGGATATGCTTACATTTCTGTTATATGTCGCATACATCATGCTTTATGATTATACGCATTGAGATATGTTGTTTCTATAATATTTCTGAATTTGAGAACCCTGGGTATTTCAAAAGAATGTATGTACTGTTTTAAAAACCCGGTTTCTCTTGATATGATATTTCAGCTGCCACAATGAGTTTTATCGGTTCTGATATATATATACCCCATGCGAGGAGGAGCCGTGGGCCGTGTGCGGGTACATGGTGGGGCCCGGTATGGTACCCCGGGGTAAGAAAGGGATGCTGTGTATACAGACAGTGAGCCTGGCAGAGGGACTACTACCTACCGGTGATTTTATTTGGGCTCGGCGGATATCCGGAGGATACCGACCGGAGTCGAGAGATGTTATTGGCCGATCCGGACTGACGGAGCCCAATATATATGAGGATTTACGGGCCGATCCGGACTGACGGAGCCCAATATATGAGGATTTACGTGCCGATGCTGGGCACAGGTTCCATGATTTTGATGTGTCGCGAGGGACACACGTTGATTTATATTCTCATACTTTCATGCATATGCTTTATGATATTTACATGCATGATGTTTTGTGTCAATGGTTGATACGTGTACGGGATCCACACGCATACAGGCATTGATTACATAGTTAGATGATATCCACATACTTATAGACTTCATGATATAGTTGATACTGATTCATGTTGATTACTTTGATCTTACCTCATATTTATGATATGATGCTACCTGAAGCACTGACAAGAGCACTTGGTATTACACTGATGTATAGATGTTTACCCTTGCCACCTTATCATACTTCAGACTTTATCATTTTGAGGATATATATTACTGATCGTATTGACCTAAGATTGAGTCATACATACGATTTCTTCTCTGTGATGTTTTCTACTCACGAGTTGGCAACTCACCCCCGTTGTGCCACAGTTTCTTGTAGGTTTGCCGTACAGGTTTTTCCATGGAAGCTTTGTTGGTACATTACTTCATTCTGGATGATTGCTTTGGTAGGTGGGTTCACTTGTATCGTGACCACCATTGTACTCATTTATTTCAGTTGTATCTAGTAAAATTCTATCAACCAGACTTGTATATTATTTCAAACTTAGAAAACCAGTTGTATATTCTTTCGACCTTAGAGTCGCGCGTTATATTATTATGGGTTTTCATGTTGATTTGAGTTTCCTTTTTAGTTTTGATCCTCGCCTTTCGGCGTTGTATACTATATTGCTTGCGTGGTTGTGACCGTCGATTGACGAAGAGCTAGCTCCCGCGTGGGGATGCCTTTTTTCATTATGCATATATTATTCATGTTGTACCCCGTTTGGGGCCAGTATTTACAAAGGAAACTCTGCAGAAATTTTCAGAAAAGACTTGGGATTTTAAAATGCATATTCGGCTTATGTTATTTAAAACCGCTTGTTTTAAAACATGTTATCTTCACTTCTTCTTAAAATGGTTTAGATTTCTGGGATTTCTTGGCTTACTTGATTTAGATGGGGTCCTATAGACTTCATATGATTCAAGTGCCAGTCATGTCCCATTTCGGATCATGACAGTGCTGCGTTTATTGACCTTGTCAAGGCGTAGTGTGCGGTAACTAATTAGTGCTTATCTGCTTATGCATATGATGCAGATTGGATTAGGGTAGTCGTACGGCCTTATTGACCTTGTCAAGGGTCGTACGGGTGAGTTTATTTCAATTAAAAAATGACGGGTTGAACTTGACTTACGGTCTATGGTTTGTTGACCTTGTCAAGGTCATAGATCGTTAGGGGAAAAATATTATCGGGAATTTCAAGTGTTGAAATTTGCAATGAGATTGCATACCTTCTATGAGATAGTTGGATCCCGATACCCACTGCGAGTAATTGTTACTCCTGGGAGAGTTTTACACAGGACAATTAGCCGATCAAGTAGGTGTCTAGAAAGGTGTCAACGAGGTTATGCCTCTGGGAAAACGAGATTTATTTTAATTAGGTTAATGCGAAAGCACGGGGAACCTCCCTCAAAGTACCTACACTGGCCTGGCTGAAAGATTAGCAAAATTGTACGGTGTAATTAATCCCGGCTAGTCTTTACTTTTAGGGTTTGAAAGAAGATTTGATAAAAACAATGGGAGCCATCCTGATTAGATAAAATAATAACCAATCTGATCTTGCAAGAGCATACGCTAAAGTGTTTTCTTCTCTCTCTCTCCAGGTAGCGACCATATCATGCCTTAATGATGTATTGACCGAACCCGCATGTTATACCTTGCTGGGGAACGTTGGTTCCGTTCTTTCTTATAAAAGTTATAAGACTGAACAGGATGTAGGGGAATACCAGGATTCCCATGCCACCCGAATGAAGAAAGCACATGTTGATATATTTTCTTCGGGTGTGTTCGTTATAGAAAACTGTTTCTCCATTTGCTCTACGTCCTGGGTATTAGATATCGGTCAGGATCCCATATATGTAATCTGTTACTTGGGCTGAGAAAAGGTAGAGAATTTGGAGAAGGTGATAAAGGTATAAAGGTTGGAAATGGTGCAATTGTTGCAGCCAAGATGTTGGCAGTTATCACCCTGTATTACAAAATACATTGATTCTGAACGAATGTTATTAGATACCGAACCTGATATACAACATCATATCAGTCTCTTTATTTAGTAAAAAGGATATAATTTTGTATTGTTGGATAATGTTTTTAACATTTCCTATATCAAGAGTTGATCGGTTCAGGCACATTATCTAAAAGCATATACGTTATAAATCAAACCACGGTTCTTAACGTACAAAACACACACAAGAGGAAAAGTTCAGAAACGAACGAATCCTTCTTAAGGCATTGTAGACAAGGTCATATCAATGTGACATGACTAGCTGAAGTTACATTAAGATGCATAATTAAATCATTTTGAATTTACATCTTATGAAACTTGCCAGTCATGTCACAAAGATAATTTGACCACAACTCCGTTTAAAGAAAACAGAGAAAGAGTTAGTGAACTCTTGGGATTGATACATGATGATGTATGTAGGTACCCAGTCTGCACATGCCAAGTCTGGTTCTTTGTACTACATTACATTCACTGATGATCTCTCATGATTCGGACATATGTTTCTGTTGAAACACAAGTCTGAAACTTTTGAGAAACTCAATGAATGTAAGTCAGAAGTAGAGAACCAAAATTGGTATAAGTATTATGTCCTTTGATGTGATCAGGGAGGAAAATACTTGTGCATGGAATTCCTGGACTATTCTAAAGGAGAATAAGATTCTCTCTCAGCAGTACTCCTCCGTATACACCATAGCACAACGGTATATCGGGGCGGAGCAATAGCACCCTATGCGGTATGGTGCGCTCTATGATGAGTATTACTGAGTTGCCTATTTCTTTTAGGGGTTATGCACTTGAGAAGCTGCATACCTATTGAATAGCGTTTCAACCAAATCAGGTGCCTACCACTCCATATGTGATATGGTATGGGAAGAGCCCATCTCTATAGTAAGTTAAGATTTGGGGTTGTCCGGCCTATATCTAAAAGCAAAATCCGGACAAGCTCGAGGCAAGGTCAGTTCTGTGGAAGTTTGTTGGATATCCTAAGTATTCGCAAAGGAATATCTTCTACCGCACCGAGGAACAAAATGTGTTTTATTTCTCGGCATGCCACCTTTTTAGAAAAGAAATATATTTTGGAAAGAAATTTGTGGTCATGAGGTAGAACTGGAAGGAGTTCCAGCTATACAGACTACAACTGATGATTTGGTAGAACCGGAGGATTCAATTGCTCCCAACGAACCACAGCCTCTCCGCCGATCTAGTAGGGATTCTCATCCACCTGAGAGATACTTCGTGTTTCTCTGTGATAGTGGGAGCGAGGATTGCATCATGAGATGCTGACCTAACTAGTTTCGAGCAGGCCATCAAGAGTGGGGACTCTGTAAGAATGGCTGGATGCTAAGCGATCTGAGGTGGAATCCATATACACCAACAAAATATGGACTTTGGTTGCTTTATCTGAAGGGTTAAATCCCCATCAGGAGCAAGTATATCTTGAGATGATTACTTGGTGTACATGGAAAAGTTGAGACTTTCAAAGCTAGACTTGTTGTAAAATATTTTCGTCATCGACCAGGTGTGGTTTAAGATGAAACCTTTTCTCTGGTAGTTATGCTTAGGTCCATCCGGATCCTACTTGCCATTACTACATACCATGACTATGATATCTGGCGGTTGGGTGTCATGACTGCTTTTCTAAATAGTGATTTAGAAGAGAGCGTCTATAAGTACACAGCCAGAGGGCTCCGTAGACAGTGGGAGCAGCGGAAACGTGTGCAAGTTGCTTTATGGAATAAAGCAGGCATCGCGGAGTTGGAACATCTGTTTTGATGAAGTAGTCAAAGAGTTTGACTTCATCAAAATGGTAGATGAACCTTGTATATACAAAAATGTAGTAGAGAGTAAAATGGTCTTCCTCGTATTGTACGTGGATGATATACTCTTGATAGGGAAGGAGTTTCCTATGCTACACTCGGTCAATCTCCTCTTATCACATTGATTCTCCATAAAGGATCAAGGTGAAACCTCCTAAATCCTGGGTTTTAGATCTATGAGATAGATCTAACTGGATATTAGGATTCTCATTAGGTGTAGTGAGATGGTATCAATCGATCCTGGGGAGAATCACTGGAAAGCTTCCAGAGTGATGAGGTCGACTGAATGTCAGTCACAAGCATTGTCTTTACTCTCAGTGGAGGGACGGTATGTTGGAAGAGTTCCAAGCTAAATACCGTGGCATACTAGACGTTAAAGGCTGGATACATCGCTACCTAAGATGCTACCAATGAGGCAGTCTGGTTACATATTAGTTCATGAGATGAACTTCGTTCCCACCATTGTGTGACAATGGGGTTGTGGCTTATGCCTAGGAATGCCCGTCCCATCAGTGATCCAGACATATTCTAAGGCAGTATCACCTGATCATGGAGATGGTTGATCTCCAGGGGATCGAGGTTAGGAGAGAAGACTCAGAGGACAACACGGTGGATCCACTCATAAAGACCTTTTCCCAGAGAGAGACTTTTATGGGATGGTTGAGTATGTGATACTACAACCACTGCTATCAGATGACCCTAGTGCAAGTGGGAGATTTTTAGTTATATGTATGCCCTAGAGGCCATTACTATAAATGAGATGTATATTATAGTTGATGCTTGGACATATATAGGGAGGACTTTCTTGCTCGACATGATAGTATGCTATCTGGTTACTCTTTATCTTAACGTGTACATTGATTGTCTCTCTATTACATGTTGGTAAAGCCCTTAGGATGTGTACTTGACTACCTGGACTATAATGCAGATCATACTAGTGGGGACAGAGTAGTTGTGAGTGCACGGCGGCGCCCCGGTCGTCTGAACGAGGCTAAAATGCGGAATATAAAACTTTTCTATAAACTAGAACCGGCACCACCGCGCTAAAAAATCCCGGATCAGGCCATTAATCTAATCCTAGCTAACTAGAGAAGGGGTAGAGAGATATACCGAGCGATCCATGTCCTTCGGTCTTCTCGTCGTCGTCCCGATCTCCCCGCGGAATCTCCGTTCTTCACCTCCTCGTCGGAACGGGCACCACATCGCCGGGTTCTTTTACGGGCTCGCACATCTGGACCGAGGCAACTCGGGCACGAAGTTGGCGAGCCGACGTGCCCAAGGATTGCTGTAGAACACAGTAGTGCTCTATGTCTCTTGGGGTTACTAGAAGTTGCCTTTTGGTGGAGGAATGAGTTGAAAGCATTTTGAGATGAACTTGGGGATTTTTGCAAAGCCAAAAGAACAACTTTTTCCCACCCAAAAATTGGGACAGCCCTTATGCAATGTGGCCGGCCTCTCTTTGTGAATGGAGAGAGAGGGAGTAAAGTCAAGGGGTGGGTGGATCAATAATACATCAAAGAGAGAGAAAGGGTGATGATGATCAATAATCATTACAACCAAAACCTCACTCCAAAACCCATCACTCATCTCATCATGACTCCAAAGGTTAAGCCATCATTAACAAAAGAAAGTCATGTGAAAGTGCACCATCATGAAACAATCATGATGCAAGAAGTCTGCTCAATTGTTAAATGCACAATTGCAAATAACCCCCTCCACCAATTTTCAGCCAAAGAAAGGAAACAAAGGAAAATGGCCGAAACGGAAAGCAAACTGGCAACTTTAGAAAACTGATCCCGTAATAAATTACAGGAAAACCCCGCGACTGTATATACATACCCGTATTTGTATTCCGACCGAATACAAATGCAATGAGACAAAATCTACACTGTACAATACTAGGATCCGGCTTAAACCAAAGCCCGCTAGTATTATCCGTCCGATCATGATCCGTGCAATACCGCACGTACATGATCGAACCCTGCCATATCTCCATACGGCCTTTACAGCATTTCGCCCAAAACTTGAGAAACTGGTCTGTGGGGGACTCTAAAGACTCGTCAATACTTTGGCTGTGGATTTAACCACAAGCACGTCAGAGGTATTAGCCTATACGTAACGGGCTACCAGGTATTGACCAAAAGGGACGTCGATGAGCGAACTCATCCTGACACCCTACTGAGCCTGTCAGTGACAATATCTGTACAGTCCGGTCCGTTCGTCTATGAGCATCGCATGGCGGGCCTAGGGGGTTGGTAAAAGTCAGACCCCCAAAAGAGGTACAAGTCGTGTCGGAGTGTAGCCCAGAACACCCTGAGATACTACTGGAATACCTATCAGTAAATCTCCTGTCCTGGCCAAGGACTTTGTGTAATGGCTCTCCTAGACACAGCGCGACCTCACCCCCAATACCGGGAGAGACGAACCCCTGAAGATCCGCTCACTGCCTCCATGTGGCTCGGGACTGTACCCAACTAAAACCTGTTTGCACGTCTCCTTTGAGCGTGGTAGGGTAGTAATCAAAGTACAGTGGGAACTCACACGATACAAATGATGATCTCAGGTCGATGAACTAACCTGTATACATGTCACCAGGGAACTGCTATCTGACGTCAGGTATAAGACCAACTAGCATGTTCCCGGCGAGTCCTGTCCGGTGTACTCATAACCCAATGAGCACCTGTATACATCTTAGGTGATCCAACTGATACCAGTGGCTTGTGGGACCGGCCACCGCCCCTCGTCGGGGTCTCGACTGTATACACTAGTCTACTCTGGAGTATCGATGCCCTGTCTCGAAACTCGCTCGACTAGGGACCTTTTAAGGATGTGCTTATAGACCCCAGCTCCCACGTATATGATCGCCCTCATACTGCTGGCAGTCAAGCAAGAATCCTAGGGGCTCTATCAACGTGCAATAGCGACCTGTAAGGTCACTTAAAGCAGTACACGATGATAAAGATAAACCAGATAGCATACTATCATCTTAAGTAAGACTGTCCTATCGGGATAGGTCCTCCATCAATCATTGCAATCACGTGCCTGTGATCCAATAATTGACTCTGAGGGCACTATCTCCAACTATCTCCCACTTGCACTCAAGGCTAATTATTGCGATGTCGCATACTCACAGCCCGTGTGATACCGAACACCCAACTCCTCTACTAGTCAGTCTCACAAAACCCGTTTGCGAAACTATTGCGTTCGAGGAATAGACTTAGTGAGTGGATCCTCTTCGATGTTTCTTTCTTGTGTCTCTCTAAATCTCAAGTTCGCGGAGAAAGCCATCTCCCGAAATGAGCAATACCTGTCTTAGAATGTGTCTGGATGTCTGATGGGACCTAGCTCATAAATGAACTCCAAATCCAAACTTCTTAGACTGTATCGACAACTGAAATTAATCAGTATCCCGCGTAATACCTCCCTTAGTGTCCGCTTGGATCACCTGTCCAAAACACTGCCCCTCGTCAGAGGGAAAACTATAACTCTGACGGCCACCCTGTCGTCCATGTCACCTTGGAAGCCTGGAATGATAACTGTCTCCTAAATGAGGCTGTCGTTATCATATCCCTAGAACATCCACTTATTTTCTAAAACTGCTTCCGATTGTTTCTCCAGGATAGGATCAATATCAACTTATTGCATCTACCGCAAAAACAACATCTGGTGTGGTACTTGACATCTCATGATTGACTCAATTGCCTAAGCAAGTGATCTGCCAATCATGCACATCCCTCTCCCCTTTAGTCTGTAAGACACCTTCAGAGAGGGTGACTCCACCACCTGCAGGTACGCTACCGTGCATGGAGTCGTCCATCCTAAAACACCTTTAGAATGCTGTCTAAGTACCCAGATTGGGAGACTACCCAAATCTAGATCTAAGACCATAGATCTAGTAACAGAATGTCTGATATAATATCCATATCCATTGTGGAGAAACTACTGTGTGACAACCAAAGTATAACCGACTGTAGTATACGAATTTCGCTTCCTACTCTGTGTATGTCATTCAAATACCAGGACATCACACCCTACTACCTTCTTAACAGATCCATCCCCTATTCTGATGAAGTCAAACCTATGACTGTCACATCAGAAATAGATGATCTATCTCCGCTACATCTACTTTAGTCTATAAATAGACATAAGCCACCTGTCCACCAATTCTTCCGCTGCTCCCACTGAATACGACAACCTTCTGGCAGAATCATATACACGTACACTTCTAAAGCTAGTTTAGAAAGACGTTATACTGATCCTCCTGCCGGGTCTCACAGTCTGGAACAACAGTAATGGCAAGTCTGGGTAAACAAGAACCTCTCTGTCACCGTCCTTGAGGCTACCGGAGTACCACACGGGTGCCTGAGGTTACCCACCATATCTGCGGAGTGGCTAATGGAATGTCAAGCCAGATCGAATCTTTAGGTTCCTATCAAACTTTCAGTAATCGTTTGCGGTTCTGGAATCACTTCCAGTTCTACCATACTCCCACTACTGTTTTCTGAAAAAGTCCATTTTTGTTAAAACTGTGGCGAGTCTTGAACAATATCACTATTGATCTTCCAGATGGTAGAAAGTCAACCCTCGTCATAGACTGGGTCAACCCACAAACAGCCATTACAGAAACGTGCCTTGAGTTATCCAGAGTCTGTTTTTAAGCATAAGCCGGACAACTCCCCGTACCTTAACATCGTTAAGATATGAACTGTTCTATATCCAATACAGAAACAGAGGCACTGATTTAATTGAACCAGATTCAAATCATGCAACTGTCTCCAGTGCATGTCAACTAAATGGAGAAAGGCCGATCAGCGTTACTCAACTTAAGAATGCTTCCAATTATGAGTAACCCGAAAGAGAAGCAAGTTCTCTTAATATCCATTACTATCAACTGAATACCATACGCAAGTATCTACATCTTCGATCACTTTGAAGAATCTCGATACCTGCAACATCTGGTTCTCTACTTTACTCTTATAGCTATAACTTCTCAAAACTCAGACCTTGTGTTTCTACGAAACACATGTCTAAAAACTAGAGAAATCATAAGTAAACCGAATATAGTACGAGGACCAACCCCTCTGTCCTAATGGACACTGGACAATATACAATACTCTGTATAAGTCCCCTGAGTCAATAACTCAAACCTTGTGCGTCGTAGGTTGAAAACTGTACTTATGGTTATGAAGAATTACACAGCTGTTTAATGCTCCTTACCTAACCATCAACTGATACAGGTAAATGTCATCGACATAATTTCAAAAAGGTATATCTCACTCTATAAAAATAGACGTACAGATATATCAATTTGAAATTGGTGCATTAGAACGGATATTGAAAACCAAATATTTGCCATCCGGCAAACAGCCCAGGCGATTTCCTCAAATATCACCAATTACAACGAATTCCGATATAATGAGGATAATCACCTAATTCCCAATAGCTCACTCCCACTCATCATCTGTAAAACCATACAGATGTGATAATCATACCTGGTAAATACATACCCTGGAGCAAGTGTCTAATTGGGAAATCAGTTTTCTTTTGACAGTACACAGTGAAACTGAAACATTAAAATTTTTCGTAGGGGTATCCTTGTATTCCTAGTAATGCCTCTTCCATTATCCAGATTCACAACTGTAACCGTATATTTCTTTTCCATCTCTCTCCACATCCCTTCATATGTCTTTAGTCATTACCTTCTGTACACCCCTTTAGGCCAAATGGTTTTCTTCCTTCCCTACCGTTCGGCACCAGCCTATGGTTTGGAAGAAGACTATCCAATAAGCATAATGGGTGTACTGTCCTAATCCTAAGAGCACTCGGATCCCGAGAGAAGGTAAAGATAAAAGACACCTGAATAAACCTTATTCCTATTTCTCCTGAACCAGAATCCATCCTCGAACTGGAACAAGTTCCTTTCGAGTTCGTATATAACCATACGATAGAATATCTAATAAACTGTGGACCTTTGTAGTGATACGGAGTGTCCTGGAGAAATACAAAGGTGAAGTGGGAGTGGTAATGAAATACCTGGTTTGGTCGTGAATAACAGTCGCAATTAACTTTGCCCTCCTTCTAATCCCTTTATTTGTCTTTACATAATACCTTCTATACACCATCGTTAGGCTAATTGGTTTTCTTCATTCCCTACCGGTCGGCACCTGCCTATGGTTTGGAAGAAGACTATGCAATTTGCGTAATTGGTGTACTGCCCTAATCCAAGGAGCACTCGCAACCTGAGAGAAGGTAAAAGGAAAAGACAACTGAATAGTCCTATTCGTTTTCTCCAGGACCAGAAACCATCCTCGAATAAATTCCTTCGAGTTCGTATATAACCATACGATGGTTTTATCCAATGGAAGTGGACGTTCGTAGTAATACGGGGTGTCCTGGAGAAAAGGGTAAAAGTAGGAGTGGCAATGAGGTCTGCAACTCAGACAATCCAAAAACCAGTCTTATAAGAAGGTTCGGTTAATTTTGGTCACTGAGTCATAGTCTAGGGTCAGGTCAATGGTCGCTGCCAAAGAGAGAGAGAAAAGAAACACTCAGCGTGCACTCTAACCTAGATCAGAATGGTTACCAATTTATCTAATCAGGAAACCTCCTACTGTACCGTCAAATTCTCCTCCAAACCTGAAAAAAGAATTAGTCGGGATCACCCGAGGAGTAAACCAACTCATCAGTGGGAATCGGGATCCAACTATCATCGCATGATAATGTGACGGACTCCGCTCACGTTATCACACTCCAGAAGGTATGCGCATATCTTGCAAGTTTCAGTTTCTTTAGAAACTCCCGATGTGATTTTTACCCCATGCTCTTATGACCTTGACTTTGGCCAACAAATCATAAGTCACATGTCAAGTTCTACACAACATTCTCCAGGATAATTTGAACCCACCCGTACCTACCCTTGACTTGGCCAACAAGGCAGTACGACTGTCCCAAACCAACGCATCTATCTATGCTGCATATGAACACCCAATAGCTACCAAACACTGTGCCTTGACTTTGGCCAACAAACACAGCTTGAATACTATTCACTATTCATATGAAACGACGGAGGGCTACGAATGGTTTCTGGAGAAAACCCTTAACGTAATGAACTTGATATCGTTGAAGGAACCAGATAGCTTTATAAAAATATAGTAACGAAAACCATTGCTAAAGTGGTCACTCCCGGTGAAGGGATCTCGGCTCTTTCCTCGTAGAATGAGGCGCAGGATGTTCCAACTGAATACCGCGATGCAAAGCAAAAGTAATCGACTATAGTGAAGTTATTACCCTGACGAAAACTTCTGTCCAAGGGGTCACTCCCGGTGAAGGGATCTCGGCCCTTGCCACGTCGACTGAGGAGCAGGATATTCCAACTGAATACCACTGTGCAAAACAAAAGAGAAAGTCCTTGCAATAACAGCTTTTTGAAAAGTTGTTCCAACAACATCAGAATAGGTTTGTTTAGCTTGCATTGATCCGAATCAATGCAGTCCCATCAATTGATCACACCAATAAAGAACGAAAATAATGATGTACGTATATGCTATCCGCATTCGCCACTGTGTCCCGTCATCACCCGTTAGGTTACTTAACTAACGACAGAGCGGGGACTGGACTAGCGCGGATGCAAAACATATACAACATCTACTAGTATATATATCAATATTTAATATTCGCTCAAGGCGTGATAAAATGCAACATCACAGAAATGTAATAAGAATCATAGAACAATACAGATATCTGGGATCTCCGGGTTTCACAGAGCCGCTACTGAAACCCGACGTTCCTCTGGTCGTGTGGATAGCCTGTGCAATGAAATCCTAGACCCCTACGAGCGCGGCAAGTTACCCGCCAAAACCTGAAGCGAGGCAGTGTTCATATCAGTTTTTTGCATTTTCATACCGCCCAATTTTTATCACATTGCATATCGGTAGATACTCTTGAGCCGTGTTTGCTAGTCAATTGCAGGATACAGGTTCTCGGTTCTAAAAACGGTGAAATTCATGGAAAACACGACAAAATCCGGGTTCCTGCCAACCACTGAGAAAACACGGTCTCCGCTCTTCATCCGTATGTTTCCAGATACCAGTTTAAGAGACAAAATGGCAAATCGATTGTCACCTTCATGCACAAGGCTCAATGGCAACACAAGTTCCAAGAAATCTACGCGGAGCTCAAGAAAATCTTGACAAAAAGTCCACCTTTCCCTCAACAGAAATTCTGGAAGAAATGTGGAAGTATTTTCAGAAAATACATGTACCAGACAAGAGGGGACAGCAGACCAGGGAAGTACCAAGAACCCCATGCCCTGACTCCACTAGTGTGCCGCGGATCCGCGGCATAAGGAGGCTTAGGCCGCGGATCCGCGGCCATACTGGCGAGTCAGAGGGTCATTTTCCAGGGGTGTTTTGGTCTTTTTGTTTGTGTTCTGGTGGTTGCCCTAGGTTTTCATTTTTTAGCCTATAAATAGCCCAGAACTTTGTGAAGGAAAGGGTCCATAATCTTGTATTTTCTTTTCTAGGTTTAGTTGTGTTTCTTCTTCCTCTTCTCATCTCTTCTCCATTAAAACTTGTAGTGAGCTTTGTGAGTGAAGAATGATGAATAAAGAAGACTCTTTTGCTATTATATCTTGTCTTGTTCTTTTATAATTGCTTGTAATTTTAATTTGTTAACTAGTTGTTGTTATTTCTTGTTGTTTCTTTCTTTTTTCTTTTCCTTTATCATTAAAACAACCATGATGCTTACGCTTGATCCTTGCTAAGGTGAGGTCGCAAATAGCTAGTTGTTCTCTTCTAATCTCTTCTTTCTATCTTCCTCTTTTGTTTTGTTTTCTTTTCATTATGATGTGTGAGTAGTTTCATACTTGTTAGGGTAGGATAAGGGAAGTTTGAGAGAAGGAAATCTCTCTCACTCTTTCCTTGCCCAACAACTTAATTCGACTCCCGTTAATTGAACCACAATCCGCTCCTTACGGCACCCTATCCTACATGATAGCGGTGATTCCGTAGTGAGACCGGTTGTGGTTGAATTAACCGGAGGTTATGGCTAAGAGCCAAGAACGGACGGACAAGCACCAAAAGGAAGAACTTATGCGTTGGAAAGCCTAGCTTATACTCGCAAGTTCCTTCCTAGTCGTGCTAATCCCCGTTGTTGCCGATTACCGTAACACCGATATTAAGAGGGGCAACGAAAGATGTGGGAGACTCCTAACTCAAACTAACCTAATCCTAACCCTAACAAGCTCTCTTTACATATCATTTTACCACTTTGATAATCACAAACAAAATCTGAACCTTCGGACTTAACTCGTTAAAGCACATAGAAAAAGATTCCCATCTCCCTGCGGACGACCCGTACTCAACCGGCTAGCTACAAGCGAAACCGTCTTGATTGCGGTATTTAACTAAAACTTGAACACGCAGAATCGCTAACAATCTAATGGCGCCGTTGCCGGGGAGACGGTAGTTTATTTCTTTGTGTAATTTCGGGTTAACTTGTGAATATAAAAACAACCGAAAAAAAAAAAAAATATACTTTGTAAAAAAAAATCTTCTTGTTATTTTTGATTAGTTTTTGTGCAAGTGTGCAGGAAAATACGAAGTTCGAGTTCAGTGGCGAAGACGTAGAATATACGGAGTTCAAGTTCAGTGCCAAAGACGTGGGAAGATAGACCCACATTTCGCGGCTACACCGCGACGGACAAAACGAAGCAAACGGTCTACTGAAAAATCTGGAGCATATACAGTGAGCAAACACAGATTCCTCAACTCCAGACAAGCAGAGGAGACTCATACCAGCACACCCCAAAAATTTGAAGCTCCAATTCCTCCATATAGCCGCGGAACCGCGGCCTAAGGTGGTGTTTGGCCGCGGAACCTCGGCCATTTAGTGGCTTCAGGAGCCCAAAATTTCTGGGTAACTCTTTCTTCTCCTCCCCACTCCTCTGAACTCCACTGAACTGTGTTTTCTGCAGCCTTCTTTGCGCAAACTCTCTTCCCCCTTCCAATAAACTGTTCTTGTGCAGGATTCTTTGCGCCGCGCTAAAAATAAAAATTGTTTGCAGTTGATTTGTTACCGCTTTGCATTCTTTAATACGGACTTAAGGGGCTTGAAACCAATTCAGATTGGTTGGGCATTTCATCACCCTTCCCAGAACCCCAAAAATCACAAAAGCATATGCATTGTCCATTGTAATTAAAAAATACTAGACTGCAGCCCTAAGGACTTCGCGCTCATTAGGAGAAGTTAAACCGTGTTTAGAACCTCGCTTAACGGTATATTGTTTACGGGGTGTCTAGGAAAGTGTTAACGGCGCAACCGCCAAAAAAGAAAGGGTTATTTAATTAAGGAACTTCGCGAAAGTGTTGGAAAACCTCCCCTTATCTCTGCACTTACCTGGCCTCGTGATCAGTGTATTTTTAAGCCCGTTTCTCGACACAGTTTTGCTTCGACAATCAAGTTCTGGAGCAGGTCTAGCAGACCTAGGAGACACTAGATCTAGGTGTGATTGTGCATATCTTGTTTGTGATTGCTTAAAGCCGTAAGTCCGTACATATTTCTGTAAAGCTCTTTCTAAAAAAAAAAAAGAAAGAAAGAAAAAATCAAAAACTTTTATAAAAACTTGCCCTTTGTCGCCAAATCCATTTTTCACCCACCACCCTTCGTTTCTCCATTGACGTTTTCTTACCCTCACCTTCTCCGCTTTGACTATACTAAACTCGTTTAGTGTATGTCCGCTTGGACTCGGGACACTCGCGCCGGCCTAGTCCGCGTTACGTTAGTCGCTACCGACTACACGATCGACTCCGACGTCGAAACTCCGTCCACTCCTCTTTCACCTTTACCTTTGCCGGCCAACTCCGACGTTGACCGGAATTCTGTTCATACATCTTCGCCTTCACCTTCACTTTCACCGACCTCTTCTTCCGCGAAGTCAGGATTTAATCCGAACATCTCTTTGACCACCCCTGGATTGGCTCCACCTCCTACGGAGACCAATAACCCACCACACCCGCCTGTTGTTGCGCCGCCGCGAATTACGCTCCAGGATCGTTTCTATCCTACCCGTTTTGCACTCCCCACCTGCCTTTCTCTTCCACCGGCCAATGGGGATAATTTTGAAATTAAGCCCCACTTCATCAACATGCTTCCACGATTTCATGGGCTTGAATCTGAAGATGCCTATATCTTCATCAATAAATTTCAAAACGTCTGTGCCATGATGAAAACCACCCAGCTGTCGGACGATGCTATACATCTACGAGTCATTCCGTTCACTCTATGCGATCTTGCTAAAAAATGGCTGTATAGCACCGCTTCCCACTCCATAACCAGTTGGGACGAGTTTGTTAAAGCGTTTCTCAAAAAGTTCTATCCAAATCATAAAACCGCAAGGATTCGAAATGAAATCAACCAATTCTCTCAGCTTCCTTCTGAACCCTTCTGGAAGTGCTTTGACCGATACAAAGACCTTCTTGTTCAGTGTCCTCACCACGGTATAGAGAAATGGCAACTTTGCCAAACCTTATACGAGGGCCTGAACCCAGCAACGAAGCAGTTGTTGGAAACCATCTGTCAGGGCCACTTCCTATCGAAATCTGACGAGGAAGCGTGGCAGTTCTTTGACGACCTTGCGGAGCAAACACTACAATGGGAGAGCACCAGACCGACTTCTTCTTCTTCTACCTCCACTTCTACCGGTCAGTCTAGGGTAGGAATTCACCAACTTGATGTCTCTATTGCGATGAAAGCTGAAATGGCTGCAATAACAAGAAAGCTTGAAGCGATAGAGAGCAAATTTTCTTCTCCTGCTCCTGCCCCTGTTCTCCCCCTTCGTACCATTTGCGCTTGTTGTTCCGATCCTTCTCACTTGACCGAAGAGTGTCCTTACAATCCACCATCGCAAGGACAGGATCAGGTTAATACTGCATTTCAGCAAAGACCGAGGAATGATCCATACTCTTCCACCTACAATCCCGGTTGGAGGAACCATCCCAATTTCGCCTGGAATCAGAATCAGAATCAATTCCAAGGCAACAATTTCCAAAGGCCCCCTCCGCCGCAACAACAAGCGCAACAACAAACTCAACATCAATTTCAGCAGCCCTTCCAACCCCAACCTTTTCAAAATCAGACGAACAACTTTGCACCCAACAATTCTTTTCCACCAAACAACTTTGTTCCGTCAAACAACGATAAGGTTTCCTCGCTCGAATGAAGTCTGGAGGCGTTCGTTAAACAATCGACTCAATCCACCGCAAACATCCAGTCTTCCATTCAATCCTTAGTGCAACACACTGCCGCACACGGGCAAAGTATCAAGACCATCGAGGCCCAGATTGCACAGCTGAACGCGGCCTTAAGCGAGCGAGAGAAGGGGAAGCTCCCGTCTCAGCCACTCCCAAATCCCGGTCACCCACATAATGCACATGTTGCTCTTGAACAACAGAACCATAATGTGAGTGCCGTGACCACACTGAGATCAGGAAGGATGCTGCAAAACAACATCGGCACACGGATCAATGATGACACCCCGGCCGCTTCTTCTTCTTCTACTTCTTCTTCTTCTTCATCTCCTGCTTCTTCGTCTTCTGAGCCTATTCTCCGTTCTTCACAAGGCTCTCCTTCCTCTTCATCTGCTCTGAACGGACCCACTTCTCACTCCACGAAAACACCTGTTCTGGGATCCGTTCCAACTCCACAATCTCCTCCTCCAGCATTAGACTCAACCAATTTTCAAAATGTTCCATTTCCAAACCGGTTGAGGTCTAATAAACAAAATCCTCAAATGGAGAAGATTCTGGAGTTATTTAAGCAAGTTAATATTAACATTCCTCTTTTAGATGCTGTCCAACAAGTCCCGTCCTACGCGAAAATCTTAAAGGACTTGTGCACGAAAAAGAGGAAGTCTCAGGTACCGAAGAAAGTTTTCTTGGCTAGTGCTGTGAGTGATGCCCTTACCCAATCTTTACCACAAAAACGGAAGGACCCTGGCTTTCTTACGATTTCTATTACTATTGGGGATAAGAACATCAACCGCGCACTATTAGATCTTGGTGCCAGTGTTAACCTGCTTCCGTATTCAGTATACGAGCAATTAGGCGTCGGAGAGCTGAAACCCACGCACTGCACTCTCCAAATGGCCGACCGATCGATCACCCATCCTAGGGGTGAGCTAGAGGATGTGTTAATAAAAGTCGGGGACTTCATATTCCCCGTTGACTTCATTGTATTAGACACACAGCCTGTAGCTAACCCCCGGAATCAAATTCCGGTGATACTCGGTCGCCCATTTCTTGCAACCTCAAATGCTGTGATCAATTGTCGCAATGGTTCTATGAACCTCTCTTTTGGAAACATGACGATTGAACTCAACGTTTTTAGGTTAGGGAATCAGCCCGCCGAACCTAATGCTCATATACTAGACGTCTGCTCGATCCAGGAGATCACCCCAGAAGAGTGTGAATTCGAGGAGTTTCTGTTTGAACACGATAATCTTGACGCCACTAGTGCGTTTCTCTTCGAACCTGCTGCTGTTTCTGCGCTCGACAACGACTACGAGTGTTTCACGTTCTCGAACGATCTTAGCCGCGCACAACCCGAGTTTGAATCCTTCGACTTTCCGGATGAGTTACCTGAACCATCCAACTCGGTTGCCTACACTCGTTTTTAACCTTTGCTGGAGTCCTTTGAGTTCGAGACCTTTGCACCAATCTGGCCTTCCATCGTTTCACCTCCAACGCTCGAACTCAAGCCTTTGCCGTCTCACCTTAAGTACGCTTACTTAGGTGAGAACGAGACCCTCCCTGTCATCATTTCGGCTTCTCTAGCTCCAGAGCAAGAGAAAGCCCTTCTCGCGGTCTTGCACAGCAACAGGCAAGCTTTTGGCTGGTCCATGGCGGACATCAAGGGGATTAGTCCCCTGATCGTTGAGCATCACATTCATCTGATGGATGATGCCAAACCAGCCCGGGATCCACAAAGACGTCTCAATCCAGTCATGAAAGAGGCTGTGAAGAAGGAGATCGTAAAATGTCTAGATAGTGGTATCATTTACCCTATCTCTGATAGCCAGTGGGTTAGCCCCATCCACGTTGTCCCAAGAAGTCGGGCATCACGGTCATAACCAACGAGGCGAACGAGTTAATCCCTACTCGCACCCAAACTGGGTGGCGAGTATGCATCGATTATATAAAACTCAACGCCGCAACGCGGAAAGACCACTTTCCGCTACCTTTCATTGACCAGATGCTTGAACGATTGGCCGGACACGAGTATTACTGCTTTCTTGATGGCTACTCCGGCTATAATCAAATTCCCATCGCCGAAAAAGACCAGGACAAGACCACTTTCACTTGTCCTTTCGGCACGTTTGCATATCGTCGCATGCCCTTTGGGTTATGCAATGCGCCCGCTACCTTCCAGCGGTGTATGATGGGAATTTTCTCAAGCATGGTGGAAAAATTTCTGGAGATTTTCATGGATGACTTCTCCATCTTCGGCGATTCCTTCAACGAGTGTTTGCTGCATCTTGACGCTGTCCTTACCTGATGTAAGGACAAGAATCTCACTTTGAATTGGGAGAAATGCCACTTCATGGTGCGTGAAGGTATTGTCTTAGGACATATCATCTCGCAAAATGGCATAGAGGTTGACAAAGCAAAGATTGAGGTCATTTCCAATCTGCCTCCTCCCCGATGCGTCAGAGATATCCGAGCCTTCCTTGGCCATGCCGGTTTCTATAGACGGTTCATCAAGGACTTTAGCAAGATTGCTAGGCCCTTGACTCTTTTGCTGTCCAAGGACACGCCATTCGACTTCAACTCGAGCTGTATGACTCCATTTGAGTCATTGAAATGCTCACTCACTTCTGCTCCCGTTCTTTCTTCACCTGACTGGACGCACCCATTCGAGATTATGTGTGATGCATCCGACTTTGCTATTGGTGCTGTCCTTGGACAACACATCAACAAGATGCCGCACGTAATCTATTATGCGAGCCGAACCCTGAACGACGCCCAACTCAATTATACAACAACTGAGAAGGACTTCTTGGCTGTTGTATTTGTTTTAGAAAAGTTCAGGCCCTACCTCATCGGCTCTCCAGTCATTGTCTACACAGACCATTCTGCTCTGCGCCATCTTTTTGCGAAGAAAGATGCAAAATCTCGGTTAATACGTTGGATCCTCTTGCTTCAAGAGTTTGACCTTGTCATTAAGGACAAACGAGGATGTGAAAACGTAGTTGCCGACCATCTCTCACGACTTCCTTCTTCGCCTTCGCTTCCAATTCCGATCAACGACGTTTTCCAGGATGAACAGCTCTTGACAGTATCCTGCGAACCCTGGTTCGCAGATATTGTGAACTATTTGGCCACAGGATTACTACCGACTGAATGGTCAAGTCAGGACAGACTTCGCTTCTTGTCCCAAGTAAAACACTTTTACTGGGACGAACCCTACTTGTTCAAATACTGTCCCGACCAGATTATTCGTCGGTGTGTCCCTGACGAGGAATTCAAGAGTGTGCTGTCGTTTTGCCACGATCAAGCATGTGGCGGGCATTTTGGCCCCAGAAAGACAGCTAAGAAGATCTTGCAATGTGGTTTCTACTGGCCACAACTTTTCAAAGACGCTCATGACTATTGCAAGACTTGCTCCCGGTGCCAACACATGGGCCGGATATCCCGGAGGAATGAGATGCCGCTCCAACCGATCTTGGTTGTGGAGATTTTCGATGTTTGGGGGATAGATTTCATGGGGCCGTTTCCCAGCTCTTTTGGGAACTTGTACATCCTTCTCGCTGTTGATTACGTCTCTAAATGGGTCGAGGCTGTGCCCAGCCGGACAAACGACAACAAGGTTGTCGTTAGGTTCCTTAAAGAAAACATTTTCGCCCGGTTTGGGCACCCCCGAGCGATCATTAGCGACAATGGAAGTCATTTCTGCAATAAGACTTTCGAGGCCTTGATGCGGAAATATTCCATTAATCATAAGCTCTCTACGCCCTACCACCCCCAAACCTGCGGGCAGGCCGAAGTTTCAAATCGGCAAATCAAGCAGATACTGGAGAAGACGGTTTCCAAGAACCGTAAGGATTGGTCGCTGAAACTCACTGATGCCCTTTGGGCATTTCGCACCGCTTATAAGACCGACCTTGGCATGTCTCCCTATCGGCTTGTGTACGGAAAAGCCTGCCACCTACCTGTCGAAATAGAGCATCGCACATTTTGGGCGATAAAAGAGCTGAATCTGTCTCTCGAAGATGCGGGCAGCCATCGGAAGCTGCAACTGAACGAACTGAGCGAGCTTAGGGATGAGGCTTACGATAACGCGGTTGTCGTTAAGAATCGAACGAAGGTGTTTCACGATAAACACCTTTTGCGCAAAACCTTCGTACCTGGTCAGCAGGTACTGCTTTACGACACCCGGCTTCATTTCCATCCAGGAAAGCTCAGATCTTGCTGGAAAGGGCCATATTTTGTGCGGAATGTGTATCCGCATGGCACTGTGGATTTGGAAAATCCAAAGGACGGTTCATTTTTCAAAGTGAACGGACACCGATGTAAACCGTACCTTAGCGCCGAACCAACAGAGGAGCTCCTGTTCTTACAGGAGCCGGTTTACCCTGCATAATCTTCCTCTGCCTACCTCCAAACTTCGGTTATCCAGCCAAGAACAAGTGGACACTGTTCCAAATAAGTTTGGGGGTATGTACAAACCATTTTGTATATATTTGTGTATATTCTTTTTCTTTTCTTCAAAAACAAAAACAAAAAAATAAAAATTGTGTATCGCTAACCGACAAATTTTGATCCTTCGAATGATCTCTTCATGCAATGACAGTGAGGACACTGTCCAGTTTAAGTTTAGGGGTACGTTCGGTACGCATTTCTTACCTTCGCATTCATATGTATATTTTGCATCTGCATATTTAAATCCATAAAATCCATAAAAATCTGAAAATTTTCTATAAACATAAAAACTTTTCTGTCAAGTTAGCTAGTGGGAGGACTCTGATTCAACATTTCGACGGTTTTGTTTGATAAAATAAGAATAACTAAATCTTATGTTTAGATTTTGAAAACCTGAAAGATAACCCTCCTTTAAAATTAACTATAGCTGATATACGTCTTTACATCACACTACACGTGTCCTGAGTTTTTGGAAATTAGATGACAAGTCTTTTTATGTCTAAAAACTTTTAAACGGATAAATGATTTTCTGAGGATCAAATAGGTTTGTTCGGAAATAAGTAATATCAAGAATAGTTTATGAAGTAAAGCGAATATGAAGGAATGTTATTGATGCCGTAATTGGAACTAAGTCTGAAAAAAACCCATCTGAAACTTGATTGGAATGATTACACACCAAAACCCACTAAACACGTCTTTTATCCAAAAAATAACTGAACTGCCGGTTATATCTCCGTTCGTATTAAATCATCTGATTTTCACGCCAAACTGTCTTTTGTTTTTGGACCTAGGTAACTTGAGTAATTAAGTCCGCTGGGGTGTTTCTACACCTAATGCCCTAAAACCAACTGGTTTGGGTGCATTGGCCCAAAGCTCGCTAAGAAGCCTAGAAAGTCCAGATTAAAACAAAGTCAAGCAAGTGTTCTCTCCGAGTTAAAATTCCTAACGGTTCTTTATGTGAGAATAATCTTGATAAAAGACAGGCTTTTATAAAAAAAATTTAACGGAGATATGAAGGTTTTATTCTATGATAAAGACTATTGCACGTTCACAGAGGTGTGTATGAAATGAAAACAAGAAAAAGGTGGAGTGAAGAATAAGACCTAGTTTCCTGTTAGGGAAGATAGAAATTCTGAAGTTGAAACTTTACTGGAAAACGAAACTTGAAAAATGCTTAACTCTTTATAAAACTTATGTGATCGTTTTAAAATCGTTATCTGGGCTTTATTGTGCGACATGATGACTTTAATCGATCCTTCTGGAACTTAACGACACTATTTGCACTGCACGTAAAGACATATAAAATCTGTAGTTAAATAAGAAGCGAGGTGTGAAAAATAAAGGTTCGATAGTCTAGACTTAGGATTATAGAATTGTTATTTACTTAAACAAAACTTTAGGGTTTGAATCTTAGTTATTTTACAAAACCAACTTGACTGGATTTTGTGGGTAGTATCCGCTGAAAACCCTCAGGAGACAACACTCCTCCTACTAGAGACACCTAGAGGTTTAACGGCTTGTTGCACATGCTCAGTGCAATCGCGTTCCCTGCGAAAGTGAGGTTAGGAAATTTTTTGTGAATAAATTGGTTTTGCTCGGGACGAGCAAATGATAAGTTTGGGAGTATTTGTTCATATCAGTTTTTTGCATTTTCATACCGCCCAATTTTTATCACATTGCATATCGGTAGATACTCTTGAGCCGTGTTTGCTAGTCAATTGCAGGATACAGGTTCTCGGTTCTAAAAACGGTGAAATTCATGGAAAACACGACAAAATCCGGGTTCCTGCCAACCACTGAGAAAACACGGTCTCCGCTATTCATCCGTATGTTGCCAGATACCAGTTTAAGAGACAAAATGGCAAATCGATTGTCACCTTCATGCACAAGGCTCAATGGCAACACAAGTTCTAAGAAATCTACGCGGAGCTCAAGAAAATCTTGACAAAAAGTCCACCTTTCCCTCAACAGAAATTCTGGAAGAAATGTGGAAGTATTTTCAGAAAATACATGTACCAGACAAGAGGGGACAGCAGACCAGGGAAGTACCAAGAACCCCATGCCCTGACTCCACTAGTGTGCCGCGGATCCGCGGCATAAGGAGGCTTAGGCCGCGGATCCGCGGCCATACTGGCGAGTCAGAGGGTCATTTTCCAGGGGTGTTTTGGTCTTTTTGTTTGTGTTCTGGTGGTTGCCCTAGGTTTTCATTTTTTAGCCTATAAATAGCCCAGAACTTTGTGAAGGAAAGGGTCCATAATCTTGTATTTTCTTTTCTAGGTTTAGTTGTGTTTCTTCTTCCTCTTCTCATCTCTTCTCCATTAAAACTTGTAGTGAGCTTTGTGAGTGAAGAATGATGAATAAAGAAGACTCTTTTGCTATTATATCTTGTCTTGTTCTTTTATAATTGCTTGTAATTTTAATTTGTTAACTAGTTGTTGTTATTTCTTGTTGTTTCTTTCTTTTCTCTTTTCCTTTATCATTAAAACAACCATGATGCTTACGCTTGATCCTTGCTAAGGTGAGGTCGCAAATAGCTAGTTGTTCTCTTCTAATCTCTTCTTTCTATCTTCCTCTTTTGTTTTGTTTTCTTTTCATTATGATGTGTGAGTAGTTTCATACTTGTTAGGGTAGGATAAGGGAAGTTTGAGAGAAGGAAATCTCTCTCACTCTTTCCTTGCCCAACAACTTAATTCGACTCCCGTTAATTGAACCACAATCCGCTCCTTACGGCACCCTATCCTACATGATAGCGGTGATTCCGTAGTGAGACCGGTTGTGGTTGAATTAACCGGAGGTTATGGCTAAGAGCCAAGAACGGACGGACAAGCACCAAAAGGAAGAACTTATGCGTTGGAAAGCCTAGCTTATACTCGCAAGTTCCTTCCTAGTCGTGCTAATCCCCGTTGTTGCCGATTACCGTAACACCGATATTAAGAGGGGCAACGAAAGATGTGGGAGACTCCTAACTCAAACTAACCTAATCCTAACCCTAACAAGCTCTCTTTACATATCATTTTACCACTTTGATAATCACAAACAAAATCTGAACCTTCGGACTTAACTCGTTAAAGCACATAGAAAAAGATTCCCATCTCCCTGCGGACGACCCGTACTCAACCGGCTAGCTACAAGCGAAACCGTCTTGATTGCGGTATTTAACTAAAACTTGAACACGCAGAATCGCTAACAATCAGGAAGCCCTCTTCAACAACGTGAATGGACCACCCAGCACTTCACGGAATCCGGTAACTTGGGCACCCCTCCTCGGTCAACCTGTACCCCCTACGAGTGCGGCGAATAGCCCGCCAATTCTAGAGTGAAGCCCCCTCCATCTCAATGCCATGAGATGCAGGCCCGTTGCCCTCTAGAACCCGGCTATCCGTTCACCCCTCCGCGGGGTAATCCTAGTACAGAAAGTAAAATATACATACAACGGGTACATCGACCTCAGCCCGGTCGTGCCCCAAAAGAATAATATACAAACATGCAGTGACGGCGGTACACATGTCGGACGCTCGCCCCGCAATATCAAATGTACACATAAAACAAAACTGTACTACCATTGCATCCAGGCTATCCTCCATGACCAATCCGCCACATCACAGCACAACACAGAACATCAACATGAATGTCACGTTCGCAAATCCGTCTAAAAGGGCAATAGCAGTTAGACAGGATTTACCGATCAAATGACATTCACGGTCGCAGATATAATGTAAATACTGTGAACTAACATGTTTAAAATTTTCGATCGATCAAATTTACCGAAGTGGGCCCCAAGCACTACTGTAGTACTCAAAGAAAATCTGGGCTCAAACAGAACATTCCAAAACCCCAATTTCAAAGTCTAGGACCCTCTGTCAAAAATTGGCAGAGTGATCACTTATTCCTGCAGCGGAACCGCGTCCAGAAGTGGGATTTGGCCGCGGTTCCGCGGCCTGTATGAAGTGTCACAGCACCATTTTTTGACAGATGTCTTAAAACTCCCTGCATGTCTTTCTGCAACATACTGAAAAAAATTTCGAGCCAAAAATAATTCGACAGAAAACTGATGCACTGAAATCGCGGTTTTTGGATTTTTGTTCGATTGAAAATGTAAACACGTTAGACCAAGCTAGACTAGGTTAATGGCGTGGCTCTGATACCAGTGTAAGTGCACGGCGGCGCCCCGGTCGTCTGAACGAGGCCAAAATGCGGAATATAAAACTTTTTCTATAAACTAGAACCGGCACCACCGCGCACAAAAATCTCGGATCGGGCCATTAATCTAATCCTAGCTAACTAGAGAAGGGGTTGAGTGATATACCGAGCGATCCGTGACCTTCGGTCTTCTCGTCGTCGTCCCGATCTCCCCGCGGAATCTCCGGTCTTCACCTCCTCGTCGGAACGGGCACCACATCGCCGGGTTCTTTTACGGGCTCCCACCTCTGGACCGAGGCAACTCGGGCACGAAGTTGGCGAGCCGACGTGCCCATGGATTGCTGTAGAACAGTGTAGTGCTCTTTGTCTCTTGGGGTTACTAGAAGTTGCCTTTTGGTGGAGGAATGAGTTGAAAGCATTTTGAGATGAACTTGGGGATTTTTAGAAAAGCTAAAAGAATAACTTTTTCCCACCCAAAAATTAGGACAGCCCTTATGCAATGTGGCCGGCCTCTCTTTGTGAATGGAAAGAGAGGGAGCAAAGTCAAGGGGTGGGTGGATCAATAATACATCAAAGAGAGAGAAAGGGTGATGATGATCAAGAATCATTACAACCAAAACCTCACTCCAAAACCCATCACTCATCTC
Organism: Agapanthus africanus; assembly: GCA_030015575.1. NCBI lineage: Eukaryota > Viridiplantae > Streptophyta > Magnoliopsida > Asparagales > Amaryllidaceae > Agapanthus > Agapanthus africanus. The sequence continues at coordinate 700,519,533 of CM057338.1, forward strand.
ATCATGACTCCAAAGGTCAAGCCATCATGAACAAAAGAAAATCAAGTGAAAGTGCACCATCATGAAACAATCATGATGCAAGAAGTCTGCGCAATTGTTAAATGCATAATTGCTAATAACCCCCTCCACCAATTTTCAGCCAAACAAAGGAAACAAAGGAAAATGGCCGAAATGCAATGCAAACTGGCAACTTCAGAAAACTGATCCCGTAATAAATTACAGGAAAACCCCGCGACTGTATATACATACCTGCATTTGTTTTCCGACCGAATACAAATGCAATGAGACAAAATCTACACTGTACAATACTAGGATCCAGCTTAAACCAAAGCCCGGTAGTATTATCCGTCCGATCATGATCCGTGCAATACCGCACGTACATGATCGAACCCTGCCATATCTCCATACGGCCACTGCAGCGTTTCGCCCGAAACTTGAGAAACTGGTCTGTGGGGGACTCTAAAGACTCGTCAATACTTTGGCTGTGGATTTAACCACTAGCACGTCAGAGGTATTAGCTTATACGTAACGGGCTACCAGGTATTGACCAAAAGGTACGTCGATGAGCGAACTCATCCTGACACCCTACTGAGCCTGTCAGTGACAATATCCGTACAGTCCGGTCCGTTCGTCTATGAGCATCGCATGGCGGGCCTAGGGGGTTGGTAAAAGTCAGACCCCCAAAAGCGGTACAAATCGTGTCAAAATATAGCCCAGAAGACCCTGAGATACTACTGGAATACCTACCAGTAAATCTCCTGCCCTGGCCAAAGACTACGTGTAATGGCTCTCCTAGACACAGCGCGACCTCACCCCCAATACCGGGAGAGACGAACCCCTGAAGATCCGCTCACTGCCTCCATGTGGCTCGGGACTGTACCCAACTAAAACCTGTTTGCACGTCTCCTTTGAGCACGGTAGGGTAGTAATCAAAGTACAGTGGGAACTCACACGAGGCAAATGACGATCTCAGGTCGATGAACTAACCTGTACACATGTTACCAGGGAACTGCTATCTGAAGTCAGGTATAAGACCAACAAGCATGTTCCCGGCGAGTCTTGTCCGGTGTACTCATAACCCAATGAGCACCTGTATACATCTTAGGTGATCCAACTGACACCAGTGACTTGTGAGACCGTCCACCGCCCCTCGTCGGGGTCTCGACTGTATACACTAGTCTACTCTGGAGTATCGATGCCCTGTCTCGAAACTCCCTCGACTAGGGACCTTTTAAGGATGTGCTTATAGGCCCCAGCTCCCACGTATATGATCGCCCTCATACTGCTGGCAGTCAAGAAAGAATCCTAGGGGCTCTATCAACGTGCAATAGCGACCTGTAAGGTCACCTAAAGCAGTACACGATGATAAAGATAAACCAGATAGCATACTATCATCTTGAGTAAGACTGTCCTATCGGGATAGGTCCTCCATCAATCATTGCAATCACGTGCCTGTGATCCAATAATTGACTCTGAGGGCACTATCTCCAACAGTAGTCTTTAAGTACATCCTTTAATGTCCCTAGTCGTGGGTGTATCGAGACGGGGCATCGATATATCAGAGTAGACTAGTGTATACCTTCTCGACGCATATAGATGGGCGATGGATGATCCCATATTCATTGGTGTTTGACATCAGAGATGGTATACAGGTGCTCAGTGGAGACTGGGTACACTGGACGGACTCGCCGAGAACTCCCAGATGGTATTATAGCTCACGTCAGATGGCAGTTCTCTGGTGACACTGGTACAGGTTAGTCTGTAGACCCGAGATCGTCAAAGAGTCTTGTGTAATTCCCAATGTGCTTTGATTTCCACCTTACCACGTCCAAGAGGGCATGCAAAACGGTGGTTTTTGGGTACAGTCCCGAGTCATATGGAGGCAATGAGCGATAGGGGGGTTTCGTCTTTCCCGGTATTGTGGGTTGATGTTGCGCTGTGCTCGATTGGTCATAACAGGGAAGTCCCTAGCCAGGGATGGTTTGGAGAATTACTGGTAAGTGTTACCAGTAATTTCTCGACCCGTTATGAGCCTCATATATGCATGACTTATCGGTTATTGGGGTCTGACGTTTACCACCCCTAGACTTGATATGCGACATATTAGACAAAGAGACCGGACTGTACGGTAGTGTCACTATCAGGCTTTTGCAGGAGTTAGAGCGGGCTTGCTTGCTGATCTTCTGATCGCTCAATACCCGGGTAGCCGTTACGTCCAGCAAGTACCGCTAACGGCTTGTGGGTGCTTGATGTGATCATCACATACTGCAGGCGTATTGACGAGTCTTTAGAGTCCTACACAGAGGTTTTACTGGCTCAGGAAAAACGAAATAGGAGCACATATATGATATGTGTGGGACCGAGAATAATGCGTGTATGTGATACCGTATTCTATTCTCGCGACTTTTGTATCGGTCGGTTATATGTGATATAACTGGGTTATCGAATCAAGTGTTGATTCGATAAGTTGGTAGATTTAGGGTTAGTCGGTTATATGTGATATACCCGGATTGTTAAATCAAGTGTTGATTTAACAATTTAGTTTATAATTGTATATTTGATATACTAATTTACATTAACTAACATTGGCTCACTTAAGCATTCTTTTCTCATTTGTATGTACATGTAATATATATGTGATATATATTGATGCGCAATGTTTTTGTGTGTGTTATGGTTGTTGATACACACTACATGGGTGTATAAGACATATACCATTTTAATTATAATGGTGGGGTTTTAATATTCAAAGTAAATACAAAATTAGTGGATAATTTTTCAAAGCATGAAGCTTGTGAGTGCTTTGACAAAGTCCACCCATTTTGTTTTACTTAGGATATTTATTAACCTAACCACTATAATTAGCTATGGTTATGTCTCTACATGAGTTAGTATATGATACCTACTCACCCATGGTTACTAATCTCACTTTGGATTAGTTCATTCATCTTCTTCTTCCAAAAAGAAAAGCTTGCTAGGGTTTGATGAAAGTGAGAAAGTAATGTGAAAAAAGAAATTCAAAAGTGAGCCCACTTCCTATTTCACCATCCACTATTAGATTAGCACTTTAGTATACGGTGTTTGCTTCATTTTGGTGAAGTGGTATATTGAGTTAGTAATCCCTTGACGTAGATCATCTTTGGCCTCGAAGACTTCAAGCAAGACCGTTGCCTTCTTCTCATGGAGCCGTCCAAGAGTCCAGGAGCATGATGATCGCAGCGAAGGGACTACTACAAGGAGCTTATGAAGTGAAGGACCGATCTACAAAGGTTGTATTTCCTTTTCACTTAGATGTACAATGGTTTACATTAGTTTCCGTATTGTTTTCTAGTTAACGATTCTAGTTTAGAGTACCTTGAAACGACAAAAATTTTGAAAATGCCATGGACGATGCCCCCCGAAACCTTACTGCCGTCGATGGGAACCCTACACAGACTACCTACCGGTGATGTCTGGCGTGGCGGATATCCGGAGGATACCGATCGTAGTCATGTGATTTGATGATATGGGCCGATCCGGACTGACGGAGCCCGAGTTATTGAGGATTTGGTGTCGATATTTGACATGGACATTTCTGTCGATTTCTCTGATAAACATATTGTGTCGATATTTGACACGGACATTTCTGTCGATATCACCGATAAACATATTGTGTCGATACTGACAAGGATTTTTGTCGATTTCACTGATTATAATCCAGTTTTATTTTACACAAGGTTTTACCAAGTTAAAGATATAGATCTTCTCATATCAGACATATCATGATTTCGCATTGATTATGCATTCATGTTGCATTCATGCTAGTACATCGTATCATATTAATATACGTAGGTTGTGACGCACTGTGTGCATGCTTACGGTAGCCTTATTAGATGTTACTTACTACTCAAGAGTTGGCAACTCACCCCCGTTGTGCCACAGTATCTTGCAGGTCTGACCCGTCAGCATAGTAGCGGTGGGTGTACTCCTATTCTGCTTCCTTTGCTTCGGCTTGCAGCCTACTCATAGGTGGGTTTTTGGAGGATTTTCTTTTGCTCCGACCGTGTATTTTATTTGTATCTAGTATACTCCATCAACCTTTGTATATTGGACTAAACGGTGAGATTTGTGAGACTTGTATTTATGGTTTGGTGTCGATGCTCACTTGAGTCGACGTGATGCTCTTGTGCTTATTTTGCATTATTATGATATATTCATTGCATGTGGTTGTGATTCCTCCTTTGGCGAAGAGCTAGCTCCCGTTTGGGGATGCCTTTATTCATGATATATGTATTTTCTTGTGTTGTACCCGTTTGGGAGGCAGTATTTACAAAGGAGACTCTGCCGAAATTTTTGGGAAATTTGATGTTTTTTTAAATGTTAATGTGACTTATTTGGTTAAAATCGCTTTCTTTAAATAAGTTTTCCTTCACTCTTTTGCTTTAAATGGTTTATATTTCTGGGCTTTGGCTTACTTAGACTACGTTGCGCCTTGAGACGTTTTGTAATTTAAGCGCCAGTTACGTTCCGTACTTTCGGGTCGTGATAAAGTTGGTATCAGAGCATAGGGTTTTACCTTTCTGAGTGTAGGAAGACCCTTGGTAGATGGAGTAGGTGACATAAGCAGAGTGGCGTGGCGTGTGTATGTTCCGCGATATACTTACGATACGGTACTCCGCCTAAGTGACCTTAGGATATATGTACATTTGCTTGTAATTCCCTTCTTGATTCCGGAAATCCTTGGATTCGATCGCAATGTTCCTATCGATCCTGTTCCTCGTTCCAGCCATTATGCCGCTGAAGATATCGAGGGCCAAGAGGGCTGCCGCCAGGAATGAGATTAGAGTAGTTTCGTTTGAGACGAGGACCGATCAGGGCGGTATGCCTAACCCTCAGGGAAAGAGTGGTCCGCCTTTTCCAGGACGAATGGCTAGGCTAGAGTCGAGCATTCAGGATTTGCGACTGACGTTGGATTGTTAGTTAAGGTTAGCCGGGCTCCGAGAACTGATGATGTCCCTCCTATTGCGGGAACTGTGATTGTACCTGCTGCTCAGTCAGCTGCTTCTGTTGTTATCGAGATTTTTCTGTATCCTTATAGGAGTTTTGAGGCTGAGGCCTCCAGTTTGTTTTTACCGGCACAGATGCAGTGGAGGATACGTAGACAATCCTCGATAGAATGGCTGGATTTGTCGTTCACAGAGATGTTCTGAAAAGATATGGGTTGAGTTTGCAATTTTTCGTCTAGAGGTCTTGCTCAGACGTGGTGCGAGTCAGTTGAGAGAGGCCGAGCTGCAGATCTACTTCCTATGATTTGGGATGAGTTCATAGCTATATTTCTTGCTCGTTTCCTTCCGGAGAGCGTTCGAGATGTCCGAGCTCGTAGTTTTGTGTCTTTGCACAAGATTCCTGGGATAACAATGTCCGAGTACGACATTCAGATTTCTTGGTGGTTCGATATGCTCCTTACCTGGAGGACACTGAAGAGAAACATACAAAGAGGTTCATGTGGAGATTATACAAACAGTTATTGCTTGCTATAGGCACACATCATTTTGACACTTTTGCAGCCACGATGGATGCAACCTTAATGCTAGAGGAGCACATTTCTGAGACTTCGATCGTTTCTGGACCAAAGAGGATTTGTACCGGTATGCCTACTCGGAGGCAGTTAGATAGACGCCGTTGTCACAGGCTAATCTTTTGGTCGCTCGATATATTGTTCGTTCATGATTCATTCGCATCGGAGATAAGGATTCTTTTGTCGATTTGATTCTTTCCGATATGTTAGACTTTGACGTTCTTCTGGTCTTGGATTAGCTAGCCACGTGTTATGCGTTCGTGGACTGCCATGAGCAAGCAGTCATATTTAGTTTCCTGGGTGAGCCAGTTCTTGGTTTTTGCGGAGACCGTAGAGTCACCCTTTCCAGTTTCATTTCTTCTCTTAGCACTAGTCATCTCTTGAGGAAGGATGTCAGGGATTCTTGGCATATGTTTGTGATGTTAGATCCGCAGAGGTTCCGATTGTGAGGGAATTTCAAGATGCTTTCCTGACAAGTTGCTTGGTTTGTCGCCAGAGCGCGATATTGAGTTTTGTTTTGACTTGATTTCCGGCACGGAGCCTTTTTCTATACCGCGATATCGGATGGAACCGGCAGAGTTTAAAGAATTGAAGGATCAGTTGAAAGATTTGTTGGATTAAGGGCTTGTTCGTCTGAGTGCGTCACCTTGGGGAACTTCTGTCCTGTTCGTCAGAAGGACGGCCGCTGGCGTCTATATATTGATTATCGTCAGTTCAATTGGGTTACTATGCGTGAAATTTCTCGAAGATTGACTTGCGGTTAGGCTACTATCAGTTGTAGGTTCGAGAGGATGATATTCCAAAGATTTCTTTTCACAGAAGTTGTGGGCGTTATGAGTTTTGGTGATGTCGTTCGAGCTCACCAATGCCCCAGCAGCGTTTATGGATTGGATGAACCGAATAACCAGGCCGTTTTTGATCAATTTAGCATCGTGTTCATTGAGGATTTTGTTGCAGACCTTGAGGGAGCACCAGCTATTCGCTAAATTATCCACGTGTGTTTTCTGGTTGGATAGTGTGGATTTCTTGGGACACGTAGTTAAGACTGATGGTGAGTATGGAACCGAAGAAGTTCAAGGCCGTTCAGCACTGGCCCATACCTGTATCAATGACGGAGGTTCATAGCATTTTTGGGTTTGGCCCGGTAGGGAGTTTCTTTTCTTTGGACCGAGGTAGGTGAGCAGAGCTTTCAGCAGTTGAAGACCTGTTTGATGTCGGCGCCAGTATTATCTTTGCCTTAAGGATCAGGCGGTTTTGTTGTTTATTGAGATGCTTTTCGGCAGTTGAAGAAGTACGAGCAGAATTATCCCACTCATGACTTAGAGATGGTTGCGGTGGATTTTGCACTCAAGATATGGAGACACTACTTATACGGAGAGTCGTGCCTGATATTCACGGACCACAAGAGTTTAAGGTACATTTTCTTCAGCAGCGAGATCTGAATTTTGAGATAGCACAGTTGAATGGTGCTGGTGAAAGATTATGACTGTGAGATTCTTTATCGTCCGGGCAAGGCGAATGTTGTGGCAGATGCTTTGAGTCGGAGGCCCGGATGTAGCTTTTCTTGTTTAAGCACAGTTCAGAGACAGTCGACGGCAGATTAGCAGATTCTTTGTGACAGCCGAGTATAGTTCGAGTTTACGTCGACCGGGGGACAATTTTCCTGTGTCCATGCACGTCCACAGCATTTGACCATATCAGGGAGGCACAGTCCGATGACGTTCGTTTGCTAGAGATCATGGAGCAGGTTCGACAGGATAGAGAATTACATTTCATGATTGATGATTAGGGAGTACTATGAGTTGGGATTTGACCGTGTGTGCCAGATTCCGAAGGACTCAGACGTGAGATTTTAGAGGAAGCATACCAGTGGACATATAGTGTTGATCCAGTTTCCACCAAGATGTATCATGGCGTAAGAGATGTCTACAGATGTGTTGGGATGAAGAGAGAGATCACAGATTTTGTTTCGGGATGCTGACTTGTTAGCAAGTCAAGGCCGAGCATCAGAGGCCAGCAAGAGAATTACAACCTTTGCCCATTCTGGAGTGGAAATGGGAGCAAATTTCTTTGGATTTTATTGTGGGTCTTCCTAGGACCAGTCGAGAGTATAAATCTTTTTGGGTGATCGTAGACCGAATGACGACAGCAGCTCACTTTCTACCAGTAAGACCATTTTCGGATCGTTCTGTATGGTCAGACGTATGTTGATGAGATTGTGCGACTCCATGGAGTTTCGACTTGTATTGTGTCCGACTGGGACACCCAGTTCACCAGCCGACTTTGGCAGGAACTTCAGGAGGCTTTGGACACCAATTGAGTTTCAGTACAGTTTTCTATCCACAGACTGATGGTCAATCAGAGAAGACCATTCAGATTCTTGAGGACATGTTCCGATCTTGCGTTCTAGATTTCGTGGCATTGGGGTCGTCATTTTCCCTTGACAAGGTTTTTCTTACAATAACAGCTTCCAGGAAGGGATTCAGATGGCAACCTTTGAGGCGTTATATAGGAAGAGATGTCGATCTCCCGTATATTGGATAGAGCTCAGTGAGAGCAGTATTTTGGGGCTACATATTATGCGGAACACGACCGAAAAGATTCAGTTGATTCAGAATAGGATAAGAGCGGCCTAGAGCAGGCATAAGTTTAATGCTGATAGACGCCGTTGGCGATCATGTTTTCTTGAAGGTTTCTCCGATAAAGGGCATGTTGAGATTAGGAAAGGAAAGAAGGCTTAATTCCAGAGATGTGGGTTCTTTCGAGATTCTCGAGAGTATCGGCACGGTTGTTTATCGTTTGGCTCTTCTACCTAGCTTTCTAGATGTTCGCCCCGTGTTTCATGTATTGATGCTCCGCAAGTACCTTCTTGACCCTCTCACGCGTTACAGCATCAGACGATCCAGCGGGAGCGCAATCTTTCTTCACCGAGCAGCTGATAGTCATTCTAGATCGGCAGGTGAAGAAACCGAGGTCCGAGGTCATACTGACCATATTGGTTCTTTGGCGTGGCCCGAGCGACGAAAAGGACACGTGAGAAGCCGAGTACAAGATGCGGAAGAAATATCACCATCTCTTTGAGAGTACGCGTAATTAGATTTTAAATTCGGAGACCGAATTTCTTTAAGGGGGAAGATTGTAACGTTTTAAAAATAAATAAATAAATAAAATTCTTTAGGTGAATTTTCTGATAATCGGTAAAATAAATCGTATTTTCCGTAAAACATAACTACAATTGTTTTTCATCATAGACTTAAATACACCTATTTTAACTATGTAATTGCTAGTATTTGGTATTTATTTAGTCACTTATAAATTATTAGTTACTTCAATATTTTTCCCTCATTAATTATTTTAAATAATATTTTAAGCTTTCATTTATACATTTAATTAGTGCTAATTACAAATGAGAATGGGTTAATTATATTTTAATGAACCATGAGAACTTAGAACCAAGATTTGTAACATGCTAATTCTTACTCAAATTTAGTCCATGGTCCTAGACTTTTCTAGGATTAATTTGAAAAGAAATTAGATAATTAAAGAAAGGAGTTAAAAGAGGTATTAATTAAAGAAGTTTCCACACTCACCAAAGCACACCACACTCTCTCTCTCCCTCTTCAAGTGTGGCCGAGCTCCCCCCATGAGCAGGCCACCTCTCTCTTCAAAATTTGTCCATCACATTTCTCACTTCAAAAACAAAAAGAAAAGAAAATTAAAAAAGGGGATTAATATATGTAATAAGTGAGGATGTTTCTACACTCATCCACCCATTTCTCTCTCTCTCTTTCTCTCTTTTCCTCTTGCTGCTGGCCGAGCCCTCCCCAAACAGCACCCCCTTTTCTTCATCCCATTTTCCACTTAAAAATCCACAAAAATTCATTCAAAAATCCATACAAAATCCCACAAACTCCTAATTAAACCTTTAACCATTTCCCCTTGGCTTAATCTACTATGGATCTTAGAGTAAGAGAGCAAATTGGGAGGCTTAGTTTGCTTGTTGATCTCATGTTTGTGAGGTATAAATCCCAAACCCATGTTTATATTGTTGTTTAATTACTTCCATCTAGCTAATTAGGAGTTTAATTATGGTTTTAATGTTAAGATTTAATTTTCAAGTGAAGAGTTTGAAATAAAAGTTAAGGTTTTTATTATTTGAGTATGATTATAATAAGTGGTTTAACATTTTAAGATATGCAAAATCTAGTTTAGTTGTTAATTTGTAAATTGTTATTTTAAAATTGTTCAAATTAGATAATATTGCAAACTAGAATTTTCGGATTTATGTAAATTGATGAGATAAAATTTTAGTAAAGCTTTGTGTGGCTTAACTAAGTTATTGTGTGATTATTATGGCCACTAGAATTGTTAAAACATGTAGATTTGAACAAAAATGGCAAATGGATGCTTACTAGGTTTTTGGAATAAATGGGTTTTAAGTAAGTTTGAGGTTGAATTGAACTACAACCTAATTCATATAATATTTTGAGTATTGTGGATGCGCAATTGGTATGAATGGGTACTAAGATTGGTAGTTGTCACGTGTAGCAACCTTAGATTTAATTCGTGGCGTTGTCGGGATGCACGTTTTGTGCACCAAGTGTGTGTGTGTCTTGTTGTGCGTGTGGATTGACTTGTGTCGTTTGTGTCCGTAACTAATCGTATATTCATTCTCTTAATTGCTTGTGTCCGATTCTAGGATCGGGTGCTGAGGTGTCGGAAGTGGCACGGAAAGATAAAGCTAAGATCAGATCAGATTAGCCGAGGCGTCCCGGTGAGTAGATGTACACATCTATGGGGGGATCGTCTAGATGGCGCGAAGCGCCCGATGGTTTAGTATTACTTATAGTATTTGCATTATATGCGCAGTTTCCTAGTTAGCCATCTCATTGCATCGCATCGTTATATATATATATATGTGTGTGTGTGTGTGTGTATGTGTGTGTGTGTGTGTGTGTGTGTGTGTGATATCATCTCATAGGACACTTGCACCATTACCATTGGTTCCTGCCGCACGTGCACTAATTATGCGAACACACATGCCATTGGTAATTGCTATGTCACGAACACTATAGAACTTTCTTAAAATAGATATTTGTGCATTTGCATCATATATGATCCGTATATTTATACCTGCATATTCATCTCATTAAATGGATACGTAGGATTGTTAATCATGTATACATACCTCATTGCATCATGATTCATGCATAGCTTCTGGCCGTATTTCTTATGGCATATACTACCGTATCATAGATTTCCATCATCACCGGCATATTTATATATTGTGATTCTTCTCGAGGATTTCGGTATTTATGAGATTTCTGGATTTTGGGGAAAACCGCAAGAATTTTATAAAAAAATATTACCATTTTAAAATGCAAGTTGCGGTTTTCTCGTGATGTATGTGTCGTCCACCATGAGTTTTCATGATTGCTGTTGGTTTTTGAGACCCGATTCGAGGAATAGGATGAACCGTTTCGGGTACATGGTGGGCTCGGTATGGTACCCCGGGGCGAGAGTGTTTTTGTGGGGATGACGATGAGCCTGGCAGGGGCAGACTACCTACCGGTGATGTCTTGCACGGCGGATATCCGGAGGATACCGATCGTAGTCGTATGATTTGATGATATGGGCCGATCCGGACTGACGGAGCCCGAGATATTGAGGATTTGGTGTCGATATTTGACACTGACATTTCTGTCGATTTCTCTGATAAATATATTGTGTCGATATTTAACACGGACATTTCTGTCGATTTCACCGATAAACATATTGTGTCGATATTTGACACGGATTTATGTCGATTTCACTGATTATAATCCAGTTTTATTTTACAAAAGGTTTTACCAAGTTAAAGATATAGATCTACTCATATCAGACATATCATGATTTTGCGTTGATTATGCATTCATGTTACATTAATGCTAGTACATTGTATCATATTGATATACGTAGGTTGTGACGCACTGCGTGCATGCTTACGATAGCCTTATTAGATCTTACTTACTACTCACGAGTTGGCAACTCACCCTCGTTGTGCCACAGTATCTTGCATGTCTGACCCGTCAGCACAGTAGCAGCGGGTGTACTCCTATTCAGCTCCTTTGCTTCGGCTTGCAGCTTGCTCATAGGTTTGATTTTGGAGGATTTTCTTTTGCTCCCACCGTGTATTTTATTTGTATCTAGTATACTCCATCTACCCTTGTATATTGGACTAGACGGTGTGATTTGTGAGACTTGTATTTATGGTTTGGTGTCGATGCTCACTTGAGCCGGCGTGATGCACTTATGCTTTTATGCTTATTTTGCATTTTTATGATATATTCATTGCATGTGGTTATGATTCCGCCTTTGGTGAAGAGCTAGCTCCCGCTTGGGGATGCCTTTATACATGATATATGTATTTTCTTGTGTTGTACCCGTTTGGGGGCCAGTATTTACAAAGGAGACTCTGCCGAAATTTTTGGGAAATTTGATATTTTTTTTAAATGTTAATGTGACTTATTTGGTTAAAATCGCTTTCTTTAAATAAGTTTTCCTTCACTCTTTTGCTTTAAATGGTTTAGATTTCTGGGCTTTGGCTTACTTAGATTACGTTGCGCCTTGAGACCTTTCGTAATTTAAGTGCCAGTCACGTTACGTACCTTCGGGTCATGACACTAGGAAAGTGTGAAAGGCACAACCGCCAAAAGAGAGAAGGTTATTCTAATTAAGGAACCTTGCGAAAGTGAGGGACAACCTCCCTTCTTCTTTGCACTTACCTGGCTTCTCGATCAGTCTATCTTGGACCAGTTTCACGATATACTTTTACTTCACAAATCAAGTTTTTGAGAAGGTCTAGTTGACCTAGGTAACCCCTTGATTATTTAGGTGTGTGCAGTGTGTCATGTTTGTGTTCTTGTTGTGCCTTTTTGTGTGATATTTGTTGTTTGTGAATACATATATTAAAAAAAATTAGGATTTGTTGTTGGAGATAGTGCCCTCAGAGTCAATTATTGGATCACAGGCACGTGATTGCAATGATTGAGGGAGGACCTATCCCGGTACGACAGTCTTACTCGAGATGATAGTTTGCTATCTGGTTTACCTTTATCATCGTGTACTGCTTTAGGTGACCTGACAGGTCGCTATTGCACGTTGATAGAGCCCCTAGGATTCTTGCTTGACGACCAGCAGTATGAGGGCGATCATATAAGTGAGAGCTGGAGTCTACAAGCACATCCTTAAAAGGTCCCTAGTCGTGGGAGTTTCGAGACAGGGCATCGATTCTCCAGAGTAGACTAGTGTATACAGTCGAGACCCCGACGAGAGGCGGTGGCCGGTCTCACAGGCCACTGGTGTCAGTTGGTTCACCTAAGATGTATACAGGTGCTCATTGGGTTATGAGTACACCGGACAGGACTCGCCGGGAACATGCTAGTTGGTCTTATACCTGACGTCAGATAGCAGTTCCCAGGTGACATGTGTACAGGTTAGTTCATCGACCTGGGGATCGTCATTTGTCTCGTGTGAGTTCCCACTGTGCTTTGATTACTACCCTACCACGGCTCAAAGGAGTCATGCAAACAGGTTTTAGTTGGGTACAGTCCCGAGCCACATGGAGGCAGTGAGCGGATCTTCGGGGGTTTCGTCTCTCCCGGTATTGGGGGTGAGGTCGCGCTGTGTCTAGGAGAGCCATTACACGAAGTCCTTGGCCAAGGCAGGAGATTTACTGGTAGGTATTCCAGTAGTATCTCAGGGTGTTCTGGGCTACACTCCGACACGACTTGTACCGCTTTTAGGGGTCTGACTTTTACCCACCCCCTAGGCCCGACATGCGATGCTCATAGACGAACGGACCGGACTGTACGGATATTGTCACTGACAGGCTCAGTAGGGTGTCAGGATGAGTTCGCTCATCGACGTCCCTTTTAGTCAATAGCTGGTGGCCCGTTACGTATTGGCTTATACCTCTGACGTGCTAGTTGTTAAATCCACGGCCATAGTATTGACGAGTCTTTAGAGTCCACCACACTTTCAGTTACTCAAGCTTTCGGGCGAAACGCTGTAGAGGCCGTATGGAGATATGGCAGGGTCCGATCAGATACGTGCGGTATTGCACGGATCAGGATCGGACGGTTTGTACTAGTAGCCGTATAGGTATATGGCAGGGTTCGATCAGATACGTGCGGTATTGCACGGATCAGGATCGAACGGATATTACTAGCCGGCTTTGGTTTAAGCCGGTCCTAGTTTAGTACAGTGTAGATTTTTGTCTCTTTGCATTTGTATCCGGACGGAATACAGATGCGGGTGTGTATGCACAGTATCGGGGTTTTCCTGTAATTTATTACGGGACCAGTTTTCTGGAGTTGCCAGTTTGCATTCCGTTCCGGCCGGTTTTCCTTTGTTCTTTCCCGGCCGGACTTTTCCGATGGAGGGGGTTATTTGCAAGTTTGCAAATAACACTTTGTGGAGGGTTTTATTGCAAAAGTATTGATTATGATAGCATCATTATCTTTTGCACCATCACTTGCTTTAATGAGGGTATGGGTTTGATTAATGTGTGAAGCATGGTTGATGTTTCTTTGTCTCTTGATGTGGTCACCTTTTCTTCACTCCTACACTCACCTCCCTTCTTGCTTCATATATTGATTTTCCTCCACCATTATTCTTACTTGATGAAAGAAGTTTTTCCATGGTTGAGAGAAAGAAAAAGATGAGAGTTTTCATTCTTGAGAGTTTCATTTCTTGATCTCATTTCTTGTTAAGAAAAATGCAAGCACCATTTTTCTTATCTTGTTTCCTCCATCATCTTCAAATAGCAACCACCCCAAAAGAGACTATGATTCTACACTACACTTCCTACAGCAAATCTTGGATGCGTCGATTCGCCAGCTTCGCGCCCGAGTTGCCTCGGTATTGAGGTGGGAGCCCGTAAAAGCTACAGGCGATGTGGTGCCCTTTCCGACGAGGAGGAGACGGACGGAGATCCCGCGAGGAGATCGGAGTGGAGATGAAGACCGGAGGACTCGGATCAGTCGGTACATCTCTAACCCATCTTCTAGTTAGCTTAGACTTGTTAATGGTTACGATCCGGAGTTTAGTGCACGGTGGTGCCGGTTTGCAAAGTCCGCAAAAATTAAAGTTTATCACCGCTTCCGTATTCCGGCGTCGGATTGACGGCCGGGGCGCCGCCGTGCACTTACATTTGTAAGCAACACCTTTCTTCCATTTCCTTAGTCTTTCCCTAATCACTTCCGGATAGTGCATGTCAGCTTGGACTAGAGATTCATAATCTCGATTAGTCCAGTTCGTGACTGTATCTTCCGAATCTTCCATACCTTCTGATTCCTCGGAACCGTCCGAGACCTTCTTACCTTCAGCTTTATCGGAGCCGTCCGATTCTACACTTCGTTCACCTTCACTTTCATCTCCCACATCACCAACGATGATGGAACAAATAGTCATAGAGCAGCAGGAGGTGGCGTTGCAAGACAAATGCTACCCACACCGTTCATCCCTACCTTCGTGCATAGTATTGCCCACCATTGCGACAAACAACTATGAAATCAAACCGCAATTCATACCACTACTCCCAAAATTCCACGGACTCGAGTCTGAGGATTCTTACCTTCTAATCAGTGAATTTGAGGGAGTGTGTGCTATGATGAATATTCACGGAGTGGGTGAGGATGTCGTTAAGCTCAAATTCATTCCTTTTGCGCTTAAAGACAATGCGAAAAGTTGTTTAAACAGTTTTCCATCTCGATCGATCACGACATGGGATGACTTTGTGAAAGTATTTCTAAAGAAATTTTACCTTATTCACAAAACCGTGCAGATTCGGAATGAAATCCACAATTTTAAACAAAAGGAGGGTGAAATTTTTTGGAAGTGCTTAGAAAGATTCAAGGATATCTTAATCAAATGTCCCCATCACAGGTTAGAATAGTGGAGGTTGTGTCAGATTATCTACGAGGGTTTAGACTCCAGTTCGCGCATGAGGTTAGAGTCCATGTGTCAGTGAAAATTTCTGAGTTATGGTGCTAAGGACGCATGGAACTTTTTAGAAGAACTGGCTGACAAAACCATTCAGTGGGAGAGTGTGAGTGAGAAACCATCTGTGATTAGGAGCGGAGCACACATAGTTGACACCTCTATAGTAGCCGAAGAAAAAATCGCCGCTCTTGTACGGCGAATGGAAGCTTTAGAGGGCAAAAATTCACCTCTACCGGTAAACCAAGTTTCTCAAACCATGTGTGCTAACTGTCATCATCCTAGCCACATAGCGGAAGAATGTCTGTTTCTCGTCGGGTACCTGGGACACGAAAACGTTAGTGCGCTGTATCAGAACCAGCATCCCAGGAACGACCTTTTCTTATAGACGTACAATCCTAGTTGGAAGAATCATCCCAATTTCGCTTGGAAAAAGTGACTAAGCTCGCTTCCCTCAGTAGGTGGATCTCGAGAATGCTAGGCACCTTTTCAAAACAACAATTCAAACCCGCCTTTCCAACAATTTCAGAATTCAAAATTTCAAAACCAGAAAATGGGATACTCCAACAAACAGCCCCAACAGTCGAATCGGCCCAACCCAACCTTTACACCCCCTGGGTTCGTCCAAGACGACAAGAGGGTGTCATCTATTAAAAAAGGGTTGGAAGCTTTAATTAAAACCTCTGCGCAGACTACGTCTAGTCTGGTTACTTTTCTGCAAACATCTGGTCAGTTGCATAGCGCTAATACACAAGCGATAGCTAGACTGGAAATCCAAATCAGTCAACTAGCTGCTGCAGTAAACGAACGTGAAAAGGGAACATTCCCTTCCCAACCGGTGACAAACCCGAGAGAGCAGAGAAACAACAACGCTCATGTTGTTCAACAGAACAACATTGAGAATGCGAATGCCGTCACCGTCCTCATATCAGGATGCATGATTGACAATAAGCTTGTCAAACCCAACGACTCTTCCAAACGTGCGGTTTTCAGTATACCGGCACATGTCTCATCATCTGTTCCTTCTTCCGGTCCGTCTTCATCTTCATTGCCTTCTTCCTCTTCACCTTCTTCTTGTTCGTCGTCAGCTGCACATCCTTCAAAGCAACCTGAGATATCTCCACAATTCCGTCCCGCTGTTCCAGCTAGAACACTCACACCTTCTACACCTGTTCCATCTGAAACTTCTTCGAACCAAGTGTTTGAGACCAAGGCTCCCTATCCAAATAGGTTGAAATCAAAGAAGCCCTCTGCAAGTATGGAAAAGGTGTTAGAAGTCTTCAAACACTGTGAAGTCATCATCCCGTTGTCGGACGTGGTCCAACAAGTTCCGCCGTATGCAAAATTCCTGAAGGATTTGTGCATGCAAAAGCAACGCACGAATGTGCCCCAAACAGTCTTCTTGGCCACCACCCTAAGCGATGTATTGTCTAAATCCATTCCGGTAAAATTTAAGGACTCTGGCTGTCCTACTATTTCTTGCACTATCGGGGACAAGAAAATCAACCGTGCCTTGTTAGACTTAGGGGAAAGCGTGAACCTTCTGCCTTACTCAGTTTATGAACAACTGGGATTGGGAGAACTTAAGCCGACCAAAGTAACTCTGCAATTGGCAGATCAATCAACGAAGGTACCAAGGGGAGAAATCGATGATGTTCTGATCAAGGTTGGGGAATTCATATTCCTCGTAGATTTCATCGTATTGGAGACTGAACCCGTCGCCAATCCCAGTGGTCAGATTCCAGTCATACCGGGGCGGCCTTTCCTAGCTACGTCCAACGCGTTAATCAATTGTCATAACGGATCCATGAAACTCTCATTTGGAAACATGACGATTGACCTCAACATCTTCACGCTAGGAATCCAAGCGAGCGAAAGACACGACGACACATTTGAAGTCAACGCTGTACATGATATGTCTGAGGAGGGAACATTTGACTTCAAAAATGAGTGTCTTGATGAAATGTTTGAAGAACTGTTTTCTGAGGAGATTCTTTTCCTTGAGAAGCTAAGTCTTGAACAGGCTTCCTACGCACATTGGGGCCCCCAATTTGAACCACTTCGTAATGAACCGGCCCCTGAAGTGCGACCATCTGTGGGGGAGCCAGCCAAACTTGACCTCAAGATTTTTCCTGACCACCTCAAGTATGCATACTTGGGAAATAATGAAACGCTTCCGGTTATAATCGCAACCGACCTTGCGCCCGAGCAAGAGTTGGCCCTCATGAACGTTCTAAGAATGAACATGGAAGCAATTGGTTGGTCAATGGGTGATATCAAAGGAATCAGCCATGGTATCTGTTAGCACAGAATCCACATGACTGATGATTCCAAACCCTTCAAAGATCCTCAACGCCGGCTTAACCCGGTAATGAAAGAAGCGGTGCGGAATGAAATGCTAAAGTGTCTTGACAATGGGATCCTTTATCCCATATCTGATAGCAAATGGGTAATCCCTATTCACGTTGTACCAAAAAAAATTAGGTATCACTGTAATCACGAATGAAGCAAACGAGCTATTCCCAACCCGCATACAAACGGGTTGGAGAGTCTGTATTGATTACAGAAAGCTCAACGCACTCACTCGCAAGGATCATTTTCCGCTTCCCTTCATTGATCAAATGCTTGAATGCCTAGCCGGACATGCCTACTATTGTTTCCTAGATGGATATTCTGGCTACAATCAAATCCCGATCGATTTAGAGGATCTTGACAAAACAACCTTCACTTGTCCTTTTGGTACATTCTCCTACCGTCGCATGCCCTTTGGGCTATGCAATGCACCTGCAACATTTCAATGGTGCTTGATGAGCATTTTCTGACATGGTAGAGCGATTTTTGGAAGTGTTCATGGATGAATTCTCCGTCTTTGGAGATTCATTTTCTGAGTGCCTGTGGCATCTTGAACTGGTCCTGATACGGTGCAAGGAAAAACACCTCACACTCAATTGGAAGGAGTGTCATTTCATGGTCAAACACGGCATTGTGTTACGCCATATCATTTCTGAAAATGGCATCGAAGTCGATAAAGCGAAAATCGACGTCATTTCAAGCCTTCCACCTCCACGGACTGTCCGTGACATCAGGGCATTCTTAGGCCACGCCGGTTTTTACAGGCGTTTCATCAAGGATTTTAGCAAACTGGATAGACCCTTGACTTCTTTGCTGGCTAAGGATATTCCCTTTGATTTCAATTCTGAGTGCCTTACTGCGTTCAAGCTTCTAAAATCGGAGCTCACTTCCGCTCCAATCTTAAGTGCACAAGACTGGAATGAACTTTTCGAGCTAATGTGCGATGCTTCTGAATTCGCGATAGGTGTTGTCTTAGGACAGCGATTTGAAAAGAAGCCGCACGTTATCCATTACGCGAGCAGGACGTTGAATGACGCATAGCTAAATTACACCGCCACTGAAAAGGAATTCTTAGCCATTGTGTACGCACTTGAAAAATTCCGTCCTTACTTGATCGGGACCCACGTCACAATTTACACTGATCATTCTGCACTTAGGCACCTCTTTGCAAAAAAGGATGCCAAAGCCAGAATGATACGTTGGATTCTCCTTCTTCAAGAATTTGACTTGACCATCAAGGATACGAAGGGAACCGATAATGTTGTTGCCGATCATTTGTCTCGCTTAACAAATGCACCAATTGAAGAAATTTCAATCAACGAGCAATTCCTAGATGAACAACTTCTCGCCGTATCAGTCAAACCATGGTTTGCTGATATCGTGAACTTTCTTATCACTGAAGAAACACCTTCTTTTTGGTCGAATCAGGACAAGTCAAAATTTCTCTCCCAAGTCAAATTCTTTTAATGGGATGAACCACACCTGTTCAAGTATTGTCATGATTAGATTATTAGAAGGTGCGTCTCTAACACTGAAACGAGAAATGTTATGTCTTTCTATCATGATCAAGCTTGTGGGGGCCATTTTGGACCAAGAAAGACAGCTGAAATAGTTTTGCAAAGAAGCTTCTACTGGCCGATGCTTTTCAAGGATGCTTTCGAATATTGAAAAACTTGTAGCCTATGTCAACACATGGGAAAGATTGGAAAACGTAATCAGATACCTCTACAATCCATTCTGATTGTAGAGATTTTTGACGTCTGGGGTATCGATTTCATAGGGCCATTCCCAAACTCTTTTGGGAATTTGTATATTTTTTTGGCTGTGGACTATGTGTCCTGATTGATCTAAAATTTCGGATCGTGTTTTGAAAATATGATCACAACCAAAGAATTTATAACCACAATCAATTAACGGTGTCGATGTAGCTCGTTAATGAATACGGATCGTCCACTGAGATGCGAGTACTTGTTCGATCTTGCTTTAGATGAGTCGAAATGATAATATAAAAGAAAATTCAAGAAAGTAATTTGAGATTTAATTGAGTTGACATTTCAAGAAAATAAAAAATACATTCAAGAATTAGAAATCAAGAAAGTGTCCAATATCGATGTGAATTATCAAGAATATGAAAAATATTTTGTAGGAATCAATCGAATTAGTAGCAATGATGAATACTAAAAATTATGAATCTTATCTATTGATAAATTGTAGCTAGATTCATGACGATGAATGAAGATTAGGGATCTATTGAAGAAACTAGGGTTTCTTCTTCACTATCCCTTGTCTTTTCATTGATCATCATACGGATCTAGCCTCTAGAAAAGAAAATCATCAATCGTTTGATCCCTAATTTACAACGAAATAATCAATAACTTGATCTCGCTCCAAATTAGGTCATTGATGATTCTTTTTCCTAGAGTTCACAAATCTCATAAGACTTAAGATTAGTTTTAGGATTTCATCATCATTAAATCTACCGTTTCTCTCGATTCCTTTACAAGCGGAGATTTCACTCACACATCATGAAAATTAAAGAATCAAGAACGAGAAATTTCATAATGAAAGAATGTAAAGAATGCGAGAATTACAATTATCACCTTTATTAAATCTCCTTCAAATTACACCTCTCTATTCGAGTTTACAAGGCTAGCTCTCGATCACTCCTTTGAAAGGAAATTTGTCGTCGATCTTCGCTCGGCTCGATCGCCGTGAGTCGTGGATCGTAATGGATCACTTGCTCTTGATGATGATCTTCGATTGTCGCTAGATTTTGCTCTCAATGGATCATGATTTGATTGGATCTCAAGTTGTGTCACTCAACTTGGATTAAATTGTGGCTCAATGTGTAATTAATGAACAACCTTTTGAACAACCCCAAAATTGAGATCTAGATCCCCTTTTATAGATCTCTAATTAAGCATCCTTCATAAGCTTGGTAGTTATAGAGAGCCTTATAGAATGAGCTAGTTACAAGGAGCCTTCTTGAATAAGGTTGTTATGCAGAGCCTTCCGGAAGATGCCACGTGGTAATGAAGCTTCTTGAGGAAGCAAGGTTGTTAGAATGAAACTTCTGGATAGAACACATCATCGGAGCCCACAACTCATCCGCGGTTCCGCGGCCATTTGATGAGATCACTATATAAGTTTTCTGTGGTCTTATTTGTAGGTCTTTGGGTGTATAATTGATATCTGGAATCTTTTTATCCCTTCTGAATCTCTACAAGATTTGAATTCTTGACTTACTGTATTTTATCGGCAAATTTGCGATTCCAGTTCTTTAACCTGAATAATTTTCTGCACACAATCTCGATAAAATGTGTTGAGATATACAATATCATGCGTGAAGTAATAAACACACAATTTCCTATAAAGAATGTTGAATATATATACAACACGTGGTAATTGATATTTTCCAGACAAACTGGTAATATGTGTTATATTTATATCAACTATCCTTAGATGATTAGAATAATGAGAAAATTGATGTGTTACAGATTGCATTATTTTCGACTGAACAAATTTCCCCAAACTTAATTTTGATCGTCTCGAGCAAACATCTTTTATTAAAGAGAAGGAGAAAATATAAGAAAACGAAAAACTAACTAGCACACTTTTATAGGCAACACGATTGCACTGAGCACGTTCAACAAGCCTTTAAACCTCTAGGTGTCCCTAGTAGGAGGAGTGTTGTCTCCTGAGGGTTTTCAGCGAATTACACCCACAAAATCCTATAATAAAAGGAAGACTGTGAAAGTTACATATAAAGATAAGAATTGTCAAAGAAAGACTTTGAAAATCAGAGTTTCCAACTACACTAGCTTTTTGGTTGCTATGAGCCCTATCTTAATAGTCATGAAAAAAATGTTAGAAATCACATCATTCCTCAATAAAACACCGTCTTTATTCTTCATCCCTACCATTCTTCCAAACACTGATCATATACCCCTACGTTTGTATATAAGACATCCCTACACTCGGAGAATTCAATTCAAGCTATCATACTCTTGTCCATCTACCTCAGTACTTTTTAATCGATGAATATTTAGATGGATTTGCTCACACATTTTTCATGTGACCGTTAATACTTCTTTAGGTACTAACCGACCGATTACTCATGTGCTTGCTGATTAGGCGTAAATAGTATTTTTTCCGTCTTGCAACACCTAAGGCTTAGCAGTGACTCCGAAACCAGTTGGTCTAAGGCACTAGGTGATGAAGCACCCTCGCTATATTTTTTTATTGCTGCCTTGGTGTTTACAAAAACAGTGTTTATTTTTCTACACCCTTTTATATTTTTATACCTCATTTATTTTCTTCGTACTTAGGTTTTTTGGCCAAGAGCATTTCAAGGTATCCTCTACTATCTCGAGTTTTAAGACGTGTGTATGTGCGTATAGTAGGGTATCAACATTCAAATGTTTGGCTTCCAGAATAGAAACCATATTTTTGACTTACTTTTATTCTCAGATTAGTGACTTCTTTCATCTTACTAACCCTTGGGACAACGACTCATAACTACTTATTACTAGTATCGTCTAAGAAAACATCTAACTTTCTTGGTTTTCTTAAATTTTTCCAATCTTTTAAATGTAATTTTTCACTTTCTAATCTTTTATTATAAATTTTTAAATATTAAATATTTTTTATATATGTTTTTTGCTTATGCAAAGTTTGATGCAAAGTGATGCGCAAATAAGCACAAACCTCCTCCTAACCTGTTTACAACAGTGTTCTCACTGTTGCCATCTGTTAAATCTCAGAAACCTGTAGACTTGGGAGGAAATTTATTAACGGGGGCAATAATATATGAACATGAAAATCTCCCCAAACTTATTTACTCACCTCCATTCTAAAGATGATACAATATTTTTCAAGACATGGAGGTGAGACAGAGGAATTTTAATCAAGATAAAGCGGCTCCTGTAAAAACAGGAGCTCCTCCGTGGGGTCAGTGAAAAAATACGGTTTTAATCTATGTCCATTTACTTTGAAAATTGTACCATTTTCAACATTTCAAACATCAACTGCCCCGTGCGTGTATATATACTGCACAACAAAAGGTCCTTTCTACCGAGATTTTAATTTACGAGCATGAAGATGGAGACGTGAATCATAAAGAAGGACTTGTTGACCAGGTGTAAAAGTTTTTCTCAAAATGTTTTTATCGTGAAATATGTTGGAGATAGTGCCCTCAGAGTCAATTATTGGATCACAGGCACGTGATTGCAATGATTGAGGGAGGACCTATCCCGGTAGGACAGTCTTACTCAAGTTGATAGTATGCTATCTGGTTTATCTTTATCATCGTGTACTGCTTTAGGTGACCTCACAGGTCGCTATTACACGTTGATAGAGGCCCTAGGATTCTTGCTTGACTGCCAGCAGTATGAGGGCGATCATATACGTGGGAGCTGGTAGTCTATAAGCACATCCTTAAAAGGTCCCTAGTCTTGGGAGTTTCGAGACAGGGCATCGATACTCCAGAGTAGACTAGTGTATACAGTCGAGACCCCGACGAGTGGCGGTTGTCGGTCTCACAAGCCAGTGGTGTCAGTTGGTTCACCTAAGATGTATACAGGTGCTCATTGGGTTATGAGTACACCGGACAGGACTCGCCGGGAACATGGTAGTTGGTCTTATATCTGACGTCAGATAGTAGTTCCCTAGTGACATGTGTACAGGTTAGTTCATCGACCTGAGGATCGTCATTTGCCTCGTGTGAGTTCCCACTGTACTTTGATTACTACCCTACCACGCTCAAAAGGTACGTGCAAACAGGTTTTAGTTAGGTACAGTCCCGAGCCACATGGAGGCAGTGAGCGGATCTGCAGGGGTTCGTCTAACCCGGTATTGGGGGTGAGGTCGCGCTGTGTCTAGGAGAGCCATTACACGAAGTCCTTTGCCGAGGCAGGAGATTTATCGGTAGTATTCCAGTAGTATCTCAGGGTGTTCTGGGCTACACTCCGACACGACTTGTACCGCTTTTGGGGGTCTGACTTTTACCAACCCCCTAGGCCCGCCATGCGATGCTCATAGATGAACAGACCGGACTGTACGGATATTGTCACTGACAGGCTCAGTAGGGTGTCAGGATGAGTTCGCTCATCGACGTCCCTTTTGGTCAATTGCTGGTAGCCCGTCATGTATGGCTAATACCTCTGACGTGCTAGTGGTTAAATCCACAGCCATAGTATTAACGAGTCTTTAGAGTCCCCCACATTCAGTTGCTCAAGTTTTTGGGCGAAACGCTGTAGAGGCCGTATGGAGATATGGAAGGGTTCGATCAGATACATGCGGTATTGCACGGATCAGGATCGGACGGCTAATACTAGCGGGCTTTGGTTTAAACCGGATCCTAGTATTGTACAGTATAGATTTTGTCTCAGTGCATTTGTATTCGGTCGGAATACAAATGCGGGTATGTATATACAGTGGCGGGGTTTTCCTGTAATTTATTACGGGATCAGGTTTTTGGAGTTGCCAGTTTGTTTTCCGTTTCAGCCATATTTCTTTGTATCTTTCATTTGGCTGAAGATTGGTGGAGGAGGGCTTATTTGCATTTGTGCAATTAAGCATTTTGGAGGGTTGTTTTTGCATTTTGTTGTGTCATGATCACTTGACTTTCTTTAGTCATCATGGCTTGACCTTTGGTGTCATGATGAGGTTTTGGAGTGTGGATTTGGTTCTAATGATTCTTGATCATGATCGCTTTCTTCTCTCTCTCTCTTGCATTATGAGGTTCACTCTCTTCTTGATTCACTTCATTCTCATTCCTCATGGGAAATGGCCGGCCAAGCTCTTTGGGGCTGTCCCATTTTTGGTAGTGGGGATTTTTGCTCTTCATGCTTGCTAAAATCCCAAGTTCATCACAAAATTCCACTACTACATTTCCTCCACCAAATGGCAACCTCCATAAACCCCATGAGACACATAGTTCTCTACACTTCATTCTACAGCAAATCTTGGGCACGTCGACTCACCAACTTCGTGCCCGAGTTGCCTCGGTCCAGAGGTGGGAGCCCGTAAAAGAAGCCGGCAACGTGGTGCCCTTCCGGCGACGTGGTGAAGACCGGAGATTCCGCGGGAGATCGGGACGACGACAAGAAGACCGAAGGACACGGATCGCTCGGTATATCTCTCTTACGCCTTCTCTTGTTAGCTAGGACTAGATTAATGGCACGATCCGGGTTTATAGTGCGCGGTGGTGCCGGTTGAAAAGTTAAAGTTAACCATCGCTTCCGCATTCCGGGGTCGGGATGACGGCCGGGGCGCCGCCGTGCACTTACAGTGGTATCAGAGCCTCGCCATTAACCTATTCTAGCTTTGTCTAATGTGTTTACATTTCTGATCGAACAAAATTCCAAAACCGCATTTTCGAATATCATCAGTTTCTGTCAAAATATTTTTGGCTCCAAAAATTTTTCAGGTTGTTTCAGAATACTGTGCAGGGAATTCTACGTACTCTGTGAAAATTTGGTCGCGTGATCTCACTATACCACCGCGGAACCGTGGCCAAACCCGTGCTTGGGCCGCGGTTCCGCCGCTATTTAGCCTCTTCACTGGACCAATGTTTTACAGAGGGTCTTGGACAGGGAAAATATGGGTTTTGGAATATTATTTTTGGGCCCAGAATTTCGTTAAGTGCTACAGTAATGCTTGGGGCCCACTTGGTAAAATTTGATCGATCGAATATTTTAAACACATTAGTTCACAGTATTTACATTATATCTGCGACCGTGAATGTCACTTGATTGGTAAATCCTGTCTAACTACTATAGCCCGGTTAGACGGATTTGCGAACGTGACATTCAGGTTGATGTTCTGTGATTATGCTGTGATGTTGCGGATTGGTCGTGGGGGATAGCCTGGATACAATGCTAGTACAGTTTTTGTTGTATTATGTACATTTGATATTGCGGGGCGAGCGTCCGACATGTGGACTGCCGTTACTGCCTGTTTGTATTATTCTTTAGGGGCACGTCCAGGTTGCGGTCGATGTACCCGTTGTATGTATACTTTTACTTTCTGTACTAGGATTACCCCGCGTTGGGGTGCACGGATAGCCGGGTTCTAGAGGGCAACAAGCCCGCATCTCATGGCATTGAGACGGAGGGGGCTTCACTCTAGAATTGGCAGGCTATTCGACGCTCTCGTAGGGGGTACAGGTTGACCCAGGAGGGGTGTCCAAGTTACCGGATTCCATGAAGTGCTGGGTGGTCCATTCACGTTGCTGAAGGGGGCTGCCTCGCTTCAGCTTTTGGCGGGTAAATTGCCGTGCCCGTAGGGGTCTAGGATTTCATTGCACAGGCTATCCACACGACCAGGGGAACTTCGAGTTTCAGTAGCGGCTCTGTGAAACCCGGGGATCCCAGATATCTGTATTGTTCTGTGATGCTTATTACATTTCCGTGATGTTGCATTTTTATCACGCCTTGAGCGAAAATTATATATTATATATATATTAGTAGATGTTGTATATGTTTTACATCCGCGCTAGTCCAGTCCCCGCTCTGTCGTTAGTTAGCTAACCTAACGGGTAATGACGGGACCTAGTGGCGAATGCGGATGGCATATACGTACGTCATTATTTTCGTTCTTTATTGGTGTGATCAATTGTTGGGACTGCATTGATTCGGATCAATGCAAGTTAAACAAACCTAATCTGATGTTGTTGGAACATTTTTCAAAAAGCTGTTATTGCAAGGACGTTCACTTTTGTTTAGCACAGTGGTATTCAGTTGGAATATCCTGCTCCTCAGTCGACGAGGCAAGGGCCGAGATCC
This sequence comes from Agapanthus africanus, assembly GCA_030015575.1. Taxonomy (NCBI): domain Eukaryota; kingdom Viridiplantae; phylum Streptophyta; class Magnoliopsida; order Asparagales; family Amaryllidaceae; genus Agapanthus; species Agapanthus africanus. The sequence goes on from CM057338.1 coordinate 700,546,209, forward strand.
CTTCACCGGTAGTGACCCCTTGGACAGAAGTTTGCGTCAGGGCAATAACTTCACTATAGCCGATTACCTTTGCTTTGCATCGTGGTATTCAGTTGGAATATCCTGCACCTCATTCTACGGGGAAAGAGCCGAGATCCCTTCACCGGGAGTGACCTCTTTAGCAAAGGTTTTCGTCACTATATTTTTCTAAAAAGCTATCCGTTCCTTCAACGATATCAAGTTCATTACGTTAAAGGTTTTCGCCAGAAACCATTCGTAGCCCTCCGTCGTTTCATATGGGTGGTCAATAGTATTCAAGCTGTGTATGTTGGCCAAAGTCAAGGCACAGTGATTGGTAGCTATTGGGTATTCATATGCAGCATAGATAGATGCGTTGGTTTGGGGCAATCGTACTATTATTTTGGCCAAAGTCAACGGTATGTACGGGTGGGCTCAAATTAACCTGGAGAATGACGGGTAGAACTTGATATATGACTTATGATATGTTGGCCAAAGTCAAGGTCATAAGAGCATGGGGCAAAAATCACATCGGGAGTTTCTAAAGAAACTGAAACTTGCCAGATATGCGCATACCTTCTGGAGTGTGATGACGTGAGCGGATTCCGTCACGTTATCACGCGATGATAGTTGGATCCCGATTTCCACTGATGAGTTGGTTTACTCTTCGGGCGATCCCGACTAATTCTTCTTTCAGGTTTGGGGAAGAATTTGACGGTACAGTGGGAGGTTTCCAGATTAGATAACTTGGTAACCATTCTGATCTAGGTTAGAGTGCACGCTAAGTGTTTCTTTTCTCTCTCTCTTTGGCAGTGACCATTGACCCGACCCTAAGACTATGACTCAGTGACCAAATTAACCGAACCTTCTTAAACACTAGCTTTTGGATTGTCAGAGTTGCAAACCTCATTGCCACTCCTACTTTTCCCCTTTTCTCCAAGATACCCCGTATTACTACGAACGTCCACTTCCATTGGACAAAACCATCGTATGGTTATATACGAACTCGAAAGAATTTATTCGAGGATGGTTTCCGGTTCTGGAGAAAACGGATAGGATTATTCAGTTGTCTTTTCCTTTTACCTTCTCTCAGATTGCGAGTACTCCTTGGTTTAGGAGGTAGTACACCTATTACGCAAATTGGATAGTCTTCTTCCAAACCATAGGCAGGTGCCGAACGGTAGGGAATGAAGAAAACCAATTAGCATAACGATGGTGTGTAGAAGGTATTAAGTAAAGACAAAGAAAGGGATTAGTAAGAGGGCAAAGTAAATTGCAACTGCTATTCACGACCAAACCAAGTATTTCATTACCACTCCCACTTCACCTTTGTATTTCTCCAGGACACTCCGTATCACTACGAAGATCCACAGTTTATTGGATATTCCATCGTATGGTTATATACGAACTCGAAAGGAACTTGTTCCAGTTCGGGGATGGATTCTGGTTCGGGAGAAATAGGAATATGGTTTATTCGGTTGTCTTTTATCTTCACCTTCTCTCGCATTGCGAGTGCTCCTAGGATTGGGACAGTACACCCATTACGCTTATTGGATAGTCTTCTTCCAAACCATAGGCTGGTGCCGAAAGGTAGGGAAGGAAGAAAACCATTTGGCCTAAAGGGGTATACAGAAGGTAATGACTAAAGACATATGAAGGGATTTGGAGAGGTGGTAAAGAATTATACGGTTAGAGTGGTGAATCTGGATAATGGAAGAGGTATTACTAGGAATACCGGGATACCCCATCGAAACATTTCAATGCTTCAGTTTCACTGTGTACTGGTAAAAGAAAACTGATTTCCAATTAGACACTTGCTCCAGGGTATGTATTTACCAGGTATGATTCTCACATCTGTATGGTTTTACAGATGTTGAGTGGGAGTAAGTTATTGGGAATTAGGTGATCATCCTCATTATATCGGAATTCGTTGTAATTGGTGATATTTGAGGAAGTCACCTGGGTTGTTTGTCGGACGGCGAATATTTGGTTTTGAATATCCGTTATAATGCACCAATTTCAAATTGATATATCTGTACGTCTATTTTTATAGAGTGAGATATACCTTTTTGAAATTATGTCGATGACATTTACCTATATCAGTTGATGGCTAGGTAAGGAGCATTAAACAGCGGTGTAATTCTTCTTAACCATAAATACAGTTTTCAACCTACAACACACAGGGAGTGAGTTTTTAGACTCAAGGGACTTGTACAGAGTATTGTATATTGTCCAGTATCCATTGAGGACAAAGGTGTTGGTTCTCGTACTATATTCGGTTTACTTATGACTTCTCTAGTTTTTAGACAGGTGTTTCGTAGAAACGCAAGGTCCGAATTTTGAGAAGTTATAGGTATATGAATAAAGTAGAGAACCAGATGTTGCAAGTATCGGGATTCTTCAAGGTGATCGAAGATGTAGATACTTGTGTGTGGTATTCAGTTGATAGTAATGATTAAGAGAACTTGCTTCTCTTTCAGGTTACTCATAATTGGAAGCATTCCTAAGTTGAGTAACGCTAATCGGCCTCCTTCCATTTAGTTGACATGCACTGGAGACAGCAGCATGATTTGAATCTGGTTCAATTAAATCAGTGCCTCTGTTTCTATATTGGATATAGAACAGTTCATATCTTAACGATGTTAAGGTACGGGGAGTTGTCCGGCCTATACTTAAAACCAGACTCTGGATAACTCAAGGCATGTTTCTGTAATGGCTGTTTGTGGGTTGACCCAGGCTATGACGAGGGTTGACTTCTACCATCTGGAAGATCAATAGTGATATTGTTCTAGACTCGCCACAGTTTTAATAAAAAATGGATTTTTTCAGAAAACAGTAGTGGGAGTATGGTAGAACTGGAAGTGATTCCAGAACCACAAACGATTACTGAAGATTTGATAGGAACCTAAAGATTCAATCTGGTTTGACATTCCATTGGCCACTCCGCAGATACAGTGGGTAACCTCAGGCACCCGAGAGGTACTCCGGTAGCCTCAAGGACGGTGACAGGGAGGTTCTTGTTTACCCAGACTTGCCATTGCTGTTGTTCCAGACTGTGAGACCCGGTAGGAGGATGAGTATAGCGTCGTTCTAAACTAGCTTTAGAAGTGTACGTCTATATGACTCTGCCAGAGGGTTGTCGTAGTCAGTGGGAGCTGCGGAAGCATGGTGGACAGGTGGCTTATGTCTATTTATAGACTAAAGCTGAAATAGCAGAGATAGATCATCTGTTTCTGATGTTACAGTCATAGGTTTGACTTCATCAGAATAGGGGATGGATTTCTTAAGAAGGTAGTAGGGTGTGATGTCCTGGTATTTGGATGACATACACAGAGTAGGAAGTGATATTCCTATACTACGATTGGTTATACTTTGGTTGTCACACAGTGGTTTCTCCACATGGGACTTGGATATAATATCAAACATTCTGGTTACTGGATCTATGATTTTAGATCTAGATTTGTGAAGTGTCTCAATCAGGGTACTTAGACAGCATTCTAAGAGTATTTAGAATGGACGACTCCTGGCACGGTAGTGTACCTGCAGGTGATGGAGTCACCCTCTCTAAAGGTGTCTTATAGACTAAAGTGGAGAGGGATGTGTATGATTGGCAGATCACTTGCTTAGGCAAGTGAGTCAATCATGAGATGTCAAGTACCACACCAGATGTTGTTCTTGCACTAGTTGCAATAAGTTAACATTGATCAATCCAGGAGAAACAGTCGGAAGCAGTTTTAGAACATAAGTGGATGTTCTAGGGATATGATAACGACATCCTCATTCGGGAGACAGTTATCATTCCAGGCTTCCAAGGTGACTTGGACGACAGGGAGGTTTTCAGAGTTTTAGTTTTTCTTCTGACGAAGGGCAGTATTTTGGACAGATGGTCCAAGGCAATACTGAGGGAGGCTTGGCGCAGCATACTGATTAAGTTCAGTTGACGATACAGTCTAAGAAGTTTGGATTTGGAGTTCATTTATGAGCTAGGTGTAGGGTTCCTAGGCACACTAATGAGGTCTCACAAGGCATCAACCATGCCAATTTCAAATTTTAGGGGTGCCGAGAAACCCTAGACTACGGATCGTTAACTAGATGTCTAGGAGAAAGATGCAACTAGTAAACTACTTTACTAAGAGAACGGAAATACAACCTTTGTAGATCCGGTCTTCCACCTCCATAGCTCCGCAATGAAGTCTCCTCGCTGTCCAAATGGAAACCCGGGCTCTAGCGTCGGCTTCATCGGAGAAATAGGCGGGCAAGGTCGTCGGCTTCGTGCCGAAGATGATCTACATCGAAGCATCACAAGATCAAGCTCCCACTTCACCAAGTCATTAAACTTGTGAAGAAAACACACTCTACTACTTGGCAAGAGGTAGAGGATGAAGAAATAGGAAGTGGGTTCGCTTTAGAATTGGATTTCTCACTTTGCCATTGATGAAGCAAGGTTTTCTTCAAGTGAAGAAGAAGAAGAAGAAGATAAATATTATGATAAGTTAATTCAATATAAAAAGTAAATGAATACTTATCATAATAATAACCATGGTCAAGTGTAGAGAATAAATCATGGTTAGTGGGAATGGTTAGGGTTAAGCATGGAGACAAAATGGTCACTTGGTCAAAGCTTCATGAAGCTTCAACATCCAAACAAAGAAAGCCACCATTTTGCATTATGCTAATAATTTTCCAAGAAGAATAAATAAATAAATAAATGAATAAGAAAATAAAAACCCTAACCATTACACAACCATGGTTTAATCTTTACACAAACCCAAGTAAACATGTATCATCAAACATGATACAATCATTTGCACAAAAAGTATATCACATATACAACTTGTACATCCAAGTGAGAAAATCCTTTAAAGTGAACCAATACTAGTTAATGCAAAGTAATATATCAAATATATAATTATGCATTAAATCATTAAATCAACACTTGATTTAATGATCCGATCATATCGCATATAACCGACTAATATCAACAGTAACATCTTATCGAATCAACACTTGATCCGATATCCCGGCTATATCGCATATAACCGATCAATGTCACAAATCGCGAGAATTGAATACAGTATCACATACTGGTATTATTCTCGGTCCCGCACATATCTCATATGTGCTCCTATTTCGTTTCGCTTGAGCCAGGAAACCTCTGTGTAGGACTATAAAGACTCGTCAATACGCCGGCAACAGGTGATGATCATATCAAACACCCGCAAGCCGCAAGCGGTCTGCTAAACGTAACGGCCACCCAGGTATTGAGCGATCAGAAGATCGATGAGCAAGCCCGCTCATACTCCTGTGAATCCAACCAGTAACACTTACCGTACAGTCCGGTCTGATCGTCTGATATGTCGCATATCTCGCCTAGGGGTGGTAAACGTCAGACCCCAATAGCTCGATAAGTCGTGTCGATATGAGGTCTATAACAGTTCGAGAAACTACTGGTAACACTTACCAGTAAATCTCAGCAACCCTGGCCAGGGATTTCCGGTTATAGCCAATCGAACACAGCGCAACATCAACTCCCTATACCGGGAGAGACGAATCCCTTCCTATCGCTCATTGCCTCCATGTGATTCGGGACTGTACCCAAAAACCACCGTTTTGCATGCCCTCTTGGACCTGGTAAGGTGGAAATCAAAGCACAGTGGGAACCACACAAGACTCTATGATGATCTCGGGTCAACAGACTACTCTGTACCAGTGTCACCTGAGAACTGCCATCCGACGTAAGGTATAATACCATCTGGGAGTTCTCGGCGAGTCCGTCCAGTGTACCCAGTCTCCACTGAGCACCCGTATATCATCTCTGATGTCAAACACCAATGGATATGGGATCATCCATCGCCCATCTGTTTGGGTCGAGAAGGTATACGCTAGTCTACTCTGGTATATCGATGCCCCGTCTCGATATACCCACGACTAGGGACTTTGAAGGATGTACTTATGGACTACCATGTCCCCACTAGTATGATCCGCATCATAGTCCAGGTAGTCAAGTACACATCCTAAGGGCTTTACCAACATGTAACAGAGAGACAATCAGTATACACGTTAAGGTAAAGTTCAACCAGATAGCATACTATCATGTCGAGCAAGAAAGTCCTTCCTATATATGTCCCAGCATCCACTACAATATACATCCAATGTACAGTAGTGGCCTCTAGGGTATACATATAACTAACAATCTCCCACTTGCACTAGGGCCATCTGATAGCAGTGGTTGTAGTATCTCATACTCAACCATCCCATAAAAATCTCTCTCTGGGAACAGGCCTTTGTGAGTGGATCCGCTGTGTTGTCCTCTGAGTCTACTCTCCTAACCTTGATCACCCTGGAGATCAACCATCTCCATGATCATGTGATACTGCCATAGAATATGTCTGGAACACTGATGGGATGGACGTTCCTTGGCATAAGCTACAACTCCATTGTCTCACAATGGTTGGAACGTAGTTCATCTCATGAACCAATATACACCCAAACATCCTCCTTGGTAGCATCTTAAGTAGCGATGTATCCAGCCTTAATCGTCTAGTATGCCACGGTATCTAGCTTGGAACTCTTCCAACATACTGTCCCTTTACTGAGGGTAAAGGCAATGCCTTCGACTGACATTCAGTCGTCATTATCACCCTGGAACCCTTCCAGTGATTCTCCCCAGGATCGATTGATACCATCTCACTACAACTAGTGAGGATCCTAACATCCAATTAGATCTATCTCATAGATCCTTAACCCAGGATTTAGGAGGTATCACTTTGATCCTATGTGGAGAATCATTGTGATAAGCGGAGATTGATCGAGCGTAGCATAGGAAACTCCTTCCCTATCAAGAGTATGTCATCCACGTACTCTACGAGGATCGTCACCATACTCCCTACAACCTTTTTGTTTATACAAGGTTCATCTACCATTTTGATGATGTCAACTTCTTTGACTAATCCATCAAAACAGATGTTCCAACTCTGCGATGCCTGCTTTATTCTATAAAACATCTTGCATACGTTTCCGCTGCTCCCACTGTCTACGAAGCCCTCTGGCTGTGTACTTATAGATGCTTTCTTCTAAAACATCATTTTAGAAAAGCAGTCATGACACCCAACCGCCAGATATCGTAGTCATGGTATGTAGCCGTGGCAAGTAGGATCTGGATGGACTTAAGCATAGCCACTTGAAAAGGTTTTATCATTATCCACGCCTGGTCGATGACGAAAAGCTTTAACAAGTCTAGCTTTGAAAGTCTCAACTTTTCCATCTACACCAAGTAATCTTCTCAAGATATACTTGCTCCTGTTGGGGATTTAACCCTTCAGATATAGCAACCAAAGTCCATACTTTGTTGGTGTATAAGGATTCCATCTCAGATCGATAAACATCCAGCCATTCTTACAGAGTCTTACTCTCGATGGCCAGCTCGAAGCTAGTTGGGTCATCATCTCATGATGCAATCCTCGCTCCCACTGTCATAGAGAAACCAAAGTATCTCTCAGGTGGGTGAGGAACCCTACTAGATCGGCGGAGAGGCTGAGGTTCGTTGGTAACTATTGAATCCTTTGGTTCTTTCAAATCATCTGCTGTAGTTTGTATAGCTGGAACCTTTCCAGTTCTACTTTACAGACCTTGCCTCAAGCTTGTCCGGATTTTGCTTTTAGACATAGGCCGGACAACCCCAAATCTTAACTAGCTTAAGACATGGGCTCTTCCCTTTCCACATCACATATGAAGTGGTAGGCACTGATTTGATTCGAACCCAATTCAATAGGTATGCAGCTTCTCAAGTGCATAACTTCCAAAAAGGAAACAGGTAACTCGGTAGTACTCATCATAGAGCGCACCATATCGAATAGGGTGCAATTGCTCCGCCCCGATATACCATCGTGCTATGGTGTATACGGAGGAGTAATGCTGAGAGAGAATCTCATTCTCCTTTTAGAATGGTCCAGGAACTCCGTGCTCAAGTATTCTCCTCCTTGATCTCATCAAAGGACATAATACTTATACCCGTATTGGTTCTCTACTTCTAACTTATATTATGTGAATATCTCAAAAGGTTCGGACTTGTGTTTCAACAGGAACATATGTCTGAATCTTGAGAGATTATCAGAGAATGTAATGAAGTAAAAAGAACCGGTCTTGGCATTGGTAGACAGGGGACCTACATACATCATCATGTATCATCCCAAGAGTTTACTAACTCTTTCTCTGTTTTCAGTAAACGGAGCTGTGGTCATCTTATCTTTGTGACATGACTGGCGAGTTTCACAAGATGTAAATTCAAACTAATTTAAATATGCATCTTTATGTAACTCTAGCTAGTCGGGTCGCATTGATATGACCTAGTCTACAATACCTCAAGAAGGATTCGTTCATTTCTGGACTGTTCCTCTTGTGTGTGTTCTGTATACTAAGAACTGTAGTTTGATTTAGAACATTAATGCTTTTAGATAACGTGCCTGAACCGATCAACTTTTGATATAGGAAATGTTCAAAACATTATCCAACTATACAAAATTTTATCATTTCTTTACTAATAAAGAGTTAGATATGATTTTTTATATTAGGTTCGGTATCTAATAACATTCGTTCAGAATCAATGTATTTGGAATACAGGGTGACAGTGACCAATAGACTTGGCTGCAACACTTGCCCCGTTTTCTGCCTCATGAAACTTATCACCCGTTCTCAGTTCTGTACCTTTCTGTAGCCCTATGTAACAGATTACATATCTGGGATCCTGATCTGGTATCACATACCGAGGACGTAAAGGATACTGAGAAACAGTTCTCTGTAATGAACACACCCGAAGATGATGCATCAACATGCATTCTCTTCGTTTGGGCGGCATGGGAATTCTGGTAATCCCCAATTTCCTGCTCTGTCTTATAACAATTATAAGTTGGAGCGGGACCAACGTTCGCCAGCTCAGTATAACAAGCGGGTTCGGTCAATAATCCGTATTATTATCTTGATTAAGGCGTGATATGGTCGCTACCAGGAGAGAGAGAGAAGAAAACACTCAGCGTGCGCTCTTGCAAGAATAGATTGGTTATTATTTTATCTAATCAGGATGGCTCCCACTGCTTTTTATCAAATCTTCCTTCAAATCTTAAAAGGAAAGACTAGCCGGGATTAATTACACGCTACAAGTTTGCCAATCTTTCAGCCAGGCCAGTGTCGGTACTTTGAGGGAGGTCCCCCGTGCTTTCGCACGAACCTAATTAATGTAAACCTCGTTTTCCCAGAGGCGTAACCTCGTTGACACCTTTCTAGACACCTACTTGATCGGCTAATTGTAATGTGTAAAACTCTCCCAGGAGTAACAATTAGTCGCAGCGGGTATCGGGATCCAACTATCTCATAGAAGGTATGCAATCTCATTGCAAATTCCAACACTTGAAATTCCCGATAATATTTTGCCCCTAGCACCCTATGACCTTGACGGAGGTCAACAAACCATAGGCTACTAGTCAAGTTCAACCCGTCATTTCTTGATCGAATTAAACCCACCCGCACGACCCTTGACGGAGGTCAACAAGGCCGCACGACTATCCTAATCCAATCTGTATCATATGCATAAGCAGATAAATACTAGTTAGCTACCGCACACTACGCCTTGACGGAGGTCAACAAACGTAGCACGAATACTAAATAGGACTTATCTGAAATGACGGAGGGCTACGACAGGTTTTTCTGAAAACCTATTGCGTAATGAACTTGATATCGTTGTAGAATCAAATGATTTTAAAAATGGAGTGTTTTTGAGGCTTTTCTAGTTTTGCTAAAGGAGTCACTCCCGGTGAAGGGATCGTCGGTCCTTTCCTCGTCGAATGAGGTGCGGGATATATCATATATATCACTGTGCAAAGCAAAAACTCTTAAAAGCAATCAAAAGACAAACCGAGTGTGTAGCATCTGCCAGTTACTGCTAAAGGAGTCACTCCCGGTGAAGGGATCTCGGTCCTTTCCTCATCGAATAAGGTGCAGGATATATCATATATACCGCTGTGCAAAGCAAGAACTGTAGCTACCTGTTTTATTTTGAAATTCGATTCTACAACATCTTAGGTTTCTTTTATTTCATTAATCTCATTAATGAAGTCCCATCATTTAATTACCTAAACATCACAGATAAATACGACGTACACTTATGCCATCCGCATTCGTCTCGATGTCCCCTCGTGCACCGTTAGGTTAGGTAACTAACGGCAGAGCGGGGCAGGGCTAGTGCGGGTGTAAAACATAAGTAACGTCTATATAATATATCATATATACTATATACTGTACCTATCACAGATATCACATGATCACATCACAGATATCGCAGCAGAAGAAACATATGAAATATTGGATATTCTAGGACGTCCGTGTTTTCAATACGAGCCAGTATAAAACACGGATTCCACGGTCGTGATGAATAGCCAAACCCACACCCCTAGACCCCTACGAGAGCGGCAAGCAACCCTATCAATTCTAGAGTTAGGAGACCCGGACTCGACTCCTCGAGTTGGTCTCCCACTGGACTCCAGAACTCGGTTACTTGTGCTCCCCTCCTTGGGTCTATCCTAGTGCGGAAAAGTAAATAATATACAAATGGTGACATCTTCCACAACCTGGAAGTGCCCCAATAAAAGAATATTACATACAAGTTTCTACATGAATGAAAATGAAAAACACTCATCTCACATAAAAAACCCCGGCTATTCAAACACGACGATCCAATATAACATATCCAGCAACACATAACATCACATGTCATCAACGTAAGTAAATATGCGCATCCCAATTGTCGTTAACATATAGCAACGAAACCGGCGATATCACATATTACACTTACGGTCACAGAAAAGAAAGTGTAAAACTATAACAGTTGGAATCCGCAATCTCTTTAGACATTGCATGCCTAATCAAATGAAATACTTAGACATCACATGCCTAACAATTATAAACCCCGCATTTTAGTCTCATTATCGAAAACTCTTTTCAATATGAAGTCGGGCAATTCAACATTTTAGTCTCATTATCGAAAACTCTTTTCAATATGAAGTCGGGCAATTCAACAAGATTCCCGACATCCTGATCGAATGCTCGTCGCAAACTTTAGTAGGCAGCCGCACCCCCGATGCCGTCGACGAAGTGCACCAAGGAGGAACACCGCTGCCGCGAGCACCCAAACGGATGCTTTCGGCGACGGGGTTCTCCTACAGTCACTTGGTCGGGGCTATGGGGTGTAGCTGTCTATTAAGTTTACCCGGCGAGTATCCGCGTACGCTACGTGATTGCGACGGAATTTTGATTGCATCAAAATTCCGTGGCAACCGATCAAGTGAGACTAAACTGCTATATTTATAACATTCATTCAGTTATCTCATAACTTATTGTGAATTCCAATTGTTGTATCCCATTCCAGATAAATGGAAAATGTTAAACTTTCCGATCGAACAATCGAACACCCAAGTTTTCCCGAAACAGATCAACACATAAAACAAGTTTAAAAACATCCAGTTCATGCCTCAGTACCAACGGTCCAGCCGTAGAAGGGTCAAGCCAACGCCTCACATGTGGCACGCCGTACTGCCCCAAACCCGAAGGTTCAAAGGGCAGTTCAAGACGGTCACATAATCGAGTTAAGGTTTGTTGTCTTCTAGAGGGTCCATCGCGTTACTTGCACTACTTAGAATGTCTTTAAACCACGGAAAAATCCAACACTTGGAAATTTCCCGACAGGGAAAAAGTTGGGTATTTATATCCGGTCGAACTTTCTAACATATTCTAAAGTTATCCGGAAAGCCACATAGACAAAGTTAAATAATCCGATCGATTCATCGAGTCCCAATACACCCCAGAAAATTCAACTCATGAATAAATTTTAAAAATTCCCAGAAAATCCAGAACCTAAAAATATAAATTACTGTGCAAAAATAATAAAATAATGTGATAAAGTTGCCGCGGAACCGCCGCACAAGCCATGCTTGTGCCGCGGTTCCGCCGCACTATTGATGACTCAATGGATAATTTTTGCACCGTAATTCTTATATGTCCCTACTGAATTTTTTAGCAATTTTTAATCTGGAAAAATCCTATTTTTTCAAAAAAGTCCAGAGAGTAAATACGGGTTAGGGTTTCGGGTCGATCGGGTTTCAAACTTCGTCAACGCATCGCCTAAGGCTCTAGCTAGGCTCTGATACCACCGTAGGATTCCTAGGCACACTAATGAGGTCTCACAAGGCATCAACCATGCCAATTTCAAATTTTAGGGTTGCCGAGAAACCCTAGACTACGGATCGTTAACTAGATGTCTAGGCGAAAGATGCAACTAGTAAACTACTTTACTAAGAGAACGGAAATACAACCTTTGTAGATCCGGTCCTCCACCTCCATAGCTCCGCAATGAAGTCTCCTCGCTGTCCAAATGGAAACCCGGGCTCTAGCGTCGGCTTCATCGGAGAAATAGGCGGGCAAGGTCGTCGGCTTCGTGCCGAAGATGATCTACGTCGAAGCATCACAAGATCAAGCTCCCACTTCACCAAGTCATTAAACTTGTGAAGAAAACACACTCTACTACTTGGCAAGAGGTAGAGGATGAAGAAATAGGAAGTGGGTTCACTTTAGAATTGGATTTCTCACTCTTTTTCTCACTTTGCCATTGATAAAGCAAGGTTTTCTTCAAGTGAAGAAGAAGAAGAAGAAGATAAATATTATGATAAGTTAATTCAATATAAAAAGTAAATGAATACTTATCATAATAATAACCATGGTCAAGTGTAGAGAATAAATCATGGTTAGTGGGAATGGTTAGGGTTAAGCATGGAGACAAAATGGTCACTTGGTCAAAGCTTCATGAAGCTTCAACATCCAAACAAAGAAAGCCACCATTTTGCATTATGCTAATAATTTTCCAAGAAGAATAAATAAATAAATAAATGAATAAGAAAATAAAAACCCTAACCATTACACAACCATGGTTTAATCTTTACACAAACCCAAGTAAACATGTATCATCAAACATGATACAATCATTTGCACAAAAAGTATATCACATATACAACTTGTACATCCAAGTGAGAAAATCCTTTAAAGTGAACCAATACTAGTTAATGCAAAGTAATATATCAAATATATAATTATGCATTAAATCATTAGATCAACACTTGATTTAATGATCCGATCATATCGCATATAACCGACTAATATCAACAGTAACATCTTATCGAATCAACACTTGATCCGATATCCCGGCTATATCGCATATAACCGATCAATGTCACAAATCGCGAGAATCGAATACAGTATCACATACTGGTATTATTCTCGGTCCCGCACATATCTCATATGTGCTCCTATTTCGTTTCGCTTGAGCCAGGAAACCTCTGTGTAGGACTCTAAAGACTCGTCAATACGTCGGCAGCAGGTGATGATCATATCAAACACCCGGAAGCCGCAAGCGGTCTGCTAAACGTAACGGCCACCCGGGTATTGAGCGATCAGAAGATCGATGAGCAAGCCCGCTCATACTCCTGTGAATCCAACCAGTAACACTTACCGTACAGTCCGGTCTGATCGTCTGATATGTCGCATATCTCGCCTAGGGGTGGTAAACGTCAGACCCCAATAGCTCGATAAGTCGTGTCGATATGAGGTCTATAACAGTTCGAGAAACTACTGGTAACACTTACCAGTAAATCTCAGCAACCCTGGCCAGGGATTTCCGGTTATAGCCAATCGAACACAGCGCAACATCAACTCCCTATACCGAGAGAGACGAATCCCTTCCTATCGCTCATTGCCTCCATCTGATTCGGGACTGTACCCAAATACCACCGTTTTGCACGCCCTCTTGGACCTGGTAAGGTGGAGATCAAAGCACAGTGGGAACCACACAAGACTCTATGACGATCTCGGGTCAACAGACTACTCTGTACCAGTGTCACCAGAGAACTGCCATCTGACGTAAGGTATAATACCATCTGGGAGTTCTCGGCGAGTCCGTCCAGTGTACCCAGTCTCCACTGAGCACCCGTATATCATCTCTGATGTCAAACACCAATGGATATGGGATCATCCATCGCCCATCTGTATGGGTCGAGAAGGTATACGCTACTCTACTCTGGTATATCGATGCCCCGTCTCGATATACCCACGACTAGGGACTTTGAAGGATGTACTTATGGACTACCATGTCCCCACTAGTATGATCCGCATCATAGTCCAGGTAGTCAAGTACACATCCTAAGGGCTTTACCAACATGTAACGGAGAGACAATCAGTATACACGTTAAGGTAAAGTTCAACCAGATAGCATACTATCATGTCGAGCAAGAAAGTCCTCCCTATATATGTCCCAGCATCCACTACAATATACATCCAATGTACAGTAATGGCCTCTAGGGCATACATATAACTAACACTAGGTCCCATCAGACATCCAGACACATTCTAAGACAGGTATTGCTCATTTCGGGAGATGGCATTCTCCGCGACTTTGAGATATAGAGAGACATAGAAAGAAACATCATAGCGGATCCACTCACTGAGACTATTCCTCGAACGCAATAGTTTCGCAAACGAGCTTTGTGAGACTGACTAGTAGGGGAGTTGGGTGTTCGGTATCACACGGGCTGTGAGTATGCGACATCGCAATAATTAGCCTTGAGTGCAAGTGGGAGATTGTTGGAGATAGTGCCCTCAGAGTCAATTATTAGATCACAGGCACGTGATTGCAATGATTGAGTGAGGACCTATCCCGGTAGGACAGTCTTACTCAAGATGATAATATGCTATCTGGTTTATCTTTATCAACGTGTACTGCTTTAGTTGACCTGACAGGTCGCTATTACACGTTGATGGAGCCCCTAGGATTCTTGCTTGACTGCCAGCAGTATGAGGGCGATCATATACGTGGGAGCTGGTACTCTATAAGCTCATCCTTAAAAGGTCCTTAGTCGTAGGAGTTTCGAGACAGGGCATTGATACTCCAGAGTAGACTAGTGTATCCAGACGAGACCCCGACGAGGGGCGGTGGCTGGTCTCACAAGCCACTGGTGTCAGTTGGTTCACCTAAGATATATACAGGTGCTCATTGGGTTATGAGTACACCGGACAGGACTCGCCGGGAACAAGCTAGTTGGTCTTATATCTGACGTCAGATAGCAGTTCCCTGGTGACATGTGTACAGGTTAGTTCATCGACCTGAGGATCGTCATTTGTCTCGTGTGAGTTCCCACTGTACTTTGATTATTACCCTACCACGCTCAAAAGAGACGTGCAAACAGGTTTTAGTTGGGTACAGTCCCGAGCTACATAGAGGCAGTGAGCGGATCTGCAGGGGTTCGTCTCTCCCGGTATTGGGGGTGAGGTCGCGCTGTGTCTAGGAGAGCCATTACACGAAGTCCTTGGCCAAGGCAGGAGATTTACTTGTAGGTATTCCAGTAGTATCTCATGGTGTTCTGGGCTACACTCCGACACGACTTGTACCGCTTTTGGGGGTCAGACTTTTACCAACCCCCTAGGCCCGCCATGCGATGCTCATAGACGAACGGACCGGACTGTACGGATATTGTCACTGACAGGCTCAGTTGGGTGTCAGGATGAGTTCGCTCATCGACGTCCATTTTGGTCAATAGCTGGTAGACTGTCATGTATGGCTAATACCTCTGACGTGCTAGTTGTTAAATCCACAGCCATAGTATTGACGAGTCTTTAGAGTCCCCCACATTCAGTTGCTCAAGTTTTCGGGAGAAATGCTGTATAGGCCGTATGGAGATATGGCAGGGTTCAATCAGTTACGTGCGGTATTGCACGGATCAGAATCGGACGGTTAATACTAGCGGGCTTTGGTTTAAGCCGGATCCTAGTATTGTACAGTGTAGATTTTGTCTCAGTGCATTTGTATTCGGTCGGAATACAAATGCGAGTATGTATATACAGTGGCGGGGTTTTCCTGTAATTTATTACGGGATCAGGTTTTTGGAGTTGCCAGTTTGTTTTCCGTTTCAGCCATATTTCTTTGTATCTTTCATTTGGCTGAAGATTGGTGGAGGTGGGCTTATTTGCATTTGTGCAAATAAGCATTTTGGAGGGTTGTTTTTGCATTTTGTTGTGTCATGATCACTTGACTTTCTTTAGTCATCATGGCTTGACCTTTGGTGTCATGATGAGGTTTTGGAGTGTGGATTTGGTTCTAATGATTCTTGATCATGATCACTTTCTTCTCTCTCTCTCTTGCATTATGAGGTTCACTTTCTTCTTGATTCACTTCATTCTCATTCCTCATGGGAAATGGCCGGCCAAGCTCTTTGGGGCTGTCCAATTTTTGGTAGTGGGGATTTTTGCTCTTCATGCTTGCTAAAATCCCAAGTTCATCACAAAATTCCACTACTTCATTTCCTCCACCAAATGGCAACCTCCATAAACCCTATGAGACACATAGTTCTCTACACTTCATTCTACAGCAAATCTTGGGCATGTCGACTCGCCAACTTCGTGCCCGAGTTGCCTCGGTCCAGAGGTAGGAGCCCGTAAAAGAAGCCGGCGACGTGGTGCCCTTCCGGCGACGTGGTGAAGACCGGAGATTCCGCGGGAGATCGGGACGACGATGAGAAGACCGAAGGACACGGATCGCTCGGTATATCTCTCTTACCCCTTCTCTTGTTAGCTAGGACTAGATTAATGGCACGATCCGGGTTTATAGTGCGCGGTGGTGCCGGTTGAAAAGTTAAAGTTAACCATCGCTTCCGCATTCCGGCGTCGGGATGACGGCCGGGGCGCCGCCGTGCACTTACAAAATACTTTAGTCCGGTTCTTTACAATTACAGCATTATCGTAAGCTTCATCGCGGAGTTCACTTAGCTTGTTTAATTGCAGCTTCCGAAAGTTGCGGGCTTGATTTAAGTCAAAGTTAAGTTCTTTAATGGCCCACATTGCTTTGTGTTCAATCTCGACCGGAAGGTAGAAAGCCTTACCAAACACTAGACGATAAGGAGACATACTTAGATCGGTTTTATATGCGGTACGAAATGCCCAAAAAGCATCTGTCAATTTGGTTGACCAATCTTTTCGATTTTTAGAAACTGTTTTCTATAAAATTTGTTTGATTTGTCAGTTTGAAACCTCAGCTTGCCCGCTCGTTTGGGGATGATAGGGTATGGAAAGTTTGTGGTTGATTGCATATTTCCGCATCAAAGTCTCGAAAGACAGATTACAGAAATGCATCCCATTATCGCTAATGATAGCGCGAGGGAGTCCAAATCGTGAAAAGATATTTTCTTTAAGGAACTTAATGACAACCTTGTTGTCATTCGTGCGACAAGGAATAGCTTCCACCCATTTCGAGACGTAATCAACCGCAAGCAATATGTACAAATTCCCAAAAGAGTTGGGAAAAGGACCCATAAAATCAGTACCCCAAACGTCGAAAATTTTAACCACCAAGATCGGTTGAAGAGGCATCTCACACCCGTGTGTTGACATTGTGGACACGTTTTACAATGATCAAATGCATATTGGAATAAAGTCGGTCAATGAAAATCGCATTACAAAACCTTCTCCGCCATCTTTCTTGGACCAAGGTGACCTCCACATGCCTGATCATGACAGAAAGATAGAATACTCTTGAACTCATCATTAGGGACACATCTGCGAATGATCTGGTCAGGACAATACATAAACAAATAGGGTTCATCCCAGTAAAAGTGTTTTACTTAGGATAGAAATCGATGTTTGTCCAGTTTCGACCATTCGTGGGGAATAAGTCCCGTAGCGAGATAATTCACAATATCCCCGAACCAAGGTGTTGGATACGGTACCCTCAAAGTCGATTATTGGATCGCAGGCACCTGATTGCAATGATTGAGGGAGGACCTATACCGGTAGGACAGTCTTACTCGAGAGGTTTGTATACTATCTGGTTTGTCATTATCATCGTGTAAATGCTTTAGGTGACATTGTATTTCACTATTATGCGTTGATAGAGAATAGTATGCTACCATAGTTTGTTTTTATCAGCCGTGTACAGCTTTAGGCGACATGTTCACTATTACACGTTGATAGAGCCCTTAGGATCCTGCTTGACTACCAACAGTATGATGGCGATCATATACGTGAGAGTTGGGTAGTCCATAAGCACATCCTTAAAAGAGGTCCCTAGTCGTGGGAGTTTCGAGACAGGGCATCGATACTCCGGAGTAGACTAGTGTATACAGTCGAGACCCCGACGAGGGGCGGTGGCCGGTCTCATAAGCCACTGGTGTCAGTTGGTTCACCTAAGATGTATACAGGTGCTCATTGGGTTATGAGTACACCGGACAGGACTCGCCGGGAACATGCTAGTTGGTATTATACCTGACGTCAGATAGTAGTTCCATGCTGACATGTGTATAGGTCAGTTTATTGACCTGAGGTCGTCATTTGTCTCGTGTGAGTTCCCACTGTGCTTTGATTACTACCCTAACACGGCTCAAAGGAGTCGTGCAAACAGGTTTTAATTGGGTACAGTCCCGAGCCACATGGAGGCAAGTGAGCGGATCGGCAGGGGATTCGTCTCTCCCGGTATTGGGGGTGAGATCGCGCTGTGTCTAGGAGAGCCATTACACAAAGCCCTCGGCCGAGACAGAAGATTTACTGGTAGGTATTCCAGTAGTATCTCAGGGTGTTCTGGGCTACACTCCGACACGACTTGTACCGCTTTTGGGGGTCTGACTTTCACCAACCCCCTAGGCCCTCCATACGATGCTCATAGACGAATGGACCGGACTGTACGGATATTGTCACTGACAGGCTCAGTAGGGTGTCAGGATGAGTTCGCTCATCGACCTCCCTTTTGGTCAATACTTGGTAGCCCGTTACGTACGGCTAATACCTCTGACGTGCTAGTGGTTAAATCCACAGCCAATGTATTGAAGAGTCTTTAGAGTCCCCCACAGACAGTTTCTCAAGTTTCGGGCGAAACGTTGTAGAGGCCGTATGATATATGGTAGGGTTCGATCATATACGTGCGGTATTGCACGGATCATGATCGGGCGGATCATACTAGTAGGCTTTGGTTTAAGCCGGATCCTAGTATTAGATTTGTTGGATTACTTTAGTCTCATTGCATTCGCATTCGGTCGGAATGCGGATGCAGGTATGTATATACAGGTGAGGGGTATCCTTGTGATCCATCACGAGTTTACTTTAGATGTTGCCGTATCTTTTTATTGTTGCAAACATTTGGATTAATGTTTGTTAATGGAAATTATGAGCTAGAATTCATCATGAGATGCATTTAATGTGACATAGACATATATGGTGACTCATGGTCTCTTTTTGTGTGTAAATGTCACATTATGAGCTTGATTTGTATTGATATGATTAGAAGAGAGAGTGGGGGGATGCCTAAGGGGTGAGCTCACATATTATTCTTCCCACTCTCTCTCTCATTTTGATGATAGCATCACAAAAGAAAAGAAAGAAAAGCATCTTCTTCTTCCTCTTTCTTCTCTAGCTCCTAATCTCCATTAATGGCAACACCTTCAACCTCCATCCATCTCATGGATGCAAGAGGCAAAGTGATCACAAACATTCTCTAGAACACCTTGGACACGTCGGCTAGCACACTTCGTGGCCGAGTTGCTTCGGATGAAGCGGGAGCCCGTAAAAAGACTCGGTGATGTGGTGCCCTTTTCGACGAGGAGATCGAGACCGGAGATGCCGCGAGGAGCTTGGGATGGTGGCCGAAGACCGAAGGACACGGATCGCTCGGTATAGCTTTCTATCCCCTCTCTAGTTTGCTAGTAGTAGGTTAATGGTTCGATCCGGGTTTTAAGTATACGATAGCGTCGGTTTTCTAGTTTAGAAAAAATTTCGTTTCCGCATTTTGGCCTCGGAAAGACGGCCGGAGCGCTACCGCAGTCTTACATGGTATCAGAGCCACGCCATTAACCTTTACTAGCTTGCTCTAGCGTGTTTAGAACTTCGATCGGACGAAATTTCCAAAAACCGCGTTTCCAATTCATTAGTTTCTGTCGAATTTTTTCTGTGGTCAGAAAATCATTTGGTGTATTGCAGAAAATCAGGCAGGGTTTTTTAAGAGAACTGAGAAAATTTGGTGTGCTGATTTCACTTTAGAGCGGCGGATCCGCGGCCGTACACACATTTTGGCCGCTGATCCGCGGCCGTACTGTAGCCACAGTGCACCAAATTCCTTCAGTAGGTCTCTGACTTGGAAAAGGGGTTTCTGGTAATTTTATTTTGGGCCCAGATTTATTTGAGTACTGGGTATTGTGCTTGGGGCCCACTTCAGGAAATTTTGTCGATAGAAAATTTTAAACATGTTAGTTCACAGTATTTACATTATATCTGCGACCGTGAATGTCATTTGATCGGTAAATCCTGTCTAATTGCTATAGCCCTTTTAGACGGATTTGCGAACATGACATTCACGTTGATGTTCTGTATTGTACTGTGATGTTGCGGATTTGTCGTGGTGGATAGCCTGGATGCAATGGTAGTACAGTTTGGTTGTATATGTACATTTGATATTAAGGGGCGAGCGTCCGACATGTGGACTGCCGTCACTGTCTGTTTGTATATTATTCTTTTGGGGCACGACCGGGCTGAGGTCGAAGTACCTGTTGTATATATTTTACTTTCTGTACTAGGATTACCCTAAGGTGGGGTGCACGGATAGCCAGGTTCTATAGGGCAACGGGCCCGCATCTTATGGCTTTGAGACGGAGGGGGCTTTACTCTAGAATTGGCGGGCTATTCGCCGCACTCGTAGGGAGTACAGGTTGACCCAAGGAGGGGTGCTCAAGTTACCGGATTCCATGAAGTGCTGGGTGGTCCATTCACTTTGTTGAAGGGGGCTTCCTCGCTTCAGGTTTTGGCGGGTAACTTGCCGCGCCCGTAGGGGTCTAGGATTTCATTGCATAGGCTATCCACATGACCAGGGGAACGTCGGGTTTTAGTAGCGGCTCTATGAAACCCGGGGATCCCAAACTATCTGTATTGTTCTGTGATGCTTATTACATTTCTGTGATGTTGTATTTTATCACTCCATGAGCGATTATTATATATTGATATATATACTAGTATATGTTGTATATGTTTTACACCCACGCTAGTCCAGTCCCCGCTCTGTCGTTAGTTAAGTAACCTAACGGGTGATGACGGGACCCAGTGGCGAATGCGGATGGCATATACATACATCATATTTTCGTTCTTTATTGGTGTGATCAATTGATGGGGCTGCATTGATTCGGATCAATGCAAGATAGACAAACCTATTTAACGTTGTTGGAACAATTTTTCAAAAAGCTATTATTGCAAGGACGTTCTCTTTTGTTTTGCACAGTGGTATTCGGTTATGAATATCCATGACCTCAGTCGACGAGGCAAGGGCCGAGATCCCTTCACCAGGAGTGACCCCTTGGACAGAAGTTTGCGTCAGGGTAATAACTTCACTATAGCCGATTGCCTTTTGCTTTGTATCGTGGTATTCAGTTGGAATATTCTGCACCTCATTCTACGGGGAAAGAGCCGAGATCCTTTCACCGGGAGTGACCTCTTTAGCAAAGGTTTTCGCCACTAAATTTTTATAAAAATCTATGCAGTTCCTTCAACGATATCAAGTTCATTACGTTAAAGGTTTTTTGCCAAAAACAATCCGTAGCCCTCCATCATTTCAGATTAGTATTGCTTAGTATTCGCGCTACGTTTGTCGTTGCTATTCGCCGAGGCGTAGTATGCGGTAGCTCTGTTATGCTTTTCTGTTGCATGGATATGTGGATTGGTTAGGACAATCGTACGACTTTGTTGATTATTCGTCAAGGGTCATGCGGGTGGGTTTAACGCAATCAAGATAATGGCGGGTTGAACTTGACTAGGACCTTTTGATTTGTTGATTATTCGTCACGGTCACTTGGGTCCTAGGGGTAAAAATCACATCGGGAGTTTCTAAAGAAACTGAAACTTGCCAGGCATGCGCATACCTTCTGGAGTGTGATAACGTGAGTGGATTCGTCACGTTGTCATGCGATGATAGTTGGATCCCGATTCCCACTGATGAGTTGGTTTACTCCTTGGGTGATCTCGACTAATTCTTCTTTCAGGTTTGGAGCAGAATTTGAGGATACAGTGGGAGGTTTCCTGATCAGATAAAGTGATAACCATTCTGATCTAGGTTAGAGTGCACGCTGAGTGTTTCTTTTCTCTCTCTTTTTGGCAGCGACCATGACCCGACCCGTGACTATGACTCAGTGTCCAAGTTGAACGAACCTTCTTAAAACACTGGATTTTGGATTGTCAGAGTTGCGTACCCCATTGCCACTCCTACTTTTACCCTTTTATCCAGAACACCCCGTATTACTACGAACGTCCACTTCCATTGGATAAAACCATCATATGGTTATATACGAACTCGAAGGAACTTGTTCCAGATTCGAGAATGGTTTCTGGTTCTGGAGAAAATGAATAGGACTATTCAGTTGTCTTTTCCTTTTACCTTCTCTCAGGTTGCGAGTGCTCCTTGGATTAGGACGGTACACCTATTACGCTAATTGGATATTCTTCCCAACCATAGGCAGGTGCCGAATAGTAGGGAATGAAGAAAACTAATTAGCCTAACGATGGTGTACAGAAGGTATTAAGTAAAGACAAATAAGGGATTAGTAAAAGGGCAAAGTAAATTGCGACTGCTATTCACGACCAAACAAAGTATTTCATTACCACTCCTACTTCACCTTTGTATTTCTCCAGAACACTCCGTATCACTACGAAGATCCATAGTTATTTAGATACTCCATCGTATGGTTATATACGAACTCGAAAGGAACTTGTTCCAGTTCAGGGATGGATTCTGGTTCAGGAGAAATAGGAATAAGGTTTATTCAGTTGTCTTTAGTCTTCACCTTCTCTCAGGTTACGAGTGCTCCTAGGATTAGGAAAGTACACCGATTATGCTTATTGGATAGTCTTCTTCCAAACCATAGGCTGGTGCCGAACGGTAGGGAAGGAAGAAAACCATTTGGGCTAAAGGTGGTGTACAGAAGGTAATGACTAAAGACATATAAAGGGATTTGGTGATATGGCAATGAAGTGTACGGTTACGGTCATGAATCTGGATAATGGAAGAGGAATTACTAGGAATACCCGGATACCCCTTCGAAACATTTGCATATTTCAGTTTTACTGTGTATTGTTAAAAGAAAACTGATTTCCCAATTAGCCCTTACTCCAGGGTATGTATTTTCCAGGTTTGATTCTCACATCTGTATGGTTTTACAGATGATGAGTGGGAGTAAGCTATTGGGAATTAGGTGATCATCCTCATTATATCGGGATTCGTTGAAATTGGTGATATTTGAGGAAATCGCCTGGGTTGTATTCCGGACGGCAGATATTTGGTTTTGAATATCCATTGTTATGCACTAGTTTCAAATTGATATATCTGTACGTTTATTTTTATAAAGTGAGATATAACTTTTAGAAATTATGTCTATGACATTTACCTATATCAGTTGATGATTAGGTAAGGAGCATTCAACAACGGTGTAATTCTTCATAACCATGGTACAGTTTTCAACCTACGACACACAGGGATTGAGTTATTAGACTCAGGGGACTTATACAGAGTATTGTATGTTGTCCAGTGTCAATTAGGACAGAGGGGTTAGTACTCGTACTATATTCTGTTTACTTGTGACTTCTCTAGTTCTTAGACATGTGTTTCGTAGAAATGCAAGGTCTAAATTTTGAGAAGTTATAGGTATAAGAGTAAAGTAGAGAAACAGATGTTGCAAGTATCGGGATTCTTCAAGGTGATCGAAGATGTAGATACTTGTGTATGATACTCAGTTGATAGTAATTATTTTGAGAAACTGGTTTCTCTTTCAGGTTACTCATATTTGGACGGATTCCTAAGTTGAATAACGCTGATCGGCCTCCTTCCATTTAGTTGACATGCACTGGAGACAGCTGCATGATTTGAATCTGGTTCCAATTAAATCAGTGCCTCTATTTCTATATTGGATATAGAATAGTTCATATCTTAACATTGTTAAGGTACGGGGAGTTGTTTGGCTTATTCTTAAAACCAGACTCTTAATAATTCAAGGCACGTTTCTATAATGGTTGTTTGTGGGTTGACCCGGGCTATGACGAGGGTTGACTTTCTACCATCTGGAAGATCAATAGCGATATTGTTCTTGACTCGCCACAGTTTTGATAAAAATGGATTTTTTCATAAAACAGTAGTGGGAGTATGGTAGAACTGGAAGTGATTCTAGAACCGCAAACGGTTACTGAAAATAGGATAAGAACCTAAAGATTCAATCTGGTTTGATATTCCATTGGCCACTCCGCAGATATGGTGGGTAACCTCAGGCACTCGAGAGGTACTTCGGTATGCTCAAGGACGGTGACAGGGAGGTTCTTGTTTACCCAGACTTTCCATTACTGTTGTTCCAGACTGTGAGACCCGACAGGAGGATGAGTATAGCGTCGTTCTAAACTAGCTTTAGAAGTGCACGTGTATATGACTCTGCCAGAGGGTTGTCGTAGTCAGTGGGAGCAGCGGAAGCATAGTGGACAAGTAGCTAATGTCTATTTATGGACTAAAGCAGATATAGCGGAGATAGATCATCTATTTCTGATGTGACAGTCATAGGTTTGACTTCATCAGAATAGGGGATGGATCTGTTAAGAAGGTAGTAGGGTGTGATGGCCTGGTATTTGGATGACATACACAGAGTAGGAAGTGATATTCCTATACTACGATCGGTTATACTTTGGTTGTCACACAGTGGTTTCTTCACATAGGATATAGATATTATATCAGACATTCTGGTTACTAGATCTATGGTTTTAGATCTAGATTTGGGTAGTATCCCAATCTGGGTACTTAGACAGCATTCTAAAAGTATTTAGAATGGACGACACCTGGCACGGTAGTGTACCTGCAGGTGATGGAGTCACCTTCTCTAAAGGTGTCTTACAGACTAAAAGGGAAAGGGATGTGCATGATCGGCAGATCACTTGCTTAGGCAATTAAGTCAATTATGAGATGTCAAGTACCACACCAGATGTTGTTTTTGCACGACATGCAATATGTTGATATTGATCCAATCCTGGAGAAACGATCGGAAGCAGTTTTAGAACATAAGTAGATGTTCTAGGGATATGATAACGACAGCTTCCTTCGGGAGACAGTTATCATTCCAGGCTTCCAAGGTGACCTGGATGACAGAGTGACCGTCAGAGTTATAGTTTTCCCTCTGATGAGGGGCAGTATTTTGGACAGATGGTCCAAGCGGATACTGAGGGAGGTATGGCGCAGGGTACTGATTGGTTTCAGTTGACGATGCAGTCTAAGAAGTTTGGATTTGGAGTTCATTTATGAACTTGGTCCCATCAGATATCCATACATATTCCAAGACAGGTATTGCTCATTTCGGAAGATGGCTTTCTCCGCGAATTTGAGATAAAGACAGACATAGAAAGAAACATCCGAGAGGATCCATTCACAGAGGCTATTCCTCGAACGCAATAGTTTCGCAAATGGGTTTTGTGAGACTGATTAGTAGAGGAGTTGGGTGTTCGGTATCACACGGGATGTGAGTATGCGACATCGCAATAATTAGCCTTGAGTGCAAGTGGGAGATTGTTGGATATAGTGCCCTCAAAGTCGATTATTGGATCGCAGGCACGTGATTGCAATGATTGAGGGAGGACCTATACCGGTAGGACAGTCTTACTCGAGAGGTTTGTATACTATCTGGTTTGTCTTTATCATCATGTACATGCTTTAGGTGACATTGTAGTTCACTATTACGCGTTGATAGAGAATAGTATGCTACCATGGTTTGTCTTTATCAGCCGTGTACAGCTTTAGGTGACATGTTCAGTATTACACGTTGATAGAGCCCTTAGGATCCTGCTTGACTACCAACAGTATGATGGTGATCATATACGTGAGAGTTGGGTAGTCCATAAGCACATCCTTAAAAGTGGTCCCTAGTCGTTGGAGTTTCGAGACAGGGCATCGATACTCCGGAGTAGACTAGTGTATACAGTCGAGACCCCGACGAGGGGCGGTGGCCGGTCTTACAAGCCACTGGTGTCAGTTGGTTCACCTAAGATGTATACAGGTGCTCATTGGGTTATGAGTACACCGAACAGGACTCGCTAGGAACATGCTAGTTGGTATTATACCCGACGTCAGATAGCAGTTCCCTGGTGACATGTGTACAGGTTAGTTCATCGACCTGAGGTCGTCATTTGTCTCGTGTGAGTTCCCACAGTGCTTTGATTACTACCCTACCACGGCTCAAAGGAGTTGTGCAAACAGGTTTTAATTGGGTACAGTCCCGAGCCATATGGAGGCAAGTGAGCGGATCGGCTGGGGATTCGTCTCTCCCGGTATTGGGGGTGAGATCGCGCTCTGTCTAGGAAAGCCATTACACAAAGCCCTCGGCCGAGGCAGGAGATTTACTGGTAGGTATTCCAGTAGTATCTCTAGGTGTTCTGGGCTACACTCCGACACGACTTGTACCGCTTTTGGGGGTCTGAGTTTCACCAACCCCCTAGGCCCGCCATGCGATGCTCATAGACGAACGGACCGGACTGTACGGATAATGTCACTGACAGGCTCAGTAGGGTGTCAGGATGAGTTCGCTCATCGACCTCCCTTTTGGTCAATACTTGGTAGCCCGTTACGTACGGCTAATACCTCTGACGTGCTAGTGGTTAAATCCACAGCCAAAGTATTGACGAGTCTATAAAGTCCCTCACAGACAGTTTCTCAAGTTTCGGGCGAAACGTTGTAGAGGCCGTATGATATATGGCAGGGTTCGATAATATACGTGCGGTATTGCACGGATCATGATCGGGCGGATCATACAAGTGGGCTTTGGTTTAAGCCGGATCCTAGTATTAGATTTGTTGGATTACTTTAGTCTCATTGCATTCGCATTCGGTCGGAATGCGGATGCAGGTATGTATATACAGGTGAGGGGTATCCTTGTGATCCGTCACGAGTTTACTTTAGATGTTGCCGTATCTTTTTATTGTTGCAAACATTTTGATTAATGTTTGTTAAGGGAAATTATGAGCTAGAATTCATCATGAGATGCATTTAATGTGACATAGACATATATGGTGACTCATGGTCTCTTTTTGTGTGTAAATGTCACATTATGAGCTTGATTTGTATTGATATGATTAGAAGAGAGAGAGAGAGAGGGGCTGCCTAAAGGGTGAGCTCTTATATTATTCTTCTCACTCTCTCTCTCATTTTGATGATAGCATCACAAAAGAAAAGAAAGAAAAGCATCTTCTTCTTCCTATTTCTTCTCTAGCTCCTAATCTCCATCAATGGCAACACCTTCAACCTCCATCCATCTCATGGATGCAAGAAACAAAGTGATCACAAACATTTTTTCCCCTCCGAACGGCGGCCGAGACATTGACGTCTTGCCTGAGATTCGGGGCAGATGCTATTTAGTTTTATCCGTCCACCTCTCCGAAAATGCCAAGTTGATTTATGGCACCGTGTATCGGAGGTTTAGATGGAGGCGGCCGATGTAGCAGACTTCGTCAGATTCCCCATCGCTTGAGGGGTTTTTGATTATGGGGACGCTTTTCCATGCAGGCGCAAGCCCCTGCAGTTAATTACGCTACCGCTTCGCGGTAACAACTTTCTCCTTCTCCATAATTTCACTTCGTGTAATGGGTGTTTGTTTTGTTTGTGGTTGCCCGTGGATTGTATACAGAGACTAAGTTATGCCGTCTCCCGTAGGACGTGGATTAGTCCAAATCCGTATTTACGTAGATTTGGGTTTGGTGTTTTAGTTTAAGGATACGTTAGCCATATTGAGGCTAAGATCAACTTAAATGTTCGTTAAGGATACGTTAGTCTGATTTGAGACTAGGATCAACTTAACGGAAAGAGCATTTAGGAGCTCTATTGTTCCAGTTTAGGGACGTAGTGGTCCATTTAATATATGGCCGTCCGGACCCGTCAGCTCTCTGACGACGTTGAAGGATTACAACGACAGGTGTCAAAGGAGTTCGGAGATGTACCCTTGAACCAAAGTTGATTGGGGGTCTTAAAGTCTGTTTGAATGTTTAAGGATACGTTAGCCAGATTTGAGGCTAAGATTAACTTAAACGGGATCGTTTAGAGCCGACAAAAGAGCGTTTGGGGGCTCTATTGTTCCAGTTTTGGGACGTAATGGTCCATAGGTAGTTTAAGGACATTGCGGTCCATTGCCAGTTTAGGGACATGGTGGTCCATTGTTCACGTTTTGGGGACGGATATTAGTTTAAGGTCGCATTAGTCCATGGGTTTAAGGATCCCATAGTCTATATAGATGTGTTTAAGGACGCATTAGTCCATTAGTTTAAGGACGCATAAGTCCACTGGTTAAAGGACCCCACAGTCCGTATGGGTGTGTTTAAGGACGCATTAGTCCATTAGTTTAAGGACGCATAAGTCTATGGGTTTAAGGACCCCACAGTCCGTATTAATGTGTGGTTGTCGGGACCCGTCACCTCTGTAAGTGCACGGCGGCGCCCCGGCCGTCTGAACGAGGCCAAAATGCAGAATATAAAACTTTTCTATAAACTAGAACCGGCACTACCGCGCACTTTGAATCCCGGATCGGGCCATTAATCTAATCCTAGCTAACAAGAGAAGGGGTAAAGAGATATACCGAGCGATCCGTGTCCTTCGGTCTTCTCGTCGTCGTCCCGATCTCCCCGCGAAATCTCCGGTCTTCACCTCCTCGTCGGAAGGGCACCACATCGCCGGGTTCTTTTAAGGGCTCCCACCTCTGGACCGAGACAACTCGGGCATGAAGTTAATGAGCCGACGTGCCCAAGAATTGCTGTAGGATAGTGTAGTGTGGTTTGTCTCAATGGGGTTTGTGAAGTTGCCATTGAAGGAGTGGAGGAATGAACAATGGAGATCAACTTGGGAATTTTGGTGCATGCAAGATAATATGAGATGAAAAAATTTCTCCACACCAAAAATGACCCCCTCTCCTTTCAAGAATGTGGCCGGACTCTCATATGTCAAGGGGGGAGAGAGAAAAGTTAAGGTAGGGAGCTATCATGCAAGAGAGAGAAAAATGATGATGATGAAATATAATGATCACAACAAACTCTCACTCCAAAACCCATCACCTCTCAAATCAAGCAAAAGTCAAGCAATCATTAACCAAGGAAGTCAAAGGATGGTGGAACCATCATGAAGCAACAATATACAAAGACCACCCTCCATAATGCTAATTTGCACATTTGCAAATAAGCCCTCCTCCTCCAATTTTCAGCCAAGGAAAGAAACTAAGGAAAATGGCCGAAACGGAAACAAAACTGGAAACTTCAAAAAACTGATCCCGTAATAAATTACAGGAAAACCCCGCGACTGTATATACATACCCGCATTTGTATTCCGACCGAATACAAATGCAATGAGACAAAATCTACACTGTACAATACTAGGATCCGGCTTAAACCAAAGCCCGCTTGTATTATCCGTCCGATCATGATCCGTGCAATACCGCACGTATATGATCGAACCCTGCCATATCTCCATACGGCCTCTACAGCGTTTCGCCCGAAACTTGAGAAAACGGTCTGTGGAGGACTCTAAAGACTCGTCAATACTTTGGTTGTGGATTTAACCACTAGCACGTCAGAGGTATTAGCCTATACGTAACGGGCTACCAGGTATTGACCAAAAGGGACGTCGATGAGCGAACTCATCCTGACACCCTACTGAGCCTGTCAGTGACAATATTCGTACAGTCCGGTCCGTTCGTCTATGAGCATCGCGTGGCGGGCCTAGGGGGTTGGTAAAAGTCAGACCCCCAAAAGCGGTACAAGTCATATCGGAACGAGCCCAGAACACCCTGAGATACTACTGGAATAACTACCAGTAAATCTCCTGCCTTGGCCAAGGACTTCGTGTAATGGCTCTCCTAGACACAGCGCGATCTCACCCCCAATACCGGGAGAGACGAACCCCTGCAGATCCTCTCACTGCCTCCATGTGTCTCGGGACTGTACCCAACTAAAATCTGTTTGCACGTTTCCTTTGAGCGTGGTAGGGTAGTAATCAAAGTACAGTGGGAACTCATACGAGACAAATGACGATCTCAGGTTGATGAACTAACCTGTACACATGTCACCAGGGAACTGCTATCTGACGTCAGGTATAAGACCAACTAACATGTTCCCGACGAGTCCTGTCCGGTGTACTCATAACCCAATGAGCACCTGTATACATCTTAGGTGAACCAACTGACACCAGTGGCTTGTGAGACCGGCCACCGCCCCTCGTCGGGGTCTCGACTGTATACACTAGTCTACTCTGGAGTATCAATGCCCTGTCTCGAAACTCCCTCGACTAGGGACCTTTTAAGGATGTGCTTATAGACCCCAGCTCCCATGTATATGATCGCCCTCATACTGCTGGCAGTCAAGAAAGAATCCTAGGGGCTCTATCAACGTGCAATAGTGACCTGTAAGGTCACCTAAAGCAGTACACGATGATAAAGATAAACCAGATAGCATACTATCATCTTGAGTAAGACTGTCCTACCGGTATAGGTCCTCCCTCAATCGTTGCAATCACGTGCCTGTGATCCAATAATTGACTCTGAGGGCACTATCTCCAACAATCTCCCACTTGCACTCAAGTCTAATTATTGCGATGTCGCATACTCACAGCCCGTGTGATACCGAACACCCAATTCCTCTGCTAGTCAGTCTCACAAAACCCGTTTGCGAAACTATTGCGTTCGAGGAATAGCCTCAATGAGTGGATCCGCCTTGATGTTTCTTTCTATGTCTCTCTATATCTCAAGTTCGCGGAGAAAGCCATCTCCCGAAATGAGCAATGCCTGTCTTAGAATATGTCTGGATATCTGATGGGACCTATCTCATAAATGAACTCCAAATCCATACTTCTTAGACTGTATCGACAACTGAAATTAATCAGTATCCCGTGTAATACCTCCCTGAGTGTCTGCTTGGATCATCTGTCCAAAACACTTCCCCTCGTCAGAGGGAAAACTATAACTCTGACGGCCACCCTGTCGTCCAGGTCACCTTGGAAGCCTGGAATGATAACTGTCTCCTGAATGAGGCTGTCGTTATCATAACCCTAGAACATCCACTTATGTTCTAAAACTGCTTCCGATTGTTTCTCCAGGATAGGATCAATATCAACTTATTACATCTACTGCAAAAACAACATCTGGTGTGGTACTTGACATCTCATGATTGACTCAATTGCCTAAGCAAGTGATATGCCAATCATGCACATCCCTCTCCCCTTTAGTCAGTAAGACACCTTCAGAGAGGGTGACTCCACCACCTGCAGGTACACTACCGTGCATAGAGTCATCCATTCTAAAACACCTGTAGAATGCTGTCTAAGTACTCAGATTGGGACACTTCCTAAATCTAGATCTAAAACCATAGATCCAGTAACCAGGATGTATGATATAATATCCAAATCCTTTGTGGAGAAACCACTGTGTGACAACCAAAGTATAACGGACCGTAGTATAGGAATTTCACTTCCTACACTGTGTATGTCATCCAAATACCAAGACATCACACCCTCCTACCTTCTTAACAGATCCATCCCTTATTCTGATGAAGTTAAACCTATGACTATCACATCAGAAACAGATGATCTATCTCCGCTATATATGCTTTAGTCTATAAATAGACATAAGCCACCTATCCACCAATGCTTCCGCTGCTCCCACTGACTACGACAACCCTCTGGCAGAATAATATACACGTACACTTCTAAAGCTAGTTTAGAAAGACGCTATACTGATCCTCCTGCCGGGTTTCACAGTCTGGAACAACAGCAATGGCAAGTCTGGGTAAACAAGAACCTCCCTGTCACCGTCCTTGAGGCTACCGGAGTACCTCTCGGGTGCCTGAGGTTACCAAACTTATCTGCGGAGTGGCCAATGGAATGTCAAGCCAGATTGAATCTTTAGGTTCCTTTCAAACTTTCAATAATCGTTTGCGGTTCTGGAATCACTTCCAGTTCTACCATACTCCAACTACAGTTTTCTGAAAAATTCATTTTTATTAAAACTGTGGCGAGTCTAGAACAATATCACTATTGATCTTCCGAATGGTAGAAAGTCAACCCCCGTCATAGCCCCGGTCAACCCACAAACAGCCATTACAGAAACGTGCCTTGAGTCGTCCAGTGTTTGGTTTTAAGCATAAGCTGGACAACTCCCCGTACCTTAACAATGTCAAGATATGAACTGTTCCATATCCAATATAGAAACAGAGGCACTAATTTAATTGAACCAGATTCAAATCATGCACCTGTCTCCAGTGCATGTCAACTAAATGGAGAGAGGCCGATCAGCGTTACTTAACTTAGGAATGCTTCCAATTATGAGTAACCTGAAAGAGAAGCAAGTTTTCTTAATCATTACTATCAACTGAATACCTTACACAAGTATCTACATCTTCGATCACCTTGAAGAATACCGATACTTGCAGCATCTGGTTCTCTACTTTACTCTTATACCTATAACTTCTCAAAACTTGGACCTTGTGTTTCTACGAAACACTTGTCTAAGAACTAGAGAAGTCATAAGTAAACCGAATATAGTACGAGGACCAACCCCTCTGTCCTAATGAACAATGGACAACAGACAATACTCTGTATAAGTCCCTTGAGTCTAATAACCCACTCCCTGTGTGTCGTAGGTTGAAAACTGTACTTATGGTCAAGAAGAATTACACCGTTGTTTAATGCTCCTTACCTAATCATCAACTGATATAGGTAAATGTCACTGACATAATTTCAAAAAGGTATATCTCATTCTATAAAAATAGACCTACAGATATATCAATTTGAAATTGGTGCATTAGAACGGATATTCAAAACCAAATATTTGCCGTCCGGCAAACAGCCCAGGCGATTTCCTCAAATATCACCAATTCCAACGAATTCCGATATAATGAGGATAATCACCAAATTCCCAATAACTTACTCCCACTCATCATCTATAAAACCATACAGATGTGAGAATCATACCTGGTAAATACATACCCTGGAGCAAGTGTCTATTTGGGAAACCAGTTTTTCCTTTAGCAGTACACAGTGAAACTGAAACATTGAAATGTTTCGTAGGGGCATCCGGGTATTCCTAGTAATGCCTCTTCCATTATCCAGATTCACAACTGCAACCGTATATTTCTTTGCCATCTCTCCAAATCCCTTTATATGTCTTTAGTCATTATCTTCTGTACACCCTCTTAGGCCAAATGGTTTTCTTCCTTCCCTACCGTTCGGCACCAGCCTATGGTTTGGAAGAAGACTATCCAATCAGCATAATGGGTGTACTGTCCTAATCCTAGGAACACTCGCAATGCGAGAGAAGGTGAAGATAAAAGACAACCGAATAAACCTTATTCCTATTTCTCCTGAACCAGAATCCATCCCCGAACTGGAACAAGTTCCTTTCGAGTTTGTATATAACCATACGATGGATTATCCAAATAAACTGTGTTTCTTCATACTGATACGGAGTGTCCTGGAGAAATACAAAGGTGAAGTGGGAGTGGTAATGAAATACTTGGTTTGGTCGTGAATAGCAGTCGCAATTTACTTTGCCCTCCTTCTAATCCCTTTATTTGTCTTTACATAATACCTTCTGTACACCATCGTTAGGCTAATTGGTTTTCTTCATTCCCTACCGGTCGGCACCTGCCTATGGTTTGGAAGAAGACTATCCAATTTGTGTAATAGGTGTACTATTCCCTAAACCAAGGAGTACTCGCAACCTGAGAGAAGATAAAAGGAAAAGACAACTGTATAGTCCTAGTCGTTTTCTCCAGAACCAGAAACCATCCTCGAATAAATTCCTTCGAGTTCGTATATAACCATACGATGGTTTTATCCAATGGAAGTGGACGTTCGTAGTAATACGGGGTGTCCTGGAGAAAAGGGTAAAAGTAGGAGTGGCAATGAGGTGTGCAACTCTGACAATCTAAAAGGCAGTGTTTAAGAAGGTTCGGTCAATTTTGGTCACTGAGTCATAGTCTAGGGTCGGGTCAATGGTCGCTGCCAAAGAGAGAGAGAAAAGAAACACTCAGCGTGCACTCTAACCTAGATACGAATAGGTTATCACTTTATCTAATCAGGAAACCTCCCACTGTACCGTCAAATTCTCCTCCAAACCTGAAAGAAGAATTAGTCGGGATCACCCGAGGAGTAAACCAACTCATCAGTAGGAATCAGGATCCAACTATCATCGCATGATAACGTGACGGAATCCGCTCACGTTATCACACTCCAGAAGGTATGCGCATATCTGGCAAGTTTCAGTTTCTTTAGAAACTCCCAATGTGATTTTTACCCCATGCTCTTAT
Organism: Agapanthus africanus; assembly: GCA_030015575.1. Classification (NCBI taxonomy): domain Eukaryota; kingdom Viridiplantae; phylum Streptophyta; class Magnoliopsida; order Asparagales; family Amaryllidaceae; genus Agapanthus; species Agapanthus africanus. The sequence goes on from CM057338.1 coordinate 700,580,613, forward strand.
GACCTTGACGAAGGTCAACAAATCATAAGTCACATGTCAAGTTCTACCCGTCATTGTCCAGGTTAATTTGAACCCACCCGTACAAGCCCTTGACGAAGGTCAACAAGGCTATACGACTGTCCCAAACCAACGCATCTATCTATGCAGCAGAAAGGTAACAAGCAGCTGCCATTCACTATGCCTTGACGAAGGTCAACAAATATAGCATGAATACTACGTGCTACCCGTCTGAAATGACGGAGGGCTACGAATGGTTTTTGGCAAAAAACCTTTAACGTAATGAACTTGATATCGTTGAATGAACCGGATAGCTTTATAAAAATATAGTGACGAAAACCTTTACTAAAGAGGTCACTCCCGGTGAAGGGATCTCGACTCTTTCCCCGTAGAATGAGGTGCAGGATATTCCAACTGAATACCACGATGCAAAGCAAAAGTATTCGACTATAGTGAAGTTATTGCCCTGACGCAAACTTCTATCCAAGGGGTCACTCCCGGTGAAGGGATCTCGGCCCTTGCCTCGTCGACTGAGGTGCTGGATATTCATAACCGAATACCACTGTGCAAAAAAAAACAGAACGTCCTTGCAATAACAGCTTTTTGAAAAATGTTCCAACAACATCAGAATAGGTTTGTTTAACTTGCATTGATCCGAATCAATGCTGTCCCATCAATTGATCACACCAATAAAGAACGAAAATAATGATGTACGTATATGCCATCCGCATTCGCCACTGGGTCCCGTCATCACCCGTTAGGTTACTTAACTAACGACAGAGCGGGGACTGGACTAGCGCGGATGCAAAACATATACAACATCTACTAGTATATATATCAATATATAATATTCGCTCAAGGCATGATAAAATGCAACATCACAGAAATGTAATAAGCATCACAGAACATTACAGATATCTGGGATCCCCGGGTTTCATAGAGCCGCTAGTGAAACCCGACGTTCCCCTGGTCGTGTGGATAGCCTGTGCAATGAAATCCTAGACCCCTACGAGCGTGGCAAGTTACCCGCCAAAACCTGAAGCGAGGCAGCCCCCTTCAGCAACGTGAATGAACCACCCAGCACTTCACGGAATCCGGTAACTTGGGCACCCCTCCTTGGGTCAACCTGTACCCCCTACGAGTGCGGCGAATAGCCCGCCAATTCTAGAGTGAAGCCCCCTCCGTCTCAATGCCATGAGATGCGGGCCCGTTGCCCTCTAGAATCCGGCTACCCGTGCACCGCTCCGCGGAGTAATCCTAGTACAGAAAGTAAAATATATATACAACAGGTACATCGACCTCAGCCCGGTCGTGCTCCAAAAAGAATAATATACAAACAGGCAGTGACGGCAGTCCACATGTCGGACGCTCGACCCGCAATATCAAATGTACATATAAAACAAAACTGTACTACCATTGCATCCAGGCTATCCCCACGACCAATCCGCAACATCACAGCACAAAACAGAACATCAACGTGAATGTCACGTTCGCAAATCCGTTTAAAAGGGCTATACCGGTTAGACAGGATTTACCGATCAAATGACATTCACGGTCGAAGATATAATGTAAATACTGTGAACTAACATATTTAAAATTTTCGATCGAATAAATTTACCGAAGTGGGCCCCAAGCACTACTGTAGCACTCAAAGAAAATCTGGGCCCAAACAGAATATTCCAAAAACCCCAATACCAAGTCCAAAGAGCTCTGTGCAAAAATGGTACAGTGAAGACACTGTACTGCGGCGGAACCGCGGCCATAAGGGGGTTTTGGCCGCGGTTCCGCGGTCGGTCTACAGTATCATGCAACAATTTTTTCACAGAATTCTTAAAACTTCCAGCATGTTTTTCTGCAACAACCTGAAAAAAATTTCGAGCCAAAAATAATTCGACAGAAAACTGATGCTTTGAAATCGCGGTTTTGGGATTTTTGTTCGATCGAAAATGTAAACACGTTAGACCAAGCTAGACTAGATTAATGGCGTGGCTCTGATACCAGTGTAAGTGCACGGCGGCGGCCCGGCCGTCTGAACGAGGCCAAAATGCGGAATATAAAACTTTTCTATAAACTAGAACCAGCACTACCGCGCACTTTGAAACCCGGATCGGGCCATTAATCTAATCCTAGCTAACAAGAGAAGGGGTAGAGAGATATACCGAGCGATCCGTGTCCTTCGATCTTATCGTCGTCGTCCCGATCTCCCCGCGGAATCTCCGGTCTTCACCTCCTCGTCGGAAGGGCACCACATCGCCGAGTTCTTTTACGGGCTCCCACCTCTGGACCGAGGCAACTCGGGCACGAAGTTGGCGAGCCGACGTGCCCAAGAATTGCTGTAGGATAGTGTAGTGTGGTTTGTCTCAATGGGGTTTGTGAAGTTGCCATTGAAGGAGTGGAGGAATGAACAATGGAGATCAACTTGGGAATTTTGGTGCATTCAAGATAATATGAGATGAACAAATTTCTCCACACCAAAAATGACCCCCTCTCCTTTCAAGAATGTGGCCGGCCTCTCATATGTCAAGGGAAGAGAGAGAAAAGTCAAGGGAGGGAGCTATCATGCAAGAGAGAGAAAAATGATGATGATGAAATATAATGATCACAACAAACTCTCACTCCAAAACCCATCACCTCTCAAATCAAGCAAAAGTCAAGCAATCATTAACCAAGGAAGTCAAAGGATGGTGGAACCATCATGAAGCAACAATATACAAAGACTACCCTCCACAATGCTAATTTGCACATTTGCAAATAAGCCCTCCACCACCAATTTTCAGCCAAGGAAAGAAACAAAGGAAAATGGCCAAAACGGAAAGCAAACTGGCAACTTCAAAAAACTGATCCCGTAATAAATTACAGGAAAACTCCACGACTGTATATACATACCCGCATTTGTATTCCGACCGAATACAAATGCAATGAGACAAAATCTACACTGTACAGTACTAGGATCCGGCTTAAACCAAAGCCCGCTAGTATTATCCGTCCGATCATGATCCGTGCAATACCGCACTTATATGATCGAACCCTACCATATCTCCATACGGCCTCTACAGCGTTTCGCCCGAAACTTGAGAAAACGGTCTGTGGGGGACTCTAAAGACTCGTCAATACTTTGGTTGTGGATTTAACCACTAGAACATCAGAGGTATTAGCATATACGTAACGGGCTACCAGGTATTGACTAAAAGGGACGTCGATAAGCGAACTCATCCTGACACCCTACTGAGCCTGTCAGTGACAATATACGTACAGTCCGGTCCGTTCGTCTATGAGCATCGCATGGCGGGCCTAAGGGGTTGGTAAAAGTCAGATCCTCAAAAGCGGTACAAGTCGTGTCGGAGTGTAGCCCAGAACACCCTGAGATACTACTGGAATACCTACCTGTACATCTCCTGCCTTGGCCAAGGACTTCGTGTAATGGCTCTCCTAGACACAGCGCGACCTTACCACCAATACCTGGAGAGACGAACCCCTGCAGATCCGCTCACTGCCTCCATGTGGCTCGGGACTGTACCCAACTAAAACTTGTTCGCACGTCTGCTTTGAGCGTGGTAGGGTAGTAATCAAAGTACAGTGGGAACTCACACAAGAAAAATGACGATCTCAGGTCGATGAACTAACCTGTACACATGTCACCAGGAAACTGCTATCTGACGTCAGGTATAAGACCAACTAGCATGTTCCCGGCGAGTCCTGTCCGGTGTACTCATAACCCAATGAGCACCTGTATACATCTTAGGTGAACCAACTGACACCAGTGGCTTGTGAGACCGGCCACCGCCTGTCGTCGGGATCTCGACTGTATACACTAGTCTACTCTGGAGTATCGATGCCCTGTCTCGAAACTCCCTCGATTAGGGACCTTTTAAGGACGTGCTTATAGACCCCAGCTCCCACGTATATGATCGCCCTCATACTGCTGGAAGTCAAGCAAGAATCCTAGGGGCTCTATCAACGTGCAATAGTGACCTGTAAGGTCACCTAAAGCAGTACACGATGATAAACATAAACCCGATAGCATAGTACCATCTTGAGTAAGACTGTCCTACCGGTATAGGTACTCTCTCAATCAATGCAATTACATGCCTGTGATCCAATAATTGACTCTGATTGTACTATCTCCAACAACCTCTCTGACGTCGTTGAAGGATTACAACGATAGGTGTCAGAGGAGTTCGGAGATGTACCCTTGAACCGGATGTAAATTGATTTAAGAGAGCAGTCTTGCTCAGTTAATTTAATTTGAGGACTTACGGCCATGATTGGGCTAAGTCCTGTTGAGAATATTCAACGTTTTTATCTTTGGCCTATTAGGCCTGTGCTAGGGCTTTGCCCCTATTTAATAATGCACTGCATTTTCTTTTGGCATGCTAGGCTTTTTTGATTTGGGCTCTGTCCCTTTTAAATGATGCGCAGCATCTGTTTTTGTTTTAGGCTCTGCCCTTTTAAAATAATGCATGGCATTTATTTGGCCTGTTAGGCCTTTTTTAATTGGGCTTGGCCTTTCTGTAAATAATGCAGTGCATTAATCAAACCGACAGCGGCCATGTGGCCTGTCAGGCGCTTTGCGCCAATTATTGAGCGCAAGCGCATGTGCAGGTGACACGTGTCACGCTCTGGTGAGCGCAAGCGCAGTGCGCTGCGCTGTTGCGCTGCTGACACGTGGCGCGCTCTGGTGAGGTGCGCCAATTTCAGAGAGCAATGCTCTATTTTAAAAGCGCACAGCGCAAGTTATTCTGGTGCTGACACGTGGTGCTCTCTGGTAGCTTGCGCCAACCCAGGAGCGCAACAGTGCAGATTTGCAAGTGCAAGGCACTGTTGTAATATCTTGGTCCAATTTTGGATTCAAGAAAAGAATCTTTAAGATTCCAGAACCAATGGTTCATAAAAAGGCAATTCCTTTGTATGAATCAAAAGATCTGATGAAGTAAATTACTTCTCTTTTTTTTATTATTTTTTTTATTAAAGATCTTGATCTTGTTCTTAGATCATTGATCTTTTTAGAAGAACTTCTTCTTTTATCAAAGGTTTTACCTTTTTCTTTTTCTGAGTTCTTCTCAAAGTTTTTTTAAGAGGAGTTCTCTGTTTCTCTCTCCCTGTATCAATGTGACTTTTTAGACTTGAAGTCTAGGGGCCTTTTTATAGTGCCAATTGATTTGTTAAATTTGTTAGAGAGATCTTCCCCTGAGTGATTTGGGGATTTCCCCACCGTTGGACGTTTGATCCAAGGGCTTCTGTTTTACAGAAGAGAATCTTATTGTTTTAATAAGATAAGAAAGATCTTTCTGGAATTTTAATTCTGTTTTAGTGCTGGCACAGTTGGCGCAAGCGCTTAACACGTGTCGTGCAGCGCAGAGCGCAGCGCAACTGCGCCAGCGCGACTGTGCTGATAAGTATCGCGCAGCGCAGCGCGCCTGTACTAGCGCGACTGCGCTGCCACGTGTCACGCAGCGCAGTGCAAATCATTTGAAGCGTTGCTTCCTTTATTTTAATTTTAATTTTATTATCTTTTTAAAACAGAGCTTTGCTCTGATTGGGGGAAACAGAAGCATTGCTTCACTTCCCTCCTTGGAATTTGAACAGAGCTTTGCTCTAAAAAGAAGATTTTCCCCTTTATTATTATTATTATTTATTTGTTTATTTTTTTTATTGTTATTATTTTATAAGGAGCGGGTTTTGAGCCAAAATTTTGACGGGAACAAATGCCCCCCACTACTTTGCCCACGTAAGTATGTACGTGGGTGAAGTAGTGCAAAGTAATAAGTAGCCATGGAATCGAGGGCTTAGGAGACAAGTTTAGGGTCCTTGTAGCCTAAGACTTTTCAACTTTATGAGCCGTGAGGGTCTCACAAAGACTTTTCTCCCTACGGATCGAAAGGATCTCGTAGGTATATTTTCTCTTTAGGGGTCGTGAGGACCCCTAAGTGTGTTTTCTCTTATAAGTCGTAAGGATCTTATAAGAGAATTTTCCCTCTTACGAGTCGAGAGGACCCATAAGCGGTTGTTTCCCTCCTTGTCGAGATTCGACTTTGGAGAGTGAGACCCGTGGATAGTATGCAGGAGACCATTTTAGGCCGACTTGTAGGGTCCCAGTGCTTAGGAAACAAGTTTTTTAATCCCTGCTGCCTAAGGCTTTATCTTGCAAGTTGAGACGAATCGGGAAGTCCTCGCGAAGACACTAATTTCCTCACGAGTCGAGACGAATCGAGCAGTTCTCGTCAAGGACACTAATTTCCCGGAGTTGAAGTATTTTGCCGAGGACGCTGGTTTCCTCGAAGTTGAAACGAATCGAAGTATTCCCGCAAAGACACTGGTTTCTCTGCGGGTCGTCACGGATCAGGAAGCTCTCATCAAGGACGCTAGTTTCCCTGAGTTGAGGAGGTTGCAAAGGACACCGATTTTCCTGGAGTTGAAACGAATCGATGTATTCCTGCAAAGACGCTAGTTTCTCTATGGGTCGACGCGAATCAAGATGTTCTCGTCAAGGACAATGGTTTCCCTGAGTCAAAGTATTTTGCCGAGGACACTGGTTTCCTCGGGGTTGAAACGAATCGGAGTATTCCTGCGGAGACACTGGTTTCTCTGCGGGCCGACGCGAATCAGGAATCGCTCATCAAGGACGCTAGTTTCCCTGAATTGAGGTATTTGCCAAGGACACTGGTTTCCCTGGGGTTGAAACGAATCGATGTATTCCTGCAAAGACGCTAGTTTCTCTGCGGGTCGACGCGAATCAAGATGATCTCGTCAAGGACACTGGTTTCCCTGAGTCGAAGTATTTTGCCGAAGACACTTGTTTCCTCGGGGTTGAAACGAATCGGAGTATTCCTGCGGAGAAACTGGTTTCTCTGCGGGCCGACGCGAATCAGGAAGCTCTCATCAAGGACGCTAGTTTCCCTGATTTGAGGTATTTGCCAAGGACACTGGTTTCCCTGGGGTTGAAACGAATCGATGTATTCCTGCAAAGACGCTAGTTTCTCTGCGGGTCGACGCGAATCAAGATGTTCTCATCAAGGACGCTAGTTTCCCTGAATTGAGGTATTTGCCAAGGACACTGGTTTCCCTGGGGTTGAAACGAATCGATGTATTCCTGCAAAGACGCTAGTTTCTCTACGGGTCGACGCGAATCAAGATGTTCCCGTCAAGGACACTAGTTTCCCTGAATGGAGGTATTTGCCAAGGACACCGGTTTCCCTGGGGTTGAAACGAATCGATGTATTCCTGCAAAGACTCTAGTTTCTCTGCGGGTCGACGCGAATCAAGATGTTCTCGTCAAGGACATTGGTTTCTCTGAATCGAGGATGCTACCAAGGACACTGATTTCCCTGAGTTGAAATGATCTCTGGTGGTTTTTCAGGTTTTATATGAGTTACCGTCAAAACCGTGAAGCTAGAAATTTAATCTTCGCTTCGTTTGCTGGCTCTGCATCTGTTGTATCGAGACGAATGTCACGGTTGTCTCTAGGTTGTTGGTGAACCGTCGAGATTTAGCTTCGTTTCCTGGCGGAGCCTGTTGGGAAGGTATGGTGCTTTCTTTGTTTGTGCCCTTGGATTGTATACAGGGATCGACGTGATCTCACTTGTAGGGCAAAAGTTTCATCAGATAATTTTTTTTATTATTGTTTTATTTCCGCGATGCTCTATCATTTCAACTTTTATATCGCGAAGGTCGCGATTGCCCAATCATTTCGGCTATTTTTCGCGGTGCCCAACCATTTCGGCTGTTTATTTTATTTTTACTCGCTGCTTTTTATTATGAGTTGCCCAATCATTTCGGCTATTTTGTGTGCATACGTTTTTACTTGCTACTTTTTATTGCAAGTTGCCCCATCATTTCGGCTATTTCGTATGCATGTGCGGCCTACTGGCTTTTCGCCGTAAACCTGAAATTAGACACCGATTTCGGCATCAGCACCGCTACAACTAGGATATTGCCAGGAGCGAATCATCAATTGCCTCTGTCGATGTCGAACAAAGGTGGCTTAGCGAACAGGGTTAAGGTCCTGTCGACTAAGGCTTTTGACTTCATGAGCCATAAGGGTCTCACAATGGTATTTCTCCCTACAAGTCGTGAGGATCTTGTAGGTGTATTTTCTCCTTAGGAATCGTGAGAATTCCTAAGTGTATGTTCCTCTGTAAGTCGTAAGGATCCAATAAGAGGGTTTTCTCCTTGTAAATCGAGAGGACTTACAAGGGTTGTTCATCATGCGAACATATCCCCAGTCACGGATGGGACTTGGTTAGGGAAATGTTTACTCGTGCCCGTGGATTGTATACAAAGGTCAGTATTGAACCACTTGTAGGGCAATATCGAAGGTTATGGGGGTTGCTTAAGAACAGGTTCAGGTCTCTGTAACTTAAGACTTTCAAATCTTATGTGCCGTGAGGGTCCCATAAGAGAATTCTCCTTACGAGTCGTGAGGATTTCGCAAGTGTAATTTCTCCTTAGGAATCGTGAGGATCCCTAAGTGTGTTGCTCCCTTGTGAGTCGTAAGGATCTCACGCAGGTGGTTTCTCCTTACAAGGTCGAGAGGACCCTATAAGTGTCTTTTAACGAGGTTGCGCCCTTTCGGGTTTTCACAAACACTTGCCGGTAGCCCTGCTGTTTTACTCACGGAGCCCTTTTGGTTTTTCATCCGTGCCCATTTTGCTTATGGACATACCGTTTTTTTTATCACGTCAGCCTAAGGATGCTGCGGTAGTAGTTTAAAGACGTTTCGGCCATCGGCTAGTTTTAGGACGTAGTTGTCCGCCGTCGCCGTATTTGAGGCGAATCTCAAGTTTACTGACTTTTCGGTCTATTATCCAGTTTTAGGACATAGTGGTCCATCGTCGCCGTATTTGAGGCGAATCTCTAGTTACTGACTTTTCGGTCTATGGGGCTTTCTCTATGAATGAGCACGATGCCCCCGGCATATCCATCTTTTTCGGAGCATGTGGTTGTGGCGGGTTTACTTTCCACTTTTCAGACAGCGCAAACTTGCCTCGTAGGTACTGATCCTCGATCCATCCCTTAAAGACGAAGCAATCCTCGATCGGGTGAGCGGTCGGTGACCCGTCGAAGCACGGCTTTCCTCCTTTCCCGAAGCCATATAAACAGTATGGACCGTTATGCCCCCAAACTTGGGGCGTTTAGATTCGGCGCTTTTACGGTTTGCCACGTTCACAGGGGCTTTCTCTGGCCTCCTTCTCTTTTGAGCAGTTGACGTTGAGGGAGCCGTTGCAGTGGGCACCCAAACAGCTGTCGCCTTTTGTGGCTCGACAGAATGGTCCTCTTCTTTCCGAACCTTCATCTTTTCCTGTCGGCGAGAGTAATCTTGCTCAATCACCGAGTCTTGGACTTGACGCCAGACCTTGTAAATTTTAGAGGACAGCCGCTGAGGAGGCTGTCCCGGCTTCACCTTTGTAGCGCTCTCCATAGGTGGAGGAGATCTTTTTAGCATGGCCATCGAAGAGTTCTCGCGTACCCTCCTAAGTGGTTCAATGCTATTCCCAGTTGGAACAGCAGCATTAATTTCTACCGTTGGAGTCGGCGGAGTCAGTCTAGAAGGAGAGTTGCCCCCAGCCTTCCTTACTCGGCGCCAGTGGCATATCCCTAGTAGGAGGAGTGTTGTCTCCTGAAGGTTTTCAGCGGATTACACCCACAAAATCAGGAGCGCTGGAAAACGACTTCTTGGGAGCTTCTTGCGATGGCACAGGAGCGCTGAAGCTCATTGGTGGGAGCGACTTCTTGGGAGCATGGTCCCAAAGAATACCCCAGTAGTGGCTTGAGTTACCTGCTCCACTGGCATAGTGAAAAGGGAGGCTGCTTGGGGCCCGTAGGTTACTCCTCTAGATGAGACAGAGCGAGAGTTGCTGTTGCAGTTAGTGCAGCTTGAAGCCATTGATTTCTTGAAGAGCTTGAATATTCTGCCCCCTGAGTCGACCTTGGTCTTTGGCATGTGCCAGTTGTTTGAGGACCGATTTCGTTGGTAAGGCTGCTGCTTGGGGAGTCTGCCTGTGGATGACAGACATCCTCTGGGCTTCCTCCATCGACGTTGAGGCACCGAGGGTGGGAGTTGGGAGCATCGACCCAAAAAGAAGCTCGTTGATTTCTTGAAGAGCCGGATTGCAGAGATTTGAGGCTGCAAGTGACCCATACTTAACTCCGCCGGATATGACAAAGCCTGAGTTGCTAGGGTGGGAGCAAATGCCATTCTTCATAAAGACGAAATGCAGGCTTCAATATCCACTCTTCTAAGGGCAACCAAAAACATACACACCGCGATTATTTGATCGCGGGAAAAACACGACACACGAAGTGTGGAGTGGAAAGAGGAAAAGGTCCCACCGGGCGTGCCAGAATATGTTCCCCTCCGAACGGCGGCCGAGACATGGACGTCTTGCCTGAGATTCGGGGCAGATGCTATTTGGTTTTATCCGTCCACCTCTCCGAAGATGCCAAGTTGATTTATGGCACCGTGTATCGGAGGTTTAGACGGATACGGCCGATGTAGCAGACTTCGTCAGATTCCCCCTCGCTTGAGGGGTTTTTGATTGTGGGGACGCTCTTCCCTGCAGGCGCAAGCCCCTGCAGTTAATTATGCTACCGCATCGCGGTAACAACTTTCTCCTTCTCCATAATTTCACTTCGTGTCGTGGGTGTTTGTTTTGTTTGTGGTTGCCCGTGGATTGTATACAGAGACTAAGTTATGCCGTCGCCCGTAGGACGTAGATTAGTCCAAATCCGTATTTACTTAGATTTGGGTTTGGTGTTTTAGTTTAAGGATACGTTAGCCATATTGAGGTTAAGATAAATTTAAACATTCGTTAAGGATACGTTAGTCTGATTTGAGATTAGGATCAACTTAACGGAAAGAGCATTTAAGAGCTCTATTGTTCCAGTTTAGGGACGTAGTGGTCCATTTAATATATGGCCGCCGGGACCCGTCAGCTCTCTGACGACGTTGAAGGATTACAACGACAGGTGTCAGAGGAGCTCGGAGATGTACCCTTGAACCACAGTTGATTGGGGTTCTTAAAGTCTGTTTGAATGTTTAAGGATACGTTAGCCAGATTTGAGGCTAAGATCAACTTAAACGGGATTGTTTAGATCCGACAAAAGAGCGTTTGGGGGCTCTATTGTTCCAGTTTAGGGACGTAGTGGTCCATAGGTAGTTTAAGGACATTGCGGTCCATTGCCAGTGTAGGGACATGGTGGTCCATTTTTTCCCGTTTTGGGGACGGATATTAGTTTAAGGACGCATTAGTCCATGGGTTTAAGGACTCCATAGTCCATATAGATGTGTTCAAGGACGCATTAGTCCATTAGTTTAAGGACGCATAAGTCCATGGGTTTAAGGACCCCACAGTCCGTATGGGTGTGTTTAAGGACGCATTAGTCCATTAGTTTAAGGATGCATAAGTCCATGGGTTTAAGGACCCCACAGTCCGTATTAATGTGTGGTTGTCGGGACCCGTCACCTCTCTGACGTTGTTGAAGGATTACAACGATAGGTGTCAGAGGAGTTCGGAGATGTACCCTTGAACCGGATGTAAATTGATTTAAGAGAGCAGTCTTGCTCAGTTAATTTAATTTGAGGACTTACGGCCATGATTGGGCTAAGTCAAGTTGAGAATATTCAACGTTTTTATCTTTAGCCTATTAGGCCTATGCTAGGGCTTTGCCCCTATTTAATAATGCACTGCATTTTCTTTTGGCCTGCTAGGCCTTTTTGATTTGGGCTCTGTCCCTTTTAAATGATGCGCAACATCTGTTTTTGTTTTAGGCTCTGCCTTTTTAAAATAATGCATGGCATTTATTTGGCCTGTTAGGCCTTTTTTAATTGGGCTTGGCCCTTCTGTAAGTAATGCATTGCATTAATCAAACTGACAGCGACCATGTGGCCTGTCAGGCGCTTTGCGCCGATTATTGAGCGCAAGAGCATATGGAGGTGACACGTGTCACGCTCTGGTGAGCGCAAGTGCAGTGCGCTGCGCTAGTGCGCTGCGCTGTTGCGCTGCTGACACGTGGCGCGCTCTGGCGAGTTGCACCAATTTCAGAGAGCAATGCTCTATTTTAAAAGCGCATAGCGCAAGTTATTCTGGTGCTGACACGTGGCGCTCTCTGGTAGCTTGCGCCAAGCCAGGAGCGCAACAGTGCAGATTTGCAAGTGCAAGACACTGTTGTAATATCTTGATCCAATTTTGGATTCAAGAAAAGAATCTTTAAGATTCCAGAACCAATGGTTCATAAAAAGGCAATGCCTTTGCATGGATTAAAAGATCTAATGAAGTAAATTACTTCTCTTTTTTTTTATTTTTTTTATTAAAGATCTTGATCTTGTTCTTAGATCATTGATCTTTTTATAAGAACTTCTTCTTTTATCAAAGGTTTTACCTTTTTATTTTTCTGAGTTCTTCTCAAAGTTTTTTTTAGAGGAGTTCTCTGTTTCTCTCTCCCTGTATCAATATGTCTTTTTAGACTTGAAGTCTAGGGGCCTTTTTATAGTGCCAATTCATTTGTTAAATTAGTTAGAGAGATCTTTCTCTGAGTGATTTGGGTATTTTTCCCCACCGTTGGATTTTTGATCCAAGGGCTTCTGTTTTACAGAAGAGAATCTTATTGTTTTAATAAGATTAGAAAGATCTTTCTGGAATTTTAATTCTGTTTTAGTGTTGGCACAGTTGGCGCAAGCTCTCTTGCGTTTGACACGTGTCGCTCAGCGCAGAGCGCTTGCGCGACTGTGCTAGCGCAACTGCGCTGCCACGGGTGGCTAGCGCAGAGCGCTAGCGCAACTGTGCTAGCGCAACTGCGCTGCCACGTGTCGCGCAGCGCAGAGCGCAAATCATCTGAAGCATTGCTTCCTTTATTTTAATTTGAATTTTATTATCTTTTTAAAACAGAGTTTTGCCCTAATTGGGGGAAACAGAAGCATTGCTTCACTTCCCTCCTTGGGATTTGAACAGAGCTTTGCTCTGAAAAAGAGATTTTCCCTTTTATTATTATTATTTATTTATTTATTTTTATTGTTATTATTTTATAAGGAGCGGGTTTTGAGCCAAAATTTTGGCGGGAACAACGTTCTCTACAACACCTTGGACACGTCGGCTATCACACTTCATGCCCGAGTTGCTTCGGATGAAGCGGGAGCCCGTAAAAAGACTCGGTGATGTGGTGCCCTTTCCGACGAGGAGATCGAGACTGGAGATGCCGCGGGGAGCTTGGGATGGTGGCCGAAGACCGAAAGACACGGATCGCTCAGTATAGCTTTCTATCCCCTCTTTAGTTTGCTAGTAGTAGGTTAATGGTTCGATCCGGGTTTTAAGCATACGATAGCGCCGGTTTTCTAGTTTAGAAAAATTTTCGTTTCCGCATTTTGGCCTCGGAAAGACGGCCGGGGCGCTACCGTAGTCTTACACAAGGTTTGTCGGATACGTTCAAGAGTTCTTCGTTAGCAAAAGAGTCATTAATTGGCAGGGTCACGGGTGAAGAAGAGATGCGGAAAAGATGGTCGCCTACTACGTTTTCACTTCATTTCTTATCTCGAATAACAAGATCAAATTCTTGTAATAGAAGAATCCAACGTATTAACCTACCTTTAGCATCCTTCTTTGCCTAAGGATATTTCAAGGCGGAGTGATCAATGTACACAACAATTGGTGAGCCAATCAAGTATGGCCTGAATTTTTCTAATGCAAATACAACTGCCAAAAGTTCCTTTTCGGTAGTTGTATAATTAATTTGAGCATCATTCAAGGTCTTGCTTGCAAAATAAATCACGTGTGGCATCTTTTCAATGTGCTGTCCTAAGACTGCACCAACGGCGAAATCTGATGCATCACACATAAGCTCAAACGGGCGGTTCCAATCAGGAGATGATAGAACGGGAGCTGTAGTGAGAGAGTTTTTAAGTGAGCCAAATGCAGCCTCACACTCCGAGTCAAAGTGAAAGTTTGTGTCCTTGGCCAAGAGAAGAGTTAAGGGTCTAGCAATTTTGCTAAAATCCTTAATGAATCTCCGATAAAATCCTGCATGGCCAAGAAAAGATCGTATATCTTTAACGCATTTAGGATGAGGAAGGTTATGAATGACGTCTATTTTATCTTTGTCGACCTCAATGCCTTTCCGTGAAATGACATGTCCAAGCACAATTCTCTCTTAGACCATGAAATGGCATTTTTCATAATTCAAGGTTAAGTTCTTCTCCTTACAACGAGTAAGAACTGCATCAAGATGAGATAGGCAGTCAGCAAAAGAATCTCCGAATATCGAGAAATCGTCCATGAAAATCTCCAGAAAATTCTCGACCATGTCCGAGAATATCCCCATCATACACCGCTGAAATGTAGCTGGAGCATTGCATAACCCAAAGGGCATGCGTCTGTAAGCAAAAGTACCAAAAGGACAAGTAAATGTGGTTTTGTCTTGATCCTTTTCGGCAATAGGGACCTGGTTATAGCCAGAGTATCCATCCATGAAGCAATAGTATTCCCGTCTAGCTAAGCATTCTAACATCTGGTCAATAAAAGGTAGAGGAAAGTGGTCTTTCCTCGTTGCGGCATTGAATTTTCTATTATCAATACATACACGCCACCCAGTTTGAGCACGTGTCTGGATCAACTCATTAGCCTCATTTGTTATGACCGTATTGCCAGATTTCTTAGGGACTACATGAATTGGAGTTACCCATTGACTATCAGATATTGGGTAAATGATACCACTGTCAAGGCATTTGACGATTTCTTTCTTTACCGCCTCCTTCATGAAGGGGTTTAATCATTTCTGTGGTTCTCGGTTGGCTTGGCTTCATCCATTAGATGTATATGATGTTCAACAATCAAGGGACTAATCCCTTTGATGTCAGCCATAATCCAACCAAAAGCCTAATTATTAGATCTCAATACCGTCAAAAGAGCATTCTCTTGCTCTAAGGCTAGAGAAGCTGATATGATCATATGTAAAGACTCATTCTCCCCTAAATATGCATATTTAAGATAGGAAGGTAGTAATTTGAGATCTAATGTCAGCGAAGAGATAATAGAAGGTGGGGTAAAAGAATGACAATCAGATTCACGAAGAAGCTCATAGACTGCAAAGGATACAGACTCGGAAAGTAATGAGTCCAAAGTTTCAGACTCAGTAGTGGACTCATCAAAAGTGTCCTCACTAAGATGTGCAAGATCAAAAATTGATGTGCTAATGTCATCGAGATCATCAAAGGAAAGTTCATCAGCTTCGCAGCTTTCGGGAGCAATCTCGTGGACAGAACAGACATCAAGAATGTGAGCAGAGGGTTCAGACGACTGACTTTCAATTTTGTAAATGTTCAGTTCAATTGCCATTTTTCCAAAAGATAGGTTCATAGAACTGTTTCGACAATTAATGACAGCATTGGATGTGGCAAGGAATGGTCGACCCAGAATCACCGGAATTTGGTTCCTTGGTTTCGCTACAGGTTGTGTATCGAGAACAATAAAGTCCACAGGGAATATAAATTCCCTGACTTTTATCAACACCTCCTCCAGTTCTCCCCTAGGTTTGGTGATTGATCGGTCTACCATTTGGAGAGTGCAATGAGATGGTTTCAACTCTCCAATCCATAACTGCTCGTAGACAGAGTATGGAAGCAGGTTAACACTTGCACCAATGTCAAGTAAAGCACGGTTGATGTTTTTACCCTCAATAGAAATCGAGATTGTAGGACAGACAGGGTCCTTACGTTTCTTTGGTAACTGTGGGGTAAAAGCAGTGCTAACATTATTTATCATGAATATTTTTTTGGGCACTTGAGTCTTCCTCTTCCTAGTGCACAAGTCCTTAAGAATTTTCGGATAAGACAGGACTTGTTGTATAGTATCTAAGAGAGGGATGTTGATGTTAACATGTTTAAACATTTCTATAATCATCTCCATATGTGGACTTGATTTGTTTAACCTTAACCGATTCGGATAAGAAGCTTTAGCAATAATAGCAGGGTCCAACATTGGAGAAGGTGGTGTGTGTGGAACTGATCCCAGAATAAGTGTGTGGATCGTCTTTGGTTGACTAGAAGAGGTATGCTGAGGGTTCGAGCCTTGGGAAAAATGAAGAATAGGCTCGCAAGAAGGTGGTGGGGTAGACGAACAAGTGTCATAAGTGGAAGTGGATGTGGAAGGAAAAGTGGAGGTGAAAACCGGGGTGTTATTGGTAGATTCATCATTATCATTATCAATCTCTTCACCGACTTGATTATTCAGCACTCTTTCAGATCTCAATGTTGTAATGGCATTCACGTTGTAGTGTTGTAAATATCCAGGATTCGGTAAGGGTTGAGATGGAAGTTTCCCTTTCTCTCTAGCACTCATCTCGGCATTCAATCGTGCAATTTGGGCTTCCATCAATTTAATACTCTCACCTTGGGAGGCGGAGTTCTTCTTTATATCATCGATAGAAGTCCTTATATCAGCCGACACTTGGATGGATTGTTTCATAAACATTTCAAAGGTTCGTTCGAGTGAATAAGAGTTATCAGTACTGGTCATTTGCAAAGAATTATTATACAGTGTAGAAGTGTTGACCAGATTTTGAATATTTTGTGATTGATACGAGTGCTGACTCAGTTGTAGTGGTTGCTGTTGTTGTGGAGGGACCCTTTGAAAATTATTTTGGTTTAGAACCATGTTTTGAGTTTTGTGTTGGTTCCAAGAAAAGTTATGGTGATTCCTCCAACCCTGATTATAAGTGGAAGAATATGGATCGTTTCTAGGTCTTTCCTGAAAAGCAGCATTAGTATGCTCTTGACCTTGAAACGGAGAATTCAAAGGACATTCTTCCGTAAGATGTGATGGATCAGAACAGCATCCACAGACAATTTTAGGGAGTGTCATCTCATTTAGGGAGGCTAATAAAAATTTGTGTTCCATAGCTTCGAGTTTCTTTTGCATTGCTGCAATTTCATCTCTAACTCTTATGGAAACATCAAGTTGATGAATACCACCCCTAGACGATGGTTGACTTACACTCTCCCACTGTAAAGTTTTTTCAGCGAAATCTTCTAAAAATTTCCAAGCTTCACCATCGTCTTTAGAAATGAAGTTTCCTTGACACATGGATTCAAGCACCTGTTTTGTTGTAGGATTAATGCCTTCATATATGATTCTGCATAGATCCCATCGGTGGATTCCGTGATGAGGACATTGAACTAACAGATCCTTGAAGCGTTCAAAACACTTCGAAAATGGTTCATTGGGAAGCTGGGTAAATTGATTTATTTCGCTACGGACTCGGGCGGTCTTTTGATTGGAATAGAATTTCTTAAGGAAAGCTATGACGAATTCGTCCCAGTTTGAAATAGAATGTGCGGCTGTTTTATAAAGCCACTTCTCAGCTAAATCGCACAAAGTGAACGGGAGAAGATGTAATCTCGTAGCATCCACAGAAAGCTGTGAAGTACCTATCATAGCACATACGTTTTCAAATTTGGTAATAAAAACGTATGCGTCTTCAGACTCGAGACCGTGATATTTAGGTAAAAGATTGTTGTATTGAGGTTTGATTTTGAAATTGTCCCCATTGGCTGGTGGAATGGTAAGACAGGTAGAAAGAGGACCTCGAATAGGGTAGCATCTCTCTTGGAGAGAGATGCGGGGCGGATTCTGCGCACCTGTGGACGGTGGCAGAGTGGTGTTAAAGAAGTTCGATGGAGATTCGTCCATCGTAGTTGGTGTGGTAGTGGATGAAGAAAAAGTAGATGTAGAAATACCGACTTCAGAGTCGATAGGAGGAACGCGGACAAGAAAGGCACTAGAATCCCGTGTCTAGCCGAGCATGCACTAAATGGTTTAGCACAAGTGGCAGCGTAAGTGATAATTAGAGAAAAGATGGATTTGGTGTTTGATTTTGAAAAAGATGGATTTTTTTTTGAAAAATCTCACAAACAATGCACAAGCAACCCTAGATCTAATGGTCACCTAGGTCAAGTCACTAGACCGCTCCTAGACGTCCAGAAGACAAATCACAGGATAAATCCTCTACTGCCTCTTTATCCTTTCTGTGGCCAGATAAGTGCCAGGTAAGTGGGAGGTTCTCCGCTACGTAAGTAGCGGGCCTAATTAAGTAACCACTGTCCTTAGACACGCTTGCCTTAGACACCACAAAAGAAATGCTGATAAACAATAGATTACCCACGACCTTCTTCTATCCTAATTGAGCGCGACGGTCCTTAGAGTCTTATCTAGATCTTTTTTAATTAATGAGGGTAATGCGGATGCAAGTTTTGTGATTTTTTGGGTTTAGGAAGGGTAATGAAATCCCTACCTATTCTGAATTTGGTCTTTGCCCCTTAATTTCCGTATTAAAATATGCAAACAACTAATATCAAAATACGCAACAATTTCTTTTTCCAGCGCTGCGAATTTTTGCAAAGAATCCTGCAGAAAATGGTTATTAGACAAGAGCAGGGAGAAGATAAAAAAGAAGAGAATATACTGAGAATATACTACAGAGATCTGAAGCTCTGAAGCCTCAAGAACGCCGCGGATCCGCCGCCAAAAGCTGCTATCCGCTGCGGTTCCGTGGTCTGTTTGCACGATCGTTGAACGAAAAATTTTCCTGGTGGTCCTGTTGCTTCACTGTCCTATTTGGAATGATCTGAATATTTTTCCCCTTGGTACAGAGATTTCAGATTTCCTTGCAAAATTTCACAACAAATCGTTAAGCACACGATGCGATTTTGATTTAAAATTCTGATGGAATAATAATATTTCAAGTCAAATAACAAAAACGAACAAATTAGCACGCAATCCCCAGCAACAGCACCATTTGATCGATCTAAAATTTCGGATCATGTTTTGAAAATATGATCACAACCAAAGAATTTATAAACACAATCAATTAACGGTGTCGATGTAGCTTGTTAAAGAATACGGATCGTCCACTGAGATGCGAGTACTTTTTCGATCTTGCTTTAGATGAGTCGAAATGAAAATATAAAAGAAAATTCAAGAAAGTAATTTGAGATTTAATTGAGTTGTCATTTCAAGAAAATCAAAAATACATTCAAGAATTAGAAATCAAGAAAGTGTCCAACATCAATGTGAATTATCAAGAATATGAAGAATAGCTTGTAGGAATCGATCGAATTAGTAGCAATGATGAATACTAAAAATTACGAATCTTATCTATTGATAAATTGTAGCTAGATTCATGACGATGAATGATGATTAGGGATCTATTGAAGAAACTAGGGTTTCTTCTTCACTATCCCTTGTCTTTTCATTGATCATCATACGGATCTAGCCTCTAGCAAAGAAAATCATCAATCGTTTGATTCCTAATTTACAACGAAATAATCAAGAACTTGATCTAGCTCCAAATTAGGTTATTGATGATTCTTTTTCCTAGAGTTCACAAATCTCATAAGACTTAAGATTAGTTTTAGGATTTCATTGATGATTCTTTTTCCTAGAGTTCACAAATCTCATAAGACTTAAGATTAGTTTTAGGATTTCATCATCATTAGATCTACCGATTCTCTCGATTCCTTTACAAGCGGAGATTTCACTCACACATCATGAAAATTAAAGAATTAAGAACGAGAAATTTCATAATGCAAGAATGTAAAGAAACCGAGAATTACAATTATCACCTTTATTAAATCTCTTTCAAATTACACCTCTCTATTTGAGTTTACAAGACTAACTCTCGATCGCTCCTTTGAAAGGGAATTTGTCGTCGATCTTCGCTCGGCTCGATCGCCGTGAGTCGTGGATCATAGCGGATCTCTTACTCCTGATGATGATCGGCGTTGCGATAAAAGATCTTCGATTGTCGCTTGATTTTTCTCTCAATGGATCTTCATTTGATTGGATCTCAAGTTGTGTCACTCAACTTAGATTGAATTGTGGCTCAATGTGTAATTAATGAACAACCCCAAAATTGAGATCTAGATCCCCTTTTATAGATCTCCAATTAAGCTTCCTTCATAAGCTTGGTAGTTAGAGAGAGCCTTCTAGAATGAGGTTGTTACAAGGAGCCTTCTAGAATAAGATTGTTATCCAGAGCCTTCCGGAAGAAGCCACGTGGTAATGAAGCATCTTGAGGAAGCATGGTTGTTAGAATGAAGCTTCTGGAGAGAACACGTCATTGGAGCCCACAACTCGGCCGCGGATCCGCGGTAACTCGGCGAACTCGGCCGCGGTTCCGCGGCCATTTGATGAGATCACTGCATAAGTTTTCTGTGGTCTTCTTCTGTTGGTCTCTGGGTGTATAATTGATATCTGGAATCTTTTTATCCCTTCTAAATCTCTACCAGATTTGAATTCTTTGACTTGCTATATTTTATCGGCAAATTTGCCATTCCAGTTCTTTGACCTGAAAAATTTTCTGCACACAATCTCGATAAAAATGTGTTGAGGTATACAATATCATGCGTGAAGTAATAAACACACAATTTCCTATAAAGAATGTTGAATATATATACAACACGTGGTATTTGATATTTTCCAGACAAACTGGTAATATGTGTTATATTTATATCAACTATCCTTAGATGATTAGAATAATGAGGAAATTGATGTGTTACAGATTGCATTGTTTTCGACTGAACATGTCTAATTGGGTGGAGGCTGTCCCATGTCGAACCAACGATAACAAGGTTGTCGTAAAATTCTTAAAAGAGAATATCTTTTCTCGGTTCGGTACACCTCGCACCATCATCAGTGGTAATGGAACGCAAATTTTCAACTGATCTTTTGAATCACTGATGAAGAAATACTCCATTAGCCACAAATTGTCAACACCCTACCATCCTCAAACCAGCGGTCAGGTCGAAGTCTCCAATAGACAGATTAAACAGATTCTGGAAAAGACTGTCAACCAAAACCACAAAGATTGGTCGTTGAAGTTGAATGATGCGCTTTGGGCGTTTCCCACCGCCTTAAAAAAAAATCTAGGTATGTCTCCATATCGACTCATCTTCGGGAAAGCATGTCATCTGCTTGTTGAATTGGAACACCGTGCATTCTGGGCAATTAAACAGCTCAATGTCGACCTAGAAAAAGCCGGTGAGGCAAGGAAACTTTAATTAAACGAGCTCGACGAGATATGCAATGACGCGTATGAGAACTGTTCATCACAGAAAACTGTATTTTAATACCACTCATTCATTATCTATTTTGTTATATATCGGTGCTATTAACCAGTGTCTGCACAGTAAATTCAGATTACAGTTATCCATGATATAATACTGGAAACGCACTCAAAATCACGGATATAACATTTGGGAGCCGACACTGAAAACAGAACAGAAAACCGATCATTGTCCAAAAGAGTTCTTTTGCAATAAATGTGTGCACATAATTTTGGTCCAACACAACACAAGTGTGCACATAGCTCTTTGATGACTTGGACCATGGTGGGGCTGCCATGACACAACATGTTGACTCAAGTGGGCACAAGTTGGGTGTGTGAGTTAATGCTTAAAAAGTTGTGATGTGATATAAAGCTTCTAGTTTCCCTCCAAATCCCTGAATGCAAACCTGGTTATTATAGATAAATCAAACAACACCAGAGAGATCATGGAGTGCACTCAAGTTCACCACAGCAACACGAGCCACTTTGCTCGGACTTGGAACAGGGAAACCTTTCCCAAAACATGCATGGCCGGCCCCCCTTGTCCCTATTTTTCTTCTGGCTATTTATTAGGGTCACATCAGTCCATTTTTATTGTTTGTTTATTCTGATATTGAGCCTATAAATACCAGAACAGATTAGTGAGCAAGGGGCCATATATAGAGAGGTATATACCAATTCATTTCTATAGTTTTGTTTTAGTTGTTGTTTAGCTTGAGAGTTGTGTGGGCTTTAAGTTGGTTTCTTCTTCTTCTTACCACTTGAAGATTTCTTTTGAGAGCTTCATTATGGAGGTTGAACAAGTTACCAATATCTTGTATCTCAATTACATCAAGTGTTAAATAATATTTCTTTTTCTTTGTTTCTTTAATTCATTTTCTTACTTGCTTTCTTTTGCTATTATTATGTGTAACTAATCTTCTTTGGTTGAGGTTATGGTGAGAATGTGAGATGAAAAGCCTTGCCTTCTCCTCCTTTTGTTCATGTTTAATGTGCTTATATTTGTGATTCTAACTTAAAGATTGTTTCATGTAATGATGTGGTATGGTATGTTGAAACCATGGTTACTTTGTAACCTCTTCATATAACATATTCACCCCCTTTCCCCATATCACAATGTTTAAGTTAAAATCAATTTGATGTTAAGTTTGCTAAGTTTAGATATGGTATTTTGTGACCAAGTAGCTTGACAAACGACTTGGTTTTCATATACCCTATACTATCACAAGCACTTAGCAAAGTTAACACTAAAACTAATTGCTCTCACTCGCTACTTTGTGTTTTTGATGTTGTCGTATGCTTGCTAACCCTTGTGCTTAGTGTCGATACCTCAAGCTTGGACATACAAACGGTAAGTGAACAATACAGACTTGTTTCGTGTTTTGAGCCGAGATCCGATACTTGATGATTTGTGCTTTGCAACCACTTTGACAAGTCATTCTTCACGTCGGGATCGACACAAGGACGAACAACTCACGATCAAGAAAGCGTCGAAGGAATCGCCACGATCCAACCATCTGAGCCAAAGCCACGACCACTTCTTCTTAACTTGTTTTCTATATTTTTGTGTTTTTATTTTTAGTGACAACCAAACCAATTCGTTATTTTTTGAACCTTAAGCAACAAAACCTAATACACAATTCCCTGCGGATCGACCCGTACTTGCCGGCTCGCTACAACGCGCCGTGCACTTGCGGTTTATAAATTTTAAAATGAGACCGAGCTCGCGTGCACACTATTTCTAAAAACCATTTCTTTTAAAACACTTTTGCGCACGTGGGTAAACTCCCAACATGAACGCCAAGCCGTACAAGGAAAAAACGAAAGTTTTTCACGACAAGGAGATTCTCCGAAAGACATTCACTGTGGGTCAGATGGTTCTACTTTACGACTCCAGAATTCATCTGTTCCATAGGAAATTGAATTCACGTTATACAGGTCCGTTTCTTGTGCGCACCGTCTTTCCTCACAGTGCAGTCAACATTGAAGTCAGCACTCTGGCAATACTTTCAAAGTTAATGGCCAACGTTTGAAGCCATTCTTAGAATTGCCTACGGAAATGGGCGAGCTTATGTTTTTACAAGAGCCACGTTATCTTGATTAAATCACATTCCCAAATCATGTATATACAAATTTTGCCTCTTTTTTGTAATTATTGTTTATTATTTTGACCCCTCAATAATTTTGACCCTCGTTGTACATCATGACAGTGAGGGCACTGTCATGTTTAAGTTTGGGGGTATGCTTGGTAAGCATTTCTATCTTCTGCATTCATTTGTATATTCTGCATTTGCATACATATAAAAAAACCCATTAAATTTGAAATTTTCTCGAAAACATAAAAACTTTGTCGTCATGATAGCTAGCAGGGAACTTAGACTCAAAGTCTGACGGTTCGGTTGATAAGATAGAAACAACTAAATCCTTTTCAGGAGATTGAAAACCCAAAAGATAACCCTCCTTTGAGTTTAACCGTAGCTGATATACGTCTTTTATATCACTTTACATGTGTCATGAGTTTTTTTGATAATTAGATGAAAAGTCTGACTTGTCCTTAAACCTTTTAAAAATGGATAAACATCTTCTGTATCAAACAGGTTTTTTTCTGAATTAAGTAATATCAAGAATAGTTCATAAAATAAAGTGGATATGAAGGATATTATTGAGGTTTTAATAGAAGCTAAAAGTCTGAAAAATAACCCATCTGGAACCTTGTTGGAGTGATTACATACCTTACCCACATGAACATGTCTTCGGGATTAGAAAGAAAAAGCTGGCTATATCTCCGTTCGCACTACCTTCAGAATGTTTTAAATGCAACCAAAATGAGTCTTTTGTTTTGTGGCCTTGGTAACTTGGGCAATTAAGTCTTAGGGGTGTCTCCACACATAATACCTTTAAACCATCTGGTTTGAGAGTCATTGACCCAAAGCTCGCTAAGTTTCCAATCGCCAAATAAAACAAGCTAAGCAAGTGTTCTCTCCGAGTTAAAAGTCTTCACGGTTCTTTGTGGGAGAATAATCTTGGCGGAGACAAGTTTTCTATTATAGTACATTTTCTTAGCGGAGATATAAGGTTTAAAATTATAAGACGTTTTTGCACGATCACGAAGGGTGTGTATGAACAAAAACAGGTGACGGGTAGGAGTGAAGAATAAGACTTAGTTCTCTGTTAAAAATGATAGAAATTCTGACTTGAAACTTAATTGGAGAACGAAACTTCAGAAAATCTTAAGTCTTTTCAAACTCGTATGATCCTTGAGAAGTTGGCCCTGGTCCGTATTTATGACATAATAACCCTAATCGAAGTTCTTAAAATCTTATATGGCACTATTTGCACACTCACGTAAAGACGTGTATAAGCTTATGTTAAATAAGATGTGAGGAGTAAAAAAAATAAGGGTTGGACGTTTCTGACTAGGGTAATTGAACTTCTAACTTTGATACCAAACTTTAAGATTAGAATCAACTGTTTTCTCATGAAACTAACTTGACGGGATTTTATGGGTGCAATGCGTTGAAAACCTTCAGGAGAAAACACTCCTCCTATTAGGGACACTTAGAGGTTTAACGGCTTGTTGCACGAGCTCAGTGCAATCGCGTTCCCTGCGAAATTGAGGTTAGGATTTTTTTTTGCTCGGGACGAGCACAAGATAAGTTTGAGGGTATTTGTTCATCACTAAAAACTACATTTTAATACCTCTCATTCATTATCAATTTGTATATATCAGTACTATTAACCAGTGTCTGCTCAGTAAATACAGATTACAGGTATTGGCGACAAAATACTGGAAAGCATACTCAAATTCATGGATTTGACATTTGTGAGCCGACACTGCAATCAGAACATAAAACTGATCGATATCCAAAGAGTTCTTTTGCAACAAATAGATGTGCATAATTTTGGTCTAACACATTACAAGTGTGCACATAGCTCTTTGGTACTTGGACCATGGTGGGGCTTCCTTGGCACATGTGGGATGATGAATTATGCAAGTGGGTATGAGCAATAAATGAGATAGAACGGTGTGATGTGATTTGGAGTTTGTTTTCCCTCCAAAACTACTGAGTTTAATCCAAGCTGATATAAAGAAATCAAACAATACCAGTGGACTTGTGAAGTGCACTAGAGATCACCACACCAAGACAGGCTCCACCCCTCAAAAATCACCCGGCGACGTCCTTGAAATGTCCGGCGCCGCCGGCCCCACTATGTCCAAATTGCACCATATTTCATCTGGTCACTCAATGGTGTCTTATCATCCTGGTTTTATTATTTGTTTATTTTGATTTTGAACCTATAAATACCAAATCAATGGGCAAGCTAGGATATACTTTGTGAGAGGAAACCTTTTATACATTGTAACTAGTTGATTTTGTAGCTCTTAGTTTGAGTTCTTTGCCTTCCTCTGGTCTTCCAAATTATTTCTTGAACTTGCTGTTAGTGTATATGCCCTAGAGGCCATTACTGTATCATACTAGTTTGTATATTACTTAATGGATGCTTGGGATATTCACCTTGTATATACAATCTTGCTCAAAATAGTAGTATGCTACTTGGTTTGTTTCTACTTCAATGTGTACATGTGTTTATTTTTGTATATCGCCTATACACATTAGTAGAGCCCTTAGGATCTTTGCTTGATTACCAGCGATGTGATGGCCGTCACACTAGTGGGGCTGGGTAATCTATAAGCACATCCTTATGCAGGTCCCTGGTTGCAGGACTATCGAGACAGGGCATCGATACTCCGGAGTAGACCAGCGCATGCGCTTCTCATCCCAGTGTGGGAGACGGTCTGTCCCACAGCCGTCAGTACGTCGTACTTGAGATAGTATGCGGGTGCTCGTTAGGTTACGGGTACACTGGACAGGACTCGTCGGGAACTGACTAGTTGGTATTATACCTATCGTCAGTTATCAGTTCCCAGGTGACATGAGTACAGCTTAGTCCGCTGACTTGACACTGTCACTCCGCCTCGAGTGTGTTCCCACTGTACTTTGATCACTACCCTACCACGGCTCAAAGGAGTCGTGCAAACAGGTAGTGGTTGGGTGCAGTCCCGAAGCACTTGGAGGCAGTGACGGTTAGACAGGATTCGTCTCTCCCGGTATTGGGGGTTGACATCGTGCTGTGTCTAGGAGAGCCATTACACGAGTAGTCCCTGGCCAGGGCAATCGAGATATACTGGTTGGTTTCCAGTGTTATCTCAGGGTGTTTTGGGCTTCGCTCCGGCACGACTTGTACCGCTATTGGGGGACTGACGTTTACCGCCCCCTAGGCCCGCCATGCGATGTATCAGACGAACAGACCGGACTGTACGGAGAATGTCACACTCAGGCTCAGTAGGAGTTCAGATGGGTTTCGCCTCGTCGGTCTTCTTGTCGGCATTACCTGGGGACCGTTACGCACAGCTAGTGCCGCTTGCGGTCTGTGGTTAAACCCACTGCCAGCGTAGTGTCGAGTCTTTAGAGTCCCACACAGAAAGCTTTTCGCCTTTAGGCAAAAGAGTAGAGGTCGCATGGTATTGCGACAGGTCGCATGGTTTTGCGACAGGGTTCGGTCACATCCGTGCACTTGTGCACGTGCAGTGTCCGGACAGTTTACACTAGCGGGCTTTGGTTTAAGCCAGATCCTAGTGTACCTTATGGGATTGGATTTATCCAGTTTGCATTCGTGTTCCTCGGAACGCGGATGCGGGTGTGTATGCACAGTTGACAGGGAGGCACAGACAGCGGATTCTCATTAGGGTTGTTGACAGTTGACCGTTGACTTTTTGACTTTTTGCTCAACCCTAATGAGAATATGATATGTGATTAACTATTATATTAATTAAGTATTATGGTGATATGGTTGTTGACTTGTTGACTTTTGTTGACTTGTTGACTTTGTTGACTTGTTGACTTTTGTTGACTTGTTGACCGGTTGACTAGGCTTGACTAGTTGACCATCATGATAACCATGGTTATCATTTCATGCCAAAGACTTTTTCTTGCTTGCTCATTTGAGTAAAATGAGTGCATGACATGATAAGGTTATGGTTGCTTCTAACCATCACATAAGACTTTTTTTGATATGATGAGTTATGATCACTTTGGATTATGAGAGGGTGAGAGAGAAAAGAGAGCCTCATTCTTTCATGCTCATTCTCTCTCTTGTTCTTGAGCTCTCCTCTTGCTCTCACCCTCAACCTCTTGCTCCCTCTCTTGATCTATGGTTCTCTTGTCTCATGAGTTGAGAATCAAGAACCATAGATAAAATCCCATTCTAAATCATCTCTACTCATTCTAGTTCACTAGGTTTAGCAAACCAAGTGAACTAGTTTCTTCAAAGAACGAAGAAGGAGCTAAAGGTTGGAGCTTTCAAGTGGATCTATCTTCGGCGTACGGAGACAACGAGAAGGAGCCATCGAACCACCATCGGAGCTTGAAGAGAAGGAGTTCAAGTTTAGGTATAACCATCTTCATCCGAGTAGCTAAATATCTTTAGCTTAGTATGCTAGTTTTAGTTTAGGTAAAGATCCCGACCTAGCTTAGTCCATGTTGCCTCTTGCGTTAAAATTTTGATTTTATACCGTTTCCGCCTCCCCGTAAGAACCGGGGGTCGCAACGTGGACTTACAGTGGTATCAGAGCCTAACTAAACTTAAACTAGCTTGGTAGTGAAGTGTAACGAAGTTCGGAACCGGAAAAATCCAAAAACCAAACTTTTACAAAAACTGAGTTTCTGTTGAAATTTTTTTGGCTCAAAATGAAAAACGTTACACTTGTAAATTCGGCTCAGGGTTTTGTGTGAACACCCAAGAAAAACGTTGCCCTAATTCGTTCAAACCGCCGCGCTTCCGCCGCACGAGGTAGGCATGTGCCGCGGAAGCGCCGCGGTTTGTCGTCTTCTCTGCATCGTTTTTCGTGCAGTGTGTGTCTGTGTTGGTTTTGGGATTTTTGGAATATATTATATGTGCCCAGATTTTCCAGAAAAGAAATTTCCTTTTGGGGTCCTATAATTCCGTATTTTTCCGAACTTCACTGCACTTTGACTATGATGGTTATATCTGTGATGTTTGCATGTATTGAACGTCGGCCAATCGCTATAAGTCGATTGGTCGGGGTTATACATAATCTGTAATGTGCTGGAATGTGTATATAAATATGTTGGATTGTCGCGGGTGAATAGCCGGGGGTTGTGAGACGAGAGTTTTCTTTTCTTGCAATTCATGTAAATTTGTAAATTGATGTAATAATTATTTGTATGGCCGCACAACCGGGTCGGGGTTGTAGCCGTCATTGTATAATTTCTTTTTACTGTTTTTGCTCCTAGGATAGACCCATGGAGGGGTGCACAAACTACCGGGTATGCCGAAGTGTCGAGTGGCCTACTCATGGAGATGAGGGAGGTTGCTACGCTTCGGGTACTTGGCGGGTAGTTTGCCGCACCCGTAGGGGTCTTGGGTGGGGTATTGGCTATTCACCGCGACCGTGTAATCTGTTTTTGTTACAGGCTCGTACAAATTACAGATTCCTAGTATATCCAATGTATTTATCTGTGATCTGAAATGTTTATCATTGCAGTATATCTATATATGATATTATTTAGGCGTTGCTTATGTTTTACAGACGCGCTAGCCCAGCCCCCGCTCTGTCGTTAGTTAAGTAACCTAACGGGTAATGACGGGGCCCCGTGGCGAATGCGAATGGCATAAGCGTACGTCATATTTTGGTTGTTTTCTGCAATGGTAGGATTAAATGATGGGACGCATTAAAAGAACTAATGCAAGAATATCACGCATTAAAAGAACTAATGCAAGATAATAAACCAAGCTAAAGTCGTTGGAACACTTTCGAAAACCCACTCGGTTCTTTTCAAAAACAACTTTTAAATACGGAGCTTGAGCCACTCCTTTTAAAAGCTATCTCGTTCCATCGACCATATCAAGTTCACTACGTTCACGGTTTTGCCAAAACCATCCGTAGCCCTCCGTCGTTTCACATGAATAGTCAATAGTATTCAAGCTGTGTATGTTGGCCAAAGTCAAGGCACAGTGATTGGTAGCTATTGGGTGTTCATGTGTAGCATAGATAGATGCGTTGGTTTGGGACAGTCGTACTGCCATTTTGGCCAAAGTCAAGGGTGGGTACGGATGGATCCAAATTAACCTGGATAATGACGGGTAGAACTTGACATGTGACTTATGATATTTTGGCCAAAGTCAAGGTCATAAGAGCATGGGGCAAAAATCCACATCGGGAGTTTCATAAGTACTGAAACTTGCTAGATTTGCATACCATTTGGAGTGTGATGATTCTGGTAGGATTCCTTCAGTTTCGTCACGCGATGATATTTGGATCCCGATCCTACTGTGAGTATATGCTACTCCTCGGGAAATTTCTCACTAAACGATCAATGCTATAAACCTAGTAGGTGCCTAGAAAGGTGTTAGCGGGGCTACGCCCCCAGGGAAAAGAGGTTCTTTAATTAAGGAACTTCGCGAAAGCGTTGGAAAACCTCCCTCGAAGTACCGACACCGGCCTGGCTGAACGGTTAAGCAAGTATTGTACGGTGGGATTGATCCTGACTAATTCTTCCTTTATGGTTTGAGGAGGGATTCGAGAAACAGTGGGAGCCATCCTGTTTAGACAAACTAAAAACCATTCTAAACTTGCAAGAGCATCATGCTGAGTGTTTCTTCTTCTCTCTCCTAATTGCAGCGACCATTCAACATGACTGGACTTAAGTTACTCCTAGATAAAAACAAACTGACAGGGCCAAACTACAAAGATTGGCTTAGGAATGTCAAGATAGCAATCACTTATGACAAGCTGGGGTATCTTCTTACCACCAAAGCTCCCCCTGTCCCTGGTCCAACTTCCAGTGTCGCGGATAAGGAAATCCGCAAGACTTGGGAGATTGATAGCGCGAAGGCCAAGTGCCTCCTGCTTGCCTCGATGGACAACGAACATCAGAGGAGGCATGAGAATATGGACATGGAGTCCATATTGCTCCATACAAAAGAACTGTATGGAGAGCAATCACGTATCGCAAGATACGAAGCGTCGAAAAAGTTATTTTCGACAAGAATGGCCGTCGGATCATCAGTAGCCGAGCACGTGCTAAAGATGATCGGCTTCATTGAGGAGCTCGCTGAACTAGGGATCACATTGGAGAGTGAGCTATATACGGATATAGTTCTCCAGTCCCTTCCTTCCACTTACGCCCAGTTTATACTGAACTTCAACTTACAAGAAAAAGAGGTTGAACTTTCAGAGCTTCTCAACATGCTGAGGAGCGCAGAGGGCACCCTACAGAAAGGTAGGGATACATCCACTTTGTTTGTAGGAGGATCATCTTCTTCTAGGTCCAAGGCGAAAGCCAAGGGAAAGAAGAAGAAGGCCCCCACCAAACCAAGGGGCGGTGTTAGTAAAGTGGATACGAAGGGAAAAAGCAAAAGCAACAAAGATAGCGGGGAAGCTTGTGGATAAGGAAGAATGCTTCTATTGTCATAAGAAAGGACACTGGAAGAATGATTGCAGGGCCTGGAAGGCCAGAACACAGGAATTGAAGCAGGTTGCAGCTTCAGCTTCAGGTGTGTATGTTATTGAAAACTGTCTTTCAATAAACTCTACTTCCTGGGTATTGGATACCGGATCAGGATCTCATATCTGTAATTCTTTGCAGGCGTTGAGAAACCGTAGGGTTTTGAAGGCAGGTGACATGACCCTCAGAGTTGCGAACGGAGCTAGCATGGATGCTAAAGCCGTGGGGGACTATCACCTGGGAATGTCAGATGGACATGTTTTGGTTTTGCGTAATTGCTTTTTTGTACCCAACGCAACTTGTAATATCATTTCTGTATCTTTAGTTTCTAAAGAAGGTTATGAATTTGCGTTTGTAAGTAATGTTGTAAACATTCACCTTAATCAAGTTCTGATTGGGTCAGGTACATTGAGTAATGGTATATACGTGTTAAACCAACCACAGATTTTTAATGTCCAGAATACACACAAAAGAAAGTCTCCAGAAATAAATCAGACTTTCTTATGGCATTGTAGATTGGGTCACATCAATGAGAGAAGGTTGACTAAGTTGCATACAGAAGGATATTTGAATGCGTTCGAATATCAATCATATGCCACTTGTCAATCTTGTCTCAAAGGAAAGATGACAAAGACTCCGTTTACTGGACATGGAGTAAGAGCGAGCGAGCTCTTGGGACTCGTACACAGTGACGTGTGCGGTCCAATGTCTACACATGCCCGAAGAGGACATTCTTACTTCATTACTTTTACGGATGACTTCTCAAGGTACGGTTATGTCTTCTTAATGAAACATAAGTCCGAGGCCTTTGGAAAATTCCAGGAGTATAAGAATGAAGTGGAGAAACAGACCGGCAAAAGTATTAAGATTCTAAGATCGGATCGAGGTGGAGAATACTTAAGTGCCGAGTTCCTGGACTATTTAAAAGAGAACGGAATTCTCTCTCAGCTTACTCCTCCATACACCCCGCAACATAACGGTGTATCGGAGAGACGGAACCGCACCCTATTGGATATGGTGCGGTCCATGATGAGTAACGCTGAGTTGCCGCGATCATTCTGGGGATATGCGCTAGAATCAGCCGCATACCTTTTGAACCGAGTTCCCACTAAGACTGTGCCTACTACGCCATTTGAGATGTGGTGTGGGAAGAGACCCCATCTTAATCACATTAAGATATGGGGAAGTCCAGCTTTTGTCAAAAAGCAGCATGCGGACAAGCTCGAGGCACGCTCAGTACTGTGCAAGTTTGTGGGATATCCAAAGAATTCCAAGGGATATTTCTTCTACTGTGAAGAGGAACAAAAAGTTCTTGTTTCTCGTCATGCCCACTTTCTAGAACACCAGTTCATAGAAAAAGAAATAAGTGGGAGCGCAGTAGAACTGGAAGAAATTCCAGAACCACGGACTATTACTGAAAGTTTAGTGGAACCAGAGGGTTCGGAAGAACAGGACATTCCTACGCCGCTCCGCAGGAGTAGTAGGCAGACTCATCCGCCCGAGAGATACTACGGTTTTCTCGTAGACGGGGATAGAGAGGATTGCATCATAGACTATGATGAGCCTACTAGCTTCCAGCAGGCCGTTCAGAGCGTTGACTCAGTGAAATGGCTGGATGCAATGCGGACCGAAATGGAGTCCATGTACACCAACAAGGTATGGACGTTGGACATTGCTCCAGACGGGGTAAAACCCGTAGGATGCAAGTGGATCTTCAAAAGGAAGATTGGTGTAGATGGACAGGTTGAGACCTATAAAGCTAGGCTGGTAGCAAAGGGTTTTCGTCAACGACCTGGCTTGGACTACGACGAAACCTTTTCTCCAGTAGCCATGCTGAAATCCATTCGGATCCTTCTTGCCATTGCTGCCTTCCACGATTATGAGATCTGGCAAATGGACGTAAAGACAGCTTTTCTAAATGGAAATTTAGAGGAGTGTGTCTATATGGACCAGCCAGAGGGTTTCATTCAGAGTGGGAGCAGCGGAAAGGTGTGCAAGTTGCTTAAGTCCATCTATGGACTAAAGCAGGCGTCGCGGAGTTGGAACATCTGCTTTGATGAGACGGTCAAAGAATTTGGCTTTATCAAAAATCCAGATGAACCATGCATCTATAGTAGATTTGTAGCGAGAACTGTAGTATTCCTCGTTTTATACGTGGATGACATTCTCTTAATAGGAAATGACATTCCTATGCTACAATCTGTCAAGGGGTTCTTGTCACACAGGTTCTCCATGAAAGACCTGGGTGATGCCTCGTACATTCTGGGTATCCGGATCTACCGTGACAGATCCAAGAGGATATTAGGACTTTCGCAGTCCAGGTACATCGACACCATACTGAAGAGGTTCAGTATGGAAGATTCCAAGCGCGGTAACCTACCGGCTTGTCACGGGATCACCCTCTCTAAAGAGATGTCTCCCAAGACTGATTTAGAGAGGGATCGCATGTCTATTATACTCTACGCTTCTGCGGTAGGCTCTATAATGTATGCGATGTTGTGTACCAGACCGGATGTAGCTTATGCACTGAGTGTGGTAAGCCGGTATCAGTCTAACCCTGGGGAGAAACACTGGATAGCGGTAAAGAACATTCTCAAGTACCTGAGAAGGACTAAGGAGATGTTCTTGGTGTATGGCGGAAAGGACCTCCAGATCGAGGCCTTTGCTGACTCCAGCTTCCAGAGTGACAAGGATGATTCCAAGTCCATGTCGGGTTTTGTCTTTACCCTCAATGGAGGGGCGGTGAGTTGGAAGAGTTCCAAACAGGAAACCGTTGCAGACTCGACGATGGAAGCGGAATACATCGCTGCATCTGATGCCGCAAAAGAAGCTGTCTGGATGAGGAAGTTCTTGAAAGAACTTCAGGTGGTTCCGTCCATTGTTGATCCAATACCTCTGTATTGCGACAACAACGGGGCTATAGCTTTAGCGAAAGAACCCAGGTCCCATCAGAGATCCAGGCACATCTTGAGGCGGTATCACCTGATCAGGGAGATCGTGGATCGCCAGGAGATCGAGGTTCGGAGAGTCGCTTCAGAAGACAACACTGCAGATCCATTCACCAAGGCCTTGCCCCAGACTCAGTTCGAGCGGCTGATCGAGATGATAGGTCTTCGATACGCCAGTACATGGCCTTAGTGCAAGTGGGAGATTGTTAGTGTATATGCCCTAGAGGCCATTACTGTATCATACTAGTTTGTATATTACTTAATGGATGCTTGGGATATTCACCTTGTATATACAATCTTGCTCAAAATAGTAGTATGCTACTTGGTTTGTTTCTACTTCAATGTGTACATGTGTTTATTTTTGTATATCGCCTATACACATTAGTAGAGCCCTTAGGATCTTTGCTTGATTACCAGCGATGTGATGGCCGTCACACTAGTGGGGCTGGGTAATCTATAAGCACATCCTTATGCAGGTCCCTGGTTGCAGGACTATCGAGACAGGGCATCGATACTCCGGAGTAGACCAGCGCATGCGCTTCTCATCCCAGTGTGGGAGACGGTCTGTCCCACAGCCGTCAGTACGTCGTACTTGAGATAGTATGCGGGTGCTCGTTAGGTTACGGGTACACTGGACAGGACTCGTCGGGAACTGACTAGTTGGTATTATACCTATCGTCAGTTATCAGTTCCCAGGTGACATGAGTACAGCTTAGTCCGCTGACTTGACACTGTCACTCCGCCTCGAGTGTGTTCCCACTGTACTTTGATCACTACCCTACCACGGCTCAAAGGAGTCGTGCAAACAGGTAGTGGTTGGGTGCAGTCCCGAAGCACTTGGAGGCAGTGACGGTTAGACAGGATTCGTCTCTCCCGGTATTGGGGGTTGACATCGCGCTGTGTCTAGGAGAGCCATTACACGAGTAGTCCCTGGCCAGGGCAATCGAGATATACTGGTAAGTTTCCAGTGTTATCTCAAGGTGTTTTGGGCTTCGCTCCGGCACGACTTGTACCGCTATTGGGGGACTGACGTTTACCGCCCCCTAGGCCTGCCATGCGATGTATCAGACGAACAGACCGGACTGTACGGAGAATGTCACACTCAGGCTCAGTAGGAGTTCAGATGGGTTTCGCCTCGTCGGTCTTCTTGTCGGCATTACCTGGGGACCGTTACGCACAGCTAGTGCCGCTTGCGGTCTGTTGTTAAACCCACTGCCAGCGTAGTGTCGAGTCTTTAGAGTCCCACACAGAAAGCTTTTCGCCTTTAGGCAAAAGAGTAGAGGTCGCATGGTATTGCGACAGGTCGCATGGTTTTGCGACAGGGTTCGGTCACATCCGTGCACTTGTGCACGTGCAGTGTCCGGACAGTTTACACTAGCGGGCTTTGGTTTAAGCCAGATCCTAGTGTACCTTATGGGATTGGATTTATCCAGTTTGCATTCGTGTTCCTCGGAACGCGGATGCGGGTGTGTATGCACAGTTGACAGGGAGGCACAGACAGCGGATTCTCATTAGGGTTGTTGACAGTTGACCGTTGACTTTTTGACTTTTTGCTCAACCCTAATGAGAATATGAT
The DNA here is from genome assembly GCA_030015575.1 of Agapanthus africanus. Lineage (NCBI taxonomy): Eukaryota > Viridiplantae > Streptophyta > Magnoliopsida > Asparagales > Amaryllidaceae > Agapanthus > Agapanthus africanus. The sequence continues at coordinate 700,615,754 of CM057338.1, forward strand.
ATGTGATTAACTATTATATTAATTAAGTATTATGGTGATATGGTTGTTGACTTGTTGACTTTTGTTGACTTGTTGACTTTGTTGACTTGTTGACTTTTGTTGACTTGTTGACCGGTTGACTAGGCTTGACTAGTTGACCATCATGATAACCATGGTTATCATTTCATGCCAAAGACTTTTTCTTGCTTGCTCATTTGAGTAAAATGAGTGCATGACATGATAAGGTTATGGTTGCTTCTAACCATCACATAAGACTTTTTTTGATATGATGAGTTATGATCACTTTGGATTATGAGAGGGTGAGAGAGAAAAGAGAGCCTCATTCTTTCATGCTCATTCTCTCTCTTGTTCTTGAGCTCTCCTCTTGCTCTCACCCTCAACCTCTTGCTCCCTCTCTTGATCTATGGTTCTCTTGTCTCATGAGTTGAGAATCAAGAACCATAGATAAAATCCCATTCTAAATCATCTCTACTCATTCTAGTTCACTAGGTTTAGCAAACCAAGTGAACTAGTTTCTTCAAAGAACGAAGAAGGAGCTAAAGGTTGGAGCTTTCAAGTGGATCTATCTTCGGCGTACGGAGACAACGAGAAGGAGCCATCGAACCACCATCGGAGCTTGAAGAGAAGGAGTTCAAGTTTAGGTATAACCATCTTCATCCGAGTAGCTAAATATCTTTAGCTTAGTATGCTAGTTTTAGTTTAGGTAAAGATCCCGACCTAGCTTAGTCCATGTTGCCTCTTGCGTTAAAATTTTGATTTTATACCGTTTCCGCCTCCCCGTAAGAACCGGGGGTCGCAACGTGGACTTACACTTGCAAGATTAGATTTTGGTATTTTAATTCATTTTGCTTGTACTTGGAACCATTGCAATCAAAGCTTCATTTATTTCATGTTGATTCTTGTATCTTTTCTCTTTTGCATTTTTATTTTATATTTATTAAGTTGTGATCTCATTTCATAATGTGTGAATAGTTTTGTGCTTGGCCTATGGTGAGGTAGGTTGTTGAATGGCTTGCCTTCCAACCCCTCCTTCTTGATTCTTACATTTTGCACTTCTTTTCTTAATATATGCAATTTTATTATTTTTTGCTTGATGGGATATTTTTTTTGAATGGTTGCAAATCAACCTTTAATATATATTCTATTCCTTCTTTACATTCTATTATTGTTATATTAAGAATCGAAGTTGAAAGGAATATGAAATTTAGCTAAGTGTAGAAAACTGGCTAGATAGAACATATAGCCATACAAGCATATGTTCTATGCTTGCTAACTTCACTTAACTCATTTCATTCTCATTTCATTCTAAAACCTCAAATTTTTAGTTTCTTTTTAACCTAATTTTGATATCGTATCCTAAACCGACACTTGTTATCGGTATAGATGCAACATGCTTTCTTAAGTCAATTAGAAACTAAAAATGGACCTTGAATCAAGATTGAGAGTTGGGGTAAAGCCGTATTTCAATTTACTAAACTTTAACCCAAGTTTTCCATAGTTATCTGTAACGTTTTAGAAATCATTATATGAATTTTTCCGTTTTAGGGTTAAATTGTCGGTATTTTCCGTTTTAACCCGACTATGTTCAAACGACCATATAGACTTGCCAGCTCCTTGTTTAGCTAAAATAAAGCTAGTGCACAAGCTTTGGGGGTATATGGGACGTTTTGGTTCAATTAGAATTTTTCCCAATTTTAATGTTATTTTAATGCAGTATTCGCATTTTGGGAAATTTCTGTTAAGTGATCTTTTCTTAAATTAAGTTGAGTTAAACCAAAACCCTTCACTTGGTATCTAGATATTTGTGTGGAGGTTAGGTTTTAATGGATTAAATAAAAAGAAAAGAAAGAGATGCATGCATGTGTGCATATGTGTGTATGAATGCATTTAATTGCATTTAATGTTGGTAATTGCTAGGAAATCCCTCACAAAACACTCACCTCCTCTCTTGGCCGAGATCCTCCATCCCTCTACTGCCCTTAATCTTTTTCCTTTCATTTCTTTTCAATCCTAACTCAAAAATCTACAAAATTTCCAAATATGTCACAAAATATGCACCAAGTCTTGTTTTTGCCTTCTTGGATCACTTTGAGCTAGGGAAAGCTTGGATCTTGTGAGCAATATTATTAGGTATAATCCCTACACTGTTAATTAGGAGTTTGTATTTTGTTTTGCTCGTTGGTTGTAGCGTAGAACGCTTTTTATATCGATTTGTGCAATATCGGGTTTTTAAAGTCTTTTTAGAACCTCTGTGAACTGCTGCGTTCTGGAAATTTTACTGAGTGACCAAACAAAATTATAGAGATGTACTAGTGACACTGGAGCACCACCTAAGATATGAGGACCACCCTACCGGCCAGGGCTGGCGACCCCTAAGGCGAACTCCGGCGACGCCGGCTGGGTAGGGAAGGATTGGGGTTTGTCTTTTGTGGGTAGTAGTCTACTGTTGGTTAGGAGTGTTTGGTACTGTTTACATTTTTAGTAATTTCAGTATGCAAAATCTGGAATCGTTTACCTATAATCTAGTGTTTTGAGTCCATGTGTTACGTGTTGCGACACGAATCGTGATCTTGTGCAGCTGCTGTACTTGGGTAGGTTTTGTGGTATCGTTACGCACGTTAGCCACTAGACGTACACTGGCGAGTTAGTTTAGTGTGTTGGTGCATTATCTAATACGTAGTTTTGCGTTATATTGATCGATTCTGAGATGTTCGCATTATTTCTTGTATTTGTGAAAATATAGCGTCACAAGCGGGGACTTCGGACGCTGCGAACAAGGGTAAGCAGGTGGTCGGATTTTCATAACTGGAGACCATTGGTGAGTAGATTTAACATCTACGGGGAAATCGCCCGTATGGCGTTATGCGTCGGGGCGAATATGATATGTTGGCTGCATCGTATTTGCATATTAGTTACTTTCATATGAATGTCATTGCATAGCATTATCTGTTGTACTCGATTCATACATTTAGATATAACACATTACTGACGGTTCATGTTGCACGAGCATTAAATAATATGCTACACCCACATCGTCAGTAATTGCCATGACACGCACAAACCACCTACATACGTGATACGGTAGTGGATAGGGATAGTTGAGGTAGTAGCCCTTATCCTAATGTGCATATGATATATTGTTGACACCTACATACGTGACATTGCATTTGGAAGGAATAGTTGAGGTAGTAACCCTTATTCCATTTCACGTATACCTTACTATAGCTACTTGTACATCTTGCATACATATTGACATGTACACCCACATAGTCTATTACAGCTACATGTATATCATGCACTCATAGTGACATTTACACCGCATATTTTCGCTATAGTCGTATGTACCCCAAGTGGTATTGCTTTGATATGTGATATTGAGTTGTTGATCTTTGTGCTTATGAAATGCATCATACATACTTGCTTATATGTAGATACTTAAACCTTGCTACACTTACATGTACACTTCATATGAAGCTGCATTTGTTTTCGGAGGATTTTTGGGAACCGCAAGATATATTTTAAAAGCTGAATTCATTTAAAAGAGCGGTTTTCCCTTTATATGCTCATATTGATGTTTTATGTTGCATATATCAGTTTTATATGGACTTTACGCATTGAGATATGGATTTCAAATGATTTATGGATTTGAGAACCGTGGGGGTATTTTCAAGAAACTATGTATTGTTTGAAAACCCGGTTTCTCTTGATATGATATTTGATGCGTCTACCGTGAGATTTCTTGGTTCTGAGATTTGTGATATATACCTGATACGAGGAGTGAGTGGGCCGTGTGCGAGTACATGGTGGGGCCCGGTACGTTTCCCCTCGGCAAGATGTTCGTTGTACAGACGATGAGCCTGGAAGGTGGGCAAGTACCTACCGGTGACTGTATTTGGACTCGGCAGTTATCGTGGGGATACCGACCGGAGTGATGTACGACATATCGTCAGGGCCAGTCGTGGTGACAGCGCCTGAGTTATGAGGATTTACGTGTCGATGCTAGACACGGGTTTCATGATGTTTCGAGTGTCGGTGTTAGACACTCAGGTTTTCATGATTTTTACGTATCGTCGGTGGACATACGGGGTTGATATCCTCATACTGATATACGTATATGTATACACATAGGGATATGTTTTCATGATGTTTCGGGTGTCGATGTTTGACACTCAGGTTCCATGAGACTTACAGGATGTGAGGGCCGATCTGTGGATGCGGTGCCTGAGGATTTGGGATTTGATGTGTCAGTGAGAAACACTGGTGTTTTTCCATGATAATGATTTTGCATGAGATTTTATTGTATCATCCCACATACTCAGGATTATTGTTGTTATGCATTGTTTCATGTAGTTGTAGTACCCTGATGATGTACCTTTACATGATTGTTGCATATTCACTTATCATACTTATGCTATCAGATTACATGTGATAGATAGATTGCTGTTCGTGCATACCTGCGATTACAGTATGATGTTATTTACTATTCATGAGTTGGAAACTCACCCCCGTTGTGCCACAGTGTTTTGCAGGACTTACCCTCAGAGTAGTCGCGGCAGGGCGTCTTATCATCTATACTTTTGCGGATACCGCTACGTTAGGCAGTGAGGCCTTTGCTTTTAGGTGGGTTTGCGGTTATCTTCCTGTACATTGTATATCTTTTGTTGGATCTAGTATTCTCCATCTACCACTATTTGTATATGAGTTAGAGATGACTTGTGAGGATTCGATGTTGTATTATATTGGTGACTTTGGGTGCCGTGCTCGTGGAGCCGGTTATGTTGGAAAGTTTACCTCTTATTGCAGTCTTTCCTTTGTTATTTCTTCGCTTCGGTGTCGTATAGTTGTTGTGGTGATTGTCTCCGCCGTTGGGCATGATTTTGCTCCCATTTGGGATGCTTTATATATTATCTGTGTTGTACCCATTTTCGGGGCTAGTTTTACAAAGGAGGTGCTGCCGAAATTTTCAAGAAAGAAAACTAGAGTTAGAGTTTTTACTTGTGATTTTCCAAATGTTAAAACTATTTTTTTCTCCGTTGATTCAGATTTGGGTGGTTTAGATTTCTGGGTTTCGTCTTACTTGAGTTGCGTACGCCTGTAGACGTTACGTAGTTTAAGTGCCGGTTATGGGCCAAATTTTGGGTCGTGACAAAGTTGGTATCAGAGCGTTAGGTTTTACCTTTCGGAGTCTAGGATGACCTTTGTATGATGGATTAGGTAGCTTAAGCAGAGTGACGTAGCGTGTGTATGTTCCGCGGCATACTTACGACACGGTACTCCGCCTAAGTGACCTTAGGACTTATTGATTGATATTCCACCGGGATGATATACATCTTTGTGATTCGATTCCTGTTTCCTTATCGAATCATGTTTCAATTTCCAGCCTATATGCCGCCGAGGACTACGAGGGCACAGAGAGCGGCCGCGAGGGCCGAGGTCAGAGTTGACTCGTCTGATGCGAGGACTGACTAGGGCGGTACGCCTGTTGTACCGGAGCACATTGCTATGATTGGAGCTGGTATGCAGGATCTGTGCCAGATAGTGGGGACTTTAGTAGAGACCATCCGAGCGCAGGGGCAGGAAGTTGATCCACCCGTTGCAGGGACTACGATGGTACCTACAGTTCCGGTAGTCGCAGTTACAGCTCTTGAGGTTATTGCTATGTCACTGACAGATTTTATGAGGCTGAGGCCTCCGGTGTTTACTGGCACAGATGTTACAGAGGATCCGCATTCGTTCATCGACCGGATGGCCAGGATTTGTCGTTCACTCCGATGCTCCAATGAAAGATGGGTGGAGTTTTCCAGTTTTCGTCTGGAGGGTATGGCCCAGAAGTTGTGTGAGTCCTTAGAGAAGGGCAGAGCTGTGGGTCTTGCTCCTATGACCTGGGATGAGTTTGTGACGTCGTTTCGTTCCCGTTTTCTTCCATCAAGCGTCAGGGATGCGCGAGCGCGCAAATTTGAGTCATTACGTCAGACTCCGAGGATGACGGTGTCTGAGTATGATATACTGTTTACCGAGCTGTCAGTGTATGCTCCGTACCTGGTGGCGACTGAGGAGATGAGGGTGAAGAGATTTGTTCGAGGCCTACATACCCAGTTGTTCCTAGCCATCAGCATTCAGCATTGCGACACGTATGCGGAAGCTGTTGATGCAGCCCTATTGGTGAAGGAGCATCTATCTGAGTCATCGGTTGTTCCGGAATCGAAGAGGGCCCGTACTGGTATAGCAGCCAGGAGGCAGAGGTTTAGATTCCGAGACAGAGTTCGATCTGACACTGGGGATAGCAAAGATGTTGGACGTAGATAGTTGTTCAGTACTTTTTCCCTGAAGGGTCAGCTGTCGACACGTGGGTGTTTTGGATGTGGCAGTTCACAGCACCTAGTGAGAGATTGTACCATGGTGCGTCAGAAAGGGCCAGCAGTACCCCAGGTTACCTTACCACCTTCTCCGCCTCAGAGAGCGTTGCCTCTTATTCCTGTTGTTGCGCCACGTCAGACTCCTGTTCAGAGAGGTCGTAGTCGCGGGGGTTTTGTACCGAGAGGTCGAGGTGGCGGAGGCAGAGGACATCCAGTAGCCGGTAGAGGACAGGCTAGGGTTTTTGCCTTGACTCACCAGGACGCTCAGGCGTCCAATGTTGTGGTTTCAGGTACCCTCTCTGTATGTTCTTTTGATGCACATGTTCTTTTTGATCCGGGATCTACGCATTCTTATGTTTCAACGCACTTCGTGCCGAGGTTAGGCCGAGAGTCGTGTTTGCTTGATCAGCCGCTTGTCGTGACTACTCCTGTGGGAGAGTCATTTGTTGCGCGACACGTGTTCCGATCGTGTGCTGTCCGTTTAGGAGACAGAGATCTGTCCGTCGACTTGATCATTCTTGATATGTTGAACTTCGACGTTCTGTTGGGCATGGACTGGCTAGCTACTTGCTATGCGTCCGTGGTCTTCCGAGAGAAGACAGTTAGATTTTGTTTTCCCGGCTAGTCAGTGTTTGTTGTGCAGGGGGACCGTGGTGCTTCCCCTCACAGTTTTATTTCTGTTCTGTGCCCTAGTCGACTTTTGAGGAGGGGACGTCGGGGATTCTTGTCTTTAATTTATGATACTGGGGCCACAGTGGAGTCGTTGGACCTGGTTTCTACCGTGCGAGAGTTTCCCGATGTATTTCCCGATGAGTTACCTGGGTTGCCGTCAGAGCGCGATATTTAGTTCTGCATTGATCTGATTCCTGGCACGGAGCCTATTTCTATACCGCCTTATCGGATGGCTCCGGTAGAGCTGAGAGAGCTTAAAGATCAATTGCAAGAGTTGCTTGATTTGGGACTCGTGCGTCCGAGTGTTTCGCCTTAGGGAGCTCCTGTTCTGTTCGTCAAGAAGAAGGACGGCAGTTTGAGGCTGTGTGTGGATTATCGTCAGTTGAACCGAGTTACGGTGCAGAACAGGTATCCTTTATCCCGCATTGACGATTTATTTGATCAGCTCCAGGGTGTGAAACATTTTTCTAAGATTGATTTGCGTTCGGGTTATCATCATTTGCGGGTTCGGAATGATGACATTCCGAAGACTGCTTTTCGTACGCGCTATGGGCATTATGAGTTTTTGGTGATGTCGTTCGGACTCACCAATGCGCCAGCAGCGTTCATGGATCTGATGAAACGGATTTTCAGGCCGTTCCTCGACCAGTTTATTATAGTGTTTATTGATGACATACTGGTCTACTCTAGGAGTCGTGAGGAGCATGAGCAGCACTTGAGGATTACTTTGCAGATATTGAGAGAGCACCAGCTGTATGCTAAATTCTCAAAGTGCGTATTTTGGCTTGATAGAGTTGACTTCCTGGATTATGTGGTGACTGGTGATGGTATTCTTGTAGACCCGAGGAAGATAGAGGCTGTACAGCTTTGGCCCAGACCTGTATCGGTGACTGAGGTCCGCAGCTTTTTAGGCTTAGCTGGTTATTATCGCCGTTTTGTGCAGGATTTCTTGAGTATCGCTGCACCGCTGACGGGACTGACCCGGAAGGGAGTTCCTTTTCTCTGGACTGATGCGTGCGAGCAAAGTTTTCAGCAGTTAAAGACTCGGTTGACGACAGCACCAGTTCTTTCTTTACCTTCTTGATTAGGCGGCTATGTTGTTTATTGTGATGCTTCTCGAGTGGGGCTCGGCTGTGTTTTGATGCAGCATGATAGAGTGATTGCTTACGCTTCTAGGCAGCTGAAGAAGCATGAGCAGAACTACCCCACTCACGATCTTGAGATGGTCGCGGTGGTCTTTGCGTTAAAGATTTGGAGACACTACTTGTACGGGGAGTCGTGTCAGATCTTCATGGATCACAAGAGCTTGAAGTATATCTTCCAGCAGCGGGATCTGAACCTGAGACAGCGCCGATGGATGGAGCTAGTGAAGGATTATAATTGTGAGATCCTTTATCACCCGGGCAAGGCGAATGTAGTAGCTGATGCTTTGAGTCGTAGGCCCGGGGGTAGCTTGTCCCAGTTGAGCGCAGTTCTGCGTCAGTCGTCTGCAGATTGGCAGCTCTTGTGTGATGGTAGAGTGCAGTTCGAGTTCACTTCCACTAGGGGACAGTTTGCTCATGTCCGCGCCCGTCCACTACTATTTGATCATATCAGTGAGGCCCAACCCAGTGATGCCCGTCTTTCCGAGATTCTTGAGCTTGTTCGACAGGTACAGTTTCGGAGTTGATGATTGATGACCAGGGTGTGCTATGATGCGGGACTCGCTTGTGTGTACCAGATGCTGATGGGTTGAGATGCGAGATCCTAGAGCAGGCACATCAGTCAGCCTTTAGCGTTCATCCAAGTTCCACCAAGATGTACCGTGACTTGAGAGACTTTTACTGGTGGGAAGGGATGAAACGCGATATTTCGGACTTCGTTTCGAGGTGCCTGACTTGTCAGCAAGTCAAGGCCGAGCATTAGAGACCGGCCGGAGAGTTGCATCCTTTACTTTTTCCAGAGTGGAAATGGGAGTAGATTTACATGGACTTCATTGTGGGTCTACCCTGGACCAGTAGGGGGTATGACTCCATTTGGGTGATTGTTGACCGGTTGACGAAAGCGGCTCACTTCCTTCCAGTGAAGGCCACTTTCAGGTATGCTCTGTAGGGTTACTAGGCACACACTAGAGGTTCCACAAGGCATCAACCATGCCAAATTCAAATTTTTCCCGGTGCCGAGAAACCGTAATGCGATCGTTAACTAGAGTTTAGGCGAAACTAAAGGAAAGTAAATCACATTTACACTAGGTGAACGGAAAATACAACCTTTGTAGATCCGGTCCTCCACTTCCTTAGCTCCATGATGATGTCCCTCTGCTGCGATCATCGGATCCCGGACTCTAGCGATGGTTTCGTCGAAGAAATGATCGGGCTAGGTCGTCGACTTCGATGCCGAAGATGATCTACGTCGAGGCAACTCAAGATCAAGTTCCAACTTCACCAAGTCATGAAACTTGTGAAGAAAACACCTATACTACATGGCAAGTGGTAGAGGATGAAGAAATAGGAAGTGGGTTCACTTTGGATTTGGATTTCTCACTTGGAATCATCACTTAGACATTTTCAAGAAAAGGTTTTTTCTTTCTTCTTGAAGAAGAAGAAGAAGAAGCAAAAAAGAATGAATTAATTCCAAAAAGAAAATGAAGTGATGGTTATCATTTTGCAACCATGGTTAAGTGTAGATAATAAACTAGGGTTTAGTTAAATGGTTGGGTTAAGGAAAGAAACAAAATGGTTATCACTTTCAAAGCTTCATGAAGCTTCAAGTGAAGTCCAAATAAAGCCAGCATTTTATTTCTTGCCTAAATGAATAAATAAATAAATTAATTAATTGAATATAAACCTTAACCATTAACCTAAACCATGGTTTAAAGCATACACACCCAAGTTTGCATGTATCATCAAACATGATACAAACTAGTGCACAAAACTAGATCATATATACAATGTGCACATCAAGTGAGAAAATCCATCTTTAAGTGAAAAAATACTAGTTAATGTAAAGTAATATATCAAATATATAATTCTAAATTAAATCATTAAATCAACACTTGATTTAACGATCCGGTCATATCGCATATGACCGACTAATATCCAATGTATCGACTTATCGAATCAATCCTTGATTCGATAACTAGGTTATATCGCATACAACCAATCGATACATTCATCGCGAGAATAGAATACAGTATCACATACTGGTATTGTTCTCGGTCTCGCACATATCTCATATGCGCTCCTATTTCGTTTCGCTTGAGCCAGGAAACCTCTGTGTAGGACTCTAAAGACTCGTCAATACACAGGCAGCAGGTGATGATCATATCAAATACCCACAAGCCGCAAGCGGTCTGCTAAACGTAACGGCCCCCCGGGTATTGAGCGATCAGAAGATCGACGAGCAAGCCCGCTCACACTCCTGTGAATCCAACCAGCAACACTTACCGTACAGTCCGGTCTGTTCGTCTGATATGTCGTATATCTCGCCTAGGGGTGATAAACGTCAGACCCCAATAGCTCGATAAGTCATGTCGATATGAGGTCTATAACAGTTCGAGAAACTACTGGTAACACTTACCAGTAAATCTCAGCAACCCTGGCCAGGGATATCCGGTTATAGCCAATCGAACACAGCGCAACATCAACTCCCTATACCGGGAGAGACGAATCCTCTCCTACCGCTCATTTCCTCCATGTGCTTCGGGACTGTACCCAAAAACCACCGTTTTGCACGCCCTCTTGGACATGGTAAGGTGGAAATCAAAGCACAGTGGGAATCACACAAGACTCTATGACGATCTCGGGTCTACAGACTAACCTGTACCGGTGTCACCAGAGAACTGCCTTCTGACGTAAGGTATAATACCATCTGGGAGTTCTCGGCGAGTCCGTCCAGTGTACCCAGTCTCCACTGAGCACCCGTATATCATCTTTGATGTCAAACACCAATGGATATGGGATCATCCATCGCCCATCTGTATGGGTCGAGAAGGTATACGCTAGTCTACTCTGGTATATCGATGCCCCGTCTCGATACACCCACGACTAGGGACCTTCAAGGATGTACTTATAGACTACCATGTCCCCACTAGTATGATCCGCATCATAGTCCAGGTAGTCAAGTACACATCCTAAGGGCTTTACCAACATGTAACAGAGAGACAATCAGTGTACACGTTAAGCTAAAGAGCAACCAGATAGCATACTATCATGTCGAGCAAGAAAGTCCTCCCTATATATGTCCAAGCATCCACTACAATATACATCCTATGTATAGTAATGGCCTCTAGGGCATACATATAACTAACAATCTCCCACTTGCACTAGGGCCATCTGATAGCAGTGGTTGTAGTATCTCATACTCAACCATCCCATAAAAGTCTCTCTCTGGGAAAAGGCCTTTGTGAGTGGATCCGCCGTGTAGTCCTCTGAGTCTACTCTCCTAACCTCGATCTCCTTGGAGATCAACCATCTCCATGATCAGGTGATTCTGCCTTAGAATATGTCTGGATCACTGATGGGACGGACGTTCCTTGGCATAAGCCACAACTCCATTGTCACACAATGGGAGGAACTAAGTTCATCTCATGAACAATATACACCCAGACAGCCTCTTTGGTAGCATCTTAAGTAGCGATGTATCTTGCCTTTAATCGTCTAGTAAGCTACGGTATCTAGCTTGGAACACTTCCAACATACCGTCCCTTTACTGAGGTTAAAGACAATGCCTGTGACTGACATTCAGTCATCCTTATCATCCTGGAACACTTCCAGTAATTCTTCCCAGGATCAATTGATACCATCTCACTTCAACTAGTGAGAATCTTAACATCCATTTAGATCTATCTCATAGATCCAAAACCCCAGATTTAGTAGGTATCATTTTGATCCTATATGCAGAATCCTTGTGATAAGTGGAGATTGATCGAGCGTAGCATAGGAAACTACTTTCCTATCAAGAGTATGTCATCCACGTACTCTACGAGGATCACCACCATACTCTCTACTGCCCTTTTTGTATATACAAGGTTCATCTACCATTTTGATGAAGTCAAACTATTTGACTACTACATCAAAACAGATGTTCCAACTCCGCGATTCCTGCTTTATCCAATAAAGCATCTTGTACACGTTTCCGCTGCTCCCACTGTTTACGAGGCCCCTGACTGTGTACTTATAGACTCTCTCTTCTAAAATATCATTTATAAGAGCAGTCATGACACCCAACCGCCAGATATCGTAGTCATGGTATGTAGCCGTGGCAAGTAGGATCCGGATGGACTTAAGCATAGCCACTGGAAAAGGTTTCATCATTATCCACGCCTGGTCGATGATGAAAACCTTTAACAAGTCTAGCTTTGAAAGTCTTAACTTTTCCATCTACACCAAGTAATCTTCTCAAGATATACTTGCTCCTGATGGGGATTTAACCCTTCAGATAAAGCAACTAAAGTCCATACTTTGTTGGTGTATAAGGATTCCATCTCAGATCGCTAAGCATCCAGCCATTCTTACAGAGTCCCACTCCTGGTGGCCAGCTCGAAACTAATTGGGTCATCATCTCATGATGAAATCCTCGCTCCCACTGTCATGGAGAAACCGAATTATCTCTCTGGTGGGTGAGGAACCCTACTAGATCGGCGGAGAGGCTGAGGTTTGTCGGTGTCTATTGAATCCTTTGGTTCTACCATATCATCTGCTGTAGTTTGTATATCTGGAACCTTTCCAGTTCTACATAACAGACCTTGCCTCGAGCTTGTCCGGATTTTGCTTTTAGACATAGTCCGGACAACCCCAAATCTTAACTAGCTTAAGACCTGGGCTCTTCCCATACCATATCTCATATGGAGTGGTAGGCTGTGATCTGATTCGAACCTAATTTCAATAGGTATGCAGCTTCTCAAGTGCGTAACCCCCAAAAGGAAACAGGTAACTCAGTAGTACTCATCATAGAGCGCACCATATCGAATAGGGTGCAATTGCTCCGCCCCGATATACCATCGTGCTATGGTGTATACGGAGGAGTAATGCTGAGAGAGAATCTCATTCTCCTTTAGAATAGTCCAGGAATTATATGCACAAGTATTCTCCTTCTTGATCTCAACAAAGGACATAATACTTATACCCGTATTGGTTCTCTACTTCTAACTTATATTCTGTGAATATCTCAAAAGGTTCGGGCTTGTGTTTCAACAGGAACATATGACTGAATCTTGAGAGATCATCAAAGAATGTAATGAAGTACAAAGAACCGGTCCTGGCATTTATAGACAGGGGACCTACATACATCAACATGTATCATCCCAAGAGTTCACTAACTCTTTCTCTGTTTCCAGTAAACAGAGCTATGGTCATCTTATCTCTGTGACATGACTGGCAAGTTTCACAAGATGTAAATTCAAACAGATTTAAATATGCATCTTTATGCAACTTAGCTAGTCGGGTCGCATTGATATGACCTAGTCTACAATACCTCAAGAAGGATCCATTCATTTCTGAACTCTTCCTCTTGTGTGTGTTCCGTATACTAAGAACTGTAGTTTGATTTAGAACATCAATACTTTTAGATAACGTGCCTGAACCGATCAACTTTTGATATAGGAAATGTTCAAAACATTATCCAACAATACAAAATTTTATCATTTCTTTACTAATAAAGAGACTGATATGATTTTGTATATCAGGTTCGGTATCTAATAGCATTTGTTCAGAATCAATGTATTGGTAATACAGGGTGACAGTGACCAACAGACTTGGCTGCAACACTTGCCCCGTTTTCTGCCTCATGAAACTTATCACCCGTTCTCAGTTCTCTACCTTTCTGTAGCCCTATGTATCAGATTACATATCTGGGATCCTGATCCGGAATCTAATACCCAGGACGTAGAGGATACAGAGAAACGGTTCTTTGTAATGAACACAACCGAAGATGATGCATCAGCATGCACTTTCTTCGTTTGGGCGGCACGGGAAATCTGGTATTCCCCAATTTCCTGCTCTGTCTTATAACAATTATAAGTTGGAGCGGGACCAACGTTCCCCAGCACAGTATAACAAGCGGGTTCGGTCAATAATCCGTATTATTAACTTGATTAAGGCGTGATATGGTCGCTACCTGGAGAGAGAGAGAAGAAAGCACTCAGCGTGCGCTCTTGCAAGAATAGATTGGTTATTTTTTTTATCTAATCAGGATGGCTCCCACTGTTTTTATCAAATCTTCTTTCAAACCTTAAAAGGAAAGACTAGCCGGGATTAATTACACACTACAAGTTCGCCAATCTTTCAGCCAGGCCAGTGTTGGTACTTTGAGGGAGGTCCCCCGTTCTTTCGCACGAACCTAATTAATGTAAACCTCGTTTTCCCAGAGGCGTAACCCCATTGACACCTTTCTAGACACCTACTTGATCGGCTAATTGTAATGTGTAAAACTCTCCCAGGAGTAACTCTTACTCGCAGCGGGTATCAGGATCCAACTATCTCATAGAAGGTATGCAATCTCATTGCAAATTTCAACACTTGAAATTCCCGATAATATTTTGCCCCTAGCATCCTATGACCTTGACGAAAGCCAACAAACCATAGGGTACTAGTCAAGTCCAACCCGTCATTTCTTGATTGAATTAAACCCACCCGCACGACCCTTGACGAAAGCTAACAAAGCCACACGACTACCCTAATCCAATCGCATCGTATGCAGCAGATAAGCAGCATAAAGCTACCGCACACTACACCTTGACGAAAGCCAACAAATGTAGCACGAATACTATATACAACTTATCTGAAATGACGGAGGGCTACGACAGGTTTTTCTGAAAACCTATTGCGTAATGAACTTGATATCGTTGTAGAATCAAATGATTTTGAAATGGAGTGTTTTTGAGGCTTTTCTAGATTTGCTAAAGGGGTCACTCCCGGTGAAGGGATTGTCGGCCCTTTCCTCATCGAATAAGGTGCAGGATATATCATATATACTGCTGTGCAAAGCAGAAACTATAGAAGCTATAAAAAGACAAACCGAGTGTGTAGCATCTGCCAGTTATTACTAAAGGGGTCACTCCCGGTGAAGGGATC
The DNA here is from genome assembly GCA_030015575.1 of Agapanthus africanus. Taxonomy (NCBI): domain Eukaryota; kingdom Viridiplantae; phylum Streptophyta; class Magnoliopsida; order Asparagales; family Amaryllidaceae; genus Agapanthus; species Agapanthus africanus. The sequence continues at coordinate 700,630,833 of CM057338.1, forward strand.
GTCGGCCCTTTCCTCATCGAATATGGTGCAGGATATATCATATATACCACTGTGCAAAGCAAGAACTGTAGCTACCTGTTTTATTTTGAAATTCGATTCTACAACATCTTTAGGTTTCTTTTACTTTCATTAATCATATTAATGAAGTCCCATCATTTAAAACACCTAAACATCACAGATAAATACGACGTACACTTATGCCATCCGCATTCGCCTCGATGTCCCCTCGTGCACCGTTAGGTTAGGTAACTAACGACAGAGCGGGGCAGGGCTAGCGCGAGTGCAAAACATAAGTAACGTCTATATAATATATCATATATACTATATACAGTATCCATCACAGCATATCAAATGATCACATCACAGATATCGCAGCAGAAGAATCATATGAAATATTGGATATACTAGGACGTCCGTGTTTTCAATACGAGCCAGTATAAAACACGGATTCCACGGTCTCGATGAATAGCCAAACCCACACCCCTAGACCCCTACGAGAGCGGCAAGCAACCCTACCAATTCTAGAGTTAGGAGACCCGGACTCGACTCATCGAGTTGGTCTCCTACTGGACTCCAGAACCCGGTTACTTGTGCCCTCCTCCTTGGGTCTATCCTAGTGCGGAAAAGTAAATAATATACAAATGGTGACAACATCCGCAACCTGGAAGTGCCCCAATAAAAGAATATTACATACAAGTTTTTACATGAATGAAAATGAAAAACACTCATCTCACATAAAAAACCCCGGCTATTCAAACACGACGATCCAATATAACATATCCAGCAACACATAACATCACATGTCATCAACGTAAGTAAACATGCGTATCCCAATTGTCGTTGACATATAGCAACGAAACCGGCGATATCACATATTACACTTACATTCACAGAAAAGAAAGTGTAAAACTACAACAGTTGGAATCCGCAACCTTCTTAGACATCGCATGCCTAACAATTATAAACCCTGCATTTTAGTCTCATTATCGAAAACACTTTTCAATATCAAGTCGGGCATTTCAACAGGATTCCCGACATTCTGATCGAATGCTCGTCGCAAACTTCAGTAGACGGCCGCACCCCCGATACCGTCGACGAAGTTCACTAAGGCGGAACACCGCTACCGCGAGCACCCGAACGGATGCTTTCGGCGACGGGGTTCTCCTACAGTCACTTGGTCGGGGCTATGGGGTGTGGCTGTCTATTAAGTTTATCTGGCGAGTATCCGTGTACATTACGCGATTGCGACGGACTTTTGATCACATCAAAATTCCGTGGCAACCAATCAAGTGAGACTAAACTGCTATGTTTATAACATTCAATTCAGTCATCTCAGAACTACTTGTGGATTCCAAATATTGTATCACATTTCGGATAAATAGAAAATGTTAAACTTTCCGATCAAACAATCAAACACCCAAGTTTTCCCGAAACAGCTCAACACTTGAAATAAGTTCAAAAACATCCACTTCATGCCTCAGTACCAACGGTCCAGCCGTAGAAGGGTCAAGCCAACGCCTCACATGTGGCACGCCGTACCGCCCCAAACCCTAAGGTTCAAAGGGCAGTTCAAGACGGTCACATAATCGAGTTAAGGTTTGTTGTCTTCTAGAGGGTCCATTGCGTTACTTGCACTACTTAGAACATTCTTAAACTACGGAAAAATCCAACACATGGAAATTTCCCGGCAGGGGAAAAAGTGGGTATTTATATCCGGTCGAACTTTTTAACAGTTTCAAAAATATCCGGAAAAACATAAACGAAGTTAAATTATCTGATCAAATTAACGAGTCCCCAATAAAACCCTAGAAAACTCAACACTTGAGTGGAATTAAAAAATTCCCATAAAAAATTGCCAAGAAAGGACATAAGAATAAATATATGAAATTTCAGGGACTAAGTCCACATTTTGGTCGCGGAACCGCCGCCAAACCCAAGGTTTCGCCGCGGTTCCGTGGTCAAATTATTGACTTAGTGGACCATACTTCACAGTAATTCTTAGTTTTTCCTGCTTGTTTTTCTGAGAATTTTTAATTCATAAAAATCCACTATTTTGAAAAATGTACAGAGAAGGGTTTTGTCGGGGTTTACGGGTTCGATCGGACTTCTAACTTCGTCTACACTTCGTCTAAAGCTCTAGCTAGGCTCTGATACCACTGTAGGGTTACTAGGCACATACTAGAGGTTCCACAAGGCATCAACCATGCCAAATTCAAATTTTTCCCGGTGCCGAGAAACCCTAATGCGATCGTTAACTAGAGTTTAGGCGAAACTAAAGGAAAGTAAATCACATTTACACTAAGTGAACGGAAAATACAACCTTTGTAGATCCGGTCCTCCACTTCCTTAGCTCCATGATGATGTCTTTCCGCTGCGATTATCGGATCCCGGACTCTAGCGATGGTTTCGTCGAAGAAATGATCGGGCTAGGTCGTCGACTTCGATGCCGAAGATGATCTACGTCGAGGCAACTCAAGATCAAGCTCCAACTTCACCAAGTCATGAAACTTGTGAAGAAAACACCCTATACTACATGGCAAGTGGTAGAGGACGAAGAAATAGGAAGTGGGTTCACTTTGGATTTGGATTTCTCACTTGGAATCATCACTTAGACATTTTCAAGAAAAGGTTTTTTCTTTCTTCTTGAAGAAGAAGAAGAAGAAGCAAAAAAGAATGAATTAATTCCAAAGAGAAAATGAAGTGATGGTTATCATTTTGCAACCATGGTTAAGTGTAGAGAATAAACTAAGGTGTAGTTAAATGGTTGGGTTAAGGAAAGAAACAAAATGGTTATCACTTTCAAAGCTTCATGAAGCTTCAAGTGAAGTCCAAATAAAGCCAGCATTTTATTTCTTGCTTAAATGAATAAATTAATTAATTAATTAAATAAATATAAACCTTAACCATTATCCTAAACCATGGTTTAAAGCATACACACCCAAGTTTCCATGTATCATCAAACATGATAAAAACTAGTGCACAAAACTACATCATATATACAATGTGCACATCAAGTGAGAAAATCCATCTTTAAGTGAACAAATATTAGTTAATGTAAAGTAATATATCAAATATATAATTATACATTAAATCATTGAATCAACACTTGATTTAACGATCCGGTCATATCGCATATGACCGACTAATATCCAATGTATCGACTTATCGAATCAATCCTTGATTCGATAACTAGGTTATATCGCATACAACCAATCGATACATTCATCGCGAGAATAGAATACAGTATCACATACTGGTATTATTCTCGGTCCCGCACATATCTCATATGCGCTCCTATTTCGTTTCGCTTGAGCCAGGAAACCTCTGTGTAGGACTCTAAAGACTCGTCAATACGCCGGCAGCAGGTGATGATCATATCAAACACCCACAAGCCGCAAGCGGTCTGCTAAACGTAACGGCCACCCAGGTATTGAGCGATCAGAAGATCGACGAGCAAGCCCGCTCACACTCCTGTGAATCCAACCAGCAACACTTACCGTACAGTCCGGTCTGTTCGTCTGATATGTCGCATATCTCGCCTAGGGGTGGTAAATGTCAGACCCCAATAGCTCAAGAAGTCGTGTCGATATGAGGTCTATAACAGTTCGAGAAACTAATGGTAACACTTACCAGTAAATCTCAGCAACCCTGGCCAGGGATTTCTGGTTATAGCCAATCGAACACAGCGCAACATCAACTCCCTATACCGGGAGAGACTAATCCCCTCCTACTGCTCATTGCCTCCATGTGATTCGGGACTGTACCGAAAAACCACCGTTTTGCACGCCCTCTTGGACGTGGTAAGGTGGAAATCAAACCACGGTGGGAATCACACAAGACTCTATGACGATCTCGGGTCTACAGACTAACCTGTACAAGTGTCACCAGAGAACTGCCATCTGACGTAAGGTATAATACCATCTGGAAGTTCTCGGCGAGTCCGTCCAGTGTACCAAGTCTCCACTGAGCACCCGTATATCATCTCTGATGTCAAACACCAATGGATATGGGATCATCCATCGCCCATCTGTATGGGTCGAGAAGGTATACGCTAGTCTACTCTGGTATATCGATGCCCCGTCTCGATACACCCACGACTAGGGACCTTGAAGGATGTACTTATAGACTACCATGTCCCCACTACTATGATCCGCATCATAGTCCAGGTAGTCAAGTACACATCCTAAGGGCTTTACCAACATGTAACAGAGAGACAATCAGTGTACACGTTAAGCTAAAGAGCAACCAGATAGCATACTATCATGTCGAGCAAGAAAGTCTTCCCTATATATGTCCAAGCATCCACTACAATATACATCCTATGTATAGTAATGGCCTCTAGGGCATACATATAACTAACATGCTCAGTATGCGCAGCTATATATAGATGAGATTGTGCGTTTGCACGGTGTTCCCACATGCATAGTATCCGACAGAGGCACCCAGTTTACTAGCCGTCTTTGGCAGAAGCTTCAGGAAGCTTTGGGTACCCGGTTGAGTTTTAGCACCGCTTTTCATCCGCAGACCGATGGTCAATCGGAGCGGACTATTCAGAATCTGGAGGATATGCTCCGTGCATGTGTGCTCTATTTTAGTGGCAGTTGGGATCATCACTTGCCGTTGATTGAGTTCTCCTACAACAACAGCTTTCAGAAGACTATTCAGATGGCACCTTTTGAGGCTTTATATGGTAGGAAGTGTCGATCGCCAGTCTGTTGGACCGAGCATAGTGAGAGTCTAGTTTTGGGACCCCAGCTAGTTCAGGAGACCACGGAGAAGATCCAGCTGATTCAGGACAGGATGAGAGCAGCCATTGCTGGAAAAAGTCTTATGACGACCGTCGTCATCGCAGACTTGAGTTCGCAGTGGGGGATCATGTATTCCTGAAGATTTCTCCGATGAAGGGCGTTATGCGATTTGGGAAGAGGGGGAAGCTCAGTCCCAGATTTATAGGCCCTTTCGAGATCTTTGAGAGAGTGGGTTTTGTTGCTTATCGTTTGGCGCTCCCACCTAGTTTTCCGGATGTTCACCCTGTGTTCCATGTGTCGATGCTTCATAGATACCTTCATGATCCTTCTCACATGATTCAGCATGCGACCATTCAGCTTTAGCGTGATCTTTCGTTCACCGAGAAGCCGGTAGTTATTTTGGATCGGCAGGTGAAGAAACTTAGGTCAAGGGTCTTGCCGTCTGTGAAGGTTCTATGGCGTAGCCCGACTAGTGAGGAGATCACTTGGGAGGCCGAGAGCGAGATGCGGAAGAAATTCCCTCATCTCTTTGAAGGTATGCTTAGTGTGAAATTTTAATTCGGGGACCGAATTTCTATAAGTGGGGGAGATTGTAACGTTTTAGAAATCGTTATGCGAATTTTTCCGTTTTAGGGTTAAATTGTCGGTATTTTCCGTTTTAACCCGACTGTATTCAAACGACCATATAAACTTGCCAGCACCTAGTTTAGCTAAAATAAAGCTAGTGCGCAAGCTTTGGGGGTATATGGGACGTTTTGGTTCAATTAGAATTTTTCCCAATTTTAATGTTATTTTAATGCGGTATTCGCATTTTGGGAAATTTCTGTTAAGTGATCTTTTCTTAAATTAAGTTGAGTTAAACCAAAACCATTCACTTGGTATCTAGATATTTGTGTGGAGGTTAGGTTTTAATGGATTAAAGAAAAAGAAAAGAAAAGAAAAGAAAGAGATGCATGCATGTGTGCATATGTGTGTATGAATGCATTTAATTGCATTTAATATTGGTAATTGCTAGGAAATCCCTCACAAATCACTCACCTCCTATCTTGGCCGAGATCCTCCCTCCCTCTACTGCCCTTAAACTTTTTCCTTTCATTTCTCTTCAATCCTAACTCAAAAATCTCCAAAATTTCCAAATATGTCACAAAATATGCACCAAGTCTGGTTTTTGCCTTCTTGGATCACTTGGAGCTAGGGAAAGCTTGGATCTTGTGAGCAAGATTGTTAGGTATAATCCCTACACTGTTAATTAGGAGTTTGTATATTGTTTTGCTTGTTGGTTGTAGCGTAGAACACTTTTTATATCGATTTGTGCAATATCGGGTTTTTAAAGTCTTTTTAGAACCTCTGTGAACTGCTGTGTTCTGGAAATTTTAGTGAGTGACCAAACAAAATTATAGAGATGTACTAGTGACACGGGAGCACTACCTAAGACACGAGGACCACACCACCGGCCGGGGCCGGCGACCCCTAAGGATAGGGAAGGATTGGGGTTTGTCTTTTATGGGTAGTTGTCTACTGTTTGTTAGGGGTGTTTGGTACTGTTTACTTTTTTAGTAATTTCAGTATGCAAAATATGGAATCGTTTACCTATAATCTAGTGTTTTGAGTCCGCGTGTTACGTGTTGCGACACGAATCGTGATCTTGTGCAGCTGCTGTACTTGGGTAGGTTTTGTGGTATCATTATGCACGTTAGCCACTAGACGTACACTCGCGAGCTAGTTTAGTGTGTTGGTGCATTATCTAATACGTAATTTTGCGTTAAATTTATCGATTCTGAGATATTCGTATTATTTCTTGTGTTTGTGAAAATATAGCGTCGCAAGCGGGGACTTCGGACGCTGCGAACAAGGGTAAGCAGGTGGTCGGATTTTCATAGCTGGAGACCATTGGTGAGTAGATTTATCATCTACGGAAAAATCGCTCGTATGGCGTTATGCGTCGGGGCGAATATGATATGTTGGCTGCATAGTATTTGCATATTAGTTACTTTCATATGAATGCCATTGCAAAGCATTATCTGTTGTACTCGACTCGACCCTTTAGATATAACACATTACTGACGGTTCATGTTGCACGAGCACAAAATAATATGCTACACCCACATCGTCATAATTGCCATGACACGCACAAACCACCTACATACGTGATACAGTAGTGGATAGGGATGGTTGAGGTAGTAGCCCTTATCCTATTGTGCATATGATATATTGTTGACACCTACATACGTGACATTGCATTGGGCAGGAATAGTTGAGGTAGTAACCTTTATTCCATTTCACGTATACCATACTATAGCTACTTGTACATCTTGCATACATATTGACATGTACACCCACATTGTCTATTACAGCTACATGTATATCATGCACTCATATTGACATGTACACCGCATATTTTTGCTATAGTTGTTTGTACCCCAAGTGGTATTGCTTTGATATGTGATATTGAGTTGTTGATCTTTGCGCTTATGAGATGCATCATACTTACTTACTTACATGTAGATACTTAAACCTTGCTACACTTACATGTACACTTCATATGATACTGCATTTGTTTTCGGAGGATTTTTGGGAACCGTAAGATATATTTTAAAAGCTGGATTCATTTAAAAGAGTGGTTTTCCTTTTATATGCTCATATTGATGTTTTATGTTGCATATATCAGTTTTATATGGACTTTACGCATTGAGATATGGATTTCATATGATTTATGGATTTGAGAACCGTGGGGGGATTTTCAAGAAACTATGTATTGTTTGAAAACCCGGTTTCTTTTGATATGATATTTGATGCGTCTGTTTACCGCCGGAAGCCGGGAAGACTGACATCTTACCTGAATCTGGGGGTAATTGGTGCTATCCGTCCACCTCTGCGAAGATGCCAAGTTGATTTATGACATCATGTATCGAAGGTTTAAACGGATGCGGCCGATGTAGCAGACTTCGTCAGATTCCCCCTCGTTCGAAGGGGTTTTGATTGTAGGGGACGCTCTTCCCTGCAGGCGCAAACCTCTGCAGTTAATTACGCTACCGCAACGCGGTAACAACTTTCTCCTTTTCCAGATGGTCACTTCGTGTCGTGGGTGTTTGTTTTGTGTTCGGTTGCCCGTGGATTGTATACGGAGTCTAAGTTATGTTGTCGCCCATAGGGCGTAGACTAGTCCAAATCCGTATCTTTCTTAGATTTAGGTTTTGTAGGGTTACTAAGCACACTAAAGAGGCTCTACAAGGCATCGACCATGCCAAAATTAAATTTTTATGTGCCGAATAACACTAAGCAAGATCGTAAACTAGAGTTTAGGTGAAACATAAAGCAAGTAAACAACTTTACTCTAAAGGGATACGAAATACAACCTTTGTAGATCGGTCCTTCACTACATTTGCTCCTTGTTGAAGTCCCTTCGCTGCGATCGTGGATCTCCCGGACCCTTGCATGGCTTCACTAGGCGAAAGGCGTGACCTTGCTTGAAGTCTCCGAGGCCGAAGATGATCTACGTCGAGGGAATTCCGACTCAAGCTACTAATTCACTAATTTGAGAATTAGTGAAGCAAACCCCTATATAAGAGTGCTAGTCTTGTAGAGGATGGAGAAATAGGAAGTGGGTTCTCTTTGGAATTTTATATCTCACAATGTTTTGCTCTCCTTTCAAAACCTTAGTTTTCTTTCTCTTTTGTTCAATAAAGAAAATGAACAAAAGAAAGAGGAAAGGATAATGATCAAGTGTAAAGAGTAACCATGGTGAGTGAGTATCATATACTAACCCTTGTAGAGACTTAACCCTAGGCTAATAGTTATGGTTGGGTTAATAAAAATCCATAGTAAAAACAAAATCAAGTTGGATTAGTCAATGCATCCACAAGCTTCCACAAGCTTCATGTATTTTCAAATCCTCCACTTGATTTTGCAATTACTTTAAATATTAAAAACACAAAATAAACATTAGCATAGTGTAAGTCTCATAAACCCATGGATTGTGTATCATCAACTATGATACAATATGATAACACATTTTAACATATATCATATACATGTTAAAGTAGTGTACAAGTGAGAAAAACCCTAAAGTGAACAAGTGTTAGTAAATGTAAACTAGTATATCTAATATACAATTATACACTTAATTATTAAATCAACACTTGACTTAATAATCCGGTCACATCTCATATAACCGGCTAACATCCATTGTATCGACTTATCGAATCAACACTTGATTCGATAACCCGGCCATATCATATATAACCGACCGATACGTATAGTCGCGAGAATAGAATACGGTATCACATACACGCATTTATTCTCGGTCCCGCACATATCACATACGTGCTCCTATTTCCTTTTGCCTGAGCCAGAAAAACCTCTATGTAGGACTCTAAAGACTCATCAATACGCCGGCAGTAGGTGATGATCACATCAAGCACCCACAAGCCGTCAGCGGTACTAGCTGGACGTAACGGCTACCCGGGTATTGAGCGATCAGAAGATCAGCAAGCAAGCCCACTCCAACTCCTGTAAAAAGCATGCCGGTAACACTTCCCGTACAGTCCGGTCTCCTTGTCTGATATGTCGCATATCAAGTCTAGGGGTGGTTAACGTCAGACCCTAATAACCGATAAGTCGTGCCGATGTGAGGCTCATAACGGGTCGAGAAACTACTGGTAACACTTACCAGTAAATCTCTAAATCAGCCCTGGCCAGGGACTTCCTTGTTACGGCCAATCGAGCACAGCGCAACATCAACCCCTAATACCGGGAGAGAAGAAACCCCTCCTATCGCTCATTGCCTCCATGTGACTCGGGACTGTACCCAAAAACCACCGTTTTGCACGCCCTCATGGACGTGGTAAGGTGGAAATCAAATCACAGTGGGAATCACACAAGACTCTATGACGGTCTCGGGTCTACAGACTAACCTGCACAAGTGTCACCAGAGAACTTCCATCTGACGTGAGGTATAATACCATCTGGGAGTTCTCGGCGAGTCCGTCCAGTGTACCCAGTCTCCACTGAGCACCCGTATACCATCTCTGATGTCAAACACCAATGGATATGGGATCATCCATCGCCCATCTCATGGGTCGAGATGCGTATACGCTAGTCTACTCTGGTATATCAATGCCCCGTCTCGATACACCCACGACTAGGGACCTTGAAGGATGTACTTATGGACCACCATGTCCCTACTAGTATGATCCGCATCATAGTCTAGGTAGTCAAGTACACATCCTAAGGGCTTTACCAACATGTAACGATAAGACAGTATAAAGAGACTAGTATACATGTTAAAGAAAAGAGCAACCAGATAGCATACTATCATATCGAGCAAGAATGTTCTCTCTATATATGTCCAAGCATCCAATATAATATACATCATTTGTACAATACTGGTCTCTAGGGCATACATACAACTAACAATCTACCACTTGCACTTGGGCCAGCTGCTGTAGTATCGCATACCGAGCATCCTGAAGAGTCTCTCAAACTGTATCTGGGGAATGGCTTTCGTGAGTGGATCCGCTGTGTTATTCTTCGTGTCAACCCTCCTAACCTCGATCTCCCGGCGATCATCTATCTCCCGGATCAGGTGATACCGCCTCAGAATATGCCTGGATCGCTGATAGGACCTGGGTGTAAGTCCGTGTTGCCCATCCCGGTGCTTACGGGAGGCGGAAAACATAATAAAAATCGGATTTTTAATGACTTAGGCAACATGGACTATGCTTGTGAGGATCTTTGCTAAACTAAAACTAGCTAAAGTAAACTAACAACTAACAAAGTTGTAGAAAGGTTATACCTTTGGTCTTTAGTCCTTCTCTCCTTGCTCCTAGGTATGGTAGAAAAGGATCACCTTGCTTGTCTTCTCCCGTCAAAGAAGGATCCACCCGAAAGCCACCACCTTTAGCTTCAACTCCAAGCTAGGAGTAACTAGAGTGCAAGAAATGCTAAGACTTGAACCCTAGAAGTGAGTAGAGAAGATCAAGAGAGGGTTTTTCTCAAGCTTTTTGTTTCTCAACACATGAGAGGGAGAGAGCTTGAGGGAGAGGATGAGCAAGAGAGAGAAAAGAAATGAGAGAATGAGAATAATAGTGAGCCATTCTCACTAATATGTGAGGATAAGTTTAATTAGATAATTAGCTTGAAAATTGTCATGATAAATCATGAATTGACCATTATCATTTCATTTTTGCAAAGATCAAAGAGCATCTTCCAAATGAAATGATTATGGTCAAGTTGTCAACATGGTCAACAAGTCAATGAAGTCAAATTGTCAACAACAACCATGCACAATAATTAAGCTAATTATCAATTAACAATAATCCACACAAAATCAATAGGGTTAATAAAATGACAAAGGCCATTAACCCTAAACAAGGTCCTCTCCCCAATCTCAAGCAACTGTGCATACGCACCCGCATTCGTGATCCGAGGAACACGAACACAATGAGAAAAACCAATCTCAAATCATATACTAGGATCCGGCTTAAACCAAAGCCCGCTAGTATAAACTGTCCGGACAGCAAACGTGCACAAGTGCGCGGATGCGAACGAACCCTGTCGCAAAACCATGCGACCTCTACTCGTTTTGCCTAAAGGCGAATAGCTCTCTGTGTGGGACTCTAAAGACTCGACACTACGCTGGCAGTGGGTTTAACCACAGACCGCAAGCGGCACTAGCTGTACGTAACGGTCCCCAGGTAGATGTCGATAAGAAGACTGACGAGGTGAACCCCATCTGCACTCCTACTGAGCCTGTATGTGACAGTCTCCGTACAGTCCGGTCTGTTCGTCTGATACATCGCATGGCGGGCCTAGGGGGGCGGTGAACGTCAGTCCCCTAATAGCGGTACAAGTCGTGTCGGAGTGTAGCCCAGAACACCCTGAGATAACACTGGAAACCTACCAGTATATCTCGCTTGCCCTGGCCAGGGACTACTCGTGTAATGGCTCTCCTAGACACAGCGCGATGTCAACCCCCAATACCGGGAGAGACGAATCCTGTCTAACCGTCACTGCCTCCAAGTGCTTCGGGACTGCACCCAAAAACTACCTGTTTGCACAGCTCCTTTGAGCCGTGGTAGGGTAGTAATCAAAGTGCAGTGGGAACACACTCGAGGCGAAGTGACAGTGTCAAGTCAGCGGACTAAGCTGTACTCATGTCACCTGGGAACTGATAACTGACGATAGGTATATTACCAACCAACAGTTCCCGACGAGTCCTGTCCAGTGTACTCGTAACCTAACGAGCACCCGCATACTATCCCAAGTACGACGTACTAACGGCTGTGGGACAGACCGTCTCCCACACTGGGATGAGAAGCGCATACGCTAGTCTACTCCGGAGTATCGATGCCCTGTCTCGATAGTCCAACGACCAGGGACCTGTATAAGGATGTGCTTATAGATTACCCAGCTCCCACGTGTGCGAGCGCCATCACAACGCTGGTAATCAAGCAAAGATCCTAAGGGCTCTACTAATATGTATACCAGCAATATGCTAAAAGAAACACATGCACATATTAAAGCAGAGACAAACCAAGTAGCATACTACCATTTCGAGCAAGATTGTATATACAACTGTGAATATCCCAAGCTTCCATTAAGTAATATACAAGCTAGTATGATACAGTAATGGCCTCTAGGGCATATACACTAACAATCTCCCACTTGCACTAAGGCCATGTACTGGCGTATCGAAGACCTATCATCTCGATCAGCCGCTCGAACTGAGTCTGGGGCAAGGCCTTGGTGAATGGATCTGCTGTGTTATCCTCTGATGCAACTCTCCGGACCTCGATCTCCTGGCGATCCACGATCTCCCTGATCAGGTGATACCGCCTTAAGATGTGTCTGGATTTCTGATGGGACCTGGGTTCCTTCGCTAAAGCTATAGCCCCGTTGTTGTCGCAATACAGAGGTATTGGGTCAACAATGGACGGAACCACCTGAAGTTCTTTCAAGAACTTCCTCATCCAGACAGCTTCTTTTGCGGCATCAGATGCAGCGATGTATTCCGCTTCCATAGTCGAGTCAGCAACGGTTTCCTGTTTGGAGCTCTTCCAACACACCGCCCCTCCATTGAGGGTAAAGACAAAACCCGACATGGACTTGGAATCATCCTTGTCACTCTGGAAGCTGGAGTCAGCAAAGGCCTCAACCTGCAGGTCTTTTCCGCCATACACCAAGAACATCTCCTTAGTCCTTCTCAGGTACTTGAGAATGTTCTTTACTGCTATCCAATGTTTCTCCCCTGGGTTTGACTGATACCTGCTTACCACACTCAGTGCATAAGCCACATCTGGTCTGGTACATAACATCGCATACATTATAGAGCCTACCGCAGAAGCGTAGGGTATAATAGACATGCGATCCCTCTCCAAATCAGTCTTGGGAGACATCTCTTTGGAGAGGGTGATCCCGTGACAAGCCGGTAGATTACCGCGCTTGGAATCTTCCATACTGAATCTCTTCAGTATGGTGTCGATGTACCTGGACTGCGAGAGTCCTAATATCCTCTTGGATCTGTCACGGTAGATCCGGATACCCAGAATGTAGGAGGCATCACCCAGGTCTTTCATGGAGAACCTGTGTGACAAGAACCCCTTGACAGATTGTAGCATAGGAATGTCATTTCCTATTAAGAGAATGTCATCCACGTATAACACGAGGAATACTACAGTTCTCGCTACAAATCTACAATAGATGCATGGTTCATCTGGATTTTTGATAAAGCCAAATTCTTTGACCGTCTCATCAAAACAGATGTTCCAGCTCCGCGATGCCTGCTTGAGTCCATAAATGGACTTGAGCAACTTGCACACCTTTCCGCTGCTCCCACCCTGAATGAAACCCTCTGGCTGGTCCATATAGACACACTCCTCTAAATGACCATTTAGAAAAGCTGTCTTTACGTCCATCTGCCAAATCTCATAATCGTGGAAAGCAGCGATGGCAAGAAGGATCCGAATGGATTTCAGCATAGCTACTGGAGAAAAGGTTTCGTCATAGTCCAAACCAGGTCGTTGACGAAAACCCTTTGCTACCAGTCTAGCTTTATAGGTCTCAACCTGTCCATCTACACCAATCTTCCTTTTGAAGATCCACTTGCATCCTACGGGTTTTACCCCGTCTGGAGCAATGTCCAACGTCCATACTTTGTTGGTGTACATGGACTCCATCTCGGTCCGCATTGCATCCAGCCATTTTACCGAGTCGACGCTCTGAATGGCTTGCTGGAAGCTAGTAGGCTCATCACAATCTAGGATGCAGTCCTCTCTATCCCCGTCAATGAGAAAACCGTAGTATCTCTCGGGCGGATGAGACTGCCTACTACTCCTGCGGAGCGGCGTAGGAATGTCCTGTTCTTTTGAACCTTCTGGTTCCACTAAACTTTCAGTAATAGTTTGTGGTTCTGGAATTTCTTCCAGTTCTATTGCGCTCCCACTTATTTCTTTTTTTAAAAACTGATGTTCCAGAAAGTGGGCATTGCGAGAAACAAGGACTTTTTGTTCCTCTGCGTAATAGAAAAGATACCCCCTGGAGTTCTTTGGGTATCCCACAAACTTGCACAGCACTGAGCGTGCCTCGAGCTTGTCCGTATGCTGCTTTTTGACATAAGCTGGACATCCCCAAATCTTCAAGTATTGAAGATAGGGTTTCTTCCCACTCCATAACTCATATGGTGTGGTAGGCACAGTCTTAGTGGGAACACGGTTCAAAAGATATGCAGCTGTTTCTAGCGCATATCCCCAGAAAGATCGCGGTAACTCAGCATTACTCATCATGGACCGTACCATATCCAATAGGGTTCGGTTCCGTCTCTCCGATACACCGTTATGTTGCGGGGTGTATGGAGGAGTAAGCTGAGAGAGAATTCCATTCTCTTTTAAGTAATTCAGGAATTCGGCACTTAAGTATTCTCCTCCTCGATCCGATCTTAGGATCTTGATACTTTTGCCGGTCTGTTTTTCTACTTCATTCTTATATTCCTGGAACTTATCAAAAGCTTCGGATTTATGCTTTATTAAGAAGACATGTCCGAATCTTGAGAAATCATCCGTAAAAGTTATGAAGTAAGAAAAACCGCTTCGCGCATGTGTAGACATTGGACCGCACACGTCGCTGTGTACGAGTCCCAAGAGCTCGCTCGCTCTTTCTCCGTGTCCAGAAAACGGAGCCTTTGTCATCTTTCCTTTGAGACAGGATTGACAAGTTGCATATGATTGATAATCGAACGAATCTAAATATCCTTCAGTATGTAACTTAGTCAATCTTCTCTCGTTGATGTGACCCAGTCTACAATGCCATAAGAAAGTTTTATTAATATCTGGAGACTTTCTTTTATGTGTATTCTGGATATTGAAAACCTGTGGTTGGTTTAAAACGTAAATACCGTTGTTTAATGTACCTGACCCAATCAAAACTTGATTAAGGTGAATGTTCACTACATTACTTACAAATGCAAATTCATAACCTTCTTTAGATAATAAAGATACAGAAATGATATTACAGGTTGCATTTGGTACATAATAACAACTACGCAAAACCAAAAAGTGTCCATCTGATAATCCCAGGTGATAGTCCCCCACGGCCTCTGCATCCATGCTAGCACCGTTCGCAACTCTGAGGGTCATGTCACCTGCCTTCAAAACTCTACGCTTTCTCAACGCCTGCAAAGAATTACAGATATGAGATCCTGATCCGGTATCCAATACCCAGGATGTAGAGTTTATTGATAGACAGTTTTCAATAACATACACACCTGAAGCTGAAGCTGCAACTCGCTTCAAATCCTGTGTTCTGGCTTTCCAAGCCTTGCAATCTTGTTTCCAGTGGCCACTTTTGTGACAATAGAAGCATTCTTCCTTCCCCACCAGCTTCCCCGCTACCTTTGTTGCTTTACCCTTTCCCTTCGTATCCACTTTACCGACACCGCCTCTTGGTTTGGCGGGGGCTTTCTTCTTCTTGCCCTTGGCTTTCGCCCTGGACCTAGAAGAGGAAGATCCTCCTACAAACAAAGTGGATGTCTCCCTACCCTTCTGTAGGGTGCCCTCAGCAGTCCTCAACATGTTCAGAAGCTCGGCAAGTTCAACCTCCTTTCCTTGCATGTTGAAGTTAAGAATGAACTGGGCGTAAGTGGAAGGAAGGGACTGGAGAATCAGATCAGTATAGAGTTCATTCTCCAACGTGGTCCCAAGGTCCGCGAGCTCCTCTATGTAGCCGATCATCTTAAGCACGTGGTCCGCTACCGATGATCCGACGGCCAACCTTGCCGAAAAGAGCTTCTTCGACACTTCGTATCTTGCGATACGAGACTGCTCTCCATACAGTTCTTTTGTATGGAGAAATATGGACTCTAGGTCCATATTCTCGTGCCTCCTCTGATGGTCGTTGTCCATTGAGGCTAATACGAGGCATTTGGCCCTCGCGCAATCTATCTCCCATGTCTTACGGATTTCTACATCCGCGACGCTGGAGGTGGGACCTGGGACGGGGGGAGCTTTGGTGGTAAGTATATACCCCAGCTTGTCATAAGT
Source organism: Agapanthus africanus (assembly GCA_030015575.1). NCBI lineage: Eukaryota > Viridiplantae > Streptophyta > Magnoliopsida > Asparagales > Amaryllidaceae > Agapanthus > Agapanthus africanus. Next base: position 700,647,115 of record CM057338.1, read on the forward strand.
GATAGCCATCTTGACATTCCTGAGCCAATCTTTGTAGTTTGGCCCTGTCAATATGTTTTTATCTAATAGTAACTTAAGTCCGGTCATCTTGAATGGTCGCTGCAATTAGGAGAGAGAAAAGAAACACTTTAGCATGATGCTCTTGCAAGTTTAGAGTGGTTTTTAGTTTGTCTAAACTGGATGGCTCCCACTGTCTCTCGAATCCCTTCTCAAACCATAAAGAAAAGGATTAGCCGGGATCATTCTCACCGTACAATACTTGCTTAACCGTTCAGCCAGGCCAGTGTCGGTACTTCGAGGGAGGTTTTCCAACGCTTTCGCGAAGTTCCTTAATTAAGTAACCTCTTTTCCCTGTGGGCGTAGCCCCGCTAACACCTTTCTAGGCACCTACTAGGTTTATAGCATTGATCGTTAAGTGAGAGTTTTCCCGAGGAGTAGCATATACTCACAGTAGGATCGGGATCCAAATATCATCGCGTGATAAAACCGAAGGAATCCTACCAGAATTATCACACTCCAAATGGTATGCAACGCTAGCAAGTTTCAGTACTTATGAAACTCCCGATGTGGATTTTTGCCCCATGCTCTTATGACCTTGGCGTGAGGTCAAAATGTCATAAGTCACATGTCAAGTTCTTCCCATCATTATCCTGGTTAATTTGAACCCACCCGTACCTACCCTTGACGTAGGCCAAAACGGCAGTACGACTGTCTCAAATCAACGCATTCTATCTATGCAACGGATAAATATCCGGCAGCTACCAATCACTATGCCTTGGCGTGAGGTCAAAATACATAGCTTGAATACTACCGAATATTTAACCGAAATGATGGAGGGCTACGGATGGTTTTGGCGAAACCGTGAACGTAGTGAACTTGATATAATCGATGGAACGAGATAGCTTTTAAAAGGAGTGGTTCAAGCTCCGCGTTTAAAAGTTTTAGTTTTGAAAAGAACCGAGTGGTTTTCAAAGTGTTCCAATCGACTTTTACTTGGTTTATTTCTTGCATTAGTTCTTTTAATGCGTCCCATCATTTAATCCTACCATTGCAGAAAACAACCAAAATATGACGTACGCTTATGCCATTCGCATTCGCCACGGGGCCCCGTCATCACCCGTTAGGTTACTTAACTAACGACAGAGCGGGGGCTGGGCTAGCGCGGCTGTAAAACATAAGCAACGCCTAAATAGTTATTATATATAAATATATAGCAATGATAGACATTACAGATCACAGATGAATACATTGGATATACTAGGAATCCGCAATGCGTTCGAGCCTGCAACGCAAAGCGGATTACACGGTCGCGGTGAATAGCCAATACCCCACCCAAGACCCCTACGGGTGCGGCAAACTACCCGCCAAGCACCCGAAGCGAAGCAACCTCCCTCACCACCGTGAGTAGGCCACTCGGCACTTCGAGTACCCGGTAGTTTGTGCACCCCCTCCATGGGTCTATCCTAGGAGCAAAAACAGTAAAAAGAATTATACAATGACGGCTACAACCCCGACCCGGTTGTGCGGCCATACAAAGAATATTATTACATCAATTTACATGTTACAAATGAATGAAAGAAAAACAACGCTCATCTCACATCCAACCCGGCTATTCACCCGCGACAATCCAATCCATTCATATCCACAAACCAACAACAAACACAGATCATGTATAACCCCGACTAATCGTCTTATAGCGATTAGCCGACGTTCAATACATGCAAGCATTACAGATATAACCGATGTAGTTAAAGCGTAGTGAAGTTCCGGAAAAATACGGATTTATAGGCCCGCAAAAGCAAATTTTAGTTCTGGAAAATCTGGGCATATAATATATATCCTAAAAATCCCAAAAACAATACAGAAAAACACTGCACGAAAAACGATGCAGTGAAGACATCAAACCGCGGCGCTTCCGCGGCACGAGCCTACCTCGTGCGGCGGAAGCGCGGCGGTTTGGATGATTCTCTGTCTCGTTTTTCGTGGGTGTTTTTAAAAAACCCTGAGATGAATTTACAAATATAAAGTTTTCTATTTTGAGCAGAAAAAATTTCAACAGAAACTAGGGTTTTTCAAAGTTCGGTTTTTGGATTTTTCGGTTTCGAAACTTCGCTACACTTTACTACCTAGCTAGTTTGAGTTTAGTTAGGCTCTGATACCACTGTAAGTCCGTGTTGCCCATCCCGGTGCTTACGGGAGGCGGAAAACATAATAAAAATCGGATTTTTAATGACTTAGGCAACATGGACTATGCTTGTGAGGATCTTTGCTAAACTAAAACTAGCTAAAGTAAACTAACAACTAACAAAGTTGTAGAAAGGTTATACCTTTGGTCTTTAGTCCTTCTCTCCTTGCTCCTAGGTATGGTAGAAAAGGATCACCTTGCTTGTCTTCTCCCGTCAAAGAAGGATCCACCCGAAAGCCACCACCTTTAGCTTCAACTCCAAGCTAGGAGTAACTAGAGTGCAAGAAATGCTAAGACTTGAACCCTAGAAGTGAGTAGAGAAGATCAAGAGAGGGTTTTTCTCAAGCTTTTTGTTTCTCAACACATGAGAGGGAGAGAGCTTGAGGGAGAGGATGAGCAAGAGAGAGAAAAGAAATGAGAGAATGAGAATAATAGTGAGCCATTCTCACTAATATGTGAGGATAAGTTTAATTAGATAATTAGCTTGAAAATTGTCATGATAAATCATGAATTGACCATTATCATTTCATTTTTGCAAAGATCAAAGAGCATCTTCCAAATGAAATGATTATGGTCAAGTTGTCAACATGGTCAACAAGTCAATGAAGTCAAATTGTCAACAACAACCATGCACAATAATTAAGCTAATTATCAATTAACAATAATCCACACAAAATCAATAGGGTTAATAAAATGACAAAGGCCATTAACCCTAAACAAGGTCCTCTCCCCAATCTCAAGCAACTGTGCATACGCACCCGCATTCGTGATCCGAGGAACACGAACACAATGAGAAAAACCAATCTCAAATCATATACTAGGATCCGGCTTAAACCAAAGCCCGCTAGTATAAACTGTCCGGACAGCAAACGTGCACAAGTGCGCGGATGCGAACGAACCCTGTCGCAAAACCATGCGACCTCTACTCGTTTTGCCTAAAGGCGAATAGCTCTCTGTGTGGGACTCTAAAGACTCGACACTACGCTGGCAGTGGGTTTAACCACAGACCGCAAGCGGCACTAGCTGTACGTAACGGTCCCCAGGTAGATGTCGATAAGAAGACTGACGAGGTGAACCCCATCTGCACTCCTACTGAGCCTGTATGTGACAGTCTCCGTACAGTCCGGTCTGTTCGTCTGATACATCGCATGGCGGGCCTAGGGGGGCGGTGAACGTCAGTCCCCTAATAGCGGTACAAGTCGTGTCGGAGTGTAGCCCAGAACACCCTGAGATAACACTGGAAACCTACCAGTATATCTCGCTTGCCCTGGCCAGGGACTACTCGTGTAATGGCTCTCCTAGACACAGCGCGATGTCAACCCCCAATACCGGGAGAGACGAATCCTGTCTAACCGTCACTGCCTCCAAGTGCTTCGGGACTGCACCCAAAAACTACCTGTTTGCACAGCTCCTTTGAGCCGTGGTAGGGTAGTAATCAAAGTGCAGTGGGAACACACTCGAGGCGAAGTGACAGTGTCAAGTCAGCGGACTAAGCTGTACTCATGTCACCTGGGAACTGATAACTGACGATAGGTATATTACCAACCAACAGTTCCCGACGAGTCCTGTCCAGTGTACTCGTAACCTAACGAGCACCCGCATACTATCCCAAGTACGACGTACTAACGGCTGTGGGACAGACCGTCTCCCACACTGGGATGAGAAGCGCATACGCTAGTCTACTCCGGAGTATCGATGCCCTGTCTCGATAGTCCAACGACCAGGGACCTGTATAAGGATGTGCTTATAGATTACCCAGCTCCCACGTGTGCGAGCGCCATCACAACGCTGGTAATCAAGCAAAGATCCTAAGGGCTCTACTAATATGTATACCAGCAATATGCTAAAAGAAACACATGCACATATTAAAGCAGAGACAAACCAAGTAGCATACTACCATTTCGAGCAAGATTGTATATACAACTGTGAATATCCCAAGCTTCCATTAAGTAATATACAAGCTAGTATGATACAGTAATGGCCTCTAGGGCATATACACTAACACTGGGTTCCTTGGCCAAAGCCAACGCTCCATTGTTATCGTAATACAAAGGTATTGGATGCTCAATGGACGGAACCACTCCAAGTTCAGTGATGAACTTCTTAATCCAGACAGCCTCTTTTGCAGCATCGTTGGCAGCGATGTATTGAGCCTCCATCGTCGAGTCTGCCACGGTTTCCTGCTTGGAACTCTTCCAGCTAACCGCCCCTCCGTAAAGGGTAAAGACAAATCCCGACTGCGACTTAGAGTCGTCCTTATCACTCTGGAAGCTTGAATCGGTAAAGGACTCCACTTGGAGTTCTCCGTTACCATACACCAAGAGCATCTCTGTAGTCCTTCGCAAGTACTTGAGAATGCTTTTCACAGCTGTCCAGTGACTCTCTCCAGGATCAGCTTGACACCTACTCACTACACTTAGTGAGTATGCTACATCGGGTCTGGTACATAGCATCGCGTACATGATAGAGCCTACAGCCGAAGCATAGGGTATCCCTTGGATGCGATCTCTCTCCAAATCAATCTTGGGAAACATCTCTTTGGAGAGAGTGAGCCCTGAGATCGTAGGTAAAAACCCACGTTTGGACTCTTCCATACTAAACCTCTTTAGTATGGTGTCAATGTACCTTGATTGGAACAATCCCAATATCCGTTTAGATCTATCTCTATAGATCATAATTCCCAATATGCAGGAGGCATCACCAAGATCTTTCATTGAGAATCTATGTGATAAGAAGAGCTTCACCGATTGCAGCATAGGAATGTCATTTCCTATCAAGAGTATGTCGTCCACGTACAATACGAGGAAGACAACCTTACTCTCTGCCACCTTCTTGTAGATACAAAGTTCATCTACGTTTTTGACGAAATCAAACTCTTTGATAACAACGTCAAAGCAGATGTTCCAACTCCGTGATGCTTGCTTCAATCCATAAATGGATTTAAGCAGCTTGCACACCTTCCCGCTGCTCCCACTATCTATGAAGCCCTCTGGCTGAGTCATGTACACGCACTCTTCTAAATCACCGTTTAGAAAGGCGGTCTTAACATCCATTTGCCAGATTTCGTAGTCATGATATGCAGCGATGGCAAGCATGATCCGGATGGATTTAAGCATAGCCACAGGAGAAAAGGTTTCGTCATAGTCCACACCTGGTCTTTGACGAAAACCCTTTGCGATAAGTCTAGCTTTGAAAGTCTCCACTTTCCCATCTACACCAAGTTTTTTCTTGAAGATCCACTTGCTCCCAATGGGTTTTACCCCTTCAGGAGCAACTTCCAAAGTCCATACTTTGTTGGTGTACATGGATTCCATCTCGGACCGCATTGCATCCAGCCATTTCACTAAGTCCCCACTCGTGATGGCCTGCTCGAAGCTAGTTAGGTCATCATCAACCTTGATGCAATCCTCGCTCCCACCATCCATGAAAAAACCGTATTATCTCTCAGCTGGGTGAGGAACCCTACTAGATCGGCGGAGAGGCTGAGGTTCGTTGGGAACTACCGAATCTTCTGGTTCCACTAAATCATCAGTTTGAGTTTGTGTAGCCGGAATTTCTTCCAGTTCTACTTTGTTGCCACTAATTTCTTTTGTAAGAAATTCCTTTTCTAAAAAGGTGGCATGTCGAGAAACAAACACTTTTTGTTTCTCGGTATGGTAGAAAAGATATCCATGTGAATGTTTGGGATATCCCACAAACTTGCATAGAACTGACCGTGCCTCGAGTTTGTCCGGATTTTGCATTTTAACATAGGCCGGACAACCCCATATCTTAACACGTTTAAGACATGGTCTCTTCCCACTCCATATCTCATATGGTGTGGTAGGTACAGATTTAGATGGAACTTGATTCAATAGGTATGCCGCTGTCTCCAGTGCATACCCCCAGAAGGAAATAGGTAACTCAGCTGTGCTCATCATAGAGCGCACCATATCTAATAGGGCGCGGTTCCTCCGTTCAGATACACCGTTGTGCTGTGGTGTATATGGAGGAGTCAGCTGAGAGAGAATCACATTCTCTTTTAGGAAGTCCAGGAATTCATTGCTCAAGTATTCTCCTCCTCGATCAGATTGAAGGATTTTAATACTTTTCCCGGTTTGGTTCTCGACTTCTTGTTTATATTCTCTAAATTTCTCAAAAGCTTCTGATTTGTGTTTCATCAGGAACACATATCCGAATCTAGAGAGATCGTCAGTGAATGTAATGAAGTACGCAGACCCATTCCTGGCATGTGTAGACATGGGGTCGCATACATCACTATGTACCAGTCCCAAGAGTTCTGTAACTCTCTCTCCGTGTCCCGTAAACGGAGTTTTGGTCATCTTGCCTTTGAGACATGACTAGCAAGTGTCATAAGATGAAAATTCAAACGGATTTAAATATCCATCCTTATGCAACATAGCTAGTCGTGTCGCATTGATGTGACCCAGTCTACAATGCCACAAGAAGGATTCGTTCATTTCTGAACTCTTCCTCTTGTGTGTGTTTGTTATGCTCAGAACTGTTGATTGATTTAGATCAAAAATGCCATTGCACATCATGCCTGATCCAACCAACTTTTGGTTTAGGAAAACGTTCATAACATTATCCTGTAATACAAAATTATATCCCTCTTTACTCAACAAAGAACCCGATATAATGTTGCATATCAGGTTCGGCATGTAATAGCATTCGTTCAGAATCAATGTATTACCAGTTGGCAATACAAGGTGATATTCCCAGACGGTTTTAGCTGCAACAATTGCACCATTTCCAACCCTTATGTCTTTATCACCTTCTCCATGGTCTCTACCTTTCCTAAGCCCATGTAACTGATTACATATATGGGATCCTGACCCGGTATCTAATACCCAGGACGTAGAGGAAATGGAGAAACAGTTCTCTGTAACAAACACACCCGAAGAAAATGCATCAACATGTATTTTCTTCATACGGGTGGCATGGGAATCCTGGTATTCCCCTATATCCTGATCAGTCTTATAACTCTTATAAGAAAGAACGGAACCAACGTTCCCCAGCACAGTATAACATGCAGGTTCGGTCAATACATCCATATTATTATCTTTATTAAGGCATGATATGGTCGCTACCTGGAGAGAGAGAGAAGAAAACACTTTAGCGTATGCTCTTGCAAGATCAGATTGGTTATTATCTTATCTAATCAGGATGGCTCCCACTGTTTTTTTATCAAATATTCCTTCAAACCCTAAAAGGAAAGACGAGCCGGGATTAATTACACCCTACAACTTCGCCGATCTTTCAGCAAGGCCAGTGTCGGTACTTTGAGGAAGGTTCCCCGTGCTTTCCCACGGACCTAATTAAAGTAAACCTCATTTTTCCCAGAGGCGTAACCCCGTTGACACCTTTCTAGACACCTACTTGATCGGCTAATTGTCCTGTGTAAAACTCTCCCGGGAGTAACAATTACTCGCAGTGGGTATCGGGATCCAACTATCTCATAGAAGGTATGCAATCTCATTGCAAATCTCGAAATTCCCGATAATATTTTGCCCCTAACCCCTATGACCTTGACAAAGGCCAACAAATCATAGGATGTTAGTCAAGTTCAATCCGTCATTTCTTGATTGAATCAAACCCACCCGCACGACCCTTGACAAAGGCCAACAAGGTCGTACGACTACCCCAAAACAATCTGCATCATATGCATAAGCAGATAAGCACCATTTAGCTACCGCACACTACGTCTTGACAAAGGCCAACAAACGCAGCACGAATACTAAACACTTCTTATCTGAAATGACGGAGGGCTACGACAGGTTTTTCTGAAAACCTATTGCGTAATGAACTTGATATCGTCGTAGAATCATGTGAATTTTGAAATGGAGTGATTTTGAGGCTTTTATTAGTTTTGCTATGGAGGTCACTCCCGGTGAAGGGATCTCGGCTCTTTCCTTATGGAATAAGGTGCAGGATATATCATATACATCACTATGCAAAGCAAAACTCCAAAAGCAGTCAAAAGTCAAACCGAGTGTTGTAGCATCTGCCAGTTTTGCTATGCAGGTAACTCCCGGTGAAGGGATCTCGGCTCTTTCCCCATCGAATAAGGTGCAGGGTATATCATATATACCGCTATGCAAAGCAAAATTGTAGCTACCCTTTTTATTTGAAAATTTGATTCTACAACATCTTTTAGGTTTCTTTTCTTTCATTAATCACATTAATGAAGTCCCATCATTTAAGTCACCTAAACATCACAGATAAATACGACGTACACTTATGCCATCCGCATTCGCCTCGATGTCCCCTCATGCACCGTTAGGTTAGGTAACTAACGTCAGAGCAGGGCAGGGCTAGTGCGGGTGTAAAACATATGTAATGCTTATATAATATATCATATATACTATATACAGTATTTATCACAGAACATCAAATGATCGCATCACAGATATCGCAGCAGAAGAAATATATGAAACATTGGTTATGCTAGGACGTCCGTGTTTTATTTTGAGCCTCTATAAAACACGGATTCCACGGTCGCGATGAATAGCCAAACCCACACCCCTAGACCCCTACGAGAGCGGCAAGCAACCCTACCAATTCTAGAATTAGGAGAACCGGACTCTACTCCTCGAGTTGGTCTCCCACTGAACTCCAGAACCCGGTTACTTGTGCTCTCCTCCTTGGGTCTATCCTAGTGCGGAAAAGTAAATAATATACAAAAGGTGACAGCAACCTCATCCCGGAAGTTCCCCAATAAAAGAATATTACATACAATTTATTTTACATGAATGAAAATAAAAACCCTCATCTCACATAACCCCCCCGGCTATTCAGAATGCGACGATCCAATATAACATATCCAGTAACACATAACATCACATGTCATCAACGTAAGTAAATATGCGCATCCCAATTGTCGTTGACATATAGCAACAAAACCGGCGATATCACATATTACACTTACGGTCACAGAAAAGAAAGTGTAAAACTACAACATTTGGAATCCACAATCTCTTTAGACATCGTAAATCCGAAATATCACATATTCAGCATTTCATGCCTAACTGCACGAATTCCACATATTGTATCACATTCCAGATAAATAGACAGTATTAAACTTTCCGATCGAATAATCAAATACCCAAGATTTCCTCAATAGCTCAACACTTGAGCGGAGTTCAAAAATTCCAGAATACGTCACAGTAGCAACGGTCCAGCCGTAGAAGGGTCAAGCCAACGCCTCACATGTGGCACGCCGTACTGCCCTAAACCCTAAGGTTCAAAGGGCAGTTCAAGGCGGTCACATAATCGAGTTAAGGTTTGTTGTCTTCTAGAGGGTCCGTCACATCACATGCACGTTTTTCCAAAAGATTTAAAATCCGATAAAAATTCAACACTTGAATGTTTTTCGTGCCGGGAAAAAATTGAGTTAATGATATCCGTTCGAACATTTTAATACTTTCTAAATTATCCGGAATAACAGAACAAAATTAAATTCTCCGATCGAATCGACAATTTCAAAATAAACCCCAAAATACTCAACACTTGAGTCAGATAAAAATGCCCAGAAAAATATTAGGAAATTGAATAGGAACATTACTGTGCAAACAGTTAAAAGTGACGTCACAATATGGCAGCGGAACCGCCGCAAGAGCCATGCTCGTACCGCGGATCCGCGGCGCTTTGGGCTCTAAATAGTGTCGTTTTGCACAGTATTCCTTATATTTTCGTGCTGATTTTTTTAAGCATTTTTAATTTGGAAAAATCCCAGATTTTAAAAATTGTACAGAGAGGGTTTGATTTCGACGTGTTCGGGTTCGTTCGGAGTTTTAACTTCGTTAACACATCGCCTAATGCTCTAGCTAGGCTCTGATACCACTGTAAGGTTACTAGGCACACTAACGAGGCTCTACAAGGCATCGACCATGCCAAAATTAAATTTTTATGTGCCGAATAACACTAAGCAAGATCGTAAACTAGAGTTTAGGCGAAACATAAAGCAAGTAAACAACTTTACTCTAAAGGGATACGAAATACAACCTTTGTAGATCGGTCCTTCACTTCATTTGCTCCTTGTTGAAGTCCCTTCGCTGCGATCGTGGATCTCCCGGACCCTTGCATGGCTTCACGAGGTGAAAGGCGCGACCTTGCTTGAAGTCTCCGAGGCCGAAGATGATCTACGTCGAGGGAATTCCGACTCAAGCTACTACTTCACTAATTTGAGAATTAGTGAAGCAAACACCCTATATAAGAGTGCTATTCTTGTAGAGGATGGAGAAATAGGAAGTGGGTTCTCTTTGGAATTTTATATCTCACAATCTTTTGCTCTCTTTTCAAAACCCTAGTTTTCTTTCTCTTTTGTTCAATGAAGAAGATGAACAAAAGAAAGAGGAAAGGATAATGATCAAGTGTAAAGAGTAACCATGGTGAGTGAGTATCATATACTAACCCTTGTAGAGACTTAACCCTAGGCTAATGGTTATGGTTGGATTAATAAAAATCCATAGTAAAAACAAAATCAAGTTGGATTAGTCAATGCATCCACAAGCTTCCACAAGCTTCATGTATTTTCAAATCCTCCACTTGATTTTGCAATTACTTTAAATATTAAAAATCCAAAATAAACATTAGCATAGTGTAAGTCTCATACACCCATGGATTGTGTATCATCAACCATGATACAATATGATAACACATTTTAACATATATCATATACATGTTAAAGTAGTGTACAAGTGAGAAAAACCCTAAAGTGAACAAGTGTTAGTAAATGTAAACTAGTATATCTAATATACAATTATACACTTAATTATTAAATCAACACTTGACTTAATAATCCGGTCACATCTCATATAACCGGCTAACATCCATTGTATCGACTTATCGAATCAACACTTGATTCGATAACCCGGCCATATCATATATAACCGACCGATACATATAGTCGCGAGAATAGAATACGGTATCACATACACGCATTTATTCTCGGTCCAGCACATATCACATACGTGCTCCTATTTCCTTTTGCCTGAGCCAGAAAAACCTCAATGTAGGACTCTAAAGACTCGTCAATACGCCGGCAGTAGGTGATGATCACATCAAGCACCTACAAGCCGTCAGCGGTACTAGCTGGACGTAACGGCTACCCGGGTATTGAGCGATCAGAAGATCAGCAAGCAAGCCCACTCCAACTCCTATAAAAAGCCTGCCGGTAACACTTCCCATACAGCCCGGTCTTCTCGTCTGATATGTCGCATATCAAGTCTAGGGGTGCTTAACGTCAGACCCCAATAACCGATAAGTCGTGCCGATGTGAGGCTCATAACGAGTCGAGAAACTACTGGTAACACTTACCAGTAAATCTCTAAATCAGCCCTGGCCAGGGACTTCCCTGTTACGGCCAATCGAGCACAGCGCAACATCAACCCCCAATACCGAGAGAGACGAAACCCCTCCTATCGCTCATTGCCTCCATGTGACTCAGGACTGTACCCAAAAACCACCGTTTTGCACACTCTCATGGACGTGGTAAGGTGGAAATCAAAGCACAGTGGGAATCACACAAGACTCTATGACGATCTCGGGTCTACAGACTAACCTGCACGAGTGTCACCAGAGATCTGCCATCTGACGTGAGGTATAATACCATCTGGGAGTTCTCGGCAAGTCCGTCCAGTGTACCCAGTCTCCACTGAGCACCCGTATACCATCTCTGATGTCAAACACCAATGGATATGGGATCATCCATCGCCCATCTCATGCGTCGAGATGCGTATACGCTAGTCTACTCTGGTATATCGATACCCCGTCTCGATACACGCACGACTAGGGACCTTAAAGGATGTACTTATGGACCACCATGTCCCCACTAGTATGATCCGCATCATAGTCCAGGTAGTCAAGTACACATCCTAAGGGCTTTACCAACATGTTACGATAAGACTGTATAAAGAGACTAGTATACATGTTAAAGCAAAGAGCAACCAGATAGTATACTATCATATCGAGCAAGAAAGACCTCTCTATATATGTCCAAGCATCCAATATAATATACATCATCTGTACAATACTGGCCTCTAGGGAATACATACAACTAACAGGTTTGGGGGGGTTGTGTTTAAGGATACGTTAGCCTTATTTGAGGCTAAGATTAACTTAAACGTTCGTTAAGGACACGTCAGTCTAATTTTAGACTAAGATCGACTTAATGGGATCGTTTAGATCCGATAAGAGAGCAATTGAGCTCTGTTGTTTAGTTTAATGACATTGCGGTCGATAATTAGTGTTAGTGTATATGCCCTAGATGCCATTAGTGTATCATACTAGTTTGTATATTACTTAATGGAAGCTTGGGGTATTCACCTTGTATAGACAATCTTGCTCAATATAGTAGTATGCTACTTGGTTTGTTTCTACTTTAATGTGTACATGTGTTTATTTTAGTTTATCACCTATACACAATAGTGGAGCCCTTAGGATCTTTGCTTGATTACCAGCGTTGTGATGGCAGTCACAGTCGTAGGGGCTGGGTAATCTATAAGCACATCCTTATGCAGGTCCCTAGTCGCAGGACTATCGAGATAGGGTATCGATACTCCGGTGTAGACTAGCGTATGCGCTTCTCATCCCAGTGTGGGAGACGGTCTGTCCCACAGCCGTCGGTACGTCATACTTGAGATAGTATGCGGGTGCTCGTTAGGTTACGAGTACACTGGACAGGACTCCTCGGGAACTGTTGGTTGGTACTATGCCTATCGTCAGTTATCAGTTCCCAGGTGACGTGAGTACAGCTTAGTCCGCTAAATTGATACTGTCACTTCGTCTCGAGTGTGTTCCCACTGTACTTTGATTACTACCCTACCACGGCTCAAAGGAGTCGTGCAAACAGGTAGTTTTTGGGTGCAGTCCCGAAGCACTTGGAGGCAGTGACGGTTAGACAGGATTCGTCGCTCCCGGTATTGGGGGTTGACATCGCGCTGTGTCTAGGAGAGCCATTACACGAGTAGTCCCTGGCCAGGGCAAGCGAGATATACTGGTAGGTTTCCAGTGCTATCTCAGGGTGTTTTGGGCTTCACTCCGACACGACTTGTACCGCTATTATGGGACTGACGTTTACCGCCCCTAGGCCCGCCATGCGATGTATCAGAAGAACAGACCGGTCTGTACGGAGATTGTCACATTCAGACTCAGTAGGAGTTCAGATGGGTTTCACCTCGTCAGTCTTCTTATCGGCATCTACCTGGGGACCGTTACGCACAGCTAGTGCCGGTTGCGGTCTGTGGTTAAGCACACTGCCAGCGTAGTGTCGAGTCTTTAGAGTCCCACACCGAAAGCTATTCACCTTTAGGAAAAAGAGTAGAGGTCGCATGGTTTTGCGACAGGTCGCATGGTTTTGCGACAGGGTTCGGTCACATCCATGCACTTGTGCACGTTTGGTGTCCTGACAGTTAACACTAGCGGGCTTTGGTTTAAGCCAGATCCTAGTGTACATTTTGGGATTAGTTTTATCTCGTTTGTATTCATGTTCCTCGGAACGCGGATGCGGGTGTGTATGCACAGTTGACAGAGAGACAGAGGCAGAGGATTCTCATTGGGGTTGTTGACCATTGACTTTTTGCTAAACCCTAATGAGAATAAGAAATATAATTAACAATAATATTAATTAAGTATTATGGTGACATGGTTGTTGAGGGGTTGACTTTGTTGACTTGTTGACCGGTTGACTAGGTTGGACTAGTTGACCATCATCTTGACAATGGCTATCATTTCATGACAAAAACTTTTGCTTGCTTGTTCGTTTTTGCAAAATGAGTGCATGAAATGATATAGCCATTTTGACTTGAACAATCACATAATACTTGATTACTATTTTTGTTATGATGGTTTTGGATTATGAGAGCTTGGATGGCAAAAGAGTTACTCATTCTCTCATTTCATTTCTCTCTCTTGCTTGAGCTCTCCCTCTTGCTCTTCCTCTTGCTCTCTCTCTAGCTCAAGGCAACACCCTCTCATGAGTTGAGAAATATTGCCTTAGAGATAAAAGAAAACCCAAGTCACTTCTCTACTCATCCTAGTTCATAAGGTTTAGCAAACCAAGTGTTCTAGTTTCTTCAAGTTCGAAGAAGAAGCCAAAGGAAGAAGCTTTCAGGTGGATCCATCTTCGGCGCAAGGAGACGACGAGGTGAGGCCGATCCGCACACCGGAAAGAGTTGAAGACGAAGAAGTTCAAGAAAGGTATAGCCCCCTAACCGAGTAGGTAAAACTCTTGTTAGGTTGTTAGATAGTTGTTTAGAAAAGATCCGTATTTTGAGTCCATGTTACCACCTCTTGAAAATCGTTTTTCATCATTTCCGCAAGCCCGTAAGTACCGGGAGAGGTAGCATGGACTTACAGTGGTATCAGAGCCTAGTTAAACACTATCTTACATGTTAGCAAAGTAAGTAGAAGTTCGATCGGAGAAAAATTCGCGAAAAATCCCCGAAAAATCAAGTTTCTGTAGATTCTGTATTCTGTTCAAAAATTAATAAATCATGCACCAAAAATCGACTCAGGCTTTTTATGAAACACCCAAGAAATTTAGTCCACTGACTTGGTCAACGCGCCGAGGAACCGCGGCCGAGTTGACTCGGCCGTGGTGCAAATTTCCTGCTGAGTGTTTCTGGGGTTGTTTTGGGATTTTTAAAATATGTTTTTTCTGCCCAGATTTTCCAGAAAGAAAAATTTGTGTTTGGGGCCTAAAAATCCGTATTTTGATCGAACTTCTAAAGACTTAAGCTGACGGGTATATATCTGTGATGTGATATATGTATTGAACGTCCGTTAATCGCTATACGTCGATTAGTGGGGGTTATACATATCTGTGATCTGTAATTTTGATGGTATGTATATATGAATTCATTGGATTGTCGCGGATGAATAGCCGGGGGTTGTGAGATGAGAGTTTTCTTTTATCTTTCAATTCTTGTAATATGTAAATTGATGTAATATTATTTTTGGCCGCACAACCGGGTCGGGGTTGTAGCCGTCATTGTTTAATTTCTTTTTACTGTTTTTGCTCCTAGGATAGACCCAAGGTGGAGTGCACAAACTACCGGGTATCTCGAAGTGCCGAGTGGCCTACTCACGAGTTGAGGGAGGTTGCTTCGCTTTGGATATTTGGCGGGTAGTTTGCCGCACCCGTAGGGGTCTAGGGTGGGGTATTGGCTATTCATCGCGACCGTGTAATCCGCTTTTCATTACAGGCTCGTACGAATTGCGGATTCTTAGTATATCCAATATGTTCATCTGTGATCTGAAATGGCTATCATTGCAATATATCTATATATGATATTATTTAGGCGTTGCTTATGTTTTGCATCCGTGCTAGTCCAGCCCCCGCTCTGTCGTTAGTTAAGTAACCTAACGGGTAATGACGGGGCCCCGTGGCGAATGCGGATGGCATAAGAGTACATCATATTTTGGTTGTTTTCTGCAATGGTAGGATTAAATGATGGGACGCATTGGAATTAATGCAAGAAAAATAAACCAAGTAAAAGTCGTTGGAACACTTTCAAAACCACTCGGTTTCTTTTCAAAAATTACTTTTAAACGCGGAGCTTAAGCCACTCCTTTTAAAAGCTATCTCATTCCATCGATTATATCAAGTTCACTACGTTCACGGTTTCGCCAAAACCATTCGTAGCCCTCCGTCGTTTCACATGAATAGTCAATAGTATTCAAGCTATGTATGTTGGCCAAAGTCAAGGCATAGTGATTGGTAGCTATTGGGTATTCATGTGCAGCATAGATAGATGTGTTGGTTTGGGGAAGTCGTTCTACCATTTTGGCCAAAGTCAAGGGTATGTGCGGGTGGGCTCAAATTAACCTGGAGAATGACGGGTAGAACTTGACATGTGACTTATGATATTTTGGCCAAAGTCAAGGTCATAAGAGCATGGGGCAAAAAAATCCACATCGGGAGTTTCAAAAGAACTGAAACTTGCTAGCGCTGCATACCATTTGGAGTGTGATGATTTTGGTAGGATTCCTTCAGTTTTGTCACGCGATGATATTTGGATCCCGATCCTACTGTGAGTATATGCTACTCCTCGGGAAATTTCTCACTTAACGATCAATGCTATAAACCAAGTACGTGTCTAGAAAGGTGTTAGCGGGGCTACGCCCACAGGGAAAAGAGGTTATTTAATTAATGAACTTCGCGAAAGCGTTGGAAAACCTCCCTCGAAGTACCGACACCAGCCTGGCCGAACGGTTAAGCAAGAATTGCACGGTGAGATTGATCCTGACTAATTCTTCCTTTTTGGTTTGAGGAAGGATTCGAGAGACAGTGGGAGCCATCCTGTTTAGACAAATTAAAAACCACTCTAAACTTGAAAGAGCATCATGCTAAAGTGTTTCTTCTCTCTCTCCTAATTGCAGCGACCAAACATCATGACCGGACTTAAGTTACTACTAGATAAAAACATACAGACAGGGCCAAACTACAAAGATTGGCTCAGGAATGTCGAAATGGCAATCACTTATGACAAGTTGGGGTATCTCCTTACCACCAAAGCTCCCCCTGTCCGAGGTCCCAAAACCAGCGTCGCGGATAGGGAAATCCGTAAGTCCTGGGAAATCGATTGCGCGGAGGCCAAGTGCCTCGTGCTTGCCTCTATGGACAGTGAACATCAAAGGAGGCACGAGAATATGGACCTCGAATCCATATTTCTC
Source organism: Agapanthus africanus (assembly GCA_030015575.1). Lineage (NCBI taxonomy): Eukaryota > Viridiplantae > Streptophyta > Magnoliopsida > Asparagales > Amaryllidaceae > Agapanthus > Agapanthus africanus. The sequence goes on from CM057338.1 coordinate 700,663,976, forward strand.
CGTAGAAAAGAACTGTTTGGAGAGCAATCTCGTATCGCAAGATACGAAGTGTCGAAAAAGCTATTTTCGGTAAGGTTGGCCGTCGGATCATCGGTAGCGGAACACGTGCTTAAGATGATTGGCTTCATTGAGGAGCTCGTGGACCTTAGGACCACGTTAGAGAACGAGCTCCATACGGACTTGATTCTCCAGTCCCTTCCTTCCACTTACGCCCAGTTCATCCTGAATTTCAACCTGCAAGAAAAGGAAGTTGAACTTTCAGAGCTCCTCAACGTGCTGAGGAGTGCAGAGGGCACCCTACAGAAAGGTAGGGAAACATCCACTTTGTTTGTAGGAGGATCTTCCTCTTCTAGGTCCAAGGAAAAAGCCAAGGGAAAGAAGAAGAAAACCCCCGCCAAACCAAGGGGCGGTGTTAATAAAGTGGATACTAAGGGAAAGGCAAAAGCAACAAAGATAGCAGGGAAACTCGTGGGGAAGGAAGAGTACTTTTACTGTCATAAGAGTGGGCACTGGAAGAATGATTGTAGGGCTTGGAAAGCCAGAACACAGGATCTGAAGCAAGTTGCGGCTTCAGCTTCAGGTGTGTATGTTATTGAAAACTGTCTATCAATAAACTCTACTTCCTGGGTATTGGATACCGGATCAGGATAGCATATCTGTAATTCTTTGCAGGCGTTGAGAAACCGTAGGTTTTTGAAGGCCGGTGACATAACCCTCAAAGTTGCAAATGGAGCTTGCATGAATGCTAAGGCCGTGGGGGACTATCACCTGGGAATGTCAGATGGACATGTTTTGGTTTTACGTAATTGCTTTTTTGTACCCAACGCAACTTGTAATATCATTTCTGTATCTTTGATTTCTAAAGAAGGTTATGAATTTGCGTTTGTAAGTAATGTTGTAAACATTCACCTTAATCAAGTTCTGATTGGGTCAGGTACATTAAGCAATGGTATATACGTACTAAACCAACCACAGATTTTCAATGTCCAGAATACACACAAAAGAAAGTCTCCGGAAATAAATCAGACTTTCTTATGGCATTGTAGACTAGGTCACATCAGTGAGAGAATGTTGACGAAGTTACATACAGAAGGATATTTGGATCCGTTCGAATATCAATCGTATGCCACTTGTCAATCCTGTCTTAAAGGAAAGATGACAAAGACTCCGTTCACTGGACACGGAGTAAGAGCGAGCGAGCTCTTGGGACTCGTACACAGCGACGTGTGCGGTCCAATGTCTACACATGCGCGAAGCGGTTATTCTTACTTCATTACTTTTATGGATGACTTTTCAAGGTACGGTTATGTCTTCTTAATGAAATAAAAATCCGAAGCCTTTGGAAAATTCCAGGAATATAAGAATGAAGTAGAAAAACAAACCGGCAAAAGTATCAAGACACTAAGATCTGATCGAGGTGGTGAATACTTGAGTGCCGAGTTCCTGGATTACTTAAAAGAGAATGGAATTCTCTCTCATCTTACTCCTCCATAGACTCCGCAACATAACGGTGTATCGGAGAGACGGAACCGAACCCTATTGAATATGGTACAGTCCATGATGAGTAACGCTGAGTTACCGCGATCATTCTGGGGATATGCACTAGAATCAGCTGCATACCTTTTGAACCGAGTTCCAACTAAGACTGTGCCAACTACACCATATCAGATGTGGTGTGGGAAGAGACCCTATCTTAATCACATTAAGACATGGGGAAGTCCAGCTTTTGTCAAAAAGCAGCATGCGGACAAGCTCGAGGCACGCTCAGTACAGTGCAAGTTTGTGGGATATCCAAAGCACTCCAAGGGATATTTCTTCTATTGCGAAGAGGAACAAAAGGTTTTTGTTTCTCGGCATGCCCACTTCTTGGAAACTCAGTTTTTGGAGAATCAGATAAGTGGGAGCGCAATAGAACTGGAAGAAATTCCAGATCCACGAGCTATTACTGAAAGCTTAGTAGAACCAGAGGGTTCAAAAGAACATGACATTCCTACGCCGCTCCGCAGAAATAGTAGGCAGTCACATCCGCTCGAGAGATACTACGGTTTTCTCATAGACGGGGATAGAGAAGATTGCAGCATTGATTATGATGAGCCGACTAGCTTCCAGCAGGCCATTCAGAGCGTTGACTCGGTAAAATGGCTGGATGCAATGCGGACCGAAATGGATTCCATGTACACCAACAAAGTATGGACGTTGGACGTTGCTCCAGATGGGTTAAAACCCGTAGGATGCAAGTGGATCTTCAAAAGGAAGATTGGTGTAGATGGACGGGTTGAGACCTATAAAGCTAGACTGGTTGCAAAGGGTTTTCGTCAAAAACCTGGTTTGGACTATGACGAGACCTTTTCTCCAGTAGCTATGCTGAAATCCATTCGGATCCTTCTTGCCATTGCTGCCTTCCACGATTATGAGATTTGGCAGATGGACGTAAATACCGCTTTTCTAAATGGAAATTTAGAGGAGTGTGTTTATATGGACCAGCCAGAGGGTTTCATTCAGAGTGGGAGCAGCGGAAAGGTGTGCAAGTTGCTTAAGTCCATATACGGACTAAAGCAGGCATCGCGGAGTTGGAACATCTGTTTTGATGAGTCGGTCAAGGAATTTGGCTTTATCAAAAATCCAGATGAACCATGCATCTATAGTAGATTTGTAGCGAGAACTGTAGTATTCCTTGTTTTATACGTGGATGACATTCTCTTAATAGGAAATGCCATTCCTATGCTACAATCTGTCAAGGGGTTCTTGTCACACAGGTTCTCCATGAAGGACCTGGGCGATGCCAACTACATTCTGGGGATCCAGATCTATCGTGATAGATCTAAAAGGATGTTGGGACATTCACAGTCAAGGTACATCGACACCATACTGAAACGATTCAGCATGGAAGATTCCAAGCGCGGTAATCTGCCGGCTTGTCACGGAATCACCCTCTCCAAAGAGATGTCTCTCAAGACTGATTTGGAAAGGGCTCGCATGTCATCAATACCCTATGCATCTGCTGTAGGCTCTATTATGTATGCGATGTTGTGTACCAGACCAGATATAGCATATGCATTGAGCGTTGTAAGCTGGTGTCAGTCGGACCCAGGGGAGAAGCACTGGATAGCGGTAAAGAACATTCTCAAGTACCTGAGAAGGACTAAGGAGATGTTCTTGGTGTATGGCGGAAAAGACCTCCAGATCGAGGCCTTTGCTGAATCCAGCTTCCAGAGTGACAAGGATGATTCCAAGTCCATGTCGGGTTATGTCTTTACCCTCAATGGAGGGGCGGTGTGTTGGAAGAGTTCCAAACAGGAAACCGTTGCTGACTCGACGATGGAAGCGGAATATATCGCTGCTGCAGATGCCGCAAAAGAAGCAGTCTGGATAAGGAAGTTCTTAACGGAACAACAGGTGGTTCCATCCATTGTTGATCCAATACCGCTGTATTGCGACAACAACGGGGCTGTAGCTTTAGCGAAGGAACCCAGGTCCCATCAGAAATCCAGACACATTTTGAGGCGGTATCACCTGATCAGGGAGATCGTGGGTCGCCAGGAGATCGAGGTTCGGAGAGTTTCTACGGAAGATAACACTACCGATCCACTCACAAAGGCCTTACCCCAGACTCAGTTCGAGCGGCTGATCGAGATGATAGGTCTTCGATACGCCAGTACATGGCCTTAGTGCAAGTGGGAGATTATTAGTGTATATGCCCTAGAGGCCATTACTGTATCATACTAGTTTGTATATTACTTAATGGAAACTTAGGATATTCACCTTGTATAGACAATCTTGCTCAATATAGTAGTATGCTACTTGGTTTGTTTCTACTTTAATGTCTACTTGTGTTTATTTTAGTTTATCACCTATACACATTAGTGGAGCCCTTAAGATCTTTTCTTGATTACCAGCGTTGTGATGGCAGTCACACTCGTGGGGGCTGGGTAATCTATAAGCACATCCTTATGCAGGTCCCTAGTCACAGGACTATCGAGACAGGGCATCGATACTCCGGAGTAGACTAGCGTATGCGCTTCTCATCCCAGTGTGGGAGACGGTCTGTCCCACAGCCGTCGGTACGTCGTACTTGAGATAGTATGCGGGTACTCGTTAGGTTACGAGTACACTAGACAGGACTCGTCGGGAACTGTTGGTTGGTACTATACCTATCGTCAGTTATCAGTTCCCAGGTGACATGAGTACAGCTTAGTCCGCTGACTTGACACTGTCACTTCGCCTCGAGTGTGTTCCTACTGTACTTTGATTACTACCCAACCACGGCTCAAAGGAGTCGTGCAAACAGGTAGCTTTTGGGTGCAGTCCCGAAGCACTTGGAGGCAGTGACGGTTAGACAGGATTCGTCTCTCCCGGTATTGGGGGTTGACATCGCGCTGCGTCTAGGAGAGCCATTACACGAGTAGTCCCTGGCCAGGGCAAGCGAGATATACTGGTAGGTTTCCAGTGCAATCTCAGGGTGTTCTGGGCTTCACTCCGACATGACTTGTACCGCTATTAGGGGACTGACGTTTACCGCCCCCTAGGCCCGCCATGCGATGTATCAGACGAACAGACCGGACAGTACGGAGATTGTCACATTCAGGTTCAGTAGGAGTTCAGATGGGTTTCACCTCGTCAGTCTTCTTGTCGGCATCTACCTGGGGACCGTTACGCACAGCTAGTGCCGCTTGCGGTCTGTGGTTAAACCCACTACCAGCGTAGTGTCGAGTCTTTAGATTCCCACACAGAAAGCTATTCGCCATTAGGCAAAAGAGTAGAGGTCGCATGGTTTTGCGACAGGTCGCATGGTTTTGCGACAGGGTTCGGTCACATCCGTGCACATGTGCACGTTTGATGTCCGGATAGTTAACACTAGCGGGCTTTGGTTTAAGCCAGATCCTAGTGTACATTTTAGGATTGGTTTTATCTCGTTTGTATTCGTGTTCCTCGGAACGCGGATGCGGGTGTGTATGCACAGTTGACAAAGAGACAGAGGCAGAGGATTCTGATTGGGGTTGTTGACTATTGACTTTTTGCTAAACCCTAATGAGAATAAGAAATATAATTAACAATAATATTAATTAAGTATTATGGTGACATGGTTGTTGAGGGGTTGACTTTGTTGACTTGTTGACTTTGTTGACCGGTTGACTAGGTTGGACTAGTTGACCATCATCATGACATTGGCTATCATTTCATGGCAAAGACTTTTGCTTGCTTGTTTGTTTTTGCAAAATGAGTGCATGAAATGATATAGCCATTATGACTTGGACCATCACATAATACTTGATTACTATTTTTCTTATGATGGTTTTGGATTATGAGAGCTTGGATGGGAAAATAGTTACACACTCTCTCATTTCATTTCTCTCTCTTGCTTGAGCTCTCCCTCTTACTCTTCCACTTGCTCTCTCTAGCTCAAGGCAACACCTTCTCATGAGTTGAGAAACATTTCCTTAGAGATAAATGAAAACCCAAATCACTTCTCTACTCATCCTAGTTCACAAGGTTTAGCAAACCAAGTGTTCTAGTTTCTTCATGTTCGAAGAAGAAGCCAAAGGTAGAAGCTTTCAGGTGGATCCATCTTCGGCGCAAGGAGACGACGAGGTGAGGCCGATCCGTACACCGGAAAGAGTTGAAGATGAAGGAGTTCAAGAAAGGTATAGCCCCCTAACCGAGTAGGAAAAACTCTTGTTAGGTTGTTTAGCAAAGATCCGTATTTTGAGTCCATGTTACCACCTCTTGAAAATCGTTTATCATCATTTCCGCAAGCCCGTAAGTACCGGGAGAGGTAGCATGGACTTACAATTAGTTTAAGGACATTGCGGTCCATTGTTAGTTTTAAGACATTGCGGTCAAGGTTAAGGACATCATAGTCCGTGAGTTTAAGGACCTCACAGTCCGGTGTTAGTTTTAAGACATCACGGTCGAGGTTAAGGACATCATAGTCCGTTGGCTTAAGGACCTCACAGTCCGATGTTAGTTTTAAGACATCACGGTCGAGGTTAAGGACATCATACTCCGGTATTAGTTTTAAGACATCACGGTCGAGGTTAAGGATGTCATAGTCCATGAGTTTAAGGACCCCACAGTCCGTAGCAATGTGTGGTTGTTGGGACCCGTTACCTCTCTGAAGACGTTGAGGAATTACAACGACAGATATCAGAGGAGTAAAGAGATGTACCCTCGAACCGGGTGTAAATTGATTGGAAGAGCAGTTGTGCTCAGTTCAATTTATATTGAGGACTTATGGCCAGAATTGGGCTAAGTCCAGTTAAAAATGTTTAACATTTTATTCATATTTGACCTTAGGCCTTTATTTGGGCTCTACCCTTTTAATAATGCATAGTACTGGGCTCTATGGTTAAATGCATAGCATTTATCAGGAGCAAAATAGTGGTCTCATAGTGCGCCACGTGGCTTGTCAGGCGCTTTGCGCCAATCAAAGAGTGCATTGCGCTAACGCATGCAAAGGTGACATGTGTCACGCTCTGCGCTAAGCGCAAGTCTGTTAGCGCAGTGCGCTACGCCAATGCGCTGCACTAATGAATGACACGTGGCGAGCTCTGGAGCAGTGCGCCAATCCAAGAGCGCAGTACGCTATTTTTAGGAGCGCAAAGCGCAAATCGTTCTGTTGTTGACACGTGGCGCGTTCTGGTACAGTGCGCCAATCCAATGAGCGCAAAGATGCAATTCAAGTGTGCAAGGCACTGTCCAATAGCGCAGAGCGCATTTTGATCAATTTAAGATCAAAGAACAAGTTCTTTTTGTCTCTCAAAAGAGGTTTTACCTCAAGATCCAAGAACCAAAGTTCTTGTTCTCATCAAAAGGCTCTTCCTTTATATAGATCAAAAGATCTAAGAATGAAGTAAATTACTTCTTTTAATCTTTTTATAGTTAGATCTTTTTGATCTTTTTCTTTTTTATTGAAGATCTTGATCTTGTTCTTGGATCTTTGATCTTTTTTAGAAGAGGATTCTTCTCTTTTTTTAATGAGATGATTTCATCTCTGTTCTTCCAAGAATTTGATTCTTTACCTTTGAAGATGAAGAAAATGACCTTCTTTCTTCAAAGGCTTGTCTTTCTCTCTCTTTGAGTTCTTCTCAAAGTTTGCAGAGGGTTCTCTCTTTTCTGTATATATGTGAGACTTGGAGTCTATGGGCCTTTATATAGGGCCAATTGATTTGTTAAGTCAGTTAAAGAGATCTTTCTCTGATTGATTTGGGGACGTTTCCCCATCGTTGGATCTTTGATCCTAAAGCTCCTGTTTTACAGGAGGCAATCTTCTTATTTTTAACAAGATTGGAAAGATGTTTCTATAATTTTAATTCAGATTAATTAACAATTTATTATTTAAATTCCAGTGCTGGCGCACTAGGCGCTAGCGTACCTGCGTTTGACACGTGGCGTGCAGCGCAGAGCGCAGCGCAACTCTGCTAGAGCACCTGTGTTTGACACGTGGCGTGCAGCGCAACTGCGCAAGCGCGCCCTTGTTTGACACGTGGTGCGCAGCACAGAGCGCAGCGCAACTGCGTTAGCGCACCTATGTTTGACACGTGGCGCACAGCGCAGAGTGCAGCGCAACTGCGCTAGCGCACCAATGTTTGACACATGGCGCGCAGCACAGAGCGCAAGTGATCTGAAGCGTTGCTTCATTTTAAAATTTGAATTTTGAAACAAAGCTTTGCTATGATTGGAGGTGCGCTGCCTAGGGCGCAGTGCTCCTGGCACTGGCGTGTCTGCTTTTGACACGTGGCGCTCAGCGCGCAGCGCAAGGGATCTGAAGCGTTGCTTCAGTTTTTGAATTTTGAAATTCAAACAGAGCTTTGCTCTGATTGGGGAAACAAATTCCCCCCCCCCCCACCGTTGCGCTCACGTGGCGCACACGTGAGTGCAGTGGTGGCAACATCTGAGCCATTGGACCAACTCAGAAGTTGAGGAGGCGCTTCAGCGCCTATAAATAGGACCCTTGGTCCTCAGATGATTATCATCTCCTTCAAGAATTTTTATCCCAGAGCCTTGCTCTAATTTCTAAGAACTTTAAGAGTTAAAACTCTAGAAAATTTTAGGTATAAATTAAATTTAATTAAATCAATTTTAATTAACAGAGCCTTGCTCTTATGGATCTTTTGATCTAAAGAAATCCCCTTTGGGGTTTCATAAACAGAGCTTTGCTCTCAAGAACCCATAGATCTAAATAGATCTTTCCTTAGGATTTCTTAGCCCATGGGTCAGAGCTCTGCTCTATTGGCAATATAGATCTTTTGATCTTTTGATGAGAGATTCTTAAGAGTTTTTAATGGATCTTTAAGATCCCAGAATTTTAATTCTTAGGAATTAATTTTCTTTAATGGATTTTTCTATCATCATTACAAAGCTAGGCTCTTTATGGAATTTTATTCTCTCGTGACCAGAGTTTGACAAGTGTCACTCTGTTACAGAGCTTTGCTCTAAGAGGGAGATTTTCTCCTTGTCTCGAGGGATTTCTCATTAAATGATAATGTTCTTTGAGGATTTCCTCATTAATTGACAGTCTCATCCAATGATGAGGCTGTCTTATTAATTGATGCATTGTCATCTGGATTTTATGGGTCCCCCTTTGGTCCCCCTCTCCACTGCATTGCAGTGTAGTACAAATTTTAAAGTACCGAGCGTCGGGATTTTAAAATTAAATTATAATACTGATAATTGAATTTCACTTTTTCTTGCAGGCAACATGTCTTCTGATCTTTCGTTCCCGTTTTTCCGTTCAGAGGGAGGATTCCCTGAGGCACCGGTAGACCGGGAGGTTCTTGCTCTCATTAAGGACTACGTCCCGGAGTATAAGAACCTTCACCTGTGGGGTAGGTGGTACAACGAAATTATCAAAGGTCGCTGAAGCTTCTCTTGCGCGACGCCGTCAGAGCCGATCTCATTGATCTCATATGCAGATGCACCCCCTGTGAACTATGCCGTGGAGGTCGTAAAGTGGAATTCGGAGGATCTTCTTCAACCTTCGATTGCTGCCATACCCATGCAGCTGCCGGCAGCCATGGATATTTTGGGACGGCGCATATGCCAGGGCGAGTCGCGCCCTTGGGGACAACCGTACAATATCGGATTGACCCCTCGACACTCGGCAGGGTATTTGCAGTGGCCAGGTACATTTTGTCAGTGAAGAAGACGCACCTGCTGAAGATCGGTCTATACCCCACAGTTTATGCCTCGCTGTTCGAGTATTCTGCTCCTCCAACATGGTGGATTAAGGCGTTTGTGGAGCAATGGAACATCCCACCCATACCTTTCTTCTAATGGACAGGGAAGTTTCCATCTCTTTGGAAGAATTTGCTCAAATTTCCGGTCTGCCAGTGAGGGGAGAGCACTATGAGGAGCTGCTTCCTCCTGACGAATATGTCTTCGCCACTAAGCCGTTGGTGATGGGCCTAACGCCGGAGAATGCTATTCAGCACCAGTTTTCGAGTCTGGTAAAGGTGCTGAATATGTATGAAAGTCTTTACTCAGAATCGGGAGGCCGGGGAGTTAGATTCGCAGACTTCATTGCCCGCTTTCTTCGACCGGAGATTCTATCGCAACGGGGCGAAAAATTTGCCAAGCGTGACGACCCCTTCGGCATTGGCTTAGATCGTCGACCAGCACTGGAAGACAATCAAAAGGGTTTTTACCTCCCCGATGCTGTAATCATCCCCTTATTGGAAATCGCCGCTCCGGGCATCGACGAGGAGACTTTCTTTCTCGGGTTTCTGGGATTTTGTTTGTGCTGGTTCGCGCTCCCCATGCACCCTCGCTATATGAGGCCATCCTTCTTCTACCCAACGCATCGGATAGTGGCGGACATACAATTGTCGATTGGAATTGCCGGGTTGGCCTACCTATACCATGGTCTCAGCGTGGCGGCGGACGCAAATGAACCGGGGGTGCAACCCGCCAATTTCCCGATGCACTACTTTACTTCGTGGTTGGAAATGCATGTGCTCGGGGAATTTGGTATTCATAAGAGACCCTCGTTTTACGAGAAGTGCAAACTCTCGAGAGTTATGCAGCTGATCGGCGCTTCTATCGTGAATCCGCCTCCGCGGGAGGCTAGGGGGTTGCTTCTTCGTCCGCGCACGGTCGGAGCAAGCATTTCTTTCACGGACAAGGTCGTGACAATCGGCCCGGAGACCTCGAAGGCGGTGTTGGCGTTGCGTGTTAATTTCAAGGACGGGGCCTCCGTATTGAAAGCCCTGGAGATTCTACATCTATACGCCATCCGGCCCGGCTTCCTTGTGTTCAGGAAGAATGACTTGGCGCTTTTTATGAGGTACAACCCCCATCGGTTCGCCCAATAACTAAGCTATAACCAGGGGGTCCAACTGGAGGCGTTTTTGGAAGAGCCTGCGGCCACCAGGGTGGGAATACAGAGCGCACCGCATCACTTTATGCGGTTAAACATGGGCTCCCGCTTCTTCATTAGCGAGCCGAGTTGCATTCCAAGGGCCCTCAACATGTACGGGGCTTGGTATCAGCACGTGATGGGCGCTGTTATCCTGGAAGAGAAGCTGCTGCTTCTTGATCGCAAGGGTGCGCCGCCCGCCAGCGATCGCAACGTCCCCCTAAGGCGAAGGACCCCTGTCGTTCCTCCACTAAGAGGAGATGCTGGAGTTGAGCCTCCACGCGTGCTAAGCTCTCTGCGTGGATTGCCTCATGATTCTGTGGACGTGCCCTCAGCGCCCCGAGCTCCCGTGGAGACGGTAAATGTGGTTTCACCCGAAGCCGGCATGGGCTCGGATATTGAGACCCGCCATCCCAAGGTGCCCATGAAGCGTAAGCTGATTTTGGGTGCGACCGGAGTTCGCGTGCAGAAGAGGAAGAAGAAGTCGATCCTTTCTGCAGATGTTGTATTTGTCCAGGAACCTCATGCTCCTTATAGCGAGAGCTTGAGTGAGTATAGGACCAATGACGGCCTTTTCACGCCGCCAGACGATACTGATCTGGCGGCTGCCATCGCAGATTCCGAGCGATTGGCAAGGCGCGACGCGTGGTTAGCTAAACTCGCACAATCAGGTAATCATTAGTTGTATTTTCTTTTGTCATTGCATCGTACTTCTACCGTTGTTTTTGACTAACGCTTTTCCTTCTTTAACAGACATTTCTACCGAAGAAGCCATCGCTGCTTCTCTCAAAATTTCGAGGAGGAGGAACGACTCAGAGCATCCTTAGGCCTTGGTACATTTCGGTTTACTATGTCTCTCCTTCCATTTCTTATGAGTAATCTGACCCTCTCTTTGTCTTATCGCAGGGACCACAAGACCTACCTCGCAAACCGATGCGGGAATTCTCCCCGGGCCGGCTACCGAAGTCCCGGCCTCTTCAGGATTGCCGCAAGAGGCCCTGCTTAAAAAGCCGATGATGGAAGCCTTGACGGCTCTGGAGGCAACCCTGAATGCGGACGACGCTGTCTTGCTGAAGGAGGCTTCCAAAAGGTCTGTCGCGACAGCCCGGGAGGAAAGGAAACGCCTGAGGCGCGCAGCGAGGGAGCGTAGCGCTGCTTTGGCTGCGGGAGCAGGCTCAAGTGTCGTTACTCCCGCCGCTACTCCTTCATAGGAGTTCCCGGTCGCCTTGTCTACTGTTCATAGACGGGCGGCACGTGCAGCTCGGGAGGCCAACGGTAAATCCGCCTCAGGTAATGTGTTTTTTGAGGCTTTGTTGTCAAAGTTTTAAAACCGTCGATTCTTATATATCTTGTCCTGCAGGGTCGAGTCTCACTGAAGGAGTGGTGGCGACCGTCGAGCCTGAGGGGATGGTGGAGGAGGTAGCGGCTGAACCCGAGGCGATGACAGGCGATGTAACCATAACTGCCAGGCCCGAGATAGTGGCTGACTAGACAGTCACAACTGCTATGCCCGAGAAGGCTGCCAATGCCGAGCCCGAGGGGGTAGCGGATAAGACAGCTGCTATGGCCGAGCCTGAGGCAGCAATGGATGAAATGGTTGCTACGGACGAGCCTATGGCGGCGATGGACGAGACGGCTGGGACCGCTGAGCCCGAGGTGGTAGCGGATAAAACGGGCATGATCGCTGAGCACGAGATGGCCGTTCTTTCTCAAGAGTCGAGCGCCGCTTACGGTTCCTTGTCGTCTCCCGGCGTCGCGAGCGTGACGACGGCTCCTGTAGAGTCGGGCGATGAGGCAACGGGGGGTGAGACCATCCCAATGGAGGAGGGAGATGCCACCGTTGCATCAAGTGACGCCCTCGTTAGGGTTCCGGCCGGCAACTCTTCAGGTAAATTTTGGGTTACCGTCCTTCTTTTTATTCTGCGATCCTTCCTGACAGGGCTTATCTTGTTTCTAACGCAGGTGCGGCTAGTGCTGATGCCACTTTACCAGAGGGAGCGCGGTCAGTTTCCGCCCTGACGGTGGCCACCTCTCTACCCTCTTTCGTACCGTCGCAGATGCTGGAAGGTATAGATTTGTGACTTATCAGTTTCATTTTTACGCTGTATAATTTATGTACCGACGTTGTACTATTGCGTCTTTACAGGAGTCCTTTTTGACCACCTGTACCAGGTGTTGCATCCCCACTTCTCCTTCCCGTCGGAGATGGCTTCATCTAGCGGCGCTGGTGAATATAGCTTCCAATTAATGCTCTTTCTTTTACCGATAATGAAATTATTTCTAATTCTTCCTTGCCCTGATTGCAGTGCTACAGATTGAAGGAGGAGATAAGAGATCAGTTGCGCCACCGGTCCTCCCGGCTTTGCCACCTGCTGCAGCTGGTATAGTAGATTCCATCATTCATGACCTTCCTATATTTCTTGAACCGTCATCTTATTGTGATTTATTTTGCAGCTGTCGCTCCGACTCCGGTCCCTTTCGAGTCTCGCATTATGATGCCGGTAGGCCCATTCTCCAGACGTCCATCCTCAAAGGGTGCTACGATGAGTCTGAGTATGCTGAGTGGATGCGTTGAGGAGCTTGACGCAGAAGCTCCTACATCTGCCGCAGATTTCGCTGACGAGGTTAATCCGATGCTGGTGACGCTAGTAAATTTCCATAATGAAGGCGTCGTCGAGTTTTGGGTTCATCACTGCAGGGAGATCGAGGCCTGTCTACATCAGCTTTAACTTATGCGTCCTGCCCCCGAGACCGAGACTTTGAACTCCCAGCGGGCCGCATGGGTTGAGCAAAGTGTTCCGTTCCTTTGCCATTTCGAACGAGAGGCAACCCTTAAGCGAAAGGAACGTGAGGCGACTGCTGCTGAATCTGCCCAACTGCACGCTGAGGTTGCGGCTAATACTACCCAGCTGAATACAATTTTTGAAAACCTTCAACGATGTATCTCAGACGGGCTGGTGTTGAGGAAGAAGCTTGATCTTAAAGAGCAGGCCGCGCAGAGTCAGGAGGCTGCCCAGCAGGAAGTTGATCAGAAACTCTCATCCTGTTTGCAGCAACAGGCCCAAGTTGAAGCAGAGCTGGCTGTGGCGGCTGATCATAAGAAGGCATTGAAAGAAGTAGGAGAACAGCTTGCAAATTTGTTGAAAACGCTTCCTTCTCAATGAAAATTTTGTATCATTTGTAATTATGAATAAAATGTATTTGTTTCTTTTATTCTTTAACACGATGTATTTTGTACTCAATCGAATTCATGAATAAAAGATACACGTTCTTCATAATGTCTTGTGTCATTTCTATGCTTTCTTCTTTCTTGCTGTGTTGTTTGCTATGCGATTTTAGTAAGTAGGGTTTGTAGATAGCATATAGTTGTCAGTCTTGGGCTCGTTGTAGAGTAGCGATGGCTTAGAAAACAGGGTTAGGATCTGTCACCTAAGACTTTTCAACTTTTATGAGCCGCGAGGGTCTCATAAAGACTTTTCTCCCTACGAATCGAGAGGATCTCGTAGGTGTATTTTCTCCTTAGGAATCGTGAGGATTCCTAAGTGTGTTTTCTCTTGAGAGTCGTAAGGATCTCACAAGAGAATTTACTCCCTTACGAGTCGTGAGGACCCGCAAGTGATGGGTGAAGTTGCCCTTATTCGCATTTCACGGAGTCAGGGGTTGCTCTGGATGCTTCCCACGGGTTCACTGCCGCGTTTGGCAAGGACCAGGCTCCGCTCTGGACGTTTTCCAGGATACCATAGTTTAAAGACATCGCGGTTGAGGTTAAGGACATCATAGTCCGTGGATTTAAGGACTCCACAGTCTGTTGTTAGTTTTAAGACATCACGGTCGAGGTTAAGGACATCATAGTCCATGAGTTTAAGGACCTCAAAGTCCAATGTTAGTTTTAAAACATCGCGGTCGAGGTAAAGGACATCATAGTCCGTGAGTTTAACGACCTCACAGTCCAACGCTAGTTTTAAGACATCGCGGTCAAGGTTAAGGACATCATAGTAAGTGGATTTAAGGACTCCACAGTCCAACGTTAGTTTTAAGACATTACGGTAGAGGTTAAGGACATCATCGTCTATGGGTTTAAGGACCCCACAGTCCGTGAAATGTGTGGTTATTGGGACCCGTCACCTCGTTGAAGACGTTGAGGAATTACAACGACAAATATCAAAGGAGTGATGAAATGTACCCTTGAACCAAGGTAAAATCAGTTTAAAATCATTTTGGTTGATTGTTAGTTTTAAGACATCACCGTCGAGGTTAAAGACATCATAGTCCGTGAGTTTAAGGACCTCACAGTCCGATGTTTGCTCTGGATGCTTCCTACGGGTTCACTGCCGTGTTTGGCGAGGACCAGGCTCCGCTCTGGACGTTTTCCACGGGGTCAGAAGTGACGTTATCCGTGTTCCACGTAACCAGGAATTTTTCTCTAGATTCTTCCCACGGGTTCACTGCCGTGTTCGGCGAGGACTAGGCTCCGCTCTGGATGCTTCACACGGGTTCACTGTCGTGCTCTGCGAGGACCAGGATCCGCTCTAGACGTTTTCCATGGGGTCATAAGTGACGTTATCCGTGTTCCACGTAACCAGGAATTTTGCTCTAGATACTTCCTACGGGTTCACTGCCGTGTTCGGCGAGGACTAGGCTCCGCTCTTGATGCTTCACACGGGTTCACTGCCGTGCTCTGTGAGGACCAGGATCCGCTGTGGACGTTTTCCACGGGGTTAGAAGTGACGTTATCCGTGTTCCACGTAACCAGGAATTTTGCTCTAGATGCTTCCCACGGGTTCACTGCCATGTTTGGTGAGGACTAGGCTCCGCTCTGGTTGCTTCACACGGGTTCACTGCTGTGCTCTGCGAGGACCAGGATCCGCTCTGGACGTTTTCCACGAGGTCAGAATTGACGTTATCCGTGTTCCACGTAACCAGGAATTTTGCTGATTATATCCGCATTTCACGGAGTTGGGATTTGACTCTGGGTCATCTGTATACCGTCGAGTTATGGAACTGGGAGTTGTCGCTGTTCCGCTTTGTTTGATGTTGTGTCTGCTGGGGAGGAGGAGTGTGATTCCTTCTCTGTTTGTGCCCCTGGATTGTATACAGGGATTGATGTGATATCACCTGTAGGGCATAAATTTGATTCATTCTATTTTTTTATTTCTTCTCGCGATGCTCTATCATTTCAGCTTTTATATCGCGAAGGTTGCGATTGCCCAATCATTTCGGCTATTTTTCGCGGTGCCCAATCATTTCGGCTATATATTTTTTTTACTCGCTGCTTTTTATTGCGAGTTGCCCAATCATTTCGGCTATCTTTCATGCATACATTTTTTTTACTTGCTGCTTCCGTTGCAAGTTGCCCCATCATTTCGGCTATTTCGTATGCATGTGTAGCTTGTTAGCTTTTTGCCGCATGCTTGGGATTAGACACCGATTTCGGCATCAGCACCGCTACAACTGGGATATTGCCAGGAGCGAATCATCATTTGCCTCTGTCGATATCGAACAAAGGTGGCTTAGCGAACAGGGTTAGGATCCTGTCGGCTAAGGCTTTTGACTTCATGAGCCATAAGGGTCTCACAAAGGTATTTCTCCCTGCGAGTCGTGAGGATCTCGTAGGTGTGTTTTCTCCTTAGGAATCGTGAGGATTACTAAGTGTATGGCTTCTTGTAAGTTGTAAGGATCTTATAAGAGAGTTTTCTCCTTATAAGTCGAGAGGACTTACAAGGGTTGTTCATCATGCGAACATATCCCTAGTCACTTATGGGACTTGGTTAGGGAAACGTTTATTCACGCCCGTGGATTGCATACAAGGGTCAGCATTGAACCGCTTGTAGGGCAGTATCGGAGGTTGTGGGGGTTGCTTAAGAACAGGTTTAGGTCTCTGTAACTTAAGACTTTCAAATCTTATGAGCCGTGAGGTTTCCATAAGAGAGTTCTCCTTACGAGTCATGAGGATCTCGCAAGTGTAATTTCTCCTTAGGAATCGTGAGGATTCCTAAGTGTATTGCTCCCTTGTGAGTCGTAAGGATCTCACGCAGGTGGTTTCTCCTCACAAGGTCGAGAGGACCCTGTAAGTGTCTTTTAACGAGGTTGCGCCCTTTCGGGTTTTCATAAACACCCGCCAGTAGTCCTGCTGTTTTTACTCACGGAGACCTTTCAGGTTTTCATCCGTGCCCATTTTGCTTATGGACATACCATTTTTTTTCCTTTCCTTTTATTCTTTTCTTTTTCTAACGAGGTTGTGCCTTTTCGGGGTTTCACAAGACTCGCCGGTAGCCCTGCTGTTTTTACTCACGGAGCCCTTTCGGGTTTTCATCCGTGACCATTTTGCTTATGGACATACCGTTTTTCTTCTTTTTTTTTATTTGTATCAACTTTGGGATGCTGCAATCCACCGTAGTTTATCGACATCTCAGTCAACAGCTAGTTTTAGGACATAGGGGTCCGTCGTTAGTTTAAGGACGTTTCGGTCCGTCGTTAGTTTAAGGACGTTTCGGTACGCTGTTAGTTTAAGGTCGTTTCGGTCCGCTGTTAGTTTAAGGACGTTTCAGTCCGTCATTAGTTTAAGGACGTTTCGGTCCGTCGTTAGTTTAAGGACGTTTCGGTCCGTTGCCGGTTACTACTTATAGAGTTTGGGCTTAGGAAGATAGCGAGCGGACATAGGCGTCGTCATCTATCGTTAACCTAGGCCGTGACTCGTCAGGCGTAGTATTTCTTTAGGAATCGACCGTTTATTGGCCGGAAAGGTCTTTCACCATGCATGTCCATGAGTAGATAGGCTCCACCCTGGTAGACCTTGTCTATGATGTACGGGCCTTCATAGTTCAGCTCGAATTTTCCCCGTTTAGCACGATTGGGGATCATGGGTCTTTTGACCACTAGCACGAGTTCGCCTTGGTGGAATATCCTCGGCCTGGTCAATCTTTCATATGAGCGCATCATCTTTGCTTTATAAGCTTCCAGATTTTGCTGCGCCAGGAGCCGGGTTCCATCAAGGGCATCGAGCTCCTCGAGGCGAAGGTGAGCATTCTCTTTGTCCGTTAGCTCATAATGAACTGCCACTCGTAGAGAGGGTAACTCTATCTCGAGGGGGAGTACCGCTTCTGTACCGAATACCAACGCGTACGGCATTGTGTTCGTGGCCGTCTTGAACGTAGTTCGATATGCCCAGAGAGCATCATGCAGTCTCTCGTGCCAGTCCTTCTTATTTCGGGACACCGTCTTCTTCACGATTTTTGTCAAGGTCTTGTTGAAAGCCGAAGCTAGACCGTTAGCTCGTGGATTATAAACTGAGGAGTATCTCCAGTCTATATTATGTTGTTGTGCGAAGCGGCTAATCTTATGGCTTCTGTAGGCTGGCCGGTTATTGGAGATGATCCGTCGCGGAGTTCCAAACCGATAAATGACGTGCGTCTTGAAGAAATGGAAGATATTCTCCGTCTTCACTTCCCTCAGCGGTATTGCTTCTGCCCATTTGGAGAAGTAGTCGGTCGTCGCCAAAATGAATCGATGTCCTATGGACGATGCTGGTTCGATTGGGCCGATTACGTCAGTTCCCCATATTTCAAACGGCCAGCTAGCCACTGTTGGGTGTAGTGGATTTGGATGATGATGGATAAAGTCTCCATGGATCTGGCATGAGTGACATTGCTTCGCGTACTCGAGGCAGTCTTAGATTATCGTGGGCCAATAATAACCCATCCTTTTAATCTTTAATTTGTTAGTTATATGTATGCCCTAGAGGCCATTACTATACATAGGATGTATATTGTAGTGGATGCTTGAACGTATATAGGGAGGACTTTCTTGCTCGACATGATAGTATGCTATCTGGTTGCTCCTTACCTTAACGTGTACACTGATTGTCTCTCTATTACATGTTGGTAAAGCCCTTAGGATGTGTACTTGACTACCTGGACTATGATGCGGATCATACTAGTGGGGACATGGTAGTCCATAAGTACATCCTTCAAGGCCCCTAGTCGTGGGTGTATCGAGACGGGGCATCGATATACCAGAGTAGACTAGCGTATACCTTCTCGACCCATACAGATGGGCGATGGATGATCCCATATCCATTGGTGTTTGACATCAGAGATGATATACGGGTGCTCAGTGGAGACTGGGTACACTGGACGGACTCGCCGAGAACTCCCAGATGGTATTATACCTTACGTCAGATGGCAGTTCTCTGGTGACACTGGTACAGAGTAGTCTGTTGACCCGAGATCGTCATAGAGTCTTGTGTGATTCCCACTGTGCTTTGATTTCCACCTTACCACGTCCAAGAGGGCATGCAAAACGGTGGTTTTTGGATACAGTCCCGAATCACATGGAGGCAATGAGCGATAGGAGGGGATTCGTCTCTCCCGGTATAGGGAGTTGATGTTGCGCTGTGTTCGATTGGCTATAACCGGAAATCCCTGGCCAGGGTTGCATAGATTTACTGGTAAGTGTTACCAGTAGTTTCTCGAACTGTTATAGACCTCATATCGACACGACTTATCGAGCTACTGGGGTCTGACGTTTACCACCCCTAGGCGAGATATGCGACATATCAGACGAACAGACCGGACTGTACGGTAAGTGTTACTGGTCGGATTCACAGGAGTGTGAGCGGGCTTGCTCGTTGATCTTCTGATCGCTCAATACCCGGGTGGCCGTTACGTTTAGCAGACGGCTTGCGGCTTGTGGGTGTTTGATATGATCATCACCTGCAGCCGGCGTATTGATGAGTCTTTAGAGTCCTACACAGAGGTTTCCTGGCTCAAGCGAAACGAAATAGGAGCGCATATGAGATATGTGCGGGATCGAGAATAATACCAGTATGTGATACTGTATTCGATTCTCGCGATTTGTGACATTGATCGGTTATATGCGATATAGCCGGGTTATTGGATCAAGTGTTGATTCGATAAGTTGTTACTATTGATATTAGTCGGTTATATGCAGTATGACCGGATCATTAAATCAAGTGTTGATTTAATGATTTAATGTACAATTATATATTTGATATATTACTTTACATTAACTAGTATTGGTTCACTTAAGATTATTTTCTCACTTGTACGTGCACATTGTATATATGATATATGTTTGTGCACTAGTTTGTATCATGTTTGATGATACATGCAAACTTGGGTGTGTATGATTAAACCATGATTAGGTTAATGGTTAGGGTTTGATTTACTTATTTATTTATTCTTTTCATTTATTTTTTTGGGCAAGAAATAAAATGGTGGATTCTTTTGTTTTTACTTGAAGCTTTATGAAGCTTTGAAAAGATTTGACCATTTTGTTTCTTTCCTTAACCCTAACCATTTACTTAAACCCTAGTTTATTCTCTACATTTGTTAACTCACCCATGGTTGCTAAATGATAAGTATCACTTCGATTTTCTTTTTGAAATAATTATTTTTTTTCTTTTCTTTCTTCTTCTTCTTCTTGATGAAGAAAGAAAACCTTTTCTTGAAAATATCCATGTGATGATTCCAAGTGACAAATCCAAATCCAAAGTGAACCCACTTCCTATTTCTTCATCCTCTACCACTTGCCATGTAGTAGAGTGTGTTATCTTCACAAGTTTCATAACCTAGTGAAGGTGGAGCTTGAGTTTGAGTCGCCTCGACGTAGATCATCTTCGGCATCGAAGTCAACGACCTAGCTCGCCCATTTCTCCGATGAAACCGACGCTAGAGTCCAGGATCCCGATAATCGCAGCGGAGGGACGTCATCTCGGAGCTAAAGAAGTGGTGGACCGGATCTACAAAGGTTGTATTTCCATTCACTTAGTAGTTAAGTTGTTAACTTGCTTGTAGTTTCGCCTTTACCTCTAGTTAACGATCTAGTTTAGGGTTTCTCGGCACATGAAATTTTTGAATTTGGCATGGTTGATGCCTTGTGGAACCTCTTGAGTGTACCTAGTAACCCTACAGTGGTATCAGAGCCTAGCTAGAGCCTTAGGCGAAGTGTAGACGATGTTAGATGTCCGATCAAACCCGAAACCCTAGTTTAAAACCAAGCTCTGTACATTTTTTCAAAACTGGGTTTTTTCCAAATTAAAAATATGCAGAAAAATCAGTAGGGTTTTTTAGGGATTACTGTGCAGCACGTGCGCATGATTCTACTAAAGCGCGGCGGAACCGCGACACGAGCATGACTCGTGCGGCGGTTCCGCGGCCATGCAGTCGCATTAGCTTTTGAAAATTGCACAGTAATTCCTATCTATTAGTGCTGTATTTTCTGGGAATTTTTAACTTCTACTCAAGAGTTGAGTATTCTAGGTTGTATTGGGAGTTCGATGATTCGATCGGATTGTCAAACTTTGTCTATGTATTTTTCCAGGTAATTTTAGAATATGTTGAAAAGTTCGACCGGATATAAATACCCACTTTTTCCCCTGCCGGGAAATTTCCAATTGTTGGATTTTTCCGTAGTTTAATGACGTTCTAAGTAGTGCAAGTAACGCGATGGTCCCTCTAGAAGACAACAAACCTTAACTCGATTATGTGACCGTCTTGAACTGCCCTTTGAATCTTAGGGTTTGGGGCAGTACGGCGTGCTACATGTGAGGCGTTGGCTTGACCCTTCTACGGCTGGACCGTTGGTACTGAGGCATGAAGTGAATGTTTTTAAACTTATTTCATGTGTTGATCTGTTTCGGGAAAACTTGGGTGTTTGATTGTTCGATCGGAAAGTTTAACATTTTCTATTTATCTGGAATGTGATACAATATTTGGAATTCACAAGTAGTTATGAGATAACTAATAGGAATGTTATAAACATAGCACTTTAGTCTCACTTGATCGGTTGCCACGGAATTTTGATGCGATCAAAAGTCCGTCGCAATCACGTAGCGTACGTGGATATTCGCCGGGTAAACTTAATAGACAGCCACGCCCCATAGCCCCGACCAAGTGACTGTAGGAGAACCACGTCGCCGAAAGCGTCCGTTCGGGTGCTCGCGGCAGCGGTGTTCCGTCTTGGTGCAATTCGTCGACGGTATCAGGGGTGCGGCCGTCTAATAAAGTTTGCGACGAGCATTCGATCAAAATGTCGGGAATCTTATTGAATTGCCCGACTTGATATTGAAAAGAGTTTTCGATAATGAGACTAAAATGCGGGGTTTATT
The DNA here is from genome assembly GCA_030015575.1 of Agapanthus africanus. Classification (NCBI taxonomy): domain Eukaryota; kingdom Viridiplantae; phylum Streptophyta; class Magnoliopsida; order Asparagales; family Amaryllidaceae; genus Agapanthus; species Agapanthus africanus. The sequence continues at coordinate 700,685,458 of CM057338.1, forward strand.
GTTAGGCATGCGATGTCTAAGGAATTCATTTGATTAGGCATGCGATGTCTAAAGAGTTTGCGGATTCCAACTGTTATAGTTTTACACTTTCTTTTCTGCGACCGTAAGTGTAATATGTGATATCGCCGGTTTCGTTGCTATATGTCAACGACAATTGGGATACGCATGTTTACTTACGTTGATGACATGTGTTGTTATGTGTTGCTGGTTATGTTATATTGGATCGTCGTGTTTGAATAGCCGGGGGGTTTTATGTGAGATGAGTGTTTTTCATTTTCATTCATGTAATAACTTGTATGTAATATTCTTTTATTGGGGCACTTCCAGGTTGCGGAAGATGTCACCATTGTGTATTATTTACTTTTCCGCACTAGGATAGACCCAAGGAGAAGGGCACAAGTAACCGGGTTCTGGAGTCCAGTGGGAGACCAACTCGAGGAGTCGAGTCCGGGTCTCCTAACTCTAGAATTGGTAGGGTTGCTTGCCGCTCTCATAGGGGTCAGGGGTGTGGGTTTGGCTATGCATCGCGACCGTGGAATCCGTGTTTTATACTGGCTCGTATTGAAAACACGGACGTCCTAGTATATCCAATATTTCATATGTTTCTTCTGCTGCGATATCTGTGATGTGATCATTTGATATGCTGTGATGGATACTGTATATAGTATATATGATATATTATATAGACGTTACTTATGTTTTACACCCGCACTAGCCCTGCCCCGCTTTGTCGTTAGTTACCTAACCTAACGGTGCACGAGGGGACATCGAGGCGAATGCGGATGGCATAAGTGTACGTCGTATTTATCTGTGATGTTTAGGTGACTTAAATGATGGGATATTCATTAATGTGATTAATGAAAGAAAATAAACCTTAAAGATGTTGTGGAATCGAATTTCAAAAATAAAACAGGAAGCTACAGTTCTTGCTTTGCATAGCGGTGTTCCTTGTAGAACATCCTGCACCTTATTCGATAGGGAAAGGACCGAGATCCCTTCACCGGGAGTGACTCCTTTAGCAATAACTGGCAGATGCTATAACTCTCGGTTTGTCTTTTGATTGCTTCTATAGTTTTTGCTTTGCACATTGATATATATGATATATCCCGCACCTCATTCGACGAGGAAAGGGCCGACGATCCCTTCACCGGGAGTGACCCCTTTAGAAAAACTAGAAAAGCCTCAAAAACACTCCATTTTAAAATCATTTGATTCTACAACGATATCAAGTTCATTACGTAATAGGTTTTCAGAAAAACCTGTCGTAGCCCTCCGTCATTTCAGATAAGTTGTATATAGTATTCGTGCTACATTTGTTGGCTTTCGTCAAGGTGTAGTGTGCGGTAGCTATATGCTGCTTATCTGCTGCATATGATGCGATTGGATTAGGGTAGTCATGCGGCTTTGTTGGCTTTCGTCAAGGGTCGTGCGGGTGGGTTTAATTCAATCAAGAAATGACGGGTTGAACTTGACTAGCTGGCTATGGTTTGTTGGCTTTCGTCAAGGTCATAGCACGTTAGGGGCAAAATTATCGGGAATTTCAAGTGTTGAAATTTGCAATGAGATTGCATACCTTCTATGAGATAGTTGGATCCCGATACCCGCTGCGAATAAGAGTTACTCGTGGGAGAGTTTTACACATTACAATTAGCCGATCAAGTAGGTGTCTAGAAAGGTGTCAACGGGGTTACGCCTTTGGGAAAACGAGGTTTACTGTAATTAGGTCCGTGCGAAAGCACGGGGAACCTCCCTCAAAGTACCGATACTGGCCTGGCTGAAAGATTGGCTAACTTGTAGCGTGTAATTAATCCCGGCTAGTCTTTCCTTTTAAGGTTTGAAGGAAGATTTGACAAAAACAGTGGGAGTCATCCTTATTGGATAAAATAATAACCAATCTGATCTTGGAAGAGCATACGCTGAGTGTTTTCTTCTCTCTCTCTCTCCAGGTAGCGACCATGTCACGCCTTAATCAAGATAATAATACGGATATATTGACCGAACCCGCTTGTTATACTGAGCTGGGGAACGTTGGTCCCGCTCCAACTTATAATTGTTATAAGGCAGAGCAGGAAATTGGGGAATACCAGATTTCCCGTGCCGTCCAAACGAAGAAAGTGCATGCTGATGCATCATCTTCGGGTGTGTTCATTACAGAGAACTGTTTCTTAGTATCCTTTACATCCTGGTTATGAGATACCGGATCAGGATCCCGCATATGTAAAATGTTACATGGGCTACAGATAGGTAGAGAACTGAGGACGGGTGATAAGTTTCATGAGACAAAAAACGGTGCAAGTGTTGCAGCCAAGTCTGTTGGTCACTGTCACCCTGTATTACAAGAATACATTGATTCTGAACAAATGTTATTAGATACCGAACCTGATGTACAAAATCATATCAGTCTCTTTATTAGTAAAGAAAGGATATAATTTTGTATTGTTGGATAATGTTTTGAATATTTCCTATATCAAAAGTTGATCGGTTCAGGCACGTTATCTAAAAGCATTGACGTTCTAAATCAAACTACAGTTCCTAGTATACAGAACACACACAAGAGGAAGAGTTCAGAAATGAACGAATCCTTCTTGAGGTATAGTAGACTTGGTCATATCAATGCGACCTGACTGGCTAAAGTTACATTTAGATGCATATTTAAATCAGTTTGAATTTACATCTTGTGAAACTTGCCAGTCATGTCACAAAGATATAATGACCACAGCTCTATTTATTGGAAACAGAGAAAGAGTTAGTGAACTTTTGGGATTGATACATGCTGATGTATGAAAGGTCCCCTGTCTACAAATGCCAAGACCGGTTCTTTGTACTTCATTACATTCTCTGATAATCTCTCAAGATTCAGACATATGTTCCTGTTAAAACACAAGTCCGAACCTTTTGAGATTTTCACAGAATATAAGTTAGGAGTAGAGAACCAAATACGGGTATAAGTATTATGTCCTTTGATAAGATCAAGGAGGAGAATACTTGAGCACGGAAATCCTGGACTATTCTAAAGCAGAATGAGATTCTCTCTCAGAATTACTCCTCCGTATACACCATAGCACGATGGTATATCGGGGCGGAGCAATAGCACCCTATATGATATGGTGTGCTCTATGATGAGTACTACTGAGTTACCTTTTTCCTTTTGGGAGTTATGCACTTGAGAAGTTGCATACCTATTGAATATGGTTCAAATCAAATCAGTTGCCTACCACTTCTGTGTGATATGGAATGGGAAGAGCCCATATCTTAAGTATGTTAAGATTTGGGGTTGTCCAGCCTATGTCTAAAAGCATAATCCGGACAAGCTCGAGGCAAAGTAAGGTATGTGGAAGTTTGTAGGGTATCCCAAGCATATGCAAGGGAATGTCTTCTACCAAACCGAGAAACAAAAGTGTTTTATTTCTCAACATGCCACCTTTGTGAAAGGGAATTTCTTGAGAAGAAATTAGTTGTCATGAGGTAGAACTGGAAAGAGTTCCAGCTATATAAACTACAACAGATGATTTGGTAGAACCAAAGGATTCAGTAGATTCCAACGAAGCTCAGCCTCTCAGCCGATCTAGTAGGGCTCCTCACCCATCTGAGAGATACTTCGGTTTCTCTATGACAGTGGGAGCGAGGATTGCATCATGAGATGATGACCCAACTAGTTTCGAGCTGGCCATCAGGAGTGAGACTCTGTAAGAATGGCTGGATGCTTAGCGATCTGAGATAGAATCCTTATACACCAACAAAGTATGGACTTTGGTTGCTTTATCTGAAGGGTTAAATCCCCATCAGAAGCAAGTATATCTTGAGAAGATTACTTGGTGTACATGGAAAAGTTGAGACTTTCAAAGCTAGACTTGTTAAAGGTTTGCATCGTAGACCAGTTGTGGCTAATAATGAAACCTTTTCTGGGGCCTATGCTTAAGTCCATCCAGATCCTACTTGACACGGCTACATACCATGACTACGATATCTGGTGGTTGGGTGTCATGACAGCTTTTCTAAATGATGTTTTAGAAGAGGGCGTCAATAAGTACACAGCCAGAGGGCTTCGTAGACATTGGGAGCAGCGGAAACGTGCACAAGTTGCTTTATAGGATAAAGCAGGCATCGCGGAGTTGGAACGTCTGTTTTGATGAGATAGTCAAAGAGTTTGACATTATCAAAATGGTAGATGAACCTTGTAGAAACAAAAAGGTAGTAGGGAGTATGGTAGTGATCCTCGTAGAGTACGTGGATGACATACTCTAGATGGGGAAGGAGTTTCCTATTCTACGCTCGGTAAATCTCCGCTTATCACAATAATTCTCCATATAGGATCAAAGCGATACCTCCTGAATCCTGGATTTAGGATCTATGAGATAGATCTAATTGGATGTTAGGATTCTCACTAGTTGCAGTGAGATGGTATCAATCGATCCTGGGGAGAATCACTGGAAAGGTTCCAGGGTGATAAGGACGACTGAATGTCAGTCACAGGCATTGTCTTTACCCTTAGTAAAGGGACGGTATGTTGGAAGAGTTCCAAGCTAGATACAGTGGCATGCTAGACGTTAAAGGCTGGTAACATCGCTATTAAAGATACTACCAAAGAGGCTGTTTGGGTGTATACTGATTCATGAGATGAACTAGGTTCCTACCATTGTGTGACAATGGAAGGGTGGCTTTGGCCCAGGAACCCTGGTCCCATCAGTGACCCAGACATATTATGAGGCAGCATTACCTGATCAAGGAGATGGTTGATCTCCAAGGAGATCGAGGTTAGGAGAGTAGACTTAGAGGACAACACGGCGGATCCACTCACAAAGGCCTTTTCCCAGAGAGAGACTTTTATGGGATGGTTGAGTATCAGATACTACAACCACTGCTATCAGATGGCCCTAGTGCAAGTGGGAGATTGTTAGTTATATGTATGCCCTAGAGGCCATTACTATACATAGGATGTATATTGTAGTGGATGCTTGGACGTATATAGGGAGGACTTTCTTGCTCGACATGATAGTATGCTATCTGGTTGCTCTTTACCTTAACATGTACACTGATTGTCTCTCTGTTACATGTTGGTAAAGCCCTTAGGATGTCTACTTGACTACCTGGACTATGATGCGGATCATACTAGTGGGGACATGGTAGTCCATAAGTACATCCATCTAGGTCCCTAGTCGTGGGTGTATCGAGACGGGGCATCGATATACCAAAGTAGACTAGCGTATACCTTCTCGACCCATACAGATGGGCGATGGATGATCCCATATCCATTGGTGTTTGACATCAGAGATGATATACGGGTGCTCAGTGGAGACTGGGTACACTGGACGGACTCCCCGAGAACTCCCAGATGGTATTATACCTTACGTCAGATGGCAGTTCTCTGGTGACACTGGTACAGAGTAGTTTGTTGACCCGAGATCGTCATAGAGTCTTGTGTGATTCCCACTGTTCTTTGATTTCCACCTTACCACGTCCAAGAGGGCATGCAAAACGGTGATTTTTGGGTACTGTCCCGAATCACATGGAGGCAATGAGCGATAGGAGGGGATTCGTCTCTCCTGGTATAGGGAGTTCATGTTGCGCTGTGTTCGATTGGCTATAACCGAAAATCCCTGGCCAGGGTTGCTGAGATTTACTGGTAAGTGTTACTAGTAGTTTCTCGAACTGTTATTGACCTCATATCGACACGACTTATTGAGCTACTGGGGTCTGATGTTTACCACCCCTAGGCGAGATATGCGACATATCAGACGAACAGACCGGACTGTACGGTAAGTGTTACTGGTCGGATTCACAGGAGTGTGAGCGGGCTTGCTCGTTGATCTTCTGATCGCTCAACACCCGGGTGGCCGTTACGTTTAGCAGACCGCTTGCGGCTTGTGGGTGTTTGATATGATCATCACCTGCAGCCGGCGTATTGACGAGTCTTTAGAGTCCTACACACAGGTTTTCTGGCTCAAGTGAAACGAAATAGGAGCGCATATGAGATATGTGCGGGACCGAGAATAATACCAGTATGTGATATTGTATTCGATTCTCGCGATTTGTGACATTGATCGGTTATATGCGATATAGCCGGGTTATTGGATCAAGTGTTGATTCGATAAGTTGTTACTATTGATATTAGTCGGTTATATGCAGTATGACCGGATCATTAAATCAAGTGTTAATTTAATGATTTAATGTATAATTATATATTTGATATATTACTTTACGTTAACTAGTATTGGTTCACTTAAGATTATTTTCTCACTTGTATGTGCACATTGTATATATGATATATGTTTGTGCATTCGTTTGTATCATGTTTGATGATACATGCAAACTTGGGTGTGTATGATTAAACCATGATTAGGTTAATGGTTAGGGTTTGATTTACTTATTTATTTATTCTTTTAATTTATTTTTTGGGCAAGAAATAAAATGGTGGATTCTTTTGTTTTTACTTGAAGCTTCATGAAGCTTTGAAAAGCTTTGACCATTTTGTTTCTTTCCTTAACCCTAACCATTTACTTAAACCCTAGTTTATTCTCTACACTTATAAACACCCATGGTTGCTAAATGATAAGTATCACTTGGATTTTCTTTTTGAAATAATTGATTTTTTTTCTTTTCTTTCTTCTTCTTCTTCTTGATGAAGAAAGAAAACCTTTGCTTGAAAATTTCCAAGTGATGATTCCAAAGGAGAAATCCAAATCCAAAGTGAACACACTTCCTATTTTTTCATCCTCTACCACTTGCCATGTAGTAGAGTGTGTTATCTTCATAAGTTTCATAACCTAGTGAAGGTGGAGCTTGAGTTTGAGTCGCCTCGACGTAGATCATCTTCGGCATCGAAGTCAATGACCTAGCCCGCCCATTTCTCCGATGAAACCGACGCTAGAGTCCAGGATCCCGATGATCGCAGCGGAGGGATGTCATCTCGGAGCAAAAGAAGTGGTGGACCGGATCTGCAAAGGTTGTATTTCCATTCACTTAGTAGTTAAGTTGTTAACTTGCTTGTAGTTTCTCCTTTATCTCTAGTTAACGATCTAGTTTAGGGTTTCTCGGCACATGAAATTTTTGAATTTGGCTTGGTTGATGCCTTGTGGAACCTCTTGAGTGTGCTTAGTAACCCTACATAATTTCATCTTTGGTCCGACTTGTTGAGACCCGCAGAGTCCGTCATGAACTTCCTGAACGACTATTTTCGCCTCTTCAGGTCCCAGAAATCTCAACCACAGAGAATCAAACGACCTCTTGTACAGAGTATCATTGATGAAGGCGAAAGATAGGGCTCCCTTCATGAGTTGATGTCTTGAGGACGCATCTTCGGGCGTTCGACGGGATTTGAAGTAGTCTATAAAGACTTCTCTCCAATCCTCAGCCTTTTCTTGGTCATTTATTTGTAGGGTCGTCTGCTCAATCGCTTCCTTTTTCTCGGATGATTTCAGAGATATTTCTACCGGAGCAAGAACCCGGCGGCTATGTACCATGTTCTTACGTCATCGAGGTTCTCGTCGGCTAGTTCTTTAGCGAGCTTGGCTAATGCATCCGCTTTGCTATTTTCTGTTAGTGTATATGCCCTAGAGGCCATTACTGTATCATACTAGTTTGTATATTACTTAATGGAAGCTTGGGATATTCACCTTGTATATACAATCTTGCTCAAAATAGTAGTATGCTACTTGGTTTGTTTCTACTTCAATGTGTACATGTGTTTATTTTATTATATCACCTATACGCATTAGTGGAGCCCTTAGGATCTTTGCTTGATTGCCAGCGTTGTGATGGCAGTCACACTTGTGGGGCTGGGTAATCTATAAGCACATCCTTATGCAGGTCCCTAGTCGCAGGACTATCGAGACAGGGCATCGATACTCCGGAGTAGACTGGCGCATTCGCTTCTCATCCCAGAGTGGGAGATGGTCTGTCCCACAGCCATCAGTACGTCGTACTGGAGATAGTATGCGGGTGCTCGTTGGGTTACGAGTACACTGGACAGGACTCGTCGGGAACTGACCGGTTAGTATTATACCTATCGTCAGTTATCAGTTCCCAGGTGACATGAGTACAGCTTAGTCTGCTGACTTGACACTGTCACTTCGCCTCGAGTGTGTTCCCACTGTACTTTGATTACTACCCTACCACGGCTCAAAGGAGTCGTGCAAACATGTAGTAGTTGGGTGCAGTCCCGAAGCACTTGGAGGCAGTGACGGTTAGACAGGATTCGTCTCTCCCGGTATTGGTGGTTGACATCGCGCTGTGTCTAGGAGAGCCATTACACGAGTAGTCCCTGGCCAGGGCAAGAGGGATATACTGGTAGGCTTCCAGTGTTATCTCAGGGTGTATTGGGCTTCACTCCGACACGACTTGTACCGCTATTAGGAGACTGACGTTTACCGCCCCCTAGGCCCGCCATGCGATGTATCAGACGAACAGACCGGACTGTACGGAGATTGTCACATTCAGGCTCAGTAGGAGTTCAGATGGGTTTCACCTCGTCAGTCTTCTTGTCGGCATCTACCTGGGGACCGTTACGCACAGCTAGTGCCGCTTGCGGTTTGTGGTTAAACCCACTGCCAGCGTAGTGTCGAGTCTTTAGAGTCCCACACAGAAAGCTATTCTCCTTTAGGCAAAAGAGTAGAGGTCGCATGGTTTTGCGACAGGTCGCATGGTTTTGCGACAGGGTTCGGTCACATCCGTGCACTTGTGCACGTAAAGTGTCCGGACAGTTTACACTAGCGGGCTTTGGTTTAAGCCAGATCCTAGTGTACCTTTTGGGATTGGTTTTATCCAGTTTGCATTTGTGTTCCTCGGAACGCGGATGCGGGTGTGTATGCACAGTTGACGGAGAGACAGAGGCAGAGGATTCTCATTAGGGTTGTTGACCGTTGACCGTTGACTATTGACTTTTTGCTCAACCCTAATGAGAATATGATATGTAATTAACAATTATATTAATTAAGTATTATGGTGACATGGTTGTTGAGGGGTTGACTTTGTTGACTTGTTGACTTTGTTGACCGGTTGACTAGGCTTGACTAGTTGACCATCATGATAACAATGGCTATCATTTCATGGCAAAGACTTTTGGTTGCTTGCTCTCTTGTGCAAAATGAGTGCATGAAATGATATGGCTATTGTTGCTTAAACCATCACATAATACTTGATTGCTATGATGTGTTATGATGGTTTTGGATTATGAGAGCCAAGAGAGAAAAGTCTTCTCTCATTCTATCATTCTCATTCTCTCTCTTGTTCTTGAGCTCTCATCTTCCTCCTCTTGCTCTCCCTCTCTTGAGTCTATGGTTCACTTGTCTCATGTGTTGAGAACCAAGAACCATAAATAAAATCCCAAACAAACTCTTCTCTACTCACTCTAGTTCACAAGGTTTAGCAAACCGAGTGAACTAGTTTCTTCAAAGTTCGAAGAAGGAGCCAAAGGTAGAAGCTTTTGTTAGTTATATGTATGCCCTAGAGGCCATTACTGTACATTGGATGTATATTGTAGTGGATGCTGGGACATATATAGGTAGGACTTTCTTGCTCGACATGATAGTACGCTATCTGGTTGCTCTTTATCTTAACATGTATACTTTCTGTCTCTCTGATTACATGTTGATAAAGCCCTTAGGATGTGTACTCGACTTCCAGGACTTTGATGCAGATCATACTAGTGGGGCCTGGGTAGTCCATGAGTACATCCTTCAATGTTCCTAGTCGTGGGAATATCGAGACGGGGCATCGATATTCCAGAGTAGACTGGCGCATATCTTCTCGACCCATATGATGGGCGATGGATGATCCCATATCCATTGGTATTTGACATCAGAGATGGTATGCGGGTGCTCAGTGGAGACTGGGTACACTGAACGGACTCGCCGAGAACTCCCAGATGGTATTATACCTTCTAACTCCGTCTACGCATCGCCTAAGGCTCTGGTTAGGCTCTGATACCATTGTAGGGTTCCTAGGCACACTAATGAAGTCTCACAAGGCATAAAACATGGCCAATTCTAATTTTACATGTGCCTACAAACCCTAATACGGATCGTTAACTAGATTTATAGGCTATGCGATGCAAGTTAACGACTTTAACTTAAAAGGAAAGGGGCTACAACCTTTGTAGATCCGGTCCACCACTTCCTAAGCTCCGCGATGATGTCCCTCCGCTGTCCAAATCGGATCCCGGACTCTAGCGTCGGCTTCATTGGAAAAATGGGCGGGCTTGGTCGTCGGCTTCGATGCCGAAGATGATCTACGTCGAGGCGTCACAAGATCAAGCTCCCACTTCACCAAGTCATGAAACTTATGAAGAAAACACCCTATACTACTTGGCAAGAGGTAGAGGATGAAGAAATAGGAAGTGGGTTCACTTTAGAATTGGATTTCTCACTTGATTTCTTCACTTGCCATTGATGAGGCAAGCTTTCTTTTTGATGAAGATGAAGATGAAGAAGAAAGAATATGATCAGTGTTGAATAATTTTGAAAATAAAATAAATACTTATCATATACTAACCTTAGTTGAGTGTAGAGAATAGACCATGGTTAACTTGAATGGTTGGGGTTAAGTATAAGACAAGAATGATGACTTAGTCAAAGCTTCATGAAGCTTTGACTAACAAACAAACCAATCCACCATTCATTTATCCTTTCCAAAATGAAAAAGTAAATAAATAAATGAATAAATAAGTAATGGATAAACAAAACCCTAATCATTAGTTTAACCATGGTTTAATTCTTTACACTTAACCAAGTAAGCATGTATCATCAAACATGATACAAACAAGTGCACAAAAGTATATCACATATACAACTTGTGATATTCAAGTGAGAAAATCCATTCAAAGTGAACCAATACTAGTTAATGCAAAGTAATATATCAGATATATAATTATACATTAAATCATTAAATCACACTAATGAAGTCTCACAAGGCATCAAACATGGCCAATTCTAATTTTACATGTGCCTAGGAACCCTACAGTGGTATCAGAGCCTAGCTAGAGCCTTAAGCGATGCGTAGACGGAGTTAGAAGTCCGATCGAACCAAAACCCTAACCCAAAAATGACTCTCTGTACAATTTTTAAAAACTGGGTTTTTTCCAAATTAAAAATATGCAGAAAACTCAGCAGGGGATTCTAAGAATTACTGTACAAAACGGGACCCATGATTCGTTCATTGCGCGGCGGAACCGCGGCATTAGCATGCCTAATGCGGCGGTTCCGCGGCCATTTAATCTCTTCATTCAAAACATTTTGCACAGTAACTTCTTTCTTGCATTGCTGAGTTTCCTGGGAATTTTTAAATCTCACTTTGGAGTTAAGTTTTCTGGGTTGTACTGGGGGTTCGGAGATTCGATCGGACTGTCTAATTTTGTCAGTGTGTTTTTCCGGATAATTTTAGAATATGTTAAAAAGTTCGACCGGATATAAATACCCATTTTTTCCCCTGCCGGGAAATTTCCAATTGTTGGATTTTTCCGTAGTTTAATGACGTTTTAAGTAGTGCAAGTAACGCGATGGTCCCTCTAGAAGAAAACAAACCTTAACTCGATTATGTGACCGTCTTGAACTGCCCTTTGAACCTTAGGGTTTGGGGCAGTACGGCGTGCCACATGTGTGGCGTTGGCTTGACCCTTCTACGGCTGGACCGTTGGTACTGAGGCACGAACTGAATGTTTTTAGACTTATTTCATGTGTTGAGCTGTATCGGGAAAACTTGGGTGTTCGATTGTTCGATCGGAAAGTTTAACATTTTCTATCTTATCTGGAATGCGATACAATAATTGGAATTCACAAGTAGCTATGAGATAACTGAATGAATGTTATAAACATAGCACTTTAGTCTCACTTGATCGGTTGCCGCGGAATTTTAATGCGATCAAAAGTCCGTCGCAATCACGTAGGGTATGCGGATACTCGACGGATAAACTTAATAGACTGCTACACTCCATAGCCCCGACCAAGTCACTGTAGGAGAACCCCGTCGCCGAAAGCATCCGTTCGGGTGCTCACGGCAGCGGTGTTCCGCCTTGGTGCACTTCGTCGACGGCATCGGGGGTGCGGCTGCCTACTAAAGTTTGCGACGAGCAATTGATCAGGATGTCGGGAATCTTGTTGAATTGCCCGACTTGATATTGAAAAGAGTTTTCGATAATGAGACTAAAATGCGGGGTTTATAATTGTTAGGCATGCGATGTCTAAGTATTTCATTTGATTAGGCATGCGATGTCTAAAAGAGGTTGCGGATTCCAACTGTTGTAGTTTTACACTTTCTTTTATGTGACCGTAAGTGTAATATGTGATATCGCCGGTTTCGTTGCTATATGTCAACGACAATTGGGATGCGCATATTTACTTACGTTGATGACATGCGATGTTATGTGTTGCTGGATATGTTATATTGGATCGTCGTGTTTGAATAGCCGGTTTTTTTTATGTGAGATGAGTGTTTTTCATTTTCATTCATGTAAAAACTTGTATGTAATATTCTTTTATTGGGGCACTTCCAGGTTGCGGATGATGTCACCATTTGTATATTATTTACTTTTCTGCACTAGGATTGACCCAAGGAGGAGAGCACAAGTAACCGGGTTCTAGGGTCCAGAGGGAGACCATCTCGAGAAGTCGAGTCCGGGTCTCCTAACTCTAGAATTGGTAGGGTTACTTGCCGCTCTCGTAGGGGTCTAGGGGTGTGGGTTTGGCTATTCATCACGACCGTGGAATCCGTGTTTTATACTGGCTCGTATTGAAAACACGGACATCCTAGTATATCCAATATTTCATATGATATTTTTTCTGCTGCATTATCTGTGATGTGATCATGTGATTTGTTCAGATGGATATTATATATAGTATATATGATATATTATATATACGTTGCTTATGTTTTACACCCGCGCTAGCCCTGCCTCGTTCTGGCGTTAGTTACCTAACCTAACGGTGCAGACGGGACATCGAGGCGAATGCGGATGGCATAAGCGTACGTTATATTTATCTGTGATGTTTAGGTGGACTTAAATGATGGGACATTCATTAATGAAATTAATGAAAGAAAATAAACCTAATTGATGTTGTGGAATCGAATTTCAAAATAAAACAGGTAGCTACAGTTCTTGCTTTGCATGGCGGTGTTCATTATAGAACATTCTGCACCTTATTCGATGAGGAAAGGACCGAGATCCCTTCACCGGGAGTGACTCCTTTAGCAAAAACTGGCAGATGCGACAACCCTCGGTTTGTCTTTTGATAGCTTCTATAGTTTCTGCTTTGCACTGTGATATATATGATATATCCCGCACCTCATTCGACGAGGAAAGGGCCGACGATCCCTTCACCGGGAGTGACCCCTTTAGCAAAACTAGAAAAGCCTCAAAAACATTCCATTTAAAAACCATTTGATTCCGCAACGAGATCAAGTTCAAAGCGTCAAAGGTTTTCTTAAAAACCAGCCGCAACCCTCCGTCATTTTAGGAAGTAGAGTACTTAGTATTCGTGCTGTGTTTGTTGACCTTAGTTAAGGCACAGTGTACGGTAGCTAAGTGATGTCTTCCTACACCGCATATGATGCGATTAGTTAGGACAGTCGCGTGACTTTGTTGACCATAGTTAAGGGTCATGTGGGTGGGTCTAATTAATCATGAAATGACGGGTAGAACTTGACTAGTGCTTATGATTTGTTGACCATAGTTAAGGTCATAAGTGTTAGGGGTAAAAACCATTATCGGGAGTTTCAAGTGTTGAAATTTGCAATGAGATTGCATACCTTCTATGTGATAGTTGGATCCCGATACCCACTGCGAGTAATTGTTACTCCTGGGAGAGTTTTGCACTTTACAATTAGCCGATCAAGTAGGTGTCTAGAAAGGTGTCAACGGGGTTACGTCTCTGGGAGAACGAGGTTCACTATAATTAGGTCCGTGCGAAAGCACGGGGAACCTCCCTCAAAGTACCGACACTGGCCTGGCTGAAAGATTGGCGAACTTGTAGAGTGTAATTAATCCCGGCTAGTCTTTCCTTTTAAGGTTTGAAGGAAGATTTGATAAAAACAGTGGGAGCCATCATGATTAGATAAAATATATAACCAATCTAATCTTGCAAGAGCGCACGCAGAGGGTTTTCTTCTCTCTCTCTCCAGGTAGCGACCACATTACGCCTTAATCAAGATAATAATATGGATGTATTGACCGAACCCGCTTGTTATACTGAGCTGGGGAACGTCGGCCCCCGCTCCAACTTATAATTGTTATAAGATAGAACAGGAAATAGGGGAATACCAGAATCCCTATGCCGCCCAAACGAAGAAAGTTCATATGATGCATCTCCTTCGGGTGTGTTCATTATACAGAACTGTTTTCTCGGTATCCTCTGCATCCTGGGTATTTGATACTGGATCAGGATCCCAGATATGTAATCATGTTACATAGGGCTACAAAAAGGTAGAAAACTGAGAACGGGTGATAAGTTTCATGAGACAGAAAACGGGGCAAGTGTTGCAGCCAAGTCTGTTGGTCACTGTTACCCTGTATTACCAATACATTGATTCTGAACAAATGTTATTAGATACCGAACCTGATATACAAAATCATATCTATCTCTTTATTAGTAAAGAAATGATGAAATTTTGTATGGATGGATAATGTTTTGAACATTTCTTATATCAAAAGTTGATCGGTTCAGGCACGTTATCTAAAAGCATTGACGTTCTAAATCAAACTACAGTTCCTAGTATACAGAACACACAAGAGAGGAAGAGTTCAGAAATGAACGGATACTTCTTGAGGCATTGTAGACTAGGTCATATCAATGCGACCCGACTGGCTGAAGTTACATTTTAGATGCATATTTAAATCAGTTTGAATTTACATCTTATGAAACTTGCCAGTCATGTCACAAAGATTTGATGACCATAGCTCTGTTTATTGGAAACAGAGAAAGAGTTGATGAACTCTTGAGACTGATACATGATGATGTATGTAAGGTCTCCTGTCTACACATGCCAGGGCCGGTTCTTTGTACTTCACTACATTCTCTGATAATCTCTCAAGATTCGGTCATATGTTCCTGTTGAAACATAAGTCCGAACCTTTTGAGATATTCACAGAATATAAGTTAGAAGTAGAGAACCAAAATACGGGTATAAGTATTATGTCCTTTGATGTGATCAAAGAGGAGAATACTTGAGCACGGAAATCCTGGATTATTCTAAAGGAGAATGAGATTCTCTCTCAGCATTACTCCTACGTATACACCATAGCACGATGGTATATCGGGGCGGAGCAATAGCACCCTATATGATATGGTGTGCTCTATGATGAGTACTATTGAGTTTCCTATTGGGAGTTATGCACTTGAGAAGCTGCATACCAATTGAATAAAGGTTCGAATCAGATCACTGCCTACCACTCCATATAAGATATGGTATGGGAAGAGCCTATCTCTGAAGTAAGTTAAGATTTAGGATTGTCCGGCCTATGTCTAAAGCAAAATCCGGACAAGATCGAGGTAAGGTCAGTTCTGTAGAATTGGAAAGGTTCCAGCTATACAAAACTGCAGCTAATTTGAAAGAACCAAAGGATTCAATAGTTCACAACGAGCCTCAGCCTCTCCGCTGATCTGGTGGGGTTCCTCATCCGCCCGAGAGATACCTCGGTTTCTCGATGACAGTGGGAGCGAGGAATGCATCATGAGATGATGACCCAACTAGTTTCAAGCAGGCTATCGAGAGTAGGGACTCTGTAAGAACGGCTGGATGCTTAGCGATCTGAGATGGAATCCATGTACACCAACAAAGTATGGACTTTGGGTGCTATATCTGAAGGGTTAAATCCCCATCAGGAGCAAGTATATCTTGAGAAGATTACTTGGTGTAGATGGAGAAGTTAAGACTTTCAAAGCTAGTCTTATTAAAGGTTTTAGTCATCAACCAGGCGTGGATAATGATGATACCTTTTCCAGTGGATATGCTTAAGTCCATCCGGATCCTACTTGCCACGGCTACATACCATGACTACGATATCTGGTGGTTGGGTGCCATGACTACTTTTCTAAATAATGATTTAGAAGAGAACGTCTATAAGAACACAGCCAGAGGGCTTCGTAAACAGTGGGAGCAGCGGAAACGTGTGCAAGATTGCTTTACAGAATAAAGCAGGCATCGCGGAGTTGGAACGTCTGTTTTGATGTAATAGTCAAAATGTTTGACTTCATCAAAATAGTAGATGTACCTTGTATATACAAAAGGGTAGTAGAGAGTAAGGTGGTCATCCTCGTATTGTACGTGGACAACATACTCTTGATAAGAAAAGAGTTTCCTATGCTACGCACGGTCAATCTCCGATTATCACATGGATTCTCCATATAGGATAAAGATGATACCTCCTAAATCCTGAGATTTGGGTCTATGTGATAGATCTAAATGGATGTTAGGATTCTCACTAGCTATAGTAAGATAGTATCAATCGATCCTGGAGAGAATCACTGGAAGTGTTCCAGAGTGATAAGGACGACTGAATGTCAGTCACAGGCATTGTCTTCACCCTCGGTGGAGGGACGGTATGTTGGAAGAGTTCCAAGCTAGATACCGTGGCAAACTAGACGATAAAGGCCGGTAACATCGCTATTAAAGATACTAACAAAGAGGCAGTTTGGGTGTATATCGGTTCATATGATGAACTAGGTTCCTACCATTGTATGACAATGGAAGTGTGGCTTTGGCCCAGGAACCCCGGTCCCATCAGCGACCCAGACATATTCTGAGGTAGTATCACCTGAACATGGAGATAGATGTTCTCCAGGGTGATCGAGGTTAGGAGAGTAGACTCAAAGGACAACACGGCGGATCCACTCACAAAGGCTTTTTCCCAGAGAGAGACTTATATGGGATGGTTGAGTATGTGATACTGCAACCACTGCTGCAGATGGCCCTAGTGCAAGTGGGAGATTGTTAGTTATATGTATGCCCTAGAGGCCATTACTGTACATTGTATGTATATTGTAGTGGATGCCGGGACATATATAGGTAGGACTTTCTTGCTCGACATGATAGTACGCTATCTGGTTGCTCTTTATCTTAACATGTATACTTTCTGTTTCTCTGATTACATGTTGATAAAGCCCTTAGGATGTGTACTCGACTTCCAGGACTATGATGCAGATCATACTAGGGGGGCCTGGGTAGTCCATGAGTACATCCTTCAATGTTCCTAGTCGTGGGAATATCGAGAGGGGGCATCGATATTCCAGAGTAGACTAGCGCATATCTTCTCGACCCATATGATGGACGATGGATGATCCCATATCCATTGGTGTTTGACATCAGAGATGGTATGCGGGTGCTCAGTGGAGACTGGGTACACTGAACGGACTCGTCGAGAACTCCCAGATGGTATTATACCTTACGTTAGATGGCAGTTCTCTGGTGACACTGGTGCAGCTTAGTCTGTTGACCCGAGATCGTCATAGAGTCTTGTGTGTCTCCCACTATGCTTTGATTTCCACCCTACCACGGCTCTAATGAGTCATGCAAACAGGTAGTTTTTGGGTACAATCCCGATTCACATGGAGGCAATGAGCGATAGGAGGGGATTCGTCTCTCCCGGTATTGGGGGTTGATGTTGCGCTATGCTCGACTGGACATAACAGGAAATCCCTGGCCAGGGTTGTAGTGATATACTGGTAAGAGTTATCAGTAGTTTCACGATTGTTATGGACCTCACATCGGCATGACTTATCGAGCTACTGGGGTCTGACGTTTACCACCCCTAGGCGAGATATGCGACATATCAGACGAACAGACCGGACTGTACGGTAAGTGTTACTGGTTGGATTCACAGGAGTGTGAGCGGGCTTGCTCGTCGATCTTCTGATCGCTCAATACCCGGGTGGCCGTTACGTTTAGCAGACCGCTTGCGGCTTGTGGGTGTTTGATATGATCATCATCTGCTGCCGGCGTATTGACGAGTCTTTAGAGTCCTACACAGAGGTTTCCTGGCTCAAGCGAAACGAAATAGGAGCGCATATGAGATATGTGCGGGACCGGGAATAATGCGTGTATGTGATACCGTATTTCATTCTCGCGATGAATGTGTCGAATGGTTGTATGCGATATAACCTAGTTATCGAATCGAGGATTGATTCGATAAGCTAATACATTGGATACTAGTCGGTTATATGCGATATGACCGGATCGTTAAATCAAGTGTTGATTTAATGATTTAATGTATAATTTTATATTTGATATATTACTTTGCATTAACTAGTATTGGTTCACTTTGAATGGATTTTCTCACTTGAATATCATAAGTTGTATATGTGATATACTTTTGTGCACTTGTTTGTATCATGTTTGATGATACATGCTTACTTGGTTAAGTGTAAAGAATTAAACCATGGCTAAACTAATGATTAGGGTTTTGTTTATCCATTACTTATTTATTCATTTATTTATTTACTTTTTTATTTTGGAAAGGATAAATGAATGGTGGATTGGTTTGTTTGTTAGTTGAAGCTTCATGAAGCTTTGACTAAGTCATCATTCTTGTCTTATACTTAACCCTAAACATTCAAGTTAACTATGGTCTATTCTCTACACTCAACTAAGGTTAGTATATGATAAGTATTTATTTTATTTTCAAAATTATTCAACACTGATCATATTCTTTCTTCTTCATCTTCATCTTCATCAAAAAGAAAGCTTGCCTCATCAATGGCAAGTGAAGAAATCAAGTGAGAAATCCAATTCTAAAGTGAACCCACTTCCTATTTCTTCATCCTCTACCTCTTGCCAAGTAGTATAGGGTGTTTTTGTGCAGATTAGATGCACCTGATATTGAGTCGTGCACGCCCGTTGCACTTGACAGATGTTTTTGGTGCACACCTGTTGCACTTAGTTTTGTTGTTGTGTGTATTCATGGTATCTGTATTTGGTTTCGATTTCAGTGCGCACCGGACGCACATGATATTCTATTGATGTGATTGGGATTGATTTCAGTTTGAGCAGTATATTTTCATAATCATTATTATTTGATTTAGTAACCAGGCGGGACGTGTATGTTAAATAAAAGATATATATATAGCTATTTTTTTTTTATTATTTAAACGTCCGCTTCTTATGCCGTGACACGTGCATCACACGGCAATTTTCAAAAAGGGGTGTTTGCATATTGCCTTATCCAGATATTTGTACGGTTTTACTATGATGCCCACTATATATAAGTTACAGATTGATGTATTTTATGATGGTTTTCATATTGAGTTTTGAAATTTTATTATCGCCATAACTCCGATGATTGCGTCATGCTTGACGGAGTTGATTTTTGTTATGTATTGATGATTTCGGAGCCCCGACGAGTTGAATGTTTTGCTAAACGTTTTAGATTTTGGAGGGGAAGTTTTAATTTAAATTCGGGGACCGAATTTCTAAAAGGGGGGACGATTGTAACGTGTTAAAAATGATTAAATAAATAATTAAATGAATAAAAGTGTTTAAGTGAATTTTAGGATTTTCGGTAAAGTAAAATGTATTTTTCGTAAAACAAAACCGTGATTTTTTTCATTATAAATTTTGAAATATCTATTTTAATTATGAAATTACTAGTAAATGGTGTTTATTTAGCCACTTATAAAATTTTAGTTTAATAAAATATTTTTCCTAAATTAATTATTTTAAATATTAACATAAGCTTTATTTTTACACTAAATTAGTGTAAATTACAAATTTAAATGGTTTTAATTTGTAAAAATGAACCATGGCATATTAGAAATTAGTGTGTATCATGCAAAATTTATTTGCAAATTTTTCCTATTTTCTAGAGCTTTCTTGAGTTGCTATAGTAAACAAATAAATAAATAATTAAATAAACCATGAAAAGACCTTTAAGTGATATTTCTCCTCTTGAAACTTCTACACACTTTCACACTCACTTCTTTCTCTCCCTCACGTCACCAAGGCCGGCCACAACCCCCCATGTCTGCCCCTCCCCATTTCCCACCTCATTTTTGCACAAAAATCCATCAAATTACATCAAAAATTCAACAAAAAATACACAAAATCCTAATTATTTCATACCCTTTATTCTCTACTCTTATTTACATGGATTTTGGAGTGGGAAAGCATGTATTTTTTAGGCTCATTTTCAAGTTTGGACATGAGATTGTGGAGGTATAAATCTTTCTCTTTTGAATTATTTCTATTAAATGTTCTTTTAAAGCATAATTAGATTTATTATATTAATTCTATGTTTAATTTTTAAAATGCAAGTTAGGGTTGTAAATTCAAGTTAGGGTTTTTAATAATTAATTAGGGTTATAATAGTTAGTTTAACACTTTTAGAATTGGAAAATATTGCATGGTTGTTGAATTGTAAAATTTTCATTTAAAATCTTTTTAAATAAGGAAATTAGCTAACTAGGTTTTTGCAAAATGTGTTTGTGGTTGATATAAAATTTAGATTTGGGTTGTTATCATTGGAATGTAGTTTTAGTGGAAATATTAGCATATTAATTGAATGAAAAACTTAGTTTGATCACTAGATTACTTTGATAATTGGAAAAATAGTAATAAAATGCTATTATTTTGATTAATTATTTATTTAATCATTTTTAACACGTTACAATCTTCCCCCCTTTTAGAAATTCGGTCCCCGAATTTAAATTAAAACTTCCCCTCCAAATACTAAAACGTTTAGCAAAACATTCAAATCGTCGGGGCTCCGAAATCATCAATACATAACAAAAATCAACTCCGTCAAGCATGACGCAATCATCGGAGTTATGGCGATAATAAAATTTCAAAACTCAATATGAAAACCATCATAATATACATCAATCTGTAACTTATATATAGTGCGTATCATAGTAAAACCGTACAAATATCTGGATAAGGCAATATGCAAACACCCCTTTTTGAAAATTGCCGTGTGATGCACGTGTCACGGCATAAGTAGCGGACGTTTAAATAATAAAAAAAAAATAGCTATATATATATCTTTTATTTAACATACACGTCCCGCCTGGTTACTAAATCAAATAATAATGATTATGAAAATACACTGCTCAAACTGAAATCAATCCCAATCACATCAATAGAATATCATGTGCGTCCGGTGCGCACTGAAATCGAAACCAAATACAGATACCACGAATACACACAACAACAAAACTAAGTGCAACAGGTGTGCACCAAAAACATCTGTCAAGTGCAACGGGCGTGCACGACTCAATATCAGGTGCATCTAATCTGCACAAAACCCCGATTTAGTGCATCTGGTGTGCACAAAATCGCATCAAGTGCGCCAAGTATGCGCAAGAATCCTAATCAGGTGCACATGGTGCACGAAAACATACATTGAATATCAAAATCGAAATCACAGTACAAAAATGCATGAAAACTAGGTCGAAACATATGTAAAAATCATGTGTAACCATATGCACGAAATCAAATCAAAATCACAAAAGGTATTAAAACCAAATCAAGTGCACTGGGTATGTACTAAACAACATCAATACAACTGATATATGAAACACAAATAGAATGAAATGAAGGTACACACATGAAATACCAATCGTAGAACAAAGTCCTCAAAATACCAAAATCCAATCAACGAAAATATGAAATTCAAATCACTTAATCACAATCGTAAACACTATCGTCAATGTTCGCCTCTTTCCTCTGATGTCGATTGCTTCGAACTCGTCTCTTCGTAGCTGTGCTGACTGCGCTACCAACGGCAATACTCATATCTAGAGTCTCCCACGTAGTCGATCCCTTCACATGATATCCGGACTACATTAAAATTTTCGATCGATCCATCAAATCCCATAATTCCCCGAGAGCTCAACACTCAAGTACAGTTTAAAAATATCCGGTACATACCCCAGCATCGATGATCCAGCTGTAGAAGGGCAAACCCAAGCCTCACTAATGGCACAGCGGAACTGCCGTAAACCCTAAGGTTCAAGGGCGTTCTCGTGGTCATTATGTCGAGTTAGGGTTTCAATCTTCTAGAGGGTCCATCGAAATACCTGCATGTTCTTCCGAATACTTTAAACTTAGGAAAATGGTTTTCTGATAATCGTTCGAACCCTTTAACTTCATCCGGACGGCATGTGAATACCCTTCGTCCGCACGCTAAGCAATGCTTCAATCCTCAAGAATAACCAATACTCTAATGGTTATCGCATTCGAGCCGCAGCTCCCTCTGCCCGTGCGCCCATGGTAACAGAACCACCCTCCGACATCGACGAAGATAGATCAAAGGAACGAATGAAATACGGTGCAAACAAATGTACATCCTAAGGCTCCTTAAGCAGAGTAGCGTATCGTAAGTATGCCGCAGACCATACCCACGGTACGTTACTCTACCTAAATCGCCTACTCCATCAACCAAGGGTCACCTAGACTTATACAAGGTTAAACCTAGCGCTCTGATACCAACTTTGTCACGACCCGAAAGTACGGAACGTGACCGGCACTTAGATTACGAAGCGTCTAAAGGCGCCACGTGACCTAAGTAAGCCGAAGCCTAGAAATCTAAACCATAAAAGAAGAAAAAAGAAGAAAAGAAAACAAGTATAAAAACATCAGCAAATGTTACCAAAAATTTCGGCAGAGTCTCCTCTGTAAAAACTGGCCCACAAACGGGTGCAACAAGTATAATATACATAAACAATAAAAAGCATCCCCAAACGGGAGCTAGCATCAACGCCAACAGGCGGAAACAACCACAACAAGCACAATAATATACAACGCCAATAGGCGAGGCTCAAACTCAAAAGAAAACAAAACCACCAGATCAGAATAATACATGCGCGACTCTAAGGTCGAAATAAAAGACTGGCCTAATAAACTATCAAATAATATAAGTTTGGTTGATGGAGCTTTCTAGATACAAATGAAATAATAAAAATACAACGGCGGTTCAGATACAAATGAACCAACCTACCGTGCAAATCACCCGAAATGAAAATGATGTGCCAGCAACTGCCAAGGGAAACCTGTACATCGAACCTGTAATAAAATTTGGCACAACGGGGGTGAGTTGCCAACTCGTGAGTAGAAGACATCTATGAAAAGAAATCGAATGCACGACGCTATCCTAGGTCATAATAATACACTACAATATCTCAATCATCTAGAATAGCAGGGTAATACTACATGTAAGTGCAAATACCCCGTGTTGTGTCAGTGCCTCATATGGTACTATGTCATATGAAATGAAATGCATGCACCATGAATGTAAAGTACCAAATCCTGAAATCCAGATATATATGTATAAGAACTCTTTAGCTGTTATCATAGTAAAGTGTGTATAAGCATCTGAAATCTCAACAATGAAATCCATGGAAATCCATGTCAAGCATCGACACAACACATGTAACCTCAAGTCTCAATATGTCGGGCTCCGTCAGTCCGGATCGGTCCATATCATCAAATCCCACGACAACGGTCGGTATCCTCCGGATATCCGCCGCGCCAGACATCACGGTAGGTAGTCTTCCCCTGCCAGGCTCATCGTCTACAACTCGATCTTCTTGCCCCGGGGTACCATACCGGGCCCACCATGTACCCGAGACGGTTCATCCACTCCTCGAATCGGGTCTCGAAATCCAACAGAAAACATGAAATACTCATGGTGGACGACACATACATCACGAGAAAACCGCATCTTATTTTAAAAAGAGAAGAGGAGAGAGAGAGAGAGAAGTTTTTATATATTTTTGCGGTTTTCCCCAAAAATCCAGAAATCTCATAGAAATCCAAATCTCAAAATCATAAGTAACTATATGATAAGTGTCGGCATATGCCCATAATACTGCATGATAACATGAAAATATGAATGCATGAATGTCTAAGCAATGAATATCATGTCTGTATTAATGTCAGAGAATAATCACAATATTATATCTGTCTAGTTGTTAACTGATTCTATCCATAAAAGACAATATGATCTAAAGTGTACGTGACATAGCAATTACCGATGATGATGTGTGTGATCCGGCAATTAAGTGTGCGTGGAATATGCGCATCATCGGTAATAGTGCTGGTGTCCTAACAGGTAAAGTTTATACTGATTATAGCAACATATAAAAGAACATGCACCATGATGATTACAGTATGAATGTAAATACAGGTGTGCATTATCCACTCCTCTGCGAGATACGAGTACAACTACCACTATGTGAGTCGAACCTAAACCAGTGTCCATCTAACATCCTAAGGAACTAAACCTAATAGACTAGTCAGTAAGAAACTAGAGTCTACCTAAGGTCTGAATCAATATCTCTAATAGTCGGCGATCCCGTCTCAATAGCGTCACGTACGTATTACGGCTTCCTCGAATCAAGAGTGCGGATCAATCATCAAATCTAAGGCTCGTACGGTAAAATCCATCGTACGGCATCCCAATATCGGGGTACGGTCAAGTATCTCCTAGGTGTCTCCTCATTCGTATAATGTCATCATCAACACATCTCATGATCAAGGTGCTAAACTGTGATCGCATACATCAATCATATATCATTGCCATCATGATAAGCATCATTAGTTTATCCTCAGAAAGATCATGTCATATGTATCATATTGTGATTAAGTCATACCGATATCTTATCGTTATCAAGTCACAAGCTACAGCCCAGGTACTATTTTAGCGTCCCATGTACCTCAATATCACCACCACCCTTCATAATTTATTTATTCATGTTCATTATCTCTTTCTCTAATGATCCGCTAACACTTTAATACGACTGTATTGTCAAGAATCACGGCATCAAGCCCAGTCATACTGTTTCATCATACCTCAGATATCATATCACATCAACGAATCCCATATACGTGTTGTGTATATATATACACCTATACCTAGTTTTATATATATACACACATATACGTATACGCCATGTCAAGTTTTAGTGTGTGCGTGTGTGTTTCTATCAGAAACCTACGAACCTCTCCCAAAGTATTCATCCTCAGGTATGGTTTTCCTAAATCAGTCTAGTCCCGCCTAGGGTCATTACTAGGGTCCTGCTCAGTAAGAATCTAGGGTCACATCGGGTTTCCTAATGTCAATAAGTACTATTCATAGTGCTAAACGCCATCCACCCGACTTCCCCCCGTAGATATGCATCTACTCACCTGGTCCATGTCTGCCGAAGACAGTGTCGCCATCCTCCTCTTCATCGCCCGCAGTCCACGTGGGGGGTACCTAGACGCAAACATATAAATAGCATCGTAAACTGAATCACATACGAAAGTCAAACGATCTAAAGGAACAAGCATAGGTTAAAACCTATGTTCCGCCCACGCAAAAGAACCAAATACCTCTCGATATCGGCGTACGAACTCCGATGGATCGAGATAACATCATCAAACAACTTGTAGTTTTAAAACACATTACTTATACCATAAAACACGATTAAATCCATCGAAACCCTAAAATCCATCAAACCGTCCAATTTCGTAAAACCCGAAAATGCCAGTATACCGTTTTTCATCAAAACTTGACATTTAAATGAAACTAATGGTCATAAAACTCATTAAATAGCATTACTAGACTATACAAACCATTACTATATTTTTATTACACAATTTTGCATTTATTTGAAATTTCTAGTTTGCAACATTTAACAATTTTCAACATTTTTCAAGCAAAACACCACAATTCCACCACAAAACATGATTTTGCATGAATTAATGTCTTAAATTACAATTCATGATGATAATGATATAATGAAACCATAATTATAATTTAAATCCCTTTTATTTAGAAATTTCCAAAATGAATGCAAAATTGTGTAATAAAAATATAGTAATGGTTTGTATAGTCTAGTAATGCTATTTAATGAGTTTTATGACCATTAGTTTCATTTAAATGTCAATTTTTGATTAAAACGGTATACTGGCATTTTCGGGTTTTACGAAATTGGACGGTTTGATGGATTTTAGGGTTTCGATGGATTTAATCGTGTTTTATGGTATAAGTAATGTGTTTTAAAACTACAAGTTGTTTGATGATGTTATCTCGATCCATCGGAGTTCGTACGCCGATATCGAGCGGTATTTGGTTCTTTTGCGTGGGCGGGACATAGGTTTTAACCTATGCTTGTTCCTTTAGATCGTTTGACTTTCGTATGTGATTCAGTTTACGATGCTATTTATATGTTTGCATCTAGGTACCCCCCACGTGGACTGCTGGCGATGAAGAGGAGGATGGCGACACTGTCTTCGGCAGACATGGACCAGGTGAGTAGATGCATATCTACGGGGGGAAGTCGGGTGGATGGCGTTTAGCACCCCCGCAACGTAGAATATGAATAGTACTTATTGACATTAGGAAACCCGATGTGACCCTAGATTCTTACTGAGCAGGACCCTAGTAATGACCCTAGGCGGGACTAGACTGATTTAGGAAAACCATACCTGAGGATGAATACTTTGGGAGAGGTTCGTAGGTTTCTGATAGAAACACACACGCACACACTAAAACTTGACATGGCGTATACGTATATGTGTGTATATATATAAAACTAGGTATAGGTGTATATATATACACAACACGTATATGGGATTCGTTGATGTGATATGATATCTGAGGTATGATGAAACAGTATGACTGGGCTTGATGCCGTGATTCTTGACAATACAGTCGTATTAAAGTGTTAGCGGATCATTAGAGAAAGAGATAATGAACATGAATATATAAATTATGAAGGGTGGTGGTGATATTGAGGTACATGGGATGCTAAAATAGTACCTGGGCTGTAGCTTGTGACTTGATGACGATAAGATATCGGTATGACTTAATCACAATATGATACATATGACATGATCTTTCTGAGGATAAACTAATGATGCTTATCATGATGGCAATGATATATGATTGATGTATGCGATCACAGTTTAGCACCTTGATCATGAGATGTGTTGATGATGACATTATACGAATGAGGAGACACCTAGGAGATACTTGACCGTACCCCGATATTGGGATGCCGTACGAGGCTTAGATTTGATGATTGATCCGCACTCTTGATTCGAGGAAGCCGTACTACGTACGTGACGCTATTGAGACGGGATCGCCGACTATTAGAGATATTGATTCAGACCTTTGGTAGACTCTAGTTTCTTACTGACTAGTCTATTAGGTTTAGTTCCTTAGGATGTTAGATGGACACTGGTTTAGGTTCGACTCACATAGTGGTAGTTGTACTCGTATCTCGCAGAGGAGTGGATAATGCACACCTGTATTTACATTCATACTGTAATCATCATGGTGCATGTTCTTTTATATGTTGCTATAATCAGTATAAACTTTACCTGTTAGGACACCAGCACTATTACCGATGATGCGCATATTCCACGCACACTTAATTGCCGGATCACACACATCATCATCGGTAATTGCTATGTCACGTACACTTTAGATCATATTGTCTTTTATGGATAGAATCAGTTAACAACTAGACAGATATAATATTGTGATTATTCTCTGACATTAGTACAGACATGATATTCATTGCTTAGACATTCATGCATTCATATTTTCATGTTATCATGCAGTATTATAGGCATATGCCGACACTTATCATATAGTTACTTATGATTTTGAGATTTGGATTTCTATGAGATTTCTGGATTTTTGGGGAAAACCGCAAAAATATATAAAAACTTCTCTCTCTCTCTCTCTCCTCTTCTCTTTTTAAAATAAGATGCGGTTTTCTCGTGATGTATGTGTCGTCCACCATGAGTATTTCATGTTATCTGTTGGATTTCGAGACCCGATTCGAGGAGTGGATGAACCGTCTCGGGTACATGGTGGGCCCGGTATGGTACCCCGGGGCAAGAAGATCGAGTTATAGACGATGAGCCTGGCAGGGAAGACTACCTACCGGTGATGTTTGGCGCGGCGGATATCCGGAGGATACCGACCGTTGTCGTGGGATTTGATGATATGGGCCGATCCGGACTGACGGAGCCCGACATATTGAGACTTGAGGTTACATGTGTTGTGTCGATGCTTGACACGGATTTCCATGGATTTCATTGTTGAGATTTCAGATGCTTATACACACTTTACTATGATAACAGCTAAAGAGTTCTTATACATATATATCTGGATTTCAGGATTTGTTACTTTACATTCATGGTGCATGCATTTCATTTCATTTGACATAGTACCATATGAGGCACTGACACAACACGGAGTATTTGCACTTACACGTAGTATTACCCTGCTATTCTAGTTGATTGAGATATAGTAGTGTATTATTATGACCTAGGATAGCGTCGTGCATTCGATTTCTTTTCGTAGATGTCTTCTACTCACGAGTTGGCAACTCACCCCCGTTGTGCCAAATTTTATTACAGGTTCGATGTACAGGTTTCCCTTGGCAGTTGCTGGCACATCATTTTCATTTCGGGTGATTTGCACGGTAGGTTGGTTCATTTGTATCTGAACCACCGTTGTATTTTTATTATTTCATTTGTATCTAGAAAGCTCCATCAACCAAACTTGTATTATTTGATAGTTTATTGGGCCAGTCTTTTATTTCGACCTTAGAGTCGCGCATGTATTATTCTGATCTGGTGGTTTTGTTTTCTTTTGAGTTTGAGCCTCGCCTATTGGCGTTGTATATTATTGTGCTTGTTGTGGTTGTTT
The DNA here is from genome assembly GCA_030015575.1 of Agapanthus africanus. Taxonomy (NCBI): domain Eukaryota; kingdom Viridiplantae; phylum Streptophyta; class Magnoliopsida; order Asparagales; family Amaryllidaceae; genus Agapanthus; species Agapanthus africanus. The sequence goes on from CM057338.1 coordinate 700,714,085, forward strand.
CCGCCTGTTGGCGTTGATGCTAGCTCCCGTTTGGGGATGCTTTTTATTGTTTATGTATATTATACTTGTTGTACCCGTTTGGGGGCCAGTTTTTACAGAGGAGACTCTGCCGAAATTTTTGGTAACATTTGCTGATGTTTTTATACTTGTTTTCTTTTCTTCTTTTTTCTTCTTTTATGGTTTAGATTTCTGGGCTTCGGCTTACTTAGGTCACGTGGCGCCTTTAGACGCTTAGTAATCTAAGTGCCGGTCACGTTCCGTACTTTCGGGTCATGACAGTTTTCTTCACAAGTTTCATGACTTAGTGAAGTGGGAGCTTGATCTTGTGACGCCTCGACGTAGATCATCTACGGCATCGAAGCCGACGACCAAGCCCGCCCATTTTTCCGATGAAGCCGACGCTAGAGTCCGGGATCCGATTTGGACAGCGGAGGGACATCATCGCGGAGCTTAGGAAGTGGTGGACCGGATCTACAAAGGTTGTAGCCCCTTTCATTTTAAGTTAAAGTCGTTAACTTGCATCGCATAGCCTATAAATCTAGTTAACGATCCGTATTAGGGTTTGTAGGCACATGTAAAATTAGAATTGGACATGTTTGATGCCTTGTGAGACTTCATTAGTGTGCCTAGGAACCCTACAGCTTTCAGGTGGATCGATCTTCGGCGCAAGGAGACGACGGGGTGAAGCCGATACGGACAACCATCGAGGCTTGAAGACGAAGGAGTTCAAGAAAGAAAGGTATAACCCCCTAACCGTGTAGTTAACAACTCCTAATTAGGTTGTTAGTTAGATGTTTAACAAAGATCCGGTTTTGAGTCCATGTTACCACCTCTAGAAAATTGTTTTTCACCAAATTCCGCATGCCCGAAAGTACCGGGAGAGGTAGCATGGACTTACAGTGGTATCAGAGCCTAGTTAAACTCTATCAAACATGTTAGCAAAGTAGCTAGAAGATCGATCAAAGGAAAAGTCCCGAAATGAACCCCGTTTTCAAACTTTCTGTCGATTTTCAAAGTGCTGCAAAAATTATTTGAGATACACCAAAAATCGACTCAGGGTTTTTAGAGTATACTGTAGAAAAATGGTCCCATGATCTCATCAAAGAGCCGCGGAAACGCGGCAATAGCTTGCTATTGCCGCGGTTCCGCGGCCGTATTGGCTCCTCTCTGGGTCTTCTTTGCTACAGTATGCTTATATGGGTATTTTGGGATTTTTGGTATATGTATTTTCAGCCCAGATTTTCCAGAACGAAAATTTTGTGTTTGGGGCCTAAAAATCCGTATTTTTTTCGAACTTCTAAAAGACTTTAGCTGACGGGTTTTTATCTGTGTTGTGATATTTGTATTGAACGTCTGCTAATCGCTATATGTCGATTAGTGGGGGTTATACAAATCTGTGATCTGTAATGTTATTGGAATGTGTATATGAATTCATTGGATTGTCGCGAGTGAATAGCCGGGGGTTGTGAGACGAGAGTTTTCTTTTCTTTCAATTCATGTAAATTTGTAAATTGATGTAATAATTATTTGTATGGCCGCACAACCGGGTTGGGGTTGTAGCCGTCATTGTATAATTTCTTTTTACTGTTTTTGCTCCTAGGATAGACCCATGGAGGGGGTGCACAAACTACCGGGTATGCCGAAGTGCCGAGTGGCCTACTCACGGAGTTGAGGGAGGTTGCTTCGCTTCGGGTACTTGGAGGGTAGTTTGCCGCACCCGTAGGGGTCTTGGGTGGGGTATTGGCTATTCACCGCGACCGTGTAATCTGCTTTTCGTTACAGGCTCGTACGAATTGCAGATTCCTAGTATATCTAATGTGTTCATTTGTGATCTGAAATGGCTATCATTGCAATATATCTATATATGATATTATTTAGGCGTTGCTTATGTTTTACAGCCGCGCTAGCCCAGCCCCCGCTCTGTCGTTAGTTAAGTAACCTAACGGGTAATGACGGGGCCCCGTGGCGAATGCGAATGGCATAAGCGTACGTCATATTTTGGTTGTTTTCTGCAATGGTAGGATTAAATGATGGGACGCATTAAAAGAACTAATGCAAGAATATCACGCATTAAAAGAACTAATGGAAGAAAAATAAACCAAATAAAAGTCGTTGGAACACTTTCGAAAAACCACTCGGTTCTTTTCAAAACTAACTTTTAAATGCGGAACTTGAGCCACTCCTTTTAAAAGCTATCTCGTTCCATCGATTATATCAAGTTCACTATGTTCACGGTTTCGCCAAAACCATTCGTAGCCCTCCGTCGTTTCACATGGATGGTCAATAGTATTCAAGCTATGTTTGTTGGCCAAAGTCAAAGCATAGTGATTGGTAGCTATTGGGTATTCATGTGCAGCATAGATAGATGCGTTAGTTTGGAACAGTCGTACTGCCTTGTTGGCCAAAGTCAAGGGTAGGTGCGGGTGGATTCAAATTAACCTGGAGAACGACGGGTAGAACTTGACATGTGACTTATGATTTGTTGGCCAAAGTCAAGGTCATAAGAGCATGGGGCAAAAAAAAATTCCACATCGGGAGTTTCAAAAGAACTGAAACTTGCTAGTGTTGCATACCATTTGGAGTGTGATGATTCTGGTAGGATTCCTTCAGTTTCGTCACGCGATGATAGTTGGATCCCGATCCTACCGTGAGTATCTGCTACTCCTCGGGAAATTTCTCACTTAACGATCAATGCTATAAACCAAGTAGGTGTATAGAATGGTGTTAGCGGGGCTACGCCCCCAGGGAAAAGAGGTTAGTTAATTAAGGAACTTCGCGAAAGCGTTGGAAAACCTCCCTCGAAGTACCAACACTGGCCTGGCTGAACGGTTAAGCAAGTATTGTACGGTGAGATTGATCCTGACTAATTCTTCCTTTTTGGTTTGAGGAGGGATTCGAGAAACAGTGGGAGCCAGCCTGTTTAGACAAACTAAAAACCATTCTAAACTTGCAAGAGCATCATGCTGAGTGTTTCTTCTCTCTCCTAATTGCAGCAACCAAACGACATGACTGGACTTAAGTTACTCCTAGATAAAAACATACTGACAGGGCTAAACTACAAAGATTGGCTCAGGAATGTCAAGATGGCAATCACTTACGACAAGCTGGGGTATCTTCTTACCACCAAAGCTCCCCCTGTCCCAGGTCCCAAAACCAGCGTCGCGGATAAGGAAATCCGTAAGACCTGGGAATTAGACTGCGCGAAGGCCAAGTGCCTCGTGCTTGCCTCTATGGACAATGAACATCAGAGGAGGCACGAGAATATGGACCTGGAATCCATATTTCTTCATACAAAAGAACTGTATGGAGAGCAATCTCGTATCGCAAGATACGAAGTGTCGAAGAAGTTATTTTCGGCAAGATTGGTCTTCGGATCATCGGTAGCGGAACACGTGCTTAAGATGATTAGCTACATTGAGGAGCTCGCGGACCTTGGGACCACGTTGGAGAATGAGCTCTATACGGACTTGATTCTCCTGTCCCTTCCTTCCACTTACGCCCAGTTCATACTGAACTTCAACTTACAAGAAAAGGAAGTTGAACTTTCAGAACTCCTCAACATGCTGAGGAGCGCAGAGGGCACCCTACAGAAAGGTAGGGAAACATCCACTTTGTTTGTAGGAGGATCTTCTTCTTCTAGGTCCAAGGCGAAAGCCAAGGGAAAGAAGAAGAAAGCCCCCGCCAAACCAAGGGGCGGTATTAGTAAAGTGGATACGAAGGGAAAGGCAAAAGCAACAAAGAAAGTGGGAAAGCTTGTGGATAAGGAAGAATTCTTCTATTGTCATAAGAAAGGACACTGGAAGAATGATTGCAGGGCTTGGAAAGCCAGGACATAGGAATTGAAGCAGGTTGCAGCTTCAGCTTCAGGTGTGTATGTTATTGAAAACTGTCTTTCAATAAACTCTACTTCCTGGGTATTGGATACCGGATCAGGATCTCATATTTGTAATTCTTTGCAAGCGTTGAGAAACCGTAGGGTTTTGAAGGCAGGTGACATGACCCTCAGAGTTGCAAACGGAGCTAGCATGGATGCTAAGGCCGTGGGGGACTATCACCTGGGAATGTCAGATGGACATGTTTTGGTTTTGCGAAATTGCTTTTTTGTACCCAACGCAACTTGTAATATCATTTCTGTATCTTTAGTTTCTAAAGAAGGTTATGAATTTGCGTTTGTAAGTAATGTTGTAAACATTCACCTTAATCAAGTTCTGATTGGGTCAGGTACATTGAGCAATGGTATATACGTATTAAACCAACCACAAATTTTCAATGTCCAGAATACACACAAAAGGAAGTCTCCGGAAATAAATCAGACTTTCTTGTGGCATTATAGACTGGGTCACATCAATGAGAGAAGGTTAACAAAGTTACATACAGAAGGATATTTGAATCCGTTCGAATATCAGTCGTATGCCACTTGTCAATCCTGTCTCAAAGGAAAGATGACAAAGACTCCGTTCACTGGACACGGAGTAAGGGCGAGCGAGCTCTTGGGACTCGTACAGAGCGACGTGTGTGGTCCAATGTCTACACATGCGCGAAGCGGTTATTCTTACTTCATTACTTTTACGGATGACTTTTCAAGGTACGGTTATGTCTTCTTAATGAAACATAAGTCCGAAGCCTTTGGAAAATTACAGGAATATAAGAATGAAGTAGAAAAACAAACCGGAAAAAGTATCAAGATCCTAAGATCGGATCGAGGTGGTGAATACTTGAGTGCCGAATTCCTGGACTATTTAAAAGAGAATGGAATTCTCTCTCAGCTTACTCCTCCATACACTCCGCAACATAACGGTGTATCGGAGAGACGGAACCGAACCCTATTGGATATGGTACGGTCCATGATGAGTAATGCTGAGTTACCGCGATCATTCTGGGGGTATGCGCTAGAATCAGCTGCATACCTTTTGAACCGAGTTTCCACTAAGACTGTGCCCACTACACCATATGAGATGTGGTGTGGGAAGAGACCCTATCTTAATCATATTAAGACATGGGAAAGTCCAGCTTTTGTCAAAAAGCAGCATGCGGACAAGCTCGAGGCACGCTCAGTACAGTGCAAGTTCGTGGGAAATCCAAAGAACTCCAAGGGATATTTCTTCTACTGCGAAGAGGAACAAAAGGTTTTTGTTTCTCGTCATGCCTACTTCTTGGAAACTGAGTTTTTGGAAAACCAGATAAGTGGGAGCACAGTAGAACTGGAAGAAATTCTAGAACCACGAGCTATTACTGAAAGCTTAGTGGAACCAGAGGGTTCAAAAGAGCAGGACATTCCTACGCCGCTCCGCAGGAGTAGTAGGCAGTCTCATCCGCCCGAGAGATACTACGGTTTTCTCATAGACGGGGATAGAGAGGATTGCATCATAGATTATGATGAGCCTACTAGCTTCCAGCAGGCCGTTCAGAGCATTGACTCGGTAAAATGGCTGGATGCAATGCGGACCGAAATGGAGTCCATGTACACCAACAAAGTGTGGACGTTGGACATTGCTCCAGACGGGGTAAAACCCATAGGATGCAAGTGGATCTTCAAAAGGAAGATTGGTATAGATGGACAGGTAGAGACCTATAAAGCTAGACTTGTTGCAAAGGGTTTCCGTCAAAGACCTGGCTTGGACTATGACGAAACCTTTTCTCCAGTGGCTATGCTGAAATCCATTCGGATCCTTCTTGCCATTGCTGCCTTCCACTATTATTAGATATGGCAGATGGACGTAAAGACCGCTTTTCTAAATGGAAATTTAGAGGAGTGTGTCTATATGGACCAACCAGAGGGTTTCATTCAGAGTGGGAGCAACGGAAAGGTATGCAAGTTGCTTAAGTCCATCTATGGACTAAAGCAGGCATCGCGGAGTTGGAACATCTGTTTTGATGAGACGGTCAAGGAATTTGGCTTTATCAAAAATCCAAATGAACCATGCATCTATAGTAGATTTGTAGCGAGAACTGTAGTATTCCTCGTTTTATACGTGGATGACATTCTCTTAATAGGAAATGACATTCCTATGCTACAATCTGTCAAGGGGTTCTTGTCACACAGGTTCTTCATGAAAGACCTGGGTGATGCCTCATACATCCTGGGGATCCGGATCCATCGTGATAGATCCAAGAGGATATTAGGACTTTCACAGTCCAGGTACATCGACACCATACTGAAGAGATTCAGTATGGAAGATTCCAAGCGCGGTAACCTACCGGCTTGTCACGGGATCACCCTCTCTAAAGAGATGTCTCCCAAGACTGATTTGGAGAGGGATCGCATGTCTATTATACCCTACGCTTCTGCGGTAGGCTCTATAATGTATGCGATGTTGTGTACCAGACCGGATGTAGCTTATGCACTGAGTGTGGTAAGCCGGTATCAGTCAAACCATGGGGAGAAACACTGGATAGCGGTAAAGAACATTCTCAAGTACCTGAGAAGGACTAAGGAGATGTTCTTGGTGTATGGCGGAAAAGACCTCCAGATCGAGGCCTTTGCTGACTCCAGCTTCCAGAGTGACAAGGATGATTCCAAGTCCATGTCGGGTTTTGTCTTTACCCTCAATGGAGGGGCGGTGTGTTGGAAGAGTTCCAAACAGGAAACCGTTGCAGACTCGACGATGGAAGCGGAATATATCGCTGCATCTGATGCCGCAAAAGAAGCTGTCTGGATAAGGAAGTTCTTGAAAGAACTTCAGGTGGTTCCATCCATTGTTGATCCAATACCTCTGTATTGCGACAACAACGGGGCTATAGCTTTAGCGAAGGAACCCAGGTCCCATCAAAGATCCAGACACATCTTGAGGCGGTATCACCTGATCAGGGAGATCGTGGATCGCAAGGAGATCGAGGTTCGGAGGGTTGCTTCAGAAGATAACACAGCAGATCCATTCACCAAGGCCTTGCCCCAGACTCAGTTTGAGCGGCTGATCGAGATGATAGGCCTTCGAAACGCCAGTATATGGCCTTAGTGCAAGTGGGAGATTGTTAGTGTATATGCCCTAGAGGCCATTACTGTATCATACTAGTTTGTATATTACTTAATGGAAGCTTGGGATATTCACCTTGTATATACAATCTTGCTCAAAATAGTAGTATGCTACTTGGTTTGTTTCTACTTCAATGTGTACATGTGTTTATTTTATTATATCACATATACGCATTAGTGGAGCCCTTAGGAACTTTGCTTGATTACCAGCGTTGTGATGGCAGTCACACTTGTGGGGCTGGTTAATCTATAAGCACATCCTTATGCAGGTCCCTAGTCGCAGGACTATCGAGACAGGGCATCGATACTCCGGAGTAGACTAGCGCATGCGCTTCTTATCCCAGAGTGGGAGATGGTCTGTCCCACAGCCATCAGTACGTCGTACTGGAGATAGTATGCGGGTGCTCGTTGGGTTATGAGTACACTGGATAGGACTCGTCGGGAACTGACCGGTTGGTATTATACCTATCGTCAGTTATCAGTTCCCAGGTGACATGAGTACAGCTTAGTCCGCTGACTTGACACTGTCACTTCGCCTCGAGTGTGTTTCCACTGTACTTTGATTACTACCCTACCACGGCTCAAAGGAGTCGTGCAAACAGGTAGTAGTTGGGTGCAGTCCCGAAGCACTTGGAGGCAGTGACGGTTAGACAGGATTCGTCTCTCCCAGTATTGGGGGTTGACATCGCGCTGTGTCTAGGAGAGCCATTACACGAGTAGTCCCTGGCCAGGGCAAGCGGGATATACTGGTAGGCTTCCAGTGTTATCTCAGGGTGTATTGGGCTTCACTCCGACACAACTTGTACCGCTATTAGGGGACAGACGTTTACTGCCCCCCTAGGCCCGCCATGCGATGTATCAGACGAACAGACCGGAATGTACGGAGATTGTCACATTCAGGCTCAGTAGGAGTTCAGATGGGTTTCACCTCGTCAGTCTTTTTGTCGGCATCTACCTGGGGACCGTTACGCAAAGCTAGTGCCGCTTGCGGTCTGTGGTTAAACCCACTGCCAGCGTAGTGTCGAGTCTTTAGAGTCCTACACAGAAAGCTATTCGCCTTTAGGCAAAAGAGTAGAGGTCGCATGGTTTTGCGACAGGTCGCATGGTTTTGCGACAGGGTTCGGTCACATCCGTATACTTGTGCACGTACAGTGTCCGGACAGTTTACACTAGCGGGCTTTGGTTTAAGCCAGATCCTAGTGTACCTTTTGGGATTGGTTTTATCCAGTTTGCATTTGTGTTCCTCGGAACGCGGATGCGGGTGTGTATGCATAGTTGACGGAGAGACAGAGGCAGAGGATTCTCATTAGGGTTGTTGACCGTTGACCGTTGACCATTGACTTTTTGCTCAACCCTAATGAGAATATGATATATAATTAACAATTATATTAATTAAGTATTATGGTGACATGGTTGTTGAGGGGTTGACTTTGTTGACTTGTTGACTTTGTTGACTTTGTTGACTTGTTGACTTTGTTGACCGGTTGACTAGGCTTGACTAGTTGACCATCATGATAACAATGGCTATCATTTCATAGCAAAGACTTTTGCTTGCTTGCTCTCTTGTGCAAAATGAGTGCATGAAATGATATGGCTATTGTTGCTTAAACCATCACATAATACTTGATTGCTATGATGTGTTATGATGGTTTTGGATTATGAGAGCCAAGAGAGAAAAGTCTTCTCTCATTCTATCATTCTCATTCTCTCTCTTGTTCTTGAGCTCTCATCTTCCTCCTCTTGCTCTCCCTCTCTTGAGTCTATGGTTCACTTGTCTCATGTGTTGAGAACCAAGAACCATAGATAAAATCCCAAACAAACTCTTCTCTACTCACTCTAGTGCACAAGGTTTAGCAAACCGAGTGAACTAGTTTCTTCAAAGTTCGAAGAAGGAGCCAAAGGTAGAAGCTTTCAGGTGGATCGATCTTCGGCGCAAAGAGACGACGGGGTGAAGCCGATCCGGACAACCATCGAGGCTTGAAGACGAAGGAGTTCAAGAAAGAATGGTATAACCCCCTAACCGAGTAGTTAACAACTCCTAGTTAGGTTGTTAGTTAGATGTTTAACAAAGATCCGGTTTTGCGTCCAAGTTACCACCTCTAGAAAATTGTTTTTCACCAAATTCCGCATGCCCGAAAGTACCGGGAGAGGTAGCATGGACTTATATTTTCCGCACGCGGTATGCTTTCCAAAGTGTAGGAAGGAATTTGGGTCAACAGTTGCTGCACCTTTTCGCCGTACTTCACCAACTCTGGTTTACATGTTTGGTTGTCGCCATTTACTTCACTGACGACCAGTTGGGAATCTCCATTATGAGGAGGTTCTCAATTCCCATGCCGATGGCGATCTTGAGGCCTGCTATCAAAGCTTCGTATTCAGCTTCATTGTTCGTCCTCGGCTCTGTCAAGGAGAAGGCGAAGCGCATTATCCCTCCTTGCGGGGTCACGAAGATAAGGCCTACCCCTGATTTGATTATAGGGGTGTTCTGTTTTCGCTTCTTCATGGAGGACGCTCCATCAAAATAAAGTTCCTATTGGGCATCACTACCGTCGATCGCATCAAACGCATGTTCGTCTGGCAGTTCGCAATTCAAAGGAGAATCGGCCGGTATCGGATGCTCAGTGAGGATGTCGGCAATGGCCTGGCCTTTCACTGCCTTAAGAGGTTGATAAGTTATTGAGAACTCCATCAGGAGAAAGGCCCATTTAGCGAGCCGACCTGTCAATATGGCCTTTGACATCAGATATTTGAGAGGATCCACCTTCGATATGAGACGGACTTCATGCGCCAATGCATAGTGCCTGAGTTTCGTTATAGCGAAGATCAACGCTAGGCAGTGTTTTTCGATGGGAGGGTAATTGCTTTCTGTCCCCAGGAGAACTCGACTCAGGTAATAGAGAGCTCTCTCCTTCCCTTGGTCATTCTCTTGTGCTCACAGAGCGCCTAAAGAACCTTCGAGGGCTGTTGTATAAAGAATAAGAGGCTTTCCCTTGACCGGAGCAGCCAACACTGGCGGGTTCTGCAGATACTGCTTGATTTCATCCAGTGCGCCTTGACATTTATGATCCCAGACGAACGGGGTCCCCTTTTTCATCAAGTGACTGTATGGACGGCACTTGCCTGAGAGATTGGCTATAAATCGCCGGATATATGCGAGCTTTCCTGGGAGAGACCGCAACTTCTTGAGAGTCCTTGGCGGGGGCATCTCCATGATCGCCATGACCTTTGACGGATCTATCTCGATACCCCGATGTCGGACGATGAATCCTAGGAATTTTCCTGAGGACACCCCGAATGCGCATTTGAGAGGGTTCATCTTCAAGTTGTATTGCCGAAGGCGTTGAAACACGATCTTCAGATGCTCGAGATGTTCCTCGTATGATTTGCTTTTCACCACGAGGTAGTCGATAAAGCATTCGATGATTTCATGTATAAGGTCATCAAAGATCTTCGTCATGGCCCTCTGATAGGTGGCACCGGCGTTCTTTAGACCGAAGGGCATCACTTTGTAGCAGAATATACCCAAAGGGGTCCGGAAATAGGTATGTTTCTGGTCCTCGGGATGCATCTTTATCTGATTATATCCTGATGAGCCGTCCATGAAGGAGAAGACTTCATGAGTGGACGTATTGTCTATCATCAGCTCGGTGACCGGTACTGGGAAGTCGTCCTTCGGGCAGGCTTTATTGAGATCCCGGAAGTCTACACATATGCGCACCGTCCCATTCTTCTTCATCACTGGGACGATGTTGGCGATCCAGTCATGGTACTGAACCTCTTGGATGAAGCCGGAGTCGATTAGCTTCTTGACCTCAGCGTTGATACTCATCTCAAGCTCAAGCCGCATTCTTCTCGGTGCTTGTTTGATTGGCTTAACGTCCGGGGATATCGTCAATTTGTGGACAGCAATTTCTGGATCTAGTCCTGGCATCTCGGAATAGTTCCATGCAAAGCAATCTCTATGCTGCATAAGCACGACTTTAAGCGCAGCCACCCTTTCTTCAGATAACAGCTCGCTAACGAATGTCGGTCGCGGGTCGTTCGTCGTCCCCAAATCAATTTTCTTGAGGTTATCTGCAGTAGTGTGTATTCCATCTTCCAGCTCTTTCGGCGCCGGTGGAAACTCTGAGATCACCTCGTCATCATTGTTTTCGAAGCACCAGGGAAGGTCATCCATATTCTCAGGCTCTTCCTTTGATAATGTTATCATATGACAAGTACGAGGTCGCTTCCAAGACCGATGTGGGTCTGGTTCTGTCCTCGTGGATCTGGGTTCATGCTTCTGCGGCGGAGTTATCCTCCAACTGTCGGATAGAGCGAACTTGCCGAGCTGATATTGGTCTTCGACACAGTTCCTGAAGGTGAAGCAATCTTCGAGAGGATGTCCTATTGCTCGGTGATAAGAGCAATAGTCTGGGTGAGATACTTCGCCTGCTTGCTCGGGGAATTTAGACTCCGGAAGTGTAATCATTTAGTGTTTTATAGCTAGGTCAAGTATCTTCTTTGTCTTTTTTTGAGGAAAAGAGTATGCTCGACTCATCTTCTTCATAAGGGACAAATGCGGACCGCTCGATTCCCGCTCGCGTGACTTCTTGGTCCCGCTTTGTCGTTGTTGAATGACTCTTCCGCTTTTTGACTTGTTTCTGCCTCGGCGTCGAGCCTTTTTTACAACAGTTTGACAGGGAGGGGCATTTTCATCTTTTGCAGCCTGTTGAAGAAGGCGTTGCGTCTTGGCTTTCTCATAGATGGCCATTTCGCGATTATGGTTGTCTTAAACTTTTTGACCAGCTTCCCTTATAAGCTTTTCCATTTGTTCTTCGAGCGACGGACTGGGCATTTTCACGTCAGGAACCTTTTCTGGTTCAGGATTAGCACTCTCCCATTGAGCATCTCCTTCTTCATCAAAGTCATGTATGACATAGCAGTCGCGGTGTAGCTCCCGTTTCTTGGACCGAACATATTCAAGCCCGATTGCTTCCATTCTCCCTTTGGGCAACTTGCGCTGAGTTCCGGGAACGTTCCAGACCCTGTCATGGAATTTAGCTTTTCGAGCGGTCTGTTTGAAGGGCATCCCTTGGTGCTTCAACAGCCTTTTCAAGCCTTCTGTATAATATCTAGGCAAACAGATGGGCTGAAGCCTGTCAAGTGTAGGATCCGCGCCGTGCCAGATTTCTTTTTCCACTTTAGTTTCCCCGGAGCTGTAGAATAGGATCGCCTTTTCGCCTTCTCTCCTGGGAGGGACATAGAACGTCTGCAGCTCTTCCACACTGTAGGTATCAAGCGCGTCCAGTTCTTTATGATGTTTGGGCGGAACCATGGCAACTTGCAAACTTTGCTCTGCATCAGCGAATGTTTGTATTGACGGCCGAGCGGAGAATATGGCATGGACCTCATCTTCTGAGTCACTGCCAAAGATCAACATAGGAGCGGACGGTCCTGGCTTGTTGTACTGGGGTGGGCCCGAATAAACTATCTCTTCCTTTTCCTCAGTATCACTCCCGAAGACGGGAATGGTGGTGATATCTTTGTTCTCCGGTTTGCGACATCTCTCCGTGTCCTCGAAATCTAGCAAAAAGTATTTTGCATCTTCATACTTGCGGACTTCGTTCACGGAGAACGGTTTCAACTCTCCTATTACGGTATACTCGAGACCATCCTTAAAGTATTTCATACACTGATGTTGTGTAGAAGGGATGATGTTGTACTCGTGTAACCAAGGCCGGCCGAGCAAAGCGTTATAGCATGTCTTGGCGTCGATGACATGGATTTTAATATCCGTGACAAGTAGCCCGAATCGTAATGTCAATATCACAGACCCGAGAGTCCGTGATGACTGGGAGTCAAAACCAGAGATGATGATTTTATCACGAGCGAGATGCTGGACGCTCATGCAGATTTCCTTCAACACTCGCACATTGAGGAGATTACGGAAGACCCATTGTCGACCAGGATTTTGCCTATTTTTATATCGTGGCAGTACCCTGAGACATAGAGGGGACGGTTGTGCTCGCACGTCCCAGGGAGGAGGTCTTCGTCGCCGAAGGTGATATCGGTTGTATGTACCTCCTCTAGCTCGTCCTTCATCTTTTCTTCGGCGAGAAAATCTTGGAATTGCTCTGGCTCTTGCAGCGCCTTAATCAGTGAATCTCTCGCTTCTTTGGATAGTAAAAAGGCGTCGAGAATGCTGAGTTGCGAGGGTAACTTCCTCAAATGCGCCAGAACGTTATAGTCCACCTTGTTCTTCTTTGGAGGGTCCTTGGCAGTCAGCTCTTTCATGACTTGGTCATCCAGGGCGATATCCTCAGAGACCTTTTCTTTTCCCTTATCTTTTCTACTCGTGGGTCCGAGATTCTTTTCTGGAAGCGTGCGATTGCGCAGCTGAATGTTTTCACAGGCCTTCGGTTCTTCCTCCTTCCCCAAGGTGGATTCTTTAAAGAGAGGGCCAAGAGCCATCTCTTCGTCAGAGTCGCTTTCGAAAGTGAGAACCTGTGATCCCCCAGTGTTGACCATGCGACAGTTACCGGTAGTTCTTTTATGCTCCTCAGTCGCACTTCATTGCTCCCGACGAGTTTTGCGTTTCATCCGCTTAAACTATTGCCGGTGAGCAACATATCCCTGCCACCATCTTTTAAAAGCGCCGCACTCTTCGGTAGTGTTCGAAATCTTTCGATGATATAAGCAGTAGCTAGGATGTGTTTCTGTTTCACCAGGAGTGTTTCCTTCGGAGGGTGGTAGCTTCATTCCCATTGATAGGGGCTTTAGCAAACCTTTTCCTCATCCTGAACTTGTTTTTATTCGCGACGGATGTCCCTTGATTTGGCGGAAGTGTCTCGGCTCTTTCTTCTAGTCTCCGGCATTTGGCTCTTTCAAATATGGTCATCTCACGCTCCCGATCGACTTTACTTTTTAGATGAATCTCATTCAGGAAGGCGTCGATCATGTCGTCTGACGGCCATAGAAGTTCTGGCTCGGGACCTGTCCCCAGTCTCTTTGTGCAAGGAGCCTCTTCATTGTCTAGTGATGAATGAGAGATCACATGGCAACTTGCTACATGATCCTTAGATTCTTCCGAAGATTCTTCTCCATCATCTTCGTCCTTAAGGACGTGGCTGAGGAACTCTTGGAGCGTGATGGGAGTCCGCGCCTTCTGATTATACTCTTTCAGCTCGTCGATCTTCTTCTGTAAGTCCGTGCGCTTGTCGCCAGGCTTCACGGGCTATTTGGATCCCTTCTTCTTCTTTTTTAAAGATTTTGACGGCTGGGTGTGAATGCTTTGGCTATCACTACCAATCTTTGGAGTTAGACGCGGCTTCAGCATCCCTTCGATGATCTGGGGTTCTAGCGGGTTCTTCTACCTGATCGCCGGGCATGTCTGAAGATCATTCAGCATCCTATTGCTTTTGGCTGAAAGCACGACCTCCTATGGGGCTTCTTCAACAAAAGAGCACGTTGCCCCCGGTGATTCCGTCTTCTTAGGAGTGTATAGTTGTGGTGGGTTTACTTTCCACTTCTCAGACAACGCAAACTTGCCTTGCAGGTATTGATCCTCGATCCATCCCTTAAAGATGAAGCAATCCTCGATTGGATGGCTTACCGTTTGGTGGTAAGGGCAATAATTGGGATTATTCACTTCGTTGGGTTGCCGTGGTCGCCTGGGATTCGGCAAATTGATAAGCCTGTTGCGAGTAGCCAACTCGAACAGCCTCTTCGTTTTGTCCCGTGGGAATGAGTAAGGACGCTTCATTTTCTCATTGTAATAGTGTCGTCTCTCCTCCAGTTGGTCCGCTAGTTTTGGGGCACTAGGTTGCTGTTGGGTGTTCGCAACGAAGGTTTCCTTCCCTTTACCATTGTCGTTCCGCTGTTCCGGCTTCGGGAGAGATGGTCTGTGACCCATTTGATCCATCTGGGCTAGCTTATCGATTAAAGCCTGGAACGTGGTTGGTTTAAAGAACATCATGAACTGTTAAATAGTTGCATGAGGGTCTAGGGTGCCCACGAACATGCCCACCGCTGGTGCTTCTTCGATGCGCTGTTCGCATTTCGACCACAGGTTCCGCCATCGGATTGCATATTGGACCCAAGTTTCGCCCGGCTTCACCCTCGCATTAATCAATGCCGTTATTGGGGTACGTTTGCTGGCGCTCGCGAATCGCTGAGTGAATAACAACTCCATCTCTGCGAAAGTTTTGACGGAGTCGTTTGGAAACTCGGAGTACCACTCAAACGCCGTCTCCGATAAGCTGCCAACGAATTGGTGAAGCAAGAGCTTATCATCGCCGCCGGTGTTGCCACAAAGAGCCCTGAACCGGGTGACATGTTGATGGGGATTGCCTATCCCCTTGTAGACATGGAATTTCGGGATCGTGTAGCCCGGCGGGTATTTTATCTGATCATACCAGCCCGGATATGGTCGCCCCGTTTTGACGACTTGGCCGGCCGCTTCATTTGCCTGGTGAACTCGTATTTGTTGAACAATATAATCATCCAGGGCGGCCTTAGAGATTGTTTCCTCTTTGGCTGTTGAAAGAGCCGGAGGTGGATTTGATGTTTCTCTTTTGTCGTCTCCGAGGATAATCGGAGGATCTTCAGCTGGAGGATCCGGCTGTATCATCATCCCAACCATGTCTTGGAACAGAAGAGCCATCTGCTTTATATTGGCCGTTTGTTCCGCAGCCTCCTTGTCCTTCTTTTCAAGCATTCTACGAAGGAATTTAGCATCGGTCTCGTGTTCGCGACGTTGTTCCCATGACGCCTCCGGGCTTTCTTTTGGTCCGGTGAGTGCGGCCATCGCAGTCAGCATCTCTTGGAGCTTCTGCTTCTGTTGTTCCTGGGCCCTTGTGATGGATCGGGTGAGTGGTCGGTCGCCCGTAGAAGCGCGGCAATCCTCCTTCCCGGATGCCATGTAGATAGTATGCACCACTATTCCCCCAGACTTGGGGCGTTTGGGCTCAGTGCCTTTAACATTTGTTGCAGGCCTGGGGGTCTTCTCCGACCTTCTATTCTTATGAGCGGTCGAAGTTGAAGGGGCCGTCGCAGTGGGCACCCAGATAGCATTCCGTGGCTTGGCAGGATGGCTTTCTTCCTGTCGGATCTTCAGCTTCTTCTACTGGCGGGGATATTCTTGATCCACCACTGAGTTTCGGACCTGCCGCCAGACCTTGTAAATCTTAGAGGACAGCCGCTGAGGGGACTGTTTTAGCTTTGCTTCCGCAAGCTTCTCTAGTGGAGGAGGAGACCTTTTCAGTACAGCGGTAGGAGAATTCCTACGCACCTTATTCAACAGCTCAAAGCTGTTCCCGGTTGGAACAGCAACATTAATTTCCGCCGTCGGGGCTGGTGGAGTTAACCCAGAAGGGGAGTTGCCTCCGGACTTCCTCACTCGGCGCCAGTGGCGACGTCGAGCATGTCGAGCTGATGGAGTTGGCTCGGCGACGCGAATGGCCTTGTCTTTCCCCCTGTTCAGGTGAGGGGCCGCTGCCGGTGTCAGCCTATTAAAGACTGATGTCCTTTGAGTAGCAGGAGCAGGAGTTGGAGTTGGGACGGTCAGTCTTGTAAAGACTGACCCCTTGGCACGAGAAGCCGCCTAGACGACTTCAGGAGCAGGTTTGGTTACTCTATTCGGAATAACCTTCTCTGGGATTGCAAGCTTCATTGTGGGCCCATAGGAATTTTGGCCCAATCTGGAGAAGACCGAGGCGCTAGTGTTGGACGACCCGCTGAGAGGGGCCACAGTAGCTATAAGTCAATCGAAGACCGACTTCTTGGGAGCTTCTTGTTAGTTGTATGTATGCCCTAGAGGCCAGTATTGTACAGATGATGTATATTATATTGGATGCTTGGACATATATAGAGATGACTTTCTTGCTCGATATGATAGTATGCTATCTGGTTTCTCTTTATCTTAACATGTATACTTGTCTCTTTATACTGTCTTAGAGTTACATGTTGGAAAAGCCCTTAGGATATGTACTTGAGTACCTGGACTATGATGTAGATCATACTAGTGGGGACATGGTAGTCCATAAGTACATCCTTCAAGGTCCCTAGTCGTGGGTGTATCGAGATGGGGCATCGATATACCAGTGTAGACTAGCGTATACGCTTCTCGCCCATGAGATGGGCGATGGATGATCCTATATCCATTGGTGTTTGACATCAGAGATGGTATACGGGTGCTCAGTTTAGACTGGGTACACTGGACGGACTCGACGAGAATTCCCAGATGGTTTTATACCTCACGTCAGATGGCAGTTCTCAGGTGACACTTATGCAGGTTAGTCTGTAGACCCGAGATCGTCATAGAGTCTTGTGTGATTCCCACTGTGCTTTGATTTCCACCTTACCACATCCATGAGGGCGTGCAAAACGGTGGTTTTTAGGTACAGTCCCGAGTCATATGGAGGCAATGAGCGATAGAAGGGGTTTCGTCTCTCCAGGTATTGGGGGTTGATGTTGCACTGTGCTCGATTGGCCGTAACAGGGAAGTCCCTGGCCAGGGCTGATTAGAGATTGTTAGTTATATGTATGCCCTAGAGGCCATTACTGTACATAGGATGTATATTGTAGTGGATGCTGGGACATATATAGGGAGGACTTTCTTGCTCGACATGATAGTATGCTATCTGGTTGAACTTTACCTTAACGTGTATGCTGATTGTCTCTCTGTTACATGTTGGTAAAGCCCTTAGGATCTGTACTTGACTACCTGGACTATGATGCGGATCATACTAGTGGGGACATGGTAGTCCATAAGTACATCCTTCAAAGTCCCTAGTCGTGGGTGTATCGAGACGGGGCATCGATATACCAGAGTAGACTAGCGTGTACCTTCTCGACCCATACAGATGGGCGATGGATGATCCCATATCCATCGGTGTTTGACATCAGAGATGATATACGGGTGCTCAGTAGAGACTAGGTACACTGGACGGACTCGCCGAGAACTCCCAGATGGTATTATACCTCACGTCAGATGGCAGTTCTCTGGTGACACTGGTACAGAGTAGTCTGTTGACCCGAGATCGTCATAGAGTCTTGTGTGGTTCCCACTGTGCTTTGATTTCCATCTTACCACTTCCAAGAGGGCGTGCAAAACGGTGGTTTTTGGGTACAGTCCCGAGTCACATGGAGGCAATGAGCGATAGGAGGGGATTCGTCTCTCCCGGTATAGGGAGTTGATGTTGCGCTGTGTTCGATTGGCTATAACAGGAAATCCCTGGCCAGGGTTGCTGAGATTTACTGGTAAGTGTTACCAGTAGTTTCTCGAATTGTTATAGACCTCATATCGACACGACTTATCGAGCTATTGGGGTCTGACGTTTACCACCCCTAGGCGAGATATGCGACAGATCAGACGATCAGACCGGACTGTACGGTAGTGTTACTGGTCGGATTCACTGGAGTGTGAGCGGGCTTGCTCGTCGATCTTCAGATCGCTCAATACCCGGGTGGCCGTTACGTTTAGCAGACCGCTTGCGGCTTGTGGATGTTTGATATGATCATCATCCGCTGCCGGCGTATTGACGAGTCTTTAGAGTCCTACACAGAGGTTTCCTGGCTCAAGCGAAACGAAATAGGAGCGCATATGAGATATGTGCGGGACCGAGAATAATGCGTGTATGTGATACCGTATTCTATTCTCGCGATAAATGTATCGAATGGTTGTATGCGATATAACCTAGTTATCGATTCAAGCGTTGATTCGATAAGCCGATATATTGTATACTAGTCGGTTGTGTGCGACATAACCGGATCATTGAATCAAGTGTTGATTTAATGATTTAATGCATATTTATATATTTGATATATTACTTTGCATCAACTAGTATCGGTTTACTTAAGATGGATTTTCTCACTCGGATGTGCGCATTACATATGCGATATGATTTTGTGCATTTGATTGTATCATGTTTGATGATACATGTTTACTTGGTTAAGTGCAAAGATTTAAACCATGGTTAAAAGAATGGTTAGGGTTTCATTTCCTTTATTTATCTATTTATTTATTTATTTATTTATTTTCTTTTTGGAAAAGGAAATGAGGAAAATGGTGGCTTGTTTTGGATTGTAGTTGAAGATTCATGAACCTTTGACTTTGTCCACCATTCTTATCTCATGCTTAACCTAACCATTTGTTTTAACCCTAGTTCAATCTCTACACTTTACCATGGTTTAGTCATGATAAGTTTTGATTATTCTTTTCTTTTTCTTTTAATTGATCATAACATTTCTTCTTCTTCTTCCTTGCTTCAAGTGAAGAAAAGCTTACCTCATCAATGGTGATTGATGTTTTTGGGTGAGAAATCCAATTCTAAAGTTAACCCACTTCCTATTTCTTCATCCTCTACCTCTTGCCAAGTAGTAGAGTGTGTTTACTTCACAAGTTTCTTGACTTGGTGAAGTTGTGAGCTTGATCTAGCGATGCCTCGACGTAGATCATCTTCGGCATGGACATCGACGACCTAGCTTGCCCATTCTCCGACGAAGCCGATCCTAGAGCCCGGATTTGACTTGGACAGCGGAGAGGACTTCGTTGCGGAGCCATAGAGGTGGAGCACCGGATCTACAAAGGTTGTATTTCCGCTTTCTCATTAGTTAAGTGTTAACTAGTTCCTTTTCGCCTAGACATCTAGTTATCGATCCGTAGTTTAGGGTTTCTCGGCACCGTATTTTTTGAAATTGCCATGGTTGATGGCTTGGGAGACCTCACTAGCGTGCCTAGGAACCCTACAGTGGTATCAGAGCCTAGCTAGAGCCTTAGGCGAAGTCCAGACGGAATTCGAAGTCCGAACGAACCCGAAATCCCAAACCAATCTTGCTCTCTGTACATTTTTGAAAACAGTGAGTTTTTCCAAATTAAAAATATGCAGAGAACTCAGCAGGGAATTCTAAGAATTACGGCTAAAAATTTTTTTTACGAACAGTTAAAACCGCGGCTGAAGCGCGGCATAAGACAGGTTTATGCGGCGGTTCCGCCGCACATTGATGACGTCAGCCCCAAATTTTTACACTGTAATTCATTGTTTCTGGTTCTGAGTTCTCTGGATGTTTTGAAATTTTATTCAAGAGTTGAATTTTCTGCAGTTGTTTTGGGGATTCGGTGTTTCGATCGGGGTATCAAATTTTGTCTATGTGGCTTTCCGGATAAATTTTAGAATATGTTAAAAAGTTCGACCGGATATAAATACCCACTTTTTCCCCTGTCGGGAAATTTCCAAGTGTTGGATTTTTCCGTAGTTTAACGACGTTCTAAGTAGTGCAAGTAACGCGATGGTCCCTTTAGAAGACACAAACCTTAACTCGATTATGTGACCGTCTTGAACTGCCCTTTGAACCTTCGGGTTTGGGGCAGTACGGCGTGCCACATGTGAGGCGTTGGCTTGACCCTTCTACGGCTGGACCGTTGCTACTGTGGTACGAACTGAATGTTGTTAGACTTATTTAATATGTTGATCTGTATCGGGAAAACTTGGGTGTTAGAATGTTCGATCGGAAAGTTTAACATTTTCTATTTATCTGGAATGGGATACAATAATTGGAATTCACAAGTAGTTATGAGATAACTAAATGAATGTTATAAACGTAGCAGTTTAGTCTCACTTGATCGGTTGCCACGGAATTTTGATGTGATCAAAAGTCCGTCGCAATCACGTAGCGTACGCGGATACTCGCCGGGTAAACTTAATAGACAGCCTCACTCCATAGCCCAGACCAAGTGACTGTAGGAGAACCCCGTCGCCGAAAGCATCCGTCCGGGTGCTCGCGGTAGCGGTGTTCCGCCTTGGTGCACTTCGTCGACGGTATCGGGGGTGCGACCGTCTACTGAAGTTTGCAACGAGTATTCGATCAGACTGTCGGGAATCCTGTTGAATTGCCCGACTTGATATTGAAAAGTGTTTTCGATTTTGAGACTAAAATGCGGGGTTTATAATTGTTAGGCATGCGATGTCTAAGTAATTCATTTGGTCAGGCATGTGATGTCTGAGGAGGTTGCGGATTCCAACTGTTGTTATTTTACACTTTCTTTTCTGTGACCGTAAGTGTAATATGTGATATCGCCGGTTTCGTTGCTATATGTCAACGACAATTGGGATGCGCATATTTACTTACGTTGATGACATGTGATGTTATGTGTTGCTGGATATGCTATATTGGATCGTCGTGTTTGAATAGCCGGGGGTTTTTATGTGAGATGAGTGTTTTTCATTTTCATTCATGTAAAAACTTGTATGTAATATTCTTTTATTGGGGCGCTTCCAGGTTGCGGAAGTTGTCACCTTTGTATATTATTTACTTTTCCGCACTAGGATAGACCCAAGGAGGAGGGCACAAGTAACCGGGTTCTGGGGTCCAGTGGGAGACCAACTCGAGAAGTCGGGTCCGGGTCTCCTAACTCCAGAATTGGTAGGGTTGCTTGCCGCTCTCGTAGGAGTCTAGGGGTGTGGGTTTGGCTATTCATCACGACCGTGGAATCCGTGTTTTATACTGGCTCGTATTGAAAACACGGGCGTCCTAGTATATCCAATATTTCATATGATTCTTCTGCTGCGATATCTGTGATGTGATCATGAGATGTTCTGTGATAGATACAGTATATAGTATATATGATATATTATATAGACGTTACTTATGTTTTACACCCGCGCTAGCCCTGCCCTGCCCTGCCGTTAGTTACCTAACCTAACGGTGCACGAGGGGACATCGAGGCGAATACGGATGGCATAAGTGTACGTCGTATTTATCTGTGATGATTAGGTACATAAATGATGGGACTTCATTAATGTGATTAATGAAATAAAAGAAACCTAAGATGTTGTAGAATCGAATTTCAAAATAAAACAGGTAGCTACAATTCTTGCTTTGCACAGAGGTATATGTGATATATCCTGCACCTTATTCGATGAGGAAAGGACCGAGATCCCTTCACCGGGAGTGACTCCTTTAGCAATAACTGGCAAATGCTACACACTCGGTTTGTCTTTTGATTGCTTTTAAGTGTTTTGCTTTGCACAGTGATATATACGATATATCCCGCACCTCATTCGACGAGGAAAGGACCGACGATCCCTTCACCGGGAGTGACTCCTTTAGCAAAACTAGAAAAGCCTCAAAAGCACTCCATTTCAAAATCATTTGATTCTACAATGATATCAAGTTCATTACGCAAAGGGTTTTCTGAAAAACCCGTCGTAGCCCTCCGTCATTTCAGATAAGTACTGGTTAGTATTCGTGCTACGTTTGTTGACCTTAGCCAAGGCGTAGTGTGCGGTAGCTGATTAGTGCTTATCTGTATAAGCATATGATGCGATTGAGTTAGGGTAGTCATGCGACTTTGTTGACCTTAGCCATAGGTCGTGCGGGTGGGTTTAATTCAATCGGGAAATGACGGGTTGAACTTGGCTAGCACTTATGATTTGTTGACCTTAGCCAAGGTCATAAGCTGCTAGGGGCAAAATATTGTCGGGAATTTCAAGTGTTGAAATTTGCAATGAGATTGCATACCTTCTATGAGATAGTTGGATCCCGATACCCGCTGCGAGTAAGTGTTACTCCTGGGAGAGTTTTATACATTACAATTAGCCGATCAAGTAGGTGTCTAGAAAGGTGTTAACGAGGTTACGCCTCTGGGAAAACGAGGTTTACATTAATTAGGTTCGTGCGAAAGCACGGGGGACCTCCCTCAAAGTACCGACACTGGCCTGGCTGAAAGATTGGCGAACTTGTAGTGTGTAATTAATCCCGGCTAGTCTTTCCTTTTAGGGTTAGAAGGAAGATTTGATAAAAAGCAGTGGGAGCCATCCTGATTAGATAAAATAATAACCAATCTTTTCTTGACAGAGCGCACGCTGAGTGTTTTCTTCTCTCTCTCTCCAGGTAGCGACCATATCACGCCTTAATCAAGATAATAATACGGAATATTTGACCGAACCCGCTTGTTATACTGAGCTGGGGAACGTTGGTCCCGCTCCAACTTATAAATGTTATAAGACAGAGCAGGAAATAGGGGATTACCAGAATTCCCGTGCCGCCCAAACGAAGAGAGTGCATGTTGATGCATCATCTTCGGGTGTGTTCATTATACAGAACTGTTTCTCAGTATCCTTTACGTCCTGGGTATGTGATACCAGATCAGGATCCCAGATATGTAATCTGTTACATAGGGCTACAGATAGGTAGAGAACTGAGAACGGGTGATAAGATTCATGAGGCAGAAAATGGGGCAAGAGTTGCAGCCAAGTCTGTCGGTCACTGTCACCCTGTATTACCAATACATTGATTCTGAACGAATGTTATTAGATACCGAACCTGATATACCAAATCATATCACTCTCTTTGTTAGAAAAGAAAGGATATAATTTTGTATTGATGGATAATGTTTTAAACATTTCCTATATCAAAAGTTGATCGGTTCAGCCACGTTATCTAAAAGCATTAATGTTCTAAATCAAACTACAGTTCTTAATATACGGAACACGCACAAGAGGAAGAGTTCAGAAATGAACGAATCCTTCTTGAGGTATTGTAGACTAGGTCAGATCAATGCGACCCGACTGGCTAGAGTTACATATAGATGTATATTTAAATCAGTTTGAATTTACATCTTGTGAAACTCGCCAGTCATGTCACAAAGATAAGATGACCATAGCTCCGTTTACTGGAAACAGAGAAAGAGTTAGTGAACTCTTGGGATGATACATGTTGATGTAAGTGCACGGCGGCGCCCCGGCCGTCAACCCGACGCCGGAATGCAGAAACGGTGAAAGACTTTAATTTTTGCGGACTTAGCAAACCGGCACCACCGCGCACTAAACCCGGATCGGGCCATTAAACTAAATCTAGCAAACTTCAAGATGGGGAAGAGATGTATACCATACGATCCGAGTCCTCCGGTCTTCATCTCCACTCCGATCTCCTCGCGGGATTTCCGATCGTCGCCTCCTCGCCGGAAGGGCACCACGTAGCCGGATTCTTTTACGGGCTCCCGCCTCTATACCGAGGCAACTCGGGCACGAAGTTAGCAAGCCGACGTGCCCAAGGTATGCGGTAGAATGTAGTGTACAAGTCTCAATTTGGGGTTGTAGGAATTGCCTTTTTGGTGGAGGAATGATACCAGAGAAAAATCCATGGAGTAAGCTCTCAATCTAAAAAATGGCTCGGCCAGATGCTGTGTGCTCACTGGAAAAATGAAATGAAGCACACCTCTCTCTCTTGCTGTGAAAGAATAATGAGCCCACTCAATTAATCTCATGCAAAAGGAAATTAAAACCCTTCACAGCACACACACACACACAAAGAGGGGGCCCGCTAAAAATGCATGAAATGAAGCAAGCTATCTCTTTAGCACAATGTAGCCACAATATTAATTAATCCCAAACCCACAAAAAAAAATCTCCTGCACACTCAACCTCACAACAGTGGCCGGCCCCCCCCATTCCCAAATTCCATCACCAAATCACAAAACCCACACTCAACACACAAAACATCAACAACCATGATGCTTACAAAGTCAAGCCATCATGAAGTAGTCAAGTCAAAAAGGTCAAGGTATGGAGCTCTCATCATGATGCAACAAAAAGCAAAAGCCCCCTCCACAAATACTTATTTGCAACAATGCAAATAAGCCCTCCTCCACCAAACTTCGGCCAATGAACGGAACAATGGAAATCGGCCGAAACGGAAAGCAAACTGGCAACTCCATAAAACTGGTCCCGTAATAAATTACAGGAAAAACCCCGATACTGTGCATACACACCCGCATCTGTATTTCGACCGAAATACAAAATGCAATGAGACAAAACTACACAATCAAATACTAAGATCCGGCTTAAGCCAAAGCCGGCTAGTAAAAACCGTCCGATCATGATCCGTGCAATACCACACGTATCTGATCGAACCCTGCCATATCTCCATACGGCCTCTACAGCGTTTCGCCCGAAAGCTTGAGTAACTGAAAGTGTGGTGGACTCTAAAGACTCGTCAATACTATGGCTGTGGATTTAACCACTAGCACGTCAGAGGTATTAGCCATACATGACGGGCCACCAGCTATTGACCAAAAGGGACGTCTGTGAGCGAACTCAGCCTGTCACCCTACTGAGCCTGTCAGTGACAATATCCGTGCAGTCCGGTCCGTTCGTCTATGAGTATCGCATGGCGGGCCTAGGGGGTTGGTAAAAGTCAGACCCCCAAAAGCGGTACAAGTCGTGTCGGAGTGTAGCCCAGAACACCCTGAGATACTACTGGAATACCTACCAGTAAATCTCCTTGCCTTGGCCAAGGACTTCATGTAATGGCTTTCCTAGACACAGCACGACCTC
Organism: Agapanthus africanus; assembly: GCA_030015575.1. NCBI lineage: Eukaryota > Viridiplantae > Streptophyta > Magnoliopsida > Asparagales > Amaryllidaceae > Agapanthus > Agapanthus africanus. The sequence goes on from CM057338.1 coordinate 700,739,375, forward strand.
ACCCCCAATACCGGGAGAGACGAACCCCTGAAGATACGCTCACTGCCTCCATGTGGCTCGGGACTGTACCCAACTAAAACCTGTTTGCACGACTCCTTTGAGCCGTGGTAGGGTAGTAATCAAAGTACAGTGGGAACTCACACGAGACAAATGACGATCCCCAGGTCGATGAACTAACCTGCACACATGTCACCAGGGAACTGCCATCTGACATCTGGTATATGACCAACTAGCATGTTCCCGGCGAGTCCTGTCCGGTGTACTCATAACCCAATGAGCACCTGTATACATCTTAGGTGATCCTACTGACACCAGTGGCTTGTGAGACCGGCCACCGCCCCTCGTCGGGGTCTCGACTGTATACACTAGTCTACTAATGGAGTATCGATGCCCAGTCTCGAAACTCCCACGACTAGGGACCTTTTAAGGATAAGCTTATAGACCCCCAGCTCCCACTTATATGATCGCCCTCATACTGCTGGTGGTCAAGCAAGAATCCTAGGGGCTCTATCAACGTGTAATAGCGACGTGTCAGGTCACCTAAAGCAGTACACGATGATAAAGGTAAACCAGATAGCATACTATCATCTCGAGTAAGACTGTCCTACCGGGATAGGTTCTCCCTCAATCATTACAATCACGTACCTGTGACCTAATAATTGACTCTGAGGGCACTATCTCCAACAATCTCCCACTTGCACTCAAGGCTAATTATTGCGATGTCGCATACTCACAGCCCGTGTGATACCGAACACCCAACTCCTCTACTAGTCAGTCTCACAAAGCTCGTTTGCGAAACTTTTGCGTTCGAGGAATAGCCTCAGTGAGTGGATCCGCTTTGTTGTTTCTTTCTATGTCTCTCTATATCTCAAGTTCGCGGAGAAACCCATCTCCCGAAATGAGCACTACCTGTCTTAGAATATGTTTGGATGTCTGATGGGACTTAGCTCATAAATGAACTCCAAATCCAAACTTCTTAGACTGTATCATCAACTGAACTTAATCAGTATCCTGCGCCATGCCACCCTCAGTATTTCTTTGGACCTCCTGTCCAAAATACTGCCCCTCATCAGAAGGAAAACTATAACTCTGACAACCTCCTTGTCGTCCATGTCACCTTGGAAGCCTGGAATGATAACTGTCTCCTGAATGAGGCTGTCGTTATCATCTCCCTAGAACATCCACTTATGTTCTAAAACTGCTTCCGACTGTTTCTCCAGGATTGGATTAATGTCAACTTATTGCATCTAGTGCAAGAACAACATCTGGTGTGGTACTTGACATCTCACGATTGACTCAATTGCCTGAGCAAGTGATCTGCCAATCATGCCCGTCCCTCTCCCCTTTAGTCTGTAAGACACCTTTGGAGAGGGTGACTCCATTACCTGCAGGTACACTACCGTGCCAGGAGTCGTCCATCCTAAATACTCTTAGAATGCTGTCAAGTACCCTGATTGGGAAACCACCCAAATCTAGATCTAAAACCATAGATCTAGTAACCGGTATGTCTGATATAAAATCCATTTCCTTTGTGGAGAAACAACTGTGTGACGACCAAAGTATAACCGATCGTAGTGTAGGAGTTTCTTTTCCTACTCTGTGTATATCATCCAAATACCAGGATATCACACCCTACTACCTTCTCAACAGATCCATCCCCTGTTCTGATGAAGTCAAACCCATGACTGTCACGTCAGAAATAGATGATCTATCTCCGCTACATCTGCTCTAGTCTATAAATAGACATAAGCAACCTGTCCACCAATGCTTCCGCTGCTCCCACTGACTACGACAACCCTATGGCAGAGTCATATAGACGTACACTTCTAAAACTGGTTTAGAACGACGCTATACTCATCCTCCCGCCGGGTCTCGTAACCTGGAACAACAGCAATGGCAATTGTGGGTAAACAAGAACTTCCCTGTCACCGTCCTTGAGGCTACCGTAGTACCTCTTGGGTGCCTGAAGTTACCCACCATATCTGCGGAGTGGCCAATGGAATGTCAATCCAGATTGAATCTTTAGGTTCCTTATCAAATCTTCAGTAATCGTTTGTGGTTCTGGAATCACTTCCAGTTCTACCATACTCCCACTACTGTTTTCTGAAAAATCTATTTTTAATAAAACTGTGGCGAGTCTAGAACAATATCGCTATTGTTCATCCAGATGGTAGAAAGTCAACCCTCGTCATAGCCTGGGTCAACCCACAAACAGCCATTACAGAAACGTGCCTTGAGTTGTCCAGTGTCTGGTTTTAATCATAAACCGGACAACTCCCCGTACCTTAACATCGTTAAGATATGAACTGTTCTATATCCAATATAGAAACAGAGGCACTGATTTAATTGAACCAGATTCAAATCTTGCAGCTGTCCCCAGCGCATGTCAACTAAATGGAAGGAGGCCGATCAGCGTTACTCAACTTAGGAATGCTTCCAATTATGAGTAACCTGAAAGAGAAGCAATTTCTCTTTATCATTACTATCAACTGAATACCATACACAAGTATCTACATCTTCGATCACTTTGAAGAATCCCGATACCTGCTACACCTGGTTCTCTACTCTATTCAAATACCTATAACTTCTCCAAATTCGGATCCTGTGTTTCCGCGAAACACCTGTCTAAAAACTAGAGAAGTCATAAGTAAACCGAATATAGTACGAGGACCAAGCCCTCTGTCCTGATGGACCCTGGACAACATACAATCCTTTGTATAAGTTCCTTGAGTCTGATAACTCATTCACTGTGTGTCGTAGGTTGAAAACTGTACTTATGGTTAAGAAGAATTACACCGCTGTTTAATGCTCCTTACCTAACCATCCACTGATATAGGTAAATGTCGTAGACATAATTTCAGAAAAGTATATCTCACTCTATGAAAATAGACGTACAGATATATCAATTTGAAATTGGTGCATAACAGCGGATATTCAAAACCAAATATTTGCCGACCGGCAAACAACCCAGGTGATTTCCTCAAATATCACCGATTACAACGAATCCCGATATAATGAGGATGATCACCCAATTCCCAATAACCTACTCCCACTCATCATCTATAAAACCATACAGATGTGAGAATCAAACCTGGTAAATACATACCCTGGAGTAAGTATCTAATCGGGAAATCAGTTTTCTTTTAACAGTACACGGTGAGACTGAAACATTGAAAAGTTTCGATGGGGTATCCCGGTATTCCTAGTAATGCCTCTTCCAGATTCACGACTGTAACCGTATAATTCTTTGCCACCTCTCCAAATCCCTTAATATGTCTTTAGTCTTTACCTTCTGCACACCCCTTTAGGCCAAATGGTTTTCTTCCTTCCCTACCGTTCGGCACCAGCCTATGGTTTGGAAGAAGACTATCCAATAAGCATAATGGGTGTACTGTCCTAATCCTAGGAACACTCACAATGCGAGAGAATGTGAGGATAAAAGACAACCGAATGAACTTAATTCCTATTTCTCTTGAACCAGAATCCATCCCCGAACTGGAACAAGTTCCTTTCGAGTTCGTATATAACCATACGATGGAGTATCCAATAAACTGTGGATCTTCGTAGTGATACGGAGTGTTCTGGAGAAATACAAAGGTGATTTAAGATTGGCGAAGAAATACTTGGTTTGGTCGTGAATATCTGTTGCAATTTACTTTGCCCTTTTACTAATCCCTTACTTTGTCTTAACCTAATACCTTCTGCACACCATCGTTATGCTAATTGGTTTTCTTCATTCCCTACCGGTCGGCACCAGCCTAAGGTTTGGAAGAAGACAATCCAATTTGCATAATAGGTGTACTACCCCTAAACCAAGGAGTACTCGTAACCTGAGAGAGGGTAAAAGGAAAAGACAACTGAATAGTCCTATCCGTTTTCTCCAGAACCTGAAACCATCCTCGAATAAATTCTTTCGAGTTCGTATCTAACCATACAATGGTTTTGTCCAATGGAAGTGGACGTTCGTAGTAATACGGGGTGTCCTGGAGAAAAGGGTAAAAGTAGGAGTGGCAATGAGGTCTGCAACTCTGACAATCCAAAAGCCAGTGTTAAAAAGGTTCGGTCAACTTGGTCACTGAGTCATAGTCTTAGGGTCAGGTCAATGGTCGCTGCCAAAGAGAGAGAGAAAAGAAACACTCAGCGTGCACTCTAACCTAGATCAGAATGGTTACCAATTTATCTAATCTGGAAACCTCCCACTGTACCTCAAATTCTCCTCCAAACCTGAAAGAAGAATTAGTCGGGGTCACCCGAGGAGTATACCAACTCATCAGTGGGAATCGGGATCCAACTCTCATCGCATGATAACGTGACGGAATCCGCTCACGGTACCACACTCCAGAAGGTATGCGCATATCTGGCAAGTTTCAGTTCTTTTGAAACTCCCGATGTGATTTCTGCCCCATGCTCTTATGACCTTGGCGTGAGGTCAAAATATCATAAGTCACATGTCAAGTTCTGCCCGTCATTATCCAGGTTAATTTGAACCCACCCGTACATACCCTTGACGTAGGCCAAAATAGTAGTACGACTGTCCCAAACCAACGCATCTATCTATGCAACAGCTAAATACCCGGCAGCTACCAAACACTATGCCTTGGCGTGAGGTCAAAATACATAGCTTGAATACTACCGAATATTTAACTGAAATGACGGAGGGCTACGAATGGTTTCTGGCGAAAACCTTTAACGTAATGAACTTGATATCGTCGAAGGAACGGATAGCTTTTAAAAATATAGTGATGAAAACCGTTACTAAAGAGGTCACTCCCTGTGAAGGGATCTCGGCTCTTTCCCCGTAGAATGGGGTGCAGGATATTCCAAATGAATACCGTGATGCAAAGCAAAAGTAATCGGCTATAGTGAAGTTAATGCCCTGACGCAAACTTCTGTCCAAGGGGTCACTCCCGGTGAAGGGATCTCGGCCCTTGCCTCGTCGACTGAGGAGCAGGATATTCCAATGAATACCACGATGCAAAACAAAAGTAAACGTCCTTGCAATAACAGCTTTTTGAAAAGTGTTCCAACAACATCAGATTAGGTTTGTTTTAACTTGCATTGATCCGAATCAATGCAGTCCCATCAATTGATCACACCAAAAAGAACGAAAATATACTGATGTACGTATATGCCATCCGCATTCGCCACTGGGTCCCGTCATTACCCGTTAGGTTAGCTTACTAACGACAGAGCGGGGACTGGACTAGCGCGGATGCAAAACATATACGACATCTACTAATATATATACCAATATATAGTATTCGCTCAAGGCGTGAAAGAAATGCAACATCACAGAGAATGTACAGCATCACAGAAACAATACAGATATCTGGGATCCCCGGGTTTCACAGAGCCACTACTGAAACCCGACGTTCCCCTGGTCGTGTGGATAGCCTGTGCAATGAAATCCTAGACCCCTACGGGCGCGGCAAGTTACCCGCCAAAACCTGAAGCGAGGCAGCCCCCTTCAGCGCCGTGAATGGACCACCCAGCACTTCACGGAATCCGGTAACTTGGGCACCCCTCCTGGGTCAACCTGTACCCCCTACGAGTGCGGCGAATAGCCCGCCAATTCTAGAGTGAAGCCCCCTCCGTCTCAATGCCATGAGATGCGGGCTTGTTGCCCTCCAGAACCCGGCTATCCGTGCACCCCTCCGCGGGGTAATCCTAGTACAGAAAGTAAAATATACATACAACGGGTACATCGACCGCAACCAGGTCGTGCCCCAAAATAATAATACAAACAGGCAGTGACGGCAGTCCACATGTCGGACGCTCGCCCCGCAATATCAAATGTACATAATACAACCACAACTGTACTAGCATTGCATCCAGGCTATCCCCCACGACCGATCCGCAACATCACAGCAAAAACAGAACATCAACGTGAAAGTCACGTTCGCAAATCCGTCTAACCGGGCTATAGCAGTTAGACTGGATTTACCGATCGAGTGACATTCACGGTCGCAGATATAATGTAAATACTGTGAAAAATGTGTTTAAAATATCCGATCAATCAAACTTTAACAAGTGGGCCCACAAACAATACTGTAGCAGATACAGAAATTATGGGCCCAAAATTAATATTCCAAAACCCATAATTTAAGCCCAGAAAGCGACTGAAGAAATTTGACAAAGCAAAGACACCATTCAGCGGCGGAACCGCGGCCTGAGGGGGGGTTTGGCCGCGGTTCCGCGCTCAGGTCGTCGACTTACTTCGTCGAATTTCTACAGTGGGCTTACAACCTCCAGTGCATCACTATTGTACAACCTGAAAAATTTTTCGACACCAAAAATTTCCAACAGAAAACTGATGCTAACTGAAACGTAGATTTTGGAATTTTGGTCGATCGGAAATGCAAAACACATCAAACGAAAACTAGACGAAGTTAATGGCGAGGCTCTGATACCAGTGTAAGTGCACGGCGGCGCCCCGGCCGTCAACCCGACGCCGGAATGCGGAAACGGTGAAAGACTTTAATTTTTGCGGACTTAGCAAACCGGCACCACCGCGCACTAAACCCGGATCGGGCCATTAAACTAAATCTAGCTAACTTCAAGATGGGGAAGAGATATATACCATACGATCCGAGTCCTCCGGTCTTCATCTCCACTCCGATCTCCTCGCGGGATTTCCGATCGTCGCCTCCTCGCCGGAAGGGCACCACGTAGCCAGATTCTTTTACGGGCTCCCGCCTCTATACCGAGGCAACTAGGGCACGAAGTTGGCAAGCCGACGTGCCCAAGGTATGCGGTAGAATGTAGTGTACAAGTCTCAATCTGGGGCTGTAGGAATTGCCTTTTTGGTGGAGGAATGATACCAGAGAAAAATCCATGGAGTAAGCTCTCAATCTAAAAAATGGCTCGGCCAGATGCTGTGTGCTCACTGGAAAAATGAAATGAAGCACACCTCTCTCTCTTGCTGTGAAAGAATAATGAGCCCACTCAATTAATCTCATGCAAAAGGAAATTAAAACCCTTCACAGCACACACACACACACAAAGAGGGGGCCCACTAAAAATGCATGAAATGAAGCAAGCTATCTCTTTAGCACAATGTAGCCACAATATTAATTAATCCCAAACCCACAAAAAAAAATCTCCTGCACACTCAACCTCACAACAGTGGCCGGCCCCCCCATTCCCAAATTCCATCACCAAATCACAAAACCCACACTCAACACACAAAACATCAACAACCATGATGCTTACAAAGTCAAGCCATCAAGAAGTAGTCAAGTCAAAAAGGTCAAGGTATGGAGCTCTCATCATGATGCAACAAAAAGCAAAAGCCCCCTCCACAAATACTTATTTGCAACAATTCAAATAAGCCCTCCTCCACCAAACTTCGGCCAATGAACGGAACAATGGAAATCGGCCGAAACGGAAAGCAAACTGGCAACTCCATAAAACTGGTCCCGTAATAAATTACAGGAAAAACCCCGATACTGTGCATACACACCCGCATCTGTATTTCGACCGAAATACAAAATGCAATGAGACAAAACTACACAATCAAATACTAAGATCCGGCTTAAGCCAAAGCCGGCTAGTAAAAACCGTCCGATCATGATCCGTGCAATACCGCACGTATCTGATCGAACCCTGCCATATCTCCATACGGCCTCTACAGCGTTTCGCCCGAAAGCTTGAGTAACTGAAAGTGTGGTGGACTCTAAAAACTCGTCAATACTATGGCTGTGGATTTAACCACTAGCACGTCAGAGGTATTAGCCATACATGACGGGCCACCAGCTATTGACCAAAAGGGACGTCTGTGAGCGAACTCAGCCTGTCACCCTACTGAGCCTGTCAGTGACAATATCCGTGCAGTCCGGTCCGTTCGTCTATGAGTATCGCATGGCGGGCCTAGGGGGTTGGTAAAAGTCAGACCCCCAAAAGCGGTACAAGTCGTGTCGGAGTGTAGCCCAGAACACCCTGAGATACTACTGGAATACCTACCAGTAAATCTCCTTGCCTTGGCCAAGGACTTCATGTAATGGCTCTCCTAGACACAGCACGACCTCACCCCCAATACCGGGAGAGACGAACCCCTGAAGATACGCTCACTGCCTCCATGTGGCTCGGGACTGTACCCAACTAAAACCTGTTTGCACGACTCCTTTGAGCCGTGGTAGGGTAGTAATCAAAGTACAGTGGGAACTCACACGAGACAAATGACGATCCCCAGGTCGATGAACTAACCTGCACACATGTCACCAGGGAACTGCCATCTGACGTCTGGTATATGACCAACTAGCATGTTCCCGGCGAGTCCTGTCCGGTGTACTCATAACCCAATGAGCACCTGTATACATCTTAGGTGATCCTACTGACACCAGTGGCTTGTGAGACCGGCCACCGCCCCTCGTCGGGGTCTCGACTGTATACACTAGTCTACTAATGGAGTATCGATGCCCAGTCTCGAAACTCCCACGACTAGGGACCTTTTAAGGATAAGCTTATAGACCCCCAGCTCCTACTTATATGATCGCCCTCATACTGCTGGTGGTCAAGCAAGAATCCTAGGGGCTCTATCAACGTGTAATAGCGACGTGTCAGGTCACCTAAAGCAGTACACGATGATAAAGGTAAACCAGATAGCATACTATCATCTCGAGTAAGACTGTCCTACCGGGATAGGTCCTCCCTCAATCATTACAATCACGTACCTGTGACCTAATAATTGACTCTGAGGGCACTATCTCCAACAGTTGATGTATGGAGGTCCCCTGTCTACACATGCCAGGAATGGTTCTTTATACTTCATTACGTTCTCTGATGATCTTTCGAGTTTCAGACCTATGTTCCTGTTGAAACACAAGTCCGAACCTTTTGAGATATTCACAGAATATAAGTTAGAAGTAGAGAACCAAAATAAGGGTATAAGTATTATGTCCTTTGATGCGATCAGGGAGGAGAATACTTGAGCACGAAATTCCTGGACTATTCTAAAGGAGAATGAGATTCTCTCTCAGCATTACTCCTCCGTATACACCATAGCACGATGGTATATCGGGGAGGAGCAGATACACCCTATATGATAAGGTGTTCTCTATGATGAGTACTACTGAGTTACCTGTTTCCTTTTGGGAGTTATGCGCTTGAGAAGCTGCATACCTATTGAATAGGGTTCGAATCAAATCAGTTGCCTACCACTTCATATATGATATGGAAAGGGAAGGGCCCATATCTTAAGATGGTTAAGATTTGGAGTTGTCCGGCCTATGTCTGAAAAGAAAATTCCGGACAAGCTCGAGGCAAGATCTGTTATGTAGAACTGGAAATATTCCAGCTATACCAACTGCAGCTGATGATTTGAAAGAACCAAAGGATTCAATAGTTTCCGACGAACCTCAGCCTCTCCGCCGATCTAGTAGGGTTCCTCACCCACCTGAGAGATACCTCGGTTTCTCTATGACAGTGGGAGCAAGGATTACATCATGAGATGATGACCCAACTAGTTTCGAGCTGGCCATCAGGAGTGAGACTCTGTAAGAATGGCTGGATGTTTATCGATCTGAGATGGAATCCTTATACACCGACAAAGTATGGACTTTAGTTGCTATATCTGAAGGGTTAAATTCCCATCAGGAGCAGGTATATCTTGAGAAGATTACTTGGTGTACATGGAAAAGTTGAGACTTTCAAAGCTAGACTTGTTAAAGGTTTTCGTCATTGACCAGGCGTGGATAATGATGAAACCTTTTCAAGTAGTTATGCTTAAGTCCATCCAGATCCTACTTGTCACGGCTACATATCATGACTACGATATCTGGTGGTTGGGTGTCATGACTGCTTTTCTAAATGATGTTTTAGAAGTGTGCGTCTATAAGTACACAGCCAGAGGGCCTCGTAGACAGTGGGAGCAGCGGAAACGTGTGCAAGATGCTTTATAGGATAAAGCAGGCATCGCGGAGTTGAAACATCTGTTTTGATGAATAAGTCAAAGAGTTTGACATCATCAAAATGGTAGATGAACCTTGTATGAACAAAAAGGTAGTAGGGAGTATGGTGATGATCCTCGTAGAGTACGTGGATAACATACTCTTGATAGGGAAGAAGTTTCCTATGCTACGCTCGATCAATCTCCGCTTATCACCAAAATTCTCCATATAGGATCAAAGTGATACCTCCTAAATCCTGGATTTTGGATCTATGAGATAGATCTAAATGGATGTTAGGATACTCACTAGCTATAGTGAGATGGTATCAATTGATCCTGGGGAGAATCACTGGAAGTGTTCCAGGGTGATAAAGACGACTGAATGTCAGTCACAGGCATTGTCTTTACCCTCAGTAAAGGGACGGTATGTTGGAAGAGTTCCAAACTAGATACCGTGACATACTAGACGATGAAGGCAGGATACATCGCTACTTAAGATACTACCAAAGAGGAAGTCTGGGTGTATATTAGTTCATGAGATGAACTTAGTTCCTCCCATTGTGTGACAATGGAGTTGTGGCTTTTGCCAAGGAACACCCGTCCCATCAGTGATCCAGACATATTCTAAGGCAGTATCACTTGATCATGGAGATGGTTGATCTCCAGGGAGATCGAGGTTAGGAGAGTAGACTCAGAGGACAACACAGCGGATCCACTCACAAAGGCCTGTTCCCAGAGAGAGAGACTTTTATGGGATGGTTGAGTATGAGATACTACAACCACTGCTACAGATGGCCCTAGTGCAAGTGGAAGATTGTTAGTTATATGTATGCCCTAGAGGCCATTACTGTACATAGGATGTATATTGTAGTGGATGCTGGGACATATATAGGGAGGACTTTCTTGCTCGACATGATAGTATGCTATCTGGTTGAACTTTACCTTAACGTGTATGCTGATTGTCTCTCTGTTACATGTTGGTAAAGCCCTTAGGATCTGTACTTGACTACCTGGACTATGATGCGGATCATACTAGTGGGGACATGGTAGTCCATAAGTACATCCTTCAAAGTCCCTAGTCGTGGGTGTATCGAGACGGGGCATCGATATACCAGAGTAGACTAGCGTGTACCTTCTCGACCCATACAGATGGGCGATGGATGATCCCATATCCATCGGTGTTTGACATCAGAGATGATATACGGGTGCTCAGTAGAGACTGGGTACACTGGACGGACTCGCCGAGAACTCCCAGATGGTATTATACCTCACGTCAGATGGCAGTTCTCTGGTGACACTGGTACAGAGTAGTCTGTTGACCCGAGATCGTCATAGAGTCTTGTGTGGTTCCCACTGTGCTTTGATTTCCATCTTACCACGTCCAAGAGGGCGTGCAAAACGGTGGTTTTTGGGTACAGTCCCGAGTCACATGGAGGCAATGAGCGATAGGAGGGGATTCGTCTCTCCCGGTATAGGGAGTTGATGTTGCACTGTGTTCGATTGGCTATAACAGGAAATCCCTGGCCAGGGTTGCTGAGATTTACTGGTAAGTGTTACCAGTAGTTTCTCGAATTGTTATAGACCTCATATCGACACGACTTATCGAGCTATTGGGGTCTGACGTTTACCACCCCTAGGCGAGATATGCGACAGATCAGACGATCAGACCGGACTGTACGGTAGTGTTACTGGTCGGATTCACTGGAGTGTGAGCGGGCTTGCTCGTCGATCTTCAGATCGCTCAATACCCGGGTGGCCGTTACGTTTAGCAGACCGCTTGCGGCTTGTGGATGTTTGATATGATCATCATCCGCTGCCGGCGTATTGACGAGTCTTTAGAGTCCTACACAGAGGTTTCCTGGCTCAAGCGAAACGAAATAGGAGCGCATATGAGATATGTGCGGGACCGAGAATAATGCGTGTATGTGATACCGTATTCTATTCTCGCGATAAATGTATCGAATGGTTGTATGCGATATAACCTAGTTATCGATTCAAGCGTTGATTCGATAAGCCGATATATTGTATACTAGTCGGTTGTGTGCGACATAACCGGATCATTGAATCAAGTGTTGATTTAATGATTTAATGCATATTTATATATTTGATATATTACTTTGCATCAACTAGTATCGGTTTACTTAAGATGGATTTTCTCACTCGGATGTGCGCATTACATATGCGATATGATTTTGTGCATTTGATTGTATCATGTTTGATGATACATGTTTACTTGGTTAAGTGCAAAGATTTAAACCATGGTTAAAAGAATGGTTAGGGTTTCATTTCCTTTATTTATCTATTTATTTATTTATTTATTTATTTTCTTTTTGGAAAAGGAAATGAGGAAAATGGTGGCTTGTTTTGGATTGTAGTTGAAGATTCATGAACCTTTGACTTTGTCCACCATTCTTATCTCATGCTTAACCTAACCATTTGTTTTAACCCTAGTTCAATCTCTACACTTTACCATGGTTTAGTCATGATAAGTTTTGATTATTCTTTTCTTTTTCTTTTAATTGATCATAACATTTCTTCTTCTTCTTCCTTGCTTCAAGTGAAGAAAAGCTTACCTCATCAATGGCGATTGATGTTTTTGAGTGAGAAATCCAATTCTAAAGTTAACCCACTTCCTATTTCTTCATCCTCTACCTCTTGCCAAGTAGTAGAGTGTGTTTACTTCACAAGTTTCTTGACTTGGTGAAGTTGTGAGCTTGATCTAGCGATGCCTCGACGTAGATCATCTTCGGCATGGACATCGACGACCTAGCTTGCCCATTCTCCGACGAAGCCGATCCTAGAGCCCGAATTTGACTTGGACAGCGGAGAGGACTTCGTTGCGGAGCCATGGAGGTGGAGCACCGGATCTACAAAGGTTGTATTTCCGCTTTCTCATTAGTTAAGTGTTAACTAGTTCCTTTTCGCCTAGACATCTAGTTATCGATCCGTAGTTTAGGGTTTCTCGGCACCGTATTTTTTGAAATTGCCATGGTTGATGGCTTGGGAGACCTCACTAGCGTGCCTAGGAACCCTACAGAGATTTACTGGTAAGTGTTACCAGTAGTTTCTCGACCCGTTATAAGCCTCACATCGGCACGACTTATCGGTTATTGGGGTCTGACGTTTACCACCCCTAGACTTGATATGCGACATATCAGACGAGGAGATCGGACTGCACGGTAGTGTTGCCGGTTGGCTCGACGGGAGTTGTAGCAGGTTCGCTTGTTCTTTTCTGATCGTTCAATACCCGGGTGGCCGTTACGTTTAGCTGACAGCTTACGGCTTGGGGGTGCTTGATATGATCATCACCCACTGCCGGCGTATTGACGAGTCTTAGAGTCCCACAAAGGAGTTACATAGTCCAGGCGAAACGTTGTGGTGCGCGTATGCGATATGCGCATGGACCCGATTAAAATGCACGTGTAGGATACGGTATATTGATCGGGCGGCTTGCTTTTGGTGGGGTCATATGTGATATGGCCGGATTGATAAATCAAGTGTTGATTTATCATTTAACCATTAGTTTTCTCACTTAAAATCTTTTCCTGTACATGATGGATGTATGCATGCATGTATGCTTTCTTTTAGTTTCATGCACATATGGATGTGCATACATACATACATACATACATCATCTATCATGGTTGATTACACATGGAAAATGGTGGCAATATAAGACTCACACCATGGATTAAATATATGGATAATTATTTAATTTCAAAATGGAAAAAGAAAGGATAATTCATGGCTAGTTTCTACATCCTTCTTAAACCTAACCATGCTCACCTACTCCTAACCATGAGTTAACCTTCTCTATGTGTTTTAAACTCAAGTTAAATAATATCTTTATCATCTAACCATGGTTTGAGATGAGGATAAGAAAATATATATAGATATATTTTCTTTTTCTTCATAAGAGTTATCTTTTTCACTCTTGTTAAAAAGTATAGCCGTCATCTTCTTCCTCCTTCTTCACTTGCTCTCTAGACTTTTGTAGTGAGAAAATTAGATAACAAGATTGGATTTTGAAGTGAGAATAAGAACCACAACATCATTCTACACAAGTTTAGCCCACTTGTTTAGAGTGTTATCTTCATTTCTTCTTTTGAAAAGTGAAGTTGCAAGCTTGGACTAGGAGCTTCGGGTGGATCGTCGTGGACACTAGAAGACTTCAAGCGAACCCTCCTCCAAACCTCAAGTGGCCAAGGAGTCTACCGTAGGGAGCTACAAAGGTTGTACTCTCAAAACCCTAGCATTTCTCACATGTGATGATGTGTAGTTTCTTGAAACCTTAATTTTTCTAGGATCGATCCTTTGTATGTTAACTTAGCACCCTAAAAATTCAATCTTTGGTACATGTGATACTTCCAAACCCTTCATGAGGTGCTAGGTAAACCTTTCATTGGTATCAGAGCCGACCTAGAACATTAGGCGACACTTTAGCGAAGTTAAAACTCCGATCGAACCGAAAAATTACGGGTTTTTTGTGCTCTCTTGACATTTTTTCAAAACTGTTGTTTTTCAGAATTAAAAATATGTAAAAATTACAGCAGGTAAATATAAGAATTACTGTAAAGTTCGATGCGGTGAACAGTCTTTCTTGTCGCGGAAACGCGGCCTGAGCTTGCTTGGGCCGCGGTACCGCGGCCGTATACATCAATCACTGCATGAATTTTATACAGTAATGCGTGTTTCTTCTTGTATAATTTTTAGTGTATTTTTAATCTGAATTGTGTGCTGTTTGTTCTGGAGATGGTTTTGGACTCGTCGATTCGATCGGAATTTTCATTTCGTGACTTTTCCGGATAAATTAGAAAGTATTGAAGTGTTTGAACGAGTATCATTTGCTCACTTTTCACGGGGTTTAAATATTTTGGAGATACGTGCAAGTTTTGTGGTGGACCCTCTAGAAGACAACAAACCTTAACTCGATTATGTGACCGTCTTGAACTGCCCTCTGAACTGTAACGTTTTGAAAATCGTTCCGGTGAAATTTCGAAAAATCAGTAAAATAAGGGGGTTTTCTGTAAAAAGTCAAAATATAAATATCTTTATTATAAAATTAAAAATGCATATTCTAGCTATGAAATTAATAGTGTTTAGTGTTTATTGAGTCACTGGTAAAATTTCTGGATTTCTGAAAAATTTCCGAATTTAATTATTTTTAATATTATTTGAAGCCGGTAATAAAATACATTAAATTAGCGATAAATAAAAATTTAAATGGGCTAATTTTAATCTTTAAAATCATGTTAATTAAAATATAGTTGTAATATAATTTTTTAGTATTTTATTTCAAGTTTTAATTGGTTTTTATTATGGAAAACAAAAATATAATTATTTTGAACTAAAACGTGCAAATATGGTATTGTGGGGGTTCTTTTTGCATAGAATTTTTTTGTAAAGTCTCTCACACTCACCCTCACTCCCCTTGGCCGGCCCCACACTGTTGTAGCAGCCCAAGAATTTTCTTTCCCTCTTTTTGACCTTAAATCATGTGGAAAATGGGTTAAAATATAGGTTTTTATATATATTAGTTGGGTGGGGGTATTATGGTAATTGGGAGGGGCTTTGACTTGGATCTTTTTGGCACCATTCCCTCACATTTTCCCCCATTTCCCCTTGGCTGAACCTGGACCAGCAGCAGCTCCCCCTTTCTCCTTCTCTTTTCTCTTCAAAACTCCATCAAAAAAATCATCCAAAATGCTTCAAAAATCCCACAAAATCAAAATCTAATTCCTACCCATTTCTCATTAGAAAAAATTGCATGGATTGTGGTGAAAAGAGAGCATTTTGAGAGACTAGATTTCATGTTGATCCATGGTTCATGAGGTATAATTTTTGTAGGGTTCCTAGGCACGCTAATGAAGTCTCACAAGGCATCAACCATGCCAATTTCAAATTTTACGGGTGCCGAGAAACCCTAATACGGATCGTTGACTAGAAGTTTAGGCGAAATACGAATCTAGTTAACAACTTAACTAAAGATAAGAAGCTACAACCTTTGTAGATCTGGATATCCACTTCCTTGGCTCCACGTAGGCGTCCTCTCGCTGTCCATCTCGAATCCCGGACTCAATCGTCGGCTTGATCGGAGAAATGGGCGGACTAGGTCGTCGGCTTCGTGCCGAAGATGATCTACGTCGAGGCATCACAAGTTCAAGCTCCGACTTCACAAATTTGTGAAACTTGTGAAGAAAACACCCAAAACAACTTGGCAAGAGGTAGAGGGTGAAGAAATAGGAGGTGGGTTCACTTTAGAATTGGATTTCTCACTTTAGAACTCAAGTTGCCATTGATGGCATCAAGCTTTTCTTGAAGAAGAAGATGATGAAGAAGAAGAAAGAATGATAAGTCTCTTTTAAAATGAAAAAGAAAATGAATACTTATCATAATCTTAACCATAGTTAAGTGTAGATAATGAACTAGGGTTACTTCAAATGGTTAGGGTTAAGCATGAGACAAGAATGGTGACTAAGTCAAAGCTTCATGAAGCTTCAATAAGAAACAAAGAAAGCCACCATTCTCATCTTTATCTTTTCCAAATAAATAAATAAACAAATAAATAAATAAATGAATATGCAAAACCCTAATCATCAAATTAATCATGGTTTAATTCTATACACTTAACTAAATGATCAAGTATCATCAAACATGATACAAATATGTGCACAAAAGTATATCACATATACTTCTTGCACATCAAGTGAGAAAATCCATATAAAGTGAACTAATACTAGCTAATGCAAAGTAATATATCAAATATATAATTATACATTAAATCATTAAATCAACACTTGACTTAACGATCCGGTCATATCGCATATAACCGACTAGTATCCTATGTATCGGCTTATCGAATCAATTATTCGATAACTAGGTCATATCGAATATAACCAATCGATACATCCATCGTGAGAATGAAATACGGTATCACATACACGCATTATTCTCGGTCCTGCACATATCTCATATGCGCTCCTATTTCGTTTCGCTTGAGCCAGGAAACCTCTGTGTAGGACTCTAAAGACTCGTCAATACGCCGGTAGCAGATGATGATCATATCAAGCACCCACAAGCCGCAAGCGGTCAGCTAAACATAACGGCCATCCGGGTATTGAGCGATCAGAAGATCGACGAGCTAGCCCGCTCACACTCCTGTGAATCCAACCAGTAACACTTACCGTACAGTCCGGTCTGTTCGTCTGATATGTCACATATCAAGTCTAGGGGTGGTAAACGTCAGACCCCAATAACCGATAAGTCGTGCCGATGTGAGGCTCATAACGGGTCGAGAAACTACTGGTAACACTTACCAGCAAATCTCTGATCAGCCCTGGCCAGGGACTTCCCTGTTACGGCCAATCGAGCACTGCGCAACATCAACCCCCAATACCGGGAGAGACGAAACCCCTCCTATCGCTCATTGCCTCCATGTGACAAGGGACTGTACCCAAAGACCACCGTTTTGCACGCCCGCATGGACGTGGTAAGGTGGAGATCAAAGCACAGTGGGAATCACACAAGATTCTATGACGATCTCGGGTCTACAGACTAACCTGTACAAGTGTCACCTGAGAACTGCCATCTGACGTGAGGTATAATACCATCTAGGAGTTCTGAGCGAGTCCTTCCATTGTACCCAGTCTCCACTGAGCACCCGTATACCATCTCTGATGTCAAACACCAATGGATATGGGATCATCCATCGCCCATCTCATGGGTCGAGAAGCGTATACGCTAGTCTACACTGGTATATCGATGCCCTGTCTCGATATACCCACGACTAGGGACCTTGAAGGATGTACTTATAGACTACCATATCCCCACTAGTATGATCTGCATCATAGTCCAGGTAGTCAAGTACATATCCTAAGGGCTTTATCAACATGTAACTATAAGACAGTTTAAAGAGACAAGTGTACATGTTAAGATAAAGAGTAACCAGATAGCATACTATCATATCGAGCAAGAAAGTCATCTCTATATATGTCCAAGCATCCAATATAATATACATCATCTGTACAATACTGGCCTCTAGGGCATACATACAATTAACAATCTCCCACTTGCACTAGGGCCAGCTGCTGTAGTATCGCATACCGAGCATCCCGAAGAGTCTCTCAAACTGTATCTGGGGAATGGCCTTCGTGAGTGGATCCGCCGTGTTATTCTTCGTGTCAACCCTCCTGACCTCGATCTCCCGGCGATCAACTATCTCCCGGATCAGGTGATACCGCCTCAGAATATGCCTGGATCGCTGATGGGACCTGGGTTCCTTGGCCAAAGCCACCGCTCCATTGTTATCGCAATACAAAGGTATTGGATGCTCAATGGATGCAACCACTCCAAGTTCAGTAATGAACTTCTTGATCCAGACAGCCTCTTTAGCAGCATCGTTGGCAGCGATGTATTCAGCCTCCATTGTCGAGTCTGCCACGGTTTCCTGCTTGGAACTCTTCCAGCTAACCGCCCCTCCGTAAAGGGTAAAGACAAATCCCAACTGCGACTTAGAGTCGTCCTTATCACTCTGGAAGCTTGAATCGGTAAAGGACTCCATTTGGAGTTCTCCATTACCATACACCAAGAGCATCTCTTTAGTCCTTCGCAAGTACTTGAGAATGCTCTTCACAGCTGTCCAGTGACTCTCTCCAGGATCAGCTTGATACCTGCTCACTATACTTAGTGAGTATGCTACATCGGGTCTGGTACATAGCATCGCATACATGATAGAGCCTACAGCCGAAGCATAGGGTATCCCTTGCATGCGAGCTCTCTCCAAATCAGTCTTGGGAGACATCTCTTTGGAGAGAGTGACTCCAGAGATCGTGGACAAGTTCCCACGCTTGGAATCTTCCATACTAAACCTTTTTAGTTTTGTGTCAATGTACCTGGATTGGGATAATCCCAATATCCGTTTGGATCTATCTCTATAGATCCTAATTCCCAATATGCAGGAGGCATCACCAAGATCTTTCATCGAGAATCTTTGTGATAAGAAGAGCTTGACCGATTGCAGCATAGGAATATCATTTCCTATCAAGAGTATGTCGTCTACGTACAATACGAGGAAGACAACCTTACTCCCTGCTACCTTCTTGTAAATACAAGGTTCATCTAGGTTTTTGACGAAATCAAATTCTTTGATAACGACATCAAAGCAGATGTTCCAACTCCGTGATGCTTGCTTTAATCCATAAATGGATTTAAGCAGCTTGCACACCTTGCCGCTGCTCCCACTGTCTACGAAGCCCTCTGGCTGAGTCATGTACACGCACTCTTCTAAATCACCGTTTAGAAAGGCGGTCTTAACATCCATTTGCCAGATTTCGTAGTCATGACATGCAGCGATGGCAAGCATGATCCGGATGGATTTAAGCATAGCCACTGGAGAAAAGGTTTCGTCATAGTCCACACCTGGTCTTTGACGAAAACCTTTTGCAACAAGTCTAGCTTTGAAAGTATCCACTTTCCCATCTACACCAAGTATTTTCTTGAAGATCCACTTGCTCCCGATGGGTTTTACCCCTTCAGGAGCAACTTCAAAAGTCCATACTTTGTTTGTGTACATGGACTCCATCTCGGACCGCATAGCATCCAGCCATTTCACTGAGTCCCTACTCGTGATGGCCTGCTCGAAGCTAGTTGGGTCATCATCCTCCATGATGCAATCCTCGCTTCCACCGTCCATGAGAAAACCGTAGTATCTTTCAGGTTGGCGAGGAACCCTACTAGATCGGCGGAGAGGCTGAGGTTCATTGGGAGCTACTGAATCTTCTGGTTCCACTAAATCTTCAGTTACGGTTTGTGTATCTGGAACCTCTTCCAGCTCTACCACTTTGCCACTAATTTCTTTTTCAAGGAATTCCTTTTCTAAAAAGGTGGCATGTTGAGCAACAAACACTTTTTGTTCCTCACTGTGGTAGAAAAAATACCCATAGGAGTTCTTTGGATATCCCACAAACTTGCAAAGAACTGACCGTGCCTCGAGCTTGTCCGGATTTTGTCTTTTGACATAGGCTGGACAACCCCATATCTTAACTCGTTTAAGATATGGCCTCTTCCCACTCTATATCTCATATGGTGTGGTAGATACAGATTTAGATGGAACTTGATTCAATAGGTATGCTGCTGTCTCCAGTGCATATCCCCAGAAAGAAATAGGTAACTCAGCTGTGCTCATCATAGAGTGCACCATATCTAATAGGGTGCGGTTCCTCCGTTCTGATACACCGTTGTGCTGTGGTGTATATGGAGGAGTCAGCTGAGAGAGAATCCCATTCTCTTTTAGGAAGTCCAGGAATTCATTGCTCAAGTATTCACCTCTTCGATCAGATCGTAGGATTTTAATACTTTTTCCGGTTTGGTTCTCAACTTCTTGTTTATATTCTCTAAATTTCTCAAAAGCTTCTGATTTGTGTTTCATCAGGAACACATATCCGAATCTAGAGAGATCGTCAGTGAATGTAATGAAGTATGAAGAACCATCCCTGGCATGTGTAGACATAGGACCGCATACATCACTATGTATAAGTCCTAAGAGTTCGGTAACTCTTTCTCCGTGTCCCGTAAACGGAGTTTTGGTCATCTTGCCTTTGAGACATGACTGGCAAGTGTCATAAGATGAAAATTCGAATGGTTTCAAATATCCATCCTTATGCAACTTAGCCAGTCGTGTCGCATTGATGTAACCCAGTCTACAATGCCACAAGAAGGATTTGTTCAGTTCAGAACTCTTCCTCTTGTGTGTGTTTGTTATACTTAGAACTGTGGATTGATTTAGAACATAAATGCCATTGCACAACGTGCCTTATCCAACCAACTTTTGGTTACGGAAAATGTTCATAACATTGTCCTGTAATACAAAATTATATCCCTCTTTGCTCAACAAAGAAACCGATATAATGTTGCATATCAGGTTCGGCATGTAATAGCATTCGTTCAGAACCAATGTATTACCAGTTGGTAATACAAGGTGATATTCCCCGACAGTCTTAGCTGCAACTATTGCACCATTTCCAACTCTAATGCCTTTATCACCTTCTCCAAGTTCTCTACCTTTCCTAAGCCCATGTAACTGATTACATATATGGGATCCCGACCCGGTATCTAATACCCAGGACGTAGAGCAAATGGAGAAACAGTTCTCTATAACGAACACACCCGAAGAAAATGCATCATCATGTACTTTCATCTTTCGGGTGGCATGGGAATCCTGGTATTCCCCTATATCCTTTTCAGTTCTATAACTCTTATAGGAAAGAACGGAACCAACGTTCCCCAGCACAGTATAACATGCGGGTTCGGTCAATACATCCATATTATTATCTTTATTAGGGCATGAAATGGTCGCTACCTGGAGAGAGAGAGAAGAAAACACTTTAGCGTATGCTCGTGCAAGATCAGATTGGTTATTATCTTATCTAATCAGGATGGCTCCCACTGGTTTTTATCAAATCTTCCTTCAAACCCTAAAAGGAAAGACTAGCCGGGATTAATTACACCCTACAAGTTCGCCAATCTTTCAGCCAGGCCAGTGTCGGTACTTTGAGGGAGGTCCCCCGTGCTTTCGCACGAACCTAATTAATGTAAAGCTCGTTTTCCCAGAGGCGTAACCCCGTTGACACCTTTCTAGACACCTACTTGATCGGCTAATTGTAATGTGTAAAACTCTCCCAGGAGTAAATCTTACTCGCAGTGGGTATCGGGATCCAACTATCTCATAGAAGGTATGCAATCTCATTGCAAATTTCAACACTTGAAATTCCCGATAATATTTTGCCCCAAACGATCTATGACCTTGACAAGGTCAACAAATCATAGACCGTAAGTCAAGTTCAACCCGTCATTTCTTGATTGAATTAAACCCACCCGCACGACCCTTGACAAGGTCAACAAGGCCGTACGACTACCCTAACTCAATCTGCATCATATGCATAAGCAGATAAATACTGGTTAGCTACCGCACACTGCGCCTTGACAAGGTCAACAAATGCAGCACGAATACTAAACAGGACTTATCTGAAATGACGGAGGGCTACGACAGGTTTTTCTGAAAAGCTATTGCGTAATGAACTTGATATCGTTGTAGAATCAAATGAAGTTTTGGAATGGAGTGATTTTGAGGTTTTTCTAGTTTTGCTAAAGGGGTCACTCCCGGTGAAGGGATCGTCGGCCCTTTCCTCGTCGAATGAGGTGCGGGATATATCATATATATCACTGTGCAAAGCAAAACTCAAAAACAATCAAAAGCAAACCGAGTATGTAGCATCTTCCAGTTATTGCTAAAGGAGTCACTCCCGGTGAAGGGATCTCGGTCCTTTCCTCATCGAATAAGGTGCAGGGTATATCATATATACCGCTATGCAAAGCAAGAACTGTAGCTACCTGTTTTATTTAAAATTTGATTCTACAACATCATTTGGTTTCTTTTCTTTCATTAATCACATTAATGAAGTCCCATCATTTAAATACCTAAACATCACAGATAAATACGACGTACACTTATGCCATCCGCATTCGCCTCGATGTCCCCTCGTGCACCGTTAGGTTAGGTAACTAACGACAGAGCAGGGCAGGGCTAGTGCGGGTGCAAAACATAAGTAACGTCTATATAATATATCATATATACTATATACTGTATCTATCACAGAACATCACATGATCACATCACAGATATCGCAGCAGAAAATATCATATGAAATATTAGATATACTAGGACGTCCGTGTTTTCAATACGAGCCAGTATAAAACAAGGATTCCACGATCGTGATGAATAGCCAATCCCACACCCCTAGACCCCTACGAGAGCGGCAAGCAACCCTACCAATTCTAGGGTTAGGAGACCCGGACTCGACTCCTCGAGATGGTCTCCCACTGGACCCTAGAACCCGGTTACTTGTGCTCCCTTCCTTGGATCTATCCTAGTGCAGAAAAGTAAATAATATACAAAGGGTGACAACTTCCGCAACCTGGAAGTGCCCCAATAAAAGAATATTACATACAAGTTTTTACATGAACGAAAATGAAATACACTCATCTCACACAAAAAAACCCCGGCTATTCAAACACGACAATCCAATATAACATATCCAGCAACACATAACATCACATGTCATCAACGTAAGTAAATATGCGCATCCCAATTGTCGTTGACATATAGCAACGAAACCGGCGATATCACATATTACACTTATGGTCACAGAAAAGAAAGTGTAAAACTACAACAGTTGGAATCCGCAACCTCTTTAGACATCACATGCCTAAACAAATGAAATACTTAGACATCACATGCCTAACAGTTATAAACCCCGCATTTTAGTCCCATTATCGAAAACTCTTTTCAATATCAAGTGAGACTAAACCGCTAGATTTATAACATTCATTCAGTTATCTCATAACTGTTTGTGAATTCCAATTATTGTATCCCATTCCGGATAAATAGAAAATATTAAACTTTCCGATCGAACATTCGAACACCCAAGTTTTCCCGAAACCGTTCAACACATGAAATAAGTTCAAAGACGTTCACTTCATGCCTCAGTACCAACGGTCCAGCCGTAGAAGGGTCAAGCCATCGCCTCACATGTGGCACGCCGTACTGCCCCAAACCCTAAGGTCCAAAAGGCAGTTCAAGACGGTCACATAATCGAGTTAAGGTTTGTTGTCTTCGAGAGGGACCATCGCGTTACTTGCACTACTCAGAACGTCCTTAAACCATAGAAAAATCCAACACTTGGAAATTTTTTCGGCAGGGGAAAAGTTGGGTATTCATATCCGGTCGAAATTTTTAACATATTCTAAAGTTATCCGGAAAAACACATAGACGAAGTTTAACAATCCGATCGAATCTACGATTCCTAATGCAACCCCAGAATACTCAACTCTTGAGTCAATTTAAAAAATTCCCAGAAAACTCAGCATAATTAAATAGGAGTTACTGTGCAAACGAGGAGGGCTGACGTCATCATCAGGCCGCGGAACCGCCGCATAAGCCATGCTTATGCCGCGGTTCCGCCGCACTATTTACTGTTCGTGTGAAAAAATTTGCACCGTAATTCTTAGAATTCCCTGCTGAATTTTTTAAGCATTTTTAATATGGAAAAATCCCAGATTTTAGAAAAAGTCCAGAGAGCATGAAAAAGTTAGGGTTTCGGGTTCGATCGGGTTTCAAACATCGTCTAGACTTCGCCTAAGGCTCTAGCTAGGCTCTGATACCACTGTAGGGTTCCTAGGCACGCTAATGAAGTCTCACAAGGCATCAACCATGCCAATTTCAAATTTTACGGGTGCCGAGAAACCATAATACGGATCGTTGACTAGAAGTTTAGGCGAAATACGAATCTAGTTAACAACTTAACTAAAGATAAGAAGCTAAAACCTTTGTAGATCCGGATATCCACTTCCTTGGCTCCACGTAGGCGTCCTCTCGCTGTCCATCTCGAATCCCGGACTCAATCGTCGGCTTGATCGGAGAAATGGGCGGACTGGGTCGTCGGCTTCGTGCCGAAGATGATCTACGTCGAGGCATCACAAGTTCAAGCTCCGACTTCACAAATTTGTGAAACTTGTGTAGAAAACACCCAAAACAACTTGGAAAGAGGTAGAGGGTGAAGAAATAGGAGGTGGGTTCACTTTAGAATTGGATTTCTCACTTTAGAACTCAAGTTGCCATTGATGGCATCAAGCTTTTCTTGAAGAAGAAGATGATGAAGAAGAAGAAAGAATGATAAGTCTCTTTTAAAATGAAAAAGAAAATGAATACTTATCATAATCTTAACCATAGTTATGTGTAGAGAATGAACTAGGGTTACTTCAAATGGTTAGGGTTAAGCATGAGACAAGAATGGTGACTAAGTCAAAGCTTCATGAAGCTTCAATAAGAAACAAAGAAAGCCACCATTCTCATCTTTATCTTTTCCAAATAAATAAATAAACAAATAAATAAATAAATGAATATGCAAAACCCTAATCATCAAATTAATCATGGTTTAATTCTATACACTTAACTAAATGATCAAGTATCATCAAACATGATACAAATATGTGCACAAAAGTATATCACATATACTTCTTGCACATCAAGTGAGAAAATCCATATAAAGTGAACTAATACTAGCTAATGCAAAGTAATATATCAAATATATAATTATACATTAAATCATTAAATCAACACTTGACTTAACGATCCGGTCATATCGCATATAACCGACTAGTATCCTATGTATCGGCTTATCGAATCAATGATTCGATAACTAGGTCATATCGAATATAACCAATCGATACATCCATCGCGAGAATGAAATACGGTATCACATACACGCATTATTCTCGGTCCAGCACATATCTCATATGCGCTCCTATTTCGTTTCGCTTGAGCCAGGAAACCTCTGTGTAGGACTCTAAAGACTCGTCAATACGCCGGTAGCAGATGATGATCATATCAAGCACCCACAAGCCGCAAGCGGTCTGCTAAACGTAACGGCCATCCGGGTATTGAGCGATCAGAAGATCGACGAGCTAGCCCGCTCACACTCCTGTGAATCCAACCAGTAACACTTACCGTACAGTCTGGTCTGTTCGTCTGATATGTCGCATATCAAGTCTAGGGGTGGTAAACGTCAGGCCCCAATAACCGATAAGTCGTGCCGATGTGAGGCTCATAACGGGTCGAGAAACTACTGGTAACACTTACCAACAAATCTCTGATCAGCCCTGGCCAGGGACTTCCCTGTTACGGCCAATCGAGCACTGCGCAACATCAACCCCCAATACCGGGAGAGACGAAACCCCTCCTATCGCTCATTGCCTCCATGTGACTCGGGACTGTACCCAAAGACCACCATTTTGCACGCCCTCATGGACGTGGTAAGGTGGAGATCAAAGCACAGTGGGAATCACACAAGAATCTATGACGATCTCGGGTCTACAGACTAACCTGTACAAGTGTCACCTGAGAACTGCCATCTGACGTGAGGTATAATACCATCTGGGAGTTCTCGGCGAGTCCGTCCAGTGTACCCAGTCTCCACTGAGCACCCGTATACCATCTCTGATGTCAAACACCAATGGATATGGGATCATCCATCGCCCATCTCATGGGTCGAGAAGCGTATGCGCTAGTCTACACTGGTATATCGATGCCCTGTCTCGATACACCCACGACTAGGGACCTTGAAGGATGTACTTATAGACTACCATGTCCCCACTAGTATGATCTGCATCATAGTCCAGGTAGTCAAGTACACATCCTAAGGGTTTTATCAACATGTAACTATAAGACAGTTTAAAGAAACAAGTGTACATGTTAAGATAAAGAGTAACCAGATAGCATACTATCATATCGAGCAAGAAAGTCATCTCTATATATGTCCAAGCATCCAATATAATATACATCATCTGTACAATACTGGCCTCTAGGGCATACATACAACTAACAATTTTAACCCTATGCTTGTATTGTTGTTTAATTGCTTCAATGTTAACAATTTAGATGTTTAATTGGGTTTTATTGCAAGTTTGGAAAATTCAAGACTAGGGTTTGAATTTAATTAAGGTTTTTATCATTAGTTTATGGTTGTGATGAGGAGATTAACATGTAATTGTATGCAAAATCTAAGTTGGTTACTACTTGCTAATTTGTTAATTTAAAATTGTAATATTTATATAAATTGTAAACTAGGTTTTTAAAATAATTATATTCTTGTGAGATAAAATTCAAATTAAGGTTTCATGTCTTTATAAATATTATATTGAGTGGTTTAATGCCTTTGGTTCATGCAAAACCAAGCGTAGTGGTTGTTTTGTGCATTTTTTGTTGAAATTGTTAAAATTTGGGTATATCGTAAACTAGAATTTTGGGGTTAATGAAATTTATTCGGATTAAATTATGGAAACTGTTTTTATGAGCTATTTAAGATATTTAATAAGTATTATGGCCACTAGATTTGTTTAAACGTCGAGTTTGTACTAAAACGGGTAAATTTTGCTTGCTAGATTTTCGGAAAAATGGCTTTTAAGGTGAAGTTGGGTTTTTTTTGTGAATTTTAACCTATTTTATATTATAGTTAGTGTTCGTGGATGCGCAAATGAGTGTGTTTGGGTTTTCTCGATGGTTTGACGTTTGTACATCGACATCGAGGGTTGGTTTGGCTATTCTTGCATGTGTAGGCGATAGGTTTTGACCTATGCGTGATACGCGTGCCGATTTGATTTTCGTATGCCGTTTCGATTTCGAATTTGGTTTTAATGCGATACGGTGCGTTATGATATGTAGGTACCCCATGTAGACTTCGAGACGACAAGCAAGCGCGTGGCGACGTCGGCACCGGTGAGCGAGGACCAGGTGAGTAGATTTATATCTACGGGGAGAAGTCGGGTGGATGGCGTATAGCACCCCCGCAGTTCGTGGTGATGTATACGAATACGTATACACACACATATTTTGATTTTATATATTATGTTGATATGAGACTTGATGATAAAGGTAGATTCTAGGTGTTCATAGATAGTGTTAGTTGCGAAACCCTAGAATAGTTGTTACGCCCACACACGCACACATTCACATGCATACATCTATGTTGTTACCTGTGCGTATATGGGGATATGCGTTATGTGTTCACCTGGGTATGGGACTAGGTGTTCACATACTGGATTTGCGGATGATACTTGGGATTGAGATGAGTCGATGAGATTTGAGTTAAGGCCGTGAGATCGGTGATATGGCATGATTCGTACTTGAGATACATCCTGATGTTATAGCGGATCTTTAGATGACGATGCCATGTGAATAGTGATTTTAGTAGTGTACTAGACGTAAGTCAGTACCCCAGATGATGATCTTGATAAAGAGGATACCAGATGAACAGTGTGATGAGTATGATATTGACCCGTACCCAGATTTAAGGATGCCGTACGACGGATTTACGTACGAGCTATATATTGATGATTGATCTGCACTCTTGACTTGGGATGTCTGATTTTAGATATGGTATCGGATATGATATTATTGAGGCGGGATCACCGACTAATATATATACAGGTATGTATATGTATCGACTCAGATGTTAGGCGGTTTCCTTACCTGTAGTTCTGCCTTATAGTTTAGTGTAGTTGTTAGACTAGATTAGACTCCTACCTATTTCAAAACTAGCGAATCGTGGGTATTTTAAAAAGACCGATCAAGGGATTCTACGGATATTTCAAAAGACGTATCTTTTCTTAAAATCACCGTAGCCCTTATTTTCAAAACACGGCGATTCGTGTCATTTCAAAAGGCACTATTATAGGACTTATATTAGGGTAATGCAGTTTAGTTATCGTTGTGTCTAGTATTCAGCTCCCGCATATTATTGTTGTTGCTCCGCATCGCATACTTATTGTAATTCATATTTTATTATTGATATCATGATGTTAGGATACCATCACCATTACCGATGATGCGTATGTACCATGTACACTTACTTGCCGGCTCACACACATCTTCATCGGTAATTGCCATGTCACGAACACTTTAGGAAATACTATATCATTGACTTAGGTTGTTAGCTAATAGTTTAGACATGATATTAATGTACTTGCCTTATATGCCAGTTTAGACATTGTAGTTATTACTTGTTACTTCATGCATACTGTTATTCATTGTTATGCCGCATTCATGGATTCTCATGCATATATTCACTATTTTACGTGCTATTGAGGTTTTGGATTCGGATTTCCTTGAGATTTTCTGGATTTGGGGGAAAACCACAAAACTTATACAAACTTCTTTTCTCTTTTTAAATAAAAAGCGCGGATTTCCCATGATGTATGAGTCGTCCACCATGAGTTTGCTGATGGATTTCGAGACCCGATTCGAGGAGACGGATGAACCGTTTCGGGTACATGGTGGACCCGGTAAGGTACCCCGGGGCAAGAAGGTCGTGTTGCTGACGTTGAGCCTGGCAGGGGAGCACTACCGACCGGTGATATTACCCGACGCGTCGGATATCCGGAGGATACCGTCGTGGTCTTGAGATGGATGGTAGGGGCCGGTCTGGACTGACGGCGCCCTAGATATTGAGATTGAGACATTGAGATTTCGAGATATTGAGGTACTGAGATTTGATGATACAGGCCAGTCCGGATAGCCGGAGCCTGAGATTTTGAGACATTGAGATTTATGTTTTGTGTCGATACTAGACACTGTTGATGCTGATTTCATTATGATACCTCATTTTAAAAATACAAAGGAAATCTCACTAAATTATGAAAACAGTTTCTTCATTTACATGTATTCTGTTTTCATGCATTCATACCTCATTCATATGATATATTGCTACCTGAGGCACCGACGCGGGCACATGAGATTACACTCGGGTTAGATATTTACCCTAGCCATTGTTATAGGCTGCATGTTATATACATATTTGAGGATATATTATGATCATTGACCTAGGATTTCGTTATTTATGCGATTTCTGTGCGTAGATGTTTTTCTACTCACGAGTTAGCAACTCACCCCCGTTGTGCCATAGTTCTTGCAGGTTTCGCCGTACAGGTTTCATTACGGCTTGCTGGTACTATTTCCATTTCCGGGTGACTTGCTAGTAGGTGGGTTTATTTGTATCGCACCCATCATTATATCTTGTATATCATTATTCTATTGTATCTAGAAGTTCCATCAACCAAACATGTATTTATTTTTGAGATAGAGACCAGTGGTGTTATTCTTTCGACCTTAGAGTCGCGCGTTATATTTCTTTGGATTTCTTGTTGTTTTGAGTTTCCTTTTGAGTTTTGATCCTCGCCCTTAGCGTTGTATATTATATTGCTTGTGTGGTTATGACCGTCGATTGACGAAGAGCTAGCTCCCGCTTGGGGATGCCATTTTTTTGATTTCGTATACTATTCATGTTGTATCACGTTTGTGGGCCTGTATTTACAAAGGAGACTCTGCCGAAATTTTCAGGAAATATTTGATGTTTTTAAAACCGCATAATTCGGCTTATGCTATTAAAACTACTTGATTTTAAATTAGTTTCCTTCACTCTACTAATTTTCTTGATTTGGATTTCTGGGTTTTCGGCTTACTTAGATTACGTACGCCTCGAGACATTCGTAGTTTAAGTGCCGGTCATGTTCCGTACTTTCGAGACGTGACAAAGTTGGTATCAGAGCGTTAGGTTTTACCTTCGGAGCGTAAGATGACCCTTGGTTGATGGAAATGGTGACTAAAGTAGAGTGACATATCGTGGGTATGTTCCGCGGCATACTTACGATACGCTAATCCACTTAAGAAGCCTTAGGACGTACATTTCTTTGCTCAGTATTATATTCATTCCTGATCTAGCCTCATCGGTGCCAGTTATGGTTCTGCTGCCACAATTACAAGCAGGGAGAACTATGCCTAGAGTTGCGGTCAGCACGAGCTTGTTACGAATGAGAACTGACCAGGGCGTGATTCCGGCGACACGCGATTGCGGAAATGTGACTTTTTACTGTGTTTTTGCGCCACGAGCGTTTGGCGGATCGCCTTTACGCGATTCCTCGGACGTGCCGATCAGTACCAGAAGATTGAGCCACTGACAGAGGCCAGCCAGACTTTGATGACCATTGAAGTATTGCTTACTCCTGATTATTGAGGCACTGTTCAGCGTGCAGACGAGCATGCCAGTTATTGCTGCGAACGACGAGATATCGCCCCAGATGTTGGAGCTATTGCAGTACGAGTAGTACGAAGAGATGATAGAAGGTCGCTAGCCGCTGAGGATAAATGACTAGGACATGTGGTTCGTTCGCTACCCCGATGCAAGGTCATCAGATAGATTGATTCCAGGTAGAGACGACTTCACACAGAGACGTGAGGGTCGACAGAGACGATCGAATGTCAGAAACCTATTATTCCAAGTTTTAAGTATTCGGAAAGACATGCAGGCAATTCTATGGACCCTCTAGAAGAATGAAACCCTAACTCGACATAATGACCGTGTGAAAGCCTTTGAACCTTCGAGTTCGCGGCAGTTCCACGGCGCCATTAGTGAGGCTTGGGTTAGCCCTTCTACGGCTGGACCATCGATGCTGTGGTACGTACTCGATACTGTTAAACTGTACCCAAGATGTTGAGCTCTTGGGGGATTATGAGGTTTTGACAAATTGATCGGATGGTTCGGCTTCATTCGGATGCTAGGTGGTGAGACGCATTTTTGGGAGACTTCAGATACGAGGATAGCCGTTGGAGCTCAGTCCATGCAGCCACGACGAGACAAGCCGAAGCAGTCGACATTAGAGAAAAGTGGAGTAAGAGGTTCGTACGAGATCTTGATGAGACGATGTTCCACTCCACCGACATCAGAGATGCGATACTCATGCCAAGGCATTGTACTTGGATATACCTTCCAGAAGGAGTCGTGATGAGTATGAAGCCGTTCTGGAACGAGAACAGATCTAGTAAGGGACGATGACTTCCGGACAGTTCGGCAGAGACGAGATTTGGGAGAGATTTCGACAGGACCTTTCTGGAATAAATTACGAGAAGACCTGGACCCAGGAGTGGTCATGTTATGCACACCGGCAGGCCAGAGTTCAGCATCGTCGACGAGACATGCTATGAGTGACCACGACTGTTGGCCAGAGATTCTTGGAGGATGTGCTTGAGCGGGACTATTCCTCTATACTTGATTTTGCGTATTTTGGGCGATCTATTCGCATGATTGATTTTGATGATTGAGTTTCATGATATTTGCCTTCATGGGCCATGGTTGCACCTGCTGAATATTTACGATTTTTGCATAGTTGTTGCACTTGATATCATTTTCGTGCCTTAGTTTCTCATGTTTGTGATTATATGGATTTCATACAGATGAGTTGATTTCTGCGTATATACGCATACGATTTGGTTTTTGCACTCAGTATAGTTCATATATGCTTGCAGTGCAGTGATACGCATTTTGTGCACTTAGATGCACTAGACTTCGATTTCGATTGTGATACTCGATATTTGTTTTGTGCACCTTGTGCACCTGATTTGATTTTGCGCATGTTCGGCGCTTGATATTGGATTTCATGATTTCGTGCATGTTGAGCGCATGTTTTGAGAAGCGATTTCGGTGCACACCAGATGCACTAAATCGAGATTCTTCGTGCGTGTCAGACGCACCTGTCCTTGCTGTCAGGCACACACGTTGCCTATGACAGATGTTGTGTGCACACCCGATGCACTTAGATGTTGTTTTTGTGCGCATGTATGGCACATATATGGATTTTGATTTCCGTGCGCACCAGACACACGTAGTATTCATATGCATATTTTGGGATTGATTTCCTATAGAGTAGTACGTTTTTATGATATTTGCTATGTGTTTTCGTACTAAGCAGGACTAGTCAGAGGACAGTACCTGAATGTATTTTGCATGCATTGATAGCTATCGAAGGGAATTCCAAAAAGCGAGCTATAGTCTCAGTATTTACCTACGGGTCTGATATGACATGAAACGTTTAAAACAAGGAAACCCTTCTAAATTGTTTCCCAAAGCGGCGGAACGTACATTTTAAACAAAAGGTATATATGTATATGGTTATTTTTTTTTGATAGACGTCCGCCACTGTGCAGTGTTATGCGCATTGCACAGCGACCTTAAGAGATTTGGCATTCATTTCCTTCAGATATTTACATATATATATTTTTTATTTTCATGTGTATAGTTTCGAGTTATATCATATTGGTTTTGTATTGGATTTGACATTTGTGTCTTTACCATGACTCCGATGATTGCGGGATGCTTGACGGAGTTTTGATTTTGAGTTATATGCTCATTTTTCATGCGCATGCGCTGCATACGATTTGTTTTCTATATTTATGATTTCGGAGCCCCGACGACTTGATAGTTTCGCTGAAATGTTTTAGTAATTAGGGGGAGTTCTAATTTAAATTCGAAGGCCAAATTTCTTTAAGGGGGGAAGATTGTAACGTTTTGAAAATCGTTTCGGTGAAATTTCGAAAAATCAGTAAAATAAGGGGGTTTCTGTAAAAAGTCAAAATATAAATACCTTTATTATAAAATTAAAAATACATATTCTAGCAATGAAATTGCTAGTGTTTAGTGTTTATTGAGTCACTGGTAAAATTTCTGGATTTCTGAAAAATTTCCGAATTTAATTATTTTTAATATTATTTTAAGCCGGTAAGAAAATACATTAAATTAGCGATAAATAAAAATTTAAATGGGCTAATTTTAATCTTTAAAATCATGTTAATTAAAATATAGTTGTAATATAATTTTTTAGTATTTTATTTCAAGTTTTAATTGGTTTTTATTATGGAAAACAAAAATATAATTATTTTGAACTAAAACGTGCAAATATGGTATTGTGGGGGTTCTTTTTGCATAGAATTTTTTTGTAAAGTCTCTCACACTCACCCTCACTCCCCTTGGCTGGCCCCACACTGTTGTAGCAGCCCAAGAATTTTCTTTCCCTCTTTTTGACCTTAAATCATGTGGAAGATGGGTTAAAATATAGGTTTTTATATATATTAGTTGGGTGGGGGTATTATGGTAATTGGGAGGGGCTTTGACTTGGATATTTTTGGCACCATTCCCTCACATTTTCCCCCACTTCCCCTTGGCTGAACCTGGACCAGCAGCAGCTCCCCCTTTCTCCTTCTCTTTTCTCTTCAAAACTCCATCAAAAAAATCATCCAAAATGCTTCAAAAATCCCATAAAATCAAAATCTAATTCCTACCCATTTCTCATTAGACAAAATTGCATGGATTGTGGTGAAAAGAGAGCATTTTGAGAGGCTAGATTTCATGTTGATCCATGGTTCATGAGGTATCATTTTAACCCTATGGTTGTATTGTTGTTTAATTGCTTCAATGTTAACAATTTAGATGTTTAATTGGGTTTTATTGCAAGTTTGGAAAATTCAAGACTAGGGTTTGAATTTAATTAAGGTTTTTATCATTAGTTTATGGTTGTGATGAGGAGATTAACATGTAATTGTATGCAAAATCTAAGTTGGTTACTACTTGCTAATTTGTTAATTTAAAATTGTGATATTTATATAAATTGTAAACTAGGTTTTTAAAATAATTATATTCTTGTGAGATAAAATTCAAATTAAGATTTCATGTCTTTATAAATATTATATTGAGTGGTTTAATGCCTTTGGTTCATGCAAAACCAAGCGTAGTGGTTGTTTTGTGCATTTTTAGTTGAAATTGTTAAAATTTGGGTATATTGTAAACTAGAATTTTGGGGTTAATGAAATTTATTAGGATTAAATTATGGAAACTGTTTTTATGAGCTATTTAAGATATTTAATAAGTATTATGGCCACTAGATTTGTTTAAACGTCGAGTTTGTACTAAAACGGGTAAATTTTGCTTGCTAGATTTTCGGAAAAATGGCTTTTAAGGTGAAGTTGGGGTTTTTGTGAATTTTAACCTACTTTATATTATAGTTAGTGTTCGTGGATGCGCAAATGAGTGTGTTTGGGTTTTCTCGATGGTTTGACGTTTGTACATCGACATCGAGGGTTGGTTTGGCTATTATTGCATGCGTAGGCGATAGGTTTTGACCTATGCGTGATACGCGTGACGATTTGATTTTCGTATGCCGTTTCGATTTCGAATTTGGTTTTAATGCGATACGGTACGTTATGATATGTAGGTACCCCATGTAGACTTCGAGACGACAAGCAAGCGCGTGGCGACGTCGGCACCGGTGAGTGAGGACCAGGTGAGTAGATTTATATCTACGGGGAGAAGTCGGGTGGATGGCGTATAGCACCCCCGCAGTTCGTGGTGATGTATACGAATACGTATACACACACATATTTCGATTATATATATTATGTTGATATGAGACTTGATGATAAAGGTAGATTCTAGGTGTTCATAGATAGTGTTAGTTGCGAAACCCTAGAATAGTTGTTACGCCCACACACGCACACATTCACATGCATACATCTATGTTATTACCTGTGCGTATATGGGGATATGCGTTATGTGTTCACCTGGGTATGGTACTAGGTGTTCACATACTGGATTTGCGGATGATACTTGGGATTGAGATGAGTCGATGAGATTTGAGTTAAGGCCGTGAGATCGGTGATATGGCAGGATTCGTACTTGAGATACGTCCTGATGTTATAGCGGATCTTTAGATGACGATGCCATGTGAATAGTGATTTTAGTAGTGTACTAGACGTAGGTCAGTACCCCAGATGATGATCTTGATAAAGAGGATACCAGATGAACAGTGTGATGAGTATGATATTGACCCGTACCCAGATTTGGCGATGCCGTACGACGGATTTACGTACGAGCTATATATTGATGATTGATCCGCACTCCTGACTTGGGATGTCTGATTTTAGATATGGTATCGGATATGATATTATTGAGGCGGGATCACCGACTAATATATATACAGGTATGTATATGTATCGACTCAGATGTTAGGCGGTTTCCTTACCTGTAGTTCTGCTTGTTAGTTCAGCCGTATAGTTTAGTGTAGTTGTTAGAATAGATTAGACTCCTACCTATTTCAAAACTAGCGAATCGTGGGTATTTTAAAAAGACCGATCAAGGGATTCTACGGATATTTCAAAAGACGTATCTTTTCTTAAAATCACCGTAGCCTTTATTTTCAAAACACCGCGATTCGTGTCATTTCAAAAGGCACTATTATAGGACTTATATTAGGGTAATGCAGTTTCGTTATCGTTGTGTCTAGTATTCAGCTCCCGCATATTATTGCTGTTGCTCCGCATCGCATACTTATTGTAATTCATATTTCATTATTGATATCATGATGTTAGGACACCATCACCATTACCGATGATGCGTATGTACCACGTACACTTACTTGCCGGCTCATACACATCTTCATCGGTAATTGCCATGTCACGAACACTTTAGGAAATACTATATCATTGACA
The DNA here is from genome assembly GCA_030015575.1 of Agapanthus africanus. Taxonomy (NCBI): domain Eukaryota; kingdom Viridiplantae; phylum Streptophyta; class Magnoliopsida; order Asparagales; family Amaryllidaceae; genus Agapanthus; species Agapanthus africanus. The sequence continues at coordinate 700,775,182 of CM057338.1, forward strand.
TATGTTGTTAGCTAATAGTTTAGACATGATATTAATGTACTTGCCTTATATGCCAGTTTAGACATTGTAGTTATTACTTGTCACTTCATGCATACTGTTATTCATTGTTATGCCGCATTCATGAATTCTCATGCATATATTCACTATTTTACGTGCTATTGAGGTTTTGGATTCGGATTTTCTTGAGATTTTCTGGATTTGGGGGAAAACCGCAAAACTTATACAAACTTCTTCTCTCTTTTTAAATAAAAAGCGCGGATTTCCCATGATGTATGAGTCATCCACCATGAGTTTGCTGATGGATTTCGAGACCCGTTCGAGGAGACGGATGAACCGTTTCGGGTACATGGTGGACCCGGTAAGGTACCCCGGTGCAAAGAAGGTCGTGTTGCTGACGTTGAGCCTGGCAGGGGAGCACTACCGACCGGTGATATTACCCGACGCGTCGGATATCCGGAGGATACCGTCGTGGTCTTGAGATGGATGGTAGGGGCCGGTCTGGACTGACGGCGCCCTAGATATTGAGATTGAGTCATTGAGATTTCGAGATATTGAGGTACTGAGATTTGATGATACAGGCCAGTCCGGATAGCCGGAGCCTGAGATTTTGAGACATTGAGATTTATGTTTTGTGTCGATGCTAGACACTGTTGACGCTGATTTCATTATGATACCTCATTTTAAAAATACAAAGGAAATCTCACTAAATTATGAAAACAGTTTCCTCATTTACATGTATTCTGTTTTCATGCATTCATACCTCATTCATATGATATATTGCTACCTGAGGCACCAACACGGGCACATGAGATTACACTCGGGTTAGATATTTACCCTAGCCATTGTTATAGGCTGCATGTTATATACATATTTGAGGATATATTATGATCATTGACCTAGGATTGCGTTATTTATGCGATTTCTGTGCGTAGATGTTTTTCTACTCACGAGTTGGCAACTCACCCCCGTTGTGCCACAGTTCTTGCAGGTTTCGCCGTACAGGTTTCATTACGGCTTGCTGGTACTATTTCCATTTCCGGGTGACTTGCTAGTAGGTGGGTTTATTTGTATCGCACCCATCATTATATCTTGTATATCATTATTCTATTGTATCTAGAAGTTCCATCAACCAAACATGTATTTATTTTTGAGATAGAGATCAGTGATGTTATTCTTTCGACCTTAGAGTCGCACGTTATATTTCTTTGGATTTCTTGTTGTTTTGAGTTTCCTTTTGAGTTTTGATCCTCGCCCTTGGCGTTGTATATTATATTTCTTGTGTGGTTGTGACCGTCGATTGACGAAGAGCTAGCTCCCGCTTGGGGATGCCTTTTTTTTGATTTCGTTTACTATTCATGTTGTATCCCGTTTGGGGGCCTGTATTTACAAAGAAGACTCTGCCGAAATTTTCAGGAAATATTTGACGTTTTTAAAACCGCATAATTCGGCTTATGCTATTAAAACTACTTGATTTTAAATTGGTTTCCTTCACTCTACTAATTTTCTTGGTTTGGATTTCTGGGTTTTCGGCTTACTTAGATTACGTACGCCTCGAGACATTCGTAGTTTAAGTGCCGGTCATGTTCCGTACTTTCGAGACGTGACATGAACCTTAGGGTTTGGGGCAGTACGACGTGCCACATGTGAGGGGTTGGCTTGACCCTTCTACGGCTGGACCGCTACTATTGTGTCACACTCCGGGTTTTTGAACTCCACTCAAGTGTTGAGCTTTAGTGAATCTTGGATATTTGATCGTTCGTTCGAAAACTTTAATACTGTCTAATTATCTGGAATGTGATGCAATGTGTGGAATTCATATTACTAGACATGAAATACGAAGTATGTGATATTTTGCATTTACGATGTCTAAAGAGAATGTGGATTCCAGATATTGCAGTTTTACACTTTCTTTTTTGTGACCGTAAGTGTAGTATGTAGTGGTATTGCCGATTGTCGTTGCTATACGTCGACGACAATTGGTGTATGCATACTTACTTACGTTGATGATATGAGATATTATGTGTTGCTGAGATATGATGTGCAGGATTGTCGCGATTGAATAGCCGGGGGTTTTTATGTGAGATGAGAGTTTTATATTTTCATTCATGTAAATTAAAATGTAATGTAATATTCTTTTATTTGGGGCACATCCGGGTTGAGGTCGATGCCACCAGTGTTGTATATTATTTACTTTTCCGCATTAGGATGGATCCAAGGAGGGGAGCACAGGTGACCGGGTTCTGGGGTTCAGTGGGAGGCCTTCTCGAGGAGTCGAGACTGGGTCTCCTAAACTCCAGAATTGGTAGGGTCGCTTGCCGCTCCCGTAGGGGTCCAGGGTGTGGGCTTGGCTATTCATCGCGACTGTGGAATCCGTATTTTCTATTATTGGCTAAGTACTAAATACGGACGTCCTAGTATATCCCACATTATATCTATGTTTCTGCTGCGATATCTGTGATGTGATCATTTGATATGTTGTGATGGATACACTATATAGTATATATGATATATTATATAAGCGTTACTTATGTTTTACACCCGCACTAGCCCTGCCCTGCTCTGTCGTTAGTTACCTAACCTAACGGTGCACGTGGGGACATCGAAGCGAATGCGGATGGCATAAGTGTACGTCGTATTTATTTGTAATGTTTAGGTGACTTAAATGATGGGACTTCATTAATGTGATTAATGAAAGAAAAGAAACCTAAAAGATGTTGTAGAATCAAATTTTCAAATAAAAGGTTAGCTACAGTTTTGCTTTGCATAGCGGTATATATGATATACCCTGCACCTTATTCGATGGGAAAAGAGCCGAGATCCCTTCACCGGGAGTGACCTCTTTAGCAAATCTGGCAGATACTACAACACTCGGTTTGACTTTTGACTGCTTTTGGAGTTTTGCTTTGCATAGTGATATATATGATATGTCATGCACCTTATTCGATGAGGAAAGAGCCGAGATCCCTTCACCGGGAGTGACCTCTTTAGCAAAACTAATAAAAGCCTCAAAATCACTCCATTTCAAAACTTCACCTGATTCTACAACGATATCAAGTTCATTACGCAATAGGTTTTCAGAAAAACCTGTTGTAGCCCTCCGTCATTTCAGATAAATCCTACTTAGTATTCGTGCTACGTTTGTGGACCTCCGTCAAGGCGTAGTGTGCGGTAGCTAACTAGTATTTATCTGCTTATGCATGTGATGCAGATTGGATTAGGGTAGTCGTACGACCTTGTTGACCTCCGTCAAGGGTCGTGCGGGTGGGTTTGATTCAATCAAGAAATGACGGGTTGAACTTGACTTGCACCCTGTGGTTTTTTGACCTCCGTCAAGGTCATAGGATGCTTGGGGAAAAATATTATCGGGAATTTCAAATGTTGAAATTTGCAATGAGATTGCATACCTTCTATAAGATAGTTGGATCCCGATACCTACTGCGAGTAATTGTTACTCCTGGGAGAGTTTAACACATGACAATTAGCCGATCAAGTAGGTGTCTAGAAAGTTGTCAACGGGGTTATGCCTCTGGGAAAACGAGGTTTACTTTAATTAAGTCCGTGCGAAAGCACGGGGAACCTCTCTCAAAGTACCGACACTGGCCTGGCTGAAAGATCGACGAAGTTGTATGGTGTAATTAATCCCGGCTAGTCTTTCCTTTTAGGGTTTGAAGGAAGATTTGATAAAAACAGTGGGAGCCATCCTGATTAGATAAGATAATAACCAATCTGATCTTGCAAGAGTATACGCTAAAGTGTTTTCTTCTCTCTCTCTCCAGGTAGGGACCATGTCATGCCTTAATCAAGATAATAATATGGATGTATTGACCGAACCCGCAAGTTATACTCTGCTGGGGAACGTTGGTTCCGTTCTTTCTTATAAGAGTTATAGGACTGAACAGGACATAGGGGAATACCAGGATTCCCATGCCACCCGAATGAAGAAAGTACATGTTGATGCATTTTCTTCGGGTGTGTTCGTTACAGAGAACCGTTTCTCCATTGGCCCTACGTCCTGGGTATTAGATACCGGGTCAGGATCCCATATATGTAATCAGTTACATGGGCTTAGGAAAGGTAGAGAACTTGGAGAAGGTGATAAAGACATAAGAGTTGGAAATGGTGCAATTGTTGCAGCTAAGACTGTCGGGGAATATCACCTTGCATTACCAACTGGTAATACATTGATTCTGAACGAATGCTATTACATGCCGAACCTGATATGCAACATTATATTGGTTTCTTTGTTGAGTAAATAGGGATATAATTTTGTATTACAGGATAATGTTATGAACATTTTCCGTAACCAAAAGTTGGTTGGATCAGGCACGTTGTGCAATGGCATTTATGTTCTAAATCAATCAACAATTCTGAGTATAACAAAGACACACAAGAGGAAGAGTTCAGAACTGAACGAATCCTTCTTGTGGCATTGTAGACTGGGTCACATTAATGCGACACGACTAGCTAAGTTGCATAAGGATGGATATTTGAATCCGTTTGAATTTTCATCTTATGACACTTGCCAGTCATGTCTCAAAGGCAAGATGACCAAAACTCCGTTTACGGGACACGGACAAAGAGTTACCGAACTCTTGGGACTGATACATAGTGATGTATGCAGTCCCATGTCTATACATGCCAGGGATGGTTCTTCATACTTCATTACATTCACTGACGATCTCTCTAGGTTCGAGTATGTGTTCCTGATGAAACACAAATCAGAAGCTTTTGAGAAATTTAGAGAATATAAACAAGAAGTCGAGAACCAAACCGGAAAAAGTATTAAAATCCTACGATCTGATCGAGGAGGTGAATACTTGAGCATTGAATTCCTGGACTTCCTAAAAGAGCATGGGATTCTCTCTCAGCTGACTCCTCCATATACACCACAGCACAACGGTGTATCAGAACGGAGGAACCGCACCCTATTAGATATGGTGCGCTCTATGATGAGTGTAGCCGAGTTACCTATTTCCTTCTGGGGATATGTACTGGAAACAACAGCATATCTACTGAATAGGGTTCCTACCAAATCTGTGCCTACCACCCCATATGAGATATGGGAAGGGGAGGCGACCATATCTTAATTTTATAAAGATATAGGGTTGCCCGGCCTATGTCAAAAGACAAAAACCGGAAAAACTCGAGGCAAGGTCTGTTTTGTGTAAATTTGTTGGATATCCCAAGCATTCGCGAGGCTATATCTTCTACCACAGTGAGGAACAAAGAGTATTTGTTGCTCAACATGCCACCTTTTTATAAAAGGAATTTCTTGCAAAAGAGATTAGTGGCCCTGAGGTAGAACTGGAAGAGGTTCCAGCTGAACAAACCACAACAGAAGATTTAGTGGAACCAGAGGATTCAGTAGCTCCCAACGAACCTCAGCTTCTCCGCCGATCTAGTAGGGTTCCTCACCCATCTGAGAGATACTACGGTTTTCTCATGGATGGTGGGAGCGAGGATTGCATCATGGAGGATGATGACCCAACTAGCTTCGAGCAGGCCATCACGAGTAAGGACTCAGTGAAATGGCTGGATGCAATACGGTCCGAGATGGAATCCATGTACACCAACAAAGTATGGACTTTGGAAGTTGCTCCTGAAGGGGTAAAACCCATTGGGAGCAAGTGGATCTTCAAGAAAAAACTTGGTGTAGATGGGAAAGTGGAGACTTTCAAAGCTAGACTTGTTGCAAAGGGTTTTCGTCATAGACCAGGTGTGGACTATGACGAAACCTTTTCTCCAGTGGCTATGCTTAAATCCATCCGGACATGTGATAGATAGATCGCTGTTCGTGCATACCTGCGATTACAGTATGATGTTATTTACTATTCACGAGTTGGCAACTCACCCCCGTTGTGCAACTTACCCTCAGAGTAGTCGCGGCAGGGCGTCTTATCATCTATACTTTTGCGGATACCGCTACGTTAGGCAGTGAGGCCTTTGCTTTTAGGTGGGTTTGCGTTTATCTTCCTGTACATTGTATATCTTTTGTTGGATCTAGTATTCTCCATCTACCACTGTTTGTATATGACTTAGAGACGACTTGTGAGGATTCGGTGTTGTAATATATTGGTGACTTTAGGTGCCGTGCTCGTGGAGCCGGTTATGTTGGAAAGTTTACCTCTTATTGCAGTCTTTCCTTTGTTATTTCTTCGCTTCGGCGTCGTATACTTGTTGTGGTGATTGTCTCCGCCGTTGGGCGTGATTTTGCTTCCATTTGGGATGCTTTATATATTATCTGTGTTGTACCTGTTGTCGGGGCTAGTTTTACAAATGAGGTGCTGCCGAAATTTTCAAGAAAGAAAACTAGAGTTAGAGTTTTTACTTGTGATTTTCCAAATGTTAAAACTATGTTTTTCTCCGTTGATCCAGATTTGGGTGGTTTAGATTTCTGGTTTCGGCTTACTTAAGTTGCGTACGCCTGTAGACGTTACGTAGTTTAAGTGCCGGTTACGGGCCAAATTTTGGGTCGTGACATTATCACTTTATCCCTCCTTATTTAATTTTGTAAAAACGTGACAATTCCAACTTCAAACCATTGTTTTCAAACTCAAAATGATGTCGTGATATCCACTCCCTGTGGATCGACCCGTACTTGCCGGCTTGCATGAACGCACTATGCACTTGCGGTATTTTTATAACTCGAGATTCACGTCGTGTACTATTTTCACCAAGAAACCGAGATATCCTACATTGACAAAATCCTTTTCAAAAGCACGACACCATGAGTCTCCAACATTTCTCAGAGCTTGTAATGAATTAAAGATATGAGATCCTGATCCGGTATCTAGTACCCAGGAAGTAGAGTTAATTGACAAACAGTTTTCAATCATAAACACACCTGAAGCCGAAGCCACAACGTGCTTCAAATCCTAGTTTCTGGCTTTTTAAGCCTTGCAGTCCTTCTTCCAATGGCATTTCCTGTGACAATAGAAACATTCCTCCTTCACTACTGTCAGCCCCGAAACTTTTGCCTTGCCTTTTCCTTCCACCTTACTAACACCGCCTTTCGGCTTGGTGGGGGCCTTCTTCTTCTTCCCCTTGGCTTTCGGCTTGTTGGGTGCCCTTTACACTCCTCAACAAATTGAGCAGTTCTAGAAGTGAAACTTCCTTACCCTAAATATTGAAATTCAAGATAAATTGGGCGTATGTAGAGGGGACTGTAGAATCAAGTCTGTATATAACTCGTTCTCCAACGTGGTCCCAAGGTCCACGAGCTCTTCAATATAACTGATCATCTTAAGGACGTGGTCCCCTACAAATGACCCGACAGCCAACCTCGCCTGAAATAATTTCTTCGAGGTCTCATATCTTGCGATACGAGATTGCTCTCCATATAAATCCTTGGTATGTAGGAAGATGGAAGCTAAGTCCATCTTCTCATGCCGCCTCTGGTGTTCATTATCTATTGAGGCCAACACGAGGCACTTGGCTCTCACACTATCTATTTCCCATGTCTTACGGATCACAACATCCGCGACGGTGGAATCTGAACCTGTGACGGCGGGGGCTTTGGTAGTAAGGAGGTAGCCCAGCTTGTCATAGGTAATGGCCATCTGGACATTTCTTAGCCAATCTTTATAGTTTGGCCCAGTCAATTTGTTTTTATCTAGCAGTAACTTAAGCCCAGTCATTTTTGGTCGCTACTGTTAGGGGAGAGAGAGAGAAGAAAACACTCAGCATAATGCTCTTGCAAGTTTAGATTGGTTATTAGTTTATCTAAACAGGATGGCTCCCACTGTTTCTCAAATCCTCCTTCAAACCATAAAAGAAGAATTAGTCAGGATTAATCTCACCCTACAATTCTTGCTTAACCTTTCGGCCAGGCTAGTGTCGGTACTTCAAGGGAGGTTTTCTAACGCTTTCGTGAAGTTCTTTAATTACATGACCTCTTTTCCATGGAGGCGTAGCCCTGCTAACACCGTTCTAGGCACCAACTTGGTTTATAGCATTGATTGTTTTAGTGAAAAAATCACCCAAAGAGTAGCAGATACTCACAGTAGGATCGGGACCCAACTATCATTGTATGATGATTTTGATGGAAGCCTACCAAAAACACCACACTCCAGAAGGTATGCAACACTAGCAAGTTTCCTTTTCCTTTGAGACTCCCGATGTGGATTTTTTCCCCAGGCGCTTATGATCTTGAGGAAGGCCAACATATCATAAGACGCAAGTCAAGTTCTACACATCATTATCCAGGTTAATTTGAACCCATCCGTACAAACCCTTGACGAAGGCCAAAATAGCTGAACGACTGTCCCAAATTAATGCATCTATCTATGGTACAGATGAATACCCAGCCACTACCAATCATTATGCCTTGGCGAAGCTCAAAATACATAGCTTGAATACTACTAAATACCCATCTAAAATGATGGAGGGATACGGCTGGTTTTGGCGAAACCGTGAACATAATGAACTTGATATAGTCGAAAGAACCATGATAGCTTTTAAAAGGAGTGGTTTAGGCTCCGCATTTAAAGGTTGTTTTTCAAGAAAACCGAGTGGTTTTGAAATTGTTCCAACGATTCAACTTTGGCTTGTTTTCTTTTTAAGTTGATGTCGCGCACCCCACGTATTCGCGGGGAGGCGGAAATTGCAAAAATTGATTTTTACGGGCTTCACAATATCGACCAGAACCAAGGATCGATCATAAACCATAGCTAGCAAACTACATGAGGTTTAACTACTATGATACGAAGTTATACCTCACGATTCAAGTCCTTCTGGTCTTCATCGCTGTCCTCCACTCGTCGTCGGCTCCAAGGATCGTAACGGATTGTAGCAACCTCGACGGCCTCCTCGAGTCAAAGACAATCCACCCGAGAGTTTATAGTCCGAGCTCCTAACTCAAATCCGAGGTAACTACGGCTTCTAGTTCGCTAAACTAGAAGTCCTAGAGGGTGTAGAGTGTGAAGATGGAATGCTTTGTCTCTTGGAACACTAGGTTTCTTAGCTCATGAGAGGTCTAGGGTTTGTGATGAAGAGAAGAGGCTTGAGAAATGAGAGAGGAGAGTTGTGAATATTAGAGATGGCTTGGCTGCCCTCTTGAGATAGAATAAAGAATATGAGATATTTTATGAGATAAATATCACATTAAAATATCTATAACTCTTCACAAATATCTTGTGGTGACTCATGACCATGAGTCACCAAGTATCCATGCTAGGTTCAATGCTCAATTCCACCTCATTTCTTCCACCCATTTTGTTTAATCCAAAAAGAATAAAACCCTAACAGGTGTCCCCCCTTCTAGAAGACAATCCCGAGGAATTACGAGAATGCCCCTCATCCATATATACATACCCTCATCCGCATTCCGAAGAACACGAATATAAAGAGACGAAACAGTCCATCAATATAATACTAGGATCCGGCTTAAACCGAAACCCACTAGTATTATCCGCTCGATCATCATACGTACACAAGTACACGTAAGTGATCGAAGCCCTTCCGTAAAACCATACGGGCTCTGCACCTTTTGCCCGGTACAGGGAAACTCTCTATGTGGGACTCTAAAGACTCGACACTACGCTGGCAGTGGGTTTAACCACAAGCCGCAAGCGGTACTAGCTGCACATAATGGCTACCCAAGTATGTGTCGATAAGAAAGCCGATGAGCTAACTCATCCGAACTCCTACTGAGCCTGTATGTGACAATCTCTGTACAGTCCGGTCTGTTCTTCTAAGAGTATCGTATATCGGGCCTAGGGGGAGGTAATCGTCAGACCCCTAATAGCGCAATATGTCGTGTCGGGGTATAGCCCAAAACACCCTGAGAAACTACTGGAATACTTACCAGTAAATCTCGCTTTCCTTATCCAAGGACTTTGTGTAATGGCCTTCCGAACACAGCGCGATGTCAACCCCCAATACCGGGAGAGACGAATCCTATCAAACCGCCACTGCCTCCAAGTGCTTCGGGACTGCACCCAACTACTACCTGTTTGGACGACTCCTTTGAGCCATGGCAGGGTAGTAATCAAAGTACAGTGGGAACACACTCGAGGCAAAGTAGCAGTGTTAAGTCGACGGACTAAGCTGCACTCTTGTCACCTGGGAATTGCTACCCGACAATAGGTATAATACCCACCAACAGTTCCCGACGAGTCCTGTCCAGTGTACTCATAACCCAATGAGCACCTGCATACTATCTCCAGTACGACGTACTAATGGCTGTGGGACAGACTATCTCCCCATGTTGGGATGAGAAGCGTATACACTAGTCTACTCTTGAGTATCGATGCCCCATCTCGATAATCCTATGACTAGGGACCTGTATAGGATGTGCTTATAGACTACCCAGCCCCCACTAGTGTGACTACCATCACAACGCTGGTAATCAAGCAAAGATCCTAAGGGCTCTACTAATATGTATAAGCGATATGCTAAAAGAAACACATGCACATATTGAGGTAGAAAAAAACCAGGTAGCATACTACCGTTTCGAGCAAGAATTGTTACTATATCCCTGTATATCCCAAGCTTCCATTAAGTAATATACAATCTAGTATAATACAATAATGGCCTCTAGGGCATATATCACTAACAATCTCCCACTTGCACTAAGGCCATATACTGACATATCGTAGACAGAAGATCTCAAATAGCCTCTTGAATACTGTCTGAGGGATGGCCTCTGTGAGTGGATCTGCAGTGTTATTCTCCGTATCTACTCTGCTCACCTCGATCCCCTGGGGATCAACGATCTCCCTGATCAGGTGGTACCGCCTCAAGATATGTCTGGATCTCTGATAGGACCTGGGTTCGTTCCCTAAAGCTATAGCACCGTATGTTGTCACAATAATAAAGTATTGGACCAACAAATGGAAGGAACCAACTGAAGTTCAATTAAGAACTTCCTCATCCAGACTGCCTCTTTTGCGGCGTTTCATGCAGTGAACTATTATGTTTCCATCGTCGAGTTTGCAATGGTTTCCTGCTTGGAGCTCTTCCAACAGACCGCCCCTCCACTGAGGGTAAAGACATAACTCGACATGGACTTGGAGTCATCCTTATCACTCTGGAAGATGGAGTCAGCAAAGGCCTCGATCTGGAGGTCTTTTCCTCCATACACCAAGAACATCTCCTTAGTCCTTCTCAGGTACTTGAGAATGTTCTTTACTGCTATGCAGTGCTTGTCACCGGTGTTTGATTGATACCGGCTTACCACGCTAAGTGTATAAACAACATCTGGTCTGGCATACAACATCGCATACATTATAGAGCCTACGGCAGAAGCGTAGGGTATTATTGACATGCGAGCCTTTTCCAAATCAGTCTTGGAAGACAACTCTTTGGAGAGGGTGATGTTAGTTATATGTATGTCCTAGAAGCCATTACTGTACATACGATGTATATTGTAGTGGATGCTTGGACATATATAGGGAGGGCTTTCTTGCTCGACATGATAGTATGCTATCTGGTTGTACTTTATCCTAACATGTACTCTGATTGTCTCTAAGTTACATGTTGATAAAGCCCTTAGGATATGTACTCGACTACTGAGACTATGATGAGATCATACTAGTGGGGCCACGGTAGTCAACGAGTACATCCTATAACTGTTCCTAGTCGAGGGTGTATCGAGACAGGGTATCGATACACTAGAGTAGACTAGCGTATACGCATCTTGACCCATATGATGGGCGATGGATGATCCCATATCCATCGGTGTTTTACATCAAGGATGGTGTACGGGTGCTCAGTAGAGACTAGGTACACTGGACGGACTCACCGAGAACTCCCAGATGGTATTATACCTCATGTCAGATGGCAGTTCTCTGGTGACACTGGTACAGGTTAGTCTGTAGACCCGAGATCGTTATAAAGTCTTGTGTGATTCCTACTGTGCTCTGATTTCCATCATACCACGTCCAAGAGGGCATGCGAAAAGATGGCTTTTGGGTACAGTCCCGAATCACATGGAGGCAATGAGCGATAGGAGGGGATTCGTCTCTCCCGGTATAGGGAGTTATGTTGCGCTGTGTTCGATTGGCTATAACTAGAAATTCCTAGCTAGGGTTGCTGAGATTTACTTATAAGTGTTATCAGTAGTTTCTCGAACTGTTATAGACCTCATATCGACACGACTTATTAAGCTACTGGGGTCTGACGTTTACCACCCCTAGGCGAGATATGCAACATATCAGACGAAGAGACCGGACTGTACGGGAGTGTTACTGATTGGATTCGCAGGAGAATGTGCAGGCTTGCTTGTTGATCTTCTGATCGCTCAATACCAGGGTGGCTGTTACGTTTAGCTGACCGCTTGCAGCTTGTGGGTGTTTGATATGATTATCACCTACTGCCGGCGTATTGACGATTCTTTAGAGTCCTACACAGAGGTTTCTTGGCTCAGGAAAAACGGAGTAGGAGCACATATATGATATGTACGGGACCGAGAACAATACGTGTAAGTGATACCGTATTAGATTCTCGCGATATGAGATATCGGCCGGGTATATGTGATATAGCCGGGTCATCGGATCAAGTGTTGATTCGATGAACTGATACAGATTATATTAGTCGGTTATTTGTGAAATAGCCGGATTATCGGATCAACTGTTGATTCGATAATTTAATGTATAATTATATATTTGATATATTAAATTACATTAACTAAGATAATCTCACTAAAAGATTCTTTTTCTCACTCGGGTAATACATTGATATATATGCGATATATGTTAATTGTATTATTTTATTTTGTTACAATAAATATTGTATATGTGATATATAACATTGTAACATGTTAGGGTTATTAATGCAACGTGATTAGTGGAGATTAAACATGATTAAGGTTTGATTTGGGTTAATTTTTCTAGAAGCTTCTAGAAGCCTTTTGTTTTGTTTTTGCAAAGATATTTTCTAAAGATATTTTGTTATGATATTTGTTAACCCAGCCCAACCCTTCACCATGGTTCATTCTCTACATGGGATAAGTTATCATACTTAACCCATGGTTGCATTTCTAATCACACATAGATTCACTATTCATCACAAAGTAATTCATCTTCTTCTTCCTCCTTGCAAAGCTTTCTAGCTTTGATTTTAGTGATGAAAATGAGTGAGATAAAGAAAACAAATGAGAGCTAAAATCCTACTTCATCATCCTAATCTATCCTAACCATTTAGATTAGGGTGTTTACTTCATTAGTGAGTGAGAGCTTGTGTTAAAGAAACTTCAAGGTAGATCATCTTTGTTATCGAAGATCGGAAGCAAGCTTGCATCTTTCTCTTCGTGGAGCCTCTCTAGAGTCCGGGTACTCGATGATCGCAGCGAAGGGACCTCAACACGGAGCTTTAGAAGTGAAGGACCGGAATACAAAGGTTGTAATTCCAAACTCTTAGATGTTAAAGTGTTTAACATGCTTTGTTTCGCCTAATCTCTAGTTTAATGATCTTGGTTAGGGTTGTTCGGCATGTCTAAATTTTAAATCGGGCATGGTTGATGCCTTATAGACCCTTGTAAGAGTGCCTAGTAACCCTACAGTAGTATCAAAGCCAAGCTAGAGTTTTAGGCGAAGTCCTGGTGAAGTTTAAAGTCCGATCGAACTCCGAATACCCGTAAAACCCTAGTTTCTGGAAAAAATTTCAAAATGTTGATTTTTAGTATTAAAAATACTCAGAAAATTAAGCAGGAAAATATAAGAGTTACTGTGAAAAAAGTGCCACCAATACTATTAAAGCACCGCGGAACCGCGGCCGTACCATGGCTTTGGCGGCGGTTCAGCGGCCAAACAGTACATTCATGTTTTTCTGTTTGCACAGTAACATCCGTAAGCACTTCCTGATGCTTCTGAGAATTTTTAATTATACTCAAGTGTTGAGTTTTCTTGGATGTTTTGGGAACTTGTTGATTCGATCGGAAAGTTTAACTACGTTTAACTTTTACCGGGTAATTTTAGAACGTGTTAAAAAGTTCGAACGGATATCAATAACTCACTTTTTCCCCTGCCGGAAAATTTCCAAGTGTTGGATTTTTCCGTAGTTTAAGAACGTTCTAAGTCGTGCACGTAACGCAGTGGACCCTCTAGAAGAACACAAACCTTAACTCGATTATGTGACCGTCTGAACTGCCTCTAAACCCTAGGGTTTGTTGCAGTACGGCGTTGCCACATGTGAGGCGTTGGCTTGACCCTTCTACGGCTGGACCATTGGTACTGTGGCATGTGATGGATGTTTTTTAAACTAATTTCAAGTGTTGAGAACGATTTGGGAAAACATGGGTGTTTGATTATTCGATCGGAAAGTTTAACATTGTCTATTTATCTGGAATGTGATACAATATTTGGAATCCAAAATTAGTTATGAGATAACTAATTTGAACGTTATAAATCTAGTAATTCAGCCTCTGATGATCGGTTGCCATGGAATTTTGATGCGATCAAAAGTTCGTCGCAATCACGTAGCGTACGCGGATACTCGCCGGGTAAACTTAATAGATAGCCACGCCCCATAGCCCCGACCAAGTGACATTAGGAGAACCCCGTCGCCAAAAGCATCAGTTTGGGTGCTCGCGGCAGCGGTGTTTCGCCTTAGTGCACTTCGTCGACGGCATCCGGGGGTGCGGCCGTCTACTAAAGTTTGCGACGAGTATTCGATCAGGATGTCGGGAATCTTGTTGAATTGCCCGACTAGATATTGAAAAGTGTTTTCGAGATCGAGACTAAAATGCGGGGTTTATAATTGTTAGGCATGCGATGTCTAAGGATTTCGTTTGGTTAGGCATGAGATGTCTAAGAAGGTTGTAGATTCCAACTGTTGTAGTTTTACACTTTCTTTTCTGTGACTGTAAGCGTAGTATGTGGTGTATCGCCGGCTTCGTTTCTATATATCAACGACAATCGGGATACGCATACTTGCTTACGTTGATGATATGAGATATTATGTGTTGCTGTGATATGTTATATTGGATCGTCGTGTTCTGAATAGCCGAGGGTTTTATGTGAGACGAGTGTTCTTATTTTCATTCATGTAAAATTCATTTGTATGTAATATTCTTTTATTGGGGCACTTCTGGGATGAGGATGATGTCACAATTGTATATTATTTACTTTTCCGCATTAGGTAAGCCCAAGGCGGGGAGCACAAGTAACCGGGGTCTGGGTCCAGTGGGAGGCTATCTCG
Organism: Agapanthus africanus; assembly: GCA_030015575.1. Classification (NCBI taxonomy): domain Eukaryota; kingdom Viridiplantae; phylum Streptophyta; class Magnoliopsida; order Asparagales; family Amaryllidaceae; genus Agapanthus; species Agapanthus africanus. The sequence continues at coordinate 700,790,320 of CM057338.1, forward strand.
AGGAGTCGAGACCGGGTCTCTTAACCCTAGAATTGGCAGTGTTGCTTGCCGCTCTCATAGGGGTCTAGGGATGTGGGTTTGGCTATTCATCGCGACTGTGGAATCCATGTTTTATACAGGCTCGCATTAAAAACACGGACCTCCTAGTATATCCAATATGTCATATGTTATCTTCTGCTGCAATGTTCTGTGATGAGATCATATTACTGCCTAAGACGAATGTTTATATTATATATATGAGATATATGTTATATTGTAGATTTCGTTTCAAATGTGATGCTTGTGAAGCATAATAAAATGGGACTTCATTAATGAGATTAATAAAACTAAAAGAAACCTAAAGATGTTGTAGAAACTTGTTTAAAAACTGGTAGATCTAGTTCTTGCTTTGCATAGCGGTGTTCCTTATAGAACATCCAGCACCTTATTCGATAAGGAAAGAGGTGAGATCCCTTCACCGGGAGTGACCTCTTTAGCGAAACTAGCAGATGCAACAAAATCGGTTTGTCTTTTTATTGATTTTATAGTTTTTGTTTTACATAGTGATATTTGTGAAATATCCTGCACCTTATTCGATGAGGAAAGAGCCGACGGTCCCTTCACCGGGAGTGACCTCTTTAGCAAAACTAGAAAAGGCCTCAAAAACATTCCATTTAAAATCACTCGATTCTACAACGATATCAAGTTCATTACGCAAAGGGTTTTCTTAAAAACCTGTCATAGCCCTCCGTCATTTCAGATAAATAGTATTTAGTATTCGTGCTCCGTTTGTTGGCCTTTGTCAAGGCGTAGTGTGCGGTAGCTGATTACTGCTTATCTGTATAAGCATATGATGTGATTGAGTTAGGGTAGTCGTGCGACCTTGTTGACCTTTGTCAAGGGTCGTACGAGTGGGTTTAATTCAATCAGGAAATGATGGGTTGAACTTGACTAGCATCCTATGGTTTGTTGGCCTTTGTCAAGGTCATAGGAGGTTTGGGCTAAAATATTATTGGGAATTTCAAGAGTTGAAATTTGCAATGAGATTGGATACCTTCTATGACATAGTTGGATCCCGATACCCGCTGCGAGTAAGAGTTACTCCTGGGAGAGTTTTACACATTACAATTAGCCGATCAAGTATGTGTCTAGAAAGGTGTTAACGGGGTTACACCCCTGGGAAAACGAGGTTTACTTTAATTAGGTCCGTGCGAAAGCACGGGGAACCTCCCTCAAAGTACCAGCACTGGCCTGGCTGAAAAATTGGCGGACTTGTAGGGTGTAATTAATCCCGGCTCGTCTTTCCTTTTAGGGTTTGAAGGAAGATTTGACTAAAACAGTGGGAGACATACTGACTAGATATATAAATAACCAATCTATTCTTGCAAGAGCTTACGCTGAGTGTTTTCTTCTCTCTCTCTCCTGGTTACGACTATGTCACGCCTTAATCAAGATAATAATACGGATGTATTGACCGAACCCGCTTGTTATACTGCGCAAGGGAACGTTGATCCCGCTCCAACTTATAATTGTTATAAGACGGAGCAGGAAATAGGGGATTACCAGAATTCCCGTGCCGCCCAAACGAAGAAAGTGCATGTTGATGCATCTTCTTCGGGTGTGTTCATTACATAGAGCTGTTTCTCAATATCCTTTATGTCTTGGGTATTTGATACCGGATCAGGATCCCACATATGTAATTTGTTACATGGGCTACCGATAGGTAGAGAACTGAGAACGGGTGATAAATTTCATGAGATAGAAACGGTGCAAGTGTTGCAGCCAAGTCTGTTGGTAGTTATCACCCTATATTACCAGAATACATTGATTCGGAACGAATGTTATTAGATACCGAACCTGATATACAACATCATATCAGTCTCTTTATTAGTAAAGAAGGATATAATTTTGTATTGTTGGATAATGTTTTGAACATTTCCTATATCAAGAGTTGATCGGTTCAGGCATGTTATCTAAAAGCATAGACGTTCTAAATCAAACCACAGTTCTTAACATACAGAACACACACAAGAGGAAGAGTTCAGAAATGAACGAATCCTTCTTGAGGAATTGTAGACTATGTCATATCAATGCGACCCGGCTAGCTGAAGTTACATAAAGATGCATATTTAAATTAGTTTGGATTTACATCTTGTAAAACTTGCCAGTCATGTCACAAAGATAAGATGACCACAGCTCCGTTTATTAGAAACAGAGAAAGAGTTAGTGAACTCTTGGGATTGATACATGCTGATGTATGAAAGTCCCCTGTCTACAAATGCCAGGACCGGTTCTTTGTACTTCATTAGATTCACTGATGATCTCTCAAGATTCAGATATATGTTCCTGTTGAAACAAAAGTCCGAAACTTTTGAGATAATCACAGAATATAAGTTAGAAGTAGAGAACCAAAAACGAGTATAAGTATTATGTCCATTGATGAAATCAAGGAGGAGAATACTTGAGCACGGAATTCCTGGACTATTCTAAAGGAGAATGAGATTCTCTCACAGCATTACTCCTCCGTATACACCACAACACGTAGGTGTATCGGGGCGGAGCAATAGCACCCTATGTGATATGGTGTGCTCTATGATGAGTACTACTGAGTTTCCTATTTCCTTTTGGGAGTTATGCACTTGAGAAGCTGCATACCTATTGAATAGGGTTCCAATCAAATCAGTTGCCTACCACTTCATATATGATGTGGAATGGGAAGAGCCCATATCTTAAGTAAGTTAAGATTTGGGGTTGTCCGGCCTATATCTAAAAGCAAAATCCGGACAAGCTCGAGGCAAAGTCAGTTCTGTGGAAGTTTGTTGGATATCCCAAGCATTCGCAAGGGAATATCTTCTACCAAACCGAGAAACAAAAGATGTTTTGTTTCTCAGCATGCCACCTTTGTGAAAGGGAATTTCTTGTGAAGAAATTATTGGTCATGAGGTAGAACTGGAAAGAGTTCCAGCTATACAAACTGTAGCTGATGATTTGATAGAACCAAAGGATTCAATAGTTTCCAACGAACCTCAGCCTCTCTGCCGGTCTTGTAGGGTTCCTCACCCACCTGAGAGATACTTCGGTTTTTCTCTATGACAGTAGGAGAGAGGATTGCATCATGAGATGATGACCCAACTAGTTTCGAGCTGGCCATCAGGAGTGGGATTCTATAAGAATGGCTGGATGCTTAGCGATCTGAGATAGAATCCTTATACACCAACAAAGTATGGACTTTGGTTGCTTTATCTGAAGGGTTAAATCCCCATCAGGAGCAAGTATATCTTGAGAAGATTACTTGGTGTACATGGAAAAGTTGAGACTTTCAAAGCTATGCTTAAGTCCATCTAGATCCTACTTGCCACGGATACATACCATGAATACGATATCTGGCGGTTGGGTGTCATGACTTCTTTTCTAAATGATGATTTGGAAGAGAGCGTCTATAAGTACACAGCCAGAGGGCTTCGTAGACGGTGGGAGCAGCGGAAACATAAGTAAGATGTTTTATGTGATAAATCAGGCATCGCGGAGTTGGAACGTCTGTTTTGATGAAGTAGTCAAAGAGTTTGACTTCATCAAAATGGTAGATGAACCTTGTATATACAAAAAGGTAGTAGAGAGTATGGTGGTGATCCTCGTAGAGTACGTGGATGATATACTCTTGATATGGAAGGAGTTTTCTTTGCTACGCTCGGTCAATCTCCGCTTATCACAAGGATTCTCTATATAGGATCAAAGTGATACCTCCTAAATCCTGGGTTTTGGATCTATGAGATAGATCTAATTGGATGTTAGGATTCTCACTAGTTGTACTGAGATGGTATCAATCGATCCTGGGGAGAATCACTGGAAAAGTTCCAGGGTGATAAGGACGACTGAATATCAGTCTCATGCATTGTCTTTACCCTCAGTGGAGGGACGGTATGTTGGAAGAGTTCCAAGCTAGATACCGTGACTTACTAGACGATTAAAGGCAAGATACATCATTATCAAGGATGCTACCAAAGAGACAGTCTAGATATATATAAGTTCATGAGATGAACTTCGTTCCAACCATGGTGTGACAATGGAGTAATGGCTTTGGCCAAGGAACCCCCATCCCATCAGAAATCCAGATATAATTCTTAGGCAGTATCACCTGATCATGGAGATGGTTGATCCCCAGGGAGATCGAGGTTAGGAGAGTAGACACAGAGGACAACAGCGCGGATCCACTAAAAAAGGCCTTTTGTCACGACCCGAAAGAGCACGTGACTGGCCCTTGAACCATATGAAGTCTATAGGACTCCATCTGATCCAAGTAAGCCAAAAGCCCAGAAATCTAAAACCATTTTTGAGAATAAGTAAAGAAAACTGGTTTAAAGAGGTGAAGAAAAACATGTTTGAAATCAAGGTTTTTAAATAACTAAGCCGAATGTGCATTTGAAAACCGTACAGTCTTTTCTAAAATTTTCGGCAGAGTTTCTCTTGTAAAACTGGCCCCGAATGGGGTACAACATGAATAACAATATATAAAATGATAAAGGCATCCCCAAGCGGGAGCTAGCTCTTCGTCAATCGACGGTCACAACCACACGATGATATGATAATATACAACGCCAAGTGGCGAGGATCAAAATCAAGGAAAGCTCAAAAAGCAGCAAGAAAACCGCAATACTACTAAGCGCGACTCTAAGGTCGAATAATACCACACTGTCTCTAAGTCTGAAAGAATATACAAGTTTTTGGTTGATGGACAATTTCTAGATACAATGAAATACATGAATAAAATGGTGATTCTTGATGCGAAAGAATCCACCTACCAAAGCAAATCACCCGCAAGAAGGTAGTGTGCCAGAAATGCCGCAATGAAACCTGTACGGCAGAACCTGTAAGGACTGTGGCACAACGGGGGTGAGTTGCCAACTCGTGAATAGAAATATCTACAAGCAGAAACCGAATGCAAGACATAAACCTAAGTCAACGATCAGTAATACAATCCACAAGAGTGCATCTGAGTGTAATAAGGTGGCAAGGTAACATCTAATCATGTATGTAGTGCCAGGTACTCAGGTAATAACATGTCATCAGTGTAAGGTATGCCTGCATGAGGTAAGTATGATGAAATATCAATGATATCAATACACATATATTAGCGTCCCATACCACTAATATTGGTGTAAGGGTATATATAACAGCGCCCTCATACCCTGTTATATATACAAATGAAGTATGACAAGTGTAAATCCAGTCTGTATATGATCCATGTCTGTATATATGTGGAACCCGTCCACCTGTCACCCACTGACAGTAAGCATCATGTATGCAAGTATGAGGATATAAACAATATCATGGAAAACATCATGAAACCCGTGCCAAGCATCGACACGTAAATCCTCATCCATATGGGGCTCCGTCTGCGGTATCGGCCCTCGGCCCCGGCAGCACGAGTCAACCCATGTCCATCTCTGGGCTCCGTCTGCGGTAGCGGCCCGTCGGCCCCCGGCAGTACGCCCATCTCTCGGCTCCAGGCGGTATCCCCCGGATATCCGCCGAGCTCAAATACAATCACCGGTAGGTACTCGCCCGCCTCCAGGCTCAATCGGCATAACCCATCGATCATCTCGCCGAGGGGAACCATACCGGGCCCACCACGAACCCGCAAACGGATCATCACTCCTCGAATCGGGTTTCAAGCACACGTCTCAGCACCGAGAAAACGCGTGGTGGACGCACCCAAATATCATATCACGAGGTACCGGGTTTTCATAAAAGAACATCTTTTCTTAAATAATCCCACGGTCCTCAAAATCAGAAATCACATGAAAATCCACATCAAGAAGTAAATCCAATGCAATGTGCTATGCAATCAATCCATGATGTATGCGACATGTAAAGAGAGATAATCATATCGGAAATCATGCAACATGGAATAGTAATGTACATATGTCGGGAGGAACCGCTCCTTTAGAATGAATCAGTTTAAAGAATATCTTGCGGTCCTCAATCTCAATCAAGTCAGAATCATCTATGTTTGTGTACAGGTACATGTGTACAATATGCCAAGCAGTAATCATATCATGAATGCAACAGTACTACAGTGTAGTGGCATGGCAATTATCGATGATGAAGTGTGTGAGCCGGCAAATAGTGTACGTGAAACATACGCATCATCGATAATGGTGCTGGTGTCCTAACAGCATGATAATAATATAACAATGAACATATGCCAGCAATGCGAATAGCAGGAAAATGCAGATATCTAGTAGTCAACACCACAGTGAAGTATCTACTATGCAAACTACATCTAAGTATCCGGTCAATCAGGAGGGGTAGGTGTGGAAACCACCTAAATCTGAGTCAATACATGTATAAAAGTATATAGTCGGTGATCTCGCCTCAATGTCATATCATAAGATATCCTCGAGTTATGAGTGCGGATCTATCATCAATATCGGCTCGTACGGTAAATCATCGTACGGCATCCCCATAGCTGGGTAGGGGTCAGTATCTCACTGTCTCATCACATAACAGATATCACCATCGTCAGATCATATAGTCTGGAGTACTACTCTATGTCTAGTACAAAACGGTAACCTCAGTAAGTATGCATGCGGGGGTAAACACATATCCCAAGCCCGCAAGAATCACAAGTCATATCCCACATATGAATCGTATAAAATCACCGATCCCAGGGCACCCAGCCCACATCATCGACTCATCTCCAAAGTCATCACATATCATCAATCACAGTGCAAGTACAAGTGATAAGCAAGGGTGTGTGTGTAGGTGTAATTCTACCCTAGGGTTCGCGACTATGAACTACACTAGTCACTTCTAACCCTACATTATCCACAATACACCTAATATCACAATAAACTACATAGTAATCTATCTACGGACTGCGGGGGTGCTATACGCCATCCACCCGACTTCCCCTGTAGATATAATCTACTCACCTTGCATCACCAATTGCGGACGTCACCACGTATTTGCTTGTCGTCCCGAAGTCTTCATGGGTACCTACACATCAAAATATCGTATATGCGTATTAAAACCAAATCCAATCTAAAACGGCGCATGAAATCCAAAACGATAAGATAAGGGGGCCTATAGGTGAGAACCTATGGCACGCCTTCAAAACCATCAATAAATCCTCTACATCGTCGTATAAACGACAATTAGTCGAGGCAAAACACATTCCACCATTTCAGAATCAAAAATACGGAATATGGAAACACGAATCCAAAATAGCAACTTAGGATATATGTCCCAGATTTCACCCTAGATAGAATCTGTCAAAACAAGAAGTACCCTGGGTCAACACTAGAGGAACAGGGGCTGTGCACAGAAAACGAGGAGAATGGCTAAGTATGCTAAGTCAAAGTCCACCTCTCTCTCTCACCTACCCTCATCATTATATTTTCCTTTCTTTTCCTTTTCTTTTAAAATCCAAACCTTCTCACATCAATGGTAATCCCAAAAGAAAACCATGGCTAGAAAAATGCACAAGTGTAGAAAAAGTGATATGTGCAAGTTTTGCACAAAATTGCCAAAAAAACCCGATTAGCGATTTTAATCGCGATTAGCACTAAATTATTGTCAAACTAATCACAAAAACTTAAAAATTCCATAATCCACTAATTTACCCTATTTTAGAATTTTCCATAATTTTTCATAATTTTTTCTAACATTTTTCCTATTTATTTGCATTTAATATTAAAATAATCAATAAAATAATATTAAATTATAAAAATTCCCAAAATTAATATTTTATATTTTTGAAAATGTTACACCTTTTTTCCCAGTAGAGACTTTTATGGGATGGTTGAGTATGAGATACTTCAACCACAGCTAATTGTTGGGTATGTGATACCACAACAGATGGCCCTAGTGCAAGTGGGAGATTGTTAGTTATATGTATGTCCTAGAGGCCATTACTGTACATACGATGTATATTGTAGTGGATGCTTGGACATATATAGGGAGGACTTTCTTGCTCGTCATGATAGTATGCTATCTGGTTGTACTTTATCTTAACATGTACTCTGATTGTCTCTAAGTTACATGTTGATAAAGCCCTTAGGATATGTACTCGACTACTGGGACTATGATGAGATCATATCAGTAGGGCCACGGTAGTCGACGAGTACAACCTATAACTGTTCCTAGTCGAGGGTGTATTGAGACAGGGCATTGATACACCAGAGTAGACTAGCGTATACGCATCTTGACCCATATGATGGGCGATGGATGATCCCATATCCATCGGTGTTTGACATCAAGGATGGTGTACGGGTGCTCAGTAGAGACTGGGTACACTGGACGGACTCGCCGAGAACTCCCAGATGGTATTATACCTCACGTCAGATGGCAGTTCTCTGGTGACACTGGTACAGGTTAGTCTGTAGACCCGAGATCGTCATAGAGTCTTGTGTGATTCCCACTGTGCTTTGATTTCCATCATACCACGTCCAAGAGGGCATGCAAAAAGGTGGCTTTTGGGTACAGTCCCGAATCACATGGAGGCAATGAGCGATAGGAGGGGATTCGTCTCTCCCGATATAGGGAGTTGATGTTGCGCTGTGTTCGATTGACTATAACTAGAAATCCCTGGTCAGGGTTGCTGAGATTTACTGATAAGTGTTATCAGTAGTTTCTCGAACTGTTATAGACCGCATATCGACTCGACTTATCAAGCTACTGGGTCTGACATTTATCACCCCTAGGCGAGATATGCAACATATCAGACGAAGAGACCGGACTGTACGGGAGTGTTACTGATTGGATTCGCAGGAGAATGTGCAGGCTTGCTTGTTGATCTTCTGATCGCTCAATACCTGGGTGGCTGTTATGTTTAGCTGACCGCTTGCAGCTTGTGGGTGTTTGATATGATCATCACCTACTGCCGGCGTATTGACGATTCTTTAGAGTCCTACACAGAGGTTTCTTGGCTAAGGCAAAATGGAGTTGGAGCACATATATGATATGTGCGGGACCGAGAACAATACTTGTATGTGATACCGTATTAGATTCTCGTGATATGAGGTATCGGCCGGGTATATGTGATATAGCCGGGTCATCGGATCAAGTGTTGATTCGATGAACTGATACAGATTATATTAGTCGGTTATTTGTGAAATAGCCGGATTATCGGATCAAGTGTTGATTCGATAATTTAATGTATAATTATATATTTGATATATTAAATTACATTAACTAATATAAGCTCACTAAAAGATTCTTTTTCTCACTCGGGTAATACATTGATATATATGGGATATATGTTAATTGTATTATTTTATTTTGTTACAATAAATATTGTATATGTGATATATAATATTGTAATATGTTAGGGTAATTAATGCAACGTGATTAGTGGAGATTAAACATGATTAAGGTTTGATTTGGGTTAATTTTTCTAGAAGCTTCTAGAAGCTTTTTGTTTTGTTTTTGCAAAGATATTTTCTAAAGATATTTTGTTATGATATTTGTTAACCCAACCCAACCCTTCACCATGGTTCATTCTCTACATGGGTTAAGTTATCATACTTAACCCATGGTTGCATTTCTAACCACACATGGATTCATTATTCATCACAAAGTAATTCATCTTCTTCTTCTCCTTGCAAAGCTTTCTAGCTTTGATTTTAGTGATGAAAATGAGTGAGATTAAGAAAACAAATGAGAGCTAAAATCCAACATCATCATCCTAATCTATCTTAGCCATTTAGATTAGGGTGTTCACTTCATTAGTGAGTGAGAGCCTGTGTTAAAGAAACTTCAAGGTAGATCATCTTTGTTATCGAAGATCGGAAGCAAGCTTGCATCTTTCTCTTCGTGGAGCCTCTCTAGAGTCCGGGTACTCGATGATCGCACCGAAGGGACCTCAACACGGAGCTTTAGAAGTGAAGGACCGGACTACAAAGGTTGTAATTCCAAACTCTTAGATGTTAAAGTGTTTAACATGCTTTGTTTCGCCTAATCTCTAGTTTAAAGATCTTGGTTAGGGTCGTTCGGCACGTCCAAATTTTAAATCGGGTATGGTTGATGCCTTATAGACCCTTGTGAGAGTGCCTAGTAACCCTACAGGTGATTCCGTGACAAGCCAGTAGACTACCGTGCTTAGAATCATCCATACTAAATATTTTCAGTATGGTGTTTTTGTACCTTGACTGTGAAAGTCCCACCATTCTCTTTGATCTATCATGATAGATCTGGATCCCCAGAATGTAGTTGGTATCACCCAGGTCTTTCATGAAGAACCTCTGTGACAAGAATCCTTTGACTTATTGTAAGCATAGGAATGTCATTTTCTATCAAGAGAATGTCATCCACGTACTCAATGAGTAATTCCACAGTTCTTGCTACAATCTTACTATAACTGCATGGTTTATCTGGATTTTTGAAAAAGTCAAATTCTTTGACTGTCTCAATAAAAACAGAAGTTCCAACTGTGCGATGCCTGCTTTAGTTCGTAAATGGACTTAAGCAACTAGCACACTGTCCTGCTGCTCCCACTCAGATTGAAACCCTCTGGCTGATTCATATAGACGCACTCTTCCAAATTACCATTTAGAATAGCCGTCTCTACGTCCATCTGCCGTATCTCAAAATCTTGGAAGGCAGTAATGGAAAGAAGGATCTGAATGGATTTGAGCATAGAAATTGGAGAAAAGGTTTCATCATGGTCCAAACCAGGTCTTTGACGAAAACCTTTTGCAACAAGTCTAGCCTTATAGGTTTCAACCTATCTATCTACACCATTGTTCTTTCTGAAGATCCATTTGCAGCCTACAAGTTTTACCCCTTCTGGAGCAATGTTCAAAGTGCATACTTTGTTGGTGTACATGGACTCCATTTCGGTCCATATTGCATCCAGCCATTTTACCGAGTCACCGCTCTGAATGGCCTGATGGAAGCTAGTTGGCTCATCATTGTTAATGATGCAATCCTCTCGATCCCCGTCTATAAGAAAACCGTAGTATCTCTCGGCCGGAGGAGACTTCCTACTAGTCCTGCGGATTGGCCCAGGGATGTACGGTTCTTTTGAAACCTTTAGTTCTACCGTACTTTCAGTAATCATTTGTGGTTCTGGAGTTTCTTCCAGTTCTATTGCGCTCCCACTATTTCCTATTACAAAAAATGATTTTCTAAAAAGTGGCATGATAAGGAAAAAAAACCTTTTGTTCCTCTGCGTAATAGGAAAGATACCCCTTGGAGTTCTCTGGGTATCCCACAAACTTATACAGTACTAAGCGTGCTTCGAGCTTATCCGCATACTGCTTTTCAACAAAAGCTGGACATCTCTATATCTTCAGATACCGAAGATAGGGTTTCTTCTAACTCCACATCTGATATGGTGCGGTAGGAACAGCTTGGTAGGAACCTTATTCAAAAGATATGCAGCTGATTCTAGTGCATAACCTCAGAAGAATCGCGGTAACTCAGCATTACTCATCATGGAACGAACAATATCCAATAGGGTTCTGTTCTGCCTTTTTTATACACCATTGTGTTGTGGTTTGTATGGAGGAGTAAGCTGAGAGAGAGTTCCATTCTCTTTTAGGTAATCCCGGAACTCGGCAATTAGGTATTCATCGCATCGATCAGATCTCAGTGTCTTGATACTTTTTCCTGTTTGTATTTCCACTCCATACTTAAATTCTCGTAATACCTCAAAAGGCCTTGGATTTATGCTTCATCAAGAAGACATGTCCTTACCTAGAGAAATCATCCGTAAAAGTAATGAAACAGGAATATCCACTTCGTGCATCTATAGATATTGGACTACACACATCGCTGTGTATGAGTCCTAAGAGATCGCTCACTCTTAATCCGTGTCCAGTGAACGGAGTCTTCGTCATCTTTCCTATGAGACAAAATTGACAAGTTGTATAAGACTGATATTTGAACAGATTCAAATATCCCTCTGTATGTAACTTCGACAACCGTGTTTAATTGTTGTGACATCTTCTATAATGCTATAAGAAAGTCCTATTTGATTCTGGAGACTTTCTTTTAAGTGTGTTCTGGACATTGAAAACCAGAGCTTAATTTAACACGTATATACTGTCCTCTAGTGTATCTGACCGAATCACACTTTGATTTAGGTGGATGTGAACCACATCGCTTACATACTAGACTTGGTACACACAAACAGTTATGTAGAATCAATATCTGCCCACTTGTCAATTCTAGGTGATATACCCTATGGATACAGCATCCACGCTCATTCCATTAGCAACCCTGAGAGTCATATCTCCTTCCCTGATAACTCTACGGTTTCTCAAAGCCCGTAATGAATTACAGATATGAGATCCTGATCCGGTATCTTGTACCCAGGAAGTAGAGTTAATTGACAGACTGTTTTCAATCAAAAACACACCTGAAGTCAAAGCCAAAACATGCTTCGGATCCTGGATTCTGGCTTTCCAAGCCCTGTATCCCTTCTGCCAATGCCCTTCCTCGTTAAAATAGGAACATCCCTCCTTCCCTATTGTTAACCCCGAAACTTTTGCCCATCCATTTTCTTCTACCTTACCGACATCGCCAATCGGCTTTGTAGAGGTCTTCTTCTTCTCACCCTTGGCATCCGCCTTAGATCCAGAAGAGGAAGATTTCCTAATAAGCAGAGCAGGTGTCTCTCTGGTTTCCTTTAGGGTGCCCTCAACTGGAAGTATAACTTGCTTCCTCTGGGCGTAAGTAGAAGGTAGGGACTGTAGAATCAAGTCAGTACATGACTCGTTCTCCAACGTGGTCTCCAGGTCCGTGAGCTTTTTAATATAACTAATCGTTGTAGGGACGTGGTCCCCTGCAGATGACCTGACAGCCAACCTCGCTTGAAGCAATTCTTTCGAGGTCTCATATCTTGCAATACGAGATTGCTCTCCATATAAAACATTGTTATAGAGGAATATGGAAACTAAGTACATCTTCTCGTACTGCCTCTGGTATACACCGTCTACTTAGGCTAACACGAGGCACTTGGCATTCTCACAGTCTTTTTCCCTTGACTTGCGGATATCAACATTCGTGACGGTGGTAACTGGACCTGGGATGGCGGGGGCTTTGAGTAGTAATGAGGTGGTCCAACTTGTCATAGGTAATGGACATCTGGACAAAGCTTTGCCAGTCAATATAGTATAACTCAGTCATTTTATTATCTATCTGTAACCTAATCTAGTCACCTGGTCGATGCAATTAGGAGAGAGAGAAGTAAACACTTAGCATGATGCTCTTGCAAGTTTAGATTGGTTTTTAATTTATCTCAATAGGATGGCTCCCACAATTTCTCGAATCCTTCCACAAACCATAAAAGAAGAATTAGTCAGGATTAATCTCACCGTACAATTCTTGCTCAACCATTCAGCCATGATAGTGTCGGTACTTCGAGGGAGGTTTTACGACACTTTCGTGAAGTTCCTTAATTAAATAACCTCTTTTCCCTAGAGGTGTAGCCCTGCTAACACTGTTCTAGACACCTACTTGGTTTATAGCATTAATCGTTAAGTGAAAAATCTCCCGAGGAGTAGCATATACTCACAGTAGGATCGGGATCCAAATATCATTGTGTGATAATGCTGAAGGAATCCTACCAATAATATCACACTCCAAATGGTATGCAACACTAACAATTTTCAATTTCCTTAGAAACTCCCGATGTGGATTTTTTCCCCATGCTCTTATGAGCTTGACTAAGGCCAACAAATCATAAGTCATATGTCAAGTTCTACCCGTCATTGTCCAGGTTAATTTGAACCCACCCGTACATACCCTTGACTAAGGCCAACAAAGTAGTATGACTATCCCAAACCAACGCATCTATCTATGCAACATATGAATACCCAGCAACTACCAATCACTATGCTTTGACTAAGGCCAACAAATATAGCTTGAATACTATTGAATATTCATATGAAATGATGGAGGGTTACGAATGGTTTTGGCGAAACCGTAAACGTAGTGAACTTGATATAATCGATGGAACCTGATAGCTTCTAAATGGAGTGGTTTATGCTCCGCATTTTTAAAAGTTTGTTGTTTTGAAAAACCGAGTGGTTTTAAAATTGTTCCAACGATTCAGCTTTGGTTTGTTTGCTTTGCATTAATGTAATGCAGTCCCATAATTTACACCTATCATCACAGGAAAAGACGAAAATACCACGTCCACTTATGTCATCCGCATTCGCCACTGGGCCCCGTCTAACACCGTTAGGTTACTTAACTAATACCAGAGTGGGAGCTGGACTAGCGCGGAAGCAAACCATAAGCAACGTCTATTATAATATATATATATACATATATATATAACCATTTGTCTGACGCAATAATAGGCATTCCAGATCACAGATGAACATATTGGATATACTAGGAATTCTGCGTTTCGTTTGAGCCTATAACGAAAAACAGATTCCATGGTCGTGATGAATAGCCAATCCCCACCCTAGACCCCTACGGGTGCGGCAAACTACCCTCCAAATACCTGAAGTGAAGCAACCTCTCTCAGCAAAGTGAGTAGGCCACTCGGCACTTCAAAGCACCCGTTAGTTTGTGCACCCCACCTTGGATCTATCCTAAGAGCAAAAACAGTAAAAGAAATAATACAACGGTAGCTACAACCTCAACCCGGATGTGCCCCGCAAAAATAATATTACATCACTTTACAAATTTATATCGAATGAAAGAATGAAAACTCTCATCTCACATCCCCGGCTATTCATCCACGACGATCCAACAAGTTCATATACACAAACCAACATAACATCATCAGCGATATGTGCAACCCCGACTAATCGACGTATAGCAATTAGTCGAAATTTTCAAACACATATACACATCATAAATCTTGTAAAGTAACTGCGACATTAGAATTCCGCACGCTATTAGCAAACTTGACCAATTTTCCAAAACTTGAAAATCCAGTGAGCTAAAGTTCCAAAAACGATGATTTGAAACCAATTCGGAGGTCTGAATCAAAACGAAATACGCTCGAACCTTCACGGAGAGTTAGATCACAAAATTAACTTAGAGTTTGGGGGCCTAGAGAGGGTACCCCACCCCCGAGGCCACCACGAGGTGTCCATATGGTGAGGCATACCCAAAACTGCCTAAGGTGGGGCATTTCGGGTCCCCACCGCCAAGACCACCTTGTGGTGGTTTTGGGGAGTTGGCCTAGCCGTTCGGTCCCCTCGGGGATTCCCAGGAGTGCCCATGCACCATCCCGCTGCTTCTCAGTTCAAACCGTAAGCTCGCGGGGTGTGCAAACATCTCAAACTATCATTTTTGGAAACTGTTTTTCTCGGCAATTTTTGCGTGACAAAAATGGCGGATTTCTAACTTCGCAACAAGCTATTTAAGGTTTATGAGAGGCTTTGATACCACTGTAAGTCGATGTCGCACACCCCACATATTCGCGGGGAGGCGGAAATTGCAAAAAATGATTTTTACGTGCTTCGCAACACCGACTAGAACCAAGGATCGATCACAAACCATAGGTAGAAAAATACATGAGGTTTAACTACTACGATACGAAGTTATACCGCACGATTCAAGTCCTTCGGGTCTTCATCGCTGTCCTCCACTCATCGTCGGCTCCAAGGATCGTAACGGATCGTAGCAATCTCGACGGCCTCCTCGAGTCAAAGACGATCCACCCGAGAGTCTATAGTCCGAGCTCCTACCCCAAATCCGTGGTAACTACGGCTTCTAGTTAACTAAACTAGAAGTCCGAGAGGGTGTAGAGTGTGAAGATGGAATGCTTTGTCTCTTAGAACCCTAGATTTCTCAGCTCATGAAAGGTCTAGGGTTTGTGAAGAAGAGAAGAAGCTTGAGAAATGAGAGAGGAGAGTTGTGAACCTTAGAGATGGCTTGGCTGCCCTCTTGAGATATTTTATGAGATAAATATCACATTAAAATATCTACAACTCTTCACAAATATCGACTCATGACAATGAGTCACCAAGTAGCCATGCTAGGTTCAATGCTCAATTCCACCTCATTTCCTCCACCCATTTTGTTTAATCCAAAAATAATAAAACCCTAACAGGTGTCCCCCTTCTAGAAGCCAATCCCGAGGAATTACGTGAATGCCCCTCATCCATATATACATACCCTCATCCGCATTCCGAAGAACACGAATATAAAGAGAAGAAACAGTCAATCAATATAATACTAAGATCCGGCTTAAACCAAAGCCCGCTAGTATTATCCGCCCGATCATCATACGTGTACAAGTACACGTAAGTGATCGAAGCCCTACCGTAAAACCATACGGCCTCTACACCTTTTTCCCGGTGCAGGGAAACTCTCTATGTGGGACTGTAAAGACTCGACACTACGCTGGCAGTGGGTTTAACCATAAGCCGCAAGCGGTACTAGCTGCACATAATGGATACCAAGGTATGTGTCGATAAGAAGGCCGATAAGCTAACTCATCCGAACTCCTACTGAGCCTGTATATGACAATCTCTGTACAGTCCGGTCTGTTCGTCTAAGAGTATCGCATATCGGGCCTTGGGGCGTAATCGTCAGACCCCTAATAGCGCAATCAGTCGTGTCGGAGTATAACCCAAAACACCCTGAGAAACTACTGGAATACCTACCAGTAAATCTCGCTTGCCTTAGCCAAGGACTTTGTGTAATGGCCTTCTGAACACAGCACGATATCATCCCCCAATACCGGGAGAGACGAATCCTATCTAACCGCCACTGGCTCTAAGTGCTTCGGGACTGCACCCAACTACTACCTGTTTGCATGACTCCTTTGAGTCATGGTAGGGTAGTAATCAAAGTACAGTGGGAACACACTCAAGGCGAAGTAGCAGTGTAAAGTCCATGGACTAAGCTGTACTCATATCACCTGCGAACTGCTACCCGACGATAGTTATAATACCCACCAACAGTTCCCAACGAGTCCTGTCCAGTGTACTCATAACCCAATGAGCGCCTGCATACTATCTCCAGTACGACATACTAATGGCTTTGGGATAGACCATCTTCCCTGCTGGGATTAGAAGCGTATACACTAGTCTACTCTGGAGTATCGATGCCCCGTCTCGTTAATCCTACGATTACGGACCTGTATAGGATGTGCTTATAGACTACCCAGCCCCTACTAGTGTGACTGCCATCACAACGCTGGTAATCAAGCAAAGATCCTAAGGGCTCTACCAATATGTATAAGCGATATGCTTAAAGAAACACATGCACATATTGAGGTAGAAACAAACCAGGTAGCATACTACCATTTCGAGCAAGACTTGTTAGTATATCCGTGTATATCCCAAGCTCCCATTAAGTAATATACAATCCAGTATAATACAATAATGGCCTCTAGGGCATATATCACTAACATTCTTTGCATTAATCAATATTACTATGGTCCCATCATTTAATCCTATCATTGCAAGAAGAAACAAAAATAGAGTGTACGCTTATGCCATCCGCATTCGCCACGGGACCCCTTCATGCACCGTTAGGTTACTTAATTAACGGCAGAGCGGGTGCTGGACTAGCATGGGTACAAAACATAAGCAACGTTTATTATATACAATATATATATATATATATATATATCCATTTATCTCACGCAATAATAGGAATTCCATATCACAGCAACACAGATGAATATATTTGATATACTAGGATTTCCGTATTTCGTTTTAGCCTATAACGAAAGACGGATTCCACGGTTGTGATGGATAGCTAAACCCTACCCTAGACCCTTACGGATGCGGCAAACTTCCCGCCAAATTCCCGAAATGAAGCAACCTCCCTCAATAAAATGAGTAGACCACTCGGCACTTCAAGAACCCGGTAGTTTCTGCACCCCACCTTAGGTCAATTCTAGGTGCAAGAAAAAGTAAATGAAATAATACAACGGTGGCTACAACCTCAACCCAGATGTGCCCCTCAAAATAATATTACATCAATTTACAAAAATATATGAATGAAAGAAAAGAACACTCTTCTCACATCCTCCGGCTATTCATTCACGGCAATCCAATACTTCATATACACAAATCATCAAGATACAAATATGTGCAACCCTCACTAATCGACATATAGCAATTAGCAGACGTTTAGCAACACATATACAAACACAGAATCACAGATTAGCCAAGAACTTAGAATTTCGATCGATAATTACTTTCCGTGTCTACCCCATGTACAAACCAGTACACAAACAAATCTGGGTAGAAACCAAATATGCCAAAAATCATAATTCCAAATAGCTAAACCCCAGAAAAAATTGTGAGCAAATCGGCCCTAACTCGGCCGCGGATCCGCGGCCAAACGACATGTTTGGCCGCGGTTCCATGGTCTAGTTAAGGGATTAGGTTCTCAAAATTTTTTTCTTGTTCTAACAAATGCCTGCACGTATTTTTAATGTCACTAAAATGATTTTTCGAACAGTTATGAAAAACGACAGCAAGCATGTTTTCAAAATTTGATTTCGGCAATTTTTTGGTCGATCGAAGTTCTTATCACTTGCTAATAAGCTAGTTAAGGTTTAGTAGGCTCTGATACCATATTGGGTCAGTCAGCGCAGCGAAAACTGGCCTTGGCACCCATAAGTCCCACAGCAACTACTTTTTATGTAATCCCCTTGCGACGGACTACAACCCGCCGGACTATATAACCGCACGGGGCATCCTGGGGGTAAGAGTCTGTGCTTCACCACAACTGTCACCACAGTGAGAACCCCATTGGTCGGCATCCCTGCCTTGTAGCTCTGGTACCACTGTAAGTCGATGTCGCATACCTCACGCACTTGTGGGGATGCGGAATTTACAAAAAACGATTTTCATACTTTGCAACACCGACTTTAACTCCAGGATTTTTACAGAAACCTTAACTAGCTATACTACTTGGAGGTTTTTAACTACTATGATAGTATTATACCTCCTTGATTCTATTCCTTCGGGTCTTCTTCTCCTCCTTATCTTGAGCTCCTCGAAGATCCGTATCGCGCTTGATCGTCGGCCACATCGTGTCGAAGATGATCCACCCGAGGGTCTATGCTTCAAACTCCAACCTCTAAACCGAGGTAACTAAGGTACCTAGTTCGCTAATCTAGATAGCTTAGAAGATGTAGAGTGTTTATTGGAGTATTTAATCTCAAGAGACCTAATGGTTCATAACTCATGTGAAGGATTTAGGCCTTAAGGAAGAAGGAGAGAAAAATGGAGACAGAAAGTAAAAACACAATTGAGCTAAGGTCTTGGCAAGTGAAGGATGGCTCATTCCATTACCCCCATCAAGCATGCAATATTTTCCAATTGAAAATATCAACCATACTTGAATAGTGAGTCCAAATAAATAATCAAACGAAAACAAGCCATGCTTCACCATACCACAAATATCTCCATTTTCCACCTCATTAATCGATTTCCAAAAATAGATAAACCAAATAATGAGGTGTCCCTTTCTAGAAGCATCTCTTGTGAAATTATAAGAGTGCCCTCACCATATATACATACCCGTATTCGTATTCCAAAAAATACGAATACAATAAGATAATAATAATCCAATAATATAATACTAGAATCCTGCTTAAACCAAAGGCCACTAGTATTATCCGTCCGAACAACATCCGTGCATCCAGTACACGTACATGATCGGAACCCTGTTGTAAAACCATACGGCCTCTACATCGTTTCACCCGAAGTAGGGAAACCCTCTGTGTAGGACTCTAAAGACTCGACAGTACACTGGCAGTGGGTTTAACCTCAAGTCCGTCAGCGGCACTAGCTGTGCGTAACGGCTACCCAGGTATCTGTCGATAAGAAGGCCGATGAGCAAACTCTTCCGAACTCTTACTGAGCCTATCTGTGAAAATCTCCGAATAGTCCGGTCTGTTCATCTAAGAGTATCGCATATCGGGCTTAAGGGGGTGGTAACTGTCAGACCCCTAATAGCGCAATAAGTCGTGTTGGTGTAGAGCCCAATTGTCACGACTCGAAATGGCACGCGACTGGCACTTGAATCATATGAAGTCTATAAGACCCGATCTAATTCAAGTAAGCCAAGAAATCCTAGAAATCTAAATCATTTAAATTATAAAGTGAAGAAAACATGTTTTAAAACAAGGGGTTTTTAAATAACATAAGCTGAATATGCATTTTAAAATCTCAAGTCTTTTCTGAAAATTTCGGCAAAGTTTCCTTTGTAAATACTGGCCCCAAAAGTGGTACAACATGCAAAATATGAATAAAGGCATCCCCAAGCGGGAGCTAGCTCTTCGTCAATCGATGGTCATAACCACGCAAGCAATATAATATACAACGCCGAAGGGCGAGGATCAAAACTCGAAAGAACTCAAAATATCAAGAAAACCATAATAATACAACGCGCGACTCTAAGGTCGAAAGAATAAACAACTGGTTTTCTAAGTCTGAAATAATATACAAGTCTAGTTGATAGAATTTTACTAGATACAACTGAAAATAAATAAGTACAATGGTGGTCACGATGCGAGTGGACCCACCTACCAAAGAAATCACCCGGAATGAAATAATGAGCCAACAAAGCCGCCAAGAAAATACCTGTACGGCAAAACCTGCAAGAAACTATGGCACAACGGGGTTGAGTTGCCAACTCGTGAGTAGAAAAAATCACAGAGCAGAAATCGTATGTATGACTCAATCCTAGGTCAAACGATCAGTAATATGTATATATCCACAATATGATAATGTCTGAAGCATGAAAAGGTGGTAAGGGTAAACATCTATACCAAGTGTGATACCAAGTGCTCGTGTCAGTGCCTCAGGTAGCAACATATCATAAACATGGGGTGTGATCAATGTACTCGTCATGAAATCAGTGTCAACTATATCATGAAGTCTATAAGTATGTGGATATCATCCAACTATGTAATCAATGCCTGTATGCATATGGATCTCGTCCACGTATCAACAAATGACATAACAACATCATGCATGTAAAAGTTATTAAAGCATATGCATGAAAGTATGAGGATATAAATCAACGTGTGTCCCTCGCGACACATAAAAATCATGGAACCTGAGTGTCCCGCATCGACGCTCGAAAACATCATGAAATCTGTGCCCAGCATCGGCACGTAAATCCTCATATATCGGGCTCCGTCAGTCCGGATCGGCCCATGGGCTCCGTCAGTCCGGATCTGCCCCTAACATCTCTCGTCTCCGGTCGGTATCCTCTGGATATCCGCCGAGCCCAAATACTATCATCGGTAGGTATGCTTCCTCTTCAGGCTCATCGGCATGGTCCATCGACATACCTTTCTTGCCCCGGGTACCTCCGGGCCCCACTATGTACCTGCACACGGCCCACGACTCCTCCTCACGTGGGGTATATATATCAGAACCGATAAAACTCATGGAGGCTGCTGAAATATCATATCAAGAGAAACCGGGTTTTTTAAACAGTACATAATTTCTTTTGAAATACCCACGGTTCTCAATTCCAGAAATATCATTGAAACAACATATCTTAATGCGTATAATCATAAAGCATGATGTATGCGACATATAATAGAAATATAAGCATATCAGTATATCATGCAACATAAAACAGTAATATGCACATATCGAGGGAAAACCGCTCTTTTAAATGAATCCAGTTTAAAAATATATCATGCGGTTCCCAAATCTCCAAAATCAAGCCAGAATCATCTATGTATGTGCAAATATGTATGTATGCAAGTATGAGTGTACAATATGTTTGTACGCAAGTATGAGTGTACAATATGTATGTACGCAAGTATGTCATGCATACAATAGGTATGTACGCAAGTATGTCATGCAAGGAGTCATATCTTGATGCAACAGTCCTACTGTGTAGCGACATGGCAATTTTCGATGACGAAGTGTGTGAGCCGGCAAGCAGGTGTACGTATAACATAAGCATCATCGATAATGGTACTGGTGTCCTGACAGCATGGGTTTAATATAACAATAAACATATTTAAACATGCAGTGCGATGCGAATAGCAAGAATATGCGGAAAATGAATAATAAACACAACGGTGAAGAATCTATATCAATATATATATGTGATACAGTTTTGGCGTTTGAAATAACACGAATTGTGGTGTTTAGAAAAAATAAGGCTACGGTGTTTTTAAGAAAAGATGCGTCTTTTGAAAATATCCATAGAATCCTCTGGCCCGTCTTTATAATAATGACGATTCGTTAGTTTTGAAATAAGTATGACTCGAGTCTTGTCTAACATCAAGTAAACTACATGACTAATCGAAAGGTAAGGAAACCATCTAAATCTGAGTTGATACATATAACTATAATAGTCGGTGATCCCGCCTCAATTGTATCACATACGATACAATATATAACATGACATTCTCGAGTCAAGAGTGCAGATCTATCATCAATTTAAAGCTCGTACGAGAAATCCATCGTACGTCATCCCAATCTGGGTACGGGTCAAATATCACATTCATCTCATCATTTATCTGGTATCCTTATCATCATATCTTATGAACTGGGGGTACTGATCTAAGTCCTGTACAAACTGATACCATCTGCATATATATATATACGTGTCAAGAAAACACACGCCTAAAGGCCCGCTAAAATCTTATGTCGTATCTTATAATACGAATCAAAACATATCACCGATCTCATAGCATCATGCCAAATCTCATCGACTCATCTCCAAATGCCATTTACAATCCTCATCATCCATGTGTAGGTATACGTATATATATATATACATAGTCTCATACCTGTGTGTGTGTGTGTGTATATATATCCCCATATACGCACAAGTAATACAAAGTAAGCATGTGTGTGCGTGTGGGTGTAAACCTTATTCTAGGGTTCGCGACTAAGAAGCTAAACTAAGTTACTTCTAACTACCCTAAACTAAACCATGAACACAAAAATCATATCTTGATAATAATCCACGTAACATAAAACAAATATATAACCATATATATATATATATAAGCTATACTACGAACTGCGGGGGTGCTATACGCTATCCACCCGACTTCCCCCGTAGATATATATCTACTCACTTGGATCCTCGCTTGCCGATGCCGACGTCGCCACATGCTTTCTTGTTGTCTCCACTTACAAGTCACAACGTATCGTATCGCATTAAAATCCAAATCAAAACCAAAACGATACGCTAAAAGCCTATATGTTATAACCTACGGATTACGCCTTCAAAACCACCAAATAACTCTCGATATCGTCGTACAAACGTCAAGTGATCGAGGCAAAATGAAATATCACAAGTTAAAGTCATTAAAATGTCACATTTCAAAACAGCAACTCAAGGAAATGGTTCCAGATTTTGTTTCAAGTGAAATTTTCCAATTCTGCACATATTAAGGGTCTATTTACTGGACATAGGAGCTACAGAAGAAGAAAGAAGCCAAACCACCCTAACCTGGCCGCAATTTGTGTCCAGGATGAATATATTTGTGGCCAAGACTTGGGGATAGGGTCTCGGGTCTTTAGGGTATGCTCCATATCACTTGTACATCTCTCTGTGATCGCTAAATAATTTTTCATGTCCTCGAGTTACTCCAGATTCCTAAATACCATCACATTTCTCATAATTTTCCGATATCGGGATTTCTAGGTTTGTGAAATGGGGGTTTGCTATCAGGTTTAGTCCAAAGTTCTATCACAAAAGGGGTTATATGGTCTCTACTAACCTCAATTATACCTTAGGATTCAATTCAAACCCTAATCCTTTTCTAGGAATTTTCAAAGTTCGCTAAACCACGATATATCGATTCCAAACTAACAATAGAAGCTAATGGAATGTAATAATACCCTTATGGTGATGGAATTACCTCATTTGGCAACTCAAGAAATTTCTTGAGTTTCCCTAAGTGCCCAAAATCCTTGCTTTTTTGGTCCAAAGTGTAGCTAGTGAGCTTGTGTATGATTTTTGTGAAAGGGAGATGGAGTTTTGAGTTGATTTTGGAGGTGTTTTGAGGCTTGAAAAGGAGGAGGGAACAAGGGCAGTAGCCAAATGAAAGGAGAGAGGAAGATGATGAGGAAAAAGTGAAGGGAAATGATCCAAGGTCCAAGGTTGACCCCTCACCTCTCTCTCTCTTGCCCATAACCATTTTTCTAATATTTTCTTTTCTTTTCTTTTCTTTTCATTTCTTATCTTTTCTTTTCGTTTTAAAACAAAACCATGCATAGAAAAAAGAAAAAGAAATGGTAGGAAAATGTAAAAATGCAAAATATTACAAGGTGCATGTCATGTACACCAAACTAGCTTAATGCACGATTAGCGATATTTAATCGCGATTAGCATTAAAATAGAATATAATAAATCATAAAATTTCACAATTTGCTTAAATCCAATAAAACACCCTCTTTTTAGTAATTTACATAATTTTCCAAATTTTCCCAGTTTATCGTATTTAATTATACCTCCTTATTAAAATATTCAATATAATATTATTTAATTATAAAAATCCCTAAAAATAATATTTTATTTTTCTGAAATGTTACAATCATCCCCCTTTAAAGAAATTCGGTCCCCGAATTTAAATTTAAACCCCTCAAATACTAAAACATTTCAATAAAAAGTCCAAGTCATCGGGGCTCCAAAATCATCAATGCATAAGACACATCATAGCACAATGCATACGCATGAACAATGAGCAGATAACTCCAAATCAGAACTCCGTCAAGCATCTCGCAATCATTGGAGTCATGGTGAAGACACAAATGTCAAATCCAATACGAAAACCTATATGATATAAATCAAAACTATACATATAAACATCTGAAGAAATGCCTGCCAAACCTTTCATGTTGCTGTGCGATGCGCGTATCGCGGCACAGTGGCGAACATCTATTGTAAGAAAATAACTATATATACACTTATCCTTTGTTCAATATGTACGTCCCACCGTTTCTGAAAATAATCTAGAAGGGTTTCCTTTATAAAATGTTTCGTGTCATCTCAGACACGTAGGTAAATACTGAGGCTATAGCTTCCTTTTTGGAAATCCCTTCGATAGCTATCAATGCATGCAAAATATATCCAGGTACTGTCCTGTGACTAGTCCTGCTCAGTACGAAAACAAATAGCAAATATCATAAAAACGTACTGCTCCATAAGAAATCAATCCCAAAATGTATATAAGAATACCCTGTGCGTCTGGTGCGCACGGAAATCGAAATCCATGAATGTGACATACATGTGCACAGAAAAAAAATCTATGTGCAATGGGTGTGCATGAAACTCCTGTCAAAATCAACGGGTGTGCCTGACAACAATATCAGGTGCATCTGATATGCACGAAGAATCCCAATTTAGTGCATCTGGTGTGAACCAAAATCGCATCAAAATACTAAAAGTGCATGAAAACTATGCCGAAAGCACAAATCAAATCACATATATATCATAGATATGAAATCAAGATCAACATGTCGAATGATATCAAATCGAAGTCAGATGCAACTGTGGTGCACAAAATCTCAATCAAGCAAATAAATCATCCAAAATACCAAAATCCAAAGTGACGGATACGTGATAATCGAATCACCAAATCTCAAATCATAAATATTATCGTCGATATGTCCTTCCTTTAAAGTCGAGAAGGTGTCGGTGCATCCAATGCTAGCAGAGCAAGATATCTACCTGCCTACTGTTAGAGGCCTGTCGTCTGGTGCCCTTAGGGTCTCGTCTCTCACTACAGATTGCTAAGTGCATATCTCCTTGGCTCAACGACCAATTATGGAATGACGACGGAAACAGTCCCGCTCTGGCACATCCTCTAAAGATCTCTGGCCAACTGTCTTGTCGACGATGCCGAACTCTGGCCTACTGGGTATGCACAATATGACCGCTCCTGGGTCCAAGTATTTTCGTATAGTATTCCAGAAAGGTCCTGATTGTTATAAAATTCGATTGTGTGTATCAAATCAAATACTCAAATGATTCCCGATAACGGTTTCATTTGATTGTAATGATTTCTTGTTTGCGTAAATCAAAATAAGTGAATGAATTTCAATGTGTAGGTAATATTGACTAAAATTCACAATCAAAGAATTATATTTGACCGCAATTAATTACGGTGTCGATTGTAGATCGTAAGCGAGTGCGGATCGTCCACAGGGATTGTGCGATTCGTTTCTATGTTTAATTTGTTTGAATCGAAAAGTTAATCATAAAGAAAAGAAAACATGATTCAAGAATTTATCGATTGATTCAGGTGTCACGATGTTTAATCAAGAATCAAGAAACTGATAAACAAATCAAGAATCGGTGTTTCGATGATATTTCCAACCAAAATGTCAAGAATCTAAATGAGGCTCGTAGGAATCGATCGGATCCATAGACGTGATGTAATCTCAAGATTTCGTGTTCTTGTCCTTCGAAGGATTGATACTAGATCGATGATGATCGACGAGAGTTAGGGCTTTCTTGATGAAACTAGGGTTTCATCATTTAACCCTTGTTCTTTCGTTGATATCATTCGCATTCTAGCCTCTAACAATTTCAAGAAACGATCGTAACTCCCCAATCTTGAGCGATATCAATCAAGAAAGCATCGCAACGAATTGAGTTGTCGATTCTTGAACTTGCTAGGGTTTACAAAACTTGTAGGACTCAAGAATCGATTTAAGATATATTACATAATCATTCTATTGATCGTCTCGACTCCTCGACGAGCGGAGTATTACTCAAACATCATCACACAGAAAGTATTCAAGAATTGAAAAGATATCATGATGCGAGAATTTAAAGAAAATAAGATAAAAGAATATCACCTTTTATTTATATCAACAATTTCATTACAGTCGCTCAAGAACTACAAGAGGAAGAACTAAATTGTTGAATTGGCGTCGCTCGGCTCCGTGAGTCGCGGATCGGCTCGGACCACTTGCTCTGTTGAAGATCGGCTCGGCTCATAAAAGGTTGCAAGGCTTCTTGCTTGATGGGTACTGGGGATCTTGGCTTGTGATTGGAATTAGGGTTAGGGTTTCACACAAGTCCTCTCACTAGACTTGTGGAAGAAGATGAAGAGAGTGAATGGCTAAAGATGAACTAATGGAGGGATTTTTCCAAGATTAGAGATTATGATACAAGTGAGCATAGTGTCTTATTTATAGATCTCCCAAACCCTAGGTCTAGGTTTGAATTTACAATTCCCTCCAAAAGTTTGTTGAGGCTTCTAGAAGGAGTTTGTTAGGCTTTAGCTTAGGGTTTCAGCTAGGGTTTAAGGAGAAGTTTCTAGAATACAAGGCTAGTTTAGTGTTGGTCCCAAAGCTTGCTGATCTGGCAGAAGTCTCTGGAGTCTTCTGGAATTTGTAGTATATGAGCTGAATGTGGGCCCTGAGTGAAGCACTGTGCACCAAAGATTTTGGGCTGACGTGGCAAGACGGCCGCGGAACCGCGGCTCAAGCAGGCTCTGGCCGCGGTTCCGCGGCCATGTAGGGGGCTTGGGGCTTGGGGCTTCATCTGTGGTCTTGGGCTAATATTTGGAACTTAATTTGATATGTTGATTTTAGTTTGTCTCTTTGAATTGATACCAGAATTGAAATCCTTGAGTTGGCGTAATATTTGATCGGTACCATATAAATTGTGGCCTTTCTTCTGGATTTTCCTGCACAGATCTTAAAACAAGTGTTGCGCAATATAGGAATGATGCGATGCCATGAAATGCAGTCAATTTTCTTTATAGTGTCGGTTTTAGAGTCTAATACATGCAATCTGATATTTTGCGACAGTTTTGCTAATATGTGAAATTTGAATACCGAACACTTCTATATGAATGCAAATGATGAGGAAATTGCCGGCTAAAATATGCAATATTTTCGACTAATCAAATTCCCCCAAACTTAATTTCGATCGTCTCGAACGAACTGTTTATTAAAAAGAGAAGGAGAAAATAAAGAAAGAGAAAAACTATCTAGCACACTTTCGTAGGCAACACGATTTCACTGAGCATGTGCAACAAGCCTTTAAACCTCTAGGTGTCCCTAGTAGGAGGAGTGTTGTCTCCTGAGGGTTTTTAGCGGATTGCACCCACAAAATCCAATAATAAAAGGAAGATCATGAATATTATATTTAAAGAAAAGAATTGTAAAAGAAAAGCTTTGAAAATTAGGGTTTCCAACTAAGCTAGCTTTTCGGTTGTCATGAGCCCTATCTTAATGGTCATGAAAAGATGTTAGAAATCACGTCCTCCCTCAATAAAACATCGTCTTATTCTTCATTCCTATCTTTCTTCCAAACATCGATCATATAACCCTGCGTGTGTGTAAAGGCATCCCTACACCCGGAGAATTCAATTCAAGCTATCGTACTCTTGCCCATCAGCCTCAGTACTTTTTAATTAATGAATATTTTGATGAGATTGCTCACACACTTTCATGCGACCGTTAATACTTCTTGAGGTACTAACCGACCGATTACTCCTGTGCTTGCTTACTTGGTGTATTTTCCTCGTCTTGCACCACCTCAGGCATAGCAGTGACTCCCAGACCAGTTGGCCTCAGGGCACTAGGTGAAGAAGCACCCTCGCTATACATTTTTTATTGCCCTTGGTGATAACAAAACCAGTGTCCATTTTTCTCACCACTTTATATTTTCTTTATTCATATTTTTTTATTTCCTTCATACATCGGCTTTAAGACAAGAGCATTTCAAGATATCCTCTACTATCCCAGGCTTCAAGACGTGTGTAAGTGCGAATAGCAGGGTATCAACGTTCAAAATGTTTGGCTTTCAGAATAGAAACTATTTTTCAGACTTATTTTTATCCTCAAATTAGTGACGTCCTTCATCTTACTAACCCTTGGGACAACGGCTCATAACTACTTATTACTAGTTCGTATAAGAAAACTTCTAATTTTCTTAGTTTTCTTAAATTTTTCTAATCTCATGGATGTAATTGTTCACTATCTAAATTTTCATTATCTTATTTATGTACAAAAAATGTAAATATTAAAATTATTTTTATACTTGAAAATTTTTAAATTTTCTATGGGTTTTGAAACTTTTTTATTTTTTATAGATTTTTAAATAAATGTTTTGTGCTTATGCAAATGATATGCAAATGATGCAAAAATAAGCACAAACCTCCCCCAAACTTGTTTTCAACAGTGTCCTCACTGTTGCCAATCGCTATACCTACAAAAACTGTAAGCCTGGGGGAATTATTAGTGGGGGCAAAATATATAAGTGAAGAACTTCCCCCAAACTTACTCTTTTTACTCACCTTCATTCAAAAAAATGATGCAATGTTATACTGGACATGAAGGTGAGATGGAGGAATTTTAATCCAAATAAACTGGCTCTTGTAAGAACAAGAGCTCCTCCGTGGGGTCAGTGGAAAAATACAGCTTAAGTCTATGTCCATTTACTTTGAAAAAGGTGCCGTTTTTAATATTTTCTACTTCTACTGCCCCGTGCGGGTATACAGACCGCACAATAAAAGGTCCCTTCCATCGAGATCGGAGCTTACCCGCGTGAAGGTGTAATCGTGAATCATAAAGAAGGACTCGTTGACCAGGTGAAAATGTTTTCCTCAAAATGTTTTTATCGTGAAAAACCTTTGTCCTATTCTTTGTGATTACAGCGTTATCTTAAGCTTCATCGCGGAGTTCGCTTAGCTCATTAAGTTGCAGCTTCCGAAAGTTGCAAGCAAGGTTTAGATAAAAATTTATTTCTTTTATAGCCCACAATGCTTTATGCTCTATCTCGACGGGAAAATGACATGCTTTTCCAAACACTATCCTATATGGAGACATTTTTAGGTCGGTTTTATATGCAGTTCGAAATACCCAAAGAGCATCCGTCAGTTTGGTCGACCAGTCTTTTCTATTTTTAGCAACAGTTTTCTCCAGGATAAGTTTGATTTGTCTGTTTGAGATTTCAGCCTGCCCGCTTGTTTGGGGATGATAGGGTGTAGAAAGTCGGTGGTTGATTGAGTATTTTCGCATCAGAGTCTCGAAAGACCTGTTGCAGAAATGTGTCCCATTATCGCTAATGATAGCGCGTGGGTGTCCAAATCGCGAGAAGATATTCTCCTTCAAGAACTTAATGACAACTTTCTTGTCATTAGTGCGACATGGAATGGCTTCTACCCACTTTGAGACATAATCAACCGCCAGCAATATGTACAAATTCCCAAAAGAGTTGGGAAAGGGACCCATAAAAGCAATGCCCCAAACATCAAATATTTCAAAAACCAAGATGGGTTGCTGAGGCATTTCATTCCTCTGGGATATTCTACCCATGTACTGACATTGTGTACAGGTTTTGCAATACTCAAATGCGTCCTTGAATAAGGTCGGCCAATAAAATCCATATTGCAAAACCTTTTCCGCTGTCTTTATAGGACCAAAGTGACCCCCACAGGCCTGATCATGACAAAATGAAAGAACACTCTTGAACTCTTCATTCGAGACACACCGGCGAATGATCTGATCAGGACAATATTTAAACAAATAGGGCTCGTCCCAGTAAAAGTGTTTTACTTGGGATAGAAAACGATATTTGTCCTGTTTTGACCAATCGCTAGGTATAAGTCTCGTGGCATGATAGTTCACAATATCCCTGAACCATGGTTCAGCGGATATGCTCAAGAGTTGTTCAACAGGGAATGAATCATTGATCGGCAGGGTCACAGGGGAAGAAATGATGCGTGAAAGATGGTCAGCTACTACGTTTTCACATCCTTTCTTATCTTTGATAACAAGATCGAATTCTTGTAACAGAAGGATCCAACGTATTAGTCGACCTTTTGCATCTTTCTTCGCCAGAAGATGTTTTAAAGCGGAATGGTCAGTATACACAACTATAGGCGAGCCAATTAAGTAAGGCCTGAATTTTTCTAATGCAAATACAACCGCTAAGAGTTGTTTTTCTGTGGTTGTATAATTGATTTGCGCATCATTCAGGGTCTTACTTGCATAGTATATCACGTGTGGCATCTTTTCGATGTACTGTCCTAAGACTGCACCTACTGCAAAGTCGGATGCGTCACACATCAGCTCAAAGGGGTAGTCCCAATTTGGTGATGATAAAACGGGGGCTGAAGTGAGTGAGTGTTTAAGTGAGTCGAAAGCTGTCTCGCAGTCCTAGTCAAAATGGAAGGTCGTATCCTTGGCCAGGAGAAGAGTTAAAGGTCTAGCAATTTTGCTAAAGTCCTTAATGAATCTCCTATAAAAGCCCGCATGGCCAATGAAAGATCGAATATCTTTGACGCTTTTGGGATAGGGGAGGTTTTGAATGAAATCTATCTTAGCTCTGTCAACCTCAATGCCTTTCTGTGAAATAACATGTTCAAGTACTATTCCTTCTTGGACCATAAAATGGCATTTTTCCCAGTTCAAAGTCAAATTCTTCTCTTTGCAACGAGTAAGAACAGCGTTAAGATTCGCTAGGCAATCAGAGAAAGAGTCTCCAAAAATCGAGAAATCGTCCATAAAGATCTCCAGAAAATTCTCTACCATATCAGAGAATATCCCCATCATACACCGCTGAAAGGTAGCGGGAGCATTGCATAACCCAAAGGGCATGCGACTGTAAGCAAAGGTACCAAAAGGACAAGTAAAAGTGGTTTTATCTTGATCTTTTTTGGCGATGGGGACCTGATTATAGCCTGAGTATCCGTCCATAAAACAATAATACTCTCGTCCCGCTAAGCGTTCCAGCATCTGATCAATGAATGGTTGAGGAAAGTGGTCTTTCCTCGTGGCAGCATTGAGTTTTCTATAATCAATACATACACGCCACCCAGTTTGGGCGCGTGTCTGAATCAACTCATTTGCCTCATTGGCTATAACAGTGATGCCGGATTTCTTAGGAACGACATGTATAGGACTCACCCACTGGCTATCGGAGATGGGGTATATAATACCATTATCTAAGCATTTGACGATCTCTTTCATTACAGCTTCCTTCATGACGGGATTCAACCGTCTCTGTGGTTCTCGGGTCGGTCTGGCATCATCCATCACATGTATATGATGTTCAACTATCAAGGGACTAATCCCTTTGATGTCCACTATACTCCAACCAAACGCCTCTTTGTTAGATCTCAATACCGATAAAAGTGCATTCTCTTGCTCTAATGCTAGAGAAGCGGAAATGATAACCGGTAAAGACTCATTCTCACCTAGATAAGCATATTTAAGGTGAGAAGGTAAAATTTTGAGATCTAACTCAGGCGGAGAAATGATAGAAGGAGGGATCATTGAGCGATTTTTGGATTTACACAGAAGCTCAGAGCCTGTGAAAGATACAGACTCGGGTGGAGTAAAGTCAGGAGTGCAGGACTCAAGTGTAGAGAAAGTGTCCTCACTAAGATCATGTGTGAAATAAAACAAAGATGTGGTAATGTCATCGAGATCAGTAAAGCAAAGTTCCTCAGCTCCACAACTATCGGGAGCGATCTCATGGACAGAGCACACATCTAAAATATGAGCAGAGGGTTCTGATGGCTGACTTCCAACTTTGTAGATATTTTGTTCAATGGTCATATTTCCAAATGATAAATTCATTGAACCATTTCTACAATTTATAACAGCGTTGGAAGTGGCAAGGAAAGGACGACCCAGAATCACCGGAATTTGGCCCCGGGAGTTTGCTACAGGATGTGTATCGAGCACAATGAAGTCTACAGGGAAAACAAATTCCCCGACCTTTATCAATACATCCTCTAATTCACCCCTTGGTTTGGTGATAGATCGGTCTGCCATCTGGAGAGTGCAGTGAGCTGGTTTCAGCTCTCCAATCCCTAATTGCTCATAGACAGAATAAGGGAGCAGGTTAACACTTGCGCCAAGGTCTAAAAGAGCACGATTTATGTTTTTGCCCCCAATCGAAATCGATATTGTAGGACATCCTGGGTCCTTTCGTTTCTTTGGTAGCTGGGGAATAAAAGCAGTGCTGATATTATTAGACATAAAGACCTTCTTCGGCACTTGAGTCTTCCTCTTCCAAGTGCACAAGTCCTTAAGAATTTTCGCATAAGCGGGGACTTGTTTAATCGCATCTAGGAGAGGGATATTGATGTTAACCTGTTTGAACATTTCCAAAATTTTCTCCATATGAGGACTCGTTCTATTAGCCCTTAATCGGTTCGGGTAAGGAGCTTTCGCAATAAGCGCAGGGTCCATCACAAGAGAAGGAAGAGGGGGTAGACGAGGTCCCAAAAGAGGTGTGGGGACCGTCTGTGGAGAACTATAAGGGTTAGGAGAAGGTGTCGAGCCTAGTGGGAAATGGAGAATAGGCTCTCGAGAAGATGGTGTGGTAGAAGAAGAAGGATAAAGAAGGAGAAGTATGTGTGTGTGGAAAGGTTTCAGCCGGGGTGTTGATATGATTTTCAGTATCATCAATACCTTCCCCGACATGATTGTTCAGCACTCTTCCCGATCTCAACGTTGTGACGGCATTTACATTGTAATGCCCAGGATTCTGTAGGGGTTGAGAGGGAAGTTTCCCTTTTTCTCTCGCACTCATTTCGGATTTTAGGCGTGCGATTTCAGCTTCCATCGATCTGATACTCTCAGCTTGGGACGCTGAGTTTTTCTTTATCTCACTGATGGAAGATCTAACCTCAGTCGAAACCTCTATGAAATTTGATAAAAGTGATTTCATGGTTTGAGTGAATTGAGAGAACTCGTCAGAAAGGACTGCATAGGATTAGACTGTGCAGGAGTGTTGCCCTGGTTTTGGAAATTTTGTGACTGATAGGGGTGCTGAGTGTGTTGAAGGGGTTGCTGTTGTGGTGGAGGAAGAGCCCTTTGAAATTGATTCGTGTTTGGAACCGTGTTTTGAGATTGGTTTTGGTTCCAAGCGAAATTCGGGTGATTCCTCCAACCCTGATTGTACGTGGAAGAATAAGGATCGTTTCTAGGTCGTTGGAATGCGGCATTAGAATGCTCATGACCTTGAAACGCAGAGTTTAATGGACATTCTTCCGTTAAATGAGACGGATCAGAACAGCACCCATAAACAGTTTTGGGGAGCGACACTGGGTTTAGGGAGGCTGCTGCAAATTTGTGTTCCATAGCGTCGAGCTTCTTTTGCATTGCTGCCATCTCAGCTCGAACACCTATGGACACATCTATTTGGTGTACGCCACCCCTATTCAATGGTTGGGTTCCATTCTCCCACTGTAGTGATTTTTCAGCGAACTCTTCTAAGTACTTCCACGCTTCCCCATCATCTTTGGTCATAAAAGTACCTTGACACATGTTTTCAAGGCTCTGTTTAGTGTTTGGATTAATGCCCTCATAAATGATTCGGCACAATTCCCATCTCGGGATACCGTGATGAGGACACTGAACCAATAGATCCTTGAAACGTTCAAAGCATTTTGAAAATGGTTCAGCAGGGAGCTGGGCAAATTGATTCAGTTCGCTACGGATTCGAGCTGTCTTTTGTATTGGGTAAAATTTCTTAAGGAATGCAGCGACGAATTCTTCCCAATTCGTAATAGAGTGTGCGGTAGTGTTATATAGCCACTTCTCGGCTATATCGCACAATGTAAATGGAAGAAGTCGTAGACGCATCGCATCCACTGAAAGTTGTGACGTACCCATCATTGCGCATACGTTTTCAAATTTGGTAATGAAAATGTAAGCGTCCTCAGTCTCGAGTCCGTGGAATTTGGGTAAAAGATTGATATACTGGGGCTTAATCTCAAAGTTATCCCCATTGGCTGGTGGTGTGGATAAGCAGGTTGAAAGAGGACCTCGAATAGGGTAGCACCTCTCCTGAAGAGAGATGTGGGGTGGATTCTGCGCACCAACGGACGACGGCAGATTAGGGTTAAAGAAGTTTGATGGATTCGGATCCATCGGTGTGGGTGTGATAGTAGGTAAAGGAAAGGTAAATGGAGAAATATCAACTTCGGAGTCGATAAAGGGTACGAGGACTAAACGGGCACTAGAATCCCGTGTCCAGCCTATCTTGCACTAAAAAGGGTTAGTACAAGTGGCAGCGTTGACTTATAATTAGGGGTAATGAATGAATGCGGTGCTTGCTTTTGAAAAAGGGACGGATTTTTTTTTAAAAAATGATACGACAAAACAAATGCAGCACACAAACCCTAGAATCTAATGGTCACCTAGGTCCGGCTCTAGACCGCTCCTAACTGCCAAAAGACAAGTCGCAGGATAGAATCCTCCACTGCCTCTTTGTCCCCCTGTGGCCGGATAAGTGGTAGGTAAGTGGGAAGGTACTCCACTATGTAAGTAGTGGGCCTAATTAAAAACCACTAGCCATCGACACACTTGCCTAGGCACCACAAGAAAACGCGGATAAGCAATGAATTACCCATGGCCTTCTCTTGTCCTAATTGAGCGCGACAGTCCTTAGAGTCTTCTCTAGATTTCTTTTAGTTAATGAGGGTCAATGTGGATGCAAGTTTTGCGATTTTCGAGGCCTAGGAAGGGTAATGAAATCCCCACCTAATTTGGATTTGGCCGTGCCCCTTAACTTCCGTATTAGAATGCAAACAACCAAGAAACAAAATCACGCACAAATTTAATTTTGCTTTTGCGGCCCTGCGATTATTTGCAAAGAAGGCTGCAGAAATTTGTTAGTTGGAGCTAAAAAGAGGAGAGAGGAGAAGGTAAGAAATCACCTGAAGCAAAAATTGCACAGAGACCCCCCAATCTTGCCGCGGTTCCGCCGCATATGGCTCCTAATGCCGCCCTTCTGCGGTCAAAGTATGGGAACACTGCACCAAAATTTTTCAGGGAGCTTCTGTTGACTCCCTCAGCTCTCTGGTATTTTCCAAAAATTTTCTTCAATTGCCAAACAGCTCTAGATTTCCTTGCAATGAACCACAACAAATCGTTTAGGGTTTGCACGAATTTTGATCTCAAAATAACAATGGAATAATTCTTTCAATTCAAACTATAAAATGAAACGAATTAGCGCGCGATCCCCGGCAACGGCGCCATTTTGATTGTTATAAAATTCGATTGTGTGTATCAAATCAAATACTCAAATGATTCCCGATAACGGTTTCATTTGATTGTAATGATTTCTTGTTTGCGTAAATCAAAATAAGCGAATGAATTTCAATGTGTAGGTAATATTGAATAAAATTCACAATCAAAGAATTATATTTGACCGCAATCAATTACGGTGTCGATTGTAGATCGTAAGCGAGTGCGGATTGTCCACAGGGATTGTGCGATTCGTTTCTATGTTTAATTTGTTTGAATCGAAAAGTTAATCGAAAAGAAAAGAAAACATGATTCAAGAATTTATCGATTGATTCAGGTGTCATGATGTTTAATCAAGAATCAAGAAACTGATAAACAAATCAAGAATCGGTGTTTCGATGATATTTCCAACCAAAATGTCAAGAATCTAAATGAGGCTCGTAGGAATCGATCGGATCCATAGACGTGATGTAATCTCAAGATTTCGTGTTCTTGTCCTTCGAAGGATTGATACTAGATCGATGATGATCGACGAGAGTTAGGGATTTCTTGATGAAACTAGGGTTTCATCGTTTAACCCTTGTTCTTTCGTTGATATCATTCGCATTCTAGCCTCTAACAATTTCAAGAAACGATCGTAACTCCCCAATCTCGAGCGATATCAATCAAGAAAGCATCGCAACGAATTGGGTCGTCGATTCTTGAACTTGCTAGGGTTTACAAAACTCGTAGGACTCAAGAATCGATTTAAGATATATTACATCATCATTCTATTGATTGTCTCGACTCCTCGACGAGCGGAGTATTACTCAAACATCATCACACAGAAAGTATTCAAGAATTGAAAAGATATCATGATGCGAGAATTTAAAGAAAACAAGATAAAAGAATATCACCTTTTATTTATATCAACAATTTGATTACAGTCGCTCAAGAACTACAAGAGGAAGAACTAAATTGTTGAATTGGCGTCGCTCGGCTCCGTGAGTCGCGGATCGGCTCGGACCACTTGCTCTGTTGAAGATCGGCTCGGCTCATAAAAGGTTGCAAGGCTTCTTGCTTGATGGGTACTCGGGATCTTGGCTTTTGATTGGAATTAGGGTTAGGGTTTCACACAAGTCCTCTCACTAGACTTGTGGAAGAAGATGAAGAGAGTGAATGGCTAAAGATGAACTAATGGAGGGATTTTTCCAAGATTAGAGATTATGATGCAAGTGAGCCTAGGGTCTTATTTATAGATCTCCCAAACCCTAGGTCTAGGTTTGAATTTACAATTCCCTCCAAAAGTTTGTTGAGGCTTCTAGAAGGAGTTTGTTAGGTTTTAGCTTAGGGTTTAAGCTAGGGTTTAAGGAGAAGTTTCTAGAATACAAGGCTAGTTTAGTGTTGGTCCCAAAGCTTGCTGATCTGGCAGAAGTCTCTGGAGTCTTCTGGAATTTGAAGTATATGAGCTGAATGTGGGCCCTGAGTGAAGCACTGTGCACCAAAGATTTAGGGCTGACGTGGCAAGACGGCCGCGGAACAGCGGCTCAAGCAGGCTCTGGCCGCGGTTCCGCGGCCATGTAGGGGGTTTGGGGCTTCTTCTGTGGTCTTGGGCTAATATTTGGAGCTTTCTTTGATATGTTGATTTTAGTTTGTCTCTTTGAATTGATACCAGAATTGAAATCCTTGAGTTGGCGTAATATTTGATCGGTACCGTATAGATTGTGGCCTTTCTTCTGGATTTTCATGTACAGATCTTAAAACAAGTGTTGCGCAATATAGGAATGATGCGATGCCATGAAATGCAGTCAATTTCATTTATAGTGTCGGTTTTAGAGTCTAATACATGGAATCTGATATTTTGCGACAGTTTTGCTAATATGTGAAATCTGAATACCGAACACTTCTATATGAATGCAAATGATGAAGAAATTGCCGGCTAAAATATGCAATATTTTCGACTAATCAGGTCCTGTCGAAGCCTCTCCCAAATCTCGTTTCTGCTGAACTGCCCGGAAGTTATCATCTTTTACTAAATCTGTATCTTGTTACAGAACGGCTGCATACTCATCGCGACTTCTTCTGGAAGATATTTCTATATACAACGCCTCTGCATGCGTGTCACATCTCGGATGTCGGCGGAGTGGAACGTCATCTCATCAAGATCTCGTACGAACCTATTACTCCACTTTTCTCTAATGTCGACTACTTCGGACTCGTCTCTTCGTGGCTGCATGGACTGCGCTTCAATGGCTATACTCATATCTGGAGTCTCCCAAGCAATGTATCCCATCACATGATATCCGAATGATGTCGAACCTTTCGATCGATTCGTCAAAGTTCCATAATCCCCCAAGAGCTCAGCATCTTGGGTACAGTTTAATAGTATTCCAGTATATGCCACAGTACCTATGGACCAACCGTAGAAGGGCAAACCCAAGCCTCACTAATGGCACCGCTGAACTGCCATAAACCCTAAGGTTTCAAAGCATTCTCATGGTCATTATGTCGAGTTAGGGTTTCATTCTTCTAGAGGGTCCATAGCATTACTTGCATTTGTCTCTGAATACTTTAAACTTGGAAAATAGGCTTCTGACATTCGATCGTCTCTATCGACTCCCAACGTACCTGCGTGAAGTTGTCTTTAGCTGGAATCAATCAATCTGATGACCTCGCATCGGGGTAGGCAACGAATCACATGTCCTAGTCCTTCCTATATGGGTAACTAGCGATCTTCAATCATATCTCTAAGTACAACTCGTGCGGCAATAACTCCAAACATCTGGGGCGATATCTCGTCAGTCGCAGCAATAACTGGCTCATTGTCCGCACGCTGAACAGTGCCTCAATCATCAAATAATCTGTGCATCGACGGTCATCACATTCTGGCTGGTCTCTAGCAGTAGCCTGATCCTCTGGTTTTGATCTGCACGTCCGAGAAATCTCGTAAAAAAGATCCATCAAACGCTCATGGTGTGAAAACACAATAAAATGACACCTCTATGCAATCGTGTGTCCCCGGAATCACGCCCTGGTCAGTCCTCGTCCGTGACGAGCTCGTGCTGACGCAACTCTAGTTGTAGCTCTCTCTGCCCGTGCAATCGTGGCAGCAAAACCATAAACCAATATCGATGAGGATAGATCATAATACTATGCAATGAAATGTACATCCTAAGGCTCCTTAAGCGGAGTAGCATATCGTAAGTTTGCCGCGGAACATACACACGGTACGTCACTCTACTGAAGTCACCTACTCCATCCGACGAAAGTTCGGGTATAATACCCCCTCGACTAAGTCTAAGTTCCGTAAGGTCAAGCCTAGATCCCGTATATACACAAACGCCCTATGCTCCGCATAGTCAAACATAGACTCGAACCAAGCTTAACCTAGCATCCTGATACCAACTTTGTCATGACCCGAAATGGCACGCGACTGGCACTTGAATCATATGAAGTCTATAGGACCCCATCTAATTCAAGTATGCCAAGAAATCCTAGAAATCTAAACCATTTAAATTATGAAGTGAAGAAACATGTTTTAAAACAAGGGGTTTTTAAATAACATAAGCTGAATATGCATTTTAAAATCTCAAGTCTTTTCTGAAAATTTCGGCAGAGTTTCCTTCGTAAATACTGGCCCCAAAAGGGGTACAACATGCATAATATGAATAAAGGCATCCCCAAGCGGGAGCAAGCTCTTCGTCAATCGACGGTCACAACCACACAAGCAATATAATATACAACGCCGAAGGGCGAGGATCAAAACTCAAAGGAACTCAAAATATCAAGAAAACCATAATAATACAATGCGCGACTCTAAGGTTGAAAGAATAAACAACTGGTTTTCTAAGTCTGAAACAATATACAAGTCTGGTTGATGGAATTTTACTAGATACAACTAAAAATAAATAAGTACAATGGTGGTCACAATGCGAGTGAACCCACCTAGCAAAGCAATCACCTGGAATGAAGTAATGTGCCAACAAAGCCGCCAAGAAAAAACCTGTACGGCAAAACCTGCAAGAAACTGTGGCACAATGTGGGTGAGTTGCCAACTCGTGAGTAGAAAACATCACAGAGCAGAAGTCGTATGTATGACTCAATCCTAGGTCAAACGATCAGTAATATTTATATATCCACAATATGATAAAGCCTGAAGCACGAAAAGGTGGCAAGGGTAAACATCTATACCAAGTGTAATACTAAGTGCTCGTATCAGTGCCTCAGGTAGCAACATATCATAAACATGAGGTGTGATCAATGTAATCATCATGAAATCAGTGTCAACTATATCAAGAAATCTATAAGTATGTGGATATCATCCAACTATGTAATCAATGCCTGTATGCATGTGGATCTCGTCCACGTGTCAATCAATGACATAACAACATCATGCATGTAAGAGTCATAAAAGCATATGCATGAAAGTATGAGGATATAAATCAACGTGTGTTCCTCGCGACACATCAAAATCATGGAACCTGAGTGTCCAGCATCGACGCTCGAAAACATCATGAAAAATGTGCCGAGCATTGGCACGTAAATCCTTATATATCGAGCTCCGTCCGTCCGGATCGGGCCACGGGCTTCGTCAGTCCGGATCGGCCTGTATTATCTCTCGTCTCCGGTCGGTATTCTCCGGATATCCGCCGAGCCCAATTACTGTCACCGGTAGGTATGCTTCCCCTGTCAGGCTCATCGGCGTGGTCCATCGACATACCTTTCTTGCCCCGGGGTCCGGGCCCCACCATGTACCCGCACACGGCCCACGACTCCTCCTCGCATGGGGTATATATATCAGAACCGATAAAACTCATGGTGGCTGCTGAAATATCATATCAAGAGAAACCGGGTTTTTAAAACAGTACATATTTTCTTTTGAAATACCCACGGTTCTCAAATCCAGAAATATCATGGAAAAAACATATCTCAATGCGTATAATC
Source organism: Agapanthus africanus (assembly GCA_030015575.1). NCBI lineage: Eukaryota > Viridiplantae > Streptophyta > Magnoliopsida > Asparagales > Amaryllidaceae > Agapanthus > Agapanthus africanus. Next base: position 700,831,098 of record CM057338.1, read on the forward strand.
ATAAAGCATGATGTATGCGACATATAATAGAAATGTAAGCATATCAGTATATCATGCAACATAAAACAGTAATATGCACATATCGAGGGAAAACCGCTCTTTTAAATGAATTCAGTTTAAAAATATATCATGTGGTTCCCAAATCTCCCAAATCAAGTCAGAATCATCTATGTATGTGCAAATATGTATATATGCAAGTATGAGTGTACAATATGTATGTACGCAAGTATGAGTGTACAATATGTATGTACGCAAGTATGTCATGCAAGGAGTCATATCCTGATGCAATAGTCCTACTGTGTAGTGACATGGCAATTATCGATGATGAATTGTGTGAGCCGGCAAGCAGGTGTACGTGTAACATACGCATCATCGATAATGGTGCTGGTGTCTTGACAGCATGGGTTTAATATAACAATAAACACATGTAAACTTGCAATGCGATGTGAATAGCAAGAATATACGGAAAATGAATAATAATCACAACAGTGAAGAATCTACATAAATATATATATATGTGATACAGTTTTGCCGTTTGAAAAAACACGAATCGTGGTGTTAAGAAAAAATAAGGGCTACGGTGTTTTTAAGAAAAGATGCGTCTTTGGAAAATATCTGTAGAATCCCTTGGCCTGTCTTTAAAATACTCACGATTCGTTAGTTTTGAAATAGATATGACTCGAGTCTTGTCTAACATCAAGTAAACTACATGACTAATCGAAAGGTAAGGAAACCACCTAAATCTGAGTCGCTACATATAGCTATAATAGTCGGTGATCCCGCCTCAATAATATCACATACGATACAATATATAATAGACAAGAGTGCGGATCTATTATCAATATAAAGCTCGTACGGTAAATCCATCGTACAACATCCCAATCTGGGTATGGGTCAAATATCACATTCATCTCATCATTTATCCCGTATCCGTATCATCATATCTTATGAACTGGGGGTACTTATCTAAGTCTTGTACAAACTGATACCATCTGCATATATATATATATATATATATATACGTGGTAAGAAAACACACGCCTAAAGGCCCGCTAAAATCGCATGCCGTATCTCATAATACGAATCAAAACATATCACCGATCTCATAGCATCATGCCAAATCTCATCGACTCATCTCCAAATGCCATATACAATCCTCATCATCTATGTGTAGGTATACGTACACATACACACACACATAGTCTCATACCTATGTGTGTATGTATTTATACATATCCCCATATACGCACAAGTAATACAAAGTTGGCATGTGTGTGCGTGTTGGTGTATACCTTATTCTAGGGTTCGCGACTAAGAAGCTAAACTAAGTTACTTCTAACTACCTTAAACTAAACCATGAACACAAAAATCATATGTTGATAATCATCCACATAACATAAAACACATATATAACCATATATATATAAGCTATACTACGAACGCGTGGGTACTATACGCCATCCACCCGACTTCCCCCGTAGATATATATCTACTCACTTGGATCCTCGCTTGCCGATGCCGATGTCGCCACGCGCATTCTTGTCTTCCCCAAGTCCACTTGGGGGTACTTACAAGTCACGACCTATCATATCGCATTAAAATCCAAATCAAAACCAAAACGACACACTAAAAGCCTATAGGTTAGAACCTACGAATTACGCCTTCAAAACCACCAAATTGTTGGAGATAGTGCCCTCAGAGTCAATTATTGGATCACAGGCACGTGATTGCAATGATTGAGAGAGGACCTATACCGTTAGAACAGTCTTACTCAAGATGATAGTATACTATCTGGTTTACCTTTATCATCGTGTACTCTTTTAGGTGACCTTACAGGTCACTATTGCACGTTGATAGAGCCCCTAGGATTCTTGCTTGACTGCCAGCAGTATGAGGGCGATCATATACGTGGGAGCTGGGGTCTATAAGCAAATCCTTAAAAGGTCCCTAGTCGTGGGAGTTTCGAGACAGGGCATCGATACTCCAGAGTAGACTAGTGTATACAGTCGAGACCCCGACAAGGGGCGGTTGGTTCACCTAAGATGTATACAGGTGCTCATTGGGTTATGAGTACATCGGACAGGACTCGCCGGGAACATACTAGTTGGTCTTATACCTGACGTCAGATAGCAGTGTAAGCCCGCGGGGGCGCCCCGGCCGTCGATCCGACGTCGGAAACGCGGAAAACAAAAACTTTGCGAACTTTGCAAAACGGCACCACCGCGGACTTTTCACCCGGATCGGGCCATTAACCTAGCTAGCTAGCAAACTAGAAAAGAGTAGAGAAGTTATACCAAGCGATCCGTGTCCTTCGGTCTTCATCTCCACTCCGATCTTCCGCGGAATCTCCGTCCATCATCATCTCGTCGGAAAGGGCACCACGTAGCCGGAATCTTTTACGGGCTCCCACCTCTTGACCGAGGCAACTCGGGCGCGAAGTTGGCTAGCCGACGCGTCCAAGACTTGCTATAGAATAGTGTAGAATAGTTGTCTCTTTGGGGCTTATGGAAGTTGCCATGGATGGAGGGATTTTTGCACAAGAGTTTTCATGGAGACTTGCAAGAAAAAGAATGGAGCATTCTCTGAAAAAGGAGCTCGGCCAAAACAAGATTTGTGCTCTCTGGAAAATGATTTTTGGTTGGTTGCATCAATTAAGCTCAACCCCCTTTTAAAGAAATTAATCCCTCAACACAAAAGAACCACCAGCACACTCACAATGGGGGGGGCCCACGAAATTAATCATGAAGGAATTAACCCACCCAAAAATTAAACCTCACTCCATTCAGGAACAGTGGCCGGCCCAGCTAAACTCCAAGTGGGGAAAATCATGGAATAAATAAGAGGAGAAAAAAAGAATAGATAATTATCAAAGGTCACCCTCATCTCACTCATCAATCTCCATATTCAAACCATCACAAGAAAAGATAATGAAGTGGACAAGAATGGGATCTCATCATGAAGCTAGTCTCATCAAAAAGCCACATATGCAAGAAAGCCCCTCACAACTAAGTTAATTGCAAACTTGTAATTAACCCCCTCCAACGAAAAGTCCGGCCGTGAAGGAATAAAAGAAAACCGGCCGGAACGGAATGCAAACTGGCAACCTCAGAAAACCGATCCCGTAATAAATTACAGGAAAACCCCGCTACTGCAAATACATGCCCACATTTGTATTCCCACTGAACACAAATACAAAGAGACAAAACTATACTATCTAATACTAGGATCCGGCTTAAGCCAAAGCCGGCTAGTAAAAACCGTCCGATCACGATTCGTGCAATACCGCACGTATCTGATCGAACCCTGCCATATCTCCATACGGCCTCTACAGCGTTTCGCCCGAAACCTGAGTAACTGTGTGTGGTGGACTCTAAAGACTCGTCAATACTATGGCTGTGGATTTAACCACTAGCACGTCAGAGGTATTAGCCATACGTGACGGGCCACCAGCTATTGACCAAAAGGGACGTCGATGAGCGAACTCATCCTGACACCCTACTGAGCCTATCAGTGACAATATCCGTACAGTCCGGTCCGTTCGTCTATGAGCATCGCATGGCGGGCCTAGGGGGTTGGTAAAAGTCAGACCCCCAAAAGCGGTACAAGTCGTGTCGGAGTGTAGCCCAGAACACCCTGAGATACTACTGGAATACCTACCAGCAAATCTCCTGCCTTGGCCAAGGACTTTTCATGTTCTGGCTCTCCTAGACACAGCGCGACCTCACCCCCAATACCGGGAGAGATGAACCCCTGCAGATCCGCTCACTGCCTCCATGTGGCTCGGGACTGTACCCAACTAAAACCTGTTTGCACGACTCCTTTGAGCCATGGTTGGGTAGTAATCAAAGCACAGTGGGAACTCACACGAGACAAATGACGATCTCAGGTCGATGAACTAACCTGTACATATGTCACCAGGGAACTGCTATCTGACGTCTGGTATAATCCCAACTAGCAGGTTCCCGGCGAGTCCTGTCCGGTGTACTCATAACCCAATGAGCACCTGTATACATCTTAGGTGAACCAACTGACACCAGTGGCTTGTGAGACCGGCCACCGCCCCTCGTCGGGGTCTCGACTGTATACACTAGTCTACTCTGGAGAATCGATGCCCTGTCTCGAAACTCCCTCGACTAGGGACCTTTTAAGGATGTGCTTATAGACTCCAGCTCTCACGTATATGATCGCCCTCATACTGCTGGTAGTCAAGCAAGAATCCTAGGGGCTCTATCAACGTGTAATAGCGACTCGTAAGGTCACCTAAAACAGTACACGATGATAAAGATAAACCAGATAGCATACTATCATCTCGAGCAAGACTGTCCTACTGGGACAGGTCCTCCCCTCAATCATTGCAATCACGTGCCTGTGATCCAATAATTGACTCTGAGGGCACTATCTCCAACAATCTCCCACTTGCACTCAAGGCTAATTATTGCGATGTCGCATACTCACAGCCTGTGTGATACCGAACACCCAACTCCTCTACTAGTCAGTCTCACAAAGCTCGTTTGCGAAACTATTGCGTTCGAGGAATAGCCTCAGTGAGTGGATCCGCTGTGATGTTTCTTTCTATGTCTCTCTATATCTCAAGTTCGCGGAGAAAGCCATCTCCCGAAATGAGCAATACCTGTCTTAGAATGTCTGGATGTCTGACGGGACCTAGTTCAGAAATGAACTCCAAATCCAAACTTCTTAGACTGTATCGTCAACTGAACTTAATCAGTATCCTGCGCCATGCCTTCCCTCAGTATCCACCTGGACCACCTGTCCAAAATACTGCCCCTCGTCAGAGGGAAAACTATAACTCTGACAGCCACTCTGCCATCAAGGTCACCTTGGAAGCCTGGAATGATAACCGTCTCCTAACGGAGGCTGCCGTTATCAATTCCATAGAACATCAACTTATGTTCTAAAGCTGCTTCCGACTGTTTCTCCAGGATTGGATCAATATCAACTTATTGCACTTACTGCAAGAACAACATCTGGTGTGGTACTTGGCATCTCATGATTGACTCAATTGCCTAAGCAAGTGATCTGTCAATCATGCGTATCCCTCTCCCCTTTAGTCTGTAAGACACCTTTAGAGAGGGTGACTCCATCACCTGCAGGTATACTACCGTGCCAGGAGTCGTCCATTCTAAATACTCATAGAATGCGGTCAAAGTACCCAGATTGGGAAACCACCCAAATCTAGATCTAAAACCATAGATCTAGTAACCAGAATGTCTGATATAATATCCAAATTCTATGTGGAGAAACTACTGTGTGACGACCAAAGTATAACCGATCGTAGTATAGGAATATCACTTCCTACTCTGTGTATGTCATCAAATACCAGGACATCGCACCCTACTACCTTCTTAACAGATCCGTCCCCTATTCTGATGAAGTCAAACCTATGACTGTCATATCAGAAATAGATGATCTATCTCCGCTATATCTGCTTAAGTCTATAAATAGACATAAGCCTGATATCCATTAATGCTTCCGCTGCTCCCACTGACTACGACAACCCTCTGGCAGAGTCATATAGGCGTACGCTTCTAAAGCAAGTTTAGAACGACGCTATACTCATCCTTCCGCCGGGTCTCGCATCCTGGAACAACAGCAATGGCAAGTGTGGGTAAACAAGAACTTCCCTGCCACCGTCCTTGAGCATACCGAAGTACCTCTCGGGTGCCTGAGGTTACCCACCTTATCTGCGAAGTGGCCAATGGAATGTCAAACCAGATTGAATCTTTAGGTTCTTATCAAATCTTCAGTAATCGTTTGCGGTTCTGGAATCACTTCCAGTTCTACCATACTACCACTACTGTTTTCTGAAAAAATCCATTTTTGATAAAATTGTGGCGAGTCAAGAACAATATCACTATTGATCTTCCAGATGGTAGAAAGTCAACCCTCGTCATAGCCCGGGCCAACCCACAAACAGCCACTACTGAAACGTGCCTTGAGTTGTCCAGAGTCTGGTTTTAAGCATAAGCCGGACAACTCCCCGTATCTTAACAATGTCAAGATATGAACTGTTCTATATCCAAGAAACAGAGGCACTGATTTAATTGAACCAGATTCAAATCATGCAGCTGTCTCCAGTGCATGTCAACTAAATGGAAGAGAGGCCGATCAGCGTTACTCAACTTAGGAGTACTTCCAATTATGAGTAACCTGAAAGAGAAGTTAGTTCTCTTAATCATTACTATCAACTGAATACCATTCACAAGTATCTACTCTTCGATCACCTTTAAGAATCCTGATACTTGCAACACCTGGTTCTCTACTTTACTCTTATACCTATAACTCCTCAAAACTTAGACCCTGTGTTTCTACGAAACACGTGTCTAAGAACTAGAGAAGTTAAAAGTAAACAGAATATAGTACGAGGACCAACCCCTCTGTCCTAATGGACACTGGACAATATACAATACTCTGTATAAGTCCCCTGAGTCTGGTGACTCATTCACTGTGTGTCATAGGTTGAAAACTGTACTTTTGGTTAAGAAGAATTACACCGCCGTTCAATGCTCCTTACCTAACCATCCACTGATATAGGTAAATGTCATAGACATAATTTCAAAAAGTATATCTCACTTTATAAAAATAGACGTACAGATATATCAATTTGAAATTGGTGCACAACAACGGATATTCAAAACCAAATATTTGCCGACCGGCAAACAACCCAGGTGGCTTCCTCAAATATCACCAATTCCAACGAATCCCGATATAATGAGGATGGTCACCTAATTCCCAATAACTTACTCCTACTCATTATCTGTAAAACCATACAGATGTGAGACTCATACCTGGTAAATACATACCCTAGAGTAAGTATCTAATCGAGAAATCAGTTTTCTTTTAACAGTACACAGTGAAACTGAAACATTGAAATGTTTCGATGGGGTATCCTGGTATTCCTAGTAATGCCTCTTCCATTATCCAGATTCACAACTATAACCGTATAATTCTTTGCCATTTCTCCAAATCCCTTTATATGTCTTTAGTCATTACCTTCTGCACACCCCTTCAGGCCAAATGGTTTTCTTCCTTCCCTACCGTTCGGCACCAGCCTATGGTTTGGAAGAAGACTATCCAATAAGCGTAATGGGTGTACTGTCCCAGTCCTAGGAACAATCGCAATGCGAGAAAAGACATCCGAATAAACCTTAGAAATAGGTGATTTAGGATTGGCGAAGAAATACTTGGTTTGGTCGTGAATAGCAGTCGCAATTTACTTTGCCCTCTTACTAATCCCTTGCTTTGTCCTAACTTAATACCTTCTGTACACCGTTTAGGCTAATTGGCTTTCTTCATTCCCTACCGGTCGGCACCAGCCTAGGGTCTGGAAGAAGACTATCCAATTTGCGTAATAGGTGTACTACTCCTAAACCAAGGAGTACTCGCAACCTGAGAGAAGGTAAAAGGAAAAGACAACTGAATAGTCCCATTCATTTTCTCCAGAACCTGAAACCATCCTCGAAGTCCTTCGAGTTCGTATATAACCATATGATGGTTTTGTCCAATGGAAGTGGACGTTCGTAGTAATACGGGGTGTCCCGGAGAAAAGGGTAAAAGTAGGAGTGGCAAAGAGGTCTGCAACTCTGACAATCCAAAAGCTAGTGTTAAGAAGGTTCGGTCAACTTTGTCACTGAGTCATAGTCTACGGTCGGGTCAATGGTCGCTGCCAGAGAGAGAGAGAAAAGAAACACTCAGCGTGCACTCTAACCTAGATCAGAATGGTTACCAATTTATCTAATCTGGAAACCTCCCACTGTAACGTCAAATTCTTCCCCAAACCTGAAAGAAGAATTAGCCGGGATAACCCGAGGAGTAAACCAACTCATCAGTGGGAATCGGGATCCAACTCTCATCACATGATAACGTGACGGAATCCGCTCACGGTATCACACTCCAGATGGTATGCGCATATCTGGCAAGTTTCAGTTCTTTTGAAACTCCCGATGTGGATTTTTACCCCATGCTCTTATGACCTTGGCGTGAGGTCAAAATATCATAAGTCACATGTCAAGTTCTACCCGTCATTATCCTGGTTAATTTGAACCCACCCGTACATACCCTTGACGTAGGCCAAAATAGTAGTACGACTGTCCCAAATCAACGCATCTATCTATGCAACAGATAAATACCCGGCAGCTACCAAACACTATGTCTTGGCGTGAGGTCAAAATACATAGCTTGAATACTACCGAATATATAACTGAAATGACGGAGGGCTACGAATTGTTTCTGGCGAAAACCGTTAACGTAATGAACTTGATATCGTTGAAGGAACTGATAGCTTTTAAAAATATAGTGACGAAAACCTTTGCTAAAGAGGTCACTCCCGGTGAAGGGATCTCGGCTCTTTCCCCGTAGAATGAGGTGCAGGATATTCCAACTGAATACCACGATGCAAAGCAAAAGTAATCGGCTATAGTGAAGTTATTGCCCTGACGCAAACTTCTGTCCAAGGGGTCACTCCCGGTGAAGGGATCTCGGCCCTTGCTTCGTCGACTGAGGAGCAGGATATTCCAACTGAATACCACTGTGCAAAACAAAAGAGAACGCCCTTGCAATAACAGCTTTTTGAAAAAGTGTTCCAACAACATCAGAATAGGTTTGTTTAACTTGCATTGATCCGAATCAATGCAGTCCCATCAATTGATCACACCACAAAGAACGAAAATATACTGATGTACGTATATGCCATCCGCATTCGCCACTGGGTCCCGTCATCACCCGTTAGGTTAGCTAACTAACGACAGAGCGGGGACTGGACTAGCGCGGATGAAAAACATATACAACATCTACTAGTATATATATAATATAATTTTCGCTCAAGGCGTGATAAAAAAAGCAGCAACACAGAAATGTATAGCAACACAGATCAAAACAGATATCTGGGATCCCCGGGTTTCACAGAGCCGCTGCTGAAACCCGACGTTCCCCTGGTCGTGTGGATAGCCTGCGCAATGAAAACCTAAACCCCTACGGGCGCGGCAAGTTACCCGCCAAAACCTGAAGCGAGGCAGCCCCCTTCAGCAACGTGAATGGACCACCCAGCACTTCACGGAATCCGGTAACTTGGGCACCCCTCCTGGGTCAACCTGTACCCCCTACGAGTGCGGCGAATAGCCTGCCAATTCTAGAGTGAAGCCCCCTACGACTCAACGCCATGAGATGCGGGCTTGTTGCCCTCTAGAACCCGGCTATCCGTGCACCCCTCCGCGGGGTAATCCTAGTACAGAAAATAAAATATACATACACCGGGTGCATCGACCGCAACCTGGTCGTGCCCCAAAAGAATAATACAAACAGGCAGTAACGGCAGTCCACATGTCGGACGCTCGCTCCGCAATATCAAATGTACATAATATAACAAAACTGTACTACCACTGCAACCAGGCTATCCCCCACGACCGATCCGCAACAACACAGTACAATCACAGAACATCAACGTGAAAGTCACGTTCGCAAATCCGTCTAACCGGGCTATAGCAGTTAGACGGGATTTACCGATCAAGTGACATTCACGGTCGCAGATATAATGTAAAAACTATGAACTGGCATGTTTAAAATATCCGATCGAACAAATTTTATCAAGTGGGCCCCAAGCAGTACTGTAGCACTTACAGAAAATCTAGGCCCAAAAATAATATCCCAAAACCCCTATTTCCTATTCAAAAGCTTACTGTGAAAATATGGTGCAACGATTCCTCTTACCCACCGCGGAACCGCGGCCAAACCAGGGGTTTGGCCGCGGTTCCGCGGTCGTAGTAAGGAATCATTGAGCCGTATTTTTCCAGAATTCTTAGAATTTCTTGCATGTCTTTCTGCAATGACCTGAAAAATTTTAGGAGCTGAAAAAATTTCAGCAGAGAACACATGCATGGAAAATACGGATTTTGGGGATTTTGTTAGATCGGGTTTTAAACACACTAGACCATGCTAGGCTAAGTTAATGGCGTGGCTCTGATACCAATGTAAGCCCGCGGGGGCGCCCCGGCCGTCGATCCGACGCCGGAAACGCGGAAAACAAAAACTTTGCGAACTTTGCAAAACGGCACCACCGCGGACTTTTCACCCGGATCGGGCCATTAACCTAGCTAGCTAGCAAACTAGAAAAGAGTAGAGAAGTTATACCAAGCGATCCGTGTCCTTCGGTCTTCATCTCCACTCCGATCTTCCGCGGAATCTCCGTCCATCATCATCTCGTCGGAAAGGGCACCACGTAGCCGGAATCTTTTACGGGCTCCCACCTCTTGACCGAGGCAACTCGGGCGCGAAGTTGGCTAGCCGACTTGTCCAAGACTTGCTATAGAATAGTGTAGAATAGTTGTCTCTTTGGGGCTTATGGAAGTTGCCATGGATGGAGGGATTTTTGCACAAGAGTTTTCATGGAGACTTGCAAGAAAAAGAATGGAGCATTCTCTGAAAAAGGAGCTCGGCCAAAACAAGATTTGTGCTCTCTGGAAAATGATTTTTGGTTGGTTGCATCAATTAAGCTCAACCCCCTTTTAAAGAAATTAATCCCTCAACACAAAAGAACCACCAGCACACTCACAATGGGGGGGGCCCACGAAATTAATCATGAAGGAATTAACCCACCCAAAAATTAAACCTCACTACATTCAGGAACAGTGGCCGGCCCAGCTAAACTCCAAGTGGGGAAAATCATGGAATAAATAAGAGGAGAAAAAAAGAATAGATAATTATCAAAGGTCACCCTCATCTCACTCATCAATCTCCATATTCAAACCATCACAAGAAAAGATAATGAAGTGGACAAGAATGGGATCTCATCATGAAGCTAGTCTCATCAAAAAGCCACATATGCAAGAAAGCCCCTCACAACTAAGTTAATTGCAAACTTGTAATTAACCCCCTCCAACGAAAAGTCCGGCCGTGAAGGAATAAAAGAAAACCGGCCGGAACGGAATGCAAACTGGCAACCTCAGAAAACCGATCCCGTAATAAATTACAGGAAAACCCCGCTACTGCAAATACATGCCCACATTTGTATTCCCACTGAACACAAATAAAAAGAGACAAAACTACACTATCTAATACTAGGATCCGGCTTAAGCCAAAGCCGGCTAGTAAAAACCGTCCGATCACGATTCGTGCAATACCGCACGTATCTGATCGAACCCTGCCATATCTCCATACGGCCTCTACAGCGTTTCGCCCGAAACCTGAGTAACTGTGTGTGGTGGACTCTAAAGACTCGTCAATACTATGGCTGTGGATTTAACTACTAGCACGTCAGAGGTATTAGCCATACGTGACGGGCCACCAGCTATTGACCAAAAGGGACGTCGATGAGCGAACTCATCCTGACACCCTACTGAGCCTATCAGTGACAATATCCGTACAGTCCGGTCCGTTCGTCTATGAGCATCGCATGGCGGGCCTAGGGGGTTGGTAAAAGTCAGACCCCCAAAAGCGGTACAAGTCGTGTCGGAGTGTAGCCCAGAACACCCTGAGATACTACTGGAATACCTACCAGCAAATCTCCTGCCTTGGCCAAGGACTTTTCATGTTCTGGCTCTCCTAGACACAGCGCGACATCACCCCCAATACCGGGAGAGATGAACCCCTGCAGATCCGCTCACTGCCTCCATGTGGCTCGGGACTGTACCCAACTAAAACCTGTTTGCACGACTCCTTTGAGCCGTGGTAGGGTAGTAATCAAAGCACAGCGGGAACTCACACGAGACAGATGACGATCTCAGGTCGATGAACTAACCTGTACACATGTCACCAGGGAACTGCTATCTGACGTCTGGTATAATCCCAACTAGCAGGTTCCCGGCGAGTCCTGTCCGGTGTACTCATAACCCAATGAGCACCTGTATACATCTTAGGTGAACCAAATGACACCAGTGGCTTGTGAGACCGGCCACCGCCCCTCGTCGGGGTCTCGACTGTATACACTAGTCTACTCTGGAGAATCGATGCCCTGTCTCGAAACTCCCTCGACTAGGGACCTTTTAAGGATGTGCTTATAGACTCCAGCTCTCACGTATATGATCGCCCTCATACTGCTGGTAGTCAAGCAAGAATCCTAGGGGCTCTATCAACGTGTAATAGCGACTCGTAAGGTCACCTAAAACAGTACACGATGATAAAGATAAACCAGATAGCATACTATCATCTCGAGCAAGACTGTCCTACTGGGACAGGTCCTCCCCTCAATCATTGCAATCACGTGCCTGTGATCCAATAATTGACTCTGAGGGCACTATCTCCAACAAGCCGTTCCCAGGTGACATGTGTACATGTTAGTTCATCGACCTGAGATCGTCATTTGTCTCATGTGAGTTCCCACTGTACTTTGATTACTACCCTACCATGCTCAAAGGAGTCGTATAAACAGGTTTTAGTTGGGTACAGTCCCGAGCCACATGGTGGCAGTGAGCGGATCTTCAGGGGTTCGTCTCTCCCGGTATTGGGGGTGAGGTCACGCCGTGTCTAGGAGAGCCATTACACGAAGTCCTTGGCCAAGGAAGGAGATTTACTGGTAGGTATTCCAATAATATCTCAGGGTGTTCTGGGCTACACTCCGACACGACTTGTACCGCTTTTAGGGGTCTGACTTTTACCAACCCCCTAGGCCCGTCATGCGATGCTCATAGACGAACGGACCGGACTGTACGGATATTGTCACTGACAGGCTCAGTAGGGTGTCAGGATGAGTTCGCTCATCGACGTCATATTTGGTCAATACCTGGTAGCCCGTTACGTATGGCTAATACCTTTGACGTGCTAGTGGTTAAATCCATAACCAAAGTATTGACGAATCTTTAGAGTCCCCTACAGACCGTTTCTCAAGTTTCCGGCGAAACGGTGTAGAGGTCGTATGGAGATATGGCAGGGTTCGATCATATATGTGCGGTATTGCACGGATCATGATCGGACGGATAATTCTAGCGGGCTTTGGTTTAAGTCGGATCCTAGTATTGTATAGTATAGATTTTGTCTCATTGCATTTGTATTCGGTCGGAATACAAATGCGGGTATGTATATACATTTGCGGGGTTTTCCTGTAATTTATTACGGGATCAGTTTTCTGAAGTTGCCAGTTTGCATTCCGTTCCGGCCAGTTTTCCTTTGTTCCTTCACGGCCGGATTTTTGTGGTGGAGGGGCTAATTTGCATATTTGCAAATTAGCATTTGTGGAAGAGGTTATTTGTAATTGGAGGCATTATGATGGGTATAGCATCTTTAGATTCTTTTTAGCTCATCATGGTTTGCATTTATGAGAAGAGAATGGATTAGAAATTGAAGTGACAACATTTCCTCATTATCATCACATTTCTCTTATGGTTACCACACTCCACTTGTGCTCACCCCCCTTGTATTTTTCCCTCCTCCGCTTTTGATTAGGTCGGCCACACACAACAGAGAGAGGGAGAGAGGCAATTTCATTTGGTGTTGATTTCATTTGGCTTGCTAAAAAATTACATTGCTCATCTCCAAAAATTCATCTCATCCTCCACATATAAACATGGCAACTTCATACCCTATTGAGACAAACCATCCTCCACTTAGCCTACAGCATTCTTATACACGTCGGTTTGCCAACTTCGTGACCGAGTTGCCTCGGTCCAGAGGTGGGAGCCCGTAAAAGAATTCGGCTATGTGGTGCCCTTTCCGACGAGGAGATGAAGACCGGAGATTCCGCGAGGAGATAGGGAAGGAGGCCGAAGACCGAAGGACACGGATCGTTCGGTATAGCTTTCTACCCATTCTCTTGTTAGCTAGCATTAGGTTAATGGCCCGATCTGGGATTTTAGTGCGCGGTGGTGCCGGTTTACAAGTTTTGTAAAAGTTTCGTTTCCGCATTCCGGCGTCATTCAGACGGCCGGGGCACCGCCGTGCACTTACACTGGTATCAGAGCCACGCCATTAACCTAGTCTAGCTTGCTCTAACGTGTTTACAAGTTCGATCGAATGAAAATTCCAAAACCCGCGTTTTTCATGCATCAGTTTTCTGTCGAATTTTTTTTGGCTCGAAAAATTATTTAGAGCTTTGCAGAAATTCATGCAGGCGTTTTTAAGCATTCTGGAAAAATTCGATGCAGTGATTCCTCAGTAGGACCGCGGAACCGCGGCCACACCCCTGTTCTGGCCGCGGTTCCGCGGCGGGAAAGTGTAATCAATGCACCAAATTTTTACAGTGGGCTTCTGAGTTGAAATTGGGGTTTTTGGAATATTCTGTTTGGGCCCAGTTATTTTTGAGTACTGGGTATTGTGCTTGGGGCCCACTTCGGAAAATTTAGTCGATCGAAAATTTTAAACATGTTAGTTCACAGTATTTACCTTATATCTGTGACCGTGAATGTCATCTGATCGGTAAATCCTGTCTAACTGCTATAGCCCTTTTAGACGGATTTGCGAACGTGACATTCACGTTGATGTTCTGTGTTGTGCTGTGATGTTGCGGATTTGTCATGGTGGATAGCCTGGATGCAATGGTAGTACAGTTTGGTTGTATATGTACATTTGATATTGCGGGGCGAGCGTCCGACATGTGGACTGCCGTCATTGCCTGTTTGTATATTATTCTTTTGGGGCACGACCGGGCTGAGGTCGATGTACCCGTTGTATGTATATTTTTACTTTCTGTACTAGGATTACCCCGCGCAGGGGTGCACGGGTAGCTGGGTTCTAGAGGGCAACGGGCCCGCATCTCATGGCTTTGAGAAGGAGGGGGCTTTACTTTAGAATTGGCGGGCTATTCGCCGCACTCGTAGGGGGTACAGGTTGACCCAAGGAGGGGTGCTCAAGTTACCGGATTCCGTGAAGTGCTGGGTGGTCCATTCACGTTGTTGAAGGGGGCTGCCTCGCTTCAGGTTTTGGAAGGTAACTTGCCGCGCCCGTAGGGGTCTAGCATTTCATTGCACAGGCTATCCACATGACCAGGGGAACGTCGGGTTTCAGTAGCGGCTCTATGAAATCCGGCGATCCCAGATATCTGTATTGTTCTGTGATGCTTATTACATTTCTGTGATATTGCATTTTATCACGCCTTGAGCGAATATTATATAATATTATATATACTAGTAGATGTTGTATATGTTTTGCATCCGCGCAAGTCCATTCCCCGCTCTGTCGTTAGTTAAGTAACCTAACGGGTGATGACGGGACCCAGTGGCGAATGCGGATGGCATATACGTACGTCATTATTTTCGTTCTTTATTGGTGTGACCAATTGATGGGACTGCATTGATTCGAATCAATGCAAGTTAAACAAACCTATTCTGATGTTGTTGGAACATTTTTCAAAAAGCTGTTATTGCAAGGACGTTCTCTTTTGTTTTGCACAGTAGTATTTGGTTATGAATATCCAGCACCTCAGTCGACGAGGCAAGGGCCAAGATCCCTTCACCGGGAGTGACCCCTTGGACAGAAGTTTGCGTCAGGGCAATAACTTCACTATAGTCAATTACTTTTGCTTTGCATCATGGTATTCAGTTGGAATATCCTGCACCTCATTCTACGGGGAAAGAGCCGAGATCCCTTCACCGGGAGTGACCTCTTTAGCAAAGGTTTTCGTCACTATATTTTTATAAAGCTATCCGGTTCCTTCAACGATATCAAGTTCATTACGTTAAAGATTTTTCGCCAAAAACCATTCGTAGCCCTCCATCATTTCAGACGGGTAGCACGTAGTATTCATGCTATGTTTGTTGACCTTCGTCAAGGCATAGTGAATGGTAGCTGCTTGTTACCTTTCTGCTGCATAGATAGATGCGTTGGTTTGGGACAGTCGTATAGCCTTGTTGACCTTCGTCAAGGGCTTGTACGGGTGGGTTCAAATTAACCTGGACAATGACGGGTAGAACTTGACATGTGACTTATGATTTGTTGACCTTCGTCAAGGTCATAAGAGCATGGGGTAAAAATCACATCGGGAGTTTCTAAAGAAACTGAAACTTGCCAGATATGCGCATACCTTCTGGAGTGTGATAACGTGAGTGGATTCCATCACGTTATCATGCAATGATAGTTGGATCCCGATTCCCACTGATGAGTTGGTTTACTCCTCGGGTGATCCCGACTAATTCTTCTTTCAGGTTTGGAGGAGAATTTGACGTTACAGTGGGAGGTTTCCTGATTAGATAAATTGATAACCATTCTGATCTATGTTAGAGTGCACGCTGAGTGTTTCTTTTCTCTCTCTCTTTGGCAGCGACCATGGCCCGACCCTTAACTATGACTCAGTGACCAAATTAACCGAACCTTCTTAAACACTGGCTTTTGGATTGTCAGAGTTGCAAACCTCTTTACCACTACTACTTTTACCCTTTTCTCCAGAACACCATGTATTACTACGAACGTCCACTTCCATTGGATAAAACCATCGTATGGTTATATACGAACTCGAAGGAATTTATTCGAGGATGATTTCTGGTTCTGGAGAAAATGAATAGGACTATTCAGTTGTCTTTTCCTTTTACCTTCTCTCAGGTTGCGAGTGCTCCTTGGATTAGGGCAGTACACCCGTTACGCGAATTGGATAGTCTTCTTCCAAACCATAGGCAGGTGCCGACCGATAGGGAATGAAGAAAACCAATTAGCCTAACGATGGTGTACAGAAGGTATTAAGTAAAGACATATAAAGGGATTAGTAAGAGGGCAAAGTAAATTGCGACTGCTATTCACGACCAAACCAAGTACTTCATTACTACTCCCACTTCACCTTTGTATTTCTCCAGAACACTCCGTATCACTACGAAGATCCACATTTTATTGGATACTCCATCGTATGGTTATATACGAACTCGAAAGGAACTTGTTCCAGTTCGGGGGTGGATTCTGGATCAGGAGAAATAGGAATAAGGTTTATTCGGTTGTCTTTTATCTTCACCTTCTCTCGCATTGCGAGTGCTCCTAGGATTAGGGCAGCACACCCATTATTCTTATTGGATAGTCTTCTTCCAAACCATAGGCTGGCGCCGAAAGGTCGGGAAGGAAGAAAATCATTTGGCCTAAAGGGGTGTGCAGAAGGTAATGACTAAAAGACATATAAAGGGATTTGGAGAGATAGCAAAGAAATATACGGTTACAGTTATGAATCTGGATAATGGAAGAGGCATTACTAGGAATACCCGGATACCCCTTCGAAACATTTCAATATTTCAGTTTCACTGTGTATTGTTAAAAGAAAATTGATTTCCCAATTAGACACTTGCTCCAGGGTATGTATTTACCAGGTTTGATTCTCACATCTGTATGGTTTTACAGATGATGAGTGGGAGTAAGTTATTGTGAATTAGGTGATCATCCTCATTATATCGGAATTCGTTGTAATTTGTGATATTTGAGGAAATCACCTGGGTAGTTTGCCGAACGGCAAATATTTGGTTTTGAATATCCGCTGTTATGCACCAATTTCAAATTGATATATCTGTATGTCTATTTTTATATAGAGTGAGATATACCTTTTTGAAATTATGTCTATGACATTTACCTATATGAATGGATGGTTAGGTAAGGAGCATTAAACAGCGGTGTAATTCTTCTTAACCATAAGTACAGTTTTCAACCTACGACATACAGGAAATGAGTCATTAGACTCAAGGGACTTATACAGAGTATTGTATGTTGTCCAGTGTCCATGAGGACAGAGGGGTTGGTGCTCGGACTGTATTCTGTTTACTTGTGACTTCTCTAGTTCTTAGACATGTATTTCGTAGAAATGCAACGTCTATGTTTTGAGAAGTTATAGGTATAAGAATAAAGTGGAGAACCAGGTGTTGCAAGTATCGGGATTCTTCAAGGTGATCGAAGATATAGATACTTGTGTATGGTATTCAGTTGATAGTAATGATTAAGAGAACTTGCTTCTTTTTCAGGTTACTCATAATTGAAAGCACTCCTAAGTTGAGTAATGCTGATCGACCTCTTTCCATTTAGTTGACATGCATTGGATATAGCTGCATGATTTGAATCTGGTTCAATTAAATCAGTGTTTCTGTTTTTGTATTGGATATAGAACAGTTCATATCTTGATATTGTTAGGGTATGGGGAGTTGTCCAGCTTATGCTTAAAACCAGACTCTGGACAACTCAAGGCACGTTTCTGTAATGGCTGTTTGTGGGTTGACCCGGGCTATGACGAGGGTTGATTTTCTACCATCTGGAAGATCAATAGTGATATTGTTCTTGACTCTCCACAGTTTTAATAAAAATGGATTTTTCAGAAAACAGTAGTGGGAGTATGGTAGAACTGGAAGTGATTCCAGAACCGCAAGCGATTACTGAAGATTTGATAAGAACCTAAAGATTCAATCTGGTTTGACATTCCATTTGACACTCCGCAGATATGGTGGGTAACCTCAGGCACTCAAGAAGTACTTCGGTATGCTCAAAGACGGTGACAGGGAGGTTCTTGTTTACCCAGACTTGCTATTGCTGTTGTTCCAGACTATGAGACCCGGCAGGAGGATGTGTATAGCGTCGTTCTGAACTAGCTTTACAAGTGAACGTGTATATGACTCTGCCAGAGGGTTGTCGTAGTCAGTGGGAGCAGCGGAAATATAGTGGACAAGTATCTTATGTCTATTTATAGACTAAAGCAGATATAGCGGAGATAGATCATCTATTTCTGATGTCACAGTCATAGGTTTGACTTCATCAGAATAGGGGATGGATCTGTTAAGAAGGTAGTAGGGTGTTATGTCCTAGTATTTGGATGACATACACAGAGTAGGAAGTGAAATTCCTATACTACGGTCGGTTATACTTTGGATGTCACACAGTAGTTTCTCCACATAAGGCTTGGATATTATATCAGACATTCTGGTTACTGGATCTATGGTTTTAGATCTAGATTTTTGTAGTTTCCCAATTTGGGTACTTAGACAGCATTCTAAAAGTGTTTTAGAATGGACGACTCCTGGAACAGTAGTGTACCTGCAGGTGATGGAGTCACCCTCTCTAAAGGTTTCTTACAGACTAAAGGGGAGAGGGATGCGCATGATTGGCAGATCACTTGCTTAGGCAATTGAGTCAATCGTGAGATGTCAAGTACCACACCAGATGCTTTTGTACTAGATGCAATAAGTTGATATTTATCCAATCCTGGAGAAACGGTCGGAAGCAGTTTTAGAACATAAGTGGATGTTCTAGGGATATGATAACATCAGCCTCATTCAGGAGACAGTTATCATTCCAGGCTTCCAAGGTGACCTGGACGGCAGAGTGACTGTCAGAGTTATAGTTTTCCCTCTGACGAGGGGCAATACTATGGACAGGTGGTCCAGGCGGATACTGAGGGAGGCATGACGCAGGATACTGATTGGTTTCAGTTGACGATAGAGTCTAAGAAGTTTGGATTTGGAGTTCATTTATGAACTAGGTCCCATCAGATATCCAGACACATTCTAAGACAGGTATTGCTCATTTCGGGAGATGGCTTTCTCCGCGAACTTGAGATAAAGAGAGACATAGAAAGAAACATTAGAGCAGATCCACTCACTGAGGCTATTCCTCGAACGCATTAGTTTCGCAAGCGGGTTTTGTGAGACTGATTAGTAGAGGAGTTGGGTGTTCGGTATCATACGGGCTGTGAGTATGCGACATCGCAATAATTAGCCTTGAGTGCAAGTGGGAGATTGTTGGAGATAGTGCCCTTAGAGTCAATTATTGGATCACAGGCACGTGATTGCAATGATTGAGAGAGGACCTATACCGTTAGAACAGTCTTACTCAAGATGATAGTATGCTATCTGGTTTACCTTTATCATCGTGTACTATTTTAGGTGACCTTACAGGTCACTTTTGCGCGTTGATAGAGCCCCTAGGATTCTTGCTTGACTGCCAGCAGTATGAAGGCGATCATATACGTGGGAGCTGGGGCCTATAAGCAAATCCTTAAAAGGTCCCTAGTCGTGGGAGTTTCGAGACAGGGCATCGATACTCCAGAGTAGACTAGTGTATACAGTCGAGACCCCGACGAGGGGCGGTTGGTTCACCTAAGATGTATACAGGTGCACATTGGGTTATGAGTACACCGGACAGGACTCGCGGGGAACATACTAGTTGGTCTTATACCTGACGTCAGATAGCAGTTCCCAGGTGACAAGTGTACAGGTTAGTTCATCGACCTGAGATCGTCATTTGTCTCGTGTGAGTTCCCACTGTACTTTGATTACTACCCTACCATGCTCAATGGAGTCGTGCAAACAGGTTTTAGTTGGGTACAGTCCCGAGCCACATGGAGGCAGTGAGCGGATCTTCAGGGGTTCGTCTCTCCCGGTATTGTGGGTGAGGTCGCGTTGTGTCTAGGAGAGCCATTACACGAAGTCCTTGGCCAAGGCAGGAGATTTACTGGTAGGTATTCCAGTAATATCTCAGGGTGTTCTGGGCTACACTCCAACACGACTTGTACCGCTTTTGGGGGTCTGACTTTTACCAACCCCCTAGGCTCGCCATGCTATGCTCATAGACGAACGGACCGGACGGTACGGATATTGTCACTAACAGGTTCAGTAGGGTGTCAGGATGAGTTCGCTCATCGACGTCCCTTTTGGTCAATACCTGGTAGCCCGTTACGTATGGCTAATACCTCTGACGTGCTTGTGGTTAAATCCACAACCAAAGTATTGACGAGTCTTTAGAGTCCCCGACAGACCGTTTCTCAAGTTTCGGACGAAACGCTGTAGAGGCCATATGGAGATATGGCAGGGTTCGATCATATACGTGCGGTATTGCACGGATCATGATCGGACGGATAATACTAGCGGGCTTTGGTTTAAGCTGGATCCTAGTATTGTTCAGTGTAGATTTTGTCTCATTGCATTTGTATTCGGTCGGAATACAAATGCCGGTATGTATATACAGTCGCGGGGTTTTCCTGTAATTTATTACGGGATCAGTTTTCTGAGGTTGCCAGTTTGCATTCCGTTCCGGCCAGTTTTCCTTTGTTCCTTTACGACCGGATTTTTATGGTGGAGGGGCTAATTTGCATATTTGCAAATTAGCATTTGTGGAAGGGGTTATTTGTAATTGGAGGCATTATGATGGGTATAGTGTCTTTAAATTCTTTTTAGCTCATCATGGTTTGCATTTATGAGAAGGGATTGGATTAGAAATTGAAGTGACAACATTTCCTCATTATCATCACATTTCTCTTATGGTTACCACAATCCTCTTGTGCTCACCCCCCCTTGTATTTTTCCCTCCTCTTCTTTTGATTAGGCCGGCCACACACAACAGAGAGAGGGAGAGAGGCAATTTCATTTGGTGTTGATTTCATTTAGCTTGCTAAAAAATTACATTGCTCATCTCCAAAAATTCATCTCATCCTCCACATCTAAACATGGCAACTTCATACCCCATTGAGACAAACCATCCTACACTTAGCCTACACCATTCATGGACACGTCGGTTTGCCAACTTCGTGTCCGAGTTGTCTCGGTCCAGAGGTGGGAGCCCGTAAAAGAATTCGGCTATGTGGTGCCCATTCCGACGAGGAGATAAAGACCGGAGATTCCGCGAGGAGATCGGGAAGGAGGCCGAAGACCGAAGGACACGGATCACTCGGTATAGCTTTCTACCTATTCTGTAGTTAGCTAGCATTAGGTTAATGGCCTGATCCGGGATTTTAGTGCGTGGTGGTGCCGGTTTACAAGTTTTGTAAAAGTTTCGTTTCCGCATTCCGGCGTCGTTCAGACGGCCGGGACGCCGCCGTGCACTTACACAAATAACTCTCGATATCGTCGTACAAACGTCAAGTGATTGAGGCAAAATGAAATATCACAAGTTAAAGTCATTTAAAAGTCACATTTCAAAACAGCAACTCAAGGAAATGGTCCCAGATTTTGTTTCAGATGAAATTTGCCAATTCTGCACATAATAAGGGTCTATTTACTGGACATAGGAGCTAAAGAAGAAGAAAGAAGCCAGACCACCCTAACCTGGCCGTAATTTGCGGCCAGGATGAATATATTTGCGGCCAAGACTTGGGTATAGGGTCTCGGGTCTTTAGGGTATGCTCCATATCACCTGCACATCTCTCTGTTATCACTAAATAATTTTTTAAGTCCTCGAGTTACTCCAGATTCCTAAATACCATCACATTTCTCACAATTTTCCGTTATCAGGATTTCTAGGTTTGTGAAATGGGGGTTTACTCCCAGGCTTAGTCCAAAGTTCTATCACAAAAGGGGTTATATGGTCTCTACTAACCTCAATTATACCTTAAGATTCAATTCAAACCCTAATCCTTTTCTAGGAATTTTCAATGTTCGCTAAACCTCGATATATCGATTCCAAACTAACAATAGAAGCTAATGGAATGTAATACTACTCTAATGGTGATGAAATTACATTATTTGGAAACTCAAGAAATTTCTTGAGTTGCCCCAAGTGCCCAAAATCCTTGCTTTCTTGGTCCAAAATGTAGCTAGTGAGCTTGTGCATGATTTTTGTGAAATGGAGATGGAGTTTTGAGTTGATTTTGGAGGTGTTTTGAGGCTTGAAGAGGGGGAGGGAACAAGGGCAGCAGCCAAGTGAAAGGGGGAGGAAGATGATGAGGAAAAAGTGAAGGGAAAATATCCAAGGTCCAAGGTTGACCCCTCACCACTCTCTCTCTCTCTCTCTCTTGCCCATACCCATTTTTCTAATATTTTCTTTTCTTTTCTTTTCTTTTCATTTCATATCTTTTCTTTTTAATCTAAAACCAAACCATGCATAGAAAAAAGAAAAAGAAATGGTAGGAAAATGTAAAATGCAAAATATTACATGGTGCATGTCATGTACACCAAACTAGCTTAATGCACGATTAGCGATATTTAATTGCGGTTAGCATTAAAATAGAATATAATAAATCATAAAATTTCACAATTTGCTTAAATCTAATAAAACACTCTTTTTAGTAATCTCCATAATTTTCCAATTTTTTTCCCAATTTATCGGTATTTAATTATTCCGCCTTATTAAAATATTCAATATGATATTATTTAATTATAAAAATCCCCAAAAATAATATTTTATTTTTCTGAAATGTTACACCAATACACCCTGAGAAACTACTGGTGTACCTACCAGTAAATATCGCATGCCCTGGTCAGAGATTTTGTGTAATGGCTTTCCAAACATAGCGCGATATCGACCCCCAATACCGGGAGAGACGAATCCTATATAACCATTACTACTGATTAGTCGAAAATAATGTATTTTTAACACGGCAATTTCCCTATCATTTGCATTCATATAGAATTGTTCGGCATTCATATTTCACATATTAGCAAATCGGTCGTTAAATATCAGATTGCATGTGTTAGACTCTAAAACCGGCATTATAAAGGAAATTGACTGCATTTCATGGCATCGCATCATCCCTATATTGTGCGACACTTGTTTTGAGATCTATGCAGGAAAACCTAGAAGAGAAGACAAAAATTTGCATGGCGCCGATCAAACATTTACGCCAACTCAATGATTTCAGTTCTGGTAGCAATCCAAAAAGCAAAACGAAAATCAATATATCCAACAAAGGCCCAAGTGTCAAACCAAGACCACTGCAAAGAGCCCAAGTCCCAGGAGCCAACATGGCCGCGGAACCGCGGCCAGAGCCGGCTTGAGCCGCGGTTCCGCGGCCGTCTTGCCACGCCACCTCCTCAAATTCAGTGCATTATTTCTCTCTCAGGGTCAACACTACATCAAGACATGACAAATTCCAGAATACTCCAGAGACTTCTGCCAGATCAGCAAACTAGGATTTCTAAGCTTAATTAATCCTAGCTTAAAGCCTAAGCTAAACTCCTAACAATCTATCTTCTAGAAGCCTCAACAAACTTTTGGAGAGAATTGTAATTTCGAACCTAGACCTAGGGTTTGGGAGATCTATAAATAAGACCCTAGGCGCACTTGTAAAAGGATTCCCAATTGGAGTATCAATCTAGATCCATTCACTCTCATTCTTCATCTTCTTCCACAAGTCTAGTGAGAAGACTTGTGTGAAACCCTAACCCTAATTCCTATCAAAAGCCAAGATCCCGAGTACCAAATCAAGCAAGAAGCCCGTCAACCTTTTATGAGCGGAACCGATCTTCAACAGAGCAAGTGGTCCAAGCCGATCCACGACTCACGGAGAAAAGCGACGCCCGATCGAAAATTTAGTTCTTCCTCTTGTAGTTCTTGAGCGACTGTAATCAAATTGTTGATATAAATAAAAGGTGATATTCTTTTATCTTGTTTTCTTTAAATTCTTGCATCATGATATCTTTTCAATTCTTGAATGCTTTCTGTGTGATGATGTGTGAATAAACTCCGCTCGTCGAGGAGTCGAGACGATCAATAGAATGATGATGTAATATATCTGAAAACGATTCATGATTCCTACGAGTTTTGTAAACCCTAGCAAGTTCAAGAATCGACGACCCAATTTTTGTTGCGATGCTTTCTTGATTGATATCGCTCGAAATTGGGGAGTTACGATCGTTTCTTGAAATTGCTAGAGGCTAGAATGTGAATGATATCGACGAAAGAACAAGGGTTAAAAGATGAAACCCTAGTTTCACGAGAAAGCCCTAACTCTCGTCGATCATCATCGATCTAGTATCAATTCTTCGAAGGACAAGAACATGATATCTTGAGATTACATCACGTTTATAGATCCGATCGATTCCTACGAGCCTCATTTAGAATCTTGACATTTGGTTGGAAATATCATCGAAACCCGATTCTCGATTGTTTATCATTTTCTTGATTCTTGAATAGAATAGTGACACTTGAAACAATTGATAAATCTTGAATCATGCTTTCTTTTCTTTTCGATTAACTTTTCAATTCGAACAAATCAAACATTGAAACGAATCGCACAATCCCTGTGGGCGATCCGCACTCACTTACGATCTACAACTGACACCGTAATTGATTGCGGTCAAATATAATTCTTTGGTTGTGATTTCTATATTCAATTTTCTATAAACGACACATCAAGAATTTCATTCAATCAAATGGCGCCGTTGCCGGGGATCACGCGCTAATTCGTTTCATATTAAAGTTTGAATTGAAAGATTTATTCCATTGTGATTTTTTAGATCAAAATTCGTGCAAACCCTAAACGATTTGTTGTGGTTCATTGCAAGAAAATCTGGAGCTGTTTGGCAATTGGAGAAATTTTTTTTGAAAATACCAGAGAGTTGAGGAAGTCTACAGAAGCTCCCTGCTGAATTTTGGTGCAGAGATCTCACTATCCAACCGCGATTCCGCGGTCTAAGCTCCCATATGCGGGGGAACCGCGGCCCTTTTGAAGGTTCTCTATGCAATTTTTCTTTAGGTACTTTCTTACCTTCTCCTCTCTCCTCTTTTTAGCTCCAACTAATAATTTTCTGCAGGTTTCTTTGCAAATAATCGCAGCGCCGCAAAAAGCAAAATTAAATTTGTGCGTGTTTTTGTTTCTTGGTTGTTTGCATTCTAATACTGAAATTAAGGGGCACGGCCAAATCCAAATTAGGTGTGGATTTCATTACCCTTCCTAGGCCCCGAAAATCGCAAAACTTGCATCCGCATTGACCACATTAACTAAAAAATATCTAGAGATGACTCTAAGGACCGTCGCGCTCACTTAGGACAGAAGAAGGCCGTGGGTAATTCATTGCTTATCTGCGTTTTCTTGTGGTGCTTAGGCAAGTGTGTCGAAGGCTAGTGGTTATTAATTAGGCCCACTACTTACGTAGTGGAGTACCTTCCCACTTATCTGGCACTTACCTGGCCACAGGGGGACAAAGAGGCAGTGGAGGATTCTATCCTGCGACTTGTCTTTTGGCAGTTAGGAGCGGTCTAGAGCCGGACGTAGGTGACCACTAGATTCTAGGGTTTTTGTTGCTGCATTTGTTGTGTCGCATCATTTTTTCAAAAATCCGTCCCTTTTACAAAGCAAACACCGCATTCATTCATACCCCTAATTATAAGTCAACGCTGTCACTTGTACTAACACATTTTAGTGCAAGATAGGCTGGACACGGGATTCTAGTGCCCGTTTAGTCCGCGTACCTTTTATCGACTCTGAAGTCGGTATTTCACCATTTACTTCTTCTTTACCCACTACCACACCCACTTCGATGGATCCACCTCCATCAAACTTCTTTAACCCTAATCTGCCGCCGTCCGTTGGTGCGCAGAATCCACCCCGCATCTCTCTCCAGGAGAGGTGCTACCCTATTCGAGGTCCTCTTTCGACCTGCTTATCCACACCACCAGCCAATGGGGATAATTTTGAAATTAAACCCCAATACATCAATCTTTTACCCAAATTCCACGGACTCGAGACTGAGGACGCTTACGTTATCATTACCAAATTTGAAAACGTATGCGCAATGATGGGTACGTCATAACTTTCAGTGGATGCTATGCGTCTACGACTTCTTCCATTTACTTTGTGCGATATAGCCGAGAAGTGGCTATATAACACTACCGCACACTCTATTACGAATTGGGAAGAATTCGTCGCTGCATTCCTTAAGAAATTTTACCCAATACAAAAGACAGCTCGAATCCGTAGCGAACTGAATCAATTCGTCCAGCTCCCTACTGAACCATTCTCAAAATGCTTTGAACGTTTCAAGGATCTATTGGTTCAGTGTCCTCATCACGGCATCCCGAGATGGGAATTGTTCCGAATCATTTATGAGGGCATTAACCCAAACACTAAACAGAGCCTTGAAAACATGTGTCAAGGTACTTTTATGACCAAAGATGATGGGGAAGCTTGGAAGTATTTAGAAGAGTTCGCCAAAAAATCACTACAGTGGGAGAGTGGAACCCAACCATTGAATAGGGGTGGCGTACACCAAATAGATGTGTCCATAGGTGTTCGAGCTGAGATGGCAGCAATGCAAAAGAAGCTCGACGCTATGGAACACAAATTTGCAGCAGCCTCCCTAAACCCAGTGTCGCTCCCCAAAACTGTTTATGGGTGCTGTTCTGATCCGTCTCATTTAACGGAAGAATGTCCATTAAACTCTGCGTTTCAAGATCATGAGCATTCTAATGCCGCATTCCAACGACCTAGAAACGATCCTTATTCTTCCACGTACAATCAGGGTTGGAGGAATCACCCGAATTTTTCTTGGAACCAACAACAATCTCAAAACACGATTCCAAATACGAATCAATTTCAAAGGGCTCTTCCTCCACCACAACAGCAACCCCTTCAACTCACTCAGCACCCATACCAGTCATAAAATTTCCAAAATCAGGTCAACACTCCTGCACAGTCTAATCCTATGACCTGTTTTGACGAGTTCTCTCAATTCACTCAAACCATGAAATCACTTTTGTCAAATTTCATAGAGGTTTCGGCTGAGGTTAGATCTTCCGTCTGTGAGATAAAGAAAAACTCAGCGTCCCAAGCTGAGAGTATCAGAACGATGGAAGCTGAAATCGCACAACTTAAAGCCGAAATGAGTGCGAGAGAAAAAGGGAAACTTCCCTCTCAACCCCTACAGAATCCTGGGCATTACAATGTAAATGCCGTCACAACGTTGAGATCGGGAAGAGTGCTGAACAATCATGTTGGGGAAGAAGTTGATGATATTGGAAATCATATAAACACCCCGGCTGAGACCTTTCCACACACACACACTTCTCCTTCTGATCCTTCTTCTTCTACCACACCACCTTCTCGCGTGCCTATTCTCCATTTTCCACTAGGCTCGACACCTCAGTATAGCCCTTCTAGTTCTCCACAGACGGTCCCCATACCTATTTTGGGACCTCGTCTACCCCCTCTTCCTTCTCCTATGATGGACCCGACGCTCATTGCGAAAGCACCTTACCCGAATCGGTTAAGGGGTAATAGAACGAGTCCACATATGGAGAAAATAATAGAAATGTTCAAACAGGTTAACATCAACATCCCTCTCCTAGATGCAATTCAACAAGTCCCCGCTTATGCGAAAATTCTTAAGGACTTGTGCACTAGGAAGAGGAAGACTCAAGTGCCGAAGAAGGTCTTCATGTCTAATAATATCAGCACTGCTTTTATCCCACAGCTACCAAAGAAACGTAAGGACCCAGGATGTCCTACAATATCGATTTCTATTAGGGGTAAAAACATAAATCGTGCTCTTTTAGACCTTGGCGCAAGTATTAACCTACTTCCATATTCTGTATATGAGCAATTAGGGATTGGAGAGCTGAAACCTGCTCACTGCACTCTCCAAATGGCAGACCGTTCAATCACCAAACCAAGGGGTGAACTAGAGGATGTGTTGATAAAGGTCGGGGAATTTGTTTTCCTTGTAGACTTCATTGTACTCGATACACAGCCTGTAGCAAACCCCCGGGGCCAAATTCCGGTGATTCTGGGTCGTCCTTTCCTTGCCACTTCCAATACTGTTATAAACTGTAGAAATGGTTCAATGAACTTATCATTTGGAAATATGACCATTGAACTAAACATCTACAAAGTTGGAAGTCAGCCATCAGAACCCTCTGCTTATATTCTAGATGTGTGCTCTGTCTACGAGATCGCTCCAGATAGTTGTGGAGCTGAGGATCTTTGCTTTCTAGATCTCGACGACATTACCACATCTCTGCTTGATCTTACACATGATCTTAGTGAGGAGACTTTTCCTACACTTGAGTCCGACATTCCTGACTTTTCTCCACCCGAGTCTGTATCTTTCACAGGCTCTGAGCTTCTTTGTAACTCCAAAAATCATTCGATGATCCCACCTTCTATCATTTCTCCGCCTGAATTAGATCTCAAAATTTTACCTTCTCATCTTAAATATGCTTATTTAGGTGAGAATGAGTCTTTACCGGTTATCATATCCGCTTCTCTTGCATCAGAGCAAGAGAATGCATTTTTATCGGTATTGAGATCTAACAAAGAGGCATTTGGTTGGACCATGGCGGACATCAAAGGGATTAGTCCCTTGATTGTTGAACATCATATACATGTGATGGATGATGCCAGACCAACCCGAGAACCACAGAGACGGTTAAATCCCGTCATGAAGGAAGCGGTGATGAAAGAGATCGTCAAATGCCTAGAAAATGGTATTATATACCCTATCTCCGATAGCCAATGGGTGAGTTCTATACATGTCGTTCCTAAGAAATCTGGCATCACTGTTATAACCAATGAGGCAAATGAGTTGATTCAGACACGCGCCCAAACTGGGTGGCGTGTATGTATTGATTATAGTAAACTCAATGCTGCCACGAGGAAAGACCACTTTCCTCTACCATTCATTGATCAAATGCTGGAACGCTTAGCGGGACGAGAGTATTATTGCTTTATGGATGGATCCTCAGGCTATAATCAGGTCCCCATCGCCAAAAAGGATCAAGATAAAACCACTTTTACTTGTCCTTTTGGTACCTTTGCTTATAGTCGCATGCCCTTTGGGTTATGCAATGCTCCCGCTACCTTTCAGCGGTGTATGATGGGGATATTCTCTGATATGGTGGAGAATTTTCTGGAGATCTTTATGGACGATTTCTCGATTTTTGGAGACTCTTTTTCTGATTGCCTATCGAATCTTGACGCAGTTCTTACTCGTTTCAAAGAGAAGAACTTAACTTTGAACTGGAAAAAATGCCACTTCATGGTCCAAGAGGGAATTGTGCTTGGACATGTTATTTCACCGAAAGGCATTGAGGTATACAGAGCTAAGATAGATGTCATTTAAAACCTCCCTCATCCCAAAAGCGTCAAAGATATTCGATCTTTCCTTTGCCATGCGGGATTTTATTGGAGATTCATTAAGGACTTTAGCAAAATTGCTAGACCTTTAACTCTTCTCCTGGCCAAGGATACGACCTTCCACTTTGACTCGGACTGTGAGACAGCTTTCGACTCACTTAAACACTCACTCACTTCAGCCCCCGTTCTATCGTCTCCAAATTGGGACTACCCCTTTGAGCTGATATGTGACGCATCCGACATTGCAGTAGGTGCAGTCTTAGGACAGCACATTGAAAAGATGCCACACGTGATCTACTATGCAAGTAAGACCCTGAACGATGCACAAATCAACTATACAACCACCGAGAAAGAACTTTTAGCGGTTGTATTTGCATTAGAAAAATTCAGGCCTTACTTAATTGGCTCTCCTATAGTTGTGTATACTGACCATTCCGCCCTAAAACATCTTTTGGCAAAAAAAGATGCAAAAGGTCGACTAATACGTTGGATCCTTCTATTACAAGAATTTGATCTTGTTATCAAAGATAAGAAAGGATGTGAAAACGTAGTAGCCAACCATTTTTCACGCATCTCTTCTTCCCTTGTGACCCTGCCGATCAATGATTCGTTTCCTGACGAACAACTCTTGAACGTATCCGCTGAACCATGGTTCAGGGATATTGTGAACTATTTTGTCACAGGACTTATACCGAGCGATTCGTCAAAACAGGATAAATACCGTTTTCTATCCCAAGTAAATCACTTTTACTGGAATGATCCATATTTGTTTAAATATTGTCCTGATCAGATCATTCGCCGGTGTGTCCCAAAAGAAGAGTTCAAGAGTGTTCTTTCTTTTTGTCATGATCAGGCCTGTGGGGTCACTTCGGTCCTAAAAAGACGGCGGAAAAAGTT
Source organism: Agapanthus africanus (assembly GCA_030015575.1). Classification (NCBI taxonomy): domain Eukaryota; kingdom Viridiplantae; phylum Streptophyta; class Magnoliopsida; order Asparagales; family Amaryllidaceae; genus Agapanthus; species Agapanthus africanus. Next base: position 700,861,669 of record CM057338.1, read on the forward strand.
TTGCAATGTGGATTTTATTGGCCGACTTTATTCAAGGACGCATTTGAGCATTGCAAAACCTGTACACAGTGTCAGTACACGGGTAGAATATCCCGGAGAAATGAAATGCCTCTGCAACCCATTCTGGTTGTTGAAATATTCGATGTTTGGGGCATTGATTTTATGGGTCCCTTCCCCAACTCCTTTGGGAATTTGTACATACTGCTGGCGGTTGATTATGTCTCAAAGTGGGTTGAAGCCATTCCATGTCGCACTAATGAAAGGAAAGTTGTCATTAAGTTCTTGAAAGAGAATATCTTTTCGCGATTTGGACACCCACGCGCTATCATTAGCGATAATGGGACACATTTTTGCAACAGATCTTTCGAGACTCTAATGCAGAAATACGCAATCAACCACCGACTTTCTACACCCTATCATCCCCAAACGAGCGGGGAGGCTGAAATTTCGAATAGACAGATCAAACTTATTCTGGAGAAGACTGTTGCTAAGAATAGAAAAGACTGGTCGACCAAACTGACGGATGCTCTTTGGGCATTCAGGACTGCATATAAAACCGACCTAGGGATGTCTCCATATATGATAGTGTTTGGGAAGGCATGTCACTTACCCGTCGAGATAGAGCATAAAGCATTGTGTGCTATAAAGGAAATAAATTTTGATCTAAACCAAGCCTGCAACTTTCGGAAGCTGCAACTTAATGAGCTAAGCGAACTCCACGATGAAGCTTATGATAACGCTGTAATTGTAAAGAATAGGACTAAGGTTTTTCACGATAAAAACATTTTGAGGAAAACATTTTCACCTGGTCAACAAGTCCTTCTTTATGATTCACGATTACACCTTCACGCGGGTAAGCTTTGATCTCGATGGAAGGGGCCTTTTGTTGTGCGGTCTGTATACCCGCACGGGGCAGTAGAAGTAGAAAATGTTAAAAACGGCACATTTTTCAAAGTGAATGGACATAGACTAAAGCCGTATTTTCCACTGACCCCACGGAGGAGCTCTTGTTCTTACAAGAGCCAGTTTATTTGGATTAAAATTCCTCCGTCTCACCTTCTTGTCCTGTATATCACTGCATCATGTTTTGAATGAAGGTGAGTGAAAAGAATAAGTTTGGGGGAAGTTCTTCACTTATATAGTTTGCCCCCACTAATAATTCCCCCCAGGCTTACAGTTTTTGTAGGTATAGCGATTGGCAACAGTGAGGACACTGTTGAAATCAAGTTTGGAGGAGGTTTGTGCTTATTTTTGCATCATTTGCATATCATCTGCATAAGCACAAAACATTTCTTTTAAAAATCTATAAAAATTTAAAATTTTCAAAACCCACAAAAATATAAAAATTTTCAAATATAAAAATATTTTAATATTTAAACTTTTTTGTACATAAATAAGATAGGAGAAGTTTAGATAGTGAACAATTATATCCATGAGATTAGAAAAATTTTAGAAAACTAAGAAAATTAGAAGTTTTCTTATACGAACTAGTAATAAGTAGTTATGAGCCGTTGTCCCAAAGGTTAGTAAGATGAAGGACGTCACTAATCTGAGGATAAAAATAAGTCTGAAAAATAGTTTCTATTCTGGAAGCCAAACATTTTGATCGTTGCTACCCTACTATTCGCACTTATACACGTCTTGAAGCCTGGGATAGTAGAGGATACCTTGAAATGCTCTTGTCTTAAAGCCGATGTATGAAGGAAATAAAAATAAAAAAATGAAATGAAAAATATATAAAGTGGTGAGAAAAATGAACACTGGTTTTGTTATCACCGAGGCAATAAAAAATATATAGCGAGGGTGCCTTTTCACCTAGTGCCCTAAGGCCAACTGGTCTGGGAGTCACTGCTATGCCTGAGGTGGTGCAAGACGAGGAAAATACACCAAGTAAGCAAGCACGGGAGTAATCGGTCGGTTAGTACCTTAAGAATTATTAACGGCCGCATGAAAGTGTGTGAGCAATCTCATCTAAATATTCATTAATTAAAAAGTACTAAGACTGATGGGCAAGAGTATGATAGCTTGAATTGAATTCTCCAGGTGTAGGGATGTCCTTTACACACACGCAGGGTGATATGATCGATGTTTGGAAGAAAGATAGGAATGAAGAATAAGACGATGTTTTATTGAGGGAGGACGTGATGTCTGACATCTTTTCATGACCATTAAGATAGGGCTCATGACAACCGAAAAGCTAGCTTAGTTGGAAACCCTAATTTTCAAAGATTTTCTTCTACGATTCCTATCTTTAAATGTAATATTCATGATCTTCCTTTTATTATTGGATTTTGTGGGTGCAATCCGCTGAAAACCCTCAGGAGACAACACTCCTCCTACTAGGGACACCAAGAGGTTTAAAGGCTTGTTGCACGTGCTCAGTGCAATCGTGTTGCCTACGAAAGTGTGCTAGTTAGTTTTTTCTCTTTCTTTATTTTCTCCTTCTCTTTTTAATAAAACAGTTCGCTCGAGACGATCGAAATTAAGTTTAGGGGAATTTGATTAGTCGAAAATAATGTATTTTTAACACGGCAATTTCCTTATCATTTGCATTCATATAGAAGTGTTCGGCATTCATATTTCACATATTAGCAAATCGGTCGTTAAATATCAGATTGCATGTGTTAGACTCTAAAACCGGCATTATAAAGGAAATTGACTGCATTTCATGGCATCGCATCATCCCTATATTGTGCGACACTTGTTTTGAGATCTATGCAGGAAAACCAAGAAGAGAAGTCAAAAATTTGCATGGCGCCGATCAAACATTTACGCCAACTCAATGATTCCAGTTCTGGTAGCAATCCAAAAAGCAAAACAAAAATCAATATATCCAAGAAAGGCCCAAGTGTCAAACCAAGACCACTGCAAAGAGCCCAAGTCCCAAGGAGCCAACATGGCCGTGGAACCGCGGCCAGAGCCGGCTTGAGCCGCGGTTCCGCGGCCGTCTTGCCACGTGACCTCCTCAAATTCAGTGCATTATTTCTCTCTCAGGGTCAACACTACATCAAGACTTGACAAATTCCAGAATACTCCAGAGACTTCTGCCAGATCAGCAAACTAGGGTTTCTAAGCTTAATTAATCCTAGCTTAAAGCCTAAGCTAAACTCCTAACAAACTATCTTCTAGAAGCCTCAACAAACTTTTGGAGGGAATTGTAATTTCAAACCTAGACCTAGGGTTTGGGAGATCTATAAATAAGACCCTAGGCTCACTTGTAAAAGGATCCCCAATTGGAGTATCAATCTAGATCCATTCACTCTCATTCTTCATCTTCTTTCACATGTCTAATGAGAAGACTTGTATGAAACCCTAACCCTAATTCCAATCAAAAGCCAAGATCCCGAGTACCAAATCAAGCAAGAATCCCGTCAACCTTTTATGAGCGGAACCGATCTTCAACAGAGCAAGTGGTCCAAGCCGATCCACAACTCACGGAGAAAAGAGACGCCAGATCGACAATTTAGTTCTTCCTCTTGTAGTTCTTAAGCGACTGTAATCAAATTGTTGATATAAATAAAATGTGATATTCTTTTATCTTGTTTTCTTTAAATTCTTGCATCATGATATCTTTTCAATTCTTGAATGCTTTCTGTGTGATGATGTGTGAATAAACTCCGCTCGTCGAGGAGTCGAGACGATCAATAGAATGATGATGTAATATATCTGAAAACGATTCTTGATTCCTACGAGTTTTGTAAACCCTAGCAAGTTCAAGAATCGACGACCCAATTTTTGTTGAGATGCTTTCTTAATTGATATCGCTCGAAATTGGGGAGTTACGATCGTTTCTTGAAATTGCTAGAGGCTAGAATGTGAATGATATCGACGAAAGAACAAGGGTTAAAAGATGAAACCCTAGTTTCACGAGAAAGCGCAAACTCTCGTCGATCATCATCGATCTAGTATCAATTCTTCGAAGGACAAGAACACGATATCTTGAGATTACATCACGTCTATAGATCCGATCGATTCCTATGAGCCTCATTTAGATTCTTGACATTTGGTTGGAAATATCATCGAAACCCGATTCTCGATTGTTTATCATTTTCTTGATTCTTGAATAGAATAGTGACACTTGAAACAATTGATAAATCTTGAATCATGCTTTCTTTTCTTTTCTATTAAATTTTCAATTCGAACAAATCAAACATTGAAACGAATCGCACAATCCCTGTGGACGATCCGCACTCGCTTACGATCTACAACTGACACCGTAATTGATTGCGGTCAAATATAATTCTTTGGTTGTGATTTCTATATTCAATTTTCTATAAACGACACAACAAGAATTTCATTCAATCAACTACCTCCAAGTGCATCGGGACTGCACCCAACTACTACCTGTTTGCACGACTCCTTTGAGCCGTGTTAGGGGGGTAATCTAAGTTCAATGGGAACACACTCGAGACGAATAATGATGTCAAGTCAACGGACTAACCTATACTCATGCCACCCAGGAACTGCTAACTGACGATAGGTATAATACCAACCAGCAGTTCCCATCGAGTCCATCCAGTGTAACTCATAACCCAATGAGCACCTATATACTATCTTCGGTACGGCATACCAATGGCTGTGGGACAAGCCAACTCCCCAGCTGGGATGAGAAGCGTATACTAGTCTACTCTGGAGTATCGATGCCCTTTTCGATAATCCTAGGACTAGGGACTAGTATAAGGATGCGCTTATAGACTACCCAGCCCCCACTAGTGTGACTGCCTTCACAATGCCGGTAGTCAAGCAAAGATCCTAAGGGCTCTATCAATATGTATTAGCGATATGCTAAAAGAAACATGTACACATATTGAGATAGAATCAAACCAGGTAGCATACTACTATTTTGTGCAAGACGGTTATTATATCTGTGTAAATCCCAAGCTTCCAAAATATAATATACAATCCAGTACTGTACAATAATAGCCTCTAGGGCATATATCATTAACAATACTCAACTTCTGTACTAACAGTTTCGCAAACTGTGTTCGAGAACTAGCATCAATGAGTGGACCCAACATAATTCTTCTTTCTGTTTCTCCCTGTATCTCAACTTTGCAGAGATCAAATATCTCCCGAACTGAGTGATACTTTCTTTAGTATTCTCCTGGACAGACGATGGGATCATGTTCATAAATGAACAATTATTTCCAGCGAATTCCCAGATGGAATTCTTTGCAAATTCACAATCAGCATCTAGCGCCTCGACTACCTCAGTATTTCTCTTGGAACTACTTCCAATATACAGGTCTTCAGAAGATGGTAAACTATATAACTCATGACTGACATTCTGTCATTCTTGTCACTTTGGAAGCTGGAGTGGGCAATTGCCTCCAGAAAGAGGTTGCCATTACCATATTCCAAGAACATCTCATATGTTCTCCATTGCTTCTGTTTCTCCAGGATTGGATTAATATCCACTTATTACTGTTGGATATGTATGCCCTAGAGGCCATTATTGTATATGTATACATGTGGATGCTTGGACATATGTACATGACAATCTTGCTCGATTTGATAGTATGCTCTTTGGTTTGTCTTTATCTTAACATGTGTATATGTTTTACTTGCTGTAAGTCCACATTACCCGTCCTGGTTCTTTCGGGGATGCGGAAACGGTAAAAAACGATTTTTACGGTAAAGGTAAAATGGACTTTAGAATAAGATCTTTGCTAAACAAACACCTAGCAAACTAACTAGAAGTTTAACTACTATGTTAGAGGGTTATACCTAGGTCTTGAACTCCTTCTCTTCTTGCTCCTTGGAGTGGTTGGATCGGCTCCACCTCGTAGTCTCCTTGTTGTCGAAGAAGGATCCACCCCGAAAGCTTCTACCTTGAGCTCCTACCTCAACCGAGAGGAAACTAAAGTGCTTGGCTTGCTAGACCTTGAACTTTAGAATGAGTAGAGAAGAGTTTTTAGGGTTTTATCTCAATGGCTCATGTTTCTCAACTCATGAGACATGAGAGCCTTGAGAGAGAGGAAGAGGGAGAGCTCGGATGAGAGAGAATGAGAATGATAGAATGAGCTTGACTTTTTACAACCATTCTCACAAAAGAGAAAATAATCATGATAATAATAATAATTAAGTATATGTGATGGTTCATATCAATGGCCATTATCATTTCATGCATTTAATGCATTTTGTAAAGAACAACAAGTAAACAAAAGTCATAGCCATGAAATGATGATGGTCAACAAGTCCAAAAGAGTCAACCGGTCAACAAAGTCAACAAGTCAACAAAAGTCAAACTTTCAACTCAACCATGGCACAATAATACTTAATTAATATTATTATTAATCATATTTCTTATTCTAATTAGGGTTTAGAAAAAGTCAACAGTCAACAACCCTAATGAGAATCCTCTGCCTCTGCCTCAGTCAACTGTGCATACACACCCGCATCTGTGATCCGAGGAATACGAATACAATGAGATAAAACCAATCCTAAAACATATACTAGGATCTGGCTTAAACCAAAGCCCGTTAGTAATAACTGCCCGGACACCAAACGTGCACAAGTGCGCGGATGCAAACGAACCCTGTCGCAAAACCATGCGACCTCTACTCTGTTTTGCCTAAAGGCGAATAGCTCTCTGTGTGGGACTCTAAATACTCGACACTACGCTGGCAGTGGGTTTAACCACAGGCCGCAAGCGGTACTAGCTGTACGTAACGGTCCCCAGGTAGATGCCGATAAGAAGACTGATGAGGTGAACCAATCCGAACTCCTACTGAGCCTGAATGTGACAATCTCCGTACAGTCTGGTCTGTTCGTCTGAGAGTATCGAATGGCGGCCCTAGGGGGGCGGTAAACATCAGTCCCTTAATAGCGGTACAAGTCGTGTCAGATTGTAGCCCAGAACACCCTGAGACAACACTGGATAACCTACCAGTATATTTCGCTTGCCCTGGCCACGGACGACTATGTGTATTGGCTCTCCTTGACACAGCACGATATCAACCACCAATACCGGGAGAGACGAATCCTGTCTAACCGTCACTGCCACCAAGTGCTTCGGGACTGCACCCAACTGCTACCTGTTTGCACGACTCATTTGAGCCGTGGTAGGGTAGCAATCTAAGAACAGTGGGAGCACACTCGAGGCGAAGTGACAGTGTCAAGTCAGCGGACTAAGCTGTACTCATGTCACCCGGGAACTGATAAATGACGATAGGTATAGTACCAACCAACAGTTCCCAGCGAGTCCTGTCCAGTGTACTCTAACCTAACGAGCACCCGCATACTATCTCAAGTACGACGTACTAATAGCTGTGGGACAGACCATCTCCCGTGGTGGGATGAGAAGCGCATACGCTAGTCTACTCTGGAGTATCGATGCCCTGTCTCGATAATCCTACAACTAGGGACCTGTATAAGGATGTGCTTGTAGATTACCCAGCCTCCACTAGTGTGACTGCCATCACAATGCTGGTAATCAAGAGAAGATCCTAAGGGCTCTACTAATGTGTATAGACGATATGCTAAAAGAAACACATGCACACATTAAAGTAGAAACAAACCAAGTAGCATACTACCATTTTGAGCAAGATTGTCTACACAACTGTGAATATCCCAACCTTCCATCAAGTAATATACAAACTAGTATGATACAGTAATGGAATCTAAGGCATATACACTAACAATCTCCCACTTGCACTAAGGCCATGTACTGGCGTATCGAAGACCTATCATCTCGATCAGCCGCTCGAACTGAGTCTGGGGTATGCCTTCATGAATGGATCCACGGTGTTATTCTCCAAATTTACTCTCTTCACCTCGGTCTCCCGGCGATCTACGATCTCCCTGATCAGGTGCTACTGCCTCAAAATGTGCCTGGACTTCTGATTGGACCTGGGTTTCTTGGCTAAAGCTATAGCGCCGTTGTTGTCACAATACAGCGGTGTTGGATCAACAATGGTAGGAACCACCTGAAGCTCCGTGAGGAACTTCTTCATCCAGACAGCTTCCTTTGCGGCATCGCAAGCAGCTATCTACTCCGCTTCCATAGTTGAGTCAGCAACGGTTTCCTACTTGGAACTCTTCCAGCAAACCGCCCCTCCATTGAGGGTAAAGACATAACCCGACATGGACTTGGAGTCATCCTTGTCACTCTGGAAGCTGGAGTCAGCAAAGGCCTCGATCTGGAGGTCTTTTCCGCCATACACCAAGAACATCTCCTTAGTCCTTCTCAGGTACTTGAGAATGTTCTTTACTGCTATCCAGTGTTTCTCCCCTGGGTCCGACTGATACCGGCTTACAACGCTCATTGCGTATGCTACATCTGGTCTGGTACACAACATCGCATAAATTTTAGAGCCTACCGCTGATGCGTAGGGCATAGATGACATGCGAGCCCTTTCCAAATCAGTCTTGGGAGACATATCTTTGGAGAGGGTGATTCCGTGACAAGCCGGTAGATTACCGCGCTTTGAATCTTCCATACTGAATCATTTCATTATGGTGTCGATGTACCTGGACTGTGAAAGTCCCAACATCCTCTTGGATCTATCACGATAGATCTGGATCCCCAGAATGTAGTTGGCATCGCCCAGGTCCTTCATGGAGAACCTCTGTGACAAGAATCCTTTGACTGACTGTAGCATAGGAATATCATTTCCTATTAGGAGAATTTCATCCACGTACAAGACGAGGAATATCACAGTTCTCCCTACAATCTTACTGTAATGCATAGTTCATCTGGGTTTTTGATAAAGTCGAATTCTTTGACAGTATCATCAAAGCAGATGTTCCAACTCCGCGATGCCTGCTTCAGTCCATAGATGGACTTAAGCAACTTGCATACTTTACCGTTGCTCCCACTCTGAATGAATCTCTCCGGCTGATCCATATAGACGCACTCTTCCAAATTTCTATTTAGGAAAGCCGTCTTTATGTCCATCTGCCAGATCTCATAATCGTGGAAGGCAGCAATGGCAAGAAGGATCCGAATGGATTTGAGCATAGCCACTGGAGAAAAGGTCTCGTTATTGTCCAAACCAGGTCTTTGACGAAAACCCTTTGCAACAAGTCTAGCTTTATAGGTTTCAACCTGCCCATCTACACCAATCTTCTTTCTGAAGATCCATTTGCAGCCTACGGGTTTTACCCCTTCTGGAGCAAAGTCCAAAGTCCAAACTTTGTTGGTGTACATGGACTCCATCTTGGTTCGCATTGCATCCAGCCATTTTACTGAGTCACCGCTCTGAATGGCTTGCTGGAAGCTAGTAGGCTTATCATAATCAATAGTGCAATCCTCCGTATCCCCGTCTAATTGAAAACCGTAGTATCTCTCGAACGGATGAGACTGCCTACTACTCCTGCGGAGTGGCGCAGGGATGTCCGGTTCTCCTGAAACTTCTGGTTCTTCCAAGCTTTCAGTAACAGCTTGTGGTTCTGGAATTTCTTCCAGTTCTATTGCGCTCCCACTTATCTGACTTTCTAAAAATTCAGTTTCCAAGAAGTGGGCATGCTGATAAACAAAAACCTTTTGTTCCTCTGCGGAATAGATAAGATACCCCCTGGAGTTCTTGGGGTATCCCATAAACTTACACAGTACTGAGCGTGCCTCGAGCTTGTCCGCATGCTACTTCTTTAAAAAAGCTGGACATCCCCATGTCTTAAGATACTTAAGACAGGGTTTCTTCCCACTTATCTGATATAGGGTGGTAGGCACAGTCTTGGTTGGAGCCTTGTTCAAAAGATATGCAGCTGTTTCTAGTGCATAACCCCAGAAAGATCGCGGTAACTCAGCCTTACTCATCATGGAACGAACCATATCCAATAGAGTTCGATTTCGCCTTTCCGATACACCGTTGTGTTGTGGTGTGTACGGAGGAGTAAGCTGAGAGAGAATTCCATTCTCTTTTAAGTAGCCCAGAAACTCGGCACTCAAGTATTCACCACCTCGATCAGATCTCAGTGTCTTAATACTTTTGCCTGTTTTTTTTTCAACTTCATTCTTGTATTCCAGAAATTTCTCAAAGGCCTTGGATTTATGCTTCATCAGGAAGACATGTCGATACCTAGAGAAATCATCCGTAAAAGTAATGAAGTATGAATAACCACTTCGCGCATGTGTATACACTGGACCACACACGTCACTGTGTATGAGTCCCAAGAGCTCGCTCGCTCTTACTCCGTGTCCAATGAACGGAGTCTTTGCCATCTTTCCCATGAGACAAGATTCACAAGTAGCATAAGACTGATACTCGAACGGATTCAAGTATCTCTCTTTATGTAACTTTGTTAACCGTGTCTCATTAATGTGACCCAGTCTTCAATGCCATAAGAAAGCCTGATTTGTTTCCGGAGACTTTCTTTTAAGTGTGTTCTGGACACTGAAAATCTGAGCTTGATTCAATACGTATATTTCGTTTTCTAATGTACCTGACCAAATCAGAACCTGATTTAGGTGGATGTGGACCACATCGCTTACAAAAGTAAAATCATATCCTTCCTTAGAAAGTAAGGATACAGATATGATATTACAAGTCGCACTGTGTACATACAAACAGTTACGCAGAATCAATATCTGCCCAGTTGTCAGTCCAAGATGATATTCCCCTACGGATTCAGCGTCCATGCTCATTTCGTTGGCAACCCTGAGAGTCATATCACCTATCCTGATAACCCTACGGTTTCTCAGAGCCTGTAATGAATTACAGATGTGAGATCCTGATCCGGTATCTAATACCCAGGAAGTAGGGTTAACTGATATACAGTTTTCTACTACGAATATTCCCGAAGCCGAAGCCACAACATGCTTCGAATCCTGGCTACTAACTTTGCTAGCCCTGCAATCCTTCTGCCAATGTCATTCCCGTAACAATAGGAACGCCCCTCCTTTACTGCATCCAGTCTCGAAACTTTTGCCCTTCCCTTTCCTTCTACTACCCTGGTTTCCTTCAGGGTATAAGTAGAGGGCAGAGACTGTAGAATCAAGTCAGTATTTGACCCGTTCTTCAACGTGATCTTCAGGTCCGTGAGCTCATCAAAATAGCTGGTCTCTGTAAGGACGTTGCCCCCTACAGATGACCCGATAGCCAACCTCGCTTGAAGCAATTCGTTCGAGGTCTTATATCTTGCGATACGAGATTGCTCTCCATATAATTTTTTGTTATGGAGGAAGATAGAAACTAAGTCCATCTTCTCGTGCTTCCTATGGTATGCACCATCAACTAAGGCCAACACGAGGCACTTGGCATTCGCACAGTCTTTTTCCGATGTCTTACCGATATCAATATCCGTGACAGGGGAAACTGGTCATGAGACGGCAGGGGTTTGATTAGTTAAGAGGTGTCCCAGCTCGTTATGGGCAATGGACATCTGGACAGACCTTTGCCAGTCATAACAGTCAGATTCAGTCATTTTATTATCTATATGTAACCTATGTGTGGTCACTGGGTCGCTGCAGTTAAGAGAGAGAGAAGAAAACACTCAGCATGATGCTCTTGCAAGTTTAGATTATTTTTTAATTTATCTAAACAGGATGGCTCCCACTGTTTCTCGAATCCTTCCTCAAACCAAAAAGGAAGAATCAGTCGGGATCAATCTCACCATACAATACTTGCTTAACCGTTCAGCCAGGCCAGTGTTGGTACTTCGAGGGAGGTTTTCCAACGCTTTCGCGAAGTTCCCTAATTAAATAACCTCTTTTCCCTGTGGGCGTAGCCCCGCTAACACCTTTCTAGACACCTACTTGGTTTATAGCATTGATCGTTAAGTTAGAAAGTTCCCGAGGAGTAGCATATACTCACAGTAGGATCGGGATCCAAATATCATCGTGTGACAAAACTGAAGGAATCCTACCAGAATCATCACACTCCAAATGGTATGCAGCGCTAGCAAGTTTCAGTTTCTTTAGAAACTCCCGATGTGGATTTTTGCCCCATGCTCTTATGACCTTGACTTTGGCCAACAAATCATAAGTCACATGTTAAGTTCTACCCGTCATTTTCCAGGTTAATTTGAACCCACCCGTACCTACCCTTGACTTTGGCCAACAAGGCAGTGCGACTGTCCCAAACCAACGCATCTATCTATGCTACATATGAATATCCAATAGCTACTAATCACTATGCCTTGAGTTTGGCCAACAAACACAGCCTGAATACTATTGGCTATTCATATGAAATGACGGAGGGCAAAGAATGGTTTTGGCAAAACCGTGAACGTAGTGAACTTGATATAATCGATGGAACGAGATAGCTTTTAAAAGGAGTGGTTTAAGCCCCGCGTTTAAAAGTTGGTTTTTGAAAAGAAACCGAGTGGTTTTGAAATTGTTCCAACGATTTTAACTTTGGTTTATTTTCTTGCATTAATTTAATTCGTCCCTTCATTTAATCCTACCATTGCAGAAAACAACGAAAATATGACGTACGCTTATGCCATCCGCATTCGCCATGGGGCCCCGTCATTACCCGTTAGGTTACTTTACTAACGACAGAGCGGGGGATGGACTAGCGCGTATGCAAAACATAAGCAACGCCTACTAGATATCATATATAGATATATACATTCGTCAGATGCAATGATAGCCATTCCAGATCACAGATGAACACATTGGATATACTAGGAATCCGCGTTTCGTTCGAGCCTGCAACGAAAAGCGGATTACAAGGTCGCGATGAATAGCCAAGACCCCACCCTAGACCCCTACGGGTGCGGCAAACTACTCGCCAAGTACCCGAAGTGAAGCAACCTCCCTCAACAACGTGAGTAGGCCACTCGGCACTTCGAGGTACCCGGTAGTTTGTGCACCCCACCTTGGGTCTATCCTAGGAGAAAAAACAGTAAAAGAAATAATATACAATGGCGGCTACAACCTCATCCCGGATGTGCGGCCATAAAAATAATATTATATCAATTTACATATTACATCAAATGAAAGATAAGAAAACTCTCATCTCACAACCCCCGGCTATTCATCCGCGACAATCCAACGAGTTCATATACACAAACCATCAACATTACAGTTCACAGATATGTATAACCCCCATTAATCGACTTATAGCGATTAGCAGACGTTCAATACATATATCACATCACAGATATAACCCATTAGCTAAAGTCTACAGAACTTCGATCAAAAATACGGATTTGTAACTACCCCAAACACAACTTTGTTCTCTGGAAAATCTGGGCAGAAACAAAATAATCTAAAAATCCCAAAACAGAACAAGGAGAATACTGTAGCAAAAACGATTCACGGCCGAGTCAACTCGGCCGTGGATCCGCGGCAAGAAGCTTGTTCTCGCCGCGGTTCCGCGGCGCGTTGACCGAGTCAGTGACTCGTTTTTCCTGTGTCTTCCTACAAAACCCTGAGCCGATTTTTAGTGTATATGGAATCATTTTTTGAACAGTTTAAAAATCGGCAGAAAGTTCAGTTCTTGGACTCGTTTTGTGATTTTTTCTCCGATCGAAATTCTAAATACTTTGGTAACTTGCTAGTTGTTGTTTAGCTAGGCTCTGATACCACTGTAAGTCCACATTACCGGACCCGGTTCTTTCGGGGATGCGGAAACGTTAAAAAACTATTTTTACGGTAAAGGTAACATGGACTTTAGAATAGGATCTTTGTTAAACAAACACCTAGCAAACTAACTAGAAGTTTAACTACTATGTTAGAGGGTTATACCTAGGTCTTGAACTCCTTCTCTTCTTGCTCCTTGGAGTGGTTGGATCGGCTCCACCTCGTAGTCTTCTTGTTGTCGAAGAAGGATCCACCCGAAAGCTTCTACCTTGAGCTCCTACCTCAACCGAGAGGAAACTAAAGTGCTTGGCTTGCTAGAACTTGAACTTTAGAATGAGTAGATAAGAGTTTTTAGGGTTTTTTCTCAATGGCTCATGTTTCTCAACTCATGAGACATGAGAGCCTTGAGAGAGAGGAAGACGGAGAGCTTGGATGAGAGACAATGAGAATGATAGAATGAGCTTGACTTTTTACAACCATGCTCACAAAAGAGAAAATAATCATGATAATAATAATAATTAAGTATATGTGATGGTTCATATCAATGGCCATTATCATTTCATGCATTTAATGCATTTTGTAAAGAACAACAAGTAAACAAAAGTCATAGCCATGAAATGATAATGGTCAACAAGTCCAAAATAGTCAACCGGTCAACAAGTCAACAAAAGTCAAACTTTCAACACAACCATGGCACAATAATACTTAATTAATATTATTATTAATCATATTTCTTATTCTCATTAGGGTTTAGAAAAAGTCAACAGTCAACAACCTTAATGAGAATCCTCTACCTCTGTCTCAGTCAACTGTGCATACGCATCCGCATCCGTGCTCCGAGGAACACGAAAACAATGAGATAAAACCAATCCCAAAACATATACTAGGATCTGGTTTAAACCAAAGCCCGCTAGTAATAACTGCCCGGACACCAAACGTGCACAAGTGCGCGGATGCAAACGAACCCTGTCGCAAAACCATGCGACCTCTACTCTGTTTTGCCCAAAGGCGAACAGCTTTCTGTGTGGGACTATAAATACTCGACACTACGATGGCAGTGGGTTTAACCACAGGCCGCAAGCGGTACTAGCTGTACGTAACGGTCCCTAGGTAGATGCCGATAAGAAGACTGATGAGGTGAACCCATCCGAACTCCTACTGAGCCTGAATGTGACAATCTCCGTACAGTCCAGTCTGTTCGTCTGAGAGTATCGTATGGCGGGCTTAGGGGGCGGTAAACGTCAGTCCCCTAATAGCGGTACAAGTCGTGTTGGAGTGTATCCCAGAACACCCTGAGACAACACTGGATAACCTACCAGTATATCCCGCTTGCCCTGGCCAGGGACGACTATATGTAATGGCTCTCCTTGACACAAGGCGATATCAACCCCCAATACCGGGAGAGACGAATCCTGTCTAACCGTCACTGCGTCCAAGTGCTTCGGGACTGCACCCAACTGCTACCTGTTTGCACGACTCATTTGAGCCGTGGTAGGGTAGCAATCTAAGAACAGTGGGAACACACTTGAGGCGAAATGACAGTGTCAAGTCAGCGGACTAAGCTGTACTCATGTCACCCGGGAACTGATAACTGACGATAGGTATAGTACCAACCAACAGTTCCCAGCGAGTCCTGTCCAGTGTACTCGTAACCTAACGAGCACCCGCATACTATCTCAAGTACGACGTACTAATGGCTGTGGGACAGACCATCTCCCCTGCTGGGATGAGAAGCGCATACGCTAGTCTACTCCGGAGTATCGATGCCCTGTCTCGATAATCCTACGACTAGGAACCTGTATAAGGATGTGCTTGTAGATTACCCAGCCCCCACTAGTGTGACTGCCATCACAACGGTTGTAATCAAGCGAAGATCCTAAGGGCTCTACTAATGTGTATAGACGATATGCTAAAAGAAACACATGCACACATTAAAGTAGAAACAAACGAAGTAGCATACTACCATTTCGAGCAAGATTGTTTATACAACTATGAATATCCCAAGCTTCCATCAAGTAATATACAAACTAGTATGATACAGTAATGGCCTCTAGGGCATATACACTAACACTTTCTATTACATATCATTTATACATGTTGATAAAGCCCGTAGGATCATTGCTTGACTACCTGCGTTGTGATGGCGATCATACTTGTGGGAGCTGGGTAGTCGATAAGCACATCCTTAAAAGGCCCATAGTTGTGGGAGTATCGAGACTGGGCATCGATATTCTGGAGTAGACTAGTGTATACGTTTTTAGACCCCGATGTGGGGCGATGGTTGGTCCCACAGCCATTGATCTTTCGTACCTAAGATGTATACAGGTGCTCTCTGGGGGTGAGTACACTGGACGGTCGCGCCGAGAACTTTTAGATGGTATTATACCTATCGTCAGATAGCAGTTCTCAGGTGGCATGAGTACAGGTTAGTCTTCAGACCTGAGATCGTCATTTGTCTCGTGTGAGTTCCCATTGTACTTTGATTACTACCCTACCATGGCTCTACTGAGTCGTGCAAACAGGTTTTAGTTAGGTACTGTCCCGAGCCATATGGAGGCAGTTAGCGATTGTTGGGGATTTGTCTCTCCCAGTATAGGGAGTTGATATCGCACTATGTTTGATTAGCCAGCACCTTAAGATCTTGGCCAAGACAGTTGGGATTTACTGATAGGTTGATCAGTAGTTTCCCGGATTGGTCCTGAGCCACATCAGCATGAATTATCGGGTTATTAGGGTCTGACGTTTACCACCCCCTAGACCTGGTATGCGATACTCACAGAAGAAGAGACCGGACTGTACGGAGATTGTCACAGATAGGCTCAGTAGGGATCCGGATGAGTTTGCTCGTCGGCTTTCCTTTTCGGTAGGTACCCGGTTAGCCGTTACGTATAGCTAGTGCCGCTGACGTGCTTGTAGTTATGGATTTATCCAGTAACATACTACCGGTGTACTGTCGAGTCTTTAGAGTCCCACACAGAGGGTTTCCCTGGTTCAGGCGAAATGATGTAGTAGCCGTATGGATACGTGCAGGGTTCCGATTGAATGATTATACTATGTACCCGGACTTTCGATCAGACGGTTGATAATACTAGCCGACTCGGGATTGAGCCGGATTATTAAATCAGGTATTGATTTAATAATTTTCGTATATATATTTCGATATGTATATTCTTTGTGGTATTCTATCTCTTTGGGTATTCGTATTTTGATACGAATACAGATATATATATATATATACAGTTGAGTGTATTCCGTATTTATACGGAAAATATTCTAGAAGGTGGACACCTCATTTTAGTTTTATCCATTTATTTTAAATGGAAAATGAGGTGTAAAGGTAGTAAGGTGAGTATGGTGAGAGCCATGCTTGAATAGTATTGATAAATGAATTGAATATTCATTTGTCAACACTATTTAAGTATGGGTGTATTTTTATATTAAAAAAGGGGTTTTACAAAACCATGCTTGATCGTTTTCTCTCTCATGTGATTTCATTTTTCATTCTCACCATTTGGTTTCACTCTCCTCACTATCTTTCTTGAGCTCTTCCACCTTCATCTTCAACCTTCTCTCTACAATCTCATGTGTTGAAAATCAAGAGAGGAGGTGAGATAGATACACACTTAGATCCATACACTACATCCTAGACATTTTAGATTGGCAATCTAAAGTCTCTAGTTGCTCTAATAGACACTTAGTATGGAGCTAGAGCTATGGACTACATCCCTTGGGTGGATCATCTTCGACGGAGGAAGACCGACGATCAAGCACGATCCAGGAGATCTCAAGAAGCAAGGAAAGGTGATCAAGCTTGTTCAAGGAGATCCTTAGGAGCAAACAAAGATGATAGAAGACCGAAGGACATGAATCTTTTGGTGAGACATTTCTATCATAGTAGCTAGCTCTTCTCTTGTTAGCTAGTTTTGGTTTATGGTAGATTCTAGAACGGTTTTTTCTGGTGCCAGTTTCTAAACACCAAAAAAAGTTTTGTTCCGTAACGGCCACAGTAGATGGTCAGGGCGCTAGGAAATCATAACTTGGTATCAGAGCCAGCCCATAAACCCTTACTAGCTAGTTTAGACGTGTTTAAAATATCGAACGACGAAAATTTTCCAATATCACAATTCCATATTCATGCTGTTAGTGATATATTCCCTAGAGGCCATTACCGTATCATACTGGAATTTATATTACATATTGGAAGCTTTGGATATTCATAGTTATAATAACAGTGTTGCTCAAAATGGTAGTATGATACTTGGTTTGATTCTACCTCAATATGTGCATGTGTTTCTTTTAGCACATCGCTTATACATATTGGTAGAGCCCTTAGAATCTTTGCTTGACTACCAGCGTTGTGATAGCAATCACACTAGTGGGCGCTGGGTAGTCTATAAGCACATCCTTATATAGGTCCTTAGTCATAGGATTATCGAGACGGGGCATCGATACTCCAGAGTAGATTAGTGTATATGCTTCTCATCCCAGCAGGGGAGATGATCTGTCTCACAGCCATTTGTACGTCGTACTGGAGATAGTATACATGTGCTCATTGGGTTACGAGTTACACTGGACGGACTCGTTGGGAATTTCTTGTTTGATATAGTGCCCTCAAAGTCAATTATTGGATCGCAAGCACGTGATTGCAATGATTGTGGGTGGACCTATACCAGAAGAACAGTCTTACTCGAGATGATAGTATGCTATCCGGTTTGTCTTTATCATCATGTACATGCTTTAGGTGACATTACAGATCACTATTACACGTTGATAGATCCTTTAGGATTCTTGCTTGACTACCAGCAGTATGATGGAGATCATATACGTGAGAGTTGGGTAATCTATAAGCACATCCTTAAAGTGTCCCTAGTCATGGGAGTTTCTTGGCTGGACATCGATACTCCATGAGTAGACTAGTGTATACGGATCGAGACCCCGACGAGGGGAGGTGGACGGTCTCACAAGCCATTGGTGTAAGTTGGTTCACCTAAGATAGCATGCAGGTGCTCATTGGGTTATGAGTACACCGGACAGGACTCGCCGGGAACATACTGGTTAGTATTATACCTGACGTCAGATAGCAGTTCCCTGGTGACATGTGTACAGGTTAGTCCATCGTCCTGAGATCGTCATTTGTCTCGTATGAGTTCCCACTGTGCTTTGATTACTACCCTACCACGGCTCAATGGAGTCGTGCAAACAGGTTTTAGTTGGGTACAGTCCCAAGCCATATGGAGGCAGTAAGCGTATCGGCAGGGGATTCGTCTCTCCCGGTATTGGGGGAGAGATCGCGCTGTATCTAGGAGAGCCATTACATGAAGTCCTTGGCCAAGGTAAGTGAGATTTACTGATAGGTATTCCAGTAGTATCTCTGGGTGTTCTGGGCTACACTCCGACACGACTTATACCGCTATTGGGGGTCTGACGTTTACCAACCCCGTAGGCCCGATATGCGATACTCATAGACGAACGGACTAGACTGTACGGATATTGTCACTGACAGGCTCAGTAGGGTTTCAGGATGAGTTCTCTCGTCGGTCTCCCTTTGCTCAATACCTTGGTAGCCGTTACGTACAGCTAGTACTACTGACGAGCTTGTGGTTAAACCCGCTGCCAGCGTATTGACGAGTCTTTAGAGCCCCCCACAGAAATTTTCCCAAGTTCGGGCGAAATGTTGTAGAGGCCGTATGGTTTTATGGCAGGGTTTAATTATATACGTGCACTTGTGCACGTATCATGATCGGAAAGATCATACCAGTGGTCTTTGGTTTAAGTCGGATCCTAGTATTAGATTTGTTGGATTACTTTCGTCTTATTGCATTCGTATTCAGTCGGAATGCGGATGCAGATATGTATATACAGTTGAGGGGTATTCTTATGATCTGTCACGAGTTTACTTTTGAAGTTGCCTTTTTCTTTTTGATTAAACATTTATTTCAATGTTTAATTAAGTGAAATGTGAAGTGTGGCATTTTGGCTAATTCTTAGTGGCTTTTCCTTTGCTGGGAAATTTCGAAGCTCGGAATTTTTTTGGGCTTGGGCATTTTTCGTGGGCCTTGGATTTGGTGAGTGATTGGAGTGGGTAGGATATTTATTTGTGCATTTATTGGTGTTTGTCCTAGTTAGGATATTTTTGGGTGATGGCAGTTTATATTTTTTTTTGTGCTAGGTGTTAAATATGGATTGCTAAATTAATACCTTACACTCACCACTTACACACCAAGAAAAAAAATTCCACAGAGAACAATTCTTGTTCTGGCCGAACCCCTTTTCTTTCCTTCATACAAAGCCAATTTCTCATGCTTGACATTTCACTCTTGGCAACTTCATTTACCTCCACCCAAATCCATGGGTGCCTTGAGACAAAGTATTCACACACTATCTTTACTTCATCTTGGGTATCTAGGCTAGCAAACTGGATGCCCGAGTTGCCTTGGTTTTGAGGCGGGAGCCCGTATAAAGAATCCTCGACGTGGAGCCACTTCGACGAGCGAGATCGGAGAGCGAACTTCGTTGGGGCAGCCGCAACTAGCAAAGGATAGAGATTGAAGACCGAAGGACACGGATCGATCGGTATAATCTCTTGAACCGCTTTACAGTTTACTAGTATAAGGTTAATGGCACGATCCGGGTTTTAGGGTTACAATAGCGCCAGTTTATAAAAGTTTTTTTTACTCATTTAGCCTCGGATTGACGGCCGGGGCGGTGCCGTAGCTTTACACTGCTGGTTGGTATTATACCTATCGTCAGATAGTAGTTCCCAGGTGGCATGAATACAGGTTAGTCTGTTGACTTGACATCGCTATTCGTCTCGAGTGTGTTCCCACTGCACTTAGATTACTACCCTACCACGGCTCAAAGGAATGATGCAAACAGGAAGTAGTTGGGTGCAGTCCCGAAGCACTTGGAAGCAGTAGCAGTTAGATAGGATCCGTCTCTCCCAGTTTTGGGGGGTGATATCACGCTGTGTTCAGAAAGCCATTACACAAAGTCTCTGGCCAGGGAAGTCGAGATATACTGGTAGGTACTCCAGTAGTTTCTCAGGGTGTATTGGGCTCTATCCCGGCACGACTTACTGCGCTGTCAGGGGTCTGACGTTTACCATCCCCTAGGCCTGATATGCGAGTATCTTAGACGAACAGACCGGACTGTACGGAGATTGTCACAGATAGGCTCAGTAGGAGTTCGGATGAGTTTTCTCATCTGCCTTCTTATCGACAGATACTTGGGTAGCCGTTACATGTAGCTAGTACCACTGACGGGCTTATGGTTAAACTCACTGCCAGCGTACTGTCGAGTCTTTAGATTCCACAAAGAGGGTTTCCCTACTTCGAGCGAAACGATGTAGAAGCCGCATGGTTTTACGGCAGGGTTCCGATCACATACGTGTACTGGCTACACAGATGTCGTTTTGGGTGGATAATACTAGTGGGCTTTGCTTTAATCCGGATCCTAGTATTATATTATTGGATTGTTATCATCTCATTGTATTCATATTTTTCGGAATACGAATATGGGTATGTATATACGGTGAGGGCATTCTTATAATTTCTCAAGAGATGCTTCTAGAAGGAGACACCTCATTATTTGATTTACCTATTTTGGGAAATAGATTAACGAGGTGGATATTTGGAGACATACTTGGCATGGGGTGAAGCATGGCTCTTGGATTTGTTTCTTAGTTTGTCTACACTATTTAAGAATGGTGGTTATTTTCTATGAGAAAATAATCTATGCTTCAATGAGTGAAGTGTATGATCCATTCTCCACACTTGCTAACCCTAGCTCATTTGCTTTTTTCATTCTCTCTCCAAGTTTCCTTTCCTTCTTCCTCAAGATCCTAACCCACACATGAGTTGCGGAACATAGGGTATCATGAGATAAAACACTCCATTAGATACTCTACATCATCTAGGCTACTTAGCTTAGCAAACTTGGTACCCTAGTTACCTCGGTTTAGAGGATGGATCTTGAAGTACATACTCTCGGGTGGATCATCTTCGACACGAGGAGGCCGACATTGCAAGCTCGATCCATTCTTTTAGGATCTAAAGAAGATGAGGAGGAGAAGAAGACTCGAAGGACATGGTTCAAGAAGGTATAACACTTTTCACAGTAGTTAAACCTCCTAGTTAGTTTTGTTAGTTATGGTTTCCGTAAAGATCCTGGAGTTTAGTCGGTGTTGCGAAGCTTGAAAAAATCGTTTTTGTAATTTCCGCCTCCCTGCGAACCCACGGAGTGCGCGGCATTGAGTTACAGTGGTATAGAGCCTACTAAATCTTAACTAACAGTTTAGACGATGTATAGAATTACGAAACCGAAATAACTCCTAAACAATTAAACCGAAATCCAAGTTTCTATTAATTTTCAAAGAGCCTCTAAAAATTATTTAAACAATTGCAGAGTGCTCCTTTTCTTGTAACTAGAATACCATAGAAAAACGAGCCCCAAATTCTAAGACTTGGCAGGCGAAATTGCCATTTATCCCGGCCTCGCCGGCCGTACTAGGGACTTAGGTCTTAGGGTTTTGGTGTGTTCTGGAATCTTGGATTTAGGGTTTCAGGTGATGTTTGGTTTTGCCCAGATTTCATATGCTGTTATCTTTGTGTTGGGGCAATACAGAGTATTTCGAAGTCGCAATTTTAACGTCGTTTATAAGTTTCAGTTTGTTTACGTGTTGGTAAACGTCCGCTAATTGCTATACGTCGATTAGTGGTGGTTACGCATATTTGTATCTTGTGATGTTTTGTGTATATGGAGTATTGGATCGTCGTGGATGAATAGCCGGGAGGATGTGAGAAGAGTGTTTTCTTTTCTTTCATTCGTGTAATTTGTAATTGATGTAATATTATTTTTACGGGGCACATCCGGGTTGAGGTTGAAGCCACCGTTGTATTATTTCATTTACTTTTTCTTGCACCTAGGATAGACCCAAGGTGGGGTGCATAAACTACTGGGTTCTTGAAGTGCCGAGTGGTCTACTCATTTTATTGAGGGAGGTTGCTTCACTTTTGGAATTTGGCGGGTGGTTTTCCGCACCTGTAGGGGTCTAGGGTGGAGTTTGGCTATTCATCACGACCGTGGAATCCGTCTTTCGTTATAGTCTTAAACGAAACACGGAATTCTTAGTATATCCAATATATTCATCTGTGAACTGGAATGCCTATTATTGCATGAGACGAATGGATATATATATGACATATAATAAACGTTGCTTATGTTTTGCACCCGTGCTAGTCCAGCCCCCGCTCGGCCGTTAGTTAAGTAACCTAACGATGTACGATGGGGTCCTGTGGTGAATGCGGATGGCATAAGCGTACATTCTATTTTCGTTTCTTTTCTGCAATGATAGGGTTAAATGATGGGACCGCATTAACATTGATTAATGCAAGGAAAACAAACCAAAGCTTAAATCGTTGGAACAGTTTCAAAACCACTCGGCTTTCTTGAAAAGCAACTTTTAAATGCTGAGCCTAAACCACTCCTTTTAAGAAAAGCTACCATGGTTCCTTCGACTAAATCAAGTTCATTACGTTAACGGTTTCGCCAAAACCATTCATAACCCTGCATCATTTCAGATGGGTATTCAGTAATATTCAAGCAATGTATTTTGACCTTCGCCAAGGCATAGTGATTGGTAGCTGCTGGCTATTCATTTGTAACATAGATAGATGCATTGGTTTGGGACATTCGTACAACTATTTTAGCCTTCGTCAAGGCTATGTACGGGTGGGTTCAAATTAACCTGGACAATGACGGGTAGAACTTGACTTGCGACTTATGATATGTTGGCCTTCGTCAAGGTCATAAGCGCATGGGGAAAAAATCCTCATCGGGAGTTTCTAAGAAAATTGAAACTTGCAAGTGTTGCATACTATTTGGAGTGTGATGATTTTGGTAGGATTCCTTCAGGGTTGTCACATAATGATATTTGGATCCAGATCCTACTGTGAGTATCTGCTACACTTCGGGAGATTTTTCACTAAAACAATCAATGCTATAAACCAAGTAGGTGCCTAGAACGGTGTTAGCGGGGCTACGCCCCCAGGGAAAAGAGATTATGTAATTAAGGAATTTCGCGAAAGCGTTGGAAAACCTCCCTCGAAGTACCAACACCAGCCTGGCCGAAAGGTTAAGCAAGAATTGTAGAGTGAGATTAATCCTGACTAATTATTCTTTTATGGATTGAAGGAGGATTCGAGGAACAGTAAGAGTCATCCTGTTTAGATAAACTAATAACAAATCTAAATTTGCAAGAGCATCATGCTGAGTGTTTCATCTCTCTCTCTCCTGACAACAGCGACCAATATGACCAGGCTTAAGTTACTGCTAGATAATAATAAATTGACTAGGCCAAACTATAAAGATTGGCTAAGGAATGTCAAAATGGCCATTACCTATGACAAGCTGGGCTACCTCCTTACTACCAAATCCCCCACCGTCCCAGGTCCAGATTCTACCGTTGCGGATGTTGATATCCGTAAGACATGGGGAAAGACAGTGCGAAAGTCAAGTGCCTCGTGTTGGCCTCAATGGATTATGAACACCAGAGGCAGCACGATTGTTAGTGATTTGTATGCCCTAGAGGCCATTATTGTATGATATAGTGGATTCTTGGACATAGATATGGAGGACTTTCTTGCTCGATATGATGGTATGCTATCTGGTTGTCCTTATCTTAACATGTTCACTGGTATTATTATACCGTCTCTCATATACATGTTAATAAAGCCCTTAGGATGTAGGCTTGACTACCAGGACTATGATGCAGATCATACTACTGTGACCTGGGTAGTCCACATGCACATCCTTCAATTGTTCCTTGTCGAGGGAATATCGAGACAGGGCATCGATATTCCAAAGTAGACTAGTGTGTATTTTTCTTGACCCTGTATGGGGCGATGGTTGATCCCATAGCCATTGGTGTTTGACATCAATGATTGTACACAGGTGCTCATTAGAGAATGGGTACACCGAACATGACTCGACGAGAACTCCTAGATGGTACTATACCTATCGTCAGATAGCAGTTCTCTGGTGATACTGGTACAGGTTAGTCTGTAGACCCGAGATCCTCATAGAGTCTTGTGTAGTTCCCACCGTGCTTTGATTTCTTCTCTACCATGGATCAAAAGAGTTGTGCAAACAGATGGATTTTGGGTATAGTCCCGAGTCACATGGAGGCAATGAACGATAGGAAGGGTTTCGTCTCTCCTCGTATAAGGAGTTGATATTGCGCTATGCTCGATTTCTATAACAGGAAGTCCCTGGCCAGGACTGTTGATGAGATTTACTGGTAAGTGTTATCAGTAGTTTCTCGTACCGTTATAGGCATTACATCGGCATGCCTTATCAAGTTATTGGGGTCTGACGATTCCACCCCCAGACTCGATATGCGACATATCAAACGAAGAGACCGGACTGTACGGTAAGTGTTACTTATAGGCTTCATGGGAGTTTGGACAAGCTTGCTTATTGGTCTTCTATTTGCCCAATACCTGAGTAGCCGTTACATCCAGCTAGTACCGCTGACGTCTTGTGGGTGACTGGTGTGATCATTACCTACTGCTGGCGTATTGACGAGTCTTTAGAGTCCAGCATAGAAGTTTCCCTGTTCAAGCGAAACGAAGTAGGGCACATATGATGATATGTGCGGATGCCTGATTAAATATGAGTATAGATACCGTATTGTAATCTGGCGGTTATTTGTTATCGGTTATGTTATATGTTATTTAACCGGATTATTGAATCAAGTGTTGATTTGATAATGTGATATACAGATAAATGATATTAGTCAGTTATATGTGATATAACCGGATTATTAAATCAAGTGCTGATCTAATAATATGATATATATTTATATTTTATATAATTATATATTAACTAATATTATTAGCTCACTAATTATTCTTCATAATATATATATTAATGTATATATATGATATATATATATATATATATTATGTGAAGCATGGCAAGGATATTCTATTTCATGAAAATAGAAATTGAGGTGGAAAATGGGGAGACTTTTGTGGAGGGGTGAAGCATGGTTTTGCTCTATATTATATTGGTTTGGATCTACTATTGAAGCATGGTTCAATTTTATATTGAATTGAATTCCATGCTTCAATAATAGAGTTGATATTTGTGAAGCCATCCAACACTTCATTCCATACTTACCCATTTTCTTGAGTTGAGCTCATGTGATGAGTTGCTCTCTAGCTCTCTTTATCTTCTTCACCCCCACCTCCAAGCTCAATCCCTCACATGAGTTGTGAACCTTTGAGCTTGTGAGAACCCTATTGAGCAAACATCACCCCCTACTTCACCATCCTACACTAGATTAGTGATTTGGTGTAGTGTGTTTTCTTCACTAAAGAGTTTAGTGAAAAGGTAGCTTGGATTAGCAGACTTCGGGTGGATCATCTTCTGCACGAATGTCACGACCCGCAGGGTACGGAACGTAACTGGCACTTAAGTTTACGAAACGTCTAAAGACGTCCGTAAAATAAGTAAGCCAAAGCCCATAAAACAAAACCAATTAAGCAAAAGAGTGAAGAAAACCCAATCAATTGAAAGCGAGTTTATCAAATAAGTCATGAAAAACCCTTTTTAAAAACAATACCAATTTTTCCGAAAATTTCGGCAGAGTCTCCTTTGTAAATACTGGCCCCCAAAATGGGTACAACAAAATATATATAAATCCAACAAAATAGGGCATCCCCAAGCGGGAGCTAGCTCTTCGCCACAAGGCGGTCACAAATCCCACGCAATATAAAATGACAACAAGCAAAATAATCATAATGAAGCATAAGAAAAGCAGCATGTCGACTCAAGTGAGCTCGACCCCAAAATACAGCATAAAAGTCTATAAATCTCACAGTCTCACCTCTAGGTCAATATACAATAATGCTGGTAAATACAGTAGATGGAGTACACTAGATACAAAGAATATACAAGATGGTACAAAAATAATAACATAACCCACCTATGAGCAAATCTTGAGCCCAGGCAAAAGAGGCAAAAGAACAAGTGCGCCCGCCGCTACTGAACTGACGGAGCGGACCTGCAAAAGACTGTGGCACAACGGGGGTGAGTTGCCAACTCGTGAGTAATAAATAACACCTACAAAGGCTATCGTATGCATGCACACAAGCATCCTAGCATCTAAAATACAGGTATGAATGGATGCACTAGCAGGTGTGTATACAACATCAGTGTACGAATATGTATGCAACATGAATATCTGAGGTCTCAATAGGTATCTATAAGAAACATTTTATCTCTTTTTGTTTTTTGAAACTCTTTTAGAATGCCAGCAAAATACTCAAGGAATCGACGAGAACCGGTGTCCAGCAACGACACCTAAAAGCTGTCTCAAATCTCATAAATCCATGTCATAGTGTCTCTGGCCTCAGCCGTCCGGCTGACCCATCTCAAATATCAATATCTCATCATCTAGCGGCCACGGTCGGTATCCTCTGGATATCCGCCGTCCCAAACAGTCACCGGTAGGTAATCCGTCCCCTGCCAGGCTCAACGTCAACACCACATTCCTCTTGCCCCGGGGTACCTTACAGGGCCCACCATGTACCCGTGCCGGTTCCTCCACTCCTCGACACGGATTTCCAAAACCACAGCAAACTCATGGTGGACGACACTTACATCACTAGAAAACCGCAATTTACATATTTTAAAAATATAATAAGTTTAGAAATTTTGCGGCTTTCCCCCGAAATCCAGAAATATCATAAAATCTCAAGAAATCCTCATAAGTGCATATGCCAATGGTGATGAATGCATATGGTATCAATAATTAAGCTACAATGCATGATTAATAGACTATGCATGAACAATTAATATGATGAGGTACATGCACATGAATAGCAATCCTATGATTTCATTTTACGGAATTAAAGGCAATAGCACAGGTTTAAGCATCAATTAGTAAAAGGTTTCAAATTATAGGTTATCAAGTGTGGTGGCATGGCAATTACCAGGGCGTGTGTGTAAGCATGAATAGTACTCGTGCTGCATATAAAAACCCTGGCAATGGTGCAGGTGTCCTATAACATGGGTTCGCATATGTATGTCAATATAAGGCATGGATGCAGCAAATAATCATATAAGTATTACACCCCTAATTACTAACATCACTAAGAATCTTTTTAAATTACTAAAACTATCGGGCGGCTTGCGCCATCCAACGATAGTCCCCCGTAGATGTTACATCTACTCACAGAAATCCCTAGCTAGCTGCGTCCAATCACCGCTTCCCCTTTCGAGCCGCGTCTGACGTCTCCGCGACCGGACCTGGAATTTACATCAATACCAAACATAAGGTTACATGTCAAGAACGACGCAAAACCCAAACGAAAATACTAACGTTCACAAGCTAGGTACAAAGTGCACAAGGTGCGCGAAACACACGCGAAAATCGCAAAAACTGCAAAAATCGCCGATTTGGTCGCCCGGCAAAACTACAACCCGATTACTCAAAAAAAAATCCGCACTCACACATCCTAAATATCATAGGATAAGCCAACAAAATAATCTAGATATCGCAATTAATTCGCCACAATATTTTAATAAAAACCTAGTTAGCTAGAAATTGCAATTTGATGCAAACATCGACAATTTAGCGACAAGTTAACACCATCCAACACCAACATCCAAACTAACCAAATAGCTAGCCAATACACTAATTTTAAACCATTAACAATGCTTAAAAACCTAATTTCCATAAACAAAACCTTCTCTTGATTTTTGTAATTAGCAAACATAAACCAAACTATATATGAAAAACCTTAATTTAACACTAGATTTTAGCCTAATAAGCAAGTTAACCACTTAGATTAAGGTTAGCAAAACACTAGATAGCAAAATAAATTTAATTAACTAATACATGGTTTCTAAAACCCTAGTTTAATATCAACCATTAACTAAAAGAAACTATATTAGGATTAACACTAAAATTAACACTAAACAACTAGATTAAAGAATTCTAACCATAACAACATAAAAGAGTAGAATTTATACCTCAAATTTTAGATCTAGCAAGAAGAATTTTGCTTCAATTGATGGCCTCATAGCACCATGATTCCAAGCAAGAGAGGTGAAGGAAAAAAAAGATGAAGGATGGTTTTAAATTTGCAAGCTTTAATTTGCAATTTTGATGAATTAAACTTGAAGAATTTAGAAGAAAATGAGAAGAAAAGAGATGAAGAGGGGGAGGTGCAGATTTCGGCCAGAAATGAGGTAAGGGGGAGGGTGTGGGTGTGTGGGAAAGGTCAAGGGTCAAGTCTCCAAAGTCAATGTACCATAACTTATCAATTATATTTAAAATAAACCCATAAACTAACTAAATCAACTCAAGAAAGGAAACAAAGAAAAAGAGGCCAGAAATTTCTGGACTTGAACAAGGTGGGGCTGTCCTAGGGCTGAGGGAAAAGAGAGAGGGGTTTTACAAAAGAAATTTTATGCAAAAAGACCCCCTACAAGTCAAAAATTGCAAGTTTTAGCTTAAAATTCAATAAATTCGTTTCCTATCATAAAAATTTGTTAAAAATCAAAATAAAATACTAAAAATTTATGTTACCACTAGATTTTAATTATCATAATTTTAGAGATTAAAATTAGCCCGGAAAAATTTGTATTTATCGCTAATTTAATGTATTTTCTTACCGGCTTAAAATAATATTAAAAAATTGAAAAATTAGGGAAAATTTTTAAACGACCAGAATTTCATATTTAACTCATTAGCTACTAAAAACAAGCAATTACCTATCCATTTTAGGTATAATTAGCCCTAAACTGCAAAATAACAAGAAAGACGGTTTTCGGAAAAATACCGAATTTCCACCGAATTTCAGGAAAACACCAAAACGGCTTTTCAAGACGCTACAATCTTCCCCCCTTAAAGAAATTCGGTCCCCGAATTTTAAAAAATATAGCTACGCGTACCTTCGAAGGGATGGGGATATTTCTTCCTCATCTCGCCCTCGGTCTCCCAGGTAACCTCCTCGCTGCTCGGGCTACGCCAAAGGACCTTGACGGTTGGTATAATCTTCGACCTCAACTTCTTCACCTGCCGATCCAGGATGGCCACCGGCTGCTCTGCAAAAGAAAGGTCGCGCTCTAGCTGGACTGTCGGGTGCTGAATTGCATGCGAAGGGTCGTGAAGGTACTTGCGGAGCATCGAAACATGGAAGACGGGGTGACCATCGGGAAAGCTGGGTGGAAGGGCCAAACGATATGCAACTGCGCCGACACGCTCGAGGATCTCGAAGGGACCTACGAATTTAGGGCTAAGCTTCCCCTTTCGCCCAAAACGCATCACGCCCTTCATCGGAGAGACCCTCAGAAAAACATGGTCGCCAACTGCGAACTCTAATCTGTGACGGCGCCTGTCTGCATACGATTTCTGCCTGCTCTGAGCCGCTCTCATCCGGTCTCGGATCAACTGTATCTTCGCTGTCATCTCCTCAACAAGCTGCGGCCCCAAAATGCTGCTCTCGCTGAGCTCTGTCCAACAAACGGGCGATCTGCATCTCCTCCCATACAATGCCTCGAAAGGTGCCATCTGAATAGTATCCTGGAAGCTGTTGTTATAGGAGAACTCCACTAGAGGTAAATGACGATCCCAGCTACCACCAAAGGCTAAAACGCACGCTCTGAGCATGTCCTCGAGAGTCTGAATGGTCCGCTCTGACTGTCCGTCTGTCTGCGGATGAAACGCTGTGCTGAAGTTCAAACGAGTGCCCAAAGCCTCCTGAAGTCTCTGCCAAAGGCGGCTGGTGAACTGAGTGCCTCGATCTGACACGATACAAGTCGGTACGCCATGCAACCGCACGATCTCGTCGATGTGGAGCTGAGCATACTGAGCGAAGCTGAAAGTCGTCTTCACTGGCAGGAAGTGAGCCGCTTTCGTCAATCTATCCACGATCACCCAGATGGAGTCGTACCCTCGACTGGTCCTGGGTAGACCCACAACGAAGTCCGTCGAAATCTGTTCCCATTTCCACTCTGGAATGGGTAACGGCTGTAGCTCTCCTGCGGGCCTCTGGTGCTCGGCCTTGACTTGCTGACAAGTCAGGCATCTCGAAACGAACTCCGCAATGTCCCTCTTCATCCCGTCCCACCAGTAGGTTTCTCTCATATCATGGTACATCTTGGTGGAACCGGCATGGACACTATACACTGATCGGTGTGCCTCCTCAAGAATGTCGCGCCGCAATCCATCAGCATTTGGTACGCACAGTCTAGATCCATATCGTAAAATCCCCTGATCGTCAACCACGAACTCGGAAAATCTGCCCTGTCCCATCTGTGCCATGATCTCTGAGCAACGGTCGTCACTGCGCTGTGCCTCACATATACGGTCAAGAAACTGTAGGCGTGAACGAACATGCGCGAGCTGTCCCCCTGTCCGAGTGAACTCGAACTCAACTCGGCTGTCGCATAACATCTGCCAATCTGCTGACGACTGCCTCTGCACTGCGCACAAAAAGGATAGACTACCCCCGGGCCTCCTACTCAACGCATCTGCCACCACATTTGCCTTGCCGGGGTGATATAAGATCTCGCAGTCGTAGTCTTTCACCAACTCCATCCAACGACGCTGTCTGAGGTTCAGGTCTCGCTGCTGAAATATGTACTTTAAGCTCTTGTGATCGGTGAATATCTGACACGACTCGCCGTACAGGTAATGTCGCCAAATCTTCAGTGCAAAGACCACTGCAGCCATCTCCAAATCATGAGTGGGGTAGTTCTGTTCATGCTTCTTCAACTGCCGAGAAGCATAAGCGATCACCCGGCCATGCTGCATCAATACGCATCCTAATCCCACTCGCGAAGCATCACAGTAGACAACAAATCCGCCTGATCCCGAAGGCAAAGATAATACCGGCGCCGTAGTCAAACAAGTCCGTAGCTGCTGAAAACTGCGCTCGCACTCCTCTGTCCAAACGAAAGGAACTCCTTTCCGGGTCAAACTGGTCAACGGTGCAGCTATACGGGAGAAGTCCTGAACAAAACGCCTGTAGTAGCCCGCCAGGCCTAGAAAACTACGGATCTCAGTAACCGATGTAGGTCGGGGCCACTGCTGAACAGCCTCAATCTTCTTCGGGTCCACACAAATGCCGTCTCTCGTAACCACGTGACCCAAGAATCCGACGCTGTCCAGCCAGAAAGCACACTTGGAGAACTTCGCGAACAGCTGGTGCTCCCTCAGAGTCTGTAACGTAATCCGCAAGTGCTGCTCGTGCTCCTCTCTACTCCGGGAGTACAGCAAGATATCGTCGATAAACACGATGATGAACAAGTCAAGATACGGCCTGAATGTACGGTTCATCAAATCCATGAATGCTGCTGGGGCGTTGGTGAGTCCGAACGACATCACCAAAAACTCGTAGTGGCCGTAGCGCGTGCGGAAAGCTGTCCTCGGTATATCCTCCTGTCGAACTCGCAGCTGATGGTATCCTGATCGCAAGTCGATCCTCGAAAAATACCCCGCACCCTGAAGCTGGTCGAACAAATCATCAATGCGCGGCAACGGATATCTGTTCCGAACGGTAACTTTGTTCAGCTGGCGGTAGTCGATACATAAGCGCAAACTTCCATCCTTCTTCTTGACAAACAGGACCGGAGCACCCCACGGAGAAACACTAGGTCGAATAAGCCCCTTATCTAACAAATCCTGCAACTGATCCTTCAGCTCTCGAAGCTCTGCCAGGGCCATCCGATAAGGCGGTATAGAAATAGGCCCCGAGCCGGGAATCAAATCAATGCAGAACTCAACATCGCTCTCAGGCGGTAGCCCAGGTAGCTCATCAGGGAAAACATCAGGGAACTCACAAACTACCGGGACCCGGTCTAACGGAACCTCTGCAGCTCGAGTATCACAAATAGACGCTAAGAATCCCTGACATCCCTTCCGCAAGAGCTAACCAGCGCGAAGAGACGAAATTAAGCTGGGAAGGGCGACACTGCGGTCTCCCCGAATAACAAGGACTGGCTCTCCCGGAAAGCTAAATCTGACTGCCTTCTCACGGCAGTCCACCGAAGCATAACAAGTGGCTAGCCAATCCATGCCCAGAAGCACATCAAAGTCCAACATATCGAGGAGAATCAAATCAACTGATGAATCCCTCTCCCCGATACGAACGGAACACAAACGAAATACAAACCGAGCGACAAACGACTCGCCTACCGGAGTAACAACAACAAGCGGCAAATCTAACGACGACGACTCACGGCCCAACATCGGTGCAAAGTGTGTAGATACGTACGAATGTGTGGAACCTGGGTCGAATAATACCCGTGCGTCGAAAGAACAAACTGGCAAGGTACCTGTCACAACGGCATTGGATGCCTGCGCATCCTGCGGTGTCAAAGCAAATACTCGGGCCTGTCCTCCACCGATAGCGGGCTGACCTCGACCTCGGCCTCTGCCTCCTCGTCCTCTCTGAACAGGATCGCCGCATTCAAGGCCTCTGGGTGCACCTAACTGGCGTGGAGCATCGCCTGTGGAAGGAAGTAGGGCTCTCTGAGGAGGGGGTGGTGATGGTGGTAGGGTCACATGTGGAACTGTCACCGCTACCTGTCGTCTCGCCGGACAGCCTCTGACAAGATGGTGCGGACTCCCACACCCAAAACACCCTGGCGACGGCTGCTGCCCCTGGGGATAAGAACCATATAACTGTCCCCGTCCAAATCCTCTGCCAGGCCTATCTCTCGGAAAGAATCTGGTGCGCTGCCTCTGAGATGGTACATCGGTGCGAATCCTCTTCGGTATCCACCAAATACGGAGCGTATCGGAATAACTGTGTAAACTGGATGTCATACTCAGACACCGTCATCCCAGGTGTCTTGACTAAGGCCTCGAAGTTACGAGCTCTGGCATCATGAACGCTCTCTGGGAGGAAACGAGCTAGAAAGACCGCTGTAAACTCGGCCCGAGTCATAGGCGGTAGACCTGCAGCTCGACCTCTCAAGACTGACTCCCACCATGTCTGCGCGAGACCCTCTAGTCGGAAACTCGCAAGCTCTACCCATCGATCATCCGAACATCTCAGCGAACGGTAGATCCTGGCTAAACTGTCAAGGAACGTCTGTGGGTCCTCCGCTGCCTCAGTGCCGGTGAATACTGGAGGTCTCAGCCTCATGAAATCCTGTAGCGAAACCGGAATGGCCACGGTGGTAGTAGTAGGAGCAGGTATCATGGTCGTCTGTGATGTAGTAGGTACGTCATCCGGCCTCGGTGTACGACTGGCTGCAACTAGGGATCCTACCATCTGACGTAGCTCCTGCATGCCTCCCATCATCTGTCGCAACTCCTCCATACCAGTCTCGAGCCTATCCATACGGCCTGGGGAAGGTGGATCGGTCTGTCCCTGCGGCGTAGGCATACCACCCTGCTCAGTCCTAGTCTCGGACGAGCCAGCTCGAATCTCATCTCGGGCGGCAGCCCTCTGCACTCTAATAGCCCTCTGTGGCATAGTGACTGGTACAGGAACTGGACAACAAGAATGGTGCAGTAGAATCATAGGATACACGGAATTGAAGAAGGAATTTCAAGCAAGTATATCCTAAAGTCACTTAGGCGGAGTACCGTATCGTAAGTATGCCGCGGACATACGCACGCTACGTTACCCTGCTTAAGTCACTTACTCCATCTACCAAGGGTCATCCTACACTCAAAAAGGTAAAACCTATCGCTCTGATACCAACTTTGTCACGACCCGCAGGGTACGGAACGTAACTGGCACTTAAGTTTACGAAACGTCTAAAGACGTCCGTAAAATAAGTAAGCCAAAGCCCAGAAAACAAAACCAATTAAGCAAAAGAGTGAAGAAAACCCAATCAATTGAAAGCGAGTTTATCAAATAAGTCATGAAAAACCCTTTTTAAAAACAATACCAATTTTTCCGAAAATTTCGGCAGAGTCTCCTTTGTAAATACTGGCCCCCAAAATAGGTACAACAAAATATATATAAATCCAACAAAATAGGGCATCCCCAAGCGGGAGCTAGCTCTTCGCCACAAGGCGGTCACAAATCCCACGCAATATAAAATGACAACAAGCAAAATAATCATAATGAAGCATAAGAAAAGCAGCATGTCGACTCAAGTGAGCTCGACCCCAAAATACAGCATAAAAGTCTATAAATCTCACAGTCTCACCTCTAGGTCAATATACAATAATGCTGGTAAATACAGTAGATGGAGTACACTAGATACAAAGAATATACAAGGTGGTACAAAAATAATAACATAACCCACCTATGAGCAAATCTCGAGCCCAGGCAAAAGAGGCAAAAGAACAAGTGCGCCCGCCGCTACTGAACTGACGGAGCGGACCTGCAAAAGACTGTGGCACAACGGGGGTGAGTTGCCAACTCGTGAGTAATAAATAACACCTACAAAGGCTATCGTATGCATGCACACAAGCATCCTAGCATCTAAAATACAGGTATGAATGGATGCACTAGCAGGTGTGTATACAACATCAGTGTACGAATATGTATGCAACATGAATATCTGAGGTCTCAATAGGTATCTATAAGAAACATTTTATCTCTTTTTGTTTTTGAAACTCTTTTAGAATGCCAGCATAATACTCAAGGAATCGACGAGAACCGGTGTCCAGCAACGACACCTAAAAGCTGTCTCAAATCTCATAAATCCATGTCATAGTGTCTCTGGCCTCAGCCGTCCGGCTGACCCATCTCAAATATCAATATCTCATCATCTAGCGGCCACGGTCGGTATCCTCTGGATATCCGCCGTCCCAAACAGTCACCGGTAGGTAATCCGTCCCCTGCCAGGCTCAACGTCAACACCACATTCCTCTTGCCCCGGGGTACCTTACCGGGCCCACCATGTACCCGTGCCGGTTCCTCCACTCCTCGACACGGATTTCCAAAACCACAGCAAACTCATGGTGGACGACACTTACATCACTAGAAAACCGCAATTTACATATTTTAAAAATATAATAAGTTTAGAAATTTTGCGGCTTTCCCCCGAAATCCAGAAATATCATAAAATCTCAAGAAATCCTCATAAGTGCATATGTCAATGGTGATGAATGCATATGGTATCAATAATTAAGCTACAATGCATGATTAATAGACTAGGCATGAACAATTAATATGATGAGGTACATGCACATGAATAGCAATCCTACGATTTCATTTTACGGAATTAAAGGCAATAGCACAGGTTTAAGCATCAATTAGTAAAAGGTTTCAAATTATAGGTTATCAAGTGTGGTGGCATGGCAATTACCAGGGCGTGTGTGTAAGCATGAATAGTACTCGTGCTGCATATAAAAACCCTGGCAATGGTGCAGGTGTCCTATAACATGGGTTCGCATATGTATGTCAATATAAGGCATGGATGCAGCAAATAATCATATAAGTATTACACCCCTAATTACTAACATCACTAAGAATCTTTTTAAATTACTAAAACTATCGGGCGGCTTGCGCCATCCAACGATAGTCCCCCGTAGATGTTACATCTACTCACAGAAATCCCTAGCTAGCTGCGTCCAATCACCGCTTCCCCTTTCGAGCCGCGTCTGACGTCTCCGCGACCGGACCTGGAATTTACATCAATACCAAACATAAGGTTACATGTCAAGAACGACGCAAAACCCAAACGAAAATACTAACGTTCACAAGCTAGGTACAAAGTGCACAAGGTGCGCGAAACACACGCGAAAATCGCAAAAACTGCAAAAATCGCCGATTTGGTCGCCCGGCAAAACTACAACCCGATTACTCAAAAAAAAATCCGCACTCACACATCCTAAATATCATAGGATATGCCAACAAAATAATCTAGATATCGCAATTAATTCGCCACAATATTTTAATAAAAACCTAGTAAGCTAGAAATTGCAATTTGATGCAAACATCGACAATTTAGCGACAAGTTAACACCATCCAACACCAACATCCAAACTAACCAAATAGCTAGCCAATACACTAATTTTAAACCATTAACTATGCTTAAAAACCTAATTTCCATAAACAAAACCTTCTCTTGATTTTTGTAATTAGCAAACATAAACCAAACTATATATGAAAAACCTTAATTTAACACTAGATTTTAGCCTAATAAGCAAGTTAACCACTTAGATTAAGGTTAGCAAAACACTAGATAGCAAAATAAATTTAATTAACTAATACATGGTTTCTAAAACCCTAGTTTAATATCAACCATTAACGAAAAGAAACTATATTAGGATTAACACTAAAATTAACACTAAACAACTAGATTAAAGAATTCTAACCATAACAACATAAAAGAGTAGAATTTATACCTCAAATTTTAGATCTAGCAAGAAGAATTTTGCTTCAATTGATGGCCTCATAGCACCATGATTCCAAGCAAGAGAGGTGAAGGAAAAAAAAAGATGAAGGATGGTTTTAAATTTGCAAGCTTTAATTTGCAATTTTGATGAATTAAACTTGAAGAATTTAGAAGAAAATGAGAAGAAAAGAGATGAAGAGGGGGAGGTGCAGATTTCGGCCAGAAATGAGGTAAGGGGGAGGGTGTGGGTGTGTGGGAAAGGTCAAGGGTCAAGTCTCCAAAGTCAATGTACCATAACTTATCAATTATATTTAAAATAAATCCATAAACTAACTAAATCAACTCAAGAAAGGAAACAAAGAAAAAGAGGCCAGAAATTTCTGGACTTGAACAAGGTGGGGCTGTCCTAGGGCTGAGGGAAAAGAGAGAGGGGTTTTACAAAAGAAATTTTATGCAAAAAGACCCCCTACAAGTCAAAAATTGCAAGTTTTAGCTTAAAATTCAATAAATTCGTTTCCTATCATAAAAATTTGTTAAAAATCAAAATAAAATACTAAAAATTTATGTTACCACTAGATTTTAATTATCATAATTTTAGAGATTAAAATTAGCCCGGAAAAAATTGTATTTATCGCTAATTTAATGTATTTTCTTACCGGCTTAAAATAATATTAAAAAATTGAAAAATTAGGGAAAATTTTTAAAAGACCAGAATTTCATATTTAACTCATTAGCTACTAAAAACAAGCAATTACCTATCCATTTTAGGTATAATTAGCCCTAAACTGCAAAATAACAAGAAAGACGGTTTTCGGAAAAATACCGAATTTCCACCGAATTTCAGGAAAACACCAAAACGACTTTTCAAGACGCTACAACGAAGGTCATCGAAGCAAGTTCGTTCAACTTTCATGTGGAGCCTAGTAGAGTCACGTGGACTACAACCTAGAGCTTTAGAAGAGAAGGACACGGTCTACAAAGGTTGTAGCACCCTTTCCTTAGTCTAAATCTTGTGATATCATCATAGAAACAATAATTGTCTAGTTTGATCCTTGTTTAGTGTTGATTAGCACCTAGAAATTTTAATATTGCATTTGTGATGCCGGTTTTGACCTCATGGTGGTGCTAGCAATCACTTTCATCGTATCAGAGTGAAGCTAGACAATTACTGCAACATTTCAGAAATAAAAAATATTATTTTTGAATTTAAATATTAAAAATAATATATTTTGCGAAATCTATTCGATTTGAAAATAGGGATTTTTCGTAAAATGGTATAAGTATATACCAATATTTGGAATATAAGTGGAGATTAAAATGAGTTATTTATTAAAAAAATATTTATCGGATTTTGGCGTTTTTATAATTAATTTTATGCAAGTTTAAATTTAACTTGATTAGTGCACTACTAATTACGATTTGGCCAAATCCGTATTTTTACATTGTCATGGCTAGTGCACGATGTCATGTTACATTTTTCTTATATGTTGGCTTCATTTGCATTGTTTATTTTTGGTTTTATTTGTGAGAGGTAAAAAGAGAAAAGATATGGCATGATTGAGGAGAGAGAGAGAGAAGGGACATAATGATGACTTGAGGCATGGCATGAGTGCAGGGTTTCCTAGGGCGGCCACTGGGTTTCGGGAGGTATCGACCATGCCGTTTTCTAAAAAATGGCTCGCTAAAGAACCGTAACCTAGAATCTTAATTAAAGAATTAGACGAAAATAGAATGTAAACATCTTTACATCTAAATGAACGAGGAATACAACGTTTGTAGACCGGTCCTTCACTTCAGTAGCTCCGTGTAGTAGTCCCTTCGCTCTAAGTAGTGAACTCCCGGACTCTAGAAAGGCTTCACAAGATGAAGGGAACAAGCTTGCTTGAAGTCTTCGAGACCGAAGATGATCTACGTCGAGAAGACACTAACTCAAGCTACCTCTTCACTAATATAGAATTAGTGAAGCAAACACCCTAAACTAAATGGCTAGTCTAGTAGAGGATGATGAAGTAGGATTTTTGCTCACTTTAGAAATATTTTTCTCACTCGTTTTCTTCACCTCTCAAAAGGCTAGAGAGCTTGAGGAAGGAGATGAAGAAAAGCAACCATAGAAAAATCTTAGTGTAGAATGGCAACCTTGGGTGAGTTAATATCATATACTAACTCATGTAGAGACTAAAGCATGGCTAAAAATAATGGTTAGGTTAATAAATATCTTGAGTGAGACAAAATTAGTGGACTAAGTCAATGGGTTCTACAAGCTTCCGCTAAGCATCAACCATGTGACTAATTTCTAACTAATTTTGATTTACTTTAAATAAATAAACCCTTCAATATTATTTGGATGGTGTTAGTCTCGTACACCCATGTTCCATGTGGTAATAAGCATGACACGTTAATATATATCACAAATATATTAAGTGTACGTACAAGTGAGAAAAAGAAATTCTTAAGTGACCTAATATTAGTTAATGTAAATTAATATATCAAATATATAATTATACATTAAATTATTAAATCAACACTTGATTTAATAATCCGGCTATATCCCATATAACCGACTAATATCATATGTATCAATTTATCGAATCAACACTTGATTCGATAACCCGGCTATATCACATATAACCGACCGATAACATAAATCGCGAGAATAGAATACGGTATCACATACATGTATTAATCTCTGTCCCGCACATATCATATATGTGCTCCTACTTCGTTTCGCCTGAGCTAGGAAACCTCTGTGTAGGACTCTAAAGACTCGTCAGTACGCCGGCAGTAGGTGGTGATCATATCAGTCACCCACACGCCGCAAACGGTCTGCTAAACGTAATGGCCACCCGGGTATTGAGCAATCAGAACATCAACAAGCAAGCCTGCTCATACTTCTGTGAATCCAATAAGTAACACTACCGTACAGTCCGGTCTCTTCGTCTGATATGTCGCATATCACAGCCTGGGGGTCGTAATCGTCAGACCCCAATAGCCTGATAAGTCACGCCGATATGAGGCTCATAACGGTTCGAGAAAATACTAATAACACTTACCAGTAGATCGCAACAACTCTGGTCAGGGATTTCCTGTTATAGCCAATCGAGCATAGCACAACATCAACCCCAAATACCGGGAGAGACGAAATCCCCTCCTATCGCTCATTGCCTCAATGTGACTCGGGGCTGTATCCAAAAATCACCGTTTTGCACGATCTATTGAACGTGGTAATGTGGAATTCAAAGCACAGTGGGAATCACACAAGACTCTATGACGATCTCGAGTCGACAGACTAACCTGTACCAGTGTCACCAGATAACAGCCATCTGACGTGAGGTATAATACCATTTAGGAGTTCTCAGCGAGTCCGTCCAGTGTACCCAGTCTCCACTGAGCACCCGTATACCATCTCTGATGTCAAACACCAATGGATATGGGATCATCCATCACCCATCACATGGGTCGAGAAGCATATACGCTAGTCTACTCTGGAATATCGATGCCCGTATCGATATTCCCACGACTAAGAACATTTGAAGGATGTACTTACTGACTACCTCTGCCCCACTAGTATGATCTGCATCATAATCCTGGTAGTCAAGTACTTATCCTAAGGGCTTTATCAACATGTACCAGAGAGACAATAAGTGTACGTGTTAAGATAAAGAGCAACCGGATAACATACTATCATGTCGAGCAAGAAAGTCCTCCTTATATATATCCAAGCATCCACTATAATATACATCACATGTATAATAATGGACTCTAGGGCATACATATAATTAACAACTCCCACTTGCACTAAGGCCATTTGTTGTAGTATCTCATACTCAACGTCCCATAAAAGTCTCTCTAGGGAAAGGCCTCTGTGAATGGATCTGCCGTGTTATCCTTCGCGTCAACTCTCTTTACCTCGATCCCTTGGAGATCAACCATATTCCTGATCAGGTGATAATGTCCTCAGAATATGTCTGGATCGTTGATGGGACCGGCGTTCCTAGGCCAAAACCACAACTCCATTGTTATCACATTAACAGTTATTGGACACTCAATGGTAGGAACCATGTTCATCTCATGAACAAGAATTATCCAGACATCCACTTTGGTAGTATCATTTGTAGTGA
The DNA here is from genome assembly GCA_030015575.1 of Agapanthus africanus. NCBI lineage: Eukaryota > Viridiplantae > Streptophyta > Magnoliopsida > Asparagales > Amaryllidaceae > Agapanthus > Agapanthus africanus. Next base: position 700,902,580 of record CM057338.1, read on the forward strand.
TGTATTCAGCCTTTATCGTCTAGTTTGCCACGGTATCTAGCTTGGAACACTTCCAACATACTGTCCCTCCACTGGGAAGACAAAGCCCGAGACTGACTTTCAGTCGACCTTATCACTCTGGAAGCTAGAATTGGTAAAGGACTCCCACTGGAGTTTACCGTTACAAAACCCCAAGAACATTTTTTTAGTGCTTCTCAAGTACTTAAGAATGTCCTACACAGCTGTCCAGTGATTCTCCCAAGATCCGATTGATTCTTGATCACTACACCTGGTGAGTCAGCTACATCTGGTCTGGTAGATAACATCGCATACATGATAGAGCCTACTGCCGAAGCATAGGGTATCCCTTGCACGCGAGCTCTCTCCAAATTTGTCTCAGGAGAAATCTTTTTGGAGAGAGTGATCCATGAGTAAGTGGGCGAACCACTACGCTTAGAATCTTCCATACTAAACCCCTTTAATACGGTGTTAATGTACCTGGATTTGGGACATTCCCAACATCCACTTAGATCTATCACCATAAATCATAATCTACTAGATGAAGTAGGTATCATCAGACCTTTCGTAGAGAATCCTCGTGATAAGAGGAACTTGACCGAGTGTAGCATAGGAAACCATTTCCTATCAAGAGTATGTCATCTAGATACAATACGTGGAAGACATCCTTACTCTCTACAACCTTCTTGTATATACAAGGTTCATCTACCTTTTTGATGAAGTCAAACTCTTTGACTGCCACATCAAAACGGATATTCCAACTCCACGATGCACGCTTTAATCTTGATGGACTTAAGCATAGCCACTGGAGAAAAGGTTTCATTATAATCCACACCTGGTTATTGACGAAAACCTTTTACTACAAGTCTAGCTTTGAAAGTCTCAACTTTTTTATCTATACCAAAAATCTTCTTAAGATTCATTTGCTCGGAATGGGTTTTACCCATTCAGGTGCAACATTCAAAGTCATACTTTGTTGGTGTACATGGATTCCATCTTTGATCGCATAGCATCCAGCCTTTTCATAGAGTCCCTACTCATGATGGCCTTCCTGAACCTGGTTGGGTCATCATCTACCATGATGCAATCTCGCTTCCACCGTCACCGAGGAAACCGTAGTATCTCTCAGGTGGATGAGGAACTCTACCAGATTCGCGGAGAGGCCGAGGTTTGTTGGAGACTATTGAATCCTTTGGTTTCACCAAATCATCAGCTGTTAGTTTGTGTGGCTGGAACTCCTTCCAGTTCTACCTCATGACGACTAATTTCTTCACAAGAAATTCCTTTTCTAAAAAGGTGGCATGCTGAGAAACAAAACACATTTTCCTCCTCAGTTAGGTAGAAGATATACCCTCGCAAATGTTTGGGATATCCTAACAAACTTATATAGAACTGACTTTGCCTCGAGTTTGTCCGGATTTTTCTTTTCAACATAGGCCGGACAACCCCATATCTTAACTCGTTTAATACATGGTCTCTTCCCATTCCATATCTCATATGGAGTAGTAGGCACTGATTTAGATGGAACCCCATTCAATAGGTATGCAACTTATCAAGTGCACAACTCCAAAAGGAAACATGCAACTCAGCAATACTCATCATAGAGTGCCCTATATCTCATAGTGTGCGATATCTCCGTCCCGATACACCATTGTGCTGTGGTGTACTCGGAGGAGTAAGCTGAGTGAGAATCCTATTCTCATTTAAATAATCCAGGAACTCCGTGCTCAAGTATTCTCCTCCGCGATCACATCGAAGGACTTTATACATCTACCCTTCTAGTTCTTAACTTCAAGCTTATATTCCTAGAATTTCTCAAAAGTTTCAGACTCGTGTTTCAACAGGAACACATGTCCGAATCCTGAGAGATAGTCGATGAATGTAATGAAGTACAAAAAACCAACCCTGCATTTGTAGACTTAGGGCCGCATACACCACAATGTATCAGTCCCAAGAGTTCAGCAACTCTTTCTCCGTTTCCAGTAAACAGAGTTTTGGTCATTTTACCTTTGAGACAAGAATGGCAAGTATCATAAGATGAGAATTCGAACGGATTCAAATATTCATCCTTATGTAACTTAGCTAGTCGTGTCGCATTGATATGACCTAGTCTATAATGCCACAAGAAGGATTCGTTCATTTCTGAAGTACTCCTCTTTTGTGTGTTCTATATACTTTGAACTGTGTTTTGATTTAGAACATATATGCCATTACATAACGTGCCTGATTGTTCATCACAGAAAACTGCATTTTAATACCACTCATTCGTTATCTATTTTATTATATATCGGTGCTATTAACCAGTATCTGCTCAGTAATTACATATTACAGGTGTTCGTGATTAAATACTGGAAATAAACTCAATATCACGGATGCAGCGTTTAGGAGACGACACTGCAAACAGAATAGGAAACCGACCGATATCCAAAGAGTTCTTTTAGAAATAAACATGTGTACACAATTTTGGTCCAGCACAACATAAGTGTACACACAACTCTTTGGCATTGGGACCATGGTGGGGCTGCCCATGGCACACAAGATATGATGAAGTGGGCACATGGGTGGACAAGAGTTATAAATGCTAAAAGTTTTGATATGATGCATTGCTTCAAGTTCCCTCCAAATCTCTGTATGCAAACCAGGTTATTTTAGACAAATCAAACAGCACTAGGATGATATTAGAGTAGACACAAGACCACCACATCAATACGAGCCCCTACGCTCGGATTTGGCCCGGCCACAATCCCCTAGGATTCGAGCTCGTCGGCCCCTTGTGCCCCATTTGTCCCCATCTTTTTCCTGTCCCTTCCTTCCTGTCACATCACCTCATTTTTATTACTTGTTTAATCTTTTTTGGTGCCTATAAAAGCCATATCAGTGAGCATGGGAAGGGGTCTCTCATGTATATTCATATTTTCTTGTTTTCTTTGTTTTTGGTTTAGGCTTGAAAGTTGTGTGAGCTTTACTTGGTCTCTTCTTCTTCCCTCTTGAAGCTTTCTCTTGAGAGCTTCATTATGGAGGTTGAATAAGTTATCAATATCTTGTACCTCTTCTTCAAGTGTTAATAAATTTGTTATTGCCTTGTTTTTTTGCTTTCTTTTCTTTACTTGCTTTTCTTTTCTTTTCATTATGTTGTGTAACTAATCCTATTTGGTTGTGGTTATGGTAAGGAAGTGAGATGAAAGTCTTTGCCTCCTCCTCCTCTTGTTAATGTTTAATGTGCTTATCTATATGATTCTAACTTAAAGATTGTTTATGTATCGATGTAATGTGGCATTTTGAAACATGGTTACTTTGTAACCTCCTCATATACCATATTCACTCCCTTTCCCCATTTCAATGTTCAAGTTAAAATCAATTTAGTTTTAAGGTTGCCAGGTTTAGATATGGTATTTTGTTATCATGTGCTTGACAATCTCTTGGTTTCATATACTATATACTATCACAAACACTTAGCAAACTCAACACTAAAATCATTTACTCTCATTAACTAATTTGTGTTTTTTATGTTGTTGTAAGCTTGCTAACCCTTGTGCTTAGTGTTGATACCCCAAGCGCGGACATACAAAACGGTAAGCGAACAAATGGACTAGTTTCGTGTTTTGCGGCGAATATCAGAATTTGATGATTTGTGCTTCGCATCTGCCTTGAAAAATCATGCCTCTTGTCGGAATCGACGTAAGGACGTCCAAGTCATGAACAAGGGAGCGTCGAAGGAATCGTCGCGATTCGACCATCCGAGCAAAAACCACAACCACTTCTTTCTTAGCTTGTTTTTCTTGTTTTCGTATTCTTTCTTTATTTTTGTGACAAAACCATACAATTCGTTATTTGTTGAACTTTAAATCACAAGACCTAATACACAATTCCCTGCGGATCGACCCGTACCTGCCGGCTTGCTACAACGCGCCGTGCACTTGCGGTTTATAAATTTTAAAACGAGAACGATCTCGCGTACGGATTCAGTTTCCTTACAGTCATATCCGTTTCCATAACATACGCGTTTGCACGCGCGGGTGAATTCCCAACAAGTTTTTGGCGCCGTTGCCGGGGAGTTGGTAGTATTAGTTATTGTTATTTTTGGTTCTTACCAACTCATTTACTACTAACTCAATTTTTTTTTCAAAACACAAACTAACAAATTCTTTTCACTTTGTTCTCTGTCTTTGCAACCTGCTAGCACTCTGTGATTCAACTAAAAAATCAAAGTATACCAATAGATTATTAATAGTGCCTAGAGAGCCCATACAAAATTATAGCCCCTCTCCTCGGATTTTGACCGGCGACCTTGCTAAAAAGTCCGGCGACACCAGGTCCTGTGCAGAAATTTGGGATTTTTTGTTTTGTGTGATCTTCAGTGTAGGGTTGGTATACTATTGGTATTGTTTGATTTTTATAATTTTGAGTGTGTAAGAGTTGGGGCATATATATCGCTTTTTGACACTAAATATCGTATTTTTCCGACATTTCAGTTTTTAAGGAATTACGACCAGCGATCATGCAGAGCGAGGATCAAATTCAATTGCAAAATATTAGTGAAGTACAGTGTCACGACCCAAAATTAGCACATGACGGCCCTTAAACTATGCAACGTCTACAGGCGTAACGCAATTTAAGTAAGCCGAAAATCCAGCAATCTAAACCATCATAAGAAGTAAGTGATAATAATAATTTTAAAAGTTTTGAAATCTCAACCCAAATTCTTTAAAGTCCAACTTTATTTCCTTTAAAATTTTGGCAGCACCTCCTATGTAAAAACCAGCCCAAAAAATGGGTACAATAAAAATATATATAAAGCATCCCCAAACGGAAGCAAATACACATCCAAAGGCGGAAAACAACCACAACAACAGATATACGACGCCGTAGCGAAGAAATAAAAGACGATATAAAGAAATTGCATAAAAGACCCCCAAGTCACAAAATAATATACAATATCGTCCTCACATCAAGTCTCTAAGTCATACATGAAAGTGGTAGATGTAAAGTACATGATACAACAAATATACAATGAACATAAACGGATAACCACAAAACCCACCTATGGCAAAACTGCACACTGTGAGCCGAAGCGGTATCCGCAGCAAAAGATGATACGATAGATGAAAATAGCCCTGCCTCTGACTATTCTGAGGAACAACCTGCAAAACACTGTGGCACAACGGGAGTGAGTTTCCAACTCATGAAGAGTAAATAATATATGCAGGTAATCGCAAGTATGCACGTACAGCGCGAATCTAATGCATGCAAGCTGATAACAATAAATGCCAATATATTTGCAATAGTATGAAAGGTACTCTATCATGTCCTACTAATACATGAAGCAATAAAGGGCAATATGTATGCAACAGTCATATAAGGTACTCTATCAGGTACTACTAATACATGAACAATAAATGCATCTAAAATAGCAGTATGTAAATGCAACAGTCATGAAATGTACTTTATCAAGTACTACCAATACATGAAGCAATGAAAATACAATAAATGCGGAGTATGGGATAAAGCATGTCATTCCCACGGAATCCTGACCTCGTGGCAGGACCAAAGTCCATCAAGACAATCTAAATCCCAAATTTCCACAAATCAGCCCCCAAATTGGCCCTCATATTCTGTAAGTCTTATATATCCTGAGTGTCCAATATCAAGTAAATCTCATATATCATGTATCCAATATCAAGTAAATCTCATATATCATGTATCCAATATCAAGTAAATCTCATATATCCTTTATCCAATACTAAGTAAATCTCATACATCCTGCATCAAATATCAAGTAAAATTCATGTAATGAATAAGTATATTTGCATGAATCATTATGATGATGTATATAAATTTGATATGTATACATATACATTAGCGTCTCATTCCACTAATATATATATATATATATATATATATATGCATATATAACAGCGTCCCATTCCAATGTTATATATACTTAGGAGTAAAAATATCATGAAACCAAGTGTCAAGCATCGACACATAAATACTGATCTATCAGGTGTTGTCACCACGACCGGCCCCCTGATAGTTATGTATCATACGCTATCCCGAAAACTCGAGTGCCCAGCTTCGACCCTCGCCTTTCGACGTATCCATACGTACATGACTCCGGTCGGTATCCCCACGATAACCGCCGAGTCATAGGTACTGTCACCGGTAGGTATGGTTCCCCTGTCAGGCTCATCGGAGTGGTACATCGAAATACCTTTCTTGCCCCGGGGTACCTTCTGGCCCCACCATGTACCTGCACAAGGTCCATGACGCCTCCTCGTATGGGGTATTATAACAGAACCGATAAATCTCATGGTGGCTGCTGAAATATCATATCAAGAGAAACTGGGTTTTTCAAATAATACATAATTTCATGAAATTACCACGGTCCTCAAATCCAGAAAACAACATGAAAAATCCATATCTCAGTGCGAAAATCCATGAATATAATATATGCAACATAAAACTGTAATGTGAGCATATAAAGGAAAAGCCGCTATTTAACTACAACAAATTAATATATATGTCATGCGGTTCCTAATTTCTCCAAGTCCATATAACATCAAATAAATATGAACTTGAAGCTATAGCCAGATATATGTGTAAACATGTAGGTATAGCAAGGTATATGTATCTACCTATCAGTAATGATGTAATACCCTCCAGGTATAAATGTAAGTATGTATGCAAGATGTACATATAGCTATGTCTCATATGTGTATATACCTATCACTAATGGTACAATACTATATAGGTATATGGGTAACTAGCATGTAAGCATGTTAAGGCATATGTGTAAGCATGTAGGTATACAGATATGCTATATGTCATATGCACGAAGGAAAATAAGGATCATGTCTTAATATCCCTAAACAATACAATATCATATATGCATGTGTGTTGTGCGTGTCATGGCAATTATTGACGGTGTGTGTGGCATACAATCAGTGCTCGTGCAACATGAGCCGTCAATAATAGTGCAGTGTCCTAAGGGTACAAGTCCAAGCACAACAAGTAATAATATGCAATGAGGTGTATGCGCAAACTCTATATATACAATAAAATATGCGACTAATATCATATCATCTCTAGCCCAGACGCATAACGCCATGCGGGCGATTCCTCTGTAGATGTTAAATTTACTCACCAACGCTCCTGGCTAAGTAAAGACAACAACCTGTTTCCCCCTCTTCGCAGCGTCTGAATTTCCCGCCTGCGAAAACATAAAACAATATAACAAGTATATATATTAGCAAACGACCAATAACACGTACAAACTACGTTTGACCAACGCGACAACACAAAACATACACTCAAGTGTTCGCTTAGTAGCTAACGTGCATAGCGACACTACGAAACCAACTCAAGAGCAACAGAACACAATGACACGAACCGTATCGGATAACGTAACACGTAAAACGAAACACAAGAAAACAAGCAGGTGATCCCAGATTTTACTACACAAGAAATTTGTAAAAGTTGCAAGTACCAGGAGACCACACACAACCCCAGAGACCCCTACACCAAAACTCAACCCTTCAGTCCCCACTCTGGCCGCAAATTGCGGCCAGAAGCACTAAATCTACGGCCAGTCTACAAGGGAATGGGCTCGTATTTTGAGGGTAGGTTCTAGGTCACTACACTAGGTCACTGTGATGGGAACTTTTGCAACAAATACCTGGTTTGATAGCAGATCATCTGAGACCCAAAACTACACCAAAAATACGATATTTACACGAAACGATACAATACGCGATCTAAACTGAAACGAATAAGCTACTCAACACTAAAAAGACTTAATTTACAGAAAGAGATCATTACCTATCCACAAAAGCTCAAAGATCCTAGCTTTCCAAGCTTTAAGGCATCCAAGAGGCAAAACAAGTCCAAAGAAGTGATTTTTGTGAGATTTTGTGAAGTTTAGTGATGGATTAGAGAAGATTTGTGAAGGGTAGGGTGAGTGTTCAGTTGAGAGTGAATGAGAGATGAAAGAAACAATGAGAAAGAGATAGAGAATGAGAGAAATGAGAGTGAAAGAAATGATAAAGAGAGAGAGTGAGGTGAGATTAAGGTGAGTGCACCCTTGCATTAATTCTCACATTAATTCAAGCATGACTCACATGCCACCTCCTCTCCATACAAAAACCCAAATGAAAATATCTCTCACTCACAACAAATATCTAGATGTTAGGTTAAGGTTTAAACAAAGGATTGGATTAGGGTTAAGTTGTCATGGTCACTAATCTAGATTAACACAATCACACCCTCACATAAACATGCACATGTCTGTGCATGCCATAACAAATAATAATAAATTATTAATTAAATGTTATAAAATATGAGGAACCCAAATTGGTAAACTTTTTACCAAAACCCGCACTATCGTCTAAACTAACACTAATCGAAATCTAATGCGTTACAATCTCCCCCTTATAAAAATTCGTCCCCGAATTTAAAATTCTTACAAAGAATACCTTTAAAAAGATGAGTACAAAACTTCCAGATCTCGCTCGCAGCCTCCCATGTGATCACCTCACTATACGGCTACGTCCAAGAAAACCCTCCACAGATGGCAAGACCCTTTGACCGATTTTTTTCCACCAGCCGAACCACTAACACAATTTGCTGCCGGTGAACGAAAAGATCGCGTCCAAGATAAATGGTCTGGTGCTGAATCATGTGAGAAAGGCCATGAAGGTATTTGCGAAGTATCGACATAAGGAATACGGGGTGAATACTCAATAATCTGGACGGAAGTGCCAAATTATAGGCAACGGAACTAACTCGCTTGAGGATCTCAAAAGGAGCTACAATCCTGGGATAAGCTTCCCAAAACTCAACACGTCATTCATCGGAAAATCTGTAGGAATACATGATCTCCCAATGCGAACTCAAGTCTGCGACTACCACGGTCGGCATAAGACCTCTGTCTACACTGGGTTGTTCTCATCCTGACCTGAATCAACTGGATCATCTCCGAAGTCTCTAGACAAGCTGGGTTCCAAAAATCCTACTCTTGCGGAGTCAGAAAAACAGAATGGCGGTCGACACCACCTACTAAACAAAACCTACAGGTTGCCAATTAGAATGTCTCCTGATAACTGCTATCAAAGGAGAATCCTAACAATGGCAAGTGACGATCCCAACTGCCGACAACAATTAGTACGTACGCACAAGCATATCCTCAAGAGTCTGTATAGCCCGCTCTCACAAACCGTCGTCCTCCGGATGGAAAAGCGGAGATAAAGCTCAACCAGTACTCAAGGCTTTCTGAAACTTTCACCAAAGACGGAAAGCACACAGGGTGCCTCTATTGGATACAACACATGAAGGAACTCCGTGCAATGCACAAACTTAACAAAGAGCAACTGAGCAAACTGAGCATAACCGGACAACAAACACCCAAATGGAGTCACGCCCTGTCTAGACCTGGGTAGACACCATAACGATAATTCATGGAGATCTGCTCCCATTCCCACTCCGAAACGGTTAAAAGATTGCAACTGTCCAGTCGGTCTCAAATGCTCAACCTTAGCTCACAACAAGACAGACACCTTGAAACGAAATCCGAAACTTCACTCTTCATCCATGCCTACCCGTAACTATCTCACAAGTCACGTCACATATTGGTGGAACTTAAATGAACATAGAAAGCTGACTGATGTGCCTGCTTTAAGATTTCGTGTCTTTACCCACCAGCTACAGGTACACACAATGCATCCCTAAACGTAGCACATCCTGGTCACAAATCAATGGCTCCGAATCTTTTGTAAGACTACGGTAGTGCCCCGGCCGTCTATCCTAGGCAAAATGCGGAAAAGAATTTTTTTTAACTTGAAAACCGACGCTATCGTTAGTTATATGTATGCCCTAGAGACCATTACTATACATAGGATGTATATTGCAGTGGATGCTTGGACATATATAGGGAGGACTTTCTTGCTCGACATGATAGTATGCTATCTGGTTGCTCTTTACCTTAACGTGTACACTGATTGTCTCTCTGTTACATGTTGGTAAAGTCCTTAGGTTGTGTACTTGACTACCTGGACTATCATGCGGATCATACTAGTGGGGACATGGTAGTTCTTCCTTCAAGGTTCCTAGTCATGGGTGTATCGAGACGGGGCATCGATATACCAGAGTAGACTAGCGTATACCTTCTCGACCCATATAGATGGGCGATGGATGATCCCATATCCATTGGTGTTTGACATCAGAGATGATATACGGGTGCTCAGTGGAGACTGGGTATACTGGACGGACTCGCCAAGAAATCCCAGATGGTATTATACCTTACGTCAGATGGCAGTTCTCTGGTGACACTGGTACAGAGTAGTCTGTTGACCCGAGATCGTCATAGAGTCTTGTGTGGTTCCCACTGTGCTTTGATTTCCACCTTACCACATCCAAGAGAGCGTGCAAAACGGTGGTTTTTGGGTACAGTCCCGAGTCACATGGAGGCAATGAGCGATAGGAGGAGATTCGTCTCTCCCGGTATAGGGAGTTGATGTTGCGCTGTGTTCGATTGGCTATAACCGGAAATCCCTGGCCAGGGTTGCTGAGATTTACTGGTAAGTGTTACCTGTAATTTCTCGAACTGTTATAGACCACATATCGACACGACTTATCGAGCTACTGGGGTCTGACGTTTACCACCCCTAGGCGAGATATGCGACATATCAGACGATCAGAACGGACTGTACGGTAAGTGTTACTAGTTGGATTCACAGGAGTGTGAGCGGGCTTGCTCGTCGATCTTCTGATCGCTCAATACCCGGGTGGCCGTTACGTTTAGCAGACCGCTTGCGGCTTGTGGGTGTTTGATATGATCATCACCTGCTGCCGGCGTATTGACGAGTCTTTAGAGTCCTACACAGAGGTTTCCTGGCTCAAGCGAAACGAAATAGGAGCGCATATGAGATATGTGCGGGACCGAGAATAATACCATTATGTGATACTGTATTCTATTCTCGCGATTTGTATCATCGGCAGGTTATATGTGATATAGCCGGGTTACCGAATCAAGTGTTGATTCGATACATTGATACACTTGATACTAGTCGGTTATATGCGATATGACCGGATCATTAAATCAAGTGTTGATTTAATGATTTAATGTATAATTATATATATATTTGATATATTACTTAGCATTAACTAGTATTGGTTCACATTAAATGGATTTTCTCACTTGAAGTGCACAAGTTGTATATGTGATATACTTTTGTGCACAAGATTGTATCATGTTTGATGATACATGCAAACTTGGGTGTGTATGATTAAACCATGGTTATCTTAATGGTTAGGGTTTTGATTTACTTATCTATTTATTTTTATTAATTCATTTTAAGGCAAGAATAAAATGGTGGCTATTTTTTGTTTCTTTCATGAAACTTCATGAAGCTTTGAAGCTTTGACCATTTTGTCTCTTAGCCTTAACCTAACCATTAAACCTAACCTTAGTTTATTCTCTACACCTAACTATGGATGCAAATATGATAAGTATCATATTATTTCCTATTTTTCAAACACTTATGATATTCTTTTTCTTCTTCTTCTTCTTCTTCAAGAAGAAGAGAGCTTGCAACCTTCAATGGTGATTTCATGAAAAGAGTGAGAAATCCAATTCTAAAGTGAACCCACTTCCTATTTCTTCATCCTCTACCACTTGCCAAGTAGTATAGGGTGTTTTATTCACAAGTTTCATGACTTGGTGAAGTTGGAGCTTGATCTTGAGTTGCCTCAACGTAGATCATCTTTGGCATCGTAGTCGACGACCTAGCCCGATCATTTCTTCGGCGAAACCATCGCTAGAGTCCGGGATCCGATGATCGCAGCGAGAGGACATCATCACGGAGCTATGGAGGTGGAGGACCGGATCTACAAAGGTTGTATTTCCGTTCACTTAGCGCTAAAGTAGTTTAGTAGCTTGTAGATTCGCCTAAACTCTAGTTAACGCTCTAGTTAGGGTTTCTCGGCACCGGAAAAATTATAATTTGGCATGGTTGATGCCTTGTGAGGCCTCCTTGGAGTGCCTAGGAACCCTACAGTGGTATCAGAGCCTAGCTAGATCCTTAGGCGATGTGTAGATGAAGTTAGAACCCCGAACGAAACACGAAACCCTAATTCATACCCCTCTCTATCCAATTTTTGAAAATGTGGATTTTTCTATATTAAAAATATGCAGAAAAATAAGCAGGATTTTATAAGAATTACTGTGCAAAACGAGGTCGTAATTCCATCAAACCACCGCGGAACCGCGGCCTTAGCCCACGTAGCGCGGCGGTTCTGCGGCCATTCTGTTGCATCGTTGACCAAAATTTGCACAGTAATGTTTATATTTAAGTGCTGTATTTTCTGGGAATTTTTAACTTAGACTCCACTGTTGAGTTTTCTGGGGTTTTTTTGGGGATTCGATTATTCGATCGGATAGTCTAATTTTGTCTATGTGATTTCCGTATAATTTTTGAATATGTTAAAAAGTTCGACCGGATATAAATACCCATTTTTTCCCATGTCGGGAAAGTTCCAAGTGTTGGATCTTTCCGTGGTTTAATAACGTTCTAAGTAGTGCGAGTAACGCGATGGACCCTCTAGAAGACAACAAACCTTAACTCGATTATGTGACCGTCTTGAACTGCCCTTTGAACCTTCGGGTTTGGGGCAGTACGGCGTGCCACATGTGAGGCGTTGGCTTGACCCTTCTACGGCTGGACCGTTGGTACTGAGGCATGAACTGGATGTTTTAAAACTTGTTTCATGTGTTGATCTATTTCGGGAAAACTTGGGTGTTTGATTGTTCGATCGGAAAGTTTAACATTTTCTATTTATCTTGAATGGGATACAATACTTGGAATCCACAAGCGGTTATGAGATAACTGATTTGAATGTTATAAACATACCACTTTAGTCTCACTTGATCGGTTGCCACAAAATTTTGATGCGATCAAAAGTCCGTCGCAATCACGTACCGTACGCGGATACTCGCCGGTAAACTTAATAGACAGCCACGCCCCATAGCCCCGACCAAGTGACTGTAGGAGAACCCCGTCGCCGAAAGCATCCGTTCGGGTGCTCGCGGCAGCGGTGTTCCGCCTTGGTGCACTTCGTCGACGGCATTGGGGGTGCGTCCGCCTACTAAAGTTTGCGACGAGCATTCGATCAGGATGTCGGGAATCGTGTTGAATTGCCCGACTTGATATTGAAAAGTGTTTTCGATAATGAGACTAAAATGCGGGGTTTATAATTGTTAGGCATGCGATGTCTATGGAATTCATTTGATTAGGCATGCGATGTCTATGCAGGTTGCGGATTCTAACTGTTGTAGTTTTACACTTTCTTTTCTGTGACTATAAGTGTAATATGTGATATCGCCGGTTTCGTTGCTATATGTCAACGATAATTGGGATGCGCATATTTACTTGCGTTGATGACATGTGATGTTATGTGTTGCTGGATATGTTATATTGGATCGTCGTGTATGAATAGCCGGGTTTTTTTATGTGAGATGAGTGTTTTTCATTTTCATTCATGTAAAACTTGTATGTAATATTCTTTTATTGGGGCACTTCCAGGTTGCGGAAGATGTCACCCTTTGTATATTATTTACTTTTCCGCACTAGGATAGACCCAAGGAGGGGAGCACAAGTAACCGGGTTCTGGAGTCCAGTGGGAGACCAACTCGAGGAGTCGAGTCCGGGTCTCCTAACTCCAGAATTGGTAGGGTTGCTTGTCGCTCTCGTAGGGGTCTAGGGGTGTGGGTTTGGCTATTCATCGCGACCATGGAATCCGTGTTTTATACTGGCTCGTATTGAAAACACGGACGTCCTAGTAGATCCAATGTTTCATATGATTCTTCTGCTGCGATATCTGTGATGTGATCATGTGATGTTCTGTGATAAATATTGTATATAGTATATATGATATATTATATAGACGTTACTTATGTTTTGCACTCGCGCTTGCCCTGCCCCGCTCTGTCGTTAGTTACCTAACCTAACGGTGCACGAGGGGACATCGAGGCGAATGCGGATGGCATAAGTGTACGTCGTATTTATTTGTGATGTTTAGGTAACTTAAATGATGGGACTTCATTAATATGATTAATGAAAGTAAAAGAAACCTAAAGTTGTTGTAGAATCGAATTTCAAAAATAAAACAGATAGCTACAGTTCTTGCTTTGCACAGCGGTATATATGATATATGCTGCACCTTATTCGATAAGGAAAGGGCCGATGATCCCTTCACCTGGAGTGACCCCTTTAGCAATAACTGGCAGATGCTTCACACTCGGTTTGACTTTTGATTGCTTCTATAGTTTCTGCTTTGCACAGTGATATATATGATATATCCCGCACATCATTCGACGAGGAAAGGGCCGACGATCCCTTCACCGAGAGTGACCCCTTTAGCAAAACTAGAAAAGCCTCAGAAGCACTCCATTTTAAAATCATTTGATTCTACAGCGATATCAAGTTCATTACGCAATAGGTTTTCAGAAAAACCTGTCGTAGCCCTTCGTCATTTCAGATAAGTACTAGTTAGTATTCATGTTGCGGTTGTTTGGCATGCGTCAAGGCGTAGTGTACGGTAGCTAACTAGTGCTTATCTGCTAGCATACGATGCGATTGGATTAGGATATTCATACGGCGTTGTTTGGCATGCGTCAAGGGTCGTGCGGGTGGGTTTAATTCAATCAAGAAATGTACGGGTTGAACTTGACTAGCGGACTATGGGTTGTTTGGCATGCGTCAAGGTCATAGCATGCTAGGGGCAAAATTATCAGGAATTTCAAGTGTTGAAATTTGCAATGAGATTGCATACCCTCTATGAGATAGTTGGATCCCGATACCCGCTGCGAGTAAGAGTTACTCCTGGGATAGTTTTACACATTACAATTAGCCGATCAAGTAGGTGTCTAGAAAGGTGTTAACGAGGTTATGCCTCTGGGAAAACGAGGTTTACATTAATTAGGTTCGTGCGAAAGCACGGGGGACCTCCCTCAAAGTACCGACACTGGCCTGGCTGAAAGATTGGCGAACTTGTAGCGTGTAATTAATCCCGGCTAGTCTTTCCTTTTAGGGTTTGAAGGAAGATTTGATAAAAAATAGTGGGAGCCATCCTGATTAGATAAAATAATAACCAATCTATTCTTGCAAGAGCGCACGCTGAGTGTTTTCTTCTCTCTCTCTCCAGGTAGCGACCATATCAGGCCTTAATCAAGATAATAATACGGAATATTGACCGAACCCGCTTGTTATACTGAGCTGGGGAACGTTGGTCCTGCTCCAACTTATAATTGTTATAAGACAGAGCAGGAAATTGGGGAATACCAGAATTCCAATGCCGCCGAAACGAAGAAAGTGCATATGATGCATCTCCTTCGGGTGTGTTCATTACAAAGAACTGTTTCTCTGTATCCTCTACGTCCTGGGTATTAGATACCGGATCAGGATCCCAGATATGTAATCTGATACATAGGGCTACAGAAAGGTAGAGAACTAAGAACGGGTGATAAGTTTCATGAGGCAGAAAACGGGGCAAGTGTTGCAACCAAGTCTGTTGGTCAGTGTCACCCTGTATGAACAGTACATTGATTCTGAACGAATGTTATTAGATACCGAACCTGATATACAAAATCATATCAGTCTCTTTATTTAGATAAAGAAAGGATATAATTTTGTATTGTTGGATAATGTTTTGAACATTTCCTATATCAAAAGTTGATCGGTTCAGGCACGTTATCTAAAAGCATTGATGTTCTAAATCAAACTACAGTTTTTAGTATACGGAACACACACAAGAGGAAGAGTTCAGAAATGAACGGATCCTTCTTAAGGTATTGTAGACTTGGTCATATCAATGCGACCCGACTAGCTGAAGTTACATAAAGATGCATATTTAAATCAGTTTGAATTTACATCTTGTGAAACTTGCTGGTCATGTCACAGAGATAAAATGACCATAGCTCTGTTTATTGGAAACATAGAAAGAGTTAGTAAACTCTTGGGATTGATACATGTTGATGTATGTAAGGTCCCCTGTCTACACATGCCAAGACCGGTTCTTTGTACTTCATTACATTCTTTGATGATCTCTCAAGATTCAGTCATACGTTCCTGGTGAAACACAAGTCCGAACCTTTTGAGATATTCACAGAATATAAGTTAGAAGTAGAGAACCAATAAGGGTATAAGTATTATGTCCTTTGATGAGATCAAGGAGGAGAATACTTGTGCATAGAATTCCTGGACTATTCTAAAGGAGAATGAGATTCTCTCTCAGCATTACTCCTCCGTATACACCATAGCACGATGGTATATCGGGGCGGAGCAATAACACCCTATATGATATGGTGTGCTTTATGATGAGTACTATTGAGTTACCTATTTCCTTTTGGGAGTTATGCACTTATGAAGTTGCATACCTATTGAATAGGGTTCAAATCAAATCTGTTGCCTACCACTTCATATGTGATATGGAAAGGGAAGAGCCCATATCTTAAGTTGGTTAAGATTTGGGGTTGTCCGGGCTATGTCTAAAAGCAAAATCTGGACAAGCTCGAGGCAAGGTCTGTTATGTAGAACTGGAAATGTTCCAGCTATACAAACTGCAGCAGATGATTTGAAAAAACCAAATGATTCAATAGTTACCAACGAACCTCAGCCTCTCCGCCGATCTAGTAGGGTTCCTCACCCACCAGAGAGATACTTCTGTTTCTCTATGACAGTGGGATCGAGGATTGCATCATGAGATGATGACCCAACTAGTTTCGAGCTGGCCATCAGGAGTGGGACTCTGTAAGAATGGCTGGATGCTTAGCGATCTGAGATGGAATCCTTATACACCAACAAAGTATGGACTTTGGTTGCTTTATCTGAAGGGTTAAATCCCCATCAGGAGAAAGTATATCTTGAGAAGATTACTTGGTGTACATGGAAAAGTTGAGACTTTCAAAGCTAGACTTGTTAGAGGTTTGCATCATTGACCAGGTATGGATTTTGTTGAAACCTTTTCTAAATAGCTATGCTTAAGTCCATCCAGATCCTACTTGCCACGGCTACATACCATGACTACGAAATCTGGTGGTTGGGTGTCATGACAGCTTTTCTAAAATGATGTTTTAGAAGAGAGCGTCTATAAGTACACAGCCAGAGGGCTTCGTAGACAGTGGGAGCAGCGGAAACGTGTACAAGATGCTTTATAGGATAAAGCAGGCATCGCGGAGTTGGAACGTTTGTTTTGATGACGTAGTAAAAAAGTTTGACTTCATCAAAATGGTAGATGAACCTTGTATATACAAAAAGGATAGTAGGGAGTATGGTGGTGATCCTCGTAGAGTACGTGGATGACATACTCTTGATGGGGAAGGAGTTTCCTATGCTACGCTCGGTCAATCTCCGCTTATCACAAAGATTCTCCATGTAGGATCAAAGTGATACCTCATAAATCCTGAGTTTTGATCTATGAGATAGATCTAATTGGATATTAGGATACTCACTAGTTGTAGTGAGCTGGTATCAATCGATCCTGGGGAGAATCACTGGAAGTGTTCCAGGGTGATAAGGACGACTGAATGTCAGTCACAGGCATTGTCTTTACCCTTAGTAAAGGGACGGTATGCTGGAAGAGTTCCAAGCTAAATACCGTGGCATACTAGACGATAAAAGCAGGATACATCGTTACTTAAGATGCTACCAAAGAGGTTGTCTGGGTGTATATTTGTTCATAAGATGAACTTAGTTCCTCCCATTGTGTGATAATGGAGTTGTGACTTATGCCAAGGAACGTCCGTCCCATCAGTGATCCAGACATATTCTGAGGCAGTGTCACCTGATCATGGAGATAGATGATCTCCAGGGTGATCGAGGTCAGGGGAGTAGACTCAGAGGACAACACGGCGGATCCACTCACAAAGGCCTTTTCCCAGAGAGAGACTTTTATGAGATGGTTGAGTATGAGATACTACAACCACTGCTATCAGATGGCCCTAGTGCAAGTGGGAGATTGTTAGTTATATGTATGTCCTAGAGGCCATTATTATACATAGGATGTATATTGTAGTGGATGCTTGGACATATATAGGGAGGACTTTCTTGCTCGACATTATAGTATGCTATCTGGTTGCTCTTTACCTTAACGTGTACACTGATTGTCTCTCTGTTACATGTTGGTAAAGCCCTTAGGATGTGTACTTGACTACCTGGACTATGATATGGATCATACTAGTGGGGACATGGTAGTCCATAAGTACATCCTTCAAGGTCCCTAGTCGTGGGTTTATCGAGACGGGGCATCGATATACCAGAGTAGACTAGCGTATACCTTCTCGACCCATATAGATGGGCGATGGATGATCCCATATCCATTGGTGTTTGACATCAGAGATGATATATGGGTGCTCAGTGGAGACTGGGTAAACTGGACGGACTCGCCGAGAACTCCCAGATGGTATTATACCTTAAGTCAGATGGCAGTTCTCTGGTGACACTGGTACAGAGTAGTCTGTTAACCCGAGATCGTCATAGAGTCTTGTGTGGTTCCCACTTTGCTTTGATTTCCACCTTACCACGTCTAAGAGGGCATGCAAAATGGTAGTTTTTGGGTACAGTCCCGAGTCACATGGAGGCAATGAGCGATAGGAGGGGATTCGTCTCTCCCGGTATAGGGAGTTGATGTTGCGTTGTGTTCGATTGGCTATAACCGGAAATCCCTGGCCAGGGTTGCTGAGATTTACTGGTAAGTGTTACCTGTAGTTTCTCAAACTGTTATAGACCTCATATCGACACGACTTATCGAGCTACTGGGGTCTGACGTTTACCACCCCTAGGCGAGATATGCGACATATCAGACGATCAGACCGGACTGTACGGTAAGTGTTACTGGTTGGATTCACAGGAGTGTGAGCGGGCTTGCTCGTCGATCTTCTGATCGCTCAATACCCGGGTGGCCGTTATGTTTAGCAGACCGCTTGCGGCTTGTGGGTGTTTGATATGATCATCACCTGCTGCTGGCGTATTGACGAGTCTTTAGAGTCCTACACAGAGGTTTCCTGGCTCAAGCGAAACGAAATAGGAGCGCATATGAGATATGTGCGGGACCGAGAATAATACCAGTATGTGATACTGTATTCTATTCTCGCGATTTGTATCATCGGCAGGTTATATGTGATATAGCCGGGTTACCGAATCAAGTGTTGATTCGATACATTGATACACTTGATACTAGTCGGTTATATGCGATATGACCGGATCATTAAATCTAGTGTTGATTTAATGATTTAATGTATAATTATATATATATTTGATATATTACTTAGCATTAACTAGTATTGGTTCACATTAAATAGATTTTCTCACTTGAAGTGCACAAGTTGTATATGTGATATACTTTTGTGCACAAGATTGTATCATGTTTGATGATACATGCAAACTTGGGTGTGTATGATTAAACCATGGTTATCTTAATGGTTAGGGTTTTGATTTACTTATCTATTTATTTTTATTAATTCATTTTAAGGCAAGAATAAAATGGAGGCTAGTTTTTGTTTCTTTCATGAAACTTCATGAAGCTTTGAAGTTTTGACCATTTTGTCTCTTAGGCTTAACCTAACCATTAAACCTAACCTTAGTTTATTCTCTATACCTAACTATGGTTGCAAATATGATAAGTATCATACTATTTCCTATTTTTCAAACACTTATGATATTCTTTTTCTTCTTCTTCTTCTTCTTCAAGAAGAAGAGAGCTTGCAACCTTCAATGGTGATTTCATGAAAAGAGTGAGAAATCCAATTCTAAAGTGAACCACTTCCTATTTCTTCATCCTCTACCACTTGCCAAGTAGTATAGGGTGTTTTCTTCACAAGTTTCATGACTTGGTGAAGTTGGAGCTTGATCTTGAGTTTCCTCGACGTAGATCATCTTCGGCATCGTAGTCGACGACCTAGCCCAATCATTTCTTCGGCGAAACCATAGCTAGAGTCCGGGATCCGATGATCGCAGCGAGGGGATATCATCACA
Organism: Agapanthus africanus; assembly: GCA_030015575.1. NCBI lineage: Eukaryota > Viridiplantae > Streptophyta > Magnoliopsida > Asparagales > Amaryllidaceae > Agapanthus > Agapanthus africanus. Next base: position 700,922,598 of record CM057338.1, read on the forward strand.
GAGCTATGGAGGTGGAGGACCGGATCTACAAAGGTTGTATTTCCGTTCACTTAGCACTAAAGTAGTTTAGTAGCTTGTAGATTCGCCTAAACTCTAGTTAACGATCTAGTTAGGGTTTCTCGGCACCGGAAAAATTATAATTTGGCATGGTTGATGCCTTGTGAGACCTCCTTGGAGTGCCTAGGAACCCTACAATCGTATGCTTAAAACCTAGATCGAACCATTAACCTACAACTAGCTATCTAGAGAGAGGGATAGAAAGGCTATACCGATCGATCCGTGTCCTTCGTTCTTTGGCCACCATCCCAAGCTCCTCGTGGCAACTCCGGTCTCGATCTCCTCGTCGGAAAGGGCACCACATCATCGATTCCTTTTACGGGCTCCCGCTTCTACCGAAGCAACTCAGGCACGAAGTGTGCTAGCCGACGTGTCCAAGGTGTTGTAGAGAATGTTTGTGATCACTTTGTCTCTTGCATCCATTGCTTGGATGGAAGTTAGAGATGAAGGCATTGATGGAAGCTTTGCACTAGAGGAAGAAGAAGAAGAACGATCCTTTTTCTTTTCTTTTGCTATCATCAAATGAGAGTGAGAGAGTGAATGAAAAATACAAGTCCAAGCTCATATATGGCAGCCCCTCTCTCACTCCTCTCATCATATCAACACAAATCAAACATCAAATGTGACATATGCACAATAAAAGAGACCATGAGTCACTAGGTTTGCATGTGTCACAATTAATGCACAAAATGATGAATTCTAGCTCACAATTTCCATATGCAAACATTAATCCAAATGTTTGCAACAATAAAAAGATACGGCAACATCTAAAGTAAACTCGTGATGGATCACAAGGATACCCTATTTTTGTATATGCCCAAGAGGCCATTACTGTATCATACTAGTTTGTATATTACTTGATGGAAGCTTGGGATATTCACAGTTGTATAGACAATCTTGCTCGAAATGGTAGTATGCTACTTGGTCTGTTTCTACTTTAATATGTGCATGTGTTTCTTTTAGCATATCGCCTATACACATTAGTGGAGCCCTTAGGATCTTTGCTTGATTACCAGCGTTGTGATGGCAGTCACACTAGTGGGGGCTAGGTAATCTACAAGCACATCTTTATACATGTCCCTAGTCGTAGGATTATCGAGACAGGGCATCGATACTCCAGAGTAGACTAGTGTATACGCTTCTCATCCCAGGAGGGGAGATGGTCCGTCCCACAGCCATCAGTACGTCGTACTGGAGATAATATGCAGCTGCTCGTTAGGTTACGAGTACACTGGACATGACTCGCTGGGAACTATTGGTTTGGTAATATACCTATCGTCAGTTATCAGTTCCCAGGTGACATGAGTACAGCATAGTTCGTTGACTTGACACTGTAACTTCGCCTCGAGTGTGTTCCCACTATTCTTAGATTACTACCCTACCACGGCTCAAATGAGTCATGCAAACAGGTAGTAGTTGGGTGCAGTCCCGAAGCACTTGGAGGCAGTGACGGTTAGACAGGATTCGTCTCTCCCGGTATTGGGGGTTGATATCACGCTGTGTCTAGGAGAGCCATTACACAAAGTCCCTGGCCAGGGCAAGCGAGATATACTGGTAGTGTTTCCAGTGTTATCTCAGGGTGTTCTGGGTTACACTCCGACACGATTTGTACCGCTATTAGGGGACTGACGTTTACCGCCCCCTAGGCCCGACATGCGATACTCTCAGACGAACAGACCGGATTGTACGGAGATTGTCACATTCAGGCTCAGTAGGAATTCGGATGGGTTCACCTCATCAGTCTTCTTATCGGCATCTACCTGGGGACCGTTACATACTGCTAGTACCGCTTGCGGCCTGTGGTTAAACCCACTGCCAGCGTAGTGTCGAGTCATTAGAGTGCCACACAGAAGGCTGTTCGCCTCTGGGCAAAACAGAGTAAAGGTCGCATGGTTTTGCGACGGGGTTCGTTCACTTCCGCGCACTTGTGCACGTTTGGTGTCCGGGCAGTTATTACTAGCGGGCATTGGTTTAAGCCAGATCCTAGTATATGTTTTGGGATTGGTTTTATCTCATTGTATTCGTGTTCCTCGGAACACGGATGCAGGTATGTATGCACAGTTGACAGAGGCAGAGGCAGAGGATTCTCATTAGGGTTGTTGACCGTTGAATTTTTCTAAACCCTAATTAGAATGAGAAATATGATTAATAATATTAATTAAGAATTATTGTGCCATGGTTGAGTTGAACATTTGACTTTTGTTGACTTGTTGACTTTGTTGACCGGTTGACCATTGTGGGCTTGTTGACCATCATCATTTCATTTCAAAGATGCTTCTTGTTCTTTGCAAATGCATTAAATGATGAAATGATAATGGTCATTCATAAACTAACCATCAAAATTTCTTAATTATTATTATTATTATTATCATTATTCCAAATATGAGAGCATGGTTGCTAAATTATCCTCATTCTTGCTTACACTTTCTCTCTCATAGTTTTTGCTCATTCTCTTCATCTCTCTCAAAGCTCCCATCTCTCATGTGTTGAGAACCATGAGCTCTTGAGGTAAAAACCACCATAACTCCTCTCTGCTCATTCTAGGGTTCTATGTTTAGCAAGCCAAGCACTTTAGTTACCTCTAGGTTGAAGTAGGAGCTCAAGGTAGATGCCTTCGGGTGGATCCTTCTTCAACAAAGAGAAGACTACGAGGAGGAGCTGTTCAAACCACTCCAAGGAGCAAGAAGAGAAGGAGTTCAAGACTTAGGTATAACCCCCTAACCGAGTAGCTAAACTTGTAGTTAGTTTGCTAGGTTTTTGTTTAGCAAAGATCGTTTGTTTCTAGTCCATGTTGCCTTGTATAAAAAATCGATTTTTACCTATTTCGCCTCCCCGTAAGAACCGGGGTAGGCAACGTGGACTTACAGTGGTATCAGAACCTAGCTAAACAACAACTAGCATGTTAGCAAAGTATTTAGAATTTCAATCCGAGAAAAAATCGCAAAACACGTCAAAATCGTCAAGTTTCTGCCGATTTTTAAAACTGCTCCAAAAATAATTCCACATATCTTAAAAATCGGCTCAGGGTTTTCTAAGAACATGCTGCAAAAATGAGCCCCTGACTAGGTCAACGCGCCGCGGAACCGCGGCAAAACCACGCGTTTCGCCGCGGATCCGCTGCCGAGTTGACTCGGCCGCGACTCGGGTTTGCTGCAGTGTGTTCAGTGTTCTGTTTTGGGATTTTTAAAGTATTTTGTTTCTGCCCAGAATTTCCAGAGAACAAAGTTTTGTTTGGGGTAGTTACAAATCCGTATTTTTGATCGAAGTTCTGTAGACTTTAGCTAATTGGTTATATCTGTGATGTGATATATGCACTGAACGTCAACTAAACGCTATACGTCAATTTGTGGGGGTTGTGCATATCTGTGATCTGTAATGTTGTTGGATTGTGTATATGAACTCGTTGGATTGTCGCGGATGAATAGCCGAGGGTTGTGAGATGAGAGTTTTCTTTATCTTTCATTTGATGTAACATGTAAATTGATATAATATTATTTTTATCGCCGCACATCCGGGATGAGGTTGTAGCCGCCATTGTATATTATTTCTTTTACTGTTTTTGCTCCTAGGATAGACCCAAGGTGGGGTGCACAAACTACCGGGTACCTCAAAATGCCGAGTGGCCTACTCACGTAGTTGAGGGAGGTTGCTTCACTTCGGGTACTTGGCGGGGAGTTTGTCGCACCCGTAGGGGTCTAGGATGGGGTTTGGCTATTCATCGCGACCGTGTAATACGTCTTTCGTTGAAGGCTCGAACGAAACACGGATTCCTAGCATATCCAATGTGTTCATCGGTGATCTGGAATGGCTATCATTGCATCTGACGAGTGTATATATCTATATATGATATCTAGTAGGCGTTGCTTATGTTTTGCATCCACGCTAGTCCATCCCCCGCTATGTCGTTAGTTAAGTAACCTAACGGGTGATGACGGGGCCCCATGGCGAATGCGGATGGCATAAGCGTACGTCATATTTTTGTTGTTTTCTGCAATGGTAGGATTAATTGATAGGACACATTAAATTAATGCAAGAAAATAAACCAAAGTTAAAATCGTTGGAACAATTTCAAAAACACTCGGTTTCTTTTCAAAACAACTTTTAAACGCGGAGCTTAAACCACTCCTTTTAAAAGCTATCAGGTTCTTTCGATTATATCAAGTTCACTACGTTCACGGTTTCGCCAAAACCATTCGTAGCCCTCCATCATTTCAGTTAAATATTCGGTAGTATTCAAGGTATGTATTTTGACCTACGCCAAGGCATAGTGATTGGTAGCTGCCGGATATTTATCTGTAGCATAGATAGATGTGATGGTTTGAGACAGTCGTACTGCCATTTTGGCCTACGTCAAGGGTATATACGGGTGGGTTCAAATTAACCTGGTAAATGATAGGTAGAACTTGACATGTGACTTATGATATTTTGGCCTATGTCAAGGTCATAAGTGCATGGGGCAAAAATCCACATCGGGAGTTTCTAAAGAAACTGAAACTTGCTAGTGCTGCATACCATTTGGTGTGTGATGATTCTGGTAGGATTCCTTCAGCTTTATCACACGATGATATTTGGATCCCGATCCTACTGTGAGTATATGCTACTCCTCGGGAAATTTTCTCACTTAACGATTAATGCTATAAACCAAGTAGGTGTCTAGAAAGGTGTTAGCGGGGCTACGCCCACAGGGAAAAGGGGTTATTTAATTAAGGAACTTCGCGAAAGCGTCGTAAAACCTCCCTCGAAGTACCAACACTGGCCTGGTTGAACGGTTAAGCAAGTATTGTATGGTGAGATTGATCCCGACTAATTCTTCTTTTATGGTTTGAGGAAGGATTCGTGAAACAGTGGGAGCCATCCTGTTTAGACAAACTAAAAACAACTCTAAACTTGCAAGAGGATCATGCTAAAGTGTTTCTTCTCTCTTTCCTAATTGCAGCGACCAAACATCATGACCGGACTTAAGTTACTACTAGAAAAAAATTTACTGACAGGGCCAAACTACAAAGATTGTCTCCGGAATGTCAAAATGGCAATCACTTATGACAAGTTGCGGTATCTTCTTACCACCAAAGCTCCCCCTGTCCCAGGTCCTCAATCCAGCGTCGCGGATAAGAAAATCCGTAAGACCTGGGAGATTGATTGCGCGAGGGCCAAGTGCATCGTGCTTACCTCTATGGACAATGAACATCAGAGGAGGCACGAGGATATGGACCTAGAATCCATATTTCTCCATACAAAAGATATGTATGGAGAGTAATCCCGTATCGCCAGATACGAAGTCTCAAAAAAGTTGTTTTCGGCGAGATTGGCTGTCGGATCATCTGTAGAGGAACACGTGCTTCAGATGATTGGCTACATTGAAGAGCTCGCGGACCTCGGGACCATGTTAGTGAACGAGCTCTACACTGACTTGATTTTCCAGACCTTTCCTTCCACTTACGCCCAGTTTATCCTGAACTTCAACATGCAAGGAAAGGAAGTTGAACTTCCGGAACTCCTTAACATGTTGAGGAGTGCTGAGAGCACCCTGAAGAAAGTAAGGGAAACACCCGCTTTGTCTGTTGGAGGACCATCTTCTTCTAGGTCCAAGGCGAAAGCCAAAGGAAAGAAGAAGAAAGCCCCCACCAAACCAAGGGGCGGTGTTAGTAAAGTGGAAGCCAAGGGAAAGGCAAAAATGGCAAAGGTAGCGGGACAGCTTGTGGGGAAAGAAGAGTGCTTTTATTGTCATAAGAAAGGACAATGGAAGAAAGATTGCAGGGCTTGGAAGGCCAAGAACCAGGACCCGAAGCAAGTTGTGGCTTCGGCTTCAGGTGTGTATGTTATTGAAAACTGTCTATCAATAAACTCTACTTCCTGGGTATTGGATACCGGATCAGGATCTCATATCTGTAATTCTTTGCAGGCACTGAGAAAGCGTAGGGATTTGAAGGCAGGTGATATGATCCTCAGAGTTGCAAACGGAGCTGGCATGGATGCTGAGTCCGTGGGGGACTATCACTTGGGATTGTCAGATGGACATGTTTTGGTTTTGCATGATTGTTATTTTGTACCCAGTGCGACATGTAATATCATATCTGTATCTTTAATGTCTAAAGATGGTTATGATTTTGCATTTGTAAGCAATGTTGTAAACATTCACCTTAATCATGTTCTGATTGGGTCGGGTACATTAAGCAACGGTATATACGTATTGAACCAACCACAGATTTTCAATGTCCAGAATACACACAAAAGAATGTCTCCAGAAATAAATCATGCTTTCTTATGGCATTATAGACTGGGTCATATCAATGAGAGAAGGTTGACTAAGTTACATAAAGAAGGATATTTGGATCCGTTCGAATATCAATCATATGCAACATGTCAATCATGTCTCAAAGGAAAGATGACAAAGACTCCATTCACTGGACAAGGAGTAAGAGCGAGCGAGCTCTTGGGACTCGTACACAGCGATATATGCGGTCCAATGTCTATACATGCGCGAAGTGGTTATTCTTACTTCATTACTTTTACGGATGATTTTTCAAGGTTTGGGCATGTCTTCTTAATGAAGCATAAATCTGAACCCTTTAAAAAATTCCAGGAATACAAAAATGAAGTAGAAAAATAAACAGGCAAAAGTATCAAGACACTGAGATCTGATCGAGGTGGTGAATACTTGAGTGCCGAGTTCCTAGATTACCTAAAAGAGAATGGAATTCTCTCTTAGCTTACTCCTCCATACAGTTCACAACATAACGGTGTATCAGAGAGACGGAACCGAACCCTATTGGATATGGTACGCTCCATGATGAGTAACGCTGAGTTACCGCGAACTTTCTGGGGATATGCTCTAGAATCAGCTGCATATCTTTTGAATCGAGTTCCAACTAAGACTGTGCCTACCATACCATATCAGATGTGGTGTGGGAAGAAACCCTATCTTTAATATCTGAAGATTTGGGGATGTCCAGCTTTTGTCAAAAAGCAGCATGCGGACAAACTCGAAGCACGCTCAGTACAGTGCAAGTTTGAGGGATACCCAAAGAACTCCAGGGGGTATCATTTCTATTACGCAGAAGAACAAAAGGTTTTTGTCTCTCGTCATGCCCACTTTCTGGAACATCAGTTCTTCGAAAAGGAAATAAGTGGGAGCGCAATAGAACTAGAAGAAATTTCAGAACCATAAGCTATTACTGAAAGCTTAGTAGAACCAGAGGGTTCGAAAGAACAGGACATTCCTGCGCCGCTCCGTAGGAGTAGTAGGCAGTCTCATACGCCCGAGAGATACTACGGTTTTCTCATAGATGGGGATAGAGAGGATTGCATCATTGATAATGATGAGCCGACTAGCTTCCAGAAGGCCATTCAGAGCGTTGACACGGTAAAATGGCTGGATGCAGTGCGGACCGAAATGGAGTCCATGTACACCAACAAAGTATGGACTTTGGACGTTGCTCCAGAAGGGGTAAAACCCGTAGGCTGCAAATGGATCTTCAAAAGGAAGATTGGTGTAGATGGACAGGTTGAGACCTATAAGGCTAGACTTGTTGCAAATGGTTATCGTCAAAGACCTGATTTGGACTATGACGAAACCTTTTCTCCAGTGACTATGCTCAAATCCATTCGGATCCTTCTTGCCATTGCTGCCTTTCACGATTATGAGATTTGGCAGATGGACGTAAACACCGCTTTTCTAAACGGAAATTTAGAGGAGTGTGTCTATATGGACCAACCAGAGGGTTTCATTCAGAGTGGGAGCAGCGGGTAGATGTGCAAGTTTCTTAAGTTCATTTATGGACTGAAGCAGGCATCGCGGAGTTGGAACATCTGTTTTGATAAAACGGTCAAAGAATTTGGCTTTATCAAAAATCCAGATGAACCATGTATTTATAGCAAAATTGTAGCACGAACTGTCGTATTCCTCGTTTTATACGTGGATGACATTCTTTTGATAGGAAATGAAATTCCTATGCTATAATCTGTCAAAGGGTTCTTGTCACACAGGTTCTCCATGAAAGACCTGGGTGATGCCTCTTACATTCTGGGGATCCGGATCCATCGTGATAGGTCCAAGAGGAAATTAGGACTTTCACAATCCAGGTACATCGACACCATACTGAAAAGATTCACTATGGAAGATTCCAAGCACGGTAATTTACCGGCTTGTCACGGGATCACCCTCTCCAAAGAGATGTCTCCCAAGACTGATTTGGAAAGGGATCGCATGTCTATTATACCCTACGCATCTGCGGTAGGCTCTATAATGTATGCGATGTTGTGTACCAGACCAGATGTAGCTTATGCACCGAGTGTGGTAAGCCGGTATCAGTCAAACCCTGGGGAGAAGCACTGGATAGCCGTAAAGAACATTCTGAAGTACCTGAGAAGGGCTAAGGTCATGTTTTTTGTTTACGGCGGAAAAGACCTCCAGATGGAGGCCTTTGCTGACTCCAGCTTCCAGAGTGACAAGGATGACTCCAAATCCATGTCGGGTTATGTCTTTACCCTCAATAGAGGGGCGGTGTGTTGGAAGAGTTCCAAACAGGAAACCGTTGCCGACTCGACGATGGAAGCGGAATATATCGCTGCATCTGATGCCGCAAAAGAAGCCGTCTGGATGAGGAAGTTCTTGACAGAACTTCAGGTGATTCCGTCCATTGTTGATCCAATACCTCTGTATTGTGACAACAACGGGGCTATAGCTTTAGCAAAGGATCCCAGGTCCCATCAAAAGTCCAGACACATCTTGAGGCGGTATCACCTGATCAAGGAGATCGTGTATCGCCGGGAGATCGAGGTTTGGAGGGTTTCTACAGAAGATAACACTGCAGATCCATTCACGAAGGCCATACCCCAGACTCAGTTCGAGCGGCTGATCGAGATGATAGGTCTTCGAAACGCAAGTACATGGCCTTAGTGCAAGTGGGAGATTGTTAGTGTATATGCCCTTGAGGCCATTACGGTATTATACTAGTTTGTATATTACTTGATGGAAGCTTGGGATATTCACAGTTGTATAGACAATCTTGCTCGAAATGGTAGTATGCTGCTTGGTTTGTTTCTACTTTAATGTGTGCATGTGTTTCTTTTAGCATATCGCCTATACACATTAGTGGAGCCCTTAGGATCTTTACTTGATTACCAGCGTTGTGATTGTAGTCACACTAGTGGGGGCTGGGTATCTACAAACACATCCTTATACAGGTCCATAGTCGTAGGATTATCGAGACAGGGCATCGATACTCCAGAGTAGACTAGTGTATACGCTTCTCATCCCAGGATGGGAGATGGTCCGTCCCACAGCCATCAGTACGTCGTACTGGAGATAGTATGCAGGTGCTCGTTAGGTTACGAGTACACTGGACAGGACTCGCTGGGAACTGTTGGTTTGGTATTATACCTATCATCAGTTATCAGTTCCCAGGTGACTTGAGTACAGCATAGTCCGTTGACTTGACACTGTTACTTCGCCTCGAGTGTGTTCCCACTGTTCTTAGTTTACTGCCCTACCATGGCTCAAATGAGTCGTGCAAACAGGTAGTAGTTGGGTGCAGTCCCGAAGCACTTGGAGGCCGTGAAGGTTAGACAGGATTCGTCTCTCCCGGTATGGGGGGTTGATATCGCGCTGTGTCTAGGAGAGCCATTACACAAAGTCCTTGGCCAGGGCAAGCGAGATATACTGGTAGCGTTTCCAATGTTACTCAGGGTGTTCTGGGCTACACTCCGACACGACTTGTACCGCTATTAGGGGACTGACGTTTACCGCCCCTAGGCCCGACATGCAATACTCTCAGACGAACAGACCGGACTGTAGTAGGAGTTCGGATGGGTTCACCTCATCAGTCTTCTTATCGGCATCTACCTGGGGACCGTTATGTACATCTAGTACCGCTTGCGGCCTGTGGTTAAACCCACTGCCAGCTTAGTGTCGAGTCATTAGAGTGCCACACAGAGGGCTGTTCGCCTCTGGGCAAAACAGAGTAGAGGTCGCATGGTTTTGCGACGGGGTTCGTTCACATCCGCGCACTTGTGCACGTTTGGTGTCCGGGAAGTTATTACTAGCGGGCTTTGGTTTAAGCCAGATCCTAGTATATGTTTTGGGATTGGTTTTATCTCATTGTATTCGTGTTCCTCGGAACACGGATCCGGGTGTGTATGCACAGTTGACAGAGGTAGAGGCAGAGGATTCTCATTAGAGTTGTTGACTGTTGACTTTTTCTAAACCCTAATGAGAATGAGATGTAGGGTTCCTAGGCACTCTAATGAGGTCTCACAAGGCATCAACCATGCCAATTTCAAACTTTACGGGTGCCGAGAAACCCTAATACGGACCGTTAACTAGATATTAGGCGAAACTAGCAAGAAGTTAATAACTTAACTAAGAGTTAAACGGAAATACAACCTTTGTAGATCCGGTCCTCCACCTCCATAGCTCCGCAATGAAGTCTCCTCGCTGTCCAAATCGAATCCCGGGCTCTAGCGTCGGCTTCATCGGAGAAATGGGCGGGCTAGGTCATCGACTACGATGCCGAAGATGATCTACGTCGAGGCATCACAAGATCAAGCTCCCACTTCACCAAGTCGTGAAACTTGTGAAGAAAACACCCTATACTACTTGGCAAGAGGTAGAGGATGAAGAAATAGGAGGTGGGTTCACTTTAGAATTGGATTTCTCACTCATTTTCCCAAGTTGCCATTGATGGAGGCAAGCTTCTTCTTGAAGAAGAAGAACAAGATGATGAAAAAATGTTATGATAAGTTATTTTCAAAATAGAAAATAAATGAATACTTATCATAATCCAACCATGGTCAAGTGTAGAGAATGAACTAGGGTTTAGTGGAATGGTTAGGGTTAAGCATGAGACAAATATGGTCACTTAGTCAAAGCTTCATGAAGCTTCAACTAGCATCCAAAGAAAGCCACCATTCATTTATTTTGCAAAATAAATAAACAAAATAAATAAATGATAAAGAAAAAGAAAACTCTAACCATTACACAACCATGGTTTAAACTTTACACAAACTCAAGTTAGCTTGTATCATCAAACATGACACAAACTTGTGTACAAAAGTATATCACATATACATTGTGCACTTCAAGTGAGAAAATCCCTTTAAAATGAACCAATACTAGTTAATGCAAAGTAATATATCAAATATATAATTATACATTAAATCATTAAATCAACACTTGATTTAACGATCCGGTCATATCGCATATAACCAACTAGTATCCAATGTATCAGCTTATCGAATCAATCCTTGAATCGATAACTAGGTTATATCGCATACAACCAATCAATACATTCATCGCGAGAATGGAATACGGTATCACATACACGCATTATTCTCGGTCCTGCACATATCTCATATGCGCTCCTATTTCGTTTCGCTTGAGCCAGGAAGCCTCTGTGTAGGACTCTAAAGACTCGTCAATACGCCGGCAGCAGATGATGATCATATCAAACACCCACAAGCCGCAAGCGGTCTGCTAAACGTAACGGCCACCCGGGTATTGAGCGATCAGAAGATCGACGAGCAAGCCCGCTCACACTCCAGTGAATCCAACCAGTAACACTTACCGTACAGTCCGGTCTGATCGTCTGATATGTCGCATATCTCGCCTAGGGGTGGTAAACGTCGGACCCCAATAGCTCGATAAGTCGTGTCGATATGAGGTCTATAACATTTCGAGAAACTACAGGTAACACTTACCAGTAAATCTCAGCAACCCTGGCCAGGGATTTCCGGTTATAGCCAATCGAACATAGTCCAACATCAACTCCCTATACCGGGAGAGACGAATCCCCTCCTATCGCTCATTGCCTCCATGTGATTCGGGACTGTACCCAAAAACCACCGTTTTGCATGCCCTCTTGGATGTGGTAAGGTGGAAACCAAAGCACAGTGGGAACCACACAAGACTCTATGACGATCTCGGGTCAACAGACTACTCTGTACCAGTGTCACCAGAGAACTGCCATCTGACGTAAGGTATAATACCATCTGGGAGTTCTCGGCGAGTCCGTCCAGTGTACCCAGTCTCCACTGAGCACCCGTATATCATCTCTGATGTCAAACACCAATGGACATGGGATCATCCATCGCCCATCTGTATGGGTCGAGAAGGTATACGCTAGTCTACTCTGGTATATCGATGCCCTGTCTCGATACACCCACGACTAGGACCTTGAAGGATGTACTTATGGACTACCATGTCCCCACTAGTACGATCTGCATCATAGTCCAGGTAGTCAAGTACACATCCTAAGGGCTTTACCAACATGTAACAGAGAGACAATCAATGTACACGTTAAGGCAAAGAGTAACCAGATAGCATACTATCATGTCGAGCAAGAAAGTCCTCCCTATATACGTCCCAGCATCCACTACAATATACATCCAATGTACAGTAATGGCCTCTAGGGCATACATATAACTAACAATCTTCCACTTGCACTAGGGCCATCTGATAGCAATGATTGTAGTATCTCATACTCAACCATCCCATAAAAGTCTCTCTCTGGGAAAAGGCCTTTGTTAGTGGATCTGCCGTGTTGTCCTCCGAGTCTACTCTCCTAACCTCGATCACCCTGGAGATCAACCATCTCCATGATCAGGTGACACTGCCTTAGAATATGTCTGGATCACTGATGGGACCGGCGTTCCTTGGCATAAGCCACAACTCCCTTGTCACACAATGGGAGGAACAAAGTTCATCTCATGAACAAATATACACCCAGACAGCCTCTTTGGCAGCATCTTAAGTAGCGATGTATCAAGCCTTTATCGTCTAGTATGCCACAGTATCTAGCTTGGAACTCTTCCAACATACCGTCCCTTTACTGAGGGTAAAGACAATGCCTGTGACTGACTTTCAGTCGTCCTTATCACTCTGGAACCCTTCCAGTGATTCTCCCAAGGATCGATTGATACCATCTCACTGCAACTAGTGAGAATCCTAACATCCAATTAGATCTATCTCATAGATCCAAAAACCCAGGATTTAGGAGGTATCACTTTGATCCTATATGGAGAATCATTGTGGTAAGCGGAGATTGACCGAGCGTAGCATAGGAAACTCCTTCCCTATCAAGAGCATGTCATCCACGTACTCTACGAGGATCACCACCATTCTCCCTACTACCTTTTTGTTTATACAAGGTTCATCTACCATTTTGATGATGTCAAACTCTTTGACTAACACATCAAAACAGATGTTCCAACTCCGCGATACCTGCTTTATCCTATAAAGCATCTTGTACATGTTTCCGCTGCTCCCACTGTCTACGAAGCCCTCTGGCTGTGTACTTATAGACGTCCTCTTCTAAAACATCATTTAGAGAAGCAGTCATGGCACCCAACCGCCAGATATCGTAGTTATGGTATGTAGCCGTGGCAAGTAGGATCTGGATGGACTTAAGCATAGCCACTTGAAAAGGTTTCATCATTATCCACGCCTGGTCGATGACGAAAAGCTTTAACAAGTCTAGCTTTGAAAGTCTCAACTTTTCCATCTACACCAAGTAATCTTCTCAAGATATACTTGCTCCTGATGGGGATTTAACCCTTCAGATATAGCAACCAAAGTCCATACTTTGTTGGTGTATAAGGATTCCATATCAGATCACTAAGCATCCAGCCATTCTTACAGAGTCCCACTCCTGATGGCCAGCTCGAAACTAGTTGGGTCATCATCTCATGATGCATTCCTCGCTCCCACTGTCATAGAGAAACATAAGTATCTCTCAAGTGGGTGAGAAACCCTACTAGATCGGCGGAGAGGCTTAGGTTCGTTGGTAACTATTGAATCTTTTGGTTCTATCAAATCATCAGCCGCAGTTTGTATAGCTGGAACATTTCCAGTTCTAGATAACTGACCTTGCCTCGAGCTTGTCCGGATTTTGCTTTTCAGACATAGGCTGGACAATCCCAAATCTTAACTAACTTAAGAGATGGGCTCTTTCCTTATCATATCAAATATGAAGTGGTAGGCAACTGATTTGATTTGAACCCTATTCAATAGGTATGCAGCTTCTCAAGTGCATAACTCCCAAAAAGGAAATAGGTAACTCAGTATTACCCATCATAGAGCACACCTTATCATATAGGGTGTGATTGCTCTGCCCCGATATACCATCGTGCTATGGTGTATACGGAGGAATAATGCTGAGAGAGAATCTCATTCTCCTTTAGAAAAGTCCAGGAATTCCATGCACAAGTATTCTCCTCCCTGATCTCATCATAGGACATAATACTTATACCCGTATTTTGGTTCTCTACTTCTAACTTATATTCTGTGAATATCTCAAAAGGTTCGGGCTTGTGTTTCAACAGGAACATAGGTCTGAATCTCGAAAGATCATCAGAGAATGTAATGAAGTACAAAGAACCAGTCCTGGCATATGTAGACAGGGGACCTTACATACATCAACATGTATCATCCCAAGAGTTTACTAACTCTTTCTCTGTTTCTAATAAACAGAGCTATGGTCATCTTATCTTTGTGATATGACTGGCAAGTTTCACAAGATGTAAATTCAAACTGATTTAAATATGCATCTAAAATGTAACTTCAGCCACTCGGATCGCATTGACATGACCTAGTCTACAATGTCTCAAGAAGGATTTGTTCATTTCTGAACTCATCCTCCTGTGTGTGTTCTGTATACTAAGAACTGTAGTTTGATTTAGAACATCAATGCTTTTAGATAACGTGCCTGAACCGATCAACTTTTGATATAGGAAATGTTCAAAACATTATTCATCTATACAAAATTTTATCATTTCTTTACTAATAAAGAGATTGATATGATTTTGTATATCAGGTTCGGTATCTAATAACATTCGTTCAGAATCAATGTATTTGGAATACAGGGTGACAGTGACCAACAGACTTGGCTGCAACACTTGCCCCGTTTTCTGTCTCATGAAACTTATCACCCGTTCTCAGTTCTCTACCTTTCTGTAGCCCTATGTAACATATTACATATCTGGGATCCTGTTCCGGTATCAAATACCCAGGACGTAGAGGATACAGAGAAACAGTTCTGTGTAACGAACACACTCGAAGGAGATGCATCATATGCACTTTCTTCGTTTGGGCGGCACGGGAAATCTGGTATTCCCCAATTTCCTGCTCTGTCTTATAACAATTATAAGTTGGAGCGGGACCAACGTTCCCCAGCTCAGTATAACAAGCGGGTTCGGTCAATACATCCGTATTATTATCTTGATTAAGGCGTGATATGGTCGCTACCTAGAGAGAGAGAGAAGAAAACACTCAGCGTGCGCTCTTTCAAGAATAGATTGGTTATTATTTTATCTAATCAGGATGGCTCCCACTGTTTTTATCAAATCTTCCTTCAAACCCTAAAAGGAAAGACTGGCCGGGATTAATTACACACTACAAGTTCGCCAATCTTTCAGCCAGGCCAGTGTCGGTACTTTGAGGGAGGTCCCCCGTGCTTTCGCACGAACCTAATTAATGTAAACCTCGTTTTCCCAGAGGCGTAACCTCGTTAACACCTTTCTAGACACCTACTTGATCCGCTAGTTGCAATGTGTAAAACTCTCCCAGGAGTAACTCTTACTCGCAGCGGGTGTCGGGATCCAACTATCTCATAGAAGGTATGCAATCTCATTGCAAATTTCAACACTTGAAATTCCCGATAATATTTTGCCCCGAACGATCTATGACCTTAACAAGGTCAACAAACCATAGACCGCAAGTCAAGTTCAACCCGTCATTTCTTGATTAAATCAAACCCACCCGCACGACCCTTGACAAGGTCAACAAGGCCGCACGACTACCCTAACCCAATCTGCATCATATGCATAAGCAGATAAATACTGGTTAGCTACCGCACACTGCGCCTTGACAAGGTCAACAAACGCAGCACGAATACTAAACATGACTTATCTGAAATGACGGAGGGCTACGACAGGTTTTTCTGAAAACCTATTGCGTAATGAACTTGATATCGTTGTAGAATCAAATGATTTTAAAATGGAGGGCTTTTGAGGCTTTTCTAGTTTTGCTAAAGGAGTCACTCCCGGTGAAGGGATCGTCGGTCCTTTCCTCGTCGAATGAGGTGCGGGATATATCATATATATCACTGTGCAAAGCAAAAACTCTTAAAAGCAATCAAAAGACAAACCGAGTGTGTAGCATCTGCCAGTTATTGCTAAAGGAGTCACTCCCGGTGAAGGGATCTCGGTCCTTTCCTCAACGAATAAGGTGCAGGATATATCACATATACCGCTGTGCAAAGCAAGAACTGTAGCTATCTTTTTATTTTTGAAATTCGATTCTACAACATCTTAGGTTTCTTTTATTTCATTAATCACATTAATGAAGTCCCATCATCAAAGTACCTAAACATCACAGATAAATACGACGTACACTTATGCCATCCGCATTCGCCTCGATGTCCCCTCATGCACCGTTAGGTTAGGTGACTAACAGCAGAGCGGGGCAGGGCTAGCGCGGGTGTAAAACATAAGTAACGTCTATATAATATATCATATATACTATATACAGTATCCATCACAGAACATATCACATGATCACATCACAGATATCGCAGCAGAAGAATCATATGAAATATTGGATATACTAGGACGTCCGTGTTTTCAATACGAGCCAGTATAAAACACGGATTCCACGGTCGTGATGAATAGCCAAACCCACACCCCTAGACCCCTACGAGAGCGGCAAGCAACCCTACCAATTCTGGACTTAGGAGACCCGGACTCGACTCCTCGAGTTGGTCTCCCACTGGACTCCAGAACCCGGTTACTTGTGCTCCCATCCTTGGGTCTATCCTAGTGCGGAAAAGTAAATAATATACAAAGGGTGACATCTTCCGCAACCTGGAAGTGCCCCAATAAAAGAATATTACATACAAGTTTTTACATGAATGAAAATGAAAAACACTCATCTCACATAAAAACCCCCCGGCTATTCAAACACGACGATCCAATATAACATATCCAGCAACACATAACATCACATGTCATCAACGTAAGTAAATATGCGCATCCCAATTGTCGTTGGCATATAGCAACGAAACCGGCGATATCACATATTACACTTACGGTCACAGAAAAGAAAGTGTAAAACTACAACAGTTGGAATCCGCAACCTCTTTAGACATCTCATGCCTAAACCAATGAATTCCTTAGACATCACATGCCTAACAATTATAAACCCCGCATTTTAGTCTCATTATCGAAAACTCTTTTCAATATTAAGTCGGGTAATTCAACAAGATTCCCGACATCCTGATCGAATACTCGTCGCAAACTTCAGTAGGCGGCCGCACCCCCCGATACCGTCGACGAAGTGCACCAAGGCGGAACACCGCTGCCGCGAGCACCCGAACGGATGTTTTCGGCGACGGGGTTCTCCTACAGTCACTTGGTCGGGGCTATGCAGTGAGGCTGTCTATTAAGTTTACCCGGCGAGTATCCGCGTACGCTACGTGATTGCGACGGACTTTTGATCACATCAAAATTCCGTGGCAACCGATCAAGTGAGACTAAACCGCTAGATTTATAACATTCATTCAGTTATCTCATAACTCCTTGTGAATTCCAATTATTGTATCACATTCCGGATAAATAGAAAATGTTAAACTTTCCGATCGAACATGCGAACACCCAAGTTTTCCCGATACAGATCAACACATGAAATAAGTTTTAAAAACATTCAGTTCGTGCCTCAGTACCAACGGTCCAGCCGTAGAAGGGTCAAGCCAACGCCTCACATGTGGCAGCCGTACTGCCCCAAACCCTAAGGTTCAAAGGGCAGTTCAAGACGGTCACATAATCGAGTTAAGGTTTGTTGTCTTCTAGAGGGTCCATCGCGTTACTTGCACTACTTAGAACGTCTTTAAACCACGGAAAAATCCAACACTTGGAAATTTCCCGGCAGGGGAAAAATTGGGTATTTATATCCGGTCGAACCTTTTAACATATTCTAAAATATCCGGAAAGCCACATAGACAAAATCTGATAATCCGATCGAATCTACGAACTCCCAATACACCCCAGAAAATTCAACTCTTGAATAAATTTTAAAAATTCCCATCAAATTCAGCATTTAAATAAAGAAGTTACTGTGCAAAAATGGTTGACTGAAGAGACTAAATGGGCACGGAACCGCCGCAATAGGCGGCTAATGCCGCGGATCCGCCGCGCTTTAGACAGATCATTAGGTAATTTTTGTACCGTAATTCTTAGAATTTCCTGCTGAATTTTTTAAGCATTTTTAATTTGGAAAAAACCACTTTTTCAGAAAAAGTCCAGAGAGGGTTAAAAGTTAGGGTTTCGGGGTTCGATCGGGTTTCTAACATCGTTTACGCATCGCCTAAGGCTCTAGCTAGGCTCTGATACCACTGTAGGGTTCCTAGGCACTCTAATGAGGTCTCACAAGGCATCAACCATGCCAATTTCAAACTTTACGGGTGCCGAGAAACCCTAATACGGATCGTTAACTAGATATTAGGCGAAACTAGCAAGAAGTTAACAACTTAACTAAGAGTTAAACGGATATACAACCTTTGTAGATCCGGTCCTCCACCTCCATAGCTCCGCAATGAAGTCTCCTCGCTGTCCAAATCGAATCCCGGGCTCCAGCGTCGGCTTCATCGGAGAAATGGGCGGGCTAGGTCATCGACTACGATGCCGAAGATGATCTACGTCGAGGCATCACAAGATCAAGCTCCCACTTCACCAAGTCATGAAACTTGTGAAGAAAACACCCTATACTACTTGGCAAGAGGTAGAGGATGAAGAAATAGGAGGTGGGTTCACTTTAGAATTGGATTTCTCACTCATTTTCCCAAGTTGCCATTGATGGAGGCAAGCTTCTTCTTGAAGAAGAAGAAGAAGAAGAAGATGAAAAAATGTTATGATAAGTTATTTTCAAAATAGAAAATAAATGAATACTTATCATAATCCAACCATGGTCAAGTGTAGAGAATGAACTAGGGTTTAGTGGAATGGTTAGGGTTAAGCATGAGACAAATATGGTCACTTAGTCAAAGCTTCATGAAGCTTCAACTAGCATCCAAAGAAAGCCACCATTCATTTATTTTGCAAAATAAATAAACAAAATAAATAAATGATAAAGAAAAAGAAAACCCTAACCATTACACAACCATGGTTTAAACTTTACACAAACTCAAGTTAGCTTGTATCATCAAACATGACACAAACTTGTGTACAAAAGTATATCACATATACATTGTGCACTTCAAGTGAGAAAATCCCTTTAAAATGAACCAATACTAGTTAATGCAAAGTAATATATCAAATATATAATTATACATTAAATCATTAAATCAACACTTGATTTAACGATCCGGTCATATCGCATATAACCAACTAGTATCCAATGTATCGGCTTATCGAATCAATCCTTGAATCGATAACTAGGTTATATCGCATACAACCAATCGATACATTCATCGCGAGAATGGAATACGGTATCACATACACGCATTATTCTGGGTCCTGCACATATCTCATATGCGCTCCTATTTCGTTTCTCTTGAGCCAGGAAGCCTCTGTGTAGGACTCTAAAGACTCGTCAATACGCCGGCAGCAGATGATGATCATATCAAACACCCACAAGCCGCAAGCGGTCTGCTAAACGTAACGGCCACCCAGGTATTGAGCGATCAGAAGATCGACGAGCAAGCCCGCTCACACTCCAGTGAATCCAACCAGTAACACTTACCGTACAGTCCGGTCTGATCGTCTGATATGTCGCATATCTCGCCTAGGGGTGGTAAACGTCGGACCCCAATAGCTCGATAAGTCGTGTCGATATGAGGTCTATAACAGTTCGAGAAACTACAGGTAACACTTACCAGTAAATCTCAGCAATCCTGGCCAGGGATTTCCGGTTATAGCCAATCGAACACAGCGCAACATCAACTCCCTATACCGGGAGAGACGAATCCCCTCCTATCGCTCATTGCCTCCATGTGATTCGGGACTGTACCCAAAAACCACCATTTTGCACGCCCTCTTGGACGTGGTAAGGTGGAAATCAAAGCACAGTGGGAACCACACAAGACTCTATGACGATCTCGGGTCAACAGACTACTCTGTACCAGTGTCACCAGAGAACTGCCATCTGACGTAAGGTATAATACCATCTGCGAGTTCTCGGCGAGTCCGTCCAGTGTACCCAGTCTCCACTGAGCACCCGTATATCATCTCTGATGTCAAACACCAATGGATATGGGATCATCCATCGCCCATCTGTATGGGTCGAGAAGATATACGCTAGTCTACTCTGGTATATCGATGCCTTGTCTCGATACACCCACGACTAGGGACCTTGAAGGATGTACTTATGGACTACCATGTCCCCACTAGTATAATCTGCATCATAGTCCAGGTAGTCAAGTACACATCCTAAGGGCTTTACTAACATGTAACAGAGAGACAATCAATGTACACGTTAAGGCAAAGAGTAACCAGATAGCATACTATCATGTCGAGCAAGAAAGTCCTCCCTATATACGTCCCAGCATCCACTACAATATACATCCAATGTACAGTAATGGCCTCTAGGGCATACATATAACTAACATGAGAAATATGATTAATAATATTAATTAAGAATTATTATGACATGGTTGAGTTGAACATTTGACTTTTGTTGACTTTGTTGACCGGTTTACCATTGTGGACTTGTTGACCATCATCATTTCATTTCAAAGATGCTTCTTGTTCTTTGCGAATGCATTAAATGTTGAAATGATAATGGTCATTCATAAACTAATCATCACAATTTCTTAATTATTATTTTTACTTATTCCAAATATGAGAGTATGGTTACTAAATTATCCTCATTCTTGCTTACACTTTCTCTGTAATAGTTTTTGCTCATCCTCTTCCTCTCTCTCAAAGCTCTCATCTCTCATGGGTTGAGAACCATGAGCTCTTGAGGTAAAACCACCATAACTCCTCTCTACTCATTCTAGGGTTCTAGGTTTAGCAATCCAAGCACTTTAGTTACCTCTAGGTTGAGGTAGGAGCTCAAGGAAGAGGCCTTCGGGTGGATCCTTCTTCGACAAAGAGAAGACTACGAGAAGGAGCCATTCAAACCACTCCAAGGAGCAAGAAGAGAAGGAGTTCAAGTGTAACACCTTAGAATGTGTTTGTAGCTAATTATATTTTTATATATAGTTTTTAGCAAAATGTTTACCAAATTTAGTTTTAAATATTTTATCCTATTTAATGTGTATTTTATTAGAATTTTGTTAGGCGCACACAAACTTGTGCATGATAACTAGGGTTGTTTTTGGGGTTAAACCATGATTAGCAACCATGGTTAACTAACCATTTCTCCCTAATCTAGTTTTAATATTTGTTTAAGTATCATGGTTGTAATTAGTCATGATAGTTTTTTTTAAAGTGAAAAATGAATTTAAAAAGGGTTTTATTTTGTATTTTGTTTTGGTTCATGGTTGACTTTGAGAGGGAGAGAGAGATAGAGCATGGGGCATCATGGCCTTTGCCATGCCTCATTTAATGAGGAGAGAGAGAATGAGAAGGGGGTCTTTGTTGTGTTCTCTCATCTCTCATTCTCTTTTCTCTTATTCTCTCACTCACACACACACACACACACCCTCACACTCTCAGCAACAACAATAACAGAAACAACAGCAGCACTATCAGCTTCAGTATTCATCATCAGCAACAGCAGCAATAGGAACCCCAGCTCTTGCAGAAGCCCTTCTCCACTTCTTCACCTGCCTTCTAGGGCTCTTTAAGGTCCAATAGGGTATATTTTCTGTACCCTTATCTCCTTTTCCTAGCTTGTATGCTTATTGGTGTCGGTTAGTGTTAAATTAGCTAATTTAGTGCTAGATTATGGTGTTTAAGTGGAATTTTGGGAAATTGTTGATTGTGATAGCTACCCTAGTTTATTTAAGTGCTAATAGGGCCACTTCAACTGAGAAATCCCCAGATTACACTAGAATGCCATAGGGTTTGTGATTTGTGCAAAATTGTCATTTTTAAGCGATATTTTGGGTTTCTGGAATCTGCTATGGACCCGATGCCTTCAGGTCAAAATTGAGGAAACTGGAACATGATACCGAGGTCTAGACATCACCACCTAAGCACGACCACCTAACTCCTAATGAAGGCCGCCAATTAATCCAGATTGGCCGCAATTTGCGGCCAATAGGGGGACAGGGGTGTTGGGCTCTTGGCTAGGGGTCCCTTCTGTGTTGTCTAGGTCTCTAGCATGTCTAGTTTTGTGATATCTTACCTGTAGGAAAATCTGGGACTATATATCGTTTTTGATATTCGTTGTGTTTGCGCGATACGCGCGATACGTGAGTGGGTTCTGTGATCCAGCGTATCGCGGCGTGTCGCGATGGTTTTAGACGCATGCACACACGATTCAGCGTTTCGTGCACACGCGCGTTTAGTTCGCGACGTGAGTTTCTCGTTTCGATTCGATATCGCGTTTCGCGGAATATTTGGCTTATATGTGATTTCTATGTCTTATTTACAGGTTTGCAGATAGGGACTACGGACACGGCTACAGGGGGAGCAGATGGTAGGATTCACATAGCGTGGGGTGTAGGTGAGTAGATTTAACATCTACAAGGGAATCGCCCGCATGGCGTTTTGCTTCTGGGCTAGGATTCAAATACCTATCGCACATTCTACGTCATTGTAGAATTGCGCCTTTACTTTATTTCCTGGATATAGTGTACTGTGACTAGCAGCCGCAGGACACTGCACACTTTATTGACGGTTCATGTTGCACGAGCACGGATTGTATACTACACACACACCGTCAATAATTGCCATGTCACACACAACCCCTTATTGATACTATATTGCCTATCACACTTGACATCTATCATATCGATATACCTGTAGCGTATCTTACCATTAGTGATAGGTACATATTCACCTTGCGATACCACTACAGGTATACCATGCACATATTTTAGTTTTACCAGGGGGGATTTCCTACATATGTTACTTATACCCAGGAGGGTATACGACATCAGTTCTTATAGGTAGATACCTATACTTGGCTGTACCTTATTGATTTTACATACATCTGGTTCAGCTATATACTTTTGTTTACCTGCTCGCATTCAGATATATCGCATATATTCATTCCTAGATTTGCGCATTGTTTATTTGGATTTTATATGATGTTTTCGGGATTTGGGAACCGCGGGGGTACATGAAATTATGCATACATTGAACAACCCGGTTTCCTTGATATGATATTTGCGCGTCCACCATGAGTTTTATCGGTGCTGATTATATACTCCATACGAGGTGTGGTTGCCGTATGAGAGTACATGGTGGGGCCCGGTATGGTTCCCCTCGGCAAGAAGATCGATGGGTTTGCCGATTGAACCTGGAGGCGGGCGAGTACCTACCGGTGATTGGTTGGACTTGGCAGTTGTCCGGAGGACACTGGCCAGAGTTGAGAGATGGATGCGGGATAATCTGTACTGCCGGGGCCGAGGGCCGACACCGCAGACGGACCCCGTGGGCCGATCCGGACTGACGGAGCCCGATATACGAGGATTTCTGTGTCGATGCTTGGCACACTGTTTTCATGATATTTCTTTTAATACCTTTGTATATATAACAGGGGATTTAGCCGTTGTTATATATACCTTTACACCAATATTAGTGGAATGGGACGCTAATATATGTGTATTGCCCCTATCATATTTATTTCTGCATATATATACCTGTAGGATGTTAGGTCTTATTTGAGATTTGACTTGGGTTATTAGGTGATTCATTGAGATTGGATATTGGATATGAAAGATATGGTCGATTTGTACATTCGAGATATAGGAGAGTTATTCGATATTGTACTTGAGATGATGTGAGATCTATGTGATGTGAGAGCCCGGTTTGGGGGCTGATTTGATGTTTGGGATGTAGGTGTCATGATGGATTGTGATCCTACCACGATGTCAGGTTTCCGTGGGAAATGACATATTCCACCCTTTACCTCACCCTTATCTACCTTATGCACGGATTCATATATTGGTAGTACTTGTAGTATACCCTTATGATAGTTGCATATCTACTTTCTCATATCCCTATTGCATGGTTATTGCATATTATTGTCATGTTATTACTGCTTTACATATGGATTGTACCTGTTACTGTACTTCCCTTATTTCAGCATTTGCATGACATGTTATTACTGTAATCGCATATCTTAGATTCATGATGTACGTACATTCCTGCGATTACCTGCATATGTTATCTACTATTCACGAGTTGGCAACTCACCCCCGTTGTGCCACAGGTGTTTCAGGTTTTTCCCCAGAATAGTCGAGGCAGGCTATTCTTCTATTCAGCTTTCGAGCTATCATCTTTCCCTACAGATACCGCATCAGCTCACAGTACTATTTTGCTTAGGTGGGTTTTGGTGGTCATCTGTATTTCATTTTGTATATTCGTTGTATTTGTACTCTCCATCTACTATTGTATTATTGACTTAGAAACTCGGTGAGGACGTTAGTGTGTATTCTTGTGTATTTGATGTCTTTTATATACAGCTTTATCTCTATTGTCTTTCATTTCTTCGCTACGGCGTCGTATACTTGTGATGAGTTTGTTTTCAGCCTTTGGGCTGCATTTTACAAAAAGGGGGTGTTGCTAAAATATTTAAAGAAAGAAAGTAGACCTTTTTAAAGAATTTGGGTTGTGATTTCAAATGTTTCAAAAACTTATATTATCTTTTTCCGTATTCTCATGGTTTAGATTTCTGGGTTTGGCTTTCTTTTACTACTTGGCGTCTTTAGGCGTTGCGTAGTATTAGGGCCGTCACGGGCCAATTTTGGGTCGTGACAAAGTTGGTATCAGAGCGTTAGGTTTTACCTTTCGGAGTGTAGGATGACCTTAGTATGATGGAGTAGGTTGCTTAAGAAAAGTAACGTAGTGTGTATGTCTGCAGCATACCCACGATGCGGTACTTCGCATTAAGTGTCCTATGTACAATTTGCTTGAAATTCCTTCCTTGATGATTCCTATCCTTAAGATTCGATTTCCTTATTCTCATCGAATCTTATATCTATTTATAGCCTTGCCGCCGATGAGTATGGGGACTCAGAGTGATGCAGCAAGGGCCGAGGTCAGAGTTGGCTCGGGTGAGACGAGTACTGACCAGGATGGCACTCTAGTTGCACAGGTGCAGACGGATCAGCCTACGATCTATACTATGGATAGACTTTTGCTAGAGATGCAGGACTTCTGCCAGACGATGAGTTCTTTGGTTGATGTCGTTCGGGGGCTACGACAGGAGGTTGTCACCCCTGTTACTCAGCTGTCCCTTACGATCAGCATGCAGCAGTCCGTCACCTACATAGCACCAGTGGTTGCAGCTCCAGTTGACGAGGCGCATATTCCAGAGGCTCAGAGAGTTCCAGGACAGTGGAGGACTCGTACCAGCGTACCAGCCCAGAGGCAGAGGTTTGGTCGTCGAGACAGATTTCGTAGCCGCCGCGGGAGTAGCAGAGGCTTAGGACGAGGACAGTCGTTCGGCTCTTATACCCAGGATGGTCAGCAGTCAGCGCGTGGATGTTTCCGATGCGGGAGCCTTCAGCACTTCGTCAGGGATTGTTCCTTAGCACCTCGTCAGAGTCGTATTCAGAGAGGCCGTGGACGTGGAAGATTCGCTCAGAGGGCTCAGTCTACCAGAGGAGTTCATCCAGCTGCGAGTAGAGGGCAGACGCGAGAGTTTGCTTCTACTCATCGGGATGCGCAGACGTCCAATGTGGAGTTTTCAGGTATCTTTTATTTATATGTTCTTTTGATGTATTCGTTTGTTCTTCATGCTTGTATCGTGGTTGGATAGATTAGTCGTAGTTGTTTTAACTTCTGTCAGCGATCCTTTTGTTGCGCGACGCGTATTTCAGTTGTGTGCCAACCGAGATGGAGATTCGTCCGTCGTCTTGATCTGTCTAGAGATGTTAGATTTGACGTTCTCCTGGGCATGGACTGGTTAACTACATGTTAGGCGTCTGTGGACTACCGTGAGGAAACAGTCAGGGTTGTTTTCCCGGCAAGTCAGTTCTCGTTGTGCAGGTGGTTAGTTGTGCCGCCTCTCACAGCTTGAATTCAGCCTTTTCGCTAGTCGGCTACTGAGGAGATGTCGTGGGTTCTTGGCATTCATTTGTAATACCGGAGCCACAGTGGGATTGTTGGACCGAGTTCCTTTCGTGCAAGAGTTTTTCCGACGTTGTTCCGGATGAGCCGGCGAAGATTGGGAGCTAAAGGATCAGCTGCAGAGTTATTGTTTAGGGAGTTTTGTGCGTCGGAGTGTTTCTCTTTTGGAAGCTCCTATTTCTGTTCGTCAAGGAGAAAGACGGCAGCTTAGGGTTGCGTATCGACGGATCGTTATCTGAACCGGCTTACGGTGCGGATGGGTATCCTTTACCTCGCCGTGACGATTTCTTCGATCAGCTCCAGAGTACGTGACATTTCTAGTTTGCGTGGGATCAGGTCATCATTATTGCGGATTCGGGATGATGGCATTCCGAAGACTTCCTTATGCGTGCTACGGGCTTTGTGTGTATCAGTGAGTCGTTGGATTCCCTGATGCCCTAGCAGCATTCGCAGATGTGATGAACCAGATTTCTTCGGGCCGTTCCTCGACCAGTTATTGTTGTGTTATTTACGACATTCTGGTCTAATTAGTTTGTCTTGAGGAACAGGAGCAGCACTTGAGGATTTGTTTTGCTGATACTGGGAGAGCACCAGCAGTTTGCTAAATTCTCGGAGTGTTTCTTCAGGCTTGTTTTGTGTTGACTCCTAGGTCTTGTAGTCATGGAAGACGGTTTCGTATGGTTCCGAGGGAGATCATGACCGTACAGCTTAGGTCCAGACATGTGTGCAGGACGGAGTTCCGCAGATTCTTGGACTTAGCAGGTTTTTACTGCCGTTTCGTGCAGGATTACGAGAGTAGTGCTGCACCATCGACTGAATTGACCGAGATAGAGGTTTCTGTTCTGTGGACTGAGGCATGTGTACGGAGTTTTCGGCAGTTGGAAATTCGGTTAACAACTGCATCAGTTCTTTCTTTGCCTTTGGTTAGGGCGACTTTGTGGTTTAACTGTAATGTTTCTTGAGTGGGTTCGAGTGTGTACTGGTGTGACACTACAGAGTCATAACTTTTGCTTCCCTACATTTAGAGGAAGTACGAGAAGGATATTCCACTCATGATCTGGAGATGGCCGCGGTGGTTTTGCGTTGGAAATTTAAGGACACTACTTGCTTGAGAGTCGTGTCAGATTTTCCACGGACCACTAGAGCTTAATGAACATCTTCCTGCAGCGGATTTTGACTTTTGTGATAGTGTCCTGCAGATTTACAGTTCTTGTGTGATCGTTGAGTACAGCTTGAGTTCGTCTCTACGGAGGGGACAGCTTGCTCATGTCCGCGCCCGACCACTTTCCTTAAATCGTTTTCGTGAGACACTACCCGCCGATACTCATTCGTCAGTGATACTTGAGCATACTCGGCTGGGTAATGATTCGGAGACCTTGATTTGTGACAATGATGTGCTAAGTTAGGGACACGTTTGTGTACCTGGTTTCATCGGGTAGAGACGTGAAATCCTAAGGCATGCACATCTGTCAACTCTCTAGATGCATTCAAGTTCCGCCAACAGTGACGTGACTTGTGAGATAGTTACGGGTGGATAGGGATGTAGAGAGAAGTTTCAGGTTTCGTTTCAAGTGTCTATCTTGTTGTGTGCTAGGGTTGAGCATCTGAGCCCGGCTGGAGAATTGCAATCTTTTACCGTTCCGAAACAGGGATGGGAGCAGATCTCCATGAATTCCGCTATGGTTTCTACCAAGTTTAGTCAGGGTGTGACTCCATTCGGATTCTTGTCGTCCGGTTATACTCAGTTTGCTCAGTTGTTTTATTAAAGTTGTGTGTTTGTGCTTTTGTTGACAGCGGTTGGGGATCGTCACTCGCCATCGTTAGGGTTCTCCTTCGATAGCCGTTATCAGGAGACACTCCAATTGGCCACCCTTAGGCTTAGGGGTTAGGTCGTGTCGATCACCAGTCTGTTGTTCTTCTGACTCCGCGTAAGTAGGACTTTGGACCCCACTAGTCTAGAGACTTCGGAGACGGTCCAGTTGTGTTAGGTCAGGATGGGGATTGTCCTTTTCGAACTGATATCTTGTGACGACTGTGTTGGTCATAGACTCGAGTTCGCAGGGAAAGATCATGTATTCCTATGGACTTTCCAATGAATGACGGTGTTGGATTTTGGGAAGTTTGTCCCAGGATTTAGGTCCTTTTAAGATCCTATAAGCGAGTTAGTTTCGTTGCTTTTAATTTGGCACTTCCGCCCAGATTATTGGATTTTCACCCCGTATTCCTTGTGATGATACTTTACAACCACCTTCTTGACCTTTCTCACATGATTTGGCACCAGACTATTTAGCGTGACGCGATCTTTCGTTCGCCAGCAGCCAATTGTGTTAATGGCTCGGCAGGTGGAGGAACATCGGTCAAGGGTTTTGCCATCTGTTAAGGGTTTTCTTGGACGTAGCCGTATAGTGACATAATTACTTGGAGGCTGCGAGCGAGATTTGGGAGTTGTAATCTTCCCTTTGAAGGTACGCATATCAGTATATTTTAAATTCGGGGACGAATTTCTTTTAAGGGGGGAGATTGTAACACCTTAGAATGTGTTTGTAGCTAATTATATTTTTATATATAGTTTTTAGCAAAAAGTTTACCAAATTTAGTTTTAAATATTTTATCCTATTTAATGTGTATTTTATTAGAATTTTGTTAGGCACACACACACTTGTGCATGATAACTAGGGTTGTTTTTGGGGTTAAACCATGATTAGCAACCATGGTTAACTAACCATTTCTCCCTAATCTAGTTTTAATATTTGTTTAAGTGTCATGGTTGTAATTAGTCATGATAGTTTTTTTTTAAAGTGAAAAATGAATTTAAAAAGGGTTTTATTTTGTATTTTTTTTTGGTTCATGGTTGACTTTGAGAGGGAGAGAGAGAGAGAGCATGGGGCTTCATGGCCTTTGCCATGCCTCATTTAATGAGGAGAGAGAGAGTGAGAAGGGGGTCTTTGTTGTGTTCTCTCATCTCTCATTCTCTTTTCTCTCATTCTCTCACTCTCACACACACACACACCCCCTCACACGCTCAGCAACAACAATAACAGAAACAACAGCAGCACCATCAGCTTCAGCATTCATCATCAGCAACAGCAGCAACAGGAACCCCAGCTCTTGCAGAAGCCCTTCTCCACTTCTTCACCTGCCTTCTAGGGCTCTTTAAGGTCCAATAGGGTATATTTTATGGACCCTTATCTCCTTTTCCTAGCTTGTATGCTTATTGGTGTCAGTTAGTGTTAAATTAGCTAATTTAGTGCTAGATTATGGTGTTTAAGTGGAATTTTGGGAAATTGTTGATTGTGATAGCTACCCTAGTTTATTTAAGTGCTAATAGGGCCACTTCAACTGAGAAATCCCCAGATTACACTAAAATACCAGAGGGTTTGTGATTTGTGCAAAATTGTCGTTTTTAAGCGATATTTTGGGTTTCTGGAATCTGCTATGGACCCGATGCCTTCAGGTCAAAATTGAGGAAACCGGAACATGATACCTAGGTCTAGACACCACCACCGAAGCACGACCCCCTAACTCCCAATGAAGGCCGCCAATTAATCCAGATTGGCCGCAATTTGCGGCCAATAGGGGGACAGGGGTGTTGGGCTCTTGGCTAGGGGTCCCTTCTGTGTTGTCTAGGTCTTTGGCATGTCTAGTTTTGTGATATCTTACCTGTAGGAAAATATGGGACTATATATCGTTTTTGATGTTCGTTGTGTTTGCGCGATACGCGCGATACGTGAGTGGGTTCTGTGATCCAGCGTATCGCGGCGTGTCGCGATGGTTTTAGACGCATGCACACACGATTCAACGTATCGTGCACACGGGCGTTTAGTTCGCGACGCGAGTTTCTCGTTTCGATTCGATATCGCGTTTCGCGGAATATTTGGCTTATATGTGATTTCCATGTCTTATTTGCAGGTTTGCAGACAGGGACTACGGACACGGCTACAGGGGGAGCAGATGGTAGGATTCACATAGCGTGGGGCGTAGGTGAGTAGATTTAACATCTACAGGGGAATCGCCCGCATGGCGTTATGCGTCTGGGCTAGGATTCAAATACCTGTCGCACATTCTACGTCATTGTAGAATTGCGCCTTTACTTTATTTCCTGGATATAGTGTACTGTGACTAGCAGCCGTAGGACACTGCACACATTATTGACGGTTCATGTTGCACGAGCACGGATTGTATGCTACACACACACCGTCAATAATTGCCATGTCACACACAACCCCTTATTGATACAATATTGCCTATCACACTTGACATCTATCTTATCGATATACCTGTAGCGTATCTTACCATTAGTGATAGGTACATATTCACCTTGCGATACCACTACAGGTATACCATGCACATATTTTAGTTTTACCAGGGGGGATTTCCAACATATGTTACTTATACCCAGGGGGGTATACGACATCAGTTCTTATAGGTAGATACCTATACTTGGCTGTACCTTATTGATTTTGCATACATCTGGTTCAGCTATATACTTTTGATTACCTGCTCGCATTCAGATATATCGCATATATTCATTCCTGGATTTGCGCATTGTTTATTTGGATTTTATATGATGTTTTCGGGATTTGGGAACCGCGGGGGTTCATGAAATTATGCATACATTGAACAACCCGGTTTCCTTGATATGATATTTGCGCGTCCACCATGAGTTTTATCGGTGCTGATTATATACTCCATACGAGGTGTGGTTGCCGTATGAGAGTACATGGTGGGGCCCGGTATGGTTCCCCTCGGCAAGAAGATCGATGGGTTTGCCGATTGAGCCTGGAGGCGGGCGAGTACCTACCGGTGATTGGTTGGACCTTGCAGTTGTCCGGAGGACACTGGCCAGAGTCGAGAGATGGATGCGGGATGATCTGTACTGCCGGGGCCGAGGGCCGACACCGCAGACGGACCCCGTGGGTCGATCCGGACTGACGGAGCCCGATATACGAGGATTTCTGTGTCGATGCTTGGCACACTGTTTTCATGATATTTCTTTTAATACCTTTGTATATATAACAGGGGATTTAGCCGTTGTTATATATACCTTTACACCAATATTAGTGGAATGGGACGCTAATATATGTGTATTGCCCCCATCATATTTATTTCTGCATATATATATATACCTGTAGGATGTTAGGTCTTATTTGAGATTTGACTTGGGTTATTAGGTGATTCATTGAGATTGGATATTGGATATGAAAGATATGGTCGATTTGTACATTCGAGATATAGGAGAGCTATTCGATATTGTACTTGAGATGATGTGAGATCTATATGATGTGAGAGCCCGGTTTGGGGGCTGATTTGATGTTTGGGATGTAGGTGTCATGATGGATTGTGATCCTACCACGATGTCAGGTTTCCGTGGGAAATGACATATTCCACCCTTTACCTCACCCTTATCTACCTTATGCACGGATTCATATATTGGTAGTACTTGTAGTATATCCTTATGATAGTTGCATATCTACTTTCTCATATCCCTATTGCATGGTTATTGCATATTATCGTCATGTTATTACTGCTTTACATATGGATTGTACCTGTTACTGTACTTCCCTTATTTCAGCATTTGCATGACATGTTATTACTGTAATCGCATATCTTAGATTCATGCTGTACGTACATTCCTGCGATTACCTGCATATGTTATCTACTATTCACGAGTTGGCAACTCACCCCCGTTGTGCCACAGGTGTTTCAGGTTTTTCCCCAGAGTAGTCGAAGCAGGCTATTCTTCTATTCAGCTTTCCAGCTATCATCTTTCGCTACAGATACCGCATCAGCTCACAGTACTATTTTGCTTAGGTGGGTTTTGGTGGTCATCTGTATTTCATTTTGTATATTCGTTGTATTTGTACTCTCCATCTACTATTGTATTATTGACTTAGAAACTTGGTGAGGACGTTAGTGTGTATTCTTGTGTATTTGATGTCTTTTATATACAGCTTTATCTCTGTTGTCTTTTATTTCTTCGCTACGGCGTCGTATACTTGTGATGAGTTTGTTTTCCTCCTTTGGGCTACATTTTACAAAAAGGGGGTGTTGCTAAAATCTTTAAAGAAAGAAAGTAGACCTTTTTAAAGAATTTGGGTTGCGATTTCAAATGTTTCAAAAACTTATATTATCTTTTTCCGTATTCTCATGGTTTTGATTTCTGGGTTTGGCTTTCTTTTACTACGTGGCGTCTTTAGGTGTTGCGTAGTATTAGGGCCGTCACAGGCCAATTTTGGGTCGTGACATCAAGACTTAGGTATAACCCCCTAACCGAGTAGCTAAACTTGTAGTTAGTTTGCTAAGTTTTTGTTTAGCAAAGATCCTTTGTTTATAGTCCATGTTGCCTTGTATAAAAAATCGTTTTTTACCTATTCCGCCTCCCTGTAAGAACTGGGGTAGGCAACATGGTCTTACATATCCCTCACCTGTATATACATACCTGCATCCGCATTCCGACCGAATGCGAATGCGATGAGACTAAAGTAATTCAACAAATCTAATACTAGGATCTGGCTTAAACCAAATCCCACTAGTATGATCCGTCCGATCATGATCCGTGCACTACTGCACGTATATGATTGGACCCTGCCATATATCATACGGCCTCTACAACATTTCGCCCGAAACTTGAGAAACAGTCTGTGGGGGACTCTAAAGACTCGTCAATACTTTGGCTATGGATTTAACCACTAGCACCTCAGAGGTACTAGCTGTACGTAACGGGCTACCGGGTATTGACTAAAAGGGAGGTCGATGAGCAAACTCATCCTGACACCCTACTGAGCCTGTCAGTGACAATATCCGTACAGTCCAGTCCGTTCTTATATGAGCATCGCATGGCGGGCCTAGTGGGTTGGTAATAGTCAGACCTCCAAAAGCGGTACAAGTCATGTCGGAGTGTAGCCCAGAACATCCTGAGATACTACTGGAATACCTACCAGTAAATCTCCTGCTTTGGCCAAGGACTTCGTGAAATGGCTCTCGTAGACACAGAGCGATCTCACCCCCAATACCGGGAGAGACGAAACCCCTGCCGATCTGCTCCCTGCCTCCATGTGGCTCGGGACTGTACACAACTAAAACCTGTTTGCACGACTCCTTTAAGCTGTGGTAGGTTAGTAATCAAAGCACAGTGGGAACTCACACGAGATAAATAACGATCTCAGGTCGATGAACTAACCTGTACACATGTCACCAGGGAACTGCCATCTGACGTCAGGTATAATACCAACTAGCATATTCCCGGCGAGTCCTGTCCGGTGTACTCATAACCCAATGAGCACCGGTATACATCTTAGATGATCCAACTGACACCAATGGCTTGTGAGACCGGCCACCACCCATCGTCGGGGTCTCGACTTTATACACTAGTCTACTCTGGAGTATCGATGCCCTGTCTCGAAACTCCCTCAACTAGGGACCACTTTAAAGATGTGCTTATAGACCCCAGCTCCCACGTATATGATCGCCATCATACTGCTGGCTGTCAAGCAATAATCCTAAGGGCTCTATCAATGTGTAATAGTGACCTATAAGGTCACCTAAAGCTGTACACGATAATAAAGATAAACCAGATAGCATACTATCATCTTGAGTAAGACTGTCCTACCGGTATAGGTCTTCCCTCAATCATTGCAATCATGTGCCTGTGATCCAATAATTGACTCTGAGGGCACTATATCCAACAATCTTCCACTTGCACTCAAAGCTAATTATTGCGATGTCGCACACTCACAGCCCGTGTGATACCGAACACCCAACTCCTCTACTAATTAGTCTCACAAAGCCCGTTTGTGAAACTATTGCGTTCGAGGAATAGCCTCAGTGAGTGGATCCGCCCTTATGTTTCTTTCTATATCTCTCTTTATCTCAAGTTCGTGGAGAAAGCCATTTCCCGAAATGAGCAATACCTGTCTTAGAATATGTCTGGATATCTGATGGGACCTAGTTCATAAATGAACTCCAAATCCAAACTTCTTAGACAGTATCGTCAACTGAACTTAATCAGTATCCTGCGCCGTGCCTCCCTCAGTATCCGCTTGGACCACCTGTCCAAAATACTGCCGCTCGTCAGAGGGAAAACTATAACTCTGACAGCCACTCTGTCATCCATGTCACCTTGGATGCCTGGAATGATAACCGTCCCCCGAAAGAGGCTGTCGTTATTATATCCCTAGAACATACACTTATGTTCTAAAACCGCTTCCGAACGTTTCTCCGGGATAGGATTAATATCAACATATTGCATCTAATGCAACAACAACATCTGGTGTGGTACTTGACATCTCATGATTGACTTAATTGCCTAAGCAAGTGATCTGCCAATCATGCACATCCCTCTCCCCTTTAGTCTGTAAGACACCTTTAAAGAGGGTGACTCCATCACCTGCAGGTACACTACCATGCCAGGAGTCGTCCATTCTAAAACACCTTTATAATGCTGTCTATGTACCCAGATTGGAAAACTATCCAAATCCAGATCTAAAACCATAGATCTAGTAACCAAAATGCCTGATATAATATCCAGATCCTTTGTGGAGAAACCACTGTGTGACAACCAAAGTATAACTGATCGTAGTATAGGAATTTAACTTCCTACTCTATGTATGTCATCGAAGTACCAGGACATCACACCCTACTACCTTCTTAATAGATCCATCCCCTATTCTGATGAAGTCAAACCTATGACTGTCACATCAGAAATAGATGATCTATCTCCGCTATATCTGCTTTAGTCCATAAATATACATAAGCTACTTGTCCACTATACTTCCGCTGCTCCCACTGACTATGACAACCCTCTGGCAGAGTCATATACACGTACGCTTCTAAAGATAGTTTAGAACGATGCTATACCCATCCTCCTGCCGGGTCTCACAGTCTGGAACAACAGCAATGGGTAAATAAGAACCTCCATGTCACTGTCCTTGAGGCTACCGGAGTATCTCTCGGGGGCCTGAGGTTACCCACCATATCTGTGGAGTGGCCAATAGAATGTCAAACTAGATTGAATCTTTAGGTTCTTATTAAATTTTCAGTAATCGTTTGCGGTTCTGGAATCACTTCCAGTTCTACCATACCCCTACTACTGTTTTCTGAAAAAATCCATTTTACTAAAACTGTGGCGAGTCAAGAATAATATCACTATTGACCTTCCAGATGGTAGAAAATCAACCCTCGTCATAGCCCGGGTCAACCCACAAACAGCCATTACAGAAACGTGTCTTGAGTTATCCAGCGTCTGGTTTTAAGCATAAGCCGGACAACTCCCCGTACCTTAACATCGTTAAGATATGAACCGTTCTATATCCAATATAGAAACAGAGGCACTGATTTAATTGGAACCAGATTCAAATCATGCAGCTGTCTCCAATGCATGTCAACTAAATGGAAGGAGGCCGATCAGCGTTACTCAACTTAGGAATGCATCCAGATATGAGTAACCTGAAAGGGAAATAAGTTTCTCATAATCATTACAATCAACTGAATACCATACACAAGTATCTACATCTTCGATCACCTTGAAGAATCCCGATACTTGCAAGACCTGGTTCTCTACTTTACTCTTATACCTATAACTTCTTAAAACTTAGAACTTGCATTTCTACGAAACACATGTATAAGAACTAGAGAAGTCATAAGTAAACAGAATACGGTATGAGTACCAAACCCTCTGTCCTTATGGACGCTGGACAACATACAATACTCTGTATAAGTCCCCTGAGTCTAATAACTCATTCCCTGTGTGTCGTAGGTTGAAAAATGCACTTATGGTTAAGAAGAATTACACCGCGGTTTAATGCTCCTTACCTAACCATCCACTGATATAGGTAAATGTCATGGACATAATTTCAAAAAGTTATATCTCACTTTATGAAAATAAACGTACAGATATATCAATTTGAAATTGGTGCATAACAACGGATATTCAAAACCAAATATTTGCCGTCCGGCAAACAACCCAGGCGATTTCCTCAAATATCACCAATTACAACGAATCCCGATATAATGAGGACAATCACCCAATTCCCAATAACTTACTCCCACTCGTCATCTGTAAAACCATACAGATGTGAGAACCAAACCTGGTAAATACATACCCTGGAGCAAGGGCTAATTGGGAAATCAGTTTTCTTTTAACAATACACAGTGAAAGTGAAACATGTAAATATTTCGAAGGGGTATCCGGGTATTCCTAGTAATGCCTCTTCCATTATCAGATTCACAACTGTAACCGTATATTTCTTTGCCATCTCTCCAAATCCCTTTATATGTCTTTAGTCATTACCTTCTGTACACCCCTTCAGGCTAAATGGTTTTCTTCCTTCCCTATTGTTTGGCACCAGCCTATGGTTTGGAAGAAGACTATCCAATAAGCATAATGGGTGTACTCTCATAATCCTAGGAGTACTTGTAACTTGAGAGAAGGTGAAGATAAAAGAAAACTGAATAAAACCTTATTCCTATTTCTCCTGAACCAGAATCCATTCCCGAACTGGAACAAGTCCCTTCGAGTTCGTATATAACCATACGATGGAGTATCCAATAAACTGTGGATCTTTGTTGCGATACAGAGTGTTTTGGAGAAATACGAAGGTGATGTAGAATTGGCGAAGAAATACTTGGTTTTGGTCGTGAATAGCAGTCGCAATTTACTTTGCCCTCTTAATAATCCCTTTATTTGTCTTTACTTAATACCTTCTGTACACCGTTTAGGCTAAATGGTTTTCTTCATTCCCTACCGTTCGGCACCAGCAAATGGTTTGGATGAAGACTATCTAATTAGCGTAACAGGTGTACCGTCCTAATCCAAGGAGCACTCGCAACCTGAGAGAAGGTAAAAGGAAAAGACAACTGAATAGTCCTATTCATTTTCTCCAGAACCGGAAACCATCCTTGAATCTAGAACAAGTTCCTTCGAGTTCGTATATAACCATACGATGGTTTTATCCAATGGAAGTGGACGTTCGTAGTAATACGGGGTGTTCTGGAGAAAAGGGTAAAAGTAGGAGTGGCAATGAGGTATGCAATTCTGACAATCCAAAAGCCAGTGGTTTAAGAAGGTTCGGTTAACTTGGTCACTGAGTCATAGTCAAGGGTCGGGCCATGGTCGCTGCTAAAGAGAGAGAGAAAAGAAACACTCTGCGTGCACTCTAACCTAAATCAGAATGGTCATCAATTTATCCAATCAGGAAAGCTCCCACTTTATCGTCAAATTCTCCTCCAAACCGGAAAGATGAATTAGTCGGGATCACCCGAGGAGTAAACCAACTCATCAGTGATAATCGGGATCCAACTATCATTGCATGATAATGTGATGGAATCCACTCACATTATAACACTCCAGAAGGTATGCGCATGCCTGGCAAGTTTCAGTTTCTTTAGAAACTCCCGATGTGCGTTTTTACCCCTAGGACCCAAGTGACCTTGACTGAGCCAACATATCAAAGGATCCTAGTCAAGTTCAACCCGTCATTATCTTGATTGCATTAGACCCACCTGCACGAGTCTTTGACTGAGCCAAAATGACCGCACGACTGTCCTAACCAATCCCATATCCATGCAACAGAAAAGTACTACATAGCTACCGAACACTACGTCTCGGCTAAGCACGACATACGTAGCACGAATACTAAGCATTACTAATCTGAAATGACAGAGGGCTAAGTCTAGTTTTTGGCGAAAAACTTTTAACGTAATGAACTTGATATCGTTGAAGGAACTGCATAGCTTTTTATAAAAATATAGTGGCGAAAACCGTTGCTAAAGAGGTCACTCCCGGTGAAGGGATCTCGGCTCTTTCCTCGTAGAATGAGGTGAAGGATATTCCAACTGAATACCACGATGCAAAGCAAAAGGCAATCGGCTATAGTGAAGTTATTACCCCAACGCAAACTTTTGTCCAAGGGGTCACTCCCGGTGAAGGGATCTCGGCCCTTGCCTTGTCGACTGAGGTGCTGGATATTCATAACCGAATACCACTGTGCAAAACAAAAGAGAACGTCCTTGCAATAACAGCTTTTTGAAAATTGTTCCAACAACATCAGAATATGTTTTTTTAGCTTGTATTGATCCGAATCAATGCAGTCCCATCAATTGATCACACAAATAAAAAACGAAAATACGATGTACGTATAGGCCATCCGCATTCGCCACTGGGTCCCGTCATCACCCGTTAGGTTACTTAACTAACGACAGAGCGGGGACTGGGCTAGCGCGGGTGTAAAACATATACAACATCTACTAGTATATATATCAATATATAATATTCGCTCAAGGCGTGATAAAATGCAACATCACAGAAATGTAATAAGCATCACAGAACAATACAGATAATCTGGGAGCCCCGGATTTCATAGAGCCGCTATTGAAACCCGACATTCCCCTGGTCGTGTGGATAGCCTGTGCAATGAAATCCTAGACCCCTACGGGCGCAGCAAGTTACCCGCCAAAACCTGAAGCGAGGCAGCCCCCTTCAACAACGTGAATGGACCACCCAGCACTTCACGGAATCCGGTAACTTAAGCACCCCTCCTTGGGTCAACCTGTACCCCCTACGAGTGCGGCGAATAGCCCGCCAATTCTAGAGTGAAGCCCCCTTCATCTCAAAGCCATGAGATGAGGGCCCGTTGCCCTCCAGAGCCCGGCTACCCGTGCACCCCTCCGCGGGGTAATCCTAGTACAGAAAGTAAAATATACAACGGGTACATCGACCTCAGCCCGGTTGTGCCCCAAAAGAATAATATACAAATAGGCAGTGACGGCAGTCCACATGTATGACGCTCGCCTCGCAATATCAAATGTACATATACAACCAAACTGTACTAACATTGCATCCAGGCTATCCACCACGACAAATCCGCTACATCACAGCACAATATAGAACATCAACGTGAATGTCACGTTCGCAAATCCGTCTAAAAGGGCTATAGAAATTAGACAGGATTTACCGATCAAATGACATTCACGGTCGCAGATATAATGTAAATACTGTGAACTAACATATTTAAAATTTTCGATCGACAAAATTTCACAAAGTGGGCCCCAAGTACAATACCCAGTACTCAGATAAATCTGGGCCCATGCAAACAATACCAGAAACCACATTTCCAAGTCAGAGACCACCTCAGAAAATTTCGTGCACTGTGGCTACAGTACTGCGGCGGATCTGCGGCCAAAACGTGGGTACGGCCGCGGATCCGCCGTGCTACAGTGAAATCTGAAGGGTCTCGGCAGCGCCCCGGCCGTCGAATCGCGGCCAAAATGCGGAACAAGAATTTTCTAAACTGGCGCTACCGCTACCCGATTTACGGATCGACCGTAAACCCTATTCTAGCGAGCTAACTAAGAGTTAGAATCGTTATACCGAGTTGATCCGTGTCCTTCGGTCTTCATTCCAAGCTCCTAGTGATCCTTTGATGATGTTTGGTTGCCGGTCTTCCTCCATCTCCGATGATCCACCCGAGGGAAATGGTGCAAGCTCCAACCTCGTCGAACGAGGTAACCGACGCTCCAACGTCACTAGCGATGGAGAGTCGAAGTGTATGGAAGTGTCACTAAATTTTTCTGTCTTCATAAAAGCTCAAGTGAGCAAAACAAGAAGATGAATGGAGGTGAGGAAATCTTGGCATGAACCAAAAATGGTGAAGTTTTTTTTTGTGAATGAGAGAGTGAGGGAGTAAAGCAAGTGACATGAATTAATCCCCTAAATCAAAATGAACCCCATCCACCAAATGAGTGGCCGGCCCCTCCTCTCCCTCAATCACCCAAAAGAAAACATTTCCTTTTTCCAATTACAATAAACAAATGCACCATTCCCTATACACTATGCACAAAACCATGCTTTGACCATGTTCATTCCATGTCACCCCTCCACCTCATTTGTGAGTCAAATGAATTTCCAAAAATGGAAATTCATACAAATGATGTGGCACCTTCTAGAAGCTATTCCGTAGAAAATACGGAATACTTCCCGGTACATGTACCGAAATACATATAAGCATATTCGTACCGAAATATGAATAGCCGAGAGAGAAAATGAATAGTGAACAATAATACTAGAATACGTATATACAGATACATATATAAATTATTAAATCAAAACCTGATTTAATAAACTGGTTTAATCCTAAGCCGCTAGTATTATCAACCGTCCGATCAAAGTCTGCGCAGCAAGTGCATATATTTAATCGAACACCTGTATGTATCAACATACGTCATGTACACCATATCGCCTGAACCGTGAAAACCCTCTGTGTAGGACTCTAAAGACTCGTAAATACGCTGGCAGTGGGTTTAACCACAAGCACGTCAGCGGCACTAGCTGTACGTAACGGCTACCCAGGTATTGAGCGAAAGGGAGGCCGACGAGCAAACTCATCCTGAACACCTACTGAGCCTGACAGTGACAATATCCGTACAGTCCGGTCTGTTCGTCTAAGAGTATCGCATATCGAGTCTAGGGGGGTGGATAAAGTCAGACCCCTAACAACGCGATATTTAGTGTCGGCATGTAACCCACCACCTCCTGAGAAACTATCGATCCTGGATCGGTAATCCTCGTCTACCATGGCCATGGATTTGTCGTGATGGCCACCCATACACAATGCGACATCAACCCCTAATACCGGGAGAGTCGAATCCCCGACGATCCGATCACTGCCTCCTTGTGGCTCGGGACTGTACCCAACTAAAACCTGTTTGCACGTCTCCTTTGAGCCATGGTAGGGTAGTAATCAAAGTACAGTGGGAACTCACACGAGACAAATGACGATCTCAGGTCGACAGACTAACCTGTACACATGTCACCTGGGAACTGCTATCTGACAATAGGTATAATACCAACTAGCAGGTTCCCGGCGAGTCCGTCCAGTATACTCATAACCCAATGAGCACCTGCATACTATCTTAGGTGAACAAACTAACACCAATAGCTTGTGAGACCTGGCCACCGCCCCTCGTCGGGGTCTCGATTAGTATACACTAGTCTACACTGGAGTATCGATGCCCTGTCTCGATACTCCTACGACTAGGGACATTTAAGGATGTGCTTATAGACCCCAGCTCCCACATATATGATCGCCATCATAATGCTGGCAGTCAAGCAAGAATCCTATGGGCTTTATAAACATGATGATAAAGACAAACCAGATAGCATACTATCATCTTGAGTAGGACTGTTTTATCGGTATAGGTCCTACTTCAATCATCACAATCATCAGTCCGCGACTATGATAATTGCCTTGAGGGCACTATATCCAACAATCTCCCACTAGCACTTAAGGCCAATTATTGCGATGTCGCATACTCACAGCCCGTGTGATACCGAACACCCAACTTCTCTACTAATCAGTTTCGCAAAGCCCGTTTGCGAAAATGATTGCATTCGAGAAATAGCCTCAGTGAGTGGATCCGCTCCAATGTTTCTCCCTGTATCTCTCTTAATCTCAACTTCACGGAGAAAGCTATCTCCCGAAATGAGCAATACTTGTCTTAGAATTTGTCTGGATGTCTGATGGGACCCAGTTCATAAATGAACTCCAAATCCAGCAAACTACTTAGACCGTATCGTCCACTGAATTTAATCAGTATCCTGCGCCTTGCCTTTCCTCAATATCCTCTTGGACCACCTGTCCAACATACTGTCCCTTAGAAGAGGGAAAAACTAAAACTCCGACAGTCACTTTGTCATCCAGGTCACCTTGGAAGCCTGAAATGAGAACCGTCTCCTGAAGGAGGCTGCCGTAATCATTTTCCTAGAACATCCATTTATGTTTAATAAACTGCTTCCCTGTGTTTCTCCACAATTGGATTAATATATCTGCTTATTGCATCTAGTGCAAAAGCAATATCTGGTGTGGTACTTCACATTTCATGATTAACTCAATTGCCTAAGCAAGTGATATGCTAATCATGTAGATCCCTCTCCCCTTTAGTCTGTAAGACACCTTTAGAGAGGGTGACTCCATCACCTGCAGGTACACCACCATGCCAGGAGTCGTCCATTTAATGTCAAAGTACCTAGATTAGGATACTTCCCAAATCTAGATCCAAAACCATAGATCTAGTAACCAGAAACCCTGATATTACATCCATATCCTTTGTGGAGAAACAACTTTGTGACTACCATAGTACAACCAATCGTAGTACAGGAATATCTCTTCCTATTAAGTGCATGTCATCCCGAATCCTCGAACATCACACCCTATTACCTTCTTACCAGATCCATCTCCTATTCTGATGAAGTCAAAACCTATGACTGTCACATAAAAAATAGATGATCTATTTCCGCTATACCTGCTTTAGTCTGTAAATAGACATAAGCTACTTGCCTACTATGCTTCCGCTGCTCCCACTGACTACAACAACCCTCTGGCAGAGTCATATACACGTGCACTTCTAAAGCTTGTTTAGAATGACGCTATACTCATCCTCCTGCCGGGTCTTATAGTTTAGAACAGCAACAATGGCAAGTCTGGGTAAACAAGAACCTCCCTGTCACCATCTCTGAGAAGGCCGAAGTACCTCTCGGGTGCCTGAGGTTACCCACCAAAATCTGCGGAGTGGCTAATGGAATGTTGAAACTAATTGAATCCTTAGGTTCTATTAAATCTTCAGTGATCGTTTGTGGTTCTGAAATTACTTCCAGTTCTACCATACTCCCACTTTTGTTTTCTGAAAAAGTCCATTTTACTAAAACTGTGGCGAGTCAAGAACAATATAAATATTGATCTTCCTGATGGTAGAAAGTTAACCCTCGTCAAAACCCGGGATAACCCACAAACAACCATTACTAAAACGTGCCTTAAGTTTATCCGGATTCTGGTTTTAAGCATCAGCCGGACAACTCCCTATACCTTAACATCGTTAAGATACAAATTGATTCTATATATATCTAATATAGAAACAAAAGCACTAATTTAATTGGAACCAGATTCAAAATCATGCAGCTGTCTCCAGTGCATATCAACCAAATGGAAAGAGGACAATCAGCATTACTCATCTAGGAATGCATCCATATATGAGTAACCCGAAAGAGAAGAAAGTTCTCAAAACCATTACTATCAACAGAATACCTAACACAAGTATCTACATTTTCGACTTCCTCGAAGAATCCCGATATTTCCAACAAATGGTTCTCTACTTATAACTTCTCAATATCTGGACTTTTCATTTCTACGAAATACTTGTCCAGAACTGGAGAAGTCACAAGTAAAAAGAAAATAGTACGAGTACCAACCCTATTGTTCTAATGGACGCTGGACAACATACAATACTTTGTACATGTCCCCTGAGTTCAATAACTCAAACCCTGTGCGTCGTAAGTTGAAAAACTGTACTATGGTCAAGAAGAATTACACCGTTGTTGAATGCACCTTACCTAATCACCAACTGATATAGGTAAATGTCATAGACATAATATCAAAAAGTTACATCTCACTTTATAAAATAAATGTACAGATATATCAGTTTGAAATTGGTCCATAACAACGGATATTCAAAACCAAATATTTGCCATCCGGCAAAAACCAGATGATTTCCTCAAATATAACCAGTTACAACGAATTCCAATATAATGAGCATCTAATCACCCAATTCCCAATATCTTACTCCCACTCACCATCCGTAATAACATACAGATGTGAGAAACTAATCTGGTAAATACATACCCTGGAGTTAGATTCCAATTGGGAAAACAGTTATCAATTAACATCGAACAGTAAAACTGAAACATGAAAATGTTTCGAAGGGGTAACTGGTATTCCGAGTAACGCCTCTTCCATTATCCTGAATCATGACAGTAACCATATACTTACCTGCTCTCACTCCAATCCCTTTATTATGCCTTTACTTATTACCTTCTGTACACCTTCTTTAGGCTAATTGGTTTTCTTCTTTCCCTACCCTTCGGCACCAGCCTAAGGTTTGGAAGAAGACTATCCAATAAGCGTAATAGGTGTACTCTCATAATCCTAGGAGCCCTCGCAACCTGAGAGAAGGTAAAGAGAAAAGACATCTGAATAATCCTATTATGTTTCTCCTGAACCAGAATCCATCATCGAAAAAGTTCCTTCGAGTTCGTATGTAACTATATGATGGATTTATCCAATGGAAGTGGATATCCGTAGTGATACGGAGTGTTCTACAGAAAAGCAAAGTGGATGTAGGAGTGGCAGGGGTATACACGGTCTTTGTCGTGAATAATGGTGATCGCAATTTCCTTTGGCATTATTCTAATCCTTTTATATGTCTTTACCTATTTCCTTTTGTACACCATAGTTAATCTTGTTGGTTTTCTTCCTTCCCTACCGTTCGGCACCTACCTATGGTCTGGAGGAAGACTATCCAGTAAGCTCAATAGGTGTACCCTCTCCTAATCCTAGGAGCCCTCACAACCTGAGAGAAGGTAAAGAGAAAAGACAAGCGAATAATCCTATTCTGTTTCTCCTGAACCAGAATCCATCCTCGAAAAATTCCTTCGAGTTCGTATATAACCATACGATGGATTTATCCAATGGAAGT
This sequence comes from Agapanthus africanus, assembly GCA_030015575.1. NCBI lineage: Eukaryota > Viridiplantae > Streptophyta > Magnoliopsida > Asparagales > Amaryllidaceae > Agapanthus > Agapanthus africanus. The sequence goes on from CM057338.1 coordinate 700,967,355, forward strand.
GGATACTCGCAGTGATACGAGGTGTTCTGGAGAAAAACAAAGGTGATATAGAAGTGGCAATGATGTATGCGACACTGTGACATTTCAAAAGCCAAAGTGTTTTAAGAAGGTTCGGTTAACTTGGTTTCATGAGTTTTAGTCAAAGGTCGGGTCATAGTCGCAGCCAGAGAGAGAGAAAAGAAACACTCAGCATGCACTCTAACCTAGATCAGAATGGTTAATCATTTAATCTAATCTGGATGGCTCCCACTGTTTCCTCGAATTCTCCTCCAAACCTAAAAGGAGAATTAGTCGGAATCACTCGAGGAGTAATCCTACTCAACAGTGGGAATCGGGATCCAACTATCATCACATGATAACTTGATGGAAGCCACTCAAGTCACCAAACTCTAGAAGGTATGCGCAAACCTGGCAAGTTTCCTGTATGTTTGAAACTCCCGATATTAGTTTTTACCCCTAGGACCCAAGTGACCTTGACAATGCCAACATATCAAAGAGTCCTAGTCAAGTTCAACCCGTCATTATCTTGATTGCGTCAAACCCACCTGTACGAGTCCTTGACAATGCCAACATAACCGCACGACTGTCCTAACCAATCCACATATCCATGCGACAGAAAAGCGTTACAGAGCTACCGAACACTGCGCCTCGGAAATGCATGACATACGTAGTACGAATACTAAGCAATACTGATCTGAAATGACGGAGGGCTACGGCTGATTTTTGGCGAAAAACCTTTAACGTAATGAACTTGATATCGTTGAAGGAATCCAAGTGGTTTTATAAATATATAGTGGCGAAAACTTTTGCTAAAGAGGTCACTCCCGGTGAAGGGATCTCGGCTCTTTCCCCGTCGAATGCGGTGCAGGATATCCCAAACTGAATACCACGATGCAAAGCAAAAATAATCGACTATAGTAAAGTTATTACGTTGACGCAAACTTTTACCCAAGGGGTCACTCCCGATGAAGGGATCTCGGCCCTTGCCTCGTCGAATGAGGTGATGGATATTCATAACCGAATACCACTTTGCAAAGCAAAAGAGAACGTCTGTAATGTCAGTTTTAAAAACTTGGTTCTAACAACATCATATATAGGTTTGTTTTATCCTTTCATTGATAAGAATCTATGCTGTCCCATCAATTAATCACACCAGAAAAGAACGAAAATAAAATGTACGTATATGCCATCCGCATTCGCCACTGGGTCCCGTCATCACCCGTTAGGTTACTTAACTAACGACAGAGCGGGGACTGGGCTAGCGCGGGTGCAAAACATATACAACATCTACTAGTATATATAAATATATATATAACATTCGTCCCAGGCATGATATAAAGCAACATCACAGAAACAACATAGAAGCAATACAGAATGGTGGATAATCTGGAGCCCCGGGTTTCACTTGAGCCACAGGTGAGACCCGACGTTCCCTGTCGTGTGGATAGCCTGTGCAATGAAACCTAGACCCCTACGAGCGCGGCATGTTACCCGCCAAAACCAGAAGTGAGGCAGCCCCCTTCAGCAACGTGAATGGACCACCCAGTACTCCACGGAATCCGGTAACTTGAGCACCCCTCCTGGGTCACCTATACCCCCTACGAGTGCGGCGAATAGCCCGCCAATTCTAGAGTAAGGTCCCCTCCGTCTGAATGCCTTGAGATGCGGACCAGTTTCCTTCTAGAACCCGGCTATTCGTGCACCCCACCGCGGGGTAATCCTAGTACAGAAAAATAAAATAATATACAAGGGTGACATCGACCTCTGCCCGGTCGTGCCCCAAAAGAATAATATACAAACTGGCAGTGACAGCAGTCCACATGTCGGACGCTTGCCCCGCAATATCAAATTTACAAATGAAATTAAAACTGTACTATCATTGCACCACTGGCTATCCACCACGACGATCCAACCAACATCACAGCACAACACAGAACATCAACGCGAATGTCACGTTCGCAAACCAGTCTAAAAGAACATATAGCAGTTAGACAGGTTTACCGATCAAATGACATTCACGGTCACAGATAGAAATGTATGTACTGTCAAAAGTGTTAGTGTATATGCCCTAGAAGCCATTACTGTATCATACTAGTTTGTATATTACTTAATGGAAGCTTGGGATATTCACCTTGCATTGACAATCTTGCTCAAAATAGTAGTATGCTACTTGGTTTGTTTCTACTTTAATATGTGCATGTGTTTTTTATAGCATATCGCCTTTGCATATTAGTGGAGCCCTTAGGATCTTTGCTTGATTACCAGCGTTGTGATGGCAGTCACACTCGTGGGGGCTGGTAATCCACAAGCACATCCTTATGCAGGTCCCTGGTCATAGGATTATCGAGACAGGGCATCGATACTCCGGAGTAGACTGGCGTATGCGCTTCTCATCCCAGCTTGGAAGACGGTCTGTCCCACAGCCGTCAATACAACGTACTTGAGATAGTATGCGGGTGCTCGTTAGGTTACAAGTACACTGGACAGGACTCGTCGGGAACTGTTGGTTGGTATTATACCTATCGTCAGTTATCAGTTCCCAGGTGACATGAGTACAGCTTAGTCCGTTGACTTGACACTGTCACTTCGCCTCGAGTGTGTTCCCACTGTTCTTTGATTACTACCCTACCACGGCTCAAAGGAGTCATGCAAACAGGTAGTTTTTAGGTGCTGTCCCGAAGCACTTGGAGGCAATGACGGTTAGACAGGACTCGTCTCTCCCGGTATTGGGGGTTGATATCGCGCTGTGTCTAGGAGAGCCATTACACAAAGTCCCTGGCCAGGGCAAGCGAGATAGACTAGTATGTTTCCAGTGTTATCTCAGGTGTTCTGGGCTACACTCCGACACGACTTGTACCGCTATTAGGGTACTGACGTTTATCGCCCCCCTAGGCCCGCCATGCGATACTCTTAGACGAACAGACAGGACTGTTCGGAGACTGTCACATTCAGGCTCAGTTGGAGTTCAGATGGGTTTACCTCGTCAGTCTTCTTATCGGCATCTACCTGGGGACCGTTACGTACAGCTAGTGCCGCTTGCGGTCTGTGGTTAAACCCAATGCCAGCGTAGTGTCGAGTCTTTAGAGTCCCACACAGAGGGTTATTCGCCTTTAGGCAAAACGAGTAGAGGTCGCAACGTTTTGCGACAGGGTTCGTTGATATCCACGCACTTGTGCACATTTGGTGTCCGGACAGCTTATACTAGCGGGCTTTGGTTTAAGCCAGATTCTAGTATATGTTTCGGGATTGGTTTTATCTCAATTTATTCGTGTTCCTCGGAACACGGATACGGGTGTGTATGCACAGTTGACTGAGGCAGAGGTAGAGGATTTTCATTAGGGTTAATGACCGTTGTCTTTTTCTTGACCCAAATGTTTATGTGTAAAATATGATTATTAATATATTAGTTAATTATAATTGTGTTATGGTTCGGGTTGTTGACCATTTGACTATGGTTGACTTGTTAACCTATGTTGACATATTGATCATCATCATTTCATATGAAAGATGCCCTTTGATTCTTGCAAAAGCAATTAATGTGAAATGATAATGGTCATTTCAAGTTAACCATCACAATTATCTTTAGCTAACTTTTTAATTATCATAATTCACACATATATGTGAGAAGGTTGTCATTATCTTCTCATTCTATGATTCTCACTCTCTCTCATCCTCTTCCTCTCTCTCCAGCTCTCCCCTCTCATAAGTTGAGAACCATTGAGTTTGAGATAAAACCTTCAAAATTACTCTCTACTCTTTCTAAGGTTCTAGGTTTAGCACACCAAGCACCTTAGTTACTTCTAGTTTGAGGTAGGAGCCAAAGGTAGAGGCCCTCGGGTGGATCTTTCTTCGGCAAGAGAAGGCGACGAGGACAACCCGTTCATCACACTCCAAGGAGCAAGAAGAGAAGGACTTGAAGAACTAGGTATAACCCCTTAACCGAGTAGCTAACTCTTTTAGCTTGGTTGTTAGTTTATGTTTAGCAAAGATCCCTCCTTTTGTGTAGTCCATGTTGCCTAGTGTTGTAAAAATCGAATTTTTCATAACGTTTCCTCCTCCCCGTATGCACCGGAGTGGGCAACATGGACTTACAGTGGTATCAGAGCCTAGTTAAACACAAACTAGCAAGTTAGCAAAGTATCTAGAACTTCAATCGGAAAAAATCGCAAAACACGTTTTCTAAAACCTAAGTTTCTGCCGATTTTTATTTCTGCTCCAAAAATAATAAATCATGTACTAAAAATCGGCTCTGGCTTTTGTTAGAACAGGAAAGAAAAACGATCCAGTGAGTCGACCAATTCACCGCGGATCCGTGACACGAGCTTTCTCCTGCCGCGGAACCGCGGTCGAGTTGAGTCGGCCGTGGACCGTTTCTCCTGCAGTTTTCTTCTGATGGTGTTTTGTGATTTTTGAGATGGTTTTTTTCTGCCCAGAATTTCCAGAGAACAAGTTAGTTTTTGGGGTGGTCACAAATCCGTATTTTGATCGAACTTCTTCACACTTTGGCTAATGGGTTATATCTGTGATGTGATATATGTATTGAACGTCTGCTAATCGCTATACGTCGATTAGTGGGGGTTATACATATCTGTGATCTGTAATGTTGATGGTTCGTGTATATGAATTCCTTGGATTGTCGCGGATGAATAGCCGGGGGTGGTGAGATGAGAGTTTTCTTATTCTTTCAATTCTTGTAATATGTAAATTGATGTAATATTATTTGTATGGCCGCACAACCGGGTTGGGGTTGTAGCCGTCATTGTATAATTTCTTTTACTGTTTTTGCTCCTAGGATAGACCCAAGGTGGGGTGCACAAACTACCGGGTATCTCGAAGTGCCGAGTGGCCTACTCACGGAGTTGAGGGAGGTTGCTTCGCTTCGGGTACTTGGCGGGTAGTTTGCCGCACCCGGAGGGGTCTAGGGTGGGGTTTGGGTATTCATCGCGACCGTGTAATCCGTTCTTCGTTACAGACTCGTACGGAGTGCGGATTCCTAGTATATCCAATGTATTCATCTGTGATCTGGAATGGCTATCATTGCATGTGACGAATGTATATATCTGTATATATGATATTTATTTAGGCGTTGCTTATGTTTTGCATCCGCGCTAGTCCAGCTCCCGATCTGTCGTTAGTTAAGTAACCTAATGGGTGATAACGGGACCCCGTGGCGAATGCGGATGGCATAAGCGTATGTCATATTTTCATTGTTTTCTGCAATGGTAGGATTAATTGATGGGATGCATTAAAATTAATGCAAGAAAAAATAAACCAAGTAAAAGTCGTTGGAACACTTTCAAAACCACTCGGTTCTTTTCAAAACCAATTTTTAAATGCGGAGCTTGAACCACTCCTTTTGAAAGCTATCTCGTTACTTCGATTATATCAAGTTCACTACGTTCACGGTTTCGCCAAAACCATTCGTAGCCCTCCGTCGTTTCACATGAATGGTCAATAGTATTCAAGCTATGTATGTTGGCCAAAGTCAAGGTATAGTGATTGGTAGCTATTGGGTATTCATGTGCAGCATAGATAGATGTGTTGGTTTGGGACAGTCGTACTGCCATGTTGGCCAAAGTCAAGGGTAGGTAAGGGTGGGTTCAAATTAACCTGGAGAATGACGGGTAGAACTTGACATGTGACTTATGCTATGTTGGCCAAAGTCAAGGTCATAAGAGCATGGGGCAAAAATCCACATCGGGAGTTTCTAAAGAAACTGAAACTTGCTAGCGCTGCATACCATTTGGAGTGTGATGATTCTGGTAGGATTCCTTCAGTTTTGTCACGCGATGATATTTGGATCCCGATATGTCACGACCCAAAATTGGCCCGTGACGGCCCTAATACTACGCAACGCCTAAAGACGTAACGTAGTAAAAGGAAGCCAAAACCCAGAAATCTAAACCAAGAAAATACGGAAAAGATAATATAAGTTTTTGAAACATTTGAAATCGCAACCCAAATTCTTTAAAAGTCTTACTTTCTTTCTTTAAAATTTGGCAACACCCCCTTTTTGTAAAAACTAGCTCAAGACGGAAAAACAATAACATCATAAATATACGACGCCGTAGCGAAGAAATAAAGACAATGGAGAGAAAGCTGTATATAAAAGACAGCAAATCCACAATAATATACAATATCGTCCTCACCAAGTCTCTAAGTCAACAATACAATAGTAGATGGAGAGTAAAAATACAACGAATGTATAGTATGAAATACAGATAATCATCTAACCCACCTAAGCAAAATAGTACTGTGAGCTGATACGGTATCTGTAGCAAAAGATGATAGATGGATACTGAATAGCTGAATAGCGGAATAGCCTGCCTCGACTACTCTGGGGAACAACCTGAAACACCTGTAGCACAACGGGGGTGAGTTGCCAACTCGTGAATAGTAGATAACATATGCAGGTAATCGCAGGAATGTACGTACAACATGAATCTAAGATATGCGATTACAGTAATAACATGTCATGTGAATGCAAGGTAATGGAAAGTACACTAGCAAGTACAATCAATATGTGAAGCAATGATGACATGATAATAGTATGCAATAACTATGCAATAGGGATATGAAAAAGTAGATATGCAACTATCATAAGGGTACGCTAACAGGTACAATCAATATGTGAAACTGTGCATAAGGTAGATAAGTGTGAGGTAGGGGGTGGAATATGTCATTTCCACGGAAACCTGACATCGTGGCAGGATCACAATCCATCAAGACACTCAAATCCCAAATCCTCAAATCAGCCCCCAAGTCGGGCTCTCATATCATATAAGTCTCACATCTCCTCAATGTACAATATCGAATAGATCTCCTATATCCCGAATGTAAAAATCAGCAATCTCTTTCATATCCAATATCCAATCTCAATGAATCACCTATATCCCAAGTCGAATCTCAAATAATTTCTAACATCCTAAATATATATATTTGCAGAAATAAATATGATGGGGGCAATACACATATATTAGCGTCCCATTCCACTAATATTGGTGTAAGGGTATATATAACAACGGCTAAATCCTCTGTTATATACACAAAGGTATTAAAAGAAATATCATGAAAACCAATGTGCCAAGCATCGACACAGAAATCCTGATCACGTATCATAAGCTATCCCGAAAGTACGAGTGCCTAGCTCTGACCCTCGCCTTTCGACGTATGCATACGTACATGACTCCCAGCGGTGTCTCCGTGATCCCCCGCCGAGTCATGGGTACTGTCACCGGTAGGTACTCGCCCGCCTCCAGGCTCAATCGGCAAAGTCCATCGATCTTCTTGCCGAGGGGAACCATACCGGGCCCCACCATGTACCCTCATACGGCAACAACACCTCGTATGGAGTATATAATCAGAACCGATAAATCTCATAGTGGCTGCGCAAATATCATATCAAGGAAACCGGGTTTTTCAATGTATGCATAATTTCATAAACTCCCGCGGTTCCCAAATCCCGAAAACATCATGTAAAATCCAAATAAACAATGCGCAAATCCAGGAATAAATATATGCGATATATCTGAATGCGAGCATGTAAATGAAAGTATATAGCTGAAACCAGATGTATGCAAAAATCAATAAGGTACAGCTAAGTATAGGTATCTACCTATAAGTAAAAGATGTCGTATACCCCCCTGGGTATAAGTAAAATATGTACAAGGTATACCTGTAGCTGTATCGCAAGGTGTAGATGTACCTATCACTAAAGGCAAGATACACTATAGGTATACCGATAAGCTAGATGTCAAGTATGATAAGCAATATAGTATCTATAAAGGGTTGTGTGTGACATGGCAATTATTGACGGTGTGTGTGTAGCATACAATCCGTGCTCGTGCAACACGAACCGTCAATAATATGTGCAGTGTCCTACGGCTGCTAGTCACAGTACAACTATAACAAGGAAATAAAGTAAATGCGCAATTCTAACAATGACGTAGAATATGCGACAGGTATTTGAATCATAGCCCAGACGCATAACGCCATGGAGGGATTCCCCTGTAGATGTTAAATCTACTCACCTACGCTCCACGCTTGGTGAATCCTACCATCTGCTCCCCCCTGTAGCCGTGTCCGTAGTCCCTGCCTGCAAACCTGCAAATAAGACATGGAAATCATATATAAGCCAAATATTCCGCGAAACGCGATATCGAACCAAAACGAGAAACTCGCGTTGCGAACTAAACGCGCGTGTGCACGATAAGCTGAATCGTGTGTGTACGCGTCTAAAACCATCGCGACACGCCGCGATACGCTGGATCACAGAACCCACTCACGTATCGCGCGTATCGCGCAAACACAACGGACAACAAAAACGATATACAGTCCCAGATTTTCCTACAGGCCAAAACTTACAAAACTAGACATGCCAAAGCACTATACAACATTGCAGACAACCCTACCCAAAACCCCAGAACCCCACTCCCCATCCTGGCCGCAAATTGCGGCCAGATGCATTAAAATTGCGGCCAAGTTTTGGAATTAGGGGCTCTTGTTCTGGGTATGTGATCTAGACCTAACAAGCATGCTCCAGTTTCCTCAATTTTGTTCTGAAGGGTCCGGGTCAAAAGCAGATTCCAGATTGCCAATATATCGCTTTAAAATCACCAATTTGCACAATAAGAAACCTTATGGTATTTTTGTGAAACCTGGGTTGAATCTCAGTTGAGGTGACCTAACAACACTAGAATGAGCTAGGTTAACCAACTCAAACTCATTCTAACCAAATTTCCACATAAAACACCATAACTAGCACTAAACTCACATTAATCGCAAACCGAAGCTAAACTAACACACAACTAAGCAAACTAGGAATTGGGTTTCAGAATTATACCCTACGAGATCCTAGGAAGTAGGTGAAGAAGTGCATGGGGGAAGAAGAGAGCCTGCTACCACTGCTGGGATTCTGCTGCTGCTGCCAGCGCTGCTGCTGATGCAGGTGCTGCTACTGCTGCTGTTACAAGCTGCTGTTGCTTCTGGTGCTGATGCTGATGGTGCTGATGCTTGCTTCAGCTGCTGCTCGAGCTGCTTGCTGTTGCTGCCTCTCGAGTTGCTTCTAGAAATGATGCTGATGGTGTTGATGCTTGCTGCTGAAGCTGTTGATATTGTTGCTGTTGCTGCTTCTGGGGCTGCTGCTTCAGTTGTTGTTGTTTTTGCTGTTGCTGTGCTGTTGTGTGTGTGTGTGTGTGAGTTTGAGAGTGAGAGGATGAGAGAAATGAGTGAGAATGAGAGAACACTAACAAGTCAACCCCCTCCTCTCTTTCTCTCTCTCTTCATTAAATGAAGGCATGGGCAAGCCATCATGCCTCATAATGCACTCTCTCTCTCTCTCACACCAAGTCAACACCCAAAACAAAAATTCAAAATAAAACCCTTTTTATTTTAACAACCATGCACACTTAAAAAACCCAAAACACTTAAACAAAACATAAAACTAGATTAGGGAAAATGGTTAGTTAACCATGATTGCTAATCTTGTTTAACCCCAAAAACAACCCTAGTTATCATGCACAAGTGTGTGCAAGCCTAGGAAAAATCTAATAAAATATTCATTAAATAGGATAAAATATTTGGAAATCATTTTGGTAAACTTTTTATTAAAAACTATATATTAAAATATAATTAGCCACAAAACACATCCTAAGGTGTTACACGATCCTACTGTGAGTATATGCTACTCCTCCGGAACTTTCTCACTTAACGATCAGTGCTATAAACCAAGTAGGTGTCTAGAAAGGTGTTAGCGGGGCTACGCCCACAGGGAAAAGAGGTTACTTAATTAAGGAACTTCGCGAAAGCGTTGGAAAACCTCCCTCAAAATACCGACACTGGCCTGGCTGAACGGTTAAGCAAGTATTGTACGGTGAGATTGATCCCGACTAGTTCTTCCTTTATGGTTTGAGGAGGGATTCGAGAGACAGTGGAAGCCATCCTGTTTAGACAAATTAAAAACCACTCTAAACTTGCAAGAGCATCATGCTAAAGTGTTTCTTCTCTCTCTCCTAATTGCAGCGACCAAACATCATGACTGGACTTAAGTTACTACTAGATAAAAACATACTGACAGGGCCAGACTACAAAGATTGGCTCAGGAATGTCAAAATGGCAATCACTTATGACAAGTTTGGGTATCTCCTTACCACCAAAGCTCCCCCTGTCCCAGGTCCTAAAACCAGCGTCGCGGATAGGGAAATCCGTAAGACCTGGGAAATCGACTGCGCGAAGGCCAAGTGCCTCGTGCTTGCCTCTATGGACAATGAACATCAGAGGAGGCACGAGAATATGGACCTCGAATCAATATTTCTCCATACAAAAGAACTGTATGGAGAGCAATCCCGTATTGCCAGATACGAAGTGTCGAAAAAGCTGTTTTCGCCGAGATTGGCCGTCGGATCATCGGTAGCGGAACACGTGCTTAAGATGATTGGCTACATAGAGGAGCTCGCGGACCTTGGGACCACGTTGGAGAATGAGCTCTATACGGACTTGATTTTCCAGTCCTTTCCTTCCACTTACGCCCAGTTTATCCTAAACTTCAACTAGCAAGAAAAGGAGGTTGAACTTTCAGAACTCCTCAACATGCTGAGGAGTGTAGAGGGCACCCTACAGAAAGTTAGGGAAACATCCACTTTGTTTGTAGGAGGATCTTCCTCTTCTAGGTCCAAGGCGAAAGCCAAGGGAAAGAAGAAGAATACCCCCGCCAAACCAAGGGGCGGTGTTAGTAAAGTGGATACGAAGGAAAAGGCAAAAGCAACAAAGGTAGCGGGGAAGCTTGTGGGGAAGGAAGAGTGCTTTTACTGTCACAAGAATGGACACTGGAAGAAAGATTGCAGGGCTTGGAAGGCCAGAACCCAGGATCTGAAGCAAGTTGCGGCTTCAGCTTCAGGTGTGTATGTTATTGAAAACTGTCTATCAATAAACTCTACTTCCTGTTAGTGTATATGTCCTAGAGGCCATAACTGTATCATACTAGTTTGTATATTACTTAATGGAAGCTTGGGATATTCACCTTGTATATACAATCTTGCTCAAAATAGTAGTATGCTACTTGGTTTGTTTCTACTTAAATGTGTACATGTGTTTATTTTATTATATCACCAATACGCATTAGTGGAGCCCTTAGGATCTTTGCTTGATTACCAGCGTTGTGATGGCAGTCACACTAGTGGGGACTGGGTAATCTATAAGCACATCCTTATGCAGGTCCCTAGTCGCAGGACTATCGAGACAGGGCATCGATACTCCGGAGTAGACTAGCGCATGCGCTTCTCATCCCAATGTGGGAGATGGTCTGTCCCACAGCCATCAGTACGTCATACTGGAGATAGTATGCGGGTGCTCGTTAGGTTACGAGTACACTGGACAGGACTCATCGGGAACTGATCGGTTGGTATTATACCTATCGTCAGTTATCAGTTCCCAGGTGACATGAGTACATCTTAGTCCGCTGACTTGACACTATCACTTCGCCTCGAGTGTGTTCCCACTGTACTTTGATTGCTACCCTACCACGGCTCAAAGGAGTCATGCAAGCAGGTAGTAGTTGGGTGCAGTCCCGAAACACTTGGAGGCAGTAACGGTTAGACAGGATTCATCTCTCCCGGTATTGGGGGTTGACATCGCGCTGTGTCTAGGAGAGCCATTACACGAGTAGTCCCTGGCCAGGGCAAGCGGGATATACTGGTAGGCTTCCAGTGTTATCTCAGGGTGTATTGGGCTTCACTCCGACACGACTTGTACCGCTATTAGGGGACTGACGTTTTACCGCCCCCCTAGGCCCGCCATGCGATATATCAGACAAACAGACCGGACTGTACGGAGATTGTCACAGTCAGACTCAGTAGGAGTTCAGATGGGTTTCACCTCGTCAGTCTTCTTGTTGGCATCTACCTGGGGACCATTACGCACAGCTAGTGCCGCTTGTGGTCTGTGGTTAAACCCACTGCCAGCGTAGTGTCGAGTATTTAGAGTCCCACACAGAAAGCTATTCGTCTTTAGGCAAAATAGTAGAGGTCGCATGGTTTTGCGACAGGTCGCATGGTTTTGCGACAGGGTTCAGTCACATCCGTGCACTTGTGCACGTTTAGTGTCCGGACAGTTTACACTAGCGGGCTTTGGTTTAAGCCAGATCCTAGTGTACGTATTGGGATTGGTTTTATCCAGTTTGTATTCGTGTTCCTCGGAACTCGGATGCGGGTGTGTATGCACAGTTGGTGGAGAGACAGAGGCAGAGGATTCTCATTAAGGTTGTTGACCGTTGACTGTTGACTATTGACTTTTTGTTCAACCCTAATGAGAATATGATACTTGATTAACAATAATATTAATTAAGTATTGTGGTGACATGGTTGTTGAGGGGTTGACTTTGTTGACTTGTTGACTTTGTTGACCGGTTGACTAGGTTGGACTAGTTGACCATCATGATGACAATGGCTATCATTTCATGGCAAAGACTTTTCATTTGCTTGTTATCTTGTGCAATATGAGTGCATGAAATGATTTAGCCATTTTGACTTGAACCATTTTACACAATACTTGATTACTATTTTTGTGATGATGGTTTTGGATTATGAGAGCCAAGTGAGAAAAGTCTTTCTCATTCTATCATTTTTGATTCTCTCTCTTGTTCTTGAGCTCTCATCTTTTTCCTCTTGCTCTCCCTCTCTTTAGTCTACGGTTCACTTGTCTCATGTGTTGAGAACCAAGAACCATAGAGAAAATCCCAACACGCTCTTCTCTACTCACTCTAGTTCATAATGTTTAGCAAACCAAGTGAACTAGTTTCTTCAAAGACCGAAGAAGAAGCCAAAGGTAGAAGCTTTCAGGTGGATCGATCTTCGGCGCAAGGAGACGACGGGGTGAAGCCGATCCGGAAAACCATCGAGGCTTGAAGACGAAGGAGTTCAAGAAAGAAAGGTATAACCCCCTAACCGAGTAGTTAACAACTCCTCATTAGGTTGTTAGTTAGATGTTTAACCAAGATCCGGTTTTGAGTCCATGTTACCGCCTCTAGAAAAATTTTTTTCACCAAATTCCGCATGCCCGAAAGTACCGGGAGAGGTAGCATGGACTTACAAGGGTATCAGAGCCTAGTTAATCTCTATCTAACATGTTAGCATAGTAGCTAGAAATTCGATCGGAGAAAAAGTCCCGAAATAAACCCGAAAATTCAAAGTTGCTGTCGATTTTTAAAGTTCTGTAAAATTGATAAATTTCATCCTAAAAATCAGCTCAGGGTTTTTATTAAACACCCACGAAATTTGGTCCCACGAACCGGTCAAAGCGCCGCGGAAAAGCGGCGGGAGCATGCTCCCGCTGCGGTTCCGCGGCCGAGTTGACTCGGCCGAGGTCCAAATTTTGTGCAGTGTTATTCTGGGGTTGTTTTGGGATTTTTGGAATATGTATTTTCTGCCCAGATTTTCCAGAACGAAAATTTTGTGTTTGGGGCCTGAAAATCCGTATTTTTGATCGAACTTCTAAAGGCTTAAGCTGACGGGTTTTTCTGTGATGTGATATTTGTATTGAACGTCTACTAATCGCTTTATGTCGATTAGTGGGGGTTATACAAATCTGTGATCTGTAATATTATTGGAATGTGTATATGAATTCATTGGATTGTCGCGGGTGAATAGCCGGGGGGTTGTGAGACGAGAGTTTTCTTTTCTTTCAATTCATGTAAATTTGTAAATTGATGTAATAATTATTTGTATGGCCGCACAACCGGGTCGGGGTTGTAGCCGTCATTGTATAATTTCTTTTTACTGTTTTTGCTCCTAGGATAGACCCATGGAGGGGGTGCACAAACTACCGGGTATGCCGAAGTGCCGAGTGGCCTACTCACGGAGATGAGGGAGGTTGCTTCGCTTCGGGTACTTGGCGGGTAGTTTGCCGCACCCGTAGGGGTCTTGGGTGGGGTATTGTCTATTCACCGCGACCGTGTAATCTGCTTTTCGTTACAGGCTCGTACGAATTGCGGGTTCCTAATATATCCAATGTGTTCATCTGTGATCTGAAATGGCTATCATTGCAATATATCTATATATGATATTATTTAGGCGTTGCTTATGTTTTACAGCCGCGCTAGCCCAGCCCCCGCTCTGTCGTTAGTTAAGTAACCTAACGGGTAATGACGGGGCCCCGTGGCGAATGCGAATGGCATAAGCGTACGTCATATTTTGGTTGTTTTCTGCAATGGTAGGATTAAATGATGGGACGCATTAAAAGAACTAATGCAAGAATATCACGCATTAAAAGAACTAATGCAAGAAAAATAAACCAAGTAAAAGTCGTTGGAACACTTTCGAAAAACCACTCGTTTCTTTTCAAAACTAACTTTTAAATGCGGAGCTTGAGCCACTCCTTTTAAAAGCTATCTCGTTCCATCGATTATATCAAGTTCACTACGTTCACGGTTTAGCCAAAACCATTCGTAGCCCTCCGTCGTTTCACATGGATGGTCAATAGTATTCAAGCTATGTTTGTTCGCCAAAGTCAAGGCATAGTGATTGGTAGCTATTGGGTATTCATGTGCAGCATAGATAGATGCGTTAGTTTGGAACAGTCGTACTACCTTGTTGGCCAAAGTCAAGGGTAGGTGCGGGTGGATTCAAATTAACCTGGAGAACGACGGGTAGAACTTGACATGTGACTTATGATTTGTTGGCCAAAGTCAAGGTCATAAGAGCATGGGGAAAAAATCCACATCGGGAGTTTCAAAAGAACTGAAACTTGCTAGTGTTGCATACCATTTGGAGTGTGATGATTCTGGTAGGATTCCTTCAGTTTTGTCACGCGATGATATTTGGATCCCGATCCTACTGTGAGTATATGCTACTCCTCGGGAAATTTTGTAGGGTTCCTAGGCACACTATAGAGGTCTCACAAGGCATCAACCATGCCAATTTCAAAAATTATGGGTGCCGAGAAACCCTAATACGGATCGTTGACTAGAAGTTTAGGCGAAATACGAAACTAGTTAACACTTTAACTAAAGGAGAGAGACTACAACCTTTGTAGATCCGGTTCTCCACTTCCATAGCTCCACGTAGTCATCCCCTCGCTGTCCATCTCGAATCTCGGACTCTCGCGTAGGCTTCATCGGAGAAATGAGCGGAATAGGTCGTCGGCTTCGTGCCGAAGATGATCTACGTCGAGGTTGCACAAGTTCAAGCTCTAACTTCACCAAGTTGTGAAACTTGTGAAGAAAACACCCAAAACAACTTGGCAAGAGGTAGAGGGTGAAGAAATAGGAGGTGGGTTCACTTTAGAATTGGATTTCTCTCACTTTAGCTCAAGTTGCCATTGATGGACCTTAAGCTTTTCTTGAAGAAGAAGATGATCAAGAAGAAAAAGAATATGATAAGTGTTGTTTAAAAATGAAACTAATATGAATACTTATCATATCTTTACCATGGTCAAGTGTAGAGATTAAACTAAGGTTAGTTGGAATGGTTAGGGTTAAGGATGAGATAAGAATGGTGGACTTTGTCAATGCTTCAAGAAGCTTCAACATAGAAACAAAATAAGCCACCATACTTATTAAAATCCAAAATGAATAAATAAATAAATAATTAAGTAAATAATCAAAACCCTAACCATTCATATAACCATGGTTCAATCTTTACACAAACCCAAGTGAGCAAGTATCATCAAACATGATACAAACAAGTGCACAAAAATATATCATATATACAATGTGCATCAAGTGAGAAAATCCTTTTAAAATGAACCAATACTAGTTAATGCAAAGTAATATATCAAATATATAATTATACATTAAATCATTAAATCAACACTTGATTTAACGATCCGGTCATATCACACATAACCGACTAGAATCCAATGTATCGATTTATCGAATCAATGATTCGATAAC
Organism: Agapanthus africanus; assembly: GCA_030015575.1. Taxonomy (NCBI): domain Eukaryota; kingdom Viridiplantae; phylum Streptophyta; class Magnoliopsida; order Asparagales; family Amaryllidaceae; genus Agapanthus; species Agapanthus africanus. The sequence goes on from CM057338.1 coordinate 700,983,238, forward strand.
TAAGTCATATCGAATATAACCAATCGAAACATATATCGCGAGAATGAAATGCGGTATCACATACACGCATTATTCTCGGTCCTGCACATATCTCATATGCGCTCCTATTTCGTTTCGCTTGAGCCAGGAAACCTCTGTGTAGGACTCTAAAGACTCGTCAATACGCCGGTAGCAGATGATGATCATATAAAGCACCCACAAGCCGCAAGCGGTCTGCTAAACGTAATGGCCATCCAGGTATTGAGAGATCAGAAGATCGACGAGCTAGCCCGCTCACACTCCTGTGAATCCAACCAGTAACACTTACCGTACAGTCCGGTCTGTTCGTCTGATATGTCGCATATCAAGTCTAGGGGTGGTAAACGTCAGACCCCAATAACCGATAAGTCGTGCCGATATGAGGCTCATAACGGGTCGAGAAACTACTGGTAACACTTACCAGCAAATCTCTGATCAGCCCTGGCCAGGGACTTCCCTGTTACGGCCAATCGAGCACTGCGCAACATCAACCCCCAATACCGGGAGAGACGAAACCCCTCCTATCGCTCATTGCCTCCATGTGACTCGGGACTGTACCCAAAGACCACCGTTTTGCATGCCCTCGTGGACGTGGTAAGGTGGAGATCAAAGCACAGTGGGAATCACACAAGACTCTATGACGATCTCGGGTCTACAGACTAACCTGCACAAGTGTCACCTGAGAACTGCCATCTGACGTGAGGTATAATACCATCTGGGAGTTCTCGGCGAGTCCGTCCAGTGTACCCAGTCTCCACTGAGCACCCGTATATCATCTCTGATGTCAAACACCAATGGATATGGGATCATCCATCGCCCATCTCATGGGTCGAGAAGCTTATACGCTAGTCTGCACTGGTATATCGATGCCCCATCTCGATACACCCACGACTAAGGACCATGAAGGATGTACTTATGGACTACCATGTCCCCACTAGTATGATCTGCATCATAGTCCAGGTAGTCAAGTACACATCCTAAGGGCTTTATCAACATGTAACTATTAGACAGTTTAAAGAGACAAGTGTACATGTTAAGATAAAGAGTAACCAGATAGCATACTATCATATCGAGCAAGAAAGTCATCTCTATATATGTCCAAGCATCCAATATAATATACATCATCTATACAATACTGGCCTCTAGGGCATACATACAACTAACAATCTCCCACTTGCACTAGGGCCAGCTGCTGTAGTATCACATACCGAGCATCCCGAAGAGTCTCTCAAACTGTATCTGGGGAATGGCCTTCGTGAGTGGATCCGCCTTGTTGTCCTTCGTGTCAACTCTCCTGACCTCGATCTCCCGGCGATCAACTATCTCCCGGATCAGGTGATACCGCCTCAAAATATGCCTGGACCGCTGATGGGACCTGGGTTCCTTGGCCAAAGCCACCGCTCCTTTGTTATCGCAATACAAAGGTATTGGATGCTCAATGGATGGAACCACTCCAAGTTCTGTAATGAACTTCTTGATCCAGACAGCCTCTTTGGCAGCATCGTTGGCAGCGATGTATTCAGCCTCCATCGTCGAGTCTGCCACGGTTTCCTGCTTTGAACTCTTCCATCTAACTGCCCCTCCGTAAAGGGTAAAGACAAAGCCCGACTGCGACTTAGAGTCGTCCTTATCACTCTGGAAGCTCGAATCGGTAAAGGACTCTACTTGGAGTTCTCCGTTACCATACACCAAGAACATATCTCTAGTCCTTCGCAAGTACTTGAGAATGTTCTTCACAGCTATCCAGTGACTCTCTCCAGGATCTGCTTGATACCGACTCACTATACTTAGTGAGTATGCAACATCGGGTCTGGTACATAGCATCGCATACATGATAGAGCCTACTGCCGAAGCATAGGGTATCCCTTGCATGCGAGCTCTCTCCAAATCAGTCTTGGGAGATATCTCTTTGGAGAGAGTGAGTCCAGAGATCGTGGGCAAGTTTCCACGCTTGGATTCTTCCATACTAAACCTCTTTAGTATGGTGTCAATGTACCTGGATTGGGACAATCCCAATATCCGTTTGGATCTATCTCTATAGATCCTAATTCCCAATATGCAGGAGGCATCACCAAGATCTTTCATTGAGAATCTTTGTGATAAGAAGAGCTTGACCGATTGCAGCATAGGAATATCATTTCCTATCAAGAGTATGTCGTCCACGTACAATACGAGGAAGACAACCTTACTCTCTGCCACCTTCTTGTAGATACAAGGTTCATCTGGATTTTTGACGAAATCAAACTCTTTGATAACGACGTCAAGGCAGATGTTCCAACTCCGCGATGCTTGCTTTAATCCATAAATGGATTTAAGCAGCTTGCATACCTTCCCGCTGCTCCCACTGTCTACGAAGCCCTCTGGCTGAGTCATGTACACGCACTCTTCTAAATCACCATTTAGAAAGGCGGTCTTAACATCCATTTGCCAAATTTCGTAGTCATGATACGCAGCGATGGCAAGCATGATCCGGATGGATTTAAGCATAGCCACTGGAGAAAAGGTCTCGTCATAGTCCACACCTGGTCTTTGACGAAAACCCTTTGCTACATGTCTAGCTTTGAAAGTCTCCACTTTCCCATCTACACCAAGTTTTTTCTTGAAGATCCACTTGCTCCCAATGGGTTTTACCCCTTCAGGAGCAACTTCCAAAGTCCATACTTTGTTGGTGTACATGGATTCCATCTCGGACCGCATAGCATCCAGCCATTTCACTGAGTCCCCACTCGTGATGGCCTGCTCAAAGCTAGTTGGGTCATCATCCTCCATGATGCAATCCTCACTGCCACCATCAATGAGAAAACCATAGTATCTCTCAGATGGACGAGAAACCCTACTAGATCGACGGAGAGGCTGGGGTACGTCGGGCACCACTGAATCCTCTGGTTCTACTAAATCGTTAGTTGCAGTTTGTGGTGCTGGAACCTCTTCCAGCTCTATCACTTTGCCATTAATTTCTTTTGCAAGAAATTCCCTTTCCAAAAAGGTGGCATGTTGAGCAACAAACACTCTTTGTTCCTCAGCTTGGTAGAAAAAATATCCTTGAGAATTCTTAGGATATCCCACAAACTTGCAAAGGTCTGATCGTGCCTCGAGTTTGTCCGGATTTTGCTTTTTGACATAGGCCGGACAACCCCATATCTTAATTCGTTTAAAATATGGTCTCTTCCCACTCCATATCTCATATGGTGTGGTAGGTACAGATTTAGACGGAACCAGATTCAATAGGTATATGGCTGTCTCAAGCGCATACCCCCAAAAGGAAATAGGTAACTCAGCATTACTCATCATTGAACGCACCATATCTAATAGGGTGCGATTCCTTCGTTCCGATACACCGTTGTGCCGTGGTGTATAAGGAGGAGTAAGCTGAGAGAGAATCCCATTCTCTTTTAGATAATCCAGGAATTCACTTCTTAAGTATTCACCTCCTCGATCAGATCGAAGAACCTTAATACTTTTGCCCGTTTGGTTCTCTACCTCGTGCTTATATTCTTTGAATTTCTCAAAAGATTCAGACTTGTGTTTCAATAGGAACACATGCCCATATCTAGAGAGATCGTCAGTGAATGTAATGAAGTATGAAGAACCATTTCTGGCGTGTGTAGACATTGGACCGCATACATCACTATACACCAGTCCCAAGAGTTCAGTAACTCTTTCTCCGTGTCCCGTAAACAGAGTTTTGGTCATTTTTCCTTTGAGACATGAATGGCAAGTGTCATAAGATGATAATTCGAATGAATTCAAATATCCATTCTTATGCAACTTAGCTAGTCGTGTCTCATTGATATGGCCAAGTCTACAGTGCCACAAGAAGGATTCGTTCATTTCTGAGCTTTTCCTTTTGTGTGTGTTTTGTATATTGAAGACTGTATTTTGATTGAGAATGAATATGCCATTATGTCGCGAGCCTGATGCAATCAACCTTTGATCCAGGAATATGTGCATAACATTATCCTTTACTACAAAATTATATCCTTCTTTACTTAATAAAGAAACTGATATATTGTTGCACATCATGTTCGGTATATAATAGCACTCATTCAGGACTAGTGTATTACCATTTGGTAATTCCAGGTGATATATGCCAACTGCTTTGGCTGCAACATTTGCCCCATTCCCTACTTGAACGGAATGATCACCTTTTCCCAGTTCTCTACCTTTCCGTAGCCCATGTAACTGCATACATATGTGGGATCCTGATCTGGTATCTAATACCCAGGACGTAGGGTGAACTGAGAAACAGTTCTCAATAACAAACACACCCGAAGAAGGTGCATCAACATGCACGCTCTCCGTTTGGGCGGCGTGAGAATCTAGATATTCTCCTGTTTTCTGTTCAGTCTTATAACATTTATAAGATAGAACGGGTCCAACTTTCCCCTGCACAGTATAACATGCGGGTTCGGTCAATACATCCATATTATTATCTTGATTAAGGCATGAAATGGTCGCTACCTGGAGAGAGAGAGAAGAAAACACTTTAGCGTATGCTCGTGCAAGATCAGATTGGTTATTATCTTATCTAATCAGGATGGCTCCCACTGCTTTTTATCAAATCTTCCTTCAAACCTTAAAAGGAAAGACTAGCCGGGATTAATTGCATACTTCAAGTTCGCCAATCTTTCAGCCAGGCCAGTGTCGGTACTTTGAGGGAGGTCCCCCGTGCTTTCGCACGAACCTAATTAATGTAAACCTCGTTTTCCCAGAGGCGTAACCTCGTTAACACCTTTCTAGACACCTACTTGATCGGCTAATTGTAATGTGTAAAACTCTCCCAGGAGTAACTCTTACTCGCAGTGGGTATCGGGATCCAACTATCTCATAGAAGGTATGCAATCTCATTGCAAATTTCAACACTTGAAATTCCCGATAATGCTTTTGCCCCTAGCGATCTATGACCTTGACTAAGTCAACAAACCATAAATCGCAAGTCAAGTTCAACCCGTACATTTCCCGATTGAATTAAACCCACCCGTACGACCCTTGACTGAGTCAACAAGGCCGTGCGAATGCTCTAATTCAATCACATCTCATGTGGTTACAGATAAACATAATTTAGCTACCATACACTATGCCTTGACTAAGTCAACAAACATAGCACGAATACTAAATAATATCTATCTGAAATGACGGAGGGCTACGCGGGTTCTTTCAGAAAAAACCATGAGCGTAATGAACTTGATATCGTTGTAGAATCGAATGAAGTTTTGAAATGGAGTGATTTTGAGGCTTTTCTAGTTTTGCTAAAGGGGTCACTCCCGGTGAAGGGATCGTCGGCCCTTTCCTCGTCGAATGAGGTGCGGGATATATCATATATATCACTGTGCAAAGCAAAAACTCTTAAAATCAATCAAAGCCAAACCGAGTGTGTAGCATCTGCCAGTTACTGCTAAAGGAGTCACTCCCAGTGAAGGGATCTCGGTCCTTTCCTCATCGAATAAGGTGCAGAGTATATCATATATACCGCTATGCAAAGCAAGAACTGTAGCTACCTGTTTTGTTTAAAATTTGATTCTACAACATCTTAGGTTTCTTTTCTTTCATTAATCACATTAATGAAGTCCCATCATTTAAGTACCTAAATATCACAGATAAATACGACGTACACTTATGCCATCCGCATTCGCCTCGATGTCCCCTCGTGCACCGTTAGGTTAGATAACTAACGACAGAGCAGGGCAGGGCTAGTGCAGGTGCAAAACATAAGTAACGTCTATATAATATATCATATATACTATATACTGTATCTATCACAGAACATCACATGATCACATCACAGATGTCGCAGCAGAAGAAATATATGAAACATTGGATATACTAGGACGTCCGTATTTTCAATACGAGCCAGTATAAAGCACGGATTCCACGGTCGTGATGAATAGCCAATCCCACACCCCTAGACCCCTACGAGAGCGGCAAGCAACCCTTCCAATTCTAGGGTTAGGAGACCCGGACTCGACTCCTCGAGTTGGTCTCCCACTGGACCCCAGAACCCGGTTACTTGTGCTCCCCTCCTTGGGTCTATCCTAATGCGGAAAGGTAAATAATATACAAAGGGTGACAACTTCCGCAACCAGGAAGTGCCCCAAATAAAAGAATATTACATACAAGTTTTTACATGAATGAAAATGAAAAAACACTCATCTCACATAAAAACCCCCGGCTATTCAAACACGACAATCCAATATAACATATCCAGCAACACATAACATCACATGTCATCAACGTAAGTAAATATGCGCATCCCAATTGTCGTTGACATATAGCAACGAAACCGGCGATATCACATATTACGCTTACGGTCACAGAAAAGAAAGTGTAAAACTTCAACAATTGGAATCCGCAACCTCTTTAGACATCACATGCCTAATCAAATGAAATACTTAGACATCACATGCCTAACAGTTATAAACCCCGCATTTTAGTCTCATTATCGAAAACACTTTTCAATATCAAGTGAAACTAAACTGCTAAATTGTTGGAGATAGTGCCCTCAGAGTCAATTATTGGATCACAGGTACGTGATTGCAATGATTGAGGGAGGACCTATCCCGGTAGGACAGTCTTACTCGAGATGATAGTATGCTATCTGGTTCATCTTTATCATCGTGTACTGTTTGAGGTGACCTTACAGGTCGCTATTACACGTTGGTAGAGCCCCTAGGATTCTTGCTTGACCACCAGCAGTATGAGGGCGATCATATAAGTGGGAGCTGGTAGTCTATAAGCAAATCCTTAATTGGTCCCTAGTCATGTGAGTTTCGAGACAGGGCATCGATACTCCAGAGTAGACTAGTGTATACAGTCGAGACCCCGACGAGGGGCGGTGGCCGGTCTCACAAGCCACTGGTGTCAGTTGGATCACCTAAGATGTATACAGGTGCTCATTGGGTTATGAGTACACCGGACAGGACTCGCCGGGAACATGCTAGTTGGTCATATACCAGACGTCAGATGGCAGTTCCCTGGTGACATGTGTACAGGTTAGTTCATGGACCTGGGGATCGTCATTTGTCTCGTGTGAGTTCCCACTGTACTTTGATTACTACCCTACCACGGCTCAAAGGAGTCGTGCAAACAGGTTTTAGTTGGGTACAGTCCCGAGCCACATGGAGGCAGTGAGCGTATCTTCAGGGGTTCGTCTCTCCCGGTATTGGGGGTGAGGTCGCGCTGTGTCTAGAAGAGCCATTACACGAAGCCCTCGGCTGAGGCAAGGAGATTTACTGGTATGTATTCCAGTAGTATCTCAGGGTGTTCTGGGCTACACTCCGACACGACTTGTACCGCTTTTGGGGGTCTGACTTTTACCAACCCCCTAGGCCCGCCATGCGATGCTCATAGACGAACGGACCGGACTGTACGGATATTGTCACTGACAGGCTCAGTAGGGTTGTCAGGCTGAGTTCGCTCACAGACGTCCCTTTTAGTCAATACCTGGTAGCCCGTTACGTATTGGCTTATACCTCTGACGTGCTAGTGGTTAAATCCACAACCAAGGTGTTGACGAGTCTTTAGAGTCCCCCACATTCTGTTACTCAGCTTTCGGGCGAAAGGTTGTAGAGGCCGTATGGAGATATGGCAAGGTCCGATCAGATACGTGCGGTATTGCACGGATCCGGATCGGACAGTTTGTACTACGGGCCGTATGGTTATATGGCAGGGTTCGATCAGATACGTGCGGTATTGCACGGATCAGGATCGAACGGATGTTACTGGCCGGCTTTGGTTTAAGCCGGATCCTAGTACAGTACAGTGTAGATTTTGTCTCATTGCATTTGTATTTCGGTCGAAATACAGATGCGGGTGTGTATGCACAGTATCGGGTTTTTCCTGTAATTTATTACGGGACCAGTTTTCTGGAGTTGCCAGTTTGCTTTCCGTTTCGGCCAATTTCCTTTGTATCGTTCATTGGCCGAAGGTTGGTGGAGGAGGATTTATTTGCATTGTTGCAAATAGGCATTTGTGGAGGGGGTTCTTTGCATCTTGTTGCATCATGATGGCTTTCATGATGTGCACCATCATTGACTTGTTTTGACTCCATCATGACTTGACTTTTAAAGTTATGATTGTTGATGATGATGAGGGGTGAGGTTGGTTGTGTGTGGTTTTTGTTTTGGTGACCATGTTCTTTCATGATAACCATTCCTCTCTCTCTCTCTTGCATGAGATGAGTATGGCTCCCATTATTTTTGTGACTCTCTCCATTCTCACTCTCCTCTCTCTTGTGGTGGCCGGCCATGCTCCTAGAGGGGCTGTCCCATTTTTGGCAAGAGGGATTTTCACTCATTTGGCTTGGCAAAAATCATATTAGCTCCTCCTCCAAAAGCTTGTATCAACACCTCCACCAATGGCAATTCCTACAACACCAAATGAGACTTGCTCACTACACATTCTACAGCAAATCTTGGGCACGTCGACTAGCCAGCTTCATGCCCGAGTTGCCTCGGCATTGAGGTGGGAGCCCGTAAAAGAAGTAGGCGATGTGGTGCACTTCCGGCGACGAGGAGGAGACGGGACTTTCCGCAGGAGATCGGGGCGACGACGAGAAGACCCGAGGACTTGGATCTGTCGGTATATTTCTCTTCCCCGTCTTGTAGTTAGCTAGGACTAATTAATGGTTCGATCCGGGTATTAGTGCGCGGCGGTTTGCCAGTTCAAGTAAATTTTAAGTTTATCACCGTTTCCGCATTTGGCCGTCGGATTGACGGCCGGGGCGCCGCCGTGCACTTACAGTGGTATCAGAGCCTCGCCATTAACTTAGTCTAACTTGGTTTAATGTGTTTTGCATTTCCGATTGACCAAAATTCCAAAATCTACATTTTTGCTAGCGACAATTTTCTGTTGAAATTTTTTGGTCTCCAAAAATTTTTCAGGTTGTATAAAATTGATGTACTGGAGATTATAAGCCCACTGTAGAAATTCGACACAGTAAGTCGACCACCAGAGCGCGGAACCGCGGCAAAACCCCCACTTGGGCCGCGGTTCCGCCGCCGAATAGTGTCCTTACTGTATCAATTTTCTTCAGTTGCTTTCTGGGGTGAAAATTGGGTTTTTGGAATAATAACATTGGGCCCAGAATTTCCTGATCTGCTACAGTAATGCTTGGGGGCCCACTTGTTAATTTTTTATCGATCGGATATTTTAAACACATTATTTCACAGTATTTACATTATATCTGCGACCGTGAATGTCACTTGATCGGTAAATCCAGTCTAACTGCTATAGCCCGGTTAGACGGATTTGCGAACGTGACTTTCACGTTGATGTTCTGTTTTTGCTGTGATGTTGCGGATCGGTCGTGGGGGATAGCCTGGATGCAATGCTAGTACAGTTGTGGTTGTATTATGTACATTTGATATTGCGGGGCGAGCATCCGACATGTGGACTGCCGTCACTGCCTGATTGTATTATTATTTTGGGATACGGCCAGGTTGCGGTCGATGTACCCGGTGTATGTATATTTTTGCTTTCTGTACTAGGATTGACCCGCGGAGGGGTGCTCGGATAGCCGGGTTCTGGAGGGCAACAAGCCCGCATCTCATGGCATTGAGACGGAGGGGGCTTCACTCTAGGATTGGCGGGCTATTCACCGCACTCGTAGGGGGTACAGGTTGACCCAGGAGGGGTGCCCAAGTTACCGGATTCCGTAAAGTGCTGGGTGGTCCATTCACGGCGCTGAAGGGGGCTGCCTCGCTTCAGGTTTTGGCGGGTAACTTGCCGCGCCCGTAGGGGTCTAGGATTACATTGCACAGGCTATCCACACGACCAGGGGAACGTCGGGTTTCAGTAGTGGCTCTGTGAAACCCGGGGATCCCAGATATCTGTATTGTTTCTGTGATGTTGTACATTTCTGTGATGTTGCATTTTTATTCACGCCTTGAGCGAAATATAATATATTGGTATATATATTAGTAGATGTTGTATATGTTTTGCATCCGCGCTAGTCCAGTCCCCGCTCTGTCGTTAGTTAGCTAACCTAACGGGTAATGACGGGACCCAGTGGCGAATGCGGATGGCATATACGTACATCAGTATATTTTCGTTCTTTGTGGTGTGATCAATTGATGGGACTGTGTTGATTCGGATCAATGCAAGTTAAAAACAAACCTAATCTGATGTTGTTGGAACACTTTTCAAAAAGCTGTTATTGCAAGGACGTTCACTTTTGTTTTGCATCGTGGTATTCAGTTGGAATATCCTGCTCCTCAGTAGGCAAGGGCCGAGATCCCTTCACCGGGAGTGACCCCTTGGACAAAAAGTTTGCGTCAGGGCATTAACTTCACTATAGCCGATTACTTTTGCTTTGCACCGTGGTATTCAGTTGGAATATCCTGCACCGCATTCTACGGGGAAAGAGCCGAGATCCCTTCACCGGGAGTGACCTCTTTAGCAATGGTTTTCGTCACTATATTTTCTAAAAAGCTATCCGTTCCTTCAACGATATCAAGTTCATTACGTTAAAGGTTTTCGCCAGAAACCATTCGTAGCCCTCCGTCGTTTCATATGGGTAGTCAATAGTATTCAAGCTGTGTTTGTTGGCCAAAGTAAAGGCACAGTGTTTGGTAGCTGTCGGTTATTCATATGCAGCATAGATAGATGCGTTGGTTTGGAACAGTCGTATAGCCTTGTTGGCCAAAGTCAAGGGCTTGTGCGGGTGGATTCGAATCAACCTGGAGAATGACGGGTAGAACTTGACATGTGACTTATGATTTGTTGGCCAAAGTCAAGGTCATAAGAGCATGGGGCAGAAATCACATCGGGAGTTTCAAAAGAACTGAAACTTGCCAGATATGCGCATACCTTCTGGAGTGTGATACCGTGAGCGGATTCCGTCACGTTGTCATGCGATGATAGTTGGATCCCGATTCCCACTGATGAGTTAGTTTACTCCTCGGGTGACCCCGACTAATTCTTCTTTCAGGTTTGGAGGAGAATTTGAGGTGCAGTGGGAGGATTCCAGATTAGATAAATTGGTAACCATTCTGATCTAGGTTAGAGTGCACGCTGAGTGTTTCTTTTCTCTCTCTCTCTGGCAGCGACCATTGACCCGACCCTAAGACTATGACTCAGTGACCAAATTAACCGAACCTTCTTGACACCGGCTTTTGGATTGTCAGAGTTGCGAACCTCATTGCCACTCCTACTTTTACCCTTTTCTCCAGGACACCCCGTTTTACTACGAATGTCCACTTCCATTGGACAAAACCATCGTATGGTTAGATACGAACTTGAAGGGATTTATTCGAGGATGGTTTCCGGTTCTGGAGAAAACGGATAGGATTATTCAGTTGTCTTTTCCTTTTGCCTCCTCTTCGGTTGCGAGTGCTCCTTGGTTTAGGAGTAGTACACCTGTTAGGCAAATTGGATAGCCTTCTTCCAAACCTTAGGCTGGTGCCGACCGGTAGGGAATGAAGAAAACCAATTAGCCTAACGATGGTATGCAGAAGGTATTAAGTTAAGACAAAGCAAGGGATTAGTAAGAGGGCAAAATAAATTGCGACTGATATTCATGACCAAACCAGGTATTTCTTCGCCAATCCTAAAATCACCTTTGAATTTCTCCAGGACACTTCGTATCACTACGAAGATCCACAGTTTATTGGATACTCCATCGTATGGTTATATACGAACTCGAAAGGAACTTGTTCCAGTTCGGGGATGGATTCTGGTTCAGGAGAAATAGGAATAAGATTTATTCAGGTGTCTTTTATCTTCACCTTCTCTCGCACTGCGAGTGTTCCTAGGATTGGGACAGTACACCCATTATGCTTATTGGATAGTCTTCCTCCAAACCATAGGCTGGTGCCGAACGGTAGGGAAGGAAGAAAACCATTTGGCCTAAAGGGGTGTGCAGAAGGTAATGACTAAAGACATATGAAGGGATTTGGAGAGGTGGCAAAGAATTATACGGTTACAGTCGTGAATCTGGAAGAGGCATTACTAGGAATACCGGGATACCCCGTCAAAACATTTCAATGTTTCAGTTTCACTGTGTACTGTTAAAGGAAAACTGATTTCCCAATTAGTCCTTACTCCAGGGTATGTATTTACCAGGTACGATTCTCACATCTGTATGGTTTTACAGATGATGAGTGGGAGTAAGTTATTGGGAATTGGGTGATCATCCTCATTATATCGGGATTCGTTGTAATCGGTGATATTTGAGGAAATTACCTGGGCTGTTTGCCGGTCGGCAAATATTTGGTTTTGAATATCCGCTGTTATGCACCAATTTCAAATTGATATATCTGTACGTCTATTTTCATAGAGTGAGATATACCTTTTGATATTATGTCGATAACATTTACCTATATCAGTGGATGGTTAGGTAAGGAGCATTAAACAGCGGTGTAATTCTTCTTAACCATAAGTACAGTTTTCAACCTACGACACACAGTGAATGAGTTATCAGACTCAAGGGACTTATACAGAGTATTGTATGATGTCCAGGGTCCATCAGGACAGAGGGGTTGGTCCTCATACTATATTCGGTTTACTTATGACTTCTCTAGTTTTTAGACAAGTGTTTCGTGGAAACACAGGTTCCGAATTTGGAGAAGTTATAGGTATTTGAATAGAGTAGAGAACCAGGTGTAGCAAGTATCGGGATTCTTCAAAGTGATCGAAGATGTAGATACTTGTATATGGTATTCAGTTGATAGTAGTGATTAAGAGAAATTGCTTCTCTTTCAGGTTACTCATAATTGGAAGCATTCCTAAGTTGAGTGACGCTGAGCGGCCTCCTTCCATTTAGTTGACATGCACTGGGGACAGTTGCATGATTTGAATCTGGTTCAATTAAATCAGTGCCTCTGGTTCTATATTGGATATAGAACAGTTCATATCTTAACGATGTTAAGGTACGGGGAGTTGTCCGGTTTATGATTAAAACCAGACACTGGACAACTCAAGGCACGTTTCTGTAATGGCTGTTTGTGGGTTGACCCAGGCTATGACGAGGGTTGACTTTCTACCATCTGGATGAACAATAGCGATATTGTTCTAGACTCTCCATAGTTTTATTAAAAATGGATTTTTTCAGAAAACAGTAGTGGGGGTATGGTAGAACTGGAAGTGATTCCAGAACCACAAACGATTACTGATGATTTGATAAGGAACCTAAAGATTCAATCTGGATTGACATTCCATTGGCCACTCCGCAGATACGGTGGGTAACTTCAGGCACCCGAGAGATAGTACGGTAGCCTTAAGGACGGTGACAGGGAAGTTCTTGTTTACCCACAATTACCATTGCTGTTGTTCCAGACTGCGAGACCCGGCGGGAGGATGAGTATAGCGTCGTTCTAAACTAGTTTTAGAAATGTACGTGTATATGACTCTGCCAGAGGGTTGTCGTAGTCAGTGGGAGCAGCGGAAGCATTGGTGGATAGGTAGCTTATGTCTATTTATAGACTGAACCACCAGTAGCGGAGATAGATCATCTATTTCTGACGTGACAGTCATAGGTTTGACTTCATCAGAATAGGGGATGGATCTGTTGAGAAGGTAGTAGGGTGTGATATCCTGGCATTTGGATGACATACACAGAGTAGGAAAGGAAACTCCTATACTACAATCGGTTATACTTTGGTCGTCACATAGTGGTCTCTCCACAAAGGAAATGGATTTTATATCAGACATACTGGTTACTAGATCTATGGTTTTAGATCTAGATTTGGGTAGTCTCCCAATCTGGGTACTTAGACAGCATTCTAAGGGTATTTAGAATGGACGACTCCTGGCACGGTAGTGTACCTGCAGGTAATGGAGTCACCCTCTCTAAAGGTGTCTTATAGACTAAAGGGGAGAGGGATGTACATGATTGGCAGATCACTTGCTCAGGCAATTGAGTCAATCATGAGATGTCAAGTACCACACCAGATGTAGTTCTTGCACTAGATGCAATAAGTTGACATTGATCCAATCCTGGAGAAACGGTCGGAAGCAGTTTTAGAACACAAGTGGATGTTCTAGGGATATGATAACGACAGCCTCATTCGGGAGACAGTTATCATTCCAGGCTTCCAAGGTGACATGGATGACAAGGAGGTTGTCAGAGTTATAGTTTTTCCTTCTGATGAGGGGCAGTATTTTGGACAGGTGGTCCAAGGCAATACTGAGGGAGGCATGGCGCTGGATACTGATTAAGTTCAGTTAACGATACAGTCTAAGAAGTTTGGATTTGGAGTTCATTTATGAGCTATGTCCCATCAGACATCCAGACACATTCTAAGACAGGTATTGCTCATTTCGGGAGATGGCTTTCTCCGCGAACATGAGATTTAGAGAGACATAGAAAGAAACAACAAAGCGGATCCACTCACTGAGGCTATTTCTCGAACGCAATAGTTTCGCAAACGAGCTTTGTGAGACTGACTAGTAGAGGAGTTGGGTGTTCGGTATTACACGGGCTGTGAGTATGCGACATCGCAATAATTAGCCTTGAGTGCAAGTGGGAGATTGTTGGAGATAGTGCCCTCAGAGTCAATTATTGGATCACAGGTACGTGATTGCAATGATTGAGGGAGGACCTATCCCGGTAGGACAATCTTACTCGAGATGATAGTATGCTATCTGGTTCATCTTTATCATCGTGTACTGTTTGAGGTGACCTTACAGGTCGCTATTACACGTAGGTAGAGCCCCTAGGATTCTTGCTTGACCACCAGCAGTATGAGGGCGATCATATACGTAGGAGCTGGTAGTCTATAAGCAAATCCTTAATTGGTCCCTAGTCGTGTGAGTTTCGAGACAGGGCATCGATACTCCAGAGTATACTAGTGTATACAGTCGAGACCCCGACGAGGGGCGGTGGCCGGTCTCACAAGCCACTGGTGTCAGTTGGATCACCTAAGATGTATACAGGTGCTCATTGGGTTATGAGTACACCGGACAGGACTCGCCGGGAACATGCTAGTTGGTCATATACCAGACGTCAGATGGCAGTTCCCTGGTGACATGTGTACAGGTTAGTTCATCGACCTGGGGATCGTCATTTGTCTCGTGTGAGTTCCCACTGTACTTTGATTACTACCCTACCACGGCTCAAAGGAGTCGTGCAAACAGGTTTTAGTTGGGTACAGTCCCGAGCCACATGGAGGCAGTGAGCGTATCTTCAGGGGTTCGTCTCTCCCGGTATTGGGGGTGAGGTCGCGCTGTGTCTAGGAGAGCCATTACACGAAGCCCTCGGCCGAGGCAAGGAGATTTACTGGTAGGTATTCCAGTAGTATCTCAAGGTGTTCTGGGCTACACTCCGACACGACTTGTACCGCTTTTGGGGGTCTGACTTTTACCAACCCCCTAGGCCCGCCATGCGATGCTCATAGACGAACGGACCAGACTGTACGGATATTGTCACTGACAGGCTCAGTAGGGTTGTCAGGCTGAGTTCGCTCACAGATGTCCCTTTTAGTCAATACCTGGTAGCCCGTTACGTATTGGCTTATACCTCTGACGTGCTAGTGGTTAAATCCACAACCAAGGTGTTGACGAGTCTTTAGAGTCCCCCACATTCTGTTACGCAGCTTTCGGGCGAAAGGTTGTAGAGGCCGTATGGAAATATGGCAAGGTCCGATCAGATACGTGCGGTATTGCACGGATCCGGATCGGACAGTTTGTACTACGGGCCGTATGGTTATATGGCAGGGTTCGATCAGATACGTGCGGTATTGCACGGATCAGGATCGAACGGATGTTACTGCCCGGCTTTGGTTTAAGCCGGATCCTAGTACAGTACAGTGTAGATTTTGTCTCATTGCATTTGTATTTCGGTCGAAATACAGATGCGGGTGTGTATGCACAGTATCGGGGTTTTCCTGTAATTTATTACGGGACCAGTTTTCTGGAGTTGCCAGTTTGCTTTCCGTTTCGGCCAATTTCCTTTGTATCGTTCATTGGCCGAAGGTTGGTGGAGGAGGGTTTATTTGCATTGTTGCAAATAGGCATTTGTGGAGGGGGTTCTTTGCATCTTGTTGCATCATGATGGCTTTCATGATGTGCACCATCATTGACTTGTTTTGACTCCATCATGACTTGACTTTTAAAGTCATGATTGTTGATGATGATGAGGGGTGAGGTTGGTTGTGTGTGGTTTTTGTTTTGGTGACCATGTTCTTTCATGATAACCATTCCTCTCTCTCTCTCTTGCATGAGATGAGTATGGCTCCCATTATTTTTGTGACTCTCTCCATTCTCACTCTCCTCTCTCTTGTGGTGGCCGGCCATGCTCCTAGAGGGGCTGTCCCATTTTTGGCAAGAGGGATTTTCACTCATTTGGCTTGGCAAAAATCATATTAACTCCTCCTCCAAAAGCTTGTATCAACACCTCCACCAATGGCAATTCCTACAACCCTAAATGAGACTTGCTCACTACACATTCTACAGCAAATCTTGGGCACGTCGACTAGCCAGCTTCGTGCCCGAGTTGCATCGGCATTGAGGTGGGAGCCCGTAAAAGAAGTAGGCGATGTGGTGCACTTCCGGCGACGAGGAGGAGACGGGACTTTCCGCAGGAGATCGGGGCGACGACGAGAAGACCGGAGGACTCGGATCTGTCGGTATATTTCTCTTCCCCATCTTGTAGTTAGCTAGGACTAATTAATGGTTCGATCCGGGTATTAGTGCGCGGCGGTTTGCCAGTTCAAGTAAATTTTAAGTTTATCACCGCTTCCGCATTTGGCCGTAGGATTGACGGCCGGGGCGCCGCCGTGCACTTACATAAATTTATAACATTCATTCAGTTATCACATAACTGTTTGTGAATTCCAATTATTATATCACATTCCAGATAAACAGAAAATGTTAAACTTTCCGATCGAACAGTCGAATACCCAAGTTTTCCCGATACAGCTCAACACATGAAACAAGTTTAAAAACATTCAGTTCGTGCCTCAGTAGCAACGGTCCAGCCGTAGAAGGGTCAAGCCAACGCCTCACATGTGGCACGCCGTACTGCCCCAAAGCCGAAGGTTCAAAGGGCTATTCAAGACGGTCACATAATCGAGTTAAGGTTTGTTGTCTTCTAGAGGGTCCATCGCGTTAGTTGCACTACTTAGAACGTCTTTAAACTACGGAAAAATCCAACACTTGGAAATTTCCCGACAGGGGAAAAGTTGGGTATTTATATCCAGTCGAACTTTTTAACATATTCTAAAGTCATCCGGAAAACACATAGACGAAATTTGATAATCCGATCGAACTATCGAAGCTCCAAAACACCCCAGAAAATTAAACTCTGGAATAAATATTAAAAATACCCATAAAACTCAGCTTCTGAAATAATTAATTACTGCGCAAAGTAGGAGTGCTGACGTCATCATCCTGCCGCGGAACCGCCGCCTAAGGAGGCTTATGCCGCGGTTTCGTCGCAGGTTGCACTGTTCATGACTCAAATTTTGTGTCGTAATTCTTAGAATTTCTTGCTAAGTTTTCTGCATATTTTTAATTTGGAAAAAACCCAGTTTTTTAAAAAATGTACAGAGAGCATTTTGGATTTAGGGTTTCGGGTTCGTTCGGACTTCAAACTCCGTCTGGACTTCGCCTAAGGCTCTATCTAGGCTCCGATACCACTGTAGGGTTCGTAGGCACACTATAGAGGTCTCACAAGGCATCAACCATGCCAATTTCAAAAATTATGGGTGCCGAGAAACCCTAATACGGATCGTTGACTAGAAGTTTAGGCGAAATACGAAACTAGTTAACACTTTAACAAAAGGAGAGAGACTACAACCTTTGTAGATCCGGTTCTCCACTTCCATAGCTCCACGTAGTCGTCCCCTCGCTGTCCATCTCGAATCTCGGACTCTCGCGTCGGCTTCATCGGAGAAATGAGCGGAATAGGTCGTCGGCTTCGTGCCGAAGATGATCTACGTCGAGTTTGCACAAGTTCAAGCTCTAACTTCACCAAGTTGTGAAACTTGTGAAGAAAACACCCAAAACAACTTGGCAAGAGGTAGAGGGTGAAGAAATAGGAGGTGGGTTCAATTTAGAATTGGATTTCTCTCACTTTAGCTCAAGTTGCCATTGATGGACCTTAAGCTTTTCTTGAAGAAGAAGATGATCAAGAAGAAAAAGAATATGATAAGTGTTGTTTAAAAATGAAACTAATATGAATACTTATCATATCTTGACCATGGTCAAGTGTAGAGATTAAACTAAGATTAGTTGGAATGGTTAGGGTTAAGGATGAGATAAGGATGGTGGACTTTGTCAATGCTTCAAGAAGCTTCAACATAGAAACAAAATAAGCCACCATACTTATTAAAATCCAAAATGAATAAATAAATAAATAATTAAGTAAATAATCAAAACCCTAACCATTCATATAACCATGGTTCAATCTTTACACAAACCCAAGTGAGAAAGTATCATCAAACATGATACAAACAAGTGCACAAAAATATATCATATATACAATGTGCATCAAGTGAGAAAATCCTTTTAAAATGAACCAATACTAGTTAATGCAAAGTAATATATAAAATATATAATTATACATTAAATCATTAAATCAACACTTGATTTAACGATCCGGTCATATCACACATAACCGACTAGAATCCAATGTATCGATTTATCGAATCAATGATTCGATAACTAGGTCATATCGAATATAACCAATCGAAACATATATCGCGAGAATGAAATGCGGTATCACATACACGCATTATTCTCGGTCCTGCACATATCCCATATGCGCTCCTATTTCGTTTCGCTTGAGCCAGGAAACCTCTGTGTAGGACTCTAAAGACTCGTCAATACGCCGGTAGCAGATGATGATCATATCAAGCACCCACAAGCCGCAAGCGGTCTGCTAAACGTAACGGCCATCCAGGTATTGAGCGATCAGAAGATCGACGAGCTAGCCCGCTCACACTCCTGTGAATCCAACCAGTAACACTTACCGTACAGTCCGGTCTGTTCGTCTGATATGTCGCATATCAAGTCTAGGGGTGGTAAACGTCAAACCCCAATAACCGATAAGTCATGCCGATATGAGGCTCATAACGGGTCGAGAAACTACTGGTAACACTTACCAGCAAATCTCTGATCAGCCCTAGCCAGGGACTTCCCTGTTACGGCCAATCGAGCACTGCGCAACATCAACCCCCAATACCGGGAGAGACGAAACCCCTCCTATCGCTCATTGCCTCCATGTGACTCGGGACTGTACCCAAAGACCACCGTTTTGCACGCCCTCGTGGACGTGGTAAGGTGGAGATCAAAGCACAGTGGGAATCACACAAGACTCTATGACGATCTCGGGTCTACAGACTAACCTGCACAAGTGTCACCTGAGAACTGCCATCTGACGTGAGGTATAATACCATCTGGGAGTTTTCGGCGAGTCCGTCCAGTGTACCCAGTCTCCACTGAGCACCCGTATATCATCTCTGATGTCAAACACCAATGGATATGGGATCATCCATCGCCCATCTCATTGGTCGAGAAGCTTATACGCTAGTCTACACTGGTATATCGATGCCCCGTCTCGATACACCCACGACTAGGGACCATGAAGGATGTACTTATGGACTACCATGTCCCCACTAGTATGATCTGCATCATAGTCCAGGTAGTCAAGTACACATCCTAAGGGCTTTATCAACATGTAACTATTAGACAGTTTAAAGAGACAAGTGTACATGTTAAGATAAAGAGTAACCAGATAGCATACTATCATATCGAGCAAGAAAGTCATCTCTATATATGTCCAAGCATCCAATATAATATACATCATCTGTACAATACTGGACTCTAGGGCATACATAAAACTAACAAATTTCTCACTAAACGATCAATGCTATAAACCTAGTAGGTGTCTAGAAAGGTGTTAGCGGGGCTACGCCCCCAGGGAAAAGAGGTTATTTAATTAAGAAACTTCGCGAAAGCGTTGGAAAACCTCCCTCGAAGTACCGACACTGGCCTGGCTGAACGGTTAAGCAAGTATTGTACGGTGAGATTGATCCTGACTAATTCTTCCTTTTTGGTTTGAGGAGGGATTCGAGAAACAGTGGGAGCCATCCTGTTTAGACAAACTAAAAAACATTCTAAACTTGCAAGAGCATCATGCGGAGTGTTTCTTCTCTCTCCTAATTGCAGCGACCAATCGACATGACTGGACTTAAGTTACTCCTAGATAATAACATACTGACAGGGCCAAACTACAAAGATTGGCTCAGGAATGTCAAGATGGCAATCACTTACGACAAGCTGGGGTATCTTCTTACCCCCAAAGCTCCCCCTATCCCAGTTCCCAAAACCAGCGTCGCGGATAAGGAAATCCGTAAGACCTGGGAACTAGATTGCGCGAAGGACAAGTGCCTCGTGCTTGCCTCTATGGACAACGAACATCAGAGGAGGCACGAGAATATAGACCTCGAATCCATATTTCTCCATACAAAAGAACTGTATGGAGAGCAGTCTCGTATCGCAAGATACGAAGTGTCGAAGAAGTTATTTTCGGCAAGGTTGGCCGTCGGATCATCGGTAGCGGAACACGTGCTTAAGATGATTGGCTACATAGAAGAGCTCGCGGACCTTGGGACCACGTTGGAGAATGAGCTCTATACGGACTTGATTCTCCAGTCCCTTCCTTTCACTTACACCCAGTTTATCCTGAACTTCAACTTACAAGAAATGGAAGTTGAACTTTCAGAACTCCTCAACATGCTGAGGAGTACAGAGGGCACCCTACAGAACGGTAGGGAAACATCCACTTTGTTTGTAGGAGGATCTTCCTCTTCTAGGTCCAAGGCGAAAGCCAAGGGAAAGAAGAAGAAAGCCCCCGCCAAACCAAGGGGCGGTGTTAGTAAAGTGGATACGAAGGGAAAGGCAAAAGCAACAAAGAAAGTGGGAAAGCTTGTGGATAAGGAAGAATGCTTCTATTGTCATAAGAAGGGACACTGGAAGAATGATTGCAGGGCTTGGAAAGCCAGGACACAGGAATTGAAGCAGGTTGCGGCTTCAGCTTCAGGTGTGTATGTTATTGAAAACTGTCTTTCAATAAACTCTACTTCCTGGGTATTGGATACCGGATCAGGATCTCATATCTGCAATTCTTTGCAGGCGTTGAGAAACCGTAGGGTTTTGAAGGCAGGTGACATGACCCTCAAAGTTGCAAACGGAGCTAGCATAGATGCTAAGGCCGCGGGGGACTATCACCTGGGAATGTCAGATGGACATGTTTTGGTTTTGCGTAATTGCTTTTTTGTACCCAACGCAACTTGTAATATCATTTCTGTATCTTTGGTTTCTAAAGAAGGTTATGAATTTGCGTTCGTAAGCAATGTTGTAAACATTCACCTTAATCAAGTTCTGATTGGGTCAGGTACATTGAGTAATGGTATATACGTATTAAACCAACCACAGATTTTCAATCTCCAGAATACACACAAAAGAAAGTCTCCAGAAATAAATCAGACTTTCTTGTGGCATTGTAGAATGGGTCACATCAATGAGAGAAGGTTGACGAAGTTACATACAGAAGGATATCTGAATGCGTTCGAATATCAATCGTATGCCACTTGTCAATCCTGTCTCAAAGGAAAGATGACAAAGACTCCGTTCACTGGACACGGAGTAAGGGCGAGCGAGCTCTTGGGACTCGTACACAGCAACGTGTGCGGTCCAATGTCTACACATGCACGAAGCGGTTATTCTTACTTCATTACTTTTACGGATGACTTTTCAAGGTATGGTTATGTCTTCTTAATGAAACATAAGTCCGAAGCCTTTGGAAAATTCCAGGAATATAAGAATGAAGTAGAAAAACAAACCGGCAAAAGTATCAAGATCCTAAGATCGGATCGAGGTGGTGAATACTTGAGTGCCGAGTTCCTGGACTAATTAAAAGAGAACGGAATTCTCTCTCAGCTTACTCCTCCATACACTCCGCAACATAACGGTGTATCGGAGAGACGGAACCGAACCCTATTGGATATGGTACGGTCCATGATGAGTAACGCTGAGTTACCGCGATCATTCTGGGGGTATGCGCTAAAATCAGCCGCATACCTTTTGAACCGAGTTCCCACTAAGACTGTGCCTACTACACCATATGAGATGTGGTGTAGGAAGAGACCCTATCTTAATCACATTAAGACATGGGGAAGTCCAGCTTTTGTTAAAAAGCAGCATGCGGACAAGCTCGAGGCACGCTCAGTACAGTGCAAGTTCGTGGGATATCCAAAGAACTCCAAGGGATATTTCTTCTACTGCGAAGAGGAACAAAAGGTTTTTTGTTTCTCGTCATGCCTACTTCTTGGAAACTGAGTTTTTGGAAAACCAGATAAGTGGGAGCACAGTAAAACTGGAAGAAATTCCAGAACCACGAACTATTACTGAAAGCTTAGTGGAACCAGAGGGTTCAAAAGAACAAGACATTCCTACGCCGCTCCGCAGGAGTAGTAGGCAGTCTCATCCGCCCGAGAGATACTACGGTTTTCTCATAGACGGGGATGGAGATGATTGCATCATAGATTATGATGAGCCTACTAGCTTCCAGCAGGCCGTTCAGAGCGTTGACTCGGTAAAATGGCTGGATGCAATGCGGACCGAAATGGAGTCCATGTACACCCACAAGGTATGGACGTTGGACATTTCTCAAGACGGGATAAAACCCGTAGGATGCAAGTGGATCTTCAAAAGGAAGATTGGTGTAGATGGACAGGTTGAGACCTATAAAGCTAGACTTTTTGCAAAGGGTTTTCATCAAAGACCTGGTTTGGACTATGACGAAACCTTTTCTCCAGTGGCTATGCTGAAATCCATTCGGATCCTTCTTGCCATTGCTTCCTTCCACGATTATGAGATCTGGCAGATGGACGTAAAGACTTCTTTTCTAAATGGAAATTTAGAGGAGTGTGTCTATATGGACCAACTAGAGGGTTTCATTCAGAGTGGGAGCAGTGGAAAGGTGTGCAAGTTGCTTAAGTCCATCTATGGACTAAAGCAGGCATCGCGGAGTTGGAACATCTGTTTTGATGAGACGGTCAAGGAATTTGGCTTTATCAAAAATCCAGATGAACCATGCATCTATAGTAGATTCGTAGCGAGAACTGTAGTATTCCTCGTTTTATACGTGGATGACATTTTCTTAATTGGAAATGACATTCCTATGCTACAATCTGTCAAGGGGTTCTTTTCACACAGGTTCTCCATGAAAGACCTGGGTGATGCCTCATACATCCTGGGGATCCGGATCCATCGTGATAGATCCAAAAGGATATTAGGACTTTCACAGTCCAGGTACATCGACACCATACTGAAAAGATTCAGTATGGAAGATTCCAAGCGCGGTAACCTACCGGCTTGTCACGGGATCACCCTCTCTAAAGAGATGTCTCCCAAAACTGATTTGGAGAGGGTTCGCATGTCTATTATACCCTAGGCTTCTGCGGTAGGCTCTATAATATATGCGATGTTGTGTACCAGACCGGATGTAGCTTATGCACTGAGTGTGGTAAGCCGGTATCAGTCAAACCCTAGGGAGAAACACTGGATAGCGGTAAAGAACATTCTCAAGTACCTGAGAAGGACTAAGGAGATGTTCTTGGTGTATGGCGGAAAAGGCCTCCAGATCGAGGCCTTTGCAGACTCCAGCTTCCAGAGTGACAAGGATGATTCCAAGTCCATGTCGGTTTTTGTCTTCACCCTCAATGGAGGGGCGGTGTGTTGGAAGAGTTCCAAACAGGAAACCGTTGCAGACTCGACGATGGAAGCGGAATACATCGCTGCATCTGATGCCGCAAAAGAAGCTGTCTGGATGAGGAAGTTCTTGAAAGAACTTCAGGTGGTTCCGTCCATTGTTGATCCAATACCTCTGTATTGCGACAACAACGGGGCTATAGCTTTAGCGAAGGAACCCAGGTCCCATCAGAGATCCAGACACATCTTGAGGCGGTATCACCTGATCAGGGAGATCGTGGATCGCCAGGAGATCGAGGTTCGGAGGGTTGCTTCAGAAGATAACACTGCAGATCCATTCACCAAGGCCTTGCCCCAGACTCAGTCCGAGCGGCTGATCGAGATGATAGGTCTTCGATACGCCAGTACATGGCCTTAGTGCAAGTGGGAGATTGTTAGTGTATATGCCCTAGAGGCCATTACTGTATCATACTAGTTTGTACATTACTTAATGGAAGCTTGGGATATTCACCTTGTATATACAATCTTGCTCAAAATAGTAGTATGCTACTTGGTTTGTTTCTACTTAAATGTTTACATGTGTTTATTTTATTATATCACCTATACGCATTAGTGGAGCCCTTAGGATCTTTGCTTGATTACCAGCGTTGTGATGGCAGTCACACTAGTGGGGGCTGGGTAATCTATATGCACATCCTTATGCAGGTCCCTAGTCGCAGGACTATCGAGACAGGGCATCGATACTCCGGAGTAGACTAGCGCATGCGCTTCTCATCCCAGTGTGGGAGATGGTCTGTCCCACAGCCATCAGTACGTCGTACTGGAGATACTATGCGGGTGCTCGTTAGGTTACGAGTATACTGGACAGGACTCGTCGGGAACTGACCGGTTGGTATTATACCTATCGTCAGTTATCAGTTCCCAGGTGACATGAGTACAGCTTAGTCCGCTGACTTGACACTATCACTTCGCCTCGAGTGTGTTCCCACTGTACTTTGATTGCTACCCTACCACGGCTCAAAGGAGTCGTGCAAACAGGTAGTAGTTGGGTGCAGTTCCGAAGCACTTGGAGGCAGTGACGGTTAGACAGGATTCGTCTCTCCCGGTATTGGGGGTTGACATCGCGCTGTGTCTAGGAGAGCCATTACACGAGTAGTCCCTGGCCAGGGCAAGCGGGATATACTAGTAGGCTTCCAGTGTTATCTCAGGGTGTATTGGGCTTCACTCCAACACGACTTGTACCGCTATTAGGGGACTGACATTTTACCACCCCCCTAGGCCCGCCATGTGATGTATCAGACGAACAGACCGGACTGTACGGAGATTGTCACAGTCAGACTCAGTAGGAGTTCAGATGGGTTTCACCTCGTCAGTCTTCTTGTCGGCATCTACCTGGGGACCGTTACGCACAGCTAGTGCCGCTTGCGGTCTGTGGTTAAACCCACTGCCAGCGTAGTGTCGAGTCTTTAGAGTCCCACACAGAAAGCTATTCGCCTTTAGGCAAAAGAGTAGAAGTCGCATGGTTTGGCGACAGGTCGCATGGTTTTGCGACTGGGTTCAGTCACATCCGTGCACTTGTGCACGTTTAGTGTCCGGACAGTTTACACTAGCGGGATTTGGTTTAAGCCAGATCCTAGTGTACATATTGGATTGGTTTTATCCAGTTTGTATTCGTGTTCCTCGGAACGCGGATGCGGGTGTGTATGCACAGTTGGTGGAGAGACAGAGGCAGAGGATTCTCATTAGGGTTGTTGACCGTTGACTGTTGACTATTGACTTTTTGCTCAACCCTAATGAGAATATGATACTTGATTAACAATAATATTAATTAAGTATTGTGGTGACATGGTTGTTGAGGGGTTGACTTTGTTTACTTGTTGACTTTGTTGACCGGTTGACTAGGTTGGACTAGTTGACCATCATGATGACAATGGCTATCATTTCATGGCAAAGACTTTTCACTTGCTTGTTATCTTGTGCAATATGAGTGCATGAAATGATTTAGTCATTTTGACTTGAACCATTTTACACAATACTTGATTACTATTTTTGTGATGATGGTTTTGGATTATGAGAGCCAAGTGAGAAAAGTCTTTCTCATTCTATCATTTTTGATTCTCTCTCTTGTTCTTGAGCTCTCATCTTCTTCCTCTTGCTCTCCCTCTCTTTAGTCTACGGTTCACTTGTCTCATGTGTTGAGAACCAAGAACCATAGAGAAAATCCCAACACACTCTTCTCTACTCACTCTAGTTCATAAGGTTTAGCAAACCAAGTGAACTAGTTTCTTCAAAGACCGAAGAAGAAGCCAAAGGTAGAAGCTTTCAGGTGGATCGATCTCCGGCGCAAGGAGACGACGGGGTGAAGCCGATCCGGACAACCATCGAGGCTTGAAGACGAAGGAGTTCAAGAAGGAAAGGTATAACCCCCTAACCGAGTAGTTAACAACTCCTAGTTAGGTTGTTAGTTAGATGTTTAACCAAGATCCGGTTTTGAGTCCATGTTACCGCCTCTAGAAAATTGTTTTTCACCAAATTCCGCATGCCCGAAAGTACCGGGAGAGGTAGCATGGACTTACGGTTCCAGGGTATTGGATACCGGGTCAGGAACTCATATCTGTAATTCTTTGCAGGCATTGAGAAAGCGTAGGGTTTTGAGGGCAGGTGATATGACCCTCAGAGTTGCAAACGGAGCTAGCATGGATGCTGAGGCCGTGGGGGACTATCGCCTGGGAATGTCAGATGGACATGTTTTGGTTTTACGTAATTGCTTTTTTGTACCCAATGCAACTTGTAATATCATTTCTGTATCTTTAATATCTAAAGAAGGTTATGAATTTGCGTTTGTAAGTAATGTTGTAAACATTCACCTTAATCAAGTTCTGATTGGGTCAGGTACATTAAGCAATGGTATATACGTATTAAACCAACCACAGATTTTCAATATCCAGAATACACACAAAAGAAAGTCTCCGGAAAAAAATCAGGCTTTCTTATGGCATTGTAGACTGGGTCACATCAATAAGAGAAGGTTGACGAAGTTACATACAGAAGGATATTTGGATCCATTCGAATATCAATCATATGCAACTTGTCAATCCTGTCTCAAAGGAAAGATGACAAAGACTCCGTTCACTGGACACGGAGTAAGAGCGAGCGAGCTCTTGGAACTCGTACACAGCGACGTGTGCGGTCCAATGTCTACGCATCCGCGAAGCGGTTATTCTTACTTCATTACTTTTACGGATGACTTTTCAAGGTACGGATATGTCTTCTTAATGAAACATAAATCCGAAGCCTTTGGAAAATTCCAGGAATATAAGAATGAAATAGAAAAACAAACTGGAAAAATTATCAAGACACTGAGATCTGATCGAGGTGGTGAATACTTGAGTGCCGAGTTCCTGGATTACTTAAAAGAGAATGGAATTCTCTCTCAGCTTACTCCTCCATACACTCCGCAACATAACGGTGTATCGGAGAGATGGAACCGCACCCTATTGGATATGGTACGTTCCATGATGAGTAATGCTGAGTTACCGCGATCATTCTGGGGATATGCACTAGAATCAGCTGCATACCTTTTGAACCGAGTTCCAACTAAGACTGTGCCTACTACACTATATCAGATGTGGTGTGGGAAGAGACCCTATCTTAATCACATTATGACATGGGGATGCCCAGCTTTTGTCAAAAAGTAGCATGCAGACAAACTCGAGGCACGCTCAGTACAGTGCAAGTTTGTGGGATATCCAAAGAACTCCAAGGGATATTTCTTCTATTGCGAAAAGGAACAAAAGGTTTTTGTTTCTCGTCATGCCCACTTCTTGGAAACTCAGTTTTTGAAAAATCAGATAAGTGGGAGCGCAATAGAACTGGGAGAAATTCCAGAACCACGAGCTATTACTGAAAGCTTAGTAGAACCAGAGGGTTTGAAAGATCATGACATTCCTGCGCCGCTCCACAGAAGTTGTAGGCAGTCTCATCCGCCCGAGAGATACAACGGTTTTCTCATAGACGGGGATAGAAAAGATTGCATCATTGATAGTGATGAGCCGACTAGCTTCCAGAAGGCCATTCAGAGTGTTGACTCGGTAAAATGGCTGGATGCAATGCGGATCGAAATGGAGTCCATGTACACCAACAAAGTATGGACGTTGGACGTTGCTCCAGATGGGGTAAAACCCGTAGGATGCAAGTGGATCTTCAAAAGGAAGATTGGTGTGGATGGACAGGTTGAGACCTATAAAGCTAGACTTGTTGCAAAGGGTTTCCGTCAAAACCTGGTTTAGACTATGACGAAACCTTTTCTCCAGTGGCTATGCTGAAATCCATTCGGATCCTTCTTGCCATTGCCGCCTTCCACGATTATGAGATTTGGCAAATGGACGTAAAGACCTCTTTTCTAAATAGAAATTTAGAGGAGTGTGTCTATATGGACCAGCCAGAGTGTTTCATTCAGAGTGGGAGTAGCGGAAAGGTGTGCAAGTTGCTTAAGTCCAACTATGGACTAAAGCAGGCATCGCGGAGTTGGAACATCTGTTTTGATAAGACAGTCAAAGAATTTGACTTTATAAAAAATCCAGATGAACCATGCATCTATAGTAGATTTGTAGCAAGAACTGTTGTATTCCTCGTTTTATACGTGGAAGACATTCTCTTGATAGGAAATGACATTCCTATGCTACAATCTGTCAAAGGGTTCTTGTCACACAGGTTCTCCATGAAAGACCTGGGTGATTGCTTTTACATTCTGGGGATCCGGATCTATCGTGACAGATCCAAGAGGATATTAGGACTTTCACAGTTCAAGTACATCGACACCATACTGAAAAGATTTAGTATGGAAGATTCCAAGCGCGGTAATCTACCGGCTTGTCACGGGATCACCCTCTCCAAAGAGATGTCTCCCAAGACTGATTTGGAAAGGGATCGCATGTCTGTTATACCCTACACTTCTGCGGTAGGCTCTATAATGTATGCGATGTTGTGTACCAGACCAGATGTAGCTTATGCACTGAGTGTGGTAAGCCGGTATCAGTCAAACCCTGGGGAGAAACACTGGATAGCGGTAAAGAACATTCTCAAGTACCTGAGAAGGACTAAGGAGATGTTCTTGGTGTATGGCGGAAAAGACCTCCAGATCGAGGCCTTTGCTGACTCCAGCTTCCAGAATGACAAGGATGATTCCAAGTCCATGTCGGGTTATGTCTTTACCCTCAATGGAGGGGCGGTGTGTTGGAAGAGTTCCAAACAGGAAACCGTTGCTGACTCGACGATGGAAGCGGAATATATCGCTGCTGCAGATGCCGCAAAAGAAGCCGTCTGGATAAGGAAGTTCTTGACAGAACTTCACGTGGTTCCGTCCATTGTTGATCCACTACCTCTGTATTGCGACAACAACGGGGCTATAGCTTTATCGAAGGAACCCAAGTCCCATCAGAAGTCCAGGCACATCTTGAGGCGGTATCACCTGATCAGGGAGATCGTGGGTCGCCAGGAGATCGAGGTTCGGAGAGTTGCTACGGAAGATAACTCTGCTGATCCATTCACGAAGGCCTTACCCCAGACTCAGTTCGAGCGGTTGATCGAGATGATAGGTCTTCGATACGCCAGTACATGGCATTAGTGCAAGTGGGAGATTGTTAGTCTGTATGCCCAAGAGGCCATTACTGTATCATACTAGTTTGTATATTACTTAATGGAAGCTTGGGATATTCACCTTGTATTGACAATCTTGCTCAAAATAGTTGTATGCTACTTGGTTTGTTTCTCCTTTAATGTGTGCATGTGTTTCTTATAGCATATCGCATTTGCACATTAGTGGAGCCCTTAGGATTTTTGCTTGATTACCAGCGTTGTGATGGCAGTCACACTCGTGGGGGCTGGGTAATCCACAAGCACATCCTTATGCAGGTCCCTAGTCGTAGGACTATCGAGACAGGGCATCGATACTCCGGAGTAGACTAGCGTATGCGCTTCTCATCCCAGCTTGGGAGACGGTCTGTCCCACAGCCGTTAGTACGTCGTACTTGAGATAGTATGCGGGTGCTCATTAGGTTACGAGTACACTGGACAGGACTCGTCGGGAACTGTTGGTTGGTATTATACCTATCGTCAGTTATCAGTTCCCAGGTGACATGAGTACAGCTTAGTCCGTTGACTTGACACTGTCACTTCGCCTCGAGTGTGTTCCCACTGTTCTTTGATTACTACCCTACCACGGCTCAAAGGAGTCGTGCAAACAGGTAGTTTTTGGGTGCAGTCCCGAAGCACTTGGAGGCAGTGACGGTTAGACAAGATTCGTCTCTCCCGGTATTGGGGGTTGATATCGCGCTGTGTCTAGGAGAGCCATTACCCAAAGTCCCTGGCCAGGGCAAGCGAGATAGACTGGTAGGTTTCCAGTGTTATCTCAGGTGTTCTGGGCTACACTCTGACACGACTTGTGTAGGGTTCCTAGGCACTCTTGTGAGGGTTCATAAGGCATCAAACATGCCCGGATTAAATTTTAGACGTGCCGAACAACCCAAAGCCAGGATCTTTGCTAGATTATTAGGGTTAAACATGCAAGATGATAACTTTTATCTAAGTGTGAGGGATTACAACCTTTGTAGTCCGCTCCTTCACTTCACAAGCTCCGAGTAGAAGTCCCTTTGTCGCGATCCACGATCTCCCGGACTCATGAGAGGCTCCACGACTCGAACGATCCATGCTAGCTCGAAGTATTCCAAATCTCCGATGATCTACCTTGAAGTTGCTACGACTCAAGCTTTCTCACTCAAAAGAGAAGAACACACTAATCCCATGGGCTAGATGAGATGAGGATGAGAGAGTAGTAATTTTGCTTTCTTTTTAAATCATTTTCTCATCTTATTTCATCACTTAAGGATTTTCAAGAGAGCTTCTTCAAGAGAGAAGAAGAAGAAGATAATGGAAAATGATAATATGAATTAATCCTTTAGTGTTGAATAGAAAATAAAGTATATGATTGATATGTAAACCATGGTCAAGGATGAATGGATAAGAATGAGTAGAGAGTTAACTAGAGTTAGGGTTTGGTTGGGTTAAATGAATGTGTCATTCTAAATATCTTAGAAATGACAAAAGAAGAAAGCTTCTAGAAGGAACTTGAAGCATCCAACCCTAATCAAACCTTAACCTCAATTAATCATCCTTAAACATGTTTAACAATTAATCATATCATGTCACAATAATATATATCACATATATATTATATATTTACAACAAAAGAAAATAATACAATTAACATATATCGCATATATATCAATGTATCATCCACTGAGAAAATGAAATAATAAAGCGAGCCAATATTAGATAATGTAATACAATATATCATATATATTATTATACATTAAATCATCGAATCAACACTTGATTCGACGATCCGGCTATATCGAATATTACCGACTAATATATCATGTACCGATTCATCGAATCAACACTTGATCCGATGACCCGGTTCATTTCTAAATATCCTGAGAATATTATACGGTATCCCATATCGCAATATTCTCGTTCCTGCGCATATCACATATGTGCCACTACTCCGTTTCGCCTGAGCCAAGAAACCTCTGTGTAGGACTCTAAAGAATCGTCAATACGCCGGTAGCAGGTGATGATCATATCAAACACCCACAAGCTGCAAGCGGTCAGCTAAACGTAACAGCCACCCAGGTATTGAGCGATCAGAAGATCAACAAGCTAGCCTGTGCGTTCTCCTGTGAATCCAACCAGTAACACTCCCGTACAGTCCGGTATGTTCGTCTGATATGTCGCATATCAAGTCTAGGGGTGGTATACGTCAGACCCCAGTAACCGATAAGTCGTGTCGATGTGTGGATCTTAACGGGTCGAGAAACTACTAGTAACACTTACCAGTAAATCTCCATATCAGCCCTGGCCAGGGACTTCCAGTTATAGCCAATCGAACACAGCACAACATCAACTCCCTATACCGGGAGAGACGAATCCCCTCCTATCGCTCATTGCCTCCATGTGATTCGGGACTGTACCCAAAAGCCACCGTTTTGCATGCCCTCTTGGACGTGGTATGGTGGAAATCAAAGCACAGTGGGAATCACACAAGACTCCATGACGATCTCGGGTCTACAGACTACCCTGTACCTGTGTCACCGGAGAACTGCCATCTGACGTGTGGTATAACACCATCTGGGAGTTCTCGGCGAGTCCGTTCAGTGTACCCAGTTTCTACTGAGCACCCGTGCACCATCTCTGATGTCTAACACCGATGGATATGGGATCATCCATCGCCCATCATATGGGTCAAGATGCGTATACGCTAGTCTACTCTGGCGTATCGATGCCCTGTCTCGATATACCCTCGACTAGGAACAGTTATAGGATGTACTCATCGACTACCGTGGCCCCACTAGTATGATCTCATCATAGTCCCAGTAGTCGAGTACAGATCCTAAGGGCTTTATCAACATGTGAGAGTAAAACAGTAAACCAATACAGGTCAACATGTTAAGATAAAGTGAAACCAAATAGCATACTATCATGACGAGCAAGAAAGTCTTCTCTATATATAACCAAGCATCCATTATAATATACATCATATGTACAACAATGGCCTCTAGGGCATATACATAACTAACAATCTCCCACTTGCACTAAGGCCAGCTGCTGTAGTATCGCATACCTAGCATCCCGAATAATCTCTCAAATTGTATCTGGGGAATAGCCTTCGTGAATGGATCCGCAGTGTTGTCCTTCGTATCTACTCTCCTAACCTCGATCTCCCGGCGATCAACTATCTCCCTGATCAGGTGATACCGCCTCAGAATATGTCTGGACTTTTGATGGGACCTGGGTTTCTTGTCTAATGCCACAGCTCCATTGTTATCACAATACAGAGGTATTGGATGCTCAATGGATGGAACCACACCAAGTTCACTAATGAACTTCTTGATCCAGACAGCCTCTTTGGCAGCATCGTTGGCAGCGATGTATTCAGCCTCCATCGTTGAGTCTGCAACGGTATCCTGTTTGGAACTCTTCCAACATACCGCCCCTCCATTGAGGGTAAAGACAAAACCCGAATGCGACTTAGAGTCGTCCTTATCACTTTGGAAGCTGGAATCGGTAAAGGACTCCACCTGGAGTTCTCCGTTACCATACACCAAGAACATCTCCTTAGTCCTTCGTAAGTACTTGAGAATGTTCTTCACTGCTGTCCAATGACTCTCTCCTGGATCTGCTTGATACCGACTCACTGCACTTAGTGAGTATGCAACATCGGGTCTGGTACATAGCATTGCATACATGGTAGAGCCTACTGCCGAAGCATAGGGTATCCCTTGCATGCGAGCTCTCTCCAAATCAGTCTTGGGAGACATCTCTTTGGAGAGAGTGAGTCCAGATATCGTGGGTTGGTTCCCACGTTTGGATTCTTCCATACTAAACCTCTTTAGTATGGTGTCAATGTACCTGGATTGGGACAATCCCAGTATCCGTTTAGATCTATCTCTATAGATCATGATTCCCAATATGCAGGAGGCATCACCTAGATCTTTCATTGAGAATCTCTGTGATAAGAAGAGCTTGACTGATTGCAGCATAGGAATATCATTTCCTATCAAGAGTATGTCATCTACGTACAGTACGAGGAAGACAACCTTACCCTTTGCTTCCTTCTTATAGATACAAGGTTCATCTATATTTTTGATGAAGTCAAACTCTTTGACTACAACATCAAAACAGATGTTCCAACTCCGCGATGCTTGCTTTAACCCATAAATGGATTTAAGCAGCTTGCACACCTTTCCGCTGCTCCCACTATCTATGAAGCCCTCTGGCTGAGTCATGTACACGCACTCTTCTAAATCATCGTTTAGAAAGGCGGTCTTAACATCCATTTGCCAGATTTTGTAGTCATGGTATGCAGCAATGGCAAGTAAGATCCGGATGGACTTAAGCATAGCCACTGGAGAAAAGGTTTGGTCATAATCCACACCTGGTCGTTGACGAAATCCCTTTGCTACCAGTCTAGCTTTGAAAGTCTCAACTTTTCCATCTACACCAAATTTCCTTTTAAAAATCCACTTGCTCCCTATGGGTTTTACCCCTTCAGGAGCATTTTCCAAAGTCCATACTTTGTTGGTGTACATGGATTCCATCTCAGATCGCATTGCATCCAGCCATTTCAGAGAGTCACCACTCGTGATGGCCTGCTCGAAACTAGTCGGGTCATCACCATCCATGATGCAATCCTCGCTTCCACCATCAATGAGAAAACCGTAGTATCTCTCAGGTGGAAGAGAAACCCTACTAGATCGGCGGAGAGGCTGGGGTTCGTCGGGTACTACTGAATCCTCTGGTTCCACTAAATCATCTGTTGTAGTTTGTTCTGCTGGAACCTCTTCCAGTTCTACCTCAATGCTACTGTTCTGTTTCATAAGAAAACCTTTTTCTAAGAAAGTGGCATGTCGAGAAACAAACACCTTTTGTTCCTCGGGGTGGTAGAAGATATACCCTTGTGAGTTCTTGGGATATCCTACAAACTTACATAAGACAGATCTTGCCTCAAGTTTGTCCGGATTTTGTCTTTTGACATAGGCCGGACAACCCCATATCTTAATGTAATTAATATGTGGTCTCTTCCCTTTCCATATCTCATATGGAGTGGTAGGCACAGATTTGGTAGGAACTCTATTCAATAGGTCTATGGCTGTCTCAAGCGCATACCCCCAAAAAGAAATAGGTAACTCAGCTGTACTCATCATCGAGCGCACCATATCTAATAGGGTGCGATTTCTTCACTCAGATACACCGTTATGCTGTGGTGTATAAGGAGGAGTAAGCTGAGAGAGAATCTCATTCTCTTTTAGATAATCTAGGAACTCACTGCTTAAGTATTCACCTCCTCGATCAGATCGAAGAATCTTAATACTTTTGCCCGTTTGATTCTCTACTTCTTGCTTATATTCTCTGAATTTCTCAAAAGCTTCAGACTTGTGTTTCATCAGGAACACATATCCGAATCTTGAGAGATCGTCAGTGAATGTAATGAAGTAGGAAGAACCGTTCCTGGCATGCGTAGACATGGGACCGCATACATCACTATGTACCAGTCCTAAGAGTTCGGTAACTCTTTCTCCGTGTCCACTAAACGGAGCTTTGGTCATTTTTCCTTTGAGACATGAATGGCAAGTATCATAAAATGATAATTCGAACGAATTCAAATAACCATCTTTATGTAACTTAGCCAGTCGTGTCGCAGTGATATGACCAAGTCTACAATGCCACAAGTAGGATTCGTTCACATCTGAACTTTTCCTCTTGTGTGTGTTTTGTATATTCAGGACTGTATTCTGATTTAGAATGAATATGCCATTATGTAACGAGCCTGATGCAATCAACTTTTGATTTAGGAATATGTTCATAACATTATCCTGCACTACAAAATTATATCTCTCTTTACTCAATAAAGAAACTGATATAATGTTGCACATCATGTTCGGTATATAATAGCACTCATTTAGAATCAGTGTATTACGACTTGGTAATACAAGGTGATATTCGCCAACAGCTTTGGCTACAATACTCGCACCGTTCCCTACTTGAACGGAATGATCACCTTTTCCCAGTTCTCTACCTTTATGTAGCCCATGTAACTGTTTACATATGTGGGATCCTGATCCGGTATCTAATGTTGGAGATAGTGCCCTCAGAGTCAATTATTAGGTCACAGGTACGTGATTGTAATGATTGAGGGAGGACCTATCCCGGTAGGACAGTCTTACTCGAGATGATAGTATGCTATCTGGTTTACCTTTATCATCGTGTACTGCTTTAGGTGACATGACACGTCGCTATTACACGTTGATAGAGCCCCTAGGATTCTTGCTTGACCACCAGCAGTATGAGGGCGATCATATAAGTGGGAGCTGGGGGTCTATAAGCTTATCCTTAAAAGGTCCCTAGTCGTGGGAGTTTCGAGACTGGGCATCGATACTCCATTAGTAGACTAGTGTATACAGTCGAGACCCCGACGAGGGGCGGTGGCCGGTCTCACAAGCCACTGGTGTCAGTTGGATCACCTAAGATGTATACAGGTGCTCATTGGGTTATGAGTACACCGGACAGGACTCGCCGGGAACATGCTAGTTGGTCATATACCAGACGTCAGATGGCAGTTCCCTGGTGACATGTGTGCAGGTTAGTTCATCGACCTGGGGATCGTCATTTGTCTCGTGTGAGTTCCCACTGTACTTTGATTACTACCCTACCACGGCTCAAAGGAGTCGTGCAAACAGGTTTTAGTTGGGTACAGTCCCGAGCCACATGGAGGCAGTGAGCGTATCTTCAGGGGTTCGTCTCTCCCGGTATTGGGGGTGAGGTCGTGCTGTGTCTAGGAGAGCCATTACACAAAGTCCTTGGCCAAGGCAAGGAGATTTACTGGTAGGTATTCCAGTAGTATCTCAGGGTGTTCTGGGCTACACTCCGACACGACTTGTACCGCTTTTGGGGGTCTGACTTTTACCAACCCCCTAGGCCCGCCATGCGATACTCATAGACGAACGGACCGGACTGCACGGATATTGTCACTGACAGGCTCAGTTGGGTGTCGGGGTGAGCTTCCTCATCGACGTCCCTTTTGGTCAATAGCTGGTGGCCCGTCACGTATTGGCATATACCTCTGACGTGCTAGTGGTTAAATCCACAGCCATAGTATTGACGAGTCTTTAGAGTCCCCCACATTAAGTTACTCAGCTTTCGGGCGAAAGGTTGTAGAGGCCGTATGGAGATATGGCAAGGTCCGATCAGATACGTGCGGTATTGCACGGATCAGGATCGGACAGTTTGTACTATAGGCCGTATGGTTATATGGCAGGGTTTGATCAGATACGTGCGGTATTGCACGGATCAGGATCGAACAGATTTTACTAGCCGGCTTTGGTTTAAGCCGGATCCTAGTATAGTACAGTGTAGACTTTGTCTCATTGCATTTGTATTTCGGTCGAAATACAGATGCGGGTGTGTATGCACAGTATCGGGGTTTTCCTGTAATTTATTACGGGAACAGTTTTTGGAGTTGCCAGTTTGTTTTCCGTTTCGGCCAATTTTCCATTGTTCCGTTCATTGGCCGAAGATTGGTGGAGGAGGGCTTATTTGCATTGTTGCAAATAAGTGTTTGTGGAGGGGTTCTTTGCTTATTGTTTTATCATGATAGCCTCTCATTGACCTTGACTTCTAGCTTCATGATTGCTTGACTTTTAGTGACCATCATGGTTGTTGATGATGAGCTTGGTGATGATGGTTGGATGAGTGTTGGTTTTGCTTGTGATCATTACTTGATATCATAACCATTCCTTTCTCTCTCTCTCTTTTGATTATGGTTGGGTTTTGATCTTTTGTTTTAGAATATATCACTCCCTCACTCTCATGCTCTTCTCACCAACTAAAAAGAGTGTGGCCGGCCATTCTTTTGGGTAAGGGTTGATTGATTCATTTTTGGTGTGGCATATTGTTTTCTCATGCTTGCTAGAAAAGCCCTCTAGTTCCTTTCCAAAAGTTCCTCTCTTTTCCTTCACCAATGGCAATTCCACGATCCCCAAAAATGAGACAAAAGTTCTACTACATATTCTACAACGAACCTTGGGCACGTCGAGTAGCCGGCTTCGTGCCCGAGTTGCCTCGGCATTGAGGTGGGAGCCCGTAAACGAAGAAGGCGATGTGGTGCACTTCCGGCGACGAGGAGGAGACAGGACTTTCCGCAGGAGATCGGGACCATGACGAGAAGACCGGAGGACTTGGATCGTCGGTATATCTCTAACCCATCTTCTAGTTAGCTTAGACTTGTTAATGGTTACGATCCGGGTGTTTAGTGCGCGGTGGTGCCGGTTTGCTAAGTCCGCAAAAATTAAAGTTTTTCACCGCTTCCGCATTCCGGCGTCGGATTGACGGCCGGGGCGCCGCCGTGCACTTACAGTGGTATCAGAGCCTCGCCATTAACTTAGTCTAGCTTTGTGTAATGTGTTTGCATTTCCGATCGATCAAAAAGTTCCAAAACTGCATTTTAGTTCGCATCAGTTTCTGTTGAAAATTTTTGGTCTCGAAAAATTTTTCAGGTTATAAAATATTGATGTACTGGAAAATATAAGGGTTCTGTAAAAATTTGACGAAGTAACTCCACAGTTGGAGCGCGGAACCGCCGCGAAAACCACCTTTGTGCGGCCCTTCCGCCGCGCACTATTCACATCACTTCACCATTTTTTTACAGAGGCCTTCTGGGCTTAAAATATGGGCTTTGGAATATTAAAGTTGGGCCAATTGTTTCTGTAAGTGCTACAGTTTTCTTTGGGGCCCACTTGTTAATTGTTTGATCAATCGGAAATTTTTTAAACACATTTTTCACAGTATTTACATTATATCTGCGACCGTGAATGTCACTCGATCGGTAAATCCGGTCTAACTGCTATAGCCCGGTTAGACGGATTTGCGAACGTGACTTTCACGTTGATGTTCTATGTATTTGCTGTGATGTTGCGGATCGGTCGTGGGGGATAGCCTGGATGCAATGCTAGTACAGTTTTGTTGTATTATGTACATTTGATATTGCGGGGCGAGCGTCCGACATGTGGACTGCCGTCACTGCCTGATTGTATTATTATTTTGGGGCACGACCTGGTTGCGGTCGATGTACCCGTTGTATGTATATTTTACTTTCTGTACTAGGATTGCCCCGCGGAGGGGTGCACGGATAGCCGGGTTCTGGAGGGCAACAAGCCCGCATCTCATGGCATTGAGACGGAGGGGGCTTCACTCTAGGATTGGCGGGCTATTCGCCGCACTCGTAGGGGGTACAGGTTGACCCAGGAGGGGTGCCCAAGTTGCCGGATTCCGTGAAGTGCTGGGTGGTCCATTCACGGGGCTGAAGGGGGCTGCCTCGCTTCAGGTTTTGGCGGGTGACTTGCCGCGCCCGTAGGGGTCTAGGATTTCATTGCACAGGCTATCCACACGACCAGGGGAACGTCGGGTTTCAGTAGTGGCTCTGTGAAACCCGGGGATCCCAGATATCTGTATTGTTTCTGTGATGCTGTTCATTCTCTGTGATGTTGCATTTCTTTCACGCCTTGAGCGAAATATAATATATTGGTATATATATTAGTAGATGTCGTATATGTTTTGCATCCGCGCTAGTCCAGTCCCCGCTCTGTCGTTAGTAAGCTAACCTAACGGGTAATGACGGGACCCAGTGGCGAATGCGGATGGCATATACGTACATCAGTATATTTTCGTTCTTTTTGGTGTGATCAATTGATGGGACTGCATTGATTCGGATCAATGCAAGTTAAAACAAACCTAATCTGATGTTGTTGGAACACTTTTCAAAAGGCTGTTATTGCAAGGACGTTTACTTTTGTTTTGCATCGTGGTATTCATTGGAATATCCTGCTCCTCAGTCGACGAGGCAAGGGCCGAGATCCCTTCACCGGGAGTGACCCCTTGGACAGAAGTTTGCGTCAGGGCATTAACTTCACTATAGCCGATTACTTTTGCTTTGCATCGCGGTATTCATTTGGAATATCCTGCACCCCATTCTACGGGGAAAGAGCCGAGATCCCTTCACCGGGAGTGACCTCTTTAGCAACGGTTTTCGTCACTATATTTTCAAAAAGCTATCCGTTCCTTCAACGATATCAAGTTCATTACGTTAAAGGTTTTCGCCAGAAACCATTCGTAGCCCTCCATCATTTCAGTTAAATATTCGGTAGTATTCAAGCTATGTATTTTGACCTCACGCCAAGGCATAGTGTTTGGTAGCTGCCGGGTATTTATCTGTTGCATAGATAGATGCGTTGGTTTGGGACAGTCGTACTACTATTTTGGCCTACGTCAAGGGTATGTACGGGTGGATTCAAATTAACCTGGATAATGATGGGCAGAACTTGACATGTGACTTATGATATTTTGACCTCACGCCAAGGTCATAAGAGCATGGGGCAGAAATCACATCGGGAGTTTCAAAAGTACTGAAACTTGCCAGATATGCGCATACCTT
Organism: Agapanthus africanus; assembly: GCA_030015575.1. Taxonomy (NCBI): domain Eukaryota; kingdom Viridiplantae; phylum Streptophyta; class Magnoliopsida; order Asparagales; family Amaryllidaceae; genus Agapanthus; species Agapanthus africanus. Next base: position 701,022,953 of record CM057338.1, read on the forward strand.
CTGGAGTGTGATACCGTGAGCGGATTCCGTCACGTTATCATGCGATGAGAGTTGGATCCCGATTCCCACTGATGAGTTAGTATACTCCTCGGGTGACCCCGACTAATTCTTCTTTCAGGTTTGGAGGAGAATTTGAGGAACAGTGGGAGGATTCCAGATTAGATAAATTGGTAACCATTCTGATCTAGGTTAGAGTGCACGCTGAGTGTTTCTTTTCTCTCTCTTTGGCAGCGACCATTGACCCGACCCTAAGACTTTGACTCAGTGACCAAGTTGACCGAACTTTCTTTAACACCGGCTTTTGGATTGTCAGAGTTGCAGACCTCATTGCCACTCCTACTTTTACCCTTTTCTCCAGGACACCCCGTTTTACTACGAACGTCCACTTCCATTGGACAAAACCATCGTATGGTTAGATACGAACTCGAAAGAATTTATTCGAGGATGGTTTCCGGTTCTGGAGAAAACGGATAGGATTATTCAGTTGTCTTTTCCTTTTACCATCTCTCAGGTTACGAGTACTCCTTGGTTTAGGGGTAGTACACCTATTACGCAAATTGGATTGTCTTCTTCCAAACCTTAGGCTGGTGCCGACCGGTAGGGAATGAAGAAAACCAATTAGCCTAACGATGGTGTACAGAAGGTATTAAGTTCAGACAAAGCAAGGGATTAGTAAGAGGGCAAAGTAAATTGCAACAGATATTCACGACCAAACCAAATATTTCATTACCACTCCCACATCACCTTTGTATTTCTCCAGGACACTCCGTATCACTACGAAGATCCACAGTTTATTTGGATACTCCATCGTATGGTTATATACGAACTCGAATGGAACTTGTTCCAGTTCGGGGATGGATTCTGGTTCAGGAGAAATAGGAATAAGGTTTATTCGGTTGTCTTTTATCTTCACCCTCTCTCATTGCGAGTGTTCCTAGGATTGGGACAGTACACCCATTATGCTTATTGGATAGTCTTCTTCCAAACCATAGGCTGGTGCCGAACGGTAGGGAAGGAAGAAAACCATTTGGCCTAAAGGGGTGTGCAGAAGGTAATGACTAAAGACATATGAAGGGATTTGGAGAGGTGGCAAAGAACTATACGGTTACAGTCGTGATTCTGGAAGAGGCATTACTAGGAATACCGGGATATCCCATCGAAGCATTTCAATGTTTCAGTTTCACTGTGTACTGTTAAAGGAAAACTGATTTCCCAGTTAGACACTTACTCCAGGGTATGTATTTACCAGGTATGACTCTCACATCTGTATGGTTTTTCAGATGATGAGTGGGAGTAGGTTAGTGGGAATTAGGTGATCACCCTCATTATATCGGGATTCGTTGGAATCAGTGATATTTGAGGAAGTCACCTGGGTTGTTTGCCAGTCGGCAAATATTTGGTTTTGAATATCCGCAGTTATGCACCAATTTCAAATTGATATATCTGTACGTCTATTTTCATAGAGTGAGATATACCTTTCTGAAATTATGTCTACGACATTTACCTATATTAGTGGATGGTTAGGTAAGGAGCATTAAACAGCGGTGTAATTCTTCTTAACCATAAGTACAGTTTTCAACCTACGACACACAGTGAATGAGTTATCAGACTCAAGGGACTTATACAAAGGATTGTATGTTGTCCAGGGTCCATCAGGACAGAGGGGTTGGTCCTCGTACTATATTCGGTTTACTTATGACTTCTCTAGTTTTTAGACAAGTGTTTCGCGGAAACACAGGGTCCAAATTTTGAGAAGTTATAGGTATTTGAATAGAGTAGAGAACCAGGTATAGCAAGTATCGGGATTCTTCAAAGAGATCGAAGATGTAGGTACTTGTGTATGGTATTCAGTTGATAGTAATGATAAAGAGATCTTGCTTCTCTTTCAGGTTACTCATAATTGGAAGTATTCCTAAGTTGAGTAACGCTGATCGGCCTCCTTCCATTTAGTTGACATGCACTGGAGACAGTTGCATGATTTGAATCTGGTTCAATTAAATCAGTGCCTCTGGTCCTATATGGGATATAGAACAGTTCATATCTTAACGATGTTAAGGTACGGGGAGTTGTCCGGTTTATGATTAAAACCAGACACTGGACAACTCAAGGCACGTTTCTGTAATGGCTGTTTGTGGGTTGACCCAGGCTATGACGAGGGTTGACTTTCTACCATCTGGATGAACAATAGCGATATTGTTCTAGACTCGCCACAGTTTTAATAAAAATGGATTTTTTCAGAAAACAGTAGTGGGAGTATGGTAGAACTGGAAGTGATTCCAGAACCACAAACGATTACTGAAGATTTGATAAGGAACCTAAAGATTCAATCTGGATTGACATTCCATTGGCCACTCCGCAGATAAGGTGGGTAGCTTCAGGCACCCGAGAGGTACTACAGTAGCCTCAAGGACGGTGACAGGGAAGTTCTTGTTTACCCATAATTGCCATTGCTGTTGTTCCAGGTTACGAGACCCGGCGGGAGGATGAGTATAGCGTCGTTCTAAACCAGTTTTAGAAGTGTACGTCTATATGACTCTGCCAGAGGGTTGTCGTAGTCAGTGGGAGCAGCGGAAGCATTGGTGGACAGGTTGCTTATGTCTATTAATAGACTAGAGCAGATGTAGCGGAGAAAGATCATCTATTTCTGACGTGACAGTCATGGGTTTGACTTCATCAGAATAGGGGATGGATCTGTTGAGAAGGTAGTAGGGTGTGATATCCTGGTATTTGGATGATATACACAGAGTAGGAAAGGAAACTCCTACACTACGATCGGTTATACTTTGGTCGTCACACAGTTGTTTCTCCACAATGGAAATGGATTTTATATCAGACATACTGGTTACTAGATCTATGGTCTTAGATCTAGATTTGGGTGGTTTCCCAATCAGGGTACTTGACAGCATTCTAAGAGTATTTAGGATGGACGACTCCTGGCACGGTAGTGTACCTGCAGGTAATGGAGTCACCCTCTCCAAAGGTGTCTTACAGACTAAAGGGGAGAGGGACGGGCATGATTGGCAGCTCACTTGCTCAGGCAATTGAGTCAATCGTGAGATGTCAAGTACCACACCAGATGTTGTTCTTGCACTAGATGCAATAAGTTGACATTAATCCAATCCTGGAGAAACAGTCGGAAGCAGTTTTAGAACATAAGTGGATGTTCTAGGGATATGATAACGACAGCCTCATTCAGGAGACAGTTATCATTCCAGGCTTCCAAGGTGACATGGACGACAAGGGGGTTGTCAGAGTTATAGTTTTCCTTCTGATGAGGGGCAGTATTTTGGACAGGTGGTCCAAGGCAATACTGAGGGTGGCATGGCGCAGGATACTGATTAAGTTCAGTTGACGATACAGTCTAAGAAGTTTGGATTTGGAGTTCATTGATGAGCTACGTCCCATCAGACATCCAGACATATTCTAAGACTGATATTGCTCATTTCGGGAGATGGGTTTCTCCGCGAACTTGAGATTTAGAGAGACATGGAAAGAGACAACTAAGCGGATCCACTCACTGAGGCTGTTCCTCGAACGCAATAGTTCCGCAAACGAGCTTTGTGAGACTGACTAGTAGAGGAGTTGGATGTTCGGTATCACACGGGCTGTGAGTATGCGACATCGCAATAATTAGCCTTGAGTGCAAGTGGGAGATTGTTGGAGATAGTGCCCTCAGAGTCAATTATTAGGTCATAGGTACGTGATTGTAATGATTGAGGGAGGACCTATCCCGGTAGGACAGTCTTACTCGAGATGATAGTATGCTATCTGGTTTACCTTTATCATCGTGTACTGCTTTAGGTGACATGACACGTCGCTATTACACGTTGATAGAGCCCCTAGGTTTCTTGCTTGACCACCAGCAGTATGAGGGCGATCATATAAGTGGGAGCTGGGGGTCTATAAGCTTATCCTTAAAAGGTCCCTAGTCGTGGGAGTTTCGAGACTGGGCATCGATACTCCATTAGTAGACTAGTGTATACAGTCGAGACCCCGACGAGGGGCGGTGGCCGGTCTCACAAGCCACTGGTGTCAGTTGGATCACCTAAGATGTATACAGGTGCTCATTGGGTTATGAGTACACCGGACAGGACTCGCCGGGAACATGCTAGTTGGTCATATACCAGACGTCAGATGGCAGTTCCCTGGTGACATGTGTGCAGGTTAGTTCATCGACCTGGGGATCGTCATTTGTCTCGTGTGAGTTCCCACTGTACTTTGATTACTACCCTACCACGGCTCAAAGGAGTCGTGCAAACAGGTTTTAGTTGGGTACAGTCCCGAGCCACATGGAGGCAGTGAGCGTATCTTCAGGGGTTCGTCTCTCCCGGTATTGGGGGTGAGGTCGTGCTGTGTCTAGGAGAGCCATTACACAAAGTCCTTGGCCAAGGCAAGGAGATTTACTGGTAGGTATTCCAGTAGTATCTCAGGGTGTTCTGGGCTACACTCCGACACGACTTGTACCGCTTTTGGGGGTCTGACTTTTACCAACCCCCTAGGCCCGCCATGCGATACTCATAGACGAACGGACCGGACTGCACGGATATTGTCACTGACAGGCTCAGTTGGGTGTCGGGGTGAGCTTCCTCATCGACGTCCCTTTTGGTCAATAGCTGGTGGCCCGTCACGTATTGGCATATACCTCTGACGTGCTAGTGGTTAAATCCACAGCCATAGTATTGACGAGTCTTTAGAGTCCCCCACATTAAGTTACTCAGCTTTCGGGCGAAAGGTTGTAGAGGCCGTATGGAGATATGGCAAGGTCCGATCAGATACGTGCGGTATTGCACGGATCAGGATCGGACAGTTTGTACTATAGGCCGTATGGTTATATGGCAGGGTTTGATCAGATACGTGCGGTATTGCACGGATCAGGATCGAACAGATTTTACTAGCCGGCTTTGGTTTAAGCCGGATCCTAGTATAGTACAGTGTAGACTTTGTCTCATTGCATTTGTATTTCGGTCGAAATACAGATGCGGGTGTGTATGCACAGTATCGGGGTTTTCCTGTAATTTATTACGGGAACAGTTTTTGGAGTTGCCAGTTTGTTTTCCGTTTCGGCCAATTTTCCATTGTTCCGTTCATTGGCCGAAGATTGGTGGAGGAGGGCTTATTTGCATTGTTGCAAATAAGTGTTTGTGGAGGGGTTCTTTGCTTATTGTTTTATCATGATAGCCTCTCATTGACCTTGACTTCTAGCTTCATGATTGCTTGACTTTTAGTGACCATCATGGTTGTTGATGATGAGCTTGGTGATGATGGTTGGATGAGTGTTGGTTTTGCTTGTGATCATTACTTGATATCATAACCATTCCTTTCTCTCTCTCTCTTTTGATTATGGTTGGGTTTTGATCTTTTGTTTTAGAATATATCACTCCCTCACTCTCATGCTCTTCTCACCAACTAAAAAGAGTGTGGCCGGCCATTCTTTTGGGTAAGGGTTGATTGATTCATTTTTGGTGTGGCATATTGTTTTCTCATGCTTGCTAGAAAAGCCCTCTAGTTCCTTTCCAAAAGTTCCTCTCTTTTCCTTCACCAATGGCAATTCCACGATCCCCAAAAATGAGACAAAAGTTCTACTACATATTCTACAACGAACCTTGGGCACGTCGAGTAGCCGGCTTCGTGCCCGAGTTGCCTCGGCATTGAGGTGGGAGCCCGTAAACGAAGAAGGCGATGTGGTGCACTTCCGGCGACGAGGAGGAGACAGGACTTTCCGCAGGAGATCGGGACCATGACGAGAAGACCGGAGGACTTGGATCGTCGGTATATCTCTAACCCATCTTCTAGTTAGCTTAGACTTGTTAATGGTTACGATCCGGGTGTTTAGTGCGCGGTGGTGCCGGTTTGCTAAGTCCGCAAAAATTAAAGTTTTTCACCGCTTCCGCATTCCGGCGTCGGATTGACGGCCGGGGCGCCGCCGTGCACTTACATCTAATACCCAGGACGTAGGGTGAACTGAGAAACAGTTCTCAATAACTAACACACCCGAAGAAGATGCATCAACATGTATGTTCTTTTGGGCGGCTTGAGAATCCAGATGTTCTCCTGTTTCCTGTTCAGTCTTATAACTCTTATAAGAAAGAACGGGTCCAACATTCCCTTGCTCAGTACAATAATTAGGTTTAGTCAATACATCCATATTATTATCTTGATTATGGCATGACATGGTCGCTACCTGGAGAGAGAGAGAAGAAAACACTTTAGCGTATGCTCTTGCAAGATTAGATTGGTTATTATCTTATCTAATCAGGATGTCTCCCACTGTTTTTATCAAATCTACCTTAAAACCCTAAAAGGTAAGATTAGCCGGGATTAATTACACCCTACAACTTCGTCAATCTTTCAGCCAGATCAGTGTCGGTACTTTGAGGGAGGTTCCCCGTGCTCTCGCACGGACCTAATTAATGTAAACCTCGTTTTCCCAGAGGCGTAACCCCGTTAACACTTTTCTAGACACCTACTTGAATGACTAATTGTCCTGTGTAAAACTCTCCCAGGAGTAACTCTTACTCGTAGTGGGTATCGGGATCCAACTATCTCATAGAAGGTATACAATCTCATTGCAAATTCCAACGCTTGAAATTCCCGATAAAGCTTTTACCCCTAGTGTGCTATGACCTTGACGCATGCCAAACAACCCATAGTCCACTAGTCAAGTTCAACCCGTACATTTCCTGATTGAATTAAACCCACCCGTACGACCCTTGACGCATGCCAAACAACGCCGTGCGAATACCCTAATCCAATCGCATCTCATGCTGCAGATAAGTAATAATCAGCTACCGTACACTACGCCTTGACGCATGCCAAACTACCGTAGCACGAATACTAAAGATTACTTATCTGAAATGACGGAGGGCTACGCAGGTTTTTCTGAAAACCCTGAGCGTAATGAACTTGATATCGTCGTAGAATCGAGTGAAGTTTTTCAAAAGGAGTGTTTTTGAGGCTTTTCTTAGTTTCGCTAAAGGGGTCACTCCCGGAGAAGGGATCGTCGGCCCTTTCCTCATCGAATAAGGTGCAGGATATATCATATATACCGCTGTGCAAAGCAAAACATTAAAAGCAATCAAAAGACAAACCGCGTTTTGTAGCATCTGCCAGTTTCGCTAAAGGAGTCACTCCCGATGAAGGGATCTCGGTCCTTTCCTCATCGAATAAGGTGCAGGATATATCATATATATCACTGTGCAAAGCAAAACTGTAGCTACCCCTTTTTATAAAGTTTTTGATTCTACAACATCTTTAGGTTTCTTTTCTTTTATTAATCTCATTAATAAAAATCCCATCAGCTTATGCTTCCTAAGCATCACAGAAGAAACGAAAGCAGTAATATTTATATATCAACATATATATATAGTATAAGCATTCGTCTCAGGCAGTAATATGATCTCATCACAGAACATTGCAGCAGAAGAACATATATGAAATATTGGATATACTAGGACGTCCGTGTTTTTAATACGAGCCTGTATAAAACACGGATTCCACGGTCGCGACGAATAGCCAAACCCACATCCCAAGACCCCTACGAGAGCGGCAAGTAACACTGCCAATTCTAGGGTTAGGAGACCCGGTCTCGACTCCTCGAGATGGCTTCCCACTGGACCCTAGAACCCGGTTACTTGTGCTCCCCACCTTGGGTCTACCTAATGCGGAAAAGTAAATAATATACACTGGTGACAGCAACCGCAACCTGGAAGTGCCCCAAATAAAAGAATATTACATTACAAATGAATTTTACATGAATGAAAATAAAAACCCTCATCTCACATAAAACCCCCGGCTATTCAGAACGCGACGATCCAATATAACATATCACAGCAACACATAATATCTCATATCATCAACGTAAGTAAATATGCGCATCCCAATTGTCGTTGACATATAGCAACGAAACCGGCGATATCATATATTACACTTACGGTCACAGAAAAGAAAGTGTAAAACTACAATATTTGGAATCCACAATCACTTTAGACAACGTAAATCCGAAATATCACATACTTCGTATTTCATGCCTAACTCTATGAATTCCATATATTGTATCACATTCCAGATAAATAGACAGTATTAAACTTTCCGAACAGATAATCAAACACCCAAAATTTCCTAAACTGCTCAACACTTGAGCGGGGTTCAAATAATCCCAGAATATGTCACAGTACCGGTGATCCAGCCGTAGAAGGGTCAAGCCAACGCCTCACATGTGGCACGCCGTACTGCCCCAAACCCGAAGGTTCAAAAAGCAGTTCAAGACGGTCACATAATCGAGTTAAGGTTTGTTGTCTTCTAGAGGGTCCACCGCTTAACTTGTACAATTTTTCCGAAAGATTTAAACCCGAATAAATTTCAACACTTGAAAGTTTGCCGTACCGGGAAACAGTGAGTTAATGATATCCGTTCAAATAGTTTAACAATTTCTAAATATCCGGAAAGAAATACGAATTTAAATATTCCGATCGAATCTACGATTACAAAACAAACCCCAGAATTTTAAACACCTGAAACAGATTAAAAATACCCAGAAAAGTCAACAAGTACCTACGGTTATTACCAGGAAGCCACGTGTCGCCAATCGATCAATCCGCCGCGGAACCGCCGCGCAAGCAAGCTTTCGCCGCGCTTCCGCGGCCGTTTGATCGAATTGGGGGCTCGGGCTTCTTGGTAAATCTTAGAATTCCCTGCTGATTTTTTTACATATTTTTAATTCAGAAAAATCCCAAAATTTAAAAAATTTCCAGAGAGGGGTCTTTTTGCGTCGTTTCGGGTTCGATCGGAGTTTTAACTTCGTAAACACATCGCCTAATGCTCTAGCTAGGCTCTGATACCACTGTAGGGTTCCTAGGCACTCTTGTGAAGGTTCATAAGGCATCAAACATGCCCGGATTAAATTTTAGACGTGCCGAACAACCCAAAGCCAGGATCTTTGCTAGATTATTAGGGTTAAACATGCAAGATGATAACTTTTATCTAAGTGTGAGGGATTACAACCTTTGTAGTCCGCTCCTTCACTTCACAAGCTCCGAGTAGAAGTCCCTTTGCCGCGATCCACGATCTCCCGGACTCATGAGAGGCTCCACGACTCGAACGATCCATGCTAGCTCGAAGTATTCCAAATCTCCGATGATCTACCTTGAAGTTGCTACGACTCAAGCTTTCTCACTCAAAAGAGAAGAACACACTAATCCCATGGGCTAGATGAGATGAGGATGAGAGAGTAGTAATTTTGCTTTCTTTTTAAATCATTTTCTCATCTTATTTCATCACTTAAGGATTTTCAAGAGAGCTTCTTCAAGAGAGAAGAAGAAGAAGATAATGGAAAATGATAATATGAATTAATCCTTTTGTGTTGAATAGAAAATAAAGTATATGATTGATATGTAAACCATGGTCAAGGATGAATGGATAAGAATGAGTAGAGAGTTAACTAGAGTTAGGGTTTGGTTGGGTTAAATGAATGTGTTATTCTAAATATCTTAGAAATGACAAAAGAAGAAAGCTTCTAGAAGGAACTTGAAGCATCCAACCGTAATCAAACCTTAACCTCAATTAATCATCCTTAAACATGTTTAACAATTAATCATATCTTGTCACAATAATATATATCACATATATATTATATATTTGGAACAAAAGAAAATAATACAATTAACATATATCGCATATATATCAATGTATCATCCACTGAGAAAATGAAATAATAAAGCGAGCCAATATTAGATAATGTAATACAATATATCATATATATTATTATACATTAAATCATCGAATCAACACTTGATTCGACGATCCGGCTATATCGAATATTACCGACTAATATATCATGTACCGATTCATCGAATCAACACTTGATCCGATGACCCGGTTCATTTCTAAATATCCTGAGAATATTATACGGTATCCCATATCGCAATATTCTCGTTCCTGCGCATATCACATATGTGCCACTACTCCGTTTCGCCTGAGCCAAGAAACCTCTGTGTAGGACTCTAAAGAATCGTCAATACGCCGGTAGCAGGTGATGATCATATCAAACACCCACAAGATGCAAGCGGTCAGCTAAACGTAACAGCCACCCAGGTATTGAGCGATCAGAAGATCAACAAGCTAGCCAGTGCGTTCTCCTGTGAATCCAACCAGTAACACTCCCATACAGTGCGGTCTGTTCGTCTGATATGTCGCATATCAAGTCTAGGGGTGGTATACGTCAGACCCCAGTAACCGATAAGTCGTGTCGATGTGTGGCTCATAACGGGTCGAGAAACTACTAGTAACACTTACCAGTAAATCTCCATATCAGCCCTGGCCAGGGACTTCCAGTTATAGCCAATCGAACACAGCACAACATCAACTCCCTATACCGGGAGAGACGAATCCCCTCCTACCGCTCATTGCCTCCATGTGATTCGGGACTGTACCCAAAAGCCACCGTTTTGCATGCCCTCTTGGACGTGGTAAGGTGGAAATCAAAGCACAGTGGGAATCACACAAGACTCCATGACGATCTCGGGTCTACAGACTACCCTGTACCTGTGTCACCGGAGAACTGCCATCTGACGTGTGGTATAACACCATCTGGGAGTTCTCGGCGAGTCCGTTCAGTGTACCCAGTCTCTACTGAGCACCCGTGCACCATCTCTGATGTCTAACACCGATGGATATGGGATCATCCATCGCCCATCATATGGGTCAAGATGCGTATACGCTAGTCTACTCTGGCGTATCGATGCCCTGTCTCGATATACCCTCGACTAGGAACAGTTATAGGATGTACTCATCGACTACCGTGGCCCCACTAGTATGATCTCATCATAGTCCCAGTAGTCGAGTACAGATCCTAAGGGCTTTATCAACATGTGAGAGTAAAACAGTAAACCAATACAGGTCAACATGTTAAGATAAAGTGAAACCAAATAGCATACTATCATGACGAGCAAGAAAGTCTTCTCTATATATAACCAAGCATCCATTATAATATACATCATATGTACAACAATGGCCTCTAGGGCATATACATAACTAACAACTTGTACCGCTATTACGGGACTGGCGTTTACCGCCCCTAGGCCCGCCATGCGATACTCTTAGACGAACAGACCGGACTGTACGGAGACTGTCACATTCAGGCTCAGTAGGAGTTCAGATGGGTTTACCTCGTCAGTCTTCTTATCGGCATCTACCTGGGGACCGTTACGTACAGCTACTGCCGCTTGCAGTCTGTGGTTAAACACACTGTCAGCGTAGTGTCGAGTATTTAGAGTCACACACAGAGGGTTATTCGCCTTTAGGCAAAACGAGTAGAGGTCGCATGGTTTTGCGACAAGGTTCGTTCACATCCGCGCACTTGTGCACGTTTGGTGTCCGAACAGCTTATACTAGCGGGCTTTGGTTTAAGCCAGATCCTAGTATATGTTTCAGGATTGGTTTTATCTCATTGTATTCGTGTTCCTCGGAACACGGATACGGGTGTGTATGCACAGTTGACTGAGGCAGAGGCAGAGGATTTTCATTAGGGTTAATGACCGTTGTCTTTTTCATGACCCTAATGTTTATGTGTAAAATATGATTATTAATATATTAGTTAATTATAATTGTGTTATGGTTAGGTTTGTTGACCATTTGACTATGGTTGACTTGTTGACCTATGTTGGCATATTGACCATCATCATTTCATATGAAAGATGCTCTTTGATTCTTGCAAAAGTAATTAATGTGAAATGATAATGGTCATTTCAAGTTATCCATCACAATTATCTTTAGCTAATTTTTTAATTATCATAATTCACACATATATGTGAGAAGGTTGTCATTATCTTCTCATTCTATCATTCTCGCTCTCTCTCATCCTCTTCCTCTCTCTCTAGCTCTCCCCTCTCATGAGTTGAGAACCATTGAGCTTGAGATAAAACCTTCAAAATTACTCTCTACTCTTTCTAAGGTTCTAGGTTTAGCACACCAAGCACCTTAGTTACTTCTAGTTTAAGGTAGGAGCCAAAGGTAGAGGCCCTCGGGTGGATCTTTCTTCGGCAAGAGAAGGCGACGAGGACAACCCGTTCATCACACTCTAAGGAGCAAGAAGAGAAGGACTTGAAGACCTAGGTATAACCCCTTAACCGAGTAGTTAACTCTTTTAGCTTGGTTGTTAGTTTATGTTTAGCAAAGATCCCTCCTTTTGTGTAGTCCATATTGCCTAGTGTTGTAAAAATCAATTTTTTCATAACGTTTCCGCCTCCCCGTAAGCACCGGGATGGGAAACGTGGACTTACAAAAAGCACGCTTAAAATATCGATCGACTAAGTTCCAAATTGGCCCCAATAGCAAAACAATACTTCACTGAAACCTGGGCTAAAACAGAACATCACAAAAATCATAATTCCAAGTAAAAGGGCTACATAAAAAATTTGGTCGCCCGTTTCCACAAAACCGCTGCGGAACCGCCGCCAATAGGGGCTTATTGCGGCGGTTCTGCGGCTCTTTTGTGGAATCACGAGCCCAAATATTTCCAGTACCCTTAAAATTGCCTGCACGGATTTTAAAGATGTGTGAAATAATTTTTTGACCACATTTAAAAATCGACAGCAACTGCATAAATGAAATCGTGATTTCGGTAATTTCCGTCGATCGATCTTTTAAGCACGTTTAAACAAGCTAGTAAGGGGTTTAAAGGGTGGCTCTGATACCATGAAGGGTCCCGACAGCGCCCCGGCCGTCGAATCGCGGCCAAAATGCGGAACTAGAATTTTCTAAACTGGTGCTACCGCTACCCTATTTACGGATCGACCTTAAACCCTATTCTAGCGAGCTAACTAAGAGTTAGAATCGTTATACCGAGTTGATCCGTGTCCTTCGGTCTTCATTCCAAGCTCTTAGTGATCCTTTGACAATGTTTGGTTGCCGGTCTTTCTCCATCTCCGATGATCCACCCGAGGGAAACGGCGTAAGCTCCAACCTCATCGAACGAGGTAACCGATGCTTCAACGTCACTAGCGATGGAGAGTCGAGTTGTATGGAAGTGTCACTATATTTTTCTCTCTTCATAAAAGCTCATGTGAGCAATACAAGAAGATGAATGGAGGTGAGGAAATCTTGGCATGAACCAAAAATGGTGAAGTTTTTTTTCGTGAATGAGAGAGTGAGGGAGTAAAGCAAGTGTCATGAATTACTCCCCTAAATCAAAATGAACCCCATCCACCAAATGAGTGGCCAGCCCCTCCTCTCCCTCAATCACCCAAAAGAAAACAATTCCTTTTTCCAATTACAATAAACAAATGCACCATTCCTTTGCTCCATGCCCAAAACACAATGAACAAAACCATGCTTTGACCATGTTCATGCCATGTCACCCCTCCACCTCATTTGTGAGCCAAATGAATTTCCAAAAATGAAATTCATACAAATGATGTGACACCTTCTAGAAGCTATTCCGTAGAAAATACGGAATACTTCCCGGTACATGTACCGAAATACATATAAGCGTATTCGTACCAAAATACGAATAGCCGAGAGAGAAAACGAATAGTGAACAATAATACTAGAATACGTATATACAAATAAATATATAAATTATTAAATCAAAACCTGATTTAATAAACTAGCTTAATCCTAAGCCGCTAGTATTATCCACCGTCCGATCAAAATCTGCGCAGCAAGTGCACATATTTAATCGGACACCTGTATGTATCAACATACGTCATGTACACCATATCGCCTGAACCGTGAAAACCCTCTGTGTGGGACTCTAAAGACTCGTCAATACGCTGGCAGTAGGTTTAACCACAAGCACGTCAGCGGCACTAGCTGTACGTAACGGCTACCCAGGTATTGAGTGAAAGGGAGGCCGACGAGCAAACTCATCCTGAACCCTTACTGAGCCTGACAGTGAAAATATCCGTACAGTCCGGTCTGTTCGTCTAAGAGTATCGCATATCGAGTCTAGGGGGGTGGATAAAGTCAGACCCCTAACAACGCGATATTTATTGTCGGCATGTAACCCACCACCTCCTGAGAAACTATTGATCCTGGATCGGTAATCCTCGGCTACAATGGCCATGGATTTGTGGTGATGGTCACCCGTACACAATGCGACATCAACCCCCAATACCGGGAGAGACGAATCCCCGACGATCCGATCACTGCCTCCATGTGGCTCGGGACTGTACCCAACTAAAACCTGTTTGCACGACTCCTTTGAGCCGTGGTAGGGTAGTAATCAAAGTACAGTGGGAACCCACACGAGACAAATGACGATCTCAGGTCGACAGACTAACCTGTACATATGTCACCAGGGAACTACTACCTGACAATAGGTATAATACCAACGAGCAGGTTCCCGGCGAGTCCGTCCAGTGTACTCATAACCCAATGGGCACCTGCATACTATTTTAGGTGAACAAACTAACACCAATGGCTTGTGAGACCTGGCCACCGCCCTCGTCGGGGTCTCGATCAGTATACACTAGTCTACACTGGAGTATCGATGCCCTGTCTCGATACTCCTATGACTAGGGACATTTAAGGATGTGCTTATAGACCCCTGCTCCTACATATATGATCGCCATCATAATGCTTGCAGTCAAGAAAGAATCCTATGGTCTTTATCAACATGATGATAAAGACAGACCAGATAGCATACTATCATCTTGAGTAGGACTGTTTTATCGGTATTGGTCCTACTTCAATCATCACAATCATCAGTCCGCGACTATGATAATTGCCTTGAGGGCACTATATCCAACAAAATCAGCCAACCAAATTTTCTCAGTTCTCTTAAAAAACCCTGCCTGTTTTTCTGCAGCACAGCAAATAATTTTTCGAGCAAAAAAAAAAATTCGACAGAAAGTTCATGATTGCAAATGCAGTGTTTGGAAATTTCGTCCGATCGAAGTTCTAAACACGTTAGAGCAAGCTAGTAAAGGTTAATGGCGTGGCTCTGATACCATGTAAGACTACGGTAGCGCCCCGGCCGTCTATCCGAGGCCAAAATGCGGAAACGAAAATTTGTTTTAACTTGAAAACCGACGCTATCTTATGCTTAAAACCCGGATCGAAACATTAACCTACAACTAGCTATCTAGAGAGAGGGATAGAAAGGCTATACCGATCGATCCGTGTCCTTCGGTCTTTGGACACCATCCCAAGCTCCTCGCGGCAACTCCAGTCTCGATCTCCTCGTCAGAAAGGGCACCACATCATCGATTCCTTTTACGGGCTCTCGCTTCATCCGAAGCAACTTTGGCACGAAGTGTGCTAGCCGACGTGTCCAAGGTGTTGTAGAGAATGTTTGTGATCACTTTGTCTCTTGCATCCATTGCTTGGATGGAGGTTAAAGATGAAGCCATTGATGGAAGCTTTGAGCTAGAGGAGGAAGAAGAAGAAGGAGCCCTTTTCTTTTCTTTTGCTATCATCAAATGAGAGTGAGAGAGTGAATGAAAAATACAAGACCAAGCTCACATATGGCAGCCCTTCTCTCTGTCCTCTCATCATATTAACACAAATCAAACATCAAATGTGACATATGCACAATAAAAGAGAACATGAGTCACTAGGTTTGCATGTGTCACAGTTAATGCATAAAATGATGAATTCTAGCTCACAATTTCCATATGCAAACATTAATCCAAATGTTTGCAACAATAAAAAGATACGGCAACATCTAAAGTTAACTCGTGACGGATCACAAGGATACCCCTCACCTGTATATACATACCTGCATCCGCATTCCGACCGAATGCGAATGCGATGAGACTAAAGTAATCCAACAAATCTAATACTAGGATCTGGCTTAAACCAAAGCCTTCTAGTATGATCCGTCCGATCATGATCCGTGCACTACTGCACGTATATGATCGGACCCTGCCATATATCTTACGACCTCTACAACGTTTCGCCCGAAACTTGAGAAACAGTCTGTGGGGGACTCTAAAGACTCGTCAATATTTTGGCTGTGGATTTAACCACTAGCACGTCAGAGGTACTAGCTGTACGTAACGGACTACCAGGTATTCACCAAAAGGGAGGTCGATGAGCGAACTCATCCTGACACCCTACCCGCTATTAGGGGACTGACGTTTACCCCCCCAGGCTCGACATACGATACTCTCAGACGAACAGACCGGACTGTACGGAGATTGTCACATTCAGGATCAGTAGGAGTTCGGATGGGTTCACTTCATCGGTGTTCTTATCGGCATCTACCTGGGGACCGTTACGTACAGCTACTACCGCTTGCGGCCTGTGGTTAAACCCACTGCCAGCGTAGTGTCGAGTCTTTAGAGTCCCACACCGACGGTTATTCGCCTTTCGCCAAAACAGAGTAGAGGTCGCATGGTTTTGCGACGGGGTTCGTTCACATCCGCGCACTTGTGCACGTTTGGTGTCTGGGCAGTTATTACTAGCGGGTTTTGGTTTAAGCCAGATCCTAGTATTTGTTTTGGGATTGGTTTTGTCTCATTGTATTCATGTTTCTCGGAACACGGATGCGGGTGTGTGTGCACAGTTGACAGAGGCAGAGGAATCTCATTAGGGTTTTTGACAGTTGACTTTTTCTAAACCCTAATGAGAATGCGAAATATGATTAATAATATTAATTAAGGATAATTGTGCCATGGTTAGGTTGACCATTTGATTTTGGTTGACCATTTGACTTTTGTTGACCATTTGACCATGATCATTTCTTTTGCATGATGCTTCTTGATTCTTGCAAATTGCATTAAATGTGAAATGATAATGGTCATTTCAACTAACCATCACAATTTTCTTTAATTATTATTATTATTATCATTTTCTCTCATATGAGAGCATGGTTGTTATTTTTCTCTCATTCTCTCTTGCTCTTTCTCTCTCATGCTTAGCTCTTCCTCTTCCTCTCTCAAATCTCTCATCTTTCATGTGTTGAGAACCATGAGCTTGTGAGATAAAACCATCAAGACTTCTCTCTACTCATTCTAGGGCTCTTAGTTTAGCAAGCCAAGCACTCTAGTTACCTCTTGGTTGAGGTAGGAGCTCAAGGTAGAGGCCTTCGGGTGGATCTTTCTTCGGCAAAGAGAAGACGAGGAGGAAGAGCCGTCTACACCACTCCAAGGAGCAAGAAAGAAGGAGGACCATAACAAGAAGAGAAGGAGTTCAAGATCTAGGTATAACCATCTAACCTAGTAGCTAAAACTTATAGTTAGTTTTTATTTAGCAAAGATCCTCTAGTTTTAGTCCATGTTACCTTGAGTTAAAAATCCGATTTTTACCTATTCCGCTTCCTCGTAAGCACCGGGGTGAGTAACGTGGACTTACAGTGGTATCAGAGCCTAGCTAAACAACAACTAGCATGTTAGCAAAGTGTTTAGAACTTCGATCGGAAAAAAAAATCGCAAAATACATCAAAATCTTATACTTTCTGCCGATTTTAAAAACAGGCCTAAAAATATTTCCACACACTTGAAAAATACGTGCAGGGTTTTTTAGGAACAACCAAGAAAAACAAGTCCATGATTCGATCAGACCGCCGAGGAAGCGCGGCGAAACCAAGCGTTTCGCCGCGGATCCGCAGCCGAGTCGACTCGGTCGCGACTCGTTTTTCCTGTAGTGTGTTCAGCATGATGTTTTGTGATTTTTTAGATACTTTGTTTCTGCCCAGATTCTTCAGAGAACAGTGTTGTGTTTGGGATAGTTACAAATTGGTATATTGATCGAAATTCTATAAACTTTAGCTAAATGGTTATATCTGTAATGTGATATATATACTGAACATAGACTAATCGCTATACGTCGATTAGTAGGAGTTGTGCATATCTGTGATCTGTAATGTTGGATTGTGTATATGAACTTGTTGGATTGTCGCGGATGAATAGCCGGGGTTTCTGAGATGAGAGTTTATTTATCTTTCATATGATGTAAATTGTAAATTGATGTAATATTATTTTTATGGCCGCTCATCCGGGTTGAGGTTGTAGCCGCCATTGTATATTATTTCTTTTACTGTTTTTGCTCCTAGGATTGACCCAAGGTGGGGTGCACAAACTACCGGGTACTTTAAAGTGCCGAGTGGCCTACTCACGTTGTTGAGGGAGGCTGCATCACTTCGGGTACTTGGCGGGTAGTTTGCCGCACCCGTAGGGGTCTAGGGTGGGGTTTGGCTATTCATCGCGACCGTGTAATCCGTTTTTCGTTGCAGGCTCGAACGAAACACGGATTCCTAGCATATCCAATGTGTTCATCTGTGATCTGGAATGTCTATCATTGCATTTGACGAATGTATATATATATATATGATATCTAGTAGGCGTTGCTTATGTTTTGAATCCACGCTAGTCCCGCTCTGTCGTTAGTTAAGTAACCTAACGGGTGATGACGGGGCCCCGTGGCGAATGCGGGTAGCAGAAGCGTACGTCATATTTTCATATTTTTCTGCAATGGTAGGATTAATTAATGGGACGCATTATATTAATGCAAAGAAAATAAACCAAAGTTAAATCGTTGGAACAATTTCAAAACCACTCGGTTTCTTTTCAAAACAGAAAACTTTTAAAAACGCGGAGCTTAAACCACTGCTTTTAAAAGCTATCACGTTCCTTCGATTATATCAAGTTCACTACGTTCACCAAAACCATTCTTAGCCCTCCGTCATTTCATATGGATAGTCAATAGTATTCAAGCTGTGTTTGTTGGCCAAAGTCAAGGCATAGTGATTGGTAGCTATTGGATATTCATATGTAGCATAGATAGATGCGTTGGTTTGGGACAGTCGTACTACCTTGTTGGCCAAAGTCAAGGATAGGTACGGGTGGGTTCAAATTAACCTGGAAAATGACGGGTAGAACTTGACATGTGACTTATGATTTGTTGGCCAAACTCAAGGTCATAAGAGCATGGGGCAAAGATCCACATCGGGAGTTTATAAAGAAAATTAAACTTGCTAGTGCTGCATACCACTTGGAGTGTGATGATTTTGGTAGGATTCCTTCAGCTTTATCACCCGATGATATCTGGATCTCGATCCAACTGTGAGTATATGCTACTCCTCGGGAAACTTTCTCACTTAGCGATCAATGCTATAAACCAAGTAGGTGTCTAGAAAAGTGTTAGCGGGGCTACGCTCACAGGGAAAAGAGGTTATTTAATTAAGGAACTGTTGGGTCCCGGCAGCGCCCCGGCCGTCGAAACGAGGCCAAAATGCAGAACAAAAATTTTCTAAACCGGCGCTACCGCGACCCGATTTCCGGATCGACCTTAAACCCTAAACTAGCAAATTAAACTAAGAGTTAGAATTGTTATACCGAGATGATCCAAGTCCTTCGGTCTTCATTCCAAGCTCCTAGCGGTTCTTTGACGAAGTTTGGTTGCCGGTCTTCCTCCATCTCCGATGATCCACCCGAGGGAAACGACGCAAGCTCCAGCTCGACGAACAAGACAACCGACGCTCCATAGTTGCTAACGATGGAGAGTCGAGATTTAGTAGTGTGTCACTATCTTTTTCTCTCAACATATGAGCTCAATGTGAAACTCAAGAAGAAGATGAAGGAGGTGAAAGCTTTTGCATGAACAAAGGAAAAATGGTTAAGTTTCTTTTGGAGCATGAGAGAGTGAGTGAGAGCTAGCATAATTTTCATGTAAAAACCCAAATGAAATAAATCCCCCACCCCAATCATGGTCGGCCCCCCTCCCTCTCTCCTCCACAAAAATTTCATTTCCCTTTTTTTAATTAAAACAATAAACAAATGCAACCATACCTTAAAACATTGTTCTTGCCATGCTTTGACTCACCTTTTCCACCTCATTTCTAAAAGAAAATCAATAAAAAAAGGTGGCATCTTCTAGAATCTATTCCGTATAAAATACGGAATACTTCCCGGTACATGTACCGAAATACATATACGCGTATTCATACCAAAATACGAATAAACGAGAGAGAAAACGAATAGTGAACAATAATACTAGAATACGTATATAAAAATACATATATAAATTATAAAATCAAAACCTGATTTAATAAACTGGCTTAATCCTAAGCCGCTAGTATTATCAACCGTCCGATCAAAGTCTGTGCAGCAAGTGCACATATTTAATCGGACACCTATATGTATCAACATACGTCATGTACACCATATAGCCTGAACCGTGAAAACCCTCTGTGTAGGACTCTAAAGACTCGTCAATACGCTGGCAGTGGGTTTAACCACAAGCACGTCAGCGGCACTAGCTGTACGTAACGGCTACCCAGGTATTGAGCGAAAGGGAGGCCGATGAGCAAACTCATCCTGAACCCCTACCGAGCCTGTCAGTGACAATATCCGTACAGTCCGGTCTGTTCGTCTAAGAGCATCGCATATCGAGTCTATGGGGGTGGATAAAGTCAGACCCCCAATAATGCGATATTTAGTGTCGTCATGTAACCCATCACCACCTGAGAAACTACCGATCGTGGATCAGTAATTCTCGTTCACCATGGCCATGGATTTCTGGTGATGGCCACCCGTAAACAATGCGACATCAACCCCCAATACCGGGAGAGACGAATCCCCGACGATCCGATCACTGCCTCCATGTGGCTCGAGACTGTACCCAACTAAAACCTGTTTGCATGACTCCTTTGAGCCGTGGTAGGGTAGTAATCAAAGTACAGTGGGAACTCACACGAGACAAATGACGATCTCAGGTCGACAGACTAACCTGTACACATGTCACCTGGGAACTGCTATCTGACAATAGGTATAATACCAACTAGCAGGTTCCCGGCGAGTCCGTCCAGTGTACTCATAACCCAATGAGCACCTGTATACTATCTTAGGTGAACAAACTAACACCAGTGTCTTGTGAGACCTGGCCACCGCCCCTCGTCGGGGTCTCGATCAGTATACACTAG
This sequence comes from Agapanthus africanus, assembly GCA_030015575.1. Taxonomy (NCBI): domain Eukaryota; kingdom Viridiplantae; phylum Streptophyta; class Magnoliopsida; order Asparagales; family Amaryllidaceae; genus Agapanthus; species Agapanthus africanus. Next base: position 701,043,813 of record CM057338.1, read on the forward strand.
TCTACACTGGAGTATCGATGCCCGATCTCGATACTCCTACGACTAGGGACATTTAAGGATGTGCTTATAGACCCCAGCTCCCACATATATGATCGCCATCATATTGCTGACAGTCAAGCAAGAATCCAAAGGACTCTATCAACACGTACATGATGATAAAGACGAACCAGATAGCATACTATCATCTTTAGTAAAACTGTTTCATCGGTATAGGTCCTGTCTCAATCATCATAATCACAAGTTCGCGATTATGATAATTTCCTTGAGGGAACTATAGCCAACAATCTCCCACTTGCACTTAAGGCCAATTATTGCGATGTCGCATACTCACAGCCCGTGTGATACCGAACACCCAACTTCTCTACTAATCATTTTTGCAAAGCCTGTTTGCGAAAATGATTGCGTTCAAGAAACAGCCTCAGTGAGTGGATCCGCTCCAATGTTTCTTTCTGTATCTCTCTTAATCTCAACTTCACGGAGTAAACTATCTCCCCAAATGAGCAATACTTGTCTTAGAATTTGTCTGGATATCTGATGGGACCGAGTTCATAAATGAACTCCAAATCCAACAGACTACTTAGACCGTATCGTCCACTGAATTTAATCAGTGTCCTGCGCCTTGCTATTCCTCAGTATCCGCTTGGACCACCTTTCCAACATACTGTCCCTCGGAAGAGGGAAAAAAAACTATAACTCAGACAGTCACTCTGTCATCTAGGTCACCTTGGAAGCCTGATATGATAACCGTCTCCAGAAGGAGGCTGCCGTAATCATTTCCCAAGAACATTCACTTGTGTTCAATAACTGCTTCCCAATGTTTCTCCACGATTGGATTAATATATCTGCTTATTGCGTCTAGTGCAAAAGAAATTTCTGGTGTGGTACTCGACATTTAATGATTAACTCAATTGCCTAAGCAAGTGATATGCTATCCATGCAGATCCCTCTCTCCTTTAGTCTGTAAGACACCTTTAGAGAGGGTGACTCCATCATGTGCAGGTACACTACCATGCCAGGAGTCGTCCATTTAATGTCAAAGTACCAAGATTAGGATACTTCCCAAATCTAGATCTAATACCATAGATCTAGTAACCAGAAAACCTGATATTATATCCATATCCTGTGTGGAGAAACAACTTTGTGACAACCAAAGTACAACCGATCGAAGTATAGGAATATCTCTTCCTATTAAGTGCATGTCATCTCGAATCCTCGGACATCACACGCTACTACCTTCTTACCAGATCCATCTCCTATTCTGATGAAGTCAAAATCTATGACTGTCACATCAAAAATAGATGATCTATTTCCAATATACCTGCTTTAGTCTATAAATAGACAGAAGTTACTTGCCTACTATGCTTCCGCTGCTCCCACTAACTACAACAACCCTGTGGCAGAGTCATATATACGTGCACTTCTAAAACTAGTTTAGTACGACGCTATACTCATCCTTCTGCCGGGTCTTATAGTCTAGAATAGTAGCAATGGCAAGTCTGGGTAAACAAGAACCTCCTTATTGTAAGTGCACGGCGGCGGCCCGGCTTCCATCCCGAGGCCAAATGCGGAAGCGATGGTTAACTTTAATTTTGCAAACTAGCAAACCGGCACCACCGCGCACTAAAACCCGGATCGAACCATTAACTAGTCCTAGCTAACTATAAGATGGGGAATAGAGATATACCGACTGATCCGAGTCCTCCGGTCTTCTCGTCGTCGTCCCGATCTCCCGCGGAATGTCCTGTCTCCACCTCGTCGCCGGAAGTGCACCACATCGCCTACATCTTTTACGGGCTCCCACCTCAATGCCGAGGCAACTCGGGCACGAAGCTGGCTAGTCGACATGCCCAAGGTTTGCTGTAGAATGTGTAGTGCTCAAGTCTCATTTTTGGGGTTTATGGAATTGCCTTATTGGTGGAGGAATTGAAATGGTGGAATTTTGTGATAAACTTGGGATTTTAGCATGCATGAAGAGAGAAAATCCCCACTACAAAATTTTGGGACAGCCCCTCCTCTCAAGTGGCCGGCCTTGGCTTATGGTGGGAGTGAGAATGAGAGAGAGAGAGTGAATGAGTGATTGGCTTGATCAATAATGCAAGAAGAGAAAACAAAGTTATCATGAAAAAGCAATGATCACAAAATCAAACCCATACTCCAAAACAACCATCATCACAAGCATGATGACTCCAAAACGGTCAAGCCATCATGAACAAAGAAAGTCAAGTGATGGTGCACCATCATGATCCAACAATATGCAAAGACCTGATTGGTATGGATTTTACGATCAAAAATATAATTACCGCAATCAAGAAACGGCGTCGCTTCGCAGCTAGCCGGTGAGTGCGGGTCGATCCACAGAGACGGGTAAATTCCTTTAGTGTGTCTTAACGAGTTGATTCTATTTGTCGTTTTGGTTTTATAAAAATCTAGATCTAAAACTTAATTAACCTAATTTAAATTCTTGCTAGGGTTAGGCTTAGAGGAAGTTTTGGAGATTGATGTTTCCTCACCGCTTTCAATGCCGTATTTTAGATCCATTAGGTGTTATAGTAATTATCGATAAAGTGGATACGACTCTTTTGGGAAGATGTTTTCTTCCTCTAGATTCGTATCCTTACTTTATTGTTAATTACCCTAACCCCCATGGAAAACGCGCGCAACCGGCCCTTTATACTGCGGTTCACCGTTACCTCGAGGGGTAGGGTGCCGCAGGGAGCGGTTGTGCGCGCATGCATGGAGTTCTTAATGGTTAGGCATTGAAAGGGGTGAGAGATCTCATCTCTCAACCCTTTCCCTAAGGCTAACCCTAACAAGCGAGGAGACTACTCGCTCATTAGGGGATGAAATAACATTAAAAGAATAAAATACTTACTAATGGTGATGGCTCCCTCCAAGCGATAAAGAACAGATCTGAATGTCACTTCCAGAATTTCTGAATTTTATTTATTGAAAAGAGGCATACAATTTTTAGATCTAAAATTACAATTTATAGAAAATAGGAAACCTAGGGTTACAGACTCTCGCACATGCGAATTTACAGATTTGCCCACGTAAAATCCTAACATCTGCACCGACGCGCCGACGCATCAAATTTCCACCGACAAGCTCTCTGTAAGGCCGCGGATCCGCGGCGCCAGCATGGGTTTGGCCGCGGATCCGCGGCCAAACTGTGGACTTGGGCTGCCAAAAGTTTGGGCTTGGTTCAGTGGATCTGTGAGCTTCTGTTTCTTCACTTATTTTCTCTTTTGAGCTTCTGGTTTTCCTCCAGATGTTTCAGTGAACACTTGTAAGTATCTTTTGACCGTTTGCATTAACATTTTGGACCTTGCATTGTTCTTCATCTACGCTAGACTAGAATCCGTCTAATAGTTGGTCAAAAGTCCCTTTTCTGTTGTTTTGTGTCTTTTTCACTGTATTTGCTCCAGAAACCTGTATCCTGTAATATGTAACAAACGTGCGTAAAGAGTACCTGTTTATTTATAAAAAGGATAAGAATAGGGGAATGATAAATGCAATATTATGGTCTGAACAAATACCCCCAAACTTACCTTTTGCTCGTCCTCGAGCAAACTTATTATTTATTCACTAAAATCCTAACCGCACTTTCGCAGGGAAACGCGATTGCACTGAGCACGTGCAACAAGCCGTTAAACCTCTAGGTGTCCCTAGTAGGAGGAGTGTTGTCTCCTGAGGGTTTTCAGCGGATACTACCCACAAAATCCTATCAACTCGGCCCATTGACTTTTGTTCTCCAATTAGGTTTTCTAATAAGGAATTCTATTATCTTTTACTTGCAAATTATCCACCCATATTCTTCACGCTTCCTTATTATTTAACTTAAGATTATATATGTTATGTAGACCTACTTAGCTTTAGGCATCTCTTAAGTCTTCCTTCTTGGGTTTCATCTCCACTTAGGAATTTCTATCAACTCTATTAAAAATACAAGTTCTATTCTTCATTCCGTTCTCTTATCTAGATTCCAATCACATACCCCTACGTGTGTGTATAGATCACCCCTACACTTGGAGATTCAAATCAAGCAATCATGCCCTTGTCCATTGTCCAAAGTACTAATTAGTTGGTGAATGAAATTTGCTTACACATCCTTCATGCGACCGTTAATACTTCTTGAGGTACCAACAACCGATTACAAGATGCGTTTGCACTTTAAAGCGTACTTCCTAGTCCTTACAACACCCAAGGCTTTAGCAGTGACTCCCAAACCAGTTGGTCTAAGGCACTAGGTGATGAAGCACCCTCGCTAAATATTTTTCTATTTTTACAGCCTTAAGTAATCACAAAAACCAGTGTCCATTTTTTCTTTATTCACTTTTTTTTCTTTTTATTTTCATTGTGTACTAAGGACTTTAGACAAGAGCATTTCAAGGTCTCTTCTACTATTCCAAGTTTCAAGGTGCGTGAATGTGCAAATTGTAGGGTATACATTTTCAGAATCTAGACTTAAGCTAGGAACTATCTTTCAAACTTATACTCTAATAAGAACATCAATATTCTTCCCTTGTTTCGACTTAGCCCAAGAAGTGAACCCAAAATATGCCTATTTCTAAATAAACTACAAGGCATATACTTTCTACCGTTAAACTTTAAGGATGGTTATTTTTAGGGTTTTTAATTTACTAAGTCTAAGATCTAGTTGTTCCTAGCCAGTTAACCCATTCGTCAAACTCAAGTCAATTAGCCAAAATTGAATACAATTATTTTTATAATTTTTTGAAATTTTTCAAATTTTTATAGATTTTCAAATAAGTATGCAAATGCAAAAATATGTACAAATGAATGCGAAGGAAGAAGACGTACCGAGCATACCCCCAAACTTGAACTTGACAGTGTCCTCACTGTCATGCTAAACCAAGAGGGTCAAGATACCGATACTCCCCTGTTTATTTATTTATAGTTTTTTAATGTTTTGAAATTTTTTTTTATTTTTTATAGAAAAAGAAAACAAAAGGATATATACATATATACAAAGGTTCCCCCCAAACTTAAGCTTGGCCTTACACAAGCCAAAGGTTAGCACCAACCATTCAAAGATCTTATCATGGTAATGGTAGAGTTGGTGCAAGAATGGGACGGAAAGAAAAGAGATGAAAAGCACGCGAGACCGTGTGGAAAGAAAAATGGTAGAGTACGGTCTCGGTGGAAGAGAAGAATGGCGGAAAGGAGAAAGAAGTGGAGTATGATCTTGAGGGTGTAAATCGAGTGAATAAATTAGCGCAATATGTGATGAACGATGTGTTAAAAAGCGATTGCGCTAACCTACCAACTCGTCGTGCAATGGGGTCAAATCCCTCAAGATTTGCAAGAAAACATGGGTACGCCGAACTTGGTATCGGAGATGAAAGCGTAACGGTCATTTGTTCGGTCGGAACAATAGGAAGGAGGGAGGGTGATATAACAGTCAAAGGTTCAGGAGGCTGAATTGGAAAATCCGACACATCCAATAAAAATGGTTCAACCTCGATATTATCCTCAAGACTCTCCTCAGTACTATCCTCAATATTTAATTCATCCATGCCATTATCATCAAAATCTAGACGCATATGAGATTCGGGATAAACATTTAATAACTCAGGATGATGATTTGAACATAAAATTTCTATTAAATCGACAGGTTCATCATCCGAAATATTCCCGGCGTCTATATCCTCAATCAATTGAAAATCAATTTCTTTAGACACTTCATCCACAGCATGGATATTTATCAATGTAGGTTCTAGAGTGGAGGTGTAAAGATCGAAAGGATTAGGTGCGGTTTCACTCGAAAGGGGTTCCTTACAATTTGGCAAATCAAACACTACAAAATCGCACAACTCATTTTTATTTTCAACTGGTGAATCATTTGGAACAATCGATGGAAAACCGGAGTTGTGGGCTTCAATTGGGTAAGGGTAGGTTTGATTTGAAAATCCTCTCTCATTCTCACTCTGTCCAACTGCCGCCTTATAGATTGAAAAATTCGGAACTAGCGGGACACTAGCTACCGGTTCACTAGGTTGCTTAAGGGCGGCCATGGATGCTTCCACATTCCTCATTATTCTATTTGTTACAGCTATATATGCTTCCAACGACTCTTCCAAACTAGACTTAGGTGGTGAGGGGGTTTCAGTAAAAGATTCAAAATTAGTTGGGTATGTGAAACTCCCTAATGGCTGTGTTGAAACAGTGTCTAGTGAAGGTGGGAAGGTCAGGTATGACTGGTAGGAAGTGGATGGTAAGACAGGAGTAGGGTCAACATATGAATAAGAAGGTGAATAATCGTGCGGATCCCTAAAACTAGATGAGTGGAGAGGGGTGAAAGATCGACTGCGAGATTGAGCAATATGCTCAGCAATGGACATCGGCCTAGGAGTGACAGAAGGACTTGAAGAAGTGGTATCAACATATGTAGGTTGCAAAGGTTGACTCGGTTGACACAAAGTGGGTTGAAAAGTCAAACCGTTTCTCCTAGACTCCTCTATGTGATCTTTCAAAGATTTTTTTGGCAAGGAGGGATCATTTTTAAATTGACCGAAACAATTGACGAACGACGCAAAGTTAGGTTCGGGATACCAAGATTCGGCAAGAGATTTATGATGTGGGGTACCCATGATAGAAGAATGCAAGGATTTCTTAGCGACAAAATTTTTGCAAGTTTTAAAAGATTTTTCGTTAAATTTTTTATTGGAGAGTTTTGCAATAAGGTTTTAGAAAATGGGACTCGTGACACAAATGTATCAACCACACATGCACAATCAGACCTAGATCTAGGGTTGCCTAGGTCTACTAGACAGCTCCTAACTAGGGCTAGAAATAGACCTCAAACCGCCTCTTCACGGACAAATACGGCCAGGTAAGTGGGAAGGAACCACCACTACAGTGGGCCTAATTAAAAACCACTAGCCTAGACACCGCAATGTCGGTTAGGATAAACGGCCGATGCCTACCCTAGTCCTTTTCCTATTGAGCTCGCTGTCCTTAGGTCTGAGTCTAATCTTTTTTAATTAAAGGTGGTCGATGCAAAATGCTTTAGGTGTTTTCTGGGGTCCTGGGAAGGGTGATGAAATCCCCACCCAATCTGAGATTGGTCAAATAGCCCCTTAGAGTCCGGTTAAATTATGCAAAACAAATAAAATCACTTGCAATCAGAATTTTTTAGCGCGGCGCAAAGAAACCTGCAGAGATCTGTTATTTAGAAGGGGGAGAAAGACTCTTTACGCAAAGAAATCCTGCAGAAAGATTTTTACAGAGAGATATATTTCAGGTTACAGAGGGGAGAATGAGGATCAAACCCACAAAATTTAATGCGCTGACGTGGCACTAGAAGCGCGGATCCGCGGCGTATTGCCCCATTATGCGGCGGAAGAGCGGCAATATGAGGAGATCAGCCTCTGGAAATTTTTTGTACTTCTCTGTACTTTCAGCTTCTCTCTGTTCTTATGTAACAAATTTTGATTTGCCCTCTGTAAAATTCCAGATCCTTGATTCTTCGCTGTTCCTGCAAGATCCAAAAGATACACCCTTCAAACAGATCAAATTTGATTATTTTTTTTTATTTTTTATATTTTCAGATTTTTATAATTTTTAAAATTTATATCAACCCGAAAATTCACAAAAAGAAAGATTACGCCGTCCCCGGCAACGGCGCCATTTGATTGGTATGGATTTTAAGATCAAAAATATAATTACCGCAATCAAGAAACGGCGTCGCTTCGCAGCTAGCCGGTGAGTGCGGGTCGATCCACAGAGACGGGTAAATTCCTTTAGTGTGTCTTAACGAGTTGATTCTATTTGTCGTTTTGGTTTTATAAAAATCTAGATCTAAAACTTAATTAACCTAATTTAAATTCTTGCTAGGGTTAGGCTTAGAGGAAGTTTTGGAGATTGATGTTTCCTCACCGCTTTCAATGCCGTATTTTAGATCCATTAGGTGTTATAGTAATTATCGATAAAGTGGATACGACTCTTTTGGGAAGATGTTTTCTTCCTCTAGATTCGTATCCTTACTTTATTGTTAATTACCCTAACCCCCATGGAAAACGCGCGCAACCGGCCCTTTATACTGCGGTTCACCGTTACCTCGAGGGGTAGGGTACCGCAGGGAGCGGTTGTGCGCGCATGCATGGAGTTCTTAATGGTTAGGCATTGAAAGGGGTGAGAGATCTCATCTCTCAACCCTTTCCCTAAGGCTAACCCTAACAAGCGAGGAGACTACTCGCTCATTAGGGGATGAAATAACATTAAAAGAATAAAATACTTACTAATGGTGATGGCTCCCTCCAAGCGATAAAGAACAGATCTGAATGTCACTTCCAGAATTTCTGAATTTTATTAATTGAAAAGAGGCATACAATTTTTAGATCTAAAATTACAATTTATAGAAAATAGGAAACCTAGGGTTACAGACTCTCGCGCATGCGAATTTACAGATTTGCCCACGTAAAATCCTAACATCTGCACCGACGCGCCGACGCATCAAATTTCCATCGACAAGCTCTCTGTAAGGCTGCGGATCCGCGGCGCCAGCATGGGTTTGGCCGCGGATCCGCGGCCAAATTGTGGACTTGGGCTGCCAAAAGTTTGGGCTTGGTTCAGTGGATCTGTGGGCTTCTGTTTCTTCACTTATTTTCTCTTTTGAGCTTCTGGTTTTCCTCCAGATGTTTCAGTGAACACTTGTAAGTATCTTTTGACCGTTTGCATTAACATTTTGGACCTTGCATTGTTCTTCATCTACGCTAGACTAGGATCCGTCTAATAGTTGGTCAAAAGTCCATTTTCTGTTGTTTTGTGTCTTTTTCACTGTATTTGCTCAAGAAACCTGTATCCTGTAATATGTAACAAACATGCGTAAAGAGTACCTGTTTATTTATAAAAAGGATAAGAATAGGGGAATGATAAATGCAATATTATGGTCTGAACAAGACCCCCTTCCAAATTGCTTATTTGCACAAATGCAAATAAGCCCTCCTCCACCAATCTTCTGCCAATGAATGATACAAAGAAATATGGCCGAAACGGAAAGCAAACTGGCAACTCCAGAAAACTGGTCCCGTAACAAATTACAGGAAAACCCCGATACTGTGTATACACACCCGCATTTGTATTCCGACCGAAATACAAATGCAATGAGACAAAACTACACTGTACTATACTAGGATCCGGCTTAAACCAAAGCCGGCAAGTAATATCCGTTCGATCCTGATCCGTGCAATACCGCACGTATCTGATCGAACCCTGCCATATATCCATACGGCCTCTAGTACTAACCGTCCGATCCTGATCCGTGCAATACCGCACGTATCAGATCGGACCTTGCCATATCTCCATACGGCCTCTACAGCTTTTCGCCCGAAAGCTTGAGTAACTGAATGTGGGGGAATCTAAAGACTCGTCAACACCATGGTTTTGGATTTAACCACTAGCACGTCAGAGGTATAAGCCAATACGTAACGGGCTACCAGGTATTGACCAAAAGGGACGTCTGTGAGCGAACTCAGCCTGACACCCTACTGAGCCTGTCAGTGACAATATCCGTACAGTCCGGTCCGTTCGTCTATGAGCATCACATGGCGGGCCTAGGGGGTTGGTAAAGTCAGACCCCCAAAAGCGGTACAAGTCGTGTCGGAGTGTAGCCCAGAACACCCTGAGATACTACTGGAATACCTACCAGTAAATCTCCTGCCTCGGCCGAGGGCTTTGTGTAGTGGCTCTCCTAGACACAGCGCGACCTCACCCCCAATACCGGGAGAGACGAACCCCTTAAGATACGCTCACTACTTCCATGTGGCTCGGGATTGTACCCAACTAAAACCTGTTTGCACGTCTCCTTTGAGCGTGGTAGGGTAGTAATCAAAGTACAGTAGGAACTCACACGAGACAAATGACGATCCTCAGGTCGATGAACTAACCTGTACACATGTCACCTGGGAACTGCTATCTGACGTCTGGTATAAGACCAACTAGCATGTTCCCGGCGAGTCCTGTCCGGTGTACTCATAACCCAATGAGCACCTGTATACATCTTAGGTGATCCAACTGACACCAGTGGCTTGTGAGACCGGCCACCGCCCCTCGTCGGGGTCTCGACTGTATACACTAGTCTACTCTGGAGTATCGATGCCCTGTCTCGAAACTCGCACGACTAGGGACCTTTTAAGGATGTGCTTATAGACCCACAGCTCCCACTTATATGATCGCCCTCATACTGCTGGTGGTCAAGCAAGAATCCTAGGGGCTCTATCAACGTGTAATAGCGACCTGTCAGGTCACCTAAGCAGTACACGATGATAAAGATAAACCAGATAGCAAACTATCATCTCGAGTAAGACTGTCCTACTGGGACAGGTCCTCCCTCAATCATTGTAATCACGTGCCTGTGATCCAATAATTGACTCTGAGGGCAATATCTCTAACAATCTCCCACTTGCACTCAAGGCTAATTATTACGATGTCGCATACTCACAGCTCGTGTGATACCGAACACCCAACTCCTCTACTTGTCAGTCTCACAAATCCCGTTTGCGAAACTATTGTGTTCGAGGAATAGCCTCAGTGAGTGGATCCGCTTTGATGTTTCTTTCTATGTCTCTCTATATCTCAAGTTCGCGGAGAAAACCATCTCCCGAAATGAGCAATACCTGTCTTAGAATATGTCTGGATGTCTGATGGGACCTAGCTCATAAATGAACTCCAAATCCAAACTTCTTAGACTGTATTGTCAACTGAACTTAATTAGTATCCTGCGCCATGCCTCCCTCAGTATTGCCTTGGACCACCTGTCCAAAATACTGCCCCTCGTCAGAAGGAAAACTATAACTCTGACAACCTTCTTGTCGTCCAGGTCACCTTGGAAGCCTGGAATGATAACCGTCTCCCGAATGAGGCTGTCGTTATCATATACCTAGAACATCCACTTATGCTCTGAAGCTTCTTCCGACTGTTTCTCTAGGATATGATCAATATCAACTTATTGCATCTAGTGCAAGAATAACATCTGGTGTGGTACTTGACATCTCATGATTGACTCAATTGCCTGAGCAAGTGATCTGCCAATCATGCACATCCCTCTCCACTTTAGTCTGTAAGACACCTTTAGAGAGGGTGACTCTATCACCTGCAGGTACACTACCGTGCCAGGAGTCGTCCATTCTAAATACTCTTAGAATGCTGTCTAAGTACCCTGATTGGGAAACCACCCAAATCCAGATCTAAAACCATAGATCTAGTAACCAGTATGTCTGATATAATGTCCAAGTCCCATGTGGAGAAACCACTGTGTGACGACCAAAGTGTAACCGATTGTAGTATAGGAATATCACATCCTACTCTGTGTATGTCATCCAAATACCATGACATCACACCATACTACCTTCTTAACAGATCCATCCCCTATTCTGATGAAGTCAAACCTATGACTGTCACATCATAAATAGATGATCTATCTCCGCTACATCTGCTTTAGTCTATAAATAGACATAAGCCACCTGTCCACCAATGCTTCCGCTTCTCCCACTGACTACGACAACCCTCTGGCAGAGTCATATAGACGTACACTTCTAAAACAAGTTTAGAACGACGATATACTCATCCTACTGCCGGGTCTCACAATCTGGAACAACAGCAATGGCAAGTGTGGGTAAACAAGAACCTCCCTGTCACCGTCCTTGAGGCTACCGGAGTACCTCTCGGGTGCCTGAGGTTACCCACCGTATCTGCGGAGTGGCCAATGGAATGTCAAACCAGATTGAATCTTTAGGTTCCTATCAAAATCTTCAGTAATCGTTTGCGGTTCTGGAATCACTTCCAGTTCTACCATACTCCCACTACTGTTTTCTGAAGAAAAAAAATCCATTTTTATTAAAACTGTGGCGAGTTAAGAACAATATCACTATTGATCTTCCAGATGGTAGAAAGTCAACCCTCGTCATAGCCTGGGTCAACCCACAAACAGCCATTACAGAAACTTGCCTTGAGTTGTCCAGTGTCTGGTTCTAATCATAAGCCGGACAACTCCCCGTACCTTAACATCGTTAAGATACGAACTGTTCTATATCCAATATAGGACCAGAGGCACTGATTTAATTGAACCAGATTCAAATCATGCAGCTGTCTCCAGCGCATATCAACTAAAATGGAAAGAGGCCGATCAGCGTTCCCCAACTTAGGAGTGCTTCCATTTATGAGTAACCTGAAAAAGAAGCAAGTTCTCTTTATCATTACTATCAACTGAATACCATACACAAGTATCTATATCTTTGATCACTTTGAAGAATCCCGATACTTGCTATACCTGGTTCTCTACTCTATTCAAATACCTATAACTTCTCAAAATTCGGACCCTGTGTTTCCACGAAACACCTATCTAAAAACTAGAGAAGTCATAAGTAAACCGAATATAGTACGAGGACCAAACCCTCTGTCCGGATGGACCCTGGACAACATACAATACTCTGTATAAGTCCCTTGAGTCTGATGACTCATTCACTGTGTGTCGTAGGTTGAAAACTGTACTTATGATTAAGAAGAATTACACCGCTGTTTAATGTTCCTTACCTAACCATCCACTGATATAGGTAAATGTCACAGACATAATTTCAAAAAGATATATCTCACTCTATAAAAGTAGACGTACAGATATATCAATTTGAAATTGGTGCACAACAGCCGATATTCAAAACCAAATATTCGCCAACCGGCAAACAGCCCAGGTGATTTCCTCAAATATCACCGATTACAACGAATCCCGATATAATGAGGATGATCACCCAATTCCCAATAACTTACTTCCACTCATCATCTGTAAGACCATACAGATGTGAGAATCATACCTGGTAAATACATACCCTGGAGTAAGGACTAATTGGGAAATCAGTTTTCTTTTAACAGTACACAGTGAAACTGAAACATTGAAATGTTTCAATGGGGTATCCCGGTATTCCTAGTAATGCCTCTTCCAGATTCACAACTGTGACCGTATAAATCTCTGCCACCTCTCCAAATCCCTTCATATGTCTTTAGTCATTACCTTCTGTACACCCCTTTAGGCCAAATGGTTTTCTTCCTTCCCTACCGTTCGGCACCAGCCTATGGTTTGGAAGAAGACTATCCAATAAGCGTAATGGTTGTAATGTCCTAATCCTAGGAGCACTCGTAATGCGAGAGAAGGTGAAGATAAAAGACAACCGAATAAACCTTATTCCTATTTCTCCTGAACCAGGATCCATCCCCGAACTGGAACAAGTCCCTTTCGAGTTCGTATATAACCATACGATGGATTATCCAATAAACTTGGGATCTTCGTAGTGATACGGAGTGTCCTGGAGAAATACAAAGGTGAAGTGGGAGTGGTAATGAAATACCTGGTTTGGTCGTGAATATCAGTTGCAATTTACTTTGCCCTCTTACTAATCCCTTGCTTTGTCTTAACTTAATACCTTCTGTACACCATCGTTATGCTAATTGGTTTTCTTCATTCCCTACCTATCGGCACCAGCCTAAGGTTTGGAAGAAGACTATCAAATTTGCGTAATAGGTGTACTATCTCCTAAACCAAGGAGTACTCGCAACTTGAGAGAAGGTAAAAGGAAAAGACAACTGAATAATCCTATCCGTTTTCTCCAGAACCGGAAACCATCCTCGAATAAATCCCTTCGAGTTCGTATATAACCATACAATGGTTTTGTTCAATGGAAGTGGACGTTCGTAGTAATACGGGGTGTCCTGGAGAAAAGGGTAAAAGTAAGAGTGGCAATGAGGTTTGCAACTCTGACAATCCAAAAGCCAGTGTTTAAGAAGGTTCGGTTAATTTTGGTTACTGAGTCATAGTCTTAGGGTCGGGTCAATGGTCGCTGCCGAAGAGAGAGAGAAAATAAACACTCAGCGTGCACTCAAACCTAGATCAGAATGGTTACCAATTTATCTAATCTGGAAACCCCCCACTGTAACCTCAAATTCTCCTCCAAACCTGAAAGAAGAATTAGTCGGGATCACCCGAGGAGTAAATCAACTCATCAGTGGGAATCGGGATCCAACTATCATCGCATGATAACATGACAGAATCCGCTCACGCTATCACACTCCAGAAGGTAAGCGCATATCTGGCAAGTTTTAGTTCTTTTGAAACTCCCGATGTGGATTTTTACCCCATGCTCTTATGACCTTGACTTTGGCCAACAAATCATAAGTCACATGTCAAGTTCTACCCGTCATTCTCCAGGTTAATTTGAATCCACCCGTACATACCCTTGACTTTTGCCAACAAGGTAGTACGACTGTCCCAAACCAACGCATCTATCTATGCTGCATATGAATACCCAATAGCTACCAATCACTATGCCTTGACTTTGGCCAACAAACATAGCTTGAATACTATTAACCACCCATATCAAACGACGGAGGGCTACGAATGGTTTCTGGCGAAAACCTTTAACGTAATGAACTTGATATCGTTGATGGAACTGATAGCTTTATAAAAATATAGTGACGAAAACCGTTGCTAAAGAGGTCACTCCCGGTGAAGGGATCTCGGCTCTTTCCCCGTAGAATGAGGTGCAGAATATTCTAACTGAATACCACGATGCAAAGCAAAAGTAATCGGCTATAGTGAAGTTAATGCCCTGACGCAAACTTTTTGTCTAAGGGGTCACTCCCTGTGAAGGGATCTCGGCCCTTGCCTCGTCGACTGAGGAGCAGGATATTCCAACTTAATACCACGATGCAAAACAAAAGAGAACGTCCTTCCAATAACAGCTTTTTGAAAAGTGTTCCAACAACATCAGATTAGGTTTGTTTTAACTTGCATTGATCCGAATCAACGCAGTCCCATCAATTGATCACACCACAAAGAACGAAAATATACTGACGTACGTATATGCCATCCGCATTCGCCACTGGGTCCCGTCATTACCTGTTAGGTTAGCTAACTAACGACAGAGCGGGGACTGGACTAGCGCGGATGCAAAACATATACAACATCTACTAATATATATACCAATATATTATATTTCGCTCAAGGCGTGATAAAATGCAACATCACAGAAATGTACAGCATCACAGAACAATACAGATATTTGGGATCCCCGGGTTTCACAGAGCCGCTGAAACCCGACGTTCCACTGGTCGTGTGGATAGCCTGTGCAATGAAATCCTAGACCCCTACGGGCGCGGCAAGTTGTAAGTGCACGGCGGCGCCCCGGCCGTCAAACCGACGGCCAAATGCGGAAGCGGTGATAAACTTTAAATTTTACTTGAACTGGCAAACCGCCGCGCACTAAAACCCGGATCGAACCATTAATTAGTCCTAGCTAACTATAAGATGGGAAAGAGATATACCGACGATCCAAGTCCTCCGGTCTTCTCATTATCGTCTGGATCTCCTGCGGAATGTCCCGTCTCCTCCTCGTCGCCGGAAGTGCACCACATCGCCTACTTCTTTTACGGGCTCCCACCTCAATGCCGAGGCAACTCGGGCACGAAGCCGGCTACTCGACGTGCCCAAGATTCGCTGTAGAATGTGTAGTAGAACTTGTGTCTCTTTTTGGGGTAGTGGAGGTTGCCATTGGTGGAGGGATTGAACAAGAAGTATATGGAGGAGCTTGGAGAACTTTGGTGCATGAAATGAACAACATTTCCCCACCTCAATATTTTGGACAGCCCCCCCTCCCATATGGCCGGCCAAACAATGCAAGAGCAAGAGAGAGAAAAAGCCAAGGGGAGGGTATATCATAATGCAAGAGAGAGAGTGTGGAGTTATGATGTGTGGAAATGATTACTAGTAAAACCAACACACCAAAACAATCATCATAACCCATCAACAAAGTCAAGCAATCATGAACATAAGAAAAGTCAAGGGATGGGCTCCATCATGAAACCATCATGATACAAATATAAGCAAATACCCCCTCCACAAATACTTATTTGCAACAATGCAAATAAGCCCTCCTCCACCAATCTTCGGCCAATGAACGGAACAATGGAAATCGGCCGAAACGAAAAGCAAACTGGCAACTCCAGAAAACTGGTCCCGTAATAAATTACAGGAAGACCCCGATACTGTGCATACACACCCGCATCTGTATTTCGACCGAAATACAAATGCAATGAGACAAAATCTACACTGTACTATACTAGGATCCGGCTTAAACCAAAGCCGGCTAGTAATATCCGTTCGATCCTGATCCGTGCAATACCGCACGTATCTGATCGAACCCTGCCATATATCCATACGGCCTATAGTACAAACTGTCCGATCCTGATCCGTGCAATACCGCACGTATCTGATCGGACCTTGCCATATCTCCATACGGCCTCTACAACCTTTTGCCCGAAAGCTGAGTAACAGAATGTGGGGGACTCTAAAGACTCATCAACACCTTGGTTGTGGATTTAACCACTAGCACGTTAGAGGTATAAGCCAATACATAACGGGCTACCAGGTATTGACTAAAAGGGACGTCTGTGAGCGAACTCAGCCTGACTCCCTACTGAGCCTGTCAGTGACAATATCCGTACAGTCCGGTCCGTTCGTCTATGAGCATCGCATGGCGGGCCTAGGGGGTTGGTAAAAGTCAGACCCCCAAAAGCGGTACAAGTCGTGTCGGAGTGTAGACCAGAACACCCTGAGATACTACTGGAATACCTATCAGTAAATCTCCTTGCCTCGGCCGAAGGCTTCGTGTAATGGCTCTCCTAGACACAGCACGACCTCACCCCCAATACCGGGAGAGACGAACCCCAGAAGATACGCTCACTGCCTCCATGTGGCTCGGGACTGTACCCAACTAAAACCTGTTTGCACGACTCCTTTGAGCCGTGGTAGGGTAGTAATCAAAGTACAGTGGGAACTCACACGAGACAAATGACGATCCCCAGGTCGATGAACTAACCTGCACACATGTCACCAGGGAACTGCCATCTGACGTCTGGTATATGACCAACTAGCATGTTCCCGGCGAGTCCTGTCCGGTGTACTCATAACCCAATGAGCACCTGTATACATCTTAGGTGATCCAACTGACACCAGTGGCTTGTGAGACCGGCCACCGCCCCTCGTCGGGGTCTCGACTGTATACACTAGTCTACTATGGAGAATCGATGCCCTGTCTCGAAACTCTCACGACTAGGGACCTTTTAAGGATATGCTTATAGACCCCCAGCTCCCACTTATATGATCGCCCTCATACTGCTGGTGGTCAAGCAAGAATCCTAGGGGCTCTATCAACGTGTAATAGCGACGTGTCAGGTCACTTAAAACAGTACACGATGATAAAGGTAAACCAGATAGCATACTATCATCTCGAGTAAGACTGTCCTACCGGGATAGGTCCTCCCTCAATCATTGCAATCACGTACCTGTGACCTAATAATTGACTCTGAGGGCACTATCTCCAACAATCTCCCACTTGCACTCAAGGCTAATTATTGCGATGTCGCATACTCACAGCCCGTGTGATACCGAACACCCAACTCCTCTACTAGTCAGTCTCACAAAGCTCGTTTGCGAAACTATTGCGTTCGAGGAATAGCCTCAGTGAGTGGATCCGCTTTGTTGTTTCTTTCTATGTCTCTCTATATCTCAAGTTCGCGGAGAAAGCCATCTCCCGAAATGAGCAATACCTGTCTTAGAATGTGTCTGGATGTCTGATGGGACATAGCTCATAAATGAACTCCAAATCCAAACTTCTTAGACTGTATCGTCAACTGAACTTAATCAGTATCCAGCGCCATGTCTCCCTCAGTATTGCCTTGGACCAACTGTCCAAAATACTACCCCTCGTCAGAAGGAAAAACTATAACTCTGACAACCTCCTTGTCGTCCAGGTCACCTTGGAAGCCTGGAATGATAACTGTCTCCCGCATGAGGCTATCGTTATCATATCCCTAGAACATCCACTTATGTTCTATAACTGCTTCCGACTGTTTCTCCAGGATTGGATCAATGTCAACTTATTGCATCTAGTGCAAGAACAACATCTGGTGTGGTACTTGACATCTCATGATTGACTCAATCGCCTGAGCAAGTGATCTGCCAATCATGCACATCCCTCTCCTCTTTAGTCTGTAAGACACCTTTAAAGAGGGTGACTCCATTACCTGCAGGTACACTACCGTGCCAGGAGTCGTCCATTCTAAATACCCTTAGAATGCTGTCTAAGTACCCAGATTGGGAGACTACCCAAATCTAGATCTAAAGCCATAGATCTAGTAACCAGTATGTCTGATATAATATCCAAGTCCTGTGTGGAGAAAACACCGTGTGACGACCAAAGTATAACCGATTGTAGTATAGGAATATCACTTCCTACTCTGTGTATGTCATCCAAATACCAGGACATCACACCCTACTACCTTCTCAACAGATCCATCCCCTATTCTGATGAAGTCAAACCCATGACTGTCACGTCAGAAGTAGATGATCTATCTCCGCTACATCTGCTTTAGTCTATAAATAGACATAAGCTACCTTTCCACCAATGCTTCCGCTGCTCCCACTGACTACGACAACCCTTTGGCAGAGTCATATACACGTACACTTCTAAAACTAGTTTAGAACGACGCTATACTCATCCTCCCGCCGGGTCTCGCACCCTGGAACAACAGCAATGGTAATTATGGGTAAACAAGAACTTCCCTGTCACCGTCCTTGAGGCTACCATAGTACCTCTCGGGTGCCTGAAGTTACCCACCTTATCTGCGGAGTGGCTAATGGAATGTCAAACCAGATTGAATCTTTAGGTTCCTTATCAAATTTTCAGTAATCGTTTGTGGTTCTGGAATCACTTCCAGTTCTACCATACTCCCACTACTGTTTTCTGAAAAAATCCATTTTTATTAAAACTGTGGCGAGTCTAGAACAATATTGCTTTTGTTCATCCAGATGGTAGAAAATCAACCCTCGTCATAGCCTGGGTCAACCCACAAACAGCCATTACAGAAACGTGCCTTGAGTTGTCCAGTGTCTGGTTTTAATCATAAACCGGACAACTCCCCGTACCTTAAACATCGTTAAGATATGAACTGTTCTATATCCAATATAGAACCAGAGGCACTGATTTAATTGAACCAGATTCAAATCATGCAGCTGTCTCCAGTGCATGTCAACTTAATGGAAGGAGGCCGATCAGCGTTACTCAACTTATGAATGCTTCCAATTATGAGTAACCTGAAAAAGAAGCAAGTTCTCTTAGTCATTACTATCAACTTAATACCATACACAAGTATCTACATCTTCGATCTCTTTGAAGAATCCCGATACTTGCTACACCTGGTTCTCTACTCTATTCAAATACCTATAACTTCTCAAAATTCGGACCCTGTGTTTCCGCGAAACACTTGTCTAAAAACTAGAGAAGTCATAAGTAAACCGAATATAGTACGAGGACCAACCCCTCTGTCCTGATGGACCCTGGACAACATACAATACTCTGTATAAGTCCCTTGAGTCTGAAAACTCATTCACTGTGTGTCGTAGGTTGAAAACTGTACTTATGGTTAAGAAGAATTACACCGCTGTTCAATGCTCCTTACCTAACCATCCACTGATATAGGTAAATGTCGTAGACATAATTTCAGAAAGGTATATCTCACTCTATGAAAATAGACGTACAGATATATCAATTTGAAATTGGTGCATAACTGCGGATTTTCAGAACCAAATATTTGCCGACCGGCAAACAGCCCAGGTGATTTCCTCAAATATCACCGATTACAACGAATCCCGATATAATGAGGATGATCACCCAATTCCCAATAACTTACTCCCACTCACCATCTGAAAAACCCTACAGATGTGAGAATCGTACCTGGTAAATACATACCCTGGAGTAAGTATCTAATCGGGAAATCAGTTTTCTTTTAACATTACACAGTGAAACTGAAACATTGAAATGTTTCGATGGGGTATCCCGGTATTCCTAGTAATGCCTCTTCCAGATTCACGACTGTAACCGTATAATTCTTTGCCACCTCTCCAAATCCCTTCATATGTCTTTAGTCATTACCTTCTGCACACCCCTTTAGGCCAAATGGTTTTCTTCCTTCCCTACCGTTCGGTACCAGCCTATGGTTTAGAAGAAGACTATCCAATAAGCATAATGGGTGTACTGTCCTAATCCTAGGAACACTCGCAATGCGAGAGAAGGTGAAGATAAAAGACAACCTGAATAAACCTTATTCCTATTTCTCCTGAACCAGAATCCATCCCCGAACTGGAACAAGTTCCTTTCGAGTTCGTATATAAACATACGATGGAATATCCAATAAACTGTGGATCTTCGTAGTGATACGGAGTGTCCTGGAGAAATACAATGGTGATTTAGGATTGGCGAAGGAATACTTGGTTTGGTCGTGAATATCAGTTGCAATTTACTTTGCCCTCTTACTAATCCCTTGCTTTGTCTTTACATAATACCTTCTGTACACCATCGTTAGGCTAATTGGTTTTCTTCATTCCCTACCGGTCGGCACCTGCCTATGGTTTGGAAGAAGACTATCCAATTTGCGTAATAGGTGTACTATCTCCTAAACCAAGGAGTACTCGCAACTTGAGAGAAGGTAAAAAGGAAAAGACAACTGAATAATCCTATCCGTTTTCTCCAGAACCAGAAACCATCCTCGAATAAATTCTTTCGAGTTCATATCTAACCATACGTTGGTTTTGTCCAATGGAAGTGGACGTTCGTAGTAACACGGGGTGTCCTGGAGAAAAGGGTAAAAGTAGGAGTGGCAATGAGGTTTGCAACTCTGACAATCCAAAAGTCAGTGTTAAGAAGGTTCGGTTAATTTAGTCTCTGAGTCAAAGTCTTAGGGTCGGATCAATGGTCGCTGCCAAAGAGAGAGAGAAAAGAAACACTCAGCGTGCACTCTAACCTAGATCAGAATGGTTACCAATTTATCTAATCAGGAAACCTCCCACTGTACCTCAAATTCTCCTCCAAACCTGAAAGAAGAATTAGTCGGGGTCACCCGAGGAGTAAACTAACTCATCAGTGGGAATCGGGATCCAACTCTCATCGCATGATAACGTGACGGAATCCGCTCACATCATCACACTCCAGAAGGTATGCGCATATCTGGCAAGTTTCAGTTCTTTTGAAACTCCCGATGTGATTTCTGCCCCATGCTCTTATGACCTTGACTTTGGCCAACAAATCATAAGTCACATGTCAAGTTCTACCCGTCATTCTCCAGGTTGATTCGAATCCACCCGCACAAGCCCTTGACTTTGGCCAACAAGGCTATACGACTGTTCCAAACCAACGCATCTATCTATGCTGCATATGAATAACCAACAGCTACCAAACACTGTGCCTTGACTTTGGCCAACAAACACAGCTTGAATACTATTGACTATCCATATGAAACGACGGAGGGCTACGAATGGTTTCTGGCGAAAACCTTTAACGTAATGAACTTGATATCGTTGAAGGAACGGATAGCTTTTTGAAAATATAGTGACGAAAACCTTCGCTAAAGAGGTCACTCCCGGTGAAGGGATCTCGGCTCTTTCCCCGTAGAATGGGGTGCAGGATATTCCAACTGAATACCACGGTGCAAAGCAAAAGTAATCGGCTATAGTGAAGTTAATGCCCTGACGCAAACTTTTTGTCCAAGGGGTCACTCCCGGTGAAGGGATCTCGGCCCTTGCCTCGTCGACTGAGGAGCAGGATATTCCAACTGAATATCACGATGCAAAACAAAAGTGAACGTCCTTGCAATAACAGCTTTTTGAAAAGTGTTCCAACAACATCAGATTAGGTTTGTTTTTAACTTGCATTGATCCGAATCAACGCAGTCCCATCAATTGATCACACCACAAAGAACGAAAATATACTGATGTACGTATATGCCATCCGCATTCGCCACTGGGTCCCGTCATTACCCGTTAGGTTAGCTAACTAACGACAGAGCGGGGACTGGACTAGCGCGGATGCAAACCATATACAACATCTACTAATATATATACCAATATATTATATTCGCTCAAGGCGTGAATAAAATGCAACATCACAGAGAATGAACAGCATCACAGAAACAATACAGATATCTGGGATCCCCGGGTTTCACAGAGCCACTGCTGAAACCCGACGTTCCCCTGGTCGTGTGGATAGCCTATGCAATGTAATCCTAGACCCCTACGGGCGCGGCAAGTCACCCGCCAAAACCTGAAGCGAGGCAGCCCCCTTCAGCACAGTGAATGGACCACCCAGCACTTCACGGAATCCGGTAACTTGGGCACCCCTCCTGGGTCAACCTGTACCCCCTACGAGTGCGGCGAATAGCCCGCCAATCCTAGAGTGAAGCCCCCTCCGTCCCAATGCCATGAGATGCGGGCTTGTTGCCCTCTACAACCCGGCTATCCGTGCACCCCTCCGTGGGGCAATCCTAGTACAGAAAGTAAAATATACATACAACGGGTACATCGACCGCAACCAGGTCGTGCCCCAAAATAATAATACAAACAGGCAGTGACGGCAGTCCACATGTCGGACGCTCGCCCCGCAATATCAAATGTACATAATACAACAGAACTGTACTAGCATTGCATCCAGGCTATCCCCCACGACCGATCCGCAACATCACAGCAAAAACAGAACATCAACGTGAAAGTCACGTTCGCAAATCCGTCTAACCGGGCTATAGCAGTTAGACCGGATTTACCGATCAAGTGACATTCACGGTCGCAGATATAATGTAAATACTGTGAAATAATGTGTTTAAAATATCCGATCAATCAAATTTTAACAAGTGGGCCCCCAAACAATACTGTAGCAGATCAAGAAATTCTGGGCCCAATATTAATATTCCAAAACCCCAATTTTAACCCCAGAAAGATACTGTAGAAATTTGGTGCAGGGAACCCAACAGTGTGCGGCGGATCCGCGGCCCAAAGGGGTGTTTGGCCGCGGATCCGCGCTCCAACAGTGGACTTAGTGCATCGAATTTTCACAGAACTCTTAGATTTTCCAGTACATCACTTTTCTGTAACCTGAAAAAAATTTCGACACCAAAAAATTTCAACAGAAAACTGATGCAAGTAAAAATGTAGATTTTAGAATTTTGGTCGATCGGAAACGCAAAACACATTAAGGAAAGCTAAACTAAGTTAATGGCGAGTCTCTGATACCACTGTAAGTGCACGACGGCGCCCCGGCCGTCAAACCGACGGCCAAATGCGGAAGCGGTGATAAACTTTAAATTTTACTTGAACTGGCAAACCGCCGCGCACTAAAACCCGGATCGAACCATTAATTAGTCCTAGCTAACTATAAGATGGGAAAGAGATATACCGACGATCCAAGTCCTCCGGTCTTCTCATCATCGTCTGGATCTCCTGCGGAATGTCCCGTCTCCTCCTCGTCGCCGGAAGTGCACCACATCGCCTACTTCTTTTACGGGCTCCCACCTCAATGCCGAGGCAACTCGGGCACGAAGCCGGCTACTCGACGTGCCTAAGATTCGCTGTAGAATGTGTAGTAGAACTTGTGTCTCTTTTTGGGGTAGTGGAGGTTGCCATTGGTGGAGGGATTGAACAAGAAGTATATGGAGGAGCTTGGAGAACTTTGGTGCATGAAATGAACAACATTTCCCCACCTTAATATTTTGGACAGCCCCCCCCCTCCCATATGGCCGGCCAAACAATGCAAGAGCAAGAGAGAGAAAAAGCCAAGGGGAGGGTATATCATAATGCAAGAGAGAGAGTGTGGAGTTATGATGTGTGGAAATGATTACTAGTAAAACCAACACACCAAAACTATCATCATAACCCATCAACAAAGTCAAGCAATCATGAACATAAGAAAAGTCAAGGGATGGGCTCCATCATGAAACCATCATGATACAAATATAAGCAAATACCCCCTCCACAAATACTTATTTGCAACAATGCAAATAAGCCCTCCTCCACCAATCTTCGGCCAATGAACGGAACAATGGAAATCGGCCGAAACGGAAAGCAAACTGGCAACTCCAGAAAACTGGTCCCGTAATAAATTACAGGAAAACCCCCATACTGTGCATACACACCCGCATCTGTATTTCGACCGAAATACAAATGCAATGAGACAAAATCTACACTGTACTATACTAGGATCCGGCTTAAACCAAAGCCGGCTAGTAATATCCGTTCGATCCTGATCCGTGCAATACCGCACGTATCTGATCGAACCCTGCCATATATCCATACGGCCTATAGTACAAACTGTCCGATCCTGATCCGTGCAATACCGCACGTATCTGATCGGACCTTGCCATATCTCCATACGGCCTCTACAACCTTTCGCCCGAAAGCTGAGTAACAGAATGTGGGGGACTCTAAAGACTCATCAACACCTTGGTTATGGATTTAACCACTAGCACGTTAGAGGTATAAGCTAATACATAACGGGCTACCAGGTTATGACCAAAAGGGACGTCTGTGAGCGAACTCAGCCTGACTCCCTACTGAGCCTGTCAGTGACAATATCCGTACAGTCCGGTCCGTTCGTCTATGAGCATCGCATGGCGGGCCTAGGGGGTTGGTAAAAGTCAGACCCCCAAAAGCGGTACAAGTCGTGTCGGAGTGTAGCCCAGAACACCCTGAGATACTACTGGAATACCTACCAGTAAATCTCCTTGCCTCGGCCGAGGGCTTCGTGTAATGGCTCTCCTAGACACAGCACGACCTCACCCCCAATACCGGGAGAGACGAACCCCTGAAGATACGCTCACTGCCTCCATGTGGCTCGGGACTGTACCCAACTAAAACCTGTTTGCACGACTCCTTTGAGCCGTGATAGGGTAGTAATCAAAGTACAGTGGGAACTCACACGAGACAAATGACGATCCCCAGGTCGATGAACTAACCTGCACACATGTCACCAGGGAACTGCCATCTGACGTCTGGTATATGACCAACTAGCATGTTCCCGGCGAGTCCTGTCCGGTGTACTCATAACCCAATGAGCACCTGTATACATCTTAGGTGATCCAACTGACACCAGTGGCTTGTGAGACCGGCCACCGTCCCTCGTCGGGGTCTCGACTGTATACACTAGTCTACTATGGAGAATCGATGCCCTGTCTCGAAACTCTCACGACTAGGGACCTTTTAAGGATATGCTTATAGACCCCCAGCTCCCACTTATATGATCGCCCTCATACTGCTGGTGGTCAAGAAAGAATCCTAGGGGCTCTATCAACGTGTAATAGCGACGCGTCAGGTCACTTAAAACAGTACACGATGATAAAGGTAAACCAGATAGCATACTATCATCTCGAGTAAGACTGTCCTACCGGGATAGGTCCTCCCTCAATCATTGCAATCACGTACCTGTGACCTAATAATTGACTCTGAGGGCACTATCTCCAACACAATTCACCCGCCAAAACCTGAAGCGAGGCAGCCCCCTTCAGCTCCGGGAATGGACCACCCAGCACTTCACGGAATCCGGTAACTTGGGCACCCCTCCTGGGTCAACCTGTACCCCCTACGAGTGCGGCGAATAGCCCGCCAATTCTAGAGTAAAGCCCCCTCCGTCTCAATGCCATGAGATGCGGGCTCGTTGCCCTCTAGAACCCGGTTATCCGTGCACCCCTCCGCGGGGCAATCCTAGTACAGAAAGTAAAATATACATACAACGGGTACATCGACCGTAACCTGGTCGTGCCCTAAAATAATAATACAAACAGGCAGTGACGGCAGTCCACATGTCGGACGCTCGCCCCGCAATATCAAATGTACATAATACAACAAAAACTGTACTAGCATTGCATCCAGGCTATCCCCCACGACCGATCCGCAACATCACAGCAATACACAGAACATCAACGTGAAAATCACGTTCGCAAATCCGTCTAACCGGGCTATAGCAGTTAGACAGGATTTACCGATCGAGTGACATTCACGGTCGCAGATATAATGTAAATACTGTGAAACAATGTGTTTAAAATATCCGATCGATCAAATTTTAACAAGTGGGCCCCAAGTACTACTGTAGCACATCAAGAAATTCTGGGCCCAAAATTAATATTCCAAAAACCCTAAAATCAACCCAGAGAGCAACTGCAGAAATTTGATGCAGTGATCTCAACAGAGTGCGGCGGAACCGCGGCCCAAAAGGGTGTTTGGCCGCGGTTCCGCGTTCCCACTGTGGAGTCACTGTATCGAATTTCTACAGTGTTCTTATAATATCCAGAACATCACTTTTCTGCAACCTGAAAAATTTTTCGAGCAAGGAAAAATTCAACAGAAAACTGATGTGAAGAAAACGCGGATTTTGGAATTTTGATCGATCGGAAATGTAAACACATTAAACAAAGCTAGACTAAGTTAATGGTGAGGCTCTGATACCACTGTAAGTGAACGGCGGCGCCCCGGCCTCCATCCCGAGGCCAAATGCGGAAGCGATGGTTAACTTTAATTTTGCAAACTAGCAAACCGGCACCACCGCGCACTAAAACCCGGATCGAACCATTAACTAGTCCTAGCTAACTATAAGATGGGGAATAGAGATATACCGACTGATCCGAGTCCTCCGGTCTTCTCGTCGTCGTCCCGATCTCCCGCGGAATGTCCTGTCTCCACCTCGTCGCCGGAAGTGCACCACATCGCCTACATCTTTTATGGGCTCCCACCTCAATGCCGAGGCAACTCGGGCACGAAGCTGGCTAGTCGACGTGCCCAAGGTTTGCTGTAGAATGTGTAGTGCTCAAGTCTCATTTTTGGGGTTTATGGAATTGCCTTATTGGTGGAGGAATTGAAATGGTGAAATTTTGTGATGAACTTGGGATTTTAGCAACCATGAAGAGAGAAAATCCCCACTACAAAATTTTGGGACAGCCCCTCCTCTCAAGTGGCCGGCCTTGGCTCATGGTGGGAGTGAGAATGAGAGAGAGAGAGTGAATGAGTGAGTGATTGGCTTGATCAATAATGCAAGAAGAGAAAACAAAGTTATCATGAAAAAGCAATGATCACAAAATCAAACCCATACTCCAAAACAACCATCATCACAAGCATGATGACTCCAAAATGGTCAAGCCATCATGAACAAAGAAAGTCAAGTGATGGTGCACCATCATGATCCAACAATATGCAAAGACCCCCTTCCAAATTGCTTATTTGCACAAATGCAAATAAGCCCTCCTCCACTAATCTTCGGCCAATGAAGGATACAAAGAAATATGGCCGAAACGGAAAGCAAACTGGCAACTCCAGAAAACTGGTCCCGTAACAAATTACAGAAAAACTCCGATACTGTGTATACACACCCGCATTTGTATTCCGACCGAAATACAAATGCAATGAGACAAAATTACACTGTACTATACTAGGATCCGGCTTAAACCAAAGCCGGCTAGTAATATCCGTTCGATCCTGATCCGTGCAATACCGCATGTATCTGATCGAACCCTGCCATATATCCATACGGCCTCTAGTACTAACCGTTCGATCCTGATCCGTGCAATACCGCACGTATCTGATCGGACCTTGCCATATCTCCATACGGCCTCTACAGCTTTTCGCCCGAAAGCTTGAGTAACTGAATGTGGGGGACTCTAAAGACTCGTCAACACCATGGTTGTGGATTTAACCACTAGCACGTCAGAGGTATAAGCTAATACGTAACGGGCTACCAGGTATTGACCAAAAGGGATGTCTGTGAGCGAACTCAGCCTGACACCCTACTGAGCCTGTCAGTGACAATATCCGTACAGTCCGGTCCGTTCGTCTACGAGCATCGCATGGCGGGCCTAGGGGGTTGGTAAAGTCAGACTCCCAAAAGCGGTACAAGTCGTGTCGGAGTGTAGCCCAGAACACCCTGAGATACTACTGGAATACCTACCAGTAAATCTCCTGCCTCGGCCGAGGGCTTTGTGTAGTGGCTCTCCTAGACACAGCGCGACCTCACCTCCAATACCGGGAGAGACGAACCCCTGAAGATACGCTCACTGCCTCCATGTGGCTCGGGACTGTACCCAACTAAAACCTGTTTGCACGTCTCCTTTGAGCGTGGTAGGGTAGTAATCAAAGTACAATGGGAACTCACAAGAGACAAATGACGATCCTCAGGTCGATGAACTAACCTGTACACATGTCACCTGGGAACTGCTATCTGACGTCTGGTATAAGACCAACTAGCATGTTCCCGGCGAGTCCTGTCCGGTGTACTCATAACCCAATGAGCACCTGTATACATCTTAGGTGATCCAACTGACACCAGTGGCTTGTGAGACCGGCCACCGCCCCTCGTCGGGGTCTCGACTGTATACACTAGTCTACTCTGGAGTATCGATGCCCTGTCTCGAAACTCGCATGACTAGGGACCTTTTAAGGATGTGCTTATAGACCCCCAGCTCCCACTTATATGATCGCCCTCATACTGCTGGTGGTCAAGCAAGAATCCTAGGGGCTCTATCAATGTGTAATAGCGACCTGTCAGGTCACCTAAGCAGTACACGATGATAAAGATAAACCAGATAGCATACTATCATCTCGAGTAAGACTGTCCTACTGGGACAGGTCCTCCCTCAATCATTGTAATCACGTGCCTGTGATCCAATAATTGACTCTGAGGGCACTATCTCTAACACCTGTCACCGTCTCTGAGAAGACCGAAGTACCTCTCGGGTGCCTGAGGTTACTGACCAAATCTGCGGAGTGGCTGATGGAACATCAAATCCAATTGAATCCTTAGGTTCTATTAAATTTTCAGTAATCGTTTGTGGTTCTGGAATAACTTCCAGTTCTACCATATTCCCACTTGTGTTTTTTGAAAAAGTCCATTTTACTAAAACTGTGGCGAGGCAAGAACAATATAAATATTGATCTTCCTGATGGTAGAAAGTTAACCCTCGTCAAAGCCCGGGATAACTCACAAACAACCATTACTGAAACGTGCATTGAGTTTATCCGGATTCTGGTTTTAAGTATCAGCCGGACAACTCCCTATACCTCAACATCGTTAAGATATAAATTGATTCCATATTAATCTAATATAGAAACAAAAGCACTAATCTAATTTGAACCAGATTCAAAAACATGCATCTGTCTCCAGTGCATATCAACCAAATGGAAAGAGGACAATCAACATTACTCATCTAGGAATGCATCCATATATGAGTAACCCGAAAGAGAAGCAAGTTCTTAAAACCATTACTATTAACTGAATACCAAATACAAGTATCTACATCTTCGACTTTCTCGAAGAATCCTGATACTTACAACAAATGGTTCTCTACTTTATTCTTATATCTATAACTTCTGAATATCTAGACCTTGCATTTCAACGAAATACATGTCCAGAACTGGAGAAGTCATAAGTAAACACAATATAGTACGAGTACCAACCCCTTTGACCTATTGGACACTGGACAACATACAATAATTTGTATAAGTCCCCTGAGTTCAACAACTCAAACCCTGTGCGTCGTAGGTTGAAAAACTGTAGTATGGTTAAGAAGAATTACACCGCTGTTGAATGCACCTTACCTAATCACTATCCGATATAGGTAAATGTCACAGACATAATATCAAAAAGATATATCTCACTTTATAAAATAAACGTACACATATATCAGTTTTAAATTGGTGCATAACAACGGATATTCAGAATCAAATATTTGCCATTCGGCACAATCCAGATGATTTCCTCAAATATCACTAATTACAACGAATTCCGATATAATGAAGATCTAATCACCCAATTCCCAATATCTTACTCCCACTCAGCATCTGTAATAACATGCAGATGTGAGAAACTGATCTGGTAAATACATACCCTGGAGTTAGATTCTAGCTGGGAAAACAGTTATCAATTAACATCGCACAGTGAAACTGAAACATGAAAATGTTTCGAAAGGGTTAACTGGTATTCCTAGTAACGCCTCTTCCATTATCCTGAATCATGACAGTAACCATATACTTTCCTGCCCTCACTACATTCCCTTTATTATGTCTTTACTTATTACCTTCTGTACACCTTCTTTAGGCTAATTGGTTTTCTTCTTTCCCTACCCTTCGGCACCAGCCTAAGGTTTGGAAGAAGACTATCCAATATGCGTAATATGTGTACTCTCCTAATCCTAGGAGCCCTCGCAACCTGAGAGAAGGTAATGGGAAAAGACATCTGAATAATCCTATTCAATTTCTCCAGAACCAGAATCCATCCTCGAAAAAGTTCGTTCGAGTTCGTATATAACCATACGATGGATTTATCCAATGGAAGTGGATATCCGTAGTGATACGGAGTGTCCTAGAGAAAAGCAAAGTGGATATAGGAGTGGCAGGGGTATACACGGTTTTTGTCGTGAAATATGGTGGTCGCAATTTCCTTTGCCATTATTCTAATCCCTTTATATGTCTTTACTTATTCCCTTATGTACACCATACTTAAGCTTAATTGGTTTTCTTCATTCCCTACCGTTCGGCACCTGCCTATGGTTTGGAAGAAGACTATCTAATAAGCTCAATAGGTGTAACCTCTCCTAATCCTAGGAGCCCTCACAACCTGAGAGAAGGTAAAGAGAAAACACAACTGAATAATCATATTCAATCTCTCCAGAACCAGAATCCATCCACGAAAAATTTCCTTCGAGTCCGTATATAACCATACGATGGATTTGTCCAATGGAATTGGACGTTCATAGTGATACGAGGTGTTCTGGAGAAATGCAAAAGTGATATAGAAGTGGCAACAGTATATGCGACACCGTAACATTCCAAAAGCCAAAGTGTTTTAAGAAGGCTCGGTCAACTTGGTTCATGAGTTTTAGTCAAAAGTCGGGTTATAGTCGCAGCCAGAGAGAGAGAGAGAAGAAACACTCAGCGTGCACTCTAACCTAGATTAGAATGGTCAATCACTTTTATCTAATCTGGATGGCTCCCACTGTTTCCTCAAATTCTCCTCCAAACCCAAAAGGAGAATTAGTCGGAATCACCCGAGGAGTAATCCTACTCATCAGTGCGAATCGGGATCCAACTATCATCGCATGATAACTTGATGGAAGCCACTCAAGTCACCATACTCCAGAAGGTATGCGCAAGCCTGGCAAGTTTCCTGTATGTTTGAAACTCCCGATGTGTGTTTTTACCCCTAGGACCCAAGTGACCTTGACGGAGTCAACAAATCAAAGTGTCCTAGTCAAGTTCAACCCGTCATTATCTTGATTGCATTAAACCCACCCGCACGAGCCCTTGACGGAGTCAACAAGGCCGCACGACTGTCCTAACCAATCATATATCCTTACTACAAACAAGCACCACTCAGCTACCGCACACTACGCCTTGACGGAGTCAACAAACGCAGCACGAATACTAAGTACTACTTATAGGAAATGACGGAGGGCTATGGCTGGTTTTTGGCGAAAAACCTTTAACGTAATGAACTTGATCTCGTTGAAGGAATCCAAGTGTTTTTTTTATAAATATATAGTGGTGAAAAGATTTGCTAAAGAGGTCACTCTCGGTGAAGGGATCTCGGCACTTTCCCCGTCGAATGGGGTGCAGGATATCCTAAACTGAATACCACGATGCAAAGCAAAAGTAATCGACTATAGTGAAGTTATTACGTTGACGCAAACTTTTACTCAAGGGGTCACTCCCGATGAAGGGATCTCGGCCCTTGCCTCGTCGAATGAGGTGCAGGATATTCCAAATGAATACCACGATGCAAAGCAAAAGAAAACGTCTGTAATGTCAGTTTTTTTAGAAAACTTGGATCCAACAACATCATATATAGGTTTGTTTTTATTCTTGCATTGATAAGAATCTATGCAGTCCCATCAATTAATCACACCAGAAAAGAACGAAAATAAAATGTACGTATATGCCATCCGCATTCGCCACTGGGTCCCGTCATCACCCGTTAGGTTACATAACTAACGACAGAGCGGGGACTGGGCTAGCGCGGGTGCAAAACATATACAACATCTACTAGTATATATAAATATATATATAACATTCCTCCCAGGCATGATATAAAGCAACATCACAGAATGGTGGATAAACTGGAGCCCCAGGTTTCACTTGAGCCGCAAGTGAGACCCGACGTTCCCTGTCGTGTGGATAGCCTGTGCAATGAAACCTACACCCCTACGAGCGCGGCAAGTTACCCGCCAAAACCAGAAGCGAGGCAGTCCCCTTCAGCAACGTGAATGGACCACCCAGCACTTCACGGAATCCGGTAACTTGAGTACCCTTCCTGGGTCAACCTATACCCCCTACGAGTGCGGAGAATAGCCCGCCAATTCTAGAGTAAGGTCCCCTCCGTCTGAATGCCTTGAGCTGCGGACCAGTTGCCCTTTAGAACCCGGCTATTCGTGCACTCCACCTCGGGGTAATCCTAGTACAGAAAATAAAATAATATACAAGGGTGACATCGACCTCAGCCCGGTCGTGCCCCAAAAGAATAATATACAAACTGGCAGTGACGGCAGTCCACATGTCGGACGCTCGCCCCGCAATATCAAATGTACAAATGAAATAAAACTATACTATCATTGCACCATTGCTATCCACCACGACGATCCAACCAACATCACAGAACATCAACGTGAATGTCACATTCGCAAACCCGTCTAAAAGACATATAGCAATTAGACGAGTTTATCGATCAAATGACATTCACGGTCGCAGAATATAATGTATGCACTGTTAAACGCACGCTTAAAATATCGATCCACAAAGTTCCAAATTGGCCCCAATAGCAAAACAACACTTCACTGAAACCTGGGCCAAAACAGAATATGGAATAATTCACAATTCCAAGTCTCCGTGCTACAGTAAAAATTTGAAGGCCCGTAACCAAAAAGTGGCCGCCGATTCGCCGCGAAAATGGGGTTAGAGCGGCAGATCTGCGGTACTTTAGTGGAATCACGATCTCAAACTCTTTGTGTAGCCTTATATTTGCCTGCACGGATTTTTAAGATATGTGAAATAATTTTTTGGCCACATTTGAAAATCGACAGCAAACAGAAATTTGGAATCGTGTTTTCGGAAAAATCCGTCGATCGATCTTTTAAGCACGTTTAAACAAGCTGGTGAGGGGTTTAAAGGGTGGCTCTGATACCATGTTGGGTCCCGGCAGCGTCCCGGCCGTCGAAACGCGGCCAAAATGCTGAACAAAAATTTTCTAAACCGGCGCTACTGCTACCCGATTTCCGGATCGACCTTAAACCCTAAACTAGCAAATTAAACTAAGAGTTAGAATTGTTATACCGAGATGATCCAAGTCCTTCGGTCTTCATTCCAAGCTCCTAGCGGTTCTTTGACGAAGTTTGGTTGCCGGTCTTCCTCCATCTCCGATGATCCACCCGAGGGAAACGGCGCAAGCTCCAGCTCGACGAACGAGAGAACCGACGCTCAATTGTTGCTAACGATGGAGAGTCGAGGTGTAGTAGTGTGTCACTATTTTGTTCTCTCAACATATGAGCTCAATGTGAAACTCAAGAAGAAGATGAAGGAGGTGAAAGCTTTTGCATGAACAAAGGAAAAATGGTTAAGTTTCTTTTAGAGCATGAGAGAGTGAGTGAGAGCTAGCATAATCTTTCATGTAAAAACCCAAATGAAATAAATCCCCCACCCCAATCATGGCCGGCCCCCTCTCCCTCTCTCTTCCACAAAAATTCATTTCCCTTTTTTAATTAAAACAATAAACAAATGCAACCATACCTTAAAACATTGTTCATGCCATGCTATGACTCACCTTTTCCACCTCATTTCTTAATTGAATTTCTAAAAGAAAATCAATAAAAAAGGTGGCATCTTCTAGAAGTTATTCCGTATAAAATACGGAATACTTCTCGGTATATATACTGAAATACATATACGCGTATTCGTACCAAAATACGAATAGCCGAGAGTGAAAACGAATAGTGAACAATAATACTAGAATACGTATATACAAATAAATATATAAATTATTAAATCAAAACCTGATTTAATAAACTGGCTTAATCCTAAGCCGCTAGTATTATCAACCGTCCGATCAAAGTCTGCGCAGCAAGTGCACATATTTAATCGGACACCTGTATGTATCAACATACGTCATGTACACCATATCGCCTGAACCGTGAAAACCCTCTGTGTGGGACTCTAAAGACTCGTCAATACGCTGGCAGTGGGTTTAACCACAAGCACGTCAGCGGCACTAGCTGTACGTAACGGCTACCCAGGTATTGAGCGAAAGGGGGGCCGACGAGCAAAATCATCCTGAACCCCTACTGAGTCTGTCAGTGACAATATCCGTATAGTCCGGTCTGTTCGTCTAAGAGCATCGCATATCGAGTCTAGGGGGGTGGATAATGTCAGACCCCCAACAATGCGATATTTACTGTCGGCATGTAACCCATCACCACCTGAGAAACTACCCATCCTGGATCGGTAATTCTCGTTCACCCGGGCCATAGATTTCTGGTGATGGTCACCCGTACACAATGCGACATCAACCCCTAATACCGGGAGAGACGAATCCCCGACGATCCGATCACTGCCTCCATGTGGCTCGGGACTGTACCCAACTAAAACTTGTTTGCACGACTCCTTTGAGCCATGGTCGGGTAATAATCAAAGTACAGTGGGAACTCACACGAGACAAATGGCGATCTCAGGTCGATAGACTAACCTGTACACATGTCACCTGGGAACTGCTATCTGACAATAAGTATAATACCAACGAGCAGGTTCCCGGTGAGTCCGTCCAGTGTACTCATAACGCAATGAGCACCTGTATACTATCTTAGGTGAACAAACTAACACCAATGGCTTGTGAGACCTGGCCACCGCCCCTCGTCGGTGTCTCGATCAGTATACACTAGTCTACACTGGAGTATCGATGCCTGATCTCGATACTCCTACGACTAGGGAAATTTAAGGATGTGCTTATAAACCCCAGCTCCCACATATATGATCGCCATCATACTGCTGACAGTCAAGCAAGAATCCTAAGGGCTCTATCAATACGTACATGATGATAAAGACGAACCAGATAGCATACTATCATCTTGAGTAAGACTGTTTCATCGGTATAGGTCCTCCCTCAATCATCATAATCACAAGTCCGCGACTATAATAATTGCCTTGAGGGCACAATAGCCAGCAGGAATTTCGCGAAAGCGTCGTAAAACCTCCCTCGAAGTACCAACACTGGCCTGGCTGAACGGTTAAGCAAGTATTGTACGGTGAAATTGATCCCGACTAATTCTTCTTTTATTGTTTGAGGAAGGAATCGAGAAACAGTGGGAGCCATCCTGTTTAGACAAACTAAAACCCATTCTAAACTTGCAAGAGCATCATGCTAAAATGTTTCTTCTCTCTCTCCTAATTGCAGCGACCAAACATCATGACCGGCCTTAAGTTACTACTAGATAAAAATATACTGACAGGGCCAAACTATAAAGATTGGCTCAGGTATGTCAAAATGGCAATCACTTATGACAAGTTGGGGTATCCCCTTACCACAAAATCCCCCGTTGTCCCATGTCCAATCCAGCGTCGTGGATAAGGAAATCCGTAAGACCTGGGAGATTGACTGCGCGAAGGCCAAGTGCCTCGTGCTTGCCTCTATGGACAATGAACATCAGAGGAGGCATGAGAATATGGACCTTGAATCTATATTTCTCCATACTAAGGATCTATATGGAGAGCAATCCCGTATCACCAGATACGAAGTCTCGAAAAAGTTGTTTTCAGCAAGATTGGCCGTCGGAGCATCAGTAGCAAAACACGTGCTTAAGATGATTGGCTACATTGAAGAGCTCGCGGACCTCAGGACCACATTAGAGAACGAGCTCTATACTGACTTGATTCTCCAGTCCCTTCCTTCCACTTACGCCCAGTTTATCCTGAACTTCAACATGCAAGGAAAAGAAGTTGAACTTTCGGAACTCCTCAACATGTTGGGGAGTGCAGAGGACACCCTACAGAAAGTCAGGGAAACATCCGCTTTGTTTGTTGGAGGAGCTTCCTCTTCTAGGTCCAAGGCGAAAGCCAAAGGAAAGAAGAAGAAGGCCCCCACCAAACCAAGGGGCGGTGTTAGTAAAGTGGAAGCCAAGAGAAAGGCAAAGGTAGCAAAGGTTGCGGGACAGCATGTGGGGAAGGAAGAGTGCTTTTATTGTCATAAGAAAGGACACTGGAAGAAAGATTGCAGGGCTTGGAAGGCCAAGAACCAGGACCCGAAGCAAGTTGTGGCTTCGGCTTCAGGTGTGTATGTTATTGAAACCTGTCTATCAATAAACTCTACTTCCTGGGTATTGGATACTGGATCGGGATCTCATATCTGTAACTATTTGCAGGCACTGAGAAAGCGTAGGGTTTTGAAGGCAGGTGATATGACCCTCAGAGTTGCAAACGGAGCTGTCATGGATGCTAAGTCCGTGGGGGACTATCACTTCGGATTGTCAGATGGACATGTTTTGGTTTTACGTGACTGTTATTTTGTACCCAGTTCGACTTGTAATATCATATCTGTATCTTTAATGTCTAAAGAAGGTTATGATTTTGCATTTGTAAGCAATATTGTAACAATTACCTTAATCATGTTCTGATTGGTTCGGGTACACTAAGCAACGGTATATACGTATTGAACCAACCACAGATTTTCAATATGTAGAATACACACAAAAGAAAGTCTCCAGAAATAAATCATACTTTCTTATGGCATTGTAAACTGGGTCACATCAATGAGACAAGGTTAACTAAGTTGCATAAAGAAGGATATTTAGATCCGTTCGAATATCAATCATATGCAACTTGTCAATCATGTCTCAAAGGAAAGATGACAAAGACTCCGTTCACTGGACACGGAGTAAGAGCGAGCGAGCTCTTGGGACTCGTACACAGCGATGTATGTCGTCCAATGTCTACACATGCGCGGAGTGGTTATTCTTACTTCATTACTTTCACGGATGATCTGTCGAGGTATGGACATGTCTTATTAATGAAGCATAAATCGGAAGCCTTTGAAAAATTCCAGGAATACAAGAATGAAGTAGAAAAACAAACAGGCAAAAGTATCAAGACACTGAGATCTGATCGAGGTGGTGAATACTTGAGTGCCGAGTTCCTGGGTTACCTAAAAGAGAATGGAATTCTCTCTCAACTTACTCCTCCTTACACTCCACAACATAACGGTATATCGGAGAGACGGAACCGAATCCTATTGGATATGGTACGTTCCATGATGAGTAACACTGAGTTACCGCGATCTTTCTGGGGATATGCACTAGAATCAGCTGCATATCTTTTGAACCGAGTTCCAACTAAGTCTGTGCCTACCACACCATATCAGATATGGAGTGGGAAGAAACCCTATCTTAGACACATTAAGACATGGGGATGTCCAGCTTTTGTTAAAAAGCAGCATGCGGACAAACTCGAGGCACGCTCAGTACAGTGCAAGTTTGTGGTATATCCAAAGAACTCCAAGGGATATTTCATCTATTACGCAGAGGAACAAAAGGTTTTTGTTTCTCATCATGCCTGCTTCTTAGAAACTGAATTTTTAGAAAATCAGATAAGTGAGAGCGCAATAGAATTGGAAGAAATTCCAGAACCACCAGCTATTACTAAAAGCTTAATAGAACCAGAAGGTTCGAAAGAACAGGACATTCCTGCGCCTCTCCGCAGGAGTAGTAGGCAGTCTCATCCGCCCGAGAGATACTACGGTTTTCTCATAGACGGGGATAGAGAGGATTGCATCATTGATAATGATGAGCCGATTAGCTTCCAGCAGGCCATTCAAAGCACTGACTCGGTAAAATGGCTGGATGCAATGCGGACCGAAATGGAGTCCATGTACACCAACAAAGTATGGACTTTGGACGTTGCTCCAGAAGGGGTAAAACCCATAGGCTGCAAATGGATCTTCAAAAGGAAGATTGGTGTAGATGGACAGGTTGAGACCTATAAGGCTAGACTTGTTGCAAAGGGTATTCGTCAAAGACCTGGTTTGGACTATGACGAAACCTTTTCTCCAGTGGCTATGCTCAAATCCATTTGGATCCTTCTTGCCATTGCTGCCTTCCACGATTATAAGATTTGGCAGATGGACGTAAAAACCGCTTTTCTAAATGGAAATTTAGAGGAGTATGTCTATATGGACCAGCCAGAGGGTTTCATTCAGAGTGGGAGCAGCGGAAAGGTGTGCAAGTTGCTTAAGTCCATTTATGGACTGAATCAAGGATCGCGGAGTTGGAACATCTGTTTTGATGAGACGGTCAAAGAATTTGGCTTTATCAAAAATCCAGATGAACCATGCATTTATAGTAAAATTATAGCACGAACTGTCGTATTCCTCGTTTTATACGTGGATGACATTCTCTTGATAGGAAATGATATTCCTATGCTACAATCTGTCGAAGGGTTCTTGTCACACAGGTTCTCCATGAAAGACCTGGTTGATGCCTATTACATTCTGGGGATCCGGATCCATCGTGATAGGTCCAAGAGGATATTAGAACTTTTACAGTCCAGGTATATCGACACCATACTGAAAAGATACAGTATGGAAGATTCCAAGCGCGGTAATTTACCGTCTTGTCACGGGATCACCCTCTCCAAAGAGATGTCTCCCAAGACTGATTTAGAAAGGGATGGCATGTCTATTATACCCCACGCCTCTGCCGTAGACTCTATAATGTATGAGATGTTGTGTACCAAACCAGATGTAGCTTATGCACTGAGTGTGGTAAGCCCGTATCAGTCAAACCCTGGGGAGAAGCACTGGATAGCGGTAAAGAACATTCTGAAGTACCTGAGAAGGACTAAAGACATGTTTTTTGTTTACGGCGGAAAAGACCTCCAGATGGAGGCCTTTGCTGACTCCAGCTTCCAGAGTGACAAGGATGACTCCAAATCCATGTCGGATTATGTCTTTACCCTCAATGGAGGGGCGGTGTGTTGGAAGAGTTCCAAACAGGAAACCGTTGCTGACTCGACGATGGAAGCGGAATATATCGCAGCATCTGATGCCGCAAAAGAAGCCGTCTGGATGAGGAAGTTCTTGACAGAACTTCAGGTGGTTCCATCCATTGTTGATCCAATACCTCTGTATTGTGACAACAACGGGGATATAGCTTTAACAAAGGAACCTAGGTCCCATCAGAAGTCCAGACACATCTTGAAGCGGTATCACCTGATCAGGGAGATCGTGGATCGCCGGGAGTTCGAGGTTCGGAGGGTTGCTACAGAAGATAACACTGCAGATCCATTCACGAAGGCCATACCCCAGACTCAGTTCGAGCGGCTAATCGAGATGATAGGTCTTCGATAAACCAGTACATAGACCTAGTGCAAGTGGGAGATTGTTAGTGTATATGCCCTAGAGGCCATTACTGTATCATACTAGTTTGTACATTACTTAATGGAAGCTTGGGATATTCATAGTTGTATAGACAATCTTGCTCAAAATGGTAGTATGCTACTTGGTTTGTTTCTACTTTAATGTGTGCATGTGTTTCTTTTAGCATATCGCCTATACATATTAGTGGAGCCCTTAGGATCTTTGGTTGATTACCAGCGTTGTGATGGCAGTCACACTAGTGGGGGCTGGGTAATCTACAAGCACATCCTTATACAGGTCCCTAGTCGTAGGATTATCAAGACGGGGCATCGATACTCCAGAGTAGACTAGCGTATGCGCTTCTCATCCCAGCAGGGGAGATGGTCTGTCCCACAGCCATTAGTACGTCGTACTGGAGATAATATGTGGGTGCTCGTTAGGTTACGAGTACACTGGACATGACTCGCTGGGAACTATTGGTTGGTATTATACCTATCGCCAGTTATCAGTTCCCAGGTGACATGAGTACAGCTTAGTCCGTTGACTTACACTGTCACTTCGCCTCGAGTGTGTTCCCACTGTTCTTAGATTACTACCCTACCACGGCTCAAATGAGTCGTGCAAACAGGTAGTAGTTGGGTGCAGTCCCGAAGCACTTGGAGGCAGTGACGGTTAGACAGGATTCGTCTCTCCTGGTATTGGGAGTTGATATCGCGCTGTGTCTAGGAGAGCCATTACAAAAAGTCCCTGGCCAGGGCAAGCGAGATATACTGGTAGCGTTTCCAGTGTTTTCTCAGGGTGTTCTGGGCTACACTCCGACACGACTTGTACCGCTATTAGGGGACTGACGTTTACCGCCCCCTAGGCCCGACATGCGATACTCTCAGACGAACAGACCGGACTGTACGGAGATTGTCAAATTCAGGCTCAGTAGGAGTTCGGATGGATTCACCTCATCTGTCTTCTTATCAGCATCTACCTGGGGACCATTACGTACAGCTAGTTCCGCTTGCGGCCTGTGGTTAAACCCACTGCCAGCGTAGTGTCGAGTCTTTAGAGTCCCACACAGAGGGTTATTCGCCTTTGGACAAAACAGAGTAGAGGTCGCATGGTTTTGCGACGGGGTTCGTTCACATCCGCGCACTTATGCACGTTTGGTATCCGGGCAGTTATTACTAGCGGGGTTTGGTTTAAGCCAGATCCTAGTATTTGTTTTGGGATTGGTTTTGTCTCATTGTATTCGTGTTCCTCGGAACACGGATGCGGGTGTGTATGCACAGTTGACAGAGACAGAGGAATCTCATTAGGGTTTTTGACAGTTGACTTTTTCTAAACCCTAATGAGAATGAGAAATATGATTAATAATATTAATTAAGGATAATTGTGCCATGGTTAGGTTGACTATTTGACTTTGGTTGACCATTTGACTTTTGTTGACCATTTGACCATGATCATTTCTTTTGCAAGATGCTTCTTGATTCTGTTGGAGATAGTGCGCTCAGAGTCAATTATTGGATTACAGGCACGTGATTGCAATGATTGAGGGAGGACCTATACTGGTAGGACAGTCTTACTCAAGATGATAGTATGCTATCTGGTTTATCTTTATCATCGTGTACTGCTTTAGGTAACCTTATAGGTCGCTATTATACGTTGATAGAGCCCCTAGGATTCTTGCTTGACTGCCAGCAGTATGAGGGCGATCATATACGTGGGAGCTGGATTATATAAGCACATCCTTAAACGGTCCCTAGTATCAGAGCCGGGGTGCCGCCGTGCACTTACACTGGTATCAGAGCCACGCCATTAACCTAGTATAGCTTGCTCTAACGTGTTTACAAGTTCGATCGAACGGATTTTCCGAAAACCCGCATTTTCTGGTTCAGTTCTCTGTCGAATTTTTTTTGGCTCTAAAAATTATTTGGTACATTGTAAAAATACGAGCAGGGTTTTTTATGCATTCTGTGAAAATTTGGTCGCATGTTATTACTATTCCGCCGCGGAACCGCGGCCAAACCCATGCTTGGGCCGCGGTTCCGCCACCACTTTAACTGTTCCATTCCCCAAAATTTTACAGAGGGCTTCTGAGTTGAAAATGGGGTTTTTGGAATATTCTTTTTGGGCCCAGAT
Source organism: Agapanthus africanus (assembly GCA_030015575.1). Taxonomy (NCBI): domain Eukaryota; kingdom Viridiplantae; phylum Streptophyta; class Magnoliopsida; order Asparagales; family Amaryllidaceae; genus Agapanthus; species Agapanthus africanus. The sequence continues at coordinate 701,085,194 of CM057338.1, forward strand.
TTTCTTTGAGTGCTACAGTAGTGCTTGGTGCCCACTTCGGTAAATTTGATCGATCAAAAATTTTAAACATGTTAGTTTACAGTATTTACATTATATCTGCGACCGTGAATGTCATTTGATCGGTAAATCCTGTCTAACTGCTATAGCCCTTTTAGACGGATTTGCGAACGTGACATTCACGTTGATGTTCTGTATTGTGCTGTAATGTTGCGGATTGGTCATGGGGGATAGCCTGGATGCAATGTTAGTACAGTTTGGTTATTTATGTACATTTGATATTGCGGGGCGAGCGTCCGACATGTGGACTGCCGTCACTGCCTGTTTCTATATTATTCTTTTAGGACACGACCGGGCTGAGGTCGATGTACCCGTATGTATATTTTACTTTCTGTACTAGGATTACAACGCGGAGGGGTGCACGGATAGCCGGGTTCTAGAGGGCAACGGGCCCGCATCTCATGGCGTTGAGATGGAGGGGGCTTCACTCTAGAATTGGCGGGCTATTCGCCGCACTCGTAGGGGGTACAGGTTGACCCAAGGAGGGGTGCCCAAGTTACCGGATTCCGTGAAGTGCTGGGTGGTCCATTCACGTTGCTGAAGGGGGCTGCCTCGCTTCAGGTTTTGGCGGGTAACTTGCTGCACCCGTAGGTCTAGGATTTCATTGCACAGGCTATCCACACGACAAGGGGAACGTCGGGTTTCAGTAGCGGCTCTATGAAACCCGGGGATCCCAGATATCTGTATTGTTCTGTGATGCTTATTACATTTCTGTGATGTTGCATTTTATCACGCCTTGAGCGAATATTATATATTGATATATATACTAGTAGATGTTGTATATGTTTTGCATCCGCACTAGTCCAGTCCCCGCTCTGTCGTTAGTTAAGTAACCTAACGGGTGATGACGGAACCCAGTGGCGAATGTTGATGGCATATACGTACATCATTATTTTCGTTCTTTATTGATGTGATCAATTGATGGGACTGCATTGATTCGGATCAATGCAAGTTAAACAAACCTATTCTGATGTTGTTGGAACAACTTTTCAAAAAGCTGTTATTGCAAGGACGTTCTCTTTTGTTTTGCACAGTGGTATTCGGTTATGAATATCCAGCACCTCAGTCTACGAGGCAAGGGCCGAGATCCCTTCACCGGGAGTGACCCCTTGGACAGAAGTTTGCGTCACGGCAATAACTTCACTATAGTCGATTACTTTTGCTTTGCATCGTGGTATTCAGTTGGAATATCCTGCACCTCATTCTACGGAGAAGGAGCCAAGATCCTTTCACCTGGAGTGACGACTTTAGCAAAGGTTTTCGCCACTATATTTTTATAAAAAGCTATCCGGTTCCTTCAACGATATCAAGTTCATTACGTTAAAGGTTTTCGCCAGAAACCATTCATAGCCCTCCATCATTTCAGTTAAATATTCGGTAGTATTCAAGCTATGTATTTTTACCTCACGCCAAGGTATAGTGATTTGTAGCTGCCGGATATTTATCTGTTGCATAGATAGAATGCGTTGGTTTGAGACAGTCGTACTGCCATTTTGGCCTACGTCAAGGGTAGGTACGGGTGGGTTCAAATTAACCGGGATAATGATGGGTAGAACTTGACATGTGACTTATGACATTTTGACCTCACGCCAAGGTCATAAGAACATGGGGCAAAAATCATATCGGGAGTTTCTAAAGAAACTGAAACTTGCCAGATATGCGCATACCTTCTGGAGTGTGATAACATGAGAGGATTCCGTCACATTATCATGCGATGATAGTTGGATCCCGATTCCCGCTGATCAGTTGGTTTACTCCTCGGGTGATCCCGACTAATTCTTCTTTCAGGTTTGGAGGAGAATTTGACGTTTCAGTGGGAGGTTTCCTGATTAGATAAAGTGATAACCATTCTGATCTAGGTTAGAGTGCGCACTGAGTATTTCTTTTCTCTCTCTCCTTGGTAGCGACCATAACCCGACCTTAGACTATGACTCAGTGACCAAGTTGACCGAACCTTCTTATAAGACTAGCTTTTAGATTATCTGAGTTGCATACCTCATTGCCGCTCCTACTTTTACCCTTTTCTTCAGGACACCCCGTATTACTACGAACGTCCACATTGATTGGATAAAACCATCATATGGTTAATTACGAACTCGAAGGAATTTATTCGCGGATGGTTTCCGGTTCTGGAGAAAACGAATAGGACAATTCAGTTGTCTTTTCCTTTTACCTTCTCTCAGGTTGCGAGTGCTCCTTGGATTAGGGGATAGTACACCTATTACGCAAATTGGATAGTCTTCTTCCAAACCATAGGCAGGTGTCGAACGGTAGGGAATGAAGAAAACCAATTAACCTAACGATGGTGTACAGAAGGTATTATGTAAAGACAAATAAAGGAATTAGAAGAAGGGCAAAGTAAATTGCGACTGCTATTCACGACCAAACAAAGTATTTCATTACCACTCCCACTTCACCTTTGTATTTCTCCAGGACACTCCATATCACTACGAAGATCCACAGTTATTTGGATACTCCATCGTATGGTTATATACGAACTCGAAAGGAACTTGTTCCAGTTCGGGGATGGATTCTGGTTCAGGAGAAATAGGAATAAGGTTTATTCAGGTGTCCTTTATCTTCACCTTCTCTCGCATTGCGAGTGTTCCTAGGATTAGGACAGTACACCCATTATGCTTATTGGATAGTCTTCTTCCAAACCATAGGCTGGTGCCGAACGATAGGGAAGGAAGAAAACCATTTGGCCTAAAGGGGTGTACAGAAGGTAATGATTAAAGACATATGAAGGGATTTGGAGAGATGGAAAAGAAATATACGGTTACAGTTGTGATTCTGGATAATGGAAGAGGCATTACTAGGAATACCCGGATACCCCTACGAAACATTTCAATGTTTCAGTTTCACTGTGTACTGTTAAAAGAAAACTGATTTCCCAATTAGTTCTTACTCCAGGGTATGTATTTACCAGGTATGATTCTCACATCTGTATGGTTTTACAGATGATGAGTGGGAGTAAGTTATTGGGAATTGGGTGATCATCCTCATTATATCGGGATTCGTTGTAATAGGTGATATTTGAGGAAATCACCTCGGTTGTTTGCCGGACGGCAAATATTTGGTTTTGAATATCCGTTGTTATGCACCAATTTCAAATTGATATATCTGTACGTCTATTTTTATAGAGTGAGATATACCTTTTTGAAATTATGTCCATGACATTTATCTATATCAGTTGATGGCTAGGTAAGGAGTATTAAACAGCGGTGTAATTCTTCATAACCATAGTACAGTTTTCAACCTACGACGCACAGGGTTTGAGTTATTAGACTCAAGAGACTTATACAGAGTATTGTATGTTGTCCAGTGTCCATTAGGACAGAGGGGTTGGTCCTCATACTATATTCGGTTTACTTATGACTTCTCTAGTTTTTAGACAGGTGTTTCGTAGAAACACAGGGTCCAAGTTTTGAGAAGTTATAGGTATATGAATAAAGTAGAGAACCAAGTATTGCAAGTATCGGGATTCTTCAAGATGATCGAAGATATAGGTACTTGTGTATGGTATTCAGTTGTTAGTAATGATTAAGAGAACTTGCTTCTCTTTCAGGTTACTCATAATTGGAAGTACTCCTAAGTTGAGTAATGCTGATCGGCCTCTCTCCATTTAGTTGACATGCACTGGAGACTGCTGCATGATTTGAATCTGGTTCAATTAAATCAGTGCCTCTGTTTTTGTATTGGATATAGAACAGTTCATATCTTAACGATGTTAAGGTACGGGGAGTTGTCCAGCTTATGCTTAATACCAGAATCTGGATAACTCAGGGCACGTTTCTGTAATGGCTGTTTGTGGGTTGACCCAGGCTATGACGAGGGTTGACTTTCTACCATCTGGAAGATCAATAGTGATATTGTTCTAGACTCGCCACAGTTTTAAAAGAAATGGATTTTTTCAGAAAACAGTAGTGGGAGTATGGTAGAACTGGAAGTGATTCCAGAACCGCAAACGATTACTGAATATTTGATAAGAACCTAAAGATTCAATCTGATTTAACATTCCATTTGCCACTCCAAGGATAAGTTGGGTAACCTCAGGCACCCGAGAGGTACTCCGGTAGCCTCAAGGACGGTGACAAGGAGGTTCTTGTTTACCCAGACTTTCCATTGCTGTTGTTCCATACTGAGAGACCCGGCAGGAGGATGAGTATAGCGTCGTTCTAAACTGGCTTTAGAAGTGCACGTGTATGTGACTCTGCCAGAGGGTTGTCGTAGTCAGTGGGAGCAACGAAAGCATTGGTGGACAGGTGGCTTATGTCTATTTATAGACTAAAGCAAATATAGCGGAGATAGATCATCTATTTCTGATGTGATAGTCATAGGTTTGACTTCATCAGAATAGGGGATGGATCTGTTAAGAAGGTAGTATGGTGTGATGTCCTGGTATTTGGATGACATACACAGAGTAGGAAGTGAAGTTCCTATACTGCAGTCGGTTATACTTTGGTTGTCACACAGTGGTTTCTCCACATAGGACTTGGATATTATATCATACATTCTGGTCACTAGATCTATGGTTTTAGATCTAGATTTGGGTGGTTTCCCAATTTGGGTACTTAGACAGCATTCTAAAAGTATTTAGAATGGACGACTCCAGGCACGGTAGTGTACCTGCAGGTGATGGAGTCACCCTCTCTAAAGGTGTCTTATAGACTAAAAGGGAGAGGGATGTGCATGATTGGCAGATCACTTGCTTAGGCAATTGAGTCAATCGTGAGATGTCAAGTACCACACCAGATGTTGTTTTTGCAGTAGATGCAATAAGCCGATATTGATCCAATCCTGGAGAAAGATTCGGAAGCAATTTTAGAACATAAGTGGATGTTCTAGTAATATGATAACAATAGCCTCTCTCGGGAGACAGTTATCATTCCAGGCTTCCAAGGTGACCTGGATGACAGAGTGGCTGTCAGAGTTATAGTTTTCCCTCGGACGAGGGGTAGTATTTTGGACAGGTGATCCAAGCAGATACTGAGGGAGGCATGGCGCAGGATACTGATTAAGTTCAGTTGACGATACAGTCTAAGAAGTTTGGATTTGGAGTTAATTTATGAACTAGGTCCTATCAGACATCCAGACACATTCTAAGACATGTATTGCACATTTCGGGAGATGGCTTTCTCCGCGAACTTGAGATATTGAGAGACATAGAAAGAAACATAAAAGTGGACCCACTCACTGAGGCTATTCCTCGAACACAATAGTTTCGCAAACGGGTTTTGTGAGACTGACTAGTAGAGGAGTTGGGTGTTTGGTATCACACGGGCTGTGAGTATGCGACATCGCAATAATTAGCCTTAAGTGCAAGTGGGAGATTGTTGGAGATAGTGCCCTCAGAGTCAATTATTGGATCACAGGCACGTGATTGCAATGATTGAGGGAAGACCTATACCGGTAGGACAGTCTTACTCAAGATGATAGTATGCTATCTGGTTTATCTTTATCATCGTGTACTGCTTTAGGTGACCTTATAGGTCGCTATTACACGTTGATAGAGCCCCTAGGATTCTTGCTTGACTGCCAGCAGTATGAGGGCGATCATATACGTGGGAGCTGTGGTCTATAAGCACATCCTTAAACGGTCCCTAGTCGTGGGAGTTCCGAGACAGGGCATCGATACTCCAGAGTAGACTAGTGAATACAGTCGAGACCCCGATGAGGGGCGGTGGCCGGTCTCACAAGCCACTGGTGTCAGTTGGTTCACCTAAGATGTATACAGGTGCTCATTGGGTTATGAGTACACCGGACAGGACTCGCCGGGAACATGCTAGTTGGTCTTATACCCAACGTCAGATAGCAGTTCCCTGGTGACATGTGTACAGGTTAGTTCATCGACCTGAGATCGTCATTTGTCTCGTGTGAGTTCCCACTGTACTTTGATTACTACCCTACCACACTCAAGGGAGACGTGCAAACAGGTTTTAGTTGGGTACAGTCCCGAGCCACATGGAGGCAGTGAGCGGATCTGCAGGGGTTCGTCTCTCCCGGTATTGGGGGTGTGGTCGCACTGTGTCTAGGAGAGCCATTACACGAAGTCCTTGGCCAAGGCGGGAGATTTACTGGTAGGTATTCCAGTAGTATCTTAGGGTGTTCTGGGCTACACTTTGACACGACTTGTACCGCTTTTGGGGGTCTGACTTTTACCAAACCCCTAGGCCCGCCATACGATGCTCATAGACGAACGGACCAGACTGTACGGATATTGTCACCGACAGGCTCAGTAGGGTGTCAGGATGAGTTCGCTCATCGACGTCCCTTTTGGTCAATAGCTGGTAGCCCGTTACGTATGGCTAATACCTCTGACGTGCTAGTGGTTAAATCCACAACCAAGGTATTGACGGGTCTTTACAGTCACCCACAGACCAGTTTCTCAAGTTTCGGGCGAAACGCTGTAGTGGCCGTATGGAGATATGGCAGGGTTCGATCATATACGTGCGGTATTGCACGGATCATAATCGGACGGATAATACTAGCGGGCTTTGGTTTAAGCCGGATCCTAGTATTGTACACTGTAGATTTTGTCTCATTGCATTTGTATTCGGTCGCAATACAAATGCGGGTATGTATATATAGTCGCGGGGTTTTCCCGTAATTTATTTCTGGATCAGTCTTTTGAAGTTTCCAGTTTGCTTTCCGTTTCGGCCATTTTCCTTTATATCTTTCCTTGGCTAAAAGTTGGTGGAGGAGGGCTTATTTGTGAGCATGCAAATTTGATTTGTGGAGGGTGTTATTTGCATGTTGTAGTGTCATGATGGTTCTACCATGCATTGACTTATTGCTTCATGATTGGGCATCATCATTGCTTGACTTTTAGGTTATGATTAGGTTGATGTTGTGTTGGATTTGGTTTGTGATCATTTCTTCTCATTATCACATTCTCTCTTGCATTATTGATCCACACCCCCTTGAACTTTTTCCCTCTCCCTTCACCTCATGAGGCCGACCACTATTGTGATGGGGGCTATCCTAAATTTTTGGGTGTGGGATTTCATCCTTTTTTGGCTTGCAAAATTCATATAGCTCCACACAAAGCCTACTTCTCCTTCTCCACTAATCCCATGGCAACTTCTACAACCCCATGAGACATAAGTTCTACAGTTAACCTACAGCATCCTTGGGCACGTCGGCTAGCCAACTTCGTGCCCGAGTTGTCTCGGTCCAGAGGTGGGAGCCCGTAAAAGAACCCGGCGATGTGGTGCCCTTCCGACGAGGAGATGAAGACCGGAGATTCCGCGGGGAGATCGGGACGACGACGAGATGACCGAAGGACACGGATCGCTCGGTATATCTCTCTACCCCTTCTCTAGTTAGCTAGGAGTAGGTTAATGGCACGATCCGGGATTTTTGTGCGCGGTAATGCCGGTTTACAAGTTTCGTAAAAGTATCATTTCAGCATTTTGGCCTCATTCAGACAGACGGGGCCCCGCCGTGCACTTACAGATTCTTGCAAATTGCATTAAATGTGAAATGATAATGGTCATATCAACTAACCATCAAAATTTTCTTTAATTATTATTATTATTATCATTTTCTCTCATATGAAAGCATGGTTGTTATTTTTCTCTCATTCTTTCTTGCTCTTTCTCTCTCATGCTTAGCTCTTCTTCTTCCTCTCTCAAAGCTCTCATCTTTTATGTGTTGAGAACCATGAGCTTGTGAGATAAAACTATCAAGAATTCTCTCCACTCATTCTAGGGCTCTTAGTTTAGCAAGCCAAGCACTCTAGTTACCTCTCGGTTGAGGTAGGAACTCAAGGTAGAGGCCTTCGGGTGGATCTTTCTTCGGCAAATAGAAGACGACGAGGAGGAGCTGTCTACACCACTCCAAGGAGCAAGCAAGAAGGAGGACCACAACAAGAAGAGAAGGAGTTCAAGATCTAGGTATAACCATCTAACCTAGTAGCTAAAACTTGTAGTTAGTTTGTTAGTTTTGGTTTAGCAAAGATCCTCTAGTTTTAGTCCATGTTACCTTGAGTTAAAAATCCGTTTTTTACCTATTCCGCCTCCCCGTAAGCACCGGGGTGGGTAACGTGGACTTAAAACGTCTAAAGGCGTAACGCAATTTAAGTAAGCCGAAAACCAAGCAATCTAAACCATCATAAGTTGTAAGTGATAATAACAATTTTAAAAGTTTTGAAATCTCAACCCAAATTCTTTAAAGTCCAACTTTATTTCCTTTAAAATTTTGGCAGCACCTCCTTTGTAAAAACCAGCCCCAAAAATAGGTACAATAAAAATATAAGTAAAGCATCCCCAAACGGGAGCAAATACACGCCCAAAGGCAGAAAACAACCACAACAACAGATATACGACGCCGTAGCGAACAAATAAAAGGCAATATAGAGAAACTGCATAAAAGACCCCCAAGTCACAAAATAATATACAATATCGTCCTCACATCAAGTCTCTAAGTCATACACGAAAGTGGTAGATGGAGAGTACAGGATACAACGAATATACAATGAACATAAACGGATAACCACAAAGCCCACCTATAGCAAAACTGCACACTGTGAGCCGAAGCGGTATCAGCAGCAAAAGATGATACGATAAATGAAAATAGCCCTGCCTCTGACTATTCTGAGGAACAACCTGCAAAACACCGTGGCACAATGGGGGTGAGTTGCCAACTCGTGAATAGTAAATAACATATGCAGGTAATCGTAAGTATGCACGTACAACGCGAATCTAATGCATGCAAGCTGATAACAATAAATGCCAATATATGTGCAACAGTATGAAAGGTACTCTATCAGGTCCTACTAATACATGAAGCAATAAAGGGCAATATCTATGCAACAGTCATGTAAGGTACTCTATCAGGTACTACTAATACATGAACAATAAATGCATCTAAAATAGCAGTATGTAAATGCAACAGTCATGGAATGTACTCTATCAAGTACTACCAATACATGAAGCAATCCAAATACAATAAATGCGGAGTATGGGATAAAACATGCTATTCCCACAGAATCCTGACCTCGTGGCAAGACCAAAGTCCATCAAGACAATCTAAATCCCAAATTTCCACAAATCATCCCCTAAATTGGCCCTCATATCCTATAAGTTTCATATATCCTGAGTGTCCAATATCAAGTAAATCTCATATATCCTGTATCCAATATCAAGTAAATTTCATATATTCTGCATCCAATATCAAGTAAATCTCATATATCCTGCATCCAATATCAAGTAAAACTCATGTAATGAATAAGTATATTTGCATGAATCATTATGATGATGTATATAAATTTGATATGTATACATATATATTAGCGTCCCATTCCACACACACACACACACACACATATATGCATATACAACAGCGTCCCATTCCACTGTTATATATACTTAGGAGTAAAAATATCATGAAACCAAGTGTCAAGCATTGATACATAAATACTGATCTATCAGGTGCTGTCACCACGACTGGCCCCCTGATAGGTACGTATCATACGCTATCCCGAAAACTCGAGTGCCCAGCTTCGATCCTCGCCTTTCGACGTATCCATACGTACATGACTCCGGTCGGTATCCCCACGATAACCGCCGAGTCATAGGTACTGTCACCGGTAGGTATGGTTTCCCTGTCAGGCTCATCGGCGTGGTACACCGAAATACCTTTCTTGCCCCGGGGTACCTCCGGTCCCTACCATGTACCCGTACACGGCCCACGATGCCTCCTCGCAGGGGGTATATATATCAAAACCGATAAATTTCATGTTGGCTGCTGAAATATCATATCAAGAGAAACCGGGTTTTTCAAATAATGCATAATTTCATGAAACTACCACGGTCCTCAAATCCAGAAAACATCATGAAAAATCCATATCTCAATGCGAAAATCCATGAATATAATATATGCAACATAAAACTGTAATGTTAGCATATAAAGGAAAAGCCGCTATTTAACTACAACAAGTTAATATATATGTCATGCGGTTCCTAATTTCTCCAAGTCCATATAACATCATATAAATGTGAACATGTAGATATAGCCAGATATATGTGTAAACATGTAGGTATAGCAAGGTATATGTATCTATCTATCAGTAATGATGTAATACCCTCCAGGTATAAGTGTAAGTATGCATGCAAGATGTACATATAGCTATGTCTCATATATGTATATACCTATCACTAATGGTACAATACCATATAGGTATATCGGTAAGTAGCATGTAAGCATATCAAGACATATGTGTAAGCATGTAGGTATACAGGTATGCTATATGTCATATGCACGAAGGAAAATAAGGATCATGTCTCAATAACCCTAAACAATACAATATCATATATGTATGTGTGTTGTGCGTGTCATGGAAATTATTGACAGTGTGTGTGGCATACAATCAGTGCTCATGCAACATGAGCCGTCAATTATAGTGCAGTGTCCTAAGGGTACAAGTCCAAGCACAGCAAGTAATAATTTGCAATGCAATGTATGCGCAAACTATATATATGAAATAGAATATGTGACTAATATCATATCATCTCTAGCGCAGACGCATAACGCCATGCGGGTGATTTCCCTGTAGGTGTTAAATCTACTCACCAACGCTCCTGGATAAGTAAAGCCAACCACCTGTTTCACTCTCTTCGCAGCGTCCGAAGTTCCCGCCTGCGAACCTAAAACAATATAACAAGTATATATATTATCAAACGACCAATAACATGTACAAACTACGTTTGACAAATACGACAACACAAAACATACTCTCAAGTGTTCGCTTAGTAGCTAACGTACATAGCGACACCACGAAACCAACTCAAGAGCAACAAAACACAACGACCCGAACCGTATCGGATAACGTAACGCGTGAAACGAAACACAAGAAAACAAGCAAGTGATCCCAGATTTTGCTACACAAGCAACTTGTAAATGTTGCAAGTACCACGAGACCACACACAACCCTAGAGACCCCTACACCAAAACTCAACCCCTCAGTCCCCACTCTGGCCGCAAATTGCGGCCAGAAACAATAAATCTGCGGCCAGTCTACAAGGGAATGGGCTCGTATTTTGAGGGTATGTTCTAGGTCACTACACTAGGTCACTGTGATGGGAACTTTTGCAACAAATACCTGGTTTGATAGCAGATCATCCGAGACCCAAAACTACACCAAAAAGACGATATTTGCATGAAACGATACAATACGCGATCTAAACTGAAACGAATAAGCTACACAACACTAAAAAGATTTAATTTACAGAAAGAGATCATTACCTATCCACAAAAGCTCAAAGATCCTAGCTATCCAAGCTCCAAGGCATCCAAGAGGCAAAACAATTCCAAAGAAGTGATTTTTGTGAGATTCTGTGAAGTTTAGTGATGGATTAGAGAAGATTTGTGAAGGGTAGGGTGAGTGTTCAGTTGAGAGTGAATGAGAGATGAATGAAACAATGAGAAAGAGATAGAAAATGAGAGAAATGATAGTGAAAGAAATGATAAAGAGAGAGAGTGAGGTGAGATTTAGGTGAGTGCACCCTTGTTAGTGTATATGCCCTAGAGGCCATTACTGTATCATACTAGCTTGTATATTACTTAATGGAAGCTTGGGATATTCACAGTTGTATATACAATCTTGCTCGAAATGGTAGTATGCTACTTGGTTTGTCTCTGCTTTAATATGTGCATGTGTTTCTTTTAGCATATTGCTGGTATACATATTGGTAGAGCCCTTAGGATCTTTGCTTGATTACCAGCGTTGTGATGGCGCTCGCACTCGTGGGAGCTGGGTAATCTATAAGCACATCCTTATACAGGTCCCTGGTCGTTGGACTATCGAGACAGGGCATCGATACTCCGGAGTAGACTAGCGTATGCGCTTCTCATCCCAGTGTGGGAGACGGTCTGTCCCACAGCCGTTAGTACGTCGTACTTGGGATAGTATGCGGGTGCTCGTTAGGTTACGAGTACACTGGACAGGACTCGTTGGGAACTGTTGGTTGGTAATATACCTATCGTCAGTTATCAGTTCCCAGGTGACATGAGTACAGCTTAGTCCGCTGACTTGACACTGTCACTTCGCCTCGAGTGTGTTCCCACTGCACTTTGATTACTACCCTACCACGGCTCAAAGGAGCTGTGCAAACAGGTAGTTTTTGGGTGCAGTCCCGAAGCACTTGGAGGCAGTGACGGTTAGACAGGATTCGTCTCTCCCGGTATTGGGGGTTGACATCGCGCTGTGTCTAGGAGAGCCATTACACGAGTAGTCCCTGGCCAGGGCAAGCGAGATATACTGGTAGGTTTCCAGTGTTATCTCAGGGTGTTCTGGGCTACACTCCGACACGACTTGTACCGCTATTAGGGGACTGACGTTCACCGCCCCCCTAGGCCCGCCATGCGATGTATCAGACGAACAGACCGGACTGTACGGAGACTGTCACATACAGGCTCAGTAGGAGTGCAGATGGGGTTCACCTCGTCAGTCTTCTTATCGACATCTACCTGGGGACCGTTACGTACAGCTAGTGCCGCTTGCGGTCTGTGGTTAAACCCACTGCCAGCGTAGTGTCGAGTCTTTAGAGTCCCACACAGAGAGCTATTCGCCTTTAGGCAAAACGAGTAGAGGTCGCATGGTTTTGCGACAGGGTTCGTTCGCATCCGCGCACTTGTGCACGTTTGCTGTCCGGACAGTCTATACTAGCGGGCTTTGGATTAAGCCGGATCCTAGTATATGATTTGAGATTGGTTTTTCTCATTGTGTTCGTGTTCCTCGGATCACGAATGCGGGTGCGTATGCACAGTTGCTTGAGATTGAGGGAGAGGACCTTGATTAGGGTTAATGGTTGTTGTCATTTTATTAACCCTAATATTTATGTGTGTGTTATTGTTAATTAGTAATTAGTTTAATAATTATCCATGGTTGTAGTTGTTGACCTTTTGACTTCTTTGACTTGTTGACCAAGGTTGACACTTTGACCATCATAATTTCTTTTGGAAGATGCTTTTTGATCTTTGCAATTTGAAATGATAATGGTCATGTCATGATTTACCATGATAATTATCTAGCTAATTATTCAATTAAAAATTATACACACATATTAGTGAGAAAGGCTCACAAATAATTCATTCTCTCATTCTATTTCTCTCTCTTGCTCATCCTCTCCCTCAAGCTCTCTCCCTCTCATGTGTTGAGAAACAAATAGCTTGAGAAAAACCCTCTCTTGATCTTCTCTACTCACTTCTAGGGTTCAAGTCTTAGCATTTCTTGCACTCTAGTTACTCCTAGCTTGGAGTTGAAGCTAAAGGTGGTGGCTTTCGGGTGGATCCTTCTTTGACGGGAGAAGACAAGCAAGGTGATCCTTTTCTACCATACCTAGGAGCAAGGAGAGAAGGACTAAAGATCAAAGGTATAACCTTTCTACAACTTTGTTAGTTGTTAGTTTACTTTAGCTAGTTTTAGTTTAGCAAAGATCCTCACAAGCTTAGTCCATGTTGCCTAAGTCATAAAAAATCCGATTTTTATTATGTTTTCCGCCTCCCCGTAAGCACCGGGGTGGGCAACACGGACTTACAGTGGTATCAGAGCCTAACTAAACTCAAACTAGCTAAGTAGTTAAGTGTAACGAAGTTTCGAAACCGAAAAAACCCTAAAACCAAACTTTTTCAAAATCCAACTTTCTGTTAAAATTTTTCCTGGTTAAAATGAAAAACTGTATACTTGTAAAATTGTCTCAGGGTTTTGTGTGAAACACCACCAAATACGAACCAGAGAGGAGCCAAGAGGACCGCGCTTCCGCGGCATAAGGAAGCTCTTGCCGCGGAAGCGCGGCCGTCTTGTCAACTCTCTGTATCGTTTTTGGTGCAGATTGTTTCTGAGTTGGTTTTAGGATTTTTAGGATATATAATATATGCCCAGATTTTCCAGAACTAAAATTTACTTTTGGGGGCCTATAAATCCGTATTTTTCGGAACTTCACTACACTTTAACTACATCGGTTATATCTGTAATGCTTGCATGTATTGAACGTCGGCTAATCGCTATAAGACGATTAGTCGGGGTTATACATCTCTGTGATCTGTGATTGTTGGTTTGTGGATATGAATGGATTGGATTGTCGCGGGTGAATAGCCGGGTTGGATGTGAGATGAGTGTTATTTTCTTTCATTCATTTGTAACATGTAAATTGATGTAATAATATTCCTTGTATGGCCGCACAACCGGGTCGGGGTTGTAGCCGTCATTGTATAATTCTTTTTACTGTTTTTGCTCCTAGGATAGACCCATGGAGGGGGTGCACAAACTACCGGGTATCTCGAAGCGCCGAGTGGCCTACTCACGGTGGTGAGGGAGGTTGCTTCGCTTCGGGTGCTTGGCGGGTAGTTTGCCGCACCCGTAGGGGTCTTGGGTGGGGTATTGGCTATTCACCGCGACCGTGTAATCCGCTTTGCGTTGCAGGCTCGAACGCATTGCGGATTCCTAGTATATCCAATGTATTCATCTGTGATCTGTAATGTCTATCATTGCTATATATTTATATATAATAACTATTTAGGCGTTGCTTATGTTTTACAGCCGCGCTAGCCCAGCCCCCGCTCTGTCGTTAGTTAAGTAACCTAACGGGTGATGACGGGGCCCCGTGGCGAATGCGAATGGCATAAGCGTACGTCATATTTTGGTTGTTTTCTGCAATGGTAGGATTAAATGATGGGACGCATTAAAAGAACTAATGCAAGAAATAAACCAAGTAAAAGTCGATTGGAACACTTTGAAAACCACTCGGTTCTTTTTCAAAAACTAAACTTTTAAACGCGGAGCTTGAACCACTCCTTTTAAAAGCTATCTCGTTCCATCGATTATATCAAGTTCACTACGTTCACGGTTTCGCCAAAACCATTCGTAGCCCTCCGTCATTCCACATGAATGGTCAAAAGTATTCAAGCTATGTATTTTGGCCAAAGTCAAGGCATAGTGATTGGTAGCGTTTGGGTATTCATGTGCAGCATAGATAGATGCGTTGGTTTGGGACAGTCGTGCTGCCATTTTGGCCAAAGCCAAGGGTAGGTACGGGTGGGTCCAAATTAACCAGGAGAATGACGGGTAGAACTTGACATGTGACTTATGATATTTTGGCCAAAGTCAAGGTCATAAGAGCATGGGGCAAAAATCCACATCGGGAGTTTCATAAGTACTGAAACTTGCTAGATTTGCATACCATTTGGAGTGTGATGATTCTGGTAGGATTCCTTCGGTTTTATCACGCGATGATATTTGGATCCCGATCCTACTGTGAGTATATGCTACTCCTCGGGAAAACTCTCACTTAACGATCAATGCTATAAACCTAGTAGGTGCCTAGAAAGGTGTTAGCGGGGCTACGCCCACAGGGAAAAGAGGTTACTTAATTAAGGAACTTCGCGAAAGCGTTGGAAAACCTCCCTCGAAGTACCGACACTGGCCTGGCTGAACGGTTAAGCAAGTATTGTACGGTGAGAATGATCCCGGCTAATCCTTTTCTTTATGGTTTGAGAAGGGATTCGAGAGACAGTGGGAGCCATCCAGTTTAGACAAACTAAAAACCACTCTAAACTTGCAAGAGCATCATGCTAAAGTGTTTCTTTTCTCTCTCCTAATTGCAGCGACCATTCAAGATGACCGGACTTAAGTTACTATTAGATAAAAACATATTGACAGGGCCAAACTACAAAGATTGGCTCAGGAATGTCAAGATGGCTATCACTTATGACAAGCTGGGGTATATACTTACCACCAAAGCTCCCCCCGTCCCAGGTCCCACCTCCAGCGTCGCGGATGTAGAAATCCGTAAGACATGGGAGATAGATTGCGCGAGGGCCAAATGCCTCGTATTAGCCTCGATGGACAATGATCATCAGAGGAGGCACGAGAATATGGACCTAGAGTCCATATTTCTCCATACAAAAGAACTGTATGGAGAGCAGTCTCGTATCGCAAGATACGAAGTGTCGAAGAAGCTCTTTTCGGCAAGGTTGGCCGTCGGATCATCGGTAGCGGACCACGTGCTTAAGATGATCGGCTACATAGAGGAGCTCGCGGACCTCGGGACCACGTTGGAGAATGAACTCTATACTGATCTGATTCTCCAGTCCCTTCCTTCCACTTACGCCCAGTTCATTCTCAACTTCAACATGCAAGGAAAGGAGGTTGAACTTGCCGAACTTCTGAACATGTTGAGGACTGCTGAGGGCACCCTACAGAAGGGTAGGGAGACATCCACTTTGTTTGTAGGAGGATCTTCCTCTTCTAGGTCCAGGGCGAAAGCCAAGGGCAAGAAGAAGAAAGCCCCCGCCAAACCAAGAGGCGGTGTCGGTAAAGTGGATACGAAGGGAAAGGGTAAAGCAACAAAGGTAGCGGGGAAGCTGGTGGGGAAGGAAGAATGCTTCTATTGTCACAAAAGTGGTCACTGGAAACAAGATTGCAAGGCTTGGAAAGCCAGAACACAGGATTTGAAGCGAGTTGCAGCTTCAGCTTCAGGTGTGTATGTTATTGAAAATTGTCTATCAATAAACTCTAATTCCTGGGTATTGGATACCGGATCAGGATCTCATATCTGTAATTCTTTGCAGGCGTTGAGAAAGCGTAGAGTTTTGAAGACAGGTGACATGACCCTCAGAGTTGCGAACGGTGCTAGCATGGATGCAGAGGCCGTGGGGGACTATCACCTGGGATTATCAGATGGACACTTTTTGGTTTTGCGTAGTTGTTATTATGTACCAAATGCAACCTGTAATATCATTTATGTATCTTTATTATCTAAAGAAGGTTATGAATTTGCATTTGTAAGTAATGTAGTGAACATTCACCTTAATCAAGTGTTGATTGGGTCAGGTACATTGAACAACGGTATTTACGTTTTAAACCAGCCACAGGTTTTCAATATCCAGAATACACACAAAAGAAAGTCTCCAGAAATTAATAAAACTTTCTTATGGCATTGTAGACTGGGTCACATCAACGAGAGAAGATTGACTAAGTTACATACTGAAGGATATTTAGATTCGTTCGAATATCAATCATATGCAACTTGTCAATCCTGTCTCAAAGGAAAGATGACAAAGGCTCCGTTTTCTGGACACGGAGAAAGAGCGAGCGAGCTCTTGGGACTCGTACACAGCGACGTGTGCGGTCCAATGTCTACACATGCGCGAAGCGGTTTTTCTTACTTCATAACTTTTACGGATGATTTTTCAAGGTACGGTTATGTCTTCTTAATGAAACATAAATCCGAGGCTTTTGAAAAATTCCAGGAATATAAGAATGAAGTAGAAAAACAAACAGGCAAAAGTATCAAGATCCTAAGATCGGATCGAGGAGGAGAATACTTAAGTGCCGAATTCCTGAACTATTTAAAAGAGAATGGAATTCTCTCTCAGCTTACTCCTCCATACACTCCGCAACATAATGGTGTATCGGAGAGACAGAACCGAACCCTATTGGATATGGTACGGTCCATGATGAGTAACGCTGAGTTACCGCGATCATTCTGGGGGTATGCGCTAGAAACAGCTGCATATCTTTTGAACCGTGTTCCCACTAAGACTGTGCCTACCACACCATATGAGTTATGGAGTGGGAAGAAACCCTATCTTAATCACATTAAGACATGGGGATGTCCAGCTTTTGTAAAAAAGCAGCATGCGGACAAGCTCGAGGCACGCTCAGTACAGTGCAAGTTTGTGGGATATCCAAAGAACTCCAAGGGATATTACTTCTATTACGAAGAGGAACAAAAAGTCCTTGTTTCTCGCCATGCCCACTTTCTAGAACATCAGTTCATAGAAAAAGAATTAAGTGGGAGCGCAATGGAACTGGAAGAGATTCCAGAACCGCAAACTATTACTGAAAGTTTAGTGGAACCAGAAGGTTCAAAAGAACAGGACATTCCTATGCCACTCCGCAGGAGTAGTAGGCAGTCTCATCCGCCCGAGAGATACTACGGTTTTCTCATTGACGGGGATAGAGAAGACTGCATCCTAGATTGTGATGAGCCTACTAGCTTCCAGCAAGCCATTCAGAGCGTCGACTCGGTAAAATGGCTGGATGCAATGCGGACCGAGATGGAGTCCATGTACACCAACAAAGTATGGACGTTGGACATTGCTCCAGACGGGGTAAAACCCGTAGGATGCAAGTGGATCTTCAAAAGGAAGATTGGTGTAGATGGACAGGTTGAGACCTATAAAGCTAGACTGGTAGCAAAGGGTTTTCGTCAGCGACCTGGTTTGGACTATGACGAAACCTTTTCTCCAGTAGCTATGCTGAAATCCATTCGGATCCTTCTTGCCATCGCTGCTTTCCACGATTATGAGATTTGGCAGATGGACGTAAAGACAGCTTTTCTAAATGGTCATTTAGAGGAGTGTGTCTATATGGACCAGCCAGAGGGTTTCATTCAGGGTGGGAGCAGCGGAAAGGTGTGCAAGTTGCTCAAGTCCATTTATGGACTCAAGCAGGCATCACGGAGTTGGAACATCTGTTTTGATGAGACGGTCAAAGAATTTGGCTTTATCAAAAATCCTGATGAACCATGCATCTATTGTAGATTTGTAGCGAGAACTGTAGTATTCCTCGTTTTATACGTGGATGACATTCTCTTAATAGGAAATGACATTCCTATGCTACAATCTGTCAAGGGGTTCTTGTCACACAGGTTCTCCATGAAAGACCTGGGTGATGCCTCCTACATTCTGGGTATCCGGATCTACCGTGACAGATCCAAGAGGATATTAGGACTCTCGCAGTCCAGGTACATCGACACCATACTGAAGAGATTCAGTATGGAAGATTCCAAGCGCGGTAATCTACCGGCTTGTCACGGGATCACCCTCTCCAAAGAGATGTCTCCCAAGACTGATTTGGAGAGGGATCGCATGTCTATTATACCCTACGCTTCTGCGGTAGGCTCTATAATGTATGCGATGTTGTGTACCAGACCGGATGTGGCTTATGCACTGAGTGTGGTAAGCAGGTATCAGTCAAACCCTGGGGAGAAACATTGGATAGCAGTAAAGAACATTCTCAAGTACCTGAGAAGGACTAAGGAGATGTTCTTGGTGTATGGCGGAAAAGACCTGCAGGTTGAGGCCTTTGCTGACTCCAGCTTCCAGAGTGACAAGGATGATTCCAAGTCCATGTCGGGTTTTGTCTTTACCCTCAATGGAGGGGCGGTGTGTTGGAAGAGCTCCAAACAGGAAACCGTTGCTGACTCGACTATGGAAGCGGAATACATCGCTGCATCTGATGCCGCAAAAGAAGCTGTCTGGATGAGGAAGTTCTTGAAAGAACTTCAGGTGGTTCCGTCCATTGTTGACCCAATACCTCTGTATTGCGACAACAACGGGGCTATAGCTTTAGCGAAGGAACCCAGGTCCCATCAGAAATCCAGACACATCTTAAGGCGGTATCACCTGATCAGGGAGATCGTGGATCGCCAGGAGATCGAGGTCCGGAGAGTTGCATCAGAGGATAACACTGCAGATCCACTCACAAAGGCCCTACCCCAGACTCAGTTCGAGCGGCTGATCGAGATGATAGGTCTTCGATACGCCAGTACATGGCCTTAGTGCAAGTGGGAGATTGTTAGTGTATATGCCCTAGAGGCCATTACTGTATCATACTAGCTTGTATATTACTTAATGGAAGCTTGGGATATTCACAGTTGTATATACAATCTTGCTCGAAATGGTAGTATGCTACTTGGTTTGTCTCTGCTTTAATATGTGCATGTGTTTCTTTTAGCATATTGCTGGTATACATATTGGTAGAGCCCTTAGGATCTTTGCTTGATTACCAGCGTTGTGATGGCGCTCGCACTCGTGGGAGCTGGGTAATCTATAAGCACATCCTTATACAGGTCCCTGGTCGTTGGACTATCGAGACAGGGCATCGATACTCCGGAGTAGACTAGCGTATGCGCTTCTCATCCCAGTGTGGGAGACGGTCTGTCCCACAGCCGTTAGTACGTCGTACTTGGGATAGTATGCGGGTGCTCGTTAGGTTACGAGTACACTGGACAGGACTCGTTGGGAACTGTTGGTTGGTAATATACCTATCGTCAGTTATCAGTTCCCAGGTGACATGAGTACAGCTTAGTCCGCTGACTTGACACTGTCACTTCGCCTCGAGTGTGTTCCCACTGCACTTTGATTACTACCCTACCACGGCTCAAAGGAGCTGTGCAAACAGGTAGTTTTTGGGTGCAGTCCCGAAGCACTTGGAGGCAGTGACGGTTAGACAGGATTCGTCTCTCCCGGTATTGGGGGTTGACATCGCGCTGTGTCTAGGAGAGCCATTACACGAGTAGTCCCTGGCCAGGGCAAGCGAGATATACTGGTAGGTTTCCAGTGTTATCTCAGGGTGTTCTGGGCTACACTCCGACACGACTTGTACCGCTATTAGGGGACTGACGTTCACCGCCCCCCTAGGCCCGCCATGCGATGTATCAGACGAACAGACCGGACTGTACGGAGACTGTCACATACAGGCTCAGTAGGAGTGCAGATGGGGTTCACCTCGTCAGTCTTCTTATCGACATCTACCTGGGGACCGTTACGTACAGCTAGTGCCGCTTGCGGTCTGTGGTTAAACCCACTGCCAGCGTAGTGTCGAGTCTTTAGAGTCCCACACAGAGAGCTATTCGCCTTTAGGCAAAACGAGTAGAGGTCGCATGGTTTTGCGACAGGGTTCGTTCGCATCCGCGCACTTGTGCACGTTTGCTGTCCGGACAGTCTATACTAGCGGGCTTTGGATTAAGCCGGATCCTAGTATATGATTTGAGATTGGTTTTTCTCATTGTGTTCGTGTTCCTCGGATCACGAATGCGGGTGCGTATGCACAGTTGCTTGAGATTGAGGGAGAGGACCTTGATTAGGGTTAATGGTTGTTGTCATTTTATTAACCCTAATATTTATGTGTGTGTTATTGTTAATTAGTAATTAGTTTAATAATTATCCATGGTTGTGGTTGTTGACCTTTTGACTTCTTTGACTTGTTGACCAAGGTTGACACTTTGACCATCATAATTTCTTTTGGAAGATGCTTTTTGATCTTTGCAATTTGAAATGATAATGGTCATGTCATGATTTACCATGATAATTATCTAGCTAATTATTCAATTAAAAATTATACACACATATTAGTGAGAAAGGCTCACAAATAATTCATTCTCTCATTCTATTTCTCTCTCTTGCTCATCCTCTCCCTCAAGCTCTCTCCCTCTCATGTGTTGAGAAACAAATAGCTTGAGAAAAACCCTCTCTTGATCTTCTCTACTCACTTCTAGGGTTCAAGTCTTAGCATTTCTTGCACTCTAGTTACTCCTAGCTTGGAGTTGAAGCTAAAGGTGGTGGCTTTCGGGTGGATCCTTCTTTGACGGGAGAAGACAAGCAAGGTGATCCTTTTCTACCATACCTAGGAGCAAGGAGAGAAGGACTAAAGATCAAAGGTATAACCTTTCTACAACTTTGTTAGTTGTTAGTTTACTTTAGCTAGTTTTAGTTTAGCAAAGATCCTCACAAGCTTAGTCCATGTTGCCTAAGTCATAAAAAATCCGATTTTTATTATGTTTTCCGCCTCCCCGTAAGCACCGGGGTGGGCAACACGGACTTACAACCCTTGCATTAATTCTCACATTAATGCAAGCATGACTCACATGCCACCTCCTCTCCAAACAAAAACCCAAATGAAAATATCTGTCACTCACAACCAATATCTAGATGTTAGGTTAAGGTTTAAACAAGGGATTGGATTAGGGTTAAGTTGTCATGGTCACTAATCTAGATTAACACAATCACAACCTCATATAAACATGCACATATGTGTGCATGGCATAACAAATAATAATAAATTATTAATTAAATGTTATAAAATGTGAGGAACCAAATTGGTAAAATTTTTACCAAAAACCTGCACTATCGTCTAAACTAACACTAATCGAAATCTAAGGCGTTACATACAGTGCCAAAGATCCGGGTAGTTTGACCCGCGCAAGCGAACACTCAAAGACTCGGATCACTTCAAAGGGGTTTTCTTAACCAGCTCACATCGGTACGTATTTCCTAACACATTCCTCTTGAATCCGACGCATTCCAATATTTCTACCTTCTGCAGGATTTCTCGTATAAGCTTACCACCAATTGAACAGAGAACTAACCGTATTTGTTGCAACGCTTAAACTTAAACAGAAAAAGAATTGCTTAATTTCTTGATTTTTTTGAATTCTTTTATTGATTGCACATTTGCATCTTAATACGGATTTAAGGGCACGACCAAACAAGATACGGAAAAGGATTTTATCACCTTTTACCGTAGCCCACAAATTACAAAACAGCATTCTTGCATACCCACGGTAATTTAAAATCAACTAGAGTTTGACTTTAAGGACATCGTGCTCATTAGGAGTAGCTAATTGTGTTTAGAACACCGCTTAACGGTATATCGTTCATGGTGTGTCTAGGCAAGTGTTCAAGAGAAAGGGTTATCTAATTAAGGAACTTTGCGAAAGCGTTGGAAAACCTCCCCTTCTCTCTTGCGCTTACTTGGCTTCGTGATCCGTATATCTTGAGCCCGTTTCTCGACAAAGTTTTACTTCGACAATCAGGTTCTTGAGCAGGTCTAGTTGACATAGCATAACATAAACTGCTAGGGGTGTGATATTATTTGTTCTTGTGATATTTTTGAATTCTTGTTAATATGGGTCATACACGATTTAATTCAATTTTTCACGAGCAGGTCTAGTTGACATAGCAAAACATAAACTGCTAGGGGTGTGATATTATTTGTTCTTGTGATATTTGTGAATTCTTTTTAATGTGGGTCATACACGATTTAATTCAATTTTTCACGATTCTTATTCTTTTGTTTATAGTCAATCCCAATTCACTTGTTCAAATTGCCAAAATTCTTCCCACATTCATGACAATTGTCCTTTTCTAGGGGGTGACCAACAGTCCCAGATTTTTTAAAATGGTCACCCACCTAACACTCTAGAATCCAATCCCACTTCAATCGGAGACCTAATGATTGCAGATTTAAAGAAAGAGGTCGAAAGATTGACTGCTTTAGCATCACCACCGTTACAACCCTCTCTTCCTGAAACAATTGACACATCCTTAGGGAATGATGGTGAGATGGATGCTAGGTTGACCGCTTTAGAGAAAGGTATTGAAGTGATTATTACGGTCGGGAATCAAACAGCTGCTATGGTAGCCCTGTGTATATAGCAACCTAAGCAAATATTTCATGCTCAAGCTTAATCATTGGCTAGAATAGAGGAACACTGAAACATTTAGCTGTGAGGATTCTAGGAAGTGAACACAGTCAATCGGAACCCAATAGTGTTAATATCTGTCATCTAGGAAGACACCCGAGTGAGATAAACGCTCAATTGAATTTTAATGATTTCATAGATGACGATGCAATTGAATTGACTAAGTGTTATCAGGACACACAAGAAGAACCTCCGACTGATTTTTACATTCTAATTTTCGAGGAAGAATATGTTGATTTTTACGGGTATGGTTTGGATAGATTGTCAGAAGAGATCAATGACCAGGAACCCACAATTTTTGTATCACCTAAGGACACTATTTCGGATAAATCGTTGGTGTGGGAACCTACTTTTTTGGATGACATTTACCTACCCATTTGTGAATGTGATGAAGGAGAAATTGTATTGGGAGAGTCTGTGAGCTATAACGATAAGAATAGGATTGTGAAAAATCATAGGGTGGAAGACAACATTGAAAAATATTCTTTCATATCGAGTTTTGAGGAAATTTTTGCGGATAAACTTGATATTCTTGGTGAGTTTGAGTCAGGATCCATTTGGGAACATCCTAAGAACCTTTTTTTTGCCGAGCTTTTTGCGGATGAACTCCAGTTTTTAAACGAACCTGACTTCGGAACTCAACATGTGCGTTATGAACATTCAATTCATCCAGGAAACAATTCTTTAACCTCTTCAAAACTTTATTTTCACCTTCAGCGTCTTCTAATCCCTACTTTTACACGCCCATGCCCTTCACTAACATCTAACATATACCTTTTCTTTTTCTTTTTCTTTTGTATATACATATTCTTTTGCCAGCCATTGCACTATATAGACAAAATCTTTAAATGGCTGGTATTAATTTCTGGACTAATCCAATCGTTTAACTTGTATATGATGTAATTAATCTTAGGTTATTTTTCTTTGAATAAAATTCTCACTCTGATGTCTAAGTCTAGCTACCGAAGACGGGGGCAACGATGAGGAAATCGTAAAACTCAGGTTTGGGAGTGAGCACCACGTTTATTTTTGCTGCATCATGTGTATATTCTGCATTGCATACATATTAAAAAACCTATAAAAATTGAAAAATTTCCCCAAAAATATAAAAACTTTGTCATGTTAGCTAGCGGGGGAACACACACTCGAAGTCTGACGGATGGGTTGATAAGTTAGAAATAACTAAATCCTTTTCGAGAGATTGAAAACCCGAAAGATAACCCTCCTTTGTGTTTAACATAGCTGATATACGTTTTTTTAAACACTTTACACGTGTCATATGTTTTTGAGAATTTGATGAAAGTTTCTGTAAACTTTTAAAATTGATAATCATCTTTAGGATCAAACAGATTTGTTCTGAGATAAGTAATATTAAGAATAATTCATATGGTGAAGTGAATATAAGGGTTATTATTGAGGTTTTAATAGAAGCTATATGTCTGAAAAATAACCTATCTGGAACCCTGTTGGAGTGATTACACACCTTATTCACATAAACACGTCTTTTGGATTAAAAAGAAAAAGCTGGCTATATCTCCATTTTCACTGCTTTCAGAATATTTTAAACGCAAATAAAATGAGTATTTTGTTTTGTGGCCATGGTAACTTGGGTAATTAAGTCCTTGGGGTGTCTCCATACCTAATGCCCTAAAACCACCTGGTTTGGGAGTCATTGACCCAAAACTCGCTAAGTTTCCAATCGTCAAATAAAACAAGCTAAGCAAGTGTTCTCTCCGAGTTAAAAGTTCTCATGGTTCTTTGTGGGAGAATAATCTTGGCGGAGACATGTTTTCAATTATAAACAGTTTTTTCATGAAGATATGAAGGTTTACATTTATAAAGACGTTGTGCACGATCACGAAGGTATGTATGAACAACAGCAGGTGAAAGGTAGGAGTGAAACCTCAGACTTAGGTTCTTTGTTAAAAATGATTTTAAAAACTGAATTGAAACCTAACTAGAGAACAAAAACTTGAGAAAATCTTAACTATTTTCATACTCGTGTGATCCTTTAGAAGTCTATCCTGATCTTTAATTATGACATGATGACCCTAAATCAAGTTCTTAAAAACCTTATGGGCAATATTCGCACAATCACGAAAAGACGTGTATACGTTTATGTTGAACAAATTGTGAGGAGTGAAAAATAGGGTCTAAAATTTCTGACTTGGGTGATAGAACTTCCAACTTTGATTCTAAACCTTAAGATTAGAATCAACAGTTTTTTCACGACGCTAACTTGACTGGATTTTGTGCGTGTAATCCACTGAAAACCCTCAGGAGACAACACCCATCCTACTAGGGACACCTAGAGGTTTAACGGCTTATTGCACATGCTCAGTGCAATCGCGTTCCCTGCGAAAGTGAGGCTTGGATTTTTTGTATTGCTCGGGACAAGCAATAGATAAGTTTGGAGGTATTTGTTCATCCCAGAAAACTGCATTTTAGTACCACTCATTCGTTATCTATTTTTTTTATATATCGGTGCTATTAACAAGTTTATGCTCAGTAATTACAGATTACAGGTGTTCGTGATTAAATACTGAAAATAAAATCAATATCACGGATACTGCGTTTGGGAGCCGACACTGCAAACAGAACAGGAAACCGATCGATATCCAAAGAGTTCTTTTGGAAATAAACATGTTTACACAATTTTTGTCCAACACAACACAAGTGTACACACAACTCTTTGGCACTAGGACCATGGTGGGGCTGCCCATGTCACACAAGACATGATGAAGCGGGCACATGGGGGGATAAGAGTTATAAATGCTAAAAGTTTTGATGTGATGCATTGCTTCAAGTTCCCTCCAAATCTCTACATGAAAACTAGGTTATTTTAGACAAATCAAACAGCACTAGGATGATATTGGAGTAGACACAAGACCACCACATCAATGCGATCCCCTATGCTCGGATTTGGACCGGCCACAATCCCCTAGGATCCGAGCTCGCCGGCCCTCTGTGCCCCATTTGTCCCCATCTTTTCCCTGTCCCTTCCTTGCAGTCACATCACCTCATTTTTATTACTTGTTTAATCTTTTTTGGTGCCTATAAAAGCCAGATCAATGAGCAAGGGAAGGGGTCTCACAGGTATATTCATATTTTCTTGTTTTCTTTGTTTTTGGTTTCGGCTTGAGAGTTGTGTGAGCTTTACTTGGTCTCTTCTTCTTCTTCCCTCTTGAAGCTTTCTCTTGAGAGCTTCAATATGGAGGTTGAACAAATTACCAATATCTTGTACCTCTTCTTCAAGTGTTAATAAATTTGTTATTGCCTTGTTTGTTTGCTTTCTTTTCTTTACAAGCTTTTCTTTTCTTTTCATTATGTTGTGTAACTAATCCTATTTGGTTGTGGTTATGGTAAGGAAGTGAGATGAAAGGCTTTGCCTCCTCCTCCTTTTGTTAATGTTTAATGTGCTTATCTATATGATTCTAACTTAAAGATTGTTTATATATCGATGTGATATGGTATTTTGAAACATGATTACTTTGTAACCTCTTCATATACCATATTCACTCCCTTTCCCCATTTCAATGTTTAAGTTAAAATCAATTTAGTGTTATGGTTGCTTGAGAATCTATTGGTTTCATATACTATATACTATCACAAACACTTAGCAAACTCAACACTCAAAACATTTGCTCTCATTAAGTAATTAGTGTTTTTGATGTTGTGGTAACCTTGCTAACCCTCGTGCTCAGTGTTGATACCCCAAGCGCGGACATACAAAACGGTAAGTGAACAAACGAACTAGTTTCGTGTTTTGCGGCGAATATAAGAATTTGATGATTTGTGCTTCGCATCCGCCTTGACAAATCATGCCTCGTGCCGGGATCGATGTATGGACGGACAACTCATGAACAAGGGAGCGTCGATGGAATCGTAGCGATTCGACCTTCCGAGCCAAAGCCACAACCACTTCTTTCTTAGATTGTTTTCCTTGTTTTCTTGTTTTCGTATTCTTTCTTTATTTTTGTGACAAAACCACACAATTTGTTATTTGTTGACCCTTAAATCACAAGACCTAATACACAATTCCTTGCGGATCGACACGTACCTGCCGGCTTGCTACAACGCGCCGTGCACTTGCGGTTTATAAATTTTAAAATGAGAACGATCTCGCGTGCGCATTCCGTTTCCTTAAAGTCATATCATTTCCATAACATACGCGTTTGCACGCGCGGGTGAATTCCCAACAAGTTTTTGGCGCCGTTGCCGGGGAGTTTGTAGTATTGGGTATTGTTATTTCTGGTTCTTACCAACTCATTAACTACTAACTCAAATTTTTTTTCAAAACACAAACTAACAAATTCTTTTCACTTTGTTCTCTGTCTTTGCAACCTGCTAGCACTCTGTGATTCAACTGAAAAATCAAAGTATACCTGTAGATTATTAATAGTGCCTAGAGAACCCATACAAAAATTATAGCCCCTCTCCTCTGATTTTGACCGGCGACCTTGCTAAAAAGTCCGGCGACGCCGGGTCCAGTGAGGAAATTTGGAAAAAAAATTTGTGTGATCTTCAGTGTAGGGTTGGTACTCTATTGGTATTATTTGATTTTTATAATTTTGAGTGCACAGGAGTTGGGGCATATATATCGCTTTTTGACACTAAATATCGTATTTTTCCGACATTTCATCTTTAAGGGATTACGACCAACGATCGTGCGGAGCGAGGATAAAATTCAATTGCAAAACGTTAGTGAAGTACAGTGCCAAAGATCCGGGTAGTTTGACCCTCGCAAGCGAACACTCAAAGACTCGGATCACTTCAAAGGGGTTTTCTTAACCAACACACATCGGTACGTATTTCCTAACACATTCCTCTTGAATCCGATGCATTCCAATATTTCTATCTTCGCACAAGCTTGCCACCAATTGAACAGAGAACTAATCGTATTTGTTGCAGCGCTTAAATTTACACAGAAAAAGAATTACTTAATTGCTTGATTTTTTTTTAATTCCTTTATTGATTGCGCATTTCCATCTTAATAGGGATTTAAGGGCACGACCAAGAAAGATACGGTAAAGGATTTTATAACCTTTTTCCATAGCCCAAAAATCACAAAACAGCATTCTTGCATACCCACGGTAATTTAAAATCAACTAGACTTTGACTTTGAGGACATCGCGCTCATTAGGAGAAGTTAACTGTGTTTAGAACACCGCTTAATGGTATATCGTTCACGGGGTATCTAGGCAAGTGTTCAAGAGAATGGGTTATCTAATTAAGGAACTTCACGAAAGCGTTGGAAAACCACCTCTTCTCTCTTGCACTTACCTGACTTCCTGATCCGTATATCTTGAGCCTGTTTCTCGACACAGTTTTACTTCGACAATCAGGTTCTTGAGCAGGTCTAGTTGACATAGCATAACATAAACCGCTAGGGATGTGATATTCTTTGTTTTTGTGATATTTGTGAATTCTTGTTAATATGGGTGATACACGATTTAATTCAATTTTTAACGATTCTTATTCTTTTGTTTATACTCAACCCAATTCACTTGTTCAAATTAAAAAAATTCTTCTCACATTCATGACAATTGTTCTTTTCTAGAGGGTGACCAACCGTCCCAGATTTTTGATAATGGTCACCTACCTAACACTCTTGAACCCAATCCCACTTCAATTGGAGACCTAATGATTGAAGATTTAGAGAAAGAGGTCGACAGATTGACTGCTTTAGCATCACCACCGTTACAACCCTCTCTTCCTGAAACAAGTGACACATCCTTAGGGAATGATGGTGCGATGGATGCTAGGTTGACCTCTTTTGAGAAAGGTATTGAAGTGATGATTACGGTCGAGAATCAAACAGCTGCTATGATAGCCCTGTGTATACAGTAGTCTGAGCAATTATTTCATGCTCAAGCTCAATCATTGGCTAAATAGAGGAACACACGAAATAATTAGATATGAGGATTCTAAAGAGTGAACACAGTCATTCAGGACCCAATAGTGTTAATATCATTCATCTTGGAAGTCACCCGAGTAAGATAAACGATCAATTGAATTTTGAAGATTTCATAGATGACGATGCAATTGAATTGACTAAGTGTTATCAGGACACACAAGAAGAACCTCCGACAGATTTTTGCATTCCAATTTTTGAGGAGGAATATTGTGATTTTTACGGGTATGGTTTGGATAGATTGTCAGCAGAGAACAATGATCAGGAACCCACAAATTTTTGTATCACTTAGTGATATTGTTTCGGATGAAACGTTAGTATGGGGACCTACTTTCTTGGATGACATTTACCTACCCATTTGTGAATGTGATGAAGGAGAAATTGTATTGGGAGAGTCTGTAAGATATAATGATAAGAATAGGATTGTGAAAAATCATAGGGAGAAAGACAGCATTGAAAAATATTCTTTCATATCAAGTTTTGAGGAAATTTTTGCGGATGAACTTGATATTCTTGGTGAGTTTGAGTCAGGATCCATTTGGGAACGTCCTAAGAACCTTTCTTTTGCCGAACTTTTTACGGATGAACTCCAGTTTTTAAACAAACCTGACTTCGGAACTCAACATCTGCGTTATGAACATTCAATTCATCCAGGAAACAATTCTTTAACCTCTTTCAAACTTCATTTTCACTTTCAGCGTCTTCTGATCCCTACTTTTACACGCCCATGCCCTTCACTAATATCTAACATATACCTTTTCTTTTTCTTTTTCTTTTGTAAATACATATTCTTTTGTCAGCCATTGCACTATATAGACAAAATCTTTAAATGGCTGGTATTAATTTCTGGACTAACCCAATCGTTTAACTTGTATATGCTGTAATTAATCATAGTTTTTTTTCTTTGAATAAAATTCTTACCCTGATGTCTAAGTCTAGCTACCGAAGACGGGGGCAACGATGAGGACATCGTAAAACTCAGGTTGGGGGGTGAGCATTGCGTTTATTTTTGCTGCATCATGTGTATATTCTGCATTGCATACATATTAAAATACCCATAAAAATTATAAATATTTCCCAAAAATATAAAAACTTTGTCATGTTAGCTAGCGGGGGAACTTAGACTCGAAGTCTGACAGTTTGGTTGATAAGCTATAAATAACTAAATCCTTTTCGAGAGATTGAAAACCCGAAAGATAACCCTCCTTTGTGTTTAACATAACTGATATACGTCTTTTTAAACACTTTACACGTGTCATATGTTTTTGAGAATTTAATGAAAGTCTCTGTAAACTTTTAAAATTGATAAACATTTTTAGGGTCAAACAGGTTTGTTCGGAGATAAGTAATATCAAGAATAGTTCATAAGGTAAAGTGAATATGAGGGATATTATTGAGGTTTTAATAGAAGCTATAAGTCTCAAAAATAACCCATCAGGAACCTTGTTGGAGTGATTACATACCTTATTCACATAAACACATCTTTCGGATTAAAAAGAAAAAGCTGGCTATATTGCCATTTTCACTGCTTTCAGAATATTTTAAACGCAAATAAAATGAGTATTTTGTTTTGTGGCCTTGGTAACTTGGGTAATTAAGTCATTGGGGTGTCTCCACACCTAATGCCCTAAAACCACCTTGTTTGGTAGTCATTGACCCAAAGCTCGCTAAGTTTCCAATCGCCAAATAAAACAAGCTAAGCAAGTGTTCTCTCCGAGTTAAAAGTCCTCATGGTTCTCTGTAGGAGAATAATCTTGGCGGAGATATGTTTTCAATTATATACAGTTTTTTCATAGAGATATGAAGGTTTACAATTATAAAGACGTTGTGCACGATCACAAAGGTATGTATAAACAACAACAGGTGAAAGGTAGGAGTGAAACCTCAGACTTAGGTTCTCTGTTAAAAATGATTTAAAATTCTGAATTGAAACCTAACTGGAGACTAAAAACTTGATAAAATCTTAACTCCTTTCAAACTCGTGTGATCCTTTTGAAGTCTATCCTGATCTGTAATTATGACATGATGACCCTAAATCAAGTTCTTAAAAATCTTATGGGCACTATCCGCACAATCACGAAAAGACGTGTATATGTTTATGTTGAACAAATTGTGAGGAGTGAAAAATAGGGTCTAAAATTTCTGACTTGGGTGATAGATCTTCCAACTTTGATTCTTAACTTTAAGATTAGAATCAAAAGTTTTTTCACGACGCTAACTTGACTGGATTTTATGAGTGTAATCCGCCGAAAACCCTCAAGAGACACCACTCCTCCTACTAGGGACACCTAGAGTTTTAACGGCTTGTTGCACATGCTCAGTGCAATCGCGTTCCCTGCGAAAGTGAGGCTAGGATTTTTTGCATTGCTCGGGACGAGCAATAGATAAGTTTGGGGGTATTTGTTCATCACAGAAAACTGCATTTTAATACCACTCATTGGTTATTTATTTTGTTATATATCGGTACTTTTAACCAGTGTCTGCTCAGTAATTACAGATTACAGGTGTTCGTGATTAAATATTGGAAATAAACTCAATATCCCAGATACAGCGTTTGGGAGCCGACACTGCAAACAGAACAGGAAACCGACCGATATCCAAAGAGTTCTTTTGGAAATAAACATGCGTACACAATTTTGGTCCAACACAACACAAGAGTACACACGACTCTTTGGCACTAGGACCATGGTGGGGCTGCCCATGGCACACAAGTCATGATGAAGTGGGCACATGGGGGGACAAGAGTTATAAATGCTAAAAGTTTTGATGTGATGCATTGCTTCAAGTTCCCTCCAAATCACTGCCTGCAAACCAGGTTGTTTTAGACAAATCAAACAGCACTAGGATGATATTGGAGTAGACACAAGACCACCACATCAATACGAGCCCCTACGCTCGGATTTAGACTGGCCACAATCCCCTAGGATCCGAGCTCGCCGGCCCCCTGTGCCCCATTTGTCACCACCTTTTCCCCGTCCCTTCCTTTCAGTCACATCACTTCATTTTTATTACTTGTTTATTCTTTTTTGGTGCCTATAAAATCCAGATTAATGAGCAAGGGAAGGGGTCTCACATGTATATTCATATTTTCCTGTTTTCTTTGTTTTTGGTTTAGGCATGAGAGTTGTGTGAGCTTTACTTGGTCTCTTCTTCTTCTTCCCTCTTGAGAGCTTCATTATGGAGGTTGAACAAGTTACCAATATCTTGTACCTCTTCTTCAAGTGTAAATAAATTTGTTATTGCTTTGTTTGTTTGCTTTCTTTTCTTTACATGCTTTTCTTTTCTTTTCATTATGCTGTGTAACTAATCCTATTTGGTTGTGGTTATGGTAAGGATGTGAGATGAAAGGATTTGCCTCCTCCTCCTCTTGTTATTGTTTAATATGCATATCTATATGATTCTAACTTAAAGATTGTTTATGTATTGATGTGATATGGTATTTTGAAACCTGGTTACTTTGTAACCTCCTCATATACCATATTCATTCCCTTTCCCCATTTCAATGTTCAAGTTAAAATCAATTTAGTGTTAAGGTTGCTAGGTTTAGATATGGTATTTTGTTATCAAGTGCTTGACAATCTCTTAGTTTCATATACTATATACTATCACAAACACTTAGCAAACTCAACACTAAAATCATTTTCTCTCATTAACTAATTTGTGTTTTTGATGTTGTGGTAAGCTTGCTAACCCTCATGCTTAGTGTTGATACCCTAAGCGCGGACATACAAAACGGTAAGTGAACAAACGAACTAGTTTCGTGTTTTGCGGCGAATATCGGAATTTGATGATTTGTGCTTCGCATCCACCTTGACAAATCATGCCTCGTGCGGGGATCGATGTATGGATGGACAACTCATGAACAAGGGAGCGTCGAAGTAATCGTCGCGATTCGAACTTCCGAGCTAAAGCCACAACCACTTCTTTCTTAGCTTGTTTTCCTTGTTTTCTTATTTTCGTATTCTTTCTTTATTTTTGTGACAAAACCACACAATTCGTTATTTGTTGAACCTTAAATCACATGACCTAATACACATATCCCTGCGGATCGACCCGTACCTCCCGGCTTGCTACAACGCGCCGTGCACTTGCGATTTAGAAATTTTAAAACGAGAACGATCTCGCGTGCGCATTCCGTTTCCTTAAAGTCATATCCATTTCCATAACATACGTGTTTACATGCGCGGGTGAATTCCCAACAAGTTTTTGGCGCCGTTGCCGGGGAGTTGGTAGTTTTGGGTATTGTTATTTCTGGTTCTTACCAACTCATTAACTACTAATTCAATATTTTTTTCAAAACACAAACTAACAAATTCTTTTCACTTTGTTCTCTGTCTTTGCAACCTGCTAGCACTCTGTGATTCAACTGAAAAATCAAAGTATACCCATAGATTATTAATATTGCCTAGAGAACCCATACAAAATTATAGCCCCTCTCTTCGGATTTTGACCGGCGACTTTGCTAAAAAGTCCGGCGACGCCGGGTCTAGTGAGGAAATTTGGAAAAAAAAATTGTGTCATCTTCAGTGTAGGGTAGGTACTCTATTGGTATTGTTTGATTTTTATAATTTTGAGTGTGCAAGAGTTAGGGCATATGTATCGCTTTTTGACACTAAATATCGTATTTTTCTGACATTTCAGTTTTTAAGGAATTACGACCAGCGATCGTACGGAATGAGGATCAAATTCAATTGCAAAACGTTAGTGAAGTACAGTGCCAAAGATCCGGGTAGTTTGACCCGCGCAAGCGAACACTAAAGACTCGGATCACTTCAAAGGGTTTTCTTAACCAGCTCGCATCGGTACGTATTTCCTAACACATTCCTCTTGAATCCGACACATTCCAATATTTCTATCTTCTGCAGGATTCTTCGCACAAGCTTGCCACCAATTGAACAGAGAAGTAACCGTATTTGTTGCAGCGCTTAAACTTAAACAGGAAAAGAATTTCTTAATTGCTTGATTTTTTTGAATTCTTTTATTGATTGCGCATTTGCATCTTAATACGGATTTAAGGGCACGACCAAACAAGATACGGTAAAGGATTTTATCACATTTTTCCGTAGCCCACAAATCACAAAACTGCATTCTCGCATACCCACAGTAATTTAAAATTAACTAGACTTTGACTTTAAGGACATCGCGCTTATTAGGAGAAGTTAACTGTGTTTAGAACACCGCTTAACGGTATATCGTTCACGGGGTGTCTAGGCAAGTGTTCAAGAGAAAGGGTTATCTAATTAAGGAATTTCGCAAAAGCATTGGAAAACCACCCCTTCTCTCTTGCACTTACCTGGTTTCGTGATCCGTATATCTTGAGCCCGTTTCTCGATACAGTTTTACTTCGACAATCAGGTTCTTGAGCAGGTCTAGTTGACATAGCATAGCATTAACCGCTAGGGGTGTGATATTCTTTGTTTTTGTGATATTTGTGAATTCTTGTTAATATGGGTGACGATTTAATTCAATTTTTCACGATTCTTATTCTTTTTTTTATACTCAATCCCAATCCACTTGTTCAAATTGCCAAAATCCTTCCCACATTCATGACAATTGTCTTTTTTAGAGGGTGACCCACCGTCCCAGATTTTTGATAATGGTCACAAACCTAACACTCTTGAACCCAATCCCTCTTCAATTGGAGACCTAATGATTTAAGATTTAGAGAAAGAGGTCGACAGATTGACTGCTTTAGCATCACCACCGTTACAACCCTCTCTTCCTGAAACAAGTGACACATCCTTAGGGAATGATGGTGAGATGGATGCTAGGTTTACCTCTTTAGAGAAAGGTATTGAAGTGATAATTACGGTCGAGAATCAAACAGCTGCTATGCTAGCCCTGTGTATACAGCAGTCTGAGCAATTATTTCATGCTCAAGCTCAATCATTTGCTAAATAGAGGAACACATGAAACATTTAGCTGTGAGTATTCTAGGGAGTGAACACAGTCAATCGGAATCTAATAGTGTTAATATCTGTCATCTAGGAAGTCACCCTAGTGAGATAAATGATCAATTGAATTTTGATGATTTCACAGATGATGATGCAATTGAATTGACTAAGTGTTATCAGGACACACAAGAAGAACATCCGACCGATTTTTGCATTCCAATTTTTGAGGAGGAATATTGTGATTTTTACGTGTATGGTTTGGATAGATTGTCGGAAAAGATCAATGATCAGGAACCCACAATTTTTGTATCACCTAGTGATATTGTTTCGAATTAAACGTTAGTGTGGGAACCTACTTTTTTTGGATGACATTTACCTACCCATTTGTGAATGTGATGAAGGAGAAATTGTATTAGGAGAGTCTGTGAGCTATAATGATAAGAATAGGATTGTGAAAAATCATAGGGAGGAAGACAGCATTGAAAAATATACTTTCATATCGAGTTTTGAGGAAATTTTTGCGGATGAACTTGATATTCTTGGTGAGTTTGAGTCATGATCCATTTGGGAACATCCTAAGAACCTTTCTTTTGCCGAACTTTATGCGGATGAACTCCAGTTTTTAAACGAACCTGACTTCGGAACTCAAGATGTGCGTTATGAACATTCAATTCACCCGGGAAACAATTCTTTAACCTCTTCAAAACTTCGTTTTCACCTTCAGCGTCTTCTGATCCCAACTTTTACATGCCCATGCCCTTCACTAATATCTAACATATATCTTTTCTTTTTCTTTTTCTTTTGTATATACATATTCTTTTGCCAGCCATTGCACTATATAGAAAAAATCTTTAAATGGCTGGTATTAATTTCTGGACTAACCCAATCGTTTAACTTGTATATGCTGTAATTAGTCTTAAGTTTTTTTTCTTTGAATAAAATTCTCACCCTGATGTCTAAGTCTAGCTACAGAAGACGGGGACAACGATGAGGACATCGTAAAACTCAGGTTTGGGGGGTGAGCACCGCGTTTATTTTTGCTGCATCATGTGTATATTCTGCATTGCATACATATTAAAAAACCTATAAAAATTGAAAAAATTTCCCAAAAATATAAAAAAACTTTGTCATGTTATCTAGAGGGGGAACTTAGACTCGAAGTCTGACGGTTCGGTTAATAAGCTAGAAATAGCTAAATCCTTTTTGAGAGATTGAAAACCCGAAAGATAACCCTCCTTTGTGTTTAACATAGCCGATATACATCTTTTTAAACACTTTACACGTGTCATATGTTTTTGAGAATTTGATGAAAGTCTCCGTAAACTTTTAAAATTGATAAACATCTTTAGGATCAAACAGGTTTGTTCTGAGATGAGTAATATCAAGAACAGTTCATAAGGTGAAGTGAATATGAGGGATATTATTGAGGATTTAATAAAAGCTACAAGTCTGAAAAATAACCCATCTGGAACCCTGTTGGAGTAATTACATACCTTATTCACATAAACACGTCTTTTGGATTAAAAAGAAAAAGCTGGCTATATCTCCATTTTCACTGCTTTCAGAATATTTTAAACGCAAATAAAATGAGTCTTTTGTTTTGTGTCCTTAGTAACAAAGGTAATTAAGTCCTTGGGGTGTCTCCACACCTAATGCCCTAAAACCACCCGGTTTGGGAGTCATTGACCCAAATCTCGCTAAGTTTCCAATCGCCAAATAAAACAAGCTAAGCAAGTGTTCTCTTCGAGTTAAAAGTCCTCACGGTTCTTTGTGAGAGAATAATCTTGGAGGAGACAAGTTTTCAATTATAAACAATTTCTTCATGGAGATATGAAGGTTCAGATTTATAAAGACGTTGTGCATGATCATGAAGGTATGTATGAACAACAACAGGTGAAAGGTAGGAGTGAAACCTCAGACTTAGGTTCTCTGTTAAAAATGATTTAAAATTCTGAATTGAAACCTAACCGGAGAACAAAAACTTGAGAAAATCTTAACTCCTTTCAAACTCGTGTGATCCTTTAGAAGTCTATCCTGATATGTAATTATGACATGATGACTCTAAATCAAGTTCTTAAAAACCTTATGGACACTATCCGCACAATCACGAAAAGACGCTTATACTTTTATGTTGAACAAATTGTGTGGAGTGAAAAATACGGTCTAACCTTTCTGACTTGGGTTATAGAACTTCCAACTTTGATTCTTAACCTTAATATTAGAATCAACAGTTTTTCCACGACGCTAACTTGACTGGATTTTATGGGTGTAATCCGCTGAAAACCCTTAGGAGACAACACTCCTCCTACTAGGGACACCTAGAGGTTTAATTGCTTGTTGCACATGCTCAGTGCAATCGCGTTCCCTGCGAAAGTGAGGTCGGATTTTTTGTATTGCTCGGGACGAGCAATAGATAAGTTTGGTGGTATTTGTTCATCTCAGAAAACTGCATTTTAGTACCATTCATTCGTTATCTATTTTTTATATATCGGTGCTATTAACAAGTTTCTGCTCAGTAATTACAGATTACAGGTGTTCGTGATTAAATAATGGAAATAAACTCAATATTACGGATACAGCGTTTGGGAGCAGATACTGCAAACAGAACAGGAAACCGATCGATAACCAAAGAGTTCTTTTGGAAATAAACATGTGTACAAAATTTTGGTCCAACCCAACACAAGTGTACACATAACTCTTTGGCACTAGGACCATGGTGGGGCTGCTCTTGGCATACAAGACATGATGAAGTGGGCACATAGGGGGACAAGAGTTATAAATGCTAAAAGTTTGATATGATGCATTGCTTCAAGTTCCCTCCAAATCTCTGCATGCAAACCAAGTTATTTTAGACAAATCAAACAGCACTTGGATGATATTGGAGTAGACACAAGACCACCACATCAATACGAGCCCCTACGCTTGGATTTAGACTGGCCACAATCCCCGAGGATCCGAGCTCGCCGGCCCCCTGTGCCCCATTTGTCCCTATCTTTTCCCTGTCCCTTCCTAGCAGTCACATCACCTCATTTTTATTACTTGATTAATCTTTTTTGGTGCCTATAAAAGCCAGATCAGTGAGCAAGGGGAGTGGTCTCACATGTATATTCATATTTTCTTGTTTTCTTTGTTTTTGGTTTAGGCTTGAGAGTTGTGTGAGCTTTACGTGGTCTCTTCTTCTTCTTCCCTCTTGAATATTTCTCTTGAGAGCTTCATTATGGAGGTTGAACAAGTTACCAATATCTTATACCTCTTCTTCATGTGTAAATAAATTTGTTATTACCTTGTTTATTTGCTTTCCTTTCTTTACTTGCTTTTCTTTTCTTTTCATTAGGTTGTGTAACTAATCCTATTTGGTTGTGGTAGGAAGTGAGATGAAAGGCTTTGCCTCCTCCTCCTCTTGTTAATGTTTAATGTGCTAATTTATATGATTCTAACTTAAAGATTGTTTATGTATTGATGTGATATGGTGTTTTGAAACATGGTTACTTTGTAAACTCTTCATATACCATATTCACTTCCTTTCCCCATTTCAATGTTCAAGTTAAAATCAATTTAGTGTTAAGGTTGCTAGGTTTAGATATGGTATTTTGTTATCAAGTTCTTGACAATCTCTTGGTTTCATATACTATATACTATCACAAACTCTTAGCAAACACAACACTAAAATCATTTGCTCTCATTAAGTAATTTGTGTTTTTGATGTTGTGGTAAGCTTGCTAACCCTTGTGCTTAGTGTTGATACCCCAAGCGCGGACATACAAAACGGTAAGTGAACAAACGGACTAGTTTCGTGTTTTGCGGTGAATACCGGAATTTGATGATTTGTGCTTCGCATCCGCCTTCACAAATCATGCATCATGCCAAGATCGACGTAAGGACGGGTAACTCATCAACAAGCGAGCGTCGAAGTTATCTTCGTTATTCGACCTTCCGAGCCAAATCCACAACCACTTCTTTCTTAGCTTCTTTTCCTTTTTTTCTTATTTTCGTATTCTTTCTTTATTTTTGTGACAAAACCACACAATTCGTTATTTGTTGAACCTTAAATCACAAGACCTAATAGACAATTCCCTGTGGATCGACCCGTACTTGCCGGCTTGCTACAACATGCCGTGGACTTGCGGTTTATAAATTTTAAAACGAGAACGATCTCGCGTGTGCATTCTGTTTCCTTAAACTCATATCCGTTTCCATAACATACGCGTTTGCATGTGCGGGTGAATTCCCAACACTGATCCAATCAACTCTTGATTAAGGAAAATTTTCACAATATTATCTAGCTATACAATATTATATACTTCTTTAACTAAATAAATAAACTGATGTAATGTTGAATATCAGGTTCGGCATGTAATAACATTTGTTCAGAATCAATGTATTTAGTAATACAAGGTGATATTTGCCAACTGACTTGGCTGCAACAATTGTACCATTCTCTAACTCTTAGAGACATATCACCCAATCC
The DNA here is from genome assembly GCA_030015575.1 of Agapanthus africanus. Lineage (NCBI taxonomy): Eukaryota > Viridiplantae > Streptophyta > Magnoliopsida > Asparagales > Amaryllidaceae > Agapanthus > Agapanthus africanus. Next base: position 701,124,800 of record CM057338.1, read on the forward strand.
CAGTTCTCTACCTTTCTGTAGCCCATGTAACAAATTATATATATAGGATCCCCTTCCGGTATCTCATACCTAGGATGTAGAGTGTACTGAGAAACAGTTCTCGGTAATGAATACACCCGAAGAAGATGTATCAACATGCACATTTCACGTTTGGGCTACGCGGAAATCCGGATATTCTCTTATTTCCTGCTCGGACTTATAACAATTATAAGTTAGAGCAGAACCAATGTTCCCCATCTCAGTATAATAAGCAGGTTCGGTCAAAACATCCATATTATTATCTTGATTAAGGTGTGACATGGTCTCCACCAGGAGAGAGAGAACAAAACACTCTGCGTATGCTCTTGCAAGATCAGATTGGTTATTATTTTATCTAATTAGGATGGCTCCCACTGTTTTTATCAAATCTTCCTTCAAACCCTAAAAGGTAAGACTAGCCGGGATTAATTACACCTTACAAGTTCTCTAATCTTTCGGCCAGGACAGTGTCGGTACTTTGAGGGAGGTTCCCCGTGCTTTCGCACAGACCTAATTAAAATAAACTTCGTTTTCCCAGGGGCGTAACCTCGTTAATACTTTTCTAGACACCTGCTTTGATCGGCTAATTGTAATGTGCAAAACTCTCCCAGGAGTAACTCTTACTCGCAGTGGGTATCGGGATCCAACTATCTCATAGAAGGTATGCAATCTCATTGCAAATTTCAACACTTGAAATTACCGATAATATTTTACCCCTAGCGTCCTATGACCTTGACGGAGGTCAACAAACCATAGGATGCTAGTCAAGTTCAACCCGTACATTTCATGATTGAATTAAACCCACCCGCACGACCCTTGACGGAGGTCAACAAGGCCGCACGACTACCCTAATCCAATCGCATCACATGCTTTAGCTGATAAGCATTAATTAGCTACCGCACACTACGCCTTGACGGAGATCAACAAACGCAACACGAATACTAAATAGTACTTATCTGAAATGACGGAGGGCTACGACAGGTTTTTAAGGAAACCTTTTGCGTGTGATATCGTTGTAGAATTGAGTGATTTTGAAAAGGAGCGTTTTTTAGGCTTTTACTAGTTTGCTAAAGTGGTCACTCTCGGTGAAGGGATCTCGGCTCTTTCCTCATCGAATGAGGTGCAGGATATTTCAAAAATACCACTATGCAAAACAAGACCTAGAAAAGCAATCAAAAGACAAAACCGAGTGGGTTGTAGCATCTGCCAGTTTCGCTAAAGAGGTCACTCCCGGTGAAGGGATCTCGGCTCTTTCCTTATCAAATAAGGTGCTGGATATTATACAAGGAATACCGCTATGCATAACAAGAACTAGAGTTACCGGTTTTTTTTAAAACAAGATTCTACAACATCTTTAGGTTTCTTTCTTTTTCATTAATCTCATTAATGAATTCCCATCATTTATGCTTCCTAACCATCACAGAAGAAACGAAAGCTGCAATATTTATTTTATATCATATATATAATCTAAGCATTCATCTCATCATATAAAGTGATCACATCACAGAATATCAGCAGAAGAAGAACACATATGAAATATTGGATATACTAGGAATTCCGTGTTTTAATTAAGCCAGTAAAAACACGGATTCCACGGTCGTGATGAATAGCCAAACCTACATCCCTAGAACCCTACGAGAGCGGCAAACAACCCTACCAATTCTAGAGTTAGGATACCCGGTCTCGACTCCTCGAGATGGTCTCCCACTGGACTCTAGAACCCGGTTACTTGTGCTCTCCTCCTTGGGTATATCCTAATGTGGAAAAGTAAATAATATACATCAATGGTGACATCATCCCCAAACCGGAAGTGCCCCAATAAAAGAATATTACATATAAGTTTTTACATGAATGAAAATGAAAAACTATCATCTCACATAAAAAAAACCCGGCTATTCAAACACGACGATCCAATATAACATATCACAGCAACACATGACATCACATGTCATCAACGTAAGTAAATATGCGTATCCCAATTGTCATTGGCATATAGCAACGAAACCGTCGATACATCACATATTACACTTACGGTCATAGAAAAGATTGTGAAAAACTACAACAATTGGAATCCGAAACCACCTTAGACATCATAAACCCAATGTATCACATACTTTGGATTTCATGCCTAAAAAAATGAATTCCTTAGACATCATAAACCCGGAATATCACATATTCCGAATTTCACGCTTAACAATTATAAACCCCGTATTTTAGTCTCGATATTGAAAACACTTTCCAATAACAAGTTAGGTAATTAAACAAGATTCCCGACAACCTGATCGAATACTCGTCGGAAACATTAGTAGACGGCCGCACCGCTGATGCCGTCGATGAAGTGCACTTAGGCGGAACACCGCGGCCGTAAACACCCGAACGGATTCTTTTGGCGACGGGGTTCTCCTACAGTCACTTGGTCGGGGCTATGGGCCGTGGCTATCTAGTAAGGTTACCCGACGAGTATCCGTATACGCTACGTGATTGCGAAAGATTTTTGATCCACATCAAAATCCCGTGGCAACAGATCAAATGAGACTGAATTGCTAGATTTATAAAATTCAAATTAGTTTTCATAAAACTAAATATTGTGGATTCCAAGTATTGTATCACAATCACAGATAGCTAGACGATGTTAAACTTTTCGATCGAATCAACAAACACCCAAAATTTCCCAAAGAGCTCAACACTTGAGCATAGTTTAAAAAATACCCAGAACATGTCACAGCACCTATGGACCAACCGTAAATGGGGCAACCCTTGCCTCATCTATGGCGCTGCAGAACTACCGCAAACCCTAAGGTTTGGTGGCGGTTCCGGCGGTCTGATTGTTTGCTGTTTTGTATGTGCGTTTTAAAATTAAGAATATCGCAACCAAGACGGTGTCGCTTGGTAGCTAGCCGGTTGAGTACGGGTTGGTCGACAGGGAAATGGTGTTCTTTCTTTAAGTTCTAACGAGTTAATTCCTATTTTTGGTAGGTTTTGTTTTAAGATCTAAGAATGAGATTAAATTGATTTAAAGTCTTGCTAGGGTTAGGATTAGGTTAGTTTGGAATAGGGATTCTACTCACTTCTTTTAATGCCCTAGTTAAGAATTTAGGTGTTTGGGTAATAGTCAACAAAGGGGATTAGCACGACTATGAAGAAACGTTGTTTCTTCCTTTTGGTCCTTGTCCGTCCTTTCTTGACTCTTAGCCATAACCTCCGGTTAATTTAACCACAACCGGTCTAACTAGGGAATCACCGCTATCATGTAGGATAGGGTGCCGTAATGAGCGGTGCGTGGTTAAATTAACTAGAGTCCTAATTAAATTATATGGGCAAGGAAAGGAGTGAGAGAGATTTCCTTCTCTCAAACCTTCCCAATCCTAACCTTAACAAGTGAGGAAATACTCACTCATTAGGAAAGTGACAATCAAATTCATTTTTATAATTTTTTATATATTAGAAAACTAAATTGCAGATAATAAAGAACAGATACGAAATTTCAGGAATTAAAATTCAGATAAAGGAAACTCACTTTATTGATACCTCTTCAACGATTACAAGGAAATTAAAAATTTCAAATCTACAAATTAAAAAGAGGCATGCCTATTTAGGCTTTTGGCTTTCCTATTTATAGATAGGAGAAACCCTAGGTTTACATCTGATCCTTATTTGAATTTACAAGACTACCCTAAGAAAGCCGGGTCAACGCATCGACACCCACCGACACCGACACGTGCATTGCACGGCCGCGGTTCCACGGCCGTTTGGTGGGCTCTTGGGCTCAATTCTTCAGTGATGCTTCATGTTGCTTTTTCCTTCTTTTTTCTTCACTTGGTTCCACAGAATATCTTCTATTTTCTTCCAGATTTCCACAGTGCAGAATGTTGTGGACTTTTTACCGTGAGCTTCACGTTGAAGTCTTGAATCCTGTGCTGCCCTTGTGCTTTGTCCATTGAACTGTCTACTGATCTTCATTTGTTCCTTGAACTGGTAGGCGGTATCATATGGATTCATCTATTGTTGGTCGTAGTCTCATATTTGTAACGTCTTTTCATGAATTTCACTGTATTGTTCTGAGAACCTGTAACCTGCAACTATTTAGCAGACATGGATCAAAAGCACCTATTTATTTGTAATGTGATTAAGAATGGGTGATATAATAATGAAAAATTCTGATATGAACAAATACCCCCAAACTTATCTTTTGCTCGTCCCGAGCAAGGCCAATTTTATTCTCGAAAAATCCTAATCTCACTTTCGCAGGGAATCGCAATTGCACTGAGCTCGTGCAACAGAGTGTTGTCTCCTGAAGATTTTCCGCGGATACTACCCGCAAAATCCAATCAACTTGTCCTGTTGACTTTCATTCTTCAATTCGGTATTCTAGCAAGAAATTCTATTATCTTCAACTTAGAAATCATCAACCCGTATTTTTCAACTCACTTATCATTTAACTTAAGATCGTATATGTTCTGCAAATTTATTAAGCTTTCAGCATCTTTTGAATTTCCTTCTAAGTTTCCATCTCGACATAGGAATTTTTATCATCTCTACTGAAGGTACAAGCCCTATCTTTCATTCCTATCTCTCATCCAAACCCCAATCATATACCCCTACATGTGTGTAATTATCACCCCTACACTTGGAAATTCAATTCAAGCTATCATACTCTTTTCCATCGTCCAATGTACTTTTAGTTGGTGAATTTTAGATGAAATTGCTCACACAACATTCATGCGACCGTTAATACTTCTCGAGGTACTAAACGACCGATTATAAAATGTGCTTGTGGATTTAGATGTAATTCCTCGTCTTGTAATACCTAAGGCTCAGTAGTGACTCCCAAACCAGTTGGTCTAAGGCATTAGGTGATGAAGCACCCTCGCTATATATATATTTTTTATGCAGCCTTAAGTAATTACAAAACCAATGTTCATTTCTTTTATCTCTTTATTCACACTTATACTTTTATTTATTTTTATTTTTTTCCACAAACTAAGGATTTTAGACAAGAGCATTTCAAGGTATCCTCTACTATTCCAAGTTTCAAGGTGCGTGTTTGTGCAAGTTGTAGGGTATATATTTTCAGAATTTAGACTTAAGGTTCAGAATTATTTTTCAAATTTACACTTCAAATAGAAATTCAATACTCTTCCCTTATTTTGACTTAGCCCAAGAACTGAACTCAAAATTTGCCTATTTCTAAATAAACTACAAGGACATATATTTTCTACCGTTAAACTTTAAGAAAGATTATTTTTAGGGTTTTTAATTTACTAAGTTTAGGATCTAGTTTTTTTTTCTACTATTCAACCGTCATGTTGAACTTAAGTCAAATATGGCCAAAATTGAATTTTTCAATTTTTATAATTTTTTAAAAAAAGTTTTTCAATTATTTATTTTTTTTATATATATTTTTTTATTTTCATTTTTTTATTTTTTTATAAAGATGCAATGCGGAATTAAATATGCAAAGAAAAAAAAACAAATATGTACAAAAATTAAAATATGCAATGCAATGATAACTATTTACAAACCATCTCCGCCCCAAAACTTATCAAAACCAGTGCCGTCACTGCTCATGGCTTCGCCGTCCCCTCGAACGTGAACGGGCCTGTCTCGCCTGCAGGGTGGTCATACTATGCTCCAAACCTGTGACTCGCTGATCCAGGTTGGTCACCATCCCTGTCAATCTGTCTATCCCCCTAGTGGTTCTCCTAAATAAACGTGCTTGTGCCACAGGGGTAAGCTCTTCCTCGCTCGCGGTCGAGCTAGAGCTGGGTGTCTTGGCGGGTACATCCTCGGCTGGCTCAGTGCGCGACCATACATCATTTAAGCATGTGTAGGACGTGGATACGCCCTCAACAAGAGGTCTAATAGGGATAACTCCATGCATATAAAACTCGAATTCCTCCACAGGGAGGAAATGGCGACACAGTTGTGTCACCAACATAGGGCATGGGTAATTGGCAGCCCTTTTGCCCACACCAATCGAATGAAGTAAAACCGTGCACATATCATAGCTGGGGTTCCTAGTTATTAAGGTGTGCATGATATGAAGGGAAGGTGTGAAAAATGTTGTATTGTGCGAACTACCAAAAATGTTATTTTGTGCCCAACGGCACACAGTTAGTACATTCGCAAAGAGGGTTCTAGACTGGATGCCCTTACGTGGCTTTCTCGAACAATCATTACCCATCAAGGGTCGGTAATCCTCGAATTGGAGGGGTTGGTCATGAGTAGGTAGTCTAGGTATTAAGGTGATTTCATGGATGAAGTCCATATCGATTATTATTTCCCTATCACCCCAAATTAGTCTAATATAACCATGTTGTGAGAGGCAACCATCCTCCATGCACTCGTAAAATCGGGTGACGTGATCCGGATGCGCGAAGGCATTCGGATGGTTAAACAGTAAAAAATTCCATCCGCGCCTTCGGATCTTTTCACTGAAGTAACTTCCAAAGACCGTGTGTGCAAAGATTTGGGAAAAGTCCCTCTCAAACTGCAGAGTTGGAGCCATCACAGAGAGCTAATTTAAAAAATATAGATTTTACAGAGAGGGAAAAGGAAGTGCAAACCTCCTCTGAAGTTTTCAGAGGGTGACGTAGCAAAGGCGCGGCGGTTGCGCGGCGAGGAGGCACATTTGGCGGCGGTTGCACGGCGAGGAGGCACGTTTGGCGGCGGTTGCGCGGCGGCGTGGGGAGATCTCTCTGCGCGATTTTCAGTGGCAGCTAGGGTTTTCAGAGAGGAATACTTTAGGGTTGGTAAAATGCAGAGAGGGGTCGGGTTCTATTTATAGGGGGTGTTTTGGTTATTTGCAAAAAGGACCTCTAAAAGGAATTTATTTGTAAATAAATTTTTTTATTTTTTATTAAAACTGAAAATTTTAAAAAATATCCCCAAAAATTTGAATTTTTTATATATATATATTTTTTATTTTGTTTTTATATAATTACAAGTGTTACATACCCCCAAACTTATTTGAAACAGTGTTTCCACTGTTTATGGCTGGATAACCGAAATTTGGGGGTAGATGGAAGAAGGTCAGTCAATGTAAATCGGCTCCTGCAATAGCAGGAGCTCCTCTGAAGGGTCCACGGTGAGGAACGGTTTAAGTCTATGTCCGTTCACTTTAAATAGTGAACCGTCCTCCGTATTCTCTAAGTCGACCGCACCGTACGGATATACGGTGCATAACAAAAATGGCCCTTTCCATCGAGATCTGAGCTTGCCGGGATGGAAATGTAGCCGGGTGTCGTAAAGTAAAACCTGTTGACCAGGTTTGAAAGTTTTGCACATAAAATGTTTATCGTGAAACACCTTCGTTCGGTTCTTGACGACAACCGCGTTCTCGTAAGCTTCATCCCGAAGCTCATTCAATTCATTTAATTGCAGCTTTCTATGGCTGCCCGCATCTCCGAGAGATAGATTCAACTCTTTAATTGCCCAAAATGCTCGATGTTCAATTTCAACTTAAAGGTGGAAAGCCTTTCCATAAACAAGTCTATACGGAGACATGCCAAGATCGGTCTTATAGGCAGTTCAAAATGCCAAAAGGGCATCAATAAGTTTTGACGACCAATCCTTACGGTTTTTGGAAACCGTTTTCTCCAATATCTATTTAATTTGCCGATTTGAAATCTCGGTTTGCCCACAAGTTTGGGGATGATAGGGCGTTGATAGTTTGTGATTAATGGAATATTTCCGCATTAATGACTCAAAAGTCCTATTACAGAAGTGAGTTCCATTGTCGTTGATGATTGCGCGGGGGTGCCCAAACCGAGAGAAAATATTTTCTTTGAGGAACCTAACGACAACCTTGTTTTCTTTAGTCCGGCTGGGCACAGCCTCGACCCACTTAGAAACATAATCAATAGCAAGAAAAATTTACACGTTCCCAAAAGAATTGGGAAACGGTCCCATAAAATCTATCCCCCAAACATCAAAAATTTCCACAACAAATATTGGTTGGAGCGGCATTTCGTTTCTCCTGGATATCCGGCCCAAGTGTTGGCACCGGGAGCATATCTTGCAGTAATCATGTGCGTTTTAAAAAGTTGTGGCCAATAGAAGCCACACTGCAAGATCTTTTCGGCTGTCTTTTTAGGGCCAAAAAGCCCGCCACACGCTTGATCGTGGTAGAATGACAGCACGCTCTTAATTTCATTGTCGGGGACACACCGACGAATAATTTGGTCGGGACAATATTTGAATAGATAAGGTTCATCCCAGTAAAATGTTTTAGCCGGGATAGCAATCGGAGTCTGTCCTGATTCGACCATTCATTAGCTATAAGTCCGGTGGCCAAATAATTCACAATATCTGCGAGCCAAGATTCGCATGACACAGTCAAGAGCTGCACATCTGGAAAAACGTCTTTTATAGGAAATTGAAGCGTCGGCGAAGAAGGAAGGCGTGAAAGATGGTCGGCAACTACGTTTTCGCATCCTCTCTTGTCTATGATGACAAGGTCAAACTCTTGCAGTAAGAGGATCCAACGTATCAGCCGAGATTTAGCGTCCTTCTTCGCAAAAAGATGGCGAAGAGCAGAATGGTCAGTGTAAATGATGACTGGAGAGCCGATTAAGTAGGGCCTGAATTTTTCTAATGCAAACACAATAGCTAAGAATTGCTTCTCGGTTGTTGTGTAATTTAATTGGGCCTCATTCAAGGTTCGTCTAGCGTAATAAATTACATGCGGCATCTTATTAATGTACTGTCCAAGGACAGCACCAATGGCAAAATCAGATGCATCGCACATAATTTCAAATGGATGCGTCCAGTTAGGAGACAAAAGAATAGGACCGTAAGTAAGTGAGTTTTTCAATGACTCGAACGCCTTCATACATCTTGAGTCGAAATCAAATATGGTGTCCTTGGCCAACAAAAGATTCAAGGGTCTAGCTATCTTGCTAAAATCGTTGATGAACCGTCTATAGAAACCGGCATGGCCAAGGAAGGCTCGAATGTCTCGGACGCATTTGGGAGGAGGGAGATTGGAAATGACTTCAATCTTAGTTTTATCTACCTCAATTCCATTTTGTGAGATGATATGTCCTAAGACAATACCTTCTCGTACCATAAAGTGGCACTTCTCCCAATTTAAAGTGAGGTTCTTATCTTTACACCGGGTAAGGACTGCGTCTAAATGTTCCAAACACTCATCAAAAGAGTCGCCGAAAATGAAGAAATCATCCATGAAGATCTCCAAGAATTTTTCCACCATGTCAGAAAAAATACCCATCATACACCATTGGAAGGTAGTGGGTGCATTGCATAACCCAAAGGGCATGCGACGGTGAGCAAAAGTACCGAAAGGACAAGTGAATATGGTCTTTTCTTGATCTTTTTCGGCGATGGAAATTTGATTATAGCCGGAGTAGCCATCCAAAAAGCAATAAAATTCATGTCCAGCCAATCGTTCTGGCATTTGGTCAATAAAAGGTAATGGAAAGTGGTCTTTCCGTGTCGCGGCGTTGAGTTTTTTTATAATCGATGCATACTTGCCACCAGTTTTGGTGCGAGTAGGTATTAATTCATTTGCCTCATTAGTTATGACCGTTATGCCCGATTTCTTTGGGACAACGTGAATGGGGCTAACCCACTGGCTATCAGAGATAGGGTAAATGATACCACTATCAAGACATTTTACGATTTCCTTTTTAACAGCCTCTTTCATTACTAGGTTGAATCGTCTTTGTGGATCCCTTACTTGCTTGGCATCATCCATCATATGAATATGATGTTCAACAATTAGGGGACTAATCCCCTTGATGTCCGCCATAGTCCAACCAAATGCTTGCCGATTACTTTGTAAGACCGTTAAAAGGGCTTTCTCTTGCTCGGGGGCTAGAGAAGACGAGATGATAACAGGAAGGGTCTCATTCTCACCTAAGTAAGCGTATTTAAGGTGAGACAGCAATAGCTTGAGTTCGAGTGTTGGAGGCGAAACAATTAAAGGTAATATCGGTGAAATTGTCTCAAACTCGAAAGATTCCAACAGAGATTCAAAACGAGTGTAAGCAACCGAGTCGGATGGTTAAACTAACTTATCCGAAAATTCAAAGGATTCAAACTTGGGTTGTGATGGTTCAAGATCGTTCATAAAAGTGAAACACTCGTAGTCATTATCGGGCATGAAAGCAATATCAGATTTAAGTGTAGGGTTCCTAGGCACACTAACAACAGATCAAACATGCCCAATTCAAAAAATTTCATGTGCCTACAAACCCTAATACGGATCGTTAACTAGATGATAAGGCGATGCAAGCAAGTAAACGACTTTATTGCTAAAGGAAAGTGACTACAACCTTTGTAGATCCGGTTCTCCACCTCCATAGCTCCGCTTTGACGTCCCTCCGCTGCGATCATCGGATCCCGGACTCTAGCGTCGGCTTCATCGGAGAAATAGGCGGGCTAGGTCGTCGACTTCGATGCCGAAGATGATCTACGTCGAGGCAACTCAAGATCAAGCTCCAACTTCAACAAGTCATGAAACTTGTGAAGAAAACACCCTATACTACTTGGCAAGTGGTAGAGGATGAAGAAATAGGAAGTGGGTTCACTTTAGAATTGGTTTTCTCACTCTTTTTCTCATGTTGCCATTGATGGTAGCAAGCTTTTCTACATTGTTGAAGAAGAAGAAGAAGAAGAAAAGAATTATGATAAGAATAAAAAGAATTATCTTATCATATAGCAACCATAGTTAGGTGTAGAGAATTAACTAAGGTTAGGTTGAACGATTAGGGTTAAGTATGAAACAAAAATGGTAGACTTATTCAAAGCTTCATGAAGCTTCAACTAGAAAACAAATCAAGCCACCATTTCTCTTTATCTTTCAAAAAAGAATAAATAAATAAATGAATAGATAAGTAAATCAAAACCCTAACCATTAACAAAACCATGGTTTAATTCTTTACACAAACCCAAGTTTGCATGTATCATCAAACATGATACAAACTAGTGCACAAAATTATATCATATATACAATGTGCACATCAAGTGAGAAAATCCATCCAAAGTGAACAAATACTAGTTAATGCAAAGTAATATATCAAATATATTATACATTAAATCATTAAATCAACACTTGATTTAACGATCCGGTCATATCGCATATAACCGACTAGCATCCAATGTATCGACTTATCGAATCAATCTTCGATTCGATAACTAGGTTATATCGCATACGACCATTCGATACATCCATCGCGAGAATAGAATACGGTATCACATACACGCATTATTCTCGGTCCCGCATATATCTCATATGCGCTCCTATTTCGTTTCGCTTGAGCCAGGAAACCTCTGTGTAGGACTCTAAAGACTCGTCAATACGCCGGCAGCAGATGATGATCATATCAAACACCCACAAGCCGCAAGCGGTCTGCTAAACGTAACGGCCACCCGGGTATTGAGCGATCAGAAGATCGACGAGCAAGCTCGCTCACACTCCTGTGAATCCAACCAGTAACACTTACCGTACAGTCCGATCTGTTCGTCTGATATGTCGCATATCTCGCCTAGGGGTGGTAAACGTCAGACCCCAGTAGCTTGATAAGTGATGCCGATGTGAGGTCCATAACAATCATGAAACTACTGACAACTCTTACCAGTATATCACTGCAACCCTGGCCAGGAATTTCCTGTTATGGCAAGTCGAGCATATCACAACATCAACCCCCAATACCAGGAGAGACGAATCCCCTCCTATCGCTCATTGCCTCCATGTGAATCGGGACTGTACCCAAAAACCACCTGTTTGCACGACTCAGTAGAGCCGTGGTAGGGTGGAAATCAAAGCACAGTGGGAGACACACAAGACTCTATGACGATCTCGGGTCAACAGACTAAGCTGTACCGGTGTCACCAGAGAACTTCCATCTGACGTGAGGTATAATACCATCTGGGAGTTCTCGGGGAGTCCATTCAGTGTACCCAGTCTCCATTGAGCACCCGCATACCATCTCTGATGTCAAACACCAATGGATATGGGATCATCCATCGCCCATCACATGTGTCGAGAAGATATACGCTAGTCTACTCTGGAATATCGATGCCCCGTCTCGATATTCCCACGACTAGGAACATTGAAGGATGTACTCATGGACTACCCAGGCCCCACTAGTATGATCTGCATCATAGTCCTGGAAGTCGAGTACACATCCTAAGGGCTTTATCAACATGTATCAGAGAGACAGAAAGTATACATGTTAAGATAAAGAGCAACCAGATAGCTTACTATCATGTCGAGCAAGAAAGTCCTACCTATATATGTCCCAGCATCCACTACAATATACATCCAATGTACAGTAATGGCCTCTAGGGCATACATATAACTAACAATCTCCCACTTGCACTAGGGCCATCTGTAGCAGTGGTTGCAGTATCACATACTCAACCATCCCATATAAGTCTCTCTCTGGGAAAAAGCCTTTGTGAGTGGATCCGCCGTGGTGTCCTCTGAGTCTACTCTCCTAACCTCGATCACCCTGGAGATCATCTATCTCCACGATCAGGTGATGCTACCTCAGAATATGTCTGGGTCACTGATGGGACCAGGGTTCCTGGGCCAAAGCCACATTTTCATTGTCATACAATGATAGGAACCTAGTTCATCTCATGAACCAATATACACCCAAACTTCCTCTTTGGTAGTATCTTTAATAGCGATGTTACCAGCCTTTATCGTCTAGTTTGCCACGGTATCTAGCTTGGAACTCTTCCAACATACCGTCCCTCTACTGGGGGTAAAGATAATGCCTGCGACTGACATTCAGTCGTCCTTATCACCCTGGAACCTTTCCAATGATTCTCCCCAGGATCAACTGATATTATCTCACTACAACCAGTGAGAATCCTAACATCCATTTAGATCTATCTCATAGACCCAAATCTCAGGATTTAGGAGGTATCAACTTTATCCTATATGGAGAATCCATGTGATAAGCGGAGATTGACCGTGCGTAGCATAGGAAGCTCTTTTCTTATCAAGAGTATGTTGTCCATGTACAATACGAGGATGACCACCTTACTCTCTACTACCTTTTTTGTATATAGAAGGTTCATCTACCATTTTGATGAAGTCAAACTCTTTGACTACCACATCAAAACAGATGTTCCAACTCCGCGATGCCTGCTTTATCCTGTAAAGCAACTTGCACATGTTTCCGCTGCTCCCACTGTTTACGAAGCCCTCTGGCTGTGTACTTATAGACATTCTCTTCTAAATCGTTATTTAGAAAAGTAGTCATGGCACCCAACCGCCAGATATCGTAGTCATGGTATGTAGCCGTGGTAGGTAGGATCTGGATGGACTTGAGCATAGTCCCTAGAAAAGGTTTCATCATTATCCACACCTGGTTGATGACTAAAACCTTTAACAAGTCTAGCTTTGAAAGTCTCAACTTTTCCATCTACACCAAGTAATCATCTCAAGATATACTTGCTCCTGATGGGGATTTAACCCTTCAGATATAGCAGCTAAAGTCCATACTTTGCTGGTGTACATGGATTCCATCTCGGATCGCTAAGCATCCAGCCATTCTTACAGAGTTCCTACTCTTGATGACCTGCTCAAATCTAGTTGGGTCATCATCTCATGATGCAGTCCTCGCTCCCACTGTCATCGAGAAACCGAAGTATCTCTTAAGCGGATGAGGAACCCTACCAGATTCGCGGAGAGGCTGAGGTTCATAGGGGACTATTGAATCCTTTGGTTCTGTCAAATCAGCTGCAGTTTTGTATAACTGGAACCTTCCCAGTTCTACATAACTGACCTTGCCTCGATCTTGTCCGGTTTTTGCTTTTGACACAGGCCGAACAATCCCAAATCTTAACTTACTTAAGAGATAGGCTCTTCCCATACCATATCTTATATGGAGTGGTAGGCACTGATTTGAATCGAACCCTATTCAATAGGTATGCAACTTCATAAGTGCATAACTCCCTAAAAGGAAATAGGAAACTCAGTAGTACTCATCATAGAGCGCACCATATCATATAGGGTGTGATTGCTCCGCCCCGATATACCATCGTGCTATGGTGTATACAGAGGAGTAACACCGAGAGAGAATCTCATTCTGCTTTAGAATAGTCCAAGAATTCCATGCAGAAGTATTCTCCTCCCTGATCTTATCATAGGACATAATACTTATACCCGGTTTTTGGTTCTCTACTTCTAACTTATATTCTGTGAATATCTCAAAAGGTTCGGACTTGTGTTTCAACAGGAACATATGACTGAATCTTGAGAGGTCATCAGAGAATGTAGTGAAGTACAAAGAACCGGTCCTGGCATGTGTAGACAGGGGACCTTACATAAATCATCATATATCAGTCCCAAGAGTTTACTAACTCTTTCTCTGTTTCCAGTAAACGGAGCTATGGTCATCTAATCTTTGTGACATGACTGGCAAGTTTCACAAGATGTAAATTCAAACTGATTTAAATATGCATCTTAGATGTAACTTTAGCCAGTCGGGTCGCATTGATATGACCTAGTCTACGATGCCTCAAGAAGGATTCGTCCATTTTTGAACTCTTCCTCTTGTGTGTGTTCTGTATACTAGGAACTGTAGTTTGATTTAGAACATCAATGCTTTTAGATAACGTGCCTGAACCGATCAACTTTTGATATAAGAAATGTTCAAAACATTATCCACCAATACAAAATTTTATCGTTTCTTTACTAATAAAGAGACAGATATGATTTTGTATATCAGGTTCGGTATCTAATAACATTCGTTCAGAATCAATGTATTGGTAATACAGGGTGACAGTTACCAACAGACTTGGCTGCAACACTTGCCCCGTTTTCTGTCTCATGAAACTTATCACCGGTTCTCAGTTCTCTATCTTTCTGTAGCCCTATGTAACAGATTACATATCTGGGATCCTGATCCGGTATCAAATACCCATGACGTGGAGGATATAGAGAAACAGTTCTTTGTAATGAACACACCCGAAGAAGATGCATCATATGCACTTTCTTCGTTTGGGCGGCACGGGAAATCTGGTATTCCCCAATTTCCTGCTCTGTCTTATAACAATTATAAGTTGGAGCGGGACCAACGTTCCCCAGTACACTATAACAAGCGGGTTCGGTCAATACATCCGTATTATTATCTTGATTAAGGCGTGATATGGTCGCTACCTAGAGAGAGAGAGAGAGGAGAAAACACTCTGTGTGCGCTCTTGCAAGATTAGATTGGTTATTTATTTTATCTAATCAGGATGGCTCCCACTGTTTTTATCAAATCTTCCTTCAAACCTTAACAGGAAAGACTAGCCAGGATTAATTACACTCTACAAGTTCGCCAATCTTTCAGCTAGGCCAGTGTCGGTACTTTGAGGGAGGTTCCTCGTGCCTTCGCACGGACCTAATTATAGTAAACCTCGTTTTCCCAAAGGCATAACCCCGTTGACACCTTTCTAGACACCTACTTGATCGGCTAATTGCAAAGTGCAAAACTCTCCCAGGAGTAACAATTACTCGCAGTGGGTATCGGGATCCAACTATCATATTGAAGGTATGCAATCTCATTGCAAATTTCAACACTTGAAACTCCCGATAAAGGTTTTTACCCCTAGCACTTATGACCTTAACTATGGTCAACAAATCATAAGCACTAGTCAAGTTCTACCCGTCATTTCGTGATTAATTAGACCCACCCACAGGACCCTTAACTAAGGTCAACAAAGTCACGTGACTGTCCTAACTAATCGCATCATATGCGGTGTAGGAAGACATCACTTAGCTACCGTACACTGTGCCTTAACTAAGGTCAACAAACACAGCACGAATACTAAGTACTCTACTTCCTAAAATGACGGAGGGTTGCGAATGGTTTTTAATAAAACCTTTAACGCTTTGAACTTGATCTCGTTGCTGAATCAAATGGTTTTTAAATGGAGTGTTTTTGAAGCTCTTCTAGTTTTGCTAAAGGTGTCACTCCCGGTGAAGGGATCGTCGGCCCTTTCCTCATCGAATGAGGTGCGGGATATATCATATATATCACTATGCAAAGCAGAAACTATAGAAGCAATCAAAAGACAAACCGTGAGTTGTAGCATCTGCCAGTTATTGCTAAAGGAGTCACTCCCGGTGAAGGGATCTCGGTCCTTTCCTTATCGAATAAGGTGCAGGATGTTCTACAAGGAACACCGCGATGCAAAGCAAGAACTGTAGCTACCTATTTTTATTTTGAAATTCGATTCCACAACATCAATTAGGTTTATTTTCTTTCATTAATCTCATTAATGAATATCCCATCATTTAAGTCCACCTAAACATCACAGATAAATATAACGTGCGCTTATGCCATCCGCATTCGCCTCGATGTCCCGTCTACACCATTAGGTTAGGTAACTAACGCAAGAATGAGGCAAGGCTAGCGCGGGTGTAAAACATAAGCAACGTCTATATAATATATCATATATACTATATATAATATCTATCTGAACAAATCACATGATCACATCACAGATAACGCAGCAGAAAATTATCATATGAAATATTGGATTTATTAGGACGTCCGTGTTTTTAATACGAGCCAGTATAAAACACGGATTCCACGGTCATGATGAATAGCCAATCCCACACCCCTAGACGCCTACGGGAGCGGCAAGCAACCCTACCAATTCTAGGGTTAGGAGACCCGAACTCGACTCCTCGAGATGGTCTCCCACTGGACCCTAGAACCCGGTTACTTGTGCTCCCCTCCTTCGGTCTATCCTAATGCGGAAAAGTAAATAATATACAAATGGTTACAACATCCGCAACCTGGAAGTGCCCCAATAAAAGAATATTACATACAAGTTTTTACATGAATGAAAATGAAAAACACTCATCTCACATAAAAAAAAACCCGGCTATTCAAACACGACGATCCAATATAACATATCCAGCAACACATAACATCACATGTCATTAACGTAAGTAAACATGCGTATCCCAATTGTCGTTGACATATAGCAACGAAACCGGCGATATCACATATTACACTTACGGTCACAGAAAAGAAAGTGTAAAACTACAACAGTTGGAATCCGCAACCTCTTTAGACATCGCATGCCTAATCAAATGAAATACTTAGACATCGCATGCTAACAATTATAAACCCCGCATTTTAGTCTCATTATCGAAAACTCTTTTCAATATCAAGTCGGGCAATTCAACAAGATTCCCGACATCCTGATCGAATGCACATCGCAAACTTTAGTAGGCGGCCGCACCCCCGACGCCGTCGACGAAGTGCACTAAGGCGGAACACCGCTGCCGCGAGCACCCGAACGGATGCTTTCGGCGACGGGGTTCTCCTACAGTCACTTGGTCGGGGCCATGGAGTGAGGCTGTCTATTAAGTTTACCCGGCGAGTATCCGCGTACGCTACGTGATTGCGACGGACTTTTGATCACATCAAAATTCCGTGGCAACCGATCAAGTGAGACTAAACCGCTAGATTTATAACATTCATTCAGTTATCTCATAACAGCTTGTGAATTCCAAATATTGTATCACATTCCGGATAAATAGAAAATGTTAAACTTTCCGATCGAACAATCGAACACCCAAGTTTTCCCGAAACAGCTCAACGCATGAAATAAGTTTAAAAACATTCACTTCATGCCTCAGTACCAACGGTCCAGCCGTAGAAGGGTCAAGCCAACGCCTCACATGTGGCACGCCGTACTGCCCCAAACCCTAAGGTTCAAAGGGCAGTTCAAGACGGTCACGTAATCGAGCTAAGGTTTGTTGTCTTCTAGAGGGACCATCGCGTTACTTGCACTACTTAGAACGTCATTAAACTACGGAATAGTCCAACAATTGGAAATTTCCCGGCAGGGGAAAAAGTGGGTATTTATATCCGGTCGAACTTTTTAACATATTCTAAAATTACCCGGAAAAAACACAGACAAAATTAGACAGTCCGATCGAATCTCCGAACTCCCAATACAACCCAGAAAACTCAACTCTTGAGTTCAGATTAAAAATTCCCAGGAAAACCAGCACTACAAAATAGGAATTACTGTGTAAAATTAAATGAAAGAGGAGACTAAATGGCCGCGGAACCGCTGCATTATCCATGCTAATGCCGCGGTTCCGCCGCGCTTTGATGGAATCAGGAGTACGGGCTTCACAGTAATTCTTAGAAACTCCTGCTGATTTTTCTGCATATTTTCAATTCGCAAAATTCCCCGATTTCAAAAAATGTACAGAGAGCAATTTGAGATTAAGGTTTCGGTTCGATCGGACTTCTAACTCTGTCTACACATAGCCTAAGGCTCTAGCTAGGCTCTGATACCACAGTAGGGTTCCTAGGCACACTAATGAGGCCTCACAACAGATCAAACATGCCCAATTCAAAAAATTTCATGTGCCTACAAACCCTAATACGGATCGTTAACTAGATGATAAGGCGATGCAAGCAAGTAAACGACTTTATTGCTAAAGGAAAGTGACTACAACCTTTGTAGATCTGGTTCTCCACCTCCATAGCTCCACTTTGATGTCCCTCCGCTGCGATCATCGGATCCCGGACTCTAGCGTCGGCTTCATCGGAGAAATGGGCGGGCTAGGTCGTCGACTTCGATGCCGAAGATGATCTACGTCGAGGCAACTCAAGATCAAGCTCCAACTTCAACAAGTCATGAAACTTGTGAAGAAAACACCCTATACTACTTGGCAAGTGGTAGAGGATGAAGAAATAGGAAGTGGGTTCACTTTAGAATTGGATTTCTCACTCTTTTTCTCATGTTGCCATTGATGGTAGCACGCTTTTCTTCATTGTTGAAGAAGAAGAAGAAGAAGAAAAGAATTATGATAAGAATAAAAAGAATTATCCTATCATATAACAACCATAGTTAGGTGTAGAGAATTAACTAAGGTTAGGTTGAAAGGTTAGGGTTAAGTATGAAACAAAAATGGTGGACTTATTCAAAGCTTCATGAAGCTTCAACTAGAAAACAAATCAAGCCACCATTTCTCTTTATCTTTCAAAAAAGAATAAATGAATAGATAAGTAAATCAAAACCCTAACCATTAACAAAACCATGGTTTAATTCTTTACACAAACCCAAGTTTGCATGTATCATCAAACATGATACAAACTAGTGCACAAAACTATATCAAATATACAATGTGCACATCAAGTGAGAAAATCCATCCAAAGTGAACAAATACTAGTTAATGCAAAGTAATATATCCAATATATTATACACTAAATCATTAAATCAATACTTGATTTAACGATCCGGTCATATCGCATATAACCGACTAGTATCAAATGTATCGACTTATCGAATCAATCTTCGATTCGATAACTAGGTTATATCGCATACGACCATTCGATACATCCATCGCGAGAATAGAATACGGTATCACATACACGCATTATTCTCGGTCCCACACATATCTCATATGCGCTCCTATTTCGTTTCGCTTGAGCCAGGAGACCTCAGTGTAGGACTCTAAAGACTCGTCAATACGCCGGCAGCAGATGATGATCATATCAAACACCCACAAGCCGCAAGCGGTCTGCTAAACGTAACGGCCACCCGGGTATTGAGCGATCAGAAGATCGACGAGCAAGCCCGCTCACACTCCTGTGAATCCAACCAGTAACACTTACCGTACAGTCCGGTCTGTTCGTCTGATATGTCGCATATCTCGCCTGGGGGTGGTAAACGTCAGACCCCAGTAGCTTGATAAGTCATGCCGACGTGAGGTCCATAACAATCGTGAAACTACTGATAACTCTTACCAGTATATCACTGCAACCCTGGCCAGGGATTTCCTGTTATTTCCAGTCGAGCATAGCGCAACATCAACCCCCAATACCGGGAGAGACGAATCCCCTCCTATCGCTCATTGCCTCCATGTGAATCGGGACTGTACCCAAAAACCACCTGTTTGCACGACTCAGTAGAGCCGTGGTAGGGTGGAAATCAAAGCACAGTGGGAGACACACAAGACTCTATGACGATCTCCGGTCAACAGACTAAGCTGTACCGGTGTCACCAGAGAACTTCCATCTGACGTGAGGTATAATACCATCTGGGAGTTCTCGGCGAGTCCGTTCAGTGTACCCAGTCTCCACTGAGCACCCGCATACCATCTCTGATGTCAAACACCAATGGATATGGGATCTTCCATCGCCTATCACATGGGTCGAGAAGATATACGCTAGTCTACTCTGGAATATCGATGCCCCGTCACGATATTCCCACGACTAGGAACATTGAAGGATGTACTCATGGACTACCCAGCCCCACTAGTATGATCTGCATCATAGTCCTGGAAATCGAGTACACATCCTAAGGGCTTTATCAGCATGTAACAGAGAGACAGAAAGTATACATGTTAAGATAAAGAGCAACCAGATAGCTTACTATCATGTCGAGCAAGAAAGTCCTACCTATATATGTCCCAGCATCCACTACAATATACATCCAATGTACAGTAATGGCCTCTAGGGCATACATATAACTAACATTAAGGAGGAACACACTAGTGGTGTCAAAATTGCTGTGATCGAAAAGAAATTTCTCAAGCTCACAGTCCTCCTGGGTGATCTCTTGGATCGAGCAAACATCAAGTATATTAGCATTAGGTTCGGAGGGCTGATTCCCCAACTCAAAAATGTTGAGCTCAATTGTCATGTTTCCAAAAGATAGGTTCATTGAACCATTTCGACAATTGATCACCGCATTAGAAGTTGCAAGGAATGGTCGACCGAGTATCATCGGAATTTGACTCCGGGGGTTAGCTACAGGCTGTGTGTCCATAACAATGAAATAAACAGGGGAAATGAAATCCCCTACTTTAATCAACACATCCTCTAACTCACCCCTAGGATGGGTGATAGATCGGTCGGCCATTTGGAAAGTACAATGTGTGGGTTTTAGCTCTCCAACGCCTAATTGCTCATATACTGAATAAGGAAGTAGGTTAACACTGGCACCAAGATCTAAAAGTGGGCGGTTGATGTTCTTATCCCCAATAGTTATTGAAATTGTAAGACAGCCAGGGTCCTTTCGTTTTTTAGGTAAAGGTTGGGTAAGAGCATCACTTACTACACTAGCCAAGAAAACTTTCTTAGGTACCTGTGATTTCCTCTTCTTGGTGCATAAGTCCTTAAACATTTTTGCATAAGAAGGGACTTGTTGGATTGCATCCAAGAGAGGAATGTTAATGCTAACCTGTTTAAATAACTCCACAATCTTCTCCATTTGTGCATTTGGTTTATTGGATCTCAACCTGTTTGGAAATGGAATATTTTGAAAATTGGTCGAGTCCAATGTTTGTGGAAGAGATTGCGGGGTTGGAACGGATCCCAGTACTGGTGTTTTCGTGGAGTGAGATGTGGGTCCGTTCGGAGCAGTAGAAGAGTAGAGCCTTGTGAAGAATGGAGAACAGGCTCTGAAGACGAAGAAGATGAAGATGAAGAAGAAGAAGAAGCGGCGGCCGGGGTGTCTTCATCAGTGCCAACATTGTTGTGCAACATCCTTCCAGATCTCTACGTAGTCACGACACTCACATTATGGTTTTGTTGTTCATGAGAAACATGTGCATTTTGTGGGTGACCAGGATTTGGTAGTGGTTGAGATGGAAGCTTCCCTTTCTCTCGCTCTTTTAAAGCAGCATTCAGTTGTGCAATTTGGGCTTCAATGGTTTTGATACTTTGCCTATGTGATGCAGTGTGTTGCACCAAAGTCTGAATGGAAGATTGGATGTTGGCTGAGGACTGAGTAGATTGTTTTAAAAACGCATCCAGATTTCGTTCTAGCGAGGAAACCTTATCGTTATTTGGTGGAACAAAATTGATTTGAGGAAAGGAATTGTTGGGTGCAAAATTGTTCATTTGATTTTGGTAAGGTTGGGGTTGGAAAGCTTGCTGATATTGAGTTTGTTGAGGGGCTTGTTGTTGAGGAGGAGGCCTCTGGAAATTGTTGACTTGGAATTGTTGTTGATTTTGATTCCAAGCAAAATTGGGGTGGTTCCTCCAACCAGGATTGTAAGTTGAAAAGTATGGATCATTTCTTTGTCTTTGCTGAAAGGCAGCATTGACTTGATCCTGTCCTTGAGCAGGTGGGTTGTAAGGACATTCGTCAAATGTGATGGATCCGAACAACAAGCGCATATAGTGCGAAGGGGTAAAGCAGGGGCAGGAGAAGGCAATGAGAATTTGCTCTCAATTGCTTTTAGTTTTCGTGTAATTGCTGCCATTTCAGCTTTCGTTGCAATTGACATATCAAGTTGATGAACGCCTGCCCTAGACGGACCGGATGAAGTGGACGAAGTGGTCTGTCTAGTGCTTTCCTACTGAAGTGTTTGTTTAGCAAGATCGTCGAGAAATTGCCAAGCTTCCTCGTCAGATTTGGTTAGGAAGTGACCTTGACAAATGGTTTCCAGCAACTGCTTAGTTGCTAGGTTCAGTCCTTCGTATAAAGTTTGGCGAAGTTGCCATCTCTCAATACCGTGATGAGGGAACTGAACAAGAAGGTGTTTAAATCGTTCGAAACACTTCCAAAAAGGTTCAAAAGGAAGCTGGGAAAATTGGATAATTTCATTACGAATTCTCGCGGTCTTGTGATGTAGGTAAAACTTTTTAAGAAACGCTTTAACAAACTCTTCCCAACTGTTTATGGAATGTGATGCTGTACTATATTGCCACTTTTCAGCAAGGTCACATAATGTGAAAGGAATGACTCGTAGCCTTATAGCATCATCGGACAGTTGGGTGGTCTTCATCATTGCACAAACATTCTGGAATTTGTTAATGAAGATATAAGCACCTTCGGATTCCAGCCCGTGAAATTTGGGCAACATATTGATGCAATGAGGCTTAATTTCGAAATTATCCCATTTGCCGGCGGAAGTGAAAGACAAGTAGGAAGTGCGGAGAGGGTAGGATAGAAACGATCCTGGAGCGCGATTCGTTGTGGCGCTTCAACAGGAGGGTGTTGCGGGTTATTCGCACCCAGTTGAGGTGGAATCAGTCCCGAGGTAGGTATAGGGTTGTTAGGATTGAATCCTGACACCTCTTTAGAAGATGATGAATGTGAAGATGAAGGTAAAGATGAAAAAGAAGTGGAGGGAGTTTCAACTTCGGAGTCGAACGCGTCGTCAGTAGCGACTAACGAGACACGGACTAAACGGGCGCTAGTGTCCCTAGTCGACATACACTAAAAGAGTTGTAGTGTAGTCAAACGTAGAATGTGAGGGTAAGAAAACGTCAATATGGAAATGTGAAAGAAGGTTGGGTGCAATGGAATTCTAGCGACAAATAGCAAGTTTTTGTAAGAATTTTGTTTTGTATTTTTTAAAATTTTTTTATAAAGAGTTTTGCAAAAGATTTTGTACGGAACTATGACACACTTTCAAACAATCACAATTTAAGCATACACAATTAAGCCTAAAACTAGGGTCTCCTAAGTCAACTAGACTGCTCCTAACTGGTCCAAAGCGACAAGTTGTGAGATATCCCTCAAATCGCCTCTTCATCGCCAATTGTCGCCAGGTAAGCACAAGGGAAGAAAGGAGGATTCCTCTCACGAATCACCGTGAGACGGGCCTTTTAAAGTTACCTTTCTCACTTGTCTAGCCTAGGCACCACAAAATCAGGTTTAGATAAACCACTGAATACCCACAACCTTCCTCTATCCTAATGAGCACGACAGTCCTTAATTGGCTGAGTCTAGATATTTTTTAATTATCTCAAAGCTGATGCATATGCTTTTTGTGATTTTTGGGGTCTTAGGAAGGGTAATGAAATCCCCACCCAATCTTGATTGGTGTTATAGCCCCTTAAAGTCCGTTTTAAAAATGCAAAGCAGTAACACACAAAATCTAAAACACTTGCCAAATTTTTTTTCTTTTTATTTGCGGTGCAAAGAATCCTATATAAAATGATTTATTGGAGGGGAGACGAAGTTTTGCGCAAAGAACCTTGCAGGAAAAATTTTTAGTGGAGTTCAGACGGTAGGAGGAGAAAAAAATATACTCATAGAGAAATTTGAACTGCTGACGTCAGCAGTTGACCGTGGATCCGCGGTCAAACTCAAGCTTATACCGCGTTTCCGCGGCAGTTTGGTACGTTTGGATCTTCAAAAAATTTCTGTGTGCTGTTATGATCCTCCTCTGTTTGTTCAGATCATCTGTTTGTTGATTTGTTCACTGGGCTCGCTCCAGATCTGAATCAGTCCGTCTTCCGTTCCTGCACAATTCGTACAAAAACCGATCAAAAACAAGAAGATGATTTTTTTCAAAAAAAATTTTCAAATTTTTATAATTTTCAATTTTTTTATATTTTTTTATTTAATTAACCCGAAATTACAAAAAGAAATAAACTACCGTTTCCCCGGCAATGGCGCCATTTGATTGATAGACGTTTAGTACGTGCGTTTTAAAATTAAGAATACCGCAATCAAGACGGTGTCGCTTGGTAGCTAGCCTGTTGAGTACGGGTCGGTCCACAGGGAAATGGTGTTCTTTCTTTAAGTTCTAACGAGTTAAATCCTATTTTTGGTAGGTTTTGTTTTAACATCTAAGTGTAAGTCCACGTTGCTCATCCCGGTTCTTACGGGGAGGCGGAAACGACGAAAAACAATGATTTGGCGCAAGGCAGCATGGACTTAAAGCACGGATCTTTGCTAAACTAGTAACTAGTAAACTATAAGAGGCTTTAACTACTATGCTGTAGAAAGTATACCTCACAAAACCGGTCCTTCGGGTCTTCATTCCGCTGTCCCGCTCGTCCATCCAAGCTCCAAGCGTCGATCCGGACCTTGGGCACCTCCGCGGCCTTCTTGAGTCGAAGACGATCCACCCGAGAGATGTACACCGAGCTCCACCTCAAGCCGAGGCAACTAGGGCAAAGATATTGCTAGTCAAGAAGCCTTAGGATGTGTAGAGGAGATGTATGGATGTGTTTGTCTTGTGAAATCCTTTTTCTCTCAACACATGAGATCAAAGGAAGAATCAAGAGGAGGAAGAAAGAGGAGCAACCATGGAAATGTTTCTCATTTCTTTTCTATGAGAGAGAATGAGAATGAACAAATGAAAAGCTTAACCAAGAAAAAACCCAACCATGGTTGCAATAATACTCATTTTCATCATTACTAATCCTATCATGATAAAGTTGATGGAACAAATGACATGACCATTTTCATAACAAAAAGGAAAAAGAAAACTAAAGAATACTTTAGACCTTTCAAGAAGATCCTAGTCAACTTTGGTCAAACGGTCAACAAAGTCAAGATGGTCAAATGGTCAATGTAATTAGCCATAACATAATTATCAATAAAAGTATTAGTAAATAATGTCCCCGGCTCATAATGGTTTTGACCGAACCAACTGTCAAAACCCTAATGAGGCACCTCCTTCTTCTCCACACCGCAAATCTGTGCATACACACCCGCATCCGCATTCCGTAGAATGCGAATGCACAGAAGACAAAACAAATCCATCTGTGCAATACTAGAATACGGCTTAAACCAAAGCCCACTAGTATTGCCTGCCCGAACAACATACGCACACAAGTGTACGCAAGTGATCGCAGCCCTGCCGTAAAACCATACGGCCTCTACACGTTTCGCTCAGTATAGGGAAACTCTCTGTGTGGGACTCTAAAGACTCGACACTACGCTGGCAGTGGGTTTAACCCCAGACCGCAAGCGGCACTAGCTGTACGTAACGGTCCCCAGGTAGATGTCGATAAGAAGGCCGATGAGGTAAACCCATCCGAACTCCTACTGAGCCTGTATGTGACAATCTCCGTACAGTCCGGTCTGTTCGTCTGATACATCGCATGGCAGGCCTAGGGGGTGGCGAACGTCAGTCCCCTAATAGCGGTACAGGTCGTGTCAGAGTGTAGCCCTAAACACCCTGAGATAACACTGGAAACTTACCAGTATATCTCGCTTGCCCTGGCCAGGGACTACTCGTGTAATGGCTCTCCTAGACACAGCGCGATGTCAACCCCCAATACCGGGAGAGACGAATCCTGTCTAACCGTCACTGCCTCCAAGTGCTTTGGGACTGCACCCAACTACTACCTGTTTGCACGACTCCTTTGAGCCGTGGTAGGGTAGTAATCTAAGTACAGTGGGAAGACACTCGAGGCGAAGTGACAGTGTCAAGTCAGCGGACTAAGCTGTACTCATGTCACCTGGGAACTGATAACTGACGATAGGTATAATACCATCCATCAGTTCCCGACGAGTCCTGTCCAGTGTACACGTAACCTAACGAGCACCCGCATACTATCTCCAGTACGACGTACTGATGGCTGTGGGACAGACCACCTCCCGTGCTGGGATGAGAAGCGTATACGCTAGTCTACTCCGGAGTATCGATGCCCTGTCTCGATAGTCCTACGACTAGGGGCCTGTATAAGGATGTGCTTATGGATTACCCAGCCCCCACAAGTATGACTGCCATCACAACGCTGGTAATCAAGCAAAGATCCTAAGGGCTCTATTAATATGTATAAGCGATATGCTAAAAGAAACACATGCACATATTGAAGTAGAAACAAACCAAGTAGCATACTACCATTTTGAGCAAGATTGTCTATACAACTGTGCATATCCTAAGCTTCCATTAAGTAATATACAATCTAGTATGATACAGTAATGGCCTCTAGGGCATATACACTAACAATCTCCCACTTGCACTAAGGCTATGTACTGGCGTATCGAAGACCTATCATCTCGATCAGCCGCTCGAACTGAGTCAGGGGTAGGGCCTTTGTGAGTGGATCTGCAGTCTTCTGCTCCGTATTTACTCTCTTCACCTCTATCTCCCGGCGATTTACGATCTCCCTGATCAGGTGGTACCGCCTCAAAATGTGCCTGGACTTCTGATGGGACCTGGGTTCCTTCGCTAAAGCTATAGCTCCGTTGTTGTCACAATACAGCGGTATTGGATCAACAATGGTAGGAACCACCTGAAGCTCCGTGAGGAACTTCTTCATCCAGACAGCTTCCTTTGCGGTATCGCAAGCAGCTATGTACTCCGCTTCCATAGTTGAGTCAGCAACGGTCTCCTGCTTGGAACTCTTCCAGCAAACCGCCCCTCCATTGAGGGTAAAGACATAACCCGACATGGACTTGGAGTCATCCTTGTCACTCTGGAAGATGGAGTCAGCAAAGTCCTCGAGCTGGAGGTCTTTTCCGCCATACACCAAGAAAATCTCCTTAGTCCTTCTCAAGTACTTGAGAATGTTCTTTACCGCTATCCAGTGTTTCTCCCCTGGGTCCGACTGATACCGGCTTACAACGCTCAATGTGTATGCTACATCTGGTCTGGTACATAACATCGCATACATTATAGAGCCTACCGCAGAAGCGTACGGTATAATAGACATGCGATCCCTTTCCAAATCAGTCTTGGGAGACATCTCTTTGGAGAGGGTGATCCCGTGACAAGCCGGTAAATTACCGCGCTTGGAATCTTCCATGCTGAATTTTTCAGTATGGTGTCAATGTACCTGGACTGTGAAAGTCCAACATCCTCTTAGATCTATCACGATAGATCCGGATCCCCAGAATGTAGTTGGCATCGTCCAGGTCCTTAATGGAGAACCTCTGCGACAAGAATCCTTTGACTGACTGTAGCATAGGAATATCATTTCCTATTAGGAGAATGTCATCCATGTACAAGATGAGGAATACCACAGTTCTCCCTACAATCTTACTATAAATGCAAGGTTCATCTGGGTTTTTGATAAAGTCGAATTCCTTGACAGTATCATCAAAACAGATGTTCCAACTCCGCGATACCAGCTTCAGTCCATAAATGGACTTGAGCAACTTGCACACTCTACCGCTGCTCCCACTCTGAATGAATCCCTCCGGCTGATCCATATAGACGCACTCTTCTAAATTTCCATTTAGGAAAGCTGTCTTTACGTCTATCTGCCAGATTTCATAATCGTGGAAGGCAGAAATGGCAAGAAGGATCCGAATGGATTTCAGCATAGCCACTGGAGAAAAGGTCTCGTCATAGTCCAAACCAGGTCTTTGACGAAAACCCTTTGCAACAAGTCTAGCTTTATAGGTCTCAACCTGCCCATCTACACCAATCTTCTTTCTGAAGATCCATTTGCATCCTACGGGTTTTACCCCTTCTGGAGTAAAGTCCAAAGTCCAAACTTTGTTGGTGTACATAGACTCCATCTCGGCCCGCATTGCATCCAGCCATTTTACCGAGTCACCGCTCTGAATGTCTTGCTGGAAGCTAGTAGGCTCACCATAATCCATAGTGCAATCTTCTCTATCCCCGTCTATGAGAAAACCGTAGTATCTCTCGGGCAGATGAGACTGCCTACTACTCCTGCGGAGTGGCGTAGGGATGTCCGGTTCTCTTGAAACTTCTGGTTCCTTCAAGCTTTCAATAATAGCTTGTGGCTCTGGAATTTCTTCCAGTTCTATTGCGCTCCCACTTATCTGATTTTCCAAAAACACAGTTTCCAAGAAGCGGGCATGACGAGAAACAAAAACCTTTTGTTCCTCTGCGTAATAGAAAAGATACCCCTTGGAGTTCTTTGGGTATCCCACAAACTTATACTGTACTGAACGTGCCTCGAGCTTGTCCGCATGCTGCTTTTTTACAAAAGCTGGACATCCCCATGTCTTAATGTGATTAAGATAGGGTTTCTTCCTACACCACATCCGATATGGTGTAGTAGGCACAGTCTTTGTTGGAACTCGGTTCAAAAGGTATGCAGCTGATTCTAGTGCATAACCCAGAAGGATCGCGATAACTCAGCCTTACTGATCATGGATCGAACCATATCCAATAGGGTTCGATTCCGCCTTTCTGATACACCGTTGTGTTGTGGTGTGTATGGAGGAGTAAGCTGAGAGAGAATTCCATTATCTTTTAAGAAGCCCAGAAACTCGGCACTCAAGTATTCACCACCTCGATCAGATCTCAGTGTCTTGATACTTTTGCCTGTTTGTTTTTCAACTTCATTCTTGTATTCCTGAAATTTCTCAAAGGCCTCGGATTTGTGCTTCATCAAGAAGACATGCCCATACCTAGAGAAATCATCTGTGAAAGTAATGAAGTATGAATAACCACTTCGCGCATGTGTAGACAATGGACCACACACATCACTGTGTATGAGTCCCAAGAGCTCGCTTGCTCTTTCTCCGTGTCCAGTGAACGGAGTCTTTGTCATCTTTCCCATGAGACAAGATTCATAAGTGGCATAAGACTGGTACTCGAACGGATCCAAGTATCCTTCTTTATGTAACTTAGTCAACCGTGTCTCATTAATGTGACCCAGTCTACAATGCCATAAGAAAGCCTGATTTAATTCCGGAGACTTTCTTTTAGGTGTGTTCTGGACACTGAAGACCTGAGCTTGATTCAAAATGTATTTACCGTTTTTCAATGTACCTGACCCAATCAAAACTTGATTTAGGTGGATGTTTACTATATCGCTTACAAAAGTAAAATCATATCCTTCCTTAGAAATTAAGGATACAGATATGATGTTACAAGTCGCACCTGGTACATAAAAACAGTCACGCAGAATCAATATCTGCCCAGTTGTCAGTCCTAGATGATATTCCCCTACGGATTCAGCATACATGCTCATTCCGTTAGCAACCCTGAGAGTCATATCACCTTTCCTGATAACCCTACGGTTTCTCAGAGCCTGTAACGAATTACAGATATGAGATCCTGATCCGGTATCCAATACCCAGGAAGTAGGGTTAACTGACATACAGTTCTCTATTACAAACACACCCGAAGCCGAAGCCACAACATGCTTCGAATTCTGGCTACCGGCTTTGCAAGCCCTGCAATCCTTCTGCCCATGTTCATTCCCGTAACAATAGGAACATCCCTCTTTTACTATATCCATTCCCGAAACTTCTGCCCTTCCCTTTCTTTCTACTTCCCTGGTTTCCTTCACGGTAGTAGGTAGGGACTGTTGAACTAAGTCAGCATCTGACCCGTTCTTCAACGTGGTCTTCAGGTCCGTGAGCTCAAAAAAGCTGGTCTCTGTAAGGACGTTGCCCCTTACAGATGACCCGATAGCCAACCTCGCTGGAAGCAATTCGTTCGAGGTCTCATATCTTGCGATACGAGATTGCACTCCATATAAATTCTTGTTATGGAGGAAGATAGAAACTGAGTCCATCTTCTCGTGCTGCCTCTGGTATGTACGATCAACTGAGGCTAACACGAGGCACTTGGCTTTCGCACAGTCTTTTTCCGATGTCTTATGGATATGAATATCCGTGACAGGGGAAGCTGGACCTGAGACGGCAGAGGTTGGATTAGTTAAGGGCTGTCCCAGCTTGTCATGGGCAATGGACATCTGGACAGACCTTTGCCAGTCATAACAGTCGGATTCAGTCATTTTATTATCTAGATGTAACCTAGGTGCGGTCACTGGGTCGCTGCAATTAAGAGAGAGAGAAGAAAACACTCAGCATGATGCTCTTGCAAGTTTAGATTGGTTTTTAATTTATCTAAACAGGATGGCTCCCACTGTCTCTCGAATCCTTCCTCAAACCATAAAGGAAGAATTAGCCAGGATCAATCTCACCGTACAATACTTGCTTAACCGTTCAGCCAGGCCAGTGTCGGTACTTCGAGGGAGGTTTTCCAACGCTTTCGCGAAGTTCCTTAATTAAGTAACCACTTTTCCCTGTGGGCGTAGCCCCGCTAACACCTTTCTAGACACCTACTTGGTTTATAGCATTGATCGTTAAGTCAAAAAGTTCCTGAGAAGTAGCATATACTCACAGTAGGATCGGGATCCAAATATCATCGCGTGACAAAACTGAAGGAATCCTACCAGAATCATCACACTCCAAATGGTATGCAGCGCTAGCAATTTTCAGTACTTTTGAAACTACCGATGTGGATTTTTCCCCCATGCTCTTATGACCTTGACTTTGGCCAACAAATCATAAGTCACATGTCAAGTTCTACCCGTCATTATCCAGGTTAATTTGAACCCACCCGCACCTACCCTTGACTTTGGCCAACAAGGCAGTACGACTGTCCCAAACCAACGCATCTATCTATGCTACATATGAATACCCAATAGCTACCAAACACTGTGCCTTGACTTTGGCCAACAAACACAGCTTGAATACTATTGACTATCCTTACGAAACGACGGAGGGCTATGAATGGTTTTGGCGAAACCGTGAACGTAGTGAACTTGATATAATCGATGGAACGAGATAGCTTTTAAAAGGAGTGGTTCAAGCTCCGCGTTTAAAATGCTGGTTTTTGAAAAGAACCGAGTGGTTTTCAAAGTGTTCCAACGATTTTTACTTGGTTTATTTTTCTTGCATTAGTTCTTTTAATGCGTCCCATCATTTAATCCTACCATTGCAGAAAACAACCAAAATATGACGTACGCTTATGCTATTCGCATTCGCCATGGGGCCCCGTCATCACCCGTTAGGTTACTTAACTAACGACAGAGCGGGGGTTGGGCTAGCACGGCTGAAAAACATAAGCAATGCCTAAATAGATATCATATATAGATATATAGCAATGATAGCCATTAAAGATCACAGATGAACACTTTGGATATACTAGGAATCCGCGATTCGTTCGATCCTGCAACGAAAAACGGATTACACAGTCGCGATGAATAGCCAATACCCCACCCAAGACCCCTACGGGTGCGGCAAACTACCCGCCAAGTACCCGAAGCGAAGCAACCTCCCTCAACACCGTGAGTAGGCCACTCGGCACTTCGGGATACCCAGTAGTTTGTGCACCCCCTCCATGGGTCTATCCAAGGAGCAAAAACAGTAAAAAGAATTATACAATGACGGCTACAACCCCGACCCGGTTGTGCGGCCATACAAATAATATTACATCAATTTATAAATTTTACAATGAATGAAAGAAAAAGAAACTCTTATCTCACACCCATTCCCGGCTATTCATCCGCGACAATCCACCGAGTTCATATACACAAACCATCAACATTACAGATCACAGATATGTATAACCCCCACTAATCGACTTATAGCGATTAGTAGACGTTCAATACATATATCACATCACAGATAATATCCATTAGCCAAAGTGTACGGAATACCGATCTAAATACGGATTTTTAACCACCCCAAAAGTCAATTTGCTCTCTGGAAAATCTGGGTGGAAAAAACATGCATTAAAAATCCCAAAACAGCCAAACAAAAACACTGCACAAAACCTGATCCAGTGTCGAGTCAAAACGGCGGCGGAACTGCGGCAATGAGCATGTCATTGCCGCGGAACCGTGGTCGTTTGATCGATTCACTGGATCATTTTTCTGCAGTGTTTTCACAAAACCCTGAGACGATTTTTCATATATTTTAAATCACTTTTTGAGCAGTATGAAAATCTACAGAAACTAGAGTTTTTTGCGGATGTGTTTTGCGACTTTTTTCCGATCGATGTTCTAAACACTTTGCTAACTTACTAGTTTATGTTTAGCTAGGCTCTTATACCACTATAAGTCCACGTTGCTCATCCCGGTTCTTACGGGGAGGCGGAAATGACGAAAAACAATGATTTGGCGCAAGGCAGCATGGACTTAAAGCACGGATCTTTGCTAAACTAGTAACTAGTAAACTACAAGAGGCTTTAACTACTATGCTGTAGAAAGTATACCTCACGAAACCGGTCCTTCGGGTCTTCATTCTGCTGTCCCGCTCGTCCATCCAAGCTCCAAGCATCGATCCGGACATTGGGCACCTCCGCGGCCTTCTTGAGTCGAAGACGATCAACCCGAGAGATGTACACCGAGCTCTACCTCAAGCCGAGGCAACTTGGGCAAAGAGATTGCTAGTCAAGAAGCCCTAGGATGTGTAGAGGAGATGTATGGATATGTTTGTCTTGTGGAATCCTTTTTCTCTCAACACATGAGATCAAAGGAAGAATCAAGAGGAGGAAAAAGGAGGAGCAACCATGGATATGTATCTCATTTCTTTTCTATGAGAGAGAATGCGAATGAACAAATGAAAAGCTTAACCAAGAAAAAACCCAACCATGGTTGCAATAATACTCATTTTCATCATTACTAATCCTATCATGATAAAGTTGATGGCACAAATGACATGACCATTTTCATAACAAAAAGGAAAAAGAAAACCAAAGAATACTTTAGACCTTTCAAGAAGATCCTAGTCAACTTTGGTCAAACGGTCAACAAAGTCAAGATGGTCAAATGGTCAATGTAATTAGCCATAACATAATTATCAATAAAAGGATTAGTAAATAATGTCCCCGGCTCATAATGGTTTTGACCGAACCAACTGTCAAAACCCTAATGATGCACCTCCTCCTTCTCCACACCGCAAATCTGTGCATTCACACCCGCATCCGCATTCCGTAGAATGCAAATGCACAGAAGACAAAACAAATCCATCTGTGCAATACTAGAATCTGGCTTCAACCAAAGCCCACGAGTATTGCCTGCCCGAACAACATACGCATACAAGTGTACGCAAGTGATCGCAGCCCTGCCATAAAACCATACGGCCTCTACACGTTTCGCTCAGTGCAGGGAAACTCTCTGTGTGGGACTCTAAAGACTCGACACTACGCTGGCAGTGGGTTTAACAACAGACCGCAAGCGGCACTAGCTGTACGTAACGGTCCCCAGGTAGATGTCGATAAGAAGGCCGATGAGGTAAACCCATCCGAACTCCTACTGAGCCTGTATGTGACAATCTCCGTACAGTCCGGTCTGTTCGTCTGATACATCGCATGGCGGGCCTAGGGGGTGGCGAACGTCAGTCCCCTAATAGCGGTACAAGTCGTGTCGGAGTGTAGCCCAAAACACCCTGAGATAACACTGGAAATTTACCAGAATATCTCGCTTGCCCTGGCCTGGGACTACTTGTGTAATGGCTCTCCTAGACACAGCGCGATGTCAACCCCCAATACCGGAAGAAACGAATCCTGTCTAACCGTCACTGCCTCCAAGTGCTTCGGGACTGCACCCAACTACTACCTGTTTGCACGACTCCTTTGAGCCGTGGTAGGGTAGTAATCTAAGTACAGTGGGAACACACTCGAGGCGAAATGACAGTGTCAAGTCAGCGGACTAAGCTGTACTCATGTCACCTGGGAACTGATAACTGACGATAGGTATAATACCATCCATCAGTTCCCGACGAGTCCTGTCCAGTGTACTCGTAACCTAACGAGCACCCGCATACTATCTCCAGTACGACGTACTGATGGCTGTGGGACAGACTGTTAGTGTATATGCCCTAGAGGCCATTACTGTATCATACTAGCTTGTATATTACTTGATGGAAGCTTGGGATATTCACAGTTGTATATACAATCTTGCTCGAAATGGTAGTATGCTACTTGGTTTGTCTCTGCTTTAATATGTGCATGCGTTTCTTTTAGCATATCGCTGATATACATATTAGTAGAGCCCTTAGGATCTTTGCTTGATTACCAGCGTTGTGATGGCGCTCACACTCGTGGAAGCTGGGTGATCTATAAGCACATTCTTATACAGGTCCCTAGTCGTTGGACTATCGAGACAGGGCATCGATACTCCGGAGTAGACTAGCGTATGCGCTTCTCATCCCAGCATGGGAGACGGTCTGTCCCACAGCCGTCAGTACGTCGTACTTGAGATAGTATGCGGGTGCTCGTTAGGTTACGAGTACACTGGACAGGACTCGTCGGGAACTGTTGGTTGGTATTATACCTATCGTCAGTTAT
The DNA here is from genome assembly GCA_030015575.1 of Agapanthus africanus. Taxonomy (NCBI): domain Eukaryota; kingdom Viridiplantae; phylum Streptophyta; class Magnoliopsida; order Asparagales; family Amaryllidaceae; genus Agapanthus; species Agapanthus africanus. The sequence continues at coordinate 701,159,532 of CM057338.1, forward strand.
CAGTTCCCAGGTGACATGAGTACAGCTTAGTCCGCTGACTTAACACTGTCACTTCGCCTCGAGTGTGTTCCCACTGCACTTTGATTACTACCCTACCACGGCTCAAAAGAGCCGTGCAAACAGGTAGTTTTTGGGTGCAGTCCCGAAGCACTTGGAGGCAGTGACGGTTAGACAGGATTCGTCTCTCCCGGTATTGGGGGTTGACATCGCGCTGTGTCTAGGAGAGCCATTACACGAGTAGTCCCTAGCCAGGGCAAGCGAGATATACTGGTAGGTTTCCAGTGTTATCTCAGGGTGTTCTGGGCTACACTCCAACACGACTCGTACCGCTATTAGGGGACTGACGTTCACCGCCCCCTAGGCCCGCCATGCGATGTATCAGACGAACAGACCGGACTGTACGGAGATTGTCACATACAGGCTCAGTAGGAGTTCAGATGGGGTTCACCTCGTCAGTCTTCTTATCGACATCTACCTGGGGACCGTTACGTACAGCTAGTGCCGCTTGCGGTCTGTGGTTAAACCCACTGCCAGCGTAGTGTCGAGTCTTTAGAGTCCCACACAGAGAGCTATTCGCCTTTAGGCAAAATGAGTAGAGGTCGCATGGTTTTGCGACAGGGTTCGTTCACATCCGCGCACTTGTGCACGTTTGCTGTCCGGACAGCTTATACTAGCGAGCTTTAGTTTAAGCCGGATCCTAGTATATGATTTGGGATTGGTTTTTCTCATTGTATTCGTATTCCTCGGATCACGAATACGGGTGCGTATGCACAGTTGCTTGAGACAGAGGGAGAGGACCTTGATTAGGGTTAATGACTATTGTCATTTTATTAACCCTAATGCTTATGTATGTATTATGGTTAATTGATATTAGTTTAATAATTGTGCATGGTTATGGTTGTTGACCATTTGACCTTCTTGACTTATTGACCTTGGTTGACACTTTGACCTTCATCATTTCATTTGGAAGATGCTTTTTGATCCTTGCAATTTGCATTAAAAATGAAATGATAATGGTCATGCCTTGATTAAGCCATGACAATTATCTTACTAATTATCTAATTAAAATAATACACACATATATGTGAGAATGGTTCATTTTTTTCTCATTCAATCATTCATTTTCTCTCTCTTGTTCTTCCTCTCCCTCAAGCTCTCCCCTCTCATGTGTTGAGAAACACTTGAGCTTGAGAAAAACCCTTTCTTGATAATCTCTACTCTCATCTAGGGTTCAAGGATTAGCACTTCTTGCACCATAGTTACTTCTAGCTTGGAGTTGAAGCCAAAGGTCGAGGCTTTCGGATGGATCTTTCTTCGACGTGAGAAGACGACAAAGGTGACCTCCTTCCACCACTCCAAGGAGCAAGGAGAGAAGGGTATAAAGCCCAAGGTATAACCTTTCTAGCACTTAGCTAGTTTCTAGTTAGCTTTAGCTTGTTTTTGTTTAGCAAAGATCCTTCATAGTCTAGTCCATGTTGCCTAAATTCATAAAAATTCGTTTTTTATTCCGTTTTCCGCCTCCCCGCAAGCACCGGGGTGGGCAACGTGGACTTACAGTGGTATCAGAGCCTAACTAAACATAAACTATCTAGGTAGTTGAGTGTATCGAAGTTCGAATCGGAAAAATCGAAATACCGAGTTTTCAAAACCCTAAGTTTCTGTTAAAATTTTTTCTGTTCAAAACAAAATAAATCATACTCCAAAAATCATCTCAGGGTTTTGTCAAGAAAGCCACCAAAAACGATCCAGTGATTCGACCAAAGAGCCGCGGTTCCACGGCAATAGCAAGCTATTGCCGCGCAACCGCGGCCGTCTTGGCTCTTCACTGGGTCGAGTTTGGTGCAGTGTATTTCTGGCTTGATTTTAGGATTTTTAAGATGGTTTATATGTGCCCAGGTTTTCCAGAATAGAAATTTGTTTTTTGGAGGCCTATAAATCTGTATTTTTTATCGAACTTCAATACACTTTGACTAAAAGGTTATATATGTGATGTTTATATGTATTGAACGTCCGCTAATCGCTATACGTCGATTAGTGGGGGTTATACATATCTGTGATCTGTAATGTTGATGGTTTGTGTATATGAACTCGGTGGATTGTCGCGGATGAATAGCCGGGAATGGGTTTGAGATGAGAGTTTCTTTTTCTTTCATTCATTGTAAAGTTGTTAATTGATGTAATATTATTTATTTGGCCGCACAATCGGGTCGGGGTTGTAGCCGTCATTGTATAATTTCTTTTTACTGTTTTTGCTCCTAGGATAGACCCAAGGTGGGGTGCACAAACTACCGGGTATCTCGAAGTGCCGAGTGGCCTACTCACGGAGTTGAGGGAGGTTGCTTCGCTTCGGGTACTTGGCGGGTAGTTTGCCGCACCCGTAGGGGTCTAGGGTGGGGTTTGGCTATTCATCACGACCGTGTAATCCGTTTTTCGTTGCAGACTCGAACGAATCGCGGATTCCTAGTATATCCAAAGTGTTCATCTGTGATCTGTAATGTCTATCATTGCTATATATTTATATATGATAACTATTTAGGCGTTGCTTATGTTTTACAGCCGCGCTAGCCCAGCCCCCGCTCTGTCGTTAGTTAAGTAACCTAACGTGTGATGACGGGACCCCGTGGCGAATGCGAATGGCATAAGCGTACGTCATATTTTGGTTGTTTTCTGCAATGGTAGGATTAAATGATGGGACGCATTAAAAGAACTAATGCAAGAAAATAAACCAAGAATAAGTCGTTGGAACACTTTGAAAACCACTCGGTTCTTTTCAAAAATAAGCATTTTAAACGCGGAGCTTGAACCACTCCTTTTAAAAGCTATCTCGTTCCATCGATTATATCAAGTTCACTACGTTCACGGTTTCGCCAAAACCATTCATAGCCCTCCGTCGTTTAGTTTGGATATTCAATAGTATTCAAGCTATGTTTGTTGACCTTCGTCAAGGCATAGTGATTGGTAGCTGTTGGGAGTTCATATGTAGCATAGATAGATGCGTTGGTTTGGGACAGTCGTACTACCTTGTTGACCTTCGTCAAGGGTATGTACGGGTGGGTTAAAATTAACCTGGATAATGACGGGTAGAACTTAACATGTGACTTATGATTTGTTGACCTTCGTCAAGGTCATAAGAGCATGGGGCAAAAATCCACATCGGGAGTTTCATAAGTACTGAATCTTGCTAGCGCTGCATACCATTTGGAGTGTAATGATTCTGGTAGGATTCCTTCGGTTTTATCACGCGATGATATTTGGATCCCGATCCTACTGTGAGTATATGCTACTCCTCGGGAAAACTCTCACTTAACGATCAATGCTATAAACCTAGTAGGTGTCTAGAAAGGTGTTAGCGGGGCTACGCCCACAAGGAAAAGAGGTTACCTAATTAAGGAACTTCGCAAAAGCGTTGGAAAACCTCCCTCGAAGTACCGACACTGGCCTGGCTGAACGGTTAAGCAAGTATTGTACGGTGAGATTGATCCTGACTAATCCTTCCTTTATGGTTTGGGGAGGGATTCGAGAGACAGTGGGAGCCATCCAGTTTAGATAAATTAAAAACCAATCTAAACTTGCAAGAGCGTCATGCTAAGTGTTTTCTTCTCACTCTCTTAATTGCAGCGACCCAATGACCGCACCTAGGTTACATCTAGATAATAAAATGACTGAATCTGACTGTTTTGACTGGCAAGGGTCTGTCCAGATGTCCATTGCCCAGGATAAGCTGGGACACCTCTTGTCTGATCCAACCCCTGCAGTCTCAGGTCCAGTTTCCCCTGTCGCGGATATTGATATCCGTAGGACATCGGAAGAAGACTGTGCGAAAGCCAAGTGCCTCGTGTTATCCTCAGTTGATGGTATATACCAGAGGCAGCACGAGAAGATGGACTCAGCTTCTATCTTCCTCCATAACAAAGTTTTATATGGAGAGCAATCTCGTATCGCAAGATAAGAGACCTCGAACGAATTGCTTCCAGCGAGGTTGGCTATCAGATCATCTGTAGGGGACAACGTCCTTACAGAGACCAGCTCTTTTGAGCTCTCGGACCTGAAGACCACGTTGAAGAGCGGGTCAGATGCTGACTTAGTTCAACAGTCTCTACCTACTACCCTGAAGGAAACCAGGGAAGTAGAAAGAAAGAGAAAGGCAGAAGTTTCAGGATTGGATGCAGTAAAAGAGGGATGTTCCTATTGTTACGGGAATGAACATGGACAGAAGGATTGCAGGGCTTGCAAAGCCAGTAGCCAGAATTCGAAGCAGGTTGTGGCTTCGGCTTCGGGTGTGTTTGTAATAGAGAACTGTATGTCAGTTAACCCTACTTCCTGGGTATTAGATACCGGATCAGGATCACATATCTGTAATTCGTTACAGGCTCTGAGAAACCGTAGGGTTATCAGGAAAGGTGATATGACTCTCAAGGTTGCTAACGGAATGAGCATGTATGCTGAATCCGTAGGGGAATATCATCTAGGACTGACAACTGGGCAGATATTGATTCTGCGTAACTGTTTTTATGTAGCAGGTGCGACTTGTAATATCATATCTGTATCCTTAATTTCTAAGGAAGGATATGATTTTACTTTTGTAAGCGATGTAGTTAACATCCACCTAAATCAAGTTCTGATTGGGTCAGGTACATTACAAAATGGGATATACGTGTTGAATCAAGCTCAGATCTTCAGTGTCCAGAACACACTTAAAAGAAAGTCTCCGGAAACAAATCAGGCTTTCTTATGGCATTGTAGACTGGGTCACATTAATGAGACACGGTTAACAAAGTTACATAAAGAGGGATACTTGAATCCGTTTGAATATCAGTCTTATGCCACTTGTGAATCTTGTCTCATGGGAAAGATGACAAAGATTCCGTTCACTGGACACGGAGAAAAAGCAAGCGCGCTCTTGGGACTCATACACAGTGATGTGTGTGGTCCAATATCTACACATGCGCGAAGTGGTTATTCATACTTCATTACTTTCACAGATGATTTCTCTAGGTATGGGCATGCCTTCTTGATGAAGCACAAATCCGAGGCCTTTGAGAAATTTCAAGAATACAAGAATGAAGTTGAAAAACAAACAGGCAAAAGTATCAAGACACTGAGATCAGATCGAGGTGGTGAATACTTAAGTGCCGAGTTTCTGGGCTACTTAAAAGAGAATGGAATTCTCTCTCAGCTTACTCCTCCATACACACCACAACACAACGGTGTATCGGAAAGACGGAATCAAACCCTATTGGATATGGTTCGTTCCATGATGAGTAAGGCTGAGTTGCCGCGATCCTTCTGGGGTTATGCGCTAGAAACAGCTGCATATCACTTGAACAAGGCTCCAACCAAGACTGTGCCTACCACCCCATATCAGATGTGGAGTGGGAAGAAACCCTGTCTCAAGTACCTTAGGACATAGGGATGTCCAGCTTTTGTAAAAAAGCAGCATGCGGACAAGCTCGAGGCACGTTCAGTATTGTGTAAATTTGTGGGATACCCAAAGAACTCCAGGGGGTATCTTTTCTATTCCGCAGAGGAACAAAAGGTTTTTGTTTCTCAGCATGCCCAATTCTTGGAAACTGAATTTTCAGAAAATCAAATAAGTGGGAGCGCAATAGAACTGGAAGAAATTCCAGAACCACAAGCTATTGCTGAAAGCTTGGAAGAACCAGAAGTCTCAAGAGAACCGGACATCCCAGTGCCACTCCGCAGGAGTAGTAGGCAGACTCATCCGCCCGAGAGATACTACGGTTTTCTCATAGACGGGGATAGAGAGGATTGCACCATGGATTATGGTGAGCCTACTAGCTTCCAACAAGCCATCCAGAGCGGCGACTCGGTAAAATGGCTAGATGCAATGAGGGCCGAGATGGAGTCCATGTACACCAACAAAGTTTGGACTTTGGACTTTGCTCCAGAAGGGGTAAAACCCGTGGGCTGCAAATGGATCTTCAGAAAGAAGATTGGTGTAGATGGGCAGGTTGAGACCTATAAAGCTAGACTTGTTGCAAAGGGTTTTCGTCAAAGACCTGGCTTGGACTATGACGAGACCTTTTCTCCAGTGGCTATGCTAAAATCCATTCGGATCCTTCTTGCCATTGCTGCCTTCCACGATTATGAAATCTGGCAGATGGACGTAAAGACGGCTTTCCTGAATGGAAATTTGGAAGAGTGCGTCTATATGGATCAGCCGGAGGGATTCATTCAGAGTGGGAGCAGCGGTAGAGTGTGCAAGTTGCTAAAGTCCATCTATGGACTTAAGCAGGCATCGCGGAGTTGGAACATCTGCTTTGATGATACTGTCAAAGAATTCGACTTTATCAAAAACCCAGATGAACCATGCATTTACAGTAAGATTGTAGGGAGAACTGTAGTTTTCCTCGTCTTGTACGTGGATGACATTCTCATAATAGGAAATGATATTCCTATGCTACAGTCAGTCAAAGGATTCTTGTCGCAGAGGTTCTCCATGAAGGACCTAGGGGATGCCAACTACATTCGGGGGATCCAGATCTATCGTGATAGATCTAAGAGGATGTTGGGACTTTCACAGTCAAGGTACATTGACACCATACTGAAAAGATTCAGTATGGAAGATTCCAAGCGCGGTAATCTACCGGCTTGTCACGGGATCACCCTCTCCAAAGAGATGTCTCCCAAGACTGATTTGGAAAGGGATCGCATGTCTATTATACCCTACGCTTCTGCGGTAGGCTCTATAATGTATGCGATGTTGTGTACCAGACCAGATGTAGCATACGCATTGAGCGTTGTAAGCTGGTATCAGTTAAACCCAGGGGAGAAACACTGGATAGCGGTAAAGAACATTCTCAAGTACCTGAGAAGGACTAAGGAGATGTTCTTGGTGTATGGCGGAAAAGACCTCCAGCTCAAGGCCTTTGCTGACTCCAGCTTCCAGAGTGACAAGGATGACTCCTAGTCCATGTCGGGTTATGTCTTTACCCTCAATGGAGGGGCGGTTTGCTGGAAGAGTTCCAAGCAGGAGACCGTTGCTGACTCAACTATGGAAGCGGAGTACATAGCTGCTTGCGATGCCGCAAAGGAAGCTGTCTGGATGAAGAAGTTCCTCACGGAGCTTCAGGTGGTTCCTACCATTGTTGATCCAATACCGCTGTATTGCGACAACAACGGAGCTATAGCTTTAGCGAAGGAACCCAGGTCCCATCAGAAATCCAGACACATCTTGAGGCGGTATCACCTGATCAGGGAGATCGTGGATCGCCAGGAGATCGAGGTTCGAAGGGTTGCTTCAGAAGATAACACAGCAGATCCATTCACCAAGGCCTTGCCCCAGACTCAGTTCGAGCGGCTCATCGAGATGATAGGTCTTCGATACGCCAGTACATGGCCTTAGTGCAAGTGGGAGATTGTTAGTGTATATGCCATAGAGGCCATTACTGTATCATACTAGCTTGTATATTACTTGATGGAAGCTTGGGATATTCACAGTTGTATATACAATCTTGCTCGAAATGGTAGTATGCTACTTGGTTTGTCTCTGCTTTAATATGTGCATGTGTTTCTTTTAGCATATCCCTGATATACATATTAGAAGAGCCCTTAGGATCTTTGCTTGATTACCAGCGTTGTGATGGCGCTCACACTCGTGGGAGCTGGGTGATCTATAAGCACATCCTTATACAGGTCCCTAGTCGTTGGACTATCGAGACAGGGTATCGATACTCCGGAGTAGACTAGCGTATGCGCTTCTCATCCCAGCGTGGGAGACGGTCTGTCCCACCGCCGTCAGTACGTCGTACTTGAGATAGTATGCGGGTGCTCGTTAGGTTACGAGTACACTGGACAGGACTCGTCGGGAACTGTTGGTTGGTATTATACCTATCGTCAGTTATCAGTTCCCAGGTGACATGAGTACAGCTTAGTCCGCTGACTTGACACTGTCACTTCGCCTCGAGTGTGTTCCCACTGCACTTTGATTACTACCCTACCACGGCTCAAATGAGTCGTGCAAACATGTAGTTTTTGGGTGCAGTCCCGAAGCACTTGGAGGCAGTGACGGTTAGACATGATTCGTCCCTCCCGGTATTGGGGGTTGACATCGCGCTGTTTCTAGGAGAGCCATTACACGAGTAGTCCCTGACCAGGGTAAGCGAGATATACTAGTAGGTTTCCAGTGTTATCTCAGGGTGTTCTGGGCTACACTCCGACACGACTTGTACCGCTATTAGGGGACTGACGTTCACCGCCCCCTAGGCCTGCCATACGATGTATCAGACGAACAGACCGGACTGTACGGAGATTGTCACATACAGGCTCAGTAGGAGTTCAGATGGGGTTCACCTCGTCAGTCTTCTTATCGACATCTACCTGGGGACCATTACGTACAGCTAGTGCCGCTTGCGGTCTGTGGTTAAACCCACTGCCAGCGTAGTGTCGAGTCTTTAGAGTCCCACACAGAGAGCTATTCGCCTTTAGGCAAAATGAGTAGAGGTCGCATGGTTTTGCGACAGGGTTCGTTCACATCCGCACACTTGTGAACGTTTGCTGTCCGGACAGCTTATACTAGCGGGCTTTGGTTTAAGCCGGATCCTAGTATATGATTTGGGATTGGTTTTTCTCATTGTATTCGTATTCCTCGGATCACGAATACGGGTGCGTATGCACAGTTGCTTGAGACAGAGGGAGAGGACCTTGATTAGGGTTAATGACTATTGTCATTTTATTAACCCTAATGCTTATGTGTGTATTATGGTTAATTGATATTAGTTTAATAATTGTGCATGGTTATGGTTGTTGACCATTTGACCTTCTTGACTTATTGACCTTGGTTGACACTTTGACCATCATCATTTCATTTGGAAGATGCTTTTTGATCCTTGCAATTTGCATTAAAAATGAAATGATAATGGTCATGTCTTGATTAAGCCATGGCAATTATCTTACTAATTATCTAATTAAAATAATACACACATATATGTGAGAATGGTTCATTTTTTTCTCATTCAATCATTCATTTTCTCTCTCTTGTTCTTCCTCTCCCTCAAGCTCTCCCCTCTCATGTGTTGAGAAACACTTGAGCTTGAGAAAAACCCTTTCTTGATAATCTCTACTCTCATCTTGGGTTCAAGGATTAGCACTTCTTGCACCCTAGTTACTTCTAGCTTGGAGTTGAAGCCAAAGGTCGAGGCTTTCGGGTGGATCTTTCTTCGACGTGAGAAGACGACAAAGGTGACCTCCTTCCACCACTCCAAGGAGCAAGGAGAGAAGGACATAAAGCCCAAGGTATAACCTTTCTAGCACTTAGCTAGTTTCTAGTTAGCTTTAGTTTGTTTTTGTTTAGCAAAGATCCTTCATAGTCTAGTCCATGTTGCCTAAATTCATAAAAATTCATTTTTTATTCCGTTTTCCGCCTCCCCGCAAGCACCGGGGTGGGCAACGTGGACTTACACAGACCACCTCCCGTGCTGGGATGAGAAGCGTATACGCTAGTCTACTCCGGAGTATCGATGCCCTGTCTCGATAGTCCTACGACTAGGGACCTGTATAAGGATGTGCTTATAGATTACCCAGCCCCCACAAGTATGACTGCCATCACAACGCTGGTAATCAAGCAAAGATCCTAAGGGCTCTACTAATATGTATAAGCGATATGCTAAAAGAAACACATGCACATATTGAAGTAGAAACAAACCAAGTAGCATACTACCATTTTGAGCAAGATTGTCTATACAACTGTGCATATCCCAAGCTTCCATTAAGTAATATACAATCTAGTATGATACAGTAATGGCCTCTAGGGCATATACACTAACACTAAGAATGAGATTAAATTGATTTAAACTCTTGCTACGGTTAGGATTAGGTTAGTTTGGAATAGGGATTCTACTCACTGCTTTTAATGCCCTAGTTAAGAATTTAGGTGTTAGGGTAATAGTCAACAAAGGGGATTAACACGACTAGGAAGAAACGTTGTTTCTTCCTTTTGGTCATTGTCCGTCCTTTCTTGACTCTTAGCCCTAACCTCCGGTTAATTTAACCACAACCGGTCTAACTAGAGAATCACCGCTATCATGTAGGATATGGTGCCGTAGTGAGCGGTGTGTGGTTAAATTAACTTGAATCCTAATTAAATTATATGGGCAAGGAAAGGAGTGAGAGAGATTTTCTTCTCTCAAACCTTCCCAATCCTAACCCTAACAAGTGAGGAATTACTCACTTATTAGGAAAGTGACAATCAAATTCATTTTTATATTTTTTTATATATTAGAAAAATAAATTGCAGATAATAACGAACAGATAAGAAATTTCAGGAATTAAAATTCAGATAAAAAAAAGAATGCAAGATAGAAACGAAACTTACTTTATTGATATCTCTTCAACGATTACAAGGAAATTAAAAATTTTAAATCTACGAATTAAAAAGAGGCATGCCTAATTAGGCTTTTGGCTTTCCTATTTATAGATAAGAGAAACCCTAGGTTTACATCTGATCTTCATTTGAATTTACAAGTTTATCCTAAGATAGCCGGGTCAAAACACCGACACCCACCGACACATGCACCGACACGTGCATTGCACGGCCGCGGTTCCGCGGTAAAAAGCCATGTTTGGCCGTGGTTCCGCTGCCGTTTGGTGGGCTCTTGGGCTCAATTCTTCAGTGATGCTTCATGTTGCTTTTTCCTTCTTTATTCTTCACTTGGTTCCATAGAATATCTTCTATTTTCTTCTAGATTTCCACAGTGCAGAATGTTGTAGACTTTTTGCCGTGAGCTTCACGTTGAAGTCTTGAATCCTGTGCTACCCTTGTGCTTTGTGCATTGAACTATCTACTGATCTTCATTTGTTCCTTGAACTGGTAGGCGGCATCATATGGATTCATCTATTGTTGGTCGTAGTTTCACATTTGTAACGTCTTTTCATGAATTTCACTGTATTGTTCTGAGAACCTGTAACCTGCAACTATTTAGCAGACATGGATCAAAAACACCTATTTATTTGTAATGTGATTAAAATTGGGTTATATAATAATGCAAAATTCTGATATGAACACGGTCACAGAATCGAGTTAGGGTTTTGTTCTTCTAGAGGGTCCATAGAATCACCTGCATGATTTTCTGAAGATTTTAAACATGGAAAAATCCAACTCTTGGAAAATTTCCAGCAGGGGAAAAAATGGGTTATTGATATCCGATCAAACATTTTAACGTCGTCTAAATTACCCAAAACGATGTTAGAATTACGACTACGAAACACTCCAAATTGCTTTTACAGAAATATAACATCTCATGCAATATCAGTAAAAACAAGCAACACCTGAAACACCAAAACCCAGAGACTGGAACAACACCAAAAATTGAAGCCAGAAGCCCGCTAAACAACCGACTACCTCGGATTTTCGACACATGTCGTCAGCCAAAATCCAGCGAGGAGGGCTCAAATTTCTGTGGTGTTCATGTTACATCTCATATAACATTCTGCAATTGCTTAAAAACTTTTTAGACACCTTAAAAATTTCGACAGAAACTTGGTTTTATATTTCGAGTGTTTCGGAGTTGTTTTGGTTTCGTAATTCTACAAACATCTTCTAATTCTCTTGCATGGCTCTGATACCACTGCAGGGTTCCCTAGGGCGGCCGTTGGATTTCAGGAGGCATCGATCATGCCGTTTTAAAAAAAATGGCGCGCTAAAGAACCCTAACCTAGAATCTTAAGTAGAGAATTAGACAAAACTAGAATGTAAACATCTTTACATCTAAGTGAACAAGGAATACAACCTTTGTAGACCGGTCCTTCACTTAAATAGCAATGTGTAGTAGTCTCTTTGCTCCAAGTAGTGAACTCCCGGACTCTAGAAAGGCTCCACAAGATGAAGGGAACAAGCTTGCTTGAAGTCTTCGAGGCCGAAGATGATCTACGTCGAGGAGACACTAACTCAAGCTACCTCTTCACTAATATGGAATTAGTGAAGCAAACACCCTAAACTAAATGGCTAGTTTAGTAGAGGATGATGAAGTAGGATTTTTGCTTACTTTAGAAATATTTTTCTCACTCATTTTCTTCACCTCTCAAAAGGCTAGAGAGCTTGAGGAAGGAGATGAAGAAAAGGCAACCATGGAAAAATCTTAGTGGAGAATGGCAACCATGGGTGAGTTAATATAATATACTAACTCATGTAGAGACTAAACCATGGCTAACAATAATGGTTAGGTTAATAAATATCTAGAGTGAGACAAAATTAGTGGACTAAGTCAATGGGTTCTACAAGCTTATACTAAGCATCAACCATGTGATTAATTTCCAACTAATTTTGATTTACATTAAATAAATAAACCTTTCATTATTATTTGCATGGTGTTAGTCTCATACATCCATGTTGCATGTGGTAATAAGCATGACACATTAATATATATCACATATATATTAAGTGTACATACAAGTGAGAAAAAGAAATTCTTAAGTGAGCTAATATTAGTTAATGTAATTTAATATATCAAATATATAATTATATATTAAATTATTAAATCAACACTTGATTTAATAATCCGGCTATATCTTATATAACCGACTAATATTATATATATCAACTTATCGAATCAACACTTGATTCGATAACCCGGCTATAACACATATAACCGACCGATAACACAAATAGCGAGAATAGAACATGGTATCACATACTCATATTAATCTCGGTCCCGCACATATCACATATGTTCTCCTACTTCGTTTCCCCTGAGCTAGGAAACCTCTGTGTAGGACTCTAAAGACTCGTCAATACGCCGGCAGTAGGTGGTGATCATATCAGTCACCCAAAAACCGCAAGCGGTCTGCTAAATGTAACGGCCACCCGGGTATTGATTGATCAGAAGATCCATAAACAAGCCTGCTCATGCACCAGCGAATCCAATAAGTAACACTACCATACAGTCCGGTCTCTTCTTCTAATATGTCGGATATCACAGCCTGGGGGTGGTAATCGTCAGACCCCAATAGCCTGATAAGTCATGTCGATATGAGGCTCTTAACGGTTCGAGAAACTACTGATAACACTTGCCAGTAGACAGCAGCAACCCTGGCCAGGGATTTTCTGTTATGGCCAATCGAGCATACCACAACATCAACCCCCAATACCGGGAGAGACGAAATCCCCTCCTATCACTCATTGCCTCCATGTGACTCGGGACTGTACCCAAAAACCACCATTTTGCACGATCTCTTGAACGTGGTAAGGTGGAAATCAAAGCATAGTGGGAATCACACAAGACTCTATGACGATCTCGGGTCGACAGACTATCCAGTACTAGTGTCACCAGAGAACTGCCATCTGACGTGTGGTATAATACCATCTAGGAGTTCTCGGCGAGTCCGTCCAGTGTACCCAGTCTCCACTGATCGCCCATATACCATCTCTGATGTCAAACACCAATGGATATGGGATCATCCATCACCCATCATATGGGTCGAGAAGCGTATACGCTAGTCTACTATGGAATATCAATGCCCCGTCTCGATACTCCCACGACTAGGAACATTTGAAGGATGTACTTACCAACTACCTCTGCCCCACTAGTATGATCTGCATCATAATTCTGGTAGTCAAGTACTCATCCTAAGGGCTTTATCAACATGTAATAGAGAGACAATAAGTGTACATGTTAAGATGAAAAGCAACCAGATAGCATACTATTATGTCGAAAAAGAAAGTCCTCCGTATATATGTCCAAGCATCCACTATAATATACATCACATGTATAATAATGGCCTCTAGGGCATACATATAACTAACAGTAAGATCATTCCATCAGGGAGAGTGAGAGTGAGAAAGAGAGAGAGAGAGAGACCCTTGACCAAATTCTTCATGTCATTTTCCTTCTTTCTTCACTTCTCTTCTTCACTTCCTTTACCTCCTCTACCTCTATGAAACATCTCCAAATAATCACCAAAACCCCACACTCCCTTCACAAAAGTTGATCCCTGTCTCATCCTACACGCCATGGCAAGTTCAAGATTTGTTTTTGAGCACTTTGGGCAACCCAAGAATTTTCTTGAGTTGCCAAATGAGCTATATTGCCTTTCCTTCAGTTTAGTTTTTATTTTTCTTTGCATCCTAATTTAGTTTAGAGTTAAACTTGTGTAGATTTGTGATCTTGGAATTTTCCGAGTTGATGTTTAGGTGATTGTGTGGACTTGTGATGTGGTTATTGAAGAGTAGTGAGTGTTTACTAGAATTTGGAGATGATTTCTGACCAAGACCAGAGAATAGAACCTAATACACGAGTTTAGAATTTGTTCCGTGTCAGTTTTGTGAAGTTTTGTTGGCCTACAGGGTATCTGGAGCAACCTGGGATGTTTATAAGTGTTGGATATGTATGCCCTAGAGGCCATTATTGTATAGTACTAGTTTGTATAATACATTTTGGAGGCTTGGGATATATATACGGGTTTACGACAGTCTTGCTCGATATACTAGTATGCTACTTGGTTTGTTTCTATCTTAATATGTGTATATGTTTTTTTAACATATCGCTAAAAACATAATGATGGAGCCCTTAGGATCTTTGCTTGACTACCGGCGTTGTGATGGCGATCACACTAGTGGGGGCTGGGCAGTCTATAAGCACATCCTTATTTTGGTCCCTAGTCGTAGGATTATCGAGACAGGGCATCGATACTCCAGAGTAGACTGGTGCATACGCTTCTCGTCCCAGCAGGGGAGATGGTCTGTCCCACAGCCATCAGTACGTCGTACTGGAGATAGTATGCCGGTGGTCGTTAGGTTACGAGTACACTGGATAGGACTCGTCGGGAACTGTTGGTTGGTATTATACCTATCGTCAGTTAACAGTTCCCAGGTGACATGAGTACAGCTTAGTCCGCTGACTTGACACTGTCACTTCGCCTCGAGTGTGTTCCCACTTTTCTTAGATTACTACCCTACCACGGCTCTATTGAGTCGTGCAAACAGGTAGTAGTTGGGTGCAGTCCCGAAGCACTTGGAGGCAGTGACAGTTAGACAGGATTCGTCTCTCCCGGTATTGGGAGTTGATATCGCGATGTGTCTAGGAGAGCCATTACACATAGTCGTCCCTGGACAGGGCAAGCGAGAATTACTGGTGGTGTTTCCAGTAGTTTCTCAGGGTGTTCTGGGCTACACTCCGACACGACTTGTACCGCTATTAGGGGACTGACGTTTACCGCCCCCTAGGCCCGCCATGCGATACTCTCAAACGAACAGACTGGATTGTACGGAGATTGTCATATTCAGGCTCAGAAGGAGTTCGGATGAGTTCACCTCATCGGTCTTCTTATCGGCATATACCTGGGGACCGTTACGTACAGCTAGTAGCGCTTGCGGCCTGTGGTTAAACCCACTGCCAGCGTAGTGTCGAGCCTTTAGAATCCCACACAAAGGGTTATTCACCTTTGGGAAAATCAGAGTAGAGGTCGCATGGTTTTGCGATAGGGTTCGTTCACATCTGCGCACTTGTGTACGTTTGGTGTCCGGGTAGTTATTACTAGCGGGCTTTGGTTTAAGCCAGATCCTAGTATTTGTTTTGGGATTGGTTTTGTCTCATTGTATTCTTGTTCCTCGGAACACGGATGCGGGTGTGTATGCACAGTTGACATAGGCAGAGGATTCTCATTAGGGTTATTGACCGTTGACTTTTTACAAACCCTAATGAGAATGAGAGATATGATTAATGATATTAATTAAGGATAATTGTGCTATGGTTAGGTTGACTATTTGACTTTTGTTGACCTTTTGACTTTGGTTGACCGGTTGACTATTGTTGACATTTTGACCATCATCATTTCACATGAAAGATGCTTCTTGATTCTTGCAAATTTCATTTAATATGAAATGATAATGGTCATTTCAAAGCTAACCATCACATTTTCCCTTAATTATTATTATTATTATTATTTCTCTCATATGAGAGATGGTTGTATTATTCTTATGATTCTCTCTTGCTCTTTCTCTCTCATGTTTTTGAACTCTCCCTCTTCCTCTCAAAGCTCCCATCTCTCATGTGTTGAGAACCATGAGCTTGTGAGATAAAAACCCTCAAAACTTCACTCTACTCATTCTAGGGTTCTAGGTTTAGCAAGCCAAGCACTTTAGTTATCTCTTGGTTGAGGTAGGAGCTCAAGGTAGAGGTCTTCGGGTGGATCTTTCTACGGAAAAGAGAAGACGATGAGGAGGAGCCGTTCACACCACTCCAAGGAGCAAGAAGAGAAGGAGTTCAAGACCTAGGTATAACCATTCTACATAGTAGCTAGAACTTGTAGTTAATATGTTAGTTTTTGTTTAGCAAAGATCCTTCATGGATGGTCCATGTTACCTTGTGAGAAAATTTTGATTTTTACCTATTCCGCCTCTCCGAAAGAACCGGGGTGGGTAATGTGGACCTAACAGTGCTATCAGAGCCTAGCTAAACAACAACTAACTGTTAGTAAAGTGTTTAGAACTTCGATCCGAGAAAAAATCGCGAAACATGTCAAAATTTCATACTTTCTGCCGATTTTTAAAACAGCTCTAAAAATATTTCCACATACCTTAAAAATCGGTGCAGGGTTTTTTAGGAACAAGCAAGAAAAACGAGCCCATGACTCGGTCAAAGCGCCGTGGAAGCACGGCGAAACCAGGCGTTTCGCCGCTGTTCCACGGCCGAGTTGACTCGACCGCGACTCGGATTTCTTGCAGATTGTTCAGAATGATGTTTTGGGATTTTTAAGATGTTTTGTTTCTACCCAGATTTTCCAGAGAACAATGTTGTGTTTGGGGTAGTTACAAATTGGTATTTTGATCGAAGTTCTACAAACTTTTGCTAAATGGTTTTATCTGTATTGTGATATATGCACTGAACGTCGACTAATCTCTATACGTCGATTAGTGGGGGTTGTGCATATTTATGATCTGTAATGTTGTTGGATTGTGTATATGAACTTGTTGGATTGTCACGGATGAATAGCAGGGGTTTTGTGAGATGAGAATTTCTTTATCTTTCATTTGATGTAATATGTAAATTGATATAATATTATTTTTATTGCCGCACATCCGGGATGAGATTGTAGCCGCCATTGTATATTATTTCTTTTACTGTTTTTGCTCTTAGGATAGACCGAAGGTGGGGTGCAGAAACTACCGGGTACTTTGAAGTGCCGAGTGGCCTACTCACGTTGTTGAGGGAGGTTGCTTCACTTCGGGTACTTGGCGGGTAGTTTGCCGCACCCGTAGGGATCTAGGGTAGGGTTTGGCTATTCATCGCGACCGTGTAATCCGTCTTTCATTACAGGCTCAAACGAAACGCGGATTCCTAGTATATCTAATGTGTTCATTTGTGATCTGGAATGGCTATCATTGCATCTGACAAATATATATATCTATATATGATATCTAGTAGGCGTTGCTTATGTTTTGCATCCGCGCTAGTCCAGCCCCCGCTCTGTCGATAGTTAAGTAACCTAACGGGTGATGACGGGGCCCCTTGGCGAATGCGGATGGCATAAGCGTACGTCATATTTTCGTTCTATTCTGCAATGGTATGATTAATTGATGGGACGCAATATATAAATGCAAGAAAATAAACCAAAAAGATGTTGTTGGGACAATTTTCAAAAAGCTGTTATTGCAAGGACGTTCTCTTTTGTTTTGCACAGAGGTATTCGGTTATGAATGCCCAGCACCTCATTCGACGAGGCAAGGGCCGAGATCCCTTCATCGGTAGTGACCGCTTGGACAAAAATTTTGCGTCAGGGTAATAACTTCACTATAGTCGATTATTCTTGCTTTGCATCGAGGTATTCAGTTTGGAATATTCTGCACCTCATTCGACGAGGAAAGAGCTGAGATCCCTTCACAGGGAGTGACCTCTTTAGCAAAAGTTTTCGCCACTGTATTTTTAAAAAAAAGGCTATCATGTTCCTTCAACTATATCAAGTTCATTACGTTAACGGGTTTTTCGCCAAAAACCCAGCGGTAGCCCTCCGTCGTTTCAGATAATTAATACTTAGTATTCGTGCTGCGTTTGTTGATTATTCGTCAAGGCACGGTGAACGGTAGCTAAGTAATAATTCTCTGTTGCACTGATAGATGCGATTGGTTAGGACGGTCGCATGATTTGGTTGATTATTCGTCAAGGATCATGCGGGCGGGTCTAATGCAATCCTGGATAACGACGGGTTGAACTTGACTAGGACCTTTTAATTTGTTGATTATTCATCAAGGTCACTTGGGTCCTAGGGGCAAAAACCACATTGGGAGTTTCAAACATACAGGAAACTTGTAGATTTAGCATACCTTCTGGAGTGTGGTGACTAGAGTGGATTCCATGTAGGTCATCACACAATGATAGTTGGATCCCGATCCCACTGATGAGTTGGATTACTCTCGGGAGATTATTTCACTTAACAATCAATGCTATAAACCAAGTAGGTGTCTAGAAAGGTGTTAGCGGGGCTATGCCTCCAGGGAAAAGAGGTTATATAATTAAGGAACTTCGCGAAAGCATTGGAAAACCTCCCTCGAAGTACCAACACTAGCCTGGCTGAAAGGTTAAGCAAGTATTGTGACGTGCGATTAATCCTGACTAGTTCTTCTTTTAGGGTTTGAAGAAGAATTTGAGGAAACGGTGGGAGCCATCCTGATTAGATAAATTAATAAACCAATCTAATCTTGCAAGAGCCCACGCTGAGTGTTTCTTTTCTCTCTCTCCAGGTAGCAACCATTTCACGCCCTAATCAAGATAATAAAATGTATCGCTTGACCGATCCGAATTCTTATTCGGGGCTGAGGAACGTCGGTTCGGCTCTAATTTATCACAACAGTCATAAATATGAGCAAGGGAAAGAGGATTGTATGGATTTCAAGGATACCCAGTTGAAGAAGAAGCATAGTTTTGCATCTACTTAAGGTGTTCTTGTAATTGAGAACTGCTTTACGGTCAGCCCTACCTCCTGGGTACTTGATACCGGATCAGGATCTCATATCTGTAATTTATTGCAGGGGCTGAGAAAAAGTAGGAAAGTTATACCTGGTGATATGTCTCTAAGGGTAGCGAACGGAGCACAAGTTAATGCTGCAGCCGTCAGTGAATATCACCTAGTATTGCCAAATAGCAATACTATGATTTTGAACGATTGCTACTTTGTACCTTCCATGGTTTGCAACATCATATCCGTTTCTTTACTCAATAAAGATGGATATAACTTTGTTCTTGATAGAAATATCATGAACATTTACTTTCATAAGGTACTGGTTGCAGAAGGTACACTGTGTAATGGTATCTACGTTCTAAATCAGAATACAGTTCTCAATGTACAAAACACACACAAGAGGAAGAATTCAGATACGAATGAATCCTACTTCTGGCATTATAGACTTGGTCATATCGTAGAGAAAAGACTAAGTAAGTTGTATAAAAATGGACTCTTAAATACGTTCGAGTTTTCATCTTATGAAACTTGTCAGTCTTGTCTCAAAGGAAAGATGACCAAATCTCCGTTCACCGGACATGGAGAAAGAGCAACAGAGCTCTTGGGACTCATACACAGTGATGTATGTGGTCCAATGTCTATACATGCAAGGGGTGGGTTCTCGTACTTCATCACATTCACTGACGATCTCTCTAGGTTCGGATACGTGTATCTGATGAAACACAAATCTGAAGCTTTTGAGAAATTCAGAGAATTCAGAAACGAAGTGGAGAACCAGATAGGAAAAAGTATCAAGATCCTCCGGTATGATAGAGGAGGGGAGTACTTAAGCACGGAATTCCTAGATCACTTAAAAGAGAATGGTATTCTCTCTCAGCTTACTCCCCCTTATACACCACAGCACAACGGTGCATCGGAGCGGAGGAATCGTACCCTATTGGATATGGTTCGCTCCATGATGAGTAGTGCTGAGTTGCCTCTTTCATTCTGGGGACATGCGCTTCAGATAGCGGCATACCTTTTGAATCAAGTTCCGTCCAAATCTGTGCCTAAAACTCCGTATGAAATATGGAACAGTAAGAAACCATGTTTTAAATTTATTAAGATATGGGGTTGTCCGGCCTATGTGAAAACACAGAAACCGGAAAAGCTAGAGGCACGGTCAGTTCTATGTAAATTTGTTGGATATCCTAAAGATTCACAAGGATATCTGTTCTACCACATTGAGGAACAGAAGGTGTTTGTATCTCGCCATGATACCTTTTTAGAAAGGGAGTTTCTTGCAAAAGAAACTAGTAGGAGTTCGGTAGAACTGGGAGAAATCCATGAACCACAAAATGTAACTGAAAATTTGGAAGAACCATTGGATTCAATAACCCCAGACGAACCTCAGCCACTCCGCAGATCTGGTAGGATTTCTCATCCGCCCGAGAGATACTACGGTTTTCTCATAGACGGGGATCGAGATGATTGCATCTTGGAAGAAGATGACCCTACCAATTTCAGGCAAGCCATTATCAGTAGGGACTCTGATAAGTGGCTGGATGCTATGCAATCCGAAATGGAGTCCATGTACACCAATAAAGTGTGGATCTTGGATAGTGCTCCACCTAGGGTAAAACCCGTTGGATGCAAATGGATCTACAAAAGGAAACTTGGTGTAGATGGGCAGGTGGAAACCTATAAGGCTAGACTCGTTGCAAAAGGTTTTCGTCAAAGACCTGGTGTGGACTATGACGAAACTTTTTCTCCAGCGGCTATGCTAAAATCCATTCGGATCCTACTTGCCATTGCTGCCTTCCATGACTATGAAATCTGGCAGATGGACGTAAAAACGGCTTTTCTAAACGGCTGTTTGGAAGAGTGCGTTTACATGGATCATCCAGAAGGTTTCGTAGACAGTGGGAGCAGCGAGAAGGTGTGCAAGTTGCTTAAATCCATTTATAGATTAAAGCAGGCATCGCAGAGCTGGAACATCTGTTTTGATGAGGCAATCAAGGAATTTGATTTCATCAAGAACGAAGATGAACCTTGTGTCTATAAGAAGATTGTAGGACGAACTGTCGTGTTCCTAGTCTTGTACGTGGACGACATTCTTTTGATAGGAAATGGCATTCCTATGCTACAATCGGTCAAGCTATTCTTGTCCCAACGGTTCTCCATGAAGGACGTGGATGATGTCTCGTACATTCTGGGGATTAAGATCTACAGAGATAGATCTAAGAGACTACTAGGACTTTCGCAGTCAAGGTACATAGAGACCGTACTAAAGAGATTTAGTATGGAAGATTCCAAGCGCGTTAATATACCCGCATTGCATGGAATCACCCTCTCCAAGAAGATGTCTCATAAGATTGACGAGGAGAGGGTTTGCATGAGCACTATACCCTACGCTTCGGCGGTAGGATTTATAATGTATGCGATGTTATGTACAAGACCAGATGTAGCTTAAGCGCCGAGCGTGGTGAGCCGGTATCAGTCAGACCCAGGTGAGGACCACTGGACGGCAGTGAAGAACATTCTCAAGTACCTGAGAAGGACTAAGGAGATGTTCCTGGTTTACGGTAATGGAGACCTCAGGGTCGAGTCCTTTACCAATTCAAGCTTCCAGAGTAACAAAGATGACAGCAACTCTGTCTCGGGTTTTGTGTTTACCCTCAATGGAGGGGCGGTGCGATGGAGGAGTTCCAAACAGGATACCGTCGCAGACTCGACGATGGAGGCTGAATACATTGCTGCAAGTGATGCCACAAAAGAGGCGGTCTGGATGAAGAAGTTCATTAGTGAACTTTAGGTGGTTCCGTCCATTGTTGACCCAATACCATTGTATTGCGATAACAATAGGGCTATAGCATTAGCGAAGGAACCAAGGTCCCATCAGAAATCCAGACACATCATAAGGCGGTATCACCTGATCTGGGAGATCATTGATCGCCAGGAGATCGAGGTACGGAGAGTGGAAAAAAAAGACAACACGGCGGATCCATTCACAAAGGCGCTTCTTCAAACACAGTTCGAGCGACTTTTTGAGCTATTGGGTATGCGGTATGCCAGCAGCTGGCCTTAGTGCAGACGTTGGGTATGCGGTACACCAATTACTGGCCTTTAGTGCAAGTGGGAGATTGTTGAATATGTAAGACCTAGAGGCCATTATTGTATAGTACTAGTTTGTATAATACATTTTGGAGGCTTGGGATATATATACGGGTTTACGACAGTCTTCCTCGATATAGTAGTATGCTACTTGGTTTGTTTCTATCTTAATATGTGTATATGTTTCTTTTAACATATCGCTAAAAACATATTGATAGAGCCCTTAGGATATTTGCTTGATTACCGGCGTTGTGATGGCGATCACACTAGTGAAGGCTGGGTAGTCTATAAGCAATCCTTATTTTGTTCCCTAGTCGCATGATTATCGAGACAGGGCATCGATACTCCAGAGTAGACTAGTGCATACGCTTCTCGTCCCTGCAGGGGAGATGGTCTGTCCCACAGCCATCAGTACGTCGTACTGGAGATAGTATGCAGGTGCTCGTTAGGTTACGAGTACACTGGACAGGACTCGTCGGGAACTGTTGGTTGGTATTATACCTATCGTTAGTTAACAGTTCCCAGGTGACATGAGTACAGCTTAGTCCGCTGACTTGACACTGTCACTTCGCCTCGAGTGTGTTCCCACTGTTATTAGATTACTACCCTACCACGGCTCTATTGAGTCGTGCAAACAGGTAGTAGTTGGGTGCAGTCCCGAAGCACTTGGAGGCAGTGACGGTTAGACAGGATTCGTCTCTCCCGGTATTGGGAGTTGATATCGCGCTGTGTCTAGGAGAGCCATTACACATAGTCGTCCCTGGACAGGGTAAGCGAGAATTACTGGTGGTGTTTCCAGTAGTTTCTCAGGGTGTTCTGGGCAACACTCCGACATGAATTATACCGCTATTAGGGGACTGACATTTACCGTCCCCCTAGGCCCGCCATGCGATACTCTCAGACGAACAGACCGGACTGTACGGAGATTGTCACATTCAGGCTCATTAGGAGTTCGGATGGGTTCACCTCATCGCTCTTCTTATCGGCATCTACGTGGGGACCGTTACGTATAGCTAGTACCGCTTGCGGCCTATGGTTAAACCTACTGCCAGCGTAGTGTCGAGCCTTTAGAGTCCCACACAGAGGGTTATTCGCCTTTGGGAAAAACAGAGTAGAGGTCACATGGTTTTGCGACGTGGTTCGTTCACATCCGCGCACTTGTGCACGTTTGGTGTCCGGGCAGTTATTACTAGCGTGCTTTGGTTTAAGCCAGATCCTAGCATTTGTTTTGGGATTGGTTTTGTCTCATTGTTTTTATGTTCCTCGGAACACGGATGCGGGTGTGTATGCACTATTGACATAGGTAGAGGATTCTCATTAGGGTTATTGACCGTTGTCTTTTTACAAACCCTAATGAGAATGAGAGATATGATTAATGATATTAATTAAGGATAATTGTGCTATGGTTAGGTTGACCATTTGCCTTTTGTTGACCTTTTGACTTTGGTTGACCGGTTGACTATTATTGACATTTTGACTATCATCATTTCACATGAAAGATGCTTCTTGATTCTTGAAAATTTCATTTAATGTGAAATGATAATGGTCATTTCAAAACTAACCATCACATTTTCCCTTTATTATTATTATTATTATTATTATTATTATTTCTCTCATATCAGAGATGGTTGTATTATTCTTATGATTCTCTCTTGCTCTTTCTCTCTCATGTTTTTGAGCTCTCCCTCTTCCTCTCAAAGCTCTCATCTCTCATGTGTTGAGAACCATAAGCTTGTGAGATAAAAACCCTCAAAACTTCACTCTACTCATTCTAGGGTTCTAGGTTTAGCAAGCCAAACACTTTAGTTACCTCTTGGTTGAGGTAAGAGCTCAAGGTAGAGGCTTTCGGGTGGATCTTTCTTCGGCAAAGAGAAGACGACGAGGAGGAGCCGTTCACACCACTCCAAGGAGCAAGAAGAGAAGAAGTTCAAGACCTAGGTATAACCATTCTACATAGTAGCTAGAACTTGTAGTTAATATGTTAGTTTTTGTTTAGCAAAGATCCTTTATGGATGGTCCAAGTTACCTTGTGAGAAAATTTTGATTTTTACCTATTCCGCCTCCCCAAAAGAACCGGGGTGGGTAACGTGGACCTAACAATAAGAAAAACAAACAACTACATTGACCTAGTTAGATCACTAGAAGACCACCACAGAAGAACGAGACCCAAATTCAAATATTTGGCCGGTGTCACCCGTTACTGTAGCACATCTCACCGGCCCAATTTTGGGTTCTGGTGATGTGATTTTACCTGTAGCTCACACTCCTTATAACCTAGCTACTGTATTGGCTGTCTTGTCCTAGACCCCTTGTGCCAAAATCTTAGAGCATTTTGAGTTGGTTTTGGTTATGCTTTCCGATATTGAAACTTGGATTTATGGATTTCTTGATGTGATTTGGTCGTTGGACGTTTGTACGTCAACGGCAAGGGTTACTTTGTGTCACACCTTAGAATGTGATTAGTGGCTAATTATTCTTTAAGATATGGTTTTGTCACGACCCGAAAGTACGGAACGTGATCGGCACTTAGATTACGAAGCGTCTAGAGGCGCAACGTAACCTAAGTAAGCCGAAGCCCAGAAATCTAAACCATAAAAGAAGAAGAAGAAGTAAAAGAACAAGAAGAAAAACAAGTTTAAAAATATCAGCAATTTTTCCCAAAAATTTCGGCACTGTCTCCTCTGTAAAAACTGGCCCCCAGACGGGTACAACAAGTATAATATAAATAAACAATAAAAACCATCCCCAAACGGGTGCTAGCATCAACGCCAACAGGCGGAAACAACCACAACAAGCACAATAATATACAACGCCAAAGGGCGAGGCTCAAAACTCAAAAGAAAACAAAACTACCAGATCAGAATAATACATGCGCGACTCTAAGGTCGAAATAAAAGACTGGTCCAATAAACTTATCAAGTAATACAAGTAAGGTTGATGGAGCTTACTAGATACAAATGAATGAATAAAAGTACAATGGTGGTTCGGATACATGTGAACCAACCTACCGTGCAAATCACCCTGAAAGAATAGATGTGCCAGCAAGCTGCCAGGGAAACCTGTACACCGAACCTGTAATAAAATTTGGCACAACGGGGGTGAGTTGCCAACTCGTGAGTAGAAGACATCTACGAAAAGAAATCGAATGCACGACGCTATCCTAGGTCATAATAATACACTATAATATCCTAATCATCTAGTAATAGCAGGGTATAACTACGTGTAAGTGCAGATACTCCGTGCTTGTGTCAGTGCCTCATATAATACTATGTCATATGAAATGAAATGCATGCACCATGAATGTAAAGTAACAAATCCTGAAATCCAGATATATATGTATAAGAAATCTTTAGCTGTTATCATAGTAAAATATGTATAAGAATCTGAAATCTCAACAATGAAATCCATGGAAATCCGTATCAAGCGTCGACACAACACATGTAATCTCAAGTCTCAATATCTCGGGCTCCGTCAGTCCGGATCGGCCCATATCATCAAATCTCACGACAACGGTCGGTATCCTCCGGATATCCGCCGTGCCAGACATCACCGGTAGGTAGCCTTCCCCTGCCAGGCTCATCGTCTACAACTCGATCTTCTTGTCCCGGGGTACCATACCGGGCCCACCATGTACCCGAGACGGTTCATCCACTCCTCGAATCGGGTCTCGAAATCCATCAGAAAACATGAAATCTCATGGTGGACGACACATACATCATGAGAAAACCGCATCTTATGTTTTTAAAAAGAGAGGAGGAGGAGAGAGAGAAGTTTTTACATATTCTTGCGGTTTTCCCCAAAATCCAGAAATCTCATAGAAATCCAAATCTCAAAATCATGAGTAACTATATGATAAGTGTCGGCATATGCCCATAATACTGCATGATAACATGAAAATATGAATGCATGAATGTCTAAGCAAAAAATATCATGTCTGTACTAATGTCAGAGAATAATCACAATATTATAGCGGTCTAGTTGTTAACTGATTCTATCCATAAAAGACAATATGATCTAAAGTGTACGTGACATAGCAATTACCGATGATGATGTGTGTGAGCCGGCAAATAAGTGTGCGTGGAGTATGCGCATCATCGGTAATAGTGCTGGTGTCCTAACAGGTAAAGTTTATACTGATTATAGCAACATATAAAAGAACATGCACCTTGATGATTACAGTATGAATGCAAAACAGATGTGCATTATCCACCCCTCTGCGACATACGAGAACAACTATCACTATATGAATCGAACCTAACCTAGTGTCCATCTAACCTCCTAAGGAACTTAACCTAAGAAACTAGTCATTAAGAAACAAGAGTCTACCTAGGTCTGAATCAATATCTCTAATAGTCGGCGATCCAGCCTCAATAGCGTCACGTACGAAGTACGGCTTCCTCGAATCAAGAGTACGGATCAATCATCATATCTATGCCTCGTACGGTAAAATCCATCGTACGGCATCCCAATATCGGGGTACGGGTCAAGTATCTCCTAGGTGTCTCATTATTCGTATAATGTCATCACCAACACATCTCATGATCAAGGTGCTAAACTGTAATCGCCTACATCAATCATATATCATTGCCATCATAATAAGCATCATTAGTTTATCCTCAGAAATATCATGTCATATGTATCATATTGTGATTAAGTCATACTGATATCATATCGTCCTCAAGTCACACCTCTATGATATCGACATCAGGTCACACCTATATGATGTCGTAATCAAGTCATACATATCCCATATCGTGATCAATCACAGGTTACAGTCCGGGTACTATTTTAGAGTCCTAGGTACCTCAATATCATCACTACCCCTTATAATTTAAGTATACATGTTCATTATCTCATTCTCTAATGATCCGCTAACACTTAATACGACTGTATAGCCAAGAATCACGGCCTCAAGCCCAGTTACACCGTTTCATCATATCTCGGATATCATATCACATCAATGTATCCCATATACGTGTTGTATATATATGTATATACCTATACCTAGTTCTATATATATACACACATACACGTATACCCCATGTCGAGTTTCAGTGTGTGCGTGTGTATGTTTCTATCTGAAACCTACGAACCTCTTCCAAGGTACTCATCCTCAGATATGGTTTTCCTAAATCAGTCTAGTCCAGCCTAGGGTCATTACTAGGGTCCTACTCATTAAGAATTTAGGGTCACATCTGGTTTCCTAATGTCAATAAGTACTATTCCTATTCTACGTTGCGGGGGTGCTAAACGCCATCCACCCGACTTCCCCCCGTAGATATACATCTACTCACCTGGTCCATGTCTGCCGAAGACAGTGTCGCCATCCTCCTCTTCATCGCCCGCAGTCCACGTGAGGGGTACCTAAACGCAAACATATAAATAGTATCGTAAACTGAATCACATACGAAAGTCAAACGATACAAAGAACAAGCATAGGTTAAAACCTATGTCCCGTCCACGCAAAAGAACCAAATATCGCTCGATATCGGCGTACAAACTCCGATGGATCGAAATAAACATCAATAAATAACTCGTAGTTTTAAAACACCTTACTTATATTATAAAACATGATTAAATCCATCGAAACCCTAAAATCCATCAAACCGTCCAATTTCGTAAAACCCGAAAATACCAATTTACCGTTTTTCATCAAAACTTGACATTTCAATGAAACTAATGGTCATAAAACTCATTAAATAGCATAACTAGACTATACAAACCATTACTATATTTTTATTACGCAAATTTGTATAAATTTGAAATTTCTACTTTGCAACCTTTAACAATTTTCAACATTTTTCAAGCAAAATACCACAATTCCACAACAAAACTTGATTTTAGATGGATTAATGTTTTAAACTACAATTCATGATGATAATGATATAATGAAACCATAAATTATATTTTTAATCTCATTTATTTAGGAATTTCCAAAATCTAGTTTACAAAAATAGCATTTTATTAGTATTTTTCCAATCATCAAAAGAAACTAGTGATCAAACTAAGTTTTTCTTTCCATTAACATGCTAATATTCTCACTAAAACTACAATCTAATGATAGAAACCTTAATTAGAATTTTATATTACCCACAAACACATTTTATAAAAACCTAGTTAGCTAAATAGCTTAATTAAATCAATTTTGGATAAACAAATTATTATACAACAACCATGCAAGATTTTTCCACTCTAAAAATGTTAAACTAGCTATTATAACCTTATTTAATTAGTAAAAATCACAACTTGATTTTTCAAACCCTAACTTGAATTTTAAAAGTAGCAAATAGAATTAATATATTAAATCTAATTATGCTTAAATGAACATCTAATAACAATAAATCAAAAGAAGGAAATTTATACCTCCAAAATATGAAACCCAAACATGAAATAAGCCTCCAAAATGAATGCTTTCCATCTCCAAAATCCATGCTAAATAGGTCAAAGGAAAATGGTAGAGGCTGAATGTTGATTTTTGAGATTTATTTTTGGAATTTTTGATGAATTTTGATGATTTTTAATGCAAAAATGATGGGGGAAAATTTTTGGGGCTACGCATGGAGGGGAGGCCGGCCAAGGAGAGGGAGGAGGGTGGAGAGAGAGAAAAAATGTGTGGTGTTGTGTAGAAAGTTCATAAATAATACATTTTTTTCACTTAAACCCTTTATTATCTAACTTTTTCAATTTAACCATTTTCCTAGAAATTTCTAGAACCATGGAGAGATTTTGGAAAAGATTTTGCATATTACACACTTGATTTTAATATACCATGGCTCATTTTTATAAATTAAAACCATTCAAATTTGTAATTTACACTAATTTAAATAAAAAAATAAAGCTTATGTTAATATTTAAAATATTTAATTTAGGAAAAATATTTAATTGAACTAAAAATTTATAAGTGGCTGAATAAACACTATTTACTAGTAATTACATAATTAAAATAGGTATATTTGAAATTATAACGAAAAACAATCACGGTTTAGTTTTTCGAAAAATACTTTTTACTTTACCGAAAATCATAAAATTCACTTAAACAATTTTATTCATTTAATTATTTATTTAATTATTTTTAAAATGTTACAATCTTCCCCCCTTTAAGAAATTCGGTCCCCGAATTTAAATTAAAACTCCCCCTCCAAATACTAAAACATTTAGCAAAACACTCAAATCGTCGGGGCTCCGAAATCATCAATACATAACAAAAATCAACTCCATCAAGCATAACGCAATCATCGGAGTTATGGTGAAGACAAAATATCAAAACCCAATACGAAAACCAGCATAATATACATCAAAACTATAACTTAAATATAGTGCGCATCATAGTAAAATCGTCCAAATATCTGGATAAGGAAATATGCAACACCCCTTTTTGAAAATCGCCGTGTGATGCACGTGTCACGGCATAAGTAGCGGACGTTTATTTAAAAAAAGAACTATATATATATATATATATATATATATATATATATCTTTTATTTAACATACACGTCCCGCCTGGTTACTAAATCAAATAATAGTGATTATGGAAACATACTGCTCAAACTGAAATCAATCCCAATTACATCAATAAAATATCATGTGCGTCCGGTGCGCACTGAAATCGAAACAAAATACAGATACCATGAATACACACAACAACAAAACTAAGTGCAACAGGTGTGCACCAAAAACATCTGTCAAGTGCAACGGGCGTGCACGACTCAATATCAGGTGCATCTAATCTGCACAAAACCCCGATTTAGTGCATCTGGTGTGCACAAAATCGCATCAAGTGCGCCAAGTATGCGCAAGAATCCTAATCAGGTGCACATGGTGCACGAAAACATACATCGAATATCAAAATCGAAATCACAGCACAAAAATGCATGAAAACTAGGTCGAAACATATGTCAAAATCATGTGTAACCATATGCACGAAATCAAATCAAAATCACAAAAGGTATTAAAACCAAATCAAGTGCACTGGGTATGTACTAAACAACATCAATACAACTGATATATGAAACACAAATAGAATGAAATGAAGGTACACACATGAAATACCAATCGTAGAACAAAGTCCTCAAAATACCAAAATCCAATCAACGAAAATATGAAATTCAAATCACTAAATCACAATCGTAAACACTATCGTCAATGTGCGCCTCTTTCCTTTGATGTCGATTGCTTCGAACTCGTCTCTTCATAGCTGTGCTGACTGTGCTACCAACGGCAATACTCATATCTAGAGTCTCCCACGTAGTCGATCCCTTCACATGATATCCGGACTACATTAAACTTTTCGATCAATCCATCAAAATCCCATAAGTCCCCGAGAGCTCAACACTCAAGTACAGTTTAAAAATATCCGGTACATACCCCAGCATCAATGATCCAGCCGTAGAAGGGCAAACCCAAGCCTCACTAATGACACCGCGGAACTGCCGTAAACCCTAAGGTTCAAGGGCGTTCTCGTGGTCATTATGTCGAGTTAGGGTTTCATTCTTCTAGAGGGTCCATCGAAATACCTGCATGTTCTTCCGAATACTTTAAACTTGGGAAAATGGTTTTATGATAATCGTTCGAACCCTTTAACTTCATCCGGACGGCATGTGAATACCCTTCATTCGCACGCTAAGCAATGCTTCAATCCTCAAGAATAACCAATACTCTAATGGTTATCGCATTCGAGCCGCAGCTCCCTCTGCCAGTGCGCCCCGTGGTAACAGAAACCACTCTCCGACATCGACGAAGATAGATCAAAGGAACGAATGAAATACGGTGCAAACAAATGTATATCCTAAGGTTCCTTAAGCAGAGTAGCGTATCGTAAGTATGCCGCGGACCATACCCACGGTACGTTACTCTACCTTAATCGCCTACTCCATCAACCAAGGGTCACCTAGACTTATACAAGGTTAAACCTAGCGCTCTGATACCAACTTGGTCACGACTCGAAAGTACGGAACGTGATCGGCACTTAGATTACGAAGCGTCTAAAGGCGCAACGTAACCTAAGTAAGCCGAAGCCCAGAAATCTAAACCATAAAAGAAGAAGAAGAAGTAAAAGAACATGAAGAAAAACAAGTTTAAAAATATCAGCAATTTTTCCCAAAAATTTCGGCAGAGTCTCTTCTGTAAAAACTGGCCCCCAGACGGGTACAACAAGTATAACATAAATAAACATGAAAAAGCATCCCCAAACGAGTGCTAGCATCAACGCCAACAGGCGGAAACAACCACAACAAGCACAATAATATACAACGCCAAAGGGCGAGGCTCAAAACTCAAAAGAAAACAAAACCACCAGATCAGAATAATACATGCGCGATTCTAAGGTCGAAATAAAAGACTGGTCCAATAAACTTATCAAGTAATACAAGTATGGTTGATGGAGCTTACTAGATACAAATGAATGAATAAAAGTACAATGGTCGTTCGGATACAAGTGAACCAACCTACCGTGCAAATCACCCTGAAAGAATAGATGTGCCAGCAAGCTGCCAGGGAAACCTGTACACCGAACCTGTAATAAAATTTGGCACAACGGGGGTGAGTTGCCAACTCGTGAGTAGAAGATATCTACGAAAAGAAATCGAATGCACGACGCTATCCTAGGTCATAATAATACACTATAATATCCTAATCATCTAGTAATAGCAGGGTATAACTACGTGTAAGTGCAGATACTCCGTGCTTGTGTCAGTGCCTCATATAATACTATGTCATATGAAATGAAATGCATGCACCATGAATGCAAAGTAACAAATCCTGAAATCCAGATATATATGTATAAGAAATCTTTAGCTGTTATCATAGTAAAATGTGTATAAGAATCTGAAATCTCAACAATGAAATCCATGGAAATCCGTGTCAAGCGTCGACACAACACATGTAATCTCAAGTCTCAATATCTCGGGCTCCGTCAGTCCGGATCGGCCCATATCATCAAATCTCACGACAACGGTCGGTATCCTCCGGATATCCGCCACGCCAGACATCACCGGTAGGTAGCCTTCCCCTGCCAGGCTCATCATCTACAACTCGATCTTCTTGCCCCGGGGTACCATACCGGGCCTACCATGTACCCGAGACGGTTCATCCACTCCTCGAATCGGGGCTCGAAATCCATCAGAAAACATGAAATCTCATGGTGGACGACACATACATCATGAGAAAACCGCATCTTATGTTTTTAAAAAGAGAGGAGGAGGAGAGAGAGAAGTTTTTACATATTCTTGCGGTTTTCCTCAAAATCCAGAAATCTCATAGAAATCCAAATCTCAAAATCATGAGTAACTATATGATAAGTGTCGGCATATGCCCATAATACTGCATGATAACATGAAAATGTGAATGCATGAATGTCTAAGCAATAAATATCATGTCTGTACTTATGTCAGAGAATAATCACAATATTATAGCGGTCTAGTTGTTAACTGATTCTATCCATAAAAGACAATATGATCTAAAGTGTGCGTGACATAGCAATTACCGATGATGATGTGTGTGAGCCGGCAAATAAGTGCGCGTGGAGTATGCGCATCATCGGTAATAGTGCTGGTGTCCTAACAGGTAAAGTTTATACTGATTATAGCAACATATAAAAGAACATGCACCATGATTATTACAGTATGAATGCAAGACAGATGTGCATTATCCACCCCTCTGCGACATACGAGAACAACTATCACTATATGAATCGAACCTAACCTAGTGTCCATCTAACCTCCTAAGGAACTTAACCTAAGAAACTAGTCATTAAGAAACAAGAGTCTACCTAGGTCTGAATCAATATCTCTAATAGTCGGCGATCCAGCCTCAATAGCGTCACGTACGAAGTACGGCTTCCTCGAATCAAGAGTGCGGATCAATCATCATATCTATGCCTCGTACGGTAAAATCCATCGTACGGCATCCCAATATCGGGGTACGGGTCAAGTATCTCCTAGGTGTCTCATTATTCGTATAATGTCATCACCAACACATCTCATGATCAAGGTGCTAAACTGTAATCGCCTAAATCAATCATATATCATTGCCATCATAATAAGCATCATTAGTTTATCCTCAGAAATATCATGTCATATGTATCATATTGTGATTAAGTCATACTGATATCATATCGTTCTCAAGTCACACCTCTATGATATCGACATCAGGTCACACCTATATGAAGTCGTAATCAAGTCATACATATCCCATATCGTGATCAATCACAGGTTACAGTCCGGGTACTATTTTAGAGTCCTAGGTACCTCAATATCATCACTACCCCTTATAATTTAAGTATACATGTTCATTATCTCATTCTCTAATGATCCGCTAACACTTAATACGACTGTATAGCCAAGAATCACGGCATCAAGCCCAGTTACACTGTTTCATCATATCTCGGATATCATATCACATCAATGTATCCCATATACGTGTTGTATATATATGTATATACCTATACCTAGTTCTATATATATACACACATACATGTATACCCCATGTCGAGTTTCAGTGTGTGCGTGTGTATGTTTCTATCTGAAACCTACGAAGCTCTTCCAAGGTACTCATCCTCAGATATGGTTTTCCTAAATCAGTCTAGTCCAGCCTAGAGTCATTACTAGGGTCCTACTCATTAAGAATTTAGGGTCACATCTGGTTTCCTAATGTTAATAAGTACTATTCCTATTCTACGTTGCGGGGGTGCTAAACGCCATCCACCCGACTTCCCCCCGTAGATATACATCTACTCACCTGGTCCATGTCTGCCGAAGACAGTGTCGCCATCCTCCTCTTCATCGCCCGGAGTCCACGTGAGGGGTACCTAAACGCAAACATATAAATAGTATCGTAAACTGAATCACATACGAAAGTCAAACGATACAAAGAACAAGCATAGGTTAAAACCTATGTTCCGTCCACACAAAAGAACCAAATATCGCTCGATATCGGCGTACAAACTCCGATGGATCGAAATAAACATCAACAAATAACTCATAGTTTTAAAACACCTTACTTATATTATAAAACATGATTAAATCCATCGAAACCCTAAAGTCCATCAAACCGTCCAATTTCGTAAAACCCGAAAATACCAATTTACCGTTTTTCATCAAAACTTGACATTTAAATGAAACCAATGGTCATAAACTCATTAAATAGTATAACTAGACTATACAAACTATTACTATATTTTTATTACACAAATTTGTATAAATTTGAAATTTCTACTTTGAAGCCTTTTACAATTTTCAACATTTTTCAAGCAAAATACCACAATTCCACAACAAAACTTGATTTTACATGGATTAATATTTTAAACTACAATTCATGATGATAATGATATAATGAAACCATAAATTATATTTTTAATCTCATTTATTTAGGAATTTCCAAAATCTAGTTTACAAAAATAGCATTTTATTAGTATTTTTCCAATCATCAAAAGAAACTAGTGATCAAACTAAGTTTTTCTTTCCATTAACATGCTAATATTCTCACTAAAACTACAATCTAATGATAGCAACCTTAATTAAAATTTTATATTACCCATAAACACATTTTATAAAAACCCAGTTAGCTAAATAGCTTAATTAAATCAATTTTGGATAAACAAATTATTATACAACAACCATGCAAGATTTTTCCACTCTAAAAATGTTAAACTAGCTATTATAACCTTATTTAATTAATAAAAATCACAACTTGATTTTTCAAACCCTAACTTGAATTTTAAAAGTAGCAAATAGAATTAATATATTAAATCTAATTATGTTTAAATGAACATCTAATAACAATAAATCAAAAGAAGGAAATTTATACCTCCAAAATATGAAACCCAAACATGAAATAAGCCTCCAAAATGCATGCTTTCCATCTCCAAAATCCATGCTAAATAGGTCAAAGGAAAATGGTAGAGGTTGAATGTTGATTTTTTAGATTTATTTTTGGAATTTTTGATGAATTTTGATGATTTTTAATGAAAAAATGATGGGGGAAAATTTTTGGGGCTACCCATGGAGGGGAGGCCGGCCAAGGAGAGGGAGGAGGGTGGAGAGAGAGAAAAAATGTGTGGTGTTGTGTAGAAAGTTCATAAATAATGCATTTTTTTTCACTTAAACCCTTTATTATCTAACTTTTTCAATTTAACCCTTTTCCTAGAAATTTCTAGAACCATGGAGAGATTTTGGAAAAGATTTTGCATATTACACACTTGATTCTAATATACCATGGCTCATTTTTATAAATTAAAACCATTCAAATTTGTAATTTACACTAATTTAAATAAAAAAATAAAGCTTATGTTAATATTTAAAATATTTAATTTAGGAAAAATATTTAATTGAACTAAAAATTTATAAGTGGCTGAATAAACACTATTTACTAGTAATTACATAATTAAAATAGGTATTTTTGAAATTATAATGAAAAACAATCTCGGTTTAGTTTTTCATAGTTTTTCGAAAAGTACATTTTACTTTACCGAAAATCATAAAATTCACTTAAACAATTTTATTCATTTAATTATTTATTTATTTATTTTTAAAACGTTACATGTTTTTAGTAAAAAGTTTACCAAAACGATTTTCAAATATTTTATCAAAATTTATGAATATTTTATTACAATTTATTTAGGCTTGCACACACATGTGCATGTAAACTAGGGTTAAATTAGGGTTAAACCATGTTTAGCAACCATGGTGGACTAACCCATTTCTTTTATGATAATTTGAAATTATTAAGTGTTTTAGTTATTTCTTTTAAAATGAAAAATGATTTAAATTGTGGGTTGACTTGGTGAGAGAGAGAGGGGGGGCATGATGGCTTGAGCCATGATCACATTTAAGGAGGAGAGCGGGGGTTTGACTCTCTCATGCTCTCATTTCTTTTTTGTTTCAACACTCTCATTTTCTCACATCTCTCACACTCTCACTCACACACACAACACTAGCAGCAGCAGCACCTTCAGCAGCAGCAGAAGCCCCAGCAGCAGCAGTAACACAAGCAGCAACATCAACACCAACAGCAGCAGTAATAGGCAGCAGCAAGAGCAGTACACAGAAGCAGCAGCAGCACCCCAGCAGCAGCAGCAGCCCCTCCTCCTCTTCTTCTTCTCCTTCTTTCTGCATCCTAGGATCTAGTGGGGTATAATCTCTTAAACTCATCTCCTTTTTGCTAAACTCATGTGTTATTTAGCTTCTATTAGTGTTTAATATGAGTTTTAGTGCTAGAAATAGTCATTTGAGTGGATATTTAGCCACGTGGTGATTTTTATGGTTAGCTTAGCTTAACTAAGTGTTATTAGGCCCCTTAAACTGAGATTTAAAACCAGATTCACTAAAATACCATAGGGTTTAAATTTAGCGTAATTTAACGATTTTAATGTTAATCTTAGCCTTTCTGTGATCTGCTTTTGACGCGATTGCTTCAGAACGAAACTGCAATTACTGGAGCATGTACACTAGGTTTAAAACACACACACGAAGCATGAGACCCAAATTCCACAACTGGGCTGCCAATAAATTCGTTCTGGCCGCAAATTGCGGCCAGAGAGGGGAGTTGGGTTCTGGAATTTTGTATAGGGTAGTCTGCTGTATATTCTAGTCTTTTGGTATATGCAACTTTTCACTTTTTCACCCGAGTCAAAATCTGGAGCAAAATACCGTTTTTCCAATACGTTTAGCTTGCGCGACACGTGTGATACGTGAGTGGGTTTAGTGTTCCTGCGTGTCGCGATATGTCGGGGTAGTTTCAGACTCGTATACATATGTTTCAGCGTATCGGATACAGACATATTTATTTCGCGACGCGAGTTTCTCGTTTGGGTTTCGATATCGCGTTTTTGCAGGTTATTTTCTTATGTGTATTTTTTGTGTAAATTCTAGGTTCGCAGGAGGGTACGTCGGATGCTGCAAAGAAGGTGAAATAAGTGGTCGGCTACACTTAGCATGAGACCAGGTGAGTAGATTTAACATCTACGGGGAAATCGCTCGTATGGCGTTAAGCGTCAGGGCGTCATAGGATATTGTAGTCGCATATATATTTATATGTATATTGCTGCGTGCATATATACTATTGTAGCATACCCATCTTTTGTTGCATATAGAAATAGTAGTTATATGACACCACACTGTCACTAACGGTTTAAACTGCACGAGCACTATTTGTATCTTACACACACACCGTTAGAGATTGCCATGACACTCGCACTATAGGATTGCTACGAACCATATATCATTTTGATTACCACATCATTGATGAATAGACAAGACTCGGTCGTATATTGGCATATATATATATATATATCAATTGTTATACCCATATTGGTGCACACATACATTGCTATATCTATATTGCGCACAGACACATCGTATATCCATATTGGTGCACACATACATTGATATATTCATACTTGCGCACATGCACACTGTATAATCATATTGGTGCACACATACATTGATATATTTATACTTGCGCACATGCACACTGTATATTCATATTGGTGCACACATACATTGATATATTCATACATGCGCACAAGCACAATGTATATTCATATTGGTGCACACATACATTGATATATTCATACTTGCGCACAAGCACACTGTATATTCATATTGGTGCACACATACATTGATATATTCATACTTGCGCACATGCACACTGTATATTCATATTGGTGCATTGATACATTGATATATTCATACTTGCGCACATGCATACTGTATATTCATATTGGTGCACACATACATTGATATATTCATACTTGCGCACATGCACACTGTATATTCATATTGGTGCATACATACATTGATATATCCGTACTTGCGCACCTACGCACTGTATATCCATATTAGTGCACATATACATTGGCACACTCATATTTGCGTATATATCCACATGCACATCCATACCTATACACATACATATGTTACATACATGGATGATATTGGCTTTGATTTCTAGAAAATAGGGACCGCACGAGATATTTTCAAAACTGGATCCTTTTAAAAGAGCGGTTGTCTCTTTTTACTCTTAGTGTCATACGACACGTTGCATGGATTTACGCATTGAGTTTTGGATTCATTTGATTTATGGATTTGAGAACCGTGGTACTATTTTAAGAAAATATGCAGTGTTTTAAAAACCCGGTTTCTCTTGATATGATATTTCAGTGTGTCCACCATGCGTTTTCTCGGTTCTGAGACGTGTGACATGTGGACCCAAATCGAGGAGCTGGATGAGGCCGATTGCGGGTACATGGTGGACCCTGTATGGTACCCCGGGGTGAGAACGAATCGTTGTGCAGTAGACGGTGAGCATGGAAAAGGGACTACTACCTACCGGTGATTAGTTGGACCTAGCGGTTATCCGGAGGATACTGACCAGAGTCGAGAGATGGATGCAGGACGACCCGTACTGCCGGGGCCGAGGGCCGATTCCGCAGACGGAGCCCGTGGGCCGATCCGGACTGACGGAGCCCTATACATGAGGATTTGCGTGTCGATGCTGGACACGATTATTTCATGATATTTTCGAGTGCCGATATTGGGCACTCACGATTCTATGAGATTTATAGGATTTGAGGGCCGATTAGAGTGACGGCGCCTGAGTTTTACTGGGATTTGGGTGTATTTGATGGACACCGGTTATTTTTCCACGTTGAGATTCCGTGTAGATAATATTTTACCCCATGCTCAGCATTCATTGTTATGCATCTCATCCTGTTGTTGTAGTACCTGATAAAGTACTTTGGCATGATTATTGCATACCCTGCTCATCATATATAGATGTATTAGCTTACACTTGTTTTGCATGATTATTGCATACCTTGCTCATCACATATAGATGTTATCTGTTGGCATATCTTAGAGTATCGCGGTACGTGCATACTCGCGATTACCTTTATATGTTATCTACTATTCACTAGTTAGCAACTCACCCCCGTTGTGCCACAGTGTTTTCTGGTTGCCCCTCAGAGTAGTTGCGGCAGGGCTACTTTCTTGCATCTTTTGCTACGGATACCACTGCAGTTGGCGTGTGAGGCCTTTTGCTGATAGGTGGTTTTTTTGCGGTATCCGTTTATTTTCCTGTCGTACACACTATTGTATCTAGTACTCTCCATCAACTATTCATGTATTGACTTAGAGACAAGTTGTGGGGACGATGTATATTATTTTGTACTCTGGTGTCGAGCTCGTTGTCCCGATTTTATTTTTGCAGTTTTATCTTTCATGATATTTTCCCACTTAAATTGCTCATTTATTCGCTACGGCGTCGTATATTATTATTGTGGTGGTTGTTTCCACCGTTGGGCGTGATTGCTCCCGCTTGGGGATGCTTTATTCTTATTGTATGTCATTTTTACTTGTATCTTATTTTGTACCCGATTTCGGGGCTAGTTTTTGCAAAGGAGATGTTGCTGAAATTTTTAAGAAAACAACTTAAACTTTAAAGAATTTTACTAAATTACTCAAGATTTTCTAAATGTTTTAACAAATGTTTTCATCAAATGTTTTAACACTCACTACTTTTAATGGTTTTGATTTCTGGGTTTCGGCTTACTTAGCCGCGTTACACCTGTAGACGTTACGTAGTTAAGTGCCGGTCACGGACCGAACTTTGGGTCATGACAAAGTTGGTATCAGAGCGTAGGTTTTACCTTTCAAAGTATAGGATGACCCTGGTATGATGGAGTAGGTAGCTGAAATAGAGTGGCGTAGCGTGTGTATGTTCCGCGGCATACTCACGATACGGTACTCCGCCTAAGTGACCTTAGGACTTATTGATTGAAATTCCTTCATGATTATATACATTCTTGTGATTCGATTTCTGTATCCTCATCGAATCGTACTTTCTTTTCAGCCATTATGCCGCCAAAGACTACGAGGGCGTAGAGAGCGGCTGCGAGAGCCGAGATTAGAGTTGACTCGTCTGAGACGAGGACTGACCCGGGCAGTACATGTTAGTTATATGTATGCCCCAGAGGCCATTACTATACATAGGATGTATATTGTAGTGGATGCTGGGACATATATAGGGAGGACTTTCTTGCTCGACATGATAGTATGCTATCTGGTTGATCTTTACCTTAACGTGTACACTGATTGTCTCCCTGTTACATGTTGGTAAAGCCCTTAGGATCTGTACTTGACTACCTAGACTATGATGTGGATCATACTAGTGGGGACATGGTAGTCCATAAGTACATCCTTCAAAGTCCCTAGTCGGGGTGTATCGAGACGGGGCATCGATATACCAGAGTAGACTAGCGTATACCTTCTCGACCCATACAGATGGGCGATGGATGATCCCATATCCATTGGTGTTTGACATCAGAGATGATATACGGGTGCTCAGTGGAGACTGGGTACACTGGACGGACTCGCCGAGAACTCCCAGATGGTATTATACCTCACGTCAGATGGCAGTTCTCTGGTGACACTGGTACAGAGTAGTCTGTTGACCCGAGATCGTCATAGAGTCTTGTGTGGTTCCCACTGTGCTTTGATTTCCATCTTACCACGTCCAAGAGGGCGTGCAAAACGGTGGTTTTTGGGTACAGTCCCGAGTCACATGGAGGCAATAAGCGATAGGAGGGGATTCGTCTCTCCCGGTATAGGGAGTTGATGTTGTGCTGTGTTCGATTGGCTATAACAGGAAATCCCTGGCCAGGGTTGCTGAGATTTACTGGTAAGTGTTACCAGTAGTTTCTCGAATTGTTGTAGACCTCATATCGACACGACTTATCGAGCTATTGGGGTCTGACGTTTACCACCCCTAGGCAAGATATGCGACATATCAGACGATCAGACCGGACTGTACGGTAGTGTTACTGGTTGGATTCACTGGAGTGTGAGCGGGCTTGCTGTCACGACCCGAAAGTACGGAACATGACCGGCACTTAAACTATGAACGTCTCGAGGCGTACGTAATCTAAGTAAACCGAAAACCCAGAAATCCAAACCAAGAAAAGATGTAGAGTGCAGGAAAAACCAACTTAAAGCAAGTAGTTTCAATAGCATAAGCTGAATTATGCGGTTTTTTAAAAACATCAAAAATTTACTGAAAATTTCGGCAGAATCTCCTTGTAAATACTGGCCCCCAAACGGGATACAACATGAATAGTATACGAAATCAAGAAAAAGGCATCCCCAAGCGGGAGCTAGCTCTTCGTCAATCGACGGTCACAACCACACAAGAAATATAATATACAACGCCAACGGCGAGGATCAAAACTCAAAAGGAAACTCAAAACCACCAGAAATATAACGAGCGACTCTAAGGTCGAAAGAATAAACAACACTGGTCTCTATCTCAATAAATACATGTTTGGTTGATGGAACTTCTAGATACAATAGAATAATGATATACAAGATATAATGATGGGTGCGATACAAATAAACCCACCTACTAGCAAGTCACCCGGAAATGGAAAGAGTGCCAGCAAGCCGTAATGAAACCTGTACGGCGAAACCTGCAAGAACTGTGGCACAACGGGGTGAGTTGCCAACTCGTGAGTAGAAAAACATCTACGCACAAAAATTGCATAAATAACGCAACCTAGGTCAATGATCATAATATATCCTCAAATATATGAATAACACGTAGCCTATAACAAGGCTAGGGTAAATATCTAACCCGAGTGTAATCTCATGTGCCCGTGTCAGTGCCTCAGGTAGCAATATATCATATGGATGATATATGAATGCATAAAACAGAATGCATGTACCGAATAAAACTGGTTTCATAAATCAGTGAGATTTCTGTATTTTAAAAGAAATGAGGTACCATATATGAAATCAGCATAAAACAGTGCCCAGCATCGACACAAAACAAGTGTCCAAATACCTCGATATCTCTGTGTCACAATCTATGTACCTCAAGTCTCAATATCTAGGGCGCCGTCAGTCCAGACCGGCCCCTACCATCCATCTCAAGACCACGACGGTATCCTCCGGATATCCGACGCGTCGGGTAATATCACCGGTAGGTAGTGCTCCCCTGCCAGGCTCACATCGTCATCATCACGCGCTTCTTGCCCCGGGGTACCTTACCGGGTCCACCATGTACCCGAAACGGTTCATCCGCCTCCTCGAATCGGGTCTCGAAATCCATCAGCAAACTCATGGTGGACGACTCATACATCATGGGAAAACCGCACTTTTTATTTTAAAAGAGAGAAAACAGTTTATATATGTTTTGCGGTTTTCCTCCAAATCCAGAAAATATCATGGAAATCCGAATCATCAATAGGATGTAAAACCATGACTATAAGCATGAGAATCCATGAATACGGCATAACAATGAATAACAGTATGCATGAAGCGACAAGTAATAACTACAATGTCTAATATGGCATATAAGTGAAGTACACTAATATCATGTCAAAACTACTAGCTAACAAGCTAAGTCAAGCAAATATATCATCTAAAGTGTACGTGACATGGCAATTACCGATGAAGATGTGTGTGAGCCGGCAAGTAGGTGTACGTGGTACATATGCATCTTTGGTAATGGTGCTGGTGTCCTAACAGCATGATATCAATAATGGAATATGCAGCAAAATAAGTATGCGAGGCAGAGCGAACAGCAATAATGTGCGGGAGCTGAAACTAGACACAACGATAACTAATCTGCATTAATCTAATATAAGTCCTACAAATTGGTGCCTTTTGAAATAACACGAATCATGGGGTTTTGAAAATAGGGGCTACGGTGTTTTTATGAAAAGATACGTCTTTTGAAATATCCGTAAGATCCCTTGGGCTGTCTTTTAAAATACCCACGATTCGTTAGTTTTGAAATAGGTAGGGTCTAATCTAATCTAACAACTACGCTAAATTATACGGCTGAACTAACAAGCTGAACTACAGGTAAGGAAACCGCCTATCATCTGAGTCGATACATATACATACCTGTATATGTATAGTCGGTGATCCCGCCTCAATAATAT
The DNA here is from genome assembly GCA_030015575.1 of Agapanthus africanus. Taxonomy (NCBI): domain Eukaryota; kingdom Viridiplantae; phylum Streptophyta; class Magnoliopsida; order Asparagales; family Amaryllidaceae; genus Agapanthus; species Agapanthus africanus. The sequence goes on from CM057338.1 coordinate 701,202,469, forward strand.
CATATCCATAACCATACATCCCAAGTCAAGAGTGCGGATTAATCATCAATATAGCTCGTACGTAAATCCGTCGTACGGCATCCCAAATCTAGGTACGGGTCAATATCACATTCATCATACTATTCACCTGGTATCCTCTTTATCAATTATCATGATCGGGGTACTGATCTACATCTAGTACAATACTGATACCGCCTAAGTATGCATGCAGGTGTAAGAATCACTACGCCAAAAGACCCGCTAAAACATCATGTCGTATATCAATACGAACCAAATCACATCACCGATCTCCTGGCCTCAAGCCCAATCTCATCGACTCATCTCAAATTCCAAATACTATTCTCAAATCCGTATGTGAACACATAGTCCTATACCCATGTGAACCCATAACTATAAAGAATCCCATGAGCACATATCAATAGGAATGTATGCAAGTATGTATGTGTGTATGTGTAGTGCAACACTACCCTAGGGTTCGCAACACTAAAGTAATCCAACACACCAATATCCATCCTAAGCATCGTTATTAATCCCAAATAACATATAATAATTGTTGGTGTGTATACGCATCCGTATACACCACCACGGACTGCGGGGGTGCTATACGCCATCCACCCGACTTCTCCCCGTAGATATAAATCTACTCACCTGGTCCTCGCTCGCCGGTGCCGACGTCGCCACGCGCTTGCTTGTCGTCTCGAAGTCCGCATGGGGTACCTACATATCATAACGCACCGTATCGCATTAAAACTAAATTCGAAATCGAAACGGCATACGAAAATCAAATCGGCACGCGTATCACGCATAGGTCCAAACCTATCGCCTACGCATGCAAGAATAGTCAAACCAACCCTCGATGTCGATGTACAAACGTCAAACCATCGAGAAAAATCCAATCACACTCATTTGCACATTCACGAACACTAATTTTAATATAAACTAGGTTAAAACTCACAAAAACCCCAATTTCACTTAAAAAGTCATTTTTCCGAAAATCTAGCAAGCACAATTCGCCGTTTTTGTACAAAACATGATGTTTAAATGAATGTAGCGGCCAATATACTTATTAAATATCTTAAATAAGTCATATAAACAATTTCCGGAATTTAATCTCATTAAATTCCAAAAACCCTAATATTCTAGTTTACAAAATACTTAAATTTTAACAATTTCAAAGCAAAAATGCACAAACTACAATCTAGCTTAGATTTGCATGATCCAAAGCATTAAAATACACTTAATAAAGTTAATGAAGCCATGAAAAACCTAATCAGATTTTTAGTCTAACATTTGCAATAATTTCCAAAAACCTAGTTAGCAAATTAGCAAATTAACACAATTTTTAAACTAACCATTAGCACAAGCTACTAATCTTGTATTAACATGACAAAAAGCCTAAATATAACACACAACCATACACCAATTTTATAAAAAGCCTAACTTGCATTCAAATTCATAACTTGAATTCCAAAACTTGCAACTTAAGCCTAATTAACACTTAAGTAGTTTAGCTTAAGAAATTAGTAACAAATTAAGCAAAAATGTTTTAGAATTATACCCAAAAATATTTGAAGATCCACAAGCATCCATGGCCTCCCAAAATGCTCTCTTTTCACAAAGATCCATGCTATACGGGCTAAGCTAAAATGGGTAGGAGTCGGATTTGGGTTTTGGGATTTTTTTTATGGATTTAAGGCAATTTTTGATGAAGTTTGAAGAGAAAAGAGAAGGGAAATGGGGGGGCTGTTGCTGCTGTAGGAGGGTGGGGGGCTGCTGGAATGGGAGTGGGAGAGGAGAGAGAGGGAGGTAGAGAAAGTGGGGGAAGAAGTCAAAGTCAATTCAAGGTCAAAGGTCCACCTCATTTCTCCATTTTCTTTTCTTTTCTTTCATTTCTTTCCTTTGAAATTCAAGTGGGGAAAATAAAATGGGGGCTGCTGAATTCTTTAAGGGGAGAAGTGAATGGGGGTGTGTGGGTGTGGGTACGGGTGTGGGGTGATGAAAAATGATAAATACAATGCCCCAAACATCCATTTACGCTAAAAAAAAGCCTTTTTTCTTCAATAATTTCTAAACCGTTTTGGCAAATGATTTCGTTCCAAAAACCACATGATAAAATTTTATTTAATGTTTTATGATGCACAAAATTTGTTTCAACTCATTCCAATTTGTAATTTTTCCTAATTAAATGTATTAGTGACGGCTTAAAATAATAATAAAATAATATTTTTTTCAGAAAATTTGAAATTTCACCAGCGGCTCAATAAACACCAAATAATAGCAATTTCATAGCTAGAATATGTATATTTAATTTTTATAAAAAGATATTTGTATTTTGACTTTTTACAGAAAACCCCCTTATTTTACCGTTTTTTCGAAATTTCACTGAAACGATTTTCAAAACGTTACACTTGCTCGTCGATCTTCAGATCGCTCAATACCCGGGTGGCCATTACGTTTAGCAGACCGCTTGCGGCTTGTGGATGTTTGATATGATCATCATCCACTGCCGGCGTATTGACGAGTCTTTAGAGTCCTACACAGAGGTTTCCTGGCTCAAGCGAAACGAAATAGGAGCGCATATGAGATATGTGCAGGACCGAGAATAATGCGTGTATGTGATACCGCATTTAATTCTCGCGATATATGTTTCGATTAGTTACATTCGATATGACCTAGTTATCGAATCATTGATTCGATAAATCGATACATTGGATTCTAGTCGGTTATGTGCGACATGACCGGATCATTGAATCAAATGTTGATTTAATGATTTAATGCATAATTATATATTTGATATATTGCATTGCATTAACTAGTATTGGTTCACTTTAAATGGATTTTCTCACTTGATGTGCAAGAAGTATATGTGATATACTTTTGTGCACATTTTTGTATCATGTTTGATGATACATGATCTTGTTGTTAAGTATAAAGAATTAAACCATGGTTAAGTGTTGATTAGGGTTTTGCATTTTCATTTATTTATTTATTTGAAAAGGATTAAGATAAGAATGGTGGCCTTTTTTGTTTTAAGTTGAAGCTTCATGAAGCTTTGACTTTAGTAACCATTCTTGTCATCATGCTTAACCCTAACTCATCCAAGTGACCATGGTTTATTCTCTACACTTAACCTAGGTTAGAACAGGATAAGTATTTGATTTTATTATTCTTTTTAAAAATAACTTATCATATTCTATTTGCTTCTTCATCTTCTTCAAGTTGAAAAACCTTCACTTCATCAATGGTGGATTGATGAAATGAGTGAGAAATCCAATTCTAAAGTCTACCCTCTTCCTATTTCTTCATCCTCTACCTCTTGCCAAGTAGTAGAGTGTGTTTTCTTCACAAGTTTCATGACTTGGTGAAGTGAGAGCTTGATCTTACGATGCTTCGACGTAGATCATCTTCGGCATGGACATCGACGACCTAGCTCGCCTATTCTCCGATGAAGCCGACGCTAGAGCCCGGGATTTATTTTGGACAGCGAGAAGACTTCATTGCGGAGCTATGGAGGTGGAGCACCGGATCTACAAAGGTTGTATTTCCGTATTCTCTTAGTTAAGTGTTAACTTGTTATCTTTTCGCCTAGATATCTAGCCAACGATCCGTAGTCGGGTTTCTCGGCACCTAGATTTTTTGAAATTGGCATGGTTGATGCCTTGTGAGACCTCATTAGGGTGCCTAGGAACCCTACAGTACACCCGTTGTACCAGAGTAGACTGTTCCTCCTTCGGCAGATCAGATCGCTATGCTGGGGGCCGGTATGCAGGAGATGCGCCGGATGATTGGATCGTTAGTGGAGACATTTCGAGCGCAGCGACCAGAGGTAGTTCCACCCGTTGCGGGGACCGCGATGGTACCTACAGTTCTGGCAGTTGCACCTGCAGCCACAGAGGTTATTACTGTATCGCTATCAGAGTTTATGAGGCTGAAGCCTCCGGTCTTCACAGGCACCGATGCAGCTGAGGACCCACAGTCTTTTATTGATAGGATGGCCCGGATATGTCGTTCACTCAAATGCTCAAATGCGAGATGGGTAGAGTTCGCGAGCTTTCGCCTGGAAGGTCTTGTGCAGAAATGGTGTGAGTCGGTCGAGAAGGGCAGAGCAGCAGGTCTTCCTCTTATGACCTGGACCGAGTTTGTGACGGTGTTCCTTGCCCGCTTCCTTCCACAGAGTGTCAGAGATTCTAGACCACGCAGGTTCGAGTCCTTACATCAGACTCCGGAGATGACAGTGTCAGAGTACGACGTGCTGTTCACCGAGTTATCTGTTTATGCATTATATATTTAGTGGCTACTGAGGAGATGCGAGTCAAGAGATTTGCTCGAGGCTTGCTTACCCCACTGTTCCTTGCGATCAGCGCACAGCATTGCGAGACTTATTCAGCAGCTGTAGACGCAGCCTTATTAGTCGAGGAGAGCCTTGCTGAGATTTTGGTAGTTCCAGAGCCGAAGAGAGTTCGTACTTGTACACCGGCTCAGAGACGGCCATTTAGGCGCTGCGACAGACACCTTGCAGGTGGCAGAGACTTGGGGCGAGGCCGGTTGTTCAGCTCTTATCCCCAGGAAGGTCAGACGGCACCATCTAGATGTTTCTGATGCGGGAGCACTTATCATCGTGTGCGAGATTTTCCGGAGCCACATGAGGGCAAGACAGCCGTACCAAATGTCCCACTTCCACCTTCTCCACCCCAGAGGGCGGTGCCTATTGTACCTACTGTTGCTCTGCGTCAGACTCATGCACAGAAAGGTCGTGGTCGCGGAGGGTTTGCTCATAGAGGACGAGGTGGCAGAGACAGAGGACAGCCAGCTGCCGGCAGAGTACAACCAATTGCTAGTAGGGGACCGCCAGTCGCAGGTAGGGGACAGGCACGGGTGTTCGCTTTGATGCATCAGGACGCACAGGCGTCCAATGCAGTGGTCTCAGGTACCCTTTCAATATGTTTAGTTGATGCACACGTGTTGTTTGATCCGGGATCCACGCACTCATACGTTTCCACACACTACGTGCCGAGTTTGGGTAAAGAGTCTGGGTTGCTTGATCAGCCGCTTGTTGTGACCACTCCTGTAGGCGAGTTGTTTATTTCTAGACACGTGTTCCGATCGTGTGTTGTCCGTATTGGCGAGTGAGAGTTTCCTGTCGACTTAATCCTTCTTGAGATGTTGGACTTCGACGTTCTTCTGGGCATGGATTGGTTAGCCACGTGCTATGCGTCTGTGGACTGTCGCGAGAAGACAGTTAGGTTTTGTTTTCCCGGCCAGTCGGCTTTTGTTGTGCAGGGGGACCGTGGTGCCGCCCCTCACAGTTTGATTTCTTCTCTTACCGCTAGACAGCTTTTGAGGAAGGGATGTCAGGGATTTCTAGCCTATGTTTGCGATACTAGATCTACAGAGGTTCCGTTGGACCAGGTTCAGATTGTTCGTGAGTTCCCTGATGTTTTCCCTGACGAGCTTCCTGGGCTACCGCTTGAGCGTGATATTGTTTTCTGCATTGACTTGATTCCCGGCACAGGGCCTATTTCCATACCGCCTTATCGGATGGCCCCTGTGGAGATTAGAGAGTTGAAAAGTCAGTTGCAAGATTTGCTGGATAAGGGACTTATTCGACCCAGTGTGTCTCCTTGGGGTGCTCCAGTCCTATTTGTCAAGAAGAAGGACGGCAGTTTGCATTTGTGTATCGACTACCGCCAGCTGAATAGGGTTACCGTGCGGAACATATATCCTTTACCACGCATCGATGGCCTATTCGACCAGCTTCAGGGTGCAGGGTATTTTTCGAGGATCGATTTGCGATCAGGCTACCATCAGCTGCGGGTTCGACATGAGGATATTCCGAGGACAGCTTTCCGCACGCGTTACGGCCATTATGAGTTTTTGGTGATGTCGTTCGGACTCACCAATGCCACAGCAGCATTTATGGACTTGATGAATCGTATTTTTAGGCCGTATCTTGATTTGTTCATCATCGTATTCATTGACGATATTTTTGTGTATTCCTGGAGCCGAGAGGAGCACGAGCAGCACCTGCGGATCACATTGCAGACTCTGAGAGAGCGCCGGCTATTCGCAAAATTCTCCAAGTGCGCATTCTTGCTTGACAACGTAGACTTCTTGGGTCACGTGATTACACGAGATGGCATATGTGTGGACCCGAAGAAGATCGAGGTCGTTCAGCGTTGTCCCAGACCCGCATCAGTTACAGAGATCCGCAGCTTTCTAGGACTGGCCGGCTACTACAGACGATTTGTACAGGACTTCTCCCGTATTGCTGCACCTTTGACCGGGTTGACCCGGAAGGGAGTTCCTTTTGATTGGACGGAGGAGTGCGAGCATAGCTTTCAGCAGTTGCAGACTCGTTTGACTACGGCGCCGGTGTTATCATTGACTTGAGGATCGAGCGGATTTGTGGTCTATTGTGATGCTTCTCGAGTGGGGCTAGGGTGCATATTGATGCTGCACGACAGGGTGATCGCGTATGCTTCTCGGCAGCTGAAGAAACACGAACAGAACTACCCCATTCACGATTTGGAGATGGCTGCAGTGATCTTTGCACTCAAGATCTAACGACATAACCTATACGGCGAGTCATGCCAGATATTCACTGATCACAAAAGCTTAAAGTATATATTTCAGCAGCGAGACCTGAATCTTAGACAACGCCGTTTGATGGAACTAGTAAAGGACTACGATTGCGAGATCTTGTATCACCCGGGCAAGGCGAATGTAGTGGCGGATGCTTTGAGTAGGAGGCCCGGGGGTAGTCTATCTTGTTTGAGCGCAGTGCAGAGGTAGTCGTCGGCAGATTGGCAGATTTTATGCGACAGCCGAGTGCAGTTCTAGTTCACTCCGATCGGGGGACAGCTTGCGCATGTTCGTGCATGCCCACAGTTGCTTGACCGTATACATGAGGCACAGTACAGTGATGACCATTGTTCGGAGTTCATAGCACAGATTGGATAGGGCAGATTTTCCGAGTTCGTGATTGATGATCAAAGGATACTGCGATTTGGGACTAGACTGTGTGTACCAGATGCTGAGGGACTGCGGCGTGAGATTCTTGAGGAGGCACATCGATCGGTGTACAGTGTTCATCCGGATTCCACCAAGATGTACCATGATATGAGAGACGTTTACTGGTGGGACGGGTGAAGAGGGACGTCACAGACTTCGTGTCGAGATACCAGACTTGTCAGCAAGTCAAGGCCGAGCACCAAAGGCCAGCGGGAGAGCTACAGCCGTTACCCATTCCGGAGTGGAAATGGGAGCAGATTTCTATGGACTTCATTATGGGTCTACCCAGGACTAGTCGAGAGTATGACTCCATTTGGGTGATCGTGGATTGATTGACGAAAGCGGATAACTTCCTGCCGGTGAAGACCACTTTCGGATTTTCTTAGTATGCCCAGATATACATCGACGAGATCGTACGACTGCATGGAGTCCCGACATGTATCGTGTCCGACCGAGGCACCCAGTTTACCAACCGACTATGGCAGAGGCTTCAGGAGGCTTTGGACACCCGCTTGAGTTTCAGCACAGTATTTCATCCGCAGACCGACGGCCAGTCAGAGCGGACTATTCAGACTCTCGAGGACATGCTCCGAGCGTGCGTTTTAGACTTTGGTGGTAGCTGGGATCATCATTTACCCTTGGTGGAGTTCTCCTACAACAATAGTTTCCAGGACACTATTCAGATGGCACCTTTTGAGGCCTTGTATGGGAGGAGATGTAGATCGCTCGTCTGTTGGACAGAGCTCACTGAGAGCAGTATTTTAGGGCCGCAGATCGTACAGGAGACGAACGAGAAGATACAGTTGATTCGAGATAGGATGAGGACAGCTCAGAGCAGGCAGAAATCGTATGCTGACAGACGCCGCTGCAGATTAGAGTTCGCAGTTGGCGATCACGTTTTTCTGAGGGTCTCTCCGATGAAGGGAGTGATGAGGTTTGGACGGAAGGGGAAGCTTAGCCCCAGATTCATTGGTCCCTTCGAGATCCTCGAGCATGTGGGCGCAGTAGCATATCGTTTGGCTCTTCCACCCGACTTCCCAGATGTTCACCCCGTATTCCACGTGTCGATGCTTCGCAGATACCTGCATGACCCTTCTCATATGATTCAGCATCAGACCGTTCAGCTTGAGCGCGGTCCTTCGTTCACCGAGCAGCCAGTAGTTATATTGGACCAGCAGGTGAAGAAACTTCGATCGAAGGTCTTGCCATCTGTGAAGGTGCTTTGGCGCAGCCCAAAAGGTGAAGAGATCACTTGGGAGGCCGAGGGCGAGATGCGGAAGAAATTCCCTCATCTCTTTCAAGGTACACGTAGCCATATATTTTTAAATTCGGGGACGAATTTCTTTAAGGGGGGAAGATTGTAACACCTTAGAATGTGATTAGTGGCTAATTATACATTAAGATATAGTTTTTAGTAAAAAGTTTACCAAAATGATTTTCAAATATTTTATCAAAATTTATGAATATTTTATTAGAATTTATTTAGTCTTGCACACACATGTGCATGTAAACTAGGGTTAAATTAGTGTTAAACCGTGTTTAGCAACCATGGTGGACTAACCCATTTCTTTTAAGATAATTAGAAATTATTAAGTGTTTTAGTTATTTCTTTTAAAATGAAAAATGATTTAAATTGTCGGTTGACTTGGTGAGAGAGAAAGAGGGCATGATGGCTTGAGCCATGCTCACATTTAATGAGAAGAGAGAGGGGGGTTTGACTCTCTCATGCTCTCATTTCTTTTTTGTTTCAACACTCTCATTTTCTCACATCTCTCTCACTCTCACTCACAGAAGCCCAGCAGCAGCTGCAGCACCTTCAGCAGCAGCAGAAGCCCAGCAGCAGCAGCAGCACAAGCAGCAACATCAACACCAACAGCAGCAGCAATAGGCAACAGCAGCAGCAGTACACAGCAGCAGCTGTAGCAGGCAGCAGCAGCAACAGCCCCTCCTCCTCCTCTTCTTCTCCTTCTTCCTGCATCCTAGGATATAATAGGGTATAATCTCTTAAACTCATCTCCTTTTTGCTAAACTTATGTGTTATTTAGCTTCGGTTAATGTTTAATATGAGTTTTAGTGCTAGAAATGGTGATTTGAGTGGATATTTGGCCAAGTGGTTATTTTTATTGTTAACTTAGCTTAACTAAGTGTTATTTGGCCCCTTAAGCTGAGATTTAAAACCAGATTTCACTAAAATACAATAGGGTTTCAATTTAGCGTAATTTAACGATTTTAATGTCAGTCTTAGCCTTTCTGTGATCTTCTTTTGACCCGATTGCTTCAGAAAGAAACTGCAATTTCTGGAGCATGTACACTAGGTTTAAAACACACACACGAAGCACGAGACCCAAATTCCACAACTAGGCCGCCAATAAATTCGTTCTTGCTGCAAATTGCAGCCAGAGAGGGGAGTTGGGTTCTGGGGTTTTGTCTAGGGTAGTCTGCTGTATATTCTAGTGTTTTGGTATATGCAACTTTTCACTTTTTCACCCGAGTCAAAATCTGGAGCAAAATACCGTTTTTCCAAAACGTTTAGCTTGCGCGACACGTATGATACATGAGTGGGTTTAGTGTTCATGCGTGTCGCGACGTGTCGGGGTAGTTTCAGACTCGTATACATACGTTTTAGCTTATCGGATACACACGCGTTTAATTCGCGACGCGAGTTTCTCGTTTGTGTTTCGATATCGCGTTTTTGCAGGATATTTGCTTATGTGTATTCTTTGTGTAAATTCTAGGTTCGCAGGCGTGTACGTCGGACGCTGCAAAGAAGGGGAAACAAGTGGCCGGCTACACTTAGCAAGTTACCAGGTGAGTAGATTTAACATCTACGGGGAAATCGCCCGTATGGCGTTAAGCGTCAGGGCGTGATAGGATATTGTAGTCCCATATATATTTATATATATATTGCTGCGTGCATATATACTATTGTAGCATACCCATCTTTTGTTGCATATAGAAATGATAGTTATATGACACTGCACTGTCACTAACGGTTTAAGCTGCACGAGCACTATTTGTATGTTACACTCACACCGTTAGTGATTGCCATGACACTCGCACTATAGGTTTGCTACGAACCATACATCATTTTGATTACCGCATCATTGATGATTAGACAAGACTCGGTCGTATATTGGAATATATATATCTATTGATATACCCATATTGGTTGACACATACATTGCTATATCTATATTGCGCACAGACACATCGTATATCTATATTGGTGCACACATACATTGATATATTCATACTTGCGCAAATGGACACTGTATATTCATATTGGTGCACACATACATTGATATATTCATACTTGCGCATATGCACACCGTATATTCATATTGGTGCACACATACATTGATATATTCATACTTGCGCACATGCACACCGTATATTCATATTGGTGCACATAAAGATTGATATATTCATACTTGCGCACATGCACACTGTATATGTTAGTGTATATGCCCTAGAGGTCATTACTGTATCATACTAGTATGTATATTACTTAATGGAAGCTTGGGATATTCACCTTGTATTGACAATCTTGCTCAATATAGTAGTATGCTACTTGGTTTGTTTCTACTTTAATGTGTACATGTGTTTATTTTAGTATATCACCTATACACATTAGTGGAGCCCTTAGGATCTTTGCTTGATTACCAGCATTGTGATGGCAGTCACACTCGTGGGGGCTGGGTAATCTATAAGCACATCCTTATGCAGGTCCCTAGTCGTAGGACTATCGAGACAGGGCATCGATACTCCGGAGTAGACTAGCATATGCGCTTCTCATCCCAGTGTGCGAGACGGTCTGTCCCACAGCCGTCAGTACGTCGTACTTGAGATAGTATGCGGGTGCTCGTTAGGTTACGAGTACACTGGACAGGACTCGTCGGGAACTGTTGGTTAGTACTATACCTATCGTCAGTTATCAGTTTCCAGGTGACATGAATACAGCTTAGTCCGCTGACTTAACACTGTCACTTTGCCTCGAGTGTGTTCCCACTGTACTTTGATTACTACCCTACCACGGCTCAAAGGAGTCGTGCAAACAGGTAGTTGTTGGGTGCAGTCCCGAAGCACTTAGAGGCAGTGACGGTTAGACAGGATTCGTCTCTCCCGGTATTGGGGGTTGACATCGCGCTGTGTCTAGGAGAGCCATTACACGAGTAGTCCCTGGCCAGGGCAAGCGAGATATACTGGTAGGTTTCCAGTGCTATCTCAGGGTGTTCTGGGCTTCACTCCGACACGACTTGTACCGCTATTAGGGGACTAACGTTTACCGCCCCCTAGGCCCGCCATGCGATGTATCAGACGAACAGACCGGACTGTACGGAGACTGTCACATTCAGGCTCAGTAGGAGTTCAGATGGGTTTCACCTCGTTCGTCTTCTTATCGGCATCTACCTGGGGGCCGTTACGTACAGCTAGTGCCGCTTGCGGTCTGTGGTTAAACCCACTGCCAGCGTAGTGTCGAGTCTTTAGAGTCCCACAGAGAGAGCTATTCGCCTTTAGGCAAAAGAGTAGAGGTCGCATGGTTTTTCGACAGGTCGCATGGTTTTGCGACAGGGTTCGGTCACATCCGTGCACTTGTGCACGTTTAGTGTCCGGACAGTTAATACTAGCGGGCTTTAGTTTAAGCCAGATCCTAGTGTACGTTTTGGGATTGGTTTTATCTCGTTTGTATTCGTGTTCCTCGGAACGCGGATGCGGGTGTGTATGCACAGTTGACAGAGAGACAGAGGCAGAGGATTCTCATTGGGGTTGTTGACTGTTCACTGTTGACCATTGACTTTTTGCGAAACCCTAATGAGAATAAGAAATATGATTAGCAATAATATTAATTAAGTATTATAGTGACATGGTTGTTGAGGGGTTGACTTTGTTGACCGGTTGACTAGGTTGGACTAGTTGACCATCATCATTACAATGGTTGTCATTTTCATGCAAAGACTTTTGCTTGCTTGTTGTGGTTTGCAAAATGAGTGCATGAAAATGATATTGCCTTTGATATGATATCAACCATCACATAATACTTGATTATTATTATGGCTCATGATGCTTTTGGATTATGAGAGGTTGGATGAGAAAAGGGTTGCTCATTCTTTCATTTGCTTTCTCTCTCTTGAGCTCTCTCATTCTCAAGCTCTCTCCTTCTTCCTCTTGCTCTCTCTCTAGCTCAAGGCAAACCATTCTCATGTGTTGAGACTCATTGCCTTAGAGATAAAAAGACACCAAAACAATCCTCTACTCATTCTAGTTCACAAGGCCTAGCAAGCCAAGTGTTCTAGTTTCTTCAAAGTTCGAAGAAGAAGCCAAAGGTAGAAGCTTTCGGGTGGATCCATCTTCGGCGTGAGAAGACGACGAGGGGAGGCCGGTCCGTACACCACAAGAGTTGAAGATGAAGGAGTTCAAGAAAGGTATAACCCCCTAACCGAGTAGTTAAACAACTCCTAGTTAGGTTGTTAGGTAGATTGTTTAACAAAGATCCGTATTTGTAGTCCATGTTACCACCTCTTGAAAAATCGTTTTTCACCACTTCCGCAAGCCCGTAAGTACCGGGAGAGGTAGCATGGACTTACAGTGGTATCAGAGACTAGTTAAACACTATCTAAGATGTTAGCAAAGTAACTAGAAATTCGATCAAAGAAAAAGTCGCGAAACGAACCCGGAAATTCAAGTTTCTGCCGAATTTTTTTCTGTCAAAAAATGATAAATCTTATCTTAAAAATCGGCTCAGGCTTTTTTTAAAACACCCAAGAAATTTGGTCCATCGAATCGATCAAAGAGCCGCGGAAACGCGGCGGGAGCATGCTCCCGCCACGGTTCCGCGGCCGAGTTGACTCGGTCGAGGAAAATGTTTCTTGCAGAGTGTTTATGGGGATGTTTTGGGATTTTTGGGATATGTTTTTTCTGCCCAGATTTTACAGAAAGAAAAATTAGTTTTGGGGGCTTGAAAATCCGTATTTTGATCGAATTTCTAAAGACTAAAGCTAACGGGTTTATATCTGTGATGTGATATATATATTAAACGTCTGCTAATCGGTATACGTCGATTAGTGGGGGTTATACATATCTCTGATCTGTAATGTTGATGGTATGTGTATATGAATTCATTGGATTGTCGCGGGTGAATAGCCGGGGGTTGTGAGACGAAAGTTTTCTTTTCTTTCAATTCATGTAAATTTGTAAATTGATGTAATATTATTTGTATGGCCGCACAACCGGGTCGGGGTTGTAGCCGTCATTGTATAATTTCATTTTACTGTTTTTGCTCCTAGGATAGACCCAAGGTGGGGTACACAAACTACCGGGTATCTCGAAGTGCCGAGTGGCCTACTCACGAGTTGAGGGAGGTTGCTTCGCTTCGGGTACTTGGCGGGTAGTTTGCCGCACCCGTAGGGGTCTAGGGTGGGGTTTGGCTATTCACCGCGACCGTGTAATCCGCTTTTCGTTACAGGCTCGTACGAATTGGGGATTCCTAGTATATCCAATGTGTTCATCTGTGATCTGAAATGGCTATCATTGCTATATATCTATATATGATATTATTTAGGCGTTGCTTATGTTTTTCAGCCGCGCTAGCCCAGCCCCCGCTCTGTCGTTAGTTAAGTAACCTAACGGGAAATGACGGGGCCCCATGGCGAATGCGAATGGCATAAGCGTACGTCATATTTTGGTTGTTTTCTGCAATGGTAGGATTAAATGATGGGACGCATTAAAAGAACTAATGCAAGAAAAATAAACCAAGTAAAAGTCGTTGGAACACTTTCAAAACCACTCGGTTCTTTTCAAAACCAAACTTTTAAACGCGGAGCTTAAGCCACTCCTTTTAAAAGCTATCTCGTTCCTTCGATTATATCAAGTTCACCACGTTCACGGTTTCGCCAAAAACCATTCGTAGCCCTCCGTCGTTTCACATGAATGGTCAATAAGTATTCAAGCTATGTTTGTTGGCCAAAGTCAAGGCATAGTGATTGGTAGCTATTGGGTATTCATGTGCAGCATAGATAGATGTGTTGATTTGGGGCAGTCGTTTTACCTTGTTGGCCAAAGTCAAGGGTATGTGCGGGTGGGCTCAAATTAACCTGGAAAATTACGGGTAGAACTTGACATGTGACTTATGATTTGTTGGCCAAAGTCAAGGTCATAAGAGCATGGGGCAAAAATCCACATCGGGACTTTCAAAAGAACTGAAACTTGTTAGCGCTGCATACCATTTGGAGTGTGATGATTCTGGTAGGATTCCTTTGGTTTTGTCACGCAATGATATTTGGATCCCGATCCTACTGTGAGTATATGCTACTCCTCGGGAAATTTCTCACTTAACGATCAATGCTATAAACCAAGTAGGTGTCTAGAAAGGTGTTAGCGGGGCTACGCCCCCAGGGAAAAGAGGTTATTTAATTAAGGAACTTCATGAAAGCGTTGGAAAACCTCCCTCGAAGTACCGACACCAGCCTGGCCGAACGGTTATGCAAGTATTGTACGGTGAGATTGATCTTGACTAATTCTTCCTTTTGGTTTGCGGAGGGATTCGAGAGACAGTGGGAGCCATCCTGTTTAGACAAATTAAAAACCACTCTAAACTTGCAAGAGCATCATGCTAAAGTATTTCTTCTCTCTCTCCTAATTGCAGCGACCAAACATCATGACCGGACTTAAGTTATTACTAGACAAAAACATACTGACAGGGCCAAACTACAAAGATTGGCTCAGGAATGTCAAAATGGCAATCACTTATGACAAGTTGGGGTATCTCCTTACCACCAAAGCTCCCCCTGTCCCAGGTCCCAAAACCAGCGTCGCGGATAAGGAAATCCGTAAGACCTGGGAAATCGATTGCGCGAAGGCGAAGTGCCTCTTGCTTGCCTCTATGGACAACGAACATCAGAGGAGGCACGAGAATATGGACCTCGAATCCATATTTCTCCATACAAAAGAACTGTATGGAGAGCAATCTCGTATCGCAAGATACGAAGTGTCGAAGAAGCTATTTTCGGCAAGGTTGGCTATCGGATCATCGGTAGCGGAACACGTGCTTAAGATGATTGTCTATATAGAAGAGCTCGCGGACCTTGGGACCACGTTGGAGAATGAACTCTACACAGACTTGATTCTCCAGTCCATTCCTTCCACTTACGCCCAGTTTATCCTGAACTTCAAATTACAAGAAAAGGAAGTTGAACTTTCAGAACTCCTCAACATGCTGAGGAGTGCAGAGGGCACCCTACAGAAAGGTAGGGAAACATCCACTTTGTTTGTAGGAGGATCTTCCTCTTCTAGGTCCAAGGCGAAAGCCAAGGAAAAGAAGAAGAAAACCCCCGCCAAACCAAGGGGCGGTGTTAGTAAAGTGGATACGAAGGGAAAGGCAAAAGCAACAAAGATAGCAGGAAAACTTGTAGGGAAGGAAGAGTGCTTTTACTGTCATAAGAGTGGGCACTGGAAGAAAGATTGCCGGGTTTGGAAAGCCAGAACACAGGATCTGAAGCAAGTTGCGGCTTCAGCTTCAGGTGTGTATGTTATTGAAAACTGTCTTTCAATAAACTCTACTTCCTGGGTATTGGATACCGGATCAGGATCTCATATCTGTAATTCTTTGCAGGCACTGAGAAAGCGTAGGGTTTTGAAGGCAGGTGATATGACCCTCAGAGTTGCAAATGGAGCTGGCATGGATGCTGAGTCCGTAGGGGACTATCACCTGGGCTTGTCAGATGGACACGTTTTGGTTTTGCGTAATTGCTATTTTGTACCCAATGCGACTTGTAATATCATTTCTGTATCTTTATTATCTAAAGAAGGTTATGGATTTGCATTTGTAAGTAATTTTGTAAACATTCACCTTAATCAAGTTCTGATTGGGTCAAGTACATTAAGCAATGGTATATACGTACTAAACAAACCTCAGATTTTCAATGTCCAGAATACACATAAAAGAAAGTCTCCGGAAATAAATCAGACTTTCTTATGGCATTGTAGACTGGGTCACATCAATGAGAGAAGGTTGACGAAGTTACATACAGAAGGATATTTGGATCCGTTCGAATATCAATCGTATGCCACTTGTCAATCCTGTCTCAAAGGAAAGATGACAAAGACTCCATTCACTGGACACGGAGTAAGAGCGAGCGAGCTCGCTCTTGGGACTCGTACACAGCGACGTGTGCGGTCCAATGTCTACACATGCACGAAGCGGTTATTCTTACTTCATTACTTTTACGGATGAATTTTCAAGGTACGGTTATGTCTTCTTAATGAAACATAAATCCGAAGCCTTTGGAAAATTCCAGGAATATAAGAATGAAGTAGAAAAACAAACCGGCAAAAGTATCAAGACACTGAGATCGGATCGAGGTGGTGAATACTTAAGTGCTGAGTTCCTGGATTACTTAAAAGAGAATGGAATTCTCTCTCAGCTTACTCCTCCATACACCCCGCAACATAACGGTGTACCGGAGAGATGGAACCGAACCCTATTGGATATGGTACGGTCCATGATGAGTAACGCTGAGTTACCGCGATCATTCTGGGGATATGCACTAGAATCAGCTGCATACCTTTTGAACCGAGTTACAGCTAAGACTATGCCTACTACACCATATCAAATGTGGTGTGGGAAGAGACCCTATCTTAATCACATTAAGACATGGGGATGTCCAGCTTTTGTCAAAAAGCAGCATACGGACAAACTCGAGGCACGCTCAGTACAGTGCAAGTTTGTGGGATATCCAAAGAACTCCAAGGGATATTTCTTCTATTGCGAAGAGGAACAAAAGATTTATGTTTCTCGTCATGCCCACTTCTTGGAAACTGAGTTTTTGGAAAATCAGATAAATGGGAGCGCAATAGAACTGGAAGAAATTCCAGAACCACGAGCTATTACTGAAAGCTTAGTAGAACCAGAGGGTTCAAAAGAAAATGGCATTCCTACGCCGCTCCGCAGAAGTAGTAGGCAGTCTCATCCGCCCGAGAGATACTACGGTTTTCTCATAGACGGGGATAGAGAAGATTGCATCATTGATTATGATGAGCCGATTAGCTTCCAGCAGGCCATTCAGAGCGTTGACTCGGTAAAATGGCTGGATGAAATGCGGACCGAAATGGAGTCCATGTACACCAACAAAGTATGGACGTTGGACGTTGCTCCAGATGGGGTAAAACCCGTAGGATGCAAGTGGTTCTTCAAAAGGAAGATTGGTGTAGATGGACAGGTTGAGACCTATAAAGCTTGACTGGTTGCAAAGGGTTTTCGTCAAAGACCTGGTTTGGACTATGAAGAGACCTTTTCACCAGTAGCTATGCTGAAATCCATTCGGATCCTTCTTGCCATTGCTGCCTTCCACGATTATAAGATTTGGCAGATGGACGTAAAGACCGCTTTTCTAAATGGAAATTTAGAGGAGTGTGTTTATATGGACCAGCCAGAGGGTTTCATTCAGAGTGGGAGCAGCGGAAAGGTGTGCAAGTTGCTTAAGTCCATCTACGGACTAAAGCAGGCATCGCGGAGTTGGAACATCTGTTTTGATGAGACGGTCAAAGAATTTGGCTTTATCAAAAATCCAGATGAACCATGCATCTATAGTAGATTTGTAGCGAGAACTGTAGTATTCCTCGTTTTATACGTGGATGACATTCTCTTAATAGGAAATGACATTCCTATGCTACAATCTGTCAAAGGGTTCTTGTCACACAGGTTCTCCATGAAATACCTGGGTGATGCCTCATACATTCTGGGGATCCGGATCTATCGTGACAGATCCAAGAGGATACTGGGACTCTCACAGTCCAGGTACATCGACACCATACTGAAAATATTCAGTATGGAAGATTCCAAGTGCGGTAATCTACCGGCTTATCACGGGATCACCCTTTCCAAAGAGATGTCTCCCAAGACTGATTTGGAAAGGGATCGCATGTCTATTATACCCTACGCTTCTGTGGTAGGCTCTATAATGTATGCGATGTTGTGTACCAGACCGGATGTAGCTTCTGCACTGAGTGTAGTAAGCCGGTATCAGTCAAACCCTGGGGAGAAACAATGGATAGCGGTAAAGAACATTCTCAAGTACCTGAGAAGGACTAAGGAGATGTTCTTGGTGTATGGCGGAAAAGACCTCCAGATCGAGGCCTTTGCTGACTCCAGCTTCCAGAGTGGCAAGGATGATTCCAAGTCCATGTCGGGTTATGTCTTTACCCTCAATGGAGGGGCGGTGTGTTGGAAGAGTTCCAAACAGAAAACCGTTGCTGACTCGACGATGGAAGCGGAATATATCGCTGCTGCAGATACCGCAAAAGAAGCAGTCCGGATAAGTAAGTTCTTAACTGAACTTCAGGTGGTTCCGTCCATTGTTGATCCAATACCTCTGTATTACGACAACAACGGGGCTATAGCTTTAGCGAAGGAACCCAGGTCCCATCAGAGGTCCAGACACATCTTGAGGCGGTATCACCAGATCAGGGAGATCGTGGGTCGCCTGGAGATCGAGGTTCGGAGAGTTTCTACGGCAGATAACACTGCTGATCCACTCACAAAGGCCTTACCCCAGACTCAGTTCGAGCGGTTGATCGAGATGATAGGTCTTCGATACGCCAGTACATGGCCTTAGTGCAAGTGGGAGATTGTTAGTGTATATGCCCTAGAGGCCATTACTCTATCATACTAGTATGTATATTACTTAATGGAAGCTTGGGATATTCACCTTGTATTGACAATCTTGCTCAATATAGTAGTATGCTACTTGGTTTGTTTCTACCTTAATGTGTACATGTATTTATTTTAGTATATCACCTATACACATTAGTGGAGCCCTTAGGATCTTTGCTTGATTACCAGCGTTGTGATGGCAGTCACACTCGTGGGGGCTGGGTAATCTATAAGCACATCCTTATGCAGGTCCCTAGTCGTAGGACTATCGAGACAGGGCATCGATACTCCGGAGTAGACTAGCTTATGCGCTTCTCATCTGTGGGAGACGGTCTGTCCCACAGCCGTCAGTACGTCGTACTTGAGATAGTATGCGGGTGCTCGTTAGGTTACGAGTACACTGGACAGGACTCGTCGGGAACTGTTGGTTGGTACTATACCTATCGTTAGTTATCAGTTCCCAGGTGACATGAGTACAGCTTAGTCCGCTGACTTGACACTGTCACTTCGCCTCGAGTGTGTTCCCACTGTACTTTGATTACTACCCTACCGCGGTTCAAAGGAGTCGTGCAAACAGGTAGTTTTTGGGTGCAGTCCCGAAGCACTTGGAGGCAGTGAAGGTTAGACAGGATTCGTCTCTCCCGGTATTGGGGGTTGACATCGCAATGTGTCTAGGAGAGCCATTACACGAGTAGTCCCTGGCCAGGGCAAGCGAGATATACTGGTAGGTTTCCAGTGCTATCTCCGGGTGTTCTAGGCTTCACTCCGACATAACTTGTACCGCTATTAGGGTTTACCGCCCCCTAGGCCCGCCATGCGATGTATCAGAAGAACAGACCGGACTGTACGGAGACTGTCACATTCAGGCTCAGTAGGAGTTCAGATAGGTTTCACCTTGTCCGTCTTCCTATCGGCATCAACCTGGGGGCCGTTACGCACAGCTAGTGCCGTTTGCGGTCTGTGGTTAAACCCACTGCCAGCGTAGTGTCGAGTCTTCAGAGTCCTACAAAGAGAGCTATTCGCCTTTAGGCAAAAGAGTAGAGGTCGCATGGTTTTGTGACAGGGTTCGGTCACATCCGTGCACTTGTGCATGTTTAGTGTCCGGACAGTTAACACTAGCGGGCTTTGGTTTAAGCCAGATCCTAGTGTACGTTTTGGGATTGGTTTTATCTCGTTTGTATTCGTGTTCCTCGGAACGCGGATGCGGGTGTGTATGTACAGTTGACAGAGAGACAGAGGCAGAGGATTCTCATTGGGGTTGTTGACGATTCATTGTTGACCATTGACTTTTTGCCAAACCCTAATGAGAATAAGAAATATGATTAGCAATAATATTAATTAAGTATTATAGTGACATGGTTGTGGAGGGGTTGACTTTGTTGACTTGTTGACTTTGTTGACCGGTTGACTAGGTTGGACTAGTTGACCATCATCATTACAATGGTTGTCATTTTCATGCAAAGACTTTTGCTTGCTTGTTGTGGTTTGCAAAATGAGTGCATGAAAATGATATTGCCTTTGATATGATATGAACCATCACATAATACTTGATTATTATTATGGCTCATGACGCTTTTGGATTATGAGAGGTTGGATGAGAAAAGGGTTGCTCATTCTTTCATTTGCTTTCTCTCTCTTGAGCTCTCTCATTCTCAAGCTCTCTCCTTCTTCCTCTTGCTCTCTCTCTAGCTCAAGGCAAACCATTCTCATGTGTTGAGACTCATTGCCTTAGAGATAAAAAGACACCAAAACAATCCTCTACTCATTCTAGTTCATAAGGCCTAGCAAGCCAAGTGTTCTAGTTTCTTCAAAGTTCGAAGAAGAAGCCAAAGGTAGAAGCTTTCGGGTGGATCCATCTTCGGCGTGAGAAGACGACGAGGGGAGGCTGGTCCGTACACCATAAGAGTTGAAGACGAAGGAGTTCAAGAAAGGTATAACCCACTAATCGAGTAGTTAAACAACTCCTACTTAGGTTGTTAGGTAGATTGTTTACCAAAGATCCGTATTTGTAGTCCATGTTACCACCTCTTGAAAAATCGTTTTTCACCACTTCCGCAAGCCCGTAAGTACCGGGAGAGATAGCATGTACTTACAGTATGTTCATATTGGTGCAGACATACATTGATATATTCATACTTGCGCACATGCACACTGTATATTCATATTGGTGCACATATACATTGATATATTCATACTTGCGCACATGCACACTGTATATTCATATTGGTGCACACATACATTGATATATTCAAAGTTGCGCACTTGCACACTGTATATTCATATTGGTGCACACATACATTGATATATTCATACTTGCGCACATGCACACTATATATTCATATTGGTGCACACATACATTGATATATCCGTACTTGCGCACCTACGCACTGTATATCCATATTAGTGCACATATACATTGGCACACTCATATTTGCGTATATATCTACATGCACATCCATACCTATACACATACATATATTACATACATGGATGATATTGGCTTTGATTTCTAGAAAATAGGGACCGCACGAGATATTTTCAAAACTGGATCCTTTTAAAAGAGCGGTTGTCCCTTTTTACTCTTAGTGTCATACGACACACTGCATGGATTTACACATTGAGTTTTGGATTCATTTGATTTTTGGATTTGAGAACCGTGGTACTATTTTAAGAAAATATGCACTGTTTTAAAAACCCTGTTTCTCTTGATATGATATTTCAGTGCGTCCACCATGCATTTTCTCGGTTCTGAGACGTGTGACATGTGAACCCGAATCGAGGAGCTGGATGAGGCCGATTGCGGGTACATGGTGGACCCGGTATGGTACCCCGGGGCGAGAACGGATCGCTGTGCAGTAGAAGGTGAGCCTGGCAGAGGGACTACTACCTACCGGTGATTGGTTGGACCTGGCGGTTATCCGGAGGATACTGACCACAGTCGAGAGATGGATGCGGGACGACCCGTACTGCCGGGGCCGAGGGCTGATTCTGCAGACGGAGCCCGTGGGCCGATCCAGACTGACGGAGCCCGATACATGAGGATTTGCGTGTCGATGCCGGACACGATTATTTCATGATATTTTCGAGTGCCGATGTTGGGCACTCACGATTCTATGAGATTTACAGGATTTGAAGGCCGATTAGAGTGACGACGCCTGAGTTTTACTGGGATTTGGGTGTATTTGATGGACACCGGTTATTTTTCCTCGTTGAGATTCCGTGTTGATAATATTTTACCCCATGCTCAGCATTCGTTGTTATGCATCTCATCCTGTAGTTATAGTACCTGATAGAGTACTTTAGCATGATTATTGCATACCGTGCTCATCATATATAGATGTATTAGCTTACACTTGTTATGCATGATTATTGCATACCCTGCTCATCACATATAGATGTTATCTGTTGGCATATGTTAGAGTATCGCGGTACGTGCATACTCGCGATTACCTTTATATGTTATCTACTATTCATGAGTTGGCAACTCACCCCCGTTGTGCCACAGTGTTTGCAGGTTACCCCTCAGAGTAGTTGCGGCAGGGCTACTTTCTTGCAACTTTTGCTACAGATACCACTGCAGTTGGCGTGTGAGGCCTTTTGCTGACAGGTGGTTTTTTTTGCGGTATCCGTTTATTTTCCAGTTGTACACACTATTGTATCTAGTACTCTCCATCTACTATTCATGTATTGACTTAGAGACCAGTTGTGACGACGATGTATATTATTTTGTACTCTGGTGTCGAGCTCGTTGTGATCCGACTTTATTTATGCAGTTTTATCTTTCAAGATATTTTTCCACTTATATTTCTCATTTATTCGCTACGGCGTCGTATATTATTATTGTTGTGGTTGTTTCCGCCGTTGGGCGTGATTGCTCCCGCTTGGGGATGCTTTATTCTTATTGTATGTCATTTTTACTTATATCTTATTTTGTACCCGATTTCGGGGCTAGTTTTTACAAAGGAGATGCTGCCGAAATTTTTAAGAAAACAACATAAACTTTAAAGAATTTTACTAAATTACTCAAGGTTTTCTAAATGTTTTAACAAATGTTTTAACACTCAATACTTTTAATGGTTTTGATTTCTTGGTTTCGGCTTACTTAGCCGCGTTACGCCTATAGACGTTACGTGGTTAAGTGTCGGTCACGGATCGAACTTTGGGGCGTGACACTTTGTTGTTGCTGAATGCGTAAGCTATACGTTCTAGCCTATAAGCAATTCGTGTGCCAGTTTTCAAACATTGATTTTAATAGCATTACGATGTGTTTTGATTGTAGATACCTTCGCGTGGATTTCCGAGACGACGAAGCACATCAACATCGGCTAAACAAGGAGTTTAACAGGTGAGTAGATTTGTATCTACGGGGGAAGTCGGGTGGATGGTGTATAGCTCCCCCGCAAATTATAAAATGGAGACCGATATATAGAATATAGTCGGAGAAACCTATACTAGGAAACTATGAATATGAATAATTGAATACATATACCAAGATATGAGACGAGATATATAAGGATATGACATGAGATCGATGAATACGATAAGATTGAGAGAGATGTGTTGTGAAATTAATAAGATATGATATATATATAAGATTACTTTATGTGAGATATTGATGTGATGAAAAGAGACTATGATGAAGTAAGATGACTTGGCTTAATATGTCGATATACTGATGCGAGGCGATATGGGAATATAGATAATTTTGCTAAGACATGATATGAGATTGATACGGATGTGACTTGTGAGATATGTGTACATATATATAATTATGAGAATAATGAGTGATTTACCGTACGAGACTTTAGATCCGTACCCTCATTGTTTTATAGGTCGATAGAATCCCTATTTGTTTAATGCCGCCGTATGATGGATTACTGTCACGACCCAAAAGTACGGAACATGACCGGCACCTAGACTACGAAACGTTTCGAGGCGTACGTAATCTAAGTAAGCCGAAAACTCAGAAATCCAAACCAAGAAGTAGTAGAGTGGAGGAAAACCATTTTAAATCAATAGTTTGCAACATACGCCGAAATATGCCTTTTTAAAATCACAAGTCTTTTCTAAAAATTTCGGCAGAGTTTCCTTTGTAAAAACTGACCCCAAACGGGTACAAAACCTGATAAAGCATATATAATGAAAAATGCATCCCCAAGCGGGAGCTAGCTCTTCGTCAATCGACGGTCATAACCACGCAAGCAATATAATATATAACGCCAAAAGGCGAGGATCACTACAGAAAAGGAAACTCAACATAGCATGAAATCCAAAGAAATACAGCACGCGACTCTAAGGTCGAAAGAATAAACAAATCTGGTCTCTATCTGAAATAAATACATGTTTGGTTGATGGAATTTACTAGATACAACTGAATAATAATATACAAAATATAATGAGGGTCACGATACAAGTGAACCCACCTACTAGCAAATCACCCGGAATGAAAGTAGTGCCAGCAAAGCCGTAATGAAATCTGTACGGCAAAACCTGCAAAAAACTGTGGCACAACGGGGGTGAGTTGCCAACTCGTGAGTAGAAAAATATCTACGAACAAAAATCGCATAAACAACGCAATCCTAGGTCAAACGATCATAATATATCCTCAAATATATAACCTGCAGCCTATAACAATGGCTAGGGTATAGCTCTAAACAACTGCAATACCAAGTGCTCGTGTCAGTACCTCATGTAGCAATATATCATATGGATGGGATATGAATGCATGAAAACAGAATACATGTAAATGAAGAAACTGCTTTCATAATTTAGTGAGATTTCTGTATTTTCAAAACGAGGTATCATAAATTAAATCAGCATAAACAACGTCTAGTATCGACACAAAACATAAATCCCAATATCTCAAGCTCCGGCTATCCGGAATGGCCTGGATCATCAAATCTCAGTACCTCAAAATCTCAAAATCTCTGTATGTCAATCTCACTATCCAGGGCGCCGTCAGTCCAGACCGGCCCCTACCATCAATCTCAAGACCACGACGGTATCCTCCGGATATCCGACGCGTCGGGTAAAATCACCGGTCGGTAGTGCTCCCCTGCCAGGCTCATCGTCTACTACTCGAGCTTCTTGTCCCGGGGTACCTTACCGGGTCCGCCATGTACCCGAAACGGTTCATCCAACTCCTCGAATCGGGTCTCGAAATCCATCAGCAAACTCATGGTGGACGACTCATACATCATGGGAAAGTCGCACTTTTTATTTAAAAAGAGAGAGAAGAAGTTTGCATAAGTTTTGCGGTTTTCCCCCAAATCCAGAAAATCCCATGGAAATCCGAATCCAAAACCACAATAGCACGTAAAAATAGTGAATATAGGCATGAGAAACCATGAATGCGGCATAACAATGAATAACAGTATACATGAAGTGACAAGTAATAACTACAATGTCCAAACTGGCATATAAGGCAAGTACACTGATATCATGTCAAAACTACTAGCTAACAAGCTAAGTCAAGCAATAATATTCTCTAAGTGTACGTGGCATGGCAATTACCGATGAAGATGTGTGTGAGCTGGCAAGTAAGTGTACGTAGTACATACACATCATCGATAATGGTGCTGGTGTCCTAACAGCATAATATCAACAATGCAATATGAAATCACAATATAAGTATGCGATGCGGAGCGAACAGCAATAATGAGCGGGAGCTGAATACTAGACACAACGATAACTAATCTGCATTTAATCTAAATCTAGTTTAACAACTACACTAAACTAGGGCTGAGCTAACAGGCTAACTGAAGATAAGGAAACCGCCTAACATCTGAGTCGAATCATATATAGATATATATTAGTCGGTGATCCCGCCTCGATAATATCACATCCGATACCATATCTATAATCAGATATTCCCAAGTCAAGAGTGCGGATCAAATATCAATATATAGCTCATACGTAAATCCGTCGTACGGCATCCCAAATCTGGGTACGGGTCAATATCACATTCATCATATTATTCATCTGGTATCCTCTTTATCAAAGATCATAATCCGGGGTACTGATCTACGTCTAGTACAATACTAATATCATCAATCTAATCATGATCTGACTGCTGATCTACAGCCTCATACAAACCGACATCATCATCATATATCGTCATAAAGGGGTATACATCGCCCAATGCGACTTATTATGAATATTTTAACATATCTTATCTCATATCACGATCATATGTCAACCATTCTATCTATATCACTATTCACATGGTATCGTCGTCCAAAAATCCGCTATAACATCAGGACGTATCTCAAATACGAATTCTGCCATATCACCGATATCATAATCTTAAATCAATCTCATCGACTCACCTAAAATCCCAAATACTATTCTCAATCCAGTATATGAACACATAGTCCCATACCCTTGTGAACACATAAAAATATAATCTCATCTAAGCACATGTGAAAGAAGAATGTATCCAAGTATGGGTGTGTGTGTGTGTGGTGCAACCCCTACTCTAGGGTTTCGTAACACAAAACTAATCCAATCACACATAGAACTCATCTTTATCATCAATAACATCAAACAATATATAATCAAAATGTGTGTATACGTATTCGTATACATCACCACGAACTGCGGGGGTGCTATACGCCATCCACCCGACTTCTCCCCATAGATATAAATCTACTCACCTTGCTTCTCGCGTGCCGATGCCGATGTCGCCATCTTCGTCTTCATCACCTCAACATCACGTAGGGTACCTACAAGTATTTCACAAATGCTAAAGCACATGAAAATCACATCGGAAACCAAAACGGCATACGCTACGTCCATAGGTAAAAACCTATAGTCTCGCATGCAAACACGATCAATAACCCTTTGCCGTTGACGTTCAAACGTCACCCGACAGAACGAATCACCAAATACCAAAATCCATGATAAAACAAGTCGTAAACCATGCGCCAACACAAGAAAACTAACCCAGATTTTACCCTAAATGGAATCAGTCAAAATTTCATATACCAAAGGTCAAATTTACTGGAGATAGGGCCCTGCACCAAAAACGAGGGGGTTCCAACCTGCTCTGGCCTCAAATTGCGGCCAGAAGGAATTTATTGGTGGCCTGGGAAGGGAGGTAGGGGCTAGGGTTTTGGGTGGTGGTTCCTGGGTGCCTGCACATCTCTCTGTCAAGTCAATTTTATTTTCAGGTGTCTCGGGTGATAGCAGATCTCCAAAAACAGTGACAGATTTAAAGTTTTTCCCGATATCGATTCACTAAATCCGTATTCTGGGTTAAATTCTCTGGTTTGGTTCAATATAATATCACACCAGGGATTGTAGTCCCTAATTACACCTCAATTCATCTTTGATTTCAGATCAAACCCTAAACCCTAACTTGAATTTTCCAAAGTTCCTTAAAACACACTATATCGACATGAAACTAGTATGGATGTATAAGAAATTGAAATACTACCCTATGGGTGAAGAAATTAGCTCCTTTGGCAACTCAAGAATTTTCTTGAATTGCTCAAAGTCCTCAAGATCCACTCTTTCTTACTCCAATGCGATCCTCTCGATCTTGTGAACAAGTTTTGTGAAGCCGAAATGGGGTTTCGGAGTTGTTTCCATGGTGTTATGGGGCTTGGAGATGGAGGAGGAAGGGGGAGGATGCAGGAGCAGCAGCAGCTCAAGAAGAAAGGGAGAGAGAAAAGGGTTGAGGAATTGATGGGGGAGGCATGGTTCATAGAGAAAGTTGACCCTCACTTTCTCTCTCATAATCATACTTACCTTTTTCCTTTTCTTTTCTTTTTCCTTTATTCTTCTCACACAATGGTCAACCCCTAAGCCACCATACTAGAATGAAGAGAAGACAAAGAAACAAATGCAACACAAGTGTAACAATGATATGTGCATGTTTTGCACCAAAAATGCTAAAACCCGATTAGCGATTTTTAATCGCGATTAGCACTAAATTAGCATATAATCAATCATAAAACCTTAAAAATGGCATAATTCCATAAAATACCCTATTTTAGAATTTTCCATAATTTTTCCAAAATTTTCTCCATTTATCGGTATTTAATTATACCGAAATATTAAAATATTCATTAAAAATTAATATTAAATTATAAAAATTCCTTAAAATAATAGTTTATTTTTTTGAAATGTTACAATTACTGTATGCGATTAGTTTTACCGGATGATTGATTCATACCCTTGACTCGAGGATGCCGTACAATGGATTATACCGTACGTGATGCTATGAGGCTGGATGGCTGATTGATAGATTCATTGAATCAGATATGTTATAGATATCTTTAATCCCTTTCTACACTGCTTTAGTTTAGTCCCTTATGTAGAAGTTAGATAGATATGTTTATTTTATAATGCTGCGCTTACGGTTTACCTTTCTGTTACGTTTATGATATTCTCATTGCATTGCATACCCATGTGCTTTCATTAGATGTTACAATCTCGTCTGCTAGGACATATGCACTATTGCGTATGTTGCCCGTACACTTGGTTGCTTGCTCACAGACATCATCATCGGTAATGGACATGCCACATACACATTAGAAACCGTTGTCTCACTTGTATAAACTGATAGATGGTAGCTTAATTATATTATTGTACTCTTGCTCTCACATGCTAGTTTAGATATAGCATTTCTTACTTAGATGCCACTTGCATTTGTATATATACATCGCCATAGTATTAGATATTTATACATATGCTCTCATATGATGCTTTATTCGATTTCTTGGATTTGGGAACTCGCAAGATACTTTTCGAAACTTGAAATATTTAAAAAGTGCGGTTTTCCCTTGATATGCTCACATTTCTATTCTATGTTTGCATACATCGTACTTTACGTTTATATGCATTGAGATGCTATTTTTTTTTTAGGTTTCTGGATTTGAGAACCATGGTTATACCTCAAAAGAAATTATGTATTGTTTTAAAATCCCGGTTTCTCTTGATATGATATTTCGAGACGTCCACCATGAGTTTTCTTGGTTCTGAGCATGTTTTTGAGACCCGATTCGAGGAGTTAGATGAGCCGTCTGTGGGTATATGGTGGATCCAGTGAGGTACCCCAGGGCAAGAAGCTCGAGGTGTAGACGATGAGCCTAGCAGGGGAAGCACTACCTACAGGTGATAGGTTGGACCCGGCGGTTGTCCGGAGGATACCGGCCGGAGTCGTGAGATGGATATGGGCCGATCCGGACTGACGGAGCCCGTGGGCCGATCCGGACTGACGGAGTTTGAGAGACAGAGATATGAGGATTTACGTGTCGATACTGGACACGAGTTTCATGATGTTTCGAGTGTCGATGTTGGACACTCAGGTTCCATGATTTTGATGTGTCGTTGATGGGCACACGTGGTTGATATCTGTTGGATATGTATGCCCTAGAGGCCATTATTGTATAGTACTAGTTTGTATATTACATTTTGGAAGATTGGGATATATACACGGATTTACGACAGTCTTTCTCGATATAGTAGTATGCTACTTCGTTTGTATTTATCTTAATATGTGTATATGTTTCTTTTAATATATCGCTAATACATATTGATAGAGCCCTTAGGATCTTTACTTGACTACCAGTATTATGATGGCAGTCACACTAGTGGAGGCTGGATAGTCTATAAGCACATCCTTATACAAGTCTCTAGTCGTAGGATTATCGAGACAGGGCATCGATACTCCAGAGTACACTAGTGTATACGCTTCTCATCCCAGCCCGGGAGATGGTCTGTCCCACAGCCATCAGTACGTCGTACTGGAGATAGTATGCAGGTGCTCATTGCGTTATGAGTTACACTGGACGAACTCGTTGGGTACTGCTGGTTGGTATTATACCTATCGTCAGGTAGCAGTTCCCAGATGACATTAGTACAAGTTAAACCGTTGACTTGACACTGCTGCTTCGCCTCAAGTGTGTTCCCACTGTTCTTAGATTTTTACCCTACCACGGTTCAATTGAGTCGTGCAAACAGGTATTAGTTGGGTGCAGTCCCGAAGCACTTAGAGGTAGTGGCGGTCAGATAGGATTCGTCTCTCCCGGTATTGGGGGTTGATATCGCGCTGTGTTTGGAGAGCCATTACACAAAGTCCCTGGCCAGGGAAAGTGAGATTTATTGGTAAGTGTTCCAGTAGTTTCTGAGGGTGTTCTGGGCTACACTCCGACACGACTTATGCCGCTATTAGGGGTCTGACATTTACCACCCCCTAGGCCCGATATACAATACTCTTAGACGAACAGACCGGACTGTACGGAGATTGTAACAGACAGGCTCAGTAGGAGTTTGGATGAGCTTGCTCGTCGAACTTCCTATCGACAGATACCTGGGTAGCCGTTACGCACAGCTAGTGCCACTGACGTGCTTGTTGTTAAACCCACTGCCAGAGTATTATCGAGTCTTTAGAGTCCCATACAGAGGGTTTCCCAGCTTCGGGCAAAACGAGTAGAGGTCGTATGGTTTTACGATAGGGTTCGTTCACATACGTGTACTTGTGCGCGTATGATGTTCGAACAGATAATACTAGTGGGCTTTGGTTTAAGCCGGATCCTAGTATTTGATTATTGGATTAGCATCGTCTCATAGTATTCGCGTTTCTCGGAACACGGATGCGGGTATTTATATATGGATGGGAGGGGGTATAGAAGGAGATACCTCATTAGGGTTTTGACCATTGACTTGGTCAAAAAAAAATATGAGGTAAAGAAAAGTAATTGTTATTTTTGATAAATGATAATTTTGTAGCATGGCTACTTATGTTGACCACTTGACTTGGATTGACTTGTTTACCTTAGATATTTTGTGAGATATTTTTGACCTTAGATATTTTAGTGAGATATTTTCCATGCCATGCTTGTGGTCATATATCAGTTATCCATTCAATTTTTTATTATCATTATCACAAATAATATCTCTTTCCTCAAGCTTGCTCTCTCCTTCTTCCTCTCAAAAACCCTGGTGTATCATGTGTTGATAATCAAGGGTTAATGAGACTTAGCTACTCTAAATCACACTCTACTCACTCCAGTCTACTTAGATTAGCAAGCTAAGTATTCTAGTTAGCTCAACTTAGAGGTTTAACTCAAGGTTGGAACTCTTAGGAGGATCATCATTGACACAAGGAGGCCGAAGTTCAAGCACGATCCATACTTCCTTCGAGGAGCTTAAGGAGAGGATCGAAGACCCGAAGGAATTGGTTTCTTTAGGTATACATTCTATCATAGTAGATAGAACCAATAATTTCTAGTTAGGTTTATGGTAAAGATCCGGTTTAGGTTTATTCTAGCACCAAGTTTCTAATCGTAGTAAAATTTTTGTTCCGCATTTGGCCACGGGAGTTGGTCGGGGCGCCAGAGTAACTCTTCATGGTATCAGAGCCAGCTCATAAACCCTAGTCTAGCAAGTTTAAACAATGTTAAATCAACGAAACCGAAACGACTCCGTAACATTGAAACCAAGCTTCAATTTTCTGTCGATTTTTCAAAGGCTTAAAATTTTTTTAAAACAAGTGCTGAATGCTATTTACACTATGAGATGAACACTGAACAAAAACGGGTCAATTCCACCATTACATGGCCGGCCACATACCTGAAAAAACTGGCCTTCTCGGTTTTTCATGGACAATTGCATCGTGTTTTGGTCTGTGTTCTGGTCTTTTGAAGTTTGGGTTTCAGGTGTTGCTAGTTTTTGCCCAAGTTTGATTTTCTGTTGTTTTCAGTATGGGGCAATTTAGAGTGTTTCGAATTCGTTATATTTGACACTGTTTAATAGTTTACAGTACATTCACTTTTATCTGCGACCGTAAATGTCATTTGATCGGTAAACTTGTCTGATTTCTATATGTTCTTTTAGAAGGGTTTGCGAACGTGACATTCGCGTTGATATTTTGTGCTTGTGCTATGATTGTGGTTGGATAGTCATGGTGGATAGCATATGGTGCAATGTTAGTGGTACAATTTGTATTCATTTGTACATTTGTTATTGCGGGGCGAGCGTCCGACATGTAGACTGCCGTCTTTGCCGGGTTGTATATTATTTTGGGGCACGACCAGGTTGAGGTCGATGTCACCATTTGTACATATTATTTTCGTTTTCTGTACTAGGATTACCCCACGGTGGAGTGCACGGATAGCCGAGTTCTAGAAGGCAACAAGACCGCATCTCATAGCGTTGAGACGGAAGGGGCTTCGTTTTAGAATTGGCGGGCTATTCGCCGCACTTGTAGGGGGTATAGTTTGATCCACGGAGGGGCACCTAATTTACCGGATTTCGTGATGTGCTGGGTGGCCCATTTACTTTGTTGAAAGGGGCTGCCTCACTTCTGGGATTGGCGGGTAACTTGCCGCGCTCGTAGAGGTCTAGATTTTCATTGCACAGGCTATCCACACGACCGGGAACGTCGGGTTTTATTTGCGGCTCAAAATGAAACCCGGGGCTCCAAGATTATCCAGCTTTCTGTATTGTTGGCTGAGATTCTGTGATGTTGATTATTATCATTCCTTGGACGAATATTGTACATACTTATATATATATACTAGTAGATGTTGTATATGTTTTGCACCCGCGCTAGTCCAGCCCCCGCTCTGTCGTTAGTTAAGTAACCTAACGGGTGATGACGGGGCACAATGGTGAATGCGGATGGCATATACGTACATCATATTTTTGTTCTTTTCTGGTGTGATAGGTTAATTGATAGGACCGCATTAATTTTGATTAATGCAAGAAAATAAACCTAAAGATGTTGTTGGAACAAATTTCGAAAAACTACAGTTATATTTTTTCGCTTTGCAAAGTGGTATTCGGTCATGAATATCCAGCACCTCATTCTACGAGGCAAGAGCCGAGATCCCTTCGTGGGAAGTGACCTCTTGAGCTAAAGTCTATACTATAGACCACTCGGTTTTTTCAAAACCAGAAATTATCAAAAAGGCGGAGCTTAAACCACTCTTCAAAAATGCTCAGGTTCCTTTAACGCTATCAAGTTCATTACGTTAACGGTTTTTTTTGCCAAAAACCCAGTCGTAGCCATCCTTCATTTCAGAATAGTAATATTTAGTATTCATGCTGCGTTTGTTGACCTAGTCGAGGCGTAGTGAACGGTAGCTAAGTGATATTTTTCTGTGCATTGCAAATGCGATTGGTTAGGACAGTCGTGCGGCCTTGTTGACCTAGTCAAGGGCACGTACGGGTGGGTTTAATGCAATCAAAAAAATGACGGGAAGAACTTGACTAGAGGTTTATGGTTTGTTGATCTAGTCAAGGTCATAAACTGTTATGGGCAAAAACCACATCGGGAGTTTCAAACATACAGGAAACTTGCAGATTTAGCATACCTTATGGAGTGTAGTGACTAGAGTGGATTCCATCTAGGTCATCACACAATGATAGTTGGATCTCGATCATATTGATGAGTTGGATTACTCTCGGGAGGTTATTTCACTTAACAATCAATGTTATAAACCAAGTAGGTGTCTAGAATGGTGTTAGTGGGACTACGCCTTCAGGGAAAAGATGTTACATAATTAAGGAACTTCGCGAAAGCGTTAGAAAACCTCCCTCAAAGTACCAACACTTTCCTGGCTGAAAGGATAAGCAAGTATTGTGACGTGTGATTAAATCCTGACTAGTTCTTCTTTTAGGGTTTGAAGAAGAATTTGAGGAAACAGTTGGAGCCATCCAGGTTAGATAAATTAATAACCAATCTAATCTTGCAAGAGCGCACGCTGAGTGTTTCTTTTCTCTCTCTCCAGGTAGCAACCATTTCACGTCCTAATAAAGATAATAAAATGTATCGCTTGACCGATCCGAATTCTTATTCGGGGCTGGGGAATGTCGGTTTGGCTCTAACTTATGATGGTGATCGTAAATATGAGTAGCGGAAAGAGGATAGTCTGGATTCCAAGGAGACCACAATGAAGAAGAAGCATATTATTGCATCTACTTCAGGTGTTCTTATAATTGAGAACTGCTTTTCGGTCAGTACTACCTCCTGGGTACTAGATACCAGATCAGGATCTCATATCTGTAATTTATTGCAGGGACTGAGAAAAAGTAGGATAGTTGCACCAGGTGATATGTCCCTCTGTCATGACCCGAAATTGGCACGTGACGGCCCTTAAACTACGCATCGTCTAAAGGCGTAACGGAATTTAAGTAAGCCGAAACCCCAGCAATCAATACCATCAAAAGTAGTAAGTGATAATAGCATTTTCAAAACTTTTGAAATCTCAAACAAAATTCTTTAAAGTCCAACTTTACTTTCTTAAAAATTTTGGCAGCACCTTCTTTGTAAAAACTAACCCCAAAAATGGATACAACATAAATATAAAGTAAAGCTTCCCCAACGGGAGCAAATCCACGCCCAACGGCGGAAAACAACCACCACAACAGATAAACGATGCCGTAGCGAAGAAATAAAAGACGATATAAGTAAAACTGTATAAAAGACATCCAAGTTACCAAAATATACAATATCGTCCTCATATCAAGTCTCTAAGTCATACAAATGAAAGTGGTAGATGGAGAGTACAGGATACAACGAATATACAATAAGCAATATTGGATAACCGTAAAACCCACAGATAGCAAAACTGAACGCAGTCAGCCGAAGCGGTATCCGCAGCAAAAGATGATACGAAAGATGAAAAGCCTGCCGCGACTGCCCTGAGGGACTACCTGCAAAACACTGTGGCACAACGGGAGTGAGTTTCCAACTCGTGAATAGTAAATAACATATGTGGGTAATCGCAAGTATGCACGTACAACGTGAATCTAATACATGCAAGCGGATAGCAATAAATGGTCATATGTATGCAACAGTCATGAAAGGTACTCTAGCAGGTACAACTAATATATGAAGCAATAATATGACAATATGTATATGCAACAGTCATGAAAGATACTCTATGAAGTACTACTAATACATGAAGCAATGCATATAAAATAAATGAGGAGTATGGAATAAAACATGTCATTCTCACGGAATCCTGACCTCGTGACAGGACCAAAGTCCATCAGGACAATCTAAATCCTAAATTTCCTTAAATCGGCCCCCAAATTGGCTCTCATATCCTGTAAGTCTCATATATCCTGAATGTACAGTATCAAGTAAGCCTCATATATCCTGAATGTACAGTATCAAGTAAGCCTCATATATCCTGAACGTACAATATCAAGTAAACCTCACATATCCTGAATGTACAATATCAAGTAAATATCATATATCCTGAATGTACAATATCAAGTAAACCTCATATATCCTGAACGTACAATATCAAGTAAACCTCACATATCCTGAACGTACAATATCAAGTAAATCTCATATATCTAATATCCAATATTCGAGTAAGTTTCATATAAAGTGAGTGTCCAACACCGACACCTAAAAACATCATGAAACAAGTGTCTAGCATCGAAACATAAATACTGGTCTATCAGGCGCTGTCACCACGACAGGCCCCTGATAGATACGTATCATACGCTATCCCGAAAACTCGAGTGCCTAGCTCTGACACTCAAAATTCGGCGTATCCAACTACATGACCCCGGCCTGTATCCCCACGATACCCGTCGAGTCAATGGTACTGTCACCGGCAGGTATGGTTCCCCTGTCAGGCCTCATCTGCATGTTACATCGACAACCCTTTCTTGCCCCGCGGTACCTCCGAGCCCCATCATGTACCCTCACACGGCCCACTATGCCTCCTCGCATGGGGTATATATATCAGAACCGATAAAACTCATGGTGGCTGCTGAAATATCATATCAAGAGAAACCGGGTTTTTTCAAATAATGCATAATTTCATGAAACTACCACGGTCCTCAAATCCAGAAAACATCAAGTAATGAATAAGTATAAATGCATGAATCAATACACATATATTAGCGTCCCATTCCACTAATATATGTATATAGTCATATATAACAACGTCCCATTCCACTGTTATATATACATAGGAGTAAAAATATCAGAGAACATCATATGAAATCCATGAATGTAATATATGCAACATGAAACAGTAATATGAGCATATATAAAGGAAAATCCGCTATTTAACTGCAACAAGTTAATATATATATATATATATATATATATATATATATATATATATATCATGCGGTTCCTAATTTAACCAAGTCCATATAACATCAAATAAAGGTGAACAAGTAGTTATAGCCAGGTGTTCATAACCATGTCGATATAGAAAGATATGTGTATCTACCTATCAATAATGATGTAATACCCTCCAGGTATATGTGTAAGTAGGTATGCAAGCTGTACATGTAGTTATGTCTCATGTGTGTATATACTTGTCACTAATGGTACGATACCATATAGGTACATAGGTAACTAGCATGTAGGCATGGCAAAGTATACTACTATTATATGCGCCAACGCGTAAGAATCAATGACCCCACGTCAATGACAAAACAGTACCACATAGGTATGTGTAGCCCTAACTAGGTAAGTGAGTATACATGTAAGTATGTATGCACGGTGTACATGTAAGTATGTGTGCATAGCAAGGCATATGTGTAAGAATGTAGATATACAGGTATGTTATATGTCGTATGCACAAAAGGAAATAGGGATCATGTCTCAATATCCCTAAATAATACAATATCTCACATGTATAGGTGTTGTGCGTGTTATGGCAATTATTGACAGTGTGTGTGTAGCATACAATTATTGCTCGTGAAACATGAACCGTCAATAATAGTGTTGTGTCTCATTAATACTAAGTCCATACACAAGGAAATAAGATAAGCAACAAAGGTATACATGCACAATCAATATCCGTATACTTCTAAGTAATAGTCATGTCATTTGATCTAGCCCAGACGCATAACACCATGCGGGAGATCCCCCTGTAGATGTTTAATCTACTCACTAACCATCCTGGCTAAGTAAAGCCAACCACTCGCTTTCCCCTGTTCGCAGTGCCCGAAGTCCCCGCCTGCGATCCTGAAAGTATATAACAATATAACAAGTATATATTAGCAATCGATCAATAACACGTACCAACCGCGTTTGACCGATGCAACAACTCCAAACATACTCTCAAGTGTTCGTCAAGTGGCTAACGCGCGTAGCGACACTACGAAACCAACTCAAGAGAATAAGCTACACAAAAACACGAACGACATCGGCACGACCCTAACTAGGAACGCAAAGCGACACAACTACCAAGCCTAGACCCTGATCGTACCGATCGCGCAATCACAACACAATAATAAATGTGGAATCTAATATAAATAACGTCGCAACGTAAAAAGAAACCCACGCCTAAATTATCCGGTAATCTAGTAAGCAACATATCATCATTTTAGCACAAAACTACAAGTTTAACCAAAACTAGAATTTACAAACATCATAATATAGCATGATTAAACCATTCTAACCTTTACTATAATTTTAATCTCACTTAGTTATTAGTAAAAGCTTAGTTTTCTAATTAGCATAATTAGATAATTAGGAAAATATCATTTAACAAATCTAATAGTTGGTTAAGTTTTCTTTTGCCGAAAATTAACAATTAACCTTTAACCCATTCATCAAGATTAAACACTAGCTTGAACTTCTTTAAAATTACAATAAATGAATTAAACAAGAGTTAAAAGCTATATTAACCAATTAATTAGCTAACATAATGATTTTAGCATAACAAATAAGGATTAGGGTTTGAAATTATACCTCAACAAGAACACCCTAAAGCAACAAGATTCAACAACTTTAGCCTCCAAAAAACCATGTTTTGTTGAAGATCCAAGCAAGATTAGTGAAGGGAAATGATGGTTTAATTTTATTTAGGAATTTATGGATTTATTTTGGGATTTTTAAAGGATTTTGAGAGCAAGAGAATGAAGAAATTGCCAAGGCAAAAAGAATGGGCAGACTTCGGGAAGGCTCGGCCAAAAGGTGATGGGGGGATGTTTGTGTAAAATGTGAAGAAATTTCTAGCACAAAACATTAAATGTTTCATTAAATGCAATTTTGCCACCTTTTCCTCTTTCTTTTCTTTTTAAAATTAATTCCATTTGTCATAACAAATATCTAGATATTAGAAGAGAAGGTTCTAAACTAATTCTAGTGATTAGATTCGCAATGATCCGAATTAGAACTAACTAACCCACACAAAAATATAATTTCCACTAATTAAGTGCATAAATAACACATTAAAATAATACTTAATTACTGAAAAATTCTATGTGAACCAAAACATCACATTGACCCCTAAAGCTCGTGCACTAGATTCATTCTAGCTAAACTAGGTTCCGACAAGTTTATACAGAAGTTTGATCACAATCGGATTAAAACGGAAAACACCGACTATTTTACCCTAAAACGGAAAATTTCGCAAAACGATTTCTAAAACGTTACAATCTTCCCCCATAAAGAAATTCGACCCCCGAATTTAAAATTCTCACTAAGCGTACCTTTAAAGAGATTGTACAAAAACTGCAAAATCTCGCTCGCACCCTCCCAAGTGATCACCTCACTATACGGCTACGCCAAGAACCTTCACATATAGCGAGACCCTTGACCGAAGTCTCTCCACCTGCCGATCCACTAAAACTATCGGCTACTGGTGAATGAAAGATCGCGTCCAAAAGAATGGTCTGGTGCTGAATCATGTGAGAAGGTCATGAAGGTAATTGCGAAGTATCGATACAAGGAATACGGGTGAATAATCAAAAATCTGGGTGGAAGTACCAAATTATAGGAAACGGAACTAACTCGTTCGAGGATCTCAAAGGACCAACAATCTGGGACTAAACTTCCCAAAACTCAACACGCCATTCATCAGAAAATCCGTAGGAATACATGATCTCCCATCGCGAACTCAAGTCTGCGACCACCACGGTCGACATAAGACTTCTGTCTGCACTGGGCTGCTCTCATCCAGACCTGAATCAACTGGATATTCTCCGTAGTCTCATGACTAGCTGGTGTCCGAAAATCCTACTCTCGCAGGGTCAGTAAAACAGTCTGGCAATCGACACAACCAACCACACAAGGCCAGATGGTTTGCCAACTGGAATGTCTCCTAATAACAGCTATAGAAGGAGAACCATATCAATGGCAAGTAATGATCCCAACTGCCAACAAACAAATAGTACGTACGCACAAGCATATCCTCCAGAGTCCGTATAGTCTGCTCTCACAAACCATCATCCCACAGATGGAAAAGCGGAGCTAAAGCTCAACCCGTACCCAAGGCTTCTTGAAGCTCTGCCAAAGACGGCTAGCCAACTGGGTGCCTCTATTGGATACAACACATGAAGGAACTCCGTGCAAACGCACAAACATAACAAAGAACAACTGAGCATACTGAGCATAACCGGACAAGAAACAGCCAAATGGAGTCACACCCTGTCTAACCCTGGGTAGACACCACAACAAAATTCATGGAGATCTGCCCCCATTCCCACTCCGGAATGGTTAAAGATTGCAACTCTCCCGCCGGTCTCAGATGCTCAACCTTAGCTCACAACAGGACAGACACCTCGAAACGAAATCCAAAACTTCACTCTTCATCCCGGCCGACCCGTAACTATCTCACAAGTCACGTCACATCGTGGTGGAACTTGGACAAACATAGAAAGCTGACTGGTGTGCCTTTTCTACGATCTCGCGTCTCTACCCATCAATATCATGTACACACAACGCGTCCCTAAATGTAGCACGCCCTAGTCATAAATCAAGGACTCCGAATCTTTACCCTACCGAACATGCTCAAGTATCACAGACAACGAGCATTGGTGGGCTGTGCCTCATGAAAAAGATTAAGTAAAAGTGGACGGGCGCGGACACGAGCAGCTATTTCCCCCTTTAGAAGAGGCGAACCTAGCTATACTCCATAATCACACAAGAACTGTAACTCTGTAGAAGACTGTCTCTGAACTGCGCACAACTGGAACAAGCTACCCCCGGGCCTACGACTCAAAGCATCAGCTACCACAATCGCCTTGCCACAGGAAACAAAGGATCTCACAATCACAATCCTTCACAAGCTCCAGCCAACGGCGTTGTCTCAACAATCAAAACCCGCTGCAGGAAGATGTACATTAAGCTCTGGTGGTCCGTGAAAATCTTACACGACTTTCCACACAAGTAGTGTCCCAAAATCTTTAATGCACGACCACCACGGCCATCTCCAGATCATGAGTGGGATATCCTGCTCGTACTTCCTCCAATTGTCGGGAAGCAAAAGCGATAACTCTAAAATGCCTCATCAACGCAAAATCGAGCCCCACTCATGAAACATCACAGTAAACAACAAAGTCGCCCGATCCAGAAGAAAAGAAAGAACTGGTGCAGTTGTCAACCGAGTCTTCAACTGCCGAAAACTCCGCACGCATGCCTCAGTCCAAGAAAAGGAACCTCCTTCCCGGTCATTCTAGTCAACGGTGCAGCGATACAAAAGCAATCCTGCACGAAAGGGCGGTAAAAACCTGCTAAGCCCAAAAATCTGCAGACCTCTGTCTCGGATATAAGTATTGGCCAAACCTGTACGGCCTCGATCTCCCTCGGGTCCATACCAATACCGTCTCCCGTAATTACAAGACCTAGGAGTCAACACAATCAAGCCTGAAGGAACACTCCGAGAATTTAGCAAACCGCTGGGGCTCTCCCAATGTCTGCAAAGCAAATTCTCAAGTGCTTCACGACACATTAGAAAAGACCAGAATGTCATCACTAACACAATAATAAACTGGTCAAGGAACGGGCTGAAGAAATCCGGTTCATCACATCCACGAATGCTGCTAGGGCATTGGTGAGTCCAACGACACCACCAAAACACATACTGCTCGTAGCACGCACAAAAAGCAGTCTTCGGAATGTCATCACTGTAGGTTTCCTAGGCACACTAATGAGGTCTCACAAGTGATCAAACATGGCTAATTCAAAATTTTCCATGTGCCTACAAACCCTAATACGGATCGTTAACTAGATGTATAGGCGATGCAAGCAAGTAAACGAATTTATAGCTAAAGGAAAGTGACTACAACCTTTGTAGATCCGGTCCTCCACTTCCTAGGCTCTGCGATGACGTCCCTCCGCTGTCCATATCGGATCTCGTACTCTAGCATCGGCTTTATCGGAGAAATGGGCGGGCTAGGTCGTCGACTTCGATGCCGAAGATGATCTACTTCGAGGCAACACTAGATCAAGCTCCAACTTCACCAAGCCATGAAACTTGTGAAGAAAACACCCTATACTACTTGGCAAGTGGTAGAGGATGAAGAAATAGGAAGTGGGTTCAATTTAGAATTGGATTTCTCACTCTTTTTCTCAAGTTACCATTGATTGAGGCAAGGTTTTCTTCATTTTGAAGAAGAAGAAGATGAAGAAAAAGAATATGATAAGAATAATGAGAAAATAGAAAATAGATCATTCTTATCATAATTTCAACCATGGTTAGATGTAGAGAATAAACTAAGGTTAAAGTGAATGGTTAGGGTTAAGCATGAGACAAAAATGGTGGACTTGTTCAAAGCTTCATGAAGCTTCAACAAGCAAACAAAGAAAGCCACCATTTCTTATTTATCTTTCCAAAATGAAAAATAAATAAATGAATAAGAAAAATGTAAACCCTAATCATCAACTTAACCATAGTTTAATTCTTTACACAAACCCAAGTGGGCATGAATCATCAAACATGATACAAACAAGTGCACAAAAGTATATCACATATACAACTTGTGTACATCAAGTGAGAAAATCCATTTAAAGTGAACCAATACTAGTTAATGCAAAGTAATATATCAAATATATAATTATGCATTAAATCATTAAATCAACACTTGATTCAATGATCCGGTCATATCGCACATAACCGACTAGTATCCAATGTATCGACTTATCGAATCAATCTTCGATTCGATAACTAGGTCATATCGCATACAACCAATCGAAACTTTTATCGCGAGAATAGAATACGATATCACATAAACGCATTATTCTCGGTCCCGCACATATCTCATATGCGCTCCTATTTCGTTTCGCTTGAGCCAGGAAACCTCTGTGTAGGACTCTAAAGACTCGTCAATACGCCGGCAGCAGGCGATGATCATATCAAACACCCACAAACTTATAGGGTTGCTAGGCACGCGCACAAGGGTCTACGAGGTATCAACCATGCCCGATTAAATAATTAGCCGTGCCGAACAACCCGAATACGGAACTTTAAACTAGAGATTAGGCGAAAACTAACATGCTAAACATTTTAACACTAAGTGAGAGGGATTACAACCTTTGTAGATCCGGTCCTTCACTTCATATGCTCTGTGTTGTGGTCCCTTCGCTGTGATCATCGGGATCCGGACTCTCGAGAGGTTCCACGAAGAGAAAGACGCAACCTTTGCTTCCGATCTTTGATACTAAGATGATCTACCTTGAAGTTTCTTTAACACAAGCTAACACTCATGAAATGATGTGAACACCCTCATCTAAGAGGCAAGGGAAGATGAGGATGATGAAGTAGGATTTTTGCTCTCTTTATTTATCTTTTTCTCATATTTATCCATCACAAAAATCAAAGCAAGAAACCATTTCAAGCAAAGAAGAAGAAGGAAGAAGATGATGAACAATCTTAGAAATCTTTTGTGATGAATAGAAAATGAAATGATATGAAGAATAATGCAACCATGGTTGACTTAACCATTGTAGAGAATTGACTAGGGTTAGGGTTTGGGTTGGGTTAAAGCATGAGTCACTTGAAAATATCTTTATCATGACAAAAAGAAAAGCTTCTAGAAACATCTAGAAAGCTTAACCCTAATCCAAACCGTAATCATGTTTAAACTCCACTAAACAAGTTGCATTAGTTATCATATCATGTTACAATATTATATATCACATATATAATATTTATCGTAACAAAATAAAATAATACATTTAACATATATCGCATATATATCAATGTATTACCCAAGTGAGAAAAAGAATCTTTTAGTGAGCAAATATTAGTTAATGCAATTTAATATATCATATATATTATTATACATTAAATTATCGAATCAACACTTGATCCGACAATCCGGCTATATCGCATATAACCGGCTAATATTTATCCGTACCGATTCATCGAATCAACACTTGATCCGATGACCCGGCTGATATCAAATATCGCGAGAATATAATACGGTATCACATATCGCATTATCCTCGGTCCCGCACATATCACATATGTGCTCCTACTCCGTTTTGCCTGAGTCTCGAAACCTCTGTGTAGGACTCTAAAGAATCGTCAATACGCCGGCAGTAGGTGATGATCATATCAAACACCCACAAGCTGCAAGAGGTCA
Source organism: Agapanthus africanus (assembly GCA_030015575.1). Lineage (NCBI taxonomy): Eukaryota > Viridiplantae > Streptophyta > Magnoliopsida > Asparagales > Amaryllidaceae > Agapanthus > Agapanthus africanus. The sequence continues at coordinate 701,245,430 of CM057338.1, forward strand.
GCTAAACGTAACAGCTATCCAGGTATTGAGCGCTCAGAAGATCAACAAGCAAGCCTGTACATTCTCCTGCGAATCCAAACAGTAACACTCCCGTACAGTCCGGTCTCGTCGTCTGATATGTTGCATATCTCGCCTAGGGGTGGTAAACGTCAGACCCCAGTAGCTTGATAAGTCGTGTCGATTTGAGGTCTATAACGGTTTGAGAAACTACTGATAACACTTACCAGTAAATCTCAGCAACCCTGGCCAGGGATTTCCGGTTATAGCCAATCGAACACAGCACAACATCAACTCCCTATACCGGGAGAGACGAATCCCCTCCTATCGCTCATTGCCTCCATGTGATTCGGGACTGTACCCAAAAGCCACCTTTTTGCACGCCCTCTTGGACATGGTATGATGGAAATCAAAGCACAGTGGGAACCACACAAGACTCTATGATGATCTCGGGTCAACAGACTACTCTGTACCAGTGTCACCGGAGAACTGCCATCTGACGTATGGTATAATACCATCTGGGAGTTCTCGGCGAGTCCGTCCAGTGTACCCAGTCTCCACTGAGCACCCGTACACCATCCTTGATGTCAAACACCGATAGATATGGGATCATCCATCGCCCATCATATGGGTCAAGATGCATATACGCTAGTCTACTCTGGTGTATCGATGCCCTGTCTCGATACACCCTCGACTAGGAACAGTTATAGGATGTACTCGTCGACTACCGTGGCCCCACTAGTATGATCTGATCATAGTCCCAGTAGTCGAGTACATATCCTAAGGGCTTTATCAACATGTAACATAGAGACAATCAGAGTACATGTTAAGATAAAGTAAAACCAGATAGCATACTATCATGTCGAGCAAGAAAGTCCTCCTTATATATGTCCTAGCATCCACTACAATATACATCGTATGTACAGTAATGGCCTCTAGGGCATACATATAACTAACAATCTCCCACTTGCACTAGGGCCATCTGTTATGGTATCGCATACCCAACAATTAGCTGCGGTTGAAGTATCTCATACTCAACCATCCCATAAAAGTCTCTACTGGGAAAAAGGCCTTCATGAGTGGATCCGCTGTTGTCCTCTGTGTCTATTCTCCTAACCTCGATCTCCCTGGAGATCAACCATCTCCATGATCAGGTGATACTGCCTAAGAATTATATCTGGATTTCTGATGGGACGGGGGTTCCTTGGCATAAAGCCACAACTCCATTGTCATACAATGGTAGGAACGAAGTTCATCTCATGAACTTATATATATCCAGATTGCCTCTTTGGTAGTATCCTTGGTAACGATGTATCTTGCCTTTAATCGTCTAGTATGTCACGGTATCTAGCTTGGAACTCTTCCAACATACCGTCCCTCCACGGAGGGTATAGATAATGCCTGCGACTGACATTCGGTCGTCCTTATCACCCTGGAACCTTTCCAGTGATTCTCCCCAGGATCGATTGATACCATCTCACTACAACTAGTGAGTATCCTAACATCCAATTAGATCTATCTCATAGATCCAAAACCTAGGATTTAGTAGGTATCACTTTGATCCTATATGGAGAATCCTTGTGATAAGCGGAGATTGACCGATCGTAGCATAGGAAACTCCTTCCCTATCAAGAGTATGTCATCCACGTACTCTACGAGGATCACCACCATACTCTCTACTACCTTTTTGTATATACAAGGTTCATCTACCATTTTGATGAAGTCAAACTCTTTGACTACCACATCAAAACAAATGTTCCAACTCCGCGATGCCTGTTTTATCATATAAAACATCTTGCACACGTTTCCGCTGCTCCCACTGTCTACGAAGCCCTCTGGCTGTGTACTTATAGACGCTATCTTCTAAATCATCATTTAGAAAAGCAGTCATGACACCCAACCACCAGATATCGTAGTCATGGTATGTAGCCGTGGCAAGTAGGATCTGGATGGACTTAAGCATAGATCCTTAGAAAAGGTTTCAACATAATCCATACCTGGTCTATGATGCAAACCTTTAACAAGTCTAGCTTTGAAAGTCTCAACTTTTCCATGTACACCAAGTAATCTTCTCAAGATATACTTGCTCCTGATGGGGATTTAACCCTTCAGATAAGGCAACCAAAGTCCATACTTTGTTGGTGTATAAGGATTCCATCTCAGATCGATAAGCATCCAGCCATTCTTACAGAGTCCCACTCCTGATGGCTAGCTCGAAACTAGTTGGGTCATCATCTCATGATGCAATCCTCGCTCCCACTGTCATAGAGAAACCGAAGTATCTCTCAGGTGGGTGAGGAACCCTACTAGATCGGCAGAGAGGCTGAGGTTCGTTGGAAACTATTGAATCCTTTGGTTCTACCAAATCATCAGCTGCATTTTGTATAGCTGGAACCTTTCCAGTTCTATATAACAGACCTTGCCTCGAGCTTGTCCGGATTTTGCTTTTAGACATAAGACGGACAACCCCAAATCTTAACAAGCTTAAGATATGGGCTCTTCCCTTTCCATATCATATATGAAGTGGTAGGCAACTGATTTGATTTGAACCCTATTCAATAGGTATGCAGCTTCTCAAGTGCATAACTCCCAAAAGGAAATAGGAAACTTAGTAGTACTCATCATAGAGCACACCATATTACATAGTGTGCTATTGCTCCGCCCCGATACACCGACATGCTGTGGTGTATACGGAGGAGTAATGCTGAGAGAGAATCTCATTCTCCTTTAGAATAGTCCAGGAATTCCGTGCTCGAGTATTCTCCTCCTTGATCTCATCAAAGGACATAATACTTATACCCGTATTTTGGTCCTCTACTTCTAATTTTATATTCTGTGAATATCTCAAAAGGTTCGGACCTGTGTTTCAACAGAAACATATGTCTGAATCTTGAGAGATCATCAAAGAATGTAATGAAGTACAAAGAACCGGTCTTGGCATGTGTAGACAGGGGACTTTCATACATCAGCATGTATCAATCCTAAGAGTTCACTAACTCTTTCTCTGTTTCCAATAAACAGAGCTATGGTCATCTTATCTTTGTGACATGACCGGCAAGTTTCACAAGATGTAAATTCAAACTAATTTAAATATGCATCTATATGTAACTTCAGCCAGTCGGGTCGCATTGATATAACCTAGTCTACAATACCTCAAGAAGGATTCATTCATTTCTAAACTCTTCCTCTTGTGTGTGTTCCGTACACTAAGAACTGTAATTTGATTTAGAACGTCAATGCTTTTAGATAACGTGCCTGAATCGATCAACTCTTGATATAGGAAATGTTCAAAACATTATCCAACAATACAAAATTATATCCTTTCTTTACTAATAAAGAGACTGATATGATTTTGTATATCAGGTTCGGTATCTAATAACATTTGTTCAGAATCAATGTATTCTGGTAATACAGGGTGACAGTGACCAACAGACTTGGCTGCAACACTTGCACCGTTTTCTGTCTCATGAAACTTATCACCCGTTCTCAGTTCTCTACCTATCTGTAGCCCATGTAACAGATTACATATACGGGATCCTGATCCGGTATCACATACCCAGGACGTAAAGGATACTGAGAAACAGTTCTGTGTAATGAACACACCCGAAGATGATGCATCAATATGCACTTTCTTCGTTTGGGCGGCACGGGAAATCTGGTATTCCCCAATTTCCTGCTCTGTCTTATAACAATTATAAGTTGGAGCGGGACCAACGTTCCCCAGCTCAGTATAACAAGTGGGTTCGGTCAATATATCCGTTTTATTATCTTGATTAAGGCGTGATATGGTCGCTATCTGGAGAGAGAGAGAAGAAAACACTCAGCGTATGCTCTTGCAAGATTAGATTGGTTATCTAATATATCTAATCAGGATGTCTCCCACTGTTTTAATCAAATCTTCCTTCAAACCCTAAAAGGAAAGACTAGCCGGGATTAATTACACGCTACAAGTTCGCCAATGTTTCAGCCAGGCCAGTGTCGGTACTTTGAGGGAGGTCCCCCGTGCTTTCGCACGAACCTAATTAAAGTAAACCTCGTTTTCCCAGGGGCGTAACCCCGTTGACACCTTTCTAGACACCTACTTGATCGGCTAGTTGTAATGTGTAAAACTCTTCCAGGAGTAACTCTTACTCGCAGCGGGTATCGGGATCCAACTATCTCATAGAAGGTATGCAATCTCATTGCAAATTTCAACACTTGAAATTCCCAATAATATTTTACCCCTAACGTGTTATGACCTTGACGAAAGCCAACAAACCATAGCCCGCTAGTTAAGTTCAACCCGTACATTTCTTGATTGAATTAAACCCACCCGCACGACCCTTGACGAAAGCCAACAAAGCCTCACGACTACCCTAATCCAATCGCATCGTATGCAGCAGATAAGCAGCATATAGCTACCGCGTACTACACCTTGACGAAAGCCAACAAATGTAGCACGAATACTATATACAACTTATCTGAAATGACGGAGGGTTACGACAGGTTTTTAAGAAAACCCTTTGCGTAATGAACTTGATATCGTTGTAGAATCGAGTGATTTTAAATGGATTGTTTTTGAGGCTTTTCTAGTTTTGCTAAAGGGGTCACTCCCGGTGAAGGGATCGTCGGCCCTTTCCTCATCGAATAAGGTGCAGGATATATCATATATACCGCTGTGCAAAGCAAAAACTATAGAAGCAACAAAAGAAAAACCGAGAGTTGTAGCATCTGCCAGTCATTGCTAAAGGAGTCACTCCCGGTGAAGGGATCTCGGTCCTTTCCTTATCGAATAAGGTGCAAGATGTTCTACAAGGAACACCGCTATGCAAAGCAAGAACTGTAACTACCTGTTTTATTTAGAAATTCGATTCCACAACATCTTAGGTTTCTTTTATTTCATTAATCTCATTAATGAAGTCCCATTTTATTATGCTTCACAAGCATCTCTTTTTGAAACGAAATCTGCAATATAACATATATCTCATATATATAATATAAACATTCGTCACAGGCAGTAATATGATCTCATCACAGAACATTGCAGCAGAAGAACATATATGAAATATTGGATATACTAGGACGTCCGTGTTTTCAATACGAGCCTGTATAAAACACGGATTCCACGGTCACGATGAATAGCCAAACCCACATCCCTAGACCCCTACGAGAGCGGCAAGTAACACTGCCAATTCTAGGGTTAGGAGACCCGGTCCCGACTCCTCGAGATGGTCTCCCACTGGACCCTAGAACCCGGTTACTTGTGCTCCCCTCCTTGGGTCTACCTAATGCGGAAAAGTAAATAATATACAACGGTGACATCTTCCGCTACCTGGAAGTGCCCCAATAAAAGAATATTACATACAAATGAATTTTACATGAATGAAAAAGAAAAAACTCTCATCTCACATAAAACCCCGGCTATTCAAAACGCGACGATCCAATATAACATATCATAGCAACACATAATATCTCATATCATCAACGTAAACAAGTATGCGTATCCCGATTGTCGTTGATGTATAGCAAAGAAGCCGGCGATACACCACATACTACGCTTACGGTCACAGAAAAGAAAGTGTGAAACTACAACAATTGGAATCCGCAACTTCCCTAGACATCGCATGCCTAATCAAATGAATTCCTTAGACATCGCATGCTTAACAATTATAAACCCCGCATTTTAGTCTCATTATCGAAAACACTTTTCAATATCAAGTCGGGCAATTCAACAAGATTCCCGAAAAACTGATCGAATGCTCGTCGCAAACTTTAGTAGACGGCCGCACCCCCTATACCGTCGACGAAGTGCACCAAGGCGGAACACCGCTACCGCGAGCACCCGAACGGATGCTTTCGGCGACGGGGTTCTCCTACAGTCACTTGGTCGGGGATATGGGGCGTAGCTGTCTATTAAGTTTACCCGGCGAGTATCCGCGTACGCTACGTGATTGCGACGGACTTTTGATCACATCAAAATTCCGTGGCAACCGATCATCTGAGACTAAACTGCTATGTTTATAATATTCAAATCAGTTATCTCATAACTACCTGTGGATTCCAAATATTGTATCACATTCCAGATAAATAGAAAAAGTTAAACTTTCCGATCGAATCATCAAACACCCAAGATTTCCCCAGTATATCTCAACACTTGAAAACAGTTTAAAAACATCCATCACATGCCACAGTACCAATGGTGCAGCCGTAGAAGGGTCAAGCCAACGCCTCACATGTGGCACGCCGTACTGCCCCAAACCCTAAGGTTCAAAGGGCAGTTCAAGACGGTCACATAATCGAGTTAAGGTTTGTTGCCTTCTAGAGGGTCCACCGAGTTACTTGCACGACTTAGAACGTTCTTAAACACGAGGAAAAATCCAACTTTTGAAAAATTTTCCGACAGGGGAAAAAGTGAGTTATTGATATCCGTTCGAACTTTTTAACAGTTTCTAAAATTATCCGGACAAAACTAAACAAAGTTATAATATCCGATCGAAACTTTAAGTCCCCAATACAACCCAGATAATTCAACAGTTAAATAAAAAAAAAAAATTCCAGAAGACTCAGCACTTGAAGACAAGAATTACTGTGCAAGAAACGTGGTGTAACTCATCAAAGTGGCCGCGGAACCGCCGCGAAATCCAGGGTTGGGCCGCGGTTCCGCGCCTCCTTTGTCGAGTTAGCAACACGTGCTTCACAGTAACTCATAGAATTCCCTGCTGAATTTTTTGGCAATTTTTAATTCACAAAACTCCAAATTTTCAGAAAATTTCCAGAGAGTGGGTTTTATCAGGTTTTCCGGGTTCGATCGGACTTTAAACTTCGTCTAGACTTCGCCTAAAGCTCTAGCTTGGCTCTGATACCGCTTGTAGGGTTGCTAGGCACGCGCACAAGGGTCTACGAGGTATCAACCATGCCCGATTAAATAATTAGCCGTGCCGAACAACCCGAATACGGAACTTTAAACTAGAGATTAGGTGAAAACTAACATGCTAAACATTTTAACACTAAGTGAGAGGGATTACAACCTTTGTAGATCCGGTCCTTCACTTCATATGCTCCGTGTTGTGGTCCCTTCGCTGTGATCATCGGGATCCGGACTCACGAGAGGTTCCACGAAGAGAAAGACGCAACCTTTGCTTCCGATCTTCGATACTAAGATGATCTACCTTGAAGTTTCTTTAACACAAGCTAACACTCATGAAATGATGTGAACACCCTCATCTAAGAGGCAAGGGAAGATGAGGATGATGAAGTAGGATTTTTGCTCTCTTTATTTATCTTTTTCTCATATTTATCCATCACAAAAATCAAAGCAAGAAACCATTTCAAGCAAAGAAGAAGAAGAAAGAAGATGATGAACAATCTTAGAAATCTTTTGTGATGAATAGAAAATGAAATGATATGAAGAATAATGCAACCATGGTTGACTTAACCATTGTAGAGAATTGACTAGGGTTAGGGTTTGGGTTGGGTTAAAGCATGAGTCACTTGAAAATATCTTTATCATGACAAAAAGAAAAGCTTCTAGAAACATCTAGAAAGCTTAACCCTAATCCAAACCGTAATCATGTTTAAACTCCACTAAACAAGTTGCATTAGTTATCATATCATGTTACAATATTATATATCATATTTAATATATCATATATATTATTATACATTAAATTATCGAATCAACACTTGATCCGACAATCCGGCTATATCGCATATAACCGGCTAATATTTATCCGTACCGATTCATCGAATCAACACTTGATCCGATGACCCGGCTGATATCAAATATCGCGAGAATATAATACGGTATCACATATCGCATTATCCTCGGTCCCGCACATATCACATATGTGCTCCTACTCCGTTTTGCCTGAGTCAAGAAACCTCTGTGTAGGACTCTAAAGAATCGTCAATACGCCGGCAGTAGGTGATGATCATATCAAACACCCACAAGCTGCAAGCGGTCAGTTAAACGTAACAGTTATCCAGGTATTGAGCGCTCAGAAGATCAACAAGCAAGCCTGTACATTCTCCTGTGAATCCAAACAGTAACACTCCCGTACAGTCCGGTCTCGTCGTCTGATATGTTGCATATCTCGCCTAGGGGTGGTAAACGTCAGACCCCAGTAGCTTGATAAGTCGTGTCGATTTGAGGTCTATAACGGTTTGAGAAACTACTGATAACACTTACCAGTAAATCTCAGCAACCCTGGCCAGGGATTTCCGGTTATAGCCAATCGAACACAGCACAACATCAATTCCCTATACCGGGAGAGACGAATCCCCTCCTATCGCTCATTGCCTCCATGTGATTCGGGACTGTACCCAAAAGCCACCTTTTTGCATGCCCTCTTGGACGTGGTATGATGGAAATCAAAGCACAGTGGGAACCACACAAGACTCTATGACGATCTCGGGTCAACAGACTACTCTGTACCAGTGTCACCGGAGAACTGCCATCTGACGTATGGTATAATACCATCTGGGAGTTCTCAGCGAGTCCGTCCAGTGTACCCAGTCTCCACTGAGCACCCGTACACCATCCTTGATGTCAAACACCGATAGATATGGGATCATCCATCGCCCATCATATGGGTCAAGATGCGTATACGCTAGTCTACTCTGGTGTATCGATGCCCTGTCTCGATACACCCTCGACTAGGAACAGTTATAGGATGTACTCGTCGATTACCGTGGCCCCACTAGTATGATCTCATCATAGTCCCAGTAGTCGAGTACATATCCTAAGGGCTTTATCAACATGTAACATAGAGACAATCAGAGTACATGTTAAGATAAAGTAAAACCAGATAGCATACTATCATGTCGAGCAAGAAAGTCCTCCTTATATATGTTCTAGCATCCACTACAATATACATCGTATGTACAGTAATGGCCTCTAGGGCATACATATAACTAACACACAAGCCGCAAGCGGTCTGCTAAACGTAACGGCCACCCGGGTATTGAGCGATCAGAAGATCGACAAGCAAGCCCGCTCACACTCCTGTGAATCCAACCAGTAACACTTACCGTACAGTCCGGTCATGTTCGTCTGATATGTCGCATATCTCGTCTAGGGGTGGTAAACGTCAGACCCCAGTAGCTTGATAAGTCATGCCGACGTGAGGTCCATAACAATCGTGAAACTACTGATAACTCTTACCAGTATATCACTGCAACCCTGGCCTGGGATTTCCTGTTATGGCCAGTCGAGCATAGCGCAACATCAACCCCCAATACCGGGAGAGACGAATCCCCTCCTATCGCTCATTGCCTCCATGTGAATCGGGACTGTACCCAAAAACCACCTGTTTGCACGACTCAGTAGAGCCGTGGTAGGGTGGAAATCAAAGCACAGTGGGAGACACACAAGACTCTATGACGATCTCGGGTCAACAGACTAAGCTGTACCAGTGTCACCAGAGAACTGCCATCTGACGTGAGGTATAATACCATCTGGGAGTTCTCGGCGAGTCCGTTCAGTGTACCCAGTCTCCACTGAGCACCCGTATACCATCTCTGATGTCAAACACCAATGGATATTGGATCATCCATCGCCCATCACATGGGTCGAGAAGATATACGCTAGTCTACTCTGGAATATCGATGCCCCGTCTCGATATTCCCACGACTAGGAACATTGAAGGATGTACTCATGGACTACCCAGGCCCCACTAGTATGATCTGCATCATAGTCCTAGAAGTCGAGTACACATCCTAAGGGCTTTATCAATATGTAATCAGAGAGACAGAGAGTATTCATGTTAAGATAAAGAGCAACCAGATAGCGTACTATCATGTCGAGCAAGAAAGTCCTACCTATATATGTCCCAGCATTCACTACAATATACATCCAATGTACAGTAATGGCCTCTAGGGCATACATATAACTAACAATCTCCCACTTGCACTAGGGCCATCTGTGGCAGTGGTTGCAGTATCATATACTCAACCATCCCATATAAGTCTCTCTCTGGAAAAAGGCCTTTATGAGTGGATCCGCCGTGTTGTCCTCTGAGTCTACTCTCCTAACCTCGATCACCCTGGAGATCAACTATCTCCATGATCAGGTGATGCTGCCTCAGAATATGTCTGGGTCACTGATGGGACCAGGGTTCCTGGGCCGAAGCCACACTTCCATTGTCATACAATGGTAGGAACCTAGTTCATCTTATGAACCAATATACACCCAAACTGTCTCTTTGGTAGTATCTTTAATAGCGATGTTACCAGCCTTTATCGTCTAGTTTGCCACGGTATCTAGCTTGGAACTCCTCCAACATACCGTCCCTTTATCGAGGGCTCAGACAATGCCTGTGACTGACATTCAGTCGTCTTTATTACCCTGGAACCCTTCCAGTGATTCTCCTTAGGATCGATTGATACCATCTCACTACAACTAGTGAGAATCCTAACATCCATCTAGATCTATCTCATAGACCCAAAACCCAGGGTTTAGGAGGTATCACTTTGATCTTATATGGAGAATGCATGTGATAAGAGGAGATTGACCGTGCGTAGCATAGGAAACTCTTTTCCTATCAAGAGTATGTTGTCTACGTACAATACGAGGATGACCAGCTTACTCTCTACTACCTTTTTGTATATACAAGGTTCGTCTACCATTTTGATGAAGTCAAACACTTTGACTACCATATCAAAACAGACGTTCCAACTCCGCGATGCCTGCTTTATCACATAAAACATCTTGCACACGTTTCCGCTGCTCCCACTGTCTACGAAGCCCTCTGACTGTGTACTTATAGACTCTCTTTTCTGAAACATCATTTTAGAAAAGCAGTCATGACACCCAACCGCCAGATATCGTAGTCATGGTATGTAGCCGTGGTAAGTAGGATCCGGATGGACTTAAGCATAGCCACTGGAAAAAGGATTCATCATTATCCATGCCTGGTTGATGACTAAAACCTTTAACAAGACTAGCTTTGAAAGTCTCAACTTTTCCATCTACATCAAGTAATCTTCTCAAGATATACTTGCTCCTGATGGGGATTTAACCCTTCAGATATAGCAACCAAAGTCCATACTTTGTTGGTGTACATGGATTCCATCTCAGATCGCTAAGCATCCAGCCATTCTTACAGAGTCCCTACTCTCAATGACCTGCTTGAATCTAGTTGGGTCATCATCTCATGATGCATTCCTCGCTCCCACTGTCATCGAGAAACCGAAGTATCTCTCAGGCAGGTGAGGAACCCTACCAGATTGGCGGAGAGGCTAAGGTTCGTCGGGAATTATTGAATCCTTTGGTTCTGTCAAATCATCAGCTGCAGTTTGTATAGCTGGAACCTTTTTAGTTCTACAGAACTGACCTTGCTTCGATCTTGTCCGGATTTTGCTTTTGACATAGGCCGGACAATCCCAAATCTTAACTTACTTAAGAGATAGGCTCTTCCCATACCATATCTTATATGGAGTGGTAGGCACTGATTTGAATCGAACCCTATTCAATAGGGATGCAACTTCATAAAGTGCATAACTCCCTAAAAAGGAAATAGGAAACTCAGTAGTACTCATCATAGAGCGCACCATATCATATAGGGTGTGATTGCTCCGCCCCGATATACCATCGTGCTATGGTGTACACGGAGGAGTAATGCTGAGAGAGAATCTCATTCTCCTTTAGAATAGTCCAGGAATTCCATGCACAAGTATTCTCTTCCCTGATCTCATCATAGGACATAATACTTATACCCGGTTATTGGTTCTCTACTTCTAACTTATATTCTGTGAATATCTCAAAAGCTTCGGGCCTATGTTTCAACAGGAACATATGTCTGAATCTTGAGAGATCATCAGAGAACGTAATGAAGTACAAAGAACCAGTCCTGGCATATGTAGACAGGAGACCTTACATACATCATCATGTATCAGTCCCAAGAGTTTACTAACTCTTTCTCTGTTTCCAATAAACAGAGCTTTGGTCATCTAATCTTTGTGACATGACTGGCAAGTTTCACAAGATGTAAATCCAAACTGATTTAAATATGCATCTATAATGCAACTTCAGCCAGTCGGGTCGCATTGATATGACCTAGTCTACAATGCCTCAAGAAGGATTCGTTCATTTCTGAACTCTTCCTCTCGTGTGTGTTCTGTATACTAGGAACTGTAGTTTGATTTAGAACATCAATGCTTTTAGATAACGTGCCTGAACCGATCAACTTTTGATATAGGAAATGTTCAAAACATTATCCAACAATACAAAATTTTATCATTTCTTTACTAATAAAGAGACTGATATGATTTTGTATATCAGGTTCGGTATCTAATAGCATTTATTCAGAATCAATGTATTGGTAATACAGGGTGACAGTGACCAACAGACTTGGCTGCAACACTTGCCCCGTTTTCTGTCTCATGAAACTTATCACCCGTTCTCAGTTTTCTACCTTTTTGTAGCCCTATGTAACAGATTACATATCTGGGATCTTGATCCGGTATCAAATACCCAGGATGCAGAGGATACTGAGAAACAGTTCTTTGTAATGAACACACCTGAAGGAGATGCATCATATGCACTCTCTCCGTTTGGGTGGCATAGGAATTCTGGTATTTCCCTATTTCCTGCTCTGTCTTATAACAATTATAAGTTGGAGCGGGAGTAACGTTCCCCAGCTTAGTATAACAAGCGGGTTCGGTCAATACATTCATATTATTATCTTGATTAAGGCGTGATATGGTCGCTACCTGGAGAGAGAGAGAAGAAAACACTCTGCGTGCGCTCTTGCAAGATTAGATTGGTTATATATTTTATCTTATCAGGATGGCTCCCACTGTTTTTATCAAATCTTCCTTCAAACCCAAAAATGAAAGACTAGCCGGGATTAATTACACTCTACAAGTTCGCCAATCTTTCAACCAGGCCAGTGTCGGTACTTTGAGGGAGGTTCCCCGTGCTTTCGCACGGACCTAATTACAGTAAACCTCATTTTCCCAGAGGCGTAACCCCGTTGACACCTTTCTAGACACCTACTTGATCGGCTAATTGTAAAGTGTAAAACTCTCCCAGGAGTAACAATTACTCGCAGTGGGTATCGGGATCCAACTATCACATAGAAGGGATGCAATCTCATTGCAAATTTCAACACTTGAAACTCCCGATAAAGATTTTTACCCTTAGCACTTATGACCTTAACTATGGTCAACAACTCATAAGCACTAGTCAAGTTCTACCCGTCATTTCGTGATTAATTAGACCAACCCACATGACCCTTAACTAAGGTCAACAAAGTCACGCGACTGTCCTAACTAATCGCATCATATGCGGTGTAGGAAGACATCACTTAGCTACCGTACACTGTGCCTTAACTAAGGTCAACAAACACAGCACGAATACTAAGTACTCTACTTCCTAAAATGACGGAGGGTTGCGAATGGTTTTTTGTGAAAACCTTTAACGCTTTGAACTTGATGTCGTTGCGGAATCAAATGGTTTTTAAATGGATGTTTTTGAGGCTTTTCTAGTTTTGCTAAAGGGGTCACTCCCGGTGAAGGGATCATCGGCCCTTTCCTCGTCGAATGAGGTGCGGGATATATCATATATATCACTGTGTAAAGAAGAAACTATAAAAGCAATCAAAAGACAAACCGAGGGTGTAGCATCTTCCAGTTATCGCTAAAGGAGTCACTCCCGGTGAAGGGATCTCAGTCCTTTCCTCATCGAATAAGGTGCAGGATATATCATATATACCGCTGTGCAAAGCAAGAACTGTAGCTACCTATTTTATTTTTGAAATTCGATTCCACAACATCTTTTGGGTTTATTTTCTTTCATTAATCTCATTAATGAATGTCCCATCATTTAAGTCCACCTAAACATCATAGATAAATATAACGTACGCTTATGCCATCCGCATTCGCCTCGATGTCCCGTCTGCACCGTTAGGTTAGGTAACTAACGCCAGAACGAGGCAAGGCTAGTGCGGGTGTAAAACATAAGCAACTTCTATATAATATATCATATATACTATATATAATATCTATCTGAACAAATCTCATGATCACATTACCGATAACGCAGCAGAAAATATCATATGAAATATTGGATATACTAGGACGTCCGTGTTTTCAATACGAGCCAGTATAAAACACGGATTCCACGGTCGTGATGAATAGCTAATCCCACACCCGTAGACCCCTACGAGAGCGGCAAGCAACCCTACAAATTCTAGGGTTAGGAGATCCGGACTCGACTCCTCGAGATGGTCTCCCACTGGACCCTAGAACCCGGTTACTTGTGCTGTTAGTTATATGTATGCCCTAGAGGCCATTACTGTACATAGGATGTATATTGTAGTGGATGCTGGGACATATATAGGGAGGACTTTCTTGCTCGACATGATAGTATGCTATCTGGTTGATCTTTACCTTAACGTGTATACTGATTGTCTCTCTGTTACATGTTGGTAAAGCCCTTAGGATGTGTACTTGACTACCTGGACTATGATGCAGATCATACTAGTGGGGACAGATAGTCTATAAGTACATCCTTCAAAGTCCCTAGTCGTGGGTGTATCGAGACGGGGCATCGATATACCAGAGTAGACTAGCGTGTACCTTCTCGACCCATACAGATGGGCGATGGATGATCCCATATCCATTGGTGTTTGACATCAGAGATGATATACGGGTGCTCAGTGGAGACTGGGTACACTGGACGGACTCGCCGAGAACTCCCAGATGGTATTATACTGTTAGTTATATGTATGCCCTAGAGGCCATTACTGTACATAGGATGTATATTGTAGTGGATGCTGGGACATATATAGGGAGGACTTTCTTGCTCGACATGATAGTATGCTATCTGGTTACACTTTACCTTAACGTGTATGCTGATTGTCTCTCTGTTACATGTTGGTAAAGCCCTTAGGATCTGTACTTGACTACCTGGACTATGATGCGGATCATACTAGTGGGGACATGGTAGTCCATAAGTACATCCTTCAAAGTCCCTAGTCGTGGGTGTATCGAGACAGGGCATCGATATACCAGAGTAGACTAGCGTGTACCTTCTCGACCCATACAGATGGGCGATGGATGATCCCATATCCATCGGTGTTTGACATCAGAGGAGATATACGGGTGCTCAGTAGAGACTGGGTACACTGGACGGACTCGCCGAGAACTCCCAGATGGTATTATACCTCACGTCAGATGGCAGTTCTCTGGTGACACTGGTACAGAGTAGTCTGTTGACCCGAGATCGTCATAGAGTCTTGTGTGGTTCCCACTGTGCTTTGATTTCCATCTTACCACGTCCAAGAGGGCGTGCAAAACGGTGGTTTTTGGGTACAGTCCCGAGTCACATGGAGGCAATAAGCGATAGGAGGGGATTCGTCTCTCCCGGAATATAGGGGTTGATGTTGCGCTGTGTTCGATTGGCTATAACAGGAAATCCCTGGCCAGGGTTGCTGAGATTTACTGGTAAGTGTTACCAGTAGTTTCTCGAACAGTTATAGACCTCATATCGACACGACTTATTGAGCTATTGGGGTCTGACGTATACCACCCCTAGGCGAGATATGCGACATATCAGACGATCAGACCGGACTGTACGGTAGTGTTACTGGTCGGATTCACTGGAGTGTGAGCGGGCTTGCTCGTCGATCTTCAGATCGCTCAATACCCGGGTGGCCGTTACGTTTAGCAGACCGCTTGCGGCTTGTGGGTGTTTGATATGATCATCATCTGCTGCCGGCGAATTGACGAGTCTTTAGAGTCCTACACAGAGGTTTCCTGGCTCAAGCGAAACGAAATAGGAGCGCATATGAGATATGTGCGGGACCGAGAATGATGCGTGTATGTGATACCGCATTCTATTCTCGCGATAAATATATCGAATGGTTGTATGCGATATAACCTAGTTATCGATTCAAGCGTTGATTCGATAAGCCGATATATTGTATACTAGTCGGTTGTGTGCGACATAACCGGGTCATTGAATCAAGTGTTGATTTAATGATTTAATGCATATTTATATATTTGATATATTACTTTGCATCAACTAGTACCGGTTTACTTAAGATGGATTTTCTCACTCGGATTGTGCGCATTACATATGCGATATGATTTTGTGCACTTGATTGTATCATGTTAGATGATACATGATTGTTTAAGTGTATGTTAAGAATAAACCATGGTTATTTATATGATTAGGGTTTTATTTCCTTTTCTTATTTATTTATCTATTTATTCATTTTGGAAAAGAGAAGAGAAAAGAATGGTGGCTAATTTTGTACTTTTGTTGAAGCTTCATGAAGCTTTGTTCAAGTCAACCATCCTTATCTCATCCTTAACCCTAACCATTCCCACTAACCATGATTCATTCTCTACACTTAACTCTAGTTAGAATTATGATAAGAATTCATTTTCTTTTCTTTTTCTATTAACTTATCATAATATCTTTCTTCTTCTTCTTCATTCTTCATGTGAAGAAAAGCAAGGTCCATCAATGGTGATTGTTGGAAAAGAGTGAGAAATCCAATTCTAAAGTCTACCCACTTCCTATTTCTTCATCCTCTACCTCTTGCCAAGTAGTAGAGTGTGTTTCCTTCACAACTTTTCACGGTTAGGTGAAGGTGGAGCTTGATTCATCGATACTTCGACGTAGATCATCTTCGGCATGGACATCGACGACCTAGCTTGCCCATTCTCCGACGAAGCCGACTCTAGAGCCCGGATTTGATTTGGACAGCGGAGACGACCTCGTTGCGGAGCCGTGGAGGTGGAGGACCGGATCTACAAAGGTTGTATTTCCGTATTCCCTTAGTTAATTGTTAACTAGTTCAATGTTCGCCTAGACTTCTAGTTATCGATCCGTAGTTTAGGGTTTGTAGGCACCATAATTTTTGAAATTGCCATGGTTGATGGCTTGGGAGACCTCACTAGTGTGCCTAGGAACCCTGCAGTGGTATCAGAGCCTGGCTAGAGCCTTATGCGAAGTCCAGACGGAAATTGAAGTCCGAACGAACCCGAAACCCCGATTCAAATTTGCTCTCTGTACAATTTTTAAAATCTGGGATTTTTCAACATTAAAAATATTCAGAAAAATAAGCAGGAAATTCTAAGAAAGACTGTAAAATTCGGATGCCTAATTCGAACAGTGCGCCGCGCTTCCGCGGCACGAGCTTGGCTCGTGCGGCGCAAGCGCGGCCATTTTGTCGTTTCTGGCATCCTAATTTCTACAGTAATTCATATTGTTCTGTGCTGAAATTCCTGGGTATTTTTAATATTTTTTCAAGAGTTGAATTTTTCTGAGTTGATTTGGGGATTCGGTATTTCGATCGGGTATCAAATTTTGTCTGTGTGGTTTTCCGGATAAATTTTAGAATATGTTAAAAAGTTCGACCGGATATAAATACCCACTTTTTCCCCTGTCGGGAAATTTCCAAGTGTTGGATTTTTCCGTAGTTTAACGACGTTCTAAGTAGTGCAACTAACGCGATGGTCCCTCTAGAAGACACAAACCTTAACTCGATTATGTGACCGTCTTGAACTGCCCTTTGAACCTTCGGGTTTGGGGTAGTACGGCGTGCCACATGTGAGGCGTTGGCTTGACCCTTCTACGGCTGGACCGTTGGTACTGAGGTACGAACTGAATGTTGTTAGACTAGTTTCATGTGTTGATCTGTATCGGGAAAACTTGGGTGTTAGAATGTTCGATCGGAAAGTTTAACATTTTCTATTTATCCGGAATGGGATACAATAATTGGAATTCACAATAAGTTATATGATAACTAAATGAATGTTATAAACATAGCAGTTTAGTCTCACTTGATCGGTTGCCACGGAATTTTGATGCGATCAAAAGTCCGTCGCAATCACGTAGCGTACGCGGATACTCGCCGGGTAAACTTAATAGACAGCCTCGCTCCATAGCCCCGACCAAGTGACTGTTGGAGAACCCCGTCGCCGAAAGCATCCGTTCGGGTGCTCGCGGTAGCGGTGTTCCGCCTTGGTGCACTTCGTCGACGGTATCGTGGGTGCAGCCGTCTACTGAAGTTTGCGACGAGCATTCGATCAAAATGTCGGGAATCCTGTTGAATTGCCCGACTTGATATTGAAAAGTGTTTTCGATTATGAGACTAAAATGCGGGGTTTATAATTGTTAGGCATGCGATGTCTAAGTAATTCATTTGGTCAGGCATGCGATGTCTGAGGTGGTTGCGGATTCCAACTGTTGTAGTTTTACACTTTCTTTTCTGTGACCGTAAGTGTAATATGTGATATCGCCGGTTTCGTTGCTATATGTCAACGACAATTGGGATAGACATATTTACTTACGTTGATTACATGTGATGTTATGTGTTGCTGGATATGTTATATTGGATCGTCGTGTTTGAATAGCCGGGGGTTTTTATGTGAGATGAGTGTTTTTCATTTTCATTCATGTAAAAACTTGTATGTAATATTCTTTTATTGGGGCGCTTCCAGGTTGCGGGAGTTGTCACCTGTTGTATATTATTTACTTTTCCGCACTAGGATAGACCCAAGGAGGGGAGCACAAGTAACCGGGTTCTGGAGTCCAGTGGGAGACCAACTCGAGGAGTCGGGTCCGGGTCTCCTAACTCCAGAATTGGTAGGGTTGCTTGCCGCTCTCGTAGGGGTCTAGGGGTGTGGGTTTGGCTATTCATCACGACCGTGGAATCCGTGTTTTATACTGGCTCGTATTGAAAACACGGACGTCCTAGTATATCCAATATTTCATATATTTCTTCTGCTGCGATATCTGTGATGAGATCGTGTGATGTTTCTGTGATGGATATAGTATATAGTATATATGATATATTATATAGGCGTTACTTATGTTTTACACCCGCGCTAGCCCTGCCCTGCTCTGCCGTTAGTTACCTAACCTAACGGTGCACGAGGGGACATCGAGGCGAATGCGGATGGCATAAGTGTAC
This sequence comes from Agapanthus africanus, assembly GCA_030015575.1. Taxonomy (NCBI): domain Eukaryota; kingdom Viridiplantae; phylum Streptophyta; class Magnoliopsida; order Asparagales; family Amaryllidaceae; genus Agapanthus; species Agapanthus africanus. The sequence continues at coordinate 701,264,335 of CM057338.1, forward strand.
GTCATATCTATCTGTGATGATTAGGTACATAAATGATGGGACATCATTAATTTGATTAATGAAATAAAAGAAACCTAAGATGTTGTAGAATCGAATTTCAAAATAAAACAGGTAGCTACAGTTTTTGCTTTGCACAGCGGTATATGTGATATATCCTGCACCTCATCCGACGAGGAAAGGACCGAGATCCCTTCACCGGGAGTGACTCCTTTAGCAATAACTGGCAGATGCTACACACTCGGTTTGTCTTTTGATTGCTTTTAAGTGTTTTTGCTTTGCACAGAGATATATGTGATATATCCCGCACCTCATTCGACGAGGAAAGGACCGACGATCCCTTCACCGGGAGTGACTCCTTTAGCAAAACTAAAAAAGCGTCAAAAGCACTCCATTTTAAAACCATTCGATCCTACAACGATATCAAGTTCATTACGCAATAGGTTTTCAGAAAAACCTGTCGTAGCCCTCCGTCATTTCAGATAAATCCTGTTTAGTATTCGTGCTGCGTTTGTTGACCTTGTCAAGGCGCAGTGTGCGGTAGCTAACCAGTATTTATCTGCTTATGCATATGATGCAGATTGGGTTAGGGTAGTCGTGCGGCCTTGTTGACCTTATCAAGGGTCGTGCGGGTGGGTTTGATTCAATCAAGAAATGACGGGTTGAACTTGACTTGCGGTCTATGGTTTATTGACCTTGTCAAGGTCATAGATCGTTCGGGGCAAAATATTATCGGGAATTTCAAGTGTTGAAATTTGCAATGAGATTGCATACCTTCTATGAGATAGTTGGATCCCGATACCCGCTGCGAGTAAGAGTTACTCCTGGGAGAATTTTATGCATTACAATTAGCCGATCAAGTAGGTGTCTAGAAAGGTGTCAACGGGGTTACGCCTTTGGGAAAACGAGGTTTAACATTAATTAGGTTCGTGCGAAAGCACGGGGGACCTCCCTCAAAGTACCGACACTGGCCTGGCTGAAAGATTGGCAAACTTGTAATGTGTAATTAATCCCGGCTAGTCTTTCCTTTTAGGGTTTGAAGGAAGATTTGATAAAAAGCAGTGGGAGCCATCCTGATTAGATAAAATAATAACCAATCTATTCTTGACAGAGCGCACGCTGAGTGTTTTCTTCTCTCTCTCTCCAGGTAGCGACCATATCACGCCTTAATCAAGATAATAATACGGATTATTGACCGAACCCGCTTGTAATACTGAGCTGGGGAACGTTGGTCCCGCTCCAACTTATAATTGTTTTAAGACAGAGCAGGAAATTGGGGATTACCAGAATTCCCGTGCCGCCCAAACGAAGAAAGTGCATGCTGATGCATCATCTTCGGGTGTGTTCATTACAAAGAACTGTTTCTCTGTATCCTCTACGTCCTGGGTATGTGATACCAGATCAGGATCCCAGATATGTAATCTGTTACATAGGGCTACAGATAGGTAGAGAACTGAGAACGGGTGATAACTTTCATGAGGCAGAAAACGGGGCAAGAGTTGCAGCCAAGTCTGTCGGTCACTGTCACCCTGTATTACAATACATTGATTCTGAACGAATGTTATTAGATACCGAACCTGATATACAAAATCATATCAGTCTCTTTATTAGTAAAGAAAGGATATAATTTTGTATTGTTGGATAATGTTTTGAACATTTCCTATATCAAAAGTTGATCGGATCAGGCGCGTTATCTAAAAGCATTGATGTTCTAAATCAAGCTACAGTTCTTAGTATATGGAACACACATAAGAGGAAGAGTTCAGAAATGAACGGATCCTTCTTGAGGCATTGTAGACTAGGTCATATCAATGCGACCCGACTAGCTGAGTTACATATAAATGCATATTTAAATCAGTTTGAATTTACATCTTGTGAAACTCGCCAGTCATGTCACAAAGATAAGATGACCATAGCTCCGTTTACTGGAAACAGAGAAAGAGTTAGTAAACTCTTGGGATGATACATGTTGATGTATGTAGGTCCCCTGTCTGCACATGCCAAGACTGGTTCTTTATACTTCATTACGTTCTCTGATGATCTCTTTAGATTCAGACATATGTTCCGGTTGAAACACAAGTCCGAACCTTTTGAGATATTCACAGAATATAATTTAGAAGTAGAGAACCAGATATACGGGTATAAGTATTATGTCCTTTGATGTGATCAAGGAGGAGGATACTTGAGCACGGAAATCCTGAACTATTCTAAAGGAGAATGAGATTCTCTCTCAGCATTACTCCTCTGAATACACCATAGCACGATGGTATATCGGGGCGGAGCAGATACACCCTATATGATAAGGTGTGCTCTATGATGAGTACTACTGAGTTACCTATTTCCTTTAGGGGTTATGCACTTGAGAAGCTGCATACCTATTGAATAGGGTTTGAATCAAATCAGTTGCCTACCACTCCATATGAGATATGGTATGGGAAGAGCCCATGTCTTAAGTCAGTTAAGATTTGGGGTTGTCCGGCCTATGTCTAAAAGCAAAATCCGGACAAGCTCGAGGCAAAGTCTGTAATGTAGAACTGGAAAGGTTCCAGCTATACAAACTAAAGCAGATGATTTGATACAACCAAAGGATTCAGTAGATTCCAACGAACCTCAGCCTCTCCGCCGATCTAGTAGGGTTCCTCACCCACCTGAGAGATACTTCGGTTTCTCTATGACAGTGGGAGCGAGGATTGCATCATGAGATGATGACCCAACTAGCTTCGAGCTGGCCATCAGGAGTGAGACTCTGTAAGAATGGCTGGATGTTTATTGATCTGAGATGGAATCCTTATACACCAACAAAGTATGGACTTTGGTTGCTTTATCTGAAGGGTTAAATCCCCATCAGGAGCAAGTATATCTTGAGAAGATTACTTGGTGTACATGGAAAGGTTGAGACTTTCAAAGCTAGACTTGTTAAAGGTTTTTGTCATCGACCAGGCGTGGATAACGATGAAACCTTTTTCAAGTAGCTATACTTAAGTCCATCCAGATCCTACTTGCCACGGCTACATACCATGACTGCGATATCTGGTGGTTGGGTGTCTTGACTGCTTTTCTAAGTGATGATTTAGAAGAGAGCGTCTATAAGTACACAGCCAGAGGGCATCGTAGACAGTGGGAGCAGCGGAAACGTGTGCAAGATGCTTTATAAGATAAAAGCAGGCATCGCGGAGTTGGAACATCTGTTTTGATGGATTAGTCAAAGAAGTTGACATCATCAAAATGGTAGATGAACCTTGTATAAACAAGAAGGTAGTAGGGAGTATGGTGATGATCCTCGTAGAGTACGTGGATGACATACTCTTGATAGGGAAGTAGTTTCCTATGCTACGCTCGGTCAATCTCCGCTTATCACAAGGATTCTCCATATAGAATCAAAATGATACCTACTAAATCCTGGATTTTGGATCTATGAGATAGATCTAAATGGATGTTTGGATTCTCACTAGTTGTAGTGAGATGGTATCAATCGATTTTGGGGAGAATCACTGGAAGGGTTCCAGGGTGATAAAGACGACTGAATGTCAGCCACAGGCATTGTCTTTACCCTCAGTGGAGGGACGGTATGTTGGAAGAGTTCCAAGCTAGATACCGTGGCATACTAGACGATAAAGGCAGGATACATCGCTACTTAAGATGCTACCATAGAGGCTGTTTGGGTGTATATTGGTTCATGAGATGAACTATGTTCCTCCCATTGTGTGACAATGGAGTTGTGGCTTATGCCAAGGAACGCCGGTCCCATCAGTGATCCAGACATATTCTAAGGTGGTGTCACCTGATCATGGAGATAGTTGATCTCCAGGGTGATCGAGGTTTGGAGAGTAGACTCAGAGGACAACACAGCGGATCCACTCACAAAGGCCTGTTCCCAGAGAGAGACTTTCATGGGATGGTTGAGTATGAGATACTGCAACCACTGCTACAGATGGCCCTAGTGCAAGTGGGAGATTGTTAGTTATATGTATGCCCTAGAGGCCATTACTGTACATAGGATGTATATTGTAGTGGATGCTGGGACATATATAGGGAGGACTTTCTTGCTCGACATGATAGTATGCTATCTGGTTACACTTTACCTTAACGTGTATGCTGATTGTCTCTCTGTTACATGTTGGTAAAGCCCTTAGGATCTGTACTTGACTACCTGGACTATGATGCGGATCATACTAGTGGGGACATGGTAGTCCATAAGTACATCCTTCAAAGTCCCTAGTCGTGGGTGTATCGAGACGGGGCATCGATATACCAGAGTAGACTAGCGTGTACCTTCTCGACCCATACAGATGGGCGATGGATGATCCCATATCCATCGGTGTTTGACATCAGAGGAGATATACGGGTGCTCAGTAGAGACTGGGTACACTGGACGGACTCGCCGAGAACTCCCAGATGGTATTATACCTCACGTCAGATGGCAGTTCTCTGGTGACACTGGTACAGAGTAGTCTGTTGACCCGAGATCGTCATAGAGTCTTGTGTGGTTCCCACTGTGCTTTGATTTCCATCTTACCACGTCCAAGAGGGCGTGCAAAACGGTGGTTTTTGGGTACAGTCCCGAGTCACATGGAGGCAATGAGCGATAGGAGGGGATTCGTCTCTCCCGGTATATGGGGGTTGATGTTGCGCTGTGTTCGATTGGCTATAACAGGAAATCCCTGGCCAGGGTTGCTGAGATTTACTGGTAAGTGTTACCAGTAGTTTCTCGAACAGTTATAGACCTCATATCGACACGACTTATTGAGCTATTGGGGTCTGACGTATACCACCCCTAGGCGAGATATGCGACATATCAGACGATCAGACCGGACTGTACGGTAGTGTTACTGGTCGGATTCACTGGAGTGTGAGCGGGCTTGCTCGTCGATCTTCAGATCGCTCAATACCTGGGTGGCCGTTACGTTTAGCAGACCGCTTGCGGCTTGTGGGTGTTTGATATGATCATCATCTGCTGCCGGCGTATTGACGAGTCTTTAGAGTCCTACACAGAGGTTTCCTGGCTCAAGCGAAACGAAATAGGAGCGCATATGAGATATGTGCGGGACCGAGAATGATGCGTGTATGTGATACCGCATTCTATTCTCGCGATAAATATATCGAATGGTTGTATGCGATATAACCTAGTTATCGATTCAAGCGTTGATTCGATAAGCCGATATATTGTATACTAGTCGGTTGTGTGCGACATAACCGGGTCATTGAATCAAGTGTTGATTTAATGATTTAATGCATATTTATATATTTGATATATTACTTTGCATCAACTAGTACCGGTTTACTTAAGATGGATTTTCTCACTCGGATTGTGCGCATTACATATGCGATATGATTTTGTGCACTTGATTGTATCATGTTAGATGATACATGATTGTTTAAGTGTATGTTAAGAATAAACCATGGTTATTTATATGATTAGGGTTTTATTTCCTTTTCTTATTTATTTATCTATTTATTCATTTTGGAAAAGAGAAGAGAAAAGAATGGTGGCTAATTTTGTACTTTTGTTGAAGCTTCATGAAGCTTTGTTCAAGTCAACCATCTTTATCTCATCCTTAACCCTAACCATTCCCACTAACCATGATTCATTCTCTACACTTAACTCTAGTTAGAATTATGATAAGAATTCATTTTCTTTTCTTTTTCTATTAACTTATCATAATATCTTTCTTCTTCTTCTTCATTCTTCAAGTGAAGAAAAGCAAGGTCCATCAATGGTGATTGTTGGAAAAGAGTGAGAAATCCAATTCTAAAGTCTACCCACTTCCTATTTCTTCATCCTCTACCTCTTGCCAAGTAGTAGAGTGTGTTTCCTTCACAACTTTTCACGGTTAGGTGAAGGTGGAGCTTGATTCATCGATACTTCGACGTAGATCATCTTCGGCATGGACATCGACGACCTAGCTTGCCCATTCTCCGACGAAGCCGACTCTAGAGCCCGGATTTGATTTGGACAGCGGAGACGACCTCGTTGCGGAGCCGTGGAGGTGGAGGACCGGATCTACAAAGGTTGTATTTCCGTATTCCCTTAGTTAATTGTTAACTAGTTCAATGTTCGCCTAGACTTCTAGTTATCGATCCGTAGTTTAGGGTTTGTAGGCACCATAATTTTTGAAATTGCCATGGTTGATGGCTTGGGAGACCTCACTAGTGTGCCTAGGAACCCTGCATATACCTTACGTCAGATGGCAGTTCTCTGGTGACACTGGTACAGAGTAGTCTGTTGACCCAAGATCGTCATAGAGTCTTGTGTGGTTCCCACTGTGCTTTGATTTCCATCTTACCACGTCCAAGAGGGCGTGCAAAACGGTGGTTTTTGGGTACAGTCCCGAGTCACATGGAGGCAGTGAGCGATAGGAGGGGATTCGTCTCTCCCGGTATAGGGAGTTGATGTTGCGCTGTGTTCGATTGGCTATAACAGGAAATCCCTGGCCAGGGTTGCTGAGATTTACTGGTAAGTGTTACCAGTAGTTTCTCGAATGTTATAGACCTCATATCGACACGACTTATCGAGCTATTGGGGTCTGACGTTTACCACCCCTAGGCGAGATATGCGACATATCAGACGATCCGACCGGACTGTACGGTAGTGTTACTGGTTGGATTCACAGGAGTGTGAGCGGGCTTGCTCGTCGATCTTCTGATCGCTCAATACCCGGGCGGCCGTTACGTTTAGCAGACCGCTTGCGGCTTGTGGGTGTTTGATATGATCATCACCTGCTGCCGGCGTATTGACGAGTCTTTAGAGTCCTACACAGAGGTTTCCTGGCTCAAGCGAAACGAAATAGGAGCGCATATGAGATATGTGCGGGACCGAGAATAATACCAGTATGTGATACTGTATTCGATTCTCGCGATGTGACATTGATCGGTTATATGCGATATAGCCGGGTTATCGGATCAAGTGTTGATTCGATAAGTTGTTACTATTGATACCAGTCGGTTATGTGCGACATGACCGGATCATTGAATCAAGTGTTGATTTAATGATTTAATGTATAATTATATATTTGATATATTACTTTGCATTAACTAGTATCGGTTCATTTTGAATGGATTTTCTCACTCGGATGTGCGCATTGTATATGCGATATGATTTTGTGCACATGTTTGTATCATGTTTGATGATGCATGCAATATTGGTTAAGTGTAAAGATTAAACCATGGTTGCGAATGGTTAGGGTTTTGTTTTCTTTTTCATTTATTTATTTATTATTTTGTTATTCATTTGGAAAAATAAAAAGGGTGAGAAAAATGGTGGCATTCTTTTAATCTTTCATGAAGCTTCATGAACACTTTGACCATGTCACCATTTTTGTCTCATGCTTAACCCTAACCACTCCACTAACCCTTGTTCACTCTCTACACTTTACCATGGTTACCTTTATGATAAGAATTATTATTCTTTTCTTTTCTTATTATTCTTATCATAATATTCTTCTTCTTCTTCCATTCTTCAAGTGAAGAAAGCTATGCTCCATCAATGGTGATTGATGGAAATGAGTGAGAAATCCAATTCTAAAGTCTACCCACTTTCTATTTCTTCATCCTTTACCTCTTGCCAAGTAGTAGAGTGTGTTTCCTTCATAAGTTTCTAGACTTGGTGAAGTTGGAGCTTGATCTAGCGATGCCTCGACGTAGATCATCTTCGGCATGGACATCGACGACCTAGCTTGCCCATTCTCCGACGAAGCCGACGCTAGAGCCCGGGAACTCATTTGGACAGTGAGGGGACTTCGTTGCGGAGCTATGGAGGTGGAGCACCGGATCTACAAAGGTTGTATTTCCGTATTCTTTATAGTTAAGTTGTTAACTTGTTTCTAGTTTCGCCTAAACTTTAGCCAACGATCCGTATTAGGGTTTCTCGGCACCTAGATTTTTTGAAATTGGCATGGTTGATGCCTTGTGAGACCTCACTAGTGTGCCTAGGAACCCTACAGTGGTATCAGAGCCTAGCTAGAGCCTTAGGCGAAGTCTAGACGCATTTTGAAGTCCGAACGAACCCGAAACCCAATTCCATACATGCTCTCTGTCCTTTTTTGAAAATTGTGGATTTTTCGAAAATAAAAATATGCATAAAATTCAGCAGGGAAATTGATGAATTACTGTGAAGTTCGAGAGTGCAATTCGTCTACAGTGCGGCGGAACCGCGGCACAAGCATGGCTTGTGCGGCGGTTCCGCGGCTAAGTTGTGACGTCACCACTTGAAAATAGCACAGTAATTCCTATATTTTAGTGCTGTATTTTCTGGGATATTTTATTGTTTTTTCATGAGTTGAATTTTCAGGGGTGGTTTTGGGGTTTCGGTGTTTCGATCGGAGTATCAAATTTTTTCTATGTGGCTTTCCGGATAATTTTAGAATATGTTAAAAATTTAGACCGGATATAAATACCCAATTTTTCCCCTGTCGGGAAATTTCCAAGTGTTGGATTTTTCCGTAGTTTAACGACGTTCTAAGTAGTGCAAGTAACGCGATGGACCCTCTAGAAGACAACAAACCTTAACTCGATTATGTGACCGTCTTGAATTGCCCTTTGAACCTTCGGGTTTGGGGCAGTACGGCGTGCCACATGTGAGGCGTTGGCTTGACCCTTCTACGGCTGGACCGTTGGTACTGAGGCACGAACTGAATGTTGTTAGACTTATGTTTCATGTGGTGATCTATATTGGGAAAACTTGGGTGTTTGACTGTTCGATCGGAAAGTTTAACATTTTCTGCTTATCCGGAATGTGATACAATAATTGGAATTCACAAGTAGTTATGAGATAACTGAATGAATGTTATAAACATAGCACTTTAGTCTCACTTGATCGGTTGCCACGGAATTTTGATGTGATCAAAAGTCCGTCGCAATCACGTAGTGTACGCGGATACTCGCCGGGTAAACTTAATAGACAGCCTCACTCCATAACCCCGACCAAGTGACTGTAGGAGAACCCCGTCGCCGAAAGCATCCGTTCGGGTGCTCGCGGTAGCGGTGTTCCGCCTTGGTGCACTTCGTCGACGGTATCAGGGGTGCGGCCGCCTACTAAAGTTTGCGACGAGCATTCGATCAGTTTTTCGGGAATCTTGTTGAATTGCCCGACTTGATATTGAAAAGTGTTTTCGATAATGAGACTAAAATGCGGGGTTTATAATTGTTAGGCATGCGATGTCTAAGTAATTCATTTGGTCAGGCATGCGATGTCTGAGGTGGTTGCGGATTCCAACTGTTGTAGTTTTACACTTTCTTTTCTGTGACCGTAACTGTAATATGTGATATCGCCGGTTTCGTTGCTATATGTCAACGACAATTGGGATGCGTATATTTACTTACGTTGATGACATGTGATGTTATGTGTTGCTGGATATGTTATATTGGATCGTCGTGTTCGAATAGCCGGGGGTTTTTATGTGAGATGAGTGTTTTTCATTTTCATTCATGTAAAAACTTGTATGTAATATTCTTTTATTGGGGCACTTCCAGGTTGTGGAAGATGTCATCCTTTGTATATTATTTACTTTTCCGCACTAGGATAGACCCAAGGAGGGGAGCACAAGTAACCGGGTTCTGGAGTCCAGTGGGAAACGAACTCGAGGAGTCGAGTCCGGGTCTCCTAACTCCAGAATTGGTAGGGTTGCTTGCCGCTCTCGTAGGGGTCTAGGGGTGTGGGTTTGGCTATTCATCACGACCGTGGAATCCGTGTTTTATACTGGCTCGTATTGAAAACACGGACGTCCTAGTATATCCAATATTTCATATGTTTCTTCTGCTGCGATATCTGTGATGTGATCATGTGATGTTCTGTGATAGATACAGTATATAGTATATATGATATATTATATAGACGTTACTTATGTTTTACACCCGCGCTAGCCCTGCCCTGCTCTGCCGTTAGTTACCTAACCTAACGGTGCACGAGGGGACATCGAGGCGAATGCGGATGGCATAAGTGTACGTCGTATTTATCTGTGATGTTTAGGTACTTAAATGATAGGACTTCATTAATGTGATTAATGAAATAAAAGAAACCTAAGATGTTGCAGAATCGAATTTCAAAATAAAAAGGGTAGCTACAGTTCTTGCTTTGCACAGCGGTATATGTGATATATCCTGCACCTTATTCGATGAGGAAAGGACCGAGATCCCTTCACCGGGAGTGGCTCCTTTAGCAATAACTGGCAGATGCTACACACTCGGTTTGTCTTTTGATTGCTTTTTAGAGTTTTTGCTTTGCACAGTGTTATATATGATATATCCCGCACCTCATTCGACGAGGAAAGGACCGACGATCCCTTCACCGGGAGTGACTCCTTTAGCAAAACTAGAAAAGCCTCAAAAGCACTCCATTTCAAAATTCATTTGATTCTACAACGATATCAAGTTCATTACGCAATAGGTTTTCAGAAAAACCTGTCGTAGCCCTCCGTCATTTCAGATATGTACTAGTTAGTATTCGTGCTGCGGTAGTTTGGCATTCGTCAAGGCGTAGTGTACGGTAGCTAACTAGTATTTATCTGCTTGAGCATATGATGTGATTGGATTAGGGTATTCGTACGGCGTTGTTTGGCATTCGTCAAGGGTCGTGCGGGTGGGTTTAATTCAATCAAGAAATATACGGATTGAACTTGACTAGTGGACTATGGGTTGTTTGGCATTCGTCAAGGTCATAGAACACTAGGGGCAAAATATTATCGGGAATTTCAAGTGTTGAAATTTGCAATGAGATTGCATACCTTCTATGAGATAGTTGGATCCCGATACCCGCTGCGAGTAAGAGTTACTCCTGGGAGAGTTTTATACATTACAATTAGCCGATCAAGTAGGTGTCTGGAAAGGTGTCAACGGGGTTACGCCTCTGGGAAAACGAGGTTTACATTAATTAGGTTCGTGCGAAAGCACGGGGGACCTCCCTCAAAGTACCGACACTGGCCTGGCTGAAAGATTGGCGAACTTGTAGTGTGTAATTAATCCCGGCTAGTCTTTCCTTTTAGGGTTTGAAGGAAGATTTGATAAAAAGAAGTGGGAGCCATCCTGATTAGATAAAATAATAACCAATCTATTCTTGACAGAGCGCACGCTGAGTGTTTTCTTCTCTCTCTCTCCAGGTAGCGACCATATCACGCCTTAATCAAGATAATAATACGGAATATTGACTGAACCCGCTTGTTATACTGAGCTGGGGAACGTTGGTCCCGCTCCAACTTATAATTGTTATAAGACAGAGCAGGAAATAAAGGGAATACCAGATTTCCCGTGCCGCCCAAACGAAGAGAATGCATGCTGATGCATCATCTTCGGGTGTGTTCATTATACAGAACTGTTTCACAGTATCCTCTACGTCCGGGGTATGTGATACCAGATCAGGATCCCAGATATGTAATCTGTTACATAGGGCTACAGAAAGGTAGAAAACTGAGAACGGGTGATAAGTTTCATGAGACAGAAAATGGGGCAAGTGTTGCAGCCAAGTCTGTTGGTCACTGTCACCCTGTATTCCAAATACATTGATTCTGAATGAATGTTATTAGATACCGAACCTGATATACAAAATCATATCAGTCTCTTTATTAGTAAAGAAATGATAAAATTTTGTATTGTTGGATAATGTTTTGAACATTTCCTATATCAAAAGTTGATCGGATCAGGCACGTTATCTAAAAGCATTAATGTTCTAAATCAAACTACAGTTCTTAGTATACAGAACACACACAAGAGGAAGAGTTCAGAAATGAACGAATTTTTCTTGTGGCATTGTAGACTAGGTCATATCAATGCGACCCGACTAGCTGAAGTTACATGTAGATGCATATTTAAATCAGTTTAAATCTACATCTTGTGAAACTTGCCAGTCATGTCACAAAGATTTAATGACACCAGCTCTGTTTATTGGAAACAGAGAAAGAGTTAGTGAACTCTTGGGACTGATACATGTTGATGTATGTAAGGTCCCCTGTCTACATATGCCAGGACCGGTTCTTTGTACTTCATTACGTTCTCTGATGATCTCTCGAGATTCAGACATATGTTCCTGTTGAAACACAAGTCCGAACCTTTTGAGATATTCACAGAATATAAGTTAGAAGTAGAGAACCAAAATACGGATATAAGTATTATGTCCTATGATGTGATCAGGGAGGAGAATACTTGTGCATGGAATTCCTGGACAATTCTAAAGGTGAATGAGATTCTCTCTCAGCATTACTCCTCCGTATACACCATAGCACGATGGTATATCGGGGCGGAGCAGATGCATCCTATGTGATATGGTGTGCTCTATGATGAGTACTACTGAGTTACCTATTTCCTTTTGGGAGTTATGCACTTGAGAAGCTGCATACCTATTGAATAGGGTTCAAATCAAATCAGTTGCCTACCACTTCATATTTGATATGATCAGGGAAGAGCCAATATCTTAAGCTAGTTAAGATTTGGGGTTGCCCGGCCTATGTCTAAAAGCAAAATCCGGACAAGCTCGAGGCAAGATCTGTTATGTAGAACTGGAAATGTTCCAGCTATACAAACTGCAGCTGATGATTTGAAAGAACCAAAGGATTCAATAGTTACCAACGAACCTCAACCTCTCCGCCGATCTAGTAGGGTTCCTCACCCACCTGAGAGATACTTCTGTTTCTCTATGACAGTGGGAGCGAGGATTGCATCATGAGATGATGACCCAACTAGTTTTGAGCTGGCTATCAGGAGTAAGACTCTGTAAGAATGGCTAGATGCTTAGTGATCTGAGATGGAATCCATGTACACCAACAAAGTATGGACTTTGGTTGCTATATCTGAAGGGTTAAATCCCCATCAGGAGCAAGTATATCTTGAGAAGATTACTTGGTGTAGATGGAAAAGTTGAGACTTTCAAAGCTAGACTTGTTAAAGGTTTTCGTCATCGACCAGGCATGGATAATGATGAAACCTTTTTCCAGTACCTATGCTTAAGTCCATCCAGATACTACTTGCCACGGCTACATACCATGACTACGATATCTGGCGGTTGGGTGCCATGACTGTTTTTCTAAATGATGTTTTAGAAGAGAACGTCTATAAGTACACAGCCAGAGGGCTTCGTAGACAGTGGGAGCAGCGAAAACGTGTGCAAGATGCTTTATAGGATAAAGCAGGTATCGCGGAGTTGGAACATCTGTTTTGATGTGTTAGTCAAAGAGTTTGACATCATCAAAATGGTAGATGAACCTTGTATAAACAAAAAGGGTAGTAGGGAGTATGGTGGTGATCCTCGTAGAGTACGTGGATGTCATACTCTTGATAAGAAAGGAGTTTCCTATGCTACGCTCGGTCAATCTCCGCTTATCACAATGATTCTCCACAAAGGATCAAAGTGATACCTCCTAAATCCTGAGTTTTTGGATCTATGAGATAGATCTAATTGGATGTTAGGATTCTCACTAGTTGTAGTGAGATGGTATCAATTGATCCTAGGGAGAATCACTGGAAGTGTTCCAGGGTGATAAAGACGACTGAATGTCAGTCACAGGTATTGTCTTTACCCTCAGTGGAGGAACGGTATGTTGGAAGAGTTCCAAGATAGATACCGTGACATACTAGACGATTAAGGATGAATACATCGCTACTTAAGAAGCTACCAAAGAGGCAGTCTGGATGTATATTAGTTCATGAGATGAACCTCGTTCCTCCCATTGTGTGACAATGGAGATGTGGCTTATGCCAAGGAACACCCGTCCCATCAGTAATCCAGACTTATTCTAAGGCAGTATCGCCTGATCATGGAGATAGTTGATCTCCAGGGTGATCGAGGTTAGGAGAGTAGACTCAGAGGACAACACAGCGGATCCACTCACAAAGGCCTATTCCCAGAGAGAGATTTTTATGGGATGGTTGAGTATGAGATACTACAACCACTACTACAGATGGCCCTAGTGCAAGTGGGAGATTGTTAGTTATATGTATGCCCTAGAGGCCATTACTGTATATAGGATGTATATTGTAGTGGATGCTGGGACATATATAGGGAGGACTTTCTTGCTCGACATGATAGTATGCTATCTGGTTGATCTTTACCTTAACGTGTATACTGATTGTCTCTCTGTTACATGTTGGTAAAGCCCTTAGGATGTGTACTTGACTACCTGGACTATGATGCAGATCATACTAGTGGGGACAGATAGTCTATAAGTACATCCTTCAAAGTCCCTAGTCGTGGGTGTATCGAGACGGGGCATCGATATACCAGAGTAGACTAGCGTGTACCTTCTCGACCCATACAGATGGGCGATGGATGATCCCATATCCATTGGTGTTTGACATCAGAGATGATATACGGGTGCTCAGTGGAGACTGGGTACACTGGACGGACTCGCCGAGAACTGCCAGATGGTATTATACCTTACGTCAGATGGCAGTTCTCTGGTGACACTGGTACAGAGTAGTCTGTTGACCCAGGATCGTCATAGAGTCTTGTGTGGTTCCCACTGTGCTTTGATTTACATCTTACCACGTCCAAGAGGGAGTGCAAAACGGTGGTTTTTGGGTACAGTCCCGAGTCACATGGAGGCAGTGAGCGATAGGAGGGGATTCGTCTCTCCCGGTATAGGGAGTTGATGTTGCGCTGTGTTCGATTGGCTATAACAGGAAATCCCTGGCCAGGGTTGCTGAGATTTACTGGTAAGTGTTACCAGTAGTTTCTCGAATGTTATAGACCTCATATCGACATGACTTATCGTGCTATTGGGGTATGACGTTTACCACCCCTAGGCGAGATATGCGACATATCAGACGATCAGACCGGACTGTACGGTAGTGTTACTGGTTGGATTCACAGGAGTGTGAGCGGGCTTGCTCGTCGATCTTCTGATCGCTCAATACCCGGGTGGCCGTTACGTTTAGCAGACCGCTTGCGGCTTGTGGGTGTTTGATATGATCATCACCTGCTGCCGGCGTATTGACGAGTCTTTAGAGTCCTACACAGAGGTTTCCTGGCTCAAGCGAAACGAAATAGGAGCGCATATGAGATATGTGCGGGACCGAGAATAATACCAGTATGTGATACTGTATTCGATTCTCGCGATGTGACATTGATCGGTTATATGCGATATAGCCGGGTTATCGGATCAAGTGTTGATTCGATAAGTTGTTACTATTGATACCAGTCGGTTATGTGCAACATGACCGGATAATTGAATCAAGTGTTGATTTAATGATTTAATGTATAATTATATATTTGATATATTACTTTGCATTAACTAGTATCGGTTCATTTTGAATGGATTTTCTCACTCGGATGTGCGCATTGTATATGCGATATGATTTTGTGCACATGTTTGTATCATGTTTGATGATGCATGCTATATTGGTTAAGTGTAAAGATTAAACCATGGTTGTGAATGGTTAGGGTTTTGTTTTCTTTTTCATTTATTTATTTATTATTTTGTTATTCATTTGGAAAAAGAAAAAGGGTGAGAAAAATGGTGGCATTCTTTTAATCTTTCATGAAGCTTCATGAACACTTTGACTATGTCACCATTTTTGTCTCATGCTTAACCCTAACCACTCCACTAACCCTTGTTCACTCTCTACACTTTACCATGGTTACCTTTATGATAAGAATTATTATTCTTTTCTTTTCTAATTATTCTTATCATAATATTCTTCTTCTTCTTCCATTCTTCAAGTGAAGAAAGCTATGCTCCATCAATGGTGATTGATGGAAATGAGTGAGAAATCCAATTCTAATGTCTACCCACTTCCTATTTCTTCATCCTCTACCTCTTGCCAAGTAGTAGAGTGTGTTTCCTTCACAAGTTTCTAGACTTGGTGAAGTTGGAGCTTGATCTAGCGATGCCTCGACGTAGATCATCTTCGGCATGGACATCGACGACCTAGCTTGCCCATTCTCCGACGAAGCCGACGCTAGAGCCCGGGAACTCATTTGGACAGCGAGGGGACTTCGTTGCGGAGCTATGGAGGTGGAGCACCGGATCTACAAAGGTTGTATTTCCATATTCTTTATAGTTAAGTTGTTAACTTGTTTCTAGTTTCGCCTAAACTTTAGCCAACGATCCGTATTAGGGTTTCTCGGCACCTAGATTTTTTGAAATTGGCATGGTTGATGCCTTGTGAGACCTCACTAGTGTGCCTAGGAACCCTACATGTGCTCCCCTCCTTGGGTCTATCCTAGTGCAGAAAAGTAAATAATATACAGAAGGTGAGATCTTCCGCAACCTGGAAGTGCCCCAATAAAAGAATATTACATACAAGTTTTTACATGAATGAAAATGAAAAACACTCATCTCACATAAAGACCCCCGGCTATTCGAACACGACGATCCAATATAACATATCCAGCAACACATAACATCACATGTCATCAACGTAAGTAAATATGCGCATCTCAATTGTCGTTGACATATAGCAACGAAACCGGCGATATCACATATTACACTTATGGTCAAAGAAAAGAAAGTTTAAAACTACAACAGTTGGAATCCGCAACCTCTTTAGACATCGCATGCCTAATCAAATGAAATACTTAGACATCGCATGCCTAACAATTATAAACCCCGCATTTTAGTCTCATTATCGAAAACACTTTTCAATATAAAGTCGGGCAATTCAACAAGATTCCCGACATCCTGATCGAATGCTCGTCGCAAACTTCAGTAGGCGGCCGCACCCCCGACGCCGTCGACAAAGTGCACCAAGGCGGAACATCGCTGCCGCGAGCACCCGAATGGATGCTTTCGGCGACGGGGTTCTCCTACAGTCACTTGGTCGGGGCTATGGGGCGAGGCTATCTATTAAGTTTACCCGGCGAGTATCCGCGTACGCTACGTGATTACGACGGACTTTTGATCGCATCAAAATTCCGTGGCAACCGATCAAGTGAGACTAAACTGCTATGTTTATAACATTCATTCAGTTATCTCATAACTACTTGTGAATTCCAAATGTTGTATCACATTCCGGATAAATAGAAAATGTTAAACTTTCCGATCGAACAATCGAACACCCAAGTTTTCCCGAAACAGATCAACACATGAAACAAGTTTAAAAACATCCAGTTCATGCCTCAGTACCAACGGTCCAGCCGTAGAAGGGTCAAGCCAACGCCTCACATGTGGCACGCCGTACTGCCCCAAACCCGAAGGTTCAAAGGGCAGTTCAAGACGGTCACATAATCGAGTGAAGGTTTGTTGTCTTCTAGAGGGACCATCGCGTTACTTGCACTACTTAGAACGTCATTAAACTACGGAAAAGTCCAACAATTGGAAATTTCCCGGCAGGGGAAAAAATGGGTATTTATATCCGGTCGAACTTTTTAACATATTGTAAAATTATCCGGAAAAATACATAGACAAAGTTTGACAATCCGATCGAATCTACGAACTCCCAATACAACCCAGAAAACCCAACTCTTGAGTTCAGATAAAAATTCCCAGGAAAACCAGCACTGTAAAATATGAATTACTGTGCAAAATTGAATGCAAGAAGAGACTAAACGGCCGCGGAACCGCCGCATTAGCCATGCTAATGCCGCGGTTCCGCCGCGCTTTTATGGAATCACGAGTACGGGCTTCACAGTAATTCTTAGAATCTCCTGCTGGTTTTTCTGCATATTTTTAATTCTCAAAAATCCCCGAAATTAAAAAATGTACAGAGAGCATTTTTGGGTTAGGGTTTTGGTTCGATCGGACTTCTAACTCCGTCTACGCATCACCTAAGGCTCTAGCTAGGCTCTGATACCACTGTAGGTTTTCTAGGCACACTAATGAGGTCTCACAAGTGATCAAACATGGCTAATTCAAAATTTTCCATGTGCCTACAAACCCTAATACGGACGTTAACTAGATGTATAGGCGATGCAAGCAAGTAAACGAATTTATAGCTAAAGGAAAGTGACTACAACCTTTGTGGATCCGGTCCTCCACTTCCTAGGCTCCGCGATGACGTCCTTCCGCTGTCCATATCGGATCCCGGACTCTAGCATCGGCTTCATCGGAGAAATGGGCGGGCTAGGTCGTCGACTTCGATGCCGAAGATGATCTACTTCGAGGCAACACTGGATCAAGCTCCAACTTCACCAAGCCATGAAACTTGTGAAGAAAACACCCTATACTACTTGGCAAGTGGTAGAGGATGAAGAAATAGGAAGTGGGTTCACTTTAGAATTGGATTTCTCACTCTTTTTCTCAAGTTGCCATTGTTGGAGGCAAGGTTTTCTTCATTTTGAAGAAGAAGAAGATGAAGAAAAAGAATATGATAAGAATAATGAGAAAATAGAAAATAGATCATTCTTATCATAATTTCAACAATGGTTAGAGGTAGAGAATAAACTAAGGTTAAAGTGAATGATTAGGGTTAAGCATGAGACAAAAATGGTGGACTTGTTCAAAGCTTCATGAAGCTTCAACAAGCAAACAAAGAAAGCCACCATTTCTTATTTATCTTTCCAAAATGAAAAATAAATAAATGAATAAGAAAAATGTAAACCCTAATCATCAACTTAACCATGGTTTAATTCTTTACACAAACCCAAGTGAGCATGTATCATCAAACATGATACAAACAAGTGCACAAAAGTATATCACATATACAACTTGTGTACATCAAGTGAGAAAATCCATTTAAAGTGAACCAATACTAGTTAATGCAAAGTAATATATCAAATATATAATTATGCATTAAATCATTAAATCAACACTTGATTCAATGATCCGGTCATGTCGCACATAACCGACTTGTATCCAATGTATCGACTTATCGAATCAATCTTCGATTCGATAACTAGGTCATATCGCATACAACCAATCGAAACATTCATCGCGAGAATAGAATACGATATCACATACACGCATTATTCTCGGTCCCGCACATATCTCATATGCGCTCCTATTTCGTTTCGCTTGAGCCAGGAAACCTCTGTGTAGGACTCTAAAGACTCGTCAATACGCCGGCAGCAGGTAATGATCATATCAAACACCCACAAGCCGCAAGCGGTCTGATAAACGTAACGGCCACCTGGGTATTGAGCGATCAGAAGATCGACGAGCAAGCCCGCTCACACTCCTGTGAATCCAACCAGTAACACTTACCGTACAGTCCGGTCATGTTCGTCTGATATGTCGCATATCTCGCCTAGGGGTGGTAAACGTCAGACCCCAGTAGCTTGATAAGTCATGCCGACGTGAGATCCAAAACAATCGTGAAACTACTGATAACTCTTACCAGTATATCACTGCAACCCTGGCCAGGGATTTCCTGTTATGGCCCGTCGAGCATAGCGCAACATCAACCCCCAATACCGGGAGAGACGAATCCCCTCCTATCGCTCATTGCCTCCATCTGAATCGGGACTGTACCCAAAAAACCACCTGTTTGCACGACTCAATAGAGCCGTGGTAGGGTGGAAATCAAAGCACAGTGGGAGACACATAAGACTCTATGACGATCTCGGGTCAACAGACTAAGCTGTACCAGTGTCACCAGAGAACTGCCATCTGACGTGAGGTATAATACCATCTGGGAGTTCTCGTCGAGTCCGTTCAGTGTACCCAGTCTCCACTGAGCACCCGTATACCATCTCTGATGTCAAATACCAATGGATATGGGATCATCCATCGCCCATCACATGGGTCGAGAAGATATACGCAAGTCTACTCTGGAATATCGATGCCCCGTCTCGAAATTCCCACGACTAGGAACATTGAAGGATGTACTCATGGACTACCCAGGCCCCACTAGTATGATCTGCATCATAGTCCTGGAAGTCGAGTACACATCCTAAGGGCTTTATCAACATATAATCAGAGAGACAGAGAGTATTCATGTTAAGATAAAGAGCAACCAGATAGCGTACTATCATGTCGAGTAAGAAAGTCCTACCTATATATGTCCCAGCATCCACTACAATATACATCCAATGTACAGTAATGGCCTCTAGGGCATACATATAACTAACAATCACTCCGAACCCGCAACCAATGATGACCTGATCCCGAACAAACATAGAAAATTTCTCGCACTCTGGAGCAAGTCGAACAAATCGTCAATGTGAGGTAAAGGATACCTATCCGCACCATAACTCGGTTCAATTGACGATCAATCAACACACAACCTCAAACTGCCGTTTTTCTCCCTGACGAACATAATAGGAGCTCCCGAAAGCGAAACACTTGGACATACAAGCCCCTCTATCTAGCAACTCTGCAGCTGATCCTTAAGCTCCCTAAGCTCCGCCGACTCATCTGGAACAACGTCGGAAAACTCTCGCAAGATTGGAACCCGGTCCAACAAACCTACTGTGGCTCCGGTATCACGATTGAACGCCAAGAATCCTCGACATCCTCTCATCAAAAGCCGACTAGCGAAAAAGGCTGAATTCAAAATGTGACGGGCGGCACCACTGTCCCCCTGCACAACAAGAATTGACTCGCCGGGAAAACAAAACCTGTCTGTTTTCTCGCGGCAGTCCACAGACGCCTAGCACGTAACTAACCAGTCCGTGCCCAGGAGAACGTCAAATCCAATATCTCTAAAAGGATCACAATGACGGACGAATCTCTATCTCCTATCCGATTGGCACACGATCGAAATACGTGTCGCGCAACAAAAGAATCGCTGACAGAAGTTAACACAACAAACGGCTGATCAAGCTAACACAACTCTCAGCCCAACCACGACACAAAGGGTGTAAAATAAACAAGTGCATCAAAAAAACATACGAATTAAGAATACCTGAAAACTCTGCATTGGACGCCCGCGCGTCCTGATGAGTAGAAGCAAACTCTCGTGTCTGCCCCCTACCCGCAACTGGATGAACTCCTCCTCTGCCAACCCGTCCACTCTGAGCAAACCATCCGCATCCACGACCTCTCTGGATATGACCCTGACGCGGTGTTAGGGAACAACTCCTGATGTGCTGTTGAAGATCCCCGCACCGATAGCATCCTCTCCATGGCTGCCGACCTTCCTGGGAATACTAGCTAAAAGACTGACCTCGTCCCAATCCTCCGCTACTCCCGCGACGTGCACGAAATTTGTCTCGACGACTAAGCCTCTATCTTTGGGCTGGTACACCGGTACGAGTCCTCCACTGTTCCGGAACTCCCAAAGTCTCGGGAAGACGTGCCTCGTCAACTGGAGCTATATCCACTGGTGTTGTATACGTAACACTATGCTGAGTGCTGATCGTAAGGAACAACTAGGTAACAGGGGTGACAACCTCCTATCGCTGTGCTCAACTGGCCTCAACTATAGACCTCATCGTCTAGCGCAAGTCCTGCATCTCTTCCACAAGTCTATCGGTACGATCTGTCGAAGGTGGATCCATCTGCTCCTGTGCAACGAGCCTGCTGTCCTGGTCAGTCGCCGTCCCATACGAGTCAACTCTGACCTCGGCCCTCGCTGCATCACTCTGAGTCCCCATAGTCATCGGCGGCAAAGGCTATAAATGGAAATAAGATTCGATAAGAACACGGAATCGAAGCGCAAGGATATGTATCATCAAGGAGGGAATTTCGAGCAATTAGTACTTAGGTCACTTTAGGCGGAGTACCGTGTCGTGAGTATGCCGTGAACATACACACACTACGTTATTCTGCTTAAACTACCTACTCCATCATACCAAGGTCATCCTACACTCCAAAAGGTAAAGCCTAGCGCTCTGATACCAACTTTTTCACGACCCGAAATTTACGAATGATGAAAAGCCTGCCGCGACTGCCCTAAAGGACTACCTGCAAAACACTGTGGCACAACGGGGGTGAGTTGCCAACTCGTGAATAGTAAATAACATATGCAGGTAATCGCAAGTATACACGTGCATCGTGAATCTAATACATGCAAGCGGATAACAATAAATAGTCATATGTATGCAACAGTCATGAAAAGTACTCTAGCAGGTACAACTAATACATGAAGCAATAATATGACAATATGTATATGCAACAATCATGAAAGGTAGTCTATCAGGTACTACTAATACATGAAGCAATGCATATAAAATAAATGAGGAGCATGGAGTAAAACATGTCATTCTCACGGAATCCTGACCTCGTGACAGGACCAAAGTCTATCAGGACAATCAAAATCCCAAATTTCCTCAAATCAGCCCCCAAATTGGCTCTCATAACCTGTAAGTCTCATATATCCTGAACGTACAATATCAAGTAAACCTCATATATCCTGAACGTACAATATCAAGTAAACCTCACATATTGTCACGCCCCGCTTCCCAGAGTGCGCTAAGATAGGCACGTGACAGAGCCAATCATGCTACCTGTGGATAGGAAAAATCCCTCCACAGTCACATTACGGCTGTAGAGAAATCAAGAACAGGAAAGTAAATAAACTATATAGTACATGTCCATGAGCCAGAATAAACGAGTCAAGGAATAATATGCGGAAGCATTAAATCCAAGTAATAATAACATCTGGAAAGTAAGGAAATAACTATCTGGATACTAACAGGATCCTCACTGCTCGGCCTGACGGCGGAAATACTCTTGATCAGCCTACGACAAAGGTAGAGGATCTGGGCCATGCAAAACCCAGACGTCAGTGCGTCATAATATCATGCAATAATATAAAAAGGGGTTGCAAGACATGCAAGTACGAGTATGAATGGTAAAACAGGTATAACAGTAAAATAAATAAGAACAGTGAAGGGTAAGGCACAGGTGACGTGCAGTGAGTAATCTAAACTGGTTTACTGGGTTAACTACTCTCAAGTCTTTTGAAATCAATTTGATGAATCAACGATGTAACTCAATAGTATCCCGTGCATTCCGGGACCACTGTCAAGATTCTCGGGCTGAATCCGAGACGTGCCGCTAGGCAGTAAAAGGTAGTATGTAATGATGAGTGATGTCAGCAGCATCACCCCGGGGCTGGCCTAGCCCGTAAGATTGATCAGTAAAGGCATCGAACTGTCGAGTTACAAGTCAGGTTTCATCATTGATTTCCCCATACCCCCAAGTTATGTGTTCAAGTCAGGTATTGATAAATCTGGAGCTAATGCCAACACAGGATCAAGCAGGTACAGGTTTGTCTGTATAGACAATAGGAAATGTCCGTAGGGACAACAGGTCAAGATTGTCGGCATTAGTAACAAGATCAGGTAACATGTCAAGCTGTGGTACATCAGGTCATGTCAGGTAATGAACAAGTATCAATCATGTCAAGAAGTGCACGGTATCAAGTCGTGTCAAGTAGTAGTGTATCAAGTCATGTCAGGGGGTGCACAAGTGTCACGTGGGTGCTCACAATCAAACTATAATAACCATGGGTACACAAAAACAAGTATGGGGTACCAATGTAACAATAAAGTGGAATATTGTGATGTGGTATGCAAATAGGTATAGATTCAAACATATGGATGCACAATTATTGATTAGGGTAACGTTTATAGTTCCAATATTAATTAGGATGCACTTTATTAAACATGGGGTGTTACAACAACAGTATTAGGTTATAAATGAGATCGTTAAATGCGGCTATATGTGTTCTATTCTTTATGGATGCGAATGGATATCATATAACCTTTAAATGATAAACTTGTTATTGCATGATGTTCAATTAAACAATGTGAATGGTTATATTCAATTTGATGCGGTATACTATAGTATGATACGGGACAAGATAGGTTTGCATATGCTTGATACGAAATGATAAGAATGGATGCATACGGTCATTGTAAAACTGTGAAACAAGTACTTTGGATGCACGGTTGAAATTCAATTATTATATTTATTAAAAATGGATGCATAAAAGTGTAATGTAGCATGTAGCAAGATTAATTTGCCTCGATGGATTGCGCGACGGATCCGCACGGCAACGTTCAATGTCGGTAAAAGTTTCGATGCACGCTCGCTCGTACAGAACAGGACCAGGCAATGCAAGAGAGTGACCATGCTGGTTAGGAATGTCCACAGGGTTGCTCGGATCGTCGGCAGCGACACGGCTCCGGCGATCACCGGAAAACGAGAATCCAAAAAGAGAAAGGGAAGAGAAAGAAGAAGAAAGAAGAGAAGAACTGTGGCTGTTCTCCGTGGTTTGATGCTCTGGGGTCAGAGGTGAAGGCAAGGGGGCGACGTCGACGATGGGCCATCGACGGCAATGATGCAGGCGAGGATTTTCCAGCAAGGCAGTGGTTTTCTAGGGTTGAGGGGGTACGGGTTCTTGCTTGGGGATGCTCGGGTTCTTTAAGGAAAGGAGAGAGGAGAACGAGGTGGTTACGAGGGAGTGGTGGCGACGACGAGGTGATCGGAGCTCCGGCGAGGTGAGAAAAGAGGCAACGATGGGTTCATGTCGGGCATGGGATTCTATGGGTTTCCTGGATCGGGTTGTGAGTGGCAGTCGGGGAAAGAAAGTGATGCTGGTGATGGTTGTGGCATCGGGAGGCGAGTGGGAAGGTCGTGGTGGCGGGGATCGGCGGCGTGAGGCAGCGACGAGGTGGTGCTGGCAAGGCGAGGGTGAAAGCGTGGGTTGTGCAGGGAAGAGGAGTGGAGGTGGAGGAGGTAGAGGAGATTTAGGGTGGAGATTCGACGTGAGGTGGGGCCCCGACGAGATGAGAACGGAGACAGAGGGGCTAGTGTTTGGTTCAGCGATGGGTATGGGTCGCGGGGTTGTCGTGGAGGTGACAGAGTTGGTGTTCAATGCCGGGGAGAGAGGTGAGGAGGTTGGGGAGATGGGGATGCTGACGAGCGTGGAGGCAGCGAGGCGAAGGGCGTGGGCGCGGCTTGGATTTGAGGTGAGCGACGGCGGAAAAAAGAAAAGAAAGAGACGAGGAAGAAAGAGAAGAAGAAGAAGAAGAGAGAGAGAGAGAGAGAAAGTATATGATTTTAATAATAATATATATAAAGAATTATATATATGTATAAAGAAAGAGAGAGAGAGAATTGAGAAAGAAAGAGATAGAGAGAGGTCGAGATGAGAGAGAGAGAGAGAGGGAGAGAGAAAGAGGTAGAGAGAGATCGAGATGAGAGAGAGAGAAATGAATAGTGAGGAGAAAGAATTTTGGTTGGTAGCGGGAGAGAGAAGGAGATAAAGAAAGAAAAGAAGAGAGAGAGAAAGAGAGAGGGAGAGTGGGGCCATGGCCAGGCTGGGGGGAAGAGCTGGGTTTGTTAGGATTAGATTTTTAAATATAAAAAAAGATTATAGTTAGTTGTATAAATTTTAAGTCGTTGATTATATTTAATTAAAAATTGGATTTTCAGGTAAATACAAATCTAGTCCAAAATACGCCCGGATCGGGTCGAAAAATTCAGATTTTAAATATGAAAAATATATGCGACTTTCAAAATTCAAAACGAATGCTCAGGTAACGAAAGTGCATACCCCCAAGAACGGATGCACGTACGTGCGCGTAGCCATCCAAACACGCCCGTTTCACTGAACGGGACGAGAACAAGATGCGCGGATGCTACCACGAGGTTAAGGGTATCATGCAAGCCATGAAATGTAATTTTAAAATATTTTCTATGGCTTAAAATGTTATATGGTAAAAGATGCAATGCCAGATAAAATGCCAATGTGTACTAAACATGAAAATACACGATCTACGTAACAAGTCTGGCTAATTCATAGATATGAATCAAACAGGTTCAAGCAAGCGGGTCGGGTCGAATGCAATGTAAAATGTAAAATACGATTCGCACCCAAAACACGATAAATCAAGAAAATACTACAGATAAATAAATACGGGAACTGGAATTGGTGTAAATGAACTAGGTTGTTACATTATACCCAACTACAAAAAGAATTTCGTCTTCGAAATTCCAAAAACAAGAAAGGATAAACAATCAAGAAACTACAAGAATAGATGTGGAAACTTCTGTCGGATTTCATCTTCTCATTCCCAAGTTGATTCTCCATGTGAGTGATTTCCCCAAGAAACAAGTACGAGAGGGATAACCTTGTTCTTAAGAAGCTTTTCCCTTCGATCCACGATCGACATCAGTCGCTCCTCAAAAGTCAAATCTTCTCGTACGGTCAGCTTCGAATGATCCAACACATGTGTTTCATCTCGAACATACTTATGGAGTTGAGATACATGAAACACGTCATGAACATTCGCCAAAGATTGCGGTAACGCCAATCGATACGCTACTTCTCCAACACGCTCCAAAATCTCGAAAGGCCGGACGAATCGAGGACTAAGCTTTCCTCGACTTCCAAAATGAATCACCCCTCTAGTCGGTGATATCTTCAAGAATACCAAATCACCAACAGCGAACTCTAGAGGTCTTCTCGATTTATCGGCCAAACTCTTCTGTCGATCTTGTGCTACCTTCATATGATTCCGGATAGTGTTAACTTTCTCTACAGTCTGCACGATCAAATCCTGTCCCAACAATCTTCATTCTCCAATATCGTCCCAACAAACAGGTGAATGACACTTGTGACCATATAATGCTTCGAATGGAGCCATTTGAATAGTTGCCTGAAAACTGTTGTTGTATGAAAACTCCACCAAGTGTAGATGATCCTCCCATGAACCCTTGAAGTCTAACATGCAAGCTTTCAACATGTCTTCAAGAGTTTAGATCGTTCTCTCTGACTGGCCATCTGTCTGAGGATGATAAGCTGTGCTAAACTTCAACCGAGTCCCCAAACTTTCCTGTAAGCTCCTCTAGAAGTGTGATAAGAAACGGGTGTCACGGTCGGACACGATGCTTACCGGTACTCCATGCAATCTTACAATCTCCTGCATGTACCGTTCTGCCAAAGTTTCCGTTGATTGAACAACTCGAAATGGTATGAAATGAGCTGCCTTGGCCAATCGATCAACAATCACCCAAACTGCATTGTTGCCCTCTGGACTCCGCAGTAAAGCCGTCACGAAATCCATGGTTAAATGTTCCTACTTCCATTGAGGAATAGGAAGTTGTTGCAATAAACCAGCGACCCTTTGATGTTCAGCCTTAACTTGCTGACACACCAAGCACTTTGCTATAAAGAGGGCAATCTCCCATTTCATGCCTTCCCACTAGAAATGCTGTCGTAGATCTCGGTACATCTTCGTGCCTCCTAGATGTACGGAATATGAGGAACTGTGCGCCTCCTTCATAACTTCTTCGTGAATATCTCCCTCTGGCACACACAAACGACTACCATATCGCAACGAACCATCTTCATGAATCAACAAGTCCGTTCGAAGTCCAGCTTCAACCTGTTCTCGAAACTTTTGCAATCTAGGGTCCTGTAACTGCGCTGCTTTAATATTCTCGATCAACGACGACTGTACTTGCAGCTGCATCAACTGTCCCGAAGAATGCGGTAGAACAACCTCCAAATCGAATCTCCGAAAGTCTTCCATAAGCTCCTTCTGTGCAGTCAACATACGAATTACTGGCAACCGACTAAGCGCATCCGGCACAACATTAACATTCCCCGGATGGTATTTAAGATCAAGATCGTAGTCAGCCATCAGCTCCAACCATCTACGCTGCCTCATATTAAGCTCTTTCTGCATGAACACAAACTTTAGGCTTTTGTGAGCGGTGAATACTTCGACCCTTTCGCCCAGTAAGTAGTGTCTCCAAATCTTCAAAGCGAAAATCACTGCTGCAAGCTCCAAGTCATGAGTCGGATAACTCTTCTCATGGGTCTTCAACTGTTTCGGTGCGTAAGCTATAACCTTCCCATGCTGCATCAAAACACATCCCAATCCTTTCCCAGATGCGTCGCTGTGAATCACCAATCCTCCGGAACTGTCCGGTACGGTCAAAATAGGAGCGGTTATCAAACTCTGCTTCAGTGCCTCAAAAGCTGACGCACACTTATTCATCCACACAAATGGTACTTCCTTGCGCGTAAGCTTGGTCAAAGGCTCAGCCAAACGAACAAAATTCTCCACGAACCTTCTGTAATACCCAGCAAGTCCAAGAAAGTTTCTGATCTCTGCAACGTTCTTCGGAATCGGCCAATCTCGAACTGCTGCAATCTTTTCGGGATCAACGGCGATTCCATCTCCGGACACGACATGCCCCAAAAACTTCACTTCTTCAAGCCAAAACTCGCACTTGCTCATCTTTGCATACAATCTTTCTTGCCTCAATGTCTGCAGTGCGATCTTCAAGTGTTCTACATGCTCTTTAATACTCTTCGAGTAAACCAGAATATCATCAATGAACACCACTATAAACTGGTCCAAGAACGGTTAAAAGATTCGGTTCATCAAGTCCATAAATATCGCCGGTGCATTCGTGACTCCGAATGGCATCACTAAATACTCTTAATGTCCATACCGAGTCCGTAACGCAGTCTTGCAAATATCTTCTGATTTAACTCGGACCTGATGATATCCGGACCGCAAATCCAGCTTCGAGAATACCCTCACACCACTAAGCTGCTCGAACAATTCTCCAATGCGAGGGATCGGGTACTTGTTCTTAAGAGTCACCCGGTTTAATTCTCGATAATCGATGCACATCCTCCTTGTGCCATCTTTCTTCTTTACTAGAAGAACCGGAACTCCCCAAGGTGAATTACTGCTGCGAATCCAACCCTTCTGAAGTAATTCAGCAACCTTCTTCTTGACTTCTTCCAACTCCACTGGTGCCATCGGATAGTACGCCTTTGAGATTGGCGCTGCACCAGGAGCAAGATCGACCGCGAACTCCACATCTCGTTTTGGTGGTAAACCCAAGATGTCTTCGAACACGTCCATGAAATCTCGAACAACAGTTGGCGCTTCTTCCTTATCAACTTCGATATACAAAAGAACATTATTTGTCGGCCTAGCCCTAAACTCGACTGGCCCGACAGGACTGCTTCCTCCAGTAAAGATAAACTCCGGATGTCCGGGAATATGGAAAATCACTTTCTTTGCCCTACAATCAATATGAGCGTGGAAAGTGCCGAGAAACTCCATTCCCAAGACAACAACAAACAAAGGGATGCACCAGAATTGAATAATTCTAATGCGGGGAAAACATGAACAAGTAGGATACCTGAAACGACTTCACCTGAAGCCAAACACTGAAGAAGATAAGCATGATAAACAGGATTCAAGGTTGCGATAAAACATAAACTGGTAAGCAATGAAACTGAGAGAACCAAGGTAATAAAACGACCATGAAGCAAAGAAATGAAACAAGACCAGGACTCCAAGTTACTTAAATAGGGTACCGCATTGTAACCATGCTGCAGTTCATGGGTACAATCACATAACTCCGTTCAAGTTGCCCAAATCCCAGTATCAGAATCAAAAGAACAGGAGAAACAATAGGGAATCAAAAGTTCCAAGCCGAGATGCAAAGTTGTATGCATATCGTCAGGGTAAGGATCAGGAGGAAGATATGATTCAAGAACGGCAAGATGGTAAAATGGCAGGACATGTTCCTAATCACGAGTATTCTGATTCGTGAATTGGGTCCAATACCCAACTACAAAAGAATCAAACCCGATTAACCTAGATCCTATAGCTCTGATACCAAACAAACCCTGTCACGCGCCGCTTCCCAGAGTGCACTAAGATAGGCACATGACAGAGCCAACCATGCTACCAGTGGATAGGAAAAATCCATCCATAGTCACATTACGGCTGTAGAGATATCAAGAACAGGAAAGTAAATAAACTATCTAGTACATGTCCATGAGCCAGAATAAACGAGTCAAGGAATAATATGCGGAAACAATAAATCCAAGTAACAATAACATCTAGAAAGTATGTAAATAATTAACTGGATACTAACAAGATCCTCACTGCTCGGCCTGACGGCGGAAATACTCTTGATCAGCATGCGACAAAGGTAGAGGATCTGGGCCATACAAAACCCAGACGTCAGTGCGTCATAATATCAAGCAATAATATAAACAGGGGGTAGCAAGACATGCAGGTACGAGTATGAATGGTAAAACAGGTATAACAGTAAAATAAATAAGGACAGTGAAGGGTAAGGCCCAGGTGACGCGCAGTGAGTAATCTAAACTGGTCTACTGGGTTAACTACTCTCAAGTCTTTTGAAATCAATTTGATGAATCATCGATGTAACTCAATAGTATCTCGTGCATGTCTGGGACCACGGTCAAGATTCTCGGGCTGAATCCGAAACGTGCCGCTAGGCAGTAAAAGGTAGTATGTAACGATGAGTGATGTCAGCAGCATCACCCCGGGGCTGGCCTAGCCCGTAAGACTGATCAGTAAAGGCATCGAACTGTCGAGTTACAAGTCAGGTTTCATCATTGATTTCCCCATACCCCCAAGTTATGTGTTCAAGTCATGTATTGATAAATCTGGAGCTAATGCCAGCACAGGATTAAGCAGGTACAAGTTTGTCTGTATAGACAACAGGAAATGTCCGTAAGGACAACAGGTGAAGATTGTCGGCATTAGTAACAAGATCAGGTAATAGGTCAAGCTGTGGTACATCAGGTCATGTCAGGTAGTGAACAAGTATCAATCATTTCAAGAAGTGCACGGTATCAAGTCGTGTCAAGTAGTAGTGTATCAAGTCATGTCAGGGGGTGCACAAGTGTCACGTGGGTGCTCACAATCAAACTATAATAAGCATGGGTACACAAAAACAAGTATGGGGTATCAATGTAACATTAAAGCGGAATAATGTGATGTGGTATGCAAATAGGTATAGATTCAAACATATGGATGCACAATTATCGATTAGGGTTACGTTTATAGTTCCAATATTAATTAGGATACACTTTATTAAACATGGGGTGTTACAACAACAGTATTAGGTTATAAATGAGATCGGTAAATGCGGCTATATGTGTTCTATTCTATATGGATGCGAATGGATATCATATAACCTTTAAATGATAAACTAGCTAATGCACGATGTTCATTTAAACAATGTGAATGGTTATATTTAATTTGATGCGTTATACTATAGTTTGAAATGGGACAAGATAGGTTTGCATATGCTTGATATGAAATGATAAGAATGGATG
The DNA here is from genome assembly GCA_030015575.1 of Agapanthus africanus. Taxonomy (NCBI): domain Eukaryota; kingdom Viridiplantae; phylum Streptophyta; class Magnoliopsida; order Asparagales; family Amaryllidaceae; genus Agapanthus; species Agapanthus africanus. Next base: position 701,295,214 of record CM057338.1, read on the forward strand.
CATACGGTCATTGTAAAACTGTGAAACAAGTACTTTGGATGCACGGATGAAATTCAATTATTATATTTATTAAAAATGGATGCATAAAAGTGTAATGTAGCATGTAGGAAGATTAACTTGCCTCGATAGATTGCGCGACGGATCCGCACGGCAACGTCCAATGTCGGTAAAAGTCTCGATGCACGCTCACGCGTACAGAACAGGACCAGGCAATGCAAGAGAGTGATCATGCTGGTTAGGAACGTCCACAGGGTTGCTCGGATCGTCGGCAGCGGCACGGCTCCGACGATCACCAGAAAACAAGAATCCAAAAAGAGAAAGAGAAGAGAAAGGAGAAGAAAGAAGAGAAGAACTGTGGCTGTTCTCTGTGGTTTGATGCTCTAGGGTCAGAGGTGAAGGCAATGGGGCGACGTCGACGATGGGCCATCGACGGCAACGATGCAGGCGAGGAATTTCCAGCAAGGTAGTGGGTTTCTAGGGTTGAGGGGGTGCAGTTTCTTGCTTGGGGATGCTCGGGTTCTTTAAGGAAAGGAGATAGGAGAACGAGGTGGTTGTGAGGGAGTGGAGGCGACGACGAGGTGGTTGGAGCTCTGGCGAGGTGAGAACAGAGGCAACGATGGGTTCATATCGGGGTTGGGATTCTGTGGGTTTCCTGGATCGGGTTGTGAGTTGCAGTCGGGGAAAGAAAGTGATGCTGGAGATGGTTGTGGCATCGAGCGGCGAGAGGGAAGGTCATGGTGACGGCGATCGGCGGCGTGAGGCGGCGACGAGGTGGTGCACGTGAGGCGAGGGTGATAGCGTGGGTTGTGCAGGGAAGAGGAGTGGAGGTGGAGGAGGAAGAGGAGGTTTAGTGTGGAGATTCGTCGTGAGGTGGGGCTCCGGCGAGATGAGAACGGAGATAGAGGGGCTGGTGTTGGGTTCAGAGATGGGTATGGGTCGCGGGGTTGTCGTGGAGGTGATGGAGGTGGTGGTCGAAGCCGGGGAGAGAGGTGAGGAGGTTGGGGAGATGGGGATGCTGACGAGCGTGGAGGCGGCGAGACGAGGGGCGCGGGTGCGGCTTGGATTTGCGGTGAGTGACGGCGGAAAAAAGAAAAGAAGGAGACGAGGAAGAAAGAGAAGAAGAATAGAGAGAGAGAAAGTATAGGGTTTTAATAATAATATATATAAAGAATTATATATATGTATAAAGAAAGAGAGAGAGAAGAATTGAGAAAGAAAAAGATAGAGAAAGATCAAGATGAGAGAGAGAGAGGGAGAGAGAAAGAGGTAGAGAGAGATCGAGATGAGAGAGAGGGAGAAATGAATAGTGATGAGAAAGAATTTTGGTTGGTAGCGGGAGAGAGAGAAAGAGAGAAAGAAAGAAAAGAAGAGAGAGAGAAAGAGAAAGAGAGAGGGAGAGTGGGGCCATGGCCAGGCTGGGGGGAAGAGCTGGGTTTGTTAGGATTAGATTTTTAAATAAAAAAAAGATTATAGTTAGTTGTATAAATTTTAAGTCGTTGATTATATTTAATTAAAAATTGCATTTTCAGGTAAATACAAATCTAGTCCAAAATACGGCCGGATCGGGTCTAAAAATTCTGATTTTAAATATGAAAAATATATGCGACTTTCAAAATTCAAAACGAATGCTCAGGTATTGAAAATGCATACCCCCAAGAACGGATGCACGTACGTGCGCGTAGCCATCCAAACACGTCTGTTTCACTGAACGGGACGAGTACAAGATACGAGGATGCTACCACGGGGTTAGGGGTATCATGCAGGCCATGAAATGTAATTTTAAAATGTTATATGGTAAAAGATGCAATACTAGATAAAATGCCAGTGTGTACTAAACATGAAAATGCACGATCTACGTAATAAGTTAGGATAATTCATAGATATGAATCAAACAGGTTCAAGCAAGCGGGGCGGGTCGAATGCAATGTAAAATGTAAAATACGATTCGCACCCAAAACACGATAAATCAAGAAAATGCTACAGATAAATAAATACGGGAACTGGAATTTGTATAAATGAGCTAGGTTGTTACACATATCTTGAATGTACAATATCAAGTAAATTTCATATATCCTGAATGTACAATATCAAGTAAACCTCACATATCCTGAATGTACAATATCAAGTAAATCTCATATATCCAATATCCAGTATTCGAGTAAATTTCATATAAAGTGAGTGTCCAACATCGTCACCCAAAAAGATCATGAAACAAGTGTTTAGCATCGACACATAAATATTGGTCTATCAGGCGCTGTCACCACGACTGGCCCCCTAATAGGTACGTATCATACGCTATCCCGTAAACTCGATTGCCTATCTCTGACACTCGAAATTCGACGTATCCATACGTACATGACCTCGGCCTGTATCCCCACGATACCCATCGAGTCAAAGGTACTGTCATCGGCAGGTATGGTTCCCCTGTCAGGCCTCATCGGCATGTTACATCGACAACCCTTTCTTGCCCCGGGGTACCTCCGGGCCCCACCATGTACCCTCACACGGCCCACTACGCTTCCTCGCATGGGGTATATATATATCAGAACCGATAAAACTCATGGTGGCTGCTGAAATATCATATCAAGAGAAACCGGTTTTTCAAATAATGCTTAATTTCATGAAATTACCACGGTCCTCAAATCCAGAAAATATCAAGTAATGAAAAAGTATAAATGCATGAATCAATACACATATATTAGCGTCCCATTCCACTAATATATTTATATAGGCATATATAACAGCGTCCCATTCCACTGTTATATATACTTAGGAGTAAAAATATCAGAGAACATCATAGAATGTAATATATGCAACATGAAACAGTAATATGAGCATATATAAAGGAGAAGCCGCTATTTAACTGCAACAAGTTAATATATATATATATCATGCGGTTCCTAATTTCTCCAAGTCCATATAACATCAAATAAAGGTCAACATGTAGCTATAGCCAGGTGTGCAAAACCATGTCGATATAGCAAGATATGTGTATCTACCTATCAATAATGATGTAATACCCTCTATGTATATGTGTACGTAGGTATGCAAGCTGTACATGTAGCTATGTCTCATGTGTGTATATACCTGTCACTAATGGTACGATACCATATAGGTACATAGGTAACTAGCATGTAGGCATGGCAAAGTATACTACTATCATATGCGCCAACGCATAAGAATCAATGACCCCACGTCAATGACAAAACAGTACCACATAGGTATGTGTAGCCTTAACTAGGTAAGTGAGTATACATGTAAGTATGTATGCACAATGTACATGTAAGTATGTGTGCATAGCAAGGCATATGTGTAAGCATGTAGGTATACAGGTATGCTATATGTCGTATGAACAAAAGGAAATAGGGATCATGTCTCATTGTCCCTAAACAATACAATATCACACATGTATAGGTGTTGTGCGTGTCATGGCAATTATTGACGGTGTGTGTGTAGCATACAATTAGTGCTCGTGAAACATGAACCGTCAATAATAGTGTTGTGTCTCGTTAATACTAAGTCCATACATAAGGAAATAAGATAAGCAACAAAGGTATACATGCACATTCAATATCCGTATACTTCTAACTAATAGTCATGTCATTTGATCTAGCCCATACGCATAACGCCAAGCGGGCGATCCCCCTGTAGATGTTAAATCTACTCACCAACCATCCTCGCTAAATAAAGTCAACCACTCGTTTTCCCCTGTTCGCAGCGCCCGAAGTCCCCGCCTGCGATCCTGAAGGCATATAACAATATAACAAGTATATATTAGCAATCGATCAATAACACGTACCAACTACGTTTGACCGATGCACCAACTCCAAACATACTCTCAAGTGTTCGTCAAGTGGCTAACGCGCGTAGAGACACTACGAAACCAACTCAAGAGCAAAAGCTACACAAATACACGAACGACATCGGCACGACCCTAGCTAGGAAAGCAAAGCGACACAACTACCAAGCCTAGACCCTGATCGTACCGATCGCGCAATCACAACACAATAATAAACATGGAATCTATTATAAATAACGTCGCAACATCAAAAGAAACCCACGCCTAAATTATCCGGAAATCTAGTAAGCAACATATCATCATTTTAGCACAAAACTACAAATTTAACCAAAACTAGAATTTACAATCATCACAATATAGCATGATTAAACCATTCAAACCCTTACTATAATTTTAATCACTTAATTATTAGTAAAAGTTTAGTTTGCTAATTAGCTTAATTAGATAATTAGGAAAATATCATTTAACAAATCTAACAAGTTGGTTATGTTTTCTTTTGCCTAAAATTAACAATTAACCTTTAACCCATTCTTCAAGATTAAACACTAGCTTGAACTTCTTTAAAATTACAATAAATGAATTAAACAAGATTTAAAATCTATATTAACCAATTAATTAGCTAACATAATGATTTTAGTATAACAAATAAGGATTAGGGTTTGAAATTATACCTCAACAAGAACACCCCAAAGCAACAAGATTCAACAACTTTAGCCTCAAAAAACCATGTTTTGTTGAAGATCCAAGCAAGATTAGTAAAGGGAAATGATGGTTTAATTTTATTTAGAAATTTGTGGATTTATTTTGGGATTTTTGAAGGATTTTGAGAGCAAGAGAATGAAGAAATTGCCAAGGCAAAAAGAATGGGCAGACTTGGAGGAGGCTCATCCAAAAGGTGATGGTGGGTGTTTGCGTAAAATGTGAAGAAATTTCTAGCACAAAATATTAAATGCTTCATTAAATGCAATTTTGCCACCTTTTCTTCTTTCTTTTCTTTTTAAAATTAATTCCATTTGTTATAAAGAATATCTGGATATTAGAAGAGAAGGTTCTAAACTAATTCTAGTGATTAAATTAACAATGATCCCAATAAGAACTAATTAACCCACACAAAAATATAATTTCCACTAATCAAGTGCATAAATAACACATTAAAATAATATTTAATTAGGGAAAATTCTGTGTGAACCAAAACATCCCATTGACCCCCAAATCTCGTGCATTAGCTTCATTCTAGCTAAACTAGGTGCTGACAAGTCTATACAGAAGTTTGATCACAATCGGGTTAAAACGGAAAACACCGACTATTTTACTCTAAAACGGAAAATTTCGCAAAACGATTTCTAAAACGTTACACCCTCAGGGTAGGGAACGAAGCACAAGTTAATGCTGCAGCCGTCGGTGAATATCACCTAGTGTTGCCAAATTGCAATACTATGATTTTGAGCAATTGCTACTATGTACCTTTCATGGTTTCCAACATCATATCATTTTCTTTACTTGATATAGATGGATATAACTTTGTTCTTGATAGAAATATTATGAACATTTACCTTGATAAGGTACTGATTGCAGATAGTACACTATGTAATGGTATCTATGTTCTAAATCAGAATATAATTCTCAATGTACAAAACACACACAAGAGGAAGAGTTCGGATACGAACGAATCCTACTTGTGGCATTGTAGACTTGGTCATATCAGAGAGAAAAGACTAAATGAGTTACATAAAGATGGACTTTTGAATACGTTCGAATTTTCATCTTACGAAACTAGTCAGTCTTGTCTCAAAGGAAAAATGACCAAATCTCCATTCACTAGACACAGAGAAAGAGCAGGAAAACCCTTGAGACTCATACACAGTCATGTATGTGGTCTAATGTCTATACATGCATGGGGAGGGTTCTCATACTTCATCACATTCACTGACGATCTCTCTAGGTTCGGATATGTGTATCTCAGGAAACACAAATCTGAAGCTTTTGAGAAATTCAAAAAATTCAGAAACGAAGTAGAGAACTAGACTGGAAAAAGTATCAAGATCCTCCGATCTGATAGAGGAGGGGAGTACTTAAGCATGGAATTCCTAGAATACTTAAAAGAGAATGGAATTCTCTCTCAGCTTACTCCTCCATATACACCACAGCACAACGGTATGTCGGAGAGGAGGAATCGTACCCTGTTGGACATGGTTCACTCCATGATGAGTAATGCTGAGTTACCTCTTTCATTTTGGGGGCATGCGCTTCAGACAGCAGCATATCTATTAAAGATGTTCCGTCCAAATCTGTGCCTAAGACACCATTCGAGATATGGAATGGAAAAAGATCGTATCTTAAAAGATTTAAGATATGAGGGTATATGTTAAAAAGCATAAACCAGATAAACTAGAGGCACAGTCAGTTTTATGTAAGTTTGTGGGATATCCAAAGAATGGTTATGGATATCTTTTCTACCATACAATGGAACAGAAGGTGTTTGTTGCTCAACATGCCGTTTTCTTAGAAATAGAGTTTCTTACAAAAGAAATTAGTGGGAGCACGGTAGAACTGGAAGAAATTCAGCGACCACAAACTGAAACTGAAGATTTGACAGAACCTCAAGATTCAATAACCCTAGACGAAGCTCAGCCACTCCAAAAATCTGGTAGGATTTCTCATCCGCCCGAGAGATACTACGGTTTTCTTATTGACGGGGATCGAGAGGATTGCATCTTGGAAGAGGATGATCCTACCAGTTTCCGGCAGGCCATTATCAGTAGAGACTCTGATAAGTGGCTGGATGCTATGCGATCCAAAATGGAGTCCATGTACACCAATAAAGTGTGGACCTTGAATATTGCTCCACCTGGGGTAAAACCCGTTGGATGCAAATGGATCTACAGATGGAAATTTGTTGTAGATGGGCAGCTGGAAACCTATAAGGCTAGACTCGTTGCAAATGGTTTTCATCAAAGACCAGGTGTGGTCTATGACGAAATCTTTTCTCCAATGGCTATGCTCAAATCCATTCGGATCCTACTTTCTATTACTGCCTTCCATGACTATGAGATCTGGCAGATGGACGTAAAAACTTTTCTAAACGGCAGTTTGGAAGAGTGCGTTTATATGAATTAGCCAGAAGGCTTTGTAGACAGTGGGAGCAGCAAGGAAGGTGTTCAAGTTGCTTAAATCTATTTATGGATTAAAGCAAGCATCGCGGAGCTGGAACATCTGTTTTGATGAATCAGTCAAGGAATTTTACTTTATCAAGAACGAGGATGAGCCTTGTATTTATAAGAAGATTATAGGACGAACTGTCGTATTCCTAGTTTTGTACGTGGACGAAATTCTTTTGATAGAAAATGACATTCCTATACTACAATCGATCAAGCTATTCTTTTCACAACTGTTCTCCATGAAAGACCTGGGTGATGCCTCGTGCATTCTCAGGATCAAGATTTACAGAAATAGATTTAAGAGATTACTAGGACTTTCGCAGTCCAGGTACATAGAGACAGTACTAAAGAGATTTAGTATGGAAGATTCCAAGCGCGGTAATATACCCGCATTGCACGGAATCACCCTCTCGAAGAAGATGTCTCCCAAGATTGACGAGGTTAGGGTTCGCATGAGCACTATATCCTATGCTTCGGCGGTAGGATCTATAATGTATGCGATGCTATGTACAAGACCAGATGTAGTTTACACGCTAAGCGTGGTGAGCCGGTATCAGTCAGACCCAGGTGAGAACCACTGGACAGCAGTGAAGAACATTCTCAAGTACTTAAGAAGGACTAAGGAGATGTTCCTGGTTTACGGTAATGGAGACCTCAGGGTTGAGTCCTTTACCGATTCAAGCTTCCAGAGTGACAAAGATGATAACAAGTCTGTCTCGGGTTTTGTGTTTACCCTCAATGGAGGGGCGGTGTGTTGGAAGAGCTCCAAACAGGATACCATCGCAGAATCGACGATAGAGGCTGAATACATTGCAGCAAGCGATGCCGCAAAAGAGGCATTCTGGATGAAGAAGTTCATTAGTGAACTTCAGGTAGTTCCGTCCATTGTTGGCCCAATACCTTTGTATTGTGATAACAATGGGGCTACAGCTTTAGCGAAGGAACCACGGTCCCATCAGAAATCTAGAAACATTCTAACGTTTTAAAAATAAATAAATAAATAAGTAAATAAATAAATCGTTTAGGGAATTTTCTGACAATCGGTAAAATAAATCGTATTTTCCGTAAAACTTAACTATAATTACTTTTCATCATAGACTTAAATACGTATATTTTAACTATGTAGTTGCTAGTATTTGGTATTTAATTAGTCACTTTTAAATTGTTAGTTTATTTAAATATTTTTCTTAATTAATTATTTTTAATATTATTTTAAGCTTTCACTAATACATTTAATAAGTGATAATTACAAATTCAAGAAAGGGGTTATGAATTCAAGTTAGGTTTTATAGCACATTATTAAGATTGCAATGTATAGTTTAACATACTAAGACATGAAAAACCTGATCTAGTTGTTAATTTGTTAAATTGTTACATTTAAATTGTCCTAATTAGCATTTTTGCAAAATAGATTTTTATAAATAATATAAATAGGCGAGATAAAATTCTAGTGAGGGTTTGTGTGGCTTAATTGAGTTATTAAGAGATTTTTGTGGCCACAAGATTTACTAAAATATCTAGAATTGAATGAAAATGGTTAATGACCGCTTACTAGGTTTTTGGAAATTAATCGATTTGAATGAAGTTGAGACTTTGATGACCTATAACCTAATTCCTAAAATATTTAGTGTGTTGTGAAACCACAATTGGTACGTTTGGGTTTTAGGTTTGTGGATTTTAACGTATAGCGACCCTAGTTGTAGTTTGTAGCGTTGTCGCGAGCGCGTTCTGTGTACTAAGTGTGTGCGCGTATAGTTAGTGCGTGTGATTAACTTTTGTCGTTTGTTCCGTGACTATTCGTATATTTATCCTCTTAATTGCTTGTATGCGATTCTAGGATCGGGTGCAGTGGCGTCAGATGTGGCGCAGAAGAGACATGGCCGAGATTGGATCAGATTAGCCGAGGCGTACCGGTGAATAGATGTACATATCTATTGGTGGATCGTTTGGATGGCGCGAGGCGCCCGACGGTTTAGTATTACTTATAGTATTTACATTATATGCGTAGTTTCCTAGTTAGCCATCTCATTGCATCGCATCGTTATAGTTATAAATATATATATATTGAAGGGTTACGCTAGCGCCCTGTCCAACTTCCGTGGACAAATGCGGAACAAAAATTTTACAACGATCATAAACTTGGCGCTTGGATAACACAAAAACCAGATCTTTACCATAAACCTAGTTAGCATGTTAGTTTTCTATCTACTATGATAGAAAGTATACCTAAAGAAACCAAGTCCTTCGGGTCTTCGATCCTCTCCTTAAGCTCCTCGATGGAAGTATGGATCGTGCTTGAACTTCGGCCTCCTTGTGTCAACGATGATCCACCCGAGAGTTCCAACCTTGAGCTAAACCTCCAAGTTGAGGTAACTACACTACTTAGCTTGCTAATCTAAGTCGACTAGAGTCAGTAGAGTGTGATTTAGAGTAGCTAAGTCTCATTAACCCTTGATTATCAACACATGATACACTAGGGTTTGAGAGTGGAAGAAGGAGAGAGCAAGCTTGAGGTAAGAGAAAGTATTTGTGATAATGATTATAAAAATGGAATAGCTAACTTATATATGACCTCAAGCATGGCATGGAAAATATCTCACCAAAATATCTAGGTCAAAAATATCTCATCAAAATATCTAAGGTCAACAAGTCAAGCCAAGTCAAAAGGTCAACATAAGTAACCATGCCACAAAAATTATCATTTATCAGAAAATACAAAGTCTTTTCTTTACCTCATATTTGTTTTCAATGGTCAAAACCCTAATGAGGTATCTCATTCTATACCACCTCTCATCCGTATATACATACCCGCATCCGTGTTCCGAGAAATACGAATACTATGAGACGAAGCTAATCCAATAATCAAATACTAGGATCGGCTTAAACCAAAGCCCACTAGTATTGTCCGTTCGAACACCATACGTGCACAAGTACACGTATGTGATCGAACCCTGTCGTAAAACCATACGACCTCTACTCGTTTCGCCCGAAGCTGGGAAACCCTCTGTGTGGGACATAAAAACTCGACAGTTCTCTCGCAGTGGGTTTAACCACAAGCACGTCAGCGGCACTAGCTGTGCATAATGGCTACCAAGGTATCCGTCGATAAGAAGGTCGACGAGCAAGCCCATCTAAACTCCTACTGAGCCTATCTGTGACAATCTCCGTATAGTCCGGTCTGTTCGTCTAAGAGTATTGCATATTAGGCCTAGGGGGAGGTAAATGACAGACCCCTAATAGCGGTCTAAGTCGTGTCGGAGTGTAGCCCAGAACACCTTGAGAAACTACTGGAAAACCTACCAGTAAATCTCACTTGCCTTGGCCAGGGACTTTGTGTAATGGCTCTCCAAACACAGCGCGATATCAACCCCCAATACTGGGAGAGACGAATCCTATCTAACTGCCACTTCCTCCATGTGCTTCAGGACTGCACCCAACTACTACCTGTTTGCAAGACTCAATAGAGCTGAGGTAGGGTAGCAATCTAAGAACAGTGGGAACACACTTGAGCCGAAGTGGCAATGTCAAGTCAACGGACTAAACTGTACTCATGTCACCTGGGAACTGCTACCTGAAGATAGGTATAATACCAACCAGCAGTACCCTACGAGTCCGTCCAGTGTAACTCATAACCCAATGAGCACCTGCATACTATCTCCAGTACGACGTACTAATGGCTGTGGGACAGACGATCTCCCCTGCTGGGATGAGAAACGTATACACTAGTCTACTCTGGAGTATCGATGCCCTGTCTCGATAATCCTACGACTAGGGACCTGTATAAGGATGTGCTTATAGACTACCCAGCCCCTACTAGTGTGATCGCCATCACAACGATGATAGTCAAGCAAAGATCCTAAGGGCTCCATCAATATGTATTAGCGATATGTTAAAAGAAACATATACACATATTAAGATAGATACAAACCAAGTAGCATACTACTATATCGAGCAAGACTGTCGCCAATCAATGTATATATCCCAAGCTTCCAAAATGTAATATACAAACTAGTACTATACAATAATGGCCTCTAGGGCATACATATCCAACAATCTCCCACTTGCACTAAAGGCCAGTAATTGGTGTGCCGCATACCCAACGTCTGCATTAAGGCCAGCTGCTGGTGTACCGCATACCCAATAGCTCAAAAATTCGATCGAATTGTGCTTGAGGGAGGGCTTTTATGAATGGATCCGCCTTGTTATCTTTAGTGTCCACTCTCCGTACCTCGATCTCCTCGCGATCAATGATCTCCCTGATCAGGTGATACCGCCTTAAGATGTGTCTGGATTTCTGATGGGACCGTGGATCCTTCACTATAGTTATAGCGCCATTGTTATCGCAATACAAAGGTATTGGGTCAACAATGGACAGAACTACCTGAAGTTCACTAATGAACTTCTTCATCCAGACCGCCTCTTTTGCGGCATCGCTTGCAGCAATGTATTCAGCTTCCATCGTCGAGTCTGCGACGGTGTTCTGTTTGGAACTCTCCAACACACCGCCACTCCTATAAGGGTAAACACAAAACCCGAGATAGACTTGCTATCGTCCTTGTCACTATGGAAGCTTGAATCGGTAAAGGACTCGATCCTGAGGTCTCCATTACCGTAAACCAGGAACATCTCCTTAGTCCTTCTCAGGTACTTGAGAATCTTCTTCACTGCTGTCCAGTGGTTCTCACCTGGGTTTGACTGATACCGGCTCACCACGCTTAGCGCGTAAGCTACATCTGGTCTTGTACATAGCATCGCATACATTATAGATCCTACCGCCGAAGCGTAGGGTATAGTGCTCATGCGAACCCTCTCCTCATCAGTCTTGGGAGACATCTTCTTGGAGAGGGTGATTCCGTGCAATGCGGGTATATTACCGTGCTTGGAATCTTCCATACTAAATCTCTTTAGTACGGTCTCTATATACCTGGACTGCGAAAGTCCTAGTAATCTCTTAGATCTATCTCTGTAGATTTTGATCCCCAGAATGCATGAGGCATCACCCGGGTCTTTCATGGAGAACCGTTATAACAAGAATAGCTTGACCAATTGTAGCATAGGAATATCATTTCCTATCAAAAGAATATCGTCCACGTACAAGACTAGGAATATAACAGTTCGTCCTACAATCTTCTTATAAATATAAGGCTTATCCTCATTTTTGATGAAGTCAAATTCTTTGATTGTTTCATCAAAAAAGATGTTCCAGCTCTGCGATGCCTGCTTTAATTCATAAATGGATTTAAGAAACTTGCACACCTTCCTGCTGCTCCCACTGTCTACAAAGCCTTCTGGCTGATCCATATAAACGCACTCTTCCAAACTGCCATTTAGAAAATCCGTTTTTATGTCTATCTGCCAGATCTCATAGTCTTGGAAGGCAGCAATGGCAAGTAGGATCCGAATGGATTTGAGCATAGCCACAGGAGAAAAAGTTTCGTCATAGTCCAGTCCAGGTCTTTGATGAAAACCTTTTGCAACGAGTCTAGTCTTATAGGTTTCCACCTGCCCATCTACACCAAGTTTCCTTTTGTAGATCCATTTGCATCCAACGGGTTTTACCCCAGGTGGAGCAATATCCAAGGTCCACACTTTATTGGTGTATATGGACTCCATTTCGGATCGAATAGCATCTAGCCAGTTTTCAGAGTCCCTACTGATAATGGCCTGCCTTAAACTGGTAGGTCATCTTCTTCCAAGATGTAATCCTCTCGATCCCCGTCTATCAGAAAACCGTAGTATCTCTCGGGCGGATGAGAAATCCTACCAGATCTGCGGAGTTGCTGAGGTTCGTCAGGGACTATTGAATTTTCTGGTTCTAATAAATCCTCAGTTTGAGTTTGTGGTTCATATATTTCATCCAGTTCTACCGTGCTCCCACTTATTTCTTTTGCAAGAAATTACCACTCCAAAAAGGTGGCGCGACGAGAATTGAACACCTTCTATTCCTCAGTGTGGTAGAACAGATATCCCAGAGAATTTCTAGGATATCCCACAAACTTGCACAAAACTGATCATGCCTGAAGCTTGTCCAGATTTTGTATATTTACATAGGCCGGACAACCCCATATCTTAATACGCACAAGATATGGTCTTTTACCACTCCATATTTCATATGGAGTTTTTGGCACAGATCTAGACGAAACCTGATTCAACAAGTACGCTACTGTTTCAAGCGTAAGTCCCCAGAATGAAAGAGGTAACTCGGCATTACTCATCATGGAGCGAACCATGACCAATAGGGTACGGTTCCTCCGCTCCGATATGCCGTTGTGCTGTGGTGTATACGGAGGAGTACGCTGAGAGAGAATACCATTCACTTTTAGAAATTCCTTGAATTCAGTGCTCAAGTACTCCCCTCCTCTATCAGATTGGAGGATCTTGATACTTTTGCCGGTCTTGTTCTCTACTTCGTTTCTGAATTCTTTGAATTTCTCAAAAGCTTCAGATTTGTGTTTCCTGAGATACACATATCCGAACCTAGAGAGATCGTCGGTGAATGTGATGAAGTATGAGAACCCTCCCGATGCATGTATGGACATCGGACCACACACATCACTGTGTATGAGTCCCAAGAGCTCTGCTGCTCTTTCTCCATGTCCAGTGAATGGAGATTTGGTCATCTTTCCTTTGAGACAAGACTGACAGGTTTCATAAGATGAAAATTCGAACGTATTCAAGAGTCCCTCTTTATGTAACTTACTTAGTCTTTTCTCTCCGATATGACCAAGTCTACAATGCCACAAGTAGAATTCATTTGTATCTGAACTCTTCCTCTTGCGTGTGTTTTGTACATTGAGAACTGTATTATGATTTAGAACATAGATACAATTACACAGTGTACCTTCTGCAACTAGTACCTTATCAAGGTAAATGTTCATGATATTTCTATCAAGAACAAAGTTATATCCATCTTTATCAAGTAAAGAAACTGATATGATGTTGCAAACCATGGAAGGTATATAATAGCAATTGTTCAAAATCATAGTATTTCCATTTGGTAACACTAGGTGATATTCACTGACGGCTGCAGCATTAACTTGTGCTCCGTTCCTTACCATGAGGGACATATCACCACGTCTAAGTATCCTACTTTTTCTCAGTCCCTGCAATAAATTACAGATATGAGATCCTAATCCAGGAGGTAGAACTGACCGAAAAGCAGTTCTCAACAACAAGAACAGCTGAAGTAGATGCAATAGTATACTTCTTCTTCATTGGGGTCTCCTTAGAATCCAAACAATTCTCTTTCTCTTGCTCACACTTACGATCGCCATCATAAGTTAGAGCCAAACCGACGTTTCCCAGCCCCGAATAAGAATTCGAATCGGTCAAGCGATACATTTTATTATCTTGATTAGGGCGTGAAATGTTTGCTACCTGGAGAGAGAGAAAAGAAACACTCAGCATGTGCTCTTGCAAGATTAGATTGGTTATTAATTTATTTAACCAGGATGGCTCCTACTTGTAAGTACACGGCGGAGCCCCGGCCGTCAATCCGATGGCCAAATGCGGAAGCGGTGATAAACTTTAATTTTGCAAACTAGCAAACAGGCACCACCGCGCACTAAAACCCGGATCGAACCATTAACTAGTCCTAGCTAACTACAAGAAGGGGAATAGAGATATACCGACAGATCCGAGTCCTCCGGTCTTCTCATCGTCGTCCCGATCTCCCGCGGAATGTCCTGTCTCCACTTCGTAGCCGGAAGTGCACCGCATCGCCTACATCTTTTACGGGCTCCCACCTCAATGCCGAGGCAACTCGGGCACGAAGCTAGCTAGTCGACGTGCCCAAGCTTTGCTGTAGAATATAGTGTAGAGGCTTGTGTCTCATTTGGGGTTCATGGAGGTGCCATTTTGGTGAGTGATGATACAAGAGCTATATGGAGGGACTTGGGGATTTTTGGAGCATGAAATGAAGCAAAAACCCACACCCAAAAATTTGGACAGCCCACCCCATAACATTGGCCGGCCACTCCAAAATGGTGAGGGTGGAATCAATAATTGAGAGAGTGAGTGAAGTGCAAAAGGATGTGTATCAATTATGATGCAAGAAAAGAATGATGATCAAAAGCAATGAACACAACCATATCCACACTCAACCACAACCATTATCAAAACCATGATTGCACCAAAGTCAAGCCATGATGAAATTAGAAGTCAAGGTCAAAGAAGAGCTATCATGATACAACAATATGCAAAGACCCCCTCCACAAAAACTTATTTGCACAAATGCAAATAAGCCCTCCTCCACCAATCTTCGGCCAATGAACGATACAAAGGAAATCGGCCGAAACGGAAAGCAAACTGGCAACTCCAGAAAACTGGTCCCGTAATAAATTACAGGAAAACCCCGATACTGTGTATACACACCCGCATCTGTATTCCGACCGAAATACAAATGCAATGAGACAAAATCTACACTGTACTATACTAGGATCCGGCTTAAACCAAAGCCGGCTAGTATTATCCGTCCGATCTTGATTCGTGCAATACCGCACGTAAGTGATCGAACCCTGCCATATATCCATACGGCCTCTAGTACAAACTGTCCGATCCTGATCCGTGTAATACCGCACGTATCTGATCGGACCTTGCCATATCTCCATACGGTCTCTACAGCTTTTCGCCCGAAAGCTTGAGTAACTGAATGTGGGGGACTCTAAAGACTCGTCAACACCTTGGTTGTGCATTTAACCACTAGCACGTCAGAGGTATAAGCCAATACGTAACGGGCTACCAGGTATTGACCAAAAGGGACGTCTGTGAGCGAACTCAGCCTGACACCCTACTGAGCCTGTCAGTGACAATATCCGTACAGTCCGGTCCGTTCGTCTATGAGCATCGCATGGCGGGCCTAGGGGGTTGGTAAAAGTCAGACCCCCAAAAGCGGTACAAGTTGTGTCGGAGTGTAGCCCAGAACACCCTGAGATACTACTGGAATACCTACCAGTAAATCTCCTTGCCTCGGCCGAGGGCTTCGTATAATGGCTCTCCTAGACACAGCGCGACCTCACCCCCAATACCGGGAGAGACGAACCCCTGAAGATACGCTCACTGCCTCCATGTGGCTCGGGACTGTACCCAACTAAAACCTGTTTGCACGTCTCCTTTGAGCGTGGTAGGGTAGTAATCAAAGTACAGTGGGAACTCACACGAGACAAATGACGATCCCCAGGTCGATGAACTAACCTGTACTCATGTCACCAGGGAACTGCCATCTGACGTCTGGTATATGACCAACTAGCATGTTCCCGGCGAGTCCTGTCCGGTGTACTCATAACCCAATGAGCACCTATATACATCTTAGGTGATCTAACTGACACAAATGTCTTGTGAGACCGGCCACCGCCCCTCGTCGGGGTCTCGACTGTATACACTAGTCTACTCTGGAGAAACGATGCCCTGTCTCGAATCTCCCACGACTAGGGACCTTTTAAGGATGTGCTTATAGACCTCCAGTTCCCACTTATATGATCGCCCTCATACTGCTGGTGGTCAAGCAAGAATCCTATGGGCTCTATCAACGTGTAATAGTGATCTGTCAGGTCACCTAAAGCAGTACATGATGATAAAGATAAACCAGATAGCATACTATCATCTCGAGTAAGACTGTCCTACCGGGATAGGTCCTCCCTCAATCATTGCAATCACGTACCTGTGATCCAATAATTGACTCTGAGGGCACTATCTCCAACAATCTCCCACTTGCACTCAAGGCTAATTATTGCGATGTCGCATACTCACAGCCCGTGTGATACCGAACACCCAACTCCTCTACTAGTCAGTCTCACAAAGCTCGTTTGTGAAACTATTGCGTTCGAGGAATAGCCTCAGTGAGTGGATCCGCCTTGATGTTTCTTTCTTTTTCTCTCTATATCTCAAGTTCGCGGAGAATGCCATCTCCCGAAATGAGCAATACCTGTCTTAGAATGTGTCTGGATATCTGATGGGACCTAGCTCATAAATGAACTCCAAATCCAAACTTCTTAGACTGTATCTTCAACTGAACTTAATCAGTATCCTGCGCCATGCCTCCCTCAGTATTGCCTTAGACCACCTGTCCAAAATACTGCCCCTCGTCAGAAGGAAAACTATAACTCTGACAACCTCCTTGTCGTCTAGGTCACCTTGGAAGCCTGGAATGATAACTGTCTCCCGAATGAGGCTGTCGTTATCATATCCCTAGAACATCCAGTTATGTTCTAAAACTGCTTCCGATTGTTTCTCCAGGATTGGATCAATGTCAACTTATTGCATCTAATGCAAGAACAACATCTGGTGTGGTACTTGACATCTCATGATTGACTCAATTGCCTGAGCAAGTGATCTGCCAATCATGCACATTCCTCTCCCCTTTAGTCTGTAAGACACCTTTAGAGAGGGTGACTCCATCACCTGCAGGTACACCACCATGCTTGGAGTCGTCCATTCTAAATACTCTTAGAATGCTGTCTAAGTACCCTGATTGGGAAACCACCCAAATCTAGATCTAAAACCATAGATCTAGTGACCAGTATGTTTGATATAATGTCCAAGTCCCATGTGGAGAAACCACTGTGTGACGACCAAAGTATAACCGATCGTAGTATAGGAATATCACTTCCTACTCTGTGTATGTCATCCAAATACCATGACATCACACCCTACTACCTTCTCAACAGATCCATCCCCTATTCTGATGAAGTCAAACCTATGACTGTCACATCAGAAATTGATGATCTATCTCCGCTATATCTGCTTTAGTCCATAAATAGACATAAGCCACCTGTCCATCAATGCTTCCGCTGCTCCCACTGACTACGACAACCCTCTGGCATAGTCATATAAACGTACACTTCTAAAGCAAGTTTAGAATGACGCTATACTCATCCTCCTGCCGGGTCTCACAGTCTGGAACAACAGCAATGGCAAGTCTGGGTAAACAAGAACCTCCCTGCCACCGTACTTGAGGCTACCGGAGTACCTCTCGGATGCCTAAGGTTACCTACCGTATTTGCGGAGTGGCCAACGGAATGTCAAACCAGATTGAATCTTTAGATTCCTATGAAATCTTCAGTAATCGTTTGTGGTTCTGGAATCACTTCCAGTTCTACCATACTCCCACTACTGTTTTCTGAAAAAATCCATTTTTAATGAAACTATGGCGAGTCAAGAACAATATCGCTGTTGATCTTCCAGATGGTAAAAAATCAACCCTCGTCATAGCCTGGGTCAACCCACAAATAGCCATTACAGAAACGTGCCTTGAGTTATCCAGAGTCTGGTTTTAAGCATAATCCGGACAACTCCCCGTACCTTAACAATGTTAAGGTATGAACTGTTCTATATCCAATACAGAACCAGAGGCACTGATTTAATTGAACCAGATTCAAATCATGCAGCTATCTCCAGTGCATGTCAACTAAATGGAGAGAGGCCGATCAGCGTTACTCAACTTAGGAATGCTTCCAATTATGAGTAACCTGAAAGAGAAGCAAGTTCTCTTAACCATTACTATCAACTGAATACCATTGACAAGTATCTACATCTTCGATCACTTTGAAGAATCCCGATACTTGCAATACCTGGTTCTCCACTTTATTCAAATACCTATAACTTCTCAAAATTCGGACCCTGTGTTTCTACGAAACACCTGTCTAAAAACTAGAGAAGTCATAAGTAAACCGAATATAGTGCGAGGACCAACCCCTCTGTCCTGATGGACCCTGGACAACATACAATACTCTGTATAAGTCCCTTGTGTCTGAAAACTCATTCACTGTGTGTCGTAGGTTGAAAACCGTACTTACGGTTAAGAAGAATTACACCGCCGTTTAATGGTCCTTACCTAACCATCCACTGATATAAGTAAATGTCATAGACACAATTTCAAAAGGCATATCTCACTCTATGAAAATAGACGTACAGATATATCAATTTGAAATTGGTGCACAACAGCGGATATTCAAAAACCAAATATTTGCCGACTGGCAAACAACCCAGGTGACTTCCTCAAATATCACCGATTACAACGAATATCGATATAATGAGGATGATCACCTAATTCCCAATAACTTACTCCCACTCATCATCTGTAAAACCATACAGATGTGAGAATTATATCTGGCAAATACATACCCTGGAGTAAGTATCTAATCGGGAAATCAGTTTTCCTTTAACAGTACACAGTGAAACTGAAACATAGAAATGTTCCGTAGGGGTATCCCGGTATTCCTAGTAATGCCTCTTCCAGATTCACGACTGTAACCGTATAATTCTTTGCCACCTCTCCAAATCCCTTTATATGTCTTTAGTCATTACCTTCTGCACACCCCTTTAGGCCAAATGGTTTTCTTCCTTCCCTACTGTTCGGCACCAGCCTATGGTTTGGAAGAAGACTATCCAATAAGCATAATGGGTGTACTGTCCTAATCCCAGGAGTACTCGCAATGCGAGAGAAGGTGAAGATAAAAGACAACCGAATAAACCTTATACATATTTCTCCTGAACCAGAATCCATCCCCGAACTGGAACAAGTTCCTTTCAAGTTCGTATATAACCATACGATGGAGTATCCAATAAACTGTGGATCTTCGTAGTGATACGGAGTGTTCTGGAGAAATACAAAGGTGATTTGGGAGTGGTAATGAAATACCTGGTTTGGTCGTGAATATCAGTCGAAATTTACTTTGCCCTCTTACTAATCCCTTGCTTTGTCTTAACTTAATATCTTCTGCACACCTTTGTTATGCTAATTGGTTTTCTTCATTCCCCACCGTTCGGCACCAGCCTAAGGTTTGGAAGAAGACTGTCCAATTTGCGTAATAGGTGTACTATCCCCTAATCTAAGGGGTACTCGTAACCTGAGAGAAGGTAGAAGGAAAAGACAACTGAATAGTCCTATTCGTTTCCTCCAGAACCTGAAACCATCCTCGAATTCCTTCGAGTTCGTATATAACCATACGATGGTTTTGTCCAATGGAAATGGACGTTCGTAGTAATACGGGGTGTCCTGGAGAAAAGGGTAAAAGTAGGAGTGGTAATGAGTTCTGCAACTCTGACAATCCAAAAGCCAGTGTTTAAGAAGGTTCGGTCAACTTGGTCACTGAGTCATAGTCTTAGGGTCGGGTCAATGGTCCCTGCCAAAGAGAGAGAGAAAAGAAACACTCAGCATGCACTCTAACCTAGATCAGAATGGTTACCAATTTATCTAATCTGGAAACCTCCCACTGTACCGTCAAATTCTCCTCCAAACCTAAAAGGAGAATTAGTCGGGAATACCCGAGGAGTAAGCCAACTCATCAGTGGGAATCGGGATCCAACTATCATCGCATGATAACGTGACGGAATCCGCTCACATCATCACACTCCAGAAGGTATGCGCATATCTGGCAAGTTTCAGTTCTTTTGAAACTCCCGATGTGATTTTTGCCCCATGCTCTTATGACCTTGACTAAGGCCAACAAATCATAAGTCACATGTCAAGTTCTACCCGTCACTGTCCAGGTTGATTTGAACCCACCCATACAAGCCCTTGACTAGGGCCAACAAGGCAATACGACTGTCCCAAACCAACGCATCTATCTATGCTACATATGAACACCCAACAGCTACCAAACACTGTGCCTTGACTATGGCCAACAAACACAGCTTGAATACTATTGACTATCCTTATGAAACGACGGAGTGCTACGAATGGTTTCTGGTGAAAACCTTTAACGCAATGAACTTGATATCGTTGAAGGAACGGATAGCTTTTAAAAATATAGTGACGAAAACCTTTGCTAAAGAGGTCACTCCCTGTGAAGGGATCTCGGCTCTTTCCCCGTAGAATGAGGTGCAGGATATTCCAACTGAATACCATGATGCAAAGAAAAAGTAATCGGCTATAGTGAAGTCATTGCCCTGACGCAAACTTTTTGTCCAAGGGGTCACTCCCGGTGAAGGGATCTCGGCCTTTGCCTCGTCGACTGAGGAGCAGGATATTCCAACCGAATACCACGATGCAAAACAAAAGTGAACGTCCTTGCAATAACAGCTTTTTGAAAAGTGTTCCAACAACATCAGATTAGGTTTGTTTTTAACTTGCATTGATCCAAATCAACGCAGTCCCATCAATTGATCACACCACAAAGAACGAAAATATACTGATGTACGTATATGCCATCCGCATTCGCCACTGGGTCCCGTCATTACCCGTTAGGTTAGCTAACTAACGACAGAGCGGGGACTGGACTAGCGCGGATGCAAAACATATACAACATCTACTAATATATATACCAATATATTATATTTCGCTCAAGGTGTGATAAAAAAATGCAACATCACAGAAATGTACAGCATCACAGAACAATACAGATATCTGGGATCCCCGGGTTTCACAGAGCCACTACTGAAACCCGACGTTCCCCTGGTCGTGTGGATAGCCTGTGCAATGAAAACCTAGACCCCTACGGGCGCGGCAAGTTACCCGCCAAAACCTGAAGCGAGGCAGCCCCCTTCAGCACCGTGAATGGACCACCCAGCACTTCACGGAATCCGGCAACTTGGGCACCCCTCCTGGGTTAACCTGTACCCCCTACGAGTGCGACGAATAGCCCGCCAATCCTAGAGTGAAGCCCCCTTCGTCTCAATGCCATGAGATGCGGGCTTGTTGCCCTCTAGAACCCGGCTATCCGTGCACCCCTCCGCGGGGCAATCCTAGTACAGAAAGTAAAATATACATACAACGGGTACATCGACCGCAATCTGGCCGTGCCCCAAAATAATAATACAAACAGGCAGTGACGGCAGTCCACATGTCGGACACTCGCCCCACAATATCAAATGTACATAATACAACCACAACTGTACTAGCATTGCATCCAGGCTATCCCCACGACCGATCCGCAACATCACAGCAAAAACACAAAACATCAACGTGAAAATCACATTCGCAAATCCGTCTAACCGGGCTATAGCAGTTAGACAGGATTTACCGATCAAGTGACATTCACGGTCGCAGATATAATGTAAATACTGTGAAATAATGTGTTTAAAATATCCGATCGATCAAATTTTAACAAGTGGGCCCCCAAGTACTACTGTAGCACATCAAGAAATGCTGGGCCCAAAGTTATTATTCCAAAACCCCTAAAATCACCCCAGAAAAGTAATTGAAGAAAATTGACACAGTGATCTCATCATAGTGCGGCGGAACCGCGGCCCAAAGGGGGGTTTGGCCGCGGTTCCGCGCTCCCACTATTGAATTACTTTGTCGAATTTCTACAGTATCCTTATAATTTCCAGTACATCAATTTTCTACAACCTGAAAAAAATTTCGACTCCAAAAAATTTCAACAGAAAACTGATGTATGTGAAAAACGCGGATTTTGGAATTTTGGTTGATCGGAAATGTAAAAACATTAAACAAAGCTAAACTAAGTTAATGGCGAGGCTCTGATACCACTGCAAGTGCACGGCGGCGCCCCGGCCGTCAATCCGACGGCCAAATGCGGAAGCGGTGATAAACTTTAATTTTGCAAACTAGCAAACCGGCACCACCGCGCACTAAAACCCGGATCGAACCATTAACTAGTCCTAGCTAACTACAAGAAGGGGAATAGAGATATACCGACAGATCCGAGTCCTCCGGTCTTCTCATCGTCATCCCGATCTCCCGCGGAATGTCCTGTCTCCACTTCGTAGCCGGAAGTGCACCACATCGCCTACATCTTTTACGGGCTCCCACCTCAATGCCGAGGCAACTCGGGCACGAAGCTGGCTAGTCGACGTGCCCAAGCTTTGCTGTAGAATATAGTGTAGAGGCTTGTGTCTCATTTGGGGTTCATGGAGGTGCCATTTTGGTGAGGGATGATACAAGAGCTATATGGAGGGACTTGGGGATTTTTGGAGCATGAAATGAAGCAAAAACCCACACCCAAAAATTTGGACAGCCCACCCCATAACATTGGCCGGCCACTCCAAAATGGTGAGGGTGGAATCAATAATTGAGAGAGTGAGTGAAGTGCAAAAGGATGTGTATCAATTATGATGCAAGAAAAGAATGATGATCAAAAGCAATGAACACAACCATATCCACACTCAACCACAACCATTATCAAAACCATGATTGCACCAAAGTCAAGCCATGATGAAATTAGAATATAAGGTCAAAGAAGAGCTATCATGATACAACAATATGCAAAGACCCCCTCCACAAAAACTTATTTGCACAAATGCAAATAAGCCCTCCACCACCAATCTTCGGCCAATGAACGATACAAAGGAAATCGGCCGAAACGGAAAGCAAACTGGCAACTCCAGAAAACTGGTCCCGTAATAAATTACATGAAAACCCCGATACTGTGTATACACACCCGCATATGTATTCCGACCGAAATACAAATGCAATGAGACAAAATCTACACTGTACTATACTAGGATCCGGCTTAAACCAAAGCCGGCTAGTATTATCCGTCCGATCCTGATTCGTGCAATACCGCACGTATCTGATCGAACCCTGCCATATATCCATACGGCCTCTAGTACAAACTGTCCGATCCTGATCCGTGCAATACCGCACGTATCTGATCGGACCTTGCCATATCTCTATACGGTTTCTACAGCTTTTCGCCCGAAAGCTTGAGTAACTGAATGTGGGGGACTCTAAAGACTCGTCAACACCTTGGTTGGGGATTTAACCACTAGCACGTCAGAGGTATAAGCCAATACGTAACGGGCTACCAGGTATTGACCAAAAGGGACGTCTGTGAGCGAACTCAGCCTGACACCCTACTGAGCCTGTCAGTGACAATATCCGTACAGTCCGGTCCGTTCGTCTATGAGCATCGCATGGCGGGCCTAGGGGGTTGGTAAAAGTCAGACCCCCAAAAGCGGTACAAGTCGTGTCGGAGTGTAGCCCAGAACACCCTGAGATACTACTGGAATACCTACCAGTAAATCTCCTTGCCTCGGCCGAGGGCTTCGTATAATGGCTCTCCTAGACACAGCGCGACCTCACCCCCAATACCGGGAGAGACGAACCCCTGAAGATACGCTCACTGCCTCCATGTGGCTCGGGACTGTACCCAACTAAAACCTGTTTGCACGTCTCCTTTGAGCGTGGTAGGGTAGTAATCAAAGTACAGTGGTAACTCACACGAGACAAATGACGATCCCCAGGTCGATGAACTAACCTGTACTCATGTCACCAGGGAACTGCCATCTGACGTCTGGTATATGACCAACTAGCATGTTCCCGGCGAGTCCTGTCCGGTGTACTCATAACCCAATGAGCACCTATATACATCTTAGGTGATCTAACTGACACCAATGGCTTGTGAGACCAGCCACCCCCCCTCGTCGGGGTCTCGACTGTATACACTAGTCTACTCTGGAGAAACGATGCCCTGTCTTGAATCTCCCACGACTAGGGACCTTTTAAGGATGTGCTTATAGACCTCCAGTTCCCACTTATATGATCGCCCTCATACTGCTGGTGGTCAAGCAAGAATCCTAGGGGCTCTATCAACGTGTAATAGTGATTTGTCAAGTCACCTAAAGCAGTACACGATGATAAAGATAAACCAGATAGCATACTAACATCTCGAGTAAGACTGTCCTACCGGGATAGGTCCTCCCTCAATCATTGCAATCACGTACCTGTGATCCAATAATTGACTCTGAGGGCACTATCTCCAACACCACTGTTTCCTCAAATTCTTCTTCAAACCCTAAAAGAAGAATTAGTCAGGATTTAATCACACGTCACAATACTTGTTTAACCTTTCAGCCAGGCTAGTGTTGGTACTTCAAGGGAGGTTTTCCAATGCTTTCGCGAAGTTCCTTAATTATATAACCTCTTTTCCCTGGAGGCGTAGCCCCGCTAAGACCGTTCTAGACACCTACTTGGTTTATATCATTGATTGTTAAGTGAAATAATCTCCCGAGAGTAATCCAACTCATCAATAGGATCGAGATCCAACTATCATTGTGTGATGACCTAGATAGAATCCACTCTAGTCATTACACTCTAGAAGGTATGCTAAATCTGCAAGTTTCCTGTATATTTGAAACTCCCGATGTGTTTTTTGCCCCTAACGGATTTATGACCTTGACAATGCCAACATATCATTAGCCACTAGTCAAGTTCGGCCCGTCATTAACTTGATTAACTTAGACCCACCAGCATATCCATTGACAATGCCAATATAGCTATGCGACTGTCCTAAATAATCGGAAATAAAGCTGCAAACAAGCAATACTCAGTTACCGATCACTACGCCTTGACAATGCCAAAATACGTAGCTCGAATACTAAGTAGTACTTGTAGGAAATGACGGAGGGCTACGGCTGTGTATTTGGCGAAAAACCCATTAACGTAATGAACTTGATATAGTTGAAGGAACCTGAGCAATTTTGAAAAAGGTGTGGTTTAAACTCCGCATTTTGAAAATTTCTGGTTTTGAAAAAACCGAGTAATCTATAGTATAGACTTTAGCTCAAGTGGTTACTCCCCTTGAAGGGATCTCGGCTCTTGCCTCGTAGAATGAGGTGCTGGATATTCATGACCGAATACCACTATGCAAAGCGAAAGAATATAACTGTAGTTTTTCGAAATTTGTTCCAACAACATATTTTAGGTTTATTTTCTTGCATTAATCAAAATTAATGCGGTCCCATCAATTTAACCTATCACACTAGAAAAGAACAAAAATACAATGTACGTATATGCCATCCGCATTCGCCACGGGCCCCGTCAACACCCGTTAGGTTACTTAACTAACGACAGAGCGGGGGCTGGACTAGCGCGGCTGCAAAACATATACAACATCTACTAGTATATATATAAGTATATACAACATTCGTCCCACGCATGATAATAATCAACATCACAGAACCTCAGCCAACAATACAGAATGGTGGATAATCTTGGAGCCCCTGGTTTCATTTGAGCCGCAAATAAAACCCGACGTTTCCGGTCGTGTGGATAGCCTGTGCAATGAGAACTTGGGCCTTACGAGCGCGGAAAGTTACCCGCCAATACTAGAAGTGAGGCAGCCCCCTTCAACAAAGTGAATGGGCCACCCAGCACTTCACGGAATCCGGTAACTTGGGTGCCCCTCCGTGGGTCAAACTATACCCCCTACGAGTGCGACGAATAGACCGCCAATTCTAGAATGAATCCCCCTCCGTCTCAACGACATGAGATGCGGGCTTGTTGCCTTCTAGAACCCAGCTATCCGTGCCCTCCTGTAGGGTTCCTAGGCACTCTCAAGAGGTCTCACAAGGCATCAACCATGCCAATTTCAAATTTTACAAGTGCCGAGAAACTCTAATACGGATCGTTAACTAGAATTTTAGGCGAAACATTAAGCTAGTTAACATCTTAACTAAGAGTGAGAAGCTACAACCTTTGTAGATCCGGTTCTCCACTTCCTTAGCTCCATGTAGACGTCCTCTCGCTGTCCTAGTCGGATCTCGGACTCTTGCATCGGCTTCATCGGAGAAATGAGCGGACAAGTCGTCGGCCACAATGCCGAAGATGATCTACGTCGAGGCTACACTAGATCAAGCTCCAACTTCACCAAGTCATGAAACTTGTGAAGAAAACACCCAAAACTACTTGGCAAGAGGTAGAGGATGAAGAAATAGGAGGTGGGTTCACTTTATAATTGGATTTCTCACTCTTTTGCTCAAAGTGCCATTAAAGCTAGTAAGCTTTTTCTTGAAGATCAAGAAGAAGAAGAAAATAGAATATATTAAGTTATTCTTGAAAAGAATAATAAAATGAATACTTATCATCTTCTAACCTTGGTTAGGTGTAGAGAATAGACCATGGTTAGTAGGAATGGTTAGGGTTAAGGATGAAGACAAAATGGTCACTTTAGTCAAAGCTTCATGAAGCTTCAACAAGCTTCATGAAAGAAAGAAACCATTTTGTTTTTCTTTTATCTATTTCTCATAAAAGAATGGATAAATAAATAAGTGAATAACTCAAAACCCTAACCATTATCATAACCATGGTTTAATTCTTTGCACAAAGCCAAGTAAGTATGTATCATCAAACATGATACAATCAAGTGCACAAAAGTATATCACATATACAACTTGTGAACTTCAAGTGAGAAAATCCTTTTAAAGTGAACCAATACTAGTTAATGAAAAGTAATATATCAAATATATAATTATAAATTAAATCATTAAATCAACACTTGATTCAATGATCCGGTCATGTTGCACATAACCGACTAGTATCCTATGAATCGACTTATCGAATCAATCTTTGATTCGATAACTAGGTTATATCGCATATAACCAATCGAAACATTCATCGCGAGAATGAAATACGGTATCACATACACGCATCATTCTCGGTCCCGCACATATCTCATATGCGCCCCTATTTCATTTCGCTTGAGCCAGGAAACCTCTGTGTAGGACTCTAAAGACTCGTCAATACGCCGGTAGCAGGTGATGATCATATCAAGCACCCACAAGCCGCAAGCGGTCTTCTAAACGTAACGGCCACCCGGGTATTGAGCGATCAGAAGATCGACGAGCTAGCCCGCTCACACTCCTGTGAATCCAACCAGCAACACTTACCGTACAGTCCGGTCTGTTCGTTTGATATGTCGCATATCAAGTCTAGGGATGGTAAACGTCAGATCCCAATAACCGATAAGTCGTGCCGATGTGAGGCTCATAACGGGTCGAGAAAGTACTGGTAACACTTACCAGCAAATCTCTGATCAGCCCTGGCCAGGGACTAGTATGATCCGCATCATAGTCCAGGTAGTCAAGTACACATCCTAAGGGCTTTACCAACATGTAACTACAAGACAGTTTAAAGAGACTAGTATACATGTTAAGATAAAGAGTAACCAGATAGCATACTATCATATCGAGCAAGAAAGTCATCTCTATATATGTCCAAGCATCCAATATAATATACATCATCTATACAATACTGGCCTCTAGGGCATACATACAACTAACAATCTCCCACTTGCACTAGGGCCAGCTGCTGTAGTATCGCATACCGAGCATCCCGAAGAGTCTCTCAAACTGTATGTGGGGAATGGCCTTCGTGAGTGGATCCGCCGTGTTGTTCTTCGTGTCAACCCTCCTGACCTCGATCTCCCGGCGATCAACTATCTCCCGGATCAGGTGATACCGCCTCAGAATATGCCTGAATCGCTGATGGGACCTAGGTTCCTTGGCCAAAGCCACTGCTCCATTGTTATCGCAATACAAAGGTATTGGATGCTCAATGGATGGAACCACTCCAAGTTCAGTAATGAACTTCTTGATCCAGACAGCCTCTTTGGTAGCATTGTTGGCAGCGATGTATTCAGCCTCCATCGTCGAGTCTGCCACGGTTTCCTGCTTGGAACTATTCCAGCTAACCGCCCCTCCGTAAAGGGTAAAGACAAATCCCGACTGCGACTTAGAGTCGTCCTTATCACTCTGGAAGCTCGAATCGGTAAAGGACTCCACTTGGAGTTCTCCGTTACCATACACCAAGGGCATCTCTTTAGTCCTTCGTAAGTACTTGAGAATGCTCTTCATAGCTGTCCAGTGACTCTCTCCAGGATCAGCTTGATACCTACTCACTACACTTAGTGAGTATGCTACATCGGGTCTGGTACATAGCAATGCATACATGATAGAGCCTACAGCCGAAGCATAGGGTATCCCTTGTATGCGAGCTCTCTCCAAATCAGTCTTGGGAGACATCTCTTTGGAGAGAGTGACTCCAGAGATCGTGGGCAAGTTCCCACGCTTGGATTCTTCCATACTAAACCTCTTTAGTATGGTGTCAATGTACCTGGATTGGGACAATCCCAATAACCTTTTGGATCTATCTCTATAGATCCTAATTCCCAATATGCAGGAGGCATCACCAAGATCTTTCATTGAGAATCTTTGTGATAAGAAGAGCTTGACCGATTGCAGCATAGGAATATCATTTCCTATCAAGAGTATGTCGTCTACGTACAATACGAAGAAGACAACCTTACTCTCTGCCACCTTCTTGTAAATACAAGGTTCATCTGGGTTTCTGACGAAATCAAACTCTTTGATAACGACGTCAAAGCAGATGTTCCAACTCCGCGATGCTTGCTTTAATCCATAAATGGATTTAAGCAGCTTGCACACCTTCCTGCTGCTCCCACTGTCTACGAAGCCCTCTGGCTGAGTCATGTACACGCATTCTTCTAAATCACCATTTAGAAAGGCGGTCTTAACATCCATTTGCCAGATTTCGTAGTCATGATATGCAGAGATGGCAAGCATGATCCGGATGGATTTAAGCATAGCCACTGGAGAAAAGGTTTCGTCATAGTCCACACCTGGTCTTTGACGAAAACCCTTTGCAACAAGTCTAGCTTTGAAAGTCTCCACTTTCCCATCTACACCAAGTTTTTTCTTGAAGATCCATTTGCTTCCAATGGGTCTTACCCCTTCAGGAGCAACTTCCAAAGTCCATACTTTGTTGGTGTACATGGATTCCATCTCGGACCGCATTGCATCGAGCCATTTCACTGAGTCCCTACTCGTGATGGCCTGCTCGAAGCTAGTTGGGTCATCATCCTCCATGATGCAATCCTCGCTCCCACCATCCATGAGAAAACCGTAGTATCTCTCAGGTGGGCGAGGAACCCTACTAGATCGGCGGAGAGGCTGAGGTTCGTCGGGAGCTTCTGAATCCTCTGGTTCCACTAAATCTTCAGTTTGAGTTTGTGTAGCCGGAATTTCTTCCAGTTCTACCTTATCCCCACTAATTTCTTTTGCAAGAAATTCCTTTTCCAAAAAGATGGCATGTCGAGAAACAAACACTTTTTGTTCCTCTGTATGGTAGAAAAGATATCCATGTGAATGTTTGGGATATCCCACAAACTTGCATAGAACTGACCGTGCCTCGAGTTTGTCCGGATTTTGCCTTTTGACATAGGCCGGGCAACCCCATATCTTAACTCTTTTAAGACATGGTCTCTTCCCACTCCATATCTCATATGGTGTGGCAGGTACAGATTTAGTTGGAACTTGATTCAATAGGTATGCTGCTGTTTCCAGCGCATATCCCCAGAAGGAAATAGGTAATTCAGCTGTGCTCATCATAGAGCGCACCATATCTAATAGGGTGCGGTTCCTCCGTTCTGATACATCGTTGTGCTGTGGTGTATATGGAGGAGTCAGCTGAGAGAGAATCCCATTCTCTTTTAGGAAGTCCAGGAATTCATTGCTCAAGTATTCACCTCCTCGATCAGATCGAAGGATTTTAATACTTTTTCCGGTTTAGTTTTCGACTTCTTGTTTATATTCTCTAAATTTCTCAAAAGCTTCTGATTTGTGTTTCATCAGGAACACATATCCGAATCTAGAGAGATCGTCAGTGAATGTAATGAAGTACGAAGAACCATCCCTGGCATGTGTAGACATAGGACCGCATACATCACTATATATCAGTCCCAAGAGTTCGGTAACTCTTTCTCTGTGTCCCGTAAATGGAGTTTTGGTCATCTTGCCTTTGAGACATGACTGACAAGTGTCATAAGATGAAAATTCAAACGGATTTAAATATCCATCCTTATGCAACTTAGCTAGTCGTGTCGCATTGATGTGACCTAGTCTACAATGCCACAAGAAGGATTCGTTCAGTTCAGAACTCTTCCTCTTGTGTGTGTTTGTTATGCTCAGAACTGTTGATTGATTTAGAACATAAATGCCATTGCACAACGTGCCTGATCCAGCCAACTTTTGGTTACGGAAAATGTTCATAACATTGTCCTGTAATACAAAATTATATCCCTCTTTACTCAACAAAGAAACCGATATAATGTTGCATATCAGGTTCGGCATGTAATAGCATTCGTTCAGAACCAATGTATTACCAGTTGGTAATACAAGGTGATATTCCCCGACAGTCTTAGCTGCAACAATTGCACCATTTCCAACTCTAATGTCTTTATCACCTTCTCCAAGTTCTCTACCTTTCCTTAGCCCATGTAACTGATTACATATATGGGATCCTGACCCGGTATCTAATACCCAGGACGTAGAGCAAATGGAGAAACAGTTCTCTGTAATGAACACACCCGAAGAAAATGCATCATCATGTACTTTCTTCATTCGGGTGGCATGGGAATCCTGGTATTCCCCTATATCCTGTTCAGTCCTATAACTCTTATAGGAAAGAATGGAACCAACGTTCCCCAGCACAGTATAACATACGGGTTCGGTCAATACATCCATATTATTATCTTTATTAGGGCATGAAATGGTCGCTACCTGGAGAGAGAGAGAAGAAAACACTTTAGCGTATGCTCGTGCAAGATCAGATTGGTTATTATCTTATCTAATCAGGATGGCTCCCACTGGTTTTTATCAAATCTTCCTTCAAACCCTAAAAGGAAAGACTAGCCGAGATTAATTACACACTACAAGTTCGCCAATCTTTCAGCCAGGCTAGTGTCGGTACTTTGAGGGAGGTCCCCCGTTCTTTCGCATGAACCTAATTAATGTAAACCTCGTTTTCCCAGAGGCGTAACCCCGTTGACACCTTTCTAGACACCTACTTGATCAGCTAATTGCAATGTGTAAAACTCTCCCAGGAGTAACTCTTACTCACAGTGGGTGTCGGGATCCAACTATCTCATAGAAGGTATGCAATCTCATTGCAAATTTCAACACTTGAAATTCCCGATAATATTTTGCCCCTAGCGTCCTATGACCTTGACAAAGGCCAACAAATCATAGTCTGCTAGTCAAGTTCAACCCGTCATTTCTTGATTGAATCAAACCCACCCGCACGGCCCTTGACAAAGGCCAACAAGGTCGTACGACTACTCTGAAACAATCTGCATCACATGCACAAGCAGATAAGTACTATTCAGCTACCGCACACTACGCCTTGACAAAGGCCAACAAACGCAGCACGAATACTAAACAGTTCTTATCTGAAATGACGGAGGGCTACGACAGGTTTTTCTGAAAACCTATTGCGTAATGAACTTGATATCGTTGTAGAATCGAATGATTTTGAAATGGAGTGTCTTTGAGGCTTTTTCTAGTTTTGCAAAAGGGGTCACTCCCGGTGAAGGGATCGTCGGCCCTTTCCTCGTCGAATGAGGTGCGGGATATATCATATATATCACTATGCAAAGTAAAAACTATAGAAGCTATCAAAAGACAAACCTAGTGTGTAGCATCTGCCAGTTATTGCTAAAGGAGTCACTCCCGGTGAAGGGATCTCGGTCCTTTCCTCATCGAATAAGGTGCAGGATATATCACATATACCGCTGTGCAAAGCAAGAACTGTAGCTACCTGTTTTGTTTAAAATTTGATTCTACAACATCTTAGGTTTCTTTTCTTTCATTAATCACATTAATGAAGTCCCATCATTTAAGTCACCTAAACATCACAGATAAATACGACGTACACTTATGCCATCCGCATTCGCCTAGATGTCCCCTCGTGCACCGTTAGGTTAGGTAACTAACGACAAAGCAGGGCAGGGCTAGCGCGGGTGCAAAACATAAGTAACGTCTATATAATATATCATATATACTATATATTGTATCTATCACAGAACATCATATGATCACATCACAGATATCGCAGCAGAAGAAACATATGAAACATTGGATATACTAGGACGTCCGTGTTTTCAATACGAGCCAGTATAAAACACGGATTCCACGGTCGTGATGAATAGCCAATCCCACACCCCTAGACCCCTACGAGAGCGGCAAGCAACCCTACCAATTCTAGGGTTAGGAGAGCCGGACTCGACTCCTCGAGATGGTCTCCCACTGGACCCTAGAACCCGGTTACTTGTGCTCCCCTCTTTGGGTCTATCCTAATGCGGAAAAGTAAATAATATACAAAAGGTGACAACTTCCGCAACCTGGAAGTGCCCCAATAAAAGAATATTACATACAAGTTTTTACATGAATGAAAATGAAAAACACTCATCTCACATAAAAAACCCCGGCTATTCGAACACGACGATCCAATATAACATATCCATCAACACATAACATCACATGTCATCAACGTAAGTAAATATGCGCATCCCAATTGTCGTTGACATATAGCAACGAAACCGACGATATCACATATTACACTTACGGTCACAGAAAAGAAAGTGTAAAACTACAACAGTTGGAATCCGCAACCTCTTTAGACATCGCATGCCTAATCAAAATGAAATACTTAGACATCACATGCCTAACAATTATAAATCCCGCATTCTAGTCCCATTATTGAAAACTCTTTTCAATATCAAATGAGACTTGACCGCTAGATTTATAACATTCATTCAGTTATCTCATAACTGTTTGTGAATTCCAATTATTGTATCCCATTCCGGATAAATAGAAAATATTAAACTTTCCGATCGAACATTCGAGCACCCAAGTTTTCCCGAAACCGTTCAACACATGAAATAGGTTCAAAGACATTCACTTCATGCCTCAGTACCAACAGTCCAGCCGTAGAAGGGTCAAGCCAACGCCTCACATGTGGCACGCCGTACTGCCCCAAACCCGAAGGTTCAAAGGGCAGTTCAAGACGGTCACATAATCGAGTTAAGGTTTGTTGTCTTCTAGAGGGACCATAGCGTTACTTGCACTACTCAGAACGTCCTTAAACCACAGAAAAATCCAACATTTGGAAATTTCTCGGCAGGGGAAAAGTTGGGTATTTATATCCGGTCGAACTTTTTAACATATTCGAAAATTATCCGGAATCCACATAGACAAATTCTGATAATCCGATCGAATCATTGAATCCCCAATACAACCCTAGAATACTCATCTGTTGAGTCACAATAAAAATACCCAGAAAATATAGCATTCAATTATATGAATTACTGTGCAGAAATCATTGGACAAGGGGACAGTACGGCCGCGGAACCGCCGCACATGCCAAGCATGTGCCGCGGTTCCGCGGTGGATTTATCGATTTAGACCCTCGTATTTCACAGTAATTCAAATAAGACCCTGCTTATTTTTCTGCATATTTTTAATTGACAAAAAACCAAATTTTCAGAAAATTTCCAGAGAGCATTTTGGAAAAGGGTTTCGATGTTCGTTCGGATTTCAAACGTCGTCTAGACTTCGCCTAAGGCTCTAGCTAGGCTCTGATACCACTGTAGGGTTCCTAGGCACTCTCCAGAGGTCTCACAAGGCATCAACCATGCCAATTTCAAATTTTACAAGTGCCGAGAAACTCTAATACGGATCGTTAACTAGAATTTTAGGCGAAACATTAAGCTAGTTAACATCTTAACTAAAAGTGAGAAGCTACAACCTTTGTAGATCCGGTTCTCCACTTCCTTAGCTCCACATAGACGTCCTCTCACTGTCCTAGTCGGATCTCGGACTCTTGCATCGGCTTCATCGGAGAAATGAGCGGACAAGTCGTCGGCCACAATGCCGAAGATGATCTACGTCGAGGCTACACTAGATCAAGCTCCAACTTCACCAAGTCGTGAAACTTGTGAAGAAAACACCTAAAACTACTTGGCAAGAGGTAGAGGATGAAGAAATAGGAGGTGGGTTCACTTTAGAATTTGATTTCTCACTCTTTTGCTCAAAGTGCCATTAAAGCTAGTAAGCTTTTTCTTGAAGATCAAGAAGAAGAAGAAGATAGAATATATTAAGTTATTCTTGAAAAGAATAATAAAATGAATACTTATTATCTTCTAACCTTGGTTAGGTGTAGAGAATAGACCATGGTTAGTAGGAATGGTTAGGGTTAAGGATGAAGACAAAATGGTCACTTTAGTCAAAGCTTCATGAAGCTTCAACAAGCTTCATGAAAGAAAGAAACCATTTTGTTTTTCTTTTATCTATTTCTCATAAAAGAATGGATAAATAAATAAGTGAATAACTCAAAACCCTAACCATTATCATAACCATGGTTTAATTCTTTGCACAAAGCCAAGTAAGTATGTATCATCAAACATGATACAATCAAGTGCACAAAAGTATATCACATATACAACTTGTGAACTTCAAGTGAGAAAATCCTTTTAAAGTTAACCAATACTAGTTAATGCAAAGTAATATATCAAATATATAATTATACATTAAATCATTAAATCAATACTTGATTCAATGATCCGGTCATGTTGCACATAACCGACTAGTATCCTATGAATCGACTTATCGAATCAATCTTTGATTCGATAACTAGGTTATATCGCATATAACCAATCGAAACATTCATCGCGAGAATGAAATACGGTATCACATACACGCATCATTCTCGGTCCCGCACATATCTCATATGCGCCCCTATTTCGTTTCGCTTGAGCCAGGAAACCTCTGTGTAGGACTCTAAAGACTCGTCAATACGCCGGTAGCAGGTGATGATCATATCAAGCACCCACAAGCCGCAAGCGGTCTGCTAAACGTAACGGCCACCTGGGTATTGAGCGATCATAAGATCGACGAGCTAGCCCGCTCACACTCCTGTGAATCCAACCAGCAACACTTACCGTACAGTCCGGTCTGTTCGTCTGATATGTCGCATATCAAGTCTAGGGGTGGTAAACGTCAGACCCCAATAACCGATAAGTCGTGCCGATGTGAGGCTCATAACGGGTCGAGAAACTACTGGTAACACTTACCAGCAAATCTCTGATCAGCCCTGGCCTGGGACTTCCCTGTTACGGCCAATCGAGCACAGCGCAACATCAACCCCCCCAATACCGGGAGAGACGAAACCCCTCCTATCGCTCATTGCCTCCATGTGACTCGGGACTGTACCCAAAGACCACCGTTTTGCACGCCCTCATGGACGTGGTAAGGTGGAGATCAAAGCACAGTGGGAATCACACAAGACTCTATGACGATCTCGGGTCTACAGACTAACCTGCACAAGTGTCACCTGAGAACTGCCATCTGATGTGAGGTATAATACCATCTGGGAGTTCTCGGCGAGTCCATCCAGTGTACCCAGTCTCTAATGAGCACCCGTATACCATATCTGATGTCAAACACCAATGGATATGGGATCATCCATCGCCCATCTCTTGGGTCGAGAAGCGTATACGCTAGTCTACACGGGTATATCGATGCCCCGTCTCGATACACCCACGACTAGGGACCTTGAAGGATGTACCTATCGACTACCATGTCCCCACTAGTTTGATCCGCATCATAGTCCAGGTAGTCAAGTACACATCCTAAGGGCTTTACCAACATGTAACTACAAGACAGTTTAAAGAGACTAGTATACATGTTAAGATAAAGAGTAACCAGATAGCATACTATCATATCGAGCAAGAAAGTCATCTCTATATATGTCCAAGCATCCAATATAATATACATCATCTGTACAATACTGGCCTCTAGGGCATACATACAACTAACACCTCCACCGTGGGGTAATCCTAGAACAGAAAAAGAAAATAATATGTACAAATGGTAACATCGACCTCAACCCGGTCGTGCCCCAATCAAATAATATACAACCTGGAAAAGACCACAGTCCACATGTCGGATGCTCGCCCCGCAAAATGAATTTACAAATGAATCTTTAACTGTACCACTAACATTTCACCACATGCTATCCACCACGACTATCCAATCACAAACACAGCACAAGCACAGAACATCAACGCGAATGTCACGTTCACAAACTCGTCTAACAGATCATATAGCAATCAGACGAGTTTACCGATCAAATGACATTCATGGTCACAGATAAAAGTGAATGTACTGTAAACTATTGAACAGTGTCAAATGTAACGACTTCGAAACACTCCAAATTGTCCCGTACAGAAAACAACAGAGAATCAAACTTGGGCAAAAAAACTAGCAACACCAGACAACCAAACTCCTTGAGATAAGAACCCAGAACAAAACTCGATGCATTTCACCACCACTAAACCGAGGAGGCCGGTTTTTCTAAGGTTGTGGCCAGCAAAATGATGGTAGAATTGCATCGTTTTTTGTCTAAGTACATCTCACAGTCTAAGGATCACTCTGCAGTTGTTTAAAAAAAAATTTGAAGCCTTTAAAAAATTGACAGAAACTGCAGTTTGGTTTTGATGTTACGGAGTCGTTTCGGTTTCGTTCTTTTAACTTTGTTTAAACTTGCTAGTTTAGGGTTTATGACCTGGCTCTGATACCATGATGGGTTACGCTAACGCCACGGCCAACTTCCGTGGCCAAATGCGGAACAAAATTTTTACAACGATCATAAACTTGGCGCTAGGATAACACAAAAACCGGATCTTTACTATAAACCTAGTTAGCATGTTAGGGTTCTATCTACTATGATAGAAAGTATACCTAAAGAAACCAAGTCCTTCGGGACTTCGATCCTCTCCTTAAGCTCCTCGATGGAAGTATGGATCATGCTTGAACTTCGGCCTCCTTGTGTCAACGATGATCCACCCGAGAGTTCCAACCTTGAGCTAAACCTCCAAGTTGAGGTAACTAGAATACTTAGCTTGCTAATCTAAGTAGAATAGAGTGAGTAGAGTGTGATTTAGTGTAGCTAATTCTCATTAACCCTTGATTATCAACACATGATACACTAGGGTTTGAGAGAGAAAGAAGGAGAGAGCAAGCTTGAGGAAAGAGAAAGTATTTGTGATAATGATTATAAAAATGGAATGGCTAACTTATATATGACCTCAAGCATGGCATGGAAAATATCTCACCAAAATATCTAGGTCAAAAATATCTTATCAAAATATCTAAGGTCAACAGGTCAAGCCAAGTCAAAAGGTAAACATAAGTAGCCATGCCACAAAAATTATCATTTATCAAAAATAACAAATTCTTTTCTTTACCTCATATTTGTTTTGACCAAGTCAATGGTCAAAACCCTAATGAGGTATCTCATTCTATACCCCCTCTCATCCGTATATACATACCTGCATCCGTGTTCCGAGACACACGAATACTATGAGACGAAGCTAATCCAATAATCAAATACTAGGATCCGGCTTAAACCAAAGCCCACTAGTATTGTCCGCTAGAAAACCACACGCGCACAAGTACACGTATGTGATCGAACCCTGTCGTAAAACCATACGACCTCTACTCGTTTCGCCCGAAGCTGGGAAACCCTCTATGTGGGACATTAAAGACTCGACAGTACTCTGGCAGTGGGTTTAACCACAAGCACGTCAGCGGCACTAGCTGTGCGTAACGGCTATCCAGGTATCTGTTGATAAAAAGGTCGACGAGCAAGCTCATCCAAACTTCTATTGATCTTATCTGTGACAATCTCCGTACAGTCCGGTCTGTTCATCTAAGAGTATCGCATATCGGGTCTAGGGGAGTGGTAAACGTCAGACCCCTAATAGCGGTATATGTCGTGTCGGAGTGTAGCCCAGAACACCGTGAGAAAATACTGGAAAACCTACCAGTAAATCTCACTTGCCCTGGCCAGGGACTTTGTGTAATGGCTCTCTAAACACAGTGCGATATCAACACCCAATACCGGGTGAGACGGATCCTATCTAACCGCCATTGCCTCCAAGTGCTTCGGGACTGCACCCAACTACTACCTGTTTGCACGACTCAGTAGAGCCGTAGTAGGGTAGCAATCTAAGAACAGTGGGAACACACTTGAGGCGAAGTGGCAGTCTCAAGTCAACGGACTAAGCTGTACTCATGTCACCTGGGAACTGCTACTTGAAGATAGGTATAATACCAACTAGCAGTACCCAACGAGTCCGTCCAGTGTAACTCATATCCCAATGAGCACCTGCATATTATATCCAGTATGACGTACTGATGGCTGTGGGACAGACCATCTTCCCTGCTGGGATGAGAAACGTACACAATAGTCTACTCTGGAGTATCGATGTCCTGTCTCGATAATCCTACAACTAAGGACCTGTATAAGGATGTGCTTATAGACTACCCAGCCCACACTAGTGTGATCGCCATCACAACGCTGGTAGTCAAGCAAAGATCCTAAGGGCTCCATCAATATGTATTAGCGATATGTTAAAAGAAACATATACACATATTAAGATAGATACAAACCAAGTAGCATACTACTATATCGAGCAAGACTGTCGTCAATCCGTGTATATATCCTAAGCTTTCAAAATGTAATATACAAACTAGTACTATACAATAATGGCCTCTAGGGCATACATATCCAACATATATGTGATATCATCTTACAGGACACTTGCACTGTTACCATTGGTTCCTGCTGCACGTGCACTATTTATGCGAACACACATGCCATTGGTAATTACTATTTCACAAACACTATAGAACTTGCTTAGAACTGATATTAGTGCATTTGCATCATTTATGATTCGTAGACTTATAGTTGTATATTCATTTCACTAAGATATATACGTAGGGTTGTTAGTCAAGTATACATATCTCATTGCATCATGACTTATGTATAGTTTCTTGCCGTACTCCACATGGTATATACTACCATATCACAGATTTCCACATCACTGGCATGTTTGTATATTGTGGTTCTTCTCGTGGATTTGAGTATTCATGAGATTTCTTGATTTTGGGTAAAACCACAAGGATTTTATAAACTTATTATCATTTTAAAATGCAAGTTGCGGTTTTCTCATGATGTATGTGTCATCCACCATGAATTTTCATGATTGCTGTTGGTTTTTGAGACCCGATTCGAGGAGGTGGATGAACCGTTTCGGGTACATGGTGGGCCCGGTATGGTACCTCGGGGCGAGATAGAGATTTCGTGGGGATGACGATGAGCCCGGCATGGGAGCACTACCTACCGGTGATGTCTGGCGCGGCGGATATCTTGTGGATACCAACCATAGTCTTGAGATTTGACGATTTAGGCCGATCCGGACTGACGGAGCCCGAGATATTGAGATTTGATGATTTGGGCTGATCCGGACTGACGGAGCCCGAGATATTGAGATTTGAGATACATAGATGTTGTGATATCGTGACATTGAGATGTCGAGACATTGAGATATTGAGGCATTGAGATATATGTATTTTGTGTCGATTCTTGACACGGATTTCTGTTGATTTTATTGATATTACTTTAGTTATTTCATAGGAGCTTTTCTAAGATAAAAATGAAGATTTTCTCATACCAGATATGTTCCGGTTTCGGGTATTGATTATGCATTCATGTTGCATTCATGCTAGTGTATTGTATCATATCGGTATATGTATGATGTGACGCACTGCGTGCATGCTTATGATAGCCTTATTACATGTTACTTACTACTCACGAGTTGGCAACTCACCGTTGTGCTACAGTATTTTGCAGGTTTAACCCGTCAGCGCAGGAGCGGCGGGTGTACTTTCTATTTCCGTTTCTTTTGCTTCGGCTTGCAGCTTGCTCATAGGTGGGTTTTGGAGGATTTTCTTTTGCTCCCACCATGTATTTTATTTGTATCTAGTATACTCTATCTACCCTTGTATTTTGGACTAGACGGTGAGACTTGAGACTTGTATTTGTGCTTTGGTGTTGTTGCTTACTTGAGCCGACGTGATGCTTTTATGCTTTTATACATATTTCGCATTGTTATGATATATTCATTGCATGTGGTTGTGATTCCGCTATTGGTGAAAAGCTAGATCCCGCTTGGTGATGCCTTTACTGATTTATATGTATTTTCATGTGTTGTACCCTTTTATGGGCCAGTATTTACAAAGGAGACTCTGCCGAAATTTTGGGGAAATTTGATGTTTTCAAAAATGTTTAATGCAACTTGTTTTGGTTAAAATTTCTTTCTTTCACTAAGTTTCCTTCACTCTATTTCTTTATAAGGTTTAGACTTCTGGGCTTTGGCTTACTTAGGTTACGGTACGCCTTGAGACGTTTCGTAATTTAAGTGCCAGTCACGTTCCGTACCTTCGGATCGTGACAAAGTTGGTATCAGAGCGTAGGGTTTTACCTTTCTAAGTGTAGGATGACCCTTGGTAGATGGAGTAGGTGACTCAAGCAGAGTGACGTAGCATGTGTATGTTCCGCGGCGTACTTACGATACGGTACTCCGCCTAAGTGACCTTAGAATATATATTTTCTGTATCTCCTTCCTTGATTCCGGAAATCCTTTGATTCGATTGCAATGCTCCTATCAATCCTGTTCTTGCTCTAGACACTATGCCGCCGGAGACTACGAGTGCCAGAGGGCTGCCGCCAGGGATGGGATTACTGTAGTCTCGTTTGAGATGAAGACCGATCAGGGCGGTACGCCTACCCCTCAACGACAGAGTGATCCTCCTTCTCCAGGACGGATAGCTAGGCCGGAGTCGAATATTCAGGACTTGTGGCAGATGGTTGGATTGTTAGTTGAGGTTAGTCGAGCTCCGAGAGCCAATGATGTCCCTCATGCTGCAAAGACTGTGATTGTACCTGCTGCACAGGCAGATGTTTCTGTTATTACCAAGTTTATTTCTGTATCCTTATAGGAGTTTTTGAGGCTGAGGCCTCCCGTTTGTTTTTACCGGCACAGATGCAGCGAAGGATACGTAGACAATCCTCGACAGGATGGCTAGGATTTGTCATTCACAGAGATGTTCTGAGGAGATATGGA
Source organism: Agapanthus africanus (assembly GCA_030015575.1). Classification (NCBI taxonomy): domain Eukaryota; kingdom Viridiplantae; phylum Streptophyta; class Magnoliopsida; order Asparagales; family Amaryllidaceae; genus Agapanthus; species Agapanthus africanus. The sequence goes on from CM057338.1 coordinate 701,336,676, forward strand.
TTGAGCTTGCGAGTTTTCATCTAGAGAGGTCTTGCTCAGAAGTGGTGCGAGTCAGTTGAGAGAGGCTGAGCTGCAGATCTACTTCCTATGACTTGGGATGAGTTCATAGATTTATTTCTTGCTCGTTTCCTTCCGGAGAGCGTTCGAGATGCCCGAGCTCGTAGTTTCAAGCTTTTGCGTAAGACTTCAGGGTTGATGGTGTCCAAGTAGACATTTAGTTTACTCAGCGGTCCGATATGTTCCTTACCTGGAGGACACTAAAGAGAAACGAATAAAGAGGTTCGTGTGGAGATTGGACATACAGTTGTTGCTTGCTGTAGGCACTCGGCATTTTGATACATATGCAGCCGCGATGGATGCACCCTTACTGCTACAGGAGCGCATTTATGAGACTTCGGTCGTTTCTAGGATCAAAGCGGATATGTACAGGTATGCCAGCTCAGAGGCAGTTAGGTAGACGTCGTGACAGGTGTTATATCAGTATTTTCTTTCGATGTGCGTATTTCTTTTGTTGTTTGAACTTGTATCTACGCACTTTGTACTGAGATTGGGCCAAGGGCCGTCCTTGTGTCACGACCCGAAATAGCCCGTGATTGGCACTTGAATCATATGAAGTCTATAGGACCCCATCTAATCCAAGTAAGCCAAAAAGCCCAGAAATCTAAAACCATTTTTAAGTAATAAATAAAGGAAATAGTTTTAAGAAGCGAAGAAAACAAGTTCTTAAAACAAGGGTTTTAAAATAAGTAAGCCGAATATGCATTTTAAATCCTGCATATCATTTCTAAAAATTTCGACAGAGTTTCCTTTGTAAATACTGACCTCGAACGGGGTACAACATGAATAATATATATATGCACAACGAAAAGGCATCCCCAAGCGGGAGCTAGCTCTTCGTCAATCGACACTCAGAACCACACAGGCAATATGATATACAACGCCGAAGGGAGGGGATCAAACTCAAAAAGAAACTCAAAATCAACATGAAAACCATAATACTACAATGCGCGACTCTAAGGTCGAAATAATACATAACTGATTTTCTAAGTTTGAAACAATATACAAGTTTTGGTTGATGGAATTACTAGATACAACTGAATAAAATAATCCAAGGGTGGTAACGATGCGAGTGAACCCAGCTACCAATGGAATCACCCAGAAAGGAAGAAGTGTGCCAGAAAAGCCGCAATGAAACCTGTATGGCAAAACCTGCAAGAACTGTGGAACAACGGGGTGAGTTGCCAACTCGTGAGTAGAAAACATCACAGAGCAGAAATCGTATGCATGACATAATCCTAGGTCAATACGATCAGATATATATATAACCCTCAAATGAATAACTCTGAAGCATGATAAGGTGGCAATGTAACATCTATACATGAGTATAGTACCAAGTCCTCATGCCTGTGCCTCAGGTAATAACATGTCATAAATAAGAGGTATGATCAATATAATTAATGTCAACTATATCAGGAAGTCTATGAGTATGTGGATATCATCCAACTATGTGATCAATGTCAATATATGTATATGGAAATCGTCCACGTGTCACCCATTGACAATAAGAATCATGCATGTAAATATCATAAACATATGCATGGAAGTATGAGGATGTAAATCAACATGTGTCGCTCGCGACAATCAAAATCATGGAACCTGAGTGCCAAGCATCGACACTCGAGAACATCATGAACCCCGTGCCTAGCATCGGCACGTAAATCCTCATATATATAGACCCCGTCCGTCCGGATCGGCCTATATCATCTCTCAACTCCGGTCGGTATCCCCCAGATATCCGCCGAGCTCAACACAATCACCGGTAGGTAGTACTCCCCAGCCAGGCTCACCGTCTAACATATACGAGTCTTCTTGCCCCGGGGTACCTCACCGGGTCCACCATGTACCCGCAGACGGTGCCTACCGCTCCTCGAATCGGGTTTCACATACCACTCTCAGAACCGAGAAAACACATGGTGGACGCACTGAAATATCAGATCAAGGGTAACCGGGTTTTTAAAACAATACATACTATCTTTTTAAAATACCCACGGTTCCCAAATCCAGAAATATCATGGAAACAACATATCTCAATGCGTATAATCAGAAAGCATGATGTATGCGACATATAAAAGAATGTAAGCATATCAGTATATCATGCAACATGGAATAGTAATATGCACATATTGGGCTAACCGCTCTTTAAAATGGTTCAGTTTTAAAAAGTATCTTGTGGTTCCCAAATCTCCAAGTCAAGCCAGAATCATCTATGTATGTGAAAATATGTATGTGTACAAGTATGAGTGTACGATATGTGAGTACACGAGTATGAATGTACAATAGGTATGTGCACAAGTATGCCATGCAAGGGATCATATCCTGAATGCAACAGTACTACAGTGTAGTGACATGGCAATTATCGATGATGAAGTGTGTGAGTCAGTAAGCAAGTGTACGTGGAACATACGCATCATCGATAATGGTGCTGGTGTCCTAACAGCATGGGTTTAATATACAATAAACTCATTTACACATGCAATGCGATGCGAATAGCCTGAATATGCAGAAATTGAATAATCAACGCAACGGTGAAGAATCTACAACAATATATAAATTCCATGCAGTTTTGCCATTTGAAATAAGACGAATCGGGGTTTTTAGTAAAATAAGGGCTACGGTGTTTTTAGGAAAAGATGCGTCTTTTAAAAATATCCGTAGAATCCCTTTGCCTATCATTGAATTACTCCCGATTCGTTAGTTTTGAAATAGGTATAACATCGGCCTAGTCTAACATCTACTAAGCAACTACAGATCTAGCAAATACGCTAATCGGGAGGGGTATGGAAACCACTTACATCTGAGTCGTTATATATATATATATATATATAATAGTTGGTGATCCCGCCTCAATAGTATCACGTATGATACAATATATCATATGAAGTCCTCGAGTCATGAGTGTGGATCTATCATCAAGGTAAAGCTCGTACGGTAAATCATCGCACGGCATCCCAATAGCTGGGTACGGGTCAATATCACATTCATCTCATCAATTATCCGGTATCCTTATCGTCATATCACATAATTTTCGGTACTGATCTAAGTCTAGTACAATCGATACCATCTATATAAATATGAATGCGTGTGTGAAACACACGTCCAAAGGCCCGCTAAAAATCTCATGTCGTATCCCAAATACGAATCACATCATATCACCGATCTCATGGCACTATACCCAATCTCATCGACTCAGCTCCAAATATCTTCCACAATCCTCATCATCTAGGTATAACCATAACAAATAAGCATGTGTGTGCGTGTGGGTGTAAACCTATTTTATGGTTCGCAACTAGGAACTATACTAGTTTACATCTAAACCCTATTCTATCCATAGTACACCTAATCTCATCTCAATTATCCATATCGCACCTAATGCTATCAAACATATATAAAGTATGTATATAGTATACTAAACCTCGAACTGCGGGGGTGCTATACGCCATCCACCCGACTTCCCCCGTAGATAAAATCTACTCACCTTGTATCCTGCATGTCGATGTCGATGTTGCCACCATCATCTTCATCGCCTCGGATCACCGTGGGGATACCTACATATCACACGTATCGCATCGCATTAAAACCAAATCAAAACCAAAACGACATACGAAAACCAACACGATATGCTTAAAAGCTTATAGGTTAGAACCTATAGACCACGCTTCAAAACTATCGAACAATCCTCGATATCGTCGTACAAACGCCAAGTAATCGAGGTAAAACACAAATACGCAAATCCAGAATTCAAAATACGAGAAACGAAACACGAACCCAAAACAGCAACTACAGAAAAGGGTCCCAGATTTCACCCTAGGTCAAATCAGACAATTTTGCATATACCAAGGGTCTAATTTACTGGAGACAAGGCCCTGAAACAAAAACGAAGCATTTGCAACCTTATCTGGCCGCAAATTGCGGCCAGAAAGAATTAATTTGCGGCCTGAAAGAGGGGTTAGGGGCTAGGGTTTTGGGTGATGGTTTCTAGGTGCCTGCATGTATCACTGTCCTTGCAAAAATTTTTTTAGGTGACCTGGGTGTTAGCAGATTTCCAAATACAATCACAGAATCCACAATTCTTCAGATATCATTTTTCTAATCCGTATTCCGGGTTTCTAGTTTCAGGTTTAGTCTCGTGTAACATCACAACAGGGGTTGTGGTCCATAATTACACCTCAATTCACCTTTGTAATCAATTCATACCCTAAACCCTAACTAGGTTTTTCCTAAGTCCACAAAACCACTCGATATCGGTTCAAATCTAACGTGGAGGTAAAATTAAAGGAAACACTAAGCTTATGGTTCAGAAATTACCTTATTTGGCAACTCAAGAATTTTCTTGAGTTGCCCCAAGTGGCCAAAATCCTTGCTTTCTTGGCCCAAGGTGCTTCTCTTGAGCTTGTGCATCTTTTTTGTCAAGTGGGGATTATGTTTTGGAGTTGTTTTGGGTGCGATTGTGATGCTTAAAGATGGAGGAGGAAGAGGGGGCAGCAGCTGCAGCTGAAGAAGGTTGAGGGGAGAGAAAATGAGGTAAAATGGTGGAGGAATGGTTCAAAACCCTTGTTGACTCTCACCCACTCTTTCTCTCTCTTCACCATACCTAATATTATATCCTAAATCCGTTTCCTTTTCTTTTCTTTTCTTTTCCCCTTTCTAATAAATCATCAACCATGATAAAACATGTAGGAAGCCATGGGAAAAATATGTAACAAGTGTAGGAAAAGATACGGTGCATGTTTTGCCCAAATACGCTTAAAGCGTGATTAGCGATTTTTAATCGCGATTACCGCTAAATTAGCATATAATTAATCACAAAATCATTAAAAATGGCATAATTCCATTAAACACCCTCTTTTAGAATTTTCCATAATTTTCCAAAAAAAATTTCCAAATTTATCGGTATTTAATTATACCGAAATATTAAAATATTCAATATAATATTATTTAATTATAAAAATTCCCAAAAATAATATTTTATTTTTCTGAAGTGTTACAATCTTCCCCACTTAAAGAAATTCGGTCCCCGAATTTAAATTTTAAACCCCCAAATTCTAAAACATTTCAATAAAAAGTCCAAGTCATAGGGGCTCCGAAATCATCAGTACATAAAACGCATCATAGCGCAATGCATGCGCATGAACAATGAGCAGATCACTCAAAAAAAAAACTCCGTCAAGCATCCCGCAATCATCGGAGTTATGGTACAGACACACTGTCAAATCCAAAACAAAACCAATATGATATAAATCAGAACTATACATGTAAATATCTGAAGAAAATACATGCCAAATCCTTTTAACTCGATGTGCGATGCGCATAACACTGCACGGTGGCGGACGTATATTATAATAAAATAACCATATACGTATATATCCTTTGTTTAATATGTACGTTCCGCCGTTTTGAAAACAATTTAGAAGGGTTTCCTTGTTTAAATGTTTCGTGTCCTATCAGACACGTTGGTAAATACTGAGTCTATAGCTCGATTTTTGGAAATCCCCTCGATAACTATCAATGCATGCAAAATCTTTCCAGATACTGTCCTCTGACTAGTCCTACTCAGTACGAAAACAAATAGCGAATATCATTAAAAACGTACTGGTCCATAAGGAATAAATCCCAAAAATGTGCATATAAATGATACGTGCGTCTGGTGCGCACGGAAATCAAAATCCATATATGTGCCATACATGTGCACAGAAACATCATCTAGGTGCAACGGTTTGCACGAAACATCTGCCAAGGGCAATGGGCGTTCCTGACAGCAAAATCAGATGCATCTGATATGCACAAGGAATCTCGATTTAGTGCATCTAGTGTGCACCAAAATCGTATCTCAAAACATGCGCTCAACACGCGCGAAAATCCAAATCGAATGCACGTAGTGCAAGAAATCAACATCAATATCAGAATCAAGATCGACGGTATAAACTACGGCTCAATCAAAAGCAGGTATACCGCGGTATAAAAGCTCACAACCATATGCATCAGCGTGCACAAATCACATCAAAACACTAAAAGTGCATGAAAACTATGCTGGAAGAGTAAATCTAATTACCGACATAAAATAGGCATGAAATCACAATCAATACCTCAAGCATAATAACTATGCACAAAATATAAATACCCAGTAGGTGCAACCATAGTGCACGAAAACAGAAATCATGGAACTCAGCCATCAAGACCAAATCATGTGAACAGATCTCCCAAAATACCAAAATCCAAGGTGACGGATACGTGATAATCGAATCACAAAATCACAAATCATAAATACCGTCGTCGATATATCCTTCTACAAAGTCGGGAAGGTGTCGGTGCATCCGATGCTAGCAGGGCAAGATATCTACTTGCCTCCTTTTCATGGTCTGGCGTCCTCTGTCTCTGGGTCCCTATCTTCTCTGCGGATTACCTATCTCGCAATCAATTGGCTCATCGGCCCTGTCAGGTGTGGTAACGGGGGCGATTCCGTCTTGGCACTTCTCTGGTCATCTGCATCCTCACCACAGCATTTCCTTGAAAACTGGTCGCATCCCAACGCCTCTGTAAACATATCGCATCTCTGATATCAGCGGAGTGGAACGTCATCTCATCGAAATCTCGTACGAACTATTCATTCCACTTTGTTCCAATGTCGACTGATTTGGACTCGTCTTCTCGTGGCTGCATGGACTGCGCTCCAACGGCTATACTCGTATCTGGAGTCTCCCAAGCAATGTATCCCAACACATGATATTCGAAAGATGTGGAACCATCCGATCAATTTGTCAAAACCTCATAATCCCCCAAGAGCTCAATATCTTTGGCACAGTTTAATAGTATCGAGTACATACCACAGCATCGGTGGTCCAGCCGTAGAAGGGCAAACCCAAGCCTCACTATTGGCGCAGCGGAACTGCCGCAAACCCTAAGGTTCAAAGGCTTTCACACGGTCATTATGTCGAGTTAGGGTTTCATTCTTCTAGAGGGTCCATAGAATCGCTTGCATATCTTTCCGAATACTTTAAACTTGGAATATGGGTTTCTGACATTCGATCATCTCTATCAACTCTCAACGAATCTGCGTGAAGTCGTCTCTAGCTGGAATCAATCTATCTGATGACCTCGCATCAGGGTAAGCGAAAAAACCACATGTCCTAGTCCTTCATCCTTGGGTGACTAGCGACCTTCCATCATATCTCTAAGTATATACTTATGCTGCAGTAGCTCCAACATCTGGGCGATATCTCGCCATTTGTAGCAGCAACAGGCTCATTCGTCTGTACGCTGAACAGCGCCTCACTCATCATGAATAAGCGATATATCAATGGTCATCACATCCTGGCTGGCCTCTAGCAGTGGCTCAATTCTCTAGTGCCGATCAGCACATCCGAGAAATCTCGTAAAAGCGATCTGTCAAACGCTCGTGGCGCGAAAATACAATAAGACGACACCTCCATATGCAATCGTACGTCTCTGGAATCACGCCCTGGTCAGTCCTCGTCCGTGACGAGCTCAAGCTGACGCAACTCTAGCCTTAGCTCTCCCTGCCCGTGTAATCGTGGCAGCAAAATCATAACCAATACCGATGAGGATAAATCATAGGAATGAATATAATACTGTGCAAGGAAATGTACATCCTAAGGTTTCTTAAGCGGAGTGGCGTATCGTAAATATGCCGCGGAACATACGTACGGTACGTCACTCTACTCAAGCTACCTACTCCATAAACCAAGGGTCATCCTACGCGACGAAAGTTCGGGTATAATACCCCCTCGACTAAGTCTAAGTTCCGTAAGGTCAAGCCTAAGTTCCGTATATATAAACGCTCTAGGATCCACATAGTCAAACATAGACTTGAACAAAGGTTAACCTAGCGCTCTGATACCAACTTTGTCACGACCCGAAATAGCCTGGGACTGGCACTTGAATCATATGAAGTCTATAGGACCCCATCTAATCCAAGTAAGCCAAAAAGCCCAGAAATCTAAAACCATTTTTAAGTTATAAATAAAGGAAATAGTTTTATGAAGTGAAGAAAACAAGTTCTTAAAACAAGGGTTTTAAAATAAGTAAGCCGAATATGCATTTTAAATCCTCCATATCTTTTCTAAAAATTTTGGCAGAGTTTCCTTTGTAAATACTGGCCCCGAACGGGGTACAACATGAATAATATATATATGCACAATGAAAAGGCATCCCCAAGCGGGTGCTAGCTCTTCGTCAATCGACGGTCACAACCACACAAGCAATATGATATACAATGCCGAAGGGCGAGGATCAAACTCAAAAAGAAAAACAAAATCAACATGAAAACCATAATACTACAACGCGCGACTCTAAGGTCGAAATAATATATAACTGGTTTTCTAAGTCTGAAACAATATACAAGTTTTGGTTGATGGAATTACTAGATACAACTGAATAAAATAATACAAGGGTGATCACGATGCGAGTGAACCTACCTACCAATGCAATCACCCAGAAAAAGGAAGCGGTGTGCCAGAAAAGGCGCAATAAAACCTGTACGGAAAAACCTGCAAGAACTGTGGCACACGGGGGTGAGTTGCCAACACGTGAATAGAAAACATCACAGAGCAGAAATCGTATGCATGACATAATCCTAGGTCAATACGATCAGATATATATATATATATATAACCCTCAAATGAATAAGTCTGAAGCATGATAAGGTGGCAATGTAACATCTATACATGAGTGTAGTACCAAGTGCTCGTGCCAGTGCCTCAGGTAATAACATGTCATAAATATGAGGTATGATCAATATAATCAATGTCAACTATATCAGGAAGTCTATGAGTATTTGGATATCATCCAACTATGTGATCAATGTCATCAATGTCAATATATGTATATGGAAATCGTCCACGTGTCACCCAATGACAATAAGCATCATGCATGTAAATATCATAAACATATGCATGGAAGTATGAGGATGTAAATCAACATGTGTCGCTCGCGACAATCAAAATCATGGAACCTGAGTGCCAAGCATCGACACTCGAAAACATCATGAAACCTGTGCCTAGCATCGATACGTAAATTCTCATATATATAGGGCCCCGTCCGTCCGGATCGGCCTATATCATCTCTCAACTCCGGTCGGTATCCCCCAGATATCCGCCAAGCTCAACACAATCACTGGTAGCTAGTACTCCCCTGCCAGGCTCACCGTCTAACATATACGAGTCTTCTTGCCCCGGGGTACCCACCGGATCCACCATGTACCCGCAGAAGGTGCCTACCGCTCCTCGAATCGGGTTTCACATGCCACTCTCAGAACCGAGAAAACACATGGTGGACGCACTGAAATATCATATCAAGGGTAACCGGGTTTTTAAAACTATACATACTATCTTTTTAAAATACCCACGGTTCCCAAATCTAGAAATATCATAGAAACAACATATCTCAATGCGTATAATCAGAAAGCATGATGTATGCGACATATAAAAGAATGTAAGCATATCAGTATATCATGCAACATGGAATAGTAATATGCAGATATTGGGGTAACCTCTCTTTAAAATGGATCAGTTTTAAAAAAGTATCTTGCGGTTCTCAAATCTCCAAGTCAAGCCAGAATCATCTATGTATGTGCAAATATGTATGTGTACAAGTATTAGTGTACGATATGTGAGTACACGAGTGTGAATGTACAATAGGTATGTGCACAAGTATGCCATGCAAGGGATCATATCCTGAATGCAACAGTACTACAGTGTAGTGACATGGCAATTATCAATGATGAAGTGTGTGAGCGAGTAAGCAAGTGTACGTGGAACATACGCATCATCGATAATGGTGCTGGTGTCCTAACAGCATGGGTTTAATATACAATAAACTCATTTACACATGCAATGCGATGCGAATAGCATGAATATGCGGAAATCGAATAATCAACGCAACAGTGAAGAATCTACAACAATATATAAATGTCTTGCAGTTTTGCTATTTGAAATAAGACGAATCGGGGGTTTTAGTAAAATAAGGGCTACGGTGTTTTTAAGAAAAGATGCGTCTTTTGAAAATATTCGTAGAATCCCTTTGCCTATCATTGAAATACTCCCGATTCGTTAGTTTTGAAATAGGTATAACATCGGCCTAGTCTAACATCTACTAAGCAACTACAGATCTAGCAAATACGCTAATCAGGAGGGGTATGGAAATCACCTACATCTGAGTCGATATATATATATATATATAATAGTCGGTGATCCCGCCTCAATAGTATCACGTATGATACAGTATATCATATGAAGTCCTCGAGTCATGAGTGCGGATCTATCATCAAGGTAAAGCTCGTACGGTAAATCATCGCACGACATCCCAATAGCTGGGTACGGGTCAATATCATATTCATCTCATCAATTATCTGGTATCCTTATCGTCATATCACATAATCTGGGGTACTGATCTAAGTCTAGTACAATCGATACCATCTATATAAATATGAATGCATGTGTGAAACACACGTCCAAAGGCACGCTAAAAATCTCATGTCGTATCCCAAATACGAATCACATCATATCACAGATCTCATGGCACTATGCCCAAACTCATCGACTCATCTCCAAATATCGTCCACAATCCTCATCATCTAGGTATAACCATAACAAATAAGCATGTGTGTGCGTGTGGGTGTAAACCTATTCTAGGGTTCGCAACTAGGAACTATACTAGTTTACATCTAAACCCTATTCTATCCATAGTACACCTAATCTCATCTCAATTATCCATATCGCACCTAATGCTATCAAACTTATATAAGGTATGTATATAGTATACTAAACCTTGAACTGCGGGAGTGCTATACGCTATCCACCTGACTTCCCCCGTAGATATAATCTACTCACCTTGTATCCTGAGTGTCGGTGTCGATGTTGCCACCATCATCTTCATCGCCTCGGATCACTGTAGGGGTACCTACATATCACACGTATTGCATCGCATTAAAACCAAATCAAAACCAAAACGACATACGAAAACCAACACGATACGCTTAAAAGCTTATAGGTTAGAACCTATAGACTACGCTTCAAAACCATCGAACAATCCTCGATATCGTCATACAAACGCCAAGTAATCGAGGTAAAACACAAATACGCAAATCCAGAATTCAAAATACGAGAAATGAAACATGAACCCAAAACAGCAACTACAGAAATGGGTCCCAGATTTCATCATAGGTCAAATTAGACAATTTTGCATATACCAAGGGTCTAATTTACTGGAGACAAGGCCCTGAAACAAAAACGAAGCATTTCCAACCTGATCTGGACGCAAATTCCGGCCAGAAAGAATTAATTTGCGGCCTGAAAGAGGGGGTAGGGGCTAGGGTTTTGGGTTATGGTTTCTAGGTGCCTGCATGTATCACTGTCCTTGCAAAAATATTTTTAGGTGACCCAGGTGTTAGCATATTTCCAAATACAATCACAGAATCCACAATTCTTCCGATATCACTTTTCTAATCCATATTCCGGGTTTCTAGTTTCACGTTTAGTCCCGTGAAACATCACAACAGGGATTGTGGTCCCTAATTACACCTAAATTCACCTTTGTTATCAATTCATACCCTAAACCCTAACTAGGTTTTTCCTAAGTCCACAAAACCACTCGATATCGGTTCAAATCTAACATGGGGGTAAAAGAAAAGGAAACACTAAGCTTATGGTTCAGAAATTACCTTATTTGGCAACTCAAGAATTTTCTTGAGTTGCCCCAAGTGGCCAAAATCCTTGCTTTCTTGGTCCAAGGTGCTTCTCTTGAGCTTGTGCACCTTTTTTGTGAAGTGGGGATTATGTTTTGGAGTTGTTTTGGGTGTGATTGTGATGCTTGAAGATGGATGAGGAAGAGAGGGCAGCAGCAGCAGCTGAAGAAGGTTGAGGGGCGAGAAAATGAGGTAAAATGGTGGAGGAATAGTTCAAAACGCTTGTTGACTCTCACCCACTCTTTCTCTCTCTTCACCATACCTAATATTATATCCTAAATCCTTTTCCTTTTCTTTTCTTTTCCCCTTTCTAATAAATCATCAACCATGATAAAACATGTAGGAAGCCGTGGGAAAAATATGTAACAAGTGTAGAAAAAGATACGGTACATGTTTTGCCCAAGTACGCTTAAAGCACGATTAGCGATTTTTAATCGCGATTAGCGCTAAATTAGCATATAATTAATCATAAAAATATTAAAAATGGCATAATTCCATAAAACACCCTCTTTTAGAATTTTCCATAATTTTCCAAAAAAAAATTCCCAATTTATCGGTATTTAATTATACCGAAATATTAAAATATTCAATATAATATTATTTAATTATAAAAATTCCCAAAAATAATATTTTATTTTTCTAAAGTGTTACACCTTGTTTGATCTGCCGCTGATTGTTATTATTCCAGTAGGAGAGTCTTTTGTCGCTTGAAATGTTTTTCGTTTGTGTTTGTTTTGTTCGTATCAGAGATACGGATTCTTCTGTCAATTTGATTTTCTCGATATGTTTGACTTTGAAGTTCTTCTGAGCATGGATTAGTTAGCCATGTGTTATGCATCCGTAGACTGCCGAGAGAAGGCAGTCAGATTTAGTTTTCCGGGTAAGCCAGTTCTTGTTTGATTTCGGGGAGACCGTAGCGTCGCCTTTCCCAATTTGATTTCTTCTCTTCGCGCTAGTCAGCTTTTGAGAAAGGGATGTCAGGAATTCTTGGCATATGTTTGTGATTTTAGAGCCACAGAGGTCCCGTTAGACCAGGTTCCGATTGTGACAGAGTTTCCAGATGCTTTCCTGACGAGTTGCTTGGTCTGTCGCTAGAGCGCGATATTGAGTTCTGCTTTGACTTGATTTCTGGCATGGAGCCTTTTTCTATACCGCAATATCGTATGGGTCCGGTGGAACTTAAAGAACTGAAGGATCAGTTGCAAGATTTGTTGGATAAAGGGCTTGTTCGTCCGAGTGCGTCGCCTTGGGGAGCTCCTGTCCTGTTCGTCAGAAGGACAGTCGTTTGCGTCTATATATTGATTATCATCATTTGAATTGGGTTACTGTGCGGGACATTTCTCGAAGTTTGACTTGCGGTCAGGGTACTACCTGTTGTGTGTTCGAGAGGATGATATTCCGAAAATTATTTATCACACAAGTTACGGGCGTTGTGAGTTTTTGTGATGTCGTTCGAGCTCACCAATGCCACAGCAACATTTATAGATTGGATAAACTAAATATCCAGGCCGTTCTTGATCAGTTTATCATCGTGTTCATTGAAGACGTCTTAGTGTACTTTTGGAGCCGAGTGGAGCCTGGGCAGTAATTGAGGATTTCGTTGCAGACTTTGATGGAGCGCCACCTATTCGCTAAATTTCCGCGTGTGTTTTCTGGTTGGATAGTGTAGACTTTTGGGACCCGTAGTTATGAGAGATGGTAAGTATGGAAGCGAAGAAGAACGAGGCCGTTCAGCACTGGCCCAGACCTGTATTAGTGACGGAGGTTCACAGCATTTTGGAATTTTGGCGGATACTTTTGATATTTCGTACATGATTTTTCGCATATAGATGCAGCGTTGACCGGGTGACCCGGAAGGGCGTTTCTTTTCGTTGGACTAAGGCATGCTAGAAAAGCTTTTAGCAGTTAAAGATTCATTTGACTACGGCGGTAGTATTGTCTTTGCCTTCTGGATTAGGCGGTGTTGTTGGTTATGGCGATGCTTCTCGGCAGTTGAAGAAGCGTGAGTAGAACTATATCATGCATGAATTAGAGATGGCCGCAGTGATTTTTACACTTAAGATTTAGAGACGAGTCATGCCAGATATTCACGGACCACAAGAGTTTGAGGTACATTTTCTTCAGCAACGAGATCTAAACTTTGAGATAGCACAGTTGAATGGAGCTAATGGAAGATTATGATTGCGAGATTCCTTATCGTCCGGGCAAGGCGAATGTTGTGGTGGATGCTTTGAGTTGGAGGCCCGGAGGTAGGTTTTGTTGTTTGAGTACAGTTTAGAGACAGACGACGGCAAAATGGAAGATTCTATGTGACAGCCGAGTACAGTTCGAGTCTACTTCGACCGGGGGACAACTTGTCCGTGTCCGTGCACATCCACCGTTATTTGATCGTATCAGTGAGGCACAGTCCGATGACGTTTGTTGGTCAGAAATCATGGAGCAAGTTCGAAGGGGCCGAGATTCACAGCTTATGATTTATGATTAGGGAGTACTAAGATTTGGGATTCGAATGTGTGTGCCAGTTTCCGAGGGACCGCGATGCAAGATTTTTAAAGGAGGCATACCAGTCGACATATAGTGATTATCCGGTTTCTACCAACATGTATCTTGACGTAAGCGATGTCACAGATTTTGTTTCAGGATGCTGACTTGTTAGCAAGTCAAGGCCGAGTAGCAGAGGCCAGCAGGAGAATTACAACTTTTATCCACTCCGGAGTGGAAAAGGGGAGCAGATTTCTTTGGATTTAATTGTGGGTCTACCCAGGACCAGTCAAGAATATGACTCTATTTGAGTGATCGTAAACCAATTGATGGAAGCAGCTCATTTTCCGCCGGTCAAGACCATTTTCGGATCGTTCTGTATGCTTAGATGTATGTTGATAAGATGGTGCGACTGCATGGAGTTCCGACTTGCATTGTGTCCGATAGAGGCACTCAGTTCACCAACCGACTATGGCAGAAACTTCAGGAGGCTTTGGACACCAATTAAGATTCAGTGCAGTTTTCTATCCGCAGACCGACGGTCAATCAGAGGACCATTCAGATTCTTGAGAACATGCTCCGAGTTTTCGTTCTAGATTTTGGGGAAAGTTGGGATCGCCACTTACCATTGATAGAGTTTTCCTATAATAACAACTTCCAGGAAGGATTGAGATGGCACCCTTTGAGGAGTTTTATGTGAAGAGATGTCGATAGCCGTAAGTTGGACAGAGCCCAGTGAGAGCAGCATTTTGGGGCCACAGTTTGTGCAGGAGGTGACCGAAGGGATTCAGTTTATTCGAAATAGGATGAGAGCGGCCCAGAGCAGGCTGAAATCTATTGACGATAGACGTCGTCGCAGACTTGAATTCGTTTAAGGTGATCATGTTTTCGTGAGGGCTTCTCCAATAAAGGGCGTGTTGAGATTCGGAAAGAAAAGAAAGCTTAGTTCCAGATATGTGGGTCCCTTAAAGATTCTCAAGCGTGTCGGCGCTGTGCTTATCGTTTGGCTTTTCCATCCAGCTTTCTAGATGTTCATCCCGTGTTTTATGTATCGATGCTCTGCAAGTACCTTCATGACCCCTCTTACGTGATATGGCATCAGATGATCCAGCTGGAGCGCAATCTTTCTTTCGCTAGAGCAGCCGACAGTCGTTCCAGATCGGTAGGTGAGAAAATAGAGGTCCGAGGACATATCGTCCGTAAATGTTCTATGGCGTGGTCCGAGCGATGAAGAAGACACGTCGGAAGCCGAGGTCGAGATGCGGGAGAAATACTCCCATCTCTTCGAGGGTGCGCGTTGTTAGATTTTAAATTCGGGGACCGAATTTCTTTTACGGGGGAAGATTGTAACATTTTAAAAATAGATAAATAAATAAGTAAATAAATAAATCGTTTAGGGAATTTTCTGACAATTCGTAAAATAAATCATATTTTCCGTAAAACTTAACTATAATTACTTTAAATCATAGACTTAAATACACATATTTTAACTATATAGTTGCTAGTATTTGGTATTTAATTAGTCACTTTTAAATTGTTAGTTTACTTAAATATTTTCCTTAATTAATTATTTTTAATATTATTTTAAGCTTTCACTAATACATTTAATTAGTGATAATTACAAATTCAAGAAAGGGTTATGAATTCAAGTTAGGTTTTTTAGCACATTATTAAGGTTGAAATGTATAGTTTAACATCCTAAGACATGCAAAACCTAATCTAGTTGCTAATTTGTTAAATTGTTACATTTAAATTGTCCTAATTAGCAGTTTTGCAAACTAGATTTTTATAAATAATATAAATAGGTGAAATAAAATTCTAGTGAGGTTTTGTGTGGCTTAATTGAGTTATTAAGAGATTTTTTTGGCCACTAGATTTACTAAAATATCTAGAATTGAATAAAAACGGTTAATGACCGCTTACTAGGTTTTTAGAAATTAATCGATTTGAATTAAGTTGAGACTTTGATGACCTATAACCTAATTCCTAAAATATTTAGGGTGTTGTGAAACCATGATTGGTACGTTTGGATTTTAGGTTTGGCGATTTTCACGTATAGCGACCCTAGTTGTAGTTTGTGGCGTTATCGCGAGCGCGTTCTGTGCACTAAGTGTGTGCGCGTCTAGTTAGTGCACGCGATTAACTTGTGTCGTTTGTTCCACGACTATTCATATATTTATCCTCTTAATTGCTTGTGTGCGATTCTAGGATCGGGTGTAGTGGCGTCGGATGTGGCGCGGATGAGACATATCCGAGATCGAATCAGATTAGCCGAGGCATCCCGGTGAGTAGATGTGCACATCTATGGGGGGATCGTTTGGATGGCGCGAGGCGCCCGACGGTTTAGTATTGTTTATAGTATTTACATTATATGCGTAGTTTCCTAGTTAGCCATCTCTTTGTATCGCATCGTTATAGGTATATGTGTGTGTGTGTGTGTGTGTGTGTGTGTGTGTGTGTGTGATATCATCTTGCAGAACTCTTGCACTATTACCATTGGTTCCTGCTGCACGTGCACTATTTATGCGAACACACACGCCATTGGTAATTGCTATGTCACGAATAGAACTTGCTTAGAACTGATATTAGTGCATTTGCATCATATATGATTCGTAGACTTTTAGTTGTATATTCATTTCAGTAAGATATATACGTAAGGTTCTTAATAAAGTATACATACCTCATTGCATCATGACTCATGCATAGTTTCTGGCCGTACTCCCTATGGTATATACTACCTTATCACAGATTTCCACATCATTGACATGTTTGTATATTGTGATTATTCTCGAGGATTTGAGTATTCATGAGATTTCTGGATTTTGGGGAAAACCGTAAGGATTTTATAAAATTATTATCATTTTAAAATGCAAGTTGCTGTTTTCTCATGATGTATGTGTCATCCACCATGAATTTTCATGATTGCTGTTGGTTTTCGAGACCCGATTCGAGGAGGAGGATGAACCGTTTCGAGTACATGGTGGGCCAGGTATGGTACCCCAGGGCGAGATAGAGATTTCGTGGGGATGACAATGAGCCCGGCTGGGAAGCACTACATACCGGTGATGTCTGGCGCGGTGGATATCCGGAGGATACCAACCATAGTCTTGAGATTTGATGATTTGGGCCGATCCGGACTGACGGAACCTGAGATATTGAGATTTGATGATTTGGGCCGATCCGGACAGACGGAGCCCGAGATATTGAGATTTGAGATACATAGATGTTGTGATATCGTGACATTGAGATGTTGAGACAATGAGATATTGAGGCATTGAGATATATGTATTTTGTGTCGATTCTTGACACAGATTTCTGTTGATTTCATTGATATTACTTCAGTTATTTCACAGGAGCTTTTCTAAGATAAAAATAAAGATTTTCTCATACCAGATATGCTTCGGTTTCGGGTATTGATTATGCATTCATGTTGCATTCATGCTAGTGTATTGTATCATATCGGTATATGTAGGGTGTGACGCACTGCGTTCATGCTTACGATAGCCTTATTAGATGTTACTTACTACTCACGAGTTGGCAACTCACCTCCGTTGTGCCACAGGATTTTGCAGGTTTGACCCGTCAGCGCAGGAGCGGCGGGTGTACTTTCTATTTCCGTTTATTTTTCATCGACTTGCTGCTTTCTCATCGGTGGGTTTTGGAAGATTTTCTTTTGCTCCCACCATGTATTTTATTTGTATCTAGTATAGTCCATCTACCCTTGTATTTTGGACTAGACGGTGAGACTTGAGACTTGTATTTATGGTTTGGTGTCGTTGCTCACTTGAGCCGACGTGATGCTTTTATGCTTTTATATGTATTTCGCATTATTATGATATATTCATTGCATGTGGTTGTGATTCTGCCATTTGCGAAGAGCTACCTCCCGCTTGGGGATGCCTTTATTGATTTATATGTATTTTCATGTGTTGTACCCGTTTGGGGGCCAGTATTTACAAAAGAGACTCTGCCGAAATTTTTGAGAAATTTGATGTTTTAAAAAATGTTTAATTCAACTTGTGTTGGTTAAACTTGCTTTCTTTCACTAAGATTCCTTCACTCTATTTCTTTATAAGGTTTAGACATCTGGGCTTTGTCTTACTTAGGTTACGTTACACCTTGAGACGTTTCGTAATTTAAGCGCCAGTCACAATCCGTACCTTAGGCTTGTGACTCACATCTTAAGGCGATATCACCTGATCAGGGATATAATTGATCGCCAGGAGATCGAGGTGCGGAGAGTGGATAGTAAAGAAAACACGGCGGATCCATTCACAAAGGCCCTCCCTCAAACACAGTTTGAGCGACTTTTTGAGCTATTGGTTATGCGGTACGCCAGCAGCTGGCCATACTGCAGACATTGGGTATGCGGTACACCAATTACTGGCCTTTAGTGCAAGTGGGAGATTGTTGGATACGTATGCCCTAGAGGCCATTATTGTATAGTACTAGTTTGTATATTACATTTTGGAAGCTTGGGATATATACACGGATTTACGACAGTCTTGATCGATATAGTAGCATGCTACTTGGTTTGTATCTATCTTAATATGTGTATATGTTTCTTTTAAAATATCGCTAATACATATTGATAGAGCCCTTAGGATCTTTGCTTGACTACTAGCGTTGTGATGGCAGTCACACTAGTGGGGGCTGGGTAGTCTATAAGCACATCTTTATACAGGTCCCTAGTCGTAGGATTAGCGGGACAGGGCATCGATACTCAAGAGTAGACTAGTGTATACGCTTCTCATCCCAGCAGGGGAGATGGTCTGTCCCACAGCCATCAGTACATCGTACTGGAGATAGTATGAAGGTGCTCATTAGGTTATGAGTTACACTGGAAGGACTCGTTGAGTACTGCTGGTTGGTATTATACATGTCGTCAGGTAGCAGTTCCCAGGTGACATGAGTACAGCTTAGTCCGTTGACTTGAAACTGCAACTTCGCCTCAAGTGTGTTCCCACTGTTCCTATATTGCTACCCTACCATGGCTCTATTGAGTCGTGCAAACAAATAGTAGTTGGGTGCAGTCCCGAAGCACTTAGAGGCAGTGGCGGTTAGATAGGATTCGTCTCTCCCAGTATTGGGGGTTGATATCGCGCTGTGTTTGGAGAGCCATTATACAAAGTCCCTGGCCAGGGCAAGTGAGATTTACTGGTAAGTGTTCCAGTAGTTTCTCAGGGTGTTCTGGGCTACACTCCGACACGACTTATACTGCTATTAGGGGTCTGACGTTTACCACCACCTAGTCCTGATATGCGATACTCATAGACGAACAGACCGGACTATACGGAGATTGCCACAGACAGGCTCAGTAGGAGTTTGGATGAGATTGCTCGTCAACCTTCTTATCGACAGATACCTGGGTAGCCGTTACGCACAGCTAGTGCCACTGACGTGCTTGTGGTTAAACGCACTGCCAGAGTACTGTCGAGTCTTTAGAGTCCCACACAGAGGGTTTTCCAGCTTCGGGCGAAACGAGTAGAGGTCGTATGGTTTTACGACAGGGTTCGTTCACATACGTGTACTTGTGCGCGTATGATGTTCGAGAGGACAATACTAGTGGGATTTGGTTTAAGCCGGATCTTAGTATTTGATTATTAGATTAGTTTCGTCTCATAGCATTCGTGTTTCTCGGAACACGGATGCGGGTATGTATATACGGATGAGAGGGGGTATAGAAGGAGGTACCTCATTAGGGTTTTGACCATTGACTTGGTCAAAACAAATATGAGGTAAAGAAAAGTAATTGTTATTTTTGATAAATGATAATTTTGTAGCATGTCTACTCATGTTGACCACTTGATTTGGATTGACTTGTTGACCTTAGATATTTTGTGAGATATTTTTGACCTTAGATATTTTTGTGAGATATTTTCCTTACCATGCTTGTGGTCATATATAAGTTATACATTCTATTTTTTATTATCATTATCACAAATACTTTCTCTTTCCTCAAGCTTGCTCTCTCCTTCTTCCTCTCAAAAACCCTAGTGTATCATGTGTTGATAATCAAGGGTTAATTAGACTTAGCTACTCTAAATCACACTCTACTCACTCTAGTCTACTTAGATTAGCAAGCTAAGTATTCTAGTTACCTCAACTTGGAGGTTTAGCTCAAGGTTGGAACTCTCAGGTGGATCATCATTGACATAAGGAGGCCGAAGTTCAAGCACGATCCATACTTCCATCGAGGAGCTTAAGGAGAGGATCGAAGACCAGAAGGACTTGGTTTCTTTAGGTATACTTTCTATCATAGTAGATAGAACCAATATTTGCTAGTTAAGTTTACGGTAAAGATCCGGTTTAGGTTTATTCTGGCGCCAAGTTTCTAATCGTAGTAAAAATTTTGTTCCGCATTTGGCCACGGGAGTTGTCCGAGACGCTAGCGTAACCCTTCAATATCCTCATACATACAGGCACATGTTTTCATGATGATTCGAGTGTCGATGTTGGACAATCAGGTTCCATGATATTGATTGTGTCGTTGATGGACAAGTGGATGATATCCACATGCATACAGGCATATGATTTCAGATGTTTATTTCTACATGCTATTGGCATTTACTCTATTGTTGACATATATGCATTCATGGTCACCCTAGATATTATAGTATTACCTTCATGATAATGTATGACTTAGGAAATCGTTGTTTTATTCGATTTCTACCTGCTGATGTTTTCTATTCACGAGTTGGCAACTCACCCCCATTGTACCACAGTTCTTGCAGGTTTGGCCGCTTGGGATCAGTTGCGGTATAGCCGACATACAGCTTCATCCAGGGTGTTTTGCTATGGTAGGTAGGACACATTGGATCGTGCCCACTCTTGTACTTATTATTCTATTGTATCTAGCTAAACTCCATCAATCAGAAACTAGAATTTGTATATTAGTGTTAGTTGTATCTATGCCCTAGAGGCCAGTATTGTAGAGATGATGTATATTATATTGGATGCTTGGACATATATAGAGAGGACTTTCTTGCTCGATATGATAGTATGCTATCTGGTTGCTCTTTATCTTAACATGTATACTTGTCTCTTAATACTGTCTTATCGTTACATGTTGGTAAAGCCCTTAGGATGTGTACTTGACTACCTGGACTATGATGCAGATCATACTAGTGGGGACAGAGTAGTCCATAAGTACATCCTTTAATGTTTCTAGTCGTAGGTGTATCGATACAGGGCATCGATATACCAGAGTAGACTAGCGTATAAGCTTCTCGACCCATGAGATGGGCGATGGATGATCCCATATACATTTGTGTTTGACATCAGAGATGGTATACGGGTGCTCAGTGGAGACTGGGTACACTGGACGGACTCGCCGAGAACTCCCAGATGGTATTATACCTCACGTCAGATGGCAGTTCTCTGGTGACACTTATGCAGGTTAGTCTGTAGACCCGAGATCGTCATAGAGTCTTGTGTGATTCCCACTGTGCTTTGATTTCCACCTTACTACGTCCAAGAGGGCGTGCAGAACGGTGGTTTTTGGGTACAGTCCCGAGTCACATGGAGGCGATGAGCGATTGGAGGGGTTTCGTCTCTCTCGGTATTGGGGGTTGATGTTGCGCAGTGCTAGATTGGCCATAACAGGGAAGTCCCTGGCCAGGGCTGATTTAGAGATTTACTGGTAAGTGTTAGCAAAAGTTTCTCGACCCGTTATGAGCCTCACATCAGCACGACTTATCGGTTATTGGGGTATGACGTTTACCATCCCTGGAATTGATATGCGACATATCAGACGAGGAGACCGGACTGTACGGGAAGTGTTACCGTTAGGCTTTTACAGGAGTTGGAGCGGGCTTGCTTGCTTGTAACACTTTGAATTTCTATTAGAATGTTTTTCGTGTTAAATTAGTAATTGTACGTGTTATTGTATATGTGTACATAGGATTATTAGTTATTTTAGTCGGGTTTACTATTTATATTTGGTCGTGTTAGCAATTGGAAAATTTTCCTTTGTAGTGTACACTTGCACACTTATCCATTTTTGTGACTTAGGGTTTTTGGTGTAACATGTTAACCATTTTATTTCATGCATGGTTGTTATTTTCCCCACCCTTTTATCCAAAACAAAACCCCATTTTATAATTCAAATCCAATAGAAAATGAAGGCATGGTGTTAGGTAGAATAAAAAATTGACTTTTGACCCCTTTTCTTTTCCTCTTCTCTCTTTTCCCTCATTCTGAAATTCTGCAGGAAATTCCAGCAGCAAACCCCCATTTTTCTCCATATTCTCTTCTCTTTTCACTTCTCTTTAGTTCCTCATTCAAACCCTACACAAATCTAACCTTTTTCCTTCACAAAACCTTGGTTTAATGGCTCATTTGAGGTGTTTTGTGGCAAGACTGCATACTTGAGCCTAGATCTGGAGCTTTTGGTGTTTTCTAGGGTCTTTTGAAGGTATTAACTTATGTTAGCACTCCTTTTCTTTAAACTTGTAGTATTCTTTAGTAAAAATCTCATTTTTACGCATTTTTAGTGATATTAAAGGATATTTATGATTCACATGTTAGATTAGGGTTTTGTTAGTTGCGTTAGCTCTACTATGTGTTATTAGAGCCATTTTAGGTCAGGTTTGTTTCAGTTTGCACAGAAATACCCTAAAGTTCCATTTTAGTGTAAAAGTGTGGATTTGAACTTGAAATAAGGCTCTGTAGGATCTGCTACTACCCGAGATGTTCCAGAACAAAACTAGATGTTACTGTAGCATGTATGGGGGGTACAGAGTGCACACACCAAACCTGGGAGCCCTCCCCCCTACCCAGGCCGCCGGAATATTCATTCTGGCATCAATTTGCGGCCAGCTGGGTGAGTTGGGATTTGGGGTTTGGGACACTGGAGTCTGCTGCTATGTGGGTTATTTTGGTATATATAGTTTTACATTATCATTTCTGTATCAAAATCTGGAGTAGAATACCCTATTTCCCGTATTTTCAATCTTTCGCGACACGCGTGATACGTGTGTATGGGTTTTGGGTTTCTGCGTATCGCGGCGCGTCGGAGTGGCCTCAGGCGCGAAATCACACGTTTTAGCGTATCGCGCACACGCGTGCTTGGTTCACGTCACGAGTTACTAGTTCGGCTTTAATGTCTTATTTGTGTGATGTCAAGCTTATGTATGATACATTGTGTAATTCTAGGTTCGCAGGCGAGTACGGCGGACGCCGCGCAGAAGGGGAAACAAGTTGTTTACTATACCTAGCGAGAGACTACGGTCAGTAGATTTAACATCTACGGGGATATCGCCCGCATGGCGTTCTACGTCAGGGCTGATAGGACCTTATAGCTACATTTACATACATTGACTGTGCATGGCTACTATTTAATGCATACTGCATTCCCTGCTATATGGATATAAACTAGAATTGATAGAACACCGCACCATCACTAACGGTCCATGTTGCACGAGCACTATCCTGCATGTTACACACACACCGTTAGTAATTGCCATGACACCCACACTGTAGAATTTACATCGGATCATTATGTTGTAGCTCATCTTTATGTGACTTGACATGATATTCATACTTGATGCATATATCACATCGGATCATTATGTTGTAGCTCATCTTTATGTGACTTGACAGGATATTCATACTTGATGCATATATCACATCGGATCATTATATTGTAGCTCATCTTTATGTGACTTGACATGATATTCATACTTGATGCACATATCATATCGGATCATTGACTTGCATATTGGTTTGGATTATATGTGATTTCTGGATTTGGGAACCGTGGCTATTTTAAATATGTAATCATTTAAAAACCCGGTTCCCTTGATATGATATTTCGGTGCGTCCACCATGTGTTTCCTCGGTGCTAGAGTGATATATATGAACCCGAATCGAGGAGCTGGTTGAGGCCGATTACGGGTACATGGTGGACCCGGTATGGTACCCCGGGGCAAGAACGGTTTCGCTGTGTAGTAGACGGTGAGCCTGGCAGAGGGAGTACTACCTACCGGTGATTGGTTGGACCTGACAGTTATCCGGAGGATACTGCTCAGAGTCGATAGATGGATGCGGGGTGATCCGTACTACCGGGGCCGAAGGCCGATACCGCAGACGGAGCCCGTAGGCTGACCCGGACTGATAGGGCCCGATGGATGAGGTTTTGTGTGTCGATACTGGACACGAGTATTTATGATATTTGGGTGCCTATGTTGGGCACTCGTGATTCTCAGAGATTTACAGGATTAGAGGGCCGATGAGAGTGCCGGCGCCTGAGCTATTTGGGGGATCTGGGTGCATTGATGGACACCGATTATATATTCCACGTTGACATTCCGTGTAGATGTTATATTGCCCATGCTCAGCATTTATTATTGTACCTCATCCTGTAGTTATATTACCTGATAGAGCACTTGCATGATTATTGCACATACTGCTTATCACATATTGATATCATCTGTTGGCATATGATAGAGTAGCGCAGTACGTGCATGCTCGCGATTACCTTTATATGTTATCTCTATTCACGAGTTGGCAACTCACCCCCGTTGTGCTACAGTGTTTGCAGGTTGCCATTCGGAGTAGTCGCGGCAGGCTGCGTTTTGCATCTTTTGACAGATACCCCCATAGTTGGTGTACTAGCTCTTTGATGATAGGTGAGTTTTGTGCGGTATCTGTTTATCTTTCAGTTATGTACATTGTTGTATCTAGTATTCTCCATCTACCATGTATGTATTTGACTTAGAGACAGTGTAAGGGCGATGATGTATATTATTGGTTTTCTGGTGTCGAGCTCGTTGTGAGCCGACTGTACTTGCAGTTTATTCTATCTGTGATGTTCCCACTTGTGGATCTTGATCTTTGCTACGGCGTCTTATATTGCTATCTTGGTGATTGTTTACTTAGAATTCTTAACAAGTAATAAATGTGTTCATTTAAAACTTAAAACACTCTATACTTTTACTGGTTTGATTTCTCGGTTTTCGGTTCACTTAGTCGCGTTACGCCTGTAGACGTTACGTGGTTAAGTGCCGGTCACGGGCCACACTTTGGGTCGTGACAAAGTTGGTATCAGAGCGTAGGTTTTACCTTTCAGAGTGTAGGATGACCCTGGTATGATGGAGTAGGTAGCTACGGCAGGGTAGCGTAGCGTGTGTATGTTCCACGGCATACTCACGACACGGTACTCCGCCTATGCGACCTTAGGGCTTGTTGATTTAAATTCCTTCTTGAGTATATACATTCTTGCGATTCGATTTCTGTATCCTTATCGAATCCTATTGTTCCTTTCAGCCATTATGCCGCCAAAGACTACGAGGGCGCAGAGAGCGGCCGCGATGGCCGAGATTCGAGTTGACTCGTCCAAGACGAGAACTGATCCGGGTTGTACACCGGTTGTGCCCGAGCAGGCTGTTCCTGCCGTGACAGATCAGATTGCTATGTTAGGGGCTGGTGTGCAGGAGATACGCCAGACGATGGGATCCAGTATGCAGGAGATGCACCAGATAATGAGATCTCTAGTTGAGACACTCCGAGCGCAGTGACCAGAGATAGTTCCACCCGTTGCAGAGACCGCGGTGGTACCCACAGTTCAGGAAGTTGCACCTGCGACTACAGAGGTTATTACAGTATCGTTGTCAGAGTTTATGAGGCTGAAGCCTCCGGTTTTCACAGGCACCAATGTGGCCGAGGACCCACAGTCTTTCATTGATGGGATGGCGCGGATATGTCGTTCACATAGATGCGCAGATGCGAGATGGGTTGAGTTCGCGAGCTTTCGCCTGGAAGGTCTTGCGCAGAAATGGTGCGAATCAGTCGAGAAGGGTAAAGCAGCAGGTCTTCCTCCTATGACCTGGACAGAGTTCATGGCGCTATTCCTTGCCCGCTTTCTTCCCCTGAGTGTCAGAGATGCTAGAGCACGCAGGTTCGAGTCCTTACGCCAGACGCCAGAGATGTCAGTGGCAGAGTACGATGTGCTGTTCACAGAGCTATCAGTTTATGCTCCGTACTTAGTGGCTACTAAGGAGTTGCGAGTTAAGAGATTTTTCCGAGGCTTGCTCACACCACTGTTCCTTACGATTAGCGCGCAGCACTACGAGACATATGCAGCAGTTGTAGATGCAGCCTTATTGGTTGAGGAGCGCCTTGCTGAGACTTCGGCAGTCCCAGAGCCGAAGAGAGTTCATGCAGATACGTCAGTGCAGAGACGGCCTTTTCGGCATCGTGACAAGCACCTTACAGGTGGCAGAGATTCGAGGCGAAGCCGATTGTTTAGCTCCTATCCCCAGGAGGGTCAGCAACCATCATCGGGATGTTACCATTGCGGGAGCTCTTATCATCGTGTGCGAGATTGTCCGGAGGTACCCCAGAGTGAGGCGGCAGCACCGCATGTTACATTACCACCTTCACCACCCCAGACGGCATTGCCGATAGTACCTACTGTTACTCCGTGTCAGACGCATGCACAGAGAGGTCGTGGTCGTGGAGGATTTGTTCATAGAGGACGAGGTGACCGAGGCCGAGAGCAGCCAGCGGCCGGCAGGGGACAGTCAGTCGCTGGTGGAGGACGGGTGCGAGTTTTTTCTTTGACGCATCAGGACACGCAGGCGTCCAATGCGGTGGTCTCAGGTATCCTTCCTGTATGTTCGGTTGATGCACACGTGTTATTCGATCCCGGATCCACGCACTCGTACGTATCCACACACTTTGTGCCGAGTTTGGGTAGAGAGTCCGGTTTGCTTGACCATCCGCTTGTTGTGACTACTCCTGTGGGAGAGTCGTTTGTTGCTAGGCACGTGTTCCGATCCTGTACCGTCCGTATTGGCGAGAGAGTTGCCTGTCGATTTGATCCTTCTAGAGATGTTGGACTTCGACGTTCTTTTGGGCATGGATTGGTTAGCCACGAGCTATGCTTTTGTTGACTGCCGCGAGAAGATAGTTCGATTTTGTTTTCCCGGCGAGTCGGTTGTTGTTGCGTTGGGGGACCGTGGTGCCACCCCTCACAGTGTGATTTCTTCTTTTCGCGCTGGACAGCTTTTGCGGAAGGGATGTCAGGTATTTCTCGCCTATGTTTGCGATACTAGAGCTACAGAGGTTCCGATGGATCAGGTTCCGGTTGTTAGCGAGTTCCCTGACGAGCTTCCTGGGCTACCGCCCGAGCGTGATATTTCTTTCTGTATTGATTTGGTTCCTGGCGCGGGGCCTATTTTTGTACCGCCTTATCGGATGGCCCCGGTGGAACTTCGAGAACTGAAGGGACAGTTGCAAGATTTGCTGGGTAAGGGACTTATTCGACCCAGTGTTTCTCCTTGGGGTCCTCCAGTCCTATTCGTCAAGAAGAAGGATGGCAGTTTGCGTCTGTGTATCGACTACCGCCAGCTGAACAGGGTGACAGTGCGGAACAGGTATCCTTTGCCACGCATCAACGATTTGTTCGACCAGCTTCAGGGGGCAGGGTACTTTTCGAGGATCGATTTGCGATCAGGCTATCATCAGCTGCGGGTTCGACAGGAGGACATTTCTAGGACAGCTTTCCGCACGCGCTACGGCCATTATGAGTTTTTGGTGATGTCGTTCGGACTCACCAATGCGCCAGCAGCATTCATGGACTTGATGAACCGCATTTTCCGGCCGTATCTTGATCTGTTCATCATAGTGTTCATTGACGATATCTTGGTGTATTCTCGGAGTAGAGAGGAGCACGAGCAGCACCTACGGATTACACTGCAGACCTTGAGGGAGCATCAGCTTTTCGCCAAATTTTCAAAGTGTTCTTTCTTGCTAGACAGCGTAGACTTCTTGGGGCACGTGATTACACGAGATGGTATGTGTAGACCCGAGAAAGATCGAGGCAGTTCGGAGTTGGCCTAGACCCACGTCAGTGACGGAGGTTCGCAGCTTTCTAGGGCTGGCAGGCTATTACAGGTGATTTGTGCAGGACTTCTCTCGCATTGCTACACCTTTGACCGGGTTGACCCGGAAGGGAGTTCGCTTCGATTGGACGGAGGAGTGTGAGCACAGTTTCCAGCAGCTACGGGCTCTACTGACTACGACACCAGTGCTATCATTGCCTTCAGGATCAGGCGGATTTGTGGTCTACTATGATGCTTCACGAGTGGGGCTAGGGTGTGTTTTGATGCAGCATGACAGGGTGATTGCGTATGCTTCGCGGCAATTAAAGAAACATGAACAGAATTACCCCACTCATGATGTGGAGATGGCTGCAGTGGTCTTTGCACTCAAGATCTGGCGACATTATTTGTATGGAGAGTCGTGCCGGATATTCACTGACCACAAGAGCTTAAAGTATATATTTCAACAGCGAGATCTGAACCTTAGATAGCGCCGAAGGATGGAGTTAGTGAAGGACTACGATTGTGAGATCTTGTATCACCCGGGTAGGGCGAATGTAGTGGCGGATGCTTTGAGCAGGAGGCCCGGGGGTAGTCTATCTTCTTTGAGCGCAGTGCAGAGGCAGTCGTCGGCAGATTGGCAGATCTTATGCGACAGTCGGGTACAGTTCGAGTTTACGCTGATCGGAGGACAGATTGCGCATGTTCGTGCACGCCCACAGTTGCTTGACCGTATACATGAGGCACAGCACAGTGATGACCGCTGTTCAGAGATCAGGACACAGATGGGACAGGGAAGATTTTCCGAGTTCATGATCGATGATCAGGGGATATTACGATTTGGGACTAGACTATGCGTACCAGATGCTGAGGGATTGCGGCGCGAGATTCTTGAGGAGGCACATCGATCGGTATACAGTGTTCATCCTGGTTCCACCAAGATGTACCATGACTTGAGAGGTGTTTACTGGTGGGACGGAATGAAGAGAGACATCGCAGATTTTGTGTCGAGATGCCTGACTTGTCAGCAAGTCAAGGCTGAGCATCAGAGGCCCGTGGGAGAGCTACAGCCGTTACCCATTCTGGAGTGAAAATGGGAACAGATCACTATGTACTTCATTATGGGTCTACCCAGGACTAGTCGAGGGTATGACTCCATCTGGGTGATCGTGGATCGTTTGACGAAGGCGGCTCACTTCCTACCCGTGAAGACGACTTTCGGATTTGCTCAGTATGCCCAGATTTACATTGATGAGATTGTACGACTGCACGGAGTTCCGACATGTATCGTGTCCGATAGAGGCACACAGTTTACCAGCCGGCTATGGCAGAGGCTTCAGGAGGCTTTGGGTACTCGCTTGAGTTTTAGCACAGCATTCCATCCGCAGACCGACGGACAGTCAGAGCGGACTATTCAGACTCTCGAGGATATGCTCAGAGCATGCGTATTAGACTTCGGAGGTAGCTGGGATCATCATTTGCCCTTAGTAGAGTTCTCCTACAACAACAGCTACCAGGAGACCATTCAGATGGCACCGTTTGAGGCTCTTTATGGAAGGAGATGCAGATCGCCCACCTGTTGGACGGAGCTCAGTGAGAGCAGTATCTTAGGGCCGCAGATTGTAGAGGAGACGACCGCGAAGATCCAGTTGATTCGCGATAGGATGAGAGCAGCCCAGAGTAGGCAGAAGTCTTATGCGGACCGTCGTCAGCGCAGACTTGAGTTTTCTAATGGTGATCATGTTTTCTTAAGGGTCTCCCCAATGAAAGGCGTGATGCGGTTTGGGAAGAAGGGGAAGCTTTGTTAGTTGTATGTATGCCCTAGAGGCCAGTATTGTACAGATGATGTATATTATATTGGATGCTTGGACATATATAGAGATGACTTTCTTGCTCGACATGATAGTATGCTATCTGGTTGCTCTTTATCTTAACATGTACACTAGTCTCTTTATACTGTCTTATAGTTACATGTTGGTAAAGCCCTTAGGATTTATACTTGACTACCTGGACTATGATGCAGATCATACTAGTGGGGACATGGTAGTCCATAAGTACATCCTTCAAGGTCCCTAGTCGTGGGTGTATCGAGACGGGGCATCGATATACCAGTGTAGACTAGCGTATACGCTTCTCGACCCATGTGATGGGCGATGGATGATCCCATATCCATTGGTGTTTGACATCAGAGATGGTATACGGGTGCTCAGTGGAGACTGAGTACACTGGACGGACTCGCTGAGAACTCCCAGATGGTATTATACCTCACGTCAGATGGCAGTTCTCAGGTGACACTTGTACAGGTTAGTCTGTAGACCCAAGATCGTCATAGAGTCTTGTGTGATTCCCACTGTGCTTTGATCTCCACCTTACCACGTCCATGAGGGCGTGCAAAACGGTGGTCTTTGGGCACAGTCCCAAGTCACATGGAGGCAATGAGCGATAGGAGGGGTTTCGTCTCTCCCGGTATTGGGGGTTGATGTTGCGCAGTGCTCGATTGGCCGTAGCAGGGAAGTCCCTAGCCAGGGCTGATCAGAGATTTGCTGGTAAGTGTTACCAGTAGTTTCTCGACCCGTTATGAGCCTCACATCAGCACGACTTATCGTGTTATTGGGGTCTGACGTTTACCACCCCTAGACTTGATATGCGACATATCAGACGAAGAGACCGGACTATATGGTAAGTGTTACTGGTCGGATTCGCAGGAGTGTGAGCGGGCTAGCTCGTCGATCTTCTGATCGCTCAATACCCGGGTGGCCGTTACGTTTAGCAGACCGCTTGCGGCTTGTGGGTGCTTGATATGATCATCATCTGCTACCGGCGTATTGACGAGTCTTTAGAGTCCTACACAGAGGTTTCCTAGCTCAAGCGAAACGAAATAGGAGTGCATATGAGATATGTAAGGGACCGAGAATAATGCGTGTATGTGATACCGTATTTGATTCTCGTGATTAATGTTTCGATTGGTTGTATGAGATATGACCTAGTTATCGAATCATTGATTCGATAAATCGATGCATTGAATACTAGTCGGTTATGTGCGACATGACCGGATCATTGAATCAAGTGTTGATTTAATGATTTAATGTATAATTATATATTTGATATATTACTTTGCATTAACTAGTATTGGTTCATTTTAAACG
This sequence comes from Agapanthus africanus, assembly GCA_030015575.1. Lineage (NCBI taxonomy): Eukaryota > Viridiplantae > Streptophyta > Magnoliopsida > Asparagales > Amaryllidaceae > Agapanthus > Agapanthus africanus. Next base: position 701,367,887 of record CM057338.1, read on the forward strand.
GATTTTTCTCACTTGATTTACACATTGTATATGTGATATACTTTTGTGCACATATTTGTATCATGTTTGATGATACTTGATCATATGGTTAAGTGTATAGAATTAAACCATAGTTAACTTGAGATTAGGGTTTTGATTATGCATTTATTCATTTATTTGTTTATTCATTTATTTGGATAAACTTTAAGATGAAAATGGTGGCAATTTTTGTTTCCTATTGAAGCTTCATGAAGCTTTGACTTTGCTAACCATTCTTGTCTTCATGCATAACCCTAACCCACTCAAATGACCATGGTTTATTCTCTACACTTAACCCTAGTTAAAGTTATGATAAGTTTGGATTTTCTTTTCATTTTTAAAAGGAGAACTTATCATAACTAGCTTCATCATCTTCTTCTTCTAAAAAGAAAAAGCTTGCTACTTTAATGGCAACTTGAGTTCTAGTGAGAGAAATCCAATTCTAAAGTGAACCCACCTCCTATTTCTTCACCCTCTACCTCTTGCCAAGTTGTTTTGGGTATTTTCTTCACAAGTTTCACAACTTTGTGAAGTCGGAGCTTGAACTAGTGCAACCTCGACGTAGATCGTCTTTGATACGAAGCCGACGACCTAGCTCGCCCGTTTCTCCGATGAAGCCGACGATTGGGTTCGGGATTCATGATGGACAGCGAGAGGACACCCACGTGGAGCTAAGGAAGTGGAAATCCGGATCTACAAAGGTTGTAGCTTCTCACTTCTAGTTAAGTAGTTAACTAGTTTACCGTTTCGCCTAGAAATCTAGCCGACGATCCGTATTAGGGTTTCTCGGCACCCATAAAATTTGAAATTGGCATGATCGATGACTTGTGAGACTTCATTAGGATGCCTAGGAACCCTACAGTGGTATCAGAGCCTAGCTAGAGCCTTAGGCGAAGTCTAGACGCAATTTGAAGCCCGAACGAACCCGAAACCCTAAACTTAACATGCTCTCTGTACATTTTCTAAAATCTGGGATTTTTCAAGATTAAAAATGCCTAAAAAATTCTGCAGGAATATCTAAGAATTATGGTGAAACACGAGCTCATGAAGCTTCCAAACAGCCGCGGAAACGCGGCAGAAGCATGGCTTCTGCCGCTGTTCAGCGGCCAACTGTTCACTTTACCCAATATAGTTTGCACAGTAATTCTTCTTTTCTGGTGCTGAGTTTTATGGGAATTTTTAATAATTATTCAAGAGTTGAATTTTCTGGGGTTGCTTTGGGGATTCGGTGTTTCGATCGGGATATCAAATTTCGTCTTTGTGTATTTCCGGATAATTTTTAGAATATGTTAAAAAGTTCGACCGGATATAAATACTCAATTTTTCCCCTGTCGGGAAATTTCCAAGTGTTGGATTTTTCCGTAGTTTAACGACGTTCTAAGTAGTGCAAGTAATGCGATGGACCCTCTAGAAGACAACAAACCTTAACTCGATTATGTGACCGTCTTGAACTGCCCTTTGAACCTTCGGGTTTGGGGCAGTACGTCGTGCCACATGTGAGACGTTGGCTTGACCCTTCTACGGCTGGACCGTTGGTACTGAGGCACGAACTGAATGTTGTTAGACTTATTTCATGTGTTGAGTTGTATCGGGAAAACTTGGGTATTCGACTGTTCGATCGGAAAGTTTAACATTTTCTGTTTATCTGGAATGTGATACAATAATTGGAATTCACAAATAGTTATGAGATAACTGAATTAATGTTATAAATCTAGCAATTTAGTCCCATATGATATTGAAAAGAGTTTTCGATAATGAGACTAAAATGCGGGATTTATATCTGTTAGGCATGCGATGTCTAAAGAGGTTGCGGATTCCAACTGTTGTAGTTTTACACTTTCTTTTCTGTGACCGTAAGTATAGTATGTTCATATCGCCGGTTTCGTTGCTATATGTCAACGACAATTGGGGTATGCGTACTTACTTACGTTGATGACATGTGATGTTATGTGTTGCTGGATATGTTATATTGGATCGTCGTGTTTGAATAGCCGGGGGTTTTTATGTGAGATGAGTGTTTTTCATTTTCGTTCATGTAAAAACTTATATGTAATATTCTTTTATTTGGGGCACTTCCAGGTAGCGGAAGTTGTCACCTTTTGTATATTATTTACTTTTCCGTATTAGGATAGACCCAAGGAGGGGAGTACAAGTAACCGGGTTCTGGGGTCCAGTAGGAGACCAACTCGAGGAGTCGAGTCCGGGTCTCCTAACCCTAGAATTGGCAGGGTTGCTTGCCGCTCTCGTAGGGGTCTAGGGGTGTGGGATTGGCTATTCATCACGACCGTGGAATCCGTGTTTTATACTGGCTCGTATTGAAAACACGGACGTCCTAGTATATCCAATATTTCATATGTTTCTTCTGCTGCGATATCTGTGATGTGATCATGTGATGTTCTGTGATAGATACTATATATAGTATATATGATATATTATATAGACGTTACTTATGTTTTACACCCGCGCTAGCCCTGCCCTGCTTTGTCGTTAGTTACCTAACCTAACGGTGCACGAGGGGACATCGAGGCGAATGCGGATGGCATAAGTGTACGTCATATCTATCTGTGATGTTTAGGTATTTAAATGATGGGACTTCATTAATGTAATTAATGAAAGATAAAAAACCTAAGATGTTGTGGAATCGAATTTTAAAATAAAACAGGTAGCTACAGTTCTTGCTTTGCATAGCGGTATATATGATATACCCTGCACCTTATTCGATGAGGAAAGGACCGAGATCCCTTCACCGGGAGTGACTCCTTTAGCAATAACTGGTAGATGCTGCACACTCGGTTTGGTTTTGATTGCTTTTAAGAGTTTTTGCTTTGCACAGTGATATAAATGATATATCCCGCACCTCATTCGACGAGGAAAGGACCGAGATCCCTTCACCGGGAGTGACTCCTTTAGCAAAACTAGAAAAGCCTCAAAATCACTCTATTTCAAAACTTCATTTTATTCTACAACGATATCAAGTTCATTACGCAATAGGTTTTCAGAAAACCTGTCGTAGCCCTCCGTCATTTCAGATAAATTACATATAGTATTCGTGCTACATTTGTTGGCTTTCGTCAAGGTGTAGTGTGCGGTAGCTATGTGCTGTTTATCTGCTGCATATGATGCGACTGGATTAGGGTAGTCGTACGGCTTTGTTGGCTTTCGTCAAGGGTCGTGCGGGTGGGTTTAATTCAGTCAAGAAATGTACGGGTTGAACTTGACTAGCGGGCTGTGGTTTGTTGGCTTTCGTCAAGGTCATAGCACGCTAGGGGCAAAAGCATTATCGGGAATTTCAAGTGTTGAAATTTGCAATGAGATTGCATACCTTCTATGAGATAGTTGGATCCCGATACCCACTGCGAGTAAGAGTTACTCCTGGGAGAGTTTTACACATTACAATTAGCCGATCAAGTAGGTGTCTAGAAAGGTGTTAACGAGGTTACGCCTCTGGGAAAACGAGGTTTACATTAATTAGGTTCGTGCGAAAGCACGGGGGACCTCCCTCAAAGTACCGACACTGGCCTGGCTGAAAGATTGGCGAACTTGTAGTGTGTAATTAATCCCGGCTAGTCTTTCCTTTTAGGGTTTGAAGGAAGATTTGATAAAAAGCAGTGGGAGCCATCCTGATTAGATAAGATAATAACCAATCTGATCTTGCACGAGCATACGCTAAAGTGTTTTCTTCTCTCTCTCTCCAGGTAGTGACCATTTCATACCTTAATAAAGATAATAATATGGATGTATTGACCGAACCCGCATGCTATACTGTGCTGGGGAACGTTGGTTCCGTTCTTTCCTATAAGAGTTATAGGACTGAACAGGATATAGGGGAATACCAGGATTCCCATGCCACCCGAATGAAGAAAGTACATGATGATGCATTTTCTTCGGGTGTGTTCGTTACAGAGAACTGTTTCTCCATTTGCCCTACGTCCTGGGTATTAGATACCGGGTCAGGATCCCATATATGTAATCAGTTACATGGGCTTAGGAAAGGTAGAGAACTTGGAGAAGGTGATAAAGACATTAGAGTTGGAAATGGTGCAATTGTTGCAGCTAAGACTATCGGGGAATATCACCTTGTATTACCAACAGGTAATACATTGGTTCTGAACGAATGCTATTACATGCCGAACCTGATATGCAACATTATATCGGTTTCTTTGTTGAGTAAAGAGGGATATAATTTTGTATTACAGGACAATGTTATGAACATTTTCCGTAACCAAAAGTTGGTTGGATCAGGCACGTTGTGCAATGGCATTTATGTTCTAAACCAATCAACAGTTCTGAGCATAACAAACACACACAAGAGGAAGAGTTCTGAACTGAACGAATCCTTCTTGTGGCATTGTAGACTGGGTCACATCAATGCGACACGACTGGCTAAGTTGCATAAGGATGGGTATTTGAAACCATTCGAATTTTCATCTTATGACACTTGCCAGTCATGTCTCAAAGGTAAGATGACCAAAACTCCGTTTACGGGACACGGAGAAAGAGTTACTGAACTCTTAGGACTAGTACATAGTGATGTATGCGGTCCAATGTCTACACATGCCAGGGATGGTTCTTCGTACTTCATTACATTCACTGACGATCTCTCAAGATACGGACATGTGTACTTGATAAGACACAAGTCTGAAGCTTTTGAGAAATTTAGAGAATATAAACAAGAAGTCGAAAACCAAACCGGAAAAAGTATTAAAATCCTTCGATCTGATCGAGGAGGTGAATACTTGAGCAATGAATTCCTGGACTTCCTAAAAGAGAATGGGATTCTCTCTCAGCTGACTCCTCCATATACACCACAGCACAACGGTGTATCAGAACGGAGGAACCGCACCCTATTAGATATGGTGCGCTCTATGATGAGCACAGCTGAGTTACCTATTTCCTTCTGGGGGTATGCGCTTGAGACAGCCATACATCTATTGAATATGGTCCCCACCAAATCTGTGCCTACCACTCCATATGAGATATGGAAAGGGAAGAGACCATGTATTAACTATGTTAAGATATGGGGTTGTCCAGCCTATGTCAAACGACAAAATCCGGACAAACTCGAGGCACGGTCTGTTCTATGCAAATTTGTTGGATATCCCAAGAATTCTCAAGGGTATATCTTCTACCACCCTGAGGAACAAAGAGTATTTGTTTCTCGGCATGCCACCTTTTTAGAAAAGGAATTTCTTGAAAAAGAGATTAGTGGTCATGAGGTAGAACTGGAAGAGGTTCCAGCTGCAGAAGCTACAACAGAAGATCTGGTGGAACCAGAGGATTCCGTAGTTCCCGATGAACCCCAGCCACTCCGCCGATCTAGTAGGGTTCCTCGCCAACCTGAGAGATACTACGGTTTTCTCATGGACGGTGGGAGCGAGGATTGCATCATGGAGGATGATGACCCAACTAGCTTCGAGCAGGCCATCACGAGTAGGGACTCAGTGAAATGGCTGGATGCTATGCGGTCCGAGATGGAATCCATGTACACCAACAAAGTATGGACTTTGGAAGTTGCTCCTGAAGGGGTAAAACCCATTGGGAGCAAGTGGATCTTCAAGAAGAAATTTGGTGTAGATGGGAAAGTGGAGACTTTCAAAGCTAGACTTGTAGCAAAGGGTTTTCGTCAAAGACCAGGTGTGGACTATGACGAAACCTTTTCTCCAGTGGCTATGCTTAAATCCATCCGAATCATGCTTGCCATTGCTGCCTTTCATGACTACGAAATCTGGCAAATGGATGTTAAGACCGCCTTTCTAAATGGTGATTTAGAAGAGTGCGTGTACATGACTCAGCCAGAGGGCTTCGTAGACAGTGGGAGCAGCGGGAAGGTGTGCAAGCTGCTTAAATCCATTTATGGATTAAAGCAAGCATCGCGGAGTTGGGACATCTGCTTTGACGTCGTTATCAAAGAGTTTGATTTCGTCAAAAATCCAGATGAACCTTGTATCTACAAGAAGGTGGCAGAGAGTAAGGTTGTCTTCCTCGTATTGTACGTGGACGACATACTCTTGATAGGAAATGATATTCCTATGCTGCAATCGGTCAAGCTCTTCTTATCACAAAGATTCTCGATGAAAGATCTTGGTGATGCCTCCTGCATATTGGGAATTAGGATCTATAGAGATAGATCTAAACGGATTTTGGGATTGTCCCAATCCAGGTACATTGACACCATACTAAAGAGGTTTAGTATGGAAGAGTCCAAGCGTGGGAATTTGCCCACAATCTCTGGAGTCACTCTCTCCAAAGAGATGTCTCCCAAGACTGATTTGGAGGGAGCTCGCATGCAAGGGATACCCTATGCTTCGGCAGTAAGCTCTATCATGTATGCGATGCTATGTACCAGACCCGATGTAGCATACTCACTAAGTGTAGTGAGCGGGTATCAAGCTGATCCTGGAGAGAGTCACTGGACAGCTGTGAAGAGCATTCTCAAGTACTTGCGAAGGACTAGAGATATGTTCTTGGTGTATGGTAACGGAGAGCTCCAAGTGGAGTCCTTTACCGATTCGAGCTTCCAGAGTGATAAGGACGACTCTAAGTCGCAGTCGGGCTTTGTCTTTACCCTTTACGGAGGGGCGGTTAGCTGGAAGAGTTCCAAGAAGGAAACCGTGGCAGACTCGACGATGGAGGCTGAATACATCGCTGCCAACGATGCTGCTAAAGAAGCTGTCTGGATCAAGAAGTTCATTTCTGAACTTGGAATGGTTCCATCCATTGAGCATCCAATACCTTTGTATTGCGATAACAATGGAGCGGTGGCTTTGGCCAAGGAACCCAGGTCCCATCAGCGATCCAGGCATATTCTGAGGCGGTATCACCGGATCCGGGAGATAGTTGATCGCCGGGAGATCGAGGTTAGGAGGGTTGACACGAAGGACAACACCGCGGATCCACTCACGAAGGCCATTCCCTAGATACAGTTTGAGAGACTCTTCGGGATGCTCGGTATGCGATACTACAGCAGCTGGCCCTAGTGCAAGTGGGAGATTGTTAGTTGTATGTATGCCCTAAAGGCCAGTATTGTACAGATGATGTATATTATATTGGATGCTTGGACATATATAGAGATGACTTTCTTGCTCGACATGATAGTATGCTATCTGGTTGCTCTTTATCTTAACATGTACACTAGTCTCTTTATACTGTCTTATAGTTACATGTTGGTAAAGCCCTTAGGATTTGTACTTGACTACCTGGACTATGATGCAGATCATACTAGTGGGGACATGGTAGTCCATAAGTACATCCTTCAAGGTCCCTAGTCGTGGGTGTATCGAGACGGGGCATCGATATACCAGTGTAAACTAGCGTATACGCTTCTCGACCCATGTGATGGGCGATGGATGATCCCATATCCATTGGTGTTTGACATCAGAGATGGTATACGGGTGCTCAGTGGAGACTGAGTACACTGGACGGACTCGCCGAGAACTCCCAGATGGTATTATACCTCACGTCAGATGGCAGTTCTCAGGTGACACTTGTACAGGTTAGTCTGTAGACCCGAGATCGTCATAGAGTCTTGTGTGATTCCCACTGTGCTTTGATCTCCACCTTACCACGTCTATGAGGGCGTGCAAAACGGTGGTCTTTGGGCACAGTCCCGAGTCACATGGAGGCAATGAGCGATAGGAGGGGTTTCTTCTCTCCCGGTATTGGGGGTTGATGTTGCGCAGTGCTCGATTGGCCGTAGCAGGGAAGTCCCTGGCAAGGGCTGATCAGAGATTTGCTGGTAAGTGTTACCAGTAGTTTCTCGACCCGTTATGAGCCTCACATCGGCACGACTTATCGGCTTATTGGGGTCTGACATTTACCACCCCTAGACTTGATATGCGACATATCAGACGAAGAGACCGGACTATATGGTAAGTGTTACTGGTCGGATTCGCAGGAGTGTGAGCGGGCTAGCTCGTCGATCTTCTGATCGCTCAATACCCGGGTGGCCGTTACGTTTAGCAGACCGCTTGCGGCTTGTGGGTGCTTGATATGATCATCATCTGCTACCGGCGTATTGACGAGTCTTTAGAGTCCTACACAGAGGTTTCCTAGCTCAAGCGAAACGAAATAGGAGTGCATATGAGATATGTAAGGGACCGAGAATAATGCGTGTATGTGATACCGTATTTGATTCTCGCGATTAATGTTTCGATTGGTTGTATGAGATATGACCTAGTTATCGAATCATTGATTCGATAAATCGATGCATTGAATACTAGTCGGTTATGTGCGACATGACCGGATCATTGAATCAAGTGTTGATTTAATGATTTAATGTATAATTATATATTTGATATATTACTTTGCATTAACTTGTATTGGTTCATTTTAAACGGATTTTTCTCACTTGATTTACACATTGTATATGTGATATACTTTTGTGCACATATTTGTATCATGTTTGATGATACTTGATCATATGGTTAAGTGTATAGAATTAAACCATAGTTAACTTGAGATTAGGGTTTTGATTATGCATTTATACATTTATTTGTTTATTCATTTATTTGGATAAACTTTAAGATGAAAATGGTGGCAATTTTTGTTTCATATTGAAGCTTCATGAAGCTTTGACTTTGCTAACCATTCTTGTCTTCATGCATAACCCTAACCCACTCAAATGACCATGGTTTATTCTCTACACTTAACCCTAGTTAAAGTTATGATAAGTTTGGATTTTCTTTTCATTTTTAAAAGGAGAACTTATCATAACTAGCTTCATCATCTTCTTCTTCTAAAAAGAAAAAGCTTGCTAGTTTAATGGCAACTTGAGTTCTAGTGAGAGAAATCCAATTCTAAAGTGAACCCACCTCCTATTTCTTCACCCTCTACCTCTTTCCAAGTTGTTTTGGGTGTTTTCTTCACAGGTTTCACAACTTTGTGAAGTCAGAGCTTGAACTAGTGCAACCTCGACGTAGATCGTCTTTGACACGAAGCCGACGACCTAGCTCGCCCGTTTCTCCGATGAAGCCGACGATTGGGTTCGGGATTCATGATGGACAGCGAGAGGACACCCACGTAGAGCTAAGGAAGTGGAAATCCGGATCTACAAAAGTTGTAGCTTCTCACTTCTAGTTAAGTAGTTAACTAGTTTACCGTTTCGCCTAGAAATCTAGCCGACGATCCGTATTAGGGTTTCTCGGCACCCATAAAATTTGAAATTGGCATGATCGATGCCTTGTGAGACTTCATTAGGATGCCTAGGAACCCTACAAGCTTAGTCCCAGATATGTAGGCACCTTCGAGATCCTCGAGCGTGTTGGTGCGGTTGCGTATCGATTAGCCCTTCCGCCCAGTTTTCCAGACATGCACCCCGTATTTCACGTTTCGATGCTCCGCAGATATCTACATGATCCTTCGCATGCGATTCAGCACCCGACGATCCAGCTTGAGCTCGACCTTTCCTATGCAGAGCAGCCGGTGATGATCTTGGATCGACAAGTGAAGAAATTGAGGTCGAAAGAGATACCGTCCGTCAAGGTACTTTGGCATGGCCAGAGCGGCGAGGAGGTCACTTGGAAGACCGAGAGCGAGATGAGGAAGAGGTATCCCCATCTTTTTGAAGGTGCGTCTAATTAGATTTTTAAATTCGGGGACCGAATTTCTTTAAGGGGGGTAGACTGTAACACTTTGAATTTCCGTTAGAATGTTTTTCGTGTTGAATTAGTAATTGTACGTGTTATTGTATATGTGTACATAGGATTATTAGTTATTTTAGTCGGGTTTACTAATTATATTTGGTCGTGTTAGCAATTGGAAAATTTTCCTTTGTAGTGTTCACTTGCACACTTAGCCATTTTTGTGACTTAGGGTTTTTGGTGTAACATGTTAACCATTTTCTTTCATGCATGGTTGTTATTTTCCCCACCCTTTTATCCAAAACAAAACCCCATTTTATAATTCAAATCCAATAGAAAATGAAGGCATGGTGTTAGGTAGAAAAAAAATTGACTTTTGACCCCTTTTCTTTTACTTTTCTCTCTCTTTCCCTCATTCTGAAATTCTGCAGGAAATTCCAGCAGCAAACCCCCATTTTTCTCCATATTCTCTTCTCTTTTCACTTCTCTTTAGTTCCTCATTCAAACCCTACACAAATCTAACCTTTTTCCTTCACAAAACCTTGGTTTAATGGCTCATTTGAGGTGTTTTGTGGCAAGACTGCATACTTGAGCCTAGATCTGGAGCTTTTGGTGTTTCCTAGGGTCTTTTGAAGGTATTAACTCATGTTATCACTCCTTTTCTTTAAACTTGTAGTATTCTTTAGTAAAAATCTCATTTTTACGCATTTTTAGTGATATTAAAGGATATTTATGATTCACATGTTAGATTAGGGTTTTGTTAGTTGTGTTAGCTCTATTATATGTTATTAGAGCTATTTTAGGCCAGGTTTGTTTCAGTTTGCACAGAAATACCCTAAAGTTCCATTTTAGTGTAAAAGTGTGGATTTGAACTTGAAATAAGGCTCTGTAGGATCTGCTACTACCCGAGATGTTCCAAAACAAAACTAGATGTTACTGTAGCATGTATGGGGGGTATAGAGTGCACACACCAAACTTTAGAGCCCACCCCCTACCCAGGCCGCCGGAATATTCATTCTGGCCGCAATTTGCGGCCAGATGGGTGAATTGGGATTTGGGGTTTGGGCCACTGGAGTCTGCTGCTATGTGGGTTATTTTGGTATATATAGTTTTACATTATCATTTCTGTATCAAAATCTGGAGTAGAATACCCTATTTCCCGTATTTTCAATCTTTCGCGACACGCGTGATATGTGTGTATGGGTTTTGGGTTTCTGCGTATCGCGGCGCGTCGGAGTGGCTTCCGGCGCGAAATCACATATTTTAGCGTATCGCGCACACGCGCTCTTGGTTCACGACACGAGTTACTAGTTCGGCTTTAATGTCGTGTTTGTGTGATGTCAAGCTTATGTATGATACATTGTGTAATTCTAGGTTCGCAGGCGAGTACGGCGGACGCCGCGCAGAAGGGGAAACAAGTTGTTGGCTATACCTAGCGAGAAACTATGGTGAGTAGATTTAACATCTATGAGGATATCGCCCGCATGGCGTTCTACGTCAGGGCTGATAGGACCTTATAGCTACATTTACATACATTGACTGTGCATGGCTACTATTTAATGCATACTGCATTCCCTGCTATATGGATATAAACTTGAATTGATAGAACACCGCACCATTACTAACGGTCTATGTTGCACGAGCACTATCCTGCATGTTACACACATACCGTTAGTAATTGCCATGACACCCACACTGTAGAATTTACATCGGATCATTATGTTGTAGCTCATCTTTATGTGACTTGACATGATATTCATACTTGATGCATATATCACATCGGATCATTATGTTGTAGCTCATCTTTATGTGACTTGACATGATATTCATACTTGATGCATATATCACATCGGATCATTATGTTGTAGTTCATCTTTATGTGACTTGACATGATATTCATACTTGATGCATATATCACATCGGATCATTATGTTGTAGCTCATCTTTATGTGACTTGACATGATATTCATACTTGATGCACATATCATATCGGATCATGACTTGCATATTGGTTTGGATTATATGTGATTTCTGGATTTGGGAACCGTGGCTATTTTAAATATGTAATCATTTAAAAACCCGGTTCCCTTGATATGATATTTCGGTGCGTCCACCATGTGTTTCCTCGGTGCTAGAGTGATATATGTGAATCCGAATCGAGGAGCTGGTTGAGGCCGATTACGGGTACATGGTGGACCCGGTATGGTACCCCAGGGTGAGAACGGTTTCGCTGTGTAGTAGACGGTGAGCCTGGCTGAGGGAATACTACCTACCGGTGATTGGTTGGACCTGACAGTTATCCGGAGGATAATGCTCAGAGTCGATAGATGGATGCGGCGTGATCCGTACTGCCGGGGCCGAGGGCCGATACCGCAGACGGAGCCCGTGGGCTGACCCGGACTGACGGGGCCCGATGGATAAGGATTTGCGTGTCGATGTTGGACACGAGTATTTATGTGCCGATGTTGGGCACTCGTGATTCTCAGAGATTTACAGGATTAGAGGGCCGATGAGAGTGCCGGCGCCTGAGCTATTTGGGGGATCTGGGTGCATTGATGGACACCGATTATATATTCTGTTAGTGTATATGCCCTAGGGGCCATTATTGTATCATACTAGTTTGTATATTACTTAATGGAAGCTTGGGATATTCACATGTATATAACAGTCTTGCTAAACATGGTAATATGCTACTTGGTTTTTTCTATCTTAATATGTGAGTATAAGTATTGATAGAGCTCTTAGGATCTTGCTTGACTACCGGCATTGTGATGGCAGTCACACTAGTGGGGGCTGGGTAGTCTACAAGCACATCCTTATTCAGGTCCCTAGTCGTAGGATTATCGAGACAGGGCATCGATACTCCGGAGTAGACTAGTGTGTACGCTTCTCATCCCAGTTGGGGAGATGGTCTGTCCCATAGCCGTCAGTACGTCGTACTGGAGATAGTATGCAGGTGCTCGTTGGGTTACGGGTACACCGGACAGGACTCACAGGGAACTGTTGGATGGTTTTATACCAGTCGTCAGTGAACAGTTCCCAGGTGACATGAGTACAGCATAGTCCGCAGACTTGACACTGCTACTTCGCCTCGAGTGTGTCCCACTGTTCTTAGATTGCTACCCTACCACGGCTCAATGGAGTCGTGCAAACAGGTAGCTGTTGGGTGCAGTCCCGAGCACTTGGAGGTAGTGGCGGTTAGACAGGATTCGTCTCTCCCGGTATTGGGGGTTGATATCGCACTGTGTCAGAGAGCCATTACACAAAGTCCCTGGCCAGGGCAAGCGAGATTTGCTGGTAGGTTCCAGTAGTTTCTCAGGGTGTAATGGGCTTCGCTCGGACACGACTTATACCGCTATTAGGAGACTGACGCTTTCCGCCCCCTAGGCCCGATATGCGATAGTCTTAGACGAACGGACCGGACTGTACGGAGATTGTCACATCAGACTCAGTAGGAGTTCGGATGGGTTTTCCTCATCGGCCTTCTTATCGTTATCTACCTGGGGACCGTTACGTACAGCTAGTGCCACTTGCGGTCTATGGTTAAACCCACTGCCAGCGTAGTAGTCGAGTCTTTAGAGTCCCACACAGAGAGTTTCCCTACTCCGGGCGAAACGATATAGAGGTCGTATGGTTTTACGACAAGGGTTCGGACGCATACGTGTGTTTACACACGTACGACTTTCGGACAGTTTTTACCAGTCGGCTTTGGTTTAAGCCAGTTACTGGTATCCGGTTATTGGATTTATACAGTCTAAAGTTTTTCCGTATTTTTGCGGAAAGGAGGGGCGTTCTCGTAATTGCGCGAGAAGCTTCTAGAAGATGGTGACTAAGGAGGTGACTGTTAGACGTTTTGCGTGTTCAAGTTTTAGTTAAAATACCGCAATCAAGACGGTTTCGCTTGTAGCTAGCCGGTTGAGTACGGGTCGTCCGCAGGGAGATGGGAGTCTTTTTCTATGTGCTTTAACGAGTTAAGACCGGTTTTTCAGATTTTGTTGTGGTTATCTAAGTGTTAAGTTGATGTTTTAAAGAGAGCTTGTTAGGGTTAGGATTAGGTTAGTTTGAGTTAGGAGTCTCCACATCTTTCGTTGCCCCTCTTAATATCGGTGTTACGGTAATCGGCAACAACGGGGATTAGCACGACTAGGAAGGAACTTGCGAGTATAAGCTAGGCTTTCCAACGCATAAGTCCTTCCTTTTGGTGCTTGTCCGTCCGTTCTTGGCTCTTAGCCATAACCTCCGGTTAATTCAACCACAACCGGTCTCACTACGGGATCACCGCTATCATGTAGGATAGGGTGCCGTAAGGAGCGGATTGTGGTTCAATTAACGGGAGTCGATTTAAGCTGTTGGGCAAGGAAAGAGTGAGAGAGATTTCCTTCTCTCAAACTTCCCTTATCCTACCCTAACAAGTATGAACTACTCACACATCATGATACGGAAAAATAAAACAAAATAAAAGAGGAAGATAGAAAGAAGGAGATTAGAAGAATACGACTAGCTATTTGCGACCTCACCTTGGCGAGGATCGAGCGTAAGCATCATTGTCGTATTAAGGATAACGAAAAAGAGAGAAGAAAGAAACAACAAGAAAATAACAACAACTACTTAACGAATTAAAATTACAACAATTATAGCAAAAGTAAGACAAGCATGATAATAAAATGATCTTCTTTATTCACCATTCTTCACTCACAAAGCTCACTCAAGTTTAATGGAGAAGAGATGAGAAGAAGAAGAACATGTAATCTAAAACCTAGCAAAAAGAAAATACAAGAAATGGACCCTTTCCTTCACAAAGTTCTGGGCTATTTATAGGCCAAGAAATGAAAACCTAGGGCAACCACCAGAACACACATGAAAAGACAATTCTACCCCTGAAGTTTGACTTCCAACGGCGCCAGTACGGCCGCGGATCCGCGGCCTATACCCCCCTTTGGCCGCGGATCCGCGGCCTTCTGGTTGAGTTGGGCCCACCAATTTTCTGTGGTTCCCTGGTTCTCTGTGCCCTTTATTCTGGTATCTGTATTTTCTCATAATTTCTTCACGAATTTTCCAGAATTTCTGTTGAGGGAAAGGTGGATTTTTTGTCAAGATTTGGCATGATTGCCTCGAGCTCCGCGTAGATTTCTTGGAACTTGTTGTTGCCATTGAGCCTTGTGCATGAAGGTGACATTGATTTGATATTTTGTCTTCCTAAACTGGTATCTGGCAACATACGGATGAAGAGCGGAGACCGTGTTTTATCTGTGGTTGGCAGGAACCCGGATTTTGTCGTGTTTTTCATGAATTTCGCCGTTTTAGAACCGAGAACCTGTATCCTGCAATTGACTAGCAAACACGGCTCAAGAGTATCTACCGATATGCAATGTGATAAAAATTGGGCGGTATGAAAATGCAAAAATCTGATATGAATAAATACCCCCAAACTTATCATTTGCTCGTCCCGAGCAAAGCCCATTTATTCACAAAAAAATTTCCTAACCTCACTTTCGCAGGGAACGCGATTGCACTGAGCATGTGCAACAAGCCGTTAAACCTCTAGGTGTCCCTAGTAGGAGGAGTGTTGTCTCCTGAGGGTTTTCAGCGGATACTACCCACAAAATCCTGTCAAGTTGGTTTTGTAAAATAACTAAGATTCAAACCCTAAAGTTTTGTTTCAGAAAATAACAATTCTATAATCCTAAGTCTAGACCACCGAACCTTTATTTTTCACACCTCGCTTCTTATTTTACTACAGATTTTATATGTCTTTACGTGCAGTGCAAATAGTGTCGTTAAGTTCCAGAAGGATCGATTAAAGTTATCATGTCGCACAATAAAGCCCAGATAACAATTTTAAAAGGATCACATAAGTTTTATAAAGAGTTAAGCATTTTTCAAGTTTCGTTTTCCAGTAAGGTTTCAACTTCAGAATTTCTATCTTCCTTAACAGGAAACTAAGTCGTATTCTTCACTCCACCTTTTTCTTGTTTTCATTTCATACACACCTCTGTGAACGTGCAATAGTCTTTATCATAAAGTAAAACCTTCATATCTCTGCTAAAAGTTTTTTTATAAAAGCCTGTCTTTTATCAAGATTATTCTCACACAAAGAACCGTTAGGAATTTTAACTCGGAGAGAACACTTGCTTGACTTTGTTTTAAACTGGACTTTCTAGGCTTCTTAGCAAGCTTTGGGCCAATGCACCCAAACCAGTTGGTTTTAGGGCATTAGGTGTAAAAACACCCCAGCGGACTTAATTACCCAAGTTACCTAGGTCCAAAAACAAAAGACAGTTTGGCGTGAAAATCAGATGATTTAATACGAACGGAGATATAACCGGCAGTTCAATTATTTTTTTGGATAAAAGACGTGTTTAGTGGGTTCGGTGTGTAATCATTCCAATCAAGTTTCAGATGGGTTATTTTTCAGACTTAGTTCCAATTACGGTATCAATAATATTCCTTCATATTCGCTTTACTTCATAAACTTTTCTTGACATTACTTATTTCAGAACAAACCTATTTGATCCTCAGAAAACCATTGATCCATTTAAAATTTTTTTCAACATAAAAGACTTGTCATCCAATTCCCAAAAACTCACGACACGTGTAGTGTGATGTAAAGACGTATATCAGCTATAGTTAACTTCAAAGGAGAGTTATCTTTCAGGTTTTCAAAATCTAAACATAAGATTTAGTTATTCTTATTTTTTTTCAAACAAAAACCGTCGAAATGTTGAATCAGAGTTCTTCCACAAGCTAACTTGACAAAAAAGTTTTTATATTTTTTTAAGAAAATTTTCAGTTTTTTGTGGATTTTATGGATTTAAATATGCAGATGCAAAATATACATATGAATGCGAAGGTAAGAAATGCGTACCGAGCATACCCCCAAACTTAAACTGGACAGTGTCCTCACTGTCGTTGCATGAAGAGATCATTTGAAGGGTCAAAATTGTCGGTTAGCGAAACACACATTTTTTTTTGTATTTGTTTTTAAGGAAAAGAAAAAGAATAAGAATATACACAAATATATACAAAATGGTTTGTACATACCCCCAAACTTATTTGGAACAGTGTCCACTGTTCTTGGCTGGATAACCGAAGTTTGGAGGTAGGCAGAGGAAGATTATTCAGGGTAAACCGGCTCCTGTAAGAACAGGAGCTCCTCTGTTGGTTCGGCGCTAAGGTACGGTTTGCATCGGTGTCCGTTTACTTTGAAGAGTGAACCGTCCTTTGGATTTTCCAAATCCACAGCGCCCTGCGGATACACATTCCGCACAAAATACGGCCCTTTCCAGCGAGATCTGAGCTTTCCAATTTGAAAGTGAAGTCGGGTGTCGTAAAGCAGTACCTGCTGACCAGGTACGAAGGTTTTGCGCAAAAGGTGTTTATCGTGAAACACCTTCGTTCGGTTCTTAACGACAACCGCGTTATCGTAAGCCTCATCCCTAAGCTCGTTCAGTTCGTTCAACTGCAGCTTCCGATGGCTGCCCGCATCCTCGAGAGACAGATTCAGCTCCTTTATCGCCCAAAATGCGCGATGCTCTATTTCGACAGGAAGGTGGCAGGCTTTTCCGTACACAAGCCGATATGGAGACATGCCAAGGTCGGTCTTATAAGCGGTTCGAAATGCCCAAAGGGCATCAGTGAGTTTCAGCGACCAATCCTTACGGTTCTTGGAAACCGTCTTCTCCAGTATCTGCTTGATTTGCCGATTTGAAACTTCGGCCTACCCGCAGGTTTGGGGGTGGTAGGGCATAGAGAGCTTATGATTAATGGAGTATTTCCGCATCAAGGCTTCGAAAGTTTTATTGCAGAAATGACTTCCATTGTCGCTAATGATCGCTCGGGGGTGCCCAAACCGTGAGAAAATGTTTTTCTTTAAGGAACCTAATGACAACCTTGTTGTCGTTAGTTCGGCTGGGCACAGCCTCGACCCATTTAGAGACGTAATCAACAGCTAGAAGAATGTACAAGTTCCCAAAAGAGCTGGGAAACGGCCCCATGAAGTCTATCCCCCAAACATCAAAAATCTCCACAACCAAGATCGGTTGGAGCGGCATCTCGTTCCTCCGGGATATCCGGCCCATGTGTTGGCACCGGGAGCAAGTCTTGCAATAGTCATGAGCGTCTTTGAAGAGTTGTGGCCAGTAGAAACAGATCTTCTCAGCTGTCTTTTTGGGCCCAAAATGCCCGCCACACGCTTGATCGTGGCAAAATGACAGCACACTCTTGAATTCCTCATCAGGGACACACCGACGAATAATCTGGTCGGGACAGTACTTGAACAAGTAGGGTTCGTCCCAGTAAAAGTGTTTTACTTGGGATAAGAAGCCAAGTCTGTCCTTACTCGACCATTCAGTCGGAAGTAATCCTGTGGCCAAATAGTTCACAATATCTGCGAACCAGGGTTCGCACGATACTGTCAAGAGCTGTTCATCCGGGAAAACTTCGTTGATCGGAATTGGAAGCGAAGGCGAAGAAGGAAGTCGTGAGAGATGGTCGGCAACCACGTTTTCACATCCTCGTTTGTCCTTAATGACAAGGTCAAACTCTTGAAGCAAGAGGATCCAACGGATTAACCGAGATTTTGCATCTTTCTTCGCAAAAAGATGGCGCAGAGCAGAATGGTCAGCGTAGACAATGACTGGAGAGCCGATGAGGTAGGGCCTGAACTTTTCTAAAGCAAATACAACAGCCAAGAATTCCTTCTCAGTGTTGTATAATTGAGTTGGGCGTCGTTCAGGGTTCGGCTCGCATAATAGATTACGTGCGGCATCTTGTTGATGTGTTGTCCAAGGACAGCACCAATGGCAAAGTCGGATGCATCGCACATAATCTCAAATGGGTGCGTCCAGTCAGGTGAAGAGAGAACGGGAGCAGAAGTGAGTGAGCGTTTCAATGACTCAAATGCAGTCATACAGCTCGAGTTGAAGTCGAATGGCGTGTCCTTGGCCAGCAAAAGAGTCAAGGGCCTAGCAATCTTGCTAAAGTCCTTGATAAACCGTCTATAAAAACCGGCATGGCCAAGGAAGGCTCGGATATCTCTGACGCATCGGGGAGGAGGCAGATTGGAAATGAACTCAATTTTTTCTTTGTCAACCTCTATGCCATTTTGCGAGATGATATGTCCTAAGACAACACCCTCGGGCACCATGAAGTGTCATTTCTCCCAGTTCAAAGTGAGATTCTTGTCCTTACATCGGGTAAGGACAGCGTCAAGATACAGCAAACACTCGTTGAAGGAATCGCCGAAGATGGAGAAGTCATCCATGAAAATCTCCAGAAATTTTTCCACCATGTCTGAGAAGATACCCATCATACACCGCTGGAAGGTAGCGGGCGCATTGCATAACCCAAAGGGCATGCGACGATATGCAAACGTGCCGAAAGGACAAGTGAAAGTGGTCTTGTCCTGGTCTTTTTCGGCGATGGGAATTTGATTATAGCCGGAGTAGCCATCAAGAAAGCAGTAGTACTCGTGTCCGGCCAATCGTTCAAGCATCTGGTCAATGAAAGGTAGCGGAAAGTGGTCTTTCCGCGTTGCGGCGTTGAGTTTTCTGTAATCAATGCATACTCGCCACCCAGTTTGGGTGCGAGTAGGGATTAACTCGTTCGCCTCATTAGTGATGACCGTGATGCCCGACTTCTTGGGGACAACATGAATGGGGCTAACCCACTGGCTATCAGAGATAGGGTAAATGATACCACTATCTAGACATTTAACGATCTCCTTCTTCACAGCCTCTTTCATGACTGGATTAAGACGTCTTTGTGGATCCCGGGCTGGTTTGGCATCATCCATCAGATGAATGTGATGCTCAACGATCAGGGGACTAATCCCCTTGATGTCCGCCATGGACCAGCCAAAAGTTTGCCTGTTGCTGTGCAAGACCGCGAGAAGGGCTTTCTCTTGCTCGGGAGCTAGAGAAGCCGAGATGATGACAGGGAGGGTCTCGTTCTCACCTAAGTAAGCGTACTTAAGGTGAGACGGCAAAGGCTTGAGTTCGAGCGTTGGAGGTGAAACGATGGAAGGCAAGATTGGTGCAAAGGTCTCGAACTCAAAGGACTCCAGCAAAGGTTCAAAGCGAGTGTAGGCAACCGAGTTGGATGGTTCAGGTAACTCATCCGGAAAGTCGAAGGATTCAAACTCGGGTTGTGCGCAGCTAAGATCGTTTGAAAACGTGAAACACTCGTAGTCGTTGTCGGGCGCAGAAACAGCAGCAGGTTCGAAGAGAAACGCACTAATGGCGTCAAGATTATCGTGATCAAACAGAAACTCCTCGAATTCACACTCTTCTGGGGTGATCTCCTGGATCGAGCAGACATCCAGTATATGAGCATTAGGTTCGGTGGGCTGATTCCCCAACCTAAAAATGTTGAGTTCAATCGTCATATTTCCAAAAGAGAGGTTCATCGAACCATTGCGACAATTGATCACAGCATTTGAGGTTGCGAGAAATGGGCGACCGAGTATCACCGGAATTTGATTCCGGGGGTTAGCTACAGGCTGTGTATCTAAGAAAATGAAGTCAACGGGGAATATGAAGTCCCCGACTTTGATTAACACATCCTCTAGCTCACCCCTAGGATGGGTGATCGATCGGTCGGCCATTTGGAGAGTGCAGTGTGTGGGTTTCAGCTCTCCGACGCCTAATTGCTCGTATACTGAATACGGAAGCAGGTTAACACTGGCACCAAGATCTAATAGTGCACGGTTGATGTTCTTATCCCCAATAGTAATTGAAATCGTAGGACAGCCAGGGTCCTTCCGTTTTTGTGGTAAAGATTGGGTAAGGGCATCACTCACGGCACTAGCCAAGAAAACTTTCTTGGGTACCTGAGACTTCCTCTTTTTCGTGCACAAGTCCTTTAAGATTTTTGTGTAGGACGGGACTTGTTGGACAGCATCTAAAAGAGGAATGTTAATGTTAACCTGCTTAAATAACTCCAGAATCTTCTCCATTTGAGGATTTTGTTTATTAGACCTCAACCGGTTTGGAAATGGAACATTTTGAAAATTGGTTGAGTCTAATGCTGGAGGAGGAGATTGTGGAGTTGGAATGGATCCCAGAATAGGTGTCTTCGTGGAGTGAGAAGTGGGTCCGTTCAGAGCAGAAGAAGAGGGAGGGGAGCCTTGTGAAGAACGGAGAATAGGCTCAGAAGACGAAGAAGAAGAAGAAGAAGAAGAAGCGGCCGGGGTGTCATTGTTGATCCATTTGCCTATGTTGTTTTGCAGCATCCTCCCCGATCTCAGTGTGGTCACGGCACTCACATTCTGGTTTTGTTGTTCAAGAGCAACATGTGCATTATGTGGGTGACCGGGATTTGGAAGTGGCTGGGACGGGAGCTTCCCCTTCTCTCGCTCGCTTAAGGCCGCGTTCAGCTATGCAATCTGGGCCTCGATGGTCTTGATGCTTTGCCCGTGTGCGGCAGTGTGTTGCACTAAAGATTTAATGGAAGACTGGATGTTGGCGGTGGATTGAGTCGATTGTTTAACAAACGCCTCCAGACTTCGTTCGAGCGAGGAAACCTTATCGTTGTTTGACGGAACAAAGTTGTTTGGTGGAAAAGAATTGTTGGGTGCAAAGTTGTTCGTCTGATTTTGGAAAGGTTGGGGTTGGAAGGGCTGCTGATATTGATGTTGAGTTTGTTGTTGCGCTTGTTGTTGCGGCGGAGGGGCCCTTTGGAAATTGTTGCCCTGGAATTGATTCTGATTCCAGGAGAAATTGGGGTGGTTCCTCCAACCGGGATTGTAGGTGGAAGAGTATGGATCATTCCTCGGTCTTTGCTGGAAGGCAGCATTAACCTGATCCTGTCCTTGCGAGGGTGGATTGTAAGGACACTCTTCGGTCAAGTGGGAAGGATCGGAACAACAAGAGCAAATGGTTCGGAGGGGGAGAACAGGGGCAAAGGCAGGAGCAGAAAATTTGCTCTCTATCGCTTCAAGCTTTCTTGTTATTGCAGCCATTTCAGCTTTCATCGCAATAGAGACATCAAGTTGGTGGATTCCTACCCTAGACTAACCGGTAGAAGTGGAGGTAGAAGAAGAAGACGTCGGTCTGGTGCTCTCCCACTGTAGCGTTTGCTCCGCAAGGTCGTCAAAGAACTGCCACGCTTCCTCGTCAGATTTCGATAGGAAGTGGCCCTGACAGATGGTTTCCAGCAACTGCTTCGTTGCTGGGTTCAGTCCCTCGTATAAGGTTTGGCAGAGTTGCCATTTCTCTATACCGTGGTGAGGACACTGAACAAGAAGGTCTTTGTACCGGTCAAAGCACTTCCAGAAGGGTTCAGAAGGAAGCTGGGAGAATTGGTTGATTTCATTTCGAATCCTTGCGGTTTTATGATTCGGATAAAAATTTATCAGAAACGCTTTAACAAACTCGTCCCAGCTGGTGATTGAGTGGGAAGCGGTGCTATACAGCCATTTTTCAGCGAGATCGCATAAAGTGAACGGAATGACCCGTAGACGTATAGCATCGTCCGACAGCTGGGTGGTTTTCATCATGGCACAGACGTTTTGAAATTTGTTGATGAAGATATAGGCATCTTCAGATTCAAGCCCATGAAAACGTGGAAGCATGTTGATGAAATGGGGCTTAATTTCAAAGTTGTCCCCATTGGCCGGAGGGAGAGAAAGGCAGGTGGGAAGTGCAGAACGGGTGGGATAGAAACGATCCTAGAGCGCGATTCGCTGCGGCGCTACAACAGGCGGAGGTGGTGGGAGATTGGTCTCCGTAGGAGGTGGAGCCAATCCAGCGGTGGTCAAAGAGATGTTCGGATTAAATCCCGACATCGCGGAAGAAGAGGTTGGTGAAGGTGAAGGTGAAGATGTACGAACAGAATTCCGGTCAACGTCGTAGTCGGCCGGCAAAGGAAGGGGTGAACGAGGAGTGGACGGAGTATCGACTTCGGAGTCGATCGCGTAGTCGGTAGTGACTAACGTAACGCGGACTAGACGGGCCCAAGTGTCCCGAGTCCAAGCAGACATACACTAAACGAGTTTAGTATAGTCAAAGCGGAGAAGTTGAGGGTAAGAAAACGTCAATGGAGAAAGGCGATGGGTGGTGGGTGAAAATGGATTTGGCGACAAAAGGACAAGTTTTTGTATAAGTTTTCGATTTTTTCTTCTTTTTTTTCGTATATTTTTTTTTGTAGAAAGAGATTTACAGAAATATATACGGAAATACGGCTTAAGCAATCACAAACAAGATATGCACAATCACACCTAGATCTAGGGTAACCTAGGTCTACTAGACCTGCTCCTGAACTTGATTGTCGAAGTTAAACAGTGCCGAGAAACGGGCTTAAAAATATACTGATCACGAGGCCAGGTAAGTGCAGAGATAAGGGGAGGTTGTCCAACGCTTTCGCGAAGTTCCTTAATTAAATAACCCTTTCTCTTTCGGCGGTTGCGCCTTTAACACTTTCCTAGACACCCCGTAAACAATATACCGTTAAGCGAGGTTCTAAACACGGTTTATCTTCTCCTAATGAGCGCGAAGTCCTTAGGGCTGAAGTCTAGTATTTTTTTAATTTACAATGGACAATGCATATGCTTTAGTGATTTTTGGGGTCCTGGGAAGGGTGATGAAATCCCCACCCAATCTGGATTGGTTTCAAGCCCCTTAAGTCCGTATTAAAGAATGCAAAGCGGTAACAAATCAACTGCAAACAATTTTTATTTTGCGGCGTAAAGAATCCTGCACAAGAACAGTTTATTGGAAGGGGGAGAAGAGTTTGCGCAAAGAAATCTGCAGAAAACACAGTTCAGTGGAGTCCAGAGGAGTGTGGACAAGAGAGAGACTCACCAAAAGAAACTGAAGCCCTGAAGCCAACAGATGGCCGCGTTTCCGCGGCCAAATGCATGCAATAGCCGCGGATCCGCGGCTATGTGGAGGTATTGGGCTGCCAAACTTTCTGGGTGTGCTGCTGTGGTTGTCCCCTACTTGTCTGGATGTGCTGAATCTTGATTTGCTCACTGTATATGCTCCAGATTTTTACAGTAGACCGGATGCTTCGTTTTGTCCGTCGCGGTGTAGCCGCGAAATGTGGGTCTATCTTCCCACGTCTTTGGCACTGTACTTGAACTCCGTATTTTCAACGTCTTGGTCACCGAACTCGAACCTTGTATTTTCCTGCACACTTGCACAAAAACTAATCAAGAATAACAAGATGGTTTCTTTTACAAAGTATATTTTTTTTTGTTTTGTTTTTCGGTTATATTCACAAGTTAACCCGAAATTACACAAGGAAATAAACTACCGTCTCCCCGGCAACGGCGCCATTTGATTGTTATGGGTTCTGCGTGTTCAAGTTTTAGTTAAAATACCGCAATCAAGACGGTTTCGCTTGTAGCTAGCCGGTTGAGTACGGGTCGTCCGCAGGGAGATGGGAGTCTTTTTCTATGTGCTTTAACGAGTTAAGTCCGGTTTTTCAGATTTTGTTGTGGTTATCTAAGTGTTAAGTTGATGTTTTAAAGAGAGCTTGTTAGGGTTAGGATTAGGTTAGTTTGAGTTAGGAGTCTCCACATCTTTCGTTGCCCCTCTTAATATCGGTGTTACGGTAATCGGCAACAACGGGGATTAGCACGACTAGGAAGGAACTTGCGAGTATAAGCTAGGCTTTCCAACGCATAAGTCCTTCCTTTTGGTGCTTGTCCGTCCGTTCTTGGCTCTTAGCCATAACCTCCGGTTAATTCAACCACAACCGGTCTCACTACGGGATCACGGCTATCATGTAGGATAGGGTGCCGTAAGGAGCGGATTGTGGTTCAATTAACGGGAGTCGATTTAAGCTGTTGGGCAAGGAAAGAGTGAGAGAGATTTCCTTCTCTCAAACTTCCCTTATCCTACCCTAACAAGTATGAACTACTCACACATCATGATACGGAAAAATAAAACAAAACAAAAGAGGAAGATAGAAAGAAGGAGATTAGAAGAATACGACTAGCTATTTGCGACCTCACCTTGGCGAGGATCGAGCGTAAGCATCATTGTCGTATTAAGGATAACGAAAAAGAGAGAAGAAAGAAACAACAAGAAAATAACAACAACTACTTAACGAATTAAAATTACAACAATTATAGCAAAAGTAAGACAAGCATGATAATAAAATGATCTTCTTTATTCACCATTCTTCACTCACAAAGCTCACTCAAGTTTAATGGAGAAGAGATGAGAAGAAGAAGAACATGTAATCTAAAACCTAGCAAAAAGAAAATACAAGAAATGGACCCTTTCCTTCACAAAGTTCTGGGCTATTTATAGGCCAAGAAATGAAAACCTAGGGCAACCACCAGAACACACATGAAAAGAAAATTCTACCCCTGAAGTTTGACTTCCAACGGCGCCAGTACGGCCGCGGATCCGCGGCCTATACCCCCCTTTGGCCGCGGATCCGCGGCCTTCTGGTTGAGTTGGGCCCACCAATTTTCTGTGGTTCCCTGGTTCTCTGTGCCCTTTATTCTGGTATCTGTATTTTCTCATAATTTCTTCACGAATTTTCCAGAATTTCTGTTGAGGAAAAGGTGGACTTTTTGTCAAGATTTGGCATGATTGCCTCGAGCTCCGCGTAGATTTCTTGGAACTTGTTGTTGCCATTGAGCCTTGTGCATGAAGGTGACATTGATTTGACATTTTGTCTTCCTAAACTGGTATCTGGCAACATACGGATGAAGAGCGGAGACCGTGTTTTATCTGTGGTTGGCAGGAACCCGGATTTTGTCGTGTTTTTCATGAATTTCGCCGTTTTAGAACCGAGAACCTGTATCCTGCAATTGACTAGCAAACACGGCTCAAGAGTATCTACCGATATGCAATGTGATAAAAATTGGGCGGTATGAAAATGCAAAAATCTGATATGAACAGGAGGTTTAGGTGGCATATGCATTGAATGAGATTAGTGAGTCATATGGATGATTCATCCATGTCATTAATGCTTCATAATTGCTTAATGACTCATGGAGATGAATCACCACTAGATATTTATCAAGCATGGTTGTAAATGATTTTCTTTTCTTTTCTTGATAAAAAGAAATGCTTGATATATATTATGATAACTCATTATTCTCACTTCATTATTATCTTCACCTTCTCTCTCCTCAAGCTCTCCCTCTTCAAACCCTAATCCTCCCCTCTCATGTGTTGAGTACAAGGATTAGTTAGACTTATTAAACCATAACCCTCACTCTATTTCACCTAGCTTCTTTGATTAGCACTTAGAGAAGTTTAGTTGCCTCAAGTTTAGAGGCTAAGCTTGGAGTAAAGCTCTCGGGTGGATCGTCTACTACTTGGAGAAGGCCGAGGAGGAGGTGGAGTTCGTAAAGACGAAGGACACGGTTCTTTAGGTATAATCCCTTTACATAGTAGTTGTTAACAACTATGTTTGATGTTAGTTATCGTTTAGCTTCGATTCATGCGGTTAGTCGATGTTTAGCATAAGAACAAGATCGTTTTTCATATTTCCGCCTCCCCGCAAGTCGTGGGGTGTTGTACATCGACTTACAGTGGTATCAGAGCCTCGCTAAACAATAAATAACTTACTTGCAAATTTGTATGAATTTCGAACGGAAAAAACGAAACCGGAAAAGCCCGAAATCATGTGTTTCTGTCGATTTTTAAATGAAGTCCAAAAATTTTTCAGGGATGTTCAGAAAGCTCGAAAAGACAATAGAAGAACACCCAAGAAAATTGGGCCCCTGAATCGCCTAAAGCGCCGCGGAACCGCGGCGGATCCCACCAATCCACCGCGATTCCGCCGCCGAGTTGCCGATTCAGGAACCCAATTTTCCTGTGTTGCTTCTCTGTGATATTTGGTATTTTCTGGAAGTTTTTATTTTTGCTCAGGTTTCAGATTTACAGAGAAGTATTGGAGCAAAATTAAAAGTGTTTAATCGATCGAAATTATACAGTATTTGCTTGTTGGATTATATCTGTGTTTGTATAATGTGTTCGTAAACCTCCCCTAACTGCTAGTATGTCGGTTGGCAGGGGGTTGCACATTTCTGTAATGGATTTTATCTGTTTGTGTATATGAACTGTGTTGGACTGTTGTGATGTATAGCCGGGGTTTGTGATGGGTTATTATTTAATTCATTTGATGTAAATGTAATTTGTTGTAATATTATTTTGCGGGGCACATCCAGGTTGCTGTTGTAGCCACCGTTGTATTATTTCATTTTACTGTTTTTGCTCCTAGGACAGACCCAAGGTGGGGTGCACAAACTGCCGGGCGGGTAGTTTGCCGTACCCGTTGGGGTCTTGGGTAGGGTAATGGCAATTCATCACAACTGTGTAATCCGTCTTTTGTTGCAGGCTCAAAACAAACACGGATTGCTTGCAAATCCAATAAAGTTCATCTGTGATCTGGAATGCCTATTATTGCGTCGGACGAATGTACAATATCTATATATGATAGCTATTTAGACGTCACTTATGTTTTACACCCGCGCTAGCCCAGCCCCCGCTCTGTCGTTAGTTAAGTAACCTAACGGGTGATGACGGGACCCCGTGGCGAATGCGGATGGCATAAGAGGACGTTGTATTTTCGTTGTTTTCTGCAATGATAGGTTAATGATGGGACGCATTATTTATAATGCAAAGAAAATAAACCAAAAGTTTAATCGTTGGAACAATTTAAAAGAAACCACTCGGTTAATTTTAAAAACAGATATTTTTAAATGCGGAGCTTTAACCACTCCTTTTAAAAGCTATCAGGTTCCTTCGGTTATATCAAGTTCACTACGTTCACGGTTTCGCCAAAACCATTCGTAGCCCTCCGTCATTTCATCTGGGTATTCAGTAGTATTCAAGCTATGTATTTTGACCAATGCCAAGGCATAGTGTTTGGTAGCTGCTGGGTATTCATTTGTTGCATAGATAGATGAGTTAGTTTGGGACAGTTGTATGATCATTTTGGCCAACGTCAAGGATATGTACGGATGGGTTCAAATTAACAAGATAATGATGGGTAGAACTTGACATGTGACTTATGATATTTTGACCAACGCCAAGGTCATAAGAGCATGGGGCAAAAATATATATCGGGAATTTCTAAAGAAACTCAAATTTGCAAAGAGTTGCATACCATTTGGAGTTTGATGAATGTTGGTAGGATTCCTTCAACATTATCATACAATGATATTTGGATCCCGATCCTACTGTGAGTATATGCTACTTATCAGGAGATTCGTCACTTAACGATCAATGCTATAAACCAAGTAGGTGTCAAGAAAGGTGTCAGCGGGGTTACGCCCCCAGAGAAAAGAGGTTATTTAATTAAGGAACTTCGCGAAAGCGTTGGAAAACCTCCCTCGAAGTATCGACACTAGCCTGGCTGAACGGTTAAGCAAGTATTGTACGGTGAGAATAGTCCTGGCTAATTCTTCTTTTATGGTTTGAGGAAGGATTCGAGAAACAGTGGGAGCCATCCAGTTTAGATAAACTAAAAACCACTCTAAACTTGCAAGAGCATCATGCTAAAGAGTTTTCTTCTCTCTGCCCTAATTGCAGCGACCCTGAAAATGACTGGACTTAAGTTACTTTTAGAGAAAAATATACTGACAGGGCCAAACTATAAAGATTGGCTGCGGAATGTCAAAATGGCTTTGACCTATGACAAATTGGGGTACGTCCTCACCGCTACGGCACCTGCTGTCCCTGGTCCCAAATTCAGCAATGCGGATAAGGAAATCTGCAAAACCTGGGATTTAGATTGCGCGAAAGCCAAGTGCATCGTGCTTGCCTCGATGAACAATGAACATCAGAGAAGGCACGAGGATATGGACCTAGATGGCATATTTCTCCATACAAAGGAACTTTATGGAGAGCAATCTCGTATAGCAAGATACGAGACCTCTAAGAACTTGTTTCGAGCGAGGTTGGCTGTCGGGTCATCAGTAGGAGAACATGTCCTAAAGATGATCGGCTATATTGAAGAGCTCGCAGACCTTGGGACGACTTTGGATAATGAGCTCTATACAGACCTTATTCTCCAGTCCCTTCCTCACACCTACGCCCAGTTTATCCTGAACTTCAACATTCAAAGAAAAGAAGTTGAACTTCCGGAACTCCTGAACATGTTAAGGAGTGCAGAGGGCACCTTGCAGAAGACAAGGGAAACACCCGCTATGTTTGTTAGCGGTACATCTTCTTCCGGGTCCAAGGCAAGGGCCAAAGGAAGGAAGAAGAAGGCCGCCACCAAACCTAAAGGAGGTGTTAGTAAGGTGGGAGGGAAGGGAAAGAAAAAGTTTGCGGTACCGGTAGTTGGCCAGGTTGAGTGCTTCCATTGTCACAGGAAAGGGCACTGGAAGAAGGATTGGAAGGCGTGGAACGCCAAGAACCAGGAACCGAAGCAAGATGTGGCTTCGACTTCAGGTGTGTTTGTAATTGAGAATTGTCTGTCGATCAACTCTACTTCCTGGGTATTGGATACCGGATCAGGATCTCATATTTGCAATTCATTGCAGGCACTGAGAAACCGTAGAGTGCTGAAGGAAGGTGATATGACCCTAAAGGTTGCTAACGGAGCTAGCGTGGGAGCTGCGTCCGTCGGGGATTATCACCTGGGATTGACGAGTGGATATATTTTGGTTTTACATAACTGTTTTTTTGTACCAAGCTTAACGTGTAATATCATATCAGTTTCCTTATTATCAAATAAAGGTTATGATTTCACGTTTGTAAGAGATGTTGTTAACATCCACCTTAATCATGGTTTGATTGGGTCCGGTACACTAAATAACGGTATATATGTTTTAAACCAACTCCAAATTTTCAACGTCCAGAACACACTAAAAAGAAAGTCTCCAGATTTAAATAAAGCTTTCTTATGGCATTGTAGACTGGGTCACATCAATGAGAGAAGGTTGACTAAGTTGCATAGAGAAGGATATTTGGACTCGTTCGAATATCAAACTTATGATACTTGTCAATCTTGTCTCAAAAGAAAGATGACAAAGACTCCATTTACTGGACAAGGAGTGAGAGCGAGCGAGCTCTTAGGAATCATACACAGTGATGTATGTGGTCCAATGACTACGCATGCAAGAGGTGGTTTTTCCTATTTTATTACTTTCACGGATGATTACTCAAGGTACGGATTAATTTATCTGATGAAACATAAATCCGAGGCTTTTGTGAAATTCCAAGAGTATAAGAATGAAGTAGAAAACCAAACCGGCAAAAGTATCAAGACACTAAGATCTGATCGAGGTGGTGAATACTTGAGTGCCGAGTTCCTAGGTTACTGTCACGACCCGAAAATACGGAACGCGACTGGCACTTAGATTACGAGACGTCTAAAGGCGTACCATAACCTAAGTCAGCCAAAGCCCAGAAGATTCTAAACCAAAATCAAAAGAGAGTGAAGGAAAAACCTTTAATGAAAATGGTTTTTAAAAAAATCATTTAAGTTGCATAGAATCCCTTTTTAAAACATCAAAAAATTTTGAAAATTTCGGCAGAGTCTCCCCTGTATTTTCTATCCCCCAAAATAGGTACAACAAGATAATAAACCTGTAATCATAAAAATGGCATCCCCAACCGGGAGCTAGCTCTTCGCCCAAGGCGGATCACAACCACAAGCAATATAACAGTAGTATCAAGAAAAGAGCATAAAAGAAACGCAAAATATCAGAAAACACAACGCCGGCTCAAGTGAGCTCGACCCAAAAGAAACCACAAATATACAAATCTCTCAGTCTCACCACTAGGTCACATATACAATATAAAGTGGTAGATGGAGAATCCAAGATACAATGACAAAGCAAAAGAAATAAAGTGTGCTCGCAACCCACCTACGGGCGATGTCGCGAGTCTGAGCAAAAGGAGCTGATGATAAGATAGCCCGCCGCTACAAGACTGACGGGTCCGACCTGCAAGACACTATGGCACAACGGGGGTGAGTTGCCAGCTCGTGAGTAAATATAACATCTAATAAGGCAATCGTAAGAATGCACGCAATGCACCACAACATGCATGTCCATATGTGATATAATATCTTTAGTATGCATGCACAGGTATGCAATGTCATTATTAAGTCTTTAAGTGTTTTAAATGCTAAGGGTATTGAATTCTTAACTTTAAAAAATGAATATCTGTATAATAGCTAAGTACCATCAAGAAATCATCTGAAAACCCGTGTCAAGCATCGACACCAAATAGGAATCATATCTGTCTCAATATCGGGCTCCGTCAGTCCGGATCGGCCCATATCATAAATCTCACGACAACGGTCGGTATCCTTTGGATATCCGCCGCGCCAGACATCACCGGTAGGTAGTCTTCCCTTGCCAGGATCACCGTCTACAACTCGATCTTCTTGCCCCGGGGTACCATACCGGGCCCACCATGTACCCGAAACGGTTCATCCACTCCTCGAATCGGGTCTCGAAATCCAACAGAAAACATGAAAACTCATGGTGGACGACACATACATCACGAGAAAACCGCAACTTTGTTTGAAAATGATAAATATAAGGTTTTGTTAAATTCTTGCGGTTTTTCCCCAAAAATCCAGAAATCGCAGCTATACTGAAATCCTCAAGAAAATCATAATGTCCACATGTTATATATGATAAATGTCTATGATATCAATTCGTACGATGTGAATTTTGCTAGAAATCTATATAAATATGATGATGATGCGAGGTATACGTATGCTATGCAATTTCATATATCAAGTATGAATGCAAGTGGCGATATTATGATAAACAGGTTCTATAGTGCACGTGGCATGGCAATTACCAAAGGCGTGTGTGTCACATGAATGGTGCGCGTGCAACAGATGCCAATGGTAATGGTGTTCGTGTCCTACAAAGTGATATCGCATAAGTATAGATGAATGTCCATGCAATCTAATATACTGTTCGCTATAAGGGTATGCAGTGTACATGAATGGATAAGCTAGCTAACAATATGAATCTTGCAAAAAGTAGGGTAATCCTAACTAGGGGGGCGCCTCGCGCCATTCAGACGATTCCCCCATAGATGAATACATCTACTCACCTGAAATCCCCGCTAATACGATCCGACCACCGCCTTGCCTTTACGTGCCGTGTCCGATGTTTCCCCGACCGATCCTATATTTGCATAACACCAAGCATAAGATTACAAAACCTAAAACGATGCAAGTCACAATATACAATTATCGACGCTCTCGAATTAAACATAACATACACTCGGTGCGCGGGAAAACGCACGAAAATCGCTAATCGTTAACTAAAATCGTCATTTCGGGGAAATCGACAAAACTAAAACCCGACTAGACAAAACCCCGCGTTCGCGCACTCTAATAGTCCTATACGAATCTAATTATATCGCTAACATAACACAATTTGATCGCATTCTAATTTTTGTAAAAAT